>JAUMJM010000035.1:4427500-6927500 GCA_033558235.1 Neomorphus geoffroyi | reverse complement strand
TCTATCTGACTAAAAGCCATGCAACTCCACAACTAAGATGTATCCTTGATCATTGCAAAAGCATTAAATGATAGTGCTGTTGGAAATGTGATGACCCAAGTATATTAAAAGATGCAGGATCTATATGAACACATAACATTTTTAATAGTTTCTAACAGCAGACTAGTTTGTAGGCAAAAAACACATTTCCAATTTTAAAACTGCAACAAACTATTAAATATGCTAAACATGCTAGCTGTTTTATCTTCCTTCAACCGGACCACCACATCATTGCAGTTATCTGATGAATGCTGTAGATTGTATGGCTATAACAGCTTGGAAAATACTGTGTTTAACATTAAATTTTCAGGCTACATTGCCTTACCCAGGGTAATCCAGCACCAAGCAGGCTAAAGATAACTGTCAGGTTACATTGTAGAACGAGTTCACAGAATGCGTTTGGCAAGCAAATCTCACATCATGTGTGTGACCTTTAAACGCATATATTTGCAGAAGGCTAGACAAGATTCCAGGCTGCTTGAAAGCTTTAGTGGGTGAGACCAATATGGGATGCCACAGTGTAGTCTAGCTATGCATGCAGAAGTCTGTTTTGAAATTGTAAAAACAGGTGATAATAAAAACAATGGGAAAAGCATGAGTTTATGTCACTGCTCTCATTCTCTGACTTCTTATTTCGAATCTGGAGTAACCTAGAATTACTTTTAAACTGATTTGGAGGTGGGAGATGTGTTGTACCTTAAAAATGTGGTACAGCTACAACACCAAGGGGGAAACCTGACTTCTAAGAACACAAGAACAGGTCAGGTGATATCACAACTGTTCTGATTCTTACTGGTAAATCCACACTCAAGTTGTTTCACTTAACATTTGACTATTAATATTATTTAGTAGTTACTTTACAATTTTTTTCAATTAGGAAAGAAATTCTTCACGCGTGTTAAACTGATTGATTAAAGACCCTTTGCAAGCATTTAGGAAGACGGAATTTTAGTGGAAGTACACTTAAAAAGAGACTATTTTAGTATCTCTTTCAAGGTCTATTTTGCTTTTGGAAAGTGTAAGACAATGTAAATGAGAATCGGGACTTTCATTCACAAAGCCGCTTCTTTTTGGTTATAGGCTGATTTCCTTTGTTTGAGAGGGAGAAAGGCACGTTATTTTATTCTTTTTCACGTAAGGTTTATCTCTTTGCCCTTTAAGTGACACCAGTTGGATCGTTCATGTAAGATACTCAGGAGCCTGAGGGCAGAAGGGAATCAAGAAGTGAATAGCCAGTGGGGGAATATCAAAAGCCAAATGCTTGTTTTGTCATTCATTACCTATTCTATTACCTTCGGAAGTGCTATGGCATGAGGAATCCACTTCAGGGGCAATAGATGTATTCAGAGATTTAGTGGAACATCTGTCTCTGATACATTTCTGTATCAAGACCAGAGAAATACCTGAAGTGATTCCCTGTACTGGCCACGGGAGTTCCACCAGAGATGTTTGTGCGAAAATGTTCAGAAATTTGGCTTTTTTCAAATATGTAGAAATCCTGTTCTTAGGGATGAGGCATTAGCTATCTCTTGCTACATGTTAGGAACAATATTTAGCTGGTAGAACCTTTTGTTTTCTTTTACTTTTAGTAATTCTGCAAGTTTGTGTGTCAGAATGGATGTAGTGCTTGACTGACCTTCAGTTAACTGGTGCAAACATAGCCCTCTCTGGCATTTAAAAAAACTCTTTGGTAACCTTTGATAATGTGCAGGACTTATCAGACTTCAAAGACTTGGCATGCCTTAACACTAAATGAAAGCTCAAATGAGATCAATCTGTCTTAAGGAAGTATATAACTCACTGAGCCCCACCTTCCAAGTGAATGTGAAGGGCTACCTGGAAAGCCAGGAGTTTTAACTGAAGCTGGACTTCTTTATAGCTTGCATGTAATTTTGCAAAGCTTTAGGTCAAAGCTGACTAAATGGGTCAAAGACATGGTAAATGTAGCTTTATTTGCTATTTCAATTCCAAATTTCTAATCTACTACCTGACACCCTTTAGTGAGTCCAATTCATTACTAAACCCTACTTAATGATAGCACTTACAAGGAAAAAAAAGCCTGTGGATATTTATTTGTTCCTGTTGGATGTACTAGAATTACTAATTATTTGGTACTGTTTTCAAATATGGTTTTGCTTTGCTTTGTTGCTTGTTTGTTTGTTGTTGAGGTTTTTTTCTTTAATAGGGAATAGAAATAGTGAGCTTTTAAGAAATTCTGAAACACCTAAAGGAGTTATAACATATTTTTCAATTTGAGCAAACACATCATGGTCATAGTAAGCAGTCTTAACATTTTTAGCCCTGTTGCCATCAAAATATTGCCTAAAGAGGAATGCATAATTCTAAAAGGTCAGTTGGAGCCAGTGTTTCCAGTTTCATTAATAATTTATTTAATAATGTTTTCTGCAATGTTTCTCAAGTCAAATGCTTACATTTTTGCAAGGAACACTTGCTTTTAAAATGAACCAAAGTGTAGAAATATGAAGTTATCTTACATTTGATTTCCCCTTTTGTACAATGTCATCTTTCAAGTATAGCTCCTGCCGAATGGCTTTTCAGATACAAAACAGCTCACAGTTTTAACTTTAAAACACAATGGTAATGTCATCCTTTCCCTGTAAACCGAGGGAATCACAAGAACAAAGCAGAACCATTGACCCCGTAGCTGAAGACTGAAAGCCAGAAGGGACAGTCATCCCCTAATACTCTAGAAGTATCTGTCTGTGCTTCCTAATGCAAGGAAATTGCCTTACGCTGCATTTGAATAGAAATACATCATTCAGACTTGATGGGCTAAGTAAGTAAGTAAGAAAGAAAGAAAGTAGAAATTTGGGGACTAAAATGAGAACTTCCTGAATGCTCTTCCCCAGATGTTTCAACTGTGAAGTCCTCTCTCTTCTTTTTTGAACTTACTGACTTTCTGAGATAAAGTTCATTTGGTTTATGGTAGGCTTCAAGAGCTGAATAAATCAAAAGCTGATTTGCTCCATTACATCTCTGTGCCGCCAAAAGACCAGACTATGTGTCTGCGTGTGTCCATGCTCACCCATGTTCTCAAAAGGAAGACTCAGTTTCTAACAGTACTTAGGTTGTCCAGGTCAATCCCTTCTCAGCCAAGTCAGCCAACTTTTCCAGCTACTGTGACTACACCACACATACACGCCCCGTAACTCTAATGGCTTCCAGAATCTCTTCCGAGTCCCTAGTCTGAACTGTTCTTTGTATAACAGCAAAGATATATTCTTACTTTGACTTTTTCCATTGTACCTAAAGACAGGAAAACTCAGGACAGAGATCTGATACTCAGCATCTTTGCTTTATCTGATAGAATCTGAACAGGAGGTGATGGAATTTTCATCTGCAAGGCTTCTGATATTGGAATTAACTATAGGAGCCTCTTTAATTTTTTCCCAAACCTGCCTTGCTTATCAGAAGTCTTAGAGAAAGATTCAGAGACTTGTGAAACTACCACTGGCCTGTGCAAATCATCATAGTTCCAAACACCGCTAGCTATGGATAATGCCCATTTTATGCAAATATTTCTGAGGCATGAGTGCTCCCAGTTAATGTAAATATTAATGCACTTCTTTCCATCCATATGTGCTGGGTTGGGAAGGTTGCATCTGTATTCTGAGTACTGTTTTTCACGACCTACTGGAAAGGAACTGACAGTTCAATTTTTTCCTGTGCTTCCAAGCTTTGTCCTGAATGTAGAGATTTACTCAGATTGAATGCTCTCTATACCTTTCATCTATGTCTCTTTTCATCTGGGAAAACTATGATTTTAAGGTTTTTTTCCCCATTTAAATATGACCAAATATGAATTTTTATTTGCCCATTAGTTAAAAGTTATTCATCTGGACATGCTTCATCACAAATCACTTTCAAGCATGAACACTTTTATGAAAGAAGTGAGCCAGAGGGTAATAAAATTAGGTGATGAATGTGTATAAAAACACACAAAGATAAAAAGTAAAAATTATTTCATAGATTTTCAGGTTATTTTATTTCAATGCTCTACTTTGGGCTTGTAGCTCGTTTTCAGTTTTACTTCCTGAATAGAGAAAAGGAATGTGCAAAATACGAGAAATACAGAGTATTCAAAAGTCCTTTTTGGCAAAACAACATAAGAAGGGACTACTTTCAGAGTTATAAATTGAGCCTAGAGCTAGGAGCTCTTGAGTTGAAATACAGCTTTTTAGGTAAAAGCAGTGTCAACACATTTCAGAACCAAACATGCCAGACATGTTGATATAGTTTCTTGAGGGTGAATCTGAAGATCAAACTTGGAAATGTTGACTAGCATTGGCCAGAAGGTGCATTCTGGATGCTTGTGCACTGGCACGTCCAGGGCCTGGCATACCTGACATACTACCAGGCAGTTTAAACAAGTTCTCATAATTCGTGTATGTATTTGAAAAGAGAGGTTAGAGGGTTATGTGCTTATATCATGTATCCTGGAGCCTGTCAGCTGGGGCGAGACATATTCTTCATCTTCTGTGCTGTGAAATGGGTACCTTTATGGCTCTGAAAAGGTTCATGACCTGTACAAACAGTAGCAGTACCATGGTGCTACCACTGTTATTTTGAAAAACCTAGCTATTTGTTTTGAAGGGAGAAGCATCTTCTCCTCCCAAAATGTACCTTACTTCTTTTGATTTTCTGCAGAAGATAAAGAGGCTTCTGAAATCCCGCTTTGATTGGCTGGATTGAATTGGAAGTTCCTGATGGGTAATGTCAGTAAAAAAGTGCAAGAGTCAGGTGCAGCTAATGTTCAAGGGAATGAAAGTTCTTATGCTGTTGAGAAGCACAGGCGTGCTGTTACACAACATACCATGCATGGTAAAATACTATATAGACATTATACTGAAGGCAGTGAGTCTAAGGCATACCAGTCAATGAAGCTGCCAAATATTACCACTTTGTGAGAAAATCCTAAGCATTTCTGCTTAATTGATACAGTCATGGGTTTAATATTAAGAAATTGCACTCGTGGTTGTTCTTAGTACATTTTTCTGAAATATTTTCATAAAGGTAGGTTATTGCTTAGAGAGTCAGGAACCACATTAAGACATCTGCTTCAAATGCATATTTTTAGATCAGACATGCTGGTACATGCAGGGAATATCAACAGTTTTATTAAGTTTTAGCAAGGGTCTTCCCCTCTGGCAAGTGTTTCCCTTGCCTGTTGATGAGTTTATGGACAGAGGAAATGACACATTTACTGGTTGCAGCCTGTCAGAGGAGGGACAGCTGTAGTAACAGCATGGTGAAATTTTGGAGACAGAGAGAAATAAACCTTCAGATCAAAACCTGAAATTTTGTACTAGTTTCTAAAGTGGAGCTAACTCAGCATGTTGAGGAGCAAAACAGCTGATTCACTTTTTCTTAGGTGTTTTGAAATTATGTTGATACTTTGTGTGCAAAATTATTTTAAAAGGATACCTCAGAGATATGTTTGAAATCATACCCTACTTTACTTTTGCCTACACCAACTGAAATAAACATAAATGAAGACGTTTGCTTTGTAACATCAGATTTCTGTTGAAATGCCAGCAGTGGAAGCCAGGTTTCATGCCCATAACATCTATAACCTGTATGAAAAACATCACAAAGGTTACCACTCTCTCCTACTGCCACAGATATATTATATATTATATATGAATTAATCAAATCCGCTGTTTAATAAATGCTTTTTATGCTTCTTTTTAAATAGATAAACCTTATGAAAATATTTTCTTTAGTGCTAGTTTCCCTGAGAACATTCTACTTTAAAATGGTAAAGAAGGTACTTCCAGTGCATGAGTTCTTGTCCCCACAGGCACTCTTCGGGCTATCAGCAAACACTAGGGTAATATCCATAACAACACATGGCTTGTTATATCCTGCAGCTTAATCAACCATAAAATGATTCCAATTTGAATATGTTCTATTTTAATTGGCAATTGTGTTGCTATCTGTGCTTACAAATAGAAGTCAGAATAGTCATGTTAACTTCTGTCATGCTGCTCTGCAGACTAATTTGAGCTAGCTTAACAAATAACTTTGATTATTCCGAAGTTAAATATGAATGAATATAATATAAGAATACAGATTTCTGGTTCTGATAGCAGAAGTAATAGAGGAAAAGGAATAAAATCAGGTGAAAGTGGAAAAACAAGAAAACATGACCTTCTCAAGTCCCTTCTAATCTTAATTATCCCATCTGTAAAAATGGCAAAAACAAAAAAAGGCCACAGTTCTTCAGTCTGATTCTGATTTCTATTTGTTAAACCTGATATATATTTATGATGTTATACTTGATATATTCAAGAAAATGCAAAACAATTTAAAATTATTGTTCTGTTACATTCTTGTTCAAGGTGTTCCTTACGTTGGAGGAGAGGGTGATCTTCAGCAAAAATATGTGGGGAAATATGTGTGTCTCTGGGGAAAAATATGTGTCTCTCCTCCATAGACTTTGCTTTTGCTTTCATCAAAGAGAAATTTTTTTCATTACAATGATGTAGGATCACTCAAACCACCAAACTACAAAGGAAAACACTTGACATTTGATACACCTGATTAAAAGTGTAAGACTTGCACAATTAACCTCATTTTCTTACTCAACATTTTGGAGTGAATGCAAGAAAAATGTTAATGTACACAGTGTGAAAATCATTCTGACTATTTACCAGGTGCTCTTTAGTTTTCACTGCTTTGTCACCAGCTGTTATATTATCTTGATGGTTATAATACAAAAACAGAGATTGAAAAAAAGAGATGAGAAAAAAGGAGCAATTAATCCCCCACATACATTATTATAGTTTCAAGAGTTATAACAGCAGTAATTGGAATCAAGTCAGCCATCTCCTGACTTGACATTGTTTGCTGTAAAGAATAAAGATATTCTTTGTTGCATTCTAATTAGAAAAAGAAATCTTGGTCTATCTTGTGATAAATGCTTTTTCAAGGCTTGGAAGTTAGGCTCTTCTTGAACTCATCTTTGCCTTCAAACAGAAGCCTGGGAAGATTCGGGTAGCCAGTCACCAGACTGCATTGGGGAACACGGTGAGTCAGCCCACATAGACATTTTGGCTCTAAACCTGAAAGTGTATAAAAGTAGGAAAGACTTTAAACACAGGCAGCAACACACACAGTAGTAAAACAAAGGATCATTGCATTCAGACGTCACTGTCAAATAAGAACCTTTACAGAAAAATCTTCTGGATTTCCAAGCTAACAGATATTTTCCTTTTACATATTTAAATCAGGAATCAAACCTGAGAATTGGGATGTCACTGCCCCTTCAGTTTCCTCTGAAATCTATGGAATTCTGAAATCTGAATTTCAGAATTCCATAGACTACTCCTTCTCTACAGTGCAGAGTGAAGCCCTTACTGTTAAAACAAAGTAGTTCCGCTTAATTATTAGAATTCCAGTGGTAAAATTATTTATTCACACTACCTATCCTTATTATCTCTTCAGATTATCTTCCATATAATCTGTTTTTATACCCCTTTAATTATAAAAAGTATCATTTTCAGAGCAAAGTCTCACATTCCTTTCCAAGAGATATTGCACAAGAAGTTTTCTAGAGCTGGCAGATTATCCAACAATGAATAAATAAATGACTTCAGTAGGTACAACCTCTTTAAAGTGCACCCTTGCATGCAATATACCACAAAAATCTGTGGCCTGCAGCTTACAGATTCATGCTGTCATCACAAACAGTATTAACAGAAAATTGATTTATTCTAAGTACAGTAAGACATACTGCCTATTCAGGTACAAGACACACTCATTTATGAAAGCTGAGTGTCCAATCCTCTTTCCTCAAAAACAAGTAGTAGAAACAGTTTTTCCAATTCTGAATAGTAAGAACAATCAAAGTAACAATAAAGACATATATCTTCATAATGAAATGAAAAAAATTTCATCACCAGCAATGCTCATCTGGCTGAACTACTGCACGTCCAATAGCAATGTCCCACAACTATGCTTACATGTCTCCTAGAGTATGTGTGTAGACACTGTGAAATCATAAATTCTTCCTAAGCATGTTAAAAGGTTAAAAATCTCTTTTCAGTGGTGCAGCACCTGATTAAGTCAGTCTCCAAATTGACTATTGCATTAGAGGGAAGTCTGATTCCTGAATATTGTCACCATGTGAAACACTTAGGTGATCTCTCTGTTGTTATGCAGACTCAGGTGATTGTAAGGCTGTTTCTGTTACTAAATTAGAGGGGCTGGGCATAATAAACAGAACAAAACAAGGATTTACATTGGAGACTGGAGAGATGTATAACACCTTCTCAGTTCCAGAGAACCACACCCGTACAAGGAAGCAGAAGAGACAGTAACTGCCCTTCCACAGCCCTGTAGACTTACTACATTTTTGGTTTCTCGGTAGTCACTATCCAGATCCTGCAATCTGTTGTTTAGAAGTGAGCAGTCAGTGTAGAGTAGAAACAAAGAACAGATAATGCGAGAAGAAAAGGGAACAATCAGAAGGAGTATCATAGAAAGGGAGCAGACTGGCAGGCTGTCAAAATCTCCGTGTCACACTATATTGTAGCCAGTTCCAGAAATCTTGAAAGTTAGGTGTGCGCAAAAGTCACAGTCCAGTTCCCTCAGCTTTAGGTTAGTCAACTGTTAACAACAGCAACAGTCATAGCATAAATACATGTGGCTCAACCTTTGAACTTGTTACGTCTTTAGTTCTTGTTCCAATAGGAAGACTTCTGGCAAAAGACCAGGAAGGGACCTTCTAAATTCCTAAATGTATTCACAACTGCGGTTCTCTTGTCCAGGTGCAATCCTTTCCATTATTTTTAATACTTTAACGGTGTTTGCCAGTATGCATTTCAGACAGTAGTTGTGTCCCCTCTGTGGCTTCTTATGGCTGTCAACAAAGCTAAATTGTTCTAATGAAGAATTCTCTCTTTTTTATTGATTTTCTTATTAACACCTCACTACAAACACAAATAATTCATACATCTTAGGCAGAAGCCTCAGTTCTCTTCCAGCTGCTCCTGAGGTATCGTCTCTGACTCCATCACGAACATCTTCATGAAATTGTGTGGTACTGGAGGGAAGTGGAGTTTCTGTCCCTGATCAGGTTTTATGTTTGCCTGGACTGAAACGTAGCCAAGGAAACTGAATGATCACAGGGGCCATTTTTTTTGCCCATTCTGCTCTTTCATCAAGCCCTGAAGAAAGCTTTTTGGTAAAGGGTCCCTTGCCCATGAGGACAGCAAGGGTTTCTGTGTGAGATTAATACTTTGTTATATCCTAAGCTGATTGAGATTTTTGTGACGTTTTAGGGACATGGATGATTAATCATCCATTAATCATGATTTTAGGGACATGATGATATATCAGCTTGGTCCTTTTGCCCTCTACTACCATAAGGATTTCACCATTGGTTAAGGGAAGTCCCGTCATGTTCATTTCCCTGTGTGAAATGGATGTGGCAATGTTCCCAGAGTGCTCCTAACCTGCTCCTTCTCACACTAACCTAAGGTATGTATTTGTACCATATTAACAAATAAATTGTCACAGAAACCCTGTGTTCGAGCCCTTTTCTCCACCTTGGCTACGTTGCAACTAGTAATGGGACTCTGGCACTACAGATTTTTCACACATGGGAAAATAGGTCAGTGATTCACAGAATAACATTAATAGACCTGAATCAAAATCTGTGCTCATCTCTTGATTCAGTTAAATTGTACCTTCTTGCTTCTGCATTGTCCTTGCCCTAACTCAGAATCAAACTGACTGCTGTGCACACATCTTAAGCTAAGAATCCAAAACGCCTTTTATTTCCGCATGATTTTGCCTTCTAATTTGCCCTAAGATGTTCCAGAAGGTAAATGTTTCTGATGACTGTGAAGAATTCAGCACTTGCTCTCCTGTAACTTGCAAGAAGAATGTATGAATTTGAAACTTTTGCAAACTATAGACTTGTTAAAAGACACAATTATCTTTAAATCTGGCATGCTAATTTCCTATGTGTGATTGGTTCTATGTACAGATACTCAATTGTAAATAAAGCCCAAGGTTTGTAGAAAAGAGTTTCTGAGTAAGTTTATTAGGTTAAAAACTGTTTTGTTTTGGTGTGCCACTGTTGTTGTTTTTTCTCGGTCCCACATGGAGAGCAAACATGGCCTGGAAGAGTGTTATGTCAAGTACCTCCCATCATGCATTGTCGCTGCTCAGTGAACTGGAGTCTAAAAAAAGTAATTCCTCATTTTCATCTTGACTAGGATTCCCCTTTTCTTTGCTGTGAAGCTGCACTAATCCTTCATTCAGCACAACCAACACCCTCTGGTTCCACTCCGAGTTCTCCCTTTCTAACATCATTGTATTCTTTATCTGGGCCTTCTTCTTCCAATAGTACTCCTTGAAAGCTCTTTCACAGACAAGAAAGGCCTAGCTCCATAATGGCCAAGTTGGCCCTTTTCTTTTCTCTCTCTTTTTTTTAAGCTTCCGACTGAGCTTTGCTATTTAATCTTCTTGAGGCGTTCAAGATGTCACTTGCCTCTGATGACTATAGACAAAAGGGAAATCCATCCAACTTGAATGCAGTGTATACTTGAATACATTAGGTTGCTTTGAAGAGAGTTTCTTGAAGTCTCTGTGTTTCATTGGCTGTCCTGGTGGCCTCTGTGCAGGTCTTTGTATGAAATCATATGTCCTTTCACAGATCACATTTCCCGGAATGTTACCTAAATTTATATAGCCCTAAATATTAGCAGGTGAGATGTTAATTAAACGAGATTGTTTCAATCCATTTTTTTTAATAAGCTAATGAGATTTACCCCCTCACCTCAACTATATATGAACACTTGATTATTTGTGAATGCTTTGACTGCTAGTTTTGCACATATTTTACAGGTAGCCATGTAAGGTTCTTACTGCTGCAAGCTAAAAGAAGGGAGAATACACAGACAACAGGGAGCTGCATCTTCAGGCTCCAGCCTCTCCATTCCCTGTTTGAGCATTAAAAATTTAACATTTGCCTCTCTACAATGTATTACTTCAACATTAATTTTACACTTCCTATATTTTAGAAAACCTTAAGCATTGATACAAATTTTTTTAATAACTGTCATGGACAGTATAGGTAAGGTGAATATGTTTATGCTTATAAATAATCTCCAATATACATGTTATTTGAAGGACCTTGATTTTCCTGAAGTACTGAATGCTCCAAAACACATAACCCTTTAGTGATTGTTTACCTATGAATATTTATACAGACTGACAACAGACTGATGGTATGGAGGATGTCAGATGAACAGGCATTTGTCCATGTAGGTTGTTAGTTTGTATAGATTATCTATTATTAGTCTGTATAAATTCAGTTTTGTGAGCTTATTTTTATGTCTCATATACAGAAAAATTATCGGAAAACAAGAAAATTGCTAATGTTCCTTGCAACGTGAAGGTGAGCACTAGAACTTCTGTTAAATCGAATTACAGAATTGGAATTTCTGCGTTAAAATATGGATCTACCAGTTCCTAGCATTGGTCAGGAGTAGAAAACGCGCAGTCTTTGTAGAGATATATACAACTTTTCATTTCCCATATCAATCATGAGAACAAGTTGAAGTTCAGATAATGGCCAGTTCAATTTACCCTAATTGTTAAGGACTTAGCCTGACTGTTTGCATTACAGACTGTGGCCACTGGGTTCTCAGTAGGGGTTTGCGGCCTACTCCATCCCATAACAAACCCATGTTCATGCGTCGATTCAGATCCATCACCCTGAGATAAACTGTGAATATTGCCCTTTGTCCTGTGCTGCATTCTTTCATGCATTGTGTGGTGACTATTTAAGGATTTAAAGGCTCATTTGCACAATTCTTTTGTCAGCAGCCTTGGTGCAGAATGGAAAAGTGATGGCTTCTCTGTCTGGGTTATGCCCTGAAGCTCTTGTGAGAGAAATCTACATACATAAGTTTTTCTTACACATGCAGAATGTCAACACTAAAAAAAAAAAAATGACCTGTCTGTTTCTGTAGCTTAAAAGGTTATGGGTTAATATATGATGTGATTTGTTTTCCTCTTTTGTGGTATTTAAAAAAAAATCAACACTTGAAAACAAACAGTAAAGGAATACAAAAACATTAGGTATTTAAAAATTCAGCTGATTAAAGTTGCTGGAATTTGCAAAATAAATCTCCTTTGCTGAAGAGGATTGATGACATTAATAATTTAGATGCCCTTAGTTGCTCAGGAAATGTCTGAGAAGATAATATTTCAAAGGTCCAACCAATCCGCCTATTATGCATGTCTGTTTTGTTAATACGTGTTTATTTAAACAAAAAAAAAGTCCTTGGAATGACAGTAGGTTTACACACACACACACTCATTCATATTTATTTATTTATTTATTTTTGGAAAACATCTTGTTATTCTTCCCCTCAAAGCAAAGCTGACTGGAAGGTTAAAAAAAAGGATTAAAATTTGGTGGAATCAGCTCTTTGCACTCTGGGAACTTAGAAGGTTCTGCTGACTCTCTATGAACTATTTACCTGCCTTGTCTACTGTATTAATATTTTCTATTTGACATAGTTGGATATCTCATTACGTTCATGAAATTTACAGTCATCTCTCACAAATAAGCGCCAAGGATTTGAAATCAGATGACAAAGTGATACTGCAGCAAATTCAAGTTGCTCAGCTAGTACATCTGAATTGCAGAGTAATGGCATTGCTTTTTGCTGCACAGCATTTTTCATTAAAGTTTATGACTTACAGTGCTTAGGAGTAGGCTGCCTTTTTTTTTTTTCAATATTTTCAAAATAAATTGTTTTGTAATGTATCTCATAGCATTTGGTATGAATAAAATGTGTGAGGTAAGCGACTTAGGCAGTTGGTAAAAAAACTTGAAACATGCAAGATTTTAGCCTTCAAAATAAGTCTGGCTGATATTTTTAGACCATTATAACTTTAACAATATGATTATAAAAAATGAATACTCTACAGAGTAGTACTTGTCTGTTTTCCACATACAAATTATTGCCATTAGACTGAATACTGAAATCTGTCCAGAGTAGTTTTAATTGGACTTCATCTAATTTTAATCCAGCTCCAATAATATGGATTTTTTTTTTGTTGCTTAAAAATATTCTGCTGGGATATTTCAGTTTTTACATCAATCATCCATATCCTCTTCTCTACAAATATTGAATTCCAAATAGGTTATTATTGATAACAATTGGTACAAGTCAGTCATACAGCCAGTGTAACCCTTGCTAAAGCCTCTGACTGTTTTGGTCACCATGTCTTTCCCCTGTCTCTTTACCTACCTGCATATTTTTTGGGCAATGTTTCACCTTGTGTTGTGCACTCAAGATCATGTGGCTTAAGGGCAATTACCAGCTTTGTAAGGCTGCAATGACCATGAAAACTTACCGTGGAAAAGATATGTAACTGCCTCAATGACAGTTGACTAGCCAGTCTTAAACTTGTGAAATATCTGCCTGTTTCATCTTCATATAGAGATCTGGTTTTTTTTTCCTTTTGAACCAGTGAAGATAAGAATATAAATGCTTTGAAAAAAAAAGAATAATTTGTAAAAATATTTTGTATGAAACATATTAAAATAGCATTTATAATATAGATTTATTTCCTTCAATTTGCTAAGCTTTAGGTAGGATATTGAGAAATAAAAGAAGATGGAGAAATCTTAGACTGGATACTTCTGACAGGATTGCTGACCCTTAGAAGTTATGTAGATCGCAATCTCTGCATATCTGAAGATTTGTCTGTCATCCTCACCCATACATTCAATCTTTGGTCCTCCCCTCTAGGGAATTCCATGAAATTTTATGCTATGATACACGTCTTGTTTAAACATTTGTATTACTCTGTCTTGTTTATTACATTCCTTAGCCTGAAGATATGCACACTTTTGTGAATCCTAATGTAATGTGTTCTGTATGACAGACTGATGTCACTAACAGGAGATAGCCTTTGAATGATGGCTCATGGCCCTGGCTGTAAGATATGACTGTATCAATCAGAGAAGATTCTAAATACTGCCATGATTTTGAACTAATGAGGACTGAGTTCAATCTTGACCCCACTAGCTCAGTTAAATGCAAGTGATCATTTGTAATTTTTTTATCCAATGTGTATCAATAGTACATTCAGTACATAAAAGATTCTGGTGTCCAGTATAGTGATTAACATTTTTAATTAATTGCAACAATAGAGTATAACTATGTGTAATTGTCTAGGTGAAGGCCTGGAACAGATCACAGAGAACCAGGGTATTTAGCTGACTGTGTTTGTTCTCATGATAGGATAAAAACACAGGCCATAGCCTACCTGAGTGCTAAACCTAAAAGGAGTTGCACACCCACAAATGCTCCGCCATTCTATGACACCTTTAAACAGGGAAAGTTTGACTCCTGAAACCTATAGGAATTCTTTGTGCAGGAAGACTCATCAGTCCAAAAATTCAGGTTTGTAGAGCCAGCTTGTTGCAGCCCACATGAAAGACTATCTCACCCGTTTCTTCACTATGGTGGAGGCCCACCATTGTGTGAAATGGTGACTGAAAAAACGGGTGACAAAGAGAATGTCTAATCCAAACCAGAACGGGTTAGAAAGCATTCCACGAACACTGAAAAATCCACAAACACTGGAAATACATCTAATACATCTAATACCAGATCCTCCTGATAGGCACTTGCCTAAACTGTTCCCAAAAAATCTCAGAAATTATTGTTTGGCTCATTTGCTCCATTCTCATACTATTGAACTTGTTTCCAAATCATGGTGACCATATTTAAACTGCCTGTGAGAAATGCGTCTAGACCATGCTAGCTCCTGAACCATGCCCAGGACTGCTTTGGCAGAGTGCTAGCTGGCTGAGCAAAACAATGTCAAGGTCTATGCTAATAACGTAGCAATATGGATGAATAAGTTCCAGCGGCTGGGTCCTGGTGCATTTAACTACACTAGTTTGAGAGTAGCCTGAGAACCATCTTCCAGAGTCCGAAACAGATGGTCAGATGGGAGAGAACAAAATCTACCAATTCATAGAATCATAGAATTACCCGAGTTGGAAGGGACCCAACAGGATCACCGAGTCCAACTCCTATCCCTACATGGGACACTCCCCAAATTCACACCGTGTGACTGAAGGTACTGTCCAAATGCTTCTTGAATACTGGCAGACTGGGTGATGGCTGACCACACACTTCAAAAGTCAAGCTAGCAAGCAAATAGAGTTCAGATCCAAACACTGCCTTTATTATTTGTCATTTTTAATTTCTAAAGAGGCTCTGATTCAAGACCAGTGAAATTCTTCCTTGATCTCTAGTGCAGCCAGCCCCAAAGCCCCTTCTGCAGCCACCACACCATTGCTTCTATCCCATATCCGCAAATTTGTTTAGGATTTTGTTAGTCCAAGCCAGGATGACAGTTTCATGTGGTAAGTTCTTTTCTTTTGGACATAATTAATTACAGTGAGATCATGTTGCTGATGAGAGCAGGGATCCAAGCAATGAACTGACAAAATAAAATGCAAAGAGCAGAAAAGACAGCAAAATAAATCAAAGACCAGGAGGTTATCTTTCTATTTGCCCTTGATTACCTTAGGCAGCTCCCCATAGAACATGTTGTCTTTCATGATCTCCAGTGAGAAGTGTTTAACTGCACAGAGGCTCTATGGTCGCATTTGAAGAAAAAACTACATTATCTGCTCCCTTCCTACTGTCATCTGAAATGATCATCTGTTATTGATCCCTGTCACTCGCACAAAATGCTCAGAGCATCTTCTCAGAAAGTTTATGTATTTTGCCTAGGGATTCACATTGTTGATAGGCATGTGGATGTGGCTAGCCTGTTTATAGCATCGGAGTGACTAGCAATGGGAATGCTGGCCATGCCATGCCAGTTGGCCACTCTAGTGTGAAACCATACCTGGGTTATTTTATTTTCCAGCACGGGAACAGTCGAGGTGTCAGATTCAAGGCTGTGAATTCCCAGGGCTGTGAATTTTAGTGAATCTCTTTACAGTTCTTGCCCTAACTGTCTAATCCTATCAACTTCGATATAAGCTGTGTGCTTAGAGACTTCCTCAAAGGGCTTTTAGTGGAATTTCTTAGATGTTTATATATATGGTTTTAAAAACAAGGCCTGTAAACTAAATCTTTGGTCTACAGCTGTAGTTTAATTTGTCTTCAAAACACAGTGTTAGTGACACTGTAGAAATAATGTTAGAAAAAACAGAGAATTACATTTATTATCTATGTTAGTTTGCTACATCATTCTCATACAGCAATGTCTTTAGTATAAAAGAAGTTTACTAGAGACATTAGTATTCATAAATATGTATTTTAGGACCATTATTTAATTTATTTTTTCCCAGTTATCTCTTCCTAATTGTCCTTTCATATTTTGTTTTATTGTCATTTTCACTTTGGCGCTTTTAACTGACAATATAATAACATTTACATTTAATAATTTACATAATAAATTATAACAAACTTTAAAATAAATGAAAGTCTGCAACTATAAAAATGCAGAGCTCAGCAATACTTAAGTATATACTGAGAAGAATGATGCTGATAAGGCACTCTGCCTTGTTAACAAGTATAGTAAAATCTGTTTTTTTAAGACACAAACCAAAGCTAATTAAGACAGAAGAATTCAAACACAAATTGAAAGTGATCTTTTTTTTCCTCCAACTGTAAAGTTTTTCTCTAAAAGTGGCATATATATTACTGTGTATCTTGGATTTATTCCAAGAGGAATTGTGAGCCAGTGCAGAAGGCCGCACTGGGATTAACAAATACATAAAAGCATTTGCACCAGTGCTACAGCTGGAAATAAACAGTGTAAGATGACCTTAATTTATGCTTACAAGAGAAAGAGAAATATGCTTGAGTTTGAATTGGAAGATGTCTGACTCTATTCTGCTTGAGAATTGCAGGAATTTGAGAGGGAATTAAAGAAATTTTTCCTCCTCAGAGAAGAAGACTCTTCTGTGAGTATGACTAAGTTCTGCAGCCTTGGTTAATTTTAAACTTTCTTATGATATGAAGAAAATTATTTCTTACCCAGAAAAATGCTGTTCCACAGCTCTTTCTCTGCGATACCATAATCTTGTCTTCTTTCCTGCCTAATTCTTCACACTTGATATTATGGTCATCTCCTGCCATTGACACCCATATTCCAGTGCTGTTCAGTCCTAAGTTACTCTTCCTCTTATTTTTCCTGAACAACCCTGTACTTCTTTCCTCTCTCCATATCACCATGTGTTCTCTGGGTTCCTAAATTCTCCAGGAACATTTCTCCCATAAAGTCTTTTCCTATACAGTCCCTTTCTTTCTGCCAAGGCATCCCATAACTTACTGTTCCTTGATCACATCTGCTTCTTGCTCATTGACAACTCTGTCCCTTCACAGTCAACTACCCTCTATCAGTGCATGTTCCTGCAGTTTAGGACTAACATTTTCCTAAGAAAAACTTGGAATTAGTAATCCTAACTTGTCCTGGAAACACAGCAAAACACTGAATTGTTGTACTGAAGTAACACTTAGTGTCAAACCTCCACAAGACAGAGTAAAATTAAAGCCGTCTTGCCTTTCAGTGAAGAAACACAAGGACAAAATTCAGTATTTGGACACAATTTGTTGGCTTTTAACCATTCCTGTGCTAATTTATATTGATGTGGCCAGAAAGTTTGAAGAATAAATGCCTTGGGTAGTTGCAGTAGAGATAACTTTAAATTGTCAGTGCTGTAGTTATTCTGGGGCAGACAGAAGTTGTGGCTAGCATGGCATCACTTTGCATTGCCAGATAAATTAATATTAAATTGAACAAAGGGGGTCAGCACAGTCATGAATAATTGACAGTGTTATGACAGCAGGATAAACAGCGCTTAAGAAGAGCACATTCTTTGGAGAGGATGCTCAGTAAGACCCAAGAAATTTTCTACCTTAATTCTGTAGCTTGCTAATTGAGTCAGCAAATTCAGAAAGTGACCTGAACTTTAGACACATTTGCCTTTTTTTCTGAAACAACAGTGTTTCCTCTTGCAGTCACAGATTGACAGAGGAAAGGCAGGTGGGACTTCTAGTCACTGTTTCTAACTGTACAATAAAGAATGCAACAGGTAGAGAACATTCATTCTGCGGTATCACCAGAACACAGCTCAATATAAAAATTTTAAGAGTCAAGGTTTGAATTCTCATGCTTATTCTGTGGTTGAAAGGCCATAGCCTTCCATATCATTAGCTTTTGTCATCACAAACTCAGCTAATTCAAAATCTGTGATACATATATTTATCCCATTCCTGATCTGGTAATCACACAGGCCAACTACTCATGGCAGTCATGTCAATAAAATTATTTCTGGAGAAAATAAAGTTCTATAGTTCAACCTCTAACCCTCCTCCTCTCAAAGTTAATAGAGATCCTTTGTCCCAGAAAGTTACTGTGAGAAGCCTAATAAACAATATGAAGTATTTTAATGATAGTGGGTAGGGCATGTGTGAACTATGGATGGCATAGTAAAAAGGGTATTTTTGGAAGAAACCCTAAATGACAGTGAATATCTGAACTTATATTCTATTTATTTAATGTTCTATCCAGCCAAATACCACCATTATGTGTTTTCAACAAGAAAACTTATAAGGAAGATTAACACAATTTACAGGAATTATATTTTTAATTAGAGGTATAATCTCAGATATATCCATTAAATGTGTGCCATCAATCAGCGCCTGTTTGCTTCTCCTGTCTCACTATTTGCAAGTTTAAAACAAAAATTACTGTATGTTTTCAGAAAACATTTTCACAGCCTTGTATCTTCTTGATAATTCACATGGAATGTGAAGTTCAAACAACAAAGAGGAACTGCCTGAGATATTTCATAATCATAAAATACTACTGTTATTTGAAAAATATCTTTTAACTCCTGTCCTCTCTAAAGTCCTTGCGGGGATTTTTTTCTGACTTTTGCAACATATTATTTCAAGTCACCTTTTGAAAACAGAAAAGCTACGATTTTTCTTTGAAATACACAGGCTAGCAAAAAAATGCTAGGCTGCATTCATAAATAGTATGTAGGACAGGACTAACCCTAGGGGCCAGTTCACAGTGAGCGTGTGCTGCCCTGGAACCAGACAGCAGCAGCAGCAGAACAGAGGTCTTGTCACAGCAGCAGAGCAAATCCCTGGAGTAGTCTGTCTGTGGCTGACTTGAATTTGTTGATTTACATTCTCCGAGACAATGTGCAGTTTCTTCTAATAATTACATGACCAGTTTTCCTAATTATTCATCATCTACAACATATGTCATTATGAGCTATTTCTAAACGAGTCCTAAAAATAAACATAATTGTTTATTTTCCTCTTTCACATGTGATCCAAAAATAGACACTTGAAAACACCCACAACTTCCCGTGTTTTAAAGGTAATTTCTTTCTAAATTGATTAAATTACTTCCATGAAAAAAATCCCAAGAAAAAAACAATGTTGAAAAATACCACTCTAGATTAGTATTTGTGTACACCTTAGGGAGCTGCCATGGGAAATGTTTACATAATCTACTTGAGTCCCAGCTGAATGAGTTGAGGAGAAACATCCTTAGCAATGATCATCATCATCTTGTTAGACTCTGCCTGAAGTCTGGAAATACTTGCAAAAATTAATGTAAAAGATACAGGGCTAAATTCATCCTTGGTACAGGTATAAAAATGTTAAATAAATGGACTCAGCAGAGAAAAATAAACTATGAATCTGATATAAATTATCTTCATATTTTCTGCTAGTAGACTATAGGTAGCATAAAACCTCATCTTTGTCTTTAGTTACATAATAAATAATATTGTATCAAGAATAATTAGCCAGATAAGGTCTAAAGTATGTTATTTGAACTGTGCAAGTATTCATTCCACACACTAAAAAGCAGAATATTTAACATTTCTGAAAAAAATTATTGTTTAGTAAAATGCCTTAGGGAAAAAAAGATAATTAAACTCAGAAAAAAGAGCTTAGATACAGACATGAAAAATTAAATTACGCGCAGTTATAGTAGTGCGACGTCGTGGCAGTACTACTACTACTACTGTAGTACTACTATACTAAATATTTCTGTCTTGAAGGACTGAGCAGTATGTGTGAGAACCATAAGCATTTCAATAGCTACCTGTTTCCCTTAGGTAAACATTTGCATGAGTGTAAAGAGTTTTATCTGTAGAGATATGAGCCAAAAAACCATTATCATACTAGAAGAGTCTTTGCTATGACAACTTCTGTCTCCAGTACAGAAACGTTGACAAGTTAGTGATAGTCAATATTGTTCTTGCTTTTGAGATTGCCTCTTTTTGTGAGGACTACTGAGTAAGTAAAACTGATGCTCAGAGAAAGGATACCAAGCCAAGTCAATGCAGCTCTCCTCCATTTTTAAGCAGAACTGCCGTGGTTTAATCTCAGCCAGTAACTGAACATCACACAGCTGCTTGCTCACCTCCCACCACCACAAAGAAATAAGGAGGACAATGAACAAAAAACAGGACAGTAAACTAAGAGATAATAATGATAATGATAATAATGATGATGATAATAATAAGTATACAAAATGAATGATGCATAAGACAATTGCTCAGTGCATAAGGAATTGGCTGGATGATTGTTCTCAAAAAGTTGTAGGCAATGGCTCAGTGTCCAAGTGGAGATGTGTGACGAGTTACTTTCCGCAGGGGTTTGTATTAGGACCAGTATTTAACATCTTTGTGATAGACATGGACAGTGGGATTGAGAATAGCCTCAGAAAGTCTGCTGATGACACCAAGGTGTGTGGTGTAGTCAAAACACTGGAGGGAATGTATGCCATTCAGAGACACCTTGACAGGTTGGAGAAGTGGGTCTGTGTGAGCCTCAGGAAGTTCAACGAGCCAAGTGCTAAGTCCTGTACCTTAGCTGGGGCAAACAAAGCACAAATACAGGCTGAGAGGAGAGTGGATTGAGAGTAGCCCTGAACAGAAAGACACGGGGGTCCGGGTGGATGAGAATCTCAACATGGGACAGCAGTGTCTGCTTTCAGCCCGGAAAGCCAACCATATCCTGAGCTGCATCAAAAGGGAGGTCTCTCTACTCTGCTCTCATGAGACCTCACCTGGAGTATTGCACTCAGTTCTGGAGTCTTGAGCACAGGAAAGACACGGATCTGTTAGACTGAGTCCAGAGGAGAGCCACAAAGATGATAGGAGGGATGGAGCACCTCTCCAAGGACAGGCTGGGAGAGCTGGAGGAGTTTCACCTAGAGAAGAGAAGGTTCCAGGGAGATCTTACAGCAGCCTTCCAGTACTTAAAGGGGACTTATAGAAAACTGGGGAGGGACTCTTTATCAGTGAGTTCAGGGATAGGATGAGTGTTAATGTTTTTAGGCTGAAAGAGGGCAGATTTAAATTAAATATTAGGAAGAAATTTTTTACTGTCAGAGTGGTGAGGCATAGGTTGTCCAGATAATTTGTGGAAGTCCTATCCCTGGAGGTGTTCAAGGCCACATTGGATGAGGATTTGAGCACCTGATCTAGTGGAAGGTGTCCTTGCCCAGAGCAGGGGGTTGAAACTACGTGATCTTTAAGGTCCTTTCCAATTCAAACCATTCTATGATTCTGATCTATGATTCTATGACTGTGATTCTGTGATTCTATGATTCTATGATTCTGTGCTCACCAGCCAATGACCGATGCCCAGTCTGTCTCTGAGGAGAAATTCCTGGCCCCTGGCCAACTGCCTCAGTTTATATACTGATCATGACGTTGTATAGTATGGAATATCCCTTTGGCCACTTTGGGTCAGCTGTTTTAGCTGTGTCCCCTCCCAGCTTTCCACGCAGACCTCACCTTCTCACTGGCAGGCCAGCATGAGAAGCTGTAAAGTCCCTAGCAACAAATACAAACATCAGTGTGTTATCAATGTTATTTTCATGCCAAATCCAAAACATATTAATTCCATCCCAGCTGAAACCATGACAAGAACCACCAGCAAGTTCTTTCTATCTGGCCACTTTGTACCGACATGACTGTAGAGTAGCCATAGCAGGACTGTCTCCTACACTCTAATAATATGGAAGTACAATAAGGGATGTGCTCAGGTGACATAAGGAAAAATGGAAGAATCATGAATCCAACGGAGAATATTAATTTTCACTTTTCTAACATCAGGACTTTTGAAGTCTGGAGGACATATCAGGAGTAAGCCAAAGGTGCGTCTCTTAGAAGCTCTATGTGGTTGTAGATTTTAATGGATACTTAAAAAAATCATTCATGCCTTGGTGAAGAAGGTAAATAAGGAAACGTGACTGCACACCAAGGCGTGAACGTTTTCACTTAGTCAGAAGATGGCAATCTTAATGCCTTATTGTTTCACCAGCGATCATTTAGGAAGCTGATAGACAAAAAGACGATTCAGTAGTATTATGCTGTTTTTTTGAGAATTCCCTTCCCACACTGTAGACAGTGTGTCTCATGTGTCATAGCACCTACTGCTCTCTTGAGCTTTTCCATCTGTGTTGAGATCAATGATGGGACACTCACATCTTTTCCTACTTTTCCTCACTCTGGGCTGCTTAAATATCAATAAGAATAGATTGTTCTCCTTCATGCTGCAAGACACTGTACACCAAGTCTGTTGTACTAGTGCAAGGTTTCACACCTTCTTGGCCCAAGACACATCAGCAAGCCAGTACCACACATGCTGGATCCACTAAACTCACTATACTTTTATTCCATCCATGTAGCTTAGCAAATCCCCTTGATGCCTGGTCCCATGAGATCTTCCAGCTTTGAATCAGCATCCTGAATAGATTGTCTTTTCCTGAGCAGTTCTCAAGTCCCAGTGAAAAACATACACTTGCCTGTCTAAGGCAAAAGGAAAAGTCACTTTACGCTGTTCATTTTGAAGTAAATGAGCTGAAACTGGACTACTAATACAGTGATTAGTATTTACTGCTGAGTAATTTGTCTGCAAGTGATCAAGTTAAGTTAAAACTTGTTCTGTTATTGTTAGTCTCTGCTATTTGACCCTTCTGTTATGCAAGCGTACCTGTTGATGCTTACCTCTCTTCTTCGGCTTTATGTTCTTCCCAAAAAGAATTTAAAAGCTCTTCTGTTCACCAAGTTTCTCAGAGTCCATAATACAATAATATGTATTAAGCTGTAGGAATATATGACTGACTAGAGCTTTTAAAGGCGATTAAAAAAACCCCAGATATTTCAAACCCCAGAATAACAGAAATTGTAATTGAACGCATTTTTCTTCATACACCGGAAAAAAATGAAGGCTAGCTAACAGACACTTATTAAAACTACAACAAGTTTAGTCTTGAACTTTTTGAGGTTAAAATTTTGCCAGTATTTGTACTCTTATACATTTTCCAGCCAAAATATTGTGACAATTTATTTCAGTAGTTCCATCCTTGTTTCTCATGCTTCAGTTAAGAACAACTGGTTTATTCTTATGCGTATATTTTTACCATTCTTTAGTCTGTAATACAATCTATTCCTCTTTTTAAGCATCACTGAAACCAAAACTATGCGACCTAGTCAAAACTATGGGTTAACAAAATGTTAAAGAGTAAAGAGAAGGTGCTACATGCAGAAGGAACATTTGTTCAAGGTTTTATCTACACTTGTGGTATGATGACTTGTAGCAATAAGTTAATAGTTCTTATAGTTGTTTATTAAATTGATTAGGTTACAGTGACTACTGGGACATCCAAAATAAACAACATATTAAAAAAAATATATGTAGCTTCAGCAGAGAACTGTGTTACCTAGTTACCTGCTTTCAAAACTAATAAAATCTCTCTTTCGAGAGGGACAGAAATTTTGCAATATCTTCCTCAATGCCATCTTGTCCCTTTTATTACATTCTGAGGAAAGAGTATTGAATTAACCAGTGGTAGGAAGAACTGCAGCAAAAGTCCTGCCCGGGAAAAGATGTGGAAATGTGGTGCCAAGACTGTCATGTGGGTTGAGTAAAAATTCAAAAAATAATAAAATAACCCACCCCAACAAAGTGCAGGCATATTACAGGACCACTGAAATATAGGTCTAACTAACCTTCTTGCAGTGCAGCAATTTTTAATCTGCAGTCAGACATGAAGTCTCTCCTGTTCTGAAAGTATCTTTGAGAGATAACGAAGATCAAACTCCTGCAAACTACACATCAGCATAAGTGCATGAAAATTCTGCATCACCAATGGAATGTTTTAGGAGTCCACAGATCAAAGAGAGTTGAAAATTTCTAGTTGCAACCCAATATTCTGAATTGCAGCAGGGTCCAATATCCGATCCATTATTAACATATTTGTCTAACCTGTTGTTAAAAGCCTTCACAAAAGAGGATTCTGTAACGTCTGCATCCACAATTCTGTGGCCTAGGTGTTTATTAAATTAGTATTAGTGTATACATTCGTGACACTGTAAGTTTGATATGGATAACACTAAAATGTCCATACATCAGGCTTCCTGAGTAAAATAGGGACTAAGTCTGGTCTTAAAAAGCTTGAGCTCCATTGATAACTAGGCAATGGCTGATGGATTTGTAGAACTCTGTGGATCATTCAGATCCTAAATTCACAGGCATAATACCTAGAAATTAATCCAATTCTCAAAGCTAGTAATTTTAACACTTTCTTTTATGTTTTCTTCTTGTTCTCTTTATTTTCCATGGCCTAACTACTGGTCTAAAACACTCTTTGTCAGAGAAAGAAAAATATCCAATGAGCATGTGATGTAAATACATTTACCTATTGTACAATAAAGCAGAAGTGCGTAGACTAATCAGTTAATTTATGTGCAACTCTTTGAAGATTTAACAGTAAAGTGTTATTAAAGTCTTTTTGGCAAATAATCATAAAATTTGTTTTAATAAGTGCATCTCTAAAGAGGAAACTTCAATTGTTTTCACATGAACATCCATGTAAAAATACTGGTGGTCCTCTAAAAATATTCCAAATATTGAACGACATGTAAACAGCATTTTCCATAACAGCAAGAATCCTGCAGCTCTTACGACACAACCTTCATCTTGAATGAATAACTCTTTGTTATCTACAATCTTCTTTCTACTTTTTATTTTTACTACTCAATTATTTCTGTATTCTTTGCATTTTCATGATGGCTGAAATAGTCAACATAGATCACAGATCAAATGAAATCTCTCAAACATAGTTTGATCTTGTACTATGAAAGACATAAAATATTTAGCATGTATTGAGAAGAGCTGATAGAATTGTAAAAACTGATTTCATATGAAGTGGACTACTTTCCACTTGATTTTTACCAAAGGAGGTCTTTTTAAGAACAGATTTTTTGTAAGAACATTTTCCAGTAAGCTTTCTGTAACCCAGTCCTTCAAACTTTGTGTATGTTAATTACTTTTTCTTTGAAGTGGATATTTAAAATAACCTGTTGCTTTTGGCAGGCTTTTTTATTTTCTTTTTTATGGTGGTTATTTTATCTTTTACTCTCCTTATTCCTAAGACAACAGCAGCTTGCGTATTGTGTTTTAGTAAATGTTTTCAGTTGGTTAGATCCACAGTCAACACAAATGAGGTTCAATTCCTTTCCTTTTGCACTGCAAATGCTTACTATTTCCTCTTTGAATCACAAGTGATTTCTTTTCCAGAAAAGACCCTTAAAATCATATAAATTATGATGGCAGTTGTTTGCTGCTAACTAAAATTATTGGGTGGCACACTCTGCATGTAAACACGTCAGTCATCACTGAAGACAGGTTGCTCCCTTAATCCCGAGTTGTTTATTTCATCTCTCAACCTTTGAATTCCATCTGCAATTATAATTCAGTGTTCAGTGCTCATCTTATTATACTTCATTAAGCATGTACGGTATTCTGGGCTTCTCAGGTACAATCTTTTCACTTTGGTTTTAGATCACTTTTTAATAACTACCTGTAAATCTAGTAATGGTCTCTTTATTCCTAAGAAGAAATTTTAATTCAATTCCAAATAACACAACTGAGACTGTTCTGCGCATCCCAAGAGCATTTCAATAACAAAAAATCTCTCATCAGAATGACTGTTGTTGCTTTATGTTCATTGTTAGAAATTGTTTAGAGAGGAAGTCAGAAACTTGTGGCTTAGTCACTATATTCAGCTCCTGAGCTGAAACACAAGCTTCTTGTGCAGCTCTGTGCAACACTTCATCTTTGTCCTTGGTTTACAAGCCAGCAAAGAGCGGCAATACAGATATCCCACACAGGGCTCACTGGAATAACTTCATCGATATCTGAGGTACAGATACACCTATTTTGAGTACTTATTTCAGATGTTATTAATGTCATTGTATTTTGCAACCTTTACAAGGACAAATTAAGAGATTGTAATTGGCATAACCCATCTCGGTCTTATGCTGAAGGATCCCAAAGCTGATGCCCCAGACCCTTAGCATAAGAAGTGTGCATAGCCGTTAGCGTATCTTCCCTTCATCATCTGGTTACAGGTGGGAAGTCAGAGAACGGATCTGCAAAGAGGATTCAGAATCACAGCATTCATTGAAGCCTAAACTCAGACTCCCAGCCCAAAGATCCCATTGTACCACAGACAGATGGGGTTAGAGAGTCATTTAGAGACCATATAATACGCATAGTATGATAAAACTACTGTCTTAATACAGCAACAGCTAAGACTATTCGCAACAAGCATTTGTCTATCCAGTCATTTAAAGCTGCCATAGCTTCTGACAAATTCTGTTTCACTGCTTAACAATCCTCAACCAAAGAAAACTCTTCCCATAAATCTTCCTTGTTGTCTTTTTATCCTTTTAACAGTAGATGTAGTGAACAATATACAACTTCATTCCTACAGGCTATCTTAATATTTGCAAACACTTCAGTCTTCATTTCTTTACATTAAATAACTCCATTATTTTCAGACTTTTCTTATAGGTGAAGTTTTTTTGCCAGCTTCACTGCTCTTCTCCGGACCCTATCCACACCTCTCTGAAAAACACATGGCATATTTTCACTACAGCAAAGTGCCTTGTGGATCAGGAAGCTTTGTAGCAAGACACAGCACTGAGAATGCTGATCTAGTACAGTTGTGATGCCCTATTGCATTTCCAAAATGTCCAGTATCACCCCAGTGAGTAATCATGTAGCTTAGGATTGACAATCTTCTCTCAAGAGGCCGCAACAAAGAAGTCCATCTCATTTGTGTAGAGAAAGGAACTGAATACAAATCTCCAACATCCAGTGTCAATGTCTTGACCATCGAGTAAGTAATAAAGCAAAGGCTTCTCCTGTTTTGTACAGTCTTGCTCAGTCAACAGGCTCTCAGAGCAACCTAAGCATCCTCAGGGTGCTCACCTTAGCAGGACTAGTGAAACATATAAAGGATTAACTTACCTATGAGACAGGTAGAGGATTAATTTGTCTGTGAATTCTAACAAGACTTAAGTTCAAAAAAAAGATACAAAAAAGCTAAAAAGACATAGACAGAAATAAAGTGGTAGATGTGTAGGGACTGCCAATGCCTAAAACTCTGTGTCTAGGTTATGTAGTACAATGTCGTATCAATATATTCATATTCACCTTGTACAAGCTGGTGTATCTGCAGACATTAAAATAACAGAAAATCCATTTATTTAACTCTGAGAATCAAACCCTTCACCCCCAATTCTGTTTTGCTTAAAGAAAAAAAGCTCTGCAATAGATGGAAACTTGGAAGCTCATGGCTTAAATTGATATCAGTAAACCATTTGACGTGGCAATCTGCAAATGTAGTTGCTTTCTATGAATGTTGATGGTTAATCTAAAGTCATTTTCATGATAGAATTGCTGGATAACTGTACTGTAAATTCATAATTTATGTTTATATTACAAATTCATGTCAAGTTATAGGTGCTGTTAAAATCAAAGAGCAGATCATCAGACATTAAACTACGCTATTTCCAGAGCACGACTTTTCAATAATGTTGACCTAACCTGAACGAGGTGAACAGCTAGTTCTGTCAGCTCCTGTAAGTTTTTTGGTTTTACAGGCTTGTATAAAAATTACCCATGAGAAAATTAATTCTGCATCTGACACAAAATCTCAAACTGTAGGCTGTAGAGCATTAACTGATTTATAGGCTACTGCGGAGGCAATTTTATTCAGGGTTAGATTTTTCCACTCCTCCTGGTTTATTTAGGATCAAATCCTGGGATTCATTCACCTGACAAAGGTCAGCAGAATCCTACCAAGGAAGAAAATAATTGTTCATATGTATCTAATTTTGTTAATATCTGAGATCAATTTGGATTAAATATTTGGAAATGTTAATCATAATCCTGTTGTACTTTGTTACTGAGTGACACCAGAGGTCCATTTCAGGCTGTGCATGGGGCAAAGACAATGTCTACAGGAGTTGTGTTTATCTTCAGATCTACCCCAAATTTGCTGATTTTTGATATGTTATTTAGATGGGTGTTGCTGTATTAAATCAATTTGTGTCTCACCCATATCCCTGAATCTGGTGTTTCACTACTCACAGTGCTCAGCAATGCAATACTGGGGGGGGGGGTGTTGCCAGATTATCAAGGAGGTCCCTTGTCATTAGCTGCAGAAGTTGCTCTTGACTAACTCCCTTCACACCCCACTTCCCCTGCTAGTTGAAAGAAATGCTCTGATAGGAATAATTTAGTCAAAGGATGGGTTGTAAAAGGTCACTAATGCGAAACAGTTTTTCAACTGAATGTCCTTAGGAGATCACAGATCATTAATTACCATAGAGTCATGAGCTTTGCTCAAAAGAGACTTGATTGGCTCAAAACAAGAAGTCACTGCAAGATTACTGAGGAATTTATAATGCCAGAATGTTATCTGGTATTACAAAGGGACCACAGACATAAATACCAAAGCCTTTGGGAGGTTTCATTTTCAGTCTGCTCATACTCAAAAGAGAGTCACTCTGCTAATATTGCTGAGCTCCTCTGGCAAATGTATTCATCAAATAAATAATTTACATTATAAAGACATAGGACAATAGATGCTCAAAAACCATCAAACCCGATGTTTTTTATAGTCATTCCATTTAGAAAACAAAGACAATAAGAATGGCATTTTTCCCTCTTAAAGCCTCTGTTAATTCCTGTGCAAACACTCAAAACTACCTGTGACAGCAGAAGTGTTCTGAAATACAATGCCCTCGTGAGCTATGCATTTGAGATGTGTTTGTAATAAAGTCATAATCAGTACAAAAGGACATTGCTGTTAGTTGCCAACCAAGATAGTATTCTCCCTGGCATTCCTGGTTACGTCGTCTATAAACCAATATGAAACTAATTGCCTAGTAAGCTGAATGCTAGGTACACTATAAAGCTGATTAGTTTGTGCTGTAATGCAGTCATTGCATAACACTGCTTTGCATATATTACTTCAGAGTAGGAAGGAAAGATGTCATTGATATTCGGAACGTTCTTAACTTCGTAAGTTCTTCTGTCCCGTCTGCCATCACTTGTACTACATGTAGGTTTGTTGCAAGATATGCTATATGAATAAATAACTAGACCCAGATGGACCCATGCAAAAGCATACCTGAGCCTTTCTTCTGAACCTGAAAGAACAGTGTCCTGCCAAAGCATGTTTAGAACCAGATTTTGTAATGTTTTCTTCTCTCTAGCACTTACAAGCATTACTATATGCCCACATCCTAGTACTAACCAAGCGAGAGTTACTCTGCTACTTCTGAACCAAGACTAGGCACGTTTCAACTCCCCTTGTTGTACACATCCTATTTTTCAATGTACCAGATTAACATTTTCAAAGCCTTTCAAAACTCTCAGCCAGCAAGTCCATAGCTTTTATCTCTACCAGATCACACATCATCTATTTCTTCCTCCTTTCTACTTTCAGTCAGAATTGCCTGTCAGTTATATTTTCCAATAAGCTTCAAATACATACATCTGTCTATTCATTGAATAGCTCACTTACAGAAAATAATAGGTATCTTTTTATAGCATCATATTTCTTTAACAGTAGCTAGAGTTCTTTCACAGGGCGGAGAATATGCCTTTTTGAGGTTTTTCTTTCGGAAAAAGACATTTCACACTTCAAGAGCCAACTCTGAATAATAAATTAGAACCAAATTCCCTTTTTTCTGTCTTTTTAGTTCTCCACTTTTCAAATACTAGCTGTCTGGTTGTCCAGATCCAAGAGGAAAGATAGAATATAGCAGGAGTGCATCCTTGTTCAGGATGCTCAAAAGCATCTGGTAAAGACACTCTTGAATTGAGCTCAAAACTCACCAAACTGAAGACAACCAAAATCCTAACAATAACATTTTTGAGGAATATGTTGTAACAAGCAGGCTGCTACGGAGAGTGGCATGACCTTTCTCTAACTTACTGCGTAGGTAAAACAGTGGATTCCCTCTGCTAAAACCTGGGAAGGACAAAAGTCTATTTTTAAGAGCAGGTTGACTCAGAGTTATTCTGTGAGCGTACACCTTCAATTAGTTGTTCTGGTAATGTTAAGGCTGAGAGGAATAAGTGGCAGCGATTTTAAACAAACAACATAAAGTACTGAAAGATCTCCTTGAAGAAGACTTCAATTTGTTGAATATCTACAGTGTGGATGTCTGTACCTGTGCTAGTCATCAGTTTCATTTTTAAGAAAAGACCGATCTCACTTAGTTTAGACATCTATTTTAGGTAATGGATTGCAATTTGCAAGTGTCTATTTCTCTCAGTTTATAAAAAAAGAGTGGAAAATAAGCTGAGATGTAAATATTTACATGAAGTCAATAAATAAGCACATTGAGCAAAATGGAAATTATGCTGTATCAGTGTCTAAAACTTACTAGGAATTTTAATTAAGGGAGAGCAATTTTCTAAAAGATTATCTTCAATCAGGAGATGTCACCTTTATAGAAAAATTGCCGAAGTACTGTATAAAAGAGACGACGTTCGATGGCCCATTCTGACCTCACCATTTATGAACATACAATTCAATAATTTTTTAAAAAATTAACTCAGACTATTGGTATAGCAGCACAAACTCCAAGTAGTAAACAGTTAGGGATTAGAAGTTGATGCCAGACTTATAACTGCTGGTTGTGGACTGTAGTAATCAAAGTGGTTTTGCTATGCACCTTTCATATAATTAGGCAGATGACTTGTTTTTCCAATGCCTTAATTTTGGCATACTTTTCGAAGTTAACTTTTTTAAAAAAGTAACAACAGTAATAACAGTAGTAACAATAATAGTAATAATAGTAACCCAAATTCTTTCCCCATGTGTTTATGCCATTAAGAATAAATGGACCTACAAAACTTTTATCATCATCGTTATAGTTAGTTATATTAACACAATTTTGTAGTGATTCTTAGATTGAAATGGACGTGTGTGTTTGTTCATTTACATTTTACCATTGCAGGAATGGGAGCTGAAAGATAAGGATTCCCTTTCTGATATGAAAGTTGTGTGACACTGACAAGTCATTCAGCACTTAACATTACAATATTTCAGTGCTCCTGCAAGGCAGATGTAAGAGTTCCATTTGCCATTGTATAGAAACTGCTGGAAGTTCCACACATGGGAGTTGCTGTAAAACACCTGGTCTACTTCAGAAAACGTCTGCTAAAATTTTGCAGGAGTGACAAGGATTTAGAACTTGGTAACTAATTGCTGATTATTGCTTATTTACCATCCTTATTTCTAATTAAGAGACAGTTGGTTTGCCTTCTTTGCAAGCTTTTTAACAACACTGGAACACGGTAGAAGCATTGAATATTTTAAAACATATTCATGGAAACAAACCTTCATCATATGATATAAAATAATTCAGGTTGGAAAGGACCTCAGGAGGTCTTTAGTCCCACGTCCTTCTCAAAGCAGGGTCAGCTACAAGGTCAGACCGGGTTGCTCAAACTATTTATTACGTTATTTATCAGGTTTCCTGGTGTGCGGAAGAAGGGGTGGTTCACAAATGGTTGAGCAATATGGGCTTCATTCACATTTCTTTTTGAACTTTTCCTCAGTCTGTCTGTCAGTTGTTGAGACATATTGAAATTCTTCCTTTGCCTGTAGGCATAGGAATTACTCAAGCAGTGAATTTTGGAAAATATTTTCTGTTTCTATTATATTAACTGTTTATTATATCAGATTTATTGACAGTATTAATAACAAGTAATAAATAATGTTGGGAAAACAAGTGGATGTGTTTATTTCTTGTGATATTTTTAGAAGATTCTCAAAAAAGCCCAGGAACTTAGGTTAATGATACTTGGTTCTAGTTTGTAAATATCCAGTTGAAAAAACCAAAGTGTAATTGACTAACAAGCAGTTCTTTCTTTATCTGAGTTTGTAAGTCAGAAAAGTGAAAAAGACAATTTGCCTTCACATTGCAGTTGTATTTATGAAGTACAGATACTTGAGGACAAACTAGAATTTAAAACTAATTAGCTCTGAACATAAAGACTTCGGTTTTCAGTAACATATTGCTGCTTTGAGTGGAAAACATTGTTTAGGACATACAGGGTAAAGAATGTCATGTAATGTTATAAAGTTTCACTACTAATCCCTATTGTTAAAATGGTTCTCAAACACCATAAGGTTATCATGAGAGAAAGAGATCATATTAAATGTATTATTTCTTCACATTAGTAGGAACAGATTTTCACAACTGCATAAAGGATCTAGTGTTAGTGTTTTTTAATAATGATAATTAAGTTTCATTTAAAGGTAGATAAGTTCTTCTAAAACCTTTGCTGTTCTTGTTAGCTAAACATAACCACATAAGCATTGATCAGGAGCACAGCATACAGAGCAGAATTGTATTTATGACATCTCAATTTGCATATTTATTTTAATATTTCATTAATGAATCATTATGCAATGCAAATGTCCCCATTTTACTGTATTCTTACAGTTCAACACAAAGAATCTATGTCTTCCAGTGCCTTCTGCACAATAAAGATGGTCTTGGGAGAGGAAGGGAAAGTTTAATCTTGACCTTTTCTTATTTCTTCAAACCACAACTTTTTGCTCATAGTAGCTATCAAACCAGTATTTCCATTTCTACTAAACTTACATTAAAAGTGTAATTCTGGTTTATATAATTTGTTAGGCGAAAACCCACCAGAAAAACAATGTTCTGATTTAGCTACATGTAAATTCTTGTTTTATTCATCACAGAACACTGAAATCGGGATTGCCTAGTGTAACCTTACAGAATATAGCAGAGTTTTAGCAGAACATCTTACTTATTCTGTTTCAAGGGCAATTTGCTGTTAAGATGGGTATTATCTCTGTAAATATCATGAAGAAGCTCTTGCGCAGAAAACTTGCAGGATGGTGCAGTGTAAATGCTATCACAACAGCACTACTGAGTTTACTCCTCTTTCAGTCTAAGTTTTCTCTTTAAAAGGTGATTCATGTGAACATACCCCAGAGTAGGTCAAATATCAAATATAGAATATAATGAATAAACTTGGTTTGATGAATGTATGAAGGTCATTTTATAAAGGTTGATATTATTCAGCATATGCTACTATTTGTTATTGTTGTATTCAGGCAAAAAAAGAGCTTCAAATGTATAACACTGGTTTAGTATTTGCTGTACAAGACTAAAAATTCCTTGGTTTATAGCTTACTTAAGAGTAAGGTAGGAGATAACTAAGTGTCACTCTGTGCAAGATGAAGAGGATATTAAGAGCAGACAAAGTAGCAGAAAAAAACAGATGGCATAAATTAAAAGCAGTAAATTTAAAAACATATATCTGGATTTTGTGAGGGCAAAATCTTTGCCTTTCTTACAGAGGCAAAGTTTCAATTTTAATTAAAGAATACACTTTCTATAAGGGACAGTTGCTACAACTTCTTGAGCACTGAGGTTACTGTGACAAATATCCATCCTCCATGCAAAGGATAGGTTAGAACTATTGTTTTGATCTCCTTCAGCTTTTTCCTATTTCAAGACTTGCCAATAGCTATTACTTTTGGTGGTATAAATGAACTAACTATACATCTTTAGTTTTGTAGCTCAACAGATGAGTTAGCTCACTTAACCCTACACTTATACATAAGATGTGTCCCATAGATGCCACTTTTTTTGAAGAGCCACCCACACATGAAAGATGTTTGCTGACAGTTTCTAAAAAGTACATTTATGGCAAAGTCAGAGAAAAAGCAGGAAAAAAAGTGTACAGAGAAAGTCCAAGTGAAAGCACAAAGATCAAAGAAACATAGAAAATTTTACTAGGTGAGATGGATTTGAGGCAGTTGCCAAGAGCTGGACTGAAATATATGCAAGCAGCAACAAAAATGACAAACAAATAAAGGAAGATTCAAATTGCTATATACTCCACCTGTTCAGATTTCACTCTCATTCTTCATTTTGAATTAAGAACAGCATGCTGTTTTTCAAAAGTGTTACATCAATTTACAACTGCTGAAAGTTCAGACCTGCAAGCCTAGTGGGGAGATTAAAAAACCAAAAGCGGGAGAGCAACTCCCTAAGAGTTCTTACACTGGTGCTTTTACTGTATATGTTGTAAAAAGAGGATAAAAAATAATTTGTATGTGTTTACTTGAAGGCATTGCTGAGGACAGGGTTATTTTCCAATATCAAAGATGATTGTTCCACTCTGGTGTATTCACCTGTTCTGTATTAATCACTGAGGAACCAACACTAGCAGTTTCTGTGTTTGCAGGTGTCCAACTGTGAGATCTCCGTCTCTTCTGTCACTGGAGTATTTCCTCCTGATTTAAGTAAGGCTTATTTTGTACCAATAACTATTTTTTCATATGAGTAAACCACATTTTAGCCCTCAAAAGGTTAAAAAATCATAGTATCAAAAATGTCCGGAACATAAAACTTTGCAATATGACAATTGGTTTTAAGAGCTATCCACGTACACTGTCATTCTGGTACAGTAAAAATAGCACTTCCTAATTTGTATTTGCATGGGAAATTGCAACACAAGTGAGAAGAGGAACAGTTACAGATCCTCGTTAATGAAAGTTCTAAAAATGAATTATGCAAATAAACCTCAAAAGGCTTTTTTAAGCTCTTTCCAAGATTTCTTCACAGTTTTTAATGAATGTTTCTGAAGTATCATCTTTGCATTAAAGGTACAACTCTAAAATAATTCAGCATATGTATTGTCATACTAACAAGAAAATAATTCATTTTGCTCCAGCACAGAAAAATAAAGACTTTCTTGAAATACCAACTCAAGATATTCTTGATTATATCTCTTATACTCTTCACAGTAGGAAAATACAGACAGACAGAATAAATAAATAAAATCAAACTTAGGAGGTGAAGTTTCATGGTCAGCTAGGACATATCAGCAATAGAGATCAGAAGCATGACATTTTTAACCAAGCTATTCTGAAAATGCATGCAAATCATGAAATCTTGTCAATCTCAGCAAATATGGTCAATCAAAATGTAAATTACATAGAACAAAGATATTTCCATGTGTACACCTAAGTCTTCTTTCTCTGCATATTCAGAATGTAATACTTTCTCTTTTTGTTTAATGGAAGTGTCATAATTTATTTTAGTTGAATTTAAAAATCCAAGAAAAGTCAAAACCAAAGCAGAAGTTGTGCTATGTAGCCCCAAACTTTTCAGTTCATTGCCTCAGTTCTCAAAAATTTCTGAAAATAAATAATTCTAATAATTCTTACATATTTACTTTGGTTTTTATATGTAAATGCTAAGGAACTGAAAACATATTTGTACCTTTATATTAATATTACCTCTGTACATAACTGTAAAAAGTTGAGGCTTAACTTTATAATATTGTCAGATTTAATTTGAGGTATTTGAAAGTAGTATAGACATTTCTACAGAATATGCCATATCAGATGTTCTGTTGTATTATCCATAGGAACATATTACATGGAGGGCTAAATTCAACAGTTTAAACATAGCCAGTAGTGCCATTTGAGGTATCCAGCCTCACCTACAGCTATTACTCCAGAATGGTGCAGTTGTTAGCAGGTATCATGTCATATGTACTAGCTATGCCCAAACATCTCAGATATCCAAGGGTTTCTCGAAAGGCATTAGATATGTATGCTTTGACATCTAAATACCCTGAGAAATATATGGCACCATATAACCCTACCTATGAGCTTTCCATGTTCCTCTCAATGCTAAATAAAAACCCTCTTCCAACAGCAGTTCTGCTTCAAGGCAGATCTAGAACATAATTTCTCTGAGAAGAATTTTCTAGTTAACCTGTATTCTTCAGCAACTCCTCACACTAGTGCCAAGATGGGCTTTTTTCTCAAGACATATTTTCTTCCTTTAGCCCCATAATATGTTGTAAAGAATAATCCTTCATCTTCATTGAGTTCTTCCAACCTGTCTTCATGCTACAAGCTCAGCACTCATGAGACCGTCTTTTCTTTTATTTCAGTCTCCCTTTTTGTGTTCTAAACACCTTCAGTCTCCTAGAAACACAAACCTAACAGCACAAACAACTCTTCCATACTCAGTCTTGATTCATCATCACACTCTGTGGTCTCTGCAGTACTGATCTATTGTCGAATATGTCAAAGGTTCAACACCGCGTTGTGACAGTTCAATAATTTACTACAAGAAGTATTTTCCTAAGATAATAGAATTAAAGCTTACCAGTACCTTCGATTAATAAAGTGGCTCCAGCAACCCATAGATACAATGGACAAAATGCATCAGGTTGCTCACTGTTCCTACTATAACAGGAAGGGCAAACTTCAATTAGAATTGGGAAGTATGATATAATAGGGCATCTTCAGTGAGACTTAGCATTGGCAAGGTCTCACTATGATGGCCTCCAGGGCAGCGGGTTCAAGGCTGCACAGGAGATGGGATCTTAGCTAGCTGACTAGCAGGAAGTCCAGGGAGAAATCAGAACCTTTAGAGTGAGAAGAGTAGGGCTGGAAACTGTTATTTATCGTGCATCTGTTGGTACTTGTACACATGTGTCTTTATGCTTTTCTTCTCTGAAAGTGTGCAAGATTATTAGAGGAAGAAAAAGGGGAATATTGTTCATTGAAGCGATTCACAGTGAGTAATTATGTATCTTCATGGGGCACAGTTAATTTCTCGTCTTTTGTTAATTCCTTGGTCATTGATGAGATGTATTTATCCATGCTGTAGTTAAGCCTTGGTATGTGTTCTCAACATTGCTGGCTGCCAGCACTGGAGCCAGGACCATTCACAAGTGAAAGATTTGAGCTTGGGGGCGATTTGAAAACCATTCTCCCCAGAATCTAAACAACATTAAAGATTAAAGAATAAATAGGATTATTAAAAGTCTGGAAGGGCTATTCATCTCTTCCTTCGTAGGTTTTACTGTTAGCAAGCATAATTTTGATCATTTAATTCCATCAGGATGACCAAATCCAGGTTAAGGTCTTAAACTAGGACTTCCTCTGACTCTCTGAGCTGTCTTAGAACCGTGGTTTCATTTCTCTTCTACAAAACAGTCCAGTAAACTGGGTCTAAGAATGTCACAAGGAACAATTTACTGCAGTTACTAATTCTTGTGAGGTGCTTTGAATATATGAAATGTCCTCCACATGCCAGCCCTTATAATACTGCAGTAGCTCTGTTGTTGTCGTCGTCATGAATTAAGGACAAAGGAATAGAATGCCTTGTCCATTTTTTCTGAACAACCCCAACATGTTTGATAACAGATCACATATCCCTACAAAACTTGCTTTCCATACTTGCTTTCCACCTTACTATTGTAGACCTACATCACTAAACACTGTACAGTGGCTTAGTGGGAAAATGAACATTTAAAGTTCAAAATCCTCCTAAAAAAGAAAGGCTTGAAAGGGAGGGGACATCTCTGTATTGAGAGTAGGTCATACTTGTACTGAGATCACAGTTGCATCCACCCCGGTGCCTTGGAGGAGTAAAAAAGGCTCTTACTGTCTCTGAGGAGCAAAATCCAAGCTAGAACCTTGGAAATAAATTTAAAGTGTCTAAAAGCAATAACACTGTGACTTACTAATAGAAACATATTTTATTACTTTTATTCAGTGTGTGGTGCTCTTAATGTAAACAAGAACATGGAAATGAGTAAATGACTTTTATCAAGCTTCTGTCACAAACCTTAAATTATTGTCTTAGACACTTCTTAATTTCTTCTTAAATAGTGCAGTCTCCTAGACACATATGATAAATACATCAACATTTATTTCCTGGTAAGCTTTTTTAACATTATATCAAATAGGATAATTTAACAACAGCATTTGTGCAACACGTGGTCTCAGCAACATCTGACATGAAACATTCCCAATTTCAAGCCAAAGTATAGGTTTTCTACCTCACTTTAATACATACAGCACAGATATAAAACAATTTAAAATATTCACTGGCTTTATTATTTTTAATATTTTATGTAAATCCTAGTTCTGCCTGAAAGAGCTTCATCAGGAGCCAAAAAGCAAAGCTACAGCAACCACTATGAAGCACTCCATCTATCCATATATTTGTCTATCTCCTAGAATAAAAACCAGATTTTTTCTCATTGTACCACCTCCTTAAGAGTTGTGAGATGGCAATGCTTAATTATAGGTTTGGCCTTCTAACTTCTTTTTCTGTGTACAGAGCAGTTTCTGAAAAAGTCCCTCCAAAGTAGCCAGTTAAACACTACAGAAATTCCCTTATCCTTATGTATATATTCTACTTTCAGGATAATCTTCCAACTAGAATATTAGTTTATTTCTAATAACAGAAAAAATAGTTATTTAAAAGGAAGTAGATTAAGATTTCATGAACAAACCTGCTTACAAAGAAAATGTGAAGCCCAATTACGAACAATCAATTGCTGAGATCATTGGCAGCTCAAGCAAATAAAAATGAATACATTTAGTTGGCAAACAATTTGTCCCACAGCAAAGACCACTACATCTCAAGATGGGAAAAAAAAGACATAAATTAACAAGATTTCTACTTTATTATCTGTGATGTTTAAAGCACAAAATCACACCCACCCTTGGAGTGGCAAACCAGTAAGAAGAGACTCCACAGAAATGTAATTGTTATTTTAATTCTACATTTACAAGATAATAAAAAGTCAAGTCAGCAATGGTCATTTCCTTTTTTGATCACTACCTGTCAGCTTTTTGTTGCTTTATCACATGGTCTCCAGTTTCCTTTAAAACAAAACTAAACAAAACAAAACAATACAGAACAAAGAAAACCATCAACAAAAAGCCCAAAACAATGCACACACAACAACAAGCCTACACATCAACAGCTAAAGGGAAGTCATTCATTCCATAATTGCCCTGGCCTCAAACAAGCCATGAAGTAGTGCACACAATAAAGGCAATCTGTCCTCTTTTAAAGGGAAGTTCAAACAGCTGCCTTGAGATTTCTATTGCATATTCAAAGTGATAATGTATGAAATTATTAACTTCTGCACTGGGGTTTATGGCATTAAGAACCCCCCATCAAGCAAACAAACTAACGATGTGGCTGGTTTTAAGGATTGCTTTGTTACAGACTTCTGGGTCAACTGGGCTTTCAAAAAGAGCCTGGATACTTGAAACATTTCAGAAGCTAACTTAATTGAAGACGGATGATGTCTGACATCAGAAATGCCCATTTTCTTTTCATTGCATGTCATTCTCCATGTTGATTTGTAAGGATACCTAAGGGTTATATGCCAAGCTACCCAGGGGAGAGACTTTTTGGTTGTTTGACAGCTAGTGTAGCTCAGCTATAAGCCAGTGAACAACACAGTTCATCAGGGGTTTGATCCAATGCTTGTTAGAGTTAATGGGGGTATTTCCTTTGATTTGATTTCTTTGGATCAGAACAACTGCAAGTGTCACTGCAACCATTTCTTGAACCTGTCCAATAAAGCACATGTCAGACTTTCTAAGACTTCTTAGCTTCTGTTTTATTTAATAAACCAGTTTCTGCAATTCTTTCCTTTTAAAAATAAGTATCACTGTTTAATGTCTTTTTTGTGCTCCTTTTTCCCCCTACCAGCCCCCATGTAAGTGTTACCGCTTAAAGGTGTTGACCTCTTCTTTGCTCCTCTTCCACCCTCTCAGCTCTTCCCCCAAAGGATGTGAAATCACCACAGGTAAAAGAAAAGATTTTTCTCTCCCAAATCGAGGTTCACTGGATTTTGATGTCATCCTTTTCTCCCCGTGTGACACTGAAATTTCCAACTTTGCAGGAATTTTACAAAACTTTGTGTAGAAAATGTGTTTTATTCCATTTTTAATAAACAGAAAAAGTTTCTTTTATCATTTTTCACCTTTGAAAAAATTTTATTTATGCAAAGGCATCAAGCTGATATAATACCAACATGTTCATCAGCTGAGTTGCCACAGTGAGGATCTCATCCCAGGCACCAAAATCGGAGTAGACAGCCCAGCTCCAGTCCCACAAAGAGTCACAAGGGCCTAGCACAAATCATGAAATCCACACTTCAGAGTTAAGTGTGATTGTGGAGGAGCCTTAAATAGCTTAGAGAGAGACTACCTTCTCAGATTGGGGTTCAACAAGAACTGTTTTAAGGGCATTCATATGCCTCACTTTTCCACTTCTATGTCTGAAATTCTATCATACTCTATTTTCCATTTGTGAGACACTCTCGCTCTTAAATTTGAAATGGACTCATCTGAGACTTTTAATTCCATATAGTGATTGAAGTCCTACACTTTAGTGACCCATGAATGATATTCAATGATATTAGGTGACAATTAAATTATTCTTGACTGTAGTCTTCTGAATACTTCAGAACTCATCATTTTCCATTGGGTTAGGTTTCACTCACTGTTTGAAGGAAAACAGACCTTCTACTTTATTCAGGTATTACTATCAATGACATAATGAAAGGATACAGAAATTATTTGCCACAGTCAAATATCCTATACATTTAAAAAATATACACTAAGACTGTAACTTCTGTGGGAGAATGTCTTCTTGACACTAATGTTCACTTATTCTAGCGCAGCAGCTGGAGGTGTCTCTACGTAGTAGCTTAACATAAGCATTGCTTACAGTATATTTGATAGAGAAATAATCCACTTAAATTGCTTATTAATAAATATTTGATGATGAATAAATATTTGCGCTCTTCTTTGCTGGTCCTTACTGATGTGCGGAAACAAACTCAGTGAACAGATTAAAACAATGCATTATTCTGGTTGAGATTATATCCAATATGATATCTATTCCTGGAAGATTTAAATTACAGGAACTTAGTAATTTTAAGACATATTGCTTCAGTCACGCTTGCAGCAATATGATGCCCAATGTGTAGAAGAAGCTACGGAAGAACTAACACAGTCGTTTCAGTACTATTGTCCCCTTGCTCGAGGGCTCCTACCATTTCAACGTGACAAGTGAAAACGCACGCAGCTCTCGACCAAGAGCCATCTGAGCAAAAACTGCACACACAAGGAGCCTAATTGTCTGTGTGAAAGAGGCAGGGACATTTGCAGATGTAAATTGAACTGTGCTAAAGTAGAGTTGTAACGTGAAGTAGTAGAGTTGTAACGTTCTATAAATTACTTTCGCTGGCCTGGCTCACCACCCCTCACAGAGCTTTCAGCTTGATTCAACAGGGCTCTAAGCAACCAGGGAAGAAAATTTCTTTTAAAGAAATTTAATGCAGCAGAACTGATTAACTGGGGAACAGCCTACAAACAGGCAGCTGAGAGAATGTTCTCAGCAAGCCAAAGAGCCCTGTTATGTTGGTTTTATTAATTAACATCTGGCTTCCTGCCTTTAAAATGGGCACTTTAAAGACTTTAAAGTGTTTTCATCACCTTTACTCTGAAATGTACCCTGAGAATGTGAGATTAAATTATTTGACCGTTCAGCTTCTGAAACACAAGTCAATCCACTCTAAATAAAGTACAGTGACATAGCTCTAGTGGTCACAGCAAACCCCATTTTCTTTCAGGGACTTGGTGAAGGATGGCAAAAGGGAAGAGGTGAAGTCCTACACCACAGAGAGAAAAATAATGCAGGGGGTATAGGAGACAACTTTTAACTGAAGAAACATTCTCTGTCATTAGCAGTGCTAGGTTAGTCATACCAGGGCAGCATTATCTCCATGGATTAGATTGGTCCTAAGATGCAAAAAAAGCATGTTTTGTGGCTGTGGTTTTGAAATAAATGACTCCACAAATGTTACAAAGCAATGCTGGCCACTGCAAGCTGCTCCATCAACTTCTGAACAAATTGCAAAATTACAGGTTTTGGTTTACTCAAAGTATAGCACCTGTCTTAATACAGATAGACCACATAATATAGACACTTTTTAGCTGATGATTTCCAGAACACACAGCAGAAATCATAGATATAATCAAAGGCAATAACTTAGCCTGAACAGGTTAGAAAGTTCTATATTTTACCAGCTTTGCAGCTGATATTCTCTCTTACGTTGTGTTTTCAATACACTGATAAGGTACACAGCTTACCTAATGACTGTTATTTATTTGCTAATTATATTACAAGTCTTATGAGACAGGGCTTATTTTTAAATTGTAATTGATCATCTTGTATTTCCTTGTCTGCTTTTCTGTAATTTATTTTGTCAGGGATGTGTGTGTTTGTTGGGTACTGGAAAAGAATTTCTTTGGAAGTGACTCTACTGTATTTATTGTTTCTAGTCTCTCATTGTGTGCAACACATCTATCACCTAACAAACTACAAAATTAGTGACCAGCTTGACCAATAATTCTTATTTTAAAATAACATTCCTTAACGTGTGCAATTGTGTCAAGTGAGAGAACATGATTGTCAATATCTTCACATAGCTTGTCCTCAAGTGACATGTTTGTTTGCTTAGTGCTGAGCCACCAGTTCATATGGTGTAAGATTAGTGGAGACTTACAGAAAGAAAAACATATCCTGTTAATGCTTCACAAGTTCAGTTTTGTAGTTCAATATTACCAAATCAACTGGTATTGCAGCATTAATACACAAGTTGAAGCAGCTTATTAAGTGTTGGGGGGCTGGTTTTATTCAGTGTGTAACATTATGCTTTGCTGATTTCTTCACATACAAGGGTTTAAAACTATACATTGGTAAAACCTTAGCTGATCCCATTTTTTGACAAAGTGTATGTATACATCATGGTTTTAGTCTGCTTACTGTGTTGTGTAAAGAAGCAAATAACATCATCTTATGAAAAGAAGAGTGTTCCTGGGTCTTGGTTTCAGAGCTGCACTTTACCATGAACAGAGCTTTAACAGTGATAATCTCCTGCTATAATAGATAAGAAGTCTATTACTGGCAACTGTACATAAGTGCATAAATCAAAAGCAAGCATAAGCACTTACTGCAACTGGTAGAAATTTTTCTAGTGATTTTAGTGATCTAATTAGGAGAAAACCAGTTAAATTTTCTCACAAATGCAGCTCCAGCACTTTCAGTTTGCAGAATCCAAAGGGGAAGGTTTCACGCCGTCTAACTTTGATCATCTCAGTGTTATATTTATAGTCTGTTAGCTTTCTTCATTCCCCTTCCAGACAGTGGGAACAGGTGATTAATGTAGAGAAAACCCATTTCCTGCATGGTATGAGAAGAGAAGGAACTTAGAGCACTAGCTTATATTGACTGCAGAAGGTCTTCATTCAGCACAGGTATCTTGGATTAGTTCTCCCTATAAAGCTAAGACAAATAATGTTATTTTCCTATTTGTTCATGTAAGCTAAGCAAACTAACATGATTTGAAGTATGATTTAGTATTTCATATATACAGAACTTCCTTAAAGTGATATTAGCTGAAGGTTTTGTAACTAAGGTGATGTTCAGATTAGATGTAAAGTGATATTATAAATGAACATACAGAATCTATGTTTTCCATGTGCTCAGATGTAATGCTCAGGGACTCGGCATTTTGTAGAATTAGACTAAGAACTAGGAAAAAAATTGTTCTTGCAGATTTAATTACCTACTTAGATTTGTCCAAGTTTTTCACAGCTGTGGATGGGATGCCAGTTTTGGGGCACATCCAAAGACTTCCATGCCCTCTGAAATCACACAATAACAAGTCCTTGAATACCGAGATACGAGCAGCTGCACAAGGAGGAATTCAACAGCTGTTCAGCTTCTCTGCCTTGTCAACTGCAAGCCAACACCACCAAGAAAAGGTGCTGGACTGGAGGCACTCATCCCTGGGAGCACAGTTTCTCCATGGTTATCAGCTTGCATATACATAATCTCGCTACAGTCATTCAGGGGACCAAGCATCAAACGGGACCAGGAGGGCATCCATTCTTGCTGGATATCAGTAACGAAGCAATTTTTTTCTCTCATGCTGTCTGTCATTCATCTTAGATCTCAGGCTTTTCAGGGTAAAGTTTTCCTCTCATTATGCCTCCAGAACAGTGGAATAGCCTTATCCCTGTGTCACATGTCAAACTTGAAAAATGTACATCTCTTTGGGTCTAACATTTTCCTCTTCCAAAAATCCCTCCTGGGGTCATTCAACATGTTCTTAAAGACTGATCCACCTTAATTCATAGATCTTTGATGTATCACTCATCTCCTTTCCTTTCCCTGATGGAAAATGTCATGTGTTCATAAAAAATGTTATATTTTTTTAGAATATAAGAAGAATATTGTTTGTTTGTTTGTCTTACTGAAAGCCATGTTCCATTTGGGGAGGAGTGGGTACAAGAGAGGATTTGCTTCTTTTTCACCATTTCTTTTTCCAGGTTTTAAGATTGTAAAAAAATGTTCCAGTTTCGACATTTAAAGTTAATACATACAGAAAATATACAAAGCCTGTTGCCTTCTTCAGTGACAGTTTCAAGCATTCAACAAATACCATTGGAAACCACTGAGGGTAGGTCCCTTTCTGGAAAGGATTCCCAAACATAAGCAGCAAGTGTCTAAAGATATTAACAGAAACAGGAACTCTGGAGAATAACTAAGATGTCCCTTGCTATCCCTATGACAGGACCCGTGTCTCACAGTTGGAAAATATTGTCTGTTTAGAATAAATATACAACCTGGCAATTGTTCTCCCTCTCTACTTTTCTAAGTAGGTTTATTGTTTCTTAGCTTTATCATTTTCCATTCATTTAAAGGAAGAAAATAGGTAAAATAGAATATCCGCTAAAAAAGTGAAAACAAATGGCCAAGAAAAAAAATCAACCTTTTCTTTCTAGGGAAAGGGAAAAGTTGTTTATGCAGAGTGGAGTTTCTTTTGAGGGAGGAAAAGAAGAAGAGTGTTGTATTTTGACCCAGCTTGACCTGATCCTCAAGAAAATAAACAAAAACCTTATAAATACCCCTTTCCTACTACTCTTTGATAAGTCTTAACTAAGAGATAGGGTGAATGGCAACAAAGTTGTTGTCCAAAGCATCATTTTTATCCGTTGTGTTCATATCTGAGAGTGAGAAACGGCAGTGAGAAAACTGTACTGGTGAGCAATGCATCTTTCTTTTATCCCAGAATAAAAAAAAAAAAGACATGTTTGAAACTGGAGATCATCTACATCGTAAAGGCTATCCATGTTGTGTTTAAATATGGAAATATGATGAGTCTTTGGTGTAACTGGTTACTACAAGTTGGCACAACCCAGGCCACCTACCTTTCACCCACAGAGAGCCCTCATCAGTTCTGGAATAAAACAAAATAAATTAGAACTCTGTCCTTGAAAAAGATCGAGAACATGGATATAAATATTTATCAAAAATCAGTAGACTTTCTGGTAGTTCATTAAATCATCATAACTCCCTTTTACCATCAACAAACTTACAACTTTGATGGTATCAAACACTGCCAGCCATGAGCTAAAGTCTTGCATCTCTTCTACAAGGCTGCTGTTGAATCAAGACAGAAAAATGTGACCTAAATTTAAAAACCTGAAATACATTTCAAAATATAGTTGTTCAGGGCTCATATGCAGCATTATAAACCACATCTCAAATCGGTTAATGAGATGAATAGCCTTTTAACTGTGAGATAAGACAAACGTCTCTTTCCAGCACCCCTGCTGTTGGTAATAACTTAGATCACTGACACCGCAGAGAGCCCATCACTGCTTCAAAGAGCAGAGAATCTGCCCCTGAATTATTAAAATATTTCCTTTCTCACCTTGTTAATTTAATAAATATTATTCAAAGAAAATTATTCTTTCTTTAAGAAAAGTATGCTTATCTTTTAAGGCCCTATATTCCACCAAAACTGCAAAGATCAAAATGTAGCAGTGAGCTAGAGGAAGAATGAAAAAGACATTTATCACTGTGCCCTGCAGAAAAACAGGAGGCTTTTGTGCTTAGAAAGAGGAATTTAAAAACTCATTACACTGAAAGTGATACAGTGGGTTAATTCACTGCCCTTTGGAGACCTGAAATGTATGTGTGCAGAGAACGTGTTTTTCCAAATCCCCAAACCACCACCACACAACTTGGCACAGAGAAGAACAGCTGCGATGCTGCAGGTCAGAGGGACGTGCATTGGCAGAGACTGAGCTGGGGAAGCTTGTTCAACACCTGCCTTCATAGTGCCTGGCTCTAGCTGGTGTTATCAGCTTCTGATTTTGTTAAAATCTTCCAGACCAACACACTCACAAATCTTTCTACAAGATAGCCATTACCAACAGGAGACTTCATTTGCCTACGATTTCTTCCTTCCACATGCATTTTCAGTTTCATAGGAGCAGAGTAGGGAAAAGAAACAGGCATGTTGTTGTGTGATTTAAGTGGTAGAAAATGTTTTAAAACATTAAGTTGTTACAAGTGTTTAAGAACTGAATTAACATGCACTACATTGGTTAAATGTATCATGAGAATAGTCTCATCAAAGACAAAATCCCTTGTATTCTGCTTGGCTTGTTGAGGAATTTCTCTTCCGAAGGATTGTTTATGTGGGATCTGAATGACCAGCCAACCTTAGCAGCTCCTTGAGCTCATGTGCTTAAAATACATGAGACTGCAAGGCTATACTTCAGAAGAGGTGAATTGATTGCCTCCAATTGTCCAGACTGTTTGACCTGCACAGCATACGTGTCTTCACCAGAGAACTGGGCTGCTTGCCTTCACTTCTGTATAACAAAGAGATAAAACATGGATCAAATTAAGATTCCAGTGGATTTGTTTCTAAACAGTGTATAAAAGCACCTGATTGTATGTTTTGTTAAAGAGGATCCAAAGCCAGTGCAAGATTTCTTCTACAGGCATTATAATATAATCCGTGACATTCATTAAACTCATCCTCTGACTGTTGCATTTTACGTAACTGTCCTGACTGTACTAGTGTCCTAGGTACCTGGGAGATGAATGAACCTCATGGTATAAGAAGGGTAAAATTAACAGAAAAATGCAATTTAGTACCTTTATTATCATTGTTCTGTTAACCAAAAGCATGGGACTTATTACCTGCCAGAAAGGCAAAATTATCAGTGAATCAATAAAATATTTTTTCATAATTTCGTTTTTCATATGAGACTTTATTTCTATATGAAATATTTATTTAGCTAATGAGACATAGGATTGGCAACAAGATCTGGGAAGAGGTGACAAACTGTTTGGCTGCCAGTAATTGTGTGTATAATTTGACAATCATAATTCTTAGCTATGTGTTATAAGGGCATTAAATCCTCTCAGGTCAAGATGATGCTGAATATAAGGGCATTACTTTCTGGGTAAGTATGTTACAAAGTCAGCTATTGTATGGAATAAAGTAGGGAAGCTACTAACTCTATGTTCACCACCAAAAGTTCCTTCACAATGGCAATGACCATCTTACTACATATATATTTATGTGTGGTGTCCTCTGTGTTATAAATGTTTTGAGCAGCTCTGGTGGATTGGACCTCTCTGGAAATTGCACAAAGCCTAGATTGACTCTTAATCACTAAAAAGCTAATGTGGGTAGCTAATGGGACAAAAATTGTTATGTGAGCTTCAAAAACACCGAGGCTGAGTAAACGTAGGCAACCAGAAGTCCAGGTGATGATTCATCTTACATTTAGCATTCATCTTGTCTTGAGCAGCAAGCAATGTAGCAGCCAGACTGACTCGCCTCCTGGGCAATTCAGCTGTCCAAGAAAATCAGTTAACTTCATTTATTTGTGACTTAATTACTTTTTTACAATGTAAACATAATCTGTCTGTGTTTCACCAGAATCTTTGGAATGACTGCATATAGAAGAGGGTTAGAAGAAAATATAAGTTTTGTTAGCTTTTTGAGGCATCTATTGCATAATCGTCAAATTAGTTTGGAGAACCTATACATCAAAGCAGGTGAGAAAATTGCAGGAAGGGATGGAAAGTTATCCAAGGGCTAACTGAAGGTCAGTTAGGCCAGTAGTTTTTCTTGTTGAAAGCACTGTTAGTTGACTTAAGCTGTGTTATATTTCATTCACTGGTACAAGAAATAGTGTATACCTACTAAGTTAATTAATTTCAAAGCAGCTAAAACAGACTTCATATGTAAAGAAACATTAATAATTTTCTTGAACAATATGTTCCTAATTTTAATACGTGTAATGGAAATTTTATATGAATTTTGCATAAATGAAACTTACCTATATGAAACTTACACAACACAACAACAAGCAATAAAAGCAGTCAAAAGACTGTTCATTCTATAATATTTTTACAAGCATAACCCACAACTGCTATAGTTGTACATGCCACTTTCCTCAGCTGCACTAAAAAGAGTAAAGTAATCATTATCCATTTTAAATATTTATTTGGCCCACATTTTCTGGTTAAAGCCAGAACTTTGCAAATGTTAATTTCATACTTCTGCCATTCCTTTCCCTGTATAACACTAAGTATATTTAATGGGGAGAATGTTATTGTAGTTTGGTTGGTGAGTCAGTACTTCCATACACTATACAAGACAAATGCTGTTTTCTTTCCTGTCTTTGGAGAAGATTCTAATAACCTTATTCATATCCAACAGTACATTACCATATAACTAATTCCAGTGAAGTCTATATAATAGTTTTTAAAGTGTTATGCACTGAAAATGGATCAACATTTTATCGGCTGTTTAAATCTTCCAAATCACTGTAACTTCAGCCTGCAATACTTATATAATTTAGTGCCATTATAAATTTTGTGATATAATCCCTAAGTTTCACTGAAGAAAATGAAAGAGGTTTTTATCAGCATCAAAGGGAATGGGACTGTATCCTCTGCCAACTCAGTCATAGCCTGAAATCTTCAAAAGCGCTCAGCTTTTTTCCTAACCCTCCAAATTATGTCAAAGTAAAAATCCCAGTAATTTCAAAGGAAATACATGTAACAAATATAAAGTGTTTTCGAAAATCCTACATACAGTAAATATTTCAAATTTAGTACCTGAACTACATCTCACTACATATAATCACAGGAAATATACATTGAAATCATAGCTGTTTCTTTTAATGGTCTTTCAGAGAGTCTTCAGTACAAGTGTTATTACAAAAGAGCGGGAAGAAGAGTAGAATAACCTTGCTGCATTTGTTTGAAAGAAGCTATAAAACAAGAAATTTGATACACTGCTCTTATTTAAATCAGCAGCACAATTTCTATCCACTTCAATAACTCTAGGATTTCCTTGTAAATATATTTCAAGTTACTTAAAAATTTCAGAACCGTCCTTCAAGAAGTAGTTTAAAAAAGAATACAATCCCATTCAGATATTGATAGATCAAGCACTGTTTCACAAATATCATCTGCATCAAAAATGTAGCAAAAACTGACACTTGCTTGAAAGCACATTTTCCTGAAAACAAGTTGGAAAGGTATTTCTGACAGCCAATTAAAGATATTCCATTCCATCAATCATGCTCGTATGAGGTCCAATGAAATCTGAAATTAAATGTATTGTGAAGGTTACACTTTAGCAGTCAAATTTATTTTTTCCTAGTATATTCAGAAGTTAAAATCTTGGTATCATTGTCTCCAATGGAAATTTTGCATTAAACTTTAAACAGACGATATTTTACCAGGTTGCAGACATTATTTAAGTTTCCTTATTTCTGAAGTCATAGAGCTGTAAACAAGATATTCTGGATGCACTTAGGCAAACGGATCTTGACCATATAGCCCTTCAGTCTGAGTTGAATCTCTTATACAAATCAAAGTGTTATCTCAGTTCCCAACCACAGCAATTTCTTCCTTACACAAAGCAGATTGTTTCTGGGAAGATTCTTGTTGCATAAATGCCTCATTGCTCTTACTTTCAAGTTTATGTTTGAGTTCTATGAGTTTTCTGCCTCAGGACAGTTTCATTCACGCAATCATATCCCAAACTCATACCCCATTGCAGAACAAAAGAGAAAAACTATTCTTCCATGAAGCCATAGGCACAATCTGTCTGCAAGAACATGGAATTAAGTTTATCAGTATCTGAGTCTGTCCCCTGAACAATTGTTTCACTCTAGCACTATGGTCTATAACTGTGGTTAGTTCTCTGCATTTTACTTGTTTTTTTTCATAGAATCTCCACTGTCCAAGACTCTAGGTTTCATTCTCTATTGGTGAAGCTGCATAAAACGGAAACCTTTCAGATCTCGGCATTTGTTTCTTTTCACAAATAGTTATAGAAAAAGGCCTGTACAAATACCTGGGGAATGAGAGTATGTCCTGCAAATATAATGTGATTGCATGACGGAGAAGTAGAAAGGCGAGGAAAAATATTCCAGTAAAGAAGTTAATAGGCTTCAACAGCAGGTATAACTGTATGTAAGCCTGTAGGATCAACAAAGAAACTTAAAGGTTCTTCTAAAATGCAGTAAACCAGCCATGTACTTCGACTTAAATGGATGTAGCAAAATGGACAGTTAGAAATTACACTATAGCACAGCCATAAAATTCCAAAATATTAAAGTATATGTATGAAGTATAAGTAGCTAAAGAATAAGTAATTCAAACACTACTTTAAATTGGTTTTTAACTTGAAATGGTGTTAATCCAAGCCTCAGAACTGCTTCTTCAATACAATGGGATTACACTGTCATTCGTGTTTTGCAGAGATTCTATAAATAAACTACATACCTTACCCTGCCAGTGAACATGTACTTGTGGACATGAGGTACCTTAAGAAATCATCCTAACTTCTAACCCATGCATTGAGGTTGATCCTGCCAGATGTGGAGTATCACTGACTCCCTGAAACAGGGTGTAAACTGGTATACAGCTGGTCTATAGAAGAATTCATAACAGTATTAAAAAATGGTAGCAAATTATAACTTTGTCATTTGCATTAGGAAGAGGCTTAGAATTAAAGACAGTAAAGCTTCTTTGTGCTTTGGCTGCAGTATGGTAATTTTGATCAGACAAGTTAAAGAATGAGCCCAAGAAGCCAATTTTCCATTTGGAAAAAAAAAATGTTGAAAACAACTGAACCAGACTTGTATAGCAGAAATCAGCAATGTTAAATTTTTACTTTAACCACCAAATTTAATTTCTGTATATTATTGTTATATTCCTCATATAACTATATGTTTCAAGCATCAAATATCAGGTATCCAATGTGATATACTAGGATGCATTTGAACAACAGTAAAGGCTTGGATCAATTAAATGTTTATTAAAACTGAACGTTAGCCAGTGACGCCAGAGATGGCTTCTCTTTTTATGAATTGACACACAGACCTCGTCTGAGAACAGAGACTCTCTGTGGCAGCAAAAAAAAAAAGAAAACAGTAGTGGTACAGAGTCTTCTCTGGATCACTATTTAAATCAATGAAAACTCTTGCATGACTGCTAATTCTTCTCACATCCACTGACAGTGGAAGTTCGCTAAATCCATACATCTAATAGAATTCTTCCAGAGCATATGAAAGGATATTTCCTTTGCTTTTTGACACTTCCTTGACAGGTGTACCAGTTGGATTAAAATATTTCTTTTAATAGCAAGAAAGAAGAAGGCGTAGCAACACTGGTCCTAGTTGTATCATAAGACCACCATAAAATGACTGTTATTTGTGAATGTAATTTACAAACTGCTAAAGTAACATTAGTAAGTGGAAGCACTTGATGCTAAGGGATTTAACCCTACAGTAAAGAAACTTTATGGACAGATCATTAATCTCTGACTGCAAAGAGTTAGACTTGATTTTACGCCAAATGTTTGACTCTTTGGAGTTTGCCAAATGGCAAAAGCTAAATTATAGAAGAAATACATATTAAAATAAGACCATTTAAATTTTACACCTACTGTGAGAATAGGCAAACACCATCACATTTTTAACATAATCTCAAAATGCAATTCCTAATCCAATAAAAATATCTAATAAAAACTGGCATAAATTTGTAATAAAGTTAATTAATGAGTTGTGTACTACATTATGTTTTCATTTCCAACTTGTTAAAACAGCAAGTTTCACCACTCATTCTCGTGCGTTACATTTCTCCCACTTTTCTCCGTGTTTGTGTGTGGACACATAAACATGTTTTCACCGAGAAAGTAACAGGCTGTAGCTGAAAAATGTACATGTTCTGCTAATAACAACACCTGACAATCAGAGAATATTTCATCACAGCGTTTCAAGGAGAAGGAAGTGTAATATTATTACACTGTGTACATGGGGTGAGAGGCAGAGGGCAATTTTCAGATGATCTACTGTAGTTGTTTTAAATGTCATCGATATTGCTATGACATTAAAAGTTTGACAGGAGATGGAGGAGTGCCTGTTGCCTAGTCTCTGCCTCGCCCTAGTACCCTGCACAGTTAAAATGGGGAGAAATGCTTGTGTTTCCCAAGAGAAGCTGTCTGCAGTTTCTGACCCACAGACTTGGGTGTCTCTTGGAAGACAGCTGTGATAGGCAGCGGATCTGGGAGCAGCCTAGACTCTTCCCAGCATGGAAACAGGGCAGAGGGAAAAAGAGCCAGGGTGGAAAGCTGCCTCATTGGGTAATCTGGCTAAGCTGTCCATGTCTAAACTGATGAGTTAAAGAGACTGAGAGTCACCTGAGAGAAACAGATGTACAGTGACCTGCATCCATACATGTACATGGTTTCATCACCTGCAGCTGCAACTGCATCCAAAGTGTTTTTAAGACTGATCCCTGGGCTATTCTATGTCCCAAAGCCGCCTGGCAATTATTAGAGAGAATACTCTTGGGCATGGGCAATCATTGTGAGAAAAGCCATGCCACAGTTCAGCACTACTTAGCTCCATTCTTTCACACTGGTTAGTGAAGCGTTGCAGACATACTTGTAATTCCTCAGCTTGCCAAGAAGATGTGAAGGGATTGCACTCAGAAATCCAGCAAGAATTATTGCCCGTTTACCTGTCTAAGGATAACAAACAACTGATGGTACTAACCCATAGAATCAGTTAGCATGAAGAACATGGTGCTTTAAAGTAGATGCAAGAATTATAGCAGAAACAGGAAATCTCCAGTTTCTAGTTCTACTTGTCAAATACTTCAGCCAATATCTTAAATGTTACAGAGGACAATTTTTAACACTAATACATTGAGATCATTAGGTGGCAGGTATGAAAACCAGGATGATTGACATTGAATAAAAAAAAAAGAAATTCACCTCAGTTTAATTAGACTACTTATAGGTGGTTTCTTTTATTAAAAATAACTTGTATGTGTAATATCTTCTTACTGGAACCGTTGTGCTAAAACAGTTACACATTTCTGATGAGGAACAAGAAAAAAAGTCCATTTCCACAAAATGTGCTTTATAAAATAATCTTATGAGGACTGTACATTACCTCAGAAGTTTAACAGGAACCTACACTAAAATAATTTTATTTTATACAGCTTTTTTAATTTCCATTTCTCACGGCACTTTATAAAGCTATTGTTGAAAATACATTTGCTTCACTTTTTTTGATAAGAAAGCCACATTTAATATATGTTCGTAGATTGCAATAGGTGTGTTAAACTGTATAATTCTTTGTCCTTTCTTTTTTTTCCACTTACAACATGAACTCCACTGTTCTGCACTTGTGCAAACACAGTAATGGACACAGCTGCTTCCCTGGCAACATTCTCCTTTAGCGACAAAAGTTTGGTCTTGGTTCACAGAATGGATCTGACAAAGCCACAATTGGAATCTATTGGAACATTCTTGTTTCAAAAAAATGGACTCCAATGACATAGCTATGCTTGATACTGTCATTGCTTGGATTAGTCTTGCTACGGGCTTATCTTGGATTTTGGCTGAGCTGATCAAGGTGTTCTACTTTGGGAAATGTCTTTGTGTTAAAGGTAAACTGTTTAGGTCCCTGGGGATGCATTCTGCTGGCAGCACTTGGCCATGCAGTACCACTGAAAGACACGGGTCATCCGAGAGACCCACAGACCCAGCAGATGTAACACAGGGGCTATTGCTGCATTCCTGTGGCAGCACTGGGAACTCAGGTGACATACCATAGGCGATACTGGTGGGCCTTCTTCAGCTCTGTGTGAGCCCTTGGGTGAGAGGTCTCATTCTCAAACTGAGCTTCAGCTTGACTACTTTGCTGTTTTAAATAAAAATCAGTCCAGTGCTGAGTCGAGTTGAGATCTTCTAGCAAGACTCAAGATGAGACAGACAACTTGTTTACAGATTGCAGGCAGAGTTTACACGAGACTTGTGAAAGCACCAGTGTGGTACTGGAAGTTCCTTGTTTGTTCCATACCATTTGCCTTTAAGGATATCAACAGTTTTAAAAGTGAAGAGCAGCTTCATATGAGGAAACAGGGGACAGTGGAAGAAGGTGTGCTCGTGCCTCAGAGGGACATGGTGAGCAATGTTAGAATAAAACCTATCTCCAGTAAGTAAATAGTAAGTGCTGCCTGCTAAAGTTACAACTTCAGCTCAGAAATCAGGATTTTTAAACTGCTGGGGTTTATGGTTCCGGCGCAGATTCACTGAGATCATGTTATCAGGTTTTCCCTGAAACCATGAAAGCAAACCCCATACTTTTTAACAGAGAGAAAGTGCAAGATGATTCTTCCCTCAAAATTATTTGTCTCTGGGGGCTAGGGCCATAAGTATTGAAGGCAGTAAGATGAAGCACTGAAAATGGTAATGAGGGAGGGAACGAAGCCAGAATGGGAGCATAAAACTGAAAAAAGCAGCTGAAAGCTTTAGGCAGAGGAATAAGAGAGAGAAATAAAACCATGAAGGATCAGGTATAAACTAGAAGGGAAATTCCTCAGGAAAAATCCAGAACCACAAAGTAGCCTTGCTATTCTATTAAATACTGTGTTTTGTATAAGCATCACTTAAACAATCTCTTTAATGGGATATGGCAGCTTCATGCCAGGGCCCAGAGACATTTAAAAAACAGCTGAGGAGAGGACGGATATAATACTTTCTAGCGGATGAACTGTGTGAGTTTATGAGGTAATGAGCTGAGTCAGAATCTGGCTGGAATGTTGTAGTTAAGCCTTTTAAGGTTGAAAAAAAAATCCTATTAGCTATTAAACCTCCCCAGCATTAATTTTACATCTCATCTGGAAGAAGTCTTCTGCTCTCTGCCACATAAGAGCTCCAGTGCCAACTTGGACTCGGGTTCTGTAATATCTCCAAGGAGGAAAAAAGCCACCACTATTGTTTGTCGCAGTTGCTTTTTCTTGATAATCTTCCCAGTAGAACTGATCTCCAGGAATCACACCAACTCTCCATGATATGAGAGGGTTGAATGCTGGTGCAGAAGAATCTGCCTAAGAGTGAATATAATAAAAACTTCTACTCTTCTATGCTTGAACTTGTACAAGACAAAAGAGTCTAGGAATACGTTTCCATGCTTTTGAACTTAAATATTTTGCTTTAATTTGATTTAAGATGAAAGTTCACATTATTTCCTTCAAGAACAGACAGCAGTATTTGCCCTCAGTTATACTTCTTGCAATTTACTCAGTTTGTCTTTATTGTATTTATGAGAAAACTGGAAGGAGATATTACAAAAAACCCCACTTCTTTATTTACATAAATGCTATTCACTAATGTGACTGTAAACATGTGACTACTATGATGATTAAGAGCCATTCTAATTTCAACTTTTTTATCTACATTAAAAAATGGTCATAATTCAACTAAATTTCTTCAATTAAATTGTGGACCTCACATTTAGATTTACATCAGTTTAAAACACAAAAAGCAGCACTGGCTTGCATCCAGTCTAATAAGCCATTTCTTTCACCCCAGAGATGAAATTTTGGTAGAACTCAGTGATGATCTTACATCAACACGGATGAATATTTTCTCAAGAGTTCTGTTTGGCAGAAATGCATGATGTTACACCCACAGTGATATTCCACTGCATTCTTGACATATTTTTCATCAAAGTATTTTGAATTTTATCTTTGCCCTAGATAGTTGGTTTTAGTGATCAGAAGTGAAAACAGGGTTTGATTTTGAATAACTTGCAATTTCCAATAGGAAAAATCTCCATTCCCTTGCCAAACCTTGCTGGGCCACTTACACAAATAGGAAATTCTCTGCAATATTACCCAACTGCAACCACTACATATAAAATAACTCTATGTAATGAATTAAAATGCAAAGAATAAATCTTCTAGGCTTTTCTTTTCAAAGGATTGTAAAATCATGTTTGGACTCCTGCTATGCCTGGCAGAAGACCTAATCTCACATCCTGTACACCTAAGGCACCTAAACTCAACTGTAGTTACTTAAATTAAATCACTTTCATACCAAGCCCAGTATAGTGTTCTTGACTAAAACATAAAGACCAGAAGGGCATCCAGTTTTGATCTGAAAACACCCAAACACATTGCCCAGATATTCAAATTTAGTTATCCTGTGTTCAACTCCCAACTATAACTCCTTTATGCCTTTGGTGCTACTGTTTTCTCTGAAGAAAGAATTTATGCAGTAACCTCTCACTGGTATACAGAAAAAAGCTGAGATCCATGAGACTTGTTAATGCTATGACTCCAAGCTTTAAAGTGGGGAGGGAGAGCTACCCATGTATCTGGCAGCAGTACAGAACTCACTGTGCTGGTTCAAGTGTTCATCCAAATACTTGTATGGGTGTTAAGGATCCTGATTGTGCTGTGGCTTCATGGTGCATTTCTAATGGTATTATGATTACACTAGAAATGATGGTAAATGCTAGCTGAAAGTCAGGTTATCTATACCAGCTGCAGTCCTGTTTAGATTACCAGGCTAACACAAGTTAATTTTCTCCCTGTGTCAGCAATTTTTCTGATTTTCCTTTTTTTCTCTTTAATCTTCAACAAAACTTTTTTAGATGGACACAAAAATCAGATTCTATTCATTTGTAAAACATTGATTTGCGTCCCCTGGAGCCATCTTCCATTCAGGTTTTGTGGTGGTTTAAAAAATAACATCACGTACTAAGAAGAATAAAAAATCCAGCTATACAACTTCACTTTTCTCTCAAATCGTACAAATGAAATGCAGTTTGATTTGTCACTTCAGTAGACAATGTATTTCCTAGCCTTACAACAAGACAGAAGTAAGAATCTGGTATGGGGTGTGATTGTACAGGTAATGTAAGCATCATCAAGCTAGAGAGACTTTTTCCAAAAAAATGTGAATAATTTTATTTATGTACTATTTATTTAATTTAATATTAATTTAATTTATTTATGCTACTACCCACAGTTCCATGTCTGTTATAGTGGGCCTCATTCTCCACCATACTTTTGGCCTTATTCACAAACAAAGAAACACAAACTTAGGACTCCATATCTAGAAATAGCTTACAATAAATCACACCTTGCTGAGAAGTTGTTGAGAAGACACAAACTTGCCTTCAAATTTCCATCAGTTTTCCACTTTTATTGAATAATGGTTTCTAAATACAGAACAGTAAACACAGAATAATATGTTTTAGCTACTTTTGGGAACAGAGGGAAACGGATTAACATAGGCCCCTTTTTAAACCTTTTACTATGTAGAATCAGAGAACTGAGGAATACTTTGGGCTGGAAAGGACCTTTAAAGGTGATCCAGTCCAGCCTCCCCTGAAATAAACATGGACTTCTTCAACTAGATCAAGTTGCTCAGAGCCATGTCCAAGCTGGCCTTGAACCCCAGGGATGAGGCATCCACAGCTTCTCTGGGCAACCTGTGCCAGCGTTTCAGCACCCTCATTGTAAAAAATTCCTTCCTTATATCTATCTGCCTTCTTTTAGTTTAAACCCATTACCCCTCGTTCTATTACAACAGACTATTAAAAAGTTTGTCTCTAGCTTTCTTGTAAACCCCCTCTAAGTATTGATAGGCAGCAATAAAGTTTGCCCTGAGCCTTCTCTTCTTCAGGCTGAACAATCTCAGCTCCCCATAGGAGAGGAGTTCCACCCCTCTGATCATTTTGGTGGCCCTCCTCTGCCTCTGCTCCAACAGGTCCATGATCTAGTTCTGTGAAACGTACTTCTGGTTCAATGATGTCCAGTGTTATGACAGATGGAGTCAATTAGTATTTTCTTCATACAGCAGTGGGTCAAATGTGCCTTTTTATAACTCACACAGCTTTTACTCTGCTGTAACTTCGTCTGTTCCAGAGAGTCATCCTGAGATAGACAAATGGCAAAAAGAAAGCAAAGGGACCAATGTTCCCAGGACGAGTAGACTTTAGTTCCTCTTTAACATGCAACTGATTGAATTCCTGCTGCTTATGAAAAATACTGAGAATCCAAACAAATATTTTCAAATTTTAAACAAATATTTTCTTTATTCACAGAAAACTCTGAGCCCACCAACAGTCTTCAGGTTTCAATGTGCATTCTGCCTAGTTTTGTAATTTTACATACTTCCTAACACTTGAGATGATTCGCAACTACTATTGAAACATTTTTCCTTATTCATATTTGACATCCAGGAAATGAGAAGACATGGACAGACAAGGAAAGGTCAATATGGACAAATTCTGAATCCGTTTTTAGGTTTTATAACCCACTGGGTTGTGTGATAGTATTCTGGATGTTGTGAGAATGTAACCATGCCTTGAAGCTTAAAATTTTAAGGCATGAGATCACTCAAGGATAGAAGTACTTTTTAAAACAAACATGATTTTCCTGACAAATATTTTTATGAGACAATTAGCAGCCCTTCCTTTTACAGTTCCCTTAGAAAATAAGCAGACACTGATTCATTTCCAAGCTGCTGATGAAAAAATAAGGGCTCAGAGGAAAACAAAGCATATAGGGACAATACTGTTGATATAAGTGAATGAATACATTCCATTGACAATTCAGTTTTCAGTGAGACTCTAAATAGTCAAAAAAACAGACTTGTAGGGAACGTAAGTTTCCTGCTGAACTCTGGCATGCGGTGGAGAATCAAGATTAACATCACAAAATATTTTTCAGAAGCCAAAATTACTGAAACATTTTGATTTATAAGTGGCAAAGGGACTTTACTAAACATTTATATTTTGATAATCTTGAACTATTTTGAAATTTTCAAGGTGCTGAAGTATAAGAGTACATTTTAGAAGTGCAAAACAAAATGCTATAAAATATAAAATATTACACACAATTTAAAATGATCAAATAACCTTCCTTAAATCAAACCCTAAAAGTAACATAATTATTAGCTTGGATTAAAAAAAAATCCCAGAAAACCTTATATACTAGTCTATAAGGTAATATAATAACAGTTTGAAGTGATTCCATTAGAAGCACATACCATCACTGGAAACATTCCTATTTTGACAGAATAGCATTTCACCTCGAAGAGTGTTCACTAACTCTCTAAAATACTTTTGTTTTCTTATGCTAAGAAAATGGCCTCATGCTGGATTATGCATCATGACAACTCATAAATTCATGGGAAATCACATTTTATACACACTTAGGATTCTGTTCCGCCTTTGAAAGTGACTCACTGTGACACACACGCAGACACATCTAGTATTTATAGTTTCTTTTGTCCCAGCTTTGGATGCCTTTGCTCTCATGACAAGTCATAAAGATCTTCGGGCAATATAGAATTTCCTGAAAAGAGTTTAATTGCTCACTGACATTATCTTGAGTGAAATCTAATTTAAAATGAAGACTTTTCAGGTCTTGCCAACTTGTGAAACATGCAACACTACATTTATTACCGAGTGTATCTGTCGTGACATTTAAACCACGCAACATGAAACAAAAGCATGGTATTTTTCATTTCCAGCTTTAACCATATAAAAGTTAGATGTCTCAGTCTAAGCTATTGACCTTAAATTGTCTCTGTGGTCAGTAGAGAGAAATAGCCATTTCATATGACAATTCTTCTGACCTTTCTTAGGTACATATTTTAAGATGAGATGAGCAGTCCCCTAGGGATTTAAAATGAGATAAACTGCCATCTAGAAATCTGGTATCTATAACTAACCTAATCACCTAAGGCTTCCCCTGCAGTCAATGGAGAGAAATAGGCTTCCTTGCATGACCTTCAGTTGTCCCCAAGGAATCTAACCTCCTGCAACACAACTCAGTCAGGCTGCAGCACTGGAAAGGCTGATAGCAGGGTAAAAATCACTGAATCCCATAAGCAGCACAACTTTGCAACCCATCTGTCGAAGAGTGGAGCCCCACACTAGTCATTCCAAACGTCTTGCTGTTCAGACCTGACACTTTGGTCTCTAATTTCACCAGGGCATCACAATACCTGCCCGTGCTGTTCCAAATGCTCACACACATCCTGCAACCATGATACAACAAAGGGTCATTAAAAAACCTTGGTAAATAAGAAGGTAGGAAACATCCCATCTGTATTTTGTACCGGATTAAAACTTAATGTTAACAATGGTGTAGTTCTGAATTAATCACATCAACTTCAGCATAGTTATTGTGGCGTGGAGCCAGTAGGAGAGCACAAAAGCCGTGTTTGTGAGTCTTTCTTCAGCTTATGGCAGCTGTTTAGCTCCTCTTTGATCATACTTACTTTTTTGCAGTTAAGCTTTTTGGTCACACTATCTTTGCAGAGATAGCTGTTTCAAACAATACTTGTGTTCCCATCCCAGCAAAGGTATTTGTGCATGTGGATTAGCTGATTTTTGCTTGTCATGCACTTATTCGCTTTTGTGGGGGTTTTGTTTTGTTTACAAAAAAGATATTCAGCCACTCAAAGAACATAAGCAACAGCATATGTCATAGCGGAGCAGCTGTACATAAGAGTTAACATTAGTGCAAAGTGCTCAGTTGTGGGGGACAGAAAGAGCTATGCCATCTTAGGTCAAGAGGCTGGTAGCTAATTTAATACAACAATGAACAGCAGATGCTCTTAGGAAAGAGTATCAGGATAGGGCATGCCCATGGCAATGCATCCCTAGAATAAGCTTCCAGTTTTCAGTACTTTGTGGTTCAAAGTCTTCCTGAGCTGGTGTGAGCGTCTTTGCATTTAACAACCCCAAAAGGATTTTCTTCCACATGAATTAATCACTTTTTTAATCCTTACAAACTTTCAGCATTGCAAGAATCCAACAGCACAAAGTTGCTTAGCTTAATTACTCATTGCTTGAAGAATCCCCTCCCTGTTTCCAGTCACCAGTTGTTAGTTTAATTTGATACTGCCTGGGTTTTATGGTCAAAGAGATACGGGATGGTTGTTCCTTATTAACCTTTGCCAGCTCCTACATGATTTTGTAGACCAGCACCACATACCTTCTTGTTCATCTGTTCATAAGGCTGAGTGTTAGCCAACTCAGTAATTTCTTATTTCTAATGGTTCCATATAATTGATCGGTTTTGTTGTTCTTTTTGTATCTTCTCCTGTTCTACTAAAATGTTTGTAACCAAAAATGAATCAAGAGAAATAAAGGTTTATCAGGATGAAGAAAGTAGATATTTTAAGAAAAATATATATTTGGGGGACATATATTGAGAGTAAATAGAAGCAAGCCTAACTATGCTTTCTTTTCTTATTGTTTGAAGATAATGACAGTAGTTAAAACAACCCCAAAACCCTCTCATGTTTTCCTCATGTATCTCCATCTTCTAGATTTCTCATAGCTGATAATAAAACACTTCCATAGAAATTTAAGAAATTGTTATTCAGGAGTGTGACTTTTAATCTTCTCCAAATCATACTTCAATAATATGCACAAGAGTTTCAAATGTGCTACCTAAGGCAACCTTAGGTCTGTTATGATGCTTTTCTACAGAAGTTCCAGAAGATGAGAAAGATAAAATGTAATTAAATATTTGAAAAGGACAAAAAAATGACCTTTGTAATGATAAACTGTCAGACTGACATTGAACTCAGGCAAAACAAGCAATGGCTCCTGGCCAATACAGGACTCAGCAAAGAGGTAATGTGAGGAAATATAATTGATGCAAATCTAGCAAACTATACAGAAAATAAATTCTGAAAAATTACCAAAATATTTTATGACATTATGGGTCGACTGATGAAGAAAATTTTATTAACTCTGTGTTCCACCCAGACATTCAACTTTAAATAGTTGTACTTTTAATTAGATGATGTTACATTAATATACCACATTAAAATATAACACAGCACACACTTATGCATTAAACATGGATTGCAGACATCCTTCAAAATACTTTTATAAAATGAGACTATTTCTTTGCAAATGCTCTTGACTGTATTTTACTAAACATTTTATTAAAAATTTGGAACAAACCACAAAACAATCACAGTTAAGGTTAAGAAGTGATTGTTACAACAGTAATAAGGCACGACGAGCTCAAGGCAGTTGTACACAGCTTGGAAGACTGTATGCAAATTTTATTTTAATGTGGACGTGTGTGAATAGTCACATTGACTGAAGTTCCCTTTTGTCATTGTTTCCCAAAGGGCTAATACAGTTTTTCCATGTAGAAAGCATCTTCAATAGATGCTCAAAGTTCATGTTATCTCAGCATTTGACTTTGACGCAACTGCTCCTATAATATTTTGCTTCATTTTTGCATCACTCTTTAAAAGGTTTTTGAAGGACTGAAGACATTCAGAGGTGAACCACCTTGTACCAAAATATTCCAGAAACAGAGTCTCTGTTAGAGGCAAGGTTAAGGGATAAAAAAGTTTGTAAACACACAAAATAAAACTTTGATCATGATATCTTTGGTCTAAGACATAACAAAAAACAGTGGTTGAAAGCTGAAGCTAAAAAATCCAAGGCTAGAAATTAAGAACAATTTTTTAAGAGTGAGGGTAATTATCCAATGGAATATCTAACAAATTATTTCAATCAAGTGCTAATGTTTTTAAAAATATTTCATACTGAAGTTCAAACTGAAAATCTAAAGGTCAGGCTAGATGATTACAATGATCCCTTGTGACTTCACAATCTATCGCTCTAAGGACCCAAGAACATCCTGAAGACTAAGTCTGAAAACAAACAAACAAGAAATAAACAATTCATGAATTGATGAATATGCTGTTTTCACAGAAATGATAATTACTTCAGAAATAATTCAGAAACAGGAAAAGGAATAATCATTCTTTAGTAACTCATTTCATGGTAATAAAAATATTTTTTTCTATTGTGAATTTACTTTTTTTGTCACTGGAAGTTGAATAAAGCCCATTGAATATAGCTAAAGATTGAGTAAAATAAGAAAAACAGAAAATGCTCCAGTGACTTCTTGAAGTTATTTTTACATTATTTCTGGCACTTTCATTTTGAGTGCCGCATGACTTTTCCTAATCATTGTCAAAGCAAAACTGCCTAGGTACAGGTAAGGTATAAGAAGATGGGTTTTGCCTCTTTCAAAGCTGCCTCTTTGTACCTTCTTGAAAAGTTTTGTATTTGAAACTATCTGTTGATCGCTCACTAGAAAGATAGCATAGATGAGAGGGGTTTTCTAACACAGTAAGATTTTTAAAATTTTTTTTCTATTCAGACAATTATTCATTAACCTTATGTCTTGGTTTAATTAAGACCGATCTCCTTTATGGACACAAAGGAACAAACTATGTTTTTTCAAACTTTAGATAAACGGCAATCCTTATATAATGGTGGACATTTCCTCTTTGGAGATCACTCCTGAATCCGGACATTCACACAAACTCACCGCTAAGCTGTTCCCTGGGGCTAGGCTCAGTTTGTCCAAAGCTGTGCTTATTACATGTGCTTTGCTCAGCAGATATGCAACCTTAGACAATAGCTTCTTTCTGCAAACAATAGCTGGTATTAAGAATGTCATCAGATATAATGGCTATGAGAAGGACAATTCTGCTTTCTTATGAAAGCTTTCATAATGGAGCGGTCAAAGTGTGCGTGTGTGTCTGTGTGTGTGTCTGTGTGTCTATATGTCTGTGTGTGTTTTAAGAAAGATCCACCAGAACGCTGCAGAAGCAGCCTGCCAGTCTCGGAAGGGCTGGTTCATGAAAGGTGCCATTTATAGTGCTTTCACAGTACCATAGAATGGAAACATTAGGTAATAGTAAAATCCCAGAGCTAGACTTACTGAATTCTGAAAACTTACTCACATTACCATGCTTTATAGGGCTTTAGGGACTTCATAACAACAATCTGTGCAACTGCAGACTTTGTTTAATGAAAAAATAAATAGAAATAGTTACCCAAAAATTAGCCTAAAGACTGGTATTCCCTTGTTAGTGCCCTTTAATTTTCACTATGCCTCCCCATTTGCACTCTGTCTAGAAAATAAAAGGCTTATTCATGCACAAAAACACAGATCTACCTTCTCAGTGAGAATTTTTGTAGCATTTCTGTAGTAGAATCAACTGTAGCAGCTCAAGGTCTTTTTTCTGAAAGAGGAAAAACGGTTAGCTGGATATTGCATTACTTTCAGGGGATTTCTTCACTGTTGTGTAATTTATATGACAGTTGCCACAGGGCTTACATGCCACTTCAGTTACCCTACTGATTTTTAAGGGTTGGATATGCATGTGGAAATTAGGGGAGCATCATTTTTCCCCCTAATTTCATCAAATTACATGCGCTGTGATTTTAGATAAATCACACGATTACACTGTTTCTCTTTTCACATTTACAGAGACTTGTGGGTTCACTTTGGTTTGCCTTTAAGGAGTCACTATCTGCATCAACATCCCAACCGATAGTGTTAGTCTAATGTGTCCTCTAAATGGTGTCCTTTCAACAGCTCTCCCTAATGTTCTGTCAAGAATTTGTTTGGGTTTTTCTTATTGGGAGGTATCAGAGCCAAAGCTTCAGAATGTCTCACTTGCCCTACAAGGCTTCCTGTGTGTTTTAAATGAAACAGATATAACAAAGAAAGCAATGTGAATTTACGCAGCTTTAGTGTGGGAGAAACAAAGAAGCTGGTTGAAAAGATAGACAGAAATATATCAGCCTTGCAATCTCAAGTGACCCTCAGGCAGGTAGAACACATATGCCTTCTGGCTTTACCGCAGACAGAATTCAAAAGATCAGCCTTTTTCTGACCCCAGATATAAGTATCTGGCAAAGACCAGCATCCTTCACAATTTTGGCAGTTTGCGAAGACACAGACTGGCCTGGATTATAAATCGGAAACACCCATCACAGCTGAAAGCAGATTTTTTACTATTGGGATAGTAAAAAATAGAGAGAAGAGGAGGCAAAGTAAAAGGCTCTTGAAACCGATGATGCAAATATTTATGCATGAAGCTGAGAGGAATTCTTGGGTCATCATTCTACTCTGTCTAAATAAATACATCTAAAAGGAGAGCTCACAAGAGTGCCCAAGTTAAAAACGTGCTGATGTCAGAATTTTGCTGTATTTACATGCCTTCAGCAAAGAGCAGCCAACTACCTGCTTATCATAAATCTCTCCTCTCCCTCCCTTCATCTGTCCACTGAAACCCCTACAATTTTCAGTACAGAACAGCATTGCACAAGAAGGTTATTCTGTGCATGAAAGCAGCGCTTGTGAAAGATGTTGAACACACAGTCCCGGAGACCCACATCCTCTGCAGTACAGCAAAGGAAAAAAAGATATATCATGGATAGCAGCACTCAGCTTCCTTGCTCTGACTTACCAGCTTCACTGAGCTTGAAGAAATACCCACTGGAGTGAAAGGATCATTCATCCTGTATAGCCAAGTTGTTGTCCTAACAGCTAAAATTGCCATATAGACTGCTAGTTAGAACTAGTAATGATTATGGCTTTTGCGATGCCGACAGATGTGACGTGCTCACCCAAAGTTTACCATGAAGGTTGTGCCACTTATGTAAGCTGTTAGATGTAAAAATCTGCTACACTATAGTAGATTTATACATGTCTAAAGATGAAATCAGAGAGAACAGAGATGAAAAAAAACCTTCCAGAGATTGCTTGATCCATCTCCATACATCAGAAGATCATGTCTACTTCGATTTTGGGACATATTTGTCTAACCTAGGTCTCCTCTAACAGAGACTATAGAGCCTCAACGTGCAATTCATTCCAGTGCTTCATAAGGACTTCCAAGTGAAGGATTTTTTTAGTGGTTAACCTAAAGTATTCCTGTATTTCCTATTTGCCATATTCCTTCCCTCTTTGCAGGGTCCTGCCATACAAACATGTCTTTCTAGTCTTTTCTCAATTTATAATTCCTTCTGTCTTTCTCCAAATGTGATATTTTCTGGATCATTCTCTAATAATTTTGTTATTCTGTCTGGACTCTGCTCATCTGGTCTATATCTTCCCTGTAACACATGGTCCAAATCAGATTGGATGCCGTTACTGTTGAGAATTTGCAAACCTGAAGAATGCAGGAGGGTTATTACAATGTCTTACAGGTGATGTTCCTGCCTGTACATCCAAGACTGTTTATCAAAATGCAGAAGCAAGACGCAGCTCACCCATACGCATCATGTGAGCCAAATGACTCATTGCTGTCACCCCATTTCTTCTTCTCTGTTTGACTCCTCCTGTCCGGGAACTCTGGCCACACTACAAAATCTCTGCAGAAACACTGCAAAGCAGATGTCGTTCAACGGTTATATTAAACACAGTAATAAAAAAAAAACCAAGATGAAACCTTATGAGACTGCTACTTCTCACCAGTACTGCTGGGTGGGAGGTGGGTAAGTCTCCCTTTAGCAGTGTATTTACCAGCATAGAAATAATTCTGGTTACTTTATTTTCACCATCTAGTTCTTTCCATGTTTCTATGATAGAAAAACTGCATATCACCTAGAAAAGCATTGTGTTAAACAGTACGTAACAGTAGAAATATCCATATGTTTGGGCCCATTTTGTTTTTCTTAAATCTGATCTCTGAATACAGACAACACTCAAACTGCATTAAAATTGTTATTTTCATGACAGCAAATATCTCTGAGCTTGTGTATTAATCTGGAACTTTCCTGTATCACAATGGCCCAAATGCACAGCTGTCAAACAGATTATATCTGTGATTGATATAAGATGTATGGATATGACGTCGAGAAAAGGCTGCATTGTGGGACAAATATCCCTGAGCTTTTGGTACTAGAATTCCCAAAGAACTGGTATAGGTTTGAATTGCTTTATCTTGGCGTAATGCAGAATTTCAGTAGAAGCCATATTACCTCCCTCACTAGAAAACCACAACAATCATTCAATATAGAATTTACAAATCACATAATTTAACTTTTTAAAATTACCTTTGTAAATAAATATAGACACAAATACAAATATATGTGGAGAAAGGCACAAAATTATGTCTTAGACACAGCATAGCAGTTAATGGTCATATACCATGCATTCTACTAAAAGAAAACATTTCTGTAAAAATCAAAATGCATGGATATGTGTGTCCTTTGGGAATTTAATATTTGTTTAAATATTTTTGTTTAAATATTTGTTTAAATATTTGCTCTTAGTCAGAAAATATTGAAGAAAACTAAAAATAAGCATCACATTTGATGAGATTCCTTTATTAATAAAAAACCCCCACAAAACCTATCACACATATCAAAAAACTTCTCATGTAAAAAGTAGTTATAATAGCCTAGATTCTCCTTCAGAATGAGAGGTACACTTGCAACATTGTTAAATTGTATCAGCTTTATATCATACTGATGTTCGATTCCTGATGAAATAAAGGCCCATACTTTGCAGTCAGTGATGAACAGCATCCTTCCTCACAATTTCTTCCACTGAAATGATAGTTATTCAGTTAGAAAATGGTTTCAGTTAACATAGTCTGGATCTGTATGATGAGTGCAAGGGAACAGCCGACCTTTCTATGCTTCCTTCACAATGTTATCAGTAAACTCAGATGACATTAAGTACACATCATTAAGTGTATACAATTTCAGATTATGAAGATACTCGATACTTCGCGCAACATTTGTCCATAATTTCACGTTTTTCTATGGCATTGTAGCTTAAAATAGCACAAAGATACATGACATTTATGACTCAGAAAGACCTTTGGCCTTTGACCTTAAAAGATCTTTATGTGGAGGTCCATGGTGGATTGATTTTTGACAGTACAGTTACAAAGCCATACAAAAAGGGTATTCATATTGACCAGTGGATATTCCAGGTCAAAATGTCAGAAATTTTCTTTTTCAGCTGACATCCCGATTGGAGAAAGTTGAATTTAAGGTTTTCTTGACTCTCATATTTTGATTTCTTGCCATATACGGCGGCTGTGGCATTGGCTTCCTGGAATGCCTTTCAGTTTCTTCCTTTAAAAATTCTAAATAAGTTCTCACTTTACCTACTGACTGAATAAGAATACAAAAACAAGGGACAGCTGTGAGGCATCTGCGTGTCACACAAACACTGTTGGCACAGTTCCTGCATTCAAGAGATCAGCAAGAGCCTTCTAAATAAGCTTTCTTCACTAAAGACCACTTTTGTCCATGATCATTGGAGCTGTGCTTTACTCATACACCCTCTGAATTCCTCTTTTCTTCAGTAATCACACATGCCTTGCATGATGGCTGATTCTATTCTACAGTCCTGGGCCATGTAATTATGTGGGTAATTGGCAGACAAGATGTTGTGAATACCTGAATTCCAGGTTAATTGAAACTAACACCTGCCTGAACTGTGCTGTTGTAATGGATGCAATAATACAAGAAGATCAGGTCCTATTGAGTTGCATAATCTTTTCAAGACACGGGTTTTGATCTCCTTCCTTTGATTTGAGGGCGGTGGCAAACCAAAGTATTATGCCTTTGTTGAAGCTTATAAAAGATGAATCTGAGGCTGAAAATGAAGATCTTTCAGTTAATCTGTATTGAAAAAAATCACTGAGCACATATCTTTTGCATCTTTCAGTTAGAAAAGAAGCAACAGATACAGCTGTCAACACAACTGTAGTCAGTAACAACATTACAGTTCACCCTCAAGTAACCTAAGCTGTTACCCAGGAAGTACAAACTGCAAACTTTGGTTTCATGAGGCTCACCGTAGCCAAAATTCTCACTAGCACCATCAGACATCCCAAACTGGGCAAGTACTATGTCATTATGCAGAGAACGTTATTCTAGTATTCTTGCATTGAGGTTGATTTTCTGCTGCCTTGTCCTTCATACTGTCATAGCTCACAGGCAATTTGTTTTGGTGTTTCCTCTGCTACTTTCTCATCGACAAAATTATGACGATGTTATGTCCCTACACAAATAGGCAGAGAAGCAGACCTTCTGTCAGAGAGCAGAGGAGGTATTAATACAAAGACTTCCAAGTCAAAGAACGTCTTGAGAATAAATATGCTTAATTCAAAAAGAATTTCTCAAGCAAACATAGCTTTTCCTGTTCTTTTGCTGAAACTGTGTCAATCTTACTATGGCTGGTTTTATTTATAATGGTGTAAATCGTATAAAGCTCTTTGTGAAGGGAAAATGTGTCGAAGAAATTTTAAAAAGCCAGAAGAGCAAGAAGATTTGGGATTTTCAAAAGTCCGTGGTCCTCAGATTACTTACACAAGTAATCTTATTACAGACTTCTCTGGGAACCGCTTGACCACCCCAGTTGACACTGAAAATCGCTATCAATTTATTTGTCTCAAGACTAATGAGGGGACAAAAAGATTTCAGGAATGAAAAGATTTTACTGTAATGACCTGAAGCAAATTGGAGAACAAAACGTCTGCTTTAGAAGTCATGAGAGGCACAATCACAACAATTAAGGGCAAGGAAGAGAAGTGACGAGGAGAGAGTTGGGAAAGAGGAGTTCCCAAATGTCAGCAGTTATGAAGGCCCCAATTTCAATGTAATATGGCTACAAAACAAAGCCGATGTAATTTAGCTGATACCTTTTCAGACATTTTGACATGAAAATCCTCGTAGTCTTTTAGACAGAGACAGGTAGCTAAATGTAGGATATTGCATCTTTCTCAGGGAATCATATAACTACAGAAAATCTGTAATAAAATTAATGAGAATATTTCATGATGGAAGATCAGTGCTGTTTCAGCAGCTAACAGCAAGCTTGAATATGTTTATCAACCTAGTTTTTTAAAATCTCTTTTAGTTAAAGGCTATATCCTCTATAATTCTTACTCTATCATTACTTTTTACTTACAGGGCCTGATTTCTTTTTTTTCCAGCTGAGCATCACCTGAATAGATTCCCCATTGTCTTTGTTTAGGTCTGGTCTACAGATTCTACCCTGTTTCCACTGATGTTAGAAGGAATCTCTCTTAGCAGACATCCTGTGGGATGACAATACTTAATTATTTTTTCCAGTGTCTCACAATGTTACATTCATCACATAAAAAGTTGCAAACAATTCTTATATCTGCTAATATATTCTTATTTGTGAGCACGAATTCTACTAAAGACATTCTTGGCACCTTTTTAAATATGTTTTTATGCTAAGATATTGCTAAATCAGGATGTTTTACTGTGGTGTTAAACTCATGCATGTGAAACATGGTAAATTAATAGAAAATCAGATGAAACCTGTGTATGAACATAGGGTTAATAACAGAAAAAATGGCAGGTATCTTGTCCAGATAAGATTTCACTGAGAAATATCTATGGTGCATAAATGCTGTTTTATCAGGTGTCCATCCTCTCACACCATCACCTTTCCTGTAGTAAAGACAGAAGTATGGTCATCCTTTCCATTACACATCTTCTGGCAGAAAGCACGAGGAGCCATGGAAATTAAGCATTGTAGTATATAATTGGCTACGATACTAACAAAATCCTAGGGCAATTGCCCAAAGGAATGCAAAAGCTGAGGTGACAGGCAGGGATGTGGAGAGAAAGACACTGCGCTGCTGGGAGAGAGCCATAGCTATGTTTCAGTCAAATCTGACCTACTTTAATGAAATCAGGTCATCTGTGAGCTCTTCATTACCCCCAGACTAAACAGTACAAAGCACAGCAGCCAATGTCTCTGTCTTTTCAGAGTACCACTAATTCTCATTACAACTTTGTTATGTGTTCCTTAATATATGTTGGCTTAGTCATCTCGTCACACCGAAGCTGGTAAACAGTGCTGGGGAAGGAAGGAAAGTAAACATGATCACCGAGTTTTTTGAAATAAATAAATAAATAAATAAAAATTGCAGGGTAAACACAGCCATGCCTCCAGAATGTGTCCTCAAGGGAATACGGAAACAAAAGGAGGCACAACTGTCTCACAACATTATCCATGATGGATGGAACTCACCTATCACACCCGCAAATACTTAACTGTTACCAGCCGTGTTAGCAGACAAAGTAGAGGCCAAAGCCAAGCAGAAACTGGTATTGTAGGTTTACGCTCAAATTCTGCTCAGTGTTCAATCTTCTATAAACTAGCACGGTGACAGCCCCATAACAACAAATACATATAGGTGAAGTTTGAATGTGATACACACATCTGCGGGTTTTTTTCATACAGAGACACATTGTACATGCATGAATGTGCAGATGTGCTTGTGGGATGTATTCCCACACATGTATTTTATTATGTACATTTGTACATCCACTTGTTTGCAAACCAAGATGTCTGTTCTTGACGATGATGTACACTGAGATGTATGCACAGCTTTTAGACCCAGAAACATATTTACAGATGTATCTCTAGCTGTATATGCATCTATATCTATATCGATGTGTCTATATCTATATAGATGTATCTATATAGATACCTATATCTATATATCTATATAGATGCATCTATATTTATAGATGCATATCTATATATGTATAAAAGCAGATTCAGCAACAGACATGTCCTTATGAGCATCATATTAAACCTACACTATTTACAGTACATGCATGTGTCTATAGTGAATAAGGTGTAAATAAGAAAGACTACTATGTATCAAAGAGAAATATTTATCCCATGAAAAGAATTGATATGTTTTGTTTCTACTGTTTATCACAGAAGTGTAACCTTTGCAATTTCTGTTCAACATTAGTTAGAAGAGTATTTATCTTCATTTTGTTTTGGAGACCAAAGGCTCCACTCATTTGTCTACATAGGGCCATCTGGTGCCCCATGAGATCTGGCATCTGGTGCCATAAGGAATGACAGCCAGCCTCCTGCTGCTACTCCAGTAATCCACAGGTCACCATTGGTCCCGAGCCCCACCTGCAACTTGTGTGGACATTTCTGACACCTTAGCTCACCTCAAAAGGCACTATACACACGTGTATGGGCAAGTGCAATGGACTGTTGCATGTTTTAACTTGTAGACAGCTATCATTAAAACATTTTCATTGCATCTCACTGTTTTTCTGTTTTATCTAACCTATTTAATTTGGAAATCTATTTGGTACTTACTACAGATCTTTCTTCCCCTACTATCCCATTGTCCAAATTATTTCTGAGTCTGTCTCTGTCGACTGTTTGTGGATTGCTCAGTGTACTCTGCCTGGCTCAATACAGAGGTCTAGGGTATAGGAGTCTACGTGTGCCAATGCTTTGGACAGAAGTATTTAGGTGGAATAAAGGCCTACAGACATGAAAATATATGCAGTACAGCCCTGAGGTCATGTCAAACTTTCTTTGGCAACATTAAGTTGGTTTAGATGGTTCTTGCCACTGTCACCTTTATCCATTTGTTTCTGTTTCTATTCCATCCCTTGTCTTGTGTTGGAATAAATGATTGTACAGTTATGTAGGGAACCAGTGGTCCAGATCTTGGCTAAGTCTCTAATTCTCATTGAAACCAGTATTACATATATAGATACCACTCAATTTCTGAATCTTCATGGTATATAGAGCCCTTATATTTTAAAATAATTATTTAGATGACCAGAACTAGAAGGAGGAGCAGCTCTCAGGAGCCCATCTACTGTGATAGACTTAATGCTTACAGATAGTGGTAAAATAGAGTAGCCATGTTTTGATCTCTTGCAGCCTCTGGAGAGTTACCCCTGTTTATCTCCTATTTCTTACAGCCTCTACTGCTGCCCAAACTGCTCATTTCTTCTCCCTGAATCTTCTATGTCATCCATACAATGGCTTTAAATTGCCATAGGAGCAGGAATGAAAGAAGCAGGAATGAAAGAAGCAGGAGAAGGAAGAAACAGCCAGGAACAGGTAGTAACGATTATGCTTTTAATAGACAATATATGACAGTGGCTAAAATAGTGCAAAAATATGCATCATTTAGGAAATCTGGAAATTCTTGAACAAACGTAATTAACAACTCTGTCCCAACAAAGATCTTCAAGTCTCCTTTCTAAAAGAGTCTGCAACAGAAACTGCTGAGTGACCTTTACAGGCTATGGTGATCTGTTCTCTGGAAGCAGGGAGAGGGTAGGACAGAATGTAGGGTAAGACAGTAATTAGTATCTGTAAAATCCAGCTTTAAGCAGCATACTTAATGGTGGGATTTTAGCAGACAAATATTGACAGAACACTAATGTTGCTACGCTAGCAGTGCCCTGCTGAAGGGCTGGAATGTGCGAGCCCCACAAAAGACTGCCTGTGGGACAACACAGAGCATCACTGCACCAGCAGCACCTCTCCATGCTATCACCTGCATCAAAGCAAGGGGCTTTCTTGCAAAATTTGCTCCTTCCAGTGAGGTAAATCTGTCCTCAGTTTTGGTTGTGGTTGCTGTTGTCTTTCCTGCGGAAGGAGCCAAAGAAAAGGACTGAGATGGTGATTTTTCCCTTGGAGGAAGCTGAGGCTGAGGCAGCATTCTTCTTTGACATGAAGGAAATGCCTAACACGCTGTTAATCCCCGCAGAAGCAGATCACACACTGGCCCCTGCATGTGCTGCAGCTCCAACAGACACTGTGTCTGGATCCATGTTGTACCTACACCTGTATCCCCCCACAGTGTCACCTCACCTGCAGAGGAATCTTACTCCTGCAGCCTGACTCTAAATGTATGTCGGTGAGGTCATTGGCAGAGGTCTGTCTAATTACCATTAAAAAGCTGTGAGAAAAAAAACCCTGATGTAAGATAGCTCTTGGTGTCTGAATATCATATCTGCAGCTCCACCTGGTAACTCAATATATGCTATGGTCTGTTTTGATTCAACGTGGTTGGAACCTGAGATATGTTTTCCATGCACCATGATGACTAACATAAAATACAGCTCACAGTTAGATTACTTGTATCTATATATTTTTATTAGAAGTTTTAGCCTTCAGGCATTTTCTCAAAATAAATACTTTTATTTAAGTTTGCATATTATGTGGAGGTAAATAATGGAGAAAACAAGGATTTTAGCACTGAGCTAAAACATTATTGCTCTTTCTAAAAAGCTGTTTGTTTTATATTCCCATATTGTATTTACATCCAGGTATAGGTTCCTTTGGACTACAGAAACGTTAATCCAACATTGAAAAGCAAATAGAAAGACTCCCATCAATTCCCAGCATCTTGGGCTACGTTCATACCAATGGTCAGAATTGGTATCTAAGTCTGATTTTCTTAAAAACTTTCAGGAAAATGTCACTGATAAACTTCACATCCTCAATTACGGTTCATTAGTCTATAAAGTATGGCTTAGGGTGCCTCCACAGAATGCAATTCAGACCATGTAATGCTACGTGAAATTACAGAAAGGCAGGTATGATAGTTTTTGGACATATCCTCGGTCAAATTAATCATGGAATGTTGATTCAGAGATACCAAATGTCAGAGATTTTTTCTCATTTTACCATTACACAGGTATGTGCATACACTTCTGTAAAAGCTAGTGAAATTTATTTTCTCCTCTAGAGCATCAGTAAGGAGAACAGACAATGCTGTGTGCACAACTCTATTCACAGCAAAAGCCAGATAAACCAAAAGAACAACTTATAGCTAGGCAGATATTCATAATCTTAATTTTATTACCTCCAAACAACAGTGTTTGATTCAATACATGAAAAGCAATACATTAGAAAATGTTGTGACACATTAAAATGGTAAAAAATAAACATGGCAATAATCTGGGAAAGACATTTCTGATTTAGATTATAATCTGTGATTGGGAAGAAGAGAGAATAGTCAGAATTTTATAGTCTGGCGGTTTTCTGACGACAACAAGCAGTGGATGCCATTTGATTTCAGAATGATCACACCAGGTAGAAAAGCTAATCATGCATAAAAGCACCGAACCATACATAAAGGTGCTGGACACAGTGTTTTTCACTGTTTCATAAATTATTTTACTGCTTTAACTAAGTGTGGATAAAACACACCTTTGCTGGACTAAGCTAAAGCTAAAGAAAAGCCATGTCACTGTTTTCTTCATTTATCATTCAAATTCCTTCTAGGTCTTATCTGACATATTTATCATTTTACACCCACTTTAATTAAAAACTTTCATGGGATTTTAGTTTAACCTACTGTATTAGTATTGCAACAGTACTAAGCATACGCACGGAACTCAGCATGTATAATTCTTAGCAGTAATTTGTAAACTGTTTCACGTACCATCATTGTGGACTAGGTTTCCAATCCATCCAACAATTTCCATAAAATGACATGTATGTATTTTCTGCAGTCGACAAGAGGCAAGACCATAACATACGGTGGAGTGATGCATAGTCTGATATGATTTTCTCCAGGAGAAAGAAGGCAAAGGAGGCTGAGAATGAAGAAATATCAAACTGTGTGCAGATGTAGGCAGACGTTACTTAGAGTGGTAACTTTTGCCCAAGAAGATAAGTCTGCCTGAGATCTAGAAACAGTGGAGAAAGCCTCTAGAGTTCCAGACATAGCTCAGAGCATGAACTATAGACACTATTAATTGTTTTCAAAGCGTACTCTCTGTACTGACCCTGTGCTACAGTTAGTTTCTGCCAATATATTTTACAATTTTTACAGAACTACCTTGAAATGAAACACTTTTATCTTGTTCAACAAACTGAAATATCTTGACCGGGATAAATCTGACCCCAAATTAAATATTTAATTTTTATTTTGCTGACATAAATATTTGATTTTAGATTAAATTTTTTTTGCTTTTCCGGTTAAAAATGACAATAAATAAAAAATCAACACAGGTAACTGTTCAATGAAAACATGTGCTTTTCTTCTAAAAATGTTTCTGTTTGAATGTTTTTGGTAAATACACAGCAACAGCGTATGCATATATTCAGAAATACACAAGAGTATATCCATTAAATGCATACACATAATCTCATATTTATTCACTCTTTGGAATCATATCAACAATTTGCTAGCTGATAGGTCAGGATTCTTCATTTCAGCTAGTTGAAAAAGAAGTTAAAATAGTTGGAAAGTTGGAAGAAGTCATATAAACAAGCACAAAAAAGACCTCTTGCTTTCTTGGTATGTAAAGAAAATGCTAAATAAACAATTTGTGAACCTAGTAATGAAAGTCAACACTTAAATCTGTGTGAGCTCTCCCTATGTCTATTTATTTTTCTGTCCAAATATTAAATGCAAACTTCTACACAAAGCCAAGAATTAGGTTCCATACATAGAAATGCCTTGGTGATTGTGAAAAATAATGCTATGGTGTCTCTAGTTGGGAGGTTTGGAAGAAAGGAACCTAAAAAAAACAAGGAAAAGAATGAAAAAAAAAAGAAACTGTTCCACTTCATCTAGCAGTGCTGCAATACATCACTCCAATTAAATCCCAGCCAATAAGCAAAGGGACGTGTTAAGTAAAATTCATGAGCTTTGAATGCGTGTGAATGAATATGCCAATCAGAATCAATGCCACCCATTCATCTAGTGTAACACCATGGTGATGACAATGAGCTTGAAACCAGCCTTTGTTGTCATCAGCTGTGCAGTAGTTGCCACAGCCCCAGCCTGGATCAAATGTGTGGGACATTTAAATCTTCAGCATGGCACCAACACACAGAACATCTTATTCATGCCAAAAAAGGAGCTATAATCACCCTTCGAGTAAATAATTCAGGATCAGTTCCTTAAGGGGCACGAATTGCCTTCTTTTAAAATGACCAAGAAACTGTTCCTCTCCTTTATTGACTTTACTGTATGGACACAAGTACAGCTTTTTTAACCACGCAGCATATTTGTCGCTTTAGAAAATATGTTGCTATATTAATGTTTGTAGCTGAGACTTCTGCAGGCCCTAAGTGATACTGCATAGGGATATCTTTGCGGAGACCCTGCATCTCAGCGGTTTTGAGCGGTGCGGTGGCAGATGGCTAGCTCTCATTGCTTTTACAATAACCATTTCATTTGTGATGCTTGACCTGAATTCCATTCCTTGTTTAAAAGTGTGTCTCAGTTCTCAAATGGTATTTCACAGAATTGCCATTTCCATAGTGTTTCCACATGCTGTTCTCCAACTAACACATTTGCCCATAAAATAGGGTGGAAGAAAAGAATATGGAACCAAGTGTCACAACTGAAAATGTTTAATCTAAGAATATGTATCCAAATACTGATGACAGCTTCATTTTTATTGGATTTAAATTACACCACCATTATTTTCTTACATGTCAGCTTATATCACTTACAGATCATATTGTATTTTTAGTGCTCTGCGCTAAGAGTTACAGTTCTCTTTCTTCCATCGTGTTCTCAGTAGCTATAACATTGTAAATGCAAAACGCTATGCCAGCGAAACAGGCCTGTGAGTGGTGACATACACTCAACTTCTTTGAATAAATTAAGCGTGCATGCTTTCAGTAATAGATCCACCCATTAATCAGTGTGTTTAAAAAGATGTGACAACCAGTGCATAGAGCTGATATTCCCCCAATTTACCAGTGGATGTTACTCCTGTTATTTCTCAGTTTCTGAGTAGAAAATTTATCTTAAGAGGAAGAACAAGTGATCTTAAAGAGCTTTATTTTAAAAGAAGTTCTTTCTGAGGTTTCTTCTGCAACGAATTAAAACCTCAAGGAGGGGGAGCTGAAGACATCCTTCAAGTGCACATTTGACTGAGAAGTATTAAACACGATGCCTACATTTACCAAGAAAAACATGCATCCTTCAGCCATTCCTTCTCTCATTCTCTGTGACTGAGTCCACAAAGAGTAAGTAAAACTTAACAGGAGGAATAAATGTGAGGACTGCAAAGAGCTAGCAGTGACGATGTTGTCTGTCCATTAAGATTATCTACATCCCTATACTGTGATCCATCTGCTAGAGACTTAGTAATTTCTTTCTGGGAAAGCCTTTTCCTACTGGAATTCTGCAACCAATTTATTTATTTTTTTGTTTGTTTTTTTTCTAACCCTGCCTGAGCTTTTTTGCAGCACCTCAGCACCTGAAAGTGATCCACAGCAGTTTGATACAACTTCAGCAACAGGCCCAAGTATGAGAACTGTGAGACACATTGCAAAGATACACCCCACCTTATAGCAAAAGATGTATTTCTTTAGACTCAAAGCGAATGGCAGATTATTTCCATCTGTAACTAAACCCATAGTTTAGGGCGTCTTGCAGTCAATAATAACTCAAATTTAAACAATGATGTATGTCTGAACATAAATTCACTTAGTTCATTTTAAAAAGAGTTATAAATAGTTGTTTTCATAATTAGAGACAGAAACATTGTACTTGACCTGTGAGAAAGGACAGCATGAGAATATTCTCTGTTGATACTCCAGTCCCTTAGGTTTTTTACGTAAGTGTGTTGACCTTCAAAGACCCAGAAAGGTGTCTGTTGTCCCAGTGGGTATAAGGTAAAAGGAATCCCAGAACCATTAGTCTTTTTCTCAGGTTTATCCTCAGGCAGACATTAAGTAAAATGAAAACCTGACAAAAAAAATCAAGTGTTAGCAACAAGTAACAAATGTATTTCTCCAGCTGTTCTTCATGATACACAACCATGCCACTACCGCCAAGGCAAAACTAGTCCGTTAATGTTTTGAGCTGACTGAAGAGAAAGCAGGTATTCTCATGGTGAGGAGGTTTCTGAGGCTCATTGCCACACAGAACTTACGGTTAAGAGCATATATCTACAGTTCATATACTTGGAAAGCTCTTGGAAAGGCTCCTGGTCTCCTTACTTGCAACAAGTTACCACGTCACACCTGTAAAAAATACTTCCTCCCACCAGTTGCTTAGGAGTCAGAATCTCAGCCAGAGCTGTCCATACCTTTCTTATGTACATGGGTGACATCAGCACAATTGGCATGAAGTTACCAACTCAAAACTAACTCCAGGTCATTGGGACTCCTTTGCTCTCTGCTCTGCATCACAATTGTTACAAGCTCCTGAGACCTGTTATCTATTTTATTTCACCAAATAAATCTCAAGGTTTTCCTTCTTATTGTCAAGACAGCATTGAGTTCACAGTAGCTAAACGATTGTCAACAGTTCTACGGTCAAACAGTATATGAAAAGTTTTTTGTAATCTGGAAGGCTTTGTGGGAACAGATTTTTTTATGCTATTCGATTTGAGTTTTGCAATAATAGTCTCTGGTCTGAAAGGCAACTACTTTCTATTATACTTAAGAAGACCAAGGGGAATAAGACACAAACTTTGCTGCTTCTTGTCTGTTGTGTGGTTTAAATGCCTGTCTAATGAATTAAGCACCTTCTTGTATTTGAAATTATAAGACTTATTAGATAGAAAATTAGATGGATTCTCTCTTCCTACGAACATGTACAAAAAACCACAGTCACATAGAGGACTCTAACAGTTTTAGATGTCACTAATTTCACACTTAGCCTTAATTCCTAACAGGTTGTCAAAGAAATTTCATTGCATTTAATAAAACAGATTTCACAAAAACTTAATCAGAAATTGCTTAATATACATGCAGAGACAAATTAAAAACAAAACGAAAAAAAAACCCAAAAGAACAAAAAGCCCATCACTTTGATAGCCCTCGATATCTATTCAAACTTGTCATATCAATATAACTTTCTTCAGCAACTCCCAAACCAAAAGTGAAATTATAGTTCCATCTTTTGACTCATTCAGCTTTGAACCCGGGACTGACTTACAGGAAAATCATGTAGAAATTTTTTTATGTTGATCATGGTGTTATCTTCTATATGTTATCAGGATACCTGTCGGTATAAATGAGAAACCCAAATTCATCTCTGTTTGCCTGCTAATTAGCCACAATTTTGATCATAATGACTAAAGCTGGTGTTTTCAAAATGTTTCAAAGGAAATTTATAGATTTATAACTAGTTTTTAAAGTTGAGCTCCTCTTGCTGCCTTGGGGATTTTGAAAAACAGACTAAATCTGAAGCTGTAACTGAGAGGTGCCGCGTTTATGTTTACTATAGACCCTGTTTCAGCATCAGAGACTGAATGTGATGTGTCTTATAAAGGAACAACTACTCTTGGAATATTTCTTTTATGAGTAATTCAGTCACAAGATATATTCACATCCCATTTGCAGAGTGTTCCCTAAAACTGGAAATACACTTTATTAGTTTAGAAGATTTAGAATCAATATTCCTTACAAGCACAGGAGTATGCATACACAAAGAAGTAGAAAATAAAATTACATTTTAAAAATGTAAAAGGTCACCAATTATTTCAGATTTAGGGGGCTGCTTATGGGCTAACTTGAGATGTAAGCAAATAAGTGCCAATTAATTAGGATCTGTGACAGCGTTCAGTACCATTTCTTTGATCTTTCACCAGTAGCTGACAACAAAGCACACATACGTTCAATGCTTTAGTTTCAGTCAAGTGATCAGCAAAACATGTTCAGTTCATTTAAATAACAGAAGCTGGTAAAATACAGCTATCTTATAGCATTAAGCAAAGATTTGAGTTCAGATGACAGCATCTGACATTTATTGAACAGATAACTTGGAGCCATTTGCATCAGTTGGATAGCTTGAGTTAAACTTAAAAATGGTTGAAGGCGCAAGCCAGAGGCTTGAATAAATTCCACAATAACTCCCCTGATCAGCCATTGGTATTCTGGCTATTTAACCACAGATATAATATTGCTCTGTGAACAGTGCCACACAAACATCTGGGCAGAAAGACACACTGTTGATAGTTCACAAATAGAAGAAGCATTTGTTTCAACAATATCAAAATTCAGAGGAATCATAGAGCAACAAAAATAAATAGTGCATGCAGGCTGGAATCTAGATTTCTGTATCACACATTTTTCAGCTGAAGTGTTGTGATTTTTTCTGTACATGTGTATATGGTTTTGAGACGTGTTAAAAGTTATTTGCCTGTGAAAATGGGAGATGTTTGAAATATAATCAACAATATATACAATAACATGAAGTGTTCCAATTTGGGGGATTTTAATACAGTTTTAGAATGACATCATTATATACACACATTAAAAAAAAGGTTTTTCTAACATTGTGATATTTTAACTTGCCATAATAAGGCACCGTCTTGCTTGTATATTTTCTTCTTTATTGTTCCAAATATTTTGGCTTAGTAGACTATGTGGTTCTCTGCTGGGAGGGAAATTGTTGAAAGGAAGCATAAATTTAACTATACTAATGCTCTTTATTAATGCAGTGCTTGCCCAAGTATGGAGTTAAATCCGACCTCTAACTAACAATTTAAGTTGAAGCCATACCTAAGTGCTCTGTGGAGTCAAGACTCAGAGAAGGCAACTGCAGACAGACACTTCAATTTTCTCAGATGATGTGGATCAGATGATGGGGAGGACCACGGTAGAACTGTTCCCTGCAGCTGGGTGCTTCAGCAGCAGCGGTCCCTGGCCTCTGCTGGCTCCCTGACTCTTCACTAAGAGTTACAGTTCTCTATGCGTACGCCAGCGACAGTTCAGCTGACTTGACAGCAGAGATTAGCAACTCCCAGTGTTTGGGCCTGAGCACCAGCACTGCTTAATTTGCTTGTGTGCATCTATGTGCTCTGTGTGAAAAGGTCTTGAAGTTGGCAGGTATTTTTTGTGACCCAAAAGTTTAAACACTCTTAGATTTAAATGTTGTCTAATTATTTGTGTTTCTTTCACTTCCAGGGAACAAATGTGTTCTCCAGAATAAAAACACTTCAGAAAGCTCTGAGATTTGGCTTCCTAGAGATTCAGAAAAGTGTTTTGCTTTTCCTCTTAGTAGTGTGTGTCTATTTTTTTCCTTTTTTTTTTTCACTACTCAGCGTGCCCCTCTAATTTCCCAAAACAATCACACTTCTCTTCTCAGACAGTAGCCTGTAATCAATGAGTTCTCTCCACTATCTCAGTTTTGGTTTGTGAACTGGTTAATACTCTCCCTTAAAAACATGCTTTATCCTATCCTCCCTCCCTCTGACTGTGAAAGCTCCAAGACAGCTGTTCCTGTGGACAGCCACTCACCTCCCCCAGTGTAACATGAGAGATGGCGTCACTCCCGTGTGGTCCCTCCTCTCACTGTAGCTGTAGTGAGCCCTGAAAGTCCTCTCATAATCGTGTGCAGCACATGTGTCATGCAGGACGTGTACAGGACAAACGCTGTGGACACAAGGACTGCTGGCATGGTAAGCTGAGATTGTGTAGGTTTCAGAAATAAGTGCAGACTCCACGACATGGGGTGAGGGTCCCAAGTGCCAGCACTTAGCTGGCCAGTCAAGAACAGGCATTGAAAGGCGAGAGGTTTTGGAGCAGTGAAGGCAGCTCTGGACCTCTCCGAGGAATAGCTGGAAGAAGCCTGGAAGAAGACTGCTTCAGGCAGCCCTGCTGAGGAGCCTCTGGGCTCTCCTCTTTCCTTCAGGAATGGCTTTCAGAGGAGGCTCTGGCTGAGACCTTCCGGAGCTACCTTAGCTCATCCTAACCTAATCTTGTCCCACCCCCTGCCCCAGGGAGGTGCCCAACGTACACATGCCCCCAGAGGTGAATAGTCAGTAATCAGAATTATTTTAGTAGCTGCTCCAGAGCACATTCAGGTTCAGGAAATGTTTCTCAGTGTTCCCATCCCACTCGCATTTGATCAAGCTTAGAAAACTTTTGTAAAGGAATGGTTCATTTCAAGAAAAATAATCTTCCAGGTTTCTCTCCTGTGGCCATGTCCCATCATATCAAAAGTTCAGCTTGCTCAGCACCTCTTCCCATCAGTGACCAACAGCAATGCCATGGAAAGACAGAGTGGTGGAAAATATATCTTATTTCCTACAGCACAAGCTTCCAGCCTTCAGTGGTTTAGTGGCTATTTGAGACCCAACATATCTGAAATGGTGAGGTTGCAGCTTGCGGGGAGGTTACAAAATAATTTCATGTATTTAGCTTAGATGTACCTAAGGGTGTTATCACTTCCTCGTAGATCCAGGAGAATGGGAGATGGGTGAGGGGTAGAAGATGTAGATCTGTCACACATTTTTGGGCCAACACAGACCCAATTTTACTCAGTTTGTCTGGCTAAAATCATGTATTTTGATTATTGGTTCAAGAATTTCTTATTTTGGCTTAGCTTAGCTCTGTTTCAAAGTGATGTAGATTAAAACATTGTGAGCTTAGCCTAAGTAAAAAGTATTTAAAAAGAGTCTTTTCACATTAGATTAACCAAACTGGTTGAAAATTGTAATTTAACTTAAACTGTTGTAGCATTATAGGTGTAGCTAAAGCAAATGAGTAACTGAGAGAACATGGCCTCAGGCACGTGTTAAAATATCCAGTTAATCACAGCAGTAGGATGACTAGCACAGCTCTCGGCCACAACATGAGTTAGTGTATCTGCCCTCACACTTAATCAAATCAGATCATCACACTATTTTTTCATCCACAGAATATAACACACGGCCTCAAACTACCCATCAGCCACAGAACAAGGAAACAAATACCCCTTTTACCTTATTCTGAAAACACAGACTATCCACTTGAAAAAAAATGTGGAAGTTAAGCACATCCCATCAGTGCAGGTGAACATTCCCTTTCCTTAAAATAATGTAATTATTGGGGTAAAAAAAGAAAACAGGAGCCGCCAGCAGGAAAATTAAAGCTCATTGCAGCAGTCCTGCATTGCACTTCAGTCTTCCCCAGGAAAATCCTTTTGTTTACTGTTAACACATGTAACAATTCACATGAATACACCAAAACAGATGAAGCAGCACAGGATAATTCCCACTTCAAAGACCTTCCACATCAATTAAGAGATGGCTTATGCTTTCATTCTGAAACTTGAAATGCCATGCTGAAAAACTAACCATTCTCATCATCACATTAGCATTCAATTCAGCCTATCCTAGCCTTTTTGCCATGCCTTATGGTCATTTACAGCAGTAATAATAACAATGCTAGACACTCAGCCAAGGTAGTGTCCACTGTTCTGTGGGACCACAAGCAACACAGGTTTCCCTGACTGAAAAAGGCCAAATCATTTTAAGAAATTGGTTTGATACTCATGAATCAGTATTAAAATTATGCTACTGTGCTTCTAATGAAGCACATAAATAAATTATTTTAATTTTTCCTTTATGACAAAATCATTCTCACTCTCCCTGCCAGTTACTACATTTAAGTATGTAGGTGTTAAGCAATTTAAATTTACTAATCTTGAGGATTTTAGTTCAAAGCAAATATTGCAAAATATTGCTTTTAAGATTCATTTGAAGTTTGAAGACTCATTTTCAATTAATTCATGTGTATTTTGTCTTTAATTTTGTGAATATTCCAAGAATGGCTTGACAGGCAATAATATCAAGACTTTAAAGTAATTAAAGTTTTAAAGGCAATAATTTGTTGGAAATTTAGATTACCATAAGGAAAAGTACGATACATTCACTCTTTCATTCATACAAAATAAATAGAAGTCTAAATCCTAGACATTGAAAATTTGTGACAAGTTTCTAGAAACTGACCTGCTAAAGGAAAATTGTTCCCAGAATTTTCATTCTTAGTTATAACAAGCTGTCTTGAGAAAATTGCAAGCTTCTTTTATAAAATTTGTGAATAGAAAAAGGATTTAGGTAGCTTTCTCTTAAGTGTTTTTTTTCTCAGATATTAATAATGCTTCACCTAAGATTGCCTTTTTTACTTTGCCTAAGTGATATATAGCGTAGCATAGCATTTGAATGATTTTTAATGACTTTAATCATGGCTATATCTCACCTGTTAATTAAGGAAGCATTTCTTAAAAATATAACTGGACCTCACAGAAAAGTCTGTCCTGCAATAGAAACTAAATGTGGGTCTCCTGTGCCCTGGTCCAAAACCAATATGCAGACCCATCTTCCCACTCAGATCTGGACACAGACAAGGATCAGCCCCTGTCCCACAGCACTTATGTACTGTAAACCAAGCAGGATAAAGGAAAGGAGGCTGGGAAAGACAAAGAGAAGACAATGGCATACCCAGGGTCACTTACCAAGGAACTAGGAAAAGAAAGAACTGAACTGATACTTCAAAAAGTAAAATGGTTCTCATTAAATGTGCTTATGTGCAATACACATCTGAGCTCTTCTCTCCAGGTTCCCGTTATAGCGAGTGAAGGGCTGGTCATTACAGACCATGGGCTGTACTCACTAGATCTCTATCAACAATAAGGAGATCCAAAGGTGATGAGCTGAGGAGTGTACACTACTCTTCCAGATACTGCAAATTAAGTGAGATGAACCTCATCCCATGTGGTGTTGAGTATTCTTTATTCCATGTCGTCTTTCAAATACCGAAGTCTGTAGCAGATGCACTACAAGCGCAACATGCTAACGCAGCTGGAGATTTCTTTTATCAGCTGGGAAATACGGGCACTTCTGCTGCACAACATGTGGGCAATGAATCTGTTATCTCTAGGCAACAAGATGCATGTCCTGGATACAACAGGCTTAATATCAATAGATAACAGAACAGGTGCAGCAGACAGCTAGCTAGGACTTCTGGAGACATGCAGGGAACTGGCAAGATGAATATTTTCTGTGCAGAAAAAGATAACATGACCAGAAGAATCCCGATAAATGATAGCCCCAAATGTGGCCTATGAGGCTGTGTTTCTGAGTAGGGTTTAAAAAGACAGCTGTTTCTCCATAACGTATCTTCTGGCCAAGATTGTGTCATTGCTGCTGCCTTCCATCTACTCTCTTCCTAAAATCTCTACTGAGAAAACCAAAACATTTAAGCCTTGTGAATGGCTTGCCCAAGATTGTCCAAGTTAGTTTTTAAAATAGGGAACATGAGAGTTGCATTGCAGGAGAAATTCCTGAAAATGCTGGAAATGAGAGTGCTTCTCATTTGTTTTGGCATGTTGTGCTTCTTGAAAATCTAGCAGTCCGGCAGCTGAAGCTGAAGGTAAGCTAAGCAGCTGCTAACAGCTTTGCTGTACTCATGAAAAATCAACAGCTTATCACATCAGTAGTTGTGAGTCATACTCTTAATGCTACGTTTGCATTTGCTCTTACTGATATAGTATGAACATTATTTTCACATCATACTAGTGCACCAATACAACACTGGCCAAATATAGCTGTTCACACTGACACAGATATCTGTGCTACATAATACTGTGAAGCATCCCCTAGTACGTTATATTACTTACTTTGGCCTAAATTACACCCTTTTCATATGGTAAAAAAAAAAAAGGAAGAAAACCGCAACTTAGCAAGCAACAGATAAAGCATCACGACACTGAGAAACAGCACAGTTTAGTAGATAGTTTAGTAGGTAAGTTTGGTACATAAAAGAAAGATTGAATGTCCTAGAGCCCTTCCACCTGAAAAAGAGAGTACTGAACAGGGAACACGATGGAGGCCTGAAAGTCCAAAGCAGTTGCAGAAGGTTAGATCTTCCAAAAGAAAAACTAGGTGTCCTAACAATCAAAACAAAGTATGCAGTGGTTCATAAATAAGCTTGTATCTACTTTGTACAATGTGTAATAAATGTTAAATAAATCACATGATGTTTTAAAGTAAAATTGAATGGAAAAAACAAAAGTCTTTTAGGTGTCATCTGTACACACACACATAAAGAATCCCCGCATTTTATCCTTCAGAAGCTCCTGACTCTTAAAGCGATGAAGAGTGGAAGAACACCCTGAGGAAATATCACTACCTGCTTATTTTGTTCCTTAATTTTTTTCCAGAACAACTGGGTTTGGTCTCTGTAGAAGAAAGGAGGGCTTTAGATTCACCTAGAATGACTGATTTTTATGAAAGTACACTGCAGGAGGATACAACAGCTGTAAGTCCCAATTTCTGGCTCTCTTACACATCTTCTGTGTAATCTAGGAAGTCTTTTAGCAGATCCGTTCACCAGCACAAATGGTGTCTTTTTTCATATTGTAGTCTCTGGGAATGAAATGGCTGATTTCTATTTGTAAATCTTAAAATCAGTCACCACTGTCTCAGTTGCAAGTTTTGCAATAGAATACTTCCTTACCTCCCTGACCTATTGGTGAATTACAGTCTGCAAAGCCCTCAGACACACTCAGAGTTCAGACCTTGGACAGAAAAACACATCTCTTATGAAACAGGTATGTTGTGTTCTGCTTCATCCCACCCCATGCTCGGTATGCCTAGCCCACAAAGGGGTAAGCTGTCAGTGCTCAGAGTGACATTTGAATCACTTGGCATTTGTGTAACAAGGGGAGTAGAAGTCTGCGATCAGATGGCAATATCCTGGGATAGGAAATCCTATTTTCACTTTTGATAGTATTCACGATACAACTGACAGAAGATCAAATTATTTATTTCAGCAAGTTAATCCGACTCTGTGAGGAATTTGCCACGTCAGATGTCAAACATTTTGGTCCTGCTCAGGGCAAGTTCTAAACAATGTGCTTTAAACATTAAAGACATCCAGCCACAGAGGCTGGAATTGGCAGACTATAAGTAGAGAAGCACCTGATAAGCAATCCTTAGTTTTAAATGATAGGTTAGCCTGGCTTTCATCACAATGCAAATTACTTATCCACCTCTTTGGCTACAAAAGTTCTTAGGCAACTCTTGATTTTTTGTATGCTCCTAGTCTTCAGGAGGTCTTAGTCTCCTGCCCCCTCAGCAGCTTCCTTGAATTAGTTGTAATGAACAAATCAGTTTTGTATTTCTAAGGCAGGAAAGGCAAACTCTTCTTCAAAGATTACAGTTACAGAGACTACTTCCACTTCCCCTAGGACCCGATTAACTGAAGAAAGTTTTAAAACTTTTAGCTCTATCAAAATTCAGTGCTATCAGATCTTGCATTGACAACAACCAGTAGGAAAATGAGAGCTGTTTGAAAGACTTTTAATTGCTGAGTAATGACTATGAGTTCAACACAAGAATTAGAATTGGAGTAGTTTATTTTAAAGTGCACGTGCAACACACAATACCCATATCCTGTTCACAAAACCGTATGTGTAGTTATACACGTTTAGTCATTTCAGCATTGTGTACTCTATAGATACGGCCATTCGTACTTACTACCACAGCTGCAACAGACAGCGTTTTGCCTGCATGCACCAAAGAAACGAGAATCTATGATGCTAATTATGCCAAGGGATACTAAGCCATTAAACTATTTCTGGTAGATCCAGCCTCTACTATTCAATGCAATTATGTAAAACAGTGAAATGGTAATTAGTGACAAAGCTTGGTACATGTGAGCTGTACAACAACTCACGTATCTGAAGATAAGATTTCATTAGTCTGTAATTGACCATTAAAGCATGAAATTTTTGCAACACTTTCACCTTGCAGAGATTGCTATTGCCACTTCACTATCAAAAGTCAGTTCCTGAAGGTATAATTCTGTAGTACTAATATCAGAAAAGCTGCAGTAAGAGTTTTCGTAACAGTCAACTGGACCGAACTTAAGGTTAAAATTATATTTACCTATATGTTTTTATGCACTTGTATGAAATCTGTATGGAAGGTGATGTTCCCAATAAACAATTGAAAACCAAGCAGTTTGAGAAAAGAAATTAATGAAAGGACAGAGAAAGGGAAGGAGAAAAGGAGGACAAGAAGATGGGAGGAAGAAGGAAAGAAAGAAGACAAGGAGGAAAACAGGAAGGCATGCAGCCATGCATGCAGGCAGGCAGACAGGAAGGAAGGAAAGGTTTCATTCATTCTATACCTGTATGGCAGATCAAAACACCAAAGTCCTGTGTTCAGCGTTCTCAAGCTATGAACACTGCAATATCATGTCATTAACAAACCTGATCAAATTTGTGTCACACGTGAAAAGGGGAAAAATGAAAAGATATTGTACTGCTTGTATACTAGGTTTTAGTACATATGTAATAAAGATACAGAGATAGTAATATGTTATAAAGATATTTTAAATAAAAACAAAAATAAATTGAGAGATGGTTTGATCAAAAACATGGGCAAATGGTGTCTAGCTGACAACTTGTGTGCATTTAGTTGGGGAGGCAAGTAGTCAACACTAGCATATTTTAGAACTATTCTTCTTACCTTTTAGACAGAAGTCTTAGTCTGATAATAAACCTGGATTCTACCACAATCTTCACACTGCATATTGCCTTGTCCTCTACAAATTAAAACTGGTAAATCAGCAGTAATGTTCTAATGACTTTGGACGGGCTTTGGGTTTGGTCCTTTACAAAAGCCTCCCTAACATCAGTGTAATTTTTTACATAGCAAGTTTTTACTCATTATAAAAAATATTTAAATTAATTGTTATGACACAAAACCAGGAAGAGTGGCTGATACACCAGAAGGCTGTGCCACCATTCAGCGAGACTTGCACAGGCTAGAGAGCTGGGCGGAGAGGAACCTAATAAAATTCAACAAAGGTGAGAACAGAGTCTTGCACCTAGGGAGGAATAACCCCATGCACCAGTACAGGTCAGAGACTGACCTGCTGGAAAGCAGCTCAGTGGAGAAGGACTTGGGAGTCCTGGGGGACAAGTTAACCGTGAGTCATCAATATGCCCTTGTGGCCAAGAAACCCACTGGTATCCTGGGATGTATTAAGAAGAGCATGGCTAGCAATTTGAGAGAGGTTCTCCTCCTCCTCTACTCTGCCCCAGGGCAGCCCCATCTGTAGTATAGTTCCCAGTTCTGGGCTTCCCAACTCAGGAAAGACAAGGAACTACTGGAGAAAGTTCAGCAGAGGGCCACAAAGATGATGAGGGGACAGGAGCATCTCTCTTAGGAGGAAAGGCTGAGAGACCTGGGTCTGTTTAACCTGAAGAAGGGAGGACTGAGAGGGAATCTCATCAACACTTACAAATATCTAAAGGATAGGTGTCATGAGGATGGGGGCAGCCTCTTCTCAGTGGTGCCCAGTGACAGGCCAAGGGGCAATGGGCACAAATTGGAGCACAGGAAATTCCACCTGAACATGAGGAAAAATTTCTTTACTGTGAGGGTGATGGAGCACTCGAACAGCCTGCCCAGAGTGGTTGTGGCGTTTCTACTCTGGAGATGATCAAAACTCACCTGGACACATTCATGCTACAAGTAAACATAGTTCAGAAGGAGGGTTGGACTAGATACTCTCCAGAGGGCTCTTCCAATCCCTCTACCATCCCGTGATTCTGTTATCATACATTATTCTTAGCCTATTTTAGTCTGAAAAGACTAAGATTATAGGAGTATATGCTATTCTTAATGGGACTTCCACTGTCCACCTCTGCATCTTGTCTTGTTCCTTTCCTACATTAAGTTTGAGTTGTATTTCACTGACTTGTAATTCTGTACCTGTGTAAAACATGCCACAATAGGCGGCACAGGCCTCCGTCTTGAAGGTACAACCTATGCTAGATGGGATGAGTGAGGATAAAAATAGTCTTAAGAAGGAAAGGCCACTTTTCTTGGATGAGGAGTGAATGGCTGAGAGCCAGTATGCTACTGTACTGGTCATGCTCATGTGCTGTATTGTTCTGACTCTGGTCAATGACTAGTTAAGTGTAGTGTCAAAATCCTTGCAACATGCATCTTTTGTAGATGAAAATACAAATAAGAAATGTTCCTATAGGATAGTTCGACATTTTTTTGTTAATTGCTTGCACAACATGGTATGTGCAGAGATTTTGTCCTGAGCCGCAGGTTCACTTCCTCTGTTCCTTCTAAGTCTGTTCTGTACAGATCAGCCAGTACTGCTTTTAATGGTTTGACTTCCATGAGTCAAGTAGAACTTTGTTTCATACCTGACTTCAGAGATGTAAGTTGGATCCAGGTTTAGACTCGGCTCAACCTCCACAACAGCAGCAGGATCTGGCCAACTTTTCTGTTTTGCTCAGAGCACCTATGTTGCAAACTATATTGCAGTAGAATCAGTGATTTGGTTTGCTTTTGTTCTTGCCTGCAGTGGCATTTTTATTGAAACACAAAAATGTATGTTAAAAAAAATTACAAGTGACTTGAATGTACAGGGGAAACAAAGTTATAATTAATCAATGTATATTTATTAAGAAAAGGTGTTGTATTTTTTAAATTAATATAGATCTTTTCCTACTATAATTAATTTGATTTTTGGGATAGACAATACAGTCTTTTAGTGCTGCTCTCTCAAAGGATACATATAAACACCTGTATTTGCTACAGGAGAAGGTAGTATACATATACGTAGAATTACACCAATAGATTAATTTTTCTCGGTGCATTTGAAACCTTAAAGGTTTTGCTTAAGACAAAATAGCAATGTCACCTGAGAGAAGAGACAATAGCTATGTCAAATCTTTGTAAATAATATGCTATGTACTTGTTCTTTCACTTAACTTAAACAGACTTTATGCCCCAAATTCCTAGGTTCTCCACTTGCCTTGACAAAAACCCTCCATTTTCAAAACCAATGAAATTCCAAATAATGATCTCTCAAAGTCTCTTTTAGACAGAAAGAAAAGTTTTATTATGCTTGTACACAGAAAATATCTTTTTATCAAGTATTTTTGTCACAAAATCAAACCAAATCCTATCCCAGTCCCTTTAGAGTTATTCCTGTCTGTGCCCCACTTTTTTCTAACTATTGGCTGAGGTGGGAGCTGCATGCTGCTTCCTATGAATTGCTAGAGAATTCCTAATGTTTTCTGTACATTTTCTGGCTGTGATAAACAAGTCCAGAATATCTCAGTTTCCCTCTGCAATGTCTTGCAGAATCGCTTCATCTGGGAAACTGTATTAAACTTTAACATTGTGGATTATATTTTTTCATAAATTTAATTGTATTCATGATGTAAATCTTAAAAGCGGCTTCATTGGCAAGGGGCTGTTATTATGGAGGATATAGTTCAGATTTAAAAAACCTCAAAGTACCTAGCTTACACTGTACAAGAAAGCCTTAGAAAACTAAACCTATTTCAACATTTTTTAGTCTCAAATCACAGGGATATTTTCATGTCAGAGGAGACTATATTAATTTTCATAATAAAATATCACGTTTTCCAGCTTAAGTTGAAATAATCAAATTAATAAGATTTCTCTACTGCCTTCTAGCAGCACCACTGGTGAGGTTGCCACAAGTTTTTATCTTTTCTTGAGTGTAAATAATATTGAGTACTATTTTATACTCTTCCTAACTGATATTGTAAATCCATCAAAACAAAGGTTGGAATTTCTTTTTGAGGCAATAAGGGGCTGACAGTATCACAAGTGCTTGTCCCAGAGCTGATCCACAGAGCTGAATCTTCAAAATCCAGTCAAAGCTTCCTACCTTCTTGCCAACCAGGGGCTATTCTGGCCTTCTCAGTCTAGACAAAGCAATTTTAAAACCCCACAATCTTGCTCAAAATTTTTTATGGGTTGTCACTGAGGGTCTCATCTCCTCTCTACAAATTTGTTACCTGCATCCTTTTAAACTTAAAGGGCAATTTGAATTCTCTCACTTCATTGGTATATGAATTTATTATTGTGTTTGGAAATAGCATGATGTTAAACGCTACTACGATATTAATGACAAAACCAAATCACAATCACTCTGAGAAAGAAGCTGTGATTTATCTACACATTTCCATGTTATCTAGCAGATGTAGGTCCTGTGCTTCTGTCTGAGGACTCATCACCACACTGCAAATAGTAAATTATTATAATAATTTAATAGTGATAGTAGTGAATAGCACAAAAAAGAGCCTTTGAATACAAGCTTTGGCACCTTTTTATGTCTAACAATAGTTGAATGCCATTGTGAAGATTTCAGATATTCATTTCAAGCTGATGCTTCCAAATGGAAAGAAACATAGTGAAAAATAATGCTGGTTTTTTGAACAGCAATTGTGCCATTTTTATATAGAAATAGACTTACATGTTCTCTAGCATAGTTTATGTATTATTTGGTCCCCTGTGTTTCAGCTTGATTGTCTTTGCTGAGATACGTAGCATAGGAAGCAGAATATGGAGCAGCTTTTATTGCAGTCCATCTGATTTACTACTAGCAGACACAGCTAAGGGTTAAGGTTCTGGACCACAGCCTGTTATTATTATTTGAAGCCTTATAGTCATCATTAAAATAGGCAAAAGATCTGACATACTTTTACCACGAAAGGTATGAGGTAAATTGTACAGGGCTATTGCCAAATAAATGTTAAAAGTTAAAAAAAATGGATGTCCCATTAAAATACATTTTGAAAAAAACATTGAGATCTCTCAGGTCATGCATCCTCTGATTCCCCCTGTGTGGTCCTCCAGCATAAATGAATCATTTCTCCATAAAAGAATCTCTGATTTAAAGCAATTATAAGCATAAAATATAGGTTTAATTATCAGTTCTCAGTCTCTTCACCGCAGCAGCAATGTAGGTTACATTGACAGTGTTGGTAATATTTTCTGGGACCAATTAAAGCCATGAAATATTTAAGTAACAAATAAACAGGTCACAGTACCTTTCTCTTATTATTAAAACACATATCTATTATAAAGCCTTTCCTCTCAAAAGCGTAGTAACTAAGCAAAGCTCTTTCTTGTGGAAGCTAGTGTATGTCAATATTACTTTTGATCAGAACAGCGATGCCTCTTCTTAAAAGTATGTATCCACTACAGGAAGAAGTATGTATCCACTACTATCCAGTAGAAAAACGGCACATCCTCTAGTACCACTTTCCCAATCTGACCTATAAGGGCAATTTTTCTAAACAAAGAACCGTACTATATGGAGAAAAAGGCAAAATGAGTTAGGCTTGAGGAAAGAGACTTTCTTTTTCTACCAGGAATTCCTTTATTCTTCTTCAGACTATTATACTGTGATCTGAGTTCATGCCTTTGGAAAAAAGGAGTCCGTAAAAAAATGTGAGATGTGGCAACCTTTTTACAGATCTGCTACAACATAAGAAGAAGTAAAAATCTAGTAAACTGTAGGGGGGGTGGGGAGAAGACAGTTTTAAACAGCGTTACTATTAAAGTAATTTCCTTCTCCACCTATTCCAAATAATAAAATACATAATTTTGCAGTAATTTTCCAATATTCATAATTATTCATCTTATTTTATTAATTAAAGGACAGTTCTATTGGCAGATTGTGGCACAGATTTGCATTGTCCTTTATCACACTTTTCCCACCTTATACATTCAAAAGCTACAGCCACAGGTCCTTGCTATCTTGTTTTAATCCACTACCAGCAGAAAAATCTCCTCTAAGCAATCACTCTTCTTGCAGTTAACTTGTGGAAGTTGCAAATGGCAGAGAGGTGGGAATCAGAGAGCTTCCCACTTCTACTACAGATTCTCTAGTTTCTGGACGCTGCTGCCTCTGGTTCATCTCATTCTTCTTCCCTCTAGAAAACATTGCTTAAAAGGCATGAATCAACATGAGAGGCTTTATAAAATCAGGGTGTCATTTATGAAAGCATTGAAGGATTTGACTCAGTTCTGCTCCCACTGAAATGAAAATTAAACTGTCATTGACATCAAGTGGAAACAATAATCTCTTCATCGAGGGCTAACATACAGCCCGTTTCAAAAACCTGCCTCCCCAAAAGTTACACATATTACTATAAAATTAAAGATTCAAGGCATTTCTTTAAACACATTCATATTCTTCCATTCATATATATGTCTTGCAAATAGTAACATAGTCACTTCTGCTTGTAGCTAGAACAGTGCCTATTTTGTCAGCTCAGCAGCTGAAGAGTGGGGCAATAACAGGTAAGATCAAAGAGCTTAAATAGCCTCTGCGGTCAGAATGACAAAATGCTTACAGCCTTGAATAGGATGTAGTCATTAGACTGGGGAAATGAACGATTTTGCTGAATAGGCACAATGGTAACAGATTTGAAGTGAAACAACGGGCCTTCACCTCATTGTAAGATCAGGAAGATTTGCTAGGTACACAGGAACACTGCAGCTTCGTTTTGAAGTTAATATGGGATGTATAAAACAATGGAAGAAATGATCCAAGCAGGGCAACATTAGAGAAAGAACATTGATGGGGTCAGGGTGTTTTGACCTTTAGGGTTAACCAGATCAAAGGGTTTGCTGATTAGCAGAGTTTCTTTTTTTTTTCTTTTTTTTAACTACCGTAAAATTGGCGTCTCTATGATTATTCTTTTAGTTACCTTTGCAGGTAGACATTGTCTACACAAAGCAGAAAATGTAATTCATGACAAGCTCTTTGTAATTTGAAAAGAGAAGGTGCATCCACTACAGGAAAACAAATCTGTGGAATGTGATTTCTTAAGGATGATACTAATTCCTCCTATTAAATAAATGACTGATCAATAGCACTCTGAAGCCGATGAAAAAGCTGCTTAATGGCTTCAGAGAAGTTTGTCTCTGCCTTTAAAAAAAGTTAGCTAGCTTATTTTATAAAATAACTATGCTTATTTTACCATTTCACTCCATAACATTTTAAAAGTATGAGAAAGTAAAGTCATTGTTTTCATTGCAAATATGATGCCGTAATAATAGGAAAGAGGAGGATAAGGAAGGTGCATTTTTACAAATGAATGTAGCGCCCAACCACATCAGTAGGTCACACCTCTGTGGTCTGTTTTTTACTTCTAAAGTATGACAGGCAGACCCATATTGTAGTCTGCTCTTTTTTATATGGCAATGAGAAGGTAGAATTAAAAACTTCACTTATTAGAACTAGGCACCTCAATTCATATTTACACAAATGAATCTAAAATTTGGTGCTCCTACATGACATGCCTATTACCACCAAATTTTTCCATGGTACTCTGCCTCTTTAGAGTTGTTTTAATTATCTTTCATGAAAAAATTGCCTCACTGCAAACTTCAGTTCTGGTCTTCACTCCCACTGCTAAGGAAAATTAGTGCAACAAAATATTCAGTTACCTTCGAATATTGCATTACCTCCTTGATTATTTGGAAGCTGTTTCAAGTTAGCATCAGTTGTCCAAGAAAATAAGGAGACGATTTAGATGTGAAAACCCAGATATCGTTTAGGAAAAGACTGGGCGCTCTGCAGCCCTTCTTCCACGACCCTCCTATTTTCTGGTGTCTTGTGATTCTCCAGCATAATTTTCTGATAGTTCCATGAATGACCTAGAACCTAGTCCTCTCTATATCTCCAAGTGATCTGTTCTCCTTTAGAAAACCTTGCCTATCAGTTAAATATCTAGGTCTAAGAGAGCTCGTTCTGCATCCATGGCTTTCTAAGAAAAAAACAGCCCTTTGATACAGGTATCTCAAAATTCTCAACAAATGTAATATACTTTTGTTATGACTTGGTTAATAAACTCGTTTTTATATTTTTAAGACAGTTGGAAAAAAATCTGCCAAATTCACATGAGGACTGTTATCCTCATATCTCCCAGACGTTATTTGGCATATTTTGTGCATATTTTTCAAACAACTACATCTGTCTGTTCTTGCCTGCTTCAAGAGAGAAAGATGTTTTCCAAGCCATATTTGTAATGGAAAGGTAGCAGAGAACAAATTTTTCATATGAGAAAAAGGGTGTGATTTATCGCAGGATAATAATGCATTTGGTTTGCTCTGGAACTGGTAATGTTAGAACCCCCAGCACACCTTTGCCTTTCATCTAGAAATGATTGTTATTTAAAGGCTGTTTAGATATCATTTCAAAGACTGATGCATTCTGTTGGCCTCTTGCTTTCAGATCTATACATGCTCACATAGAAGTAGTGCCTGTTAGAGGTCATGGGATTTTTTTAAAAGACTCCTTATTAGAAATATCTTCCAAATAAATATCTTTATAGTTGGATAGGTCTTATTAGAAATATCTTCCAAATATATATCTTTATAGTTGCATAGGTTGACTTGGGTTTTGTATGTATTTCAGATTGGCATTTCTCAAGTCATTTCTCTTTGAGAATTACAAGTTTACAGATCAAAATTGAAGTCTGAAGGAAAGTTATTAAATAGGGAGGAAGTGAAAATGCAATAAATCTTGCCTCGTATATTAAATGGCTTTTTCAGAAGTCTTACACTATGTTCAAGAAAATTATTTGTCTGTAACAGAGTTTCTTAGGATTTAAGAAATATGAGTAAAAGAGAGCTTTAGAGAGCTTTCTCCTGTTAAACATCTCTTAGTAACTGCATTTTAAGAAGCAGGTATATATACTTTAAATATCTGTCTTTATGAATGATATAATATTTTGTGAACTCAGCTTAAGTCATCTCCAAGAAAATTTGGTTTTACCTTATGCTTCCATTGGGAAGATTAAACCAAATTAATCAATAGATGACATCAAAAGATGCTCTGAACTGGGAAATGTATATACATACCAAGATTTATCATAGCCTTTCTACACTAAACCAAAAAAAGAGAAAGCAGCATTTTTTAAAAAAACTAGAAGAGCAAGCACTGATTTGTATGAGTACCTCATAAATGTTAATACGTCTATCCTGAAGTAAGAAAATTATTTTATCCTGCTTTAGAGTAAGAAAACTTAGCACAGTAGCAGAAATTCTAATGCTGTAGCTGTCAGTGGGCATCTTACTGCTTTGAGTGAAGTCAAGGCTTTGCTTGGAGACATTGAACAGAAGCTTTCTTTTAATTTCATTTCAGTTTCAGTAATTTAACTTCTGAGCTCGAAGCCTGAAAGGTTAGCTACTGATTCTAGATTTTACCATTGAATTAGAACTTTTTGGAGAGCTGAGTGCTAAAATGCTTATGGCATTTAGTCACTTGTGACAAACATTTGCTTTAAAATAATTTCCACATTAGCTCTGTGATACCTGCTAAAGACATTGCAGTGTACCAAAGCAACTCGGATGACACTGTTATGGGAGAGTGCCCAGGAAGACACTCCTCCGGAACGCTCCTCCTAACCACTGTATTCCTCCTGCTCAGGAGGACAGTGGTTAGGACATTCTTGGAGATCCTGTGATTGCTTTCAAAGATTTTGGAAAGCGGCCTTCATGGAAAATATCTGGAACTCCCTCAGACTGGCATAATTTCAGACCTCATAGACCAAGAAGGCATTCAAAGCAAAACCCAGTTCCTGAAGGGATAATTTATATGGAAATTTTGCAGTGTTTGGTATTTAGGAACTTGGATTCTATCCATTGCTAACTTATTAATTTTTTTCCTAATTTGCCCTGAAGGCTTATGAAATGCATTATAAATCCCACATTCAAGAAAACAGATATTATTGCGTTCTCCAATAATCATGCTATCACATAAGTGTATGGATCCCCAAAAGATGCAGTTGTACCCATCCTAGTTCTAGCCAGGATTTGTCTTAGCCCTGTACAAAAGAAAGAGCGTGTTCAAAGAAAAGATCGAGTTAAATGCATAATTCAGGCTCCAGTTTGGCATCCGCTCTCTTAGATCCTAAATCAGCTGCTAGAACATACCTTGTGAGCAGCTACACACTGTTGCTGAGTTATCGAAGACCACCCACTTGGTTACTCCCTGTCTGCTGGGCCTACCTCTACACCCTAATTGCTCACGAAGTGTCATGAGGGGAAATTCCAGGGCTGAGATGGGAGAGGCGGAGGTTTGCTTTGGGAAAGGATAACTTCTCGTGCTGGCACAATGGCTTAAGAAAGCACAATGTCCAGAATGAATAGAGACCCCTTACACCAGGCAAATAAAAATAAAGTATTGATGGGTTTAGTGCATATAAATATTTCAGCTTTATTTGACTTTTAAAGTTGCAATTTTACGTAAGTTACAGATGATTTATTGATTTCAAAGGATGGACATGCTAAAGGATGGACAGTAACCAAGTGCAGTCTCAGGACATCCTCGACATGACATACAAAATCCGAGATGAAGCATTTTAGACATAAAAATTTCTCTGTCCTCCCTACAGTCCCATGTATGATTACAGTTCCCACTATCGCTAGCTTTTGGAAGCCTACAAGAAGCAATGCTTGTGACACAACCAATATGAAGAGCAGCAATGCAAATCTCAAAGTCCCTGACTACCAAAAGCGTAGTGGAGGAAACGATCATTCCAGCAATATGTTTTACCACAGGAGAAGCCGGTGAGGTGTAGAGGCTACAGAAACACATGCTATTTAGCCACAAGGTGGGCACAAGAGGAGGCAGGGGAGAAACACCCACCCCTGCAGTAATCAAAACTCTGGAAAAGTGTCTCCTGTGCTGCCCTTTTCATCCTGCCCCAGACCTCAGCGCCACATTCTGCAGGAGACAAACAGCCCTGAAAATCAGACCTCTTTAAAGAGCTCATGCTAAGCAGTCAAAATCAATTAGCACTCTCAAAGTAGGATGAATGATAATGGATACAGAATTGCCTTGGTACTCAGGGGACTGAGATTCAATTCGTACCTCTCTTAGACTTCCTCTGTGACCTTGAGTAAACCTATCTGTTGCTCTTTTCCTCTAAGTCATGTTTTATATATTTTTACCTCACAGAGCTGTTGCACAGTTTTTCAGTCCTTTAATGGCAAAGTACTCACTTTCTGTACTTCATAAGTCTTTACAGAGTTCTAAAAATGTAAGGCTGTGCAGTTTTTCTCATCTTGACACACTGGGCTAACTGCAGTACCTTTTGGGATCTATAAAAAAATATTTAAAGATGCAATGAAATCAGGTGGGTACGGTAATTATATTTTCTCCAAGAATCTCTGATAAGGGACAGAAAGAGAACAAACTGATTATTTTTTATTATTTTCTTTTAATTGAGACAGGTGAACAGCCCAGACAACTAATCGTCTTTTCCTTCAAAATCAGAAATTGATTCACAAGTGTTGATGAAATCACCGGGATGCAAACAGCAAGGAAAAAACTGACCCACAGACCTAAGATAGCAAACTGTTTCAAAGGCAAAAATGGCAGTTAGTCATACTTGAAAATTCATAAAAGATGAACAGCTCTGAAAACCACCCTCTGTTCATTTGTGATGTTTGTCAAGGTGCCTGCTATAGTGATAACCAAATATTGACACCTGCTATAAGTATTCTGCAGGACATAGCATCTTTCTGGATTTTTTGATCAGGAAGTCACAGATGTTTTCTAGGAAAAAAAGATGTTCCATAAATTCATGATAAACTCTTATAGTAGTGTTTTCAAATTTAAAGTATCTGAACATATTAGAAAGCACCTACACATATGTATATACACACACATATGAACACTTTCAGATGCAGACATACACGAAGGAAATCCACAAAATTCAAGGTTTCTGTCTTCATGTGCTTAGTTGAAGGGAAATTTCTTGCTGCTTAACCTTTAGGTTTGTTTTATTTTAAGACAGTTACACTTTTCTTTATACTTTAAAAATTAGGGTGCTTTTTCTCCCCCCTATCCTTGTTTCATGCAGATGATGAATCCTTTGAAATGTGCTTGCTCTTGTTGCCCACTAGAAGGAGAGGGGTGAATGCCACATATCTAATTGTGTGTCTCCACAGAAACTTTCCTCTAATTCCTGGTTGCTAACCCACATTCTTTAAGTCCTCTGGCCTCTTTCCCAACACTCCTCCTCTGTCTCACAAAGAAAAGAATTTGCTTTTTTTCCCCCCTATCCAAGGTCTTTTCTCATTTCAAAGCAAGCTACTTGAATGACTATTCAGTGTGTGCAGAATGAGGTCTCTCCACAACACTATGCTATAGTAAAAGCCGTGTGTGCTTATAAAGGCTGCTTGAAGGCAGCCCTACCCCACAGTGGCCCAGGCGGCATACACAGCACCCTGACCTAGCCATCTGTATGCAAATCTCCACAGACTAAGTAAACTTTCATAAAAATGTTCTGGCCCCTCTTTCTGTGTGTTTAGCAATTATTAGTGCACATTGGTCCTTTGTGTTATATTATTATGCTTTGTGTGCAGAGGAGACTCCCTGGCACCTGTGCTTGTAGGTGGCAGATGGCAGTTCTTGGCAGCAATACGGAAGTTTTCCTGAATGCAGCTAAGCCACAAACTGGCATCTTTTATTTCTTTATGCGTGTTCTGAGGAGAAAGGATTAGTGGTAGATTACCAGTAGCCTATCAAGGTATTTAACAAAAAAAAAAGGGGGGGGGGGGGGAATTCTAGTGAATGTTTTGGGGGAAAAAGGGGGGAGAGAGTGGAGACTGTACAGCAATAACTTGCATTAAAATCTGCCAACAGATAGCTATGTATTAATTCAGTCTCTTACTCAGAGCAGTTACAGTTTTCCATTCTCACAAAGGTGAAAAATGGCTATTTTGCTGCTAGATTCATGTTTCTGGAATATTTACTCTGCTTTGCTCCTGGGTACTTACATGCAGGTTTAACATGACTGCTATGCCATTTGTAAAGTGTCTGTGATCATAAAGTATCACAAGGTGTCCAAAATGAGATAACATACAGAGCAATCAAAATGCAACTGGGATGTGAAGAGCCATTAAATCAACCAGTGCAGCTTAGGGTGCTGAACAGCATAGGTGGAAAAGAGAAATCTTGGTTAATATCATACATTTGCAAATACCCAAAGTCAGGAACAGTATCTGCCTGAGATTACACACCATAAAAATCAAGAATTCAGTGAAGCCTATGAAAATTCTGGATGGTAAAACAGGGCATACATTATTATTAAAATAGAAGAGAGTAAACCAGAAGAAAGAATGATTCTTAATGAAAGAAATAGTTGGAAGGATGAGGACCTGGGAAGTTGTTTTTGGTCTCTCTGTAACTCCGTCAGCTCTTGAGGTAGATGGCTAGCTGTGATTTCTAAGAATGGATGTTTCTATGACTTATATCATCTTCCTCAGTAACCATTTTTCCAGGACTACAAACAGCATCTTAAAAGAGTCTTTTTCGGTATGTTTCATTTTTATAGCATGTTTCCCTAGTATATGATTTCTGCCTTTTAAACCATTTTTAATAAATGCTATCATTCTATTTGACTGCATCCTGTGTTAGACTTCTAAGAAGATCACACAGAAGCATAATGCTCAAGGGAGAAATAGTCTGCTACGGGTAGAGCAGTTCTCACCCCTTTAGGTGGGCATAAGAGAGAATGTTTGAACCGCAGACCTCAGAGCACAGGGAAAATATTTTTTCATTCCAAGGTAAGCCAGGGAGATTGCCGTGGCGGTGCAACCTTAGGTGGCCTTTTTAGGGCAAAGATACATGAAAAATATATGAAAAGGGAGCAAAGCATGTTAAATAGGAAAAAGAATGGAGAGAAAAAGATGGCGACAGAGACGGGGATGGGGATGGCGATGGCGATGGAAGGAGGACAAAGACAAAAGATCAAAATATTAAGTAGCAAAAACAGTAAAACAAATCAAAGAAAACACATCCACATTCAAAAAAGCCCACACCACAGAAAAGAAAACAAACAAACAAAAAATCACCAAATCCCAAGATGGGTGAAACATGTAAGAAGAGAAGAAGAATTAAAGGAAAACAGAGACAAAATGAAACATTGACTGATTATATTGTAGCCAGACATAGAAAGGGATAATGGGGCTTACCTCGTGAAAAAGAGTAGAAACAATTGTTCTGGTAATAGCATTACAACAGACACAGTCCACCCATGCAAAACCCACTTGAGGTGAACACAGTAACTCTTAACTGGGTTGATCTGTGGAGTGCAAAAGAACTTCCCACACTTACCAGTATTAGCCAGTATAGAGCACAGTCCTATATGTTATGTGATAAAATTCTATGTCTGTGCAGATGTCTTCAAGTCGCTCATTCAGGAACGCAGTTGACCTTGTTCTGTATGTTGCTGTGTGATTCTTATTACCTTTCTGAAGACACATGTAGTCCTGTAACTGCAGAGATGCAGCCATCATAAAGGCACAGCGCTCTTGTTTCTATTTATTCCATCCTTCCACAAAGCACTTGGCTCTAATAGCAGAGGTTGAATCTGTTAGTTTATCTTTCAGAATTTCTCTTTGACTATGAAAAAAGATGTGGTCTTGAAAACACTGGAGTAATATTCCAATTATGTTAATCATAGTATAGGCTGAGAAGTGAGAAAGAAATTATGATATTTTGTAATTAAACTAAAAGGAGAGATATTTGTTGATTCAGCCTACCTGCTACAGTGCTATGCATTGTACAAGAACTTGAACAATTATTTCAATTTCTCATCTACAGGAAAAAAAACCTTTTCCAGAAGCTAATTCAAAGCATATATTTTAGAACGCAAAACTTATTTTAAGGACATCACATGATAGTGTAAAATCTACAAAAAGAAGCTATCCATCCTGCAGAAATTGTTGATTTTATTGCACTTCAGTTCATTCTTAAAGACAGAAAAACCCCTCCAGAGCAAACAGAACAGTAACTGCTGACACTGACTTTCTTACTCAGGGAATTACTTATTATTATTTTTTTAATAAAAATTATTTTGTTGTATTTTAGAACTAGTAAACTGAAGACTCAGTAAGTAAACACACACATACATATATACATACACATACACACATATGTTTATAAAAAGGCCTTCTGGTAAAAGAAGATTTAAAAGTAGTTCAGTTGAAGAACTTTTCAAATGACAGCCCTAAGACATTAGTAGAAATTGAGGAGCCTGTGACCACTGCTAGACCGAGCTATTATGAATTTAACAAACAGTAAAGCAGACGTCCAGACTAAGAAGTGCCTCAAAGATATGGCAGAGGCATTGAGCTTGCACCATCTGAAAACTTTTTGAGTTTAGTATTAATTCTTCCCCCCAATTACCATTGTTTTACACAGCTGTCAGAAATCACAGCATGACTGAAAGGAAGCATTTTATTTCTGTTTCCATTTACTTTCTTTTCAGTGGTAAGAGGGTAAAATGATTTTACAGAGCACAGAAATGTTTTCACTAAGGACCAATGCTCAACATTGTTATGAGTGTGATGCTCTGGAAGTTAATAAAAAAAGCAGACAGGCAGACATTCTCCTTTGGAAGACTCAAAAGGCATCTGCTTCTCTCCAGTGGATAACAGGGCACCTAGCCACTTGAGTTTACCAAGTATTTAAACTGGAAGTTCAAGTAAGGTGACTATTCAAAGCAAGCTCAAAGACATTCAGTGAGTACCAAAATGTCACTTTAACTTCAACTTTTGTTTATCCAAAGATGCAATCAGGAACTGAAATTCTGCTAGCTCTTTTGGAAAACTGTTCAATAAGTTGTTTGGGGCTCTTTTCAGAAGATGGCTACAATTCTGTTGCATCACTGCTTCCTTCTCTGCTTTGATTTATCTGATGAATCTGTGATTTCTGCAACTTTTGATTACAGAAGAAAGAGTATCATCTTGCAAAGTACTTATTAAAATTACAATTCGCAACAGCACACAACATTTGAAGTCCTGCATAGATCCATCCAAAGACTCTGGTTTTCCCTTGCTCACTTCTCTCACCTCCTTTGTGTATCAGATTGTGAAGGCATCAGAGCTGAACATTCATTTTTATGGAAAGGCAAGGGCTACAAGTGTCATCTGTGGAGATCAGTCAGCTTTTCAGTCTTCTCCCGTATTCTGAAATGTATGTGGCACTACAGAAAAGCACAGTTATTTTTCTGAATTTATGGCTGGAAGCTTCTGGTACTACAGGGATCAGTTTTCAAATGTTGGATTGAGATTTAAATCAGCAAAAAAAGTAATTCCAGGTAAAAGACACACTGAGATCATAGCACACTCTGGCCAGGAAAATACTGGCAACACCCCTACTGATAAACGGAACCTGGCAAGGGTTCATTCCTTGGCCCAGAGACCAGCTGGTGTGATCTGGTCAAATCTATGCTGTTAAACTTTCTTAGATTCCGAAATAAGACAGCCACACCCAAACAGGCCAGGTCCCTGGCCTGTTCGAACTCCTGAACTTTGCCTGGGAATTGTCTGGGAGACTGTTAATTTACCTTCAACAAAATTGTGCCAAGGAATATTATTCAGCAGAATAAATTATAGAGCTTCAGTAATGGCTCTGGCTCCTGTTAGTTCACTAGTATAGATATAACCAAGAAGACTGGAATAAAGATAGATCTTTACACGCATTTATTTCTTTTCCTTTCACGATATAAGGAAAACGAAGAGCAGTATTTTATGCATTAGACATCATATTGGGGCAGACTGTCTTTGTATTTTCATCTGATATTGGGCATTGCTGAAGACATGATCCTTGCCTTGATGAACCTTAGATCTTATCCTATCCAACAATACTAATGCTTAGAAAGTCTGTCCAGGTTTTAGGAAATGTAGTTTTTCAGGCATCCAACTGTACGTACACAAACCCATTATGTGAGAATACTGCTTTTTATGGTTTCATTTTCCATTTCAATCCGTCATCCTAGATATCCTTTAAGGTGAACGTCCCCCAAAAACTTTAGCAAAAATAATAAGGTAAATGAAGTCTTGTCCTTAGATTTGACTGCAAAATTCTATTCCTAGATTATCTGTAATTCACAAGAGTTCAAGATCCCATCATTAATAAGGATTTAATTTGTTCTGTGTCAGATATGTGTATGTGTACAACGTTATTCAATGGAGTTAGGTTACTTCAGAAATTCCCAGTAAATTATTTGAAGTATTCCAGATATGATGTCTAAGGTAGCTCTTCTTTTAAATTAAACAAGGCATCCTCATGAATTTTTGTAGTAGTAATCTCACCCAAATGCCAGTGAAACCATTGGAAGTTTTATATTCACTTTCTGAGGTTTGGTTCAGGCTCTATCTAGTCTCATCCAGATATTGTCTAATGAGAAAATACGTATGTGCTTCAAAATCCTCCCATACTTTGCAAAAGAGATGGGAGTTGGATGAAAAGAGACTACTTATCTGGGCAAATAATCTTTGAAACTGAGCATCATAAGTTAAAAGCCAGTATCTAACCAAAAAGGTGAAACCCATCCAGATCTTGATTGAATCATTCTTGATCCCAGCAACAAAGATGCTTCATTCCTTTCATGAAATAGTCAGAACTGCCGAGTCTTGCTGAACTCAGGTAATTCAGAAAGCACTCAGCATCTTGCAGAACTGAAGGAAAACGCCTTTTGAGGGAAGACACCACCTCACAAATATGCTTGTGCAAAAGTTCAGTTCAAAATGGGGGTGAGGATTTGTCTCATCTTCCTGTAACCACTGAGAAGTTAGGAGTTATTCACCTTGGAATTAACTTTTGTCAAAGGAGAGAGAGGCATCTCGGAAGAGATTTCTCACAGATGTCTTAGACATCTGCCTTGGTATGAGATGAATTGCCTTCTGGGGATTCTCATCTCTCACTATCACCTGCTGGGAGACTCTAAAATATTTGTTAGGAGTATATATAACCAAAGTCAATTGAGAAGGATCACAGTCTGAAAATAAAGGTACTTTTTCTGCATGTTATGTAATTTAATGCCAATTTTGCTAGGTAGTTATGATCATTTTTGGCCCAGATTTATAGAGCTGATAAGACAGTCCATTTCCATTCCACTGACATTCATGAATTTCACATGAGAAATAATCCACCTCTGTAAAATCAATGATGTTCAAGGAAACCTGAATCAAGTATTGCTTCAAAATCAAAGTTCCAGTCCTGTCCTGGGGATCTCTCTCTCTGTCAGGAGAATTCCACTAAATGAAAATTCAAAAACCAAACCCATAACCAAAAATATCAACTTCCTGTAGAATAAGTGTAATCATAAAAATGCTTCAGAATTATGTATCCAAGCAGAAAATTTTAGCAAGTAAAAGCAGTGAATGGTGAGGAAATTTCTGGGGGAAAGATCACAAAGGAGAATGAAATAAAAAACACGTTTAGAGAAAAAGCTGAATGATTTGCTTTGCTCATCTTTGCAGTGAACGTGAACAAACCTTGTGCCACAATATGCTCCTAAACACATATAGTGTGCAACACACTCAAATAATCTGTGATGATAGGATGACAGGTAAAACCATGGTCCTAAAAAACTGAAAACCTGTAATGAAATTTGATAGGCTAGTTAAAACAGAAATAGCTTAATTTTTTTGTATACATCATTCTGCATTATGCCATAAAGTTGAGACTTATAATATGTGAGAGATTTTTAAATGTTGCTTGACATTCGTTCATTAGGAGGTATTAACTCTACTGGCCTTGAGATAGATTGAGGGCAACAGGAGGATGCAAAAGGAAAGGCTCATATTAATTTGAGGTTTGTGGCAATTACAGTGTTTTAAACAATCATGTTCTAAGGTTGATTTTGCAGGCTGTCTTAGTCACTATCTCCAGTCAAGGCTCTTGTGTAAATGGAGTTTGTTCTAGTCCGACAGTGTGCCTATTGTAACTTGGGGCCACCTGTTAGACAACATGAAGTGTTGCCTAAAAAATACACAATAAGCAGATTGTTTGTTACAGTTGTGCACAGACAACTGTATTAGTGTTCTTCACACCATATGTCTATATAAACAGAGCTGCAGTGAGCTATTCACCAGAGATTCAAACACTGATGAAGAAGCTTCTCTTAAAAGACCCGGGGCTTACAAGCATTGGTTCACCTGTTAGGCTTACATCAGGATTTCAAATGCTTGGCTTCAAAGGAAAAATATTCCTTCAGAAGTTTCGGTAGGAAGTTTTATTCTGGAAGCAAAAAAAATTCCCCCACAAACAACAAAAAATCCCCCCTCAAATCAACACAAAATCCACATGTGGTGGTTTTAGTATTCTGTACAAAAGGAACGGGAGGTAAATTGGCTTCACAGAAGTAATTTGATTAGCACCCAAAGTAAAAATAATATAACATTTTACAATACATATAATATTAGTTGGGTTTGTTGCTATTAAAAAAAATATCGTAATCCAAGTGTCAAGACTAAATATGAAGTCTCGTGAGATAAATTTGTGAGCTCAGTAGTATTCAGGGTTCTTGCAGTCTTGATGAGACAACCTTGGACAGCCTCTTTTATGCGTTACACTTTTTCACAAGGAGAGATTTTGATGGAGGAGAAGGAATGAAAATGCCTCTTTTTGTTTTGTGCAAGGAAAAACATTACAGTTAAACAACAGACACCACTTATATCCCTGGTGTAAGAAAGAATAGAACAGAATAGAATAGAATAGAATAGAATAGAATAGAATAGAATAGAATAGAATAGAATAGAATAGAAAATACACAAGATTTTAACCAGGTCCATGCAAGGATAATCAATTCTATAAACTCAGGTCTCAGTAGTTATTGTGTGGTGTGATCATACAAGGCACATCAAGGTCTAACCAGCTCTGTTACACAACTGCCTGACAATACTGCAGGGTATGTGAGAAGGTATATATCACTGCCTGTCCTCCTGTTGCTCTGGTAGCAAAGAAGAGGCATGAAGCAAAAGTCTTTTTGGCTGCTATTCTCCTGCATCAGCTTGCCTTCTGGAGCTGGTACAGGACACGATCGCTTCCAGCAGAAAAGCCCATTGCAGCTAAGTCCTCCTGGAGCAAAGACACAAAACCAGAACATGAAATGGGGGTCACCATTTGGTGCCTGCTTTGCTCCTAGAGCAGCCTCACTCTATATTACGCTCTCCAAGGCTAAATGATTACATGACTATCTAGCCTCTACAAACAAGGATTTTCGCAGATGCTAGCAGCACTCTTCCTACATCACAAAAGCTGATCCCAACATGCAAAACACCTAAAAAAAAAAAAAGAGAGATTTTTATTCTTCAGCATAGAACAAAAAAACACAGCAATTTATTTTCTAATGACTTCTAAAAGTTCAGCTTACAGCTGAACCCCTCTAAGCAGCATAGATGTACTGCTCTAACTCAAACACATATTGAAATTATTTTAAGCCTGTTTTTCATATAGGAAGTGTTTACTCTGATACTGTTAAAAAGTAGTTGTGCAGGTTTGGGCTCTATTCAAAACAAAAATGTTATGAACCCATGTTCTTTTTTTTATTTTTTTCTTTTTTTTTTTATTTTCCAGAAAGGAGTGTTTGCTCTAAGAAACAGCATTAAAGAGAAGGTTTTTAAAAGGTGCTGTTTCAAGGTTTGTTAACCCACATTTTTTTCACAAATTACCATGAAAGCTTTTTCCCTGTACTGGTTTCTTTCCATTAACACAAAGAATACAGTGCTTCCCGGTTTTACACATTATATTGGTTTCCATTTGGAATAATTTTTTTGTTTCATAGTATAGGCATAATCTTAAAAAATCAAACTATTGTGTTTTCTCAGCACTATTCTGTGTAATATTTCTGAATTTATTTTCACTTCATTATAGGAAAATTTTTATATCCACATGGATGTCAAAGTCTGAAGCTGCACGTTTCATATCCTTCTTTCCCAAGTTAAACACCCAAATTAGTTCTTGGTTAAGTCAGTACAGTTTAGAAACAATTTTCCTAACTATGTATATGGTAGCACTTTGGATAGATGTTGAATTAAGTCATAATGGTAATATCTTGCCACCATTAGCCAAGATGTTATTGTGCATTCAACAGTCTACACCAGGGCATGAAGGATACGGCTGCAGAACAAATGGCAGAAGCATGATTATATCTCCTGTGTAGTTCTGGTCTACCTACTATGCTTAAGAGTTGCAATGAAGACACCATGGTATGATCTCTACTTTAATGCCAGCAATCAGAGAAAGAGTTGCTCTAAGTTTTACAGCAGAGAATGCTGCTATGAAACAAAAAAAGGCAGGCTGCTAACTAGGAAAATGACAGAAGGAGGGGAGTTGAAGACTGCTAATAGGCTAGAAAGAGATTCCTGTTTTCTTTATTCTCCCAAGATCAAATCCAACCATGCTAACTTGATGTCCACTGAGCAACTTATGTTTCACGTTCTTGTTAATAAGATATGCCAAATCCCATACTGCCACTCTTCATTTTGTAACTAGAGATTAAGATCATCATGGCTATGAAAGCATGCACGCACCATAATCCCACATACTGTATCCTTGCCGGCAGCCCTCCCTAGAGACTCAAAGCGCATAGGAAAAGATTTCTAACCCTATTTTACAGAGCAATCTAAAAGACTGCAACCAAATCGCAGCAGGTCGCAGAAACAGTGGGAAGCATGGGCAGAAGGAAGGGACTCCACCGGCCTGCCAGAAGTGTTAGATGGGTTATCCCAAAATGGAACTGAAGGAGTTTATGCAAACAAGCAATGCAGACGGTTGGCATATTTGGCCTCAAACCTCACTCCAGGATTGACAGCTGCACAAAATCACTCAAACAGTTCATAGGAGAATTCACAGTGAATCCAAATCTCTAGTCAAGAGACTAGTTGTAGCAAAAAATCTTAAATTAAAAGAGGATGAAATGAGCTTCTATACAGTGACCAGATTTATGAATAGAGCAAAATGTGTCCATTTGCCTGGCAGAACAAACAAAGAAGAATTCTTTTCCCTCCCAGATTCTGCCTTGGTTTATATGAAATCTTTCCTTTTGTTATCAAAACTGTTTTCTTATCTACTTGCGTTTGCTTTCTTTCTTTTTTTTTTTAATCCTAAATTGCAGTTAACATAGACATTTTTGATATGAAAATGTAATACATTTATTAACACTGTCAAACTGAAGGCTTGTGTTTTTAAGTATTTTGGTTTTGATGGATGGGGAGGAACTACAGGGCAGGAAGCTGGAAGTTTTCAGTTTAATCTAACAATGACTTTAATTTTTTTCTCCAAAACCATTTTCCTTGATGATTTTAAGAGGTGCTACATATGGGATTTCTCTTTCATCTAAAATCATTGCTAATACAATGAAACTGTAGATTTCAGCTGCTGAAGAAATGGAACTTTCCAAGAGCAACTTTTAAATTTTATCCTGCACTTAAAAGTTTCCTCAAAAACGAAGCAGCGTTGTAAAGATATTCAGTGGAATTATAAAAACTATTTTTATTTAGTGCTAAACATGACTGCAAGCATATCTAATTCTGTCTGGAAATCTTTGTACAAAATAGCTCATAGGAAAGTTGCAAGGCTCTGCATGATATCCTGATACATGTGGCCATGCCCCTCTTTGCTTCATAATGAACTCTAGGCAGCTTTCCCCTCCAGTTCTTCAAGCAGCTTTGGTCTGAGAGAGATGAGGAGAGAATAAATAAGAAAAGCAAGGCAAAATATGAAGGTGTTTGGCAAAGACAATTAGCACAACTTCTGTGACTCCTTGATAGCTGAGATGTTAAGTGCAGGCATCAGAAATGGTGAAGCCAATATGCTAGAATTAGTGACACGATGTCTTAGCAACAGCCAGCCTGGCTTCATATTTGGCTAATGAATACATACATAGACAGGGTTCAGGCCTGCTGGTAACATTCACACAAAATAAGAGGGAAAATAGGAATTGTTTTTACTAAAACCAAAGATTTTTATTGAAAATGTCAATGTTCAATAAAAAAAAGAAAGTCAAAATAGTAAAATTTTTCCCATTTATTTATTTTGCTTAAAACTTTTAATTTGAGCATTTAAAGGTTTTGACCAAAAATAAAAAAGAAAAGAAAAAACAAAAGAAAAAAGAATACTTTTTGTAGAAAGGCAGAAGTTTTCTCTGATTTGGCAGAGCTTTTCTCTGCTTTGTCTTTACCTGACTAAAATTTTAGCAGCTTCTTCATGTGATTGTACATTATGAGTTCAACACTAATCCTTTCAATTTGCTAAATGACACAGGTCTTCTGTTATTCAGGTTCCAAATGCCCTGAATCAAAGCCTGTGTCAATGGGGGCTTGACAGTATTCCTGGCATGCACATTATATTGAGAGATTCCTGGCTGCTCCTTTAACATATATGTCCACCATTATTTGTTCAGTTTTTCCTGGGATCAGGGTTTATTAAACAACAGAACAAAAAGCAACCAAAACAAACTAAGAAAATCTCAGAGCAAGGCCACATTTCTTTAGAACTATCCACTTTCTTCTGTGTCATTAGGAATAAGTTTCTTAGAGGTAATGCAGACGTTTCTTTAGATACTGGAGCATTGCTGGTAACCTGTGCCTTACACCTCCTCTGCATTCAGCAATAGTTCTGTTCTTGCAATAACTGGAATATTAGAAAACTATGAACTCTTTGAGGCATTAAACTGGTTGTTTTCTTTAGTTTTATTTTTTCTTTGATTTTTGTCTGCTGAGTGCATAAACATACACTGGAGCTTTAAAAATGGAGATCTGAATGATGCTAATGATGTATCTAAATGGTTTTCTGCAATCCAGGTTTAGAGGCATGTCCTCGTAGGGCACTATTCCGTGCTGGTTGGTGTACAGGCTCACCAGGAGCCAGCTGAGGTATTTCTGTACAGTGAAAGTTTGTTGTAGTTAAGTAATTATTTTGATTGACTATTGTGTGATTTAGGAGAAACTGCAGAAAATCGACCTTCTGCTAAAACTGAAGTCATCTACCTCTTAAGGATTTAGGACCTCATCTGAAAAATATACATGCATTGCTCTGTTCTACTGTATGGCAAGACTCAACTTCAATTTTTGGTGGGATCTTGCAACCCTGGATAGTGACATCAACATTTTCATATATTTGATCAAAGTGTGAATCATCTTTTCTAATAGTCTGTCTGGCCACTGGAGAATACTGTCTTTATCACCAGCCTAAGGTAATAAACAAGTGACTCTACGTTCAAAATATCATTTGAAATCACATCCACAACTAAAACAAAACACGTTTCCCCCCAGTGAGGGATAGAAAGGAAGTAGGCTGGGTATACAGGACAGACAGTGGAAATTAATCCAGGTTTTCAGTTTTCCAACCATGTCCTATTATTCTTGTTACATTTCAAAAGTATTTAATAACTCCTAAATAAATCCGAAAACTTTTAGAAAATGTTATTGCAACTTTTTGATTCCTTCCTTTTTTGCTGTAATTGATTATAGTTACAAAAAATGACTATTATTTTTTATCATTTTAGGGATGTAGAAACAGGATGGATAATATGAATATGAATTTTACATGAGACATTTTACTGAAGACTGACACTTATTAATATCTGTATTTAACTCTATGAATTCTTTTTTTATATTTTGTTACCTATTTGCAACACCCTATTTCTGAGAAGTAGGCTTTCTAGGGACAAGCTCCGTGACATACTACTGATGATTATGTGATATTGCTCTTTTACATGGTTTTGTGTTAATATATCCATTTTACGTTAGAAGGTCTTATATTCCTGGAGCTGGACATTCACACTGCAAAGGAGTATACAGAATAAGAAATAAGGAATATATTGATCCTGAAGTGGCTGCATATATTTAAGGAGTGCATGGCATTTTTACTGATATTCCTGTATTTGGTATATTTTTATTTCAGTGATTACGTTCTGCCTATTAGCAAATTTTCTGCCATTTTGCTTACTTAAAACCACTCCTTTTTATTGCTGGATGGTGCTAGTCTGCATTTTAAGAAGCAAGAGCCAGCTCCTGGGCTGGTGTAAGCATCATTGCTCCATGGGATTATACTGATTTACACCAGCTCAGAATCTGATCCATTTTTTCTATCTCTGTGACACGACTTAGGCTAAGCTACACCCTATAAATCCATTCTCAGTTGTTATTTTCTGCCTCTCAAACTTCCAATAGGAGAGTTTGTATTCAGGTTTCACAGCCAGGCAACAAAAGGCTTCCCCTGGGTGCTATGCTACTCTTTTAAAAACTGAAGCACAAGGGCTGTGGAGGCAGAGCATTTAAATAGCAACATTCATTACTCTGTCTGAAGGAAAAAAGGTCAGCCCCAGCAGTAATCTCCTGCTGTAAATTTGCTAGAGAAACAACATGCCAGTAAAAGTACACATTAAACAATATTGTCGGCACTGGGACGCTCACCACCTCCAGCCACGCTGGTGGTATCGATGGCATTAAACCCAACATTTGGGGGCACCAGGAAGGACCCAGCCGTGCACCCTGCACGTATACATAGATCTGTGTCTACAGGCACACATACGTGGTGGCCCATGAGGAGGGTGTGCAGCGCGGCACACACTGGTGCCCTCCTCTCTGTGAGGAAGGATCCCTGGTGGGATGCCGGGCAGCGGCCCCCACTGATAGACTCTTCGGCACGTTGCAGGCAGGTTGGCTGGGTGCCTGGCAATCCACCGTGCCTGACACATTTTGGGCAGAGCGGCAGTACACAGGGAGCCATGTGGCCGATGTTAGTAAACATTATCCTGCACAGTCTGGCTTGCCACCATAGGCAGTGCGAGGGTGAGCGGCTGGCAGGGCCCAGCCAGGGCGGCCGAGCTGCCAGCCAAGGCCCATCACCCAGCAGCTGCTCCCATCTCTGTGGCAACGGCCACGAACAATGGGCTGGAAATCCAGAGGTAGCCTGTATGGAGAGGGCACTATGAAGGTAGAGGACTCTACAGAGGGAGAGGGCCCACTGCCCAGCCTGGGGGTAGCCTGCCCACCCCCCTACCACAAAAAAGCACACCCTGAAATACACAAAAAGGCACACAAAATGGCATCAGGCTGCGTTATCTGCCCCAGCACCCCTTCAGGCACTCTCCTCATGGCCATCCAGATGTCCAGTTTCCATTTTAATTGTGTCTCCCTGGACACTGAAGCAAAGGGGCAGGTTTAACAGTAGAGGCTGGATAGCACAGCATTAAAGTAATGGGAGTCAGATTTCAACGGACACTTGTTGGGCTTTCTCTCTCCTGTCGTGATTTTGGACCTGAGTCTTTGAGGCAGAGATTAGAATTTGGTTTGTACCTTATCACTCTGGGAGACAGAAGGTCTTTCAATTTTACACCAAAATTTCCAGCTTTCAGCTTGATTCTACTTTCAACTCTCCTCCCCACAGGCAACAAAAAAGGCATGATTTTAATGCGCCTCACAATCCTCTTGACAAATAACTGAACTGGACTGAGATTGCCACTCAAAAACCTGGGGAAAGCAAAGGCAGTCTCCTTTCAGCAGGAAGAAATTCTCCCACTTGTAAGATGTCTACATCTGTACACAAACAAGGAATCTTTATAAGAGGAACAGACATAGTCATAAACCTGGAAAAATACAGCAGCAGTCTCTATATACAAATAAAAATGACAATTCCCTCCTAGTAAGTCCATTATTAATTTACTGATGTATTTTTCTACCAAGTTGAAGTGTTTTCCTATGTCATTGCACCAAGAAGACAAACCCTACTCACCCTCCACACAGCAAGTTATGGCTTTGAGTGACCTTCATAGAGATAAGCAACATTTCCCTGGAATACATTCAAGCCTCCTGCGCCCTATCAGCTACAAAATCTTCAGAAAGCACAGTTTCTTACAACATAGCCCTTTCTCCATACAACTTTAGTCCTTTGGGACCAATGTCTCTTGTTATATACGTCTTCTGTGGAATATCTTACAACTTTTAGGAGAAATTGGCTCTTATTACAGAACCAAGAAGCATTCCTACTTTCCTCAAAACCTTTTGGGAATCTGTTCCCCAGCAGAAATCTGTATCCTTGTAGGTTTATGTTGATTTACAAAGTGTCACTAAAGGAATTGTGTATCATAAAGGACAAATGTCTTTGTGTGATGATAAAGGACTATATGGAATTGTCTACTTCATTTCTGCAGGTGTGTGTGTGTATGCATGTGTGCGAGATGACAAGATGACCTAGGGCATGGAGGGAAGTAATTAAGAAAAATCTCTCCAAATACCAGGTATGCCATCTGTATTGGTGATATGTCATAGGTAGTCCTATGAAGATCCAAGTAAGAGCTACAGCTTTTGAGTTTCATATAATGTATATGCAATGAATATTTATTATGATCATGATTTATAAAATGTAGTAATGCTCTTAGGAATGTGCTGAACCGAAGAAAGTTCAGTGTGTGTAGAAAGAGTGTGCTAATTAAGAGATACCTTACACATGTCACCATTGGGAAGCTTTCAATTGGGAAAGTAATTCATTGACTATACGTTCTTTTTGCATTCAAGACCCAACTCTGGAAAAAAAAAAATCAAAGAAAGAAGGTAAGATGTTCCAGCCTTGTCTGGCCACATTCCTGTTGCCTAAAAGAACCAAAAAGAATGAGGAAGACAGTCCCAGAAGGTTACAGAGACCAGAGACAGAGCCAAGAGGCAAAGCTAAAGGCTGGACCTGCCTCTGTAAATGTCATCTAAGACTTGTAAATGTCCAAATGTCAGGACAGCAGGAGAGATCTTTTGACCTCCAAAAAACTCTTTTTGGCACTACACATGAATATGAGCTGCAATTAATTAAGTTACTTGATATAAAATCAAAAGGTCTGTTAGAAGACATCTAAATTTGAGTGGGTCTGGTTGCTGTAAAAGTAACTGAAAGACTGAAATGGAAAGAAACTTTGTCCATTAGGGTATGAAAGTTTATTGATTACATTTATTACAATAATTTTAGTGGGCTGTCTCTGGACATAAGTCAAACTAGCATGGCATGGTGTATCACACACTGTTACACATAGCTGTTTGCATTGATACAGCCAACTCCCCTTACCTCCCAGCACAGGTTGACCACATCCAATCTCCTTACTAGGAGTTCTCCCTGTCCTGGGCTAAAACCGAGCTGTTCCTGACCACTGGTTGTGTCGAAGACCTGCCAGGACACATGTTGACCATGTAGCAGTGGAGACAATCAGGCCATTGCCAATGCCTGTGTCCTAGGCTTCTTTCACTTGCTAGCTCATACATAATCTGATAGATCTGGTGCTAAATCGTTAGGCTTCAGTGGTAACTGAAACAGGCTCAGTTGGTCTTTCCCTGTTTAATTTTCCTAATTACATTCTTACTTTCCACAGGTCTAATTATTTATAGTACAATAACAACATTAGCAAGATAAATAAAAAAGAAATGGAATTAAGAAGCTCAAAACAAACAGAAAAATCTGCATTTCTGAAAACGTATAAAGCAAACCTTTCTGTCCATGGAAATACATCTGAGCTTCACATCTCAGCTGAGCAACTGAAGAGACTACTGGTAAACTCAAGACTTAGAGCAGAAAATTGAGGGTGGGTCATAAACTGAAGAAGGTTTTTAAAAGTTATTTTTTTTCTTTGAAACAAAATTGGGGAAGAAAGAAGGCAAGAGAGGAGGAGGAAAGGTTTGTGCACCAGATTGGGAACCAACAGGTTCTATTTTGAAGCCACAATAATACCTTATTCTTCAATAGCTCTGCACAAGTCTCTTAGTCCTTCTGCCTTACCTGTCCACCTCAGCACAGCAGGGAGTAGAAAGCTTTGTGGAGCATTTAGCAGCCTGAAATACCAAGGAAGCTTGTCCATAGAAGAGTACTCATAACTCCAATGCGGTCAGTGAAGCATCATAGATTCACTAGAGGACTAAAACCTACAGTATGAAAGGCCCTAAAAATGTTGTTCTACTTGGGTATAAGGATATACATGCAAAAATTTTTGGTAAATTTGGCACTGCATTGCATATTTAGATAAAGAAAATAATAAAACTCTCTTCCCAGAAAAACAATTTACTGTGGTTTAGGTACTGATACATAACCCAATGAAGTAAAAAATATTCCTGCTATTTCACCAGTTGGTTCATAGGTACTTGTTAGTATTTTTGTAATTGTTCGATTATTATTCTTCCTTTTACAGTCTTTCTACTTTCTCACTCCTTTGTCAATACATTACATGCAATGCTCCTAGTAACAAAGCACAATAAAAATCATAATGTACTGAATTGGCTCTACTTCGAATAGAAAACAGATGCATGTTTGAAAAATCAACACATTTACCTTTTTATATCTAATAACTAGCATTATTGTCATTTTGCAGTTTATAACAGCAATAGACACTCACTCACTAGTCTCGATGAACCATCTGTAGCTCTGTGAGGTCAGTTTTACTTTACAAGTCCTGGGTTGCGCCCCCTGCACTGAGGAGGTGAATTCAGATTTTTTTCAAGGTTTCACAGCTGCTGTAAAGACTGCAATATCATTATTTAATTTAAGTCAAGAAATTTAGAATGACATTTCCACCTTTTATTTTCTTACTTAGTTTCATTCTACTTTCTTCATGTAGAAAACTATGCCTAATATAACATGAGGATAAAACCATAAGGCTTACCTAGTTAGCAGTGCATTACATTTATGTGAACAGTGCAGATACTGAACATTAGACAAATTACTAATACAACAATGCAGCAGTTCTTTCTGTGGCACAAGATTTCTCTGGGAATGTTATTTTATTGTATTTCATTTAGTGCTTGTTTGTTTAAGAGGGAGGAACAGACATTGTTGTATTTTAGTTTGATTCAGCAAGCATTCTGGCCTCAGTCCAGCAAATCATTTAAGCGTGTGCTTAAATGTAATGAAATGAAATTTAAGTTCATGGTACTGCCTACGTATTTAACATACAGTATGGGCTTAAGTGCTTTATACAAAGCAGGACCAAAATGATGAAAAACCTTAAAAAAAAAAAAAGGCCCATGTATTTTTACGCACACAATTTTTAAAATGCTAATACTCTTAGAAAGGACATTTTCCACTGCCTATGCTATGAAAACACTATGTAGTTCCACCCCTCCAGCCAACTAACTTTTTTTGATCTGTCAATCTGACAGCTATATCCTGTGTAACTGCTAGACTAGCCCTTTTTAAAAATATCCTATTAAGTGGAAGCTTTGCCTGAGCAAGGTATGCAGAAATGAGTCACAGGGAGTATGTGGAATTTTCTCAGGACTTAGGGCTGTGCTTCTTGTAGCCAAAAGCTAAATCTCCCGTGGAACTCAGTAGTGTTCCTCTGAATACATTCACTTTCCATACCAATTCTGTTTTAGTGGAAAACATAAAACCAACATGAAATACACCACAAAGAAAGGCGTGTTCTTAACTTGAGTTACCTAACCCAGGTTAGATAATTTAAGTTGCGGTTGTACATCAGTTTAAACCAATCTAACTACTGGCTGTCAGGGTGGGTGGAACCACGTCAGCCTAGTTAGATGTGCATCAGTCTCTGCTGCACCACAGTCCCACCTTTGACTAGCAACCAAAATAGACAAGGTAACTGGAATTAGCTAATACAGAACATGAAATGCTAACAGTGCTTAAAGCCTCCATTGCTTTAACTTGTCTGTGCAAAGATATTACTGAATTTTTATGAGTTTTTGCAATGTAGAAAGACCTGAAAAACCTTTTCAGAGACACAGAAACTCAGTGGAGCTGACTGCTGTCCACAGTAAAAAGAAAACATGGTTCCTTCCTCAGAAAGTTTACAATCCATATGTTAGATTTCCACTGTAAAGGCCCTAAGCTCTCAGCTAAAGAAATAAAAAAATAAAACAAGCAAACATAAAAAACCAAAAGCTGGCTTTACATTTTTTGAGAAGGTCCCAGAGTTAAAAAAAAAAAAAAAAGAATATAAATTTTGTTTTGCATGTTAGATGCCTAGGGATTTATTTGGTTGTATGTTTGTTTCTGCCAAGAGCAGAAATAACCTTCTTGGATTACTCTGCAGTGAATCAATCTCTTTTCAACAGAAGCATTAAAGCCTTCTAGATTTCATTCATTAACAGAATACATATATTTTGCTCAGTAGTGTTTGTTTGAATTACAACCACATGGAATGCAGAACAAAGCTAGTGTGGTTGCATAGACCTGCTCAAAATTCTCAAAATTCCATTTTAGATTTCTGCTACAATACCTATTTAAGCATACCAGTTACCTAAAATATATTACTTTTTCTGCTGCTCCTTTTTTCTAGCCATCTGCAGTTACTGCTTGTCAAAAACAATTTTAAATGGTTATTGCTTTGCATTTCTAGCACATCACAAAAAAAGTAAGGAAACAGTTATACTTTTGACCAAAGAACAGAATATGATCTAATTACACGTATTCTCCAAACAATCCTCATGCCTCCATGCTAAAGAATATCTTTCTCGTATTACTTGCTTAGTACAGACTTAAAGAACATCACTGTGTATTTTACACGATATAGAAGGACTTGAGTCCGTTTAACCCAGTTTCTGTAGCTTTTTCTCATTAAGAGGTGGGAAGAAAGAAAGCATAGAAAAACATGCACAGGTACATACGAACAGCTATTGGCCTTGATTTTTTAAATAATATTACCTTACCCCATTTATCTGAAAGTTTCTTGGTATTTTTAATGCTAAAAGTGGGCATAGATTTGCATTCTCTCATGTTTAAATTTCATTTCTGCATGCTGAACTCAGCACCAGGTTTCTAGGCACACTAGAGGTGTGGTCCCTGGGGACAGAGGGAAGGGAAAAGGGTTACAAGATGTGGATCTTAACGATCACATCAATTTTTCCAAGGAGTCCGTTCCTATCCAGGATGCTGTACAGAAGAAACCAGGCCTTATAAGCCCCAAGACACTCCTCTGTGTCTCCTTGCACAGAACGTCTATCCTTGAGGCTTACAGGACATGACCAGAAGAAAGGATTTAGTCCAGCACTAAAAGACTGTAGAATTAGGAAATGGAAAACACATCAGAAATGTGTGTTAACCCAAACTGGAAAACCTAAACAACTAATTTCACTTCCGTCAACATAACCTTCAAAAGAACTCATGGTGATTTATGTTAAGGTATCAGCATTTGGAACACCACCTTACCTCTCTGGATAAGGCTTCAGGTTTGATTCATCATACAGCAAAGTGAGGCAATGTTCTAGGTGTTTGTGTGTTGGATTTTGCCTTGTTTTCTAAGAGCTACAGAGTTTCCTGTCTGAAGATTGTCGATTCACTTTCATTTTTTGATCTCTAATTACATTTATTATATTTCAGAAGACTAAAATAAACTAAATTCTATGCTAACCTGAAATTTAAGAGCACAGAATGAGGATTAGGGAGGAGAATTTGTTTAGCTAGATCAAAACCAAACAAAATCTTGGGAACCTGAGAAATGAGTCTATCAACTCTCAAAATTCTCTCATGCACTCCAGATCTCCAGTAGTAAAAAAACTTAGCACTAAGCTAGAAGAAATTGGCTGCGTATATATCTTTCTTTTGTTCCCTTGCAGGTTCCTGTAGGTCAGTGAGCTTTACACCAACCTCTCTGCTCTGGTGTGGCCCAGGAAATTGCAAATATTTTCAGCTGTGTCAGGTTCTACATATGCAAGTTAGGAGGTTCAAAGGGAAGTTTAATTGACACTAATCCTCATCTTGACTTTTGCTCACCTCCTTCTCTTTTCCCACTAAGCCTTCCCACCTTCCCACCTCAAAGCCACAGAAGCTTTACAATTGTTCTTATAAAAATATACATATTTAACCCTTTGGCAATCTCTTAATGCCCTTTTATTAAATCCCTTAACTCCTTTTATTAAGTCCAGGGTAATTAAAATGATTATAAACCTCTCTTGAGAGATTATACCCTTTAATCACAGTGCATATTTGCTAAGATGTAGGCGACATTTGTGGTATATCAAATATAAAATTATTTTGGGCAAAGATGCTTAATAACAATTTTTAAAACTAAGATCTTGATTAAGGAGGTTTAGGGCATTAAAAATCATATCTGCATGTGGTCACAACGAAACGCTGAAGGACTTCAAATACTTCTCCACATATACAATGGCACAGTTATAATTAGGTTTCTCAGTTTATTTCAACTCCAGCTCCTCCGCTGGCTTAATCTGTCCTAATGCTGTTGAATGCCAAGGTGTTATACTACTTTATACTAGCTCAGTTTTCCGTGCAACTAGAACAAATGCACAAATAAAAACTCTTCTTGGGTCATTAGTCCCCAGCCAATAAAAGAAAAACCAAGGACTTTTCCGCTCGAGTGAGCTTGGATCTCCTGTTTGAAACTCCCAAACTGTACACTCATCCTGTCAGCAGCAATATTGAGGTGAATACACCCCCTTGAAAACGCGTGTGGCTGGACGTTGTTGCTATATGGTTGTGCACAAAGTAAGCAAGTTTAGGAACCCCATGCACTGAACTTCAAAGCTAGGAGTTTAATTAGGAGACTATTAGTTAGAACTTCTCACTCACAAAAGTATGCTTCATTGTTGAGTGCATAAGTCATCAAGTCATAAGTCAGAAAAAGTGATATGAAGTTAGTCCTCAATAGTTATTAATCTTTTCTTTAACTACTGGCAAGTCACGTAATCTCTATGTTCATTCTTCATGCCTGTTAATATATAGCTTGAATTTCAGTTGACACTTCTAAGACCAAGCTCTCAAGTGTTCAAAAGCTGAGTCTTCGTTGAGGGAAACACAGAAGTGATAATACACGCATTGTAGGCTGGAGGCACTCTTATAAAAAGTTGTAGAATGAGACAGATCAGCACAGCAAGTGTTTATTTACTCTGACACTTGCAACTACACTGATTCCTGAAATTTCAAAATTAAAGAGTTCTGAAAAGAAATAAACTAGGCATCCAAGATATGTTTTCTTTTATTGCTATTTTTTATTTACAGTAAGGAAAAAAAATAATTTATTTTTTTTCAGTAGGACAGACAATCAAATGCCTTATCCTTGACCATTTCTAATTGCTATTTATTTTCACTGGTGCTTACATATCTAAAGCATCCAAGTACTGCATATTGCCAAAACCAGCAGCAGAAGAGAAAGGTATAATTTTCTTTACCAATGGACTTCATGAGTAACTTAACTGCTCCGAGGTCAATAGGGAATGCTTATACTTAAATTACTCCAGAATAATATTCAGTCTTTGAAAGGTACTACAGACAAAAGTGAAACAATATTAATTAACATGCACTATTCTACCTATTTTATTCTAACTGCGTGCTTATGTTTTCATGAAGTGGTCTTTCACAAACAAGCATCAATAAGAAAATAGGAACTCAAAAAGTAGGAAATAATATAAAAGCCAGCACAAATTTACTTAGCATACCTGCAATTTTCACTTAGAAGTCTTGAAAGTTCTTGACTTCTCATATTATACATCCTTTCTGAAGTCAACAGACCAATATCCACTCAGCCAGTGTTCAGTATCTCATAGAATTGGATTCTGTATTTTAGACTTAAATAAAGCAAAAATTACATTAAGGCATAATACAACTAGTGGGAAAGGTGAGACTGCAAAGCAAAAGAGAAAATGTGACTCATTTAAGTGTTTGAATGAAAGGAGGAATTGACATAGCGTGTTATGGAACAGTAATTGAAGACCACAGGAACTGTGAAAAGAAATTATTTTTTAAAGGAACAGAGAAACAAAGCTATAAGGACTACTGGAGTAAGGTTATAGAAATAAGTGAGGGGAAACACTGAAACAGTTAGAAATTGTAAGAGGTCCAATAACAGATCCAGCCGTAGAAGTTAATAGCAATTTTCCTAAATGTTCATCTACTTTCTGTTTGTATTCTGCGGCTCTTTTTAATATTGAAAAGAATGTGATATGTGCTATTATTTAATTTAATTTAATGTGTTGTCAGTATATCAACATCTGAAATGTATCACCATGCTGTAAATGAGCTTTGTGTAGGTGTGAGAAGGAGAAAATAAGGTCCCACCCACCACGCAATATGCTAACATGAGAGATGATTTCAGAAATTTCATCAGTAATGCAAGCAATTTTCTGGCCATGATGAATATTGCTATACATTGATCATAATCAGGATGTGAGAGGATAAAAGAAATCCAAAGATACTAAAGTTATGGAGACACTATTCTAGATGACTAAAGCAAAAAGTATATGAGCAATGCAGAAAAGATGAACTAGAAGGAATTGAGTTTAAGATTACTTGACTAGCTCAAGAAAAAAATCTTTAAGATGTATAAGTGAAATAAAATGAGTAGAAGACAGGAGTAGTAGGGCTCAACTTGTAATTTAAGGAACTGAAATTAGGTGTTAATGCATAGGTATTTACAGGTTCAGTATATACCTGGAATTCATTTTATAGCCAATGAAGAGCTAATCAATACAGTGAGATGAACCTAGAAAACTAATTGAGTTCATCCTAAATTAGACACCTACACTGAATCACTCTCCAGACTCCACTGACTACACCAGCATCCAGATATCAAGGTTTCAGTCAGTTATCTACAGACATACAGATTTAGGCCTCTTAAGCTGAACACCACATGAGACATCTACAATGTTGGTATATGTGCCTGGTCACCCAGGACTTCTCTAAAATCAACACAGAAAAATGAATACTCCTACGGTGAGATTAATTTCTGCTATTTTAAATATTTATTTAAAGATGAAATTAGTTGTACACTAAAAATACCTGTTTTATTTATTGATCTAAAATAGTTGTTATCCAGTCAGATGAGCCCCCCTTGCTCCTTGCATGACTTCTTAGCTGAGGGAGGCAAAAGGAAAGACAAGAAATAATAAATAAAGGTCAGCACAATAATGTTTAAAGGCTAAAGATAATAGAAATTAGTGAAATACATTACATGGTTACATAGCTCCTTGCAGCACTAATGTATGAAAGCCATTTGAACCCTGGGCTTCATTAAAAGATACGTGACCAGCAGCTTGAGGGAGGCAATTCTCTCCCTCTATTCTGCTCTTTTAAGATCCCACCTGGAGTACTGTGTTCAGCTCTGAGGTCCTCAAAATAAGGACATGGATTTGTTGGAGCAGATCCAGAGAAGGGCCACAAAAATGAGAAAAGGAGTCTGAGGGAAGACTTCATCACTCTCTACATCCACCTGAAAGGAGGTTGCAGCAAGGCAGGTGCTGGTCTCTTCTCCCAAGTAACAAGGAACAGGACAAGAAGAAATGGCCTCAAGTTACACCAAGGGAGGTTTGAACTGGATATTAGGCAAAACTTCTTCACTGAAATGATTGTCAGACATTGTAACAGGCTGCCCAGGGAAGTGATTGAGTCACTATCCCTAGAGGTATTTAAAAGGCGTGTCGATGCAGTGCTTAGGGAAATGGTTTAGTGGTGAACTTGGCAATGTTAGGTTAAGGGTTGGACTCGATAATCTTAAAGGTCTTTTCCAAGCTCAACAACTCCAGGATTCTATGACTCTATGGTCAGAGGGCTGGAACACCACTCCCATGAGGAAAGGCTGAGAGAGTTGGAGTTGTTCAGCCTGGAGAAGAGAAGGCTCTGGGGAGACCTTATTACAGCCTTTCAGTGCTTAGAGGGAGTTTATGAGAAAGATGGAGACAAATATTTTAGTGGGTCCTGTTACAATAGGACAAGGAGTAATGGTTTTAAACTAAAAGACGGCAGATTCAAACTAGATATAAGGAAGAAATGTTTTATGATGAGGGTGGTGAAATACTGGCACAGGTTGGTAGATGCAGCATCCCTGAAAAGGTCAGGTTGGATGAGGCTCTCAGCAACCTGATCTAGTTGAAGATGCCCCTGCTCACTGCAGAAGGATTGGACTAGATGACCTTTAAAGGGCCTTTCCAACCCAAACAATTCTTCTAGCTCCGCTGTGGAACACTTGCAAGAATCCACTCAAGCATCACCACTAGCTATTAGATCCGGTTTCATCCCTTTGTTTCCATGATTAGTTACACATTTTGGGGAGAAATAATGAAGGCCTTCTCATTTGCACATGGGTTTTTCTTTTCACTTTTTTCCTTCACATTCCTCATACTAAATCAACTTTTATCTCACAACCCCACACACAGTCTACAGTAAAGACATTGGCATGTAAGTCAAAGGGTGCTGAATATCAAAGACAGTGTCATTTCCTTTCTTTGACATTGTTCCTTTCCAAATATTTGCTCCAAAAAGAATATTAATAAAGTGCCCAAACTAATGACAATTTTAGAAAACAGAGATAATTTCTAGACTAAAAATCAATTTTATAACAATATTTCAAGGATATTTTAAAAACTAAACTTAGGAATTTAAAAGAAACAAATTATCTAAGTGGTTTTAAAAATGTTTATGAGGATTCCCAGGTACTAACCACCATTGTATTTGATATCGGGTAGTTCCTTCATCTCCTACATCATGAGCTGCAATATTAATTACATATTAAAATTAAATTAATTACAGTATTAATTACTCGATGATCTCAAAGGTCTTTTCCAACCTTACGATACTGTGATACTGTGATACTGTGATAAATTGTAGTTATTATTAAATCTATGTCATACTGAAGAAACAAGGTTATGCCTAAATGTAATTACCAAGTACTGCACAAGACAAAAAAGCTATTTGTATACAGATACTAAAAACTTCAATCCAAATAATATTCTGATTTGTTATACACTTTAGATTCCTTTGTTCTGTGAGGAAGTGAAATTGTGGAATTCTAAAACACTGTATTTATTTTTGATGGTGTTAGGAAGCAACATGGATATAAGTACCATTGAAATATTTTAGTTAATTGCAACTAAAGTGACCATGCTAATTAAATTAACTATATATACCAAATTCATCTACTGTTTTTTCTACGAAATTAATCTGCACCTTTTTTCCAAATCATTGCTTTAAATTTCATCTGGTAAGGAAATCACCTACGGATCAAACAATTTGCTGATGGTACCCAATAGCAACAAAGAAGCCCTTAGCATAGTTCAGGTAAGCACCCCTTCCACATTGTAATCACTTTTTCTCCATGGTACAGAGCAATGTTCGGGCCCCTTCCAGTAAAAACCCAATCCAGATGCTCTGAATGGTCCTCTGGGAAGAGCTTGTGTCTCTCTAGTGACTACATCAGGACAATTGGGAAGCTAAGCAGTTAGGTGCTTGAAACTGTGTAGTGCTTGTAGATCAGACATTACTAAAGAGATACAGAAAACATGATTCATCCTATATCTAATATAAAACTACACTGTATTTAGCTGTTAGACACTGTTCTTTTGGACAACAGGACTCTTGTCATCGTTTTGTAGTGATTCATATAGTAACATACAGGAACATAATCCAACCTCTTTAGACAGATAACACAGAAGACAATTCCTCTGCCTAAAGGCATGTGACATAGAAATCAGATGGAAACCAGTAAATATTTAAAGCAGACAAATCAGATTGGGAAATGGGGAGTGTAGAGTAAGAAAAAAGAAATAATCTTATTTTGATATAAAATTAAAATGTCTCCATTTATCTAAACAGTGTCAGATGGAAGAACAATATCATGGCAAATTATATAGGTCACAAATAGGCCAGCTGTAATAATACAGACAGAGCCTAACAATTATTATGCATATGAAATACAACTCAACAGTTCAGAGATCAGTAACAAATAGGTCATAATTCAGTTATAAGTCTAAGAAATTTTAAGCCTGATAAGTCTACACACCCATCCATTTAATCATGGAGTTAAAAAAGGCTTGTCATTAATTGTACTTAACTTTGTAGGTACATTTTTTTTCATGTCTGCATTATTTAGGTGTGTCATACTGTGATAATAAATACAGGAAACAAGATACCTTTGTTCAGTTGCTTTTTCTTCAAAGGACCGAGTAGACAGTCTTGTTACTTCCTCTGTCAAAATACACACTTGTCTTTATTTAGTAGAGTTCATGAATCAACACTATGGAATCCCTTGTATACATCCAGCATTTATGTTAATCTATACATAAGGCATACATACAAGGTTATCTTCACAGCTCATAGACCAAGAATTCATTTTATCTTCTCTCAGTTGACTGTTGCTCATATATATATATATAACTCATCTCATTGAAAGATGGATCTGGCCAGTAGGGACAAAGCTGTGAGAATTGGAAACCTGCAGGCAGGAGCAATTAGCACTTCAAGCACCTCATGCAATCTAAGTGCAAAATGCCCATTTTACTATGACCAAGCCTTCTTTCAGGGTCAGCACAAGCAGATAGGCAGTAAAAGTTAGCATATGGTGACAGTCTGGAAAAGGTGATCCAGCAGAAGTGAAAGCTTGTCTAGGCACAGATCAAGGGCTCTGGCTTCAGGCAATGGCTGAGGAAACTGGTACTCTGCTTATTAGTGCTCTAGTACTAGCCAGAAATGCTGAGGCAAAAAATGCTATGCTGGCCCCACAATTGCCTTCTCTTCCACATTTTGCACCATGACTTTCCTGTGAGATTTCTGGAAGTGCTATGTATCTCCTGAGAGAAGAGACACTACTACTACCACATGTAGTTTAGGTATAACAGGGGAAAGAAAGGAGAAGGGGAAAAAGAAAAGAGGAGTTCGCACAAGGGAAAGAAAGGAACCCACGTATAAATCATGAAACATTTGCTGAGAGTGTAATAACATGGTACATTAAAAAGTCATTAAATTCGTGAACTCAAAATTCAAACTTTAAGTGCAATTAAACCTCCTAATTTAAAGTAGTAACGTTGAGCTTAAAAATGGGATCCTTTTAAGTCATTGAAGTCACTGGGTTTATCAGTATACTTAACCAAAGCAATGTGTCCTCTGCAACTGCACAGGTCAGGAAATCTCAAGCAGTCCTGCCAAGACCTGGTGATAAGTTGCTGTAACAGCAGCTTGGGGTTTGAGAAATGCACTTTCCTCTGCACTCATGGAAACAGGTGACCTAGTGGTAATGACACCATTAACACGTTTCACCTTTTTAAGCTCTCCCGCTGGTGTTTTACTTATACTACTTCACGGAAGAACCATTTCATTTTGGTGTTCTAAGTACCTTGTGCTCTTATTGGTATTTTTAAGAAAATAAAACAGAAAAGTGGAAGAGACCATGCCTTAGGATGTGATCTGGAAGAAAACCATCAGCTGAATCTGTCTTGTACAAAAAATAATTTGGGAATTTTTGTAGCAGACCAGATAAGACTGCAAGAATCTAATTCTATTTTTCCTTCAGGCATCAGCAATACTCACTTTTTAATAAGCCATTATTAGGTACTTGCCACATTTTCTAACAGATTCTCTAGACAGATATGTTTGCATTTATTATGCAAATGTAGATACGCATGTTAAAAAAAAAAAAAAAAAGGAATAGTATCTCAATCCATTATTTGACAGAGTCCTTAAGGACTCTACCGTAGATACACAAGCAGGAAGATCTTTTGTTACTGTTGTTGCTATGTCTCTATGTCCTTCTCTATGTGCCCTTCTGGGTATTGACTCTTTAGAAAATACTACTAAATTGTTTACTTCTTCCTTTCAAAAGCTATCTTTCCTACATCTCCCAATTCTTTTCATCATGTAAATACAAAAGAATCGAAACCCACTACCTTCTATTTAACAATAATAACTTAATAAGAACCTACAACTGAGATTTTCTTTACAAAAACATTTGTCCTCAACAACTTGCTCCTTACAGCAACAATATGAAAATAAACTCCTGAAGGTTATCTAAAAGAAGGGGAAAAGAAGACAAACTCAAAGTACTGGTGGTACACTATATAGCAGAAAACTCAATATATGAGAACATTTCTGAACCATATGGGGCCAGGTTCTATCTCTAGTGACATCAGTTGGACATTTATCACAGAATTCAAAAGGATCAGGCCAAGACTCCCACATAGAAAACCAGGTGCTTTTCTGTATATATGCACTGAATCTGAGTATTTGACACCTTTTTTATACTCTAAATGTTTGCATACCACAACAGTACAAGACAGAACTGGGTAGTCTCAGGAAGAGAAAAAAGTAATTGCTTCAGCTGCCTAATGGGGGATTACAGAGAAGATGCAGCCAGACTCTTCTTGGGAGGTTAAAACCAAAACGACAAGAGGCAACGGACAAGGGTTGCAACAAAGAAAATTCCAAACAGGTAGTAGCAAAATTTGTGTCAGTCATGACAGTGAAAAAATTAAATGTGTTATCTGGAGAGTCTGTGGAATCTCCATCCTTGAAGACATTAACAACTTGGCTGCCTATGACCCTGAGTAACCTGATCTGACATAACACTTGGCTCCGCTCTGAGTGGAGGATTTGAACTAGATGTTCTCCAGGAGTGGGAAGAGAATCTCTGTTCAATTTTGCATGTTCAATCCTTAGATTCACTCCTAGACTGTAAAGAAGCAGTAACAGATCGTTCTGTGATTTGTTTTTGTTCAGAATACGATTTGCATCTGCCACTAAAGTCAAGTCAGTAACTGTTCGGGGTTTTTTGGGGGGGGTTTTTTTACTTTTATGCTAACTCTAACAACTATAAACTCAGGTCAAGAAGCCCTTGCTGGACATCAAGCAGGCACAGGTTAGAAAGACAATAAAATGGATAGTTGAAAAGCTTTCCTTCTTCAAGAAGACTCATGTAATTTGCACCTTGTTGGAAAACAGTACAACAGCAGTTCATCAGAAATTGCTACTAAAATGGTGTTTGAAAGTGGTTTGCTTGTTGTAGCTAGTAAAATTAAATGTACCCTGTGACTGTCCACACCAACTGTCTCTGCTTAGGCTTTTACTGTTTTTTTCACTGTTACTGAGAATGATAAAGTCCACATCAAAGGAATGAAAACAAGGATTCTCATTGTGGAATGATTGTGCTCCTCAGGTCAGTCTATTCAGGCCAGTTCTTCAAATGGCATAAACTTGTGTTCAGCCTAGCTGAATCTCAATGGTGTTACATCAATTTGTGCCTCTTGAAGATCTCAATTTATTGCAATGAAAGATTAGCAAGTACAACTACAGTGTTCTTGCTACAGAAGCTGCCTGGGGCCCAAGAAAGCACACGTTATAGGTACACCAATAAGCTACAGTAGGGCATGGACACATGGCACATCCATTACTGTGGCGATTTTGTCCCTATACTGCTTTTTTTCTCTTTTAACTTCATGACAAATATGAGATGTTCTGCACCTTCATCATCAAGCAAGTCATCTCCTTCGTGGCTAAAGCAGGGGCAGACGTTCCAGCCTACAACCCTACAATTTGATCCTTAAACTACTTACTGGTCACTTGGTCATTAATCCATACCTTATTTTACAGGTTTAGTATGGGGAAACACAATGTCAAAAATACATGCACGAACCAGAAAATAAAGCCATTCCTTGGTCTCAAGAGGCTTCCGAAAATGACCAAACGTATTTCACAGACTTACACATCTTGTCACACCAAATGCCATCACACTTTCTTGAGACAATCACTTGCCAAGTTTCTTTGTTCAGACTATATGCCATTTGACATGCACTTTCATAGCTCTCTGCACCTCTGAACTTTGTATCTTCCCTGGGATTTTTGATTTTACTAACTCAGCACAAGGAGTAAGAAACAGGATCTTTGGCTACAAACAAGAATATTAATTTTCTTATGCAATGATCAACCACTTTAAGGATAAGCCTTTTGTAATGCAACTAAGAACAGTAGTCAAGATCTTTGTTTATTACAAACATTCTGTTTTCTGTGCTGTAGCAAAGTATACCTCCATCATTTCTACTTCTTCACTTGTCTACCACACAGAGGTCAGTCCCGCAGAAGGATGCTTGTGTTTCTGATACCTCCCAGTGCTCTCCATACAGTGGATATTCCAGAAGTCTTCTCAAGATACAGAAGTCTTTCCATTAACTGTTGCACATGCAGTCCCCTGGGATGATCCTGACATCACAAACAGGCATCTGAAGTAAGAAATAATATGAAAATTGTTCTTACTACAATTACTTTTTATTCAGAAACAGAAATGTCCAGCCTAGCTGTCTTTTCGTAGAGCGTCACCTATGGTTTGAGAGTTTAAGTGCCCAGGATATGGGACCATGCTTTTGTACTTCATGAACATTGCAAAGTTAAGGATTTTATTTAAAAGAACTTCATTTAAAAGAAAAATAGTAAATGGCACATTAGGTAATTGCTATTTATTTTCATAAACATGAGGTATTTCAAAGTGCTATAAGACGCAGCACTAAATGTACATCGTTGGAAGAAATTAAACACAGAACTTTGCAGTTACCCAGTTCTATGCACCAAACATTAACAAATACATTAACTGGAAGAAACAGGCTAGGAAAAGGCATATATAGTAAATTTCTTTACAAAAGTTTCTTAGTTCAAAAAAGTGATAAAGTAATATCTACTCAAAACTTTCACAACTCATTTTCATACGAAAATATAAGTATCAAATTTAGTTATGTATCAGCATCATACTAAAGTATACAGGCAATGTAAGAATTAGTACAGTACATAACGGAGATTAACAATATATTTGTATACAAAAACATGCTCCTCAAACATTGAGGTATTACAGTACTTAGGTATGAACTTCCAGTCTAATACTGGCAGCAAAAGCCACCTCTCATAACCCAAGACGTGTACAAAAGGCAAGTGTGTAGATGGTATTTACAGAAAATTCCCGCAGGGTTACAAAATGCCAACCCCTAAAGTAACATCTGTTAGAACATAAGCACCATAAAACTTAGGAATGAACATTTCAAAACTCAACTAGATGTCATCAGCAGCTCCAAATGCTCACAACAATTTAAAAAACAAAAACCAAAATCCCCACCATCTACAGTTCTTAAGAAGAAAAACAAAGGCAGTTCATTGTTGTTTGGTAGTCTTGCAATAAACTCCTTGCAAGGACATCCATTTGCTCCGTACCCGGGATAACAGTTTGTCGATTACTTCAGGGACTGGATTGAAAGTAAAACCAACATTCTTAACGTCAAAAAACACAATTTTTTTTTAAAGAATCAAAAATGTGCAAAGTGGCAATGACTGTCCTGGTCAGTCAAAAACAAACAAAACAAAACAAAGGTTTAGCAAGTCCGCTTATATTCTATTTTCTTTAGCAATTGTTGTTGTCTGGCTTGCAATTTTTCCTTTTCTAACAATAATTTCTGCTCCTCTGCCTGGAGGGAATGAACATATTCAGTGGCTTTTTTCAAGATCACAACTTTTGCAGCTTTCTCATTTTTAACCAGTTCTGGAACATGGTCCCTTAGCGTGAGGAAACTTGACCGTAGATCATTGCGTCGTTGACGTTCCAGGATATTATGGTTGCGTCGACGTTCACTATCCTCTGAGTCAGAGTTTCGAGGACTTGAACTCTTAGACTTTGGTTGGATTGTGGGTTTCACTGGACGGGGCACCTCGGTTTTTAACTTTTTCTGTGGTGGAGCATCTTCAGTCTCCATGTATGGAGAAGGAGCGGCATAATTATGCTGCTGGTGAATTGGTGCACATCGCTTTAAAATCAGTTCATTCTGCTGTGTCCTGACTGATGGAAAAGTGGTATTTTTAGGACGCACTGTAATAGTAAGGGTGGTAACAGCCTTGTTGGAGGCGGAGCGTCTTTTCTCCACTGTCACAACATCTATTTCTTCTTCTTCATCCTCTTCCTCTTCATCTTCATCATCTTTCGGTAATATAAATAGAAAATAGAATAGATGTTATTCTCATAGAAAATAACTCTGAACGAGTATCAACCCAGATGTATTTACTAACAGAATGTGTACAGTAAAAGCAGCAGTGAAATAACTGATGGCAAACCCAGGGTGTGTCCACCATTTGTAGTCAGATATAGATCTGGAGAAGTATGTAATACACATGAAATGACTGAAGAACAGTGATTTTTTAAAGTTTAATGAGCTTTTTAAAAACGTTTCTCATGTTGCATTAAAGTGGGGCTACCACCCACATAATCTCAGCAGCAGAAAAGTGTTTTTCGACAGAATGTATGTATTTTGAATGGAATCATAGAGTTGGGGTACAAAAGGCATGCACAGTGCCACCACACTGCCCTTGGTTGGTGGAAAAGCAGCCAGAAAATGGAACAATCGCTGGGTTTGTTCTGAAGCAGAATGTGAAGCTGCTCCAGCCGGGGACCCTTTAAGCCGGCGCTTGGTGCACTGCCAAGAAGACAGCTGTTGGAAGTGCTTCCTCACCCAAAGCTGTCAAACCAGACATTAAAGGGACAGCAGGCTTTGAAAACAGGGACGGATCACCAAGTTTATCGCGACCGTCACACAGACCAGCTCATGTACACAAGCGAAACCATGTTTTCCGCCCAAGTGGGCTTCTCTGCAGGCACGGACAGATGTTTCTGGGCATTTTAAGTTCAGTCTGTGCAAGCGCTGCTCTGCGGGGTCACTACCCTGCTGACTTCCCAAATCACTCCTTAGGTCACACGGTCCTCCTTCACGCACCCCGTCCCCCGGGGTGGCAGTGGCACCCGCCCTGCCCCCTACCCCCCGCCACGGATGGGGCGCGCCAGCCGCAGGGGGCAGCAGAAAGCAACAGTGCCGAGGGGCACCGCGCAGTCCCACGGAGCGGGCCGGCCGTTTCGGCGAGGCTCCCGCCTCGCCACTGCCCCGGGCCGGCGGCAGCCGCCCCCCACCCCCGGCGGTCCCGCCGCTGCCGCCGCGCCTGCTGCCGCCTGCCGGACGGACCGCACCCCGCACGGGGGCCGGATCGGGGAGCAGCCTCCCCGTGGACGGGACCGCGAGCACTTACCCGAGTCGCTGAGCGTGTCGTCCCCGGAGCTGCTGCTGGCCCGGCTGTCCCCGGGGGGGCGCGGCAGGCGGGCGCCCCGCGCATCCCCGCCACTCGCCGCTGCCACCGCCGGCGCCTCCCGCTTGTTGACGGGGAAGGGGAAGACCACGGCCGGGTCCACGCACTCGGGCACGGCGCCGCCCAGCTCCGCGCGGCCGCTGGCGGCGGCGGCGGGGTTCCCTGCGGCGGCGGGCGCGGGCGGCGGCGGGGCGGCGGCGGGCGCCTTGCTTTGCAGCTTCTCGCTGACCGCCCGCTCCAGCTTCTCGCGGGCGGAAAAGCCGCTCCACATGCAGTCCTGGATGATGATGGAGTTGAGGTTGTTGGTCACGCCGAGGCCCGTTTCGAAGAAGTCCCCCGCGTCCGAGCCGCCCCACAGGTCGGCTTCGGGGGGCAGCAGGAGCAGCTCGGACGCCCAGTCCAGGGAGTCGGCGGGGCGGCAGCCCCCCAGTGCCGCCCCTCCCCACGGCACAGAGGCTCCCCCCGGGGGGTGCTCCTGCAGCCCGGCCCGGCTGGGAGACAGGGGAGGGGTGGGCAGCAGCTCAAACTTTTTCCAGATGTCCTCGCCGGGAGGAGCGGAGTCCGGCCCGCAGAAATAAAAATCATCTTCGTCCGGGTAGAAACAGGGCTGCAGGGAGTCGAACTCGAGGTCTGGGTTTTTACTGACCATTCCTGGCATTACGGGTCTCTTCTTGCTGGTCCCTGGGTCGGGCAATGTTTTTAGAGACAGGTTTTATGGGTATTTCCACCAAGGGGAAGAGAGGGTCTCCCAAGATCTGAAACTAAACCAAAAATAAAAAAAAAAATAAAAACCACAATTAAAACACGAAGAAACCGACAAGATGTAACTCCCTTCCTCTTAACCGAAGGGAAAAAAGGAATACTAATCCCATTATCAACAGCAAGAAAGAGGAAGCCTTTCGCATGTTGAGAAAAAATGCATCTCACACACCTTTCCTCCAGACTCAAGACACCGAAAGAAAAACGCTCAGGTCGTGCTCCCACATGCAAAGCTTCCCGCCTTCCCCGGCGCTCCGGGAAGACACAAAATCAGCCGGCGAGGTACAACAAGGATGCAAAGCACCTCTGTGCTCTTGCACATAGCACTCGCCTCCTCTCCCCGAACTGCTTCAGACGCTCAAAACACCAGAGTAACTGTAGACAGATGCAAGGCTTTGATACCGTAATCTCTCCAGAAAGCCTTCTTAATAAGCCAGCAAAAGTAGAGGAAGTTTACTCCTTTTGTCAACTGCAGAGCAGTGCAAAGGGGAGAGAAGGATGCAAAAAAGGGGGCGGAGGGGCTCTCTGCAACTTCGCAAATCGCCAGTTCATTCACTCAAAGCGAGCCAGAGAAATCCGCACAAAACACAAGGGGGGGGGGGGGGTGAAGGGGGAGGGAGGAGGAGGGGAAATTCAGCAGCAACAGAAATTATCAACCTTATGTAATAATCTCACACACAAAAATGCATTAAAACTACCCCGGCGCCACCAACAAAGCCTCCTGATTTGCCAAGAAGGAAGTTTTTCTCTCCCTTTTCCCAGTTTAAGACAAGAGCAACGGAGAGGTTGCAAGAACAACTTCGCGCTTTCTGCCACTTCAAGCAACCAACCTCCTTGCAGACGCAGAGGCTTCCCAGTCCTCACCTCCGGGACACGCACGCTGCTGCCCTTACCTCGGCCGGACCCCCCACTCGCTAGCCACGAGCAGACAACCCCAGCCCCATTCCGCTGCCAAGATCTCAGTTGCATCAGACATTAAAAAAAAATAAAAAAAAAATCACTTTAAGTCCAGAGGAGACATCCAGCTTCTCCCTTCAGCTCTGCCAAGGTAGCGCGAAGGGAAAGCGTTCTGCCGGGTTCAGAACAGCTGACGCTTGAAGGGAGACCAAAAGGAGGGGAAAAAAAAAAAAATCCATGAAAAGCATTATGATGAAACGCAAAGAAACGAGCCCGGCTCAGCTGCTCTTCCCCTGCCCCGCCCCCTGATCGCTCCCAGTATTGTACATTTTTCTACTCGTGAAACACATTAAACCGTTAAAAATGCAAAGCAGCAAAGAGGCACCTACAAAACACAGGCGATCTCAACGCGACAGCTCCAAAACACAGCAAAAATATCCTCCGGGATTTTCTTCTCAATGAAAAACCCATTCACGCACTGCAATGCCCCTGCGCTTCCTTTCCCTTCCCATCCTCCCTAGTTTAGCAACTCAAAGGCGATGTGGAATTGTATTTATTTGATTGGGGTTTTGTACTCCTGCATATTACACCCCAGACCCTGCAGCTTCCTCTTCTTACCTCCTTGGTGATGGTGGTGGGTGTTGCAAGGGGGAGGAGTAGCGCGGGGGGAAGGAAAAAGGGGAAAAAAAGAGAAAAAAAAAAAAGCAAGCAGATGCTCTCGTATGTTGCACTTTGCTGAGCGCCAGCTCGCCCGGCCCCCGCGGCTGGCCCGAGCCTCCTCATTCACCCTTTGCTTGCAGACAGATGACTGTCACTGGCTGCCTTTGAAGCTGCTGGATATTATTAACTCCCAAAAAAGGCATTAAAAAAATAAAAGAAAAAAATAAGAGCTGACACACCCGGGGAGGGGAGCCTACAAAAAAAGAAAAAGGAAAGCAAGAGCTGCCTAACCCCACCTCCCTGATTTCCATACAAGCAGGGAGGTGCCTGGCATTTGGCGCCAAAAGCGCCACTCGCTCTTTATTCTCTGCGACCAGAACGAGGTCCCACTCCCGGTGCAAACGCGCCGGGGAGGGCGCCGCCGCACCACAGGGGGCCGAGACCTGCCCCGCTCCGCGCCGGCCCGCACACCCGCCGCTTCTTTGTGTCACCCGCTCCCCGCGCCACCCCGGCTGCTGAGCCTGGTGGAGACGGCGCTCCCGGGCAACCGCTCTGCCCACCCTCGGATCTCCCGCGGAAACACCCGGGGCAGCGAAAACCCAAAAATAAAATAGAAGCACAAAAAGGGGGCATAAAGGAAGTGGCTGGACGAGGGAGTCGCTTCCACTTTGGGCTTTGTAAATAATTAGAATAATCATCATCCTGCAGTGGCCGCTCCCCGCCAGCGGGGCTCGGCCGCCCGCTCCGCTGCTCGAGCTGCCCCGCGCTGCCCCGCGCACACCTCTCTCCGCGGCCCCGCGGACCTGGGCACGGGCACTCGGCGGGAGCCACCGCCCGCCGTTCCGCTGCCGACGGCGACACCTTGCGGAGGGCCGGCAGGAGCGGCGGCGTGGCGCCCACCCGGCGCCTTCCCCGCAAGATCCCCGGCGGCGGGGGCACCCACCGCTCTCTCGCCTCCTTTCCCCGCGGGCGCGGGACGGGAGCGCGGCGCTCTCCTCGGCGGTGCGCGGCGGCGGGGGCGAGCTCGATCCCGATCCGGCCGCCGCCGCGCGGGGCGGTGCCTCCTCGCTCATAGGCTGCAGGTTGAGGCGGGGACTTGGGCGTCGCTCGCGGGAAAATCTGCCGCCGGGCGGGCGGGTGGCCGCTTTGTTCGTGGCTGGCCGGGTAGTGCTTCCCCGACCTGCCTGGGCCGGCCGGGCGCTGCCTCCCCGACCCTCCTGGGGCGGTGGCAGGACAAGCCTGGGGTCTTCGGCACCGGTGGCAGCGGGAGGCGTCGAGGAAAGCGATGAGGGAGGCAGGGGCAGCCCGTGCGCCCCTCTACCACGTCGCCCCCGGGGGCGTTTGAACCAGCTGTGCCGAGAGATCCTGCCTCTCCTGTGTGGTCATCCCCCTGGCCATCCCATGTGGCCATTCAGTGGCCAGGGCTGAGCGGCTCCACCATGCTTTCGATGTCCTGAGGCAGCCTTGGAAGCTGGCTGCGGTGCCCGGTGTGGCCCTAAAGCCAGCTTGGTGTTCAGGGCTGCAGCAGGGCTGGCTGAAACACGGGGCTGGTTGAGTGATCCTGATCACAGGATCGCAAAATAACCTGAGGTGGAAAGGACTCGCAAGGATTATCCAGTCCAACTCCTGTCCCTGCATCCGGCAATCCCCATGTTTACACCACGTGTCTCAGGGCATTGTCCCAATGCCTCTTGAATATTGTCAGGCTTTGTGTCGTAACTACTTCTCTCAGGAGCCTGTTCCAGTGCTCCACCACCCTCTGAGTGAAGAACCTTTTCCTCATATCCAACCTAAACCTCACTTGGTACATCTTTCTGCCGTTCACTCAGGTCTTATAGTTGGTCACCAGAGAGAAGAGATAAGCGCCTGCTTGTCCTCCTTCCCTTGTGAGGAAGCTGTAAACAGCTATGAGGTCCCCCCTCAGTCTCCTCCAGACTCAAAAGACCAGGTGACTTCAGCCACTCTTCATACGACTTCCCCTCAGAGCACTTCACCAGTTGTGGCGCTCTGGACACTCTCCAGTAGCTTTGGCTGACAAACAGTGACAGCTACTTTGAAATGGCCCCAGCCAGGGCAGTGAGCTTCTGCCTCAATGTGGAGGTGGCTGGGTGCAGTTTTGCTGAGGAACCTTCTGTTGGCTCTGGCAGAAAGGGCACCTGGGAGGCAAACCATAAAATTGTTAAGGTTGGAAAAGACCTCTAATATCATCCAGTCCAACTGTCAGCCCAACATGACCATGCCTACTAAACTGTGTCACAAAAGTGCCGCATTTACGTGTTTTTTGAAAACTTCGGGGGAAGACAAATCCACTTCTCTGGGCAGCTTTTTCCAATGCCTTGACCACTCTTTCAGTGGAGAAATTTTTTGTAATATCCAATCTAAACCTCCCTTGACATGACTTGAGGCTGTTTCCTCCCATCCTAGCACTTATTACTTGAGAGATAAGACAAACACCCACCTCACTACAACCTCCTTTCAGGTATTTACAGAGGGCAATAAGGTCTCCCTTCAACCTCCTTTTGTTCATATGAAACAATCCCAGTTCCCTCAGCCATTCCTCATAAGACTTGTTCTCCAGACTCTTCACCAGCTTTATTGCCCTCCTCTGAACAGGCTTCAGCAGCTCAACGTCTTTCTTGTACTGAGGGGCCAAAAACTGAACACCGTGTTCAAGAGTGTGGCCTTGAATCTTCTGTAGCAAAGCTTCCGAGCGAGTGTCATTGAAGCTGGGGTACTGAAGGTGACTTTTAGATGTCTCACTATGAGTTACAACTTGACTAGAGGATAACAGCTGGCTGGAGTCAGCTGTGGAAGGGGCAACACACCATGAAGCAGAGGAGCTCCTGAGTACCAGCTCCTACCAGGGTTGCAGCCGGCCCCTGTTGCAGAAAATTAGTGAGATGTTTGAGGTCAGGATTGCCAGAACTTTTGTGATTTGGACTCCATTCCACTAATGCACTTTGAATTCAAGACCAGGTAATTAATTGAAGAGCTAATGTGTGATTGGTATTTTGAAGATGTGAAATCTTATGAAAGCACTGAGCTTTATTAGTTTATGTTTGGATGATTTAGCTGGACCAAAAAGGTGGGGGTGGCTGGGAATTTTTTCCGTTCACATTTCAGTAGCCTCACACAGGTTGCAGCTTGTGAGGAGACATGAACAGTTAGCATGTGTTTCATCTAATGTGCAAACAATTTATTTATACTCATCAACTGAGAACCTTCTTCAATTTAAACAATTACATATAATGTACTTCTTTAAAGAAATTGTTTTTTCTTCTACATTTCCTTTAATATTTTTACATATGGAAGTATTGATATGCCCTTAGGGACAGACGTGGGCTGCTATCTGATGTATTGATAATTCTATTATAAATTCTTACCTTAATTTTCTCAGCAGCCTGTTTAAATGTTCCTTTTTTCTTTGTAGGTATGTGCATAGGAATAAAGGTATCAACTTGTAGGAAAGTTCTGCTCTGGTGGGTAATAGCTTTTGTAATATTCTGGATGAGAACACTAATGAGGGGTAACATCAAGACAAATCTTTTAAATGAACTTTGTCAAAAAAACTCCAAACAAACAAAACTTCAAACCCCTACCAAACAGGAAATGGAAAGCATTATGCTGAGAAACATTGCTATTTATGAGCACCAGCTCTGTTTAGGTAAAAAGACTTGTTACAACCCCAGACCTATTGGTTTGGTTTGTGCAGTTGAGAAAGTTATGGAAAGCATTGTGCAAAGCATTGGAGAAACTGCTTAAATCTTTGTGGTGGTGTTTTGACTGACACTTACTTTGGGCTATTTTATCAATATTTACTTTTTTTCCTCTAAGCCCTTCTGTCCCTGCAATGGTATATATCAAAAAGCCTCAAGGCAATTGGAGAGCTGAAATTACTGGTAGTTACTGTGAATTTATTATGTTGTTTCACTGAAAAAAATGTAGGAATTAAGATGTGCTCATATTAGAGCTGGGTTCCAATATAGGCCAGTTGTCTAGCAAATATTTTAAGGCATTGTAAGAATTCACTATCTGGAAAAGCAGAAAAAGATATATGAAAAAGTGTGTAAAAGTCTGAAAGATACTTTTCTTTGCACAGTGGTAAGAATATAAGTATATCCTTTGGTCTTTAGTTTGACCTAACAAGGAACCTGACAAAGCACTGTGCTGAGAACTTGGACACACCTGGGCATAATACATGGGTAAATTACTGGTGTTCAGAGCTACTGAACATTTTAGCTTTTGTCATTATTGATTCATTAAGGAATGCTGTGTAAAATCAGTGGCAACTCATACCTCTCTTTCACCTTTACAGCCTGCAACTACCATGAAGATCAAAAGAAGCAGGACACCATTCCTTGATATGTGTGCAGTTGCCCTCGGAGGCACCCGAACTTTAGTGCATTTCTGAGTTTTCTTTGCTAGTCAGAAGTAATGTGTATACTCTCTTAACTCCATGTGAGATTGTAAAAGGAGTTTATAAAGCATTTCCTTAATCAGGGGCAAGGGAGGAGCTGTGTCTTCTAAGCATGCTTGGCAAAAGCATGACGGAATTGGAATGATTTATTCCTGTTCTGTTTCAGCCAGCAGAAATGATATGTGAAACTTTCTGTGTAGGACTGGAAAGGATGTAAATATGAACACTTGCAGACCTGGGGGTTTTTTTGTTTGTTTGTTTGTTTTTCTTAAACAGGGGTCTGATACACTACTATAAGATTGTAGTAGTGACATTTTCAGGAAGATTAAGTATTTGGAGGTAGCTGTTAACATGAAGGTTACAAAAGCTGCCAGATTTAGAGCAGCAGATTTATTCCTGTGTACCTTCAGTAAACTTGCTAGGTAGTTGTACCAGTCCCAGCTGTGTAGCTTGCTGAGTGTGTGCAATCTAAAATATGTTTCTTGACAGTCTCCCTGAAAGTAGGGTTTGGTATTACTTTTACCCTTATTCAGGTGAGACAGGGTAAGGGACTTGCTGAGTGTCACATGTGGAAATAGAAGCAGATTTCCCTAGTATGCTGACCGTCTGAGGTACCAAATATGTTCCCACAAGTTCTTGCAGTGTGTCATCATCTTCTTTTAGGATGAAAGAATAGCACAGTCTCTTAAAGCCATTGGATATCACCTCTGCAAAGAATACTATCATCAGCACTACGTTCGCAGATGGTTTTGTGACATGAAAACTCTCAAATATCAGCCATATACTTAGTGCTTGTATAATGCTTCACATTACCAAGACATTGCACAAACAGACATTGAGAAATGTGAGTTATTTTACTTAGAGTCACCACCAATCTCACCTGTGTGTTCAGAAGCATTTTAAGAAGTACCTCATAATCAGAGGACTAATTCTATTTAATTAAAACTAATTTTGAGATCGCATTATCCAGAAGTACTCTGATAGCAGAATATCACTATTGCTGCTAAGAAAAGAGGAGATACTGGGTTTAACCAAGTAACTGTGGCTGAATGCTCCACCTTTAAGTGTTCCTAGATACATCAGAAACCATCTTTCAATAGTTAGTGCAAAGAGAAAGATCTTTCTTCCTTCAATGCTTTCTTTGTACAGTTTCTTCAAAAGCTGTTGGTCAGACTGGCATTTGTGTACTAGTCTTCTCCCTCAACTTGCTTTCTGGCTGCTCAGAAAGCATTGGAAGATTTTCATTAAAACCAGAAGGACTAAAAAATTTATTTTTTAGATTTAGCAGAAGCTGATAGCAGTTGCTCAGGAAAACACCCTACTTGCAACAGATTTTTCAAACCCTATATGTGGTTAGATAAACATCTAAGCATTTGGTATCTTACAATTGTATTCTAAGGCAAAGCAAAACAAAACAAAAAGAACTTTAAAAAGTTACAGATAAGATGACTAAATGAAATGTAATAGCAAGGAGGAATTCTGACAGCCTGGTTTCTGATTTCTCTCTTTTATGGGAATTCTTCATGTCTAATTAAGAATGAGCTTATTAACTTGTTTTAGTTGCAATAGTAATAGGATCTCTTTTCTCTCTTCAATTTCCCATTTTAAAGTAAATTTTAAGAGTTTTACAATTTTTTTGACCTCTCCCTCCTCAATAAAGGTCAGTTGAAACTGCCTAGTGAGTTCAAAATTCACGTCAGGGAGTGACAGACAGGTAATTCTGTTGAATGTGCTTTGTTTCCTTAGGAAACTAGGCCAAAAAGAAATCAAATAATTGAATTTCAAAATTATGAATTTATTAAATTTCAGCATTCAAATATTTTCCTGGGTTTTCAAATTATTTAAAAAAAACCCCAAACCTTACTGCTCCTCTTAGTTAGGCTGCCACAAGAAACATTGTTAATATGTGGTCTAATGGGCAGTGTCCCAGCCCATGGCATGGGGTTTGGAACTAGATGATCTTTAAGGTCCCTTCCAACTCAAACCATTCTACGATCCTATGAGTCTATGATTCTAATACAAAGCCTGTGGATAAATTAACTTTTACAATATTTTAACCCACACACATTATTATAGTAATTGCTTCCTCTTAAATGTATACATACTGCATGAAAATATATCCCAATTGTAAAATCACAAGCACTTATCATTCTTGCAAGTATTCCTTAATGAGTAGGAAAGTATAACTTTTCTAAAGTTAATCATTGCAGAAGTGTCTGCTGCTTAGTGACATTGAGCATCAGCAGCATAACAGTAGAATAAAGTTGTTCTGGCATTATATTCCTGTTTTTATAAATACCTGTGACACAATGAACACATTTGATACGCACACACATTTCAGGACAACAGCTGTGGGAAAATATCTTTTCGGTAATAGGTGAATAGCCCAGTTAGAAATGGTACATAAACGGAGCAGTGATAAACTTGTTCTTTGTTAGAAGAATTTATTAACTTTTGCAAAAAGTTAGCAAAAGTAGATCGGTGCAGTTACTTTTTTTTTAACTATTTTTTTTTAATTATGGTGAATGAATTCATGTTCAGCACACTGAGACACTAATGAGTTTTTACCATAATAAGTAACTGTCATCTGCCAGTAATTCTGAAGATACCAACAGTGAAAATTTATAGTGTCCTTCAGACACAGCAAGTATAGGAGACTCCTTGCAGGGGTGGACATCTTTATAAAATAATCTCCTCGCAGTTCTTCAGTTTTTCTTTGAAAGTCAAGAGTTTGAACCTGTTCAGTCAATATCCACTCCACTACCTGTTAAAGCTAGGCTAAAACTTGTTGGAAATATAATTTAGCTCAGGATTAATTTAGCATCCTTATATTTTGTAGCTCATAAGCACAGAGAGAAGACAATGAAGGGCAGCTATCTGCTTCTCTTGACCCACTGCAATTAATAGGCAGGTGGGAAGAGGACTAGTGAGGTCTGGCAGCTTCATCGTGTAAGTTTTTCTCCTCACAGTGGTACAAGGTAGTGCCGCAATGCCCCTTCAACAGGAAGACTTGTTAAACTCGATTAGTTTAATTCTTTGAAAAGCTTGTTTAGTTAAAATCTTCTTAATGCCAGAACAAGAATGACTGGACAGTGAACACTGGAAGATCTTTGGGGTTGTTCACACAATTTGCCAAATTGGCTACTTACATAGTTTGTCTGTGATTCTTACCCAGTTCCTCTTAAACGTGCCCGCCTCTGCTTTGTCATCATATATTCAATCATCATTTAGTGGTTTGAAGCATTACAACATTTTTTGTTTATATGTACTTAAATGTTTTAAATTTTTTTGAGCAATTAGCCATTTGTGCATTGTTACGCAAGCTCACTTTACTGACTGTTTCTGAAACTTTGCATCAGTGAAATGTTTTGAGCTAAAGCTTTTTAAAGAATTCATTATTATGAAATATTTTACCAGATAATTCAGTGAGACAAATGTGAAATGTGCAGTCGGGAAGGTAAAATTATAACCAGTCACATAAACCTGTCTTAATTGGCTCCCTTTCAAACATCTCCAAATGTTAACAATAGAAAAATACATCCTTGGAAAGTGATTTGAAGCATGAGTTCTTTAGTTTTCAATTGGAATCTGCTTTATGTTTGTGAGGAAGGCTTTCATTTCCTGCATCTGAGTTTCATTTTTAAATGCAAGCTAACAGGAAGATTAGCCTTTAAGGACTATTAGTGACCAGCCAGAATGGTGTTGGTGTCTAGAACATAAAAGGGAAAAAAAGAGAAAAATAGAGACTTAAGTGAATAAGGGGATACATCAAGCTATATTTTCAGCTGGTGTCAATTGCTATGGCTTCCTTCCATTGGGACTGTGCCAGATGAGACCAGCAACAGATCTGTCCTGTTGTGATTCCAAGTTTAGTCCTGGGCCACAACTTGAAAGTAGTTTTCTGGTTTGTTTAGTTTGTTCTTATTTTGTATATAACAGATAGAGCCTTTACTGATAACCTGTGGGACGTTCTTCAAAGCTTTGCCGTAAAAACTGTTAACAGCAACGGAAATGCTTAACACTTATTGCAGTAATGAAAATCTCTTCAGACACATTAAAGGTTTTTATGGAGTTTTGATGGGTTTATTATTATTGCCATTCAACCTTTAGTAAATCAGTGTGTCAAAGTTGTGTTTATTTGTGTATCACAGAAATTATTGATGTTTCTCTGGCTGTAAGCTGAAATGACTGAAGGGTTGTGCCACAATCTTCACATGCCTTACTGTTTCCTCCTTCTTCTGCATGCCTTTCATAGTCTCCCAGAGAGAGCTGGCTGTGTCCTTATAATGTCACTGGGGCTAATTGTCATGGGCTCCTGTGAAGCTCTCAGGCCCCTTGCCTGAGATCGTGGACACTTGAGCCTTGAAGAAGGTGCTCGCCTCTCGGTAGAACGAATGGTTGCTAAAGATGAGAAATCAGACTTATCAGACCCAGGTTTGTATCTGTTTCAGCAACTCCTACAATCTATTACATTGTTTAATATATTCATATGATTTTCTAGGCAAATGCAAGAAGGTTTTGTGTAAACCACAGTCTGTAAGTCAGAAAATTGCTTTGAAGTGAGCCATGATCAATAGGAGGCTGAAAGAGCTGTCTTGTTCTGATCATTGTACATATTTATTGTAAAATTGTTCGACAGATCACAGACTTTTAGAAGTAGAGAGTTTTAGAAGCAGGTGCCATAACAAATGTGGGTTACAAATTTGATTTTTTTTTCTCTTCAATGAATAGTAAACCACTTATTGTGCTGGTCATACACATTGGATTCCTGTTGCTTGCACTGTTCTGCTTTGAATGTTTCAGGGCTCATCAGCACTGTAACTTTGGTCTTGACTATCCATGTGTCTTAAAGATTTTGTGTTGCCACATGTTGCTGAATTATCTGAACACATACTATAAGATCTAGACCTGTCAGCTTCCTTCTAAACCTGTCTTTTATGGCATTATAAAGGCATTTCTGCTGCCTCACTATCCAGTACCTGAAGTGACAGGGAAAAATGAGAGGAAACTTGAACAAGAAGCATCAAGTATGTGGCAAACCAAGATGCAGTCAAAAAAAAAGACAGTTTAACAGAGGAGACAGGATCTTGTAGCCACCTGGAAGAGGATATGAATGACAAAAGAAAAAGTTTTGTGCAGTTTTGGCTGGACGATATTATGAATCAACATAACAAAACAATTTTCCTTTAGAACTGCTCATTTGGTTTGGTTTTGCTTGTATTAAAATGAGTTAGCTGGCAGTCTTTAATGACTTTTAATTCGGGTACCTTGAAATGTTAAGGCAGAAGAATCAGTTAAAGATGCAATATCTTTATACTCCTTAATTAAAAGAGTTTCAAAATGGTGCCATTTAACTTTGAGCCGAGAAAAATTAAAAACATACATTTAGTGCTTTTTCCCCTATTATCCAATTATATAATTGATTTTGACTGATTGTTAATTTCTCTTTTGATCATTGTATAGGGGAGACTCCCTTGTCTTATTTTTAACTGAAATAACCAAAACTATAATATTTATTTAGTGGTGCACAGTTATGTTCATGTGATGAGACTTTACCTGTTAAATGTTTGTTTCATCAGTAATATTTATGAGCTGCTACACTACTGAAGTTTAGCTAGAGGTTTTCTGTTCATTATCAATATGCATTGATAATGCATATTTTTGTTTTCCAGTGGCATAATTTCATTGCTAAGAACAATTTCTGTTTAACAGAACCGAAATGTTCTCAATATCTGCAAATGTGATTCTATATAGTATCGAAGTTCACAATAGATGGGCCACATCAGCAAGGAATACAGAAATGTACATTATTTAAAAAGAGCTGAAATCTTTATTAAAGGAAGAAAATAACATTGAAATTGTCTTATGTTTTCTTTCTATCCTGACATTACCCAAGTCTTCTAACAACAATTTTCATTTTGTCAGTTCCAGATTGCTAAATAAGTAGCATTGTGGCAAGCTTATTGCCTCAAACATACCAGTACTGTGCTGACATTCTGGCTCCTTTGACTTGTATTCTGGATGCAGGCAGCTAGATCAGCATTAATCAGTGCAGAAATTCATGTTCATGTGCCAGGGTTTCAGACTACCGGTAAAGATTTGCACTTGGCAGGATAGCAGCACAGATAGAAGATTGGAAGAGATCCTTCTTCCAGTGCGTCATGGTGGACTTGTTTCTGCCTACTCTGGAAACAATATTACAGAAATTATTATTTTATAAGCAATTCAGAAAAAAAATATGCCTTGTTAGTTTAATGTACTAACAAGAAGTAGCAAGAAAACGAATATAGGTAAACAGATCAGTGGGAGACGACTAATGGTATTTATATAGCAGCATATATCTGTATATGTTGGTGTACACGTGTGTGTGTGTATACAGGTGTGTTTTTGTACTACAATTGACCCAATAATAAATGTTTAAAACTGTTTATCTGTTCAGGAATGTAAAAAAAAAATTAAAAAAATATTGAATTCTAGTCTATCCTGGTTTTCTTTTTCATAGGATGATCTGCAGTGTTACTTTAGTTATCTCCTCTTACAGGGAACTTAGAATATGTCTACATAGGGCACAAGACTGTCCCCAGCTGACCTGGACTGGACTGATAAACCTACAAAGCACATTGCACGGTTGATCGCTCAAGTATTAAAAGATATATAAGCTGTATTTGTCTGGCCTACTGCTCAGGACAGTAAGTTTTGTCCCTTCACAAGGCTAATAACTTGGCCCCAGCATTATTTTGAACTGTTGTAGTGTGTTTCATTCTGATGGTATCTTAACCAATGCCAGACAGACAACTGCATCACACTCCAGTGTGCTGTGTGGATGCACCATGTAATAAACAGGAATAGTATTTATTTTAAGCTGCTAAAAAAAAATAAGTATTTTCTCTTTTTCACTATGTAATTTATTTTTCTTATAAATCTTCTTACTTTTCAGACTTACGAATTTCTCGAATAACATGCAGCAGAGTTGGACTGATGGTAGATGTTGGTAATTCTAAGAAAGGATGAAGTGTAATATGGAAGAGTATATCCTAGAGCAATGATTCCGGTTTTAATTTAACGTTTTCACCTGTAGCAGATGATGGAGAAGATCATGTTAGCTTTCATGCTAACTTTCAGTTTTCCTCACTAGTAAAATGGGGGTAATGTTGGTTAGCACGTCTGGGAAGTGTCTTGAGAACTTTAGAAAAAATGAATGTTGTTCATTAAGCTAGTAAAAACCAAGTAGATTTTTGTTTTGCAGTATGTTTCTACTAATGTGATGGGGGAACAATACTCTGCAATTAAGGTAGAATTGCTCTGCTATGTAAAAAGCAAGTCTGCATGCTGGAATGAAATAGAGGAATTAATTTTACCTTAAGGGATGGCTGCAGTGCAGTTGTACATCTGAGGCAGTCATTATAGACTGCCTTTCTAGCCGATGGAGAACAGTTGCCACAATCCATTTGACTTTCTTTAGAAGTTTGCTTTAAGGGGAGATGAATAATGTCTTATGAATAATGCTCATTATATAATTTAATCTTACCTCCTGCCTTAGAGATACCTCTAACTGTTCTGTATTGGTTGTGGTTGCTTCTGTGTGACTAAAGCACCACTTTTATATAGTCCTTTTTTTCAGACTAATTGGTACAAGCAATCCATTACGTGTACTAGTAATACTATTTTTTCCCCATTCCTTCCCACCCATATCTTAACCTTCAAAAATAGTTAATGAAGCATATAAATAGTAGTTGAAACCACTTCTCATAGAATATCATCATGTTTGAAACTAAGTGCTGAGTGTTGGTCAGCAACTGCTATAAAAAGTGAAAGGTAAATTTGGCATATAGCAGTGAAAGCTGAAATAGTAATTAGTCTTTTGACAAATAGACGAGTCTGGCTTGGCCAGCTGTCAGGATGGTTGTATACACATTTTGCTGTATTATTCTGATTGCATTACTTTGGGATTTGAACTGAACTCAGGGTAATTACATCGAAATATGTGTCACTGTTAAACAAGGTTATAAAAACGTGTGCTCTGTTTCTGCACCTCCTTCTGAGATACAGTGGCATTGCTGCTTGGTCTGTGAATTGTGCCATTGCAGTCATTTACTTGTTGGTTGTGATGTGAATAGAAGGTTTTTCAATATATTTATAAAAATTTATGTTTTGACCTCTTTGGAACTGGGATAGTATTATATACAGAGAGAAAGTACATGTTAAGACTGTGTTATTTGTGCAGGCTTGTTCTCATGAAATTATGATTGAGAGAGTTCCCATATACACATAAATGCTGGCATTTTTTCTTGGAGCTGTCTTGGGAATCTGAGTTAAAAATAAAGTAGATGATGAAACATGATGTATGTGTGCATTCGTTGTTCCATTATGCTGATAGCCGTGTATCTGGCATTCTGGAAAAAATATGAAAAGATAATGAGTAAACCTTTGTGCACATCCTATGGCTCAGAGAAGAAAAGAGGCTCTTCTGAGACTTGCATGTCGTTAGTGGTGAATATTGGAAAACCCCCTCTGCTTATCCTGCCTTGTGAGAAATGAGTCTTGAAAGAACTTTCACTTCTTTTACTGGTTTGAAAACATATTTGACCTCTTAAGAAAGGAAGCCAGGGAGAGTGCTGAATTAGTTGATTTACCATCTCTTGAAATACCTCCTTTACTGGTTCTGTGCCAGAATCTGAAGTGCTGTAGTGACAGCAGCCAAAAGGGAGCAGGGATTTGGATGGAGATAAAGGGAAAGATTAAAAAAAGTAGTCTAAACCTATATTTAATCCAATGGTCTTGTTATCTGAAGCTGGCCATTTCCAGGATCTCTGCAAACTTTTCCTTTAGTGAATGAATTGAGCCCTGTGTTATAATGACAAATACTTCTTCTGGGAAGTACTTATGTTCTGTTACATTAATGCTACAGTGAAAAGTATGAACTGTATTAGATATAAAAAATACAATTTTTTACATCTGTGATGCATGTGGATTATGGAGGTAAAGATGACCCAAGTGTCTGCATTGTTGAAAAGCAGGTTTTGGAATGGCATCCTAGGAACAGCTGCGGCTGAGTACACAGGAGTGTTGGGGGTACAGTGTGATTATAAGTGAAATGTACAATTTTTCTTTAGTCCAAGGAAAAAGGGGGATTTGTTAGTGTTTCTGATGGATTTACTACAAAACATTGGTAATTGAACATAGATTCTAAGATATTAATTCCTATTATGGAAGTTGACTCTTAGCTGATTGATTTCAGTAAACTTCTTCTGATTTAAACCAGCTGAGACTCTTTTCCACAATCATCACAGTGTTATTCACTTGAAGTATTCTCCTGTACTATGCACTCCCTGGGGCAGAGAGCTCCAAAGTCCCAAGGAAAGTGGTTTCAGGTCTCTTTAGAGGCAGATGTTCACCCTCAGTATTCAGCAGCATACCTCTTAATTTGAGAATGCCTAGTAATTAGGCATCGCAGAACTGAATTTAGCAGTACCTTATGATTACATATTGCCTTTGGAAATTTTGGTACTGAATGAGCTGGGTGCTTTCTATAATTCTACTTAAATTTCAGATCATCCTTTTTTCCCCACTCCTTCATAAAAATGCCTGCTAAAGGTTCATAAGGTAAACATGTAAAGTCTATATTATATAGTTATTTTTCCTAGACATGACCTTTTTATTTGTCATTAGAGCCCCATGTAGGGTACATGGTGAGTACATCCTCATTCTAGATTTTCTGAAGTCCCATCAAAGCCACAGCTGAACCAAGTGGAAAAAGATGGTCAGAGAAGCCTAAGCAGTGTCAGCAGTGGTTTTGAACAATCCATGAGAGTGTGCATAATGGCAATTTTGGAGATAAAGATGGCACCCATAACATCAGAGAAGTCATAGCAGGAAGAAGCAACTGGTTTTTAACCAAAGTGGAAAGCGGTGCATGGCAAAAGTGAAGGCTTTGGAATGGTGTGAGGACTTGAGAAGAGATTTTGAATAAAGGCTAAAAGCAGAGAGGCTTGGCATAAGAAGCTTTTGAGAGGCTGATTTGCTTTAATTAGGAGCAATGGATTAAAGTTCAGCATGCTGATGGAAAATAATTCCCTTACAGAGCCCTAAGTGAGAATCTGAGTCCGTTCCTTTGTTCCTTTAGTTGTCTTTAAATCTGTGGTGTATGGGGTTGTCAGCAGAAGGAATGTTTGTTGCTTCTTGTTTATTCGGGTCAGAAAAGATGTTCATGAAATATGTAGTCACACAGTAATTATGTCATCAGATATACTGCTACAAAACTCTCCTCATTGAAGAGGAATTTCCTTTACACCTGACGATAACATTTTTCAAAATAAAATATGTGAAAGCTTAGAAGTTTATCTTGGCAGAACATCATACCATTAAAGCAAGATTGAATGTATCCTGTCCAAATCTCTTGCTTCTTGTAATGGTGCCTAAGGCTACAGTCCTCCAGATGTTGCTACTACCAGCATTTACATTTTGAATGAAAAAAACTCTTGTTACCACAGACACTTTACAGTAGAAATTCTAGCTTTTTTTTCAGAACAATTTGTCTGGTGTAATGTAAAAAAAAATGTGTTGGGAAAAAAAAGTAGATTTTCCTCCTGCCTCCTTAAGAATTTTTTTCCCTTAGCATCACAAATAAGAAAGGATGGGGCAGCAGCTCTTTCATGCCCCTGGCTTCCCTATCCAGGTTAAGATTGCACTATTTGTCCATAAATAACTCAAAATTGCTTTAGTCTCAGGAAGGAAACAGAAGGTGCTGCAGTAGAAATAGTAGTGAAAGAGCAAGCAAAACTTTTCCTTGCACTAACACTGGCCAGACATCATCAGCATTAAACTTAATGAGCCTTATTGACACTGAGTCAGCTCACACTGCTTTAGCCTTAAAGGGACCTTAAAACATGTGAGAATGGGAATCGTTTCCTCTAAGTTTTGGTAATTAACACAACTACTCCCACGGGGGGATAAAGAGATGGTGGTAAGACAACTCCATTTTCTTAGTTTTGTCGGATACCAAAGGCAGCTTGCAGCTTTCTTGCTGAAGTGGTGGGGGTTTACAAGATTTTATGAACAAAAGGCAGGACCAAGTGATCAAAGGGGGACAAAGGGATGAGATAACAGGACACTGAGAAGATAAATGTATCTTTCTTAGTGTATATTATTAGGAAAGCCTTATGTAGTTCAGCTACATGGGAAGTCTTCAATTAGAACTAGATTAGATTATGTTTTAAGAAAAATGGTATCGCCACGTGCAGATCTACGTTAAGATTGCGTTGTCCTGCTCTCACTCACGGGTTTGCCTATTTTATGTGCTTACACGATTTACTGAGTTGGTATCTGAGGCTTGAATCTGATAAAGAAATTCATGGTGCAGCTGTATAGACTAATTTTCCAGTCTGTTGGTACTATTTCTGCCCTGTAGACTCTAAATTGGAGCTTACAATTGATTGTCAGTGTGAAGAAGAAGGGTGTGGAGGGCTGCTGATACTTTCAGGATCAGATGTTCAGCTCACCATCTTCCCACAAACAAATCTTGGTCATGAATTGGTCAGACTATTAGTATCAGTTCCAGGGAAAGTGATGGAAACACTCCCCAAGCAGAACATGTATACATTAGATTTGTCATGTATCTGTGGTTTTGCAGTAGTGAGAAACAAAGGTAACATACTGAGTCTCCGGTACAAGTTACTTGTAAAGGTAAATGATTTTCTCAGCTGCCATTTTTCCCTACATAGCACCTTTGCATGGGAACACCTTGTTAAGAACGATACCAGAACTGTGATGTGTATGGGGTTGATTTACAGGTTATACTTAGTCAAAATGAGAGAGATAAATCTGCTAAAAATCACTTTAGATCGTGATTTTATATGGTGGCGGTAATGTCATCAGAGATAGTATATTCAGCAAATACATACATGTATGCTTCATATGTCGTGTACTCTTTGTTTTGTGCTTGCACTTCAAATAATTTCTGTTCAGGCATGATATCCTGTGGCATAGATGGATGCTTGTTAGTAGAACAAGTAACATAATTCCTGAGTTAGAAAGGTCATAGATAGGGCAATGGGACTGGGTATCCAAAGCTGGAAAATGTATTAACATAGTTTAATCAGTCATACTAAATTCCACTGTGGCATATTTCCTCAACAAATTAGTTAAAAGGATTCTGGGTTCTGTCACTGGAAAAGAAAACACTTAATCTTTTATTCTAAAAATAATTTTTTTTCCTTTAATTATTGTGTCTGAAAGTTTGGGGATTTATTTTTATTTTTATTTTTTTGCCTTTTCACGAGTGTTAGTTATAATTTATGCTGTAATGTTTAAGACCTTGTATTAGGATATCTGGCTTCACCTGTGAATTTTACCAGGGCTTTGTTTTGCAGCATTGATGAAATTAGTTGCTCCTGTGTCTCACTTTCATTGCGTTCAGGTAATAAACCCTCCTGTGCTCTCAACTTCAGTGTGTCTGTAAAGTGCACACCACAATGTGATGTTGCTATCATCAGATAGGATTTCTAAAAATTACTGCAATTCAAAGAGCTAATTTGATGTTTAAATAAACTGCATTGTACAGCAACTCTTCCGGTGAAGAGCCATTTCTCCAAATATTGACAGAATGTGCACACAAACCATTGGCAAGCCAACATGCATTTTGGCAGGATGGTATGTTTAAGTTAGCAATAGTCAAGGAGAGCGATTTGGATGGATTCTTCCCAAGCACAGGAAGGCACTTCAGGAGGGGAATGCTGTTACCTTGCTGTGTAGTGATTCTGTAACAAACAGCACTCTTGTTGAATTTCACTCTTGGTATGTTCAGATTGAAGTTCCTTGTCTATTAGAGTGCTCGCTTATTTTCACAAGTACCCTAGAGAGATTTACAGTTTATAAGCTTCACAATGGGGACATCCCACCCTGAAATACCAACTGTACTATGATTCGCTGTATTGAAGAACTAATGTATGATTTTTATTTTTTTTTAAGGAGGAATGACTAATGGAGTTTTTAAAGGTACGAAAAGTAATTCATGAAGTTCAGTAATTCATGATATGGTAAAAAAAGGGTACTTACAAATTACTGTAAAAGTTGGCCTATTTCCATATACGCCATTTAAATACATATTAATTTAAAACCAGGTGCTTCTTACCTTTTGCCTTTCAGTATTACTCTGGCAGTTTTTCCTTCCTCCTGAGGGTTAAATGTGTAGGTCCTGTCAGCTTATCAGCCCTGACATTTTGTATGTGACAATGCTAACTGTGATCTCCTAACTCATGAATCTAATGGGAACCATAGTCTTCAAACGTGTTTTAAGTAGTTTTCTTGAATAGCACTCAGCATTTCTATACTAAGGTTATACTATGCCATAAAATAATGTTTATGTTCCTTTAGGCTTAATACCGTACCATTTGTAAGCTGAAGCAATTTAGAAAGAGATGTTAACTTTATATCCTACCAGGGAAGTAGTTTTATTACTGTGTATGCAAAGCAACAGGAAAGCAAAGCTTTGCTTTTATATTTTATTAGCTTTCATTATCATGTTTCAGGGCCTCTTCTTGCATCAGTATTTGCAGACATATAGAAGTCTTTCTTTATGAGCATACTAAAAAGAAATTAAGAAATTAATAATGTGGCTTCTGAATCTTTAGAAAAAGCACTTGCTTTAGAAAATGAAGAATTGTTTCAGCAGTGTATGTCCCAATAATGAGGCTTACAAATGCAAGATGTAGAAGAACAGCATTGTGCTTTGGCATCGGATTATGAAAGTGGAGTGGAGATGAAAGCAGTTATCTTAACTGCCAAGCAGAGAGATGTCACTGTTGGTAATGCCAGACATCTAAATATGAATCAGGTCTTAATATAGTCCTGAGATAACCTAAAATCATCAAAGTATTCTCCACGTTGTTTTTTATTTGCCCACTGATTTTATTCTTTGAGGTGTGCTTTCTGTGTTTTCTGTCATAAAAATGAAATCGAAAAACTGATGCAGAGATTTTTCAAATAGTCACAAGTTGTCATAAGCATGAATTTTAAGCAGATTACAAAGTACCATGAAATTCCATAGAGCTGTGAGAGTTCATAATACTGTGATAAGTGCTGTTCTGGGATGCAATTTTTACAGTCTCTGAAATGACTTTTGACTGGTTTTGGAAACTGAAATTCTACACTGAGAAAATTCATATATAGTGAAATATCCTGGTTTGGAAAGTTTTAAGAGTATATTTATTTTTTTACTTTTTTTTTTGTTTATATTTATACTGTAGAAGACAGCTCAAAAAGTACTATATATGGATACTGAAAAATTATTTCCTAAAGGAGCCTCGCCATGTTCAGTCCATTTTCCATGGAAATTCTAGCAGAACAGAATTTCCTATAGAAATAGGTGATGTCCCTGTTGTGAGAATTCACTGCATAAGAGTGTGTTTGCTAGTCACATTCTTAATCCAAAATATTTAATAGATCCAGGAAATTGAATTCCTCGAGTATGGAATGTCTTAGGTTAAAAACCAGAAACTATCATTTTACACTGTATTCTGCAGTAGTCAGAGGAATGTACTGTAGGAACCTGCCTGGAGAGCCATGCAGATCCCTTTTCATTGCAAATGAACTATGAGAGCAGCTAACGATGATAGAAATGTGACACAGGAAATGCCACATCACAATTGCCGCTTCTAAACATTTAAGTATAATGAGCCAGCTTAAGATTTCTGCAAATAATCTTCAAAATCTTAATAGATACGTGAGCTCACTGGTCTTGTTTCTGAAAACATATACGTTCTTCTCTCACTGAAGTTCATGGTATTATTAAGACTCAGTCAGAGCTTCCAAACCTTAAGAAACTGAAAAGGATGTGCAGGTAAATTCATAATGGTTTAGAGTGAACTTAGATGCCCATGCTTATACTTCTTCCAATTAAGAAAAAAATCCAAACAAACAAACATGCAAAAAAATCTCCTATAAGATGCCTGAGGTTTGTGATGGGAGGTGTAGTGAAATGGCTGAGATATAAGCTTATAATAATCTGAAAAAAGATTAGCCTTTCTAATCTGAGTTGATAACAAGCATTACTCATACTGCGTATTTAATTGGTTAATTTGCCATGTGTATTATCATTAAACCCCCTCTAATTTAGCTATAAACTTTTGAAATGTTGCCCACTGAAATGATATGCTTTTTGTCATTATACCTCTTGTCTTCCTGTGGTTCAATTCCAGACTGCTGTTCTTTACATAGCAACAGATTTTATTTAAATACTGTTCTACATTGATAATAATAAGCTAGGCAAATGTTATAGAGGAAAAGTTACAGCTGCTTTTTATCTGCTTGTTTCTGACATTGAATTTATTCAATTGATGGTGCATGTAAAATGCTGAAACAAACACAAAAAGATGTAATTCTAGCAATGAGAGATGTTTCCTTCCCGCTATGGTTGGGTATGTCATTCCAGAGAAGATAAGGAACCTCTTACACATGGTGTTGGTATCCTACTATTTCTTCTCAATACGGCAAGATTTTATGGTTGGAAAAATTAAGCTGGAAAGATATCCAAAATGAAGACTGAGTATCTGTTTCTTGTGCATTTGTAGTAGACCATTTCCAGCACCGCTAATATATGGTCTGTTCTGGATCTCGGTATAATTCCAGCAAATACCAAGTCTACTTTCTTAGGTTCAATTAGATGAGCATTCACGGGGTTCTTCTTCAGGAAGAAGAGATTTGATATGCATTTTGGTTGGTTTGAAATCACTGAGGATTGCGAAGGATCAGCCTTCTTTATTGCTAATTAAACTAGTTTAGACTTGAAAGGTAAAAATAGTTTCTTTCTTTGATAGCCATATTTGTAATTTCTGCATAAAAGGCCTTCTGTTCATAATTCTTTCGTGAATTGGTGAAAACCATTAAGAAGATGTTTTAGGTTACTGATATCTTAAGTTTAATTTCCACAAACAAATAACCTCACCATGAAGTGTAAACTGAAAAATGATGACATGGAATTATCTTTGGAGTTTCCTCAGTTGGTTCAGAATCCATTAATTTGCTTGTGTTCACATCTTTTATTTGTAGTAACTGCAGTTCTTCCAAGCGATAAACTATGTCAGTGTTAGTGTTGAATTAATATAAAGGATTTGGTCTCTCATTAAGCACATAAATACATATTAAAGGAACATTAAATTTACAGGAAAACTTCACATTTAAAAATAACTGTGCATTCCTGAATCAGCTGTTGTCTGTTTATGTCATGGTCTCTCTTGATGGCAAGACATGCTATTTTAACTCTAGAGTCCCAGGCTTACACAGTGCGAAGGGTGTCTTCCTCCAGAACAAGTAACAGTGTTATAAAGTCCAAAAGGTTGCTCTGAATGACAGCAGAATTTGAAAGAGGCAGGATGTTGCTGGAAGAGAAAGATGTCAAGATCAAGTAAGACAATGCAAAAAAAAAAAAATTATGCCTCTCTTCCTTCTCCTTGGCAAGTAATTTTTAATCAGATTTTCAGACTTCGGGAGGATTTACATGGTCCTTATTTTTGAGGTGCCACAATATTTTTGGGCCTAGACTGAAGAAAGTGGTAAGCACTACAGCTGAAGACGGAGTCTGTAATTCTACCATGTAAAATATTATTAAAAAAAGTACAAATGTAACAAAGCAGACATACAGAATTAAGGATATTTTAATTATTCTGACATTCTTCCATAAAATGAGGGAATGATAATTCTTGCTTATAGAAAGTGTATGAGATAAATTAATTATATTTTGTGAAGTTCTGAGGTGTTATCATGGTGCTGAAAATCTTAGGAGGAACCTAAAATAATCCAGTGTTTAAGTGGTGTGCACGCAAAACATGGGCTAAGGAAACTCAGTTTGTGTACCACGTGGTAGAGAAAAGAAGAACAAAGATTTCATTATGTATTTTATCAGTGCCTTGAACATTTTTAGTCATATCCTAAAGCATTTACTGCAAGATCATACACCAAAACATGTTGTCTGTGTATTTTGCCTGTGTTTTGCTTTTACAGATGCTTAGCTGAGCACATATTTAAGCTTACTTTTTCAGCACAGCATAACTTTAAATGCAAGTTTAGTCATACTAAAATCAATCTATTAAGAGGTTTATAATCTTAAATAAATAAATACTGCATCACTATATCATTGAATTGGAGGTAAATGTCTAAACTGATTCCTATTTCTCATTAGCTATAACCATTTTATAGGATTAGTTGGTCATCTTGTTGCCAGGAGATGAGCAGAGAGAAGCAACTGGTTAACAGCTGGTTGCATCTGGTCACAGCCGGGAAGGCACAGCAATAGAATAAACAATTCCTTTTTCAACAGCTGAATTTGCAGTTACAGTCTACTGAATCAAATAAGTGCAGCTTTCCAAGTATAATTTGTTAGCTAGAAACATAAATTATCTTTAGAAACATTTAGAAGTGATCTGAAAAAAATATTTCTTCTTTTAACATCCTTTCTCTCTCTTACTATTGTTATTTTTAATTCCCATCTTCGTTTTAAACATTGGAAACATCTACTAATAGACAACATGCTTAAGCATTTTAATTCTTTGTGCTTTGTACGTTAATGTACATCTCTCTGTTTCAGTTTCTAAAGATTCTGTTCTCTCCTGTTTCACTTCCAGAAACACTTAAGAGCTGTTTAGGTATTTCCTGATACCCACCAAGGACCTTGCTATAGGTTTTTATTGTCCCTGGAAAGTCACCAGATACAATATTGATGGGTAACAGTAAAACACTTTATTAAAGAATAAATGGAATTTGGAGTGTAGTTAGTAATGGATTGCCTGAATATACTACTGATGCGTCAACAAGTACGTAGATACATCACAGGTACTAAAAGCTGAGTTAATTGATGTTAATATTCTCTATTTCTGTTGTCAAAGATTCTAGAAGACCCAGATGTAGCCCACAGCCTGACCAGAACAGCTTCTGTGTAACAGAATGAAAAGACAAACTCTATTCTAGCTGACTTAAACTATAAACATAAACAAAAAGACAAGAAAGTCAAATTGCAAGTAAGCAATGGACTTGTGACTCAAAGAGCATCTTAATTGCAAGATGGCATTTGGGATGAACTGAATACCCTGGGAAAACATTGATTAGAGACGTATCGTGTTCCAGAGTATCACTCTGCTTAGTCAAGTGCTGTACTTTTCACAGTGCAGATCAATCTGAATGTGCAGAATTTATTGTGAAATCAAACTAGAGTCACAAGAGAATTGCCTCAGTCTTTAGAGCCATGTCAGTCCATAATATCTACTTGTCTTGGAAAATGGTGGGGTGTAAGCAGCAAAAGGAACCGTAAGACCACACATATAATAGATTGCTAAACCAGGCTGCATCAGCTTTAGGTGAGTTTTTGGCAGATCAAAAAGCCTTTCAGGTTATCTTTTGGTCCATATACCACTGTAGCTGCAGTTGCTGTTATGTAATGCCTTTACCTGCACTACATAAGGAGCTATTTCCCAAGGAGACAGACAGGAGACAGAAAAGTTTATCTAAGTTCAAAGAGCCTTAACAGTTTCTTCCACCTCCTCGTATCTCCCGGGTAAATAAAAACTGCCTAATTATATATTTACTCATGAGACTAAAAGGCTTTCTTCGAATTTGTTAGTACTAAATGCATAACTGATCCATATTTTAGAGTGTTCAGGACTTTCTATTGTTTTTTTCTTGTAAAGTGAACAAACATTTGGGGTCTGGTTTCATAATCTTTTATTTAATCTGGTTTTATTATAATTGCCATTTTGTCTGAATAAGCACAAGTGGAGTAAGCCCAAGGGTATATTTTAAAACTTCATTTTACATGATGCAAAAATCATTTGAGTCTTTTAAAAACAGTCTTTTCTATTTCAGATTGATGTGAACCAATATGACATGGAAAAATTATTTCCCTTGCAAACGAAAAACTTACTATTATGAGTGTTAGGTCCTAATACATGGGATATTAGTGCATCTTCTTCAATAGTACATGCAGAATTTTATGACATTTTGTTTACTTATTCATCTGAACTTTGATATGTAAAAAGCATCATAGCCACAGCCAGAAGTGACAGTAATTTCCTGATTACGATTGTCACATAGCTAGATGGACAGGTACATGTATTTTAAAAACATTTTTCAAATATTAAAGTCAATAATTGAAAATAAACTATTTTACTTTACACTCACCTGTATGTATGTATGGCTGTGGTTCATAAAGGCCATCAATCAAATACCTGAAAACATCCCTCGTGAGGCCAGCTGCTCAAATAATGTATTCTTCATCCATTCTATCATCTTCAATCTTACCCAAAAGAAATATTAAAGATATGTTATTTACCTTATAAGAACAAATCTATCACAATTTTCTTTTTTTTTTTTACTTTACACATAGTCACAAGATCAGCATATGTAGCATCCTCTGAACAAATCCACAAGCTGGCTTATATCAGTGGAATGATGTCTCCTGCTAGAACCAAGGCTGGTCTGCATCTATGTACATTCCTTCTTTCATTTGAAATGTGGTGCAGCCTTAGAACTTAGCTTTAGGTTTGAAGAAGTCTGAAATCTTAACACAGTCCACATGGAGCTCAGTTGAGCCCAGAATCAAAGAATAGGGGGTCTGAAAATGATGAGACACTAAGAACAAAAAGAGGAACCAAAAAAAAAGGAACAGACAACAGAAAAGTCTGTTTCACTCTCTGTAGAGTAATAAGCAGCTAGCACAGAGACATGAACTCTTCGGGGTCCTTTGGTTAGCCTGTCTGCAGAAGGAATGAGTGGAAGTGTCTGGTCACATCTCCATGACTGCTCAATACACTTAATAATCATTGAATCATAGAATACCAGGCTGGAAGGGACCTCAAGGATCATCTTATCCAACCTTTCTTGGCAAAAGCATGATCTAGACAAGATGGCTCAGCTCCCTGTCCAGCTGAATCTTAGATGTGTCCAATATTGGGGAATCCACCACTAAAAATAACAACTGCCTGAGGAAGGAATGAACCTAAGGTCTGTGATATCAGCCCATCGTTACTGTCCAAAGAGACTGCAGAATTAGTTACTTTAGAATACATATATTTTTTTCTGATTTGTTACAGCATTCCCAAAAGGACAGACTGAGGATTGAATGGAGCTTTTTGATCCAGGAGACCTGTACAGCAGTACTACCCTGTAAGTGTGTAGATCAGCTACAGCTTGGCTAGATTAAAAAAGGGACATGGGGATAGCGATCATGTCTCCAAGCAGCATTTAGATGTTTAATTTTAGCCGTGCAAGTTAGAAGAACATGTCCTCACAACATAAAATGTTACTGATAATACATACATGTATTTTTACTATGAACCATTGCTATTTCTTGGTGCCAGTAACTCATCTGCACAGGTCTGAAAATGAATGTTAGTGTTTCACCCTATGAGTAAATGCAATGATTAGGATAGTCACAAGGTGCAGTCCTGCTATTTGTGAGTGAGGCATGGCATGATCTCATACAATTTTCTGGTCTTCCAAGAAAGCAGATCAATGCAAGACACATTTATCACATTTAATGATAATTATATCTAAGCTCACTGTCATCACATAACAACTTCTGATGTCCAACATTGTGACTACTTAAAGATGAACAGCCTTTCAGGGAAGAAATGGTATTATTAGAAAATGTTCTTTCTGTTCCCATTATCCTGTTGACCATTATATTCATTCCACTCAATGTATAACTCACTGTATCAGCACTGAATCTGGTCCTGATCCAAGCACAGAAGGGTGGAGATTTTTAAATTCCAGCCATCTGTTTGCTCCTTAAAGGAATGCTGATCAGCTACTAAAGTCACTGTCAGTGGCAGGTAGAGGAATGTGAAGAATGCTTAGAAAAAATCCATAAAATGTATCTGTTGTTTTCTTATCTCTTCTCTCAGAACAACAAGACACTTAGCATCACCCCTGTAATTATCTTTTGGCAAATTGTTTCATTAGCATTTCCTGCCACAGACAGAACAAATTGTCATTATTCTTCTAACCTCAATTTCTCCTTATCTAGCTGAACAAATGTAGTGTGGCCACAAAAGGTGTCTATTTTAACTACAGTCGGCTGTATTCTTCTACTGTTACGCTTCTGAGGCTTTCAGACAGATTTTTGCTAATACCAAGAAAATAATTTTAAAAGTGATTATTCAGTGTCTTAATTGTTCATAAAATATTTTGTTTGCTTTTTTGCTCCATTGCTGTCAGGGGTTTGAGAGCAGCAATAGGAGAAAATAGCAGACAAATAGAGGTATAAGATCCATGTGAGCAGCATCCTGGTAGCATTCTGGAAGGCAATAGATATCACATTAAAGTCTTATTTTCTCACTCTAGGAAAAATCCAAATTACAGCTTTGCATGTGATCTTATATTATTTGTGCAATTTTCTATGGCTTATTTAGTCCGTGATGACCTTGACTAGTAATATCTGTTTTGACTACAGCACTTTGCCTTTTTTGAACGTAAAGTCATGAGGAGTTTGAGGCTAGTTGGGAAAAAGGTTTAGTTGCCCAGTCTGTGGGTGAGTTTGGGATTAGAACCGTTAGCTCCTAAAGCAGTGTTCCTTCAAAGAGCAGTGGAGCAGTACCGCTATGAAAGCTGTCATTACAGTGTGGAGAAGCCAGGTGATCCCATTGGGAATAGTGTGCACTGCTCTGCAACAAGTACAGCAGCACTGCTTGTAGAAGAGTGGTACTTCTGTCAAGCTGCTGGATACCACATATGCTCTTTGGAAGGCAGCAGACATGCAAAAGTGAGTTAGAGCTGAAAAAAAATTGGTCTGTAGGCTTTCAGCTAATGTATGTTGGCACAGTGCCATGAAGATATGTGGCTTTATTAAATGTAAGAGCTGATGCTTATGTGTAAATTAGGACTGCCACCTGGCTGGTTTCCAGTTGTCTTGCCTGGTTTTATTCTCAACTTGCTGGCTGCTGTTAGAGCTACTGTACAGGTTGGCCTGGACATTCTCAGCAGACATTTTTCTGGAAGGAGGCTGGCCTTTTTGTGTCAAAGATGACTGCATTTCACCTGTGTTTTAACAAAAAAGTGTCACTGAAGTCGCAGAGGTGATTAATCTGTAAAGTTAATGGTAGTGATCACCCTGACAAAAAAATAGGTCATTTAAACCAAAATGTAGTAAATCCAGGTTAGCTTCATCTAAATAAAATTATGGTGAAAAGACAAGCAATCTGTTTCTTTTTATAGCCTTTTTGAATTATAACAGTTACGTAGATGAATGTAGATAATAAGTTATAACAGAAACGTATTTTAACACTTACTGCATTATAGACCAACAAATGCTAGGAGACAAAATTTCAATTTCTAAGTACTTTATGAATATGTCTCCTCTTTATTTCTTTCTTGGCTTTTGTTTTCTGTCTGGCTCTAGAGATATGCCAATTGATAAACTTTCTGTGCTTAATCCAGTTACTGATAATGACCGTTTTCTCATTTTTTTTAAGAGAAGGTGCTCAAAACAGTGTATTTCCAGACCAGTCAACATCATTTCTTCTGCAGGGCCCGTGACAAGGTTGAGAGTGCAAGGTCTGGATGTTTCAGTTATTTTTATGTCCAAACTGTCTGAAGGATTATTTTATTATCTCACTCAACCGCCACTTTAAGACAGATGTGACTCTTGTAAAGTTCAGGTGGATGCCCAAATTTGTCCTCACAATTCAAAGGCAATGTTTGTGTTCCGCCCAGGTATAGAAATGTATGGCTGTGCTACACGATATGAAGCCTAACTGGCTGTCTTTGCTTTTATGAAGTTGTGCAATCTTTCTTCTGTCTTTGAAATAATTAGGTTAAAGAAGATTTGCATTCCCTGTATAAATGAGAAAGAAGTGTGAACATTCATTCCAAGTATGCTGTCAACCCTTTTTTTCCCACATATAATAGTATCCGGATGTTCTATGTCTGCTAGAAACAACTCTCTAGCACCTAATACTTATAATATGTGTATAAACAAAGAGGTCTTGTTTACATGCCAAATGCTTGCACTCACTGTGCTGTCTGGTGCTGGAAATAGAGTTGTGTGGCTGTGAGTGATTCCCATCCTCTGCAAGCATTTTTGTTCTGCTAAATGACTAATCAGATCATTATAGGTATTCCTATAACGATGAAATATGAATGATGAAAATGGAGATGAGTAGCATGGGCATAATTAAAGAAAAAAAAGAGTATTCTTTTGTAGATGTGATTAGGTCTTGGCCCTAAGTACAATACAAGTGGTAAAAAAGCCCCCCAAGCAGAAAAAAATCTGTTCTGTGCTTCTCTTAACATTAAGTAATCTGCTGTGATCAAATATTCAACACATCACACCATACTGCTCTCATTTCAATAATTTTGGAACAAAAAGCAGAGGAAATTTGATGAGACATCCATCTAGCTTTCAGGATTAAGATATTGTGTTTGGATAAGCTTTTAAATTAAGGACTTGTTATCATTTTACACCCTAACAGTTCATGCAACAAGTACAGCAATGAGAAGCTGAGACAGCTATACCTTGTAAAGATTTGTACACTCTTAACACAGTTTCCTGGCAGTTCAGATAACATCAAATTTGTTACCTTTACAATATATTGCTTTGATATCTCTGGCATTTTTGTGTGTTGGAAAAACATCTTAAAGATGCTAAAGTTTATGAAACAACTTTGCCTTCAGGGGCACCAACAGTTCACAATCTGATGTATCAGCAATCCTCCCCCCCCAACAGTTAGTTTTTTAAATTTTGCAACTTTAAGATAGTCCTAAAGCACAAATTTTCTTAAAAGTATATACTTACTGTTTATGTCTGTTGAAATTATCTAGAAAGATAATTTTAGCTAATGGATTTTAAATGTTCTATAATTTCTGAACACTCTTAATATCTATGTTGCGTTTTATTCTTCCATCACTGAAACTCATGCAATCTAGCTGGCCTTTGTCAATTAAAAATGCTTAACTGCCGGCCGAGCCAGTTTTTCTGGCACCTCACGTTGGATTTCTGAAAACGTATTCAGAACTATTTGAGATACGGAAGGAAGTCACAACATTAGCATAGCATGTAGATCGATCTTCTTGCTTGCTGTTCAGCCATCTCCTTTTATTTATTTTTTTCTGCTGGAGAAATGCTTCTTTACAATTTTCTCACAACTGCCAGAAGCTGAATGACCTTGGTCATGGCAATAAACCTGAACCCAGGAGATGAACCATTTATTAGAATGGTTTCCTCCATTTCCCAGTTAGGAAAATGTCAAAATTTCTACCAAACAAAATAAAGGTAAAAAGGACCCAATGTTTTCTGCTTTCCTGGCCCGTTTCTTAAGAAAAAGCCATGTAATTCTGGTTTGTCCCCTTTAAGATGTACATATTGCTACTCAGATACTCTGCATGCAATCTAATTATGTAATGAACATGTCTTAGGGCCTATATTTAAGTATCTGGTATTCACATTTGAAGGTCTTTACCTCTATAGATCAGCTAGTTTTGTCTTTTGCTTCAAAACATCCCTCACTTCCCATTCTAATACTTCTACACTTTTTGTGTATTTCTGACAGTGAATTGTCTCAAGATTTTTAATCTATAGAAAATATAATGGAAAAATGCCAGGACTTTGAAAAGTGAGCAAGTACAGGGAGGAGGAAGAAAACTTTGTTTGTGCAGTACAAATTTTATTTTAGCAGAGCATTGGGCTGTTTTCCAGTGGGAGAGAGCTGTAAAAATAGATTGTTCTGTGAGTCACAGCTAGGGGATCAAATGCTCTCACTGGAACACAAATACAGTGTACACTCAAACTGAAGGAGATGTGAACAAATTAAATTGATGTGATAAAGAAAATGAGGAATCAAAGAGTTGCATACTAATGCTAGAAACCCAGATGAAAACCAATAATAACTAGAAATTGTAATTGCACTTGGACATGAACTAAGTATTAATGATAAGGAAAATAAAAATTTACACAGTATATATATATTTTTCTGCTTTTGGAAAGATGGTTTATGAGTTTGTATCATTTGAGAAAGATTAAGTCTTTCATCCATTCACCAGCCAAATGGAAATTAAAAAAAATAAATAAAAAAGCATCTTCTAGAGACAGTCTTTCTAAAATCTTTTTTAATATCAGAGATTCCGTAAAAAATTGGTTTGTCGTATACCTTACCTGATATTTACTTGGAACTTCCAGCAAAAATGTGACAACTTTGTGAAACTACTAATGGGTCAGTGTAGTATCACTATTCATTAAAGGCAGATAAGAGAAGTGGAGTAACTTCAGGCTGGATAGCATGGTACAAAACCTAGGAGGGAGAGGGCAAGAGGACTGACATCGGATGGATTTTAAAAAGAGCGAAGAGTGAAGAATATAATTGATCAAGACCATTTTCTGAGAATTAGTTTTTCTCGAAGAGTTTGTTGTGATACTTTGGCAAGATTATGACTGTTTCAGAGAACAGTTGTGTAGTTATATTTCTACTCCTGTAGGGTGAATGACTTCATATTGCCTCACACTATTATTCAAAATACTACACAACATACTAACAATAAAGCATAATACCAGAATAAGTGATGGCTAACTGAAAAATCACAAAAATAGCTGTTAATAAAACATCATCATACAGGTGTCTGCATTTTTGTATTAGAAATCATCTTTTTCAACATTTTCATCAACGCCTTGTCATCAGTAAAATCACTACTAATGAGATTTCCATCAAATATAACAAAGGGTGCCCTGGAAACTACTGAGGAAGTTGGTCCATGCCAAAATGTTTCTAACGCCAAGTACTCGATTTGAAGATCTGTGAAGATTTTCTCATTTTTCTTCTTCAGTTTCTCTGATCCCATTGCATCTCATCTTTGAGTATTCTCATTAAAGGAATAACCTGTTCCAACCTGAAAAAAATGTTAGAATGGAAAGGAATGTTAATATATTTTCTTCTTTTGTACTTAACTGTTACTGCTTTTATATACTGCAATATTTTTTCACTCAAAGCACTTAGTGTCACATAGGTTGCTTAGGTAGGCAACCAGAAAAGCAATGGTACTTTTGTCACTGAAACAGTCATGCAAAAATTAGTGCATAAATGCAGAACAGCCTTTGTTTCTGAGTATTGATGTTTTGTTGGAAGTAATGCCTAAATAACTAATATAACTTTAATATGCTACATTACCTCTACCTGTAGCTTGTGCCTGCTATTTGTTTATCCTTCCAGGTGTCAAAAAATATGTGTAAAATATGGAAAGCACATATTAGGTGGAAAGATTGCTGAAGATGTAGAAAGTAAAACCCCAAAGCCTTTGTGCTGTAACTCCATTTAATGCAACTGAGATGAACAAAATTTTAGCAGTGGTGAATGTTGCTTAAGCTGTTAATTTGCTAAACAACAGAGAAGGGAGAAAATAACTCTTTTAATGAAGGTATTTCCTGAAGTTATGTATTAAATATGAATGCATACCATAAAGAACACTGCCTCACTGATCCATTAAGACCTTCCAGAACAGTGCACTGTGAACAGGTACTACAAAAATGAGGAATTTTTGAGAGTTTCATTTAGTTATTTCAGTATGAGTTTTTTTTCTTTGAGAAAAGCCCTCCATCATGATGAGTGCAATAGTAACAACTTCTAAATAATACCACATAGTCATCACGCCATCAGATATATATATTCCACATTAAGTTTCACTGGAAGGCTGTTTTTCCCTCTTTCTTAAAAAATTTAATTGTGCCTTAATTTTTATTCATTGGTTCTGCCCTTTGTACCACCTGCCCAGGTCTTTGAGGGACAAATATCCCCTACTTCCTTACTAAGGATAGATGAAGGGCAGGCAGTGTCCTAACAACATCCCAGTTAAGTGTCTATAGATAAGGGGAATGAAGCCTGGCTTTCATTTGCTCTCTACTAAGTGTATGTAATGCACATTCAGACTGAAAGAATGACAGGACATGTGAACTTGGATGCACTCTACTGAAGTCAATAAATTCTGTGGGGCCAGTGTCTTACCCTTTTTAAAGTGTGGCTCCATTGATTCACAGCATGATGAGGATCTCTGCCTGCATATTGTCATGGGCCTTGAATAGTCTTTAGCTCTAGAAGAACTGAATATTAGAACTCTAATTTACAATCAGCACTGTAAAATGCTTTGTCCTATTCACATTGTCTGGCAGCAGCAAGCACAAATGTGTTTATTGAAACCCATTCCAGGGCATTGTAATTGTCCTTATGTAGGCAGTTTTAGAAAGGCAGAAATATATAATTCATGGCAATCTTTAAAAACCGACTGACCAAGACTCGTGACAAATGCTTACAAGTGGGGATTAAAACCTGAGCTTTCAGTGGGATAATTAGTTTATTCCAGCACACTGAAAGGCTGTGGTTGTGATGATGATGGGTGCCATCTGATGAGTAAGGGGTCATATTACAACACAAGAACATGCTCCTCCTTTCCCTCCCCTCTCCTCCATATAGACCTTATTCAGCCAGCTATGATACTGCTTTTCAGAAGGGGGAAAAAATGGGTTGTTTTAACTCTGCTATTTTCTGGATCTTTTCAAATACTGATTGACAGTCCCCATTTGGCTAGAGCAGCATCTGAGACCACAGATGTCAAAGAGAAATGTTTGCAAATTCTGTTTCCTCTCTTAAAGTAATTATTTTTAGTTTCTGACGAGGAGGCAACTACACCCAGATATTCATAAACAGATTCCTAATGCAAAGGCTGACAGCAAATTGGCTGTGCTACAAAACAAGTTGTACCCTCTGTCAGTAGGTTCCAAACTCTGGATTTTCTTTCTACCAGCATTGCTGGTCACAACATGTGAAGACAGCAACTGGGTAATCATTTTCCATCTTTTTTATATAGCTAGTCAGGAATGTATTCAGACAGGCAGCCAGTAGACTGAAGCCATTGCCACACTAGATAACCTGTAACTAGGGTCTTTAAGTCAGGTAGCTTAGTCTGCAAATTCTTATCCTTCGATTTATGAGATTAAAATACTGAAGATTAGATACGTGATCACTAGTGGACTTCTTACCATGTGTCTTATCCACAAATAACAGAAGAAGACAACTATGATTTTTTTTTAAAGTATATAATCCTGATCAGAAGAGCAACGTCGCTTTATAGAATATCAGCTGACTATCAAAGTATCAAATACTCTTTATTCTTTTTGCTCCTTACTACTTTCAATTTGTTTGGTTTCCTAAATTTACTTTCTGTACTAATACAGTGTTTTCCAAGTCTTTTGTAATCAAGCAGTGACACAAAGAGGTATTACTGGGTTTCTTATGGCAGATCCTGAGGTACATAGTCCATTCTCAGGAGAGTAAGAGTAGAAAGCTAAACCAAATATAGGAAAAATTTTTTTGATCTATTAAAATGCTTCTGAGGAAAAAAAAATCATAAGTAGGTAGCCTGCAGATGATAACAACTCCTATTAAGAAGAGAAATAATAAAGCTGGATCATGAGAACTAAATCACTGGCCGCGCCGTAGTTAAAGATTAAACCCTTCATGCTAAAGGAAGTCAAAGCAAGCTTATTGTGACAGATGGACCTGCCTCTGCAAAGGACAAGTCTAGTGAAAACAGTTTTCCTCAGATGAAGATGTTAACGAGCAGTACAGGAACTGAAATGCATCCACATCAAAATAAATACCAAGCCATATAGCAAGAATCCAAGTGTGAATAATGCTAGAGATGGGATTTATTTGCGTAACGCAAGTAAGCACAATGTTATACAAAGGTGTCCAGTGGAAAGGCTGAGATGTTATTTACAACATAAAACATACTAGGATAGCATGCATTTTATTGATTTTCTTGCTTATAAAAGACTCACCCAAAAGAAGTATGAATTGTTTCAGACTTGAAACTCATGTTTGTGAGATTCCTGCTGATGTCACTGGGACATCATCCACATCATACAGACGTAGTGGCATTTGGGAAAAAAGTGACATTTATACCACAGATGAGAGATCTGCATTGCAACTGAGTAAAGGAAACTTTGTTCTTGGCCTTTAATAAACTTCCTGTCACATGTATCACTCCTGGTCTCACTAACTTCAATCTTAGTGAACTTCCTTCTTTCACGATTAGTGAAGTGCCTGTAGCTGAATATCAGAGATTAGTTATTTTCTAAATGTCAGTTTTAGCAGAGTGTAAATGACTGGAGAGGACAAGGGTGCAATGTATGTATGCAATACTTTGATGTGTGGAGATTAAATATTTTATGGGATGAATCATTTCCTGATGCCTCAAATGTGTGGGGTTTTTTTCTTTATTGTTAAAAAAGTGGGTAGTTGCGTTATTACATTAGTGATGATGAACGCGAAGGCATTTCGCTTATGAACTCAGAATCACACCTCTCCATTAACTCCTTTCATTTAATTTAATGGCTGTCCACATGATCCCATGTTTACGTAGCATGGTGGACTTTTGATGTGGTAAGGGTTTACATTGAAACACACACTCTTGGTTTGGAGAGATACAATCAATGTCCTTTCACTGAGAGCAGGTTTCGTGAAATAAACCCACCAAAAGCTTTTCCTTGCAAGCTTAATTCATAGAAACTGGTATCAGCTTGTTCAGGTTTTGTTTCCATAAAAAAGGCATTGCTGTAGTTATTGCCACCACATACTGCTTTTGGACACATGCTAACTTGACACTGTGTTGTGTTGATAGGTCTGTAAAAGGGTCTGGCAGCAGTTTTATTGTGACCCCCAGTGACAGTAGATGTGCTAAACTCTATTTATGACATTATGAAATGTGCAAGCTAGCTAAGGGTCACACCGGGTCAGTATTAGGACAAGAGGTTTCTAAGAAAAAAAGTGTATTGATGGAATCAAACATTTATGATTTCTCCAATAAAAGTCAATACCTTTTAAATTCAGAAGCTAAGTAGATTCAGATAAAGCCTGGATCTGTAATTGTTGAGATCTAAGTCTGAAAATTCTACAGCCAAGCTAATTCCATGATAGAGTATGTAGAACTACACATAAAGACAGCTCAGTTACAAATGGTTGTCAGACATGGCTCGCACAATCAAGCGTTAAGCAGACGTGGATGATTGGCATGAGCGGCATATTTTTAGTTAAGAAATTAAATGTCAATATAATTATTATTTTTACCTTTTAATTGTAAAAGAGTTTGAAACAATCAGATTTGAAAATGACTTTTTCATTGCATTAATTAATTACTTTTTAAATTGCTTATCCATAGGGAATTGGATCTGCTCCGTTGACTTTTTCACTTTCCCTCTTCAGGTTTGTCTCCAGGGCAAACGTCTCTTTAGCTACACACCTGGGCTAGAAGAAACCTCCCATTTCAAACTCCACTTATTGTGACAGTGCCTGTTATGACAATCCTATTGCAGAGCTGGAGGTGTGACGAGGTAAGCTGTAGGTCATAAAACAGCTAACCCTTCCAGGTCATACTACTATTTCAAAGTAATTTTGTCTCAGTTCTAGGGGAAAAGGGTGTAGTTTGGGGTTACTTCACTGAAAGTGTTGTCAAGCGTTGGAACAGGCTGTCCAGGGAAATGGTTGAGTCACCATCCCTAGACCTATTTAAAAGACGTGTAGGTGTGGTGTTTACAGACATAGTTTAGTGGTGGACTTGGCAGTGTTCAGTTTACGGTTGGACTCGATGATCTTAGAGGTCTTTTCCAACCTAAACGATTCTGTGATTCTGTGTACAAACTAGGAAAATCAGAACAGGCTAGACAATTTTGTTATCATCTACAGTAAGCTGTGCTAGCAGTGTTATCTGGGGCTAGGTTTCATGTCTATACTGCTTTCATGTCTATACTGCTAGCCTTGTGGAGAGCTGATGGGAAGAGGGATTACTGAAGCTGGCTTTGTGGATGAGGAAAAAAACATTCCACAGAAGTACCTGTGTACAGTATGAGCACACATCAGTGACTTATGCAGTGCTCTGTCTTTGGCTTTTCCTGTCTTCTTCTGCAGGCCAGAAGAAAGAAATAAGTCTATGTATGCTAGTCTAATCTTGTGTTTGTAAAGACCAACACTGTCTGTCCCTCTGACTTGTCTTTACAGTATGCACGGTATGAGACAGATTAAGCTCTTTATCCTCATGTCATACTTTCATCTTAGAGTATCCTGGAATATAAATAAGGTAGACCTTGTTTATTTCAGTTTTGATGTTCACCACAGGGTGATCTGTGGCTCCATTGTACCTGGAATGCAAAACAAACAGGAGAACATTAGCTATGGACTTTCCACTTTGTATTATACTGGTCGAGTGTCTTTTTTGGCTCTCTCAAAAGCAGCAGGAGCGAGCTCTCATGCCCTGCCTTGCTCATCCCACTGCTTACTCCCAGGCTGATGCATCAGGCAGGTTGTAGAACATGTAGTTACTACCTACAAACATACTGCTTCACTGGTTTCTTACAATAAAAACGTGCCGAAAAGAAGCACAGCAGAAAGGACATATAACGCAACAGAAAATCCAGCTCTCTTTATATTTGATGGGGGCTTGCAGTGGTGAATGTTTACTTTTAGATTGTGGCATGAAAACAAACTAAACCAACTGCTGGTTTCGGAGATGGAATTTTCTATGTGGTATGTGTATCATCTTAAGCTTTTTTTCTCCCCAAGACTTAGATTAACTAATGTTTGAAAATACTACAGCCTGCTCAAACTGATGTTGATGACACTCTTTCAGAATGTCAGGAAATGAACACTGGTTGGTCCATGGATACCATCACACTAATGAAAAGTTTATGCATATTGGCCTGGGCAGTGACAGGGTTACTCAGTGATCAGTTATAAAGAGGCTTGTTTTAAAATGCTCTGATGCCATGTAGCGAATGCTCTCTGAGGTTTTTTGGTTCTCACCTGCCAACTTGTGGGCTTAAATGTCTATCATGAGTCCATTTCCCCGATTGCACTGATGCTGCAAGACCTTGTCCCTCACAGCAGAGAGAATTAAATCTTGAAGGAGTACCTTAAGGATCATAGAGGGAATACTGAGGGAGAGAATACGTATGCAGCTTCCCCAAAGTCTCTTATGCTCTGAACTTAAATTCAGTTAACGTTGTAGAGGAACATGTCTCTCAAGCTGCAATGCTTAACCTGAGCAATCTCAGCTCTATTTATTATCTTTAAAAAAAAAATTCCATCTTTAGGAAATAAGGCCACAAACAGTGTAGCTTAAGTATAGCACTTATAACAATATAAATGTGAATCTAAGAGGTCCTAAAAGAGAAAAAAAAAAAGACATGGCTGAAACAACACATTCCTCTTAACTGGAAATCAACCTTCACTTCCTAGTGTTAATTATTTTGAGTCAGTTTTGCATTTAATTTCCATAAAAAGGGCATGAGAAGGGTTAGAAATCTGTGTCATCTACTGTGAATGAATTCTCTTTTTGAAGCTTTACAGCCTACAGTATTTAAATGATGCTATCACTGAATATTTTTTCTCAGTCAAGAACTAAGCCTAATGAGCCAAGAAGAGTACAGGCACGTGTTTCGTCCCTAAGAAAGAATGTTTATACTCAAAGAGACCTCTGGAGCTCGGAATACTACACAATTACCACTTAAAGGTCTGCAGAGCTTGCTCAAAGCAACAATTTGTACTGGAAATGCACATAGTAAGAACTCCTTTGAAAGTAGCTCCTGTAAAACAACTACCATTCTTCTATTCTGTTTTTCTTCCCATTCATTTCCATTGCACCCTGAACCTTGCATTACTAAACAAGAAGCAATTCTGCAGTAGATATTTTGAGCTAGAAATAAGAGAGATTTCTAAGAGATTTTCTTTTTTTTACTCATATATAAAGGAATAGATTCTGCTTTCAGTTATACCATCACAAACACTCCACAGATTTAATACGATTTACTCTGGGTTTGCATACACGAAGACACAGTTTGGCAGGCTATTCACCAAACATCAAGTAGCTTAAGTTCAGCATCCCAAAGTTGAAAATTAATGTGAGTTGTAAGTATCGAGGTAAATAGATACTCTATACATAAGAATATTCTAAATAACATATTCTAAATAACTTTTTTTTATTTCTTACAAAGAATCTGTGTGAATTTGCTACTTTGTTAAAAGTCAGCAAAGGTAAATCTAATTAAATGTTGTTACCTCTCTGCATCATCAAATGCATCGTATTTTTATTCCTTATTAGATAATGTTTTATAAAGAACTGATCTCTTTTCTAGTTTCAAGGCCCAAAATATTGTATGCCAGGTCATATGCTGAAAAAATTTTACCATAGGTATGATAATTATACTCAAATAGTAAGCTGCTTTATTCTCATTTTAGTTATCTCGTAGGTCTGAAATCAGAACCCAGTCTTGCAGAAATTAGTGAGTTTTCTATCAATGAAAGCAGAAGATCTCTGAAGGAGAATTCTCTTGACATATACCCCAATATATAGATTGAAAATCAGATTAGCCAACCAGACTTGGGTCAGTGTGTCCATTTGTTAAATCCCAGCTAAGGAAGCAGCCTTGATACAACTGATAAAAAGGTTACTCTGTTGTGCACAGGACCAGGAATCCACTTGAGGACATATTTCTTTTGAGGCATCAAGGCTAAACCGCATGGGCATTAGCAGGATAATACTGTTAGAAAAAAGACCTTCCCTAGAAGCAAGGTACCATAATACACTGAAATAACTAACCAGCTACAAGCCCAACTACAAAAGCCAGTTTCATCTCTACAACCCATATTCAAGATTATACACACACACTTTTATGTAGACATGCGTATTTTTTTTTTCAAGTATAGCATATATATGTACATACATATTTACAACCAGGCATTGTTGGTGTTTCGGTTTCCAGTCTTTTTCACAAGCGGAGAAGCTGTGATCTTGAATACATTTTAATTTCCATGTTCAAATTTCTGCTGGGCTTGAGTAAGGAGAAATAAAAATTCTTCTGTCTTTAATGTTTGGAATATTTTCAGTAGTCCACTTCTCTTGCAAGAATTGCTGTTTCACTGTAACAAGGATGTCAAAGGAAAGCCAGGGTAGGACATTTGTAACTAAGTAGGTTTGCAGGAGGCACAAAACTGTCAGTAGCTTCTCCTTGTAGGTCTGTCAAGGAGACCTGCACGTAACGGCTACCTAGGTATTGAAAAAATGTCCTGCAACCTTTGGGAAAAAAAGGAAAAATATGTGGTTGCTGAAGAATTTATTGAAGAAAAATAAATGAGAAATTAATTTTACCAGGTTACAAAAGATATGATATATATATGTGTATATATATATGGAGTTCTGCTTTGTTTTCTGAATCCTTTTTGGACCACTAAACAGAGCAGTACTTCAGTTTTCATGGGGGGGTGTTACATAGTTCAATTCCAGTTTAGCACCAAATAAGCACAGTTTGGTGGTGAATCTGGCCAGCAGAATGTTTATATCGTGTCATTCACACTTGAGAAAAGTATAAGTAAGGAGTGGGCAGAAGTCAGAGCTATTACTTTTCACTCAGATACCCAGAGTTGCCAGTATCGCAAAAGCAGCTGTGTGCAGCAGGAATTACAAGATTAGCTACTTCAAAAGCATCAGATCTGTTGTATTTGATGCTGGTTGTACTAGACACGTTTGCGCATAGCAAATCTAACGAGTGAGAAGCATCCCATGTGCACGGAGCTCAAATCAGGTACAGTATAGAATACTGCACTTCCATGAAGTGGCTTTTTGTCCATGGTTTCTAGTAGATTTCTATTCCTTTAAAGAACAGGTGAAGGATTGTGTCAGCAGCCTATGATGCAATTAAAGATATTTCACGTATGTCTACGTTTTATACTGTGAACAACATTGATTCGTTGTGTCTACTATGAGTGGAATAACTAACAGACATGTATTTGCTTTTGCACTTACAGCCAATTAAGCCCTGGGCCTCAATGAGGTTTATTAATCTGGGCTAAACATCACACAATATGGTCAGATAGTTTCTTCTCAGTCTGGGTGTGGACAAAGGCAAGCATATACTTGGCCAAAGAATATGGCATAAGTTTCTCTCAGAAGAGCTTCAAATATGGTCTGTTCAATACGTAAAAGGTTTTGAGGGTAGAATACAAATAAACCTCAAACTTAATCCAATATGAGAGTGGCTTTTTTGGCCCATTTATGCCTCTTCATAAGATATTTCAGTTACATTGAAAAGCTGTGCTTAGAGCAAAGCAAAGCCGTTTGTATTGGGAGTAATACCAGCATAACTTCACCTAGACAGCTGTATCATTGTGGCAGATAAAACGCAGACAAAGTCTCCAGATGTACTGTGACAAAAATGTAATAAGTTATAGGATGGAAAGGAGGAAGGACAAGAATAACAACAATAATTTGTTGTTTGTATTTCACAAGCTTTGAAAATCTTTTTTTAAAAAACATTTTTCTCTTTCCTGTTTCTGTGTGAAAGACTCAAATAGACAATAGGGTAAAATAATTTTGCCAGGGCTTAGGAAACTACATTGCTGATCATATAGCAAATGCTGCCAAATTCCGGAAATAAACAGGCTGAAATAAACATAAAAGCAGTATTTTCTTTTCCCAGATCTCTTTGTTTTAAAGTAAATCTCTCATAACAACCATATGCAAAACCAGTTCAGACAGAAACATTACTGGTAAACCCAGGTTGCTTCAATGAAAATATGTTGCGTACAGCCTTTCACATCTGTGCAATGCTTCCCTGGAAAGTATTTGGCCCTTTGCTCACCAGCAAAATCAAGCACTCTGTGTGTTGTTGCGCATGCTGTCTTAACCTAGGCAGGAGCGTAGGATTTCTGAGTCTCCATATAGAGGATGAAAAGTTTGAGGCAACATTTTCAGATTTGGCAAAGGCTGTGCCAGCTGGCTGGCTCTCAGGATTTCCCTTGTCAAGTGGTGCATGAAGCAGCACTGGCACCAGCTGCAAAGGAAAACAAGTATACCTGGACCCTCAAAGAGAGGTCAAGTACCTCATTGACAGCCTACTGCAGGCATGGAAGAAAGATGAGAATGCAAAAAGAAAAAGCAAGCAATTACTCTCAGAGAAAAACTGGACGTAGAGAGGTGTATGCTGGGTTGAACACGGAATGTCCATCTCCTTCAAACCCATGGACTGGCCCTGTGAAAATGGAAACAGCTCAGCACTGCTAGGGCTGGAAATCCTTATTTCATTTCAGTGTTTGAGTACAATTAATATGTATGAAAAGCAGAGTTATTGTTTATTGTCTATGTTGTACAGTCTACTGCTGAAATGAATTGCTTCCTAAATTTATTCAAATATATTCAAACCAGATATAATGGAGGGACATGGCTTACAGACTCCTACGACAATGATTTCCCACCGGTGACATTCATCGCAGTAACAGAGAGTCAGTACCTCACAGCTGAGCCCATTCTCACAACCCTCCTGTCCTGAGCAGACCTCGCTCATGCGTGCAGTCCTGCTGAAAGGAACAAGACTAACTGCTTTTGGGTGCTGTGCAAAATAAAGGCTGCGAGTGTCAAGCTTCTAGGACTTGATCAGCTGAGATGCTGAACTGCCTTGACTCCTGCTGAACTCAACAGGGCGTTTGGCATCTCTTTGGATCTGTCCCCTGTTAATGGGAGCATCTGTTCTTGGCCGTGGTGGTCTCTACTCCCCTTCTCTTCTTACGGTGAGGCAGCCCAGCCTCCAGCCACTCAGCATAGCCGTGAGTGAGAAAGCTTACAATGGCTCGAGGTGTAGGATGGGTTTTGGCATTTTTGCAGGCTAGATCAAGAATTTGAGGTTTGAAAAATTATGTTTGAAAAGTAGCGCAGAAACATCATTTTTTCAGTGAGGACTGCTCCTGGCAGTGAGTCTGACGGATGTTCTGAAGCAGAATAAGCAGCATTCAGCCTGTCCCCACCATCTGCCCAAATCCTGTTTTCTTTTCCTCTTTTAGTTCCATTGGAAAATATCAACAGAAAGTGAGGTTTTCTTTACCACGAAAGATCACGTGTTGATTTGTACTGAAACTTATGAGTCCTTTGTATTCTGGGAGAATACAGCTGCAGCATAATGAATGGTAACCATTTGAACTCTCTCAGATAATCTGCTCCAAAACTTGATAAGGGCTCTTGAACTATGTTCATGAAACACACAGGATTAATCTGGCAGTTGGATAAATCTCGCTTTCTGCCCAATTACAAAATAAAGGCAACACAGGAGATGTATTCAAGATATAAAACAGTGATTCGGGAGCAGATGGAAATCTGAGCACGTACTTTCTTTTTTCTTTTCCCCTGTGTGTTTTGTATGATGATAGAAAATCCTTCTGAGGAAAGATCCAAGCTAAGAAGTGACTCCATCATTAACTAGGAAAAACAGAGAGAGAAAAGACACAAATTATTATTTATTTGTAGCTATTTATGGTAGCACCTTGAGGAACAACTGACCGTGGAGACACTATTACACTGTTCACTGAATAAATACATAGAGCACTTGCTGTAAACAACTAACACTTGAAAGAATGAATCACACAAAGAATAACAGGATATAAATGTACATTTTTAATGTAAAATACTGAGGCATAGTCAAGATTCAAACCCATTGTTTCTCAATCTATTAGATAAGGTTATCTTACATTGCTGTAATTGTACAGCTTTTAGCTTAATTCAAAGAAAAATATGGGCGAAATCACTCTAGCCTTGACAGCATTGCCTTCCTAAATAGCCTGTTCTGTTTCATTTATTCATTTCCTTTCTGAAATTCTTTTTCATTATTTTTCTTTGAAATGTACAATTAATGACTGAAATTTGTTTCACTTGAAAATTTGGTCTCATGTCTTTTTATGACCATGGGAAGTGTCCATAAATCCTCCCTAGAGTAATTTTACATCCTCGAATGTCTGCTTTGTCTGGGAGGAATCACCCTCTAGAGATTATCACGGTCCATAGGTACAATGAAATCTTATATTACTAGCCTGGAATATAACACTTATTTCTAGAGACCTGAAATGAAAGCAAATTAATTTCCATAAATATGATATTAGATTTTCTTGTGCACATTTCAAGTCCTAAATCTCATGAAAGAAATGCTTAATTAAGCCTATTAAAGGAAAGGCAATGCCTGATGGTAACACTATACCAGTTTGCTCCTAGAGATGATGAAAACTGGAGAAGACTCTATCACTCCTCTGAGTTATCAGGAGTTATTCTGGGTCTGTAGTGACAAGTGACAGGATAAAATGCGGTGACATCTTCTGAGATGGAGGACAGTTTCTATTTTACCTGACCACATTTAAGTGTCTACCACAGCAACTAAAATACATATGAGTAAAGCAAATTTTATCAGGCTTATTCTGTCGTAGTAAGGCCAGACTGCGTTATTCTGACTGGGTCTGTTCCTGCAGTTTCTCTTATGCCCAAAACAGTGGTCACACAGAAAATGAATGGTAGGAATGGTTTCTCACCCATGCTGACCTCCAGGTTGTGCCCAACAGTCATTTGGTAAAGCAATAGCTGGTACAGTCCAAAGCTGCCTCAGAAACTGTTACAGCAATTTTTTTGAAGGGATGATTGAACTTCAGTGCCCAGCACTGTTTCCTGATCGTGTCTAATTTGTTAGTGTAGAGATAACCTTAAGGTGCAGTTGATGTCCTCCCAATATAGATATCAAACGTAGATGAATGTTTCTCAGTCTGTGATCTGTGGACCATTTGGTCATCTGTAAGACATCACAAGGTGTTTTCACAACCATTTTGAAACAACTTCAAAAGCTTTTAAGTATAAATGCACGTATATATTTCCAGGCATGCAAGAAAGAAAACAAAACGGGGAAAAATAAGAGTCACTGCAGACTTTTCCCAGGGCAGCTGAATTTTATTCAGATATAAATGAAAACCACCATGGCAATCCTGTACTGGATGATCTTTGGCATAATTTCAAAAATGTTATCCAAAGTTAGGGTTAATAAGAGTTGAGGAACAGCAGGCTAGGTGACCACTTGGTGTCCAGCCAGACTCATAACTGTGTTCTACTAGAAAAGCTGTGCAGATGCATCGCCTTGGGTGGGAGCTGGGTTAATGATTCCATGAAAACCATTTCTCCTCTGTGCTTAGGCATAAAGTGAGGCAGAAGCAGGAGGTATATGGAAATGAATGTCATCGGCGAGTTGAACAGGAATGAACAGTACCATGATAGTTCTGCTGTTCCAAGTGCGTATTGTATCCCCCCTCTATTCAGTTGTGGTACTTTTGATGCTAAGTGTGTTCCTTATTCTGTGCTACCCGATTGCACTGGGTTTATCACCCACACCTCTGTCCTCCTTCCACAACAGGGCTCTGCTGTGGAGCAGTCTGGGATTAGAGAGATGATCAGTGAAAGTTTTCAACCCACAGGTAGGAATGAGAAAGGGATACTGTTCTTGTGTTGTAGGATGATAAGTGAAGAGCAGAAAGTCCTGTGATAGCAGCTGGTGGTCAAAGATTTTGAAAGAGTGGGGGAACCACAACTGGAAACTCAGCACCTTTCTGTACTGCTGTTTCCATCACAAACCAACGTATACAAGTCCTAGTCCTCAACAAGATCCAGCTGCCTGAGGAATGAGAATTAGTGAGGCAAAGAGACATTCATTGTCCTCCAAGATACTACTGCTGCCTGTCCAGCTAGAAAAACGTTTTGGTTCAATAGTACCTCAATAGTTTTTAAGATCATTATCGGGAAAGTTTATAATGAGGTCACTTCAGGTTAAATTTGGATTCAGACTTTATGCAAGACATCCCTGATACACCCATGAACCACAGTTCTCCAGCCTACATTGCTAAGTTTGTGAGAGGTTCACTTAGACATTTAACTTTATATGCATTCTTCCTTTTGCGGTCTGTTCCAACGTCATTTGAAATTTCTATTAACTAATTCGGTCATCAACCAGTTTGTCTATGCCACATAATAGGGTTTTGTACAAAATGGATTTTTGGATGTGTTAGGAACGTCATGTTTTAATCAATGTCTCTTTGAATGTTAAATCTAATGAAGGCTGTAAGTGAGAGACTATAAATGCATGAAGAGGGTTACCATGGAAACCAGAGCAGTATCTGCTCTGCTGAGTACCCCACACTGGTAACACAGAGCAGCACAGCCCCGCACACAAGACAGAGGCCTCCAAAAGCATTTTCAGCAGTCAGATCAAGATTTTTTGAAGCTTAAAGCAAGAGAGCTGGATGGAGATTTGAGGGTAGCTTGCAAACTGGCCACAGTGTCATGGTGGCAGGGTGATAGCTGGTGGAGTCACCCACTAAGCTGGCACAGGAGGACTCGCACTCTTCAGGAGCAGGTGCAATAGTCCTCTTGGCCACAAGATGCACAGTCCTGACAGCAGTTAGAGGATATGAGGCTTCAGAAAAAAGTTCAAAGGTCCTATACAGATCTGGACTTGCAGACCCTTGAAGCTGCAGCTTCTGAGCTTTCTGGCTTGATGCTCCTCTAAGAAGAGTTTAGGATCTGTACATTGGATAGGAGAAGAGTCATCATCCAGAGGATCCTGGTGATGTGAGGAAAGCTGTTCTGGCAACCTGGAGGGTACCTCTGGCTGCTGCAGTGAGCACTGCTAAAGACCCAGGTGCTTTCTGCCATCACTGGGCATTTCAGTACTCATTCACTGATAAGTATTGCAGAGTATTAGCAATCCTAGGCATTCACAGGGTGTCCACACAAAGCTGGTGCAATGGCTCAGAGGAATTGTGGAGCAAAGCCAAATTTCCACAAAGAAAATACAATCTTTCATTTTTTCCCCCTTATTCTGAATGATAAAGGGATAGAAGACCTTTCTAGGTTATTAAAATGAAAGAGGTTTTCAAAGTGCTATTTATTTATTGTCCTTTCTGTTTCATTTCCTTGTTGCTTCTCATGGCTCAGAAAATAAAACTACACTGAAAGCTCTTTGGAGCAGGGATCATTATTATGTTTTCTTTCAGTAGTGAATGATCTTAGTTCCTGCATAAATCTTGTAGTCACTGTTGCGCTATATGTGCAGTAATAATAGCCAGGACTGTCTGCTAAGTGTTGCTTATTACATATGTTCATTCCCCCCTTTATGCTCCTGGGCTTGCACTAAGCTCTTTTATTCAGTCTTCAGCAGTAATTCCTATCCAAATTAAAAAAAATGTTTGCATTGTAACTTCAACAAATACTGGACACATTACTTTCTTTAAGACATGTGGAGTATTAAATACATTTCAACTCACAGGGAAATGAGCCTTCCACTTCCAAGCGTGTAAAGCAGTAGAGTGAAAGTGGGCATATTTCAAACAGACATATATGCTCTCTCAAGCTCACTCACTCTCCCTTGGCTCTCAGCCACAATTTTAAAGCAATTTGCCCTAATCTGCCATATGGTTTTCTTTCTTTGCATTTTATAAAACTGCAGGGCTAAGTGAATGAGCCTCTTCGATAGCACTGACACAAGCCTGATTTAATTTAGACTTCCGTATTAACATACCAACTAAATCAGTGCTGCAGCCTACAAGGGAACCTTCAGCGCTGTGCTCAACCAGAGCTGTAATTAGTTTCCAAGTGGAAGCCCTTGAACTGGTTCTTACTTATGGTTATTATTTCTAGAGGTCAGCCCAAAAGCACATCAAGTCTACTCCAGCAGCGTGTGACCCCCCACTCCCTTCCCTGGATCAAATCAGGCCTCCAGTAAGACATTCTTCAGCCCTGAAATCACTTCCAAACAGCAGACGTTCTTAGTAAATCTGATTCATCATGTGGAAGATCTATATGCCTGCTGTATGAAAAGCATCTCTGACTGCGATTTCCAGCAAGCCCTGCCAGTGAATCCTTTTATTCAAGGAGTCCGTGCAGTATACTTTTATATCACAGATGGCTCCAGGACTCGGAGACAATTTCCTTAAATAGGCTCTCACACCAGGCTTGTCTACACATTTTACGTTGGAATTTTTAGCCTGTAACAAGAATGTGACATGGTTCACTAAACATATGCTCCATGTGCGTTTTAAACACACGAGTTGCCCCATAAGGTGCAGCGAGTCTGTTCCTCTGCCTGTTGCCCACGTACACTCATCTGCACACTTGTTTAATCACTTTGCTGGATCAGATGTAACGTATGTAGCAGGCTACCAAACTCACGTAGTTTCTTACCTCCATAGCAGCACTTTTGGCCTTTCTTATGGACACAACTTAGCTGAACTGCTTCAGTAAAATAGAATATAAAGAGCAACCCCAGGGGAAGGCATTAAGTGATGCAGCCCTCCCCCTTTCACAAGGGTCAGTGCACCTGTGCCTGTTTTCAGAGGATGTTGACTGACAGAATTGCCACTCAGGACTGGGAGGCAGGCAAAAATAGGGAATTCTTCCCTTTGGACTTAGTTCTGAAGGCAAGAGTTATTTCCAAACATGACAGGGAAAAAAACAACTGTTTAACAAATAGGAAAAAATGCAGATACCTGGACAAGAAGGTACTTACACTATTTAGCTCACTTCAAAGTGGATGCATACAAGCTATTTTTTTTTTATTCAACAAGCTTCTGACTAGGAGTCTTTATAAAAACCTTTCACTAACATTTTTGCTCAGCCCTCTGCAGTCAGTCTTTTCCATAATGAGTGTCTTTGTCAGTTGTTGTAATTCTATACAATCCCAAGATGAAATGTTTACCAGATCTCAGAACATTTGTGGCAGATTTGACTATTTTTTTCATTTGCATTTTGTTTCTGTATTTATCTTTTATTAAGAGCAGAAGTTAATATTGTGTTTCCCAGGGTCTGATCATGCTCTTTGATGTAAAAAAAAAAAAAGGCACTGAAGAAGTTGTTTCTAAAATGATTTTTACATAGGACACATGTAAAGCTTATCCTCTGATCCTAAAGGGTGCTCCTCCACAGATCACTGAAGGAGCAATCAGCCTCTGTGGGTGCCCCACGCACAGGCAGCACAGTACAGCATGTCACACCATGGGGTGCTGAGTCCCATTTGGGTTCAACGCCAAGGAGAATGCTTTGTTCAGCCCAGCTTGGGTAGCTTCTTAAAAAAAAGAGAATTTCCATCCCATGGAAATTCCAAACCCTTTTGGAAAAATCTTTTGAAACAAGAATAATATCTCTGATTTCTACTTGTTTGTATAATGAAAATCCAATAAAAGTAATTGAAAGGAAACATTTTTGTTCGGTTTATGTTCACTACTATTTGGCACTGAAAATACGCTGAAATGTTTTGCTCCAAAAGGCAAAGATGTCTTTACATGGAGAAAAACCAATGCTATGAATTACTAATTAACTATGACAAACTTGTAATACAAAATTTTAAATAAAATCAAATGGGAATATTTATGGAAAAGCACAGTCTGGCAGTTCTTGAAAGCTTAAGTATTCAAAAAGCTTTCCAGACTGACATGTACCTACTCAGTTATATCATTTTCTAAACTCCCAGCTATGTGGGCCAAAATGTCCTCAGGATGAGGAGAGCACTGAAACCGTCTTCACTCTTGACAGAGTACTCTAGGCACTTGGGCTTTTCTGTTAACGGAGCGGAGGAGTTGTTGGCTGTTACAACGCGTTAACCTTGCTCACCGAATCTTTGCTGTAAGAATGGAGAAGTGAGGACTCCATGCAAGTGGAGACGCCTAGTATTATCCCATCCAAGTACCTCCTTTCTAGTAAGCAGTGAGGCTATGGAGATGTTCTTGCCCTGGTCTCCAGGTTTGTTCTGGGCATGTGAGCAGAGATTCCACCATGCAGAAACACGTTGTCTAAATAACAGACTTGGAAGTACCAATGAGAATGTCCATGCCATGCAGCAATCATCGTGCAGCAATCAGTGCTAACCTCAGTCAGTAGGTCCATAGCTCTCAGCAAAGTGCTGTACAAACTTACTAAACTGCACCACCATCATGACCTTCTGCAATGACACAGCTACAGATCTCTTCAAAAGCCACTCCGCATCTCATCTAATTCCATGATTGACTCCTGTGTAGATGACGGTGCATACCCGCACCCCCTGAAGTGAAGGCATATATTTAAACTCCTTACTGACTAGACAGGTAGTATAAGCACTCTGAATTATCCTGAGGTAAACTGGTACCTATGTTGTAGACTCAACCCCAAATTTATACACACATTGTGAGTCTGGAGAGAGTTAAAGACAATTGTCTGTAAGTCAGAAAAGGGTTACTTTGTATGTTTATAGTGCTCTTCACTGACAAGGAGGAGTATTTTAAGGCTCTGGTTTAATAAGATTCATATTTATCTTTAAAACTTCAGTAGCTCCGTCAAGGAGAGTGGGTCTATCCACATCTTTAATTTCAGACAAATACCTCTGTTAGGTAAACGCCTGAAGGAAATGAAAGAGTCAACAAAGTCTATTAAAATGATGACAAAGGACAGTTTTTTGTATGTGCATATAGTGTTTAGATATCTCATCAGTCAAAGAATTCTTTGATGTCTCAAACTAACAACGCTTAGAAACACAGCTGAGGTTATTTTCATCTAAAGGAAAGAAACACTCTCAAGTTGTTTCAAGAAACAAGTAGAATCAGTGCCAGAACATGACTGATTTCAGTCTCCTTGAAGAACACTGTAATGGGAGAGGAAGATTAGAAATTATGAAATGTAAAATTAACAGCAATATTTATTTTTACGTAAACAACTAGTGCTGCATCTTATTGCTATATAAAACATGGACAAGGAATGAGTTCCAGCACTGGAGAAGTCATCTTCCCTGCCATTTCACTGCTAGCATACCAGCTGGCATAGCTTGGTCCATGCCAAAAGCTGTCCTCAAGAAAACCCTTCAAGTCTTAGTCATAAAGCACTTCGGGAACTGTCTTCTGCAGGCTATATGCCTCAGGCTTTTCCCTTTCCACTGTCATGCACTATCATCCAGGCAGAGCTACACCCTAAAACACCTCTACGTGCCTTCATGCCACATCCCAGGCTGTGCAATACAAATACTGGTTTCATGACACAAAGCAAGCACTCTTCTACAGCCCAGCTACATGTTATTTCATGTACTTTGAAGGGAAAAACATGCACAATACCCATTAGATCAGTTCACAGGACTCAGAGGAGACTCAGGGCCAAGGTCTGCTGCACACTATGAACATAACCAGAGCATGTCATTTTCCAGAATGTAGTGTGGATGGATAAAGTCAGGAGAACTGCTGGACAGTGTGTCTCAGTCGTTTGATATTTTGGTCTGCTTAATGTGAAGCACACCACTAGGCCTGGAATTTCAAAGAAAAATTCAGACATTTGCAAGAAATGAAAGGATATTGTTGTAATTTTTCAGGAATATAATTGTAATTCTGAAGTGAATAATTATGATTCTCAAGTAAAATTTTAGTACTTATATGTAAAGAAAAAAACCAGTCACAGGACTAGGGAGCAGAAGAAGATGCCAAGCTCCTCTCAGACCGGTATAATACATATTAACCAAGAATAAGAACAAACTTTCGACTTAATCAATAGGTTGATTAGCAAAACATGGATCTTCAAAGTCTTGTACTGAAGAAGGTATTTTTTTCCCTTTGCACTTTAGAAACAGTAAGAACATTTATGTTCTTGTCTGGGTATTAACAGGAAAGGAGCAAAGAAAAGTGCTGCCCCGTCTGATGGTGATGTTGGACTTTTTCAGATGCAACAGAATTTTTTTAAAAATAAATGATTGAGGAAATGTAAAATCCCAAGAAAACACAAGGTATGATCCAAACCAGTCTACATAGGTTATTGTTTGTCAATCAGGGGACAAATAATGTCATCTTAACCTACTATATTTTATGAATCTCGGGTCCAAGACTGATCGTCTGGTAGACATGGACTGCTGACTAATCAGTAAAACATTTATCATATAGGAGCTGTCATAACTGTTCCTGTATGCTGCAGAAAATGTGCTCAAATTAAGTCCATAAACAATAAACAACCTTGGAGTAATCTGACATCTAACAGAATTATTGAACTTGGTTTCATCAATTTGTTAGTCCAAAAAGGCAAGTGAAAGCCAAAGATTAAAATCTTAAAACTGTCACAGAGGGCATTTTTATAGAATGATCCTGGGGTGACTAAAAAAGATGCAATCCTTTCTTCACAAAGGAATCTTGACCCTTCATTTCCCCCTCTAATGTGGAGCTCTCTACCACCTGGTTATACTTAATTTTGATCTGGCTTTTCCTCAGTCCCACCTGTTGAGGCAGATTCATTTTCCATTAAGTATTTAAATATGTTCTGAGTCAACAAGAATACATTGTGTACAAGAGTGGGTCTGGGGACTTGCCTTAGACACTGCCCCACAGTGCAAGATGATGTGTACTAAAGCCTTCCGAGATGTGCATTCAGCATCCATCCAAAAGAGGAAATTCAGAGAATTAAAGTTGAGAGAGCTTGAAAACCAACAGATGAAAGGTAGCTGACTCCTTATCAAGCAGTTTTGCTAATGTAACATATCAAAGTTGTTGTTTTTTCCAGCCAAAACTATTTCATGAATTTGACCTAAATTTTTTAATAGTTTTGGGACAGCCAGAATTGCATTTTTCCTCAAATAAACTATTCATCAGAAAGAAAATTACTGCTCTTGTCACAGAACACCAGCTGCCTACCCATTCAAAAACAAAAAAAAAAAAGGAAAAAAGAAAAAAGCTTTAAATCAAAAGAAGCAAAATTAAAAGTCTTAGAGTATCTCTTAACAGTCACAGAAGGCATGTAAAAAGAATAAAGCAAAACAAGAAAAGAAGCAGGAAAGCAAAAGAAACACAGAACAGTATAGGATAATTGTAAAACTCAAGAGGTTATTCAAGTGAACAGTTATCTTTCAGAAAATGGAAATCCAGCCCAAATGAAGCCACCAAAAATGTGTAAGCTACGGCTTGTAAAATGAGTGCTGGAAATTAAGACTGGGTTGTGAAATACATCAACCTAAGTGAGTCCTATTATCTCTACCATATCCTGCACAGAGGAGTAGTAGAGGACTAAGAGGTGATGAGAACAGCAAGCAGAGAACCAGAGAACAAAAGACAAATTATGCAAATGTATCAGATTTGGGAAACTGAGATTGTTACCTCCCCAACAACTTGAATAACAGTGTTTAAATACAACTTTCTTTTTGTAGAAAGCACCACTTTCTAAGCAGCCCTTCCAAATGCTTTCCCATCTGTTTCAGCAAATGTGATAATGAGGAGGTTATGCTGCAAGTTTTAAAGAAAAATCAAGTTATTTGTCCATAGTAGGAAACACAAAGCAGGTAAAAGGTTGTGTCAGTCACCATACTCCAAGTGAGCATAATCACAAATATCCTTTCTTCTAAAACCTGCACTTTGCATCATAAGAGAAAAGCGCTTCCAGCTTAGATTTGACCAATTTAGGTTTGATGCACGAACAGAGCAATACAGATCACTTACAACTCTGCTCTGCATGGATGTTTTAAGCAGCTATAAAAATGAACTATACCTGGAAAAGGATTCAACAACTAGAAGTTTCCATTTCCCTTAATGTGAGCTGTTAATACAAGATTGTGTCTGAAAACCTAGGTATTTTATTTAGCAGTGCATTTGAGAGATGTTTTTAACTTTGTGCAAGAGCCAGGAACTCTTTCTGTGCTGTTCCCCCAGAGCAGCACTGGGAGCATGTAAGTTATTCTGTAGGAGCCCAATAAAAGGAATCCCTATGCTCTCACTGGAAAGGGGACACTGGTGTAGCTGCAAAGGGGAGCTGAACTCTAAACCTCTGGCCTTCATATCCCGACTCTGTTCCGGTGTAATTTTGAAGTGATTCTAATAGAAATGACTATTTTTATCAATGTGTGGAACTGGGATGGATGTGTAGTCAGAATCCAGACAGGACCAGTTCCTCTACTTCTACTCTTATTATTCGCAGGGCAGCTAAGATAAAAAAAAAAAAAACAAAACAAATCCAGGAACAGGAGTTGTGAGCATCTTCCAAAGTAGGCTAAGGAAACCTTATAAACAATACTGGGATCAAAATAATAAGATGGATGAAAGCATTCGCATGAATGTAGCTCTATGGCTTTAGATCTAAGCTGTACCATTACAGACCTTTGATACAACATCCAACACCAGAGGCACAATGTGGTGGTTTTGAAGCTGGGTGGAGTAGAAAGTCCAAGCTATCTAGACTTCCTTCAGTCTTTTCAGTAGCCCTGTCATTTTCTCAGGTAGGAGAGGGTAGGGATTGTCATTCACTGATCTGTATTTTCTAGATAAACTGAAATAAGTTAAGAGGAAAGAAATAGGTTTTATGGATAAAGACATTACAGTGTACCAGAATATTAAGTATATTCTCTCTGGAAGTTTTCTGCTGGTGATATCTAACTTTGCCCATCAATCCCAAATTTCCAGACGTTCAGTGATCACCTAGAACAGCACATCTAACCAAGTTTCTTTCCAAGCATCCCCCAAATTCCAGAGAAATTGTAACTCTAGGCAGATGAACTATACATGTGTACCTGGAATGCATTTCACATACCACGTATGCACTGAGCAGATGGCCTTCACTGCACAGTAAATCTGAAGTCCTCCTAATGCGTCAGATTTACAATCCATATGCAGAGCAGCTCCGCAGAGCACAGCTGATGGGCCAGTTCTTCCTGGGATGATCAGTGCTTGTGAGCGCTCTTCAAACAGCCGCAGCACATGTTTCTGCCTGGGAAATCCCTGCCCAAACCCCAGCAGTCTCTATTTCTCCTTTTATTCAGGTTATGGAAAGTAGTCGGTAGTTTGTTAGAGAGATCTTTATCCTGTGGAGGCAGTCAAGGAGAACTGTGGAAACAGCTGGAGGTGATAATACTGCTTGCATTGTTTGTGTCTTCACTTTGGCTCTACCGATGGAGCAGAGCGGGTGCCCCCCCAGCTCCCCTGCCCTCCCACCCAAATATTCCCCAAATCGTTCCCATCCTCTATCTCTCTGTGCAGGGAGAGGCTGTGCCGGGATGTGCCTGCAGACATGTGGCGCTGGCTTTTCTTTACGGGTTCCTCCTGACCACCAGCTCTGCCCCACCAGCAACAGCTTGAGGAGCATACTGCCCTCACAGTCACCTAATGTACAATTCCTAGTTATGTTATGGAAAAGAGAGAGACATTCAGCAGAATGTATTGCTTCAAGGCTCTTGGAGACTTTCTCTCTTTCCTAGTCTGGAACAGACCACCTAGCTAAATATGGTGCTGAAGATGTATTTGTGACTCATTTTTGAAGGAGAAATGTGTGCTTCCCAGGAAGGAGGAAAGTTGGATGCAGCAGGTAGCTCAGAAGCCCAAATCCTGTTTGTATGAATATTAATTGTATTTAATTCTGAGACATTATGTTCTTATTAATTAAGTATTACAGTATTCTTTGGCCAGGGTAGGTCTGTGTTTTAATTGAAATCTACAGAATACTTCTAAATATTGGTATTTCTTTCCTGCAATTGTGACAAGAGAACATCTCAGATAGTTTGTTTACTGTTTGTTTCAGCATATTGCTGAATTTTATGAGTCAATACATTTCATTTCCAGAAATGTATACTTCAATGGGAAGAACTCCATACTTTACAGCCGAAAGGTACGCACCAGGTCAATAAAGACAATATTATCACATTAGATATTGCAATGAAAAATAGACATTCTTAATGATTTCTTGCTGGTTTCCAAACTGAATTCCTGTCAGACATTCATTTCGCTCCTCATGCTCACTGTCTATTTGCTTCTGCTGCTATCAGGCAACACCATGCTTAATAGATGTCTTCTGCCTTTCTGTTAGCAAGTAATGGCTATGTGCAATCTGGCATGTGTTGGGTATTAAGAAGCTGGGAGAGTGCTTTTTCATTGTTTAGGTAAACGTTTCCTCTTTGATCCAACATCTGCCCTTTCTGCTTCTCACACTGCAAATTGATGCGGATCTAGCAGAAGGATGGGAGACGTTTATAGAGTTTCCTGTTATGGAGTCATTTTGGGAGCATCATTTTTCCCTGCTCACTTCTTGCCTTCAGCAGCAACAATCCAATTCTTTGTGTTTTCGAAGCGAAGCCAATTCTTTGTCTCGCCCTTTCCTTCTAGTTGTCCCTGAAGGCTATAGAAAGAAAGAACATGAATAACCAAGCAATGAAATCATAAAATAGTCCCGTTTACTGTTATCTTTCCAAGAACAGTGAAGGCATTAAAGTTCTGAAACCTTTTTTCTTGAAGCAAAGTTTGCAGCTAGAACAGGAAATGGCACAACATAAATTCAATTTGTGACAATTATTGTAACATGAAAGGGAAATAGTATAAATCACTGATGTCAAACACTCTGTTCATTGGCTAGATCTGACCCATTTGAGCTATTTATCTACTTCCTGTGACAGATTCAGATTTTGCACCACACGTGCTTTCATTTTTTAAGATACACGTTTCAAGTTTTCGTGCTTCTGAAAAAGAGCTTCTGAGGAAGCTCATGCACAGATGTCATTTTTAAACTACAGAAAATAAGGTATGTTCTGTTTGAAGAGATAAAGTCTATCCCTACTTATTTCACTGGATGTTAACACTTAAACTTAATGATAATTTTTGTGATTGATGTTGAAATGCTTCTCACAAACTAATTTTAAGGAAATATAAAGATGAAAATTAAGGGATTTTGGATAAAAACTACAAAGTGCACATTTTTTTGAGAAAAAAGAAATAAGAAATATTGTGCATATCTATAAAGCATGCCACCTAAGTGACAAAACTTTACTAAACTCCCATGCAGTTTTAGGTGTGAAGCTTTAACAACTGGAGAGGAATAGGCCTGTCTGGAGAACCATAAGAAAAGAACTGTGCTGACTTCTCAACTGCAGCTGTATACAAGCTTTGCCCACAGAATGTCCTGGGGGTCTCATAGTTTTGATCACTTTGAAGGATATAGGGTATAACAAATAAAAGTTGCATAAAAGGTATTTTTTACTTTTCATATTCGTGCAAAGATTAATTTGTATTGTTATAAATACAAATAGGGCCAAGTGAATGATTTTCATAGGTGAGATTTATTTCAAAGCAATAACCATTTGGTCAGATATTTTTTTGGCTTCTCACATACAACATAGTGGATGCCAAAGGCAGTTGTTGTTGGGGACAGAATATTGCCCTGATGTACTTTTCAACTAAAAACTAAGATCGTGTTTATCTTATACTTGAATACATTAAAATTTACTCCTTGCTTTCCCTGTGTTGAGTAAAATTACTTCATTAGGAAAGGGAGGTTTATTTTTATGATTTACTCAGAAATGTAGCATTTTGAAACATATCCTTTCAACAATGCAATACAAGAAGTGTCGAGCTGTGGAATATAAGAAAGAGATGGATTTTAAGACACAAGTATGTTCTGTGGAATGGGATATTCTATTACAGAAAAAAAAAATCAAGACTTTTAAGAGTCATGTCGTCACATACTTGTTATGGTTTGAGCTAAATTGGGGTCGGTTTCCTGACTCTGGCTCAACCTACTATATGTAACCTCATTTTCTGCATGTTTTTCAGACAGTTTCTCTCTAGAAGTGATAAGAGGGAACACTGGTACGCAGAAAGGCATTTCTCTAGTAACCAAGGCCAGCCTTGAGCTGGTGAAAAAGACCACATCTGCAGGGAGGGGTGGACAGGAACGGTGACCCCAAACAGGTCAACAGATTATTCCATCCCATATATGTCATACTCAATATAGCATTGAGACATCACGAGGGTCTTGCCCTCCTCTGCGATGATCGACATCCAGTGAGGACCTCACCTGTTTGATTGCTCCTAATTCTGAATCCATGCATTCCTGAACCCAGTTCCTGAGTTCAGCTGCCTCCTAGCCATGGGCCCAGATAGTCATCGAGGGGTGGGGGTAAGATCTTATGTATTTGTATGTATTTCATCACTTTCTAATTGTTTTCATGATTATTATCATTATTACCATTTCATTAAAGTTGTAGCTTTAGTTTCCAATCTGCAAGCCTTTTTCCTCTTGTTTTCCTGTCCTGTTCCCCTGAGGGTGGGGGGAAGGGAATTTGGGATCCCCACTGTGTGGTTTTAGCTGCCAAAATTAGCCGTGTCGAGTCTAAGCCATGACAATGCTATTCCTAAATTAGCTTTTAAGTATTTTGCTTTAATTTTTACTCCTGTCATTAAACAATCAATAATATATTGTTATTACTTTTTTTTTCATTGTAACCTATTGCATATTATATGTGATGTGGACACCACAGAAAATATCAAAATTCTTGGAAATTTTGTGTCTATTTATAATTTGGTATTGCACAGTCAGAGACCTTCAGCAGAACCTTGATTTTCAATATAGAAGAAATTCCTATCAAAATTTTTTGTGTCATTATAATATGATTTTTTCTGTCTTTCTTTATAAATATTAAATTACATTAAAAATTATAATATTGATTTATTGCTCTCTATGTAGTACCACTGTATAATAAAGTTTTCATATATAAATTTAACTTCTATTGAAAACTAAGACTCTAAATTTTTTTTTTTTTGTTCAGTAGAAATATATGTGATGGTGTACAGCTTGGTTACAAATCAGTAATTCTTACTTATCGTAGCATATATGTAACCCTATTGTCACGTAGTTAACAGCAACTAAAGGGGAAATAGTCAACATATATATAGTTCCTCCCAAGAAATATTTCTATTGGTCTCAGGCTGCAGCTAGAAACTGGGAAAGCTAAACCAGAAAGTCTCTAGGTTCCATTTAAAAGCTGAACTTCCTCCAGCCACCATCTCTGAGGCTGTGCATGAACAAGGAAATCTTTCTTCAGGAGAAGGAGCAGTCATGCACCCAGGAAAGCAGACCAGCACAATGTATACAAAGTGAAGAATGAAATAGAGCCTCCCATTCAGTGACAGAATAATAGTTCATTTAATGCTGATCCTCCTTCCTGTGAGCTTATTGTTTTGTCTGTGATGATATGGAGGTCTATCTTCATTCCGGGTGGACAGTTTGTCCCATTGATACACTGCAGTTCCCAGCTCCGTTCCTGCCCTTACAGCCCTGTAAGCCCCACTGGTGTCTTTTCCACAGCCTCAGCACATTGGGTCATTGCCACACAATCAAGCTGGGACTGATGGGGACCTTCCTGTAGGGCTGTAAACAAGTCCTTACCATAGAAAAATCAATGTCTTTTCAAAATCTCTTGTAGGACCAGATTGTCCCAAAATCTTCTCTCAGATTATATCTGCAGTTGATGGGAATGATAGATTACACAAATGAAACTTGCTATAGAAATAGTGAGGGTGTTTTCAGTGGTAGAGAACTTTCTACTTCTCTGGAACTTCAGGACATATTGCAATGATTTCAAGCAAGAAAATCATAGCTATATTATTATGATGCTATATGTTAGTATTGTGCATTGTGTCTTCAATTTTATAATACTTTCTCACACTCATGTCCCCTACGTTATGACAGCAGGGTGGTTAGAACATCTCTAGGAAACTCCAAGTTACGTTAGTTTACCAGAAACTAAGTTGTTTGGTAAGGAAATGGAAGACAGATGGGTATGAGGTTAGCCATCACTTTATTGTAACTGCTCCTGGTTATGGGAATTATGTTTTCTCCAAGCATGATAATTTTGATGGATCATTTTTTCTCTGTATTTATACAGGAAGGTATTCAAAACCTAAATCATTTATTTATAATGAGGCAACAGCTTCTATAGCCAAGTCCAACTATATTCAAAACTACACCTAAAATTCCCTCTTTTCCACCTTGACAGTGTGTTTAACCTGGAGACTCCTATGGGGGCATTCTGTCATCACAAAAGGTGTTGTTTCTCCTTGGAAATTTCAGCCCCGTGAAACCTGTTGAAATACACTACTGGAATTTAAAGCCACAAAGTTGCCTTTAAAGTTACTGTAGCAAACTGGGGCATTAAATCAACAGGTCGATTCAAGTGAGTAAATGTTCCCTGTTCCGACTGTCAGGGAAGTTTTCTCAGAATAGCACACAGTTACTGAGAAGAAAGTCAACACTAAAATAAACACCACTACGGTGAAACTGAGGCCTGGCTGGTGTGAAGGAGTCTGGCATTTGCTGTAAAAGGCCATGATTTCAACTTTAATCCCAACACCCTTCTCCTCTCAGGAGGTGGTATTGTTATTTATTTATGTGCTCCCTTCAGCGTGCTAGACACATCAGATGCGGTCCTTGCTTGGCGCAAAGCGCCAGTGCTCCATTAATTCCTGTCCTACCTCCATTCTCCAGGGTGCAGTTCTTGCTGCCTGGAACAGCTGGTGCAAGCATGGGAATGAGGACAGAATTAAGACTTTAGTGTTAAATTTTCACACCTCCTTATGATCCCCCTTTCTAAGCCAAAGCTTTTAAGAAACAAAAAACAGCTCTTAAGAAACATGCTATTTATTTATTTTTGTTTTTATAAAACGAAAATGTGCGTCGGGATACTGTGCCAGCACTTATAACCACCCACTGAATAGAGATTACAGTAAAGCACACTGGTCATTATCAAACTTTGATAAAATTCCTATTATAAACATGAAATATGAAAAGTAAATTCATGTCCTAATCTGTCTCAGACCTAATTGCATTGCTTCTGTTCCTCTGTCCTTTTTAACTAGCAGAAGTGATGTCCATTCAGGAGCACAAGAGTGAATTTCAAAGGTTATGTCCATAGGACGTGGTTGAGATTCCTTCATGGACACAGGATTGGACTAGAACAAGATGGTGATTTGCAACCAGTCTTGGGTATTAACTTATTGTGAACAAATTACATTATTTCTTGTATACTCACCTGCTTATGCTTTAATTAGCTACTTGGGTATAAGATAATGTCAAGGTAGAATTTCTTGGTGAGACTTTACATGACAGAACTGCGATACGGGGCTCTTTATTATTAATAAGAAAAAACCAACAAAAGGAAAAATAACTATGGCATTTGCAGAAGAAGTTGTTTTTCTGGGGGTGAAAGCAAATCCGCAGTAACATAGAAGTCTGTCTTATACAAACAATATGTCAACATCTAGCTAAAAATATAGCAAGTCTCACACACGCTTTTCTCACCAAATTGGCACCAAGAAACCCAAATCTAGGCTTTTCTGTTCTTTAAAACATGAAGTGTGGTTTCAAAATCAAATTCCTTTTATTATGGTGCTATGAAACATCACCTAGCTCCATCCAGATAAAAAGATGACAGCTCCTTCCTCACCTCTACTTGGTTCTATTTGATCTGGTAAATGAATAGAGTAATTCACCAGGGAATGGTTTGGGGGGGGGGGCGGGAGTTTTGTTGGTTGGGGGCTTTTTGTTGTTTTGTTCTGTTTTGCTTTCTTGAAGGTGATTAAACACTAACATATGTTGTCAAGAAAGTTTGTGGAGGTTCCATCCTTGGACATACTCAGGACTTGACCGAACAAGGTTCTGAGCAACCTGTTTTAATTGGTCCTGCTTTGATCAGGGCATTAGACTTGATGACCTTCAGAAAACGCTTCCAAAAAATTATTCTGTAATTCTATGAGTCTAACAGTAATTATCAAAATCAGATGAGCAATCACAACTTCTTTAAGGCCAGACTAATTTTCTTGCTGAGATATGTTTTGTTTAGTTTGCTCATGGCAAAATTGAGACTTTATATTTCACAAAAATGGAGAGCTACTCCTCAGCTGAAATCCCAGTGTACAGAAATATAATTTTGCTTAAATATCAGGTAGAATATTTAGTAGTGTGTAATAATGATGACGCACTAAAGCAAGTAAGCACTGGCTAAAAATGAAAAATCCAGGTCTGAGATTTAGAGGAGGGATTCATTTTCCCTCAAAACAGGACACGTCCAACAGTTTCTATACACCTGTTTTACGGTCCCATGGAACCATACCAGTGTGTTACCACGCTCAGTGGCCAAGGTAAAAGGAGAATTTGAGCTTTGAGTCTAGTTAGTACTGTTCCTTGTTTGGGAGCTTTTCAGGGATAGCTTCTATCTTCCCATAAGTAACTGGATCGTATTTACCCAGGTACTTTTTCATAGCCCCTAAAACTCTATCAAATCTATGGTATATCTCAGTTGTTATTGATAAACAGGGATTGAGACAATCCAACAAAAAATATCCAAAAGGGTTTTATTATTCTTTTCTTTAGTTCTAACTCAGCTTAATGAATCATTATTTCTTACTTCTTGAGCCCAGTTATTCCTTGCTGCACCTTTTTCAAATTAAATGGTGATACCAAACACTGTTCTATAGAAAGAGTTACAAGGTTCAAAATAGGCCTTATATATCACCTGGTCTAAACCCCTGCGTAGTAGAAGCCATAGGATTCCTTATCTAATTTCTAGTTCAAACCCAATAGAGCATTAGATTAAGCATCAATGGCTTAGAATCCGTTATTTCTTTCTGCATTTCTTCTTCTGTAGTTAATGACCCTCAAAACAGGAGTAGAAATATAATTTTAGTCAGATTTTTTTTCAAATTTTGGCTCCTAGACCTTACATATGCTTGACTGGAGAAATCTGGACAAATTTTAGTCCAGATTTTGTCCAGATCCAGTAACATCCAGCAGGTGCTTCAGGTCCCCTTCATCTTCTAACAGTGTGCAAGGCAGGTTAAGCTTTTCTAATCCTTTTGTTATCCTTTGAATGTTCCCTTAAGCTATTCAACAGGGAAAAACCTGAATTTCTGTATTATTCATGAAGCAGAACCGAACACAGTATTTCAGCAGCCATCGTATCAATGCCAAATACAAAATATTACCTACATACTCTATGTATCCCTTTTTAAAGATCAAAGCAATCACATTTCTTTAATGGAAGAATGAAAAATTACTCTTAACACATTAAATTTAGACAAGCCTAAGTATTATATTCTATCCTAAATGGATGCTTAAATACTTTATATAAAGGGGGGTGGGGAAAAGGAGAGAGCAGGAGTCAGCCAAAGTAGTTATCTTTATCTCAGAATATCCCAAAGACCAGGGTAAAGCTGTTTCCATGTAGATACCATATGTTGCTCTAAATTCCTGCTCCGTAGGTTTACTTCATAGATAGCAATTCCTTCCCAGATCACCTAGCTTCAGAAGCTAGGATGGAAAATGGAAAATATCATGTGGACAGAATTGTTTTCCTTCATTCCTCCCCCAGTGAACAAAGTGCTGAATCCTCTTGTGCTGAGAGTCAGACTCTTTAGGATGTTTCCTATCCAGGCTTTTGCTCAAACCACTGTCTTCTGAAGACTGAATATACACTGTACCTCAAGTGTCCCCTTGGGTGCCCAGATTTACTTCAAACTGTTTGAAGGCATGGGTTTCAGAGAAGCCGCAGATAATAAGAAGGTAAAAAACTTATGCTGGAACCAAGCCTGCCCCCAACTCTTTCAGCAGAGCCAGGAATGTCCCAGCTCTTATGCACACAGACAAATCTACCAGGCTCCATCACATGAGATTCCATGAGTAGCTAGACACTATCATCTGCATAGACAGATGAGTTAGAGGCATCCTCTTGTCAGATTCATTTCATATTGGGAAGGGAGAACAGTTGCTTTAACTGCTAGACTGCAGACTATGAGCTCCGTCCTTCATACGTCTGTAACGCCTCATGTTGGGTTAGGTAGCCCCACTAATTCAGTGATAAATTCCACCACAGAGTAGGGACTACAAACTGGAACCCTGCAGGTCAAGATCTATTCATGAATATAACCATAAACCATGGCCCCAAACGCTCATTCACCCTAAACAGTGTTTTTGAGCAACACCCAGAAGACCTATAACAATATCTTGCAGGGCACAGTGAAGAATGCAATTATGGCTCCTAGACTCTCTTGACCCAGATGTAAATTACTTGTGGGTAATAAGAACTACAGCTAACATGAAAGTGACTTCCTCTGTCTGACTTTAATTGTTTTATGGAGACATATTGCCTAGGAACCTTGTTGCTTCTTCAGCAATAACCATTGGATTTATAACGCATTCCAGGATTTCCTACTTTAAAGAAAGTTCATGAGTGTCTGAGCGTATCTTGGATTCTCTGCCATGGAAGTCATGCAGACACTTGTATTAATATATGTTAGCAAGTTTTAAGCCACCTAACTAATCATCACTGAGCAGCTACAGACACATGGAGCATTGTCTAGGTGCATTACGTTAACATTTACAGAGTGATTTTTGCAGCCCGGCTGAACGGGCTGTTGCTTGCAGCTACATTGCCTGCTATAGCCACACCTGCTAATACTTTTTATGTGTTACTCCTTGTGTCACAAGCACAGTAAAGGCTTCAGCATAGATTCTCTTATTTGTTTTTTTTTTCTTTTAAAGCTAAAGAAATGATTCATGGTCTGATAGGTTTGTTGTTAGTGTTTGAAACAAGTCATCAAGTGAGGTAAATAAATGTTGCTCTATTGAATTCAAGGGAACAAATCTACAGTAGGAGGATTTGAAAGGTGAGGAGGGGATTTCTCTTGAAGATAGTGATATAAGCTAGGGATAAAGGACTTGAAAGACCTCTCAGTGGTACTGCTAATCTCTCCTTTGCATTGCAGGATTGCTCTGCTCTAAGCACATAGCTGTGCCCATCTTCCTTTAGCTAAAAAAAAAATAATATATTTAATCGAATAAAAAATAAAGAAGAGCTCACATTCTTTAAATGTAGCATTTCTGACTCTCATTTAATTTATTTAGATGGTTTCCAGAGTGTGAGTGTTTAAATGTTCAGTTTTAATTTAATTTCTATCTGATGAGAAGCAGTAAAAAGGAGATCGCTCATCTTTGCTGATAGGGGAGAAAATTTGTAAAATCATACAGGTGTTTGAACATTGGAAATAGGGTCAGGAGCAGGGCAAGAGATTTGAAACTCCTTTACAAGTAACATGAGTCACTTCTGCTTTAAGTGCAATGCTCGAGATGGCTGTGCTACATTGCTGTAAGAATCATTGTAGATTGTTTTAGCTGTGAAACCAATCAGAGGTGTTTCATAACTTCACAGTTGGCTTCCTCTTCACTGGTGAGTATGACCTCTCCTCCGTGGCAGAAGACATCCACTGTAAAACACAATGTGAAAACTCCTAGCTTAAAACAATAAGAAAATCTCTCTTCTGAGGAAGTGACAAAGTAGTCTTGTGTCATATTTAAAAAAATTAGTCTTTCATTGGTGCAGTGGGGCCAGTAAGATCGGAGGCCTGTTTTCTGCTCTGGTACCACCTTTTTTTTTTCTTTGGCTTTGGGTAAGTAGTTTCAGATGCTTTTACAAAATTGGAGCTATGGGCCTTATCCTGTTTCCTCTGAAAATTGTTAAAACCCCTACACTCCAGTGTGAACAACAGTGTAAACTAGACTGTTAAAACTTCTGGAACTACATAGGACAGCCCAGTTCGGAGTTGCACCTGAAGTCTACAGTCATCCTGGGTCTTTTAGAGGTTATAATACTGTTCCACAGCTTTGCATGGCTAGACTGTACGCTGTTACATGTTTTTACAGCTCTTAGCAAAAGAAGCTGAAAATCCAGCTTGGGGCCTTTGGAAGGCTTTAGCACTAGCATTGAGACTAGTCTTAGTTCTAATTTCCGTTAGCAAAATGAGTTAGCAAATTGTCAAATGAAACATGAAATGTGCATCTTTTTTAACAAGTGGAGAATTGGTTCAGCATTATTATTTTTGTTTTATTTATTTTTGTTATTTTTAAGAGTTTTTCTTGGGTTTGCATTGCATTTTCTTTTCAAGATAATAACATATTCTGAACCTTATCTCCACTTGCTAATCAATTAACTGTATCCCATGTTCAAGGAGATCCACTGTTCACTTCCTTTCCATAAGAAGGCAATGGATATGCTTGAGCATGGAAGTCTAAGAGAGATTTCATGACATGAGAATGAGTTATCACATAGTCTGTGTTAACTTAATTACTCATATTTAAACTAAGTTGTCTTTATCTTTCTATAATATATTTATTGACTCAGTAAAGTCCCTCCCTAGCCATTACTTTGATAGGCTTTTTACTGTTGTAAAGTAAATAAGAATTACAGATAAAGGTATTGGTTAGGACAGTAACCTAAACAAAGAAAGAGAAGTTAAAAAATTAATAGGTGAAATGAAGAACTTTAAGGACAATAGTAGCTGTGCTTAATTTTGATGGGGCTAGGATTTCACTGTCAGCAGTAAGTTTCTCTACTGCCTTCACTTCAGCTGGAAAGACCTGAATCAGGCTGCAGAATGAGGACACTTTCAGAATCTGGAGATATTAAAATATGTACTTAAGAAAGCATGGTGGGACGCAGAAAGCTGCCAACTCTAAAGAACTTTAAATTCACAATGAAATTTTCTGAAAGAGGGAAATCATCAGCAAATCTCAGAGGGCCAGTTTCTCTGAGGCTGAATGCACTCGATACTCCTACTGAATTAAAAATAAGTTCAAATTAGAAAATGTTTGTGATTGATTGCTTTGGTAGGGGGAGTGATGTAACAGTGTGAATAATTTAACCATTGGAGGCCAAAGGATGTGAGAAAGTCTTAGTCTTGCAGTGCTTCAGGCGTACCAAAAAGATAATGTGAATCAGACTGAAATTGTGGTTGTAACAAATGTGTTGTTGGTTGAAGGCACATATGGTGAGTGATACAAAGCTGGTCATTGGAATCATTGTTTGAAATCATGCACTTGACATCTTACAGGGAAGCAGTAAAATGTGCAACTGATCTCATCTAAATTTAACTGCATGCAATTCAGTTACCTAGATTAAAGTGGTCATCCTCATTCCTAAAGAGTCGATGAAGGGAGACAGTAATATGAGGTGCCTTCAGCAGGTGTCTGTTTCTTTCCACTCTACAGGAAGATCAGGATGGATGGATTACATTGATTAACCTGTAGATGACAAAATTAATTCAGTCATCTCTGCATATATCAAAGTAACAGTTTAGTTCTTTTCAGTTACTGAATTATAATTTATCTTCTCAGCTCCTCATGTCTAGGCTTATTTACTCCTGATTTATATTACATAAGTAAAAACAGAACCTCTCTTTTTGCATTCAAATGCATTCATCCATGCATACAACATACAGTGAATCTGTACAACCAGAAGAGACTAGATAGATACAAACTACTGAGATATTTGTTTTATTTACATAGAGCGGAACACCTACCTTTTATTCTTTACAATATTACATTATTTATAATGTAAAAATAGGAAGATTAGAACTCAGCAGTATACACTGACTTCTACAAAGGATGTGGTTTGTATTAATGTGATCTCTGCCAGAAAAAGGGACATAGCTATTTTTGTTAAGATGGACACATCCTTTAAGAAAGGTCTATTCTTCACTTATACAAACATCCAACCGTAGACCTAATCTACATTGCTCTCATAAAAGAATAGTTTATTTCACAACACCTGTCCTATATTAGCAAATAGCCACCTTTTACAGTTAATTTTAGCAAATTCAGAAATACATGAGGAAGTGGAAAACATATATTGCAAGGTTTGTTACAGGCCGTGGAAGAGCTTTTATCCTTAAATGTCTGCTTTGTGAAAGAACATGCAACGCCGTTGAGCAGCTCCAGACCTTAAATTTGCTGCATTTAAGTGATCTTATTTTGTGCCTAATGGGAATGTTCCGGTGCACAATGTTAAGCAAGTCACATAAGCAAGTTTCTGTTTCAGTGCTGGAAGGCTCTGTGGGTAGCCAGTGCCAGTTGCCCATAGGTAACTAACAAGAATAAGTAATGTCTAGTCCTACTATTGTGCACATAATGTGTCTGACAAAAATAAAGCCAAGTCTTGAAATAAAGAAGAACAAATTTCATTTTGCTAGTTTTGGACCTATAAGACAAATTTATCTCTTAAGAAACTCCCCACACAATTTTAGTGGTGCATTTTTGCTCTTCACAAATATTTTTCTACGGAAAGGGGATTCCTCTGCTGGTGGATGGATTCACCTTCACATGTATCTTTCTCCATGGGGAATAGCCAGGAAGTGCTGAAATCAGCAACACAGATAACAAACCACCCAAAGTGCTGCTCTGATTTACCTGGGTTTGTCTTCAATTAATAATAGGTGGGAGTTTGTTGCTTTATTTTTCTTGTCATCTAGACATCTTTTTCTTCTCTCCTAAGAAGGATGTCTTTGTTTATTTTAGACAATTTAAGGGGAAGACAAAGCAGTCTCTCCCTTGAACACAGAAGTTTTAGACCAAGGATAAAGCTAATCCTAACCATAAAACCAAGGTCAGATACTTTTTATTTATTGTGCAAAGTAAATGAGGAAAGTGCTTAGCAAAAGGCCCCCTCAATGTAGAGATTGATAGACAAGATGGATCTTCTCTACATAGCTTGTCTCGTTCTGTTATGACCAGGAAAAAAATGCCCACTTGACAGGGGATATGTGGAAAAAACCCCATTCTACTACCTCAGCTTGAGATCTGTGGAATATTCAGTGTTAATTTTTTCTGCCTTCTCAGAATTATTTGATTTCTTTGATTTTGCACAGTCTGGTCTAGAGAAGTAATACAGTCATACAGTGACAAAGATATAGCCCATTTCGAACTCTATTTTGTTCTGATGAAGCATGTTAGTGTTAATTCATTTCAAAGGAATTTTTCTGTGATGTAAATTTAGATAATTTCAATATATCCATAAGCATTTAAAAATGTGGGAGCTGCTTTAACTCAGAGGTGGATCAATTTAATGAAAACTATGACCTGAAGGCTAATTTGGCTGAATCACCTCTTATTTTCCTCTAAATCAAATCGCTTTCATTTGTAATAAGTCAATCAGAAACAAGCTCGAGGATACCAAAACGAGAGCATCCATACAGGATTTTACATTGCTTTAATTAAATTGATAATGTAAATAGGCAAGAGTTAACCTCAGTAGAACTACAGGAATTTGTAAAAGTTATCTAACATGTCAAAAACATGCATGTCTTTGGCCTGATGGTAGTTAGCATACTCATCTGGATTCAGTGGAGCTGATGAACAAGGAAAAGCAAGATCAGAGAGTTCGGAGGAGCAAGGGTTTGTTTCATCCATCCATATTACACACAGGGTTTATGAACACCTTGAACAAATAAGAAGTTAAGGAGGAGTGTTCTGTTTCAGTATGGGGCCATTAAATACAAGTGCCGTGAAGAGGTCCTGAATTATCAGCAGCTGAATCTGTTGTAAAGCACTGACTGTGGAAATTGCATTCAAAACCATGACCTGGTACTTGGACTTGGGACTAGGCAGTAAACTGCATTGAGGTGCATAATGTTTGCTACTATTCTTACAATACAATTATAAGCTTGTAAAATAGACCAGGTGTCTGGCAAGTATGAAGTCAAGCCTAGAGTTTTTTAGCATCAATCAGTTTAGTGAATGTTGTATTTTGTATTTACCTACTCAATTTCAATTATCTGATATCTTTTTAAAAAAATGAGAGAGGAACTAAAAAAGTTAAAATGCTGCATCTTTCTTTCAAAATACTGTTAGAAAATTATTGACAAATTAATAATACAACAAGCCAAAACATCCTACACCAAACAGCATGCTTCAAATTGAATGTAGTAATATTTTTTAAAAATTTGCCACTGAAAATAAGTGCCTTATTTCAGTCTGAATTATCTTTTCCTTCTCATCTCTTCCAAACTGACCCTTAATTTGCACAGATTCACTTGCATGTCAGAAATTTTGTCACCACCAAGAAACAAAACCAACTTACACTGATACCAAAGACATTAGAAGGGCTAACAGGAGGTGAATGTTGATTTTGGGGTAGTGGTAGAGTTATGGTACCAAAGATCTTTGAAAGAAATAATAGCACAAATGCATATCTCCTTTCTTTTTTTGTTAGTCTACATTTTCGAAGTGTCCTTTTAGGTGGGAAAAATGTACTCATATGCTGGCTGCATGAAGCTGTTGCCTGGATCCATGCCACTTTGCTTTCCACAGCAGGGATAACAGCAGAACTGGATGATGAATTTCTGAAACAGCACAAAATTCTTGCAGCAAAACTGCACAAAACCGACTCAAATGCCTACGAAGATTTACTTTCCAGCCTAAGGAAGAGCAGTATGAGCAGTATCTGACCAGCTCATTTGCACTTGAAAGCCTTTCTCAGATCTATCAGGGGTTTTCACAAAGGCCTGTATTGGCTCAGTTCTGCTTTCACTGCTTGTATCTGCACAAGTGCATTAAACAGAACAGCACTGGCATGTTATGATCCATGCTGTTAAATAGCTGGTAGCTTCACTGAACCAATTTTGTCCTCATACGTTCCTTCCCAGAAATCACTCAGATGTGGCACAGGGGCACAAGACATTCACATTAGGCAGTTTGGATTCAACCAGTCTCTTTTGAAGGCATCTTTATTGCAAAGTATCTAAATAGTATTAATTGTCAAAAACATTGTGCTTTTACTAGTAATCCTTTTCAAAAGTGCATTCTAAATGCTTACAGACATCTTAACTCTCAGATGCAATATTAATGATTCAACTGTCAAAATATAACTGAATTTAGGACTTGCCTTTTCTTTTGCTTCCCCTACTGTAAAATGAACAGCGACACGGACATTTGGGGCATTTTTCTGGTGCATGGGGAATGTCTGCTTGTTCATGGTTTGTGTGTTGAAAGAAAGTACCAGATTGCCTGTGTGAAGCTATGAAAGAAATCTGCATCAGTCTGAGCTTGACAAACTCATTGCTTGGGAGATATTTAGCCAAACAACACAGCGACATGGTTTAAGAGAGAAGGAGAGGTGAAAAAGTGAGGAACTGCACAAACAGACGTTCAAATGGGAGTTACTATTTAATAGGACTGGATGCAATGCCAGAGCTGTGCCACTTAAGTGCCCTGTAAGCCTATACTACATGGTGACCTAATTGCACTGGGATGAGATATCATGTGTAAGAAAAACAAAAAACCATGAGTGGAGTGGGGTAAGGAACTGCCAGTGATTACCAGGCTACGGGTAGGTGCTGAAAAGGCAGCAGGGCAAACAGCAGCCAGAAACTGTGGCAAACCAAGCCTGCGTTTTCTGAGGGCAGCTGCAGGAGCAGCAGCCGCACCACGTTGGCCGCCTTGGTGCAGCCTGGTGCCGCCTGCATGCTCTGAGTCATGTCCGGCAGGAGCAGTGCAGTTGTGCAGCCACGAGGTTCCTCATCTTTGCCAGGCTGCAGCTGCTCTCCTGCTCAAAACACAACTTCAAAATGAACAACAGGTAAGCAGTAATTTAAGGATAGATGAAAGAGAAATAGGCATAAGTTTTGTGTTCATTTTTTTCAGGTACTGTGTTCTGGAAAAATCTGTGTAATAGACTGGTGTTAAAAGTGAGCAGAAGCTCTTACAAGTAGAAACAAGACTTTCAGACTGTAGGTCTAGTAGTAAAGTAATCAGTACTGGGATCTGATCCTCTGCCCTTGAGGCCAGCTGGCATGGTCTGCCCATATTCATCCTGTTAAACTGTACCAGTCTCCAGAGCAGTCTGGTTTCACCCAGAGTGGGTACTGGGCAGCTTCCCAGCCTCAGCTTGCTCTTAAAGTGCTTTAAGAGAGTGCTGGGCAGCCACCAGCAATGATGCACTAGGATCCATGGTCTGGTCCTATTTAGTACATTAGGGTAAAGGTAGCCTTAAAGTATACATCTGTTGCCTTAATTCCACAGATTTCAAAGGATTTAGGCCAGAAGGAAACTTGCCCTAAGCTGTGCATTCTTGCAGCATGCTCATTATCACATTTGCCTTTGACTTGCACAGCTGTAAATCCATGGAAACCAGAGTAATTCAGGGATGAATCAGGTCCATTATCTCCTTGTGTTTGTACAGCACTTAGCACAATGGTGCCCTGATCCTGATGGGAATTCATGTTATTTTAGCACAATCAGAGCTTTCATTAGTTAAAATAAAGTATATTTTTAGCCGGAGCTGGCTTCAATGGCAATGTATGGGGTGCAGGGGGTGTGTGAATTAAGGGGAAGGCACAACTGGTCCCTCACCACATGACTCTGAGTACACGTATCATGTGCCTAGGAGATTATCTCCTCTCCCAGTCAGTATGGTTGTAAAAACATGATCAATGGGGACCATGGAAGCTCAGATAGAAGACAAAGAGAACAAACTTGAATATTATTGCTTCTTTTTTAAATAAGTTGCATCATTTTTAGTTGCTCAGAATGTGAGGCCTAGTGTCTGATTTTGGAACATTTGGGGTTAATATTGGTATATTTAGTGCCTTTGCTGAAAAGTAATAAATCAGGTGCCATGCCATTGCTTTCCATGGAAAGTTAGATCTTAAATATATGATTTGCTCAACACTATTTTTCCCACCATGCAAATAAAATGAACCAGGAACACTTGAAAAAGCAAGCACTGTGTGTGCTCCATGTTCAGAGGTGCTTGTTTCAGCTCTTTTATGAAATCTTGTTAAGATTGGTAGGTCTTATAAATTCTAATGAGATACATATGTGGAATATATATAAAGACATTACACATGTCTTGCAAAATATTTGCTATATAAAGGATCCAACCATGTGAAGTTATTATTCAAAGCAGAGGTAAATCCTAGAAGAAGACAGAAGAAAGCACCAGTTGCAGATCATAATCCTAGCAGGGCTTTTTGCTAGTTCCTGTGAGTTAAAAGCTGAAATGCATGTTCCAGCTTTAAGTTATTTTCACAGACATGAATAGGGAAGATTGAATATCAGCTGTCATTAATCTCAGTGTCTTGACATGACAAAATCACCATTACTCCCAGTAAATGTGATCTGATGCTCAGAGCTTAGAAACATTAGAAGCTCATATTTTTACAACTGAAAATTATGAGCAATTATTGCTAGAGTTGTAACAAGTTCTAAAAACTGACATGTGAAACTGGTGAGCTGACTTTCCAGTCCTAACCTACCCCCTAGAAAAACATAAACCCAAAGATTAAGCTGTTTCAAAACTTCTAGCTTGTTTTTCTTCAAGCTACTTTATCTCACTAAAACATGCTTTAAAATCCTAACAGTGAAAAGACATGTCCTGAAAATACTATTAATTTTATTTAACTTTTGAAAGTCCTATTCTAGTACTGATGTTCTTCATTTCTCAGGCAGTCCTGCTAATACTGCTTCACCTACCAATTAACAGAACAACATAGGGTTAAACTATTTTGATTGTGACTATTAGGGAAAGGTCTGACATTTCCATAGCCCTAAGAAACATTAATTTCCTCCCAGAACTGAGTTTTCTGTGCGTATCCCTTCAGTGGGAATGCAAATGGAGTGGCTGTGCTGACAAAGGAGCATTATGCCATAGTTACCCGACATGTGTGTTCCCTTTCCCTGTTATCCATGTATTTGTTCTAGCACATCTGGAGTGTCGAAGCCTGACAATCTGGCTTTAATGTTCCCATGGCTGTGTCAGAATCCACAAGCTGTTGAAGACCTTTGCATTTCAAGAACAATGATGTTTGTGGTTTAGTGCATGGACAAATATGGTGACAGTGTTGCCTTTTCTCAAGCATGATAGCAGGCAGCATGTTTCATCGATGTGCCCAGGAGTGAGTTAGTGTCTGTGTTCACCCTCTGAAGCTGTGTTAGTTCAGATATTTGACAGTCATGGAAAGAAGTTATGAGTTGTATCAAATTAGTTGTCATGGTATCATCTGAAAACTAGTTCTTGTAGATCATAATAGGTAGGTAGAACACAATTTAAAAAGTAAACATTCTTTTTTTACTGGCAATGTAAGTTGCAGTTCACTGCTGCAAGTTACTGCAAAGGCTGCTTTTCAGGCCAGTGAAGTTGTTAATAATCTGTGATCTATTTACTTTATAAAATGATAAGATTCACGTGCCCTAACTGAAGTAATTAAAAGTAACGTCTCTAGGTTTGGACTTTAAGCTTCTTTCGTAATTAGTAGGAGGCAGTGAGGTTCACCTGATGTATCTTGAAATCTTCTCCTGTGCAATGAGTTGCTCTGTGGAGATGCCACCCTTTGGCCCTCCTTCTGACAAGTGTTTGGTGATGAGGGAAAAACACTATTCTTTGAAAAAACATTTTCACTTTTGTTACTATTGGTGCTGCAAAAGGTATAATGAATTTGTATAAAGCCTCACATTCTGAGCCATCTAAATTCAGCACGATAACAGAAGACACAAATCTCACTCAGAAACCTCACATAACAGCAATGGAAGATATAATTCCTTCCCTCTGTCCCAGTCACTACCAAGCACACAGGCTAGGAGAGGGCTGGCAGGGTGAGACCTGTCAGCATCAGCAGCCCTCTTCCTGACGCTCACCTGAGCAGAGTTACAGGTGAGCAGAGCACAGCTTCGCCAGGTGACACAGGACAGAAAGTAAGCAGGGAGAGACATGCTTTCTCTGGAAACGCAAAGGATATCAAACCAAACCCCATGCTAACACGGTTTAGAAACTGAGCACAGATTTTACACCTTCCAGACAGAGGTGCATCACACCTTTGTAGATTCCTCAATGGACTAAACAGGATTCAGAGCACAGATCTTTTACACGGTCTGGGACCCATGAAGGAAACAACAGATTAAAGCAGCAGAACTCCTCCAAAATGTGCTCAGTCAGTAAATGTTAGAATAAAGCTTTGTAAAACTGAGAATGAAGCTAGTCAGCATCAAATGAAGCTAATCAGCAAATTCCTTTTATTAACAAAAACCATCACATAAATGCTACTAAGAATTTTTTAAAATTAAGGAAATTAAAGAAAAGAATATAAAATAGTTTTATTTAAACTTCTTAGAGTACTAAAGACAAAGAATGAAATCTGATAAATTCTAAAGTGCAGATGTTAAGGAATATTAATAGATAATCTTTTATTCTATTTATGACCCCAACAGTTATGTTCCTAAATATGTGTTATTTTACAGCAAAGAGTTTTCAAGCAGACAGACAAAGATCTAGAATGTTATGAGTCTGACTAAATCTACTTGCTACTAATGCAGCATTTAGCCCTGTCTGCCAGCCTACAGCTCCATGCCAGTCCATCACCACAAAGCAGTTACTCCCCTAACAATACTGCTCTTAGTAACACATCGAATTATTTCAGTTTGCAGCACTGAGTGACTAGAAGGATTTGGTGTACCAGGATGCCTTTCTGTCATTGTTACACCTGTGTTCCTCACCACCACAGTATCTCAGCACTCCAGTGCTCTGAATTGCACCACTAACTACCTTTCAGTTTCTTGATCTAGTTGAGGACCAAATAAGTCTGAGATGAGCAAATTAAAGGCCTGAAAAAGGGACATACAGCAATCTGTCAGAAACATCACTAAATCAGTATACCTAAAATTGTACCTCGTTCATAAGTCAGGGTCTGTAAATGGATTCCTGAACTGAATGCCCTATCAAGTTGAGATTTGGAGAGTGAAACTGTTGGCCGTTATGCACTTCAGCTCCTATATAGGCAAAACTCTGACATCTTTCCTCAGGGAATGGCTGACATTTACAAAACACTGCCCGTTAGCATGCTGACCTGAGAATAGAAGACCTTGATTCTGCTTCTTCCTTAGCCTGAATAGATTCAATTTCTTCTTCACTTTATAGAAAAAATTCTTCAGTTACAGAACTTATAAACCAGTCTTGGTGGAACATCATCCTCCCTATTGTTGAGACTGGGAAACTTTTCCTCAAAAACAAGAGAACAGACTCAGTCTGACTGTGTGACAGTCTCACTGTCACCAAGAATCAGAATCTGACACTAGATACTGTACTGTGGATTGCTTATGCGTTTTGTGTTATGCAGAATTAAAAAATAATCGTGAAAGTAAAAACAGACTAGGAGTCCAGGCCCAGTTAATTCATCCAGCCTTAGGTTAGAATTGAGTATTCAAAGCTTGTAGGGATGAAAGATCAGCGCAGATGATATCATGCCTTTTCTTTCTGCTGAGTCTTCCTTGGGTCTGGACTGGGCTTTCATAAATAATTCCAGACTTTTTTTGATGTTTTCTAATGTTAGCTGTAGTTTTAAATGTTAAAGCAAAGTAAGTCTATGTTGAAACATGTCCCTGTACAGGGCAAATGTTGTATAAGTTTTAATTTGTTTTATCTATAGATGTCTTGCAATACGCTGCATTTCTTTTTTTATTCCTATTTAAGTAGTGTGCAAAGAATGCATCTGCAGAATTAAACTGAGCTTGATCTGCTTTGAAAAAAAACTCTTTTGAAAGACCTGCATACACAGTTAATTTTACCATCTGGTTTCTTCTGTCCTCCACATCCCTTTCACCTTTATTGGGAAAATGGACTTCTGTTACTGTACAAACAATCAAGCATGTTCTGGGTCAGTCTAGACAAACATGCAGTAGAAATGAGCAGTAGAAGGGCTGTGTAACACTGGCTCAAGTAAAAACATATTAAGGCAGATCTCTTAATTGAACATTTCTTTCTGAATGATTATTCTATGCAATGGTGTTATGCCAATAAAGCTAAGAACTCAATAAGAGAATGTGAGCTGTTTGTCCTGAGTGCTTGAATGATGAAGGAGATCTCTTTTTCAACTTGATAACATTCAAAGTTAAAGGAAGAAAAATAAAATAACCTATTATCATTTTGCACTAGGAAACTAATTCTATCCTTGGTTGCATATGGTTCCCATTGGCCTCTGAGTCATTTCCACAGATTTGCTAAGAAAATGCTGTTCTGAATATATAACTGGTAGGAAAAAAAAAAAATCCAAATTTTCCCACAAGAAGAAACAGTACAATTTTAAATTTTATATTGAAGTTTAGTCCAAGAGGTTAAAACCTTTTGTTAAGGTTGCTTTTCAAAATGAAAATAAAATTTCTGATCCATATTTCTATAAATAAGAACTAGTGTAAAGTCTTTTCTGAAGACGTCACTGGAGGCATGTGCAGAGGCACAAAGTTTGTAAATGCAATGCCATCACCGGGTGCTATCACACCTTCCTGGGCTTTGGGCAATAACGAACCTGAACACTAAGAGATATCACAGTGTCACATAAGATGAGGATCAATCAGCAAATCTGGACATCTATTATTGCAATGTGACTACAATGAGGATTTTCATAGCAACAGGACAAATGCCACTGGACACTTCATTTACACTAGAGACTAGCATTTATGGTCACACTAGTAGAATCACTACCTGTTTCTTCATTCTTAGACACAGAAGATAAAAAACCTCTGTTATTATTCTCCCTTGGATGAGTCCTCTACGCTGAGATTGCTAAAACAATCGTACTGTATCTCATACTCATGAAAAGTTACCAAAATGGCAATGACATTCATAGAGATACAGCAGAATTATGTTTTTGCATCAGAAGCCCTTTGAGAAGGCTTTCCTACGCACATGGTGGCACTGTGAAGGCAAAGAGGTCACAAGCTTTTCTTTTGCCCAGAGCCATTACGTGCTTGCGTTCAGCATTCAATAACTCCATTGCTCCCACACTGCTGGCAATAGTGACATTCAAATAGCTTTATTACTTACATCTTTAAATATGAATAGGCTTCTAGTTGTCCTGAGAAGACCGTAGCATTAATACTGTAATTAGCCACGAAATTGCCTCATTTAATCTCTGAGTTTGGCTTGTGAGCATAATGGTTATTTGACATCACAGATAGAGGCAGAATAGTCATTATGATACTGTACAGGATTCATCACAACCCACAGTTGATGCAGAGATAGTAGATCAAACACCTTTTCAACAGAGTATGCACACTCATACACAGGTGTGTGTGCATACACATCACTGCCAGGGCACACAAGTATTTGCATATATCAAAGTTAAATAAGAATTCTTCTTTTAGAAAGTGTTTCCATCTATAGTTGTGACCTTGATCGGAGCAAGACCTTGACCTAGAACAAGATGGTATAAAACTGTTGTTGCCTAGTTATCTGATGACTATATTTCTACTTAGATCTGGTGCTTCCCTTGACTTGGATTTCACAGTTGTGACCGCCTGCTTTTCTCCCTTTATATTTTTTTAAGGCAGAATTGACTGATTCAAAATTTAGGACTTAGTATTAGACCAGAACCTTTCTGTAAATACCTTCAACTGATTACATTTCAGCAGACATCTATCTTTCACAAATAATTTGTGATTTTTCTTTTAATAGCAAATGTGGCAATTCAGAAATTTGTTTTGATTCAATTTTGCCCTTAGAGAATTTCTTTTGTGGAAAAAAAAGGGAAACCAGCACCTTCATTTTCTAAATGAGATGGGTCTTAATTTCTATGAAAAGACAATTTCTGATGGAATTTCAATTGCCTATCTAATTGTTCATTCAATTTTCATTAGAATTAAGACCCAAAATGATGTTGGGTATTCTGTTCCTGACAGTTATTTGGTTTCACATGTCCAAAAGAAAGGTGAGACCACAGACAAATTGTTTCTTTTAATTAAATTTTTCCCTAGATCTTCCACAAGACCTTCCTGGAAGACTTGTATGCTGATGACATTTTTCTTTTCTCAAACTGTGAAGAAAATGTAAACAAATAGACAGACAAATTTATCTAAAGATGAAAAGGTTCACCAAACTGCCTTTTAAAACCACAGTGAACTGCAGCCTGTATTTCAGTGTCTTAGGTAAACAAAGTTATTATCATTTTATCTTAATTGTCACTAATTCTATTAACCCAGCTACATAGCTAAATCAAAATGACACGCTATAATTTGGAAACAAAACTAAGCTAGATTTGTATTCAATTCTCATAATCTTGTGAGAATTGTGCACATTTTTCCTGCATAACTGGACAGTTCTTTCTAATTCTGTTTGACTTGGTTTTTTATTAGTTTCCAAGCAACACAATACATAACTTTTGCTTACAGTATGTAAAACCTACAGTTAAGAAAAAAGGTCATGTCCGTGTTAACATGTATCAAACAAAACAGAATGCTCTTAAAATAACTGACAATTGAATCATTTTATGATGAAAATATTCCTAAAGACTGTTATCTAGGCTCTGTTTTACTCATATGTTAATGATTTGATATTTTTATGAACATGGGTAAAGACCTATTGTGTCATTTGAAATTAGAGAAAATAATGCTTGAGAAAGCTATAAGTAATGGACTTTTTTCAACCACTTTCACCCATTTGTATAGGTCTGCCAGAATAGCTTGACAAAGGAGGTTTTTTGCAAATTAATTTCTAGCTGCATATTCCCCAATTTAACTCATAGAACTTTCAAAGAATACATTGACTTTACAGAGTCTATAAGTGTAACATAATTCCAGAAATATGTAGAAAAATTATTCACTGTCCACTAGGAGTTTATCACATAATTCTGAATGCAAAATGCATTCAGAAAATTGTTAATTTATAGAATAAAGGATATAAAAAGTCAAAGAAATTGCTTTTAAAGAATTATTGACTGTAGGTCTGGTCATGTCTTGTTGCTAAACTGAGGTGTTCTTTCTTTCTTTCTTACCAAGATATCTTATTGCATGATGCTTTCCTGTTAAGAATTTATTTTACTCCTATAGCTTTTTTTAAAAATGTGTTTTTCAACATCTATCAATTCGATCATTCAGGTTTAGTCTCTGTTTTGCCAATTCCAGTTCTGTATTGAACAGTACATATAGTAAGGTCTTGATATAGCTTGATAGGCAGTGTGATAACCCAAAATTCCATTGCCGCTGCTGGCAATGTTTGCAGTTTAAACTCCTTCTCTAATTACAAAGTGCAAATGGAGCTGAAATAATATGAAACACATAGAACCACACTTTGATACATACAAACCCATGTACATATATTTAGAGGGTCCTATAGAACAGTGCATTATCTCCCTTAGTTACCTGCAGCCTCAGCATTTGAGACGAGCTTGAATTAGACAACAACTGAGAAAATCTTTAACTTATTCCTTGAGAGGCATAACTTTGGTGATAAGATGCCTAACATGGAGTTTGTAATTTATACATAAGCAAAATAGATGTAGTTAGTAAAAGAAATAAGCACTTTATTGGGGAATTTTGCACTCTGCATTAATGGTGCATGTAATTTTTAACCAGTCTTGTTCTTTGAACAATTTGTTCCAGCTAAGAACAGATTGAGCTGTTCTTTGAATCATACTTCAGCAGGCAATACAGTGTGAGTTTATGATGACTTTTCTTTGTGCAGCAGCTGAGTTCATTCAAGGTAAAATCTGCTGAAGTGCAGAAGGTTTATAAAGGTACGGAGCACTGCCTAGGATCCAGCAGCTATGTGGGCTGGGTATTGCTTTTAAGCACTCAACATGCATAGTTTTCTGGCAACTAAATGGTTTATTTTCAGTTGTATATCCTAGACATGTTTGACATTTAAATGTTCATCTTGCTTTGTATATGGACCTCTCTGGACAAGTATCACAGAAGAAAGTATTTGAGAAATTTAACATGAAGCCGGTCATAGGAGGTTTTCCCCTTTTCACTGAATTAATGTAAGACTTGGAACTTTGGAGCTTTGAGGAAGGAGAAATGTATATAGCTGTGAAACAGAAGGTGTAGCTTCTTTGATTATTCTTGGTAAGCAGTGCAGTCTGGAGGTAAAAAGTATTACACCAAGGGATATATTCCAGGGCAGTCCAGGAAAGAGATGTGGATTACACACGTGGCTTAAACCGCTTTGTACACACAGAGACAACTATTTCTATTAATTTTCTGCAGATTCCTGAAGTCTGAGAGAGATTCTTATTGTGGACTGACATATAAAAACACATTTAAAATTGCAAGGCACAATGCACATTCAGGGCTGCATAAGTATTTACATTTTTCCAGTTTAGAGTACTAGTCCTTTTAATTCCTTTTCAGTTTTGAGGAGGGTAGAGTGAGCACCACAAAGGTCTTCCTGAAGCTACTGAAAACCAAAAATAGAAATCATAATTACAGTTTCATGAAACCAATTTTAAACATTCATTTTATCTCTGCTGATATGCTTATTGTCACAGTTTAAATTTTCTCTTTTCAGAGAAATTAAAGCCATTTGCTAACCTGTTTATGCGAAATGTCATACTGTAAAATAAGTAACTTTGACAAATCTGCCCCCACTCTACTGCCCTATCATGTTAAAAATATTTCAGTCAGATTTCTGGTTTTTGAAATGAAAATGGTGGCTGTCATTTGCCATTTCTGCTGAAAAATACCATTATGTTTCTTGTAGGAACACTTGAGAAACTCTGGATTTCAGTTCATGCCTTAAACAAAACCCCATTGCTGAATAAATATTCATAGAATTTCTGTGCTCTGGGCTCAGGTAGCAACCGCAACAGAGTTGTTGAATTTTTGTAAAAGGTCGGGTGGGATCCCAACAGCAGTCACTTGCCTACTGCTCAGCTTTTCCAGAAAAAGGCTGAACTTTCAAACAAACCCCACCCACCTGCTGATAGACCAGATGGTTCATAAGCACTGAGATGTTTACTTAGAAACCTAGTTAGGCAATTAAAAGCTAGTACTACCTTTTAATGCGACAGGGACACCAATGTCTGATAAGTATTTAGGTACCTACTAGTCACCTAAAGCCGTTTGGGATACACAAATGAGGACACCCAACTCTCCCAGTGAATCAGCCTGCTAAACGTGCTCCGAGAGTGCTTAGTAAGAGCTAAAAACCTGGGGCTTACCAAGAGGTAAAGAAGACAACATTGGCCATTTTTACTGAAAACATTACCATAGGAAAAGAAAAGAACGTGTTTCTTCTGCTTATTAGCCTGGTGTTGGGTTATTGATCTAGAAACAAGAGTGGAAGCCTCACGTGCCTGAACCTGGGACGGTTCGAATCTACTTCCTGGTTTCCAAGGAGACAAGCTAGGGTGCAAGCCATGGCACGCATAGTCTAGGGGAGTTCACCCTGCTCTAGACTGTTGAAACAATACCAAGAATCTAAGAGAGAGGGATTTGTACTTCAGGGAGAGAGAAACAGAGAAACCACTTGAGTTTAGAGGAGCTGAAAGGGGCATTTTGTCTTGGACCAGGGTGATGGACCTGATTAACTTGTTCTCGTTAATGTTCCTGGTAATGTTTTAGTGAGGGGCGTGATTAAGATTAGCCAAAAATACTAATTGAGGTTTTTTTAAAAAAAGACAAAAATAAAGAAAGAGCTGCCCAGAGTGTTAGTTTATGAGTGAATAATGCAATGATGATTTCTGCACAAATTAAAATGATAATAAGACAATCCTGTGGCCTCCAGCACTATAGTATTTAAACTTTTCATGATTTTTAATACGTTTAGGTTCACAAAACTCCTAAAAAGTAGAGAAATGCATAATTTATAGCTCCCACTTACAAAAAGTAAGTTATCCGGCCTTTTAAATACACCAAACACAAATACATTCACATAGACCATAAAAATATTACTCACAAAACTACATGTACAAAATTACAACGAAGATTTACTAGGCCCCTTTTTGACTTTCTGGTTTTTAGCTTCTTGTTAAAGTATGTTCTTTAGTCCTCAACTTATTTTAAAGCTTAGGTTTCTGCCCTGGACATTGTATTAGCCATATAATGGATGCTATGATATCGCAGCTTTATTTCAAGGTTTACAGCCCGGCTGGCAGCCAATCAGTGTGTGCCCCTGTGCCCTCATTTGAAATAAGCTGCAGCCTGTGGCTCCTCCAGGTAGATTCTGTCAATTTAAGTATGAAAAATTATAAGGGATGAGCTCTGTCTTCTGAAGTACTGGTGCAAAATGTGGCAATATTGCATGACCCTAGGGATGGATGGATGGTTGCTTTGTACTGCAAAATAGCTGAAAGAAATAGCTTGGCTTTGGGGAGTTTTACGTCTCTGAGGTAGAATATGAAGTACCTGATGAGGAAGTTATGGTTCAAAGGAAGGTTACAAAAATAACAGCAACCATCCTAAACTTATCTAAAAGATTTACAAGAAGGCTGCTACAATGTGTGGGTTTTGACCTCCAGGAACACTAAATTGTATTCATCTTGTGCTGGGGAAAAAAACACACTTGGTGCATTAAATCAGCTTCATTTTTGTGCTTGTGCTTATGGAATTTGGAGCAAAGGTTTACATTATAAGGAAATAGTTGTCAAGTGTAAAGTATAATTAAGACAGCTTTGGTGCCAGAACTAAGATTTTATTTTTCCTGTGGTTGAGGGATTTCATTTTTTTTCAACTCTTAATATAGAAAGGGTGAGGAAAGGATTATTTTTTTCTCTTTTATCTGAACTCTCAAAAATGCACCAATATGACATTTCTGTCGCATAAGCAGATAGTTTTATAATGTTCACAGCCCATCTTAGATTTATCTCCTGTTTAGGACTTAACCTCATACTTTAAAAATCTCTCACAGATTTGAAAGTCGATTTAGCTAGCCTCCCAGTGCCACACTTCAGGTTCTGCACATGGAGCACAGCCCACTAAATGTTTAAGTTCCCTCGCAAAATTTCTAACCATTGCAGTTTTAGAAGGCGTTTTATAACATACTTCATCTCTTTCCATCTACCAAATCTATAATACTCATATTGCTGGGTTGTACACCAAAGACATGACAGTACCTACAGTCAAGGACTTGGACTTCAGCTGCTCTATGGTGTACAAGGTAAGACAAGGTAAGAGCTTGTTGTCTTCATATAAAACTGGAGACAAGTAGATAGAAGTGAATGGGATGGCAGAGACAATGTTGATCAGCCAGTGAATCGGGAGGCACTGAACACTTCCTTACAGTCCAAAGACCTATACAGACATATATTCAAGTAGCAGGCCTTGCCTTTGAGAGCCACCAGTATTAATCAATATGCAACAGCAATTGCATTATATGATTGAACTAAAAAAATCCTCAAATAATTGCATCATGATTTGGCATTGAAATAACCAAGTAGCAACTTTATATCTCAGACATTCACCTATCTCAGGTGATTTCTACCTTGAACAGAGATGCTTTCTGAAACTGAGTCAGAAAGACAAATATCTGAGAGTATCTGTGTGGTCGTCTTGCAGCAACAGCAAATCTACAGAAGTCCTTGAGCGTGAGATTAATCTCACTTCACACCCTCAGAGGACCTATCAGTTATAAGAAGGAACCTGTATGACAACCTTAGATTAAAACATGTAAGATTTAGGTAGTTGAAACTAGGTGATATGAAACTATTTTAGGATCTGTCTTTAATGTTCTCTAAAATACTGGATAATATTTTAAGCCAGTCTCTGGCCTTACCTTACCTTCCAAGAGAATGATTTTCCTTTTTCTACTGCATTTAGTAGAAAATACCACAGAAAGTTTTTACTCTTTCTCTTTACTGCAAAACAAACAGGCTCTTTATTTTATTCCCTTTAATATAGAAAAGTGCAATTCAAGTATTTGAACTAACAGTAAAATATTCTCTGCTGATTTGAAAAGTAGCAGGGATTCGGGAGCTCAGCTGCAGTCCTTATTTGTTCATAGTCTTCCAGTGTCCTTGTCAGTAGGTTACACATGACATATCAGTGCTAAGGAAGACGCCAAAACATTGGGATGATGAAATATTGTGGAAATTGGTCCTGCTAAACTAGGTGTCAGAAATCTGTTCTGAATATCCTGAAATAAAAAAAAATCATACTTATTTATTTATTTTTCTGTTTTATTTGTGTAGTGATATAATTGAGCTTGTACTGTTCCATGGGACAGAAGGATTGTGGGTGACTGTGGGAGGGAATTTATTTCCTGTAGGAACTGCAGTAGGTGATGAAAAAGATGTGTAAGGCAAAGAGGCACAATATAAAAGAGGAAATTTGTGATAGAATCATGTCTCTATTTATATCAAATTGTATATAGAGAAATATTAAAAATGTGTCTTACTTAAAAGCAGGAAAATCAACTTTACCATATGTCATGAGAAAGAAATGTGTGTTGCCTGCTGTGTACATTTGGGAAATGAGATAGGTACTGTTTGCTGGTTTACCCCAGCTCTACCAAATCACTAGTTTTGCCATTGTCACTAAAAGAATAGGCTTCAAAAACTCATATAAACAGAAACATTTTGATACTAAAAGATTTTGAACGATATTTGGAGGGTTTACAAAAAAAAACCACCCTAGGATTCAGATTTAAGGCATCTGATTTCCCTAGATTTAAATAAGAACTTTGTAACTTTTGAAAATAAATAGCCACACATGTAAGTCAAGCACATAACCTGTTAAAACTAGCTTCCAAGTTATAGAGGGGCTAATTTCTTAGCAGGACTCAAGCACTGCAGTACTACCTGCATTTGGCATATGCCCAAGATCATCTTCTCAGTTCACACAGGAAGGTGGTCAGCAATCTGGTATTCCACCCCATACAGTGTCCCAAAGCAATATAACTGTGTTAATTTGGGAGCTCCCTACGGTGACCGACTCCTTCTTTTCAAGAGATTAACCTCTAAGAAAGAAATTGAAGACAAATAAACCCAGATGACTTTTACAGTTCGCTCTTTCTCTGTACATACAATGACAATGCCCATGTATATATAAGCACAGAGATACTTGCAAAACACATCCTTGAAGTTTGACATGGACTGAAAGATAAGGTACAAATAAAACATTCATCTAGTTACACCTTTATACATTCAAACATACCTGCACTGAAAGCAGGTATTTACTGGTAGAGTCTGGTCTGGTACATGAATCTGTGCGGAGCGGTGCAGCCTTGTACCAGGCAGTTACCCACAGTTTGGTTCAGAGTTGTTTCCAGTTCTGGTCAAAACAACTAAAAGTGGATGACTGATCTAACTGAAAAATTCAGAGCTTCTGAACTAGGTGTGTAGGCTACCTGTGTAAAGAGAGAAACATGTTGAGAGAAAGAACTTCCCACCCCTATATTAAAAAGACAAAGAGGTAAGAGGAAAGGGAAGTGATGTTTGTGTATCTGTTCTCTGAGTCAACTTTGATGTAATAAATGGGTTGAATTCTGATAAGCTCTCTCTTATTTAGAAGGGACATTACGTTCTGAATCTTCTTGCCTAAATTATGGGTGCTAACGTAGGAAGCCTAGAAACAAAAAATTAAAGACTAAAAAAAATACGTAAGTGTACTAAGGTTATTTAGTCTGAAGAAAAGAAGACTGAGGGGAATATAGCCATAAAAGCAAGAAGAGGAAAATTAGTTCTCCATGCCCATTAGAGACAGAAAACGGGTAATGGATGGATCCTGTGATGGGGAATTGAAGATGGGCATTAGGAAAAGCTTTTGCAATAGGTAGAACATTGAAGGAACAGCCTGTGTTGTGTCTCAATGGCTTCCCCAGGCAAGCAACAGAAATCTTTGTACGCCAAAGTGTTTATCAGGATTAGCACAGTTTAACTGACATTGTCCTGAGATCTCTGCCATCCCTATGCGTTATAAATTTCTCAGTTGCAATTTCAACTGGCTGACATTTTCTTAATTTCCTTCTTCTTTTTTTCTTTCTGTTTTCCTTATATTGTTGTAAAATCGTTGTTTTGCTGAGATATTTCAGGACAATCATTTCAGGCTGGGATTTTTTGTTATATATTGGACTACAAAACCTTTTTTTTAAAAAGGTAGATGTAGTTGATTGAAAGTCCAAAGAAACTACCGTGAGATCGTGGTTTTTTGAAAGCAGGACATTTTTGAGGCAGTGGATACTGCATATCCTGAAGAACCTAAGTGACTAAGCCATGTCATTATTCTGATGACCTAACATTACAATGTACTTTCTTTTCCTTCATATTTGAATCCCAGGATATACCTCAGCTCACTGTTCTTATTTCTTCATACTAGTATATATGATAATCCATGGAACTGGAAGTATGTATAATGAATTCTACTAAAAATTTTCATGCTGCAAAATGATGCAATTCTAGAACACCTAAGAAATGACAATCTGGGAGAGCTGAGGTTGTTTAGCCTAGAGATGAGAAGGCTCTGAGGAGACCTTCTAGCAGCCTTCCAGTTCATAAAGAGGACCAACAGGAAAGCTGAGGAGAAGCTCTTTATCAAGGAGTGCAATGATAGGATGAGGGGTGATAGTTTAAAGCTGAAAGAGGGGAGATTTAGATTAGATATTAGGAAGAACTATTTTACTGTGAGGGTGGTGAGACACTGGCACAGGTTGCCCAGGGAAGCTGTGGATGCCCCCTCCCTGAAAGTGTTCAAAGCCAGGTTGGATTTGGCCTTGAGCAGCCTGGTCTGGTGGGAGGTGTCCCTGCCCATGGCAAGGGGTGGGACTGGATGGGCTTTAATGTCCCTTTCAACCCAAACCATTCTATGATTCTATGATTGTATGAAATATGTCAGTATTACTTCATCACATATAACACCAATCTTAGAATCTCTCAGGAAAATACATAACAAAATAGATTCTGCAAAATCTTCAGTTTCTGACAGTAAGCAAGTCAAAGACTTGTCTCTTACACAAGTAAGACTTATTGCAAGGCATACATACTATATCTTAGCAACGAAGCAACAGACTTTGTACCAGACTTCAACATTAGTTTCCTATTGAAATTAAATAAAACTGGTCAATTACGAACCCAAAAGCCTTATCCCCACCTTTTAACTCTACTTCTGTCTATGTATCTGTTTCCCATCTTATATCTAAATCTAATACATAACCATGTGAGCAATTGTGGAACTATATGAACAAAATGTAGATATAGAAACAAATAAAGTGTATCTCTGGTGACATAATACAAACACTTCCTATTTATCATTGTAGAATTGTAATTGATAAAAGTTGCAAAAATAAGGGAAAATCTGTGGCAGAGGGGAGAGCTCTTCCTTCTAGAGCACTTCACTTATAGTGAAGGAAAGGCCTGGAAAAAACTAAGTAATGGACTCCTAGGGTCTGAGGTGATATTCTTGGAGGAAATTTATTAACTTTAAAGATTTATTACTATGTTTAAATAAATGAATGAAGTAAATAAAACATTTAAATGTATGTTTAAGTAAATGAATAACCAGAAATTATCTTTATCTGTTTCTTTAAGTGATTACTTCAGGAATAGTTTGGGTTTATTGGTACCTCAATGCAAAACTCTTTGCAAACCTCAAATGCATAAGAGCGAAAGTAACCCTATGACAAGTGCCCTTATCCTGAGACCGACCTCAGATCAAAACTTTTGGTTAGTTCCCATATAAATTTAATCTCATATAAGCTCATCCACAGTGCAAGGAAAATGGCTTTGATTACAAATTCTTTCTGCCTATTAGATAGCTGGGTTTGAATTGAAATGGAGACCTTTTCTACATCTTTTGTAAATGTTTCCTCATACTAGTCCACAAAAGTTCATCAACTACAAAGTGAAGGAACTGTGCCTTGGACCTATGGGGATAATTCAGTTTCCTTGACTGTCAGAGCATGTTTGAAAAGAAGATCCTGAGCTGGAAGACGAAAATGTGCTCGAAGTGATAGTACCCTTTAAAAGGATCTTACCTCATTGAGTTACTGTCTCAGCAAAGTATGTCTCATTGGCAAGACAAGATGCTTGAAATAAATCAGTATTACTAATTTATGGCTATAAGCATTACCAAACACGTTACATCTCTCAGTAACTGACACTCACAGTTTCTTGATGCCTTCTTTTTCCTCTTATTTCTATCAAAGCAGTAAACTGTTTATACACTGTAATGATATTTTCAGTTGTATCCCCAGGGAAAGCAGCACAGAGAGAACAGGGCTGCACTAAAGAAAAACATATAGAACAAAGCCATGATTTCCTTCAGTCACTGCACATCCACAGGGAAGAGTAATTTGTGGAAACATGGAGATGGAGGAGTAATGGATTTCTCTGTCAAAATGATGAGTGAAAGAAAGAAGTAATTACCATTAATGCACTTCAATTATGGCTCAACGGTTTTTTAGCTGTATGTTCCCATTTAATTTTCATTTAAAACAAAACAGTTACCACAGAATCAGAGCTAAAAACAGAAATCCCTTTCAGCTACTGGCAAATTAGTGAGTAATGTTCTTATTATACAAGCAAAGGGAAGATTGGCTTCTTCCAGGCAAACACGGGAAGGGCTTGTTTGTTTCAGGCACTACTCCTTCTCCCCTCAAATGCACAGTTGAACTTTCTTTCCAATGTTACAGTCAGCTAAGCATGATAATACTTTTTTTCTGGTTCTTATTTAGCTTTCAAAGCCCTCACAGGATTTCTGTCATGGATCAGTGGCACCTTCCAGGAGGGAGTGAGGTCAGTGGACATCCTTGGTATACAGGAAGGCATGTTCTATTAGAAAAGGGAAATGTTTTCAAATCCTTCAGATCTTAAGCTACTAAAAATAAACTAATGAGCCTTAAATTAACTTTTTTTTTTTTTTCCACGGCTTTTCCAAGCCAAAAGAAAAGTATTTATTATCTGGGAGTGACATGCAGGAAATTAGGCTTATAAATTGTGTTTAAGTGATTACACTTTCCAACTTTCCTTAACTCTAATCTTAGTATTAATCTTTTGTAGGGTGTATGTTTCAACTTTAGTAGGTTTTTTAAAATTGATTCTTATTGCATCTTGTAAAATATTTGTGGTGTAGGAGCTGCAAAAGATACGCGATGTGGGAATCACCTTGTTATTGTTATTTGACTGTCTGCCTGGAACAGTTTTGAACTGGTGTCTACATTCAGTGCTACCTCTCTATATTCCTTCGATAACCCCAATGAATTTAATATATTACCTGTACATTTGAAATGTTCCAGAATAAAGTGAGAGGTGGGATACCAGCAAATACATTTCTATGTAACAGCATAATGACTGTAAATTTGTCAGTGAAACATCTTTACTGGGACTCCAATTACGTCAATGGAGGTATTTCATTAGGAATAGTAGCCTTGAGAGTGGTCTGACTAAGACCAGTCCATCTGACCCACTGAATTTCTGTCTGCTGCAGGCTGAAGGGCAGGATGAGAGCAATACTTTTACGTTTACAAGAGCTACATTAGCTCTATCTACTATCTGTTAGGGCTGAAGCAGATTTAATGTGGGCCATGTTTGATCCACATACACCAAAGAACAAGAGCTTCGGGCAGAGCTTGGAGTAGACTAGCAAGGATTTCTCCAGATAGTGTCTTGGTTTGGAATGCATCTGTCCCAACACACATTTTGGATATACCCTCCTAGTTGAGGGGAGGATAAGAATTGGAGTTATGCCTTGTCAGCTGACTTCAGGGACACAGAGCAGTCCTTTTCATGTTTTATTTAGGGTTATAAACAGACTGAGCACAGAAGAGGTTAAAGAACACCAGACTGTTTTTCCAACATGTTCCCCCATGATATATGTGCAATAAATCCTCTTTGGGACCCTTTTCCTTGTTATCTACAGAGAGTGCCACTGAGGTCAGTGTCATTGGTTGTCCGAGCACTCTGAATTGTGAGTTTACAAACAGGCTGTATATTAATAAGTTCATCACAAACACAAAATCCCAGATGGACTGGTACCTCCCCTTTGCAGTCACTTTTCAGGCTAGCTGTTATCAGGTTATATATCACAAGTCAGCCTGACAGATCAAAAGGGAGTACGAGATGTATGTATGCCACAGGCAGAGTACTCTGAAGTGATATCATTCAGTCCTAGGGAAAACTTCCCATGTAAAGTGAATTCCAGACTATTACACTGGCACAAAAAATTAACTACAGCTAGCTACTAGCTACAAAACTCATTGTGTGTTCAGGTAAGCTTCAAAAAATCAGAATTTTTGCACTTGCAAAACTTACAGTTTCTTTAAAGAGTTCAGATAGGTGACAATGATATGACAAGATGCCAGGGACCATTTGTAACTCCTGGTAAATATGGGCCAAATCATGGTACATAGCAATAGTTCATGCCTTGGGTTCAGCCCTCTTGGAATGTCTTTGCATTTAAAATACAGTCACTAATAACTAAGTCCCATTCTCATCACAGGGAACTTTAAATGAACTGACTGCAAAACAGTGTCTACAGAACTACGTGTGCTGTCTAAATCCTTTGAAGTCTTTTTAATTGAAAGCAGAGAAGATAGTCTGTAACTCCTAAATGCCAGAACACAGGTGCAATGACAAGAGTGGGTGAGATGATGCCATTGTTCCCCTGTGAAGACTTGTCTTTCTCTTTCCTGCCTCTCCACAGAAGATCTCTTGAGTTTCTTCTTCCACCTGCAGAGTTCCTGGAGGAAACTGTCTATATTTCATACTAAGTTCAAACATTCCATGGTTTTATCCTAAGGTTTATTTACATTTCTTGATTACACTTGTTCTGCCTCATTTCCTTTGTTTCTTTCTTGCCAGAAAATTTTGCTAAACTGCTTGTCAGTTATTAATAATTAAGTCAAACAGTAGCAAGAATTTTGGCAAAGATTATTGAATGTTATTTTCATTGTTGGGAGAATTTTTGGCCCTTTTTCAGATCAAATACAAATTCCAGCCCTTCAACATCTGGTTTTGCTATATTCAGATTGGTAAGAAAAGAAGTAAAATGAAAATGATACTTAAAGATGCATTCTTTGCAAAAGATGCAGATACTCCCTCGCTGAATGAACTTTAAGAACTTTTACAAAAAATTAATAACTAAGATTTTTTTAGCTGTTGAGTGATTCTTCATAAAGTCATGAACTATGAAACCAGAAAGAACCAGCGTAAGAAATCTTTAGATTAGGGCCTGTGAGAAACTTCAGAAAGACTAGGTCAATACTTAGTCAAGAAATCCTAGTGGTGGGCAATCCACTGCTGCCATTGGTGAATTATTGCATTTAGTTATAGTTATTGTCTTTATAGTTTAAAATAAATAAAGAAATAAATCTATTCTGCATTAGCTTCAAACCTCTGTGCTGGTTTTTTTGACTTTGCTTTATAGCGGTCGTCAGCTTGGTCTCTGTATCTCGGAGTGTCCAAGCAAGACATCACTCAACCTTTGGAATTAAGTTCTCTGATGCTCTTTTACAATAATATATAGCTTTCAGTCTTCATTTTCCTTTGAATTCTGCACAGTTGATCAACATCCATTTTTAACTGTAAGTTCAAGAGAAAGAACAGTCAAGCAGCTTTGCACAGGTAATAGACGGAGCAGGACCTCTCTGTTCCCCTGATTATTCAACTAGGGATCACTTTTGCCCTTTTGGCATTACATTTTGCCCTTTTGGCATTACATTTTGCCTTCATCTGTCAGAGTATGGAATAATTCTGCTTTTTATGAAAATAATACATTAGATTAAGGAAATGAAATGCTTTTCCAAGTCTTAAGAGAATTTTTTTCTAAAAGAGTATAGTACTAATTTCTCTTTGTAAAGGTAGATTTTTCTAAGTATTCATCTCCTATCACCAAAGAAACATCCACAGATGTGGTAGACAAGACTTTGCTGTGTTACGTATGACTTTACTGCCACTATTCAAACTAGATATTTACCTTTCTCTGCTGCAATCACATAACTGACTGTGATATAGAATTAGCTCTGGTGGAGGGCTATATATAATTTTTTCCCCCAGATTCTCTAAGTCCTCTATCTCAAAGACTGACTCATTATGAATCCTGAAAACTTCACTATGATTATTCAGTCCCATTGATTTTATAGCTCGTAAAAGTTATTAACAAAAACAGTTTGAGGCAAAAGCAGTCAGACGTCAAGACAAGGAAAAGATTATACAGCCAGCCATTGCCCAATGTGTTCAGACCTGGCTTCCTGAGGGTTAATGAAAACTTCGGGAAAACCATGGTCATGTGAAACAGCCTCTCCCTTTCACTGGGATCTGTAAAGTGGAAGGCAGCAGGTCAGTGTTTAAGAGAACAATTCAGAGTCAGAACCGGAATTTGTGTAAAGAAAATGCAGCAACAAAGGAGGTATTGCATTATTGTGTGTCATTCAGGATAGTATGAAGCAAATTTACATTAGAAAATGAAAATTACTTGATACTAATTGAGATAGTATGATACAGCTAAAGGGAATGGTTATAACTTATTTCATTGTATTAGTTTGTACAAAGTCTCCTTTTTATTAAGGCTCCAGAGCCTGGTAACTGTATACAGTTATAACTGTATATGGTTCTTTTTCCTTGGAAGACATTTTTCATCACTGATACACTGTGAACATGTTTGGTCTTAATTTATTCACTGTATACGTAGACTGTTTTCTTGTCAGATTCACAGATGTTATCCATACTAATAAAGAAGGATGGAAACCTCCCCTTAAATATGAAAATGTGCAGTTAGCAAGTAAGTCCAGGCTGGCCCAGCTCTTTCCAAGAAGGATCTCTGGCTATGTCTGTAACAGTAAGTTAAGCACATGGTTTTCTGGGCTCTGAAATATGTTGCAGCCTTTTGGAGCCTAAGAGCAATCAGAGATTGCCTGGGCAAACTAGCCAACTCCTGGGAGTTAGAATAGGCCCCAAGACTATATCCAGTCACTGTGATAGATATCACAACAGTGTTTAAGAGGGCAAAAGGTTTTGATCATCTGGACATAGACCCTTCTGTGACATTTGGTCTCAGGACCAGAGAACGGTACCAGGCATTCAGTTCACTCCTCTAGACATACTTTCATCCCCATTGAAGGCTGAACATTTGTATTGTTTCAGCAGATTCTGAAATTCATAGACCTACTCAAGTGAATAACTATTCCTTACAATTGCTAAATGTTCTCAATTGCCAGTGTTATGTCAGGAATGCATTTGAACATCTGAGCCTATGTTTTGGGCCCAGTGACACAGTCTAAGTACACATTTGAGTATCCTTTTAACAAAAAGACTCTCAAATTACATTTCTAACTTTTTACAGTGTCAGCTACGCACTTAAAGAGAAGACTGCTCAGTGCCTTTTTGAATAATCCATTGAACCTTCAAGTGCTCTTAAGTAGCATTAGCTGACAGTTCCAACTGCTCTTCCTAGACCTGAACCAGATGACTTATTACAGTAGTATTTAGTTACAAAAGTACTTCTATGTGCATTAGCAAAGCATCTAGTTTGTGTATGTAAAGATTCCAAAGCTAACCACCATAGCTGGTCTTTAATTTCATGTATTCATAAGCTATTCTGCTGCTATTCTGATGGCAGTTTAACATGTGGTAATTTGGGGAGGAAAATAAAGTCTAGTAAATCAATTAAAGGGCAAGTTTTTTCCTCAGATGCTTTTTGCAATACATGGATTGATCTAATGAGGAATGAGGATCTTGCAGGCAGAAAAGGTAAATTCTCAGGTTTCCTTGTTTAAGGCAGGAGAGTGAATGAATTTAAGTCTTTGCCGAGGTGGGTCCTAACATTCTCTGTTACCAGTAGTATGTCTCCTAAGGTCTCCCTACACCTTGACACCCTAGGCAGCATGGCTTTTAAAGCTGTTCAACCAATATCTCTGAAAGCTGTGACTGATATAAGATCAACCTTCCTGATTATGCCTCAAGTCTGATGGAAATTAATGTATCAGCAGGGAACAGCATATTTTCAGGGAGGAGACATGATATTTCTATCAAAATCTTCGTGGAAAGGAAACAATTGCATACTGCCTATCCCCATTTAAGCCACATTAAACAGGAGTTCATGACCTCTCCCTTTGTCTGTTTAAATCCCTATATCCACAGAGAACTTCCCTTGATGCCAGGAGAAATAAGTGAATAGTCAGTGCTGCATTTTTTCAGTGCAGAGCCCCATACCCATGAAGATGAGAGCCTTGACATAACACATGTTCGGTTAGATGTGAAACTGTCTACTGTAGGACACTCACATCTGAGAGGATAACTTGGCATCTCAGTTGTTGGTGAAACACAGATATTTGTAGGGAGAATACATTTTAACAAAGACCCTTCTAAATGAGAAACATAAATTACATCCCATGGTGGTTTTTTTATAAGTGTCAAAGTGCTGATATATACAGATGTCTGCACAAGAAGTGTCTACAAATAGGTGAAAAGAATTCCACTATTTGCATAGACACTGAAGAATCTTGATCAGGCCAAAAATTAGGGATTTTTGCCCTCCCCCCCCAGAAAAAAAACCTCATGAAGCAATGGTGGTATGCAGGTTTTCCACAACTTAGAATACTAAGAATGTAATTCATCACATAGCTTCACGCAGTTTATTCAGAGAAATATTTCTTAAAAAATAACCAAACTGCTTTCTGGGTACTGAAAATACTGAATCTTGGTTTCTGGTAATTTTATATCATGTGATTTTGAAATAACTACACTAAAGCTTTAGCATTACTTTAGTCTTGAGTAGACATTGAAGAAGTGAAATTAGCTGAAGGATAAGCAAGGATAGGGATAAAAAAGGGAGAGAATGCCTTCCCCCACTGCAGGAAAAGCTTCGTTTGGAGCTCACACATTGTTATGTGCCTGAGGAAAGAAATCTTGACAGTTTTGGTATGTGATAAGGGACAGACTCAAAATGGAACTCTTCTTAGAGTTAAATCTTTCACCATCACACCAAATTCTTTCCCTTGGGGTAGAATTAATGTCTATCCAGCTAAGAATTTCCATTATTTTTATAGGAACTTCAGAATTTTCAGATGTCTTCTCACTTGATAGTTTTGGTTCAAATTCAAGTCAAATTTAAATGTCTGTGGGAATAATGGGAGATAAAGAGAACAACAGACAAGCAGGCACACATAGCCCACTGAATTATTTAGCCTTTGTTTCTACAGGTAAACAGATTTCAAATTCCTGGACTGAAAGGCAGAAAGTCTGTAGAACTGACTAAATTTATGGAACAAATATGAGAAAAATGTCTATTTTACATATGTCAGAAATCTAAACTAAAAAATAGAGTTTACTCTAATTTCTTAGCATTGTAGAATAAATTCTACATAAACTCCTGGCTTTTCTGTAAGAGCACCTCTGTGACCTGGACTTTGCCATTGGTTCCCTATGTCAGCAACAGATCAATACAAAAAATAGATGCTAATGTTCCACATCTTAGGGCAAGTTTCTATCTTCAGCTACTCTTCTATGGGGTCTTGAGCAACCTGGTTTGGAGTCTTGAGCAGCCTGGTCTAGTGGGAGGTGTCCCTGCCCATGGCAGGGGGGCAGGAACTGGATCTTTAAGGTCCCTTCCAACCCAAATCATTCCATGAGTCTACCAAAGTTTTACATATACAGGACACCTTTTAAGATTATATTAAAACCAGACTGCTCTGTTTGCACCGTTTGTGAGGTACATGCCATTGCATAGAAGGCATTTGCTAGCTAGGAGTTGTCACAGAATTCTTCTGAAGAAGTCTGAGGCTTTTTGATCTGTTCTAGGACTTCAGGGCGAGGGGATATGTTTTCCCATTTTCCCTCTTTTTCTGCTTTTCCACTTCCCCCTACAAAAAATAAGGAAGGGAATTCAAGGAAAGTTTCAAAACTGTAATTAATGTTTCTTTCTTCTCAAAACAGTTGACTGGTGAAATCTCCAACCCTTAACTAAATCAGGAACTTTCCCTTCAATCTTCATAGAATCTTTTAATCCAGGATAGAAAAGACTTTTAAGACCAAGTCTAACCCTGTATTCCTTTATATTACAACCCAGAATCCAGTTTGCTGGAATGTGGCTCCTGGCACTGAAAGGAAGATAAAAAAAAACCTTTCCCAATTTTCAAAATAATTCACAGGAGGATAAATGCAGAAAAGAGTAGGTTCAACATACATATATGTTTTATTGCCCAGTTAGAGTTCATAATATTTTTTTGCCTGCATTTATTTTTAGCCACGAAAATAATAATCAATTAGATTCACATAATCCTAAAACCCCAGTCCCTATAGTGCAAACATAGGAAGGGAACGCTGAGCAGGTATTCTCGAAGAGGAAAAAGGATAACAAATATTTGAATAAAAGTTGATGTCCACCGAGTATATAACAGGAACAGAATAAACTACTTTCCTTTCCTTCCAGCTGGACAAGAGAATAGTTTTGTAAATGTCTCATTTCTCCTGTGTGCTCCAGTATTCCCTTTGCTTGTCTTTTCTTACCTGATCGTGTCCTCTCAATTAAGTTAAATGAAGGAAGATGTGTTTATTTCTTTAGATTTTATGGTCAAGCTTGGATTTATGATAATGGCATTGTAAGGAAATAAAAATCCTTTGGAATTTGATAGCTATTTTAAATATAAAAAAAGAAGACTAAAATCAAAATCTTCTATTTTATCCCATCAAAATAATTGTAATTGAATCACTCCAGAAAGTGACTCTTTGATCATGCTGGTTAATGCAGAGGTCGTGCTGCACTTCTATGCATGCTCTTGAGCACCAAGTTTCGCCCATTTTTGTTCATCTGTGTATATTCCATCCAAATTCCGGATAATGCTGTCAACACTGCTACCAGTAACAGTGCTGGTGAGTCGATTCATTTTAAAGAAGTTAGACTATAGAACTGTCAGGAAGATATGTTTTGTAAGGTGATACTTTGTTTTGCAAACTTATCCAGATGGTTTCTGTAGATTGCAGTATGTGAGTGTAGAATTGAGTCAACAGGATGTCCAGCTCCCTCACCTTGTTCTCTGATTCTGTACTCATACTACCCAAGGAAATAAAAATGGAGTAAGTTTTATAAGAAAATCAAAAATAAAAAGAAATGCTTCCTCTCCCAGGGAAAACAAAACAAAGCAAACCAATCACCAAAGAAACAAACAAACAAACAAACCCTCAAAACCCAAACTGCAGCAAAACTCCCCCCCCCCAAAACCCCAAACCCATAGAACTAATACAGTTAGAAAAATATTTGACTGCATTTGGATCGTGTGTAGCAGAAGAAAAGACCGGAATTAAGTAAGAAGTATTACAACAGTCTCATTTTCTCCTTTTTTAGATATCTGTATGAGTTCTTTAAGGCCATCATCCTCACACTGGTTAAATTAAGCACCTCTAAAATTTCATTAATAGAAATATTACCTTTAATTTAGCTTGGAAGAAAGCGATTTGTTATAATATGGGAAAATATAGTATTTTATTAATTGCCAACCTCATGTAAAATATAAAAGAATGGAACTCCTGAGCCCTAAGTGTGTCTAGTTCCTTTCCCAGAAGACATTAACTCCCTTTTAGCAATGAACATATTTTAAATTCTGCCATATATCTGGTAGCTGGAGTTAGAGGTAGTGGTGGTGCTCAATTCTTCCTCTTGGCTGTCTAAAGACTAAGCCATGTTCTAGGACCTCTTTGGAGGTTTTCCTGCTACATATATCTTCCATTTATTAGGAAGAAAGAAAGATCACAAGATAAAATTCATCTTCCAGAGCTTTTCTCAATGGTGAGGCTTTCAGAGCTTGCTCTTAAAATAATTTTCTGTCATTCTCAGTTCTCTTGATTCTGTTTTAAACAAGAGGCACCTCAGTTTTCTCCCTTGCCCTTGTAACATGTATTTCTACCATAACTATATGCCAGCTTGTTTCTCCATCGTTGAGTCTGCAGTCTCCTTCCTGCTAAGAGGTGTCTATCACTATTGCAACAAAAGGTATTAAAAAAACAAATAAATTTTCTTTTCAGGCCTCAGTTATGGTTGGTATATGATGAAGTACCATTTCTGGTTATCTCTACTTTTCCACCTAGTCACATTTAGGCACTATCTGAGTCAGTGTTTTAAAACTCAGAAACAGTGAAACAGACTTATTTTAAATATATGACTTTGTTAGTGTTTTCCAAAGGTAAATACTGTTCCATTGTTCTGAAAGGCTTGGCTAAGATAAAGACAGATATAGACTTTAAAAGAGATGTTTGTCCTGTATGCAGATCCAAGATTTAATTTCTGTTGAGTTTTTTCCTCTCTGCTTAAGAAATTTGTGTTATTTTTTTGCGTGGTTTTCCCCAAAACAAATTCTTCAGAGCTTCCTTCTTCTACAAAGCAAAAACAGACAGTGTCAACCCACAGCCCAGCATGGGAGCAGCCCAACAATAATAATCTAAAGTGTGCATGTGATGGAGCAGCACTGCTGATAAGAAAAATATTTTCAGTGACTAGTTTGAAATTAACAACTCAATCCTCTTTCCATTGAAGTCAGTATTGACACAACCATTAGGAAAAAGAAGACTAAGTGGTGGTTTGATTACAATGGAGAGACAAAAAATCTAAGCTTAAAAGAACCTTTGTTTCGAGGGGAGAAACCTCAATGGCTTTTTGGAAGTTCGCAGCTGGAAGTTGAATGTTGCTAAATTAAAACGAAGAGCACTTTCATAGCAGTGAGGGTGGTTAGAAGCTGGGATAGATTTGCAGGGGAAGAATTACATTCTGTAACTTTTGAAGATTCTGGCTTGATCTTGGCTAGACTCCTCAGTGCTGTGATTTAGCCACGACAGCTAGCTTGCAGCCAAACTTGTGGATAAACTTAATACATGATGCTGAGGTATTTTGTGTTTTAGGGGGAGGATAAAATAGAAGATCTGTGGACTCTTGTGGTTCAGACAAGGTTCCTTGTTGTGCCTTCATATATGGAAAAAAGCAACATGGTCCATTCCTATCTATCCATCAGTTCCAGACTCTGTTTTGTGTAGGAGATTAAACCAAGAGAGATAAGGGTCCTTTTCTATGTTTGTGGCTATGATTCAGTGAAGGGGAAACAAGGACCATCTATAACAATAATTGCAGTAATACTTGAATAATGCTCTCGTAACTGTTTTCCAGGCCTTTATGTGTATATCACACTGTTGAACACATTGTAGGAATTGTCTTTGTTGGTCCACCAAATGTTGGCAGAGCTCTCCAGACATGCTGGTATTAAGCCACTAGTGAGTTTCTTTGTGCTGCTAAATGAGGCATTTGGAAAACAGTGAGGCTTACCCAGAGGGCAATGCATCCCATATATCTTACATACCTATCTTAAAATGGGCTTTACTGTTCTCCGAAGGTGGTTGTTCCTCATCATTTATTATAGGAAGAGCTTAAACAAGTAACAATGAATAGCTGTTTAAATTCCGGATTTCTAATGCCAGGTGAGACAAATCTTGCAGTAGGAATAAAGGCTCTAAATGTAGACAGCCTAATGTTGGCAGTCTCTCCAAAGCTATGATAAAAGCAAAGGAAATCCTTAGGAAATAGTTTCGGATCTAAGGCTGTATTTAAACAAATCATATAAATACTCTCACTGAAGTGAACTATATGTGTGAGTAAGAAAGACTTTTTTCCCTTAAACAAGTAGAATCCCACCTCAAGCATCTCAGAGGAATAAAGGAAATATAATTAAGTAATTATATGATATATTACCACAAGCAAAATATTCTTTCTTGAGTTGGTTAACCATCCGTTTAAGCCACAAGCACAATATTGCTTTATCTTCATTATTATCTTAAAGTGGATGTGAAAATACAAATAGTAATCTGGATAATAAAATTATCAAGATCTTTCTTCAAATCAGCAGTAATATTTGCTTTGATGATCTCCTAGGGCAAATAATAGACTACTGAGCTAAATGTTCCGTTAAAAAAGAAAAAAATGTTTCTATTCTTTTTGTTGCTGCTTAGCATTTTTTCAAATTTCATTACTCAGGCTCTGTTTTCAAGTTTTCACAAATTTGAAAGTCTGTCTGCTGTTCAGAGCTTTTGTCATAAAATAAATCATAGTCCCAGTAATATAATCACAGTCATTGTCATCTCTTTGTTCAATACCATCACATAGCCAATTCGTTCTTGTTGTTCTGTTATTCTTTACAATCCATTATTTTTTCCTTTCTAACAAGATCTAATTGGAGTTCACAAAAGTATCTGAAACTGTTTCAGAAGTCCTGCTCATACTTTCTATATATTTCTGTATTTTGAAAGAGACATTTTTGTGACGCTAGCCACATACCTGTAAATCTGCGTCTTAGCCCAAAAGCCATGAGGCTTTTACATGCTTGTTAGAATAATGTCATGATATTTCATTGTTATAGTTACTTCAGACTGCAAGAGATAAAGCATTAAAAGCGGCTTACTAATTATTCCTCAGTCATTATATAAGTTATATTTTTCCATGAGATCTACTACAAGGTATTGTATTTGTTAGATATTATATACTGGCAAGTGGCTATATTTTAGGTTCTTAGCCCAGAGAAACACCTCACAATTGGAAAAACTAGGTTTTGCCAACATTAAATTAACCGGAAACGTGATTGTGATAAACCTGAAACTATTTGCAAAATTTGTCTAAATTTAACCAATTAGATTTTTGTTTACATTCCCCCTCTGTGGGAAACAGCCAGAGGAAGACCATTTTCCTAGCAAAAAGGAGAAGCAGATTCAGCTGTGTCTTTTTATGAAAGGAATTGAACTCTTATCTTCTATCTTGTTGAAGGCTGGTTAAGCCACACAGGCTGGTGGTTACTTAGGTAAGTTTCCCTCATTGATTCTTGGTTAGAATTCTTGTTCATACAGCTGAATATTTTTTAGACAAGGCAGGCATTGATTCTTGGCAGGAATTTGAACAGGCACTGACCTGTTTTGTAGGAAACCAATCAGGCTATAGAATCATTATGACCTCTTTGATGCCTGGCACAATAACATTTTACTGTTCCATGCAAAAAGTAGCATGTCCAACAAAAGAAACTGAAGCTGTAAGGCTTGCAGTTTGCAGAATGGAAGGATGTCACACACTGATGAATGCTCTAACTGCTCGCTGATGGGGGAAAAGGGAAAAGCAGACACTTTAGAAATCCAGCCCCTTTTCTTGTTTCTCTTTCCTCAAACATTTCATTAGATGTGAACGAAACACTTATTTGACATGGAAGAATGCGGCTTCAGTGATTCCAGGAAATTTAAGTATCTTTGTTTTATTCAGAATTGTTTATTTTTTGTTCAGATTAATTTAAAACTTATAAAAGTTGGGAGTTTTTTTCACAGATGGATTCACCCTAAAATATATTTCTGAGAGATTTGACAATTTAGCTGCCCAATTCCTCTTTCATAGATCTGACATAGAAATTAAACAAAAAGCTTACTCTCTGAAATGTCAAGTGTTTTCTTTGCTTCTCAAAACAACCACTGTTTAATTTCTTCAAGAAAAATTTTATTGCAACTTGGCAGTGGAATCTGATCCACTTTGCAATTGTTCACATGCACACAATGTCTTGGGGAATTTTTTTCAGGGGAGCAAGATGTCCTTAAACGAACAGGGGAAATATTTCTTTGATTTCCATAAGACCATCAGCTAAGTGATGGATTTGATGCAATAAAGGCTACTCGGTTCACAGCATTTCAGATCAAGATTATAAAATAAAAAATATGGGTAGTATCCAAACAGCTAGGCACAACTAAAAGACTTACAAGTTCAGCCTAACTCTTCTTACTAAGGTTCTTGAGTGTTCAATGTGATCAAGGTGAAAATTCTTGGTTCTGGAGGTTCAGAACAGGGATTCTGCTTGGTTAATATACAAAAGGGAGACATTATCACTGCTTCCCTCTAAGACAAAATTTTCCAAATGCTTATTATAGGAATGATCAAATGATGATGGTTTGGAAAATCCTATTTTTCAAAAAGTATGCTGGAAATATGTTGTGAGAAGACAATTTGAGTCTGAAGGATCTGTTGCAGGTTGCACTCATACCATCCTGACTTGCTGCATTATTAACAAGTACAAACTTTGGGTAAGAGCACTTAAAAACCAGTAGATATAGGAAACTGAAGCATATTAATAACATTTTTCATGAGCAATGAGTGATTTACATATTTGTTACTTTTAGGCAAAGAATGAACTTCAGATTTAGCATTGAAAAAACAGTAAAACTCCAATTATAATCGGGTTGAACTCTGTCTAGCAAGTTAGATATAAAGGAAAAAGAGGGAGAAAAGGAGAGTAGGAAAAGGACAGAAATGTCGAGTTGATTAGTTGCAGTTATTGTAATTTGAAAATACAGAACCCCTTTCCCAACCATCTTCTCTGCCATTCTTTCTAACCACAGCAGCCATGTACACTTATTGAATACTTTTCAGACAGCAACTAATGCATGCAGTATGTCAAAAGTCCATAGAAGTCACTGAAAAGAATTACACTGACCTCCAGGACTAGACCTAAAATTCTTAAGGGGAAGTAGTATTAATTAAGTAGAATCAGTATTTATTTGTTTTCATGGGGAAACAGGAGAAGGAAATGAGAGAGAAAGGAGAGGAAAGGAAAAAGGAAAAAGGAAAAAGGAGGAAAAGGGAAGAGGAGGAAGGGGAAGGGAAAGGAGAGAGGGAAAGGGAAAGGGAAAGGGAAAGGGAAAGGGAAAGGGAAAGGGAAAGGGAAAGGGAAAGGGAAAGGGAAAGGGAAAGGGAAAGGGAAAGGGAAAGGGAAAGGGAAAGGGAAAGGGAAAGGGAAAGGGAAAGGGAAAGAAAGGGAGCAATTGTTATAGGGAGGTTGTTGGTGCTGTTTTTCTTTTACGAAAAGCTCCACACAATAGAAATACTTCATGAAGAACTAGTGTACTTCAGCATCTGCTGACATCAAATAGAGTAGAAGAAAGCTCCTACATTATATTATTTGTGCTGATCATTTAAGGCTTCAGTGCACAAGAAGGTATAAGTGTTCCAGTAAATGAGAGGATCAGGGGAAAGCAAAACAACAAGTCAAAGAGGCACCATATGGGCAAAGACACTCTTTCGTGTAAAGTTGTGTCATGGAGAGATATTTTGAGGTGTTGAATACTATGCTCGAGGCAACAATGTGATACAGAAGCTGTTTCTATTTGTATGAAACTATTTCAGTGCCTCCAGGACTAGAATAGTCATCCCGGGTTATGAAGGGCTGCTGACCCGGAAACTTATGAAAGACATTTCTGTTTGGAGAGCCCTTTGGAGAGGTTCCTCAAATTAGCTGACATCTTTCTGAAACAAGCAGCAGTTGTGTGCGCAAGTTGGGAGAAAATACCGCATTTCAATCAGTGCTTACTTTCTCATGGGAAGAAAGTGTGTGAACAGATCAGAAAGACAGCAGAGCCTTTGCATCTGTGTCAGGGCAAACTAAAGCTGGCAGTCGGGTGGCTCCCCTTCTTACAAAAGGAGTGAGTTGAGTAAGGTAATTACTGTTTAATATTTCCAACAGGATGTTTGAAGGGAGCATTTAATTATCCTGCCAACATCTATTCAAATAAACACGAGGGATTTAGAACATCTTTTGGCTTAAAAGGAATACCAAACATTCTGGGGCACTAAAGCTCTTAGATCTCCTCTGTAATGTGGCACAGTAAGATGTTCCTTTGACATTTTGCCTTTTACATGAAATGATGCCTGTCCTAGAGAACGTAGCAGTGATGTGTCCTGCTAAAGCAGGTTGCCTCTTCTTTCACCTTACTAAATCCTATCTTCAAGCTTTACTGAAGAAGTCACATTTTCAGTAGAGCCGGCTAAAACAACAGCTGAGTCCACCTTTTTTTTAGCTGATGTTTTTTTAAAGCAAAGTTATCATTTAGAAATATTTTGAGTATTCTTCTCATGGATTAGTTGATGCTGCAAGATGCCATACTGTTGAAATTGCTAATTGAAATATGATCACTTATTTTAAAAATGTTAATACTTGCCTCCTTTGCACAGGTAGTCATACACATAAACATATGCTTGTGTAGAGATTTCATTTTTTTTCTAATTAAAAAATGAGTGACATATGATTTTTTTTATTGTGGAAAGTCATTGGTAGGATGTATACTAATTTTAAAAGATTATGAGTAAAAGAGGCTCGTTATTAATGGAGTGGAGTGAAAGTCCTTGCAAGGAAAAATTCACTTGTGCAGTATGCTTGAAAACCCTCATTATGTATGGGTTAATAGGAACCATAGCCTTGAAATCATATGTGTTTTCCCATTTGAAAAGGATATTTCTAACACCTTTTTAACTCTTTTATTACTGAGATACCATACAATGCTGAACATAAGGACACAGTCTGTAATTTTTTTGTTGGTGTGTTCTTTGAATGTGGCATGTGGTTTGAGTTTTAAAGCTTATTTCCTTTCGGTCTAATGAGCCCCTGAAAGTGATTAAATAGAAGAAAGACAGGCTAAGCCAATGACATTTTATCAGAGGAAACACTGTCAAATCTAGCACCTAAAGAATTTTCTGTAGGTTCCCAAGATTTCTCACAATATTATACTTATGACTAGAATAGTAATCAGAAACTCAAAACGTTGAACATTTGTCAGTCAAAGTTAAAAGAAAATGTAAGCAATGATCAGAAAAATTATTCTTCAGTGTTATGTTCAGTTATCTTTTGCATGTCCAGCTCTGTAATAACTATCTGCTTTAGTCTTTATAAACTTTTTATGCTAAACCAAATGAACCTCCTTCAAGCATGAGGAAATTCTACCAAATCAAACTCTCAACTATTGTTTTGAAGAACTTTTTAAAAGAAATAGATTAAGCTTACTCAGGGTGCTTTAGTATTAGATCAATAATCCATGGATTAAAATGAGTTCACAATCAATTCACATTTTATGAAGACGTAGACAGGAATTTACTGTTTGAATAATCGATTTGCCTTTCAAGGTGCTCTCTGTGCTACATATATCTTGGTAGGGAAATTGTGGTTACTGGAGTTGAATGGGGTATTACTAAGAGGCTGGATAACTGTACCTTTGTCATTATTTTGTACAGAGACATTGATGCATCACCAGGGACGCACCATGCAAGGCACTTCACATGCCTCTATTACTAGAAGATTCTGGATCAAAGAAAGAGCTTCAGATAGGCTGCAAGAGTGAATGACAGTGCAGCGGCATTGACCAGGGCTACAAGAAACCCTCTTGGCAACTGTCCACCCCTTGTGTGTTTTGAACTTCTGCTTGTATCCTACAGTTAGGTCCATTATGTTGTTGTTCTTGATCAAGTTTATAGTAAAATTTGCTGTGCGTTAACACGCAGATATGATGAAAATACTGAGAAATGTAGGCTGTAAGTAAACAAGATAAAAAAAATCTGATATTTCAAACATTTTTTTCCCCTCTACATCACCTTAAAGTGAATGCCCTGAAATAAAGAAGTGAGCTTGAAAAACTGTGTTCACAAGAGCCTCTTAGCTGTCTCTGAGTGGGCTGTGTAGTCAGCTAACAACTTTCTGAATTTCAAATCTCTGCACTCTTCAGATATCTGTCTGAAAGGTGCATAGCTGCACTGTACTTTAGCTTGCTGGAGACTATGATGTTGTTGTTGAGAGACTTCGAATAATTTTCATGTCATTTATCTTTTCCGTCTAAAAGACAGACATTTGGTTTAAGAGATCATTTGGAAGTTTCAGTAGAGAAATAAAATATCTCCGGCGGAAGCTTTTGTAAGATAGTCATTGAAAAGAGAAAAAACAAATTGCCATGTAGAAGTCACTTTTTCTCTGTAATGCTTGCGCTGATCACATTTCAATAATTTATACTTTACAGACCAAAAGTTACACAAGATGAATCTTGCCCTTGCTGACCAGCTTCTCTATATTCTCAGTGAGTTTGAATGTTATTTAAATTAGAATTGACACAGATAAAACTTCACCATTTCCTATCTCACGTCACTTATACCTAGTAATTTAGATTTCATAATTCTTTTTCTTAAATTATCCTTCAATGATATTTTTTTTGCATAGTGGCAGGAAGTTGCACAAAATGAAAGTATAGCAAGTAAGCCACCTCAGTAACAAACGAATAAGAACAGGCTCTTGCGCAATGCCAAGAGGAAAGTTTCCAAAGGACATGAAGTGAGTACATCTCTGGTGATCTTTCCACAGAGGACAGAGAGATTTTGCCAAAGCCAGCAAGGCTGGGGTGCAATTGCTAACCTGTTGCTCAAGTTATGCTTTTAGGAATAGGGAACGGCACACCCTTTCTGGTTTGAGATTTCACCCATAGACTCAGGAACCGAGGGGGAATGTTTGGCACGGATGTGCTGAAGCCATTGGGATGACATTCATTGCCTCTGGTGCGGTTCTGATACCACATGTGTTATTAATAATTGTTTACACCTGCTAGTGCAGATGCACATGGATATTCAAAATGGTCTCGCACAATAACTAGCTCAATAGTCAAAATCCTGTAGTTTCATGGATATATTATTTTCTCTACAGAAATAAAATTCCCTCCAGATAGCTCACAGAAGTTTATCCACCCTTTTCTCTCCCTCCCACTTGTAATAGAAGACAAACTGCCCGAATATCTCCTGATCACGTTCCACATGCTTCTGTCAGCATAAAAAGCAGAATTTAACAGAGTCCGGATACTGAGGGTGGTCAAACCCTCCACTTCCAAGATTCAGGGATGATGGAAAAGAACCCCCTGCTTGTCCTCTGGGATGACCTTCCATCTAAGCTGTCGCGTTATCACAGATCCATCTGTAAACAAGGGATAGCAGCTTCCCTGGGCAGTGTCAGGATCACACTCGGTGTGACACAGTGTTTGGATGTTCAAAGAATCTCTCTCTCCTTGCTTTCTTAACCAGGCTTAATAAAGGAACTGCTAAAACCTATGTAGCCTGATAAGATGACAAGACAGTCTTTTAGTGTTATTGATTGTATACAAGAGGTGAAATGATGAATTATTTCCTATAATGCACCCTGAGTGGGTTTCATCTTTTTGAGAGACGTTCTCGAAATTCCTTATATGAATTCAACTCTTAAACATCCTGCTGGAAAGAAAAGGGTCTTCATGAGGCCAAAGGGCTGGCGTAAGACAAATATCTTCTACCTGATATCAGAAGTAAGAGAACTTTCAGAGTGCATGATCTGAGAGGAATAGAGATGTGAAGCATATAAAATAAACTGTGGATTACTATCATGAGAATGCTGTCAAAATGAACCAAGGGGCCAAATTGTGTGTCTCTGAAGGCACTCCACGTGTAACAAACTTCAACCTTTCACCACCTTCCTTCATGTATGGTGACACAGCTTGTTGGCTGCAGCTTTTTTTCCCACTGAAGTGAAAACCAATTTTATTAGTCAGTAAACGATGTTTCACTAACAGGATGCAAGTTTTAGTACCAATCGTATGCAGTCATTGTGCAATATAAAGGATATTGTGTGTAGCTACCTTTCTTGTACCTGTTCCTATATCTGTCATATTCAATATTAGCAAAAAGTCTTAGAAATTTAATTTGTTATGGGGACTTGCCTCCTAAGGTTCCTGAGGAATAGTATCTTCTGTATTTATTCCCTGTGAAATAAAATAAATTTATGCCTAGATCTTAAACAGCAGTTTTTGCAATGGAGCAATAGAGAAAAGGATCCAAAAGAGTGCCCTTTTTATGTAATCATTCTCTGGGCCTCAATGAGGTCCCAAAGATTGCTGCTAGCTTGGCTGTTGTGAAAAGCATCCAATATTAATGGATGTACTAGTGGAGCTACATGTAACTCTACAGTTCAAGTTTAAAGAACTATATAAAGCGTTATATCTCGAAGCAGTGTTTTTTGTTTGCTTTGGTGTAGGTGATCCTTGGACAAGAGTTGGTAGGGGGCAAGGATCATCTGTTTTCTTTTAAAAACAGACAATTACATATCCTATCCTTGGCTGTTGCTATGATTTTAGATATTGCAAGTTATTTTTGATTATTCAATATTTAAAATAATGTTTGAAAATATTTTATTAGGTTTGGAATAGAGTAGCTTTGGAAGAGAGCAACAGGACAGACTGAGAAGTTGTTGAGATGCTCGAAGAGCAACCAGGAACCCAGGCAACAAGGAAGGTTGCTGATGGGTTCAACCTGAGCTTTTTACTGAGCTCAGACTCAGTGAAGAGGTCTCAGAAACACATTTGAGAATGCAACTATAATATATAGTTTTTCTCTAGAAACAGGCATCAGAATTACAAATCCCATTTTTCACTAGGGCCTTCTTACTCTTCTTTATATGTAAATGAGTAGGCTGTTTTTTCCCTGACAAAGCAATACAATACAAGGAAGTCTTGGTAAAGATGTAAATCAGGTCAGGATATATTTACACAGACAAAAATATGCACTCTGTTCCATATAAAGATGTCTTTAGGAAAGTTTTTGATAGGCTATGGTCACTAATACATTTAAGTTGTTTTAATTACTGCTTATTCTGCATGATGAAAGCTTCATTTACATGTTGTTCCTGTTGCTCAGAAGTCGAGGAGGTTATCTGGGACCTTCAGACACTTGATCAGTTTGCTGGAGAAAGCCTGACCCTGTTGTCTAAATCTGTCACCTCTCTGACTTTACCACCATCATTGAAACTGCCAACAATAGTTTGTCCATAATGAGATTGCTTGATGGTTTCTTTGTCAAACTTGTTTTTATTGACCCACCCAATCTGAGGCCCCATCTCTCACTTACAGGTCAACCCAAGGTATTGTATACCAGTGAATATATCATGACAAGAGAAAATAAACACGGGGGGAGGAGGAAGTTCTGATAACTTTCACAGCCCAGATGAAAACTCAGGCTCTTTGTACTTCCATTTAGTACTAGCAGTGTGCAATGAGGGTGTGAGCACAGAGCTGTGGGGAGAGCTATAACCCATCCCTCCAGGAATCCCTTCTCATTGTATACCACTCGTGATACAACTCACACTAATGTACCGCAAACACAGGCCTGCCTCATCATCAAAACATGTTATATTTGGTAATTTTTTCTATTGTTTTTAGATTTCTGTGTTACTTTTATGGGTTTTTTAGTCTTGATTTTAACGTATTCGCAATGTTTATTCCTCATTGTTTAAAAACATGGAACTCTGGTTTATGAATCAGGAAACTGCAAGGTTTGTTGACTCACTGATTAAAAATGCAAGACCCAGTAGTACACCTTTCATAATACAAAATTACAGCCATAAAAAACATGAAGTTTTCCAGGTATTTATCTTTGGTGAAGGATGTAAGGTCAGACAATCATATGGCTGGATCACTGGGCTGAAAACCACTATGAACTTCCTTTTAATAGAAAAGTAAATTTCAGATATCTTGATAATACTTCACATTTATTTGTATACCACAAGGAAGGGATCTAGTAGTTACTGGAGTGCAAATTATATTAAATAAATTAGAGGGATGACCCTCTAATTAAAAAATCAAAATAAAAAAATTAAAATATATTAAAGGATTAAAATAAATTTAAGGAAACTAAAACAAGAGCTGTCTTGTCCATCATCCTCCAGCTCCTTCATAGAGAGCCAATCAATGAAGTGGAATAAAAAATTCTCACTACTATTCCTTAAACATTTGTTTTGATTTACTGGTACATCTCTGTGACAAGTGAAGTAATCACAGTACCCTGTACAAATGTATGTATATATATATAACTTTATGACTGGACTTTCCTATCCCCTCCCATTTCTGTTTAGGATGCACATGTCACTTTTCTGTGGTTACATCTGCATGCATAATAACTCAGTCACTGACTATGCAGTAGCAAAATTTTTCAGCAACTACCTTTAATATTATTGTCATAGAATGCATGAGAATCGAAAGGAAACATGACAAATTTCAAAACTACTTTAAACCTGAAACTTATTTGGTTTGTATTTGATTATTTAAGATTATCTTCTTTTACATTGATATATTTTGAGAATAGATTATTAGTCTAAAGGTAACCTAGCTGAGTGGTACTTAACCTGGAATGAAAGCATTATTATAACATTATATCAGCCACAAACTTGTATATTTCTTCTTACTTGTCAAGAAATCTAAAGTGCCTTGGTAAACCAGGAAAATCCTGTTTGTTGGTTTGGGGTTTTTTTGTTTTTCTTTGATCCAGAAATGTGTCAATTTGTTTTTAGCTAAGTCCTTCGTAACTGATGTGAAATAGAAAAGATCATCTGAAGTTCACATCACTAACAAAATATTATACGGGTCGATTAGTGAGGTATTTTTAAGGACATTTAAAAAACAGTTCCCTATTCATTTTACCTGGCAACACATCAGATAATCCACTAAGTCCTCAAATGCTGTAGAGAAGTATACTTTGAATGTAGGGAGCTAGTTTCCATACACTCAGACTAGCACAGGTTCCAAGGTTAATGCATGTATTTTGAAGGACTTCTTTTAACATGTTGGGGTTTTTTTTGCATGAGTGAGGAATGAGAATATTAAATATTTATCTCTGTGGTCTGAAGCGAGTGCATCTGCAAACTAGAATTATTGCAATCGTGTATTATTTTTTCCTTTCTCATAAGATTTTAACTTCTAATCTCTAAACAAATTCACATTTTAGTAAATTATTTTCGTTAATATTGTCAAACCACCTAATGGGAATCATATTTGTTAGCCTAAAATTGGAAATCTTGCTTCATTAGTGAAGGAAACCTCCATTTTAAGGGTAGATATTAAAACAATATCCATTTTTTGCGTGTGTGTTTCTGATAAAAAGATAGTGTTTTAAAGAATAGAAATGTTAAGAAGAGTAATGATTTGGGTAAGATCCGGACTCGGTACCTGAACTATCAAAGAGTGTTCTTGAAATCAGGGTAGGTGACTCATCTTTGCAGCCTGGCAGTGGAGATAATGAGTCAGCTGTTGGCTTGGAGCACTGTTGTTGAGCCAGGCAGGATTTCTCCCTTTAATGCCAAATCTAAAGCTTTTAGACACAACCTGAGTGACACCCCACAGACAGTGGAGGAGCTTCAGTGACCGAGCAAGTAACATCCTGAGCTGTGCACAATAAACAGGATTGACCGTGAAAATGATTAGAAGAAGGAGTGTAGATATGGGAGTACAAGGAAATGAAAGGAGGTGGATGTTATTCCCCTTGCTCAAAGTGTTGCAGAGGAGTCACAATTTATGTGGAGGAGTAAGTTCGGGCAGCAAGGACGGCACCCTGTGCAATGATCATATATTTGTGACATGTATAAATAAGACAGCACCCATATAGTGCAGAACCTAATTTTGGATACTGACCCTTCCTGTGAGCTGTGCAAAGCCACGTCTTTTCCTTTGGTGACAAAGGTGAGACAAGAAGCTATTTCAGTGCACAGAAAACACTGAGACGTGTTAGGGCCCAGAGAGGCTTTTAAAAACTGTCTCTCAGAGGTGAATATTCAACGCCACACATAGCTTTCTGTCTTCATAGGGCACAGCTGACTGGCTCTGGCTGCTTTTATGCTGCATTCCATAATCTTTGAACTTGCTGTGCCTCCTGTTATCCACCTTCAATACAAGTTGTTTCTTGTGTCCAGTGGCGAGTACTGAGCTGTAGTAAATAGTGGCTTCCAGCCCATAAGTGAAGCCCCTAGTAAGTGTTAAAATAGAAATTAATGCACCAAATCTCTTACTGCCATGTAACACTTCCCCGTTAAAAAGAAATCAGTATGAAAGTTTGCAATTAAGAAATTTGAAAATTTATATTATATAACCTTTTATTGATAGTTTTAATCTAAAAATTTGAATATCACACCTGTGTTCACAATTTCAGCCAGAAGGAGGCTGATTTCTCTCAGTGAAGGAAAAGATTTGCAGCATAATGAAGTTTTATTCAGCTAGTCTGGTTTTATTTCCATATAGACCTATAACCTTTTCTTCTCCTGTCTCTTACAACAGCAGTATTACTGAAAGCACTGATGAATCAACACTTGGGTGGCATATTCAGTAGCTGTTGACAGGTGGTGGGAAGTATAATGCACCATAGTTCAACAGGTGCAGAAAAGTTATAACACTGAAAGACAGGAAAGTAATCAGAATCTTGGTATTACTTCTGTATCTTACATGCCTTGCCTAACTTTCCTTTTCTGTTAGCAGTAATCTTTACACAGAGAATGAAATACCAGAAAGTGATTGTCTGATTTATACACGCTTCCTTCTGCACAATTGTTTGGCATCTGGGGCTTTTTTGGAAATGAATATTTTGATCAATGTATCACTCAGCTTCTCCCAGGTTTCCCTTCTTAATCTGTGGAACAAAACCACTCTCAATACCAAAACCACATACGGAATAAAGTATATATGTTCCATGCATTTGCTCAGTTACTCTAAAACTAGAAATAAAAATATCACAAAAATACACTGAGAAAACCTAAATATACTCACCAGAAAGTATTGTTTGTATTAAAAATACACTGTTCCTGTGAGAGTTACTCCTTATTCACTAGAATTGTATATTTTTTGTATGGGGTTCTTAGGATCAATACACCAAATAGCCATATTTGCAAATCCTACATAAGCAGTATTTACTCCAGGCTAATTCTAAAACAAAAACCAGCTTCAGGCAAGAACAATTTACTTGGAAATCGTGACCCTGACTTGCCTGAATATTTTTATATTTCTTTCCTGGAGATCAGAAAATTGAATGACCCAACAAGTTAGAGCCTAGGCATGGATATGTACTAAGGACTAGAACAGCCTTGAGAGAAACTGCATTTTCTACAGTAACAAGATAATAGAATAACTGTGTTCCATTGAATATTGATAGCAATATGCTGCTGGATGTCACTCGGATGCTTTGAAAATTGTATTTTAAGGTCCTGAGTCAGTCATCATGATCCTGTCAGTGTTTCAGTAGACATGAAATGCTTCCCTGTGCTAAGGACAACCATAAGGACAGTTTTGAACATAGTATTTCTTCATGTCCATTCTTCAGGATTGCACTGACTTTTAGCAGTGTGTTCATATTTTCCTTGGTGCCTTTAGGTTATACTCTTTGTGACTCATACCAATCCATTGAAGCATTCTCATATTTGGTTTAAACATCTGTAAAATGAGGGAAATACTACCTGGTTTTCTACGTATAATTTTTGTCTCTAGCATGGTGGATCAAGAGACAATTATTTAATAATAGCAGATTCCTATTTGCTTAAATTTATGAAACCATAAGGTGACCAGGCACCTGAAACTGAAGAAGATTTTTCCTTAAGTATTAATTCTGCACAGAGCTTTTTGCAGAAGCTCAAGCATCAGGCAGCAATTTCTCAGGCTCAAGGCTGCCTCTCAGGTTTTCTAAATCCTTGTTACTAGTATAGAAAACCCAATCAAACTTAAAAAAAAATAAAAATTAATCAGGCTAAGGTTAGTTCCATTTTTCAGTGTTATTTATTGTGAGTTCTACCCAATACTTTATGTTGTACAAAAAGCTCCGGAAATATCTTGCAGCAGAAATGGGATGTCAAAATATCATGCAGGTGTGGCAAAAATAGGTCTTTCTTGGATACATTTTCCTTAGTAAAACATTAATTCTTATGTAAAATTTTGCCTATTCCTGGTTTCTGGAGTATATACCAACAACTTGTCCAGTTCCTGGAGCAAGATGTTTCTTATTTCATATTCATGACTCCAACAGATCTCCAGTGTGTGCAGTAACCAACACTTATCTCTTTTGCTCTCCTGCCTCAAATTTTTTGGACTAGGAATGCACTGATTTGATTCTCCTGATTTATGTGCTACTTTGTTCTTTATCTGTTATCACCTCACCAGTAAAATAACATCGTGCTATCATTTCCAGGGTTCACAGGACCCTGTCAGCACTTAGCAGTCAAAGGTCAACCAACTTCACAACTCATAGTTAAACAGGTTGAAAAATCTCACCTAGTATTAACTCTCAATGCATCAAATGAAGAAAAATGGTACTGGCATCACTAATAAAGTAGCATTACCATACAGCAGGCTATTTTTGCTGTAGCGCACTGGCAATACAGTTGTTGAGACATGACTGTCCTCAAGATCCTCAGTTCTAGGGGAGGACAATGAAACTTGTGTTCCTGTGTGCCACTGATTTATGTTTTGCTTTGTTCTTTATCTGTTTATAAGTATCCAGGAGAACCATCCACATGTTGCTATCTTTCTTTCATCTTCTGAACTGTCTGTGACCAGTTCGTCTTCCCCTGACATTATCTCTCTGCCCTGTAAGCCCTTCAGTGTAAATTTCCTATGCTCATTTGCAAGTTCAGAGAGCCCTGGTGATACTTAACAGCTAAACAGAACAGACTTGCCTGAAAAAGTATGAATAAATGCACTTAACTTTCCTTAGAGGATAGTTTTATTTTGGTACAACAGACATGCATAGGGATGGCAAATACTTAGGTGCATTAAGATGACAACTTCACGGGGAATTTAATTTCTCAATGAAAAGTTTATTTTGATAGAAGCATTTAAAACAATCCAGGTCAAAATACCTAGGCTTCATTCAGCTATCCTGAGAAATAGTTTTAATATCCACTATTGACCAAAGCTCATCTTTCCCAAACATAGGCACTTTTAACCAGAAGCCTAGAGGACTGGTCTCAAGCTATTGCTAAAAGACACAGGGGAGGGAAAGCAGCAGTGTACTGACCAGAAGCCAACCAGCAGACAGTTGAAGTGCTTTCTGAAATCAATAATCTTCAGATAACTGCCAACACGTGAACTCAGTGGATAACTCAGCATGGCTGCAGTACTGCTGGTAGCTTAAGACTTTCCACATAGACGATCTGCAATGATACGCTAGAGGATAGGTCACTAGGCTATAATAATTCAACATGAGCAGGGAAAAGTATTGTTCAGAAAGGAAAGAGAAATATTTGAAGAAAAGCTTTCCAACACTAAAATTTCTTGACAATCTAAGATTAAATATGGAAAAACAAGCCACTTTCTAACAAGTCTCTCCACTGCTTAGAAATTACAGAACGTAAATCCCACTCAAGTAACTCACAACTATAAAATCATACCTGATCATTTAGAATGTCTTCATTTCCAGAATAACACAATTCATTATGAATGATTTATTCATTCTGTGCTTCCTTGTAACACACTGGACTACAGTGAAATGTTTTGTGATTTCTGTTTCTATTATTGTGTCAGTCCTTTGCTGCACTCTCACGTTTGTATGCTTCCCAACCTGTGAATGGCAATATTTGAATTCTAAGGCCTTGGACATATGCAAAAATGTAGTGAAATTTTCTGTTTGTATTCGCATGCATGGTTTGAGAAGGCCAATAAGTCATTCTTTAAAACTCCCACAGTGTGAGAAATTCACTGGTGACAAAAGTCAGCATGATATTTGAAACATTTTCAGGCTCAGTTATGAAACGCGTGTTCCTCTAAGGACTGTTTGAAACTTCTTAGCATTGCTCATACTCCATAGCTTTCATTATCTGCCCAGTCATTCCCTTTATGGAAATCTAGCTGTTGCTGCTGTCTTTTCTTACATAAAATTAAATACAAATACCACAAAATAAAAGCATGGCCAGTCAGACTGGCACAGCACAGTTCATATATAAGAGGTAGCAGTAAGTATTATAATAATACAGTCTGTGATGCCCTTCATCTTTTTTTACATTCATACACTCATACTTGCATCACATTTTCAGTGAATCACCAGGGTTATTTTGCCATTGGGACTAGGGGATAGTTCTGTACTTATAAGAACTTCTGGGCATCTAATTCAGCAGTGTGAATTCCCATACAAAGATAAATTGATGGTTTGACACTCCTGTACTGGTCTTGATTTCAGCAGCAAATGCTAAATATCTACTCAAGCAGTGTCACTGGTATTTCATAAGTAGACAGGCAACATTTCAGTTATCTGTGCTCACTCCTCCTTTCTACCTGGACAAGCAACCTAAGTTCAAAATTTGACATTCATTATCTGTCCTACACCTATAAATCTTGCCCCCATTTAAATCTATGCTTGTATTTCCTTTGCTGAACAGGTCAAGATTTCAACTGGTGCAACTGTGGAGCTGTTCATTTTTTGTTGTAGTATGTATTTGTTGGAATACACAATGTAGGTGAAATCTAGACCAAGACAGGACCGAAGGCAGGCATGGGAACTCTGCCTGGTGAAGCAAATTACTACTATACGGATTTCGAATATATGGGATCCTCCTTAAGAAAAGAAAATCGTAAATATCCCATAAAACTGTATTTCAATTACACTTAGAATACAATCTTAATGCAGTAAATCTATGTCTAATATCCATATTAATGAATATTCAGAGCTTGTTGCACTGATTTGTTTACATTAAGATCTTTTTTGGCAGTGCAATAGAAAGTCACTTGATATTATAGCAAAACCTCTCTCCACAGTCTCAACCGACTGACCAAGGAACAAAGCCATGCAATGTGCATTACATAGTCGGCCCTGTAGGATGAAGATTCAGTGCTTACACTGATAGCTTGCAAACAATGTGTATAGCAGATTTGTTTGCATAACAGAATCATTAAACAATCCTCAACTTTGAGTGGATTTACATGAATCAATCTGTTCATAAACAAGAGTGTAGCCTTTAGATAATTTTTTGTTCTCAAACTGACCTCCTCCCTCTGCCCTGTTTATGCAGATATGCCATTATGCAACTATGTCGTTAATTTGTGGCCAAGTACACATATGGTGTGCTGGGTTATGTACTCGATTCTCTGAAAAACTGAGATAATTTTTGCTTGAATACTGTCAAAAGTAATAATTAAAAAATAATAGGAGAATTTTCTATAAAGTGGGAGGCAAAATCATTATACCCAACATTCTCTATCTAGACAGGATTGCAATGCTTGGTACAAAGGGCCCTTCAGCTGCCTTTTGAATTGCAGACCTTAACCCCTCAAAGGCTCTGAATTTGAGAATAACCCAAGGTATGAAATTGTATGTATTTCACAACCCCATGCAATGCAACTTACAGGCCAGCTAAATGTAGATGCATTTTATATTCTCTATTTCTACCAAGTGAGAAGTGGCAAATGACAATTTAAAAAGAAAATACAGTTTTTCTAGGCAGTAAAATCAAATCATATAAAACATTAAAAAGCACACAATTACCATTCCAGAAACACATTGGTCCATTTCTGGATGTATTATCCTTATTGCTTGCGACAAAACAAAACAGCAAGTCATTGCTAACATCTCTGAGACATACCTCTAGGACCTTTTGGCTCATCCTAGTTTTATAACTTCCAGCATTTTAAGGCCAGTGATGTTCACACATTTTTTCTCTTACTGATCTGTCATATTAAGCTGCAGATTACTTTTGGCCAAATGCACAGATGTAACTTTTATATAGTTCTAGATCCCAGACCAGAAAAATATGTTAGAAAAATCTGAGTTATGCCAGGCTTAAGTATGACAGTTAATACTTTTTAAAAACCTGTTGATGACTTCCTAAGTTTTCAGAAAAGAGGACAGTCTCAATAAAAATATATACATCAGCTTGATATGCAGAACTTGCACTTAGCTATTAGTACTGTTGCTTATTGAGAAAAGGCAATCTCCAGTGATGAAACTGATTGCTACATTATTTAGGTAGTTTCCTGATGGGCAGCATAGATTCCTGGTATTTTAAGATTACTTGAAAAGATTTGGAAAGGTCCGTTATAAAAACAAGTTGAGAATATTATTGACTAAGTAACTTATGAAGACTACATCTGAAAAAAAAATGTCATTGCCATAGATGAAAGAGCAAGATCAACAAAATATTAGACAGTTCTGGGTCCCGTGATATGGAAACTGTACTGTGCAGCCCCATGAACACCTCATTGTGCAGTGTAACCTGAACACTGGCAGAGGAAATTAGACTGGTACATCAAAATTGGTGATCAGCAAGGGTTGCAGAAAAAGATTTGACGAAATCATGAGTAACATGCGTCTTAAATCAAGCACAATAACCTGAGTAACTGTGGCTTGCACTTTTTTCTCTTTCAAGCATATTTGGAATTTGACCTTCCAGACTAGTTAAAAATAATCCTTTCTTTCTACTACCATATCTTAGGCCCATATAAGAATTAAATAAAAAAAACTAATAAAAATTAGAAGTTTATTTGAAGATATTTTTTAAAAAAAAAAACATTTTTGGACACCCTTTCCATGCAGAATGTATTTTCATTTCTAAGAAAACCCTTTCAGTTTTTACTGCTTAGAGGACTGCCTATAGTAAAATGAACTTTCTTTAGATAAAAGCCTGTGTGGTGGCCTAGCAGGAGAACAGAAATATTCTGCTGCTTCCATGGAAGTGAAGTAGTCTAAACATGGTAAAAATCACAATAGGGATTTCCTAAGGGAAGAAATGAAAATGAAATAATTCACTTTTGTCTATTAACTATAGAAAGCTAAAAGAGCTGTTGGTGAATAAATGTAGTACCAAATCTAATCATAATATCTTAATTTTCAAGCAAAAATCTCATTTGGGACCGAGTGTGTACCAAGTACACAATGTATTTAACACTGATATATTAAAAATGTATTTATTTAAAAATGGAAAGAAATGATTTTAAGCACTCAGCTCCAAATTCTTATTTGACTAGGAAAGTTAGAAAATTATTCATATTGTGAAAACTTCTGTTACCCTTAAAGCAGAAATGCTACATGTGGTTTGGGTATACAGTACCCATTTCAGCCATGAGAAGCCGAACACACAGCTTCATCTGTTACAAACTCGTTGTCAGCTCATTGACGTCAGATCACGAATATTGTGGTTCATTTTGCCAAAAGAAATGTCAGCTGTTTGCTGAAGCAAGGAAGCTGATAAAAATTGTTTCAGTGGCATTAACATTAACAGCAAGGCTGTAAGTGAGCATAGCTTCAGCATCATGCATTTTTGCAAAACATGGCTTCAATCCACAATAGGACAATCAAGACTGAACTGGAATATGATTTGACATGTACACAACGACAAAACAGATGCCTAACAGCTTACATATGGTGCAGAATTCTTTTAAGAAAATCAGAGTGAGGATGTTGTTTGCAACTTTTCAGATTTAGAAAGCGTTTTAAATCAATTAGAAAAAAAATAATGTTTTCAGAATATTTTGTGATTGTGATTTAATTTTCTGATTTGAAAAGAAGATAAGTGAAATCGACATTTGATAGTGTCATCACTCATGCTTTGAAAAGCAGGGAACTAAAACCCTGATAAAGTTTCCATAGGTCATTGTTAAGTTCTCTCTCCTATAGTAAAAGATCCTTACATGCTTCTATAGCTGCTACATCTGAAAATGACACATTTCGGTAATAAATTTACTTTTGGAGAACCTCATAGCATTAAGATGTCACATCTCTGTTTGATGGCTGGAGAACACTGGCATAATGTAAGTTTGAGAGCTTACTTTCAGTCACATAATGATGCCCATAAATGGAACAAGAACTGAACATATGTTTCCTAAATCACAGTTCTGATCACTCCACAAGACCAAAACTACTCTTACATCCCTAGCCTTCATATTCTTTATTCTTCAAAATTTTAACAAAAATACCTGCTGAGCTCTACTGTGTTATTTTGCACGGTCTGCATGAAGGATTTATGCTGATCTCAGATTTGTTGCAGCAGTCACTCCTTTCCCATGTGGAAACGGTACCAGCAACGGTACCATCTCGCACACTTACACAGCCCCTACTATGTGTGTGCGTGTGCTTTTTTTTATGATACAACAGTAATTTTTTCCTAGTCCAATTCTGACCCGTGCAGTATTAGCCTTCCTGTAATAAAAGGCACTTTTGTTTGTGCCTTCTTTTCTTGGGAAATACTAATTTCAAAGCTGTGTCACAAACTGGCGGTGCTAAGGTGATCGGTCATGTTGAGTTCTGAAAGCCATAGTGAAAAACCATCAGGTAGAACAAAACCCATGTGAACAAAATTACACATTGGGATGGAATGCTCGGGAAGAGCAAATCAGAAATTGTAACAGTGGATGAATAATGACTTTGCTAACAGAAAACAGATTTGCTAGGCCTGATTTCAGTTTGGCGTTACTGAGCCACTGTTACTAGGAATAATCCCTTTTCCAAAACTATTTTTTCACTAACAAATCACCTTCTGGTCAATACTGAAAGCACTATTTCCTTAGAACCAATGTGATTTGTGTACACACATCTTACACACATTTTTGTTTGTTTAAATGTATCTGTAGCTTTAGGATTCCCAACATATGATTTACCACTTCACTGATCATTGGTTTATTACAATGCAGAGCTGTCTAAAGGGTGATTAATGCAGAGGAATCCTGGCAAACCTCCTTTCTGGGCATGTCAGGGTAGGCTGAGGTTTTATCTATTATTACAGCCATGTAGCCAATCTTTCCCAACGCACACATCACACTGGTGTGCATCCCAGCAAACTGCACAGAGAAGTTAATTTATGACATATTTAGAAAATCACTTTGGTTCCTGAACATCAGAAGATGTTTACTGGCTTACATATGGAGCTTGGGGCTTTGTTTATAAGAAGTATTTTTCATAAACATGGCTACATAACCTTAATATGCTGCACTATAGTTCCCAAAATATGTGAAACTAAGAATGAGATGGAAAGAGGAGCTAGGTAGGGAAGACAATACCTTTAGGTTAGATGTATATCCCAGTTAAACACACTGAATATTTTTTAAGTAACAGCTACTGATACTATGCATTCTTTATCACTGACCTCTCTGAGTCAGAGTATTATGCCATGTTAAATTATCTCTCTTTTTCAGAATCATCTCATAAGACATTAAAGATATCTGGCTGCAAGCAAGAGCATGGAAAAGAGACCGGTACATATTTTATATTTGTTTTATGCAAAAATCAAGGCTCATTCTCTTTTGAGTACTCATCAGAAGAACAAAGCACAACTAGCTTCCCCAACTTTGATAACAATTGAACCCTAACAGACTATTTCCCTTATAAATTAGTCCTTGTGGGGAAAGTCTTTACTCTTCCTTTCTGCAGGCATGCTTTCTGCCATTTATATTACTAAACTATTTCCTTAGGGAAATTCTCGTTTTGTCTTACACAGTCCATGAGAATGAAGGTAAACCAGTGCAAACCCAGGTAACACAACATTTGCATTACCTTTACTCACAATGGAGGAACAAAATCCTCGGATCTATCACTGAGATCATCTTCCAGTGGTTGTCTACTGTACTTACTGTCTTTCTTTCCTCATTTTTACTGACATTTGCTTTGCTATCAGGCTGTGCTACTTCCTCTGATCACTTTCATTTAATTTTAAAGAAATACTCTCTGTTTCCCTAAATGTTCTAACTTGAAGTCTGTAGTTTAAATTAATAGACTTTAAGATCAACAGTCACTGTTACCTTTACTAAAAGAGTGCTCTGGTCATGTCAGAAATTTAACACATTTCTCAGTAAATATCCTAATCATTAATTTTTCTCATGGTTAAAAGCACTTGTTTCTTGTTTCTAGTTTGAATCTGCTTTGTCTTGCTTTTATCTTGTCAGGTTTTATCAGACTTCCTTAGCTCTGTACCGTGTCCTTGTCACATCTACCTCTAGCTGCCATTTCCTTCTCTTTCAGTGATATAACATAGGTAACTGTTGAATAAAGCCAGGTGCCTTGAGAAGTACGTGTCATTGTAGATTTCTATGTGTATGCATGATTTTGGGGCACACAAATACTACACATATGCAGGGAAAACTGCGCATATGAACTCAAATTGTCACTGAAGGAAAGAGATCGACTTTATGGCAATGACAGAAGGCGCAGCAGTTACAGAAAGACACAAAGTTGATGAGCTTGTCCTCCAGAGTTAAAATTGTGCCAGGTGGGAATTTTATTAAAACAAATAAGTCAATGATTGCGAAGTCCATGGCTGCACAACTATGACATTTTTTTATTATATAGATATGAAATATAGTATATTCCCAGGAATCTCTTTGTTTGTGTAGTGATTACATTAATCTATTATATGTGCATTGGTTTAACACTACTGGAGTTTTTGTTCTTGGGTTTTTTTCCAGAGAGGACATGAATAAAGCTCAATCATGTAGAAAATGCAGAACATATTGTCCTAAAATCTCCCTCATTATTAGAAATACAGAAAGAAATATAGGAAATTGGAGCCTCAAAACACAGCTGAAAGAACTGAGAGTTGAATTCAACCACCAGTGAATTGCACTCCCACACACGTACAGCCCCAGACAATAGGCTGATTCAAGACAATGAATGCACAAGAAGAAGTCACTATTCTCCCTTTTCTCTATGTAATGTTAATTCTTTTCCTCAAACTGAATGCCTGAAAAACAGATCCAGTGTTGAAATCTTTCCTTCCGTAGTTGATAACATGAAATATACTATGATATCACTTTGTCTTCATCTTGACTCTGAATGTAAACTTTTTCCCGAGAAACATGTACATCATCAAAATTCATCTGCTTTGTGAATTGATGTTCTGAATGCATCACTATATCAAGGCAAAACCTGCTGAGAAATGAGAAATACAACTTTCTGATGATACCACTATCTTATATTAACCAATATATAAAAGATCTGTTATAAAGAATGAGTGTAACAAAATGGTAGTATTTTTCCTAAAAGGATCCTACAGCTTTTTCATACACAAGTTAAAGGAGTTGGCTATTAATCTATTATTTTTAAAATCTTGTATACATAATATATAACGTATAACATACATATAACATGTTTTTAAAATCTTATATACATAACAATCCAGGCCAGGCAGTGTTACATTGTCAGCTACAACCAGAAACCATGTTTGCCATGCAGTCTAATACTTTGCATCCTTTGGTACATGGTGTCCTGTGTAACACACAATGTAGACATATGTACTCTCTTAGTACACCTGCCAGACTGATAATTCTAGCTTTTTTACTTGTTTCTGATAGGCTGGGATTAATTTCTTGTTTCAGCTGTCTGAGAGTGTGCGCGAGCCAACCATTGAGGATTCTTCTTGAGGCAATGGGGAGACACGAACACCTCTGGAGGATGGCTCATCTCAGGTCACCACATTAGGTGTGTAAAAGACGTGGAACAGTTCACCTTTGGAGGTGCTTACCTCTTCCCACCAACTAGAAAAAGAAGTTAGCTTTGACAGGAGTTAGATTTAAAGAATCCCAGACATACAGACCTAGTTGGCCACTCTGTGTATAATAATGTGTCACACTGGCCAGGTCTCAGTCCATGGCTTGTTGTGTGAAGCTCACCGTGAACACAAAGGTCCGTGTCATGTGAAACTCACATTAAGAGATTCCATCCTGTAAGTGCTGTCTTGCTATACATCAAGTGAAGGAAGCCTACCTAGACAGAACCTTCCTGATTCCTCCTTTGGGAAGCTAAACTGGTCGTATTTCTTGGCTTCTTGACACAAAATAGGACTCAAGAAAGACAACAACATCTCTCAAGTAATTAAGCAAGGACGGGTGCCATGCTGATGAGGTGACTACCTGTTTTCCACTTCAGTTTCTCAGTTTCGGCATAAAACATGGGTACGATTTAGCAGCAGGGAGGCAAACAGCTGTACATTAGATAACCGATGAATAAATACGTAAAAATTTATGTATTTTACCCATGCTCACATGTTTTTTTACTTACTGGTTATTATTTTTAAGATTTCCAATGGGAACAAATTCATTAATTGCACAAAGTAATAATGCAAGAATATAATTTTAGCCTAGGGATTGGAGAATGCTACAGTTTTAGTGCAAGTTAGTATTAAGTGAAGAGTAATAAAAGAAAAATCAGCTATAAATCGATGCATTCTTGTGTTCCCCCCCGCAAGTCAAAGAACAGATTCACCATATGGTCTTTTTATAAATATTTCGGAAGTAAAATGACTTCTGGAAGGGACTGGAGCCTAAGTTATGCACAGTTATCAGCATTTTAGAAGATTCAATTTGAAACATCTGTTAACTCTTGAAAGAGTTATGTTGAAACAAAATACAGCCCTTATTTAGGAGGGTTAAATGCTCAGAGTCTTATATTTTTCCCTCTTTTTATTAGGTTAGTGAAAAGAGGAGAGAGCTGCACAAGCATTTTGCTTCCACCTTTTTCAGGTACAAGATTTAAAGCTTTATGGTGAGGAAAATCAAGATGACAGATGCTAAGAGACAGTAAATTACTGACACACTCCTCTTCAATCATGCTTTGAAGTGCTAAAGAATTCGCACCAAATCTCAACCGTGAAAGCTTTGTAGCAGGCAAGGTGCAATTTACCAGACCAGTGGAATGTAAAAGATATCTTTTTAAACAATGTATTTTTTACAATTCTTGGGATTTGGGACAAGGGAAACAATTATGAAAACAGTAAATGTTTTTGACCTTTGCAATGTTTATGTGTTTGGTTATACTGTTGTTATCAGTATGCAGCTACCATCCCTACAACTTGCATTTCTTCTAACCTTCCAGACAGACTATAAATATTTAACAGTTCTCGTAAGTTGATTTACATAGTACTTACTGGGTAAATAACACCTCACTTCTGAAAAACATAGGCACACATATAGTGCAGTATAAATAATTAATCAAATATAATAACGGGAAAATAATAACAAAGAGAAAATATCTGTTTTCAGAAGACAGCAGTAATCTTTAGATAGATTTCTGAAATGCTTGTCTTTTACTTTATATAATTATTTCTTTTTCTCTTCCTTCCTTTATCCTTCCTCTAATGAGTCTATTACAGCTATCATCATAATATCAATTTCAACCTGAATTATTTTTTCTGAAGTATTTTGCATATCATGGGTAGAAAGCAGAGCCATTCAGCACATTTGCTGATGTTTCATGTATCATTCTGAATTATTAATTCTAATCTTGCAATAAGATGATAAATGGAAGCAGCTTTTTGGAGTGACACTGAAGTCAGTGTAGATCTTCACCCGTTCATGGGTCTGTATTATCTGATCCAATTAATGAAGACAGCAGCAGATTCTGTAGTGGAGTGCTCTAGCTCTGAAACAAGAATTGTAAAATTAATTCTTTTGTCTCCAAAGGTAGTGCGATAGAAATATCCATCTTTGAGTGTGATGCTTGCAAAGTTCTTGTTTGAAAGGCTATTAAGTGGTGATTGAGATCATCGTCTGAGCTGAAGAAGAATCATACTCTTTTTGATAGATAAGAGGAAAAGGGGATAGCCATGAAAGGAAGACAACCGACTGGAAAGGGAGCGTCACTAGAGGTCTGATATGGCCAAGGCAATAGTCTGTGTAAAATACCTAACAACCTTCTAAATGAATAGGCAAGAGAGACAGTTGACCAAATACAAAGAAAGGACATGGTAGCAATCAAGACAGTACAAATATAGCCCCAGAATAGCTTTACCCGTGTTGCTGGATTAGAGAAGACACATGTTAGAGATGTCATAAAACTGCTTCTGGAGAAGAAGACACAGAAGTCTACGTTAACTTAAATACGAACTCAAAAGGGAGCTTCACGTGGCTCCTCCAATTAACATGATTTTCTCTATATTTTACTTTATTTTTTATGCTTTTCGCTAACTTTTGTACAATTAGTTAATCCTTTTATTTGCTCTTAGAAACTAATTTAGTCTCTTTCCTATAAAACTTGCTGATAATATGGATGAAGAAAAATATTTTAAATAGGACACTAGCCTACACAACTTGATAGAAGCTACTAAAGAGTCGATAAGTTTTCCAAAGGACACTTCAATGAATGTGTAAAATTCAATTACAGTTTCCTCCTTTGCCTGATTTATTTCACAACTTCCTCTTCAGGAGGTGTTTCCAACCTTATGCTATACTTGGTTCTTCTGCCTCTTTGTTGTTTTCTTCATTCATGAAAAATGATCAAATCCTTTTTTTTTCTTCTTTCTTCTGATGGAAACAGAAGCAATTTGAGAAATTACATAGGAGTTTCTTTGTCAGCTTGACACCCTGTTTTCCATATGAATATTATGATACTCCTAATAATGACCATATGAAATTCAGAACTTACCAGCTACCTCACTTGGAAGGTGACACCCTCAAGGCAAGACATATCTATTTGTGATGGTATCATGATTCACAACTACCTTACTATTTCCATTAACGTCCCTGCACAATTCTGAATAGTGCATCTATTCCTTAAAGAATATTTTCTAACAGTTGATGAACCTTAGCATATTTTGTATTATAACAGAGGAAACATTGTTTGAAAAATACTCAAAAATTATGTGATTTGGATCCAGTTTACAAACAGAGTTAAAGCTTCCCATCCTTCCTTCAGGAGCCACTGTAGCCACAGATGAGCTCTCTGCAACTTTCCTAGAAAAATACATTCAGTAATGGAGCAATGTGCTGGATCTGCCATAGATCCATAAAATTTCCAGACACAGAAAATTTTCTGTGTGGTGGTGCTGGACAGCAGAGATCTTAGAAACTTTACTAGTAAATGAAATCATGGCAGGTAACATTCCCAGGCACTAATATTCAGTCATCACAGTATCACAATATCATAAGGTTGGAAAAGACCTTTCAGATCATCGGGTCCAACCTATGACCCAACACCTACACCTATTCCTACTTGTCAACTAATCAGTCGTTAGGACTATCATCAATTTGATCCAGATCAATCAGGAAACTCTCAAAACTATCCTGAGCATGGTTAAGAAGTTAGCCTGAGGACATTTGCAAAAGATGGTAATGGCATAGGCAAGTACAATTATTTGTCAGCTGGCTTCAGAGTCAGAGGATAGATCCAACTGCCTGTAATTTAAATCTCGATGCAACCAATAAGCATATCCCAGACATGCATGGAGCTGTTTCCAGGATTTGCTAGACAGCACAGAAATTTCTATGTCGTATATTCACAAGCAAACTTGAACATCTTAAAGGGCTTATTTGTTTCTTTGTTTTTTAAAGCAATAATAGTTTGGTATAATTACATGCCTCCTGGAGCTGATAACATAGGTTCACAACCTATGCTTTAGCCTCATCTTCCTGGCTGTCCAGTCTTGTATCTCAAAAAAACCTCAAAAAATAGCCATGCCCAAATTTTGTACTTACAATTTCTGTCCGTGATGTCTTGACGTTTGTGTTTGAACTAATTAACAAGCCCATGCCTGTTGTCTGTAATACCATCAGAAGAGAAGAAGAAAATATGTTTAGAGTTAAAAAATAAAAAGGAGGGTTTCAAATGTCATTGTATTATTACGACTTAAAGTAATACCTGTTTTCTACTGGAAAGTGCTAAAGGCCAATCTTAAACAATTTCATTATATGGTTAGTGAATCTGAATTTTTCTGCTTGGAAGAAGTAAATCATATGGATACAGTCATAATCTGAAGTCACCCTGTTCACATCTGGATTTGTATCGAAAAACTATCCTTATTTTTCATAATATTTTTCTCTACATTGTTGCTACATAAAAGAGCTAAACAAACATTAAGGAAACTAAGCAATAGTTGCAGCTCTCTATGTACATAGCACTGTAATAAGAACAAAGTGATGACAACTGGAAAAATGCTTTCCCATCATTTTGTTTTTCATTTCTAGTAACACGGCACTTTAAACAGTTTAAAAAGAAACATAGAAATCTGGCACAGATAGCTATTGTCAGGAATGCCTTCTTTCTAACCAGGGGTTTGAAGTATAAATATGAGTTGGTTTGCCTATTTTAATGAAAGATTTTCCCAAACACTATTTTATATGCTATGCTTTAGTTATGTTTTTGTAAAACATTTAATTATAAATGATTACAGAAATAGTGAAGCATTGATAGTGCTAAAAGCCTCAGCATAGATGCTCTCTTTAGTCCTCGAAAACCTGAGCTTCAAAAAGTGCCATATCGACATTTCAGAGCGAAATGCTTAAGACCCATAGGCACACTGACTATGTGGTGTTTTCACACCCGTAATGTTCTAACATGTTAGAAAAATATCTTTGAAAAGAGGATGTTGAACTACAATAGCCCAAGTTGAGCTCTTATGAGCAGTACAAGCTTCATCCTCATGCTTCCTGGGTGAAAACCTAGCATTTTTGAACTCATCTTGTAGTCAAGAATTTTGTCTTTGTTTTCAACAGAGCTTGGGCTCAAATCACTCATATTTTACTCCCTGTAAAAAAACCCCTAAAAATAAAAAGGTAAACCAAAATGTTGATGAGAGAAACTTAGCTTTCTTAGCAAGGAGTGAGAAATTCTCTTCCCGCAGAGGACAGGGTTATGGCAGGGTAGTGAACAAAGCCAGTGTGGAAGTTTCCAGCGTGGTTTTGTAAGAGCTCTCATAAGAACGATGATGTAGTCCTGCACTGAATTTCACAATATTTCAGATGAGCTATGCTGCAGCTCCCAATGGGAAGGACTTCAATTACAATGCCATGCTGCAAAGCTGAGACACCAAAAATGGCACCAAACTCCGTTGCTCCCTGCCAATCTTCAGCAATCAGAAAGGAAGCAAAATTGTGTCCGCTGTTCCAAAGATCATGAGCTGGACCAATATCTGAATGAATTTACAACACATTATATATAATATTCTTAGTGAGCTGCTTTTATTGAACTAGCATGTTCCACTTGATTACCGGAGTTTTAAAAAAGCAAAGACAATTAACCATCAGGAGACCAAAGACAAATCAAGAAAAAAAGGCATATAAATTTAGCCCTGGTAAATCAAGAAATTACTGGGCTTTTGGTCACTAATCAGTTTAACTGCGCTTTTTAAATTCATTTGATTGGATCAACTCTAGGGAGTTACTAAAGACAGAAAGAGGAAAAAGTTATTTCACAGAGTGCCTTGTGATGTACCTAATAAATACTGTACTGAAGCCTGACTGTTCACTGATGGCAACAGACCATGCCTTCGATATCATGACCCCTGGTGGGCTAAGGGGCATGACTCTCAAAGGGTTAATCTTTCCCACCTGTTGTTGACCACAGAGCAAGCTCTCCTGGCAGGTCTCCTATCAGGAGAATGTGGCCCCTGACCTTTGTTAAAGTGGGATGTTGCAGTAAAGGCCCTTCGCAACAAGCACTGCAATCTGGCACACTCACACCAGCTGTCTGGAGGTTGAATTCAGTCATAAAGCAAGCTATGAATAACCATCAAATTGTGAATTTGAAAAGCAAAAGTAAAGATGACCCCAAAAAAATCTAAGTCAGCTCTCTGTGAGGGTTACCGTGAGCTCCATGTGCTTTGTTGCTGGTTTAAGCTTTACCTTATGAAAATACTAGAATCAATCCTAGCTGAAAAATAATTACCAGCAAAGGTAATAGTATTGAAATTGAGATGCAGTTTCACTCTAAATCAGACAGTCAAAAGCACAATCTCTTGCTCTCCTGAGTCAATACAATTGTTCTGATCTATTAAGGTAAAAGCATCTGTGAAATGCATAAGAACATTCTTACAAAGTTAAGACTCTATAAATATAGAGATCATATTCTAAAGATTCAGAACATCTTCATGAAGCCTGAACTCTTTTTCTTCTCTTGCGACTAGTTTGGTATCTGAGTCATAACCATAACTATTCTACATATAGAGGAAATGATGCAGGATCTTACCTGACATCTGCTATGTTTCTCTGCTGACGCCCTACGTTGCTTTGCTACCCAACTGTGTTGCTGTTTGAGGTTTCTCTACTTAAGAAGAAGCTTTTGTCAAGTTTTCTAGGTAATCACAAGAAAAATCAGCAGGAAAAACCTTTCTGTAGAGGTTCTTTCTCCAGACTGTCTACATAGAGAAAATTTGGACTCATACTTAAGGCACAAGCCTAGGACTTCATAGGTCTTCCAGACACTGTTGTTCCTCATAGCTTGTAAGTAACCTTGATTAAAACCTTCTAACTACAGCTTTAGAAGTACTTTAGTGTTTTAATGCCTCTTCTACGCTGTCATGTAGTAGAAGTCTCAGCCCTGAGGCAGAACTGTATGTATATGAATTCCAATAGTAATATCAAGACAGTTAGGGAATTAAGGGAGATATTCTCCTGAGTTACATAGTTGTGAAATGCAAAGGAAAGGGTGTGCGCTCTGGTGTTTAAAAATCCTGTCTGCTCAGGTACAGGCCACCATCTCTAAGGTGAGATGAGTCCAACTGTTGGAACCTGGCCCATTAATCTGCCTTCAAAAGGAGCTGTTTAAGTCTTACATGTAGAAAACAACAATAGTATCATAAAAAAGTATGCATCCCAGACAAGCTGGATCTGAACTCACAATATTTTAATCAGATCATGCAGTGTTAAGAATCATATTTGAAGATGAATACTCTCTCTACAGGTCTTCAAACACTACAGAAGGGGCTTGAATGTCCATCTCTTGCTTCTTCACCAAGCCATACACTGTGAGCCCAGAAGTGCGCTTCCTCTGCAACCCAAAAGCAGGAAGGTACTTGAATTCACTGAATGTTGTAGCCCAGCCTATATTACCCTGCTGATGGTGACAAAAAGAAGGCAGAGACAAATATAATTCCTAACCCTAACACACTTGTTAATCTACCCTGTCTTTTCCTCCCTCAGTAATTGTCTCTACGCTTAAACAGGAAGTCCTCAAATTACTATAGGTTTCTGCAAGCCATCCAGGATAATTAGAAAGGAAGACGCAGGTAGAAGACAATGAACAACTGAAGTTTTGTCATTCATTGCCCAGTTGTTCTCTTTATGTCACTCTAGGATTTCTTGCATGCACAGAGCTGCTTCAATACTGGCAGTTTGGTTGTTACTGCAGGCAGCCTAGACTTCTTCTGATGGAGTTTTCCCAAGGAATTTGATGGAAGTAAGATGAGGAATGGTAAGATATGGGCACTCAGATTCAAGTGAGGAAACTAGCCAATAATATTCAATTAGTACGTTAGATGGGCAAAATTTGTTTGTGAAAGTATGCTTTATTCATAATGGCATTCTTTGATTCCTGTTCTTCATCCAGCCTTTCAAAAAGAGAAGTAGATCCATTTTCTTTTGTATTTTGTGGTGGTTTAGTATCTGAGGCTGATAACATTCCAAAGCAAATCAGTCACAAGTGCCACATTAGAAATAAGCCCTTCTTGGAGACTATTAATTGCCAATTATTATATGAAGGAAAATAATCTCCTATGACAAATTCACGTCTTCAGAAACCTTAAAAACATTTCTAACTCCAGACAGCATTTCATATCATTTGACTACCCCATAAAACCTGCTTATGTACATGGCCTTGTAGAAATCAAATGATCATGTTTTCCACGTGTCTGAGGTTCCAAGAAACAGAGAAAGCTTTATTTCTGCTAAGCTCTGTCAAGTTGGGCTTTTCTTCTTTAGGTTGGTGATCAACTGTGTCAACCTCTCTGTAGGTGAAGGTGGTATTAAATAGGAAATTGGTCACCCATAAATTATCTGGAGCCCTAGGGGACTTCCTGAAAGGCATATGAAGAAACAATTGGGCCTTATGTCATCCTCTGTGACTTCTGGACATTTGTCACCAGTGGACCATGCAAGTGGGTTAAGGCAGCTGTTTACTTAAACCCACTTCAGAACAAACACTGGAGGGTGCATTGCAGAACTGGAGAGAGGAAAGGGCAGAATAATGCAGAGGGGATTTGTTTCAGTTCTGTTAAAGCTGGAACACTCTACAGGATAACTATTATGCAGAGAAAAATGAAGAGTAGAATATCAAACTGCACTAGTGAACGTAGGAGAAGAAAGTCAGAATTTCCGATGATAAACATTGTGGGGTTTGCTATGATAGCTGTAATCTAACAGTAAAACATGAAAATGTTGGAGGGGCAGAAAAATTTACTTCCTCTAAGGAAGACAAATAGTATCTTCCTCACACTATAAATATGCTAATATTTTCAACCCTTCACATTCATATTTATCTATTAATACATTTAAGCCTGCAAATCTACATCACAGCTTTCTCACTTACACTGTAACTATTTCAGAAAAAACTAACTGGACAATTGAAGGCAATTGCAGAGATTCCCAAACTAGTGCTAATGCATGTTGGGAAAGTAAGTATATCATATAGTCACCAGCTCAAATTTAAAAGCAGCTCCTAGCCCTATTTTTTTTTTTAATATAAACAAAGATACACTGCTTTCACATATGAAATGATTCACAGAAGAATGAATGTCTGTGCTTTATCACCTTTAAACCACACTTTGGCAGTTGTCTATGCGGAGACTTTTCTGACAATACCTCAATCCAAAGTCTATTTATTACCACTAAAAGCTCTGATGTAGCTGCCCACAGAGATTTTTAACATTGTGTTGATTAGAGTCATTCTCAAATAAGTTTGTGACAGTGTTCAAACCTCACCAAAACACATGGTGACCAAGGACACCCCCTACATACTATACACAGACGTTCCCATTTCTTGCAAAGAAAGGGCATTTGGGTTTTGAAAACAAGGCTTTTCTGCATCATTTGCACAACTTGATTTTCAGGAATGGCTCCGAAATACAGAAATTCTATGTTGTGGTAAAAAAATAATGAAAGATTGTTTCTATATCTTTATTTTCAAAACCTTGTAAAATTTTACATTCAAAGGAGAAAAATATACTTTGAATAAGCTATTGTGCCTTAGAAAATGTTACATTTATTCCAAAGATTATTTAGAATATTTATTTATAATGGCTATTCTCTCACACACACATACATACACCCACTAAATACATACGTGTCAGATCAGGTTTTTTGGGAAATGGATGTTAGCCTGGGATGGGGAGATGTGAAATCAGGACACCCATGAGAGCAAATACAAGACCTGGATCAGTTGCTAGCTTCACACTCAGGTTTGAACATAATTAGCAGTTTGGTATGAAAGGATGAAAGTCGTCTCTGAGGTTTCTAGACTATATAGATTTATGACATAGATCTCCTTTCAAATGTCTTTGAAATATTTTGTGTGCAGAAAGTATGCACATAAGATGAAAAAGCAAAGCGTTAAGTAAATGCTCTTTTTTAATGTTACAAAAATCCGGCATACAGGCAAATATATATTTTATTTTTTATTATATACAGTTTCCAGTATTAAAAATACATTCTAATTGTTTTCTTTTTTAAAAAAAAATCCCAAACACATACTTGTAATTGAGGCTAATTTGATCTCAATGAGCCTTCTGATATATTCTAATTCCACATCATTTCATATATTGCATAGAATAAACAGAATTCATGGTAAATCTCTGTAGTAATTTATTTTTTTCTTTTGCATACTTGACAATAAAACTACATGTAAGAAAATTTATATATTCTTGTTTCTGCTAGGAAGTGTTTTGTTGTTACTCCTATTGTTGCTGTTATTGTATTACTCAGATAGTATCATGTGATATACATTAAAAAGATTATGAGAACAAAAAGCTAATTCTCAAACTGTGTTGTAATTACACTGGTTTTTCGACTTTCCAGTTCTGAACCCAGTTAGAGGTAATTTCGTTCCCCAGATCAGGGCCACATCAAAACTACTGATTTCAGGTATATGTTTAGGTATATTGCAGCTTGTGGGCTACTACTGTGTTTGTCCTTTGTTTTCTGTCACCAGCAGCCAATATTCATACAGGGTGGCAGGGATACAAGATGAATCTTCCATCTTTTTAGTCTTGTTTTTGTTTCCTTATGAGAATAAGGCTCAAATAGCAACTGCTCATATGAATTTTCTGCTCTGATTTGTGAGTTAATCTCATAAAAACAAAGTATATCTATACACCCTCACCTTTTCAGTCTCACTGAAATTTGCCAGCATATAGTGTACTTCTAAGAGAAAGACACATCAAAAGCTGAGGCATAGAGGGTTCTTCAAAACACCATGACAAATAGAAACTGTAACACATTTTACTGTGGCAAATACAGCAGTGTGGGCTGTGTCGTATGTCCAAGAGTTTCATATTGTGAGCAGTCTGGTGGCACACCTGGTGAACTCTGTTGCTTATCGAAATCATAGGTAAACAGGTCGAATTTTTCATTGCCTAATATAACGAGTCCCTTGTCTTGCTTGATGTCCCATCATCAATTGCAACACTAAGAAATGACAAAAACAGAGCAAGTTTGTTATTAACAACAAGATTGTAATATTAAATATTAAGACAAAGTTTGACACCGATGTAAAGCGGACTGGTAGGGCAGGAAGAAGTCAGGGGCTGGGTAGTCTCATCTATGGCGTGTCATTAGGAATGTGCAAACACTGCACCATGGTAGTCACAGAGTAGGGCATGGATCCTTTAGGTACTTACCACCAGGTAGTAAAAATACACAAGTTTCCCCATTGTGTTCAGCTGTGTTTGATCCTATGCTAACATCACAGGATAGCATTTTCTCCATTTCTTGCTTAAATTATCTCAGCTCCCTTGGCTGAGCCACATCTCAGTGATTACCACAGCATCAAGCTTTCCTCACCAGTTGCTCTGTTCAACTATCAATGTTCTGTTACCACAGATAGATATGGATTATTTTGGCAGAATGACAAGGCTGCAGCAAGACTGCTACCATATCCTGTTCCAGTGGAGGAAGGTTTCAAAAAACTTGAAATTTAAAATTTCAGGTACAAAAAAGAAAATAAATAGATAAACCTATAGGCATACACTTGGAAAAGCTACTTTGTTATTTGACGAGAATAGTAATTGAGCATTTCATTCCCTTAATCTCCAAAATGAGAGCCAGATTCAAAGCACGGTCTTTATCATTGCCAGTGCAAACAGATTGGTGAGATACCCATTATATATATTATTGTTACTTTTATCCAGACTATGGATTATTAACACTCCCAGTAAGTCAGAAAGTTTTTGCTTAAAAAAAAACTTATTTTCCGAGCTGCTTTTACTCTTACATTTGGTGTCCATATAACCAAAGAGATGTCTTCCCTCTCTACAACACTGTTCTTCATGGCATGTCTGATATATCACTCTCTGACAGAATGAAATATCTACGGAGAACATCTACAGAAGGGCTGAGGACTTCAATAGACTTACTCCCTATGAAAGATGAGACCATAGACTTCATCACCTTTATTTTTCTTTTGTCTTAGTTTTTCACCAGTTTCTGCATGAAGGCCTGCTAAAGAATACTACAGATCAAGCCAAGTTGGGAAATGAAATCTGTTGATACCTGGGGAGGTAGAAAAAAAATGTTCCTCGTCTGGGCTGAAAGGTAACAAAATAGTATTGGGGTGTTCATATGGCTGCAGAAAAGAAAGCAAATATTGACCACATGCTCAGTGAAAACAAAACAAGCAAACAAAAACCTAAGACAAATACAACTCAAAAGACATGAATTGATAAGTTAATTGGAGGAACTTTGAGATATTTCTGGTAAGATTATTTCTTTCTAGTAGTAACTCAAAATTATTTTGAGCTACCGAATGACCAATGTTGCAGGATATACATGAAAATAAACTAACATACATCTGGGACTTTTTGCAACAAAGCTGTAGGTCGTTCGAAGAAATGAATACAGACTTTGCAAATACACTGTACACTTGTACTTCTTAGGTATGAAATGTCACAGCTACCTGTGGCAGTTCAAAGCTTTCTGAATGGAAAAAGCCAAGTCTTGTTGATTTCTATGAGTTTCCCAGATTACTATAAGATCTTAAAAGTGTTATTAACTAAATCTGACTCTACATCCAACTCTCAGTATTTATTAAAGCTGCAGGCTGACCCTATCTCCCTCGTTTGTATGAGTAATCCTGACTCCCCTAAAAAGATTTATTAATATCTCATAAATAGGTTTTGTAAAATAAACCCCAGAGCTTGGTAAGAAGACTGATAAAATTATTGTCTAGAAAGGAAGAACTAAAATAATTATTGACAGTAGACCTGTGTGTCTTTCTTCTTCTTTTGCAATGGAGATGTAAATATGTTCTTTTCTTAAGGCATTATTCTTTTTGCCTCACAATGTGCAGAACATGGGCTTATAGAAACTGCTTGGAAAATCAGTGAGACAGCCAGAACAAACAGAATCAAACCAGTTCTTGCATCCACCAAATGTTTTTTCATAATATCTTAACAGGTGCTACTGTACTACCCAGGTGCTTGTCCATCTTCATATTGCATTCCAAAAATGGAGACAAACCAGGATCTTGTCATAGATCAGGGAAGATAAAGGCTTGAAGGAAAACATATCCTTAATAAAGTCCATTCTTTAAAGAACCTCCTCTTCATGGATAATTTCAATGAAAACAGAAGTAGATTAATTATATTTGAAGTATTACACAAGAATTTTTAACAATTCTGAACAGCAAAAAAGAAAGAAGTAAATTTTGTTTCTTTAAGCCAATTCCATTTAGATATCTAATGGACTAGGTACTGATCACATACCTACAGATCAGTTTTCAAAAGTGTGGTAAACATGGCCTATTCTAAGGTTCTTTACCATGTGGGACTTATATCTAAGATCCCACTCCTCCAAAGCTGTCTGCTTGTTATGCATTGAAAACAACAGGATTTTAGCATGTCAGTCTTGTTGAAATTTATAAGTATTTCAAATCAGCCTCCTGAATCCAATTTTCAATCTCTCTGTTCTTTCATTCCCTGTCAAAAATAACGCTAATACTATCACTATCTTCTATCCACATACAAATCTTCAAAGGGGAAATTTTTTTTTTTGCATCTCCCATCTTATCTGGGACCTGTAGATATGATCAAAACATTAATATCATGGGCTAATCTTTTAACAGCTTTCTCATATCCTCATTAAATCATTCAAAGAACTCCTTTCAGCACCAAAATATATAAATAGGTAAGAGAAATTAATCAGTTAAGCAACATGATACTATTCTGCTATATCGGGCATTTAAACAAAGTATTTAAAAAAAAAGAAGGTGCAAACCCCAAGCCTATCACCTCTTTTTTGATGTTGATTTTCCATTTAAACAGACAAAGAGACCACTTTGCACATATTCCCAGCTACAGAATGCTTTGTATAAACATCACTGTCTTCTGTAAACAAGGTAAATGAAATATATTAACAATGTAATTGAGATAAAATTAGAGTGTAAAACAGTTTTCTAATTAATGACACATGAAAGTCTAGAGCATTAGCAGCTGATCCAATTACAAAACATTAGCTGCCCTGGAAGGAAGTCATGAACTGCAGGGTCATGGCACAAACCTCCTTGCAGATGTTAGATTGGTTGACACCTGCAAATAATTTGGAAGCAAGTATTTATTTAAATATCTTATTGTGCTACCAGTTTTCTCCATTTTCTTTCATGCTAAAGCTTTGCTGCCAAGGGACCAAAAAGAACTAGAAGAAAGTCAGTGTAAAATTTTACTATTTACAGTTCTAAATAGCATAACCACATTATATTGTATGTTCATTTTCTTTTTTGTCCTCAACAGACAATTCAATAAACAACTCTCAAAATATTAGCAATGGGTTTATTCACCAGCTTGAATCTCATTTCTTCAGCAAAAGAGTGGATCACATTCCAAGTTCATATTACAGCATGCAGTGTAAAAAGCTGATAAGCCCTAGAAAGAATCATTATTTGTCTACGTTCATGCTAACGTCCTGTCCATATATTCATCTACACCTTGTAATTTCAGAAACTTTCCTCTTTAGAAGCAGGAAGAGTGAATAGAAGCACAGATGACAAGATGTTTTCAGAAGAATTGCATCACAGGAGCCCTCAGAGTTTCATGATTCCCAGGTAGGAATTGTTCAAAACATTGAAATATTCAGGAGATTATTTGTAGAATTCATTCACTTTTCAGCAGAATGCCTGCAAGTGGACAGACAGATACTCCCAGTAAGCAAAAAACTAGTAATTCGTTGTGCCTGCACTAACACATTGTAGAGGATCCTGGCTTTATGGGAGGAGATACATCATTTAGAGATGCCAGAAACGGGGGCATCAGGAACTGCAAATAAATCTTAAAATTATTACTTACTCAAAATTGTCAGTTGAATAGTTGATAGCTTTCTGCCTATGGATTCCAGAAACTTTTATAACTGTAAATGAACAGAATTTCCAGTGGTCTTTACAATATTCACATTAAGTATGAATTCCAGTCTATATTAGAGGCAATTCTTCAAAAACAATACTTGCACAGGAACAGAGATTTTCACGACCTAGATTTTAAGTACCATATCTGGGTGCTGACTAATAAAAAAACTAAAAAATGCCAGTGGGGTTAATGTTGTGAGGGAGAGCAAATCATCATTGTAGTGCTAGGAACAGGTAGGTAAGGTGATAATATATTGCTCCAGAGCTATACATTTCCCTAAAAGTAGGAAACTGCATAACACTTACAAAGGAGGAGAAGACAGACATTTCCTGGGAGCGAGGAAGGAGTCAGAGGTGCAGAATACCTGGACAGTTCATGGAAGTAGGCTGGGCTGGTATAGCATACACACTAATACTACCAACATAGTAGCTTATAATGTTTGGTAGCACAGAAGTCCCCGCTGACTGGAAAAGGGGAAACATAACTCGCATGTTTAAAAAACGTAATAAGGAAGACCCAGAGAACTACAGGCTGGCCAGTCTCATCTCTGTACCTGGCAAAATCATGGGGCAGATCCTCCTGGAAACTCTGCTGAGCACATGGGAAATAAGGAGGTGACTGGTGACAGTCAATATGGCTCCACTAAAGGCAAATTGTGCCTGACAAAATTGGTGGCTTTCTATGGTGGGGCTACAGCACTGGTGGATAAAGAATGAGTAACTGACATCATCAACCTGGACCTGTGCAAAGCATTTGATATTGTCCCACACAATGTTCTTGTCAATGAATTGGAAAGATTGGGATTTGACGGATGGACCATTTGATCAATAAGGAACTGGCTGGATCATCACACTCAAAGTGTTGTGGTCAATGGCTCAGTTTTTAAGAGGAGACCAGTAATGAGTGGTATTCCACAGGGGTTGGTATTGGGAATGGTGTCGTTTAACATCTTTGTCACAGATATGGACAGTGGGATTGAGTGTACCCTCAGCAAGTTTGCCGTCAACACCAAACTGTGTAGCGTGGTGGACCCACTGGAGGGAAGGAATGCTATCCAGAGGGACCTTGACAAGCTTCAGAGATGGGCTTAGGTTAACTTCATGAAGTTCAACAAAAGCAAATGCAAGGTCCTGCTCCTGCACCTGGGACAAAGCAATCCCAAGCACAATTACAGGCTGAGTGGAGAATGCATTGAGGGCAGACCTGAGGTGAAGGACTTCAGGGTGCTGGTGGATCAGAAACTCAACATGAGTTGGCAACGTGTGCTTGCAGCCTAGAAAGCTGGCCAGATCCTGGGCTGCATCAGAAAAAACGCAACTAGCTGGTCAAGGGAGGTAATTCTACCCCTTTACTCCCATGAGACCTCACCTGGAGTACTGCATTCAGTTCTGGAGTCCTCACACAGGAAAGACATACATGTCTTAGAGTGAGTACAGAGGAGGGCCACAAAGATGATCAGAAGGATAAAACACCTCCTATATGAGGAAAGAATGAGAGAGTTGGAATTGTTCAGCCTAGAGAAGAGAAGGCTCTGAGGAGACCTTACTGCAGCCTTCCAGTACTTCAAGAGGGGCTCCAAGAAAGCTGGGGAGGGGCTCTTCATCAGGGAGTGCAGTGATAGGGTGAGGGGTAATGGTTTTAAGCTGAAAGAGGGGAGATTTTGATTAGATATTAGGAAGAATCACAATCTTCTTCAGCTTATGCTGTAACTGATTATAAATTATAAAGTCTGAACACAAGGGGTCAGTTATGCATATGACCACTGATGTCCTAGATTTACTCATCAACTTGTCACCCGAATCAATGGAGCACACAAGCCAATCCTGAAGACTTTCTTACGGGTCCTTCACAAAACCAGCCTGGATTTGTGGAGAATTGTCTGAGCCTTCATGCTCATTTTACCTAAATCAGCCTAGCTTATGCTCTCTGGTAGGATGCTAAAGACCAAGTTTGGAATCACCACTCTGCCTAATTCGAATGGAGATTTTAGAAGGATGTTGTCCTAGCCACCAGACCAAGGACATTTATTTAGGACAGTATCAACAATACACAAAGATCTCTGAACCAATGTCTGTCACTCTGCCAGCTCCGTGGCACAGGCTTAGGAGTGCAGGGCTTGGCCATCCAAGAGAACAATCCCACCAGGGCAATGCTGTAAGCAGGATTTCTCTCTGGAAGATTTGTAGTTGGTCTGGCAGTGCCCTGACACTATTGCAGCACCAGCCCCGGGGCTCTCACAGTCTCTCCAAGCTCTGTGCTGTGCTTGCTTGTGTAGTGGTGTCATGCCCAAACTTCCAGTTTGTCTTACGCAAGTTCTTCTATTTGGTCACTTACGACAGACAAGGAATTAAATCTACTTTTTCCACCTTCTCTTCTATGTCTTTCCAACTGAAAGATAATAGGTTTTTCCCCCCAGGTAAATAATTATCTGTACCAGTCAGAGTCTCATCTTTGTGGCCATAATGTTAAGTTTCCCAGTCCTTCAGCAGGAAATCTGTTTGAAGACAAAATAAGTGTGACCCCACAGTACTTGCTGCCATCAGTCTACTCCCCTCTCACCATGCCAGCTGGATTACTACGAAGTGTTATTACATACACAAAGGAAGCAAAAGCAAGCCTGGCAGTTGGTGTAGCTAACCAGCAGGGGACTAAAGCTCCAAAGCACAATCTGAGGCTTGCTGTGGTCAGTTGCTGAGACACTAATACAAAATATTATTAATCTAAGCGCCCTAAGCAATGATGGTGACTGCTGTGTATGGATTTATTTATCCTACAGAGATAAATAAATAGCAATATATGGAGATCAAAACACTTCAAGTTAACAAAGAAATACTATACTATCTACTCTAGAAATACTAACATTGTTAGTAGTCATGACTGTGTTCGATCTGGGCTATAATTTTACTCTTCCAGAATTTACAAAGTTGTAAACTTGCTCTCAAGCAGATAATGCCCAAATAAAAAAAGCCTTAACTTTCAATCTGTGCTGAGCTTATATGACATGATATCATTTTTTCCTGGTTAAAATATTGTGTGCTAACATTTGCAAATTTTGAAATGTGTGTTGCCATGACTGCAGCAAACATTCTATTTTTAGATTCTGTTAATCTCTCATCTTAAAATATAGAATGACAACTAGTAACAGCAGTCAGTTTCATTCTCCCTTCTAGCAATTCAGCTATACTGAAGAATTATGGTCTACTCAGATGCCCAAAAGTGTTTTTAGACACTTTGATGAAATTTTATGTCAAAGAAAACCTTTTAACATGAAACTAATTTTCTGCACTATTTACTAACAAGACACAGATCTTAGAGTTAAAATTAATAGGTGCTATTAATATTCCATTTGTTAGCATCTTATTATGCAATGATAGATGTTCTACTCTGTTACCTAGGCAATAAAACAGGACTTAACTAAATATACTAAAAGTCTACATTTAATAAAGAATCAAGATTTTGATATTCCTCTCCACATTAAACATAGACATGAATACCTACACACACATAAACACTCCACTAGAGAAACTGTAGCAAACAGCCATCACGATTCACTTCATCAAAATGAAGATAAATGTTCAGAAAGAGATAGCTTTGCTATCCATTGAAATATTCTACTGTCATCTTTAGTAATCTCAAAGCACATGGATTCAGAAAACAGCAAAATTACCTAGAACTGATGTGGGAGAAGTCATTGTTCTGTATTTGGAATGTAGACATTGGCTGTTATTTTATTGCAGTAGGACATACTACAGTGAGTCAGATGCCATGCTTACAGTTTCATTTGCCATTTTGAAAGAAATCCAAATCTTCATCCTGTGGTTAATATTGGATATTTGGAGAAAGAGTAAAAGAAAAGGTAAATATAGAGCAAATTCTCCAGTGGAGAAACAATATTCAAAATACAGGTGCAGTATCAGATTCAGTTTGTGATACAGCAGTATTTTTAATTTATTCTTTTTCTCCCATTTCCTATTGCATCTTTTGATCATCACAGACAATTAAACTCATGACATCTTCCAGATTTCTTTCTGACGTAGAGATGATTATTTCAGAGTCCTTTATTGTATGTGTTTAATTATAATATCTGTTTGGGCTTTTTTCCCGATTTGTACCGTTTCATATCTATTGACATAGAATTTCACCTGTCGTTTTGTTGCTTTGTCATTCTGTGCTACCTCTGCAACTTTTTGCCAGTAGCTTCAATTTAGACTGTCTTGCATTATTTTGCATCAACACTAATATTATGTGAGCAGAACACAATGGCTTGAGCAGAAGCCGTGAGCACTCAGCAGTTCTGCCCACAAGGCATAGAAGTCTGAAAATGTACATTCTGAAGGTGAGGACTGTGTATTAAATGAGCAAAAAGTAAAACTGCAGTTTAGGTAGCTTGTTAGCCAAAACCCATGGCAGGAATAAGAAATTGTTAAGCATTCTTAAAGTAAAGCAATTCTATTGAAAATTACTATTTCATTCAGACATCTTTTGTTCAATGGACCTAGAGCACAGGGCTGAGAAAATCCCACCTATATTCCTGACATCTACAGAAGCTGGAAGACAACTGTTTGTTCTGAAATCATACAATCCCATGAGCATAAGAACAAAACATTTCAAATTTCTCCATCCTGTAATTCTAATAAGCTCTCCCTCACCTCCACATGAAGTTCTTGGATATCTAATCTTACATCGATCCTAGTTGCATTCTAGGACAATCCCTGAAATGCCTGCGAACCAGTATACCAATGATACAACACTGTGTAGATCAGAGAAGAAAGTCTAATCTGTGAGTGAAAACAGAGAAGGAATGAATGACTATCGCAATCTACACTAATCTATAGATTAATTATTTCTACAAGAAAGTTATGTAAATTTCTAGTGCAGCTGATGTTGCTGACAACACGCATTTCCTTTGTTCAGTCACGTATCATGACAAAGATAGTATGTTCTCTGTCACCTTGAAAAGGAGTTGCTCACAAAAATCCCAATATAAACAGAAAAAAATGTTAAAAACACCTTTGTTTCTTAACTTAGAGTAGCTGGCTAGGTCCACTGTTTATACCAAGATCACCTGATTTTTTTAATTCCCATTTCTGTGCTGCATGCAGCAGTGAGCCCAGAGCTTTTCTCTGTTTTCCAAAGACATTTAAGACACAGATTTCTTTTTGTTGTGTGACACTGCATGGAACCTGCAAGCGCTACCATAGGAGAGAAAGCATGAATCCTTTCTCTAATGTATCAAAGTCCTCCATGAAACCAAGAGACCATTCTAACAAATTTTTTAAGAATTCAAAAAAGCAACACTAATGACAAAAGAGACAGGGTTATAAACACCTATTAATTTGCTTAAGCACCAGTAGGGTCTAAATACAGAGGAGGAAATGAAGCATTATCAAACATCAGAGCTTTACAAAGGTTCTCATTCAAAATTCTTGATGGGATACTGACAAAGAGGGAAATTGGTTTAATAAAAATGTCATACACTATTGGAGGCTTAAGTGGTAATATTTTTTCTTCTTAACTGAGGAGAACAGATACTTGAAGAGTTCAGAAATAATGCCACATCTCTAAACTTTACATATAAGGTTTCTCTCCTGCATATTTCCAAAGTACACAAGGAATAAGTGCCACTATTGTGAGTTAAATAAAGGTCAGATCTGGGCTTTCATGTGGATACAGCACTAAGTGCAATACCAAACAGAGCAGACGGGCCTTCTCCATGAAATATCACCCAGGGAAAGGAGGAGTAGACTTCCTCTGAAGTGCAGTATTTAAGGGAAATCTCTTCTTTACATTCTTTAAACATAATCTTTTTGTTGGGATTCTATCCCGTGCATACAGTGGGATATGAAACTTACAGATAACTGAACTGTGGATACTTTCACTGTCTTTTTATTGCAGCTCAAGGTCATATTAAAACAATTCCATATATTGCTTCATGACACTTTGGATTACAGCTCCCAGTTTGTTTCACATGGGGAACAGCCTTGTTCTACTCACATGAAGTTGTTAAGGGGAAGACAGTCCTCCTGCAAACCCATATCTAGCTTAGTGCTTCTGATACAGTTGACTCACCTACATGGTATCAACATTATGGGTTCCCAAACACTTATTTCAGCGACCTCCACTTGCTGTAATTCCCTCAGTATTCAGTCTGATCTTGTGAGCTATGTATACTCCAAAACACTGGTATTACTTGGTCATGAAGAACAGGAGAAAGAGACTTAGCTGTGGTTTCTTGAACCGTCGGCAAAAGAAGTATGTAGACCCATCATCCAGCACTGGGAACACCACTACAGCACATGCATTATGCCTAAATCCTTAGGAATTATTTAGGTTGACTCAGCAGCTACCATGACAGAAGTGCTTGCTGTACCTTGAGAAATGGCTCAGTCCTTAGAGGCTGAGAAAAAGGCTGTAATCTAATGCTGACTGTGGTCCAGGAGGAATGTGTTGGCTAGCAATGGCTGGCTCATCTTTTCATGCAGAAAGTGAGTATCGTCTAATGACTTGAAGCTATCTGTAAAAGAATTAACATTCTCCTTTAAGGTCAGCATCAGGGTTCTCCAAAACTGCAAAGATCCAGTGAGATGTTTAGTAGCCTTAGCTCATACCAGGTCATGACCCTCCAACTGGCATTGGCTTCATAATCATAACCTCCAAGGAGATCTTTTATCGTTATCTATGTTTAGATACCATTTGGAATGGTATCTACAATTCTGGATTTGTCTTCAAACAGGTGAGTCTTCTAACACCCATAGCCACACCAAAAATGCGTACATCTCAAGTCAGTTACGTAGAGATACAATCCAGCAGTTCAGTCTGTATTTGGGAGTTGTCTTTTCAAGGACTAAGACTAATACAGAAGAGGACAGATTAGATTATGGTAAATCTAAGTCAACTGGACTAAAAGCAAGGCCTGAGTACCCTGACCTCCTGCCTATGACCTGAAGCATGCCTTGGTCCTACAAATGCGGTTAATCAATATGCTTTATACTACATACATACTGGTAAATCAACAACTTCTTGCTCACGGTACGAGTGCTGAACCTTGATCATCTAAACTATTAAAATGTTTGACTTGCAAAGTTTTGGCTGAAATCAGCACTCACACATAGTGCATATAAGTTAGCGTAGGTGAGGGACACAGTCTGGGTAAGGCAACCTAGTTTCAAAGGCCAAGAGAGAGCTATGTTATATTGATGTTGCCAGACTGTAACTGTTGGCTGCAGCCAGAGAATGGGCCCAGTAATGATAATTTATTGCATGAATGTAATCCAACTGTCTCTGGAGTCGTGCAGCACTGTGGAAAGTGTGGAAAATCATATGTTTTCCCTTCCTACAAAATTGTCATTTGAAGTCAGGACTGAGAGGACAAGGAAGGAGGGAAATGAAGAGCGTAAGAGGAACAGAGAACAGTGGAGTAGTAATGTAGTGCAGGGAATGTTTTATGGTCACACAGCCTGAGGAATGTTTGTACTTAAACTCAGCTACCAGACTTTCCTCTGTTTGCATACCTCACTGTTTTTCCATATGATTTCCTGCTCCAGGCAGGGGCACCTAGCCAAAATGCTCACTGAGCTCTGCTCTTGTGTCATTTGTGGCTGCGGGGGGCCTTTACAGGGCTTGTTAACTAGGGCAGTGAGATAGACTACAACAATATCTGTGGGTACATGAGAAGGCTTCCAGAAAGCAAAGCAAGTATAACATTTCTCTCATACCTACATGCCTGATCTCCTCCAAGACCCTGAGGCTGCAGTCACAGTGAGAGAAAGCTGCACTTGGGAAGAAGCAATAGGTACAGCAATGTTCTCAGTGCTGGAGTTCGATATGGGGATGAGGGTATGCAGGCTGGACTCACTTGGATGCACAAAGTCAAATCACAGTCAGGGCTTTTCAGCTAGCGTCATGGTACCTAGCACCATGAAACCCTAATTTTGGCCTCAAGAATACAGTTAGCAACGGTGACAGGATGAATCTACCCTCATAGTTGCTCCTACATGTAATACTGTTCGGATGTCCTTTCACATTTCCCAAGCTCATGTAACTTTGATGAGTGCTGCAAAGAGATCATAAGGGGACAGGGGACAGCTCCTATAGTAAGAAACTACTCATCAAGGAAGATGTGCTTCTTTCAGAATCTTCCAGCTAACATTGATCCTAGGAGGTACAAAGCAGCCAGAGGACAAAAGCAGTAGGACAAACTTCATCTCTAGACAATTCTGCCACTTCTGAAGATTTCTGACAGTGAATATCAGAGAACATTATATTATGATGTAAAGGAGGTAGAGACTCCCACAAACTTTTTTGCCATAGGTTTTTATGTCGTATATGTTATACAGTGAAGCAAAGGGATAGATTTGACACTGAAATGGCAGCCATATACAAAATTCAAGACCGCTTTTGTACTACCCTTCCTGTTATACAGAATAACAGTTGCAAATCAGCAAGACAAAGAACTGATGTAGTTACCAGTGTAACAACACATTTCAGAGTGTCTGCTTTTACTTCACCTTGTCTCTCTGGGATCTCGACTGGTAAGTGCTCCTGTTTATTATAAATTACCTAAGGAGATTTCAGTTCTTGCTGCCTTTCTCAGCATCACTACCTATGAATAACTTCTTCCAGACAATCATTTGGTTTATGAGTACAGATTTTGATGTAAAAAAGCTATACAGATTTTACAAACATACTTTTTCATATTGGGCTTTGCAAATGAACACTTACTAAAGAATTCTGAGTGTGAAAATTGGTTTTTTGTCTGACATTCTGTAACATATTTTGGTCTGAGCATAATTACTAATTTCTCTGTAGAACCAAATGAAAGTCTAGTAACTAAGGGATTTCATTTGGCTGTCTTATTTTAGACATTAATTTCTATGCCTCCGGGTGTAATTTCAGGAGATTCTAGTTTTGGACACAAAGACAGCTTAAAAAGCTGTGCTGTACTTCATCACCTCCTGAGCTGTGGTGACCCAACACTTTGTGAAGCTGTGGTTTGAAAGAGATCACAGGGCAATCTGTTAAAAAAGGGGCAGTAGTTATATTTAACCTGGATAATTTCACTTGTTCAATTGCTACATAACCTTGTAACTCGAAGTAGTGAATGTTAGTTCAGCTGGTGCAGCAGTATGGTATGAAGGTTAGGAACTTCTTAAACAGGGCTTTACCCCAAAACATGTGTCTTGTAAAATATTCCAGAAGACTGAAGCCTCTTTCTCTTGAATTCCCACATTTTTAGTGGACCATGATAAATGTTGTTGGAGGATTCAGAACACAAGAGAAATCTGGCTACTTTCTAAAGGAAGCTATTTAAGTTCACTGGTGTTTTGGGAAGCCTAGAAAGAAATCAAGTAATCTGGCTGACACAACTATAACACAGCTCAATTCTAGACCCCTGCTGGATACTTTAAAGTAGATGCATACATTCCTCATGTAGTCATTAGAGAAAGCCAAACAATAGCAACTATCTATATTTAGGGAGACAAGATCTCGTTGTGAAGGCTGCAGAGATTTGTGTCTCTCCAATAGTTGGTCAGAGAAATAATACTTTTTCCTAAGTTACTCATTAGGCATCTAAAATTCTTATATGAAATACAGGCTATGTGACCCTGCTATGATCTTACTTCATCATCTAAATTAGTGCCAGCAGTGGGAGTATCTCCTATGAATGCTGCTGAGGGCATCAAATGGGAATAAAAAAGCAGCATCCTGAAATCAGCTCCTTATTTTTTGTCAGCTAAGTAACACCACGGCTCTGGGAGTTTTTAGCTGTTCATTTTGCTGCAGCTTTCAGTTCCCTTTTCCCCCAATGGGATGGTGTAAAGGGATTTAGCATGGCAGAGTGCCTGGACCCAGAGAACTGTACTCTGCACAGTCTATGTGACAGACATGCTGTGTAAAGGCAAGGCCTGATCATTTTACATCTGGTCATCTGAAACACTTACTGAAAATACAGAGAAAATCTTGCAGAATTAAACCCTAATGGGTTCATGCAATGGAACTAAAAAGAATATTAGCACAACATACTTTTAAGTAGTCCAAATGTTTTTTTCTCAAGTAGAACATGCTATTGAACCTATGTGCAAACCTCCCCCATCATTTCTGTACACAAGCCTTCATAGAAATCTATGAAATGCAATAGAGCTCTTTTTGGGCAATTTCACTGTCAGGGAAGAATGCAGGAAGGGTGGAACACCAGCTCTCTAATGGAGTAATTTTAGATTTTATTGTAATGCCCGCCAGTGAATATTCCACACGCAGAGATTACTAAAGCAAACTGTGAAAGGCCACAGCCTGCCCTGTAACCCTAAAAGGATGTTGGGCTTGGCTGTCTTCCAGGGCAGCAGGATGTGTGGCCTGGATTAGAACAGGAATATTCCTAACATTCATTGCTTTTTAATGATGTCATGCTTGCTAGCTATTGCAAGTCCTTTATGCTTTCCTCTGTAAAAGCTCTTCTCATACTATCAAAACTTCCTGATGAGAAAACATTTCAAAATAAGGCAGTAAGCAGCCGTGCAGTGATAAAAATACAGACCTACTAAAATACATAGTTTATGGAAAGAGTAACTCAGCCTTGATGACTGTAGTGTTGTTACATTTGTGTGTCAAATACTGTAAAATGAAGTCAACAATACATGCTAAGTGGTTATTTTAATGTTCCTGGTTTTACCAGTAGAAAATTTGACATTTGAAAGGTCTTGTACTGCTTTACTTTATACTGTATCTGAATATGCAATCCTATGCTGGAAAAAAAGAGACTATTTTATTTACTTTTGCAATCAATTGATTTCAAGAAGAATGTAATCATTTGATTCCAAAACAAAACATGAATATTGGCGTTCTGTGATCATGAAAACCATACTATCTACCTCTTAATATGATAAATGAATTCTGGAAATCAACACAATTTTTAATTTTGTTACTAATTATAATATTGGTTATTAATTATAAACTGCTTTTAGGCAATTATACCAAACAGTTGCACAGGAGAACAAAGTGGAGGTGGAAGCCCCAAAATATTTTTACTTTGATCATAAGAGTTTCCAACAATGTTCCTACTGGTCCCATCAAAATTAGAATTCTGAATCAGAATGACTCACTGTCTCACTGTAAATGGAAATAGATCTCTTACCTTTGAAAGGTAATTTTATCTGTACCCTTTCTCACGAATGGGCCTGAAAACAGGCCATATTGCTCAGAAGCTGCAGTAATTCTGGGATCAATGCCTACGTGGTACTTTTTTCTTGGAAGAGTGTCTTTTGGGGATTTTCAAACAGGAGGAGAGGGGCTGTAGGAGGATCCCACAGCCAACAGAGTCAATGCAGCTGCCTCTGCCTCTCCCACCTTAGCTTTCTGAGTGTAACTAGACACTCTCATGCCTGAGGGGTCAGACTGCACCACACTCTTCTCACCTCATCTGAATTTCTGTTGACCAGAGGAAATGTACTTTGACACCTGTCTCTGTCTCCACAATAGTGTTAAAGACTTAAGAAGCATGTGTTTGCATTTTCAGTTTCACCATCCCCCCACCTCTCCATGGCCAGTTGGCCTTCTATCACTCTCACTAGGCAGACGCTGCCCCATCCCTCTGGCAGGACCTGCTGCCCACTGGAGCTGTTGGCAGGTTGTCCACAGAAACTGTGACTGCTTGCAAGGGCCTGGCATGCCTACTGCAATGTCTGTCTTCACCTGGTACCTGCTTTCAGAGACAAGAAAGGCATCCCTGCCATTCCCTGGAGAGCCTGTTCCAGTGATCAACCACCCTCTCAGTGAAGAACCTTAAAATGTCCAATCTGAACTTCCTCTGATTCAGTTTCCTTGTGTCCTATCACTGATCACCAGAGATCAGCACCCCCCTATCTCCTACTCCTTTAAAATTTAGTCAAGCTCAGTTCTGACTGAGCATAATCAGTCAAGTCTTTCTTGGGGAGATGGGAGCCAAGTAAAAAATAATAAATTTAATAAATCAGTCGATTGACTCTGCCTTTCTTTCTCTCTCTGAAAACTTTAACAATAAATATCTGATATATATTTTAAGTCTTATGTGACTGAAATACCATGCTTACTTTCTTTGTACCAAATTCTCCATAAGAAATTTTAACATCTTTAAAAAGGTTTATAGACGTATACACAAACAATATCACAGTAATAAATACTTGTGCAGAAGACTGAAGGAGGTCAGGGAAATAAAACTTGTTCAGATGACAGGAATGAATCGCAACAATCAGCAAGGAGAAATGAACTTCTGTACCTAGGGCAGCACAACCTCATGCATCAACAAAAGCCAGGAATATTGGTCTTGCTGAAAATAACCCCGGGTAATGGCAAGTGGCATGCTGAATATAGCCTACAGTGTGCTTTTATCACACAGCAAACTGCTTAATTGGCTACAACTGGAGGAGCGGGGTTGCTCAGGCAAGGAAAGCCAGTACCTCCCTCTGCCTGGCGTTGGTGAGGCTGCACTTGGAATGCTGTGTTGGGTTTTGGTGCATCTAGTTCAAAAACATTGTTCAGAAATGACATGATTCAGCACATAGCTACTCATATGGTTGAGGGTGTGTAAGCAAAACTTAAACAAGTTTGTTTCCTTAATTCTGGCTGAAGTGGAAGATGAGGCAATCTAACCCAAGGCTACAACGTGGAGCTGCAAATATGATGGAGCCAAACTTTTCTTGGTAGTAGCAGATGGTAAAACAAGGCACAAGAGCTAAATGGTGCAGTTTGGGAGGGTCAGGCTGTGCCTTAAGAAAAACTTCCTCACTTGGAAAGTACGACAGTCAGAGAACAGGTTACCCAGAGAGGTAATTTCTCTGTCTTCAGAGATTTCCAAGACTCAGCTGGAAAAATCTTGACACAGGATGATGACTAATTCTGCTGTCAGAGAGAGGAAGGGAGGTTGGAGCAGAACTCCAGTTTCCACTCCTTATGAACTTGTTGGCAATTTCGTGAATTGCGTACTGGGTCAAATCTACAGTCCTTAATGCCATTTCCTTGGGCAGTATCCAGTAACAGATGCTTTGGAAGACAACATCGAAAATGTTGATACAGATAATTATGGAACAAATTGCTTCAAGCTAAAAGTTTATTGTAAGCATAAGGAATTTCTAAGAATGTATTGTAAATAGAGTTTGTAACAGGAATGTTAAGGTGTTGAAAATGCTTTTAGAAACCTCCTTTCATTTTAAACTCGTGGGCATTCCAGAACATGTGTTTCCAGGAAAAAAGTCTTTAAACCTGAAATCCTGGTTTTAAAATCCCCACCAGGAATAAAAGTTCTGATTCAGCTGATTCACTTTAAAGAAAAAAACAAAGGCTTCCATTACAATCCAGCCCTTAAAGAGCAGTTAGTAGCAATTAGAAAATTATTGCCACATCACAACCCTGAGAGTAGACCCTGAGGGAAAAGATTTTGACAGAAGACCACCACTCCTCTGATCTTTCAGCCAGAAGGGGTAAGCACTACTTTCTTATTCACACGGGAAAAAGTTGTTCTGGCCCATGAATGGTAAGCTTTTGTAAGCTGTCTATCTGTCTAGTCAGATATTTAAAAATTCGATCACATAATACCACTCTGGAAGAAAATAACTTCAGGAAAGGTATTGTAACTAAAAAAACTTTCCATCGTTTGTATTTGTCATTGCTCATGGAGAGTTAGGAAATGGTTTAGTAAATATCACAGCCAAATTCTATCACTAGTTCTAGATATATACAGTTCTAAAAACTGTAGATGAAATAGACTTGGCCACTGAGAGGGGTAACGTAGTCACACGTTTCTAATCGTAGCTCAGAGAAACTCAGAGACGAAACAGATTATTCACACTTCAATCTTGCACAGTAAGGAATCTCTCATTTTTGTTCATGAACATCTAATTTTTTTCATTTCACAGTGTTTATGGAAGATGAATTTTGGTTTTTTTACGTTTTACAATCTTTATGGAAGATGAATATTTTTAAAAAAAAAAAAAAAGATTTGTGATCATGTAGTTGCAACTGTAACAGTACTAAATATCCAGACATTTTGATAGACTGGAGACCACAAATAATAAATTCACAGTAACTCTTTGAAAATATGTTATCTTCTCCTGGTACTATCATCTTTTTTTATTATTATTGTCTTCTTTTTTTTTAGAGAGGAAACAAAGTATATGTGACCTCTCCATGTCAAACAGGAAATGAGTAACCACTTCTGGAAGAGAGCACAAAAAGGTCTTTTCACACAAAGTCCTGGGTTCTTCCATCCCTCTTACTTGTATATCTGTAAGGATATCTACATTTAAAATACCACGTAAAAAGTAGATATGACTGCACTATTATCAATTTGTTCTACATTGCATTTTGTCCTATTCACAAGTTGCTCAAGGTCTCACAGCTTAGATTTATAGGGGTACTTCTGACAAGAACATTGACACTAATGTTACAAACACTAAAGCAGAATGTCAAGAGTTTCTTTCCAAAATAGCAGCTTCACATATTTTCAGCTGAAAAAAATAGCACTATTTCCCTTGAGCTGAACAGTCACTTAGAAGAAACTATACGATCAGTGCTGTCAGTATATTGATGCAATTAACTTACATATGCTCATGCCAGGTAACTCCTGTTTTATGAGCTCATTTTACAAAAACATTGCCAAATAAATCAACATTGCTGAAGTGGAATGCTATCCTCAGCCAAGCCAAGTGTCCTACAGAACATTCCCAATAAAGCATAAAGGAAGTGCATCACAGCCATTTACTTAGCAGGATAGAAGACATTATGGAAGCAAATTTCAACCTTTAGTGCAAGATTTGGCCGCTTTTAGCAACTGTTATGCTCTTTTGAATGGAGGAAGTAGGGCAGAGCAACTAAGAAATTAAAAATGTATTTTAAAATGAAGTAGAAAAAAACTCAAGGAAGTCTTTCTATACTGTCTTACTGTACATACACTTTAAAGTTTCAATTACAAAGTTGTGTTGGTGAAGGGAAGCCGGAATGTATGATAAGCAAAACTGATATTTATACATAATCTCTTGTTTTCTGCCATTTACAGAGTAAGTATTACACACTGCCACACACTTCTATCTAGCATCCATTCAAAGAAGGACAATAAATGCTGCAAATGGAAGTGAAGTCCTATTTCTTTAGGTTTTTTTTCCTCTTTAATCCCCAGGATGAATGTTCACTAAGATATTCTTCTCTCTTAATGTTCTCATTACAAAATCACTAGCAATTTAGCACTGGTGACTGTTTCCAGAGCTAGAATGGCTCAAGATTGGAGTAGAAAGGTTGGAAGATAGAATTTTTAAATACTAGCAGACCTGCATGTTTGGGGCAGAGTTTGTCTGTGTTATGTCTGGCTGTAATATATGCTATTAATCATGCACCTTCATAATCACCAAATTCACGCCCTCATTTCCTCTCTGTACTTCTAATGGACTCTTTTTCAATTATGGATCTGCTGTTTATCCACAGAACCCTGCAGCAGCTGTGAGTATGACCAAAGAGGCTTTGAATTTAAATGCATGAGCTTCTTGAGGGAAATAGACTTTAATTTAGATATATACATTTATATCAGGAAACAGACTTGACTACAACTGGGATCAGTGTAGGCCAGGCAGATGGTTTTCTGCATACTGAACAGTGTGAGAACAGCAAAATCAACTCCAGACTCAGTGGGATCTTAAACCTTTCTGTATCTTTACTTGTGCACCAAGCCCCAGGAGCACTGCTGTATGTAAGAGCCTGCTTTAGGCAGTTGCAAGCAGTCTATACAGTTCATATTGCTGTATATTGATGCAGAACAGCTTTTTCCCTTTCATTTATTCCTCATCTCTGCCCTTCTGTTTTCTCTTCATTCCAACATGGGCATCTGGTACACAAGCCAATACTTTGCTGTTCCGTAGCTGCTTCCCGCAGCCTGTGGCATTAATAGTCTTGTGTACATCTGGGCATATATTACTGTAGTTTGCATGTTTACATCTTTCTCTTCTGTGCCATCTGTGTTCTTTTTTATGGGCAGATAGGAGGTACAAGCCTTGCACTGGGAAATCAGAAGTCCATTCTGTAACTCCAGTAACAGTAACATAGCCATCTATCTTCTCCATGGTCACACTCTGATACGGATCCAAATACCAGTTCTGCTTCATTTGCATCTGCCGTCTTGGAATTAAGTTATTCAGTCAGGTCTCAGTGCCCAGATTCAGTCTTGGGGAAACAGTGGAAAAATTGTATTGTAAGAAGACATCAGTGTAAGCTTCCAGAGACATCATCTTCCAGGTGTCTGTGCATACAGCATCAACAGAGCTGTTCAGCCAGTGCTATCAGGGCAATACTGCTGACCTAGGGTGGATCCTCATGGCAGAAGAATTCCATTTTGCTGGAGCTTCTGAGAAATATCATTCTGCCTTGAGGACCCACAACTATTATCCACTGTGGAGCCACTTCTGTTTCACAATTAATCAGTGTTTCAAGAGTGAAAAAAGAAAAAAGAAACCTTTAAACATTGCCTGGCAATGAACCCATGACCTACTAGAATCTGTAGTCCATTAGCAATCAGTGACCCATCAAGTTTCTGCTTTACAGTCCTCATTATCTCACAGTTGACTGAACTCATGCAGCTTGACATTTATTTATTAATTTACTTGGAAAAAAAGAACATTAGGACTATTTAAAAATGAGACTAATGCAGTTATTCTAAGAACCTAATTTTTCAAATTTTGTCATTTAAAATTGAATAATATAATTATTTTTCATTTTCTTTGTAATTCTGTGTTCTTTAATAGAAATCTTATTGTTTGCCTTATTCACACCTTATATAAAGCTTTTCACCTGTTCTGACATTTAAAGATTTTCTCTGGGCACAGTACCTACCCAAAAAGATTCACTTAAAGGAAAAATGGGCCACCCAGGGATCTGTTCCATGCCCCTGTGTTCTCCAGCTCAAACTTCTTCCTGAATGTAAAGATTAACCTTAGAGCAGCAGCATAACTCTTTGCCCCCTTCTCTCCCTGAAAAGGAAACTGTCACTTCCAACTATTTCAGAATGTTAATTCTGTAAAACAGCCATGCTACAGCCCTGCAACAATGCACAGTTTATTCTGGGTGGCTTTGGAATTGCCTCTGACTCCTGCTCATTTCCCAATAATTACTGATAATTACACCACTCAAAACAAAATGAAACACAACAGACTCTTTCAAAGCTATAGAAACAAAGTTTGTCCAGAAACTGACCTTCCCGTTTGGAGGTGAGAGGAAGTGTGCATGGAATTATATAGGCATGATGAGTTGCTTTCTAACTCATTTTGATAGAAATCAACAAGTGTAGGCAGGAGGAAAACCAAGGCTTTAAGTAGCTTTAAGGATCTCCAGGCAGAAAGCTACGTGAAGGTTTAGCTTTATTCAGTGGCTTTAGGAGCTGTCAATGCTCTGCCTCGCCTGTTATCTTAATGTACTGCAACAATGGCAATGATAAACAACATACATTTAATATAAACCCTTCTTTGCTTGTTTAGAGAAAGAGTTTCTTTGGTCAGCATATAAACATGTTTGAGGTCCTTTTAAGGCTCGTTGCCAGAGGTAAAGAAGGGTGATAAAAAGGCTGCTGGTGGAGCTGAGGAAGATCTGCCAAGTCTCACTTATGCAGAAAAATAGTTTTTATTGAATTTCTCTTTTTTCCTGCAAACTACTTTTACAGCATGTTTCAGCAAGACACTCAAAATCGCACCCATCCTAAGTTTCAATCATCCTCATTCAAATCACCTTGGCAGCAGCAAGGTCCTTGTAACTGCTTTTGAACTGCAGTGTAAGAGTTTTGGCAGAAGGAGGCCTGGGGCTTGTGGTGCAACGTTCACATCCATATAAGAGATGAGGCTCAAAACAGCCTTGGAGCTATGATGCCGCATGCATCACGGGGTACATACGCAGGCATAAGTGGGCCTTGGAGCTGTGACATTTGAGCAGGAGCTCTGACACTCTATTTCCTTCAGCGCAAGAAGTGACGAACAGAAGGGCCTTGGATATCAAGACAGTAGAAATGAAGCAGTGTTTATGTGCATCATTCACATGCACAAGTATTCTGTGAGCCACTGGGGTCCCACAGTTCCCTCAAACATTTAAAAAGCAAATAAAAATACCTTTTCTTATGAAGGCTGTATGGAAAACTTCGATACATTGCTATACCACCTTTAAAGGCAATAGAAAGCAACCAGCTGAATTCCTCAGCTTTTCAAAAATAGCTGCACAGCTGGTTAGATTCATTTGTTTTCCTTTTGGCATTCCTTCCCTGGATTCAGTAAGCATGATCAACTACTATCCGCTGGGAGCACTAGAGAAACAGATCTATTATTATTATTAGTTATCCTTCATAAATACTGACAATTTGCTGCATCTCAGTTTGTCATACAGAGAGCAGATGGTTTTTTTATGAGTTTAAAGTTCTGGAGCTCCAGAGATACTGCATCTGATTTGCCAACCCTGTCACTCCTACAAAAGCCTTGGAATGATTGATGAATTCTGAATTCAGCATTGTCAATAGTTCCAATTTTATTGTGTCCCACACTGGACGAGCAATATTTTAGTATTTTTGTGGAAGTTACGCTGTTTCTCAAACAGAAGATAAGGGCTTGATGCAGAAATGATTGAATGGAATTCTTTGGAATATCTTATGAAGAAGCTCAGAGAAGATGACTATGATGGTCTTCTCTGGTTCTAAACACACAAGCATGACTTTGGAGTTCTTCTAAGAATTCTAAAAGCCTAATAATGTAGAATTTTTAATGCAGATATGTCTAGCTCTTCCAGTCGTAGGTCAAACATGGAAATAAGTACATCAGAGACACCAAATGACCCTCACAGATCCGTGAAATCCTCCTTCTTCCCCTCAACACAGGCACACAAAGTTATTTTCAATGTAATTATTGTAAAACTAAAAATCAGGGCAGGAATGCTCTCACTCATAGTTTTGCCCTACCACATAACTACATAGCAGGTATTGATTCCATTCAAACCAAAATAGTTTCTGTGAAACAAGGAAAATATCAATCCGACTTTACTTATGAGAGTCAAAGGTAATAATGAAATAAATTCTTCCGTCAATTAGCAGAGCGTTAGTTTTAGGCAGGACACAGCCTGTGTGCCAGCCTGGTAGATTTTAGTTTAAACTTCACATTTAATCAGTGATGGAAGACTAAAGGAACCTTTAATCAGTGCAAGCGTATGGTACTTAGTCATCAACAACTAGAGTAGAAGGATGAAGTGATGCAGGGTTAGACTGCAGGCTGCTTGAGAGATCTCCATTACTTTGTTGCTGTATTAGTTTCTTGGTTTCTGGTTTTTTTTCTATCAGTCTTTTGGCATTCAGTTAAGAAACTTACCCGAGCAAAGGATGGTTTGGGTACCTGCATTCAAGATGTTCTGAAAACAAGGTGAAACAGATGAATAGTGTGTAAAGAAATGACTGTGGTTTAGAAATGAAAATAACAAAAAACAAGTGTTGCGTGTAGAATATTATCCGTAAATAACTTCAAAGAAAATGTAATGACTGACATCCTTGTGAAAAAAACTGCTATGCTGTGGTTTTATGCTATCATTTTAAAGAATTTTTTAAAAGCCTTGACTTTTTTTAACTTGGAAAAATAGCTTTTCAGTCTTTAGTAGTTTCCTTTTTCCTCAAGACCAAGATGTTGCTCAAAATGAAGACAATGGAAATATTTAAAAAATATACAAATGTCTATCTTATGTAAGACTGACTTTCACTTCAGAGGACCAAAAGAAGACAAAAAGACTTCTCATTTTCAATGTTGTCAAAAAAGAAGGCACAGTCAACAAAAAAGTGAGATACAAGAAGTTAACCTACTTAGGCAGGCAGCAGTTACTGTATTTAGGCAGACTAATACTGTTTCCTAGTATCATGTCAGCCTGGGCAATATACTTTTGAATAAACTGGGGAATATGTATTTTGAGAAGACATAATTTGATGGTTTTGCCTATGGCAACAATGAAGAAACAACCACAGGAAAATATTATCTTACATGAGTCAGTGATGTGGCTATGAATGGGTTGTCAACAACGCTATGCCTCTCCATCCTGGTTTTCACTGTTTTGCAGTAGCTACACAGAAGTGGGACGCTTTAAGTTGGACTAATAGCAATGCAAACATTGTGTATCGTAATGCAAACTGAGGCAAGTAGCACAGTGCATCAGATTTCTTAGAGAGGAAGAAGGAAATCGTGTTTCTGAGGAGGAGTACGACAGTGAGGAGGCACAACTCTACAAAAGAGAAAGGGACAGAAACTGAAATTGCCCTGATGAAATGGCCATGGCATTGCACTGAGACCTGCAAAACTATTGAAGGGCAAAGCCCAGCATCACTGGGTGCCAATGATGAGGCAGACAGGTGGGAATTTTGCAGAGAATGGAGGGTCTCAGCATATAACAACGAGACCTGTACATGCAAAAGAGAAACAGGAAATAGAATGTTCTGAGGAAAACAGAGGAAGGAAACAGAGAGGCAGAGAAATAAGAGGAGGGGAAGAAAGGAAGAAAGCAGGTAGGGGAAGAGATGAAGTTAGGAAATAGCATTTTTAACTGAGATCGGAGGGTTTAGAGCTAAAAAAAAAAATTGTTGCTTTTATTTCTTGTTCTTACAGTTCCATTTAAGTCACTGCTAAAGTTACCACGGAAATGTAAAAATGGGAGTTTTCCAAGACTGTCTTTGTATTAGAAAATGAATTTGAGAAGCCATTGTGAAGCTCTTGTATTCAATATTCTGAGGGCTTCTGAAGTAATAAAGTAGTCTTATACTTGTGTTTTATACCAATGTATTATTTCCTTACAGTTATTTTTGCTCTACAAACAGCAATCCATAATTTTGTAATAATGTCAGATAGACCAGATTGATAAATAGGATGCAAATTTTGGTTTATTTCTTTTTAAACAGAATTTGTCACTAAAACTTCTTTAAAAAAAGTAGATTGTGACTAAAATAATTCCTTGTGTTTAACAAGCAGCAGTTTAAAATGTCAAAAACTCCCTAATAAATACCATTTTTAAAGAGATGTAAGGCAACATGCTGTGTCTGTGGCATACACGCACAGAACAGAGATGTTAGGCTCTTCCTTTCTTTAAAAATTGAAAGAATAACAGTTTGGACATCATTCACCTATCCTGGGAACAATATCCACCCTATCAATGCTGTGCAGAGTGACTTACAGAGCATGTAGTCCTCCAGCTGAAGTGTAGTGGCTCAGATGTTGTATCTATTTCTCAATTCTTTTGTCTCCTCCAGAGTACGTGTATATGCATACATGAAAATCACAACATGACAAAACGTCACACAATCATATTGAAGAACTCCTGCTCTTTTCTCACACGGCTGAACATCCTGACACATTGTAAATTCAGCTGAATATGCACCAAGCCGCAGCAATCTGCTTCTTCTGCGGCACTGGCATTTCACTATGAACTCCCTAACCATCACAGCAGAGGCTAGAAAAGTGTTACCAGGTTGTTCCCTGAATTTTAACTTTTTTGATCACTTATGATAAATTAAGTTGGCATTCTAAGTTATGAAGTAAGAAAATTGAATTATGCCGACTTTCTATGTACTTCAGGCTGCAAAGCTTTAGTCTTTGGTTTTATGGGTTTGGAGCTTACAATACATATTTACCCATAAAACATTCAAGAATAAGTGTGACAGTGAAACACAAGAATTGACAAATTTGCTCTCAACAGTAGTAGTATCACCCTATTGTGGCTGAGATAAAGCCAAGGACAAAATTTTTCCCCACAATGTGAACAGGTTTTGAGAGGACCAAACACATGAAAAAGTTGAGAGAAAACTTTATGTACCTCTGTTTTGTGGTAATAATGCATTATAAAAGTAGTTATGACTTAGCCATCTCAGCTTCCCTCCAGTTTTATTGACTTTCTTTTAACCCTCAAATGTTAACACAGCTTCAAAGGTAAACTTAGACCAACTGAACTTTGCCTCGTGCCTACAGCTCTATATTTCAATTAGACATGGGCTGCCTCAAAAGGTTAAGGTTTCTGTTTAAGACATAGGACTTTACAATGAATCTCCATCATCACAAAGACGTTGCTTACGGATTATTCATAAATATTCTAGTTTAAAATATTGTCTCTCGCTATTTCACTCTGAAAGGCACCCTAGAACCTCATTTTTCTGCTTACTCTTCAGTTTTCTCCTGTTATCGCACCTAAACATACGCTGTGACCAGTTCTTCTCACTTCTTGTAGAGTCAGCTAACCCTTGGCTTTGTACCTCTTGTTTCTTCACACTGTTTAACCTATCAAAGTACAAAAACCTGGGAATATTCACACGGATTCAAAGAAAAAGTTATAGAAAAAACCCTTTTTTTTTAACGAAACAAACAAAAGTTGCCCAGAAAGAGGGGGTGCAGAGAGAGAATATATGGAACAAGCATAGACTGATCCTGCTTCTCAAATATTTCTCCGTTTCTCACAACCAGCAGTTTAAGCTCAAGTTGGAAGCAACGCGTGGATCACTATGATTAATAGCCCCTCTCCTATGAATCTGTTGAGTCCTTTGTGAATCCAATGACAATCTTAGCTTCCACAACATCCTGTGGCAATTCCACAAAGTAATTATGCACTGTAAGGAAAAGTACTTCTTTTGTTTGTTTTAAAGGTCCTGATCACCTCTACTTCTTCTCTTAAAAGTAACAGTGAACAGCTATTCGCTAGAAAACTTTTCCATATATTTTCTGATTTAATAGATCCCAATCAAATACATAGACCCCAATCTATAGACAGATAGACTGTGGGATAAGACAGACTCCATTTTCAAGTATTTCTTTTCAAAGCTGATTGTTCCTAGTTTTCCTTTACATAGATGTCACAGTAAGTTCATCCACCTTTGTCATCCTATAGATGTGATCACGGCAACTACACATTGGACTCAAAACAGATTATTACAATCCCCATCTCTGTGAAAGGGATATTTATCTAGTTCCTATCTTGTTCTTAGTCTTTTCTTAATAACCATATGTATGCACTGTTATTACAATCTCTTTCCTGCAGAGCAACGGCTACCTTGCATTTTATTCTGTATATAGAACTAAACGTTGGGAAGAGGAGCTATGTGCCTTACTTTGTCTTTATTGACAATTAATTTTGCATGTTTTCTTATTTAGCTTTGATTATCCTAAATAATTTTGTTTCATAAGGAAATATTATCACTTCATTATCTAACATCATTTTCAGATCATTTATGAATATGTTGAATAGTACATATCCTAGCAGAGGTCCTGGGAGCCTCACTTGATAATCCACCTCCATTCATTTCTACCTAATGTTTCCTAATTATTAATCAGTTAGTAATTCTGCAAGAAGATCCTTCCTCTGATCACATGATGGCTAAAATTTCTTTGGGAGTTTTCAGTGGCGGTCCATGTAAAATGTTTCAGGAATTCCAAGCATACTGTGCCAGCTTCTTCACATGTTCATTGACTTCCATCTACAAAAATCTTTCTGAATCTTTCCAGCTATATAGGACTGAAATCCAGCCTGCTTGTGTCCTATATAGCAACTCAATTTTTAACTTTCCACCTCATGCTAAAGAATTATTCTGATTTTCCAGGGAGGTTCCTTGAGTGCCTTATTCTATTCACATCTGGTTGTCCAGAAGGGCATGTCTAAGTTGGATAGAGCTATGTCAAACTTACAGACCTGTCACAATCCAATTTCATGATACCTTTCACATGGAATAGTTGACAAATTACTCACCCAGTAATATATGGCATATATGTGGCATCCTGAAGTCTTGAGAAGGACAGAGCCTATGCTCTAGGTTCATGCATCAGCCACTAGATGATGCCATCTCCTGGGCACAGACACACATCAGCCCTATCATTCTCATTCTTAAACTGCCTTTGTGTAGAAATGTATATAAGAATTGTGGGCTGAGGACTTCAAGCAAGAAGGAAAATAGCTAGTGATAGTTCTAAGTAAAGACAGGAGAAGACTTGGTATTCCCAATGTCCCTTTGATGATGTCAGTCTTCCCTTATTTTTGAAAATAAATTCAAGGTACCGTCTTTTTTTAAAAACAGGTTTTCTGTTTTCCCAGTTGTCATATTCTGCTCTTGCTCCTTATCAAACATCAGAGATTAGTGCTTTCTGGATGAAATCATACCAGATCCTAACGCAAAGTTGTTATAGCTTCCTGATCTGTACTGGGTGTATGCATCCTGCTACAAGCAAGACAATTCATGTAGTCTAATCATCTGCATTTCCACACCTCTATCAATTAATCAATCACCTTGGTCTAAAAACTGAAAAAATAGTATCTACAGTTTCATCTGAACCTTGTTTCCCCACTTCACAGAAAACTTGTTTCTTTTTTCTATCAGCCTGGCTGTGAAGCTTTGTATTATTTATTTTAACATCTTTTGCTTAGACTGCTGGCAAGAGTTCTGGACTTTATTCTTAAATTTCCTGTTCTCCAAGATACAGTTTTCATGACTTTTCCACTCCTTGTGCAGTCTTATTGTTGCTGAATTCTTCTTATGTAATTTCTCCTTCAATTATAAATGGAGCCTTCGTTACTAGCTTTTAATGTTATTTAAAATTCCTTCTATCCTTAAAAATTACTGATGGTTTAGACAAATCTGATTGAAAGAAATTTCTTCACATTTATGCTCTTAATTTCTGTACATCTGTTGACTTCACTAGTTAGGTCTCAATTTTTTGTATTTGTCTTCTCAGATAGGAACCTTGATTTATTTTCTATTTATTCTCCAGTGTAATTTAATTAGAATAGTCTTGATGTCACTTAATTCAAGCTATTTTCCCAGGCCAAATCTTCTGTAACATCCTTGGTTTAGCAAAGCAAATTCAAAAATAGATTTTTCTCCCTATACAGTCATGAAACAAATAAGAAGTAAAACTATCAACTAATACATCCAGGAATCATTGAGTTCTGCCAAGATTAGTTCCTCAAATTTTTGAGTTATTTAAATTATTGAGAAATTGCTAATTTGTTACTAATTTTATAACTGGGAAGTTTTCCCACATTGACACAGTTCCCAATAGTATTAATCACACTAACAATGCCAAGACATTTTCATATCCATAACCAATTCTGATCCCAGAATCTATAGAAACTTCTTAATACCTCCCTGATATAACCTGTTTTAGAGAACTTTTAAACAAATTTTTATCCAAATTAAATGTCTGAGTCCTTTTTTACCTATACTGCTACATTGAGACAGTGTTAATCAACTGCTTTTAGCTTTCTTTCTTTTATATTTTACTCTCCTGAGTTTTTAAACTGACTGTTGACTATCAAACCACAGTTTCTAGAAGTATCAACACTTCTCCTCCAGTCAATATGCTGATGGTTTAGCATGCTTTCAGTCATCATGAAAATTTTCGTCATTCCGTGCTCAATGGGATGATGCCCATTGCCCATCTCCAAGACTGCCCTCCTGTGTCCCAACCACACAGCACAGATAGGCCAACAGAAATAAACTAATCTTTGGAAATTCAGATTAGTTTGGACTATTAAAGGAAGAATCAGTTTGGCTGCAAGGGGAAGGACATGAAAGGCATTTGGAGTAGAAGAAAAGCACTGAAACAGCCTCAGTGGTATGAAGATGGAGTGGGATGGCCAAAATGGCCCATGAATCTGGTGATAAATGAGGATTGTCGCACTAAGAGGGGAAGAGACTGACTAGAGGAAAAAAAACCCAGGACTCAAAAGAAGCATTAGGGAGGATGCAGCTGGAATTATGAGAAGAGGAGAAGACAAGTATCTTTGGACTGGTGTAAAGATAGTTTGAAGAAAATTAAGAGACACTGGGACAATGGGACTAAGCAGAAAAGTTGGATTCCTGTGCTTCTGCATTCCTCTGCTGTGAGCAAACATCTTTCAAACTCACTGAAAAGGAGTGCTCTTCAGTGGCTGGCCCACATACAGAACGACAACCTGCCAGCTGATGAGCCATGGGATTTCCAATTTAAACGTCTTGACAGAATATTTTTTATTATTGTTATTATGATCACTTTGGGAAGTTAAGAATTTGGAAAGCTTTAAACTGAAACTCATGATATTAACAAAACATTAAGACAAATGTTTATCAAGCAAAGATCTGCAACCTCTGCATGCTGCTAAAACTTGATATTGTACAATTGAACACTGCTTTTCCAAGGGCTGAAGGATTGTCGTTATTCTATGTAGACTCTGTCCATACAGTGACAGTCTTTTCTCTCATTTGCATTTTCTATCTCTGAAACGTATATACAGACACATATCCCTATACACATTCATTTCCTGGTGCTAGGTACAATTCCAACTTATTTCTCTGATAAATAAAACAATTTTTTCTGACTTCAGAAGAAAAAAGGATCCATCATCGCTTTATAATAGTCATTATAATACTGTTAATTGTAAATTAATTTCTTTAATGCAGATGTAGCATACATTTCCACCAGAGATTTTCAGAATTAATATAGATTTAAGTCACCATGTTGCTTGTGTTGCATGCGATAGTTGCAAAGTTACTATTTTTAACTGAACAATGGTGGTGGTAATTCCTATGCCTAGTTGTCGTAAATGTATTACAAATATAAATAAAGGGACTCTCCTTTATATGTCTGCCTAACTTTGCCATTTAAGAATACCAGAAAATCCATCAAATTTAAAATACAGGTTCTTATGAGTAAAACAATCAGGAAAGAATAAACTCTAAATAGAGGTGATTGAACGTCATTTTTTGTCAGAATCATTCCCCTCTGTATCACAGACCTGAGATGAGATTGTGTGTAAAGTCAAAATGTCAGATTTTTTTCCTTTACATCTTAAATTTAATTTTCAGAAAGATAAAAAAAATCAATAAAATTAAATGTTAAAATTAATTTTAAATCAATTAGGGTAACATTCAACTTATCTGATTCTAACTGTCTAAATGCAAGTCTCAACCAGTTATTTTGGCACCTTGAATTGTAGACACTTCTGGAAAATATTTGCTCCTGCTAAAAAAAACATAATACAGTTGAAATTTTCTGAAAATGTTGATTTCTGTCTGCTAAGCATAGAGAGAGCCCAAGTGATCAGGATTAGATCACATCCATGTCTTCTAGAGAGAAAAACTGTATGACAGTGTCTCCCTTTATGTTCTTAGGTATGCAAAAAAAAGTGGTATTTTTGTATAATAAATTATGTTTTGAGACTGTAATCCATAATGACCTCTCACAGGCTGCTGATTGGAATCTTTGCTGGTGGATGAGAAGCTCAACATGACCCAGCAATGTGCTCTTGCAGCCCAGAAAACCAACCGTGTCCTAGGCTGCATCAGAAGAAGTGTGATCAGCAGGCCAAGGGAGGTGATTCTGCCCCTCTACTCTGCTCTTGTGAGACCCCACCTGGACAATACTCCATTCTGCTCTGGAGTCCTCAACACAGCGAAGACATAGATCTGTTGGATGAAGTCCAGAGGGGGGCCACAAAGACGATCAGAGGGCTGGAGCACCTCCTGTACGAGGACAGGCTGAGAGGGTTGGGCTTGTTCAGTCTGGAGAAGAGAAGGCTTCTATGATGCTATAATATGTATGTTAGTATTATAATTAGTTCCCTCATTTTTCCAATAAAGCTCTTTCATGAGGAAACACTTGTGTGACAGCCATTGTTTTCTCCATAAAGTACAGTATGAGTGTCTCTTTTTTTCATTTTGATTTATTAGAAACTTGTGGCAAAGAGTAACTTAACCAAGCAGTGATGACTGGTGGGGAGTGTGTGCTACAGGAACTGTATTTTATTACAGAAAGTTTGCGAAGTATCTTTTTGCTCAGGTAGTTACAGCCTCTATGTTTTTAACAGTTTACTATCACATGTCTTCAAACAAATAACATTTTCTTATATAATATTCTATTCTTTCATGTCCTCCCTTTTTATGCCTTGCATCTTCCTCTGCTGCTTTCTAATTGCTAGGGAAGGCAGACAAGATGCCCCATTGAGAACAGATGCCTTTCTGGAAAGCTACCAACAAGGACTACTCCTGGAATAGATTTCATCTGCAGGCCCCACACAGAGGTAATATATGATACCTACAAATAGATAGCGCTCCAAAGGCTTAGGAAGGAAAAAAATATATCCTGCTGGAGTTCTTAAGCCGGTTATGACCCCAACTTGCCAACAGAAAGGCAGGCATGAAAATGAATCCTATATATAGCATTCAGTTTTTGAATTAGCTTTCTTTACTTCCTTATCAGTCTCTATGATAGCGACAGCTATGCTTAAAATGCTGTATTTCTAGAAGACTGCAGTTCACTTCTGAATGGTGGATTTAATACAAAAGCTGAAATCAGTTACAATTTTATCCAACTTTACGAAAATGGTGTGAGGTTTAATACAATATATGAAAAGAATGCTAAAGTGTTCACAACTGTAAAATAAATAATACAGGAACAAATATGTTGGATTATAGTTAGTGCAAAGAAATGTCCTTGTCAATGCTATGTCTTTCTTTTCTGTGTTCTGCACCTTTCCTTTACTTTCTTTCATCATAGATAGAAGAGACACTATTTGTAACATTTTATAAAATACGTATTTGGTTTGATTTGGGTTTCCTCAATCTAAAATAAAAATGATGCTAACCATATTGCATACAGCTGTTTTGTGTGTCTGGAAAATCTTATTCCGAGGTTATGGGTGGAGCTATAAAACTGAGAGATCAGATACATACTGTCTATGGTTAAAAAATACAAACTTCAAATAGTAAAATGACAATGGTGCTCTGCATCCTCAGCCTTGAAATAACGTGTGGTTTACTTATTGCTCCTGTTCACAAAGTAGAATAAGTATTAGGGAATTCAATTTTCTATTATTTATGAAATTTAAAAAATAAGTTCTATTTTTGGGGTATGGATTAGAGTTAGTGAAAAGGAATCTTAAAAATTGAAATAGTAAGATGAAAATTCCAGAAAGAAAATATCAATGTTAGTGATTTTTTCATAGTTTGTAACAATTCAGACTATCAGTATTTTGAGGAGGAAAAACAGCTTGACTGCTTTTTGTCCAAGTGTTCATGATAGGGTTACTAATGTTATGACCAGTTTTGGAAACTTGAAAAGGTTCATTTTTATTAAAAAAAAACCTGTATGGAACACTTGGGAAAAAAAATCACAAAATAGATGCACGTTAGCAGTGTAAGAAATAAAAAAAAGAACTAAGACACAACCTTTTGACAGAGGTAGAAAATGTGATACTTGCTTTTCTTAGGAGTACACAGGAGAAATGACAAACATGAAATAATAAGTATTAGTCAAGTGTTCATGTTGTCTTTATAATATAAGCTAGAAACAATTGGTTAGGCTATAAAGGGAAGTAACTACAGAAATCTTATTTGAGGAAAGGAATATTCTTCAATTTTTGAGGCAATTTTTGGACATTTTTACCTACCCACTCTTTGATTAAAGCTCATTGTGGTTTTGAAACAAGAAACTGTCCATTAAGGGGGAAGATGCCAAGCTCTGCACATAAGCCACCTGCACAAAACCACACCATGACTGATGTTCTGGGTACAGTACAGAGGCAGATGTTCAGGTGAAAAAAAGGAGCCCTCGGCACAGCTGAGATGGTTTGTTTTAGTTTGTGTCAGTTGCTAACAGCCCCAAGGAGCTGACAACATGGCCAAGAGAAGGTAGGGCTTCCTTGTCCACAGTCTTTTCCTTGGCTGGACATCATGGCTGCTGGTGAATTTCTGATTTTTTCCTGAGGGGAGCAATGGACTCGTAATGACTGAATCAACAAAGACTATCACAGATTAGCCCAGTCCCAGGTGATGGGCATGAAATTTGCTCTCTTAACCTGGCTGAATGGTTTCTTCTACCATATAACAGATGTACAGTGCAGTAATAGGGCTTCTCTCCTGCTCCAGAAATTGACACGGCCACCACAGCTGGGTCAAATGAGCTTCTGGGGCAGGAGGAAAACAGCAGCAAAGTATCCAGAGGAACGGGACAGTTAAGCGTATTTCCCACAAGCAGCCTTGCATCAAGCACTTTCTCTCACCATGGAGCCAGAACATCCTGCCTTGGAGCACATGCTGTGGCATATCTGTGTATGCCTATCACACCAAACAGTTCATCCTATATCTCGAGTCCCATCAACCTTGTGAGACCCGACGCATGAAATCTGTAGCAGGGTTTCAGAAATTTAAAGACTGATAATATCTTGCCCCATGTTAAAACTGTGTAAGTAAACAGAAAATCACGTTGGCAAGGATTTATCTGACCAAAGGTACTTGTCTGGAGTGCACATCATTGTTGAGTAAATGGTTAGCAGAAATCAGATTAATTGTACTCTTGGAGTCTCAAACAACTACAAATATTGTTAATTAAATTCAACCTGACTCTGAACTGTGCTATGGATTTATCATTATTATTTGCATTCTTGTACCATGTACACTGTGTCATCCCAGTTATCCTACATTTGTTCAAGTAGAATCTTTATAATTTTAGAATGTTAGTGGACACTACAGAGGATAATTGAAAGGAAAATAAAGGAATTCCCAGTTAGATCTGGTCACTGCGAGACACTTAGAGCCATTACAGATCACCAGCAGCTTTTACACAGTCAAGACATAAATGCTACATAAATGAGGGAAGGGCTGGAAGTGTTTCTGCAGGCATGCTGGTTGGGGGGGTGTAGGAATTACTTTTTCATTGATGCCAGTGTGCGAAAAAATTTCTCTAAGTGTGGTTTCTTTTCTATACAGCTCAGAGGACTGTGCAGAGTGCACTGATAATTTGGCTAAAAGAGCTCAAATTGTCTTGTGAATGTTTTCTTGGGAAAATATACTAGAATAGAACATAAAGTATATCATAAGGAGCATAAGTATAATTTCCCATGGATCATTGTATTAGCTTGTCTCATAAAACCACCATCAAAGACATTAACGATCACTCATTAGGAGAAGGCCTGTCCATGTTCTCAGATGGTTCTTCCACTCTAAGCTCTAGGGGTGGAAAGTCAATTAATGTTCCACAGACAGCTTTCTCCACAAAAGCAGTACCAGCCGAAGTTTTGTCAAACACTCACTTGATCAGTCATGACTTCCAGCTCTGCCGATTTCAACTGTGTCTGAGTCACCAGTTCAGAGGTAAAAAGCTCTTGCTAACAATTTCATTTCTTCAACAAGATTGCAACTATCTTGCAACTGCAGCAAGACTGTACCTGCATTTCCCAGTCCCTTAGCAATCTCTGTCAGGAAAAGTAGATCGATGTTGTTCCATTTCCTTTTATTATAGCTTTTGACACGGAAGGAAGTGAAATCTCTGCTCTTAACTCTTGGCCAGCAGTAATAACACTGGGAGGAATAGAGCCTTGAATGCAGTAATTAAAATTCAATATAACAATTACAGTTAATGTGCATTAATTCAGGCATGTCAAACTACTAAGTATATGACATATATTCTTATAATTGGCAATAATAAGGACATATTTAGTAGTGTCATAGATACACTTAAGCAGAAAGTGTGATCTAAATAACATGTTAATAAACAGGATTATGTAGTAATTTGGTCAGTGGCAGGGAATTTGTCTTCATAATGCAGAATATCCAGAATTTTTACAGTTCCAACCTAGATTATGAATTTTGATTCTATCAACTCAGAGTTGTTAATTCTGAGCCCAAGCAGTTGGCTATTAAGGAAGGACAACAAATAAAAGTGATCAGGAGATCTTAAAATTTTTCCTGGTCTTCAGCTTTTGTGGGTCATAACTTTTATGTTCCAGCACAATAATGCAATTTCTGTAGGCTAAGATTTGCCTAAAGTATTAATCAGAGATTCATGTTGGTCAGATCCTAGAAAAGTGGTTTTTTTCCGATAACGTATTTTTCAGGCTTTAAAATGCATGCATTTAATCTTCAGCATTTCTTTATATTCCTCTGCATACACTGTGGAAAATACTTGATGTATTATAATTGCTAGAATAACTCTCCAACATATAAATAAAATCATTTAGAGCACTTGAAAGATTTTAGTGGCCACCGTAAGGCACTGAAACTCAAAACCAACATCAAACTCATCACTCATTGTTGATGGAATACTTAACGGGTAAGTTGTCAAGCTTTCTGAAACCTGAAGTTACCTTTATTTACATAGTACATTTAATCTATTCTTCATCTGTTTTAGTAGATAATTATTGGAAGTTGCTACTTTTAAACTATAAATAACAACTTGTAAGCCCTATTGTATAAAATTCAGGAATGAGCATACATAAAGTAAATTGAACATGTCCTGTAGTCTGAGTGGTAAAATATTTCAGTACCTTTTAGGAAAGAAATAAGAAATGATTCTGCAGAATTATTTAAATTAGGATAAACATGATCTACTACATTAACTTCTCCAGTAAGATTATTCCTACAATTATTTTCAGGTATGAGTTTACATGAGCCACATGAAGCCAGATTTTCCACCACATAACCTACAAACGCACAACATGATTCCAAAAATTCCTGCAGCCAATAGCCTGTTCCTTGATTCCCAGTGAACCATTCTAGCCTCCTCTGTCACGGAAGTATTTTTATTTCATGACAAAATGTACATTTTCCATATCAGATTATAGGTGGAAATCTGGTCATACAAAATTAGAGTACATTCATATTAGTGTGTTTGAAGCAGGGATTATCCGCACACCACAACATGACTGACCGTGTGCCTCACAGGACTCAAAATGTCTTCAGTTTATTAAATTTTATTAAATAAAATGATGTTTCTATTGTGTGATGAAAGGCAGATGCTATCATATACTTTAATTACTCCGTAAGAATCAATCCTAAGGTATAGCACCGCAGGGTTACCTCATCATTTTATAGCCAATTAATCTTTGCTATTAAACTAGCATTTTTTAAAAATTCATCCAAGATTTGCTTTTTCACATTTCCATTGTAAATGTAACTCTCTTTAGATAATCTTAATATTTAGCATTCTCTTCAGTATCTATAGCTCAGATATGCATGGAAAACTAGCAAGTATTGGTTTAGTTACTCTGTAACCAAGCAGCTATATTCCACTGGTAAGAGCTTTCCATCTGAAATAACAATTTCATCTGCATAGCTGTTTGTACTTTCCACTTTGATCTTCCTTTTTTTGTTTACATGTTTCTTATGTTTTAGAGCCCATATTATACATTCCTTATTACTTTAGAGAAAAAAAAGTTCTCCAACAGTTATCACCTGTTATTTAAGTCATGCTGAGTTATTTTGCTGCAAGATGTATTAACATAAATATCCCAATTTCATTTGGCAACTTACAAATCTCCAGATCTACAAAGTAGCTATATAAATATATATATAGCTAAGGTAAGTTCAAATATAGAACAGGACTCTGCAGTTAGAAGGGAGCTGAATAAAAGCAAAAGCTCTCACCTGAAGATTTTATACTAAATCATTCTTATATGTAGTTTCTGTTGTCAAATTTAGAGAATATTCAATATTAACCCTAGGATTATTATCCAATGTATAGGCTTTTTCATTCTTTCAATAGTTTACAAGAAGTCATTATAAGTCACAAACGAAAAGAATAGTTTATTTCCTTGAATTTCTAAAAACAATTTTCCTGAAGCAAGGTGATTCTGAGAGCTTACAAACAAATTCATGTCTACTGCAGTGACAAGTTGAAATTGGCATATATTTTCTTTCTGATACAATAGCCACACAATCACATAATGATTTCTTTTTAATAGTAGCTACTTAATGCAATACTTCTTTTTTTTCTGATGTAATCTATAGAGCACATACTTCTGTTATTTTATGTTTCAATTTTTTCCCTAAGATTTCAAAGAACAACCTTTATGAACTGCCAGTTTTGATACAAGTCACGACCATTTATCATATATTATTTTAAAATAATATGAAGGAGAAAACTTGTATTACAGTAATTTTTAAAATGTAATGAAGAAGTTCATAAGACCAAAGGTCAGGTTGTAGAAGACACAAAATAGCTTTGCTCTCAGACTTACGTAAGCAGGTACATTGTAACTTCATTTGGCACTTTGTAGTCATTGTCAACAAGAAGTCCCTAACAATCCTCCATCTACAGGAAGTTAAACAAGGCTGGATGAATGAAATAACAGTTTTGGTGGAAATGTATCATCCATTTGTCTATCTACAAACATCATTCATTGTTTTATAAACAATATGAAAGTTTCAAAAGTTCAGGTAGGATCCTGAAATGTAGTAAACCAATCTTTTCTGGAAAGGGAACATGCCAAAAATGGATTTGCAAACTGCTTGAACACAAACTACAAAAAGGTCTAAAACACAGAAGAAACTATTTATTACATTTAAGTCAGAATTCTTAATCTTACTTTTCTGGATCTAAACATCATTGGTTCTAATTGTCTGAGAAATAATATTTTCCCTGCTTTTATATTGGTGATTAGAGACCTGGTCAGAAAAATGTAAAAAATATTAAGGAATATAGAAAAAAGATTATATTATAGAATTAATTTGAAATTAAATGAAAAGATGGGTGGTGTTTTGAAATTTTACTATATTTAAAGTTTTGTGGGGTTTTAAACAACAAAATAAAAGCAAATTTGTACCAAAAAAAGCCCCAAATAAACAAAAATCCACCACAAACTGAGAAACATCCAGAAAGAAAATACTACTTTCTGGTCAGTTCTTTGATATCTTATATCAGGAATCTCTATTGTGAAAATTAGGAGTGGGAATTTCCAGCTGCAAAGTTCCTAGCCAATACTGAAACAAAAGAGTGCGTCAAAAAAAAAAAAAAAGACTTTTTTCAGTCTAAAAAAAAGAAGTGAGGTGGGGTTTTTTTATGACTGGGGGACATGAATATTATACTTTCTCAAGGAAACCCCTCAAAGATTAACTGATTGACAGCGGTAACTTTGAAGATGAACCTACAATGCTGACAGACAGCCTTCAAGGATGAAGAGACTTTAATCTGTGCAAAAATTGATCAGCAATATCTAAACACCCACGACTGAGTTCAGCACAATTGACAGTTTCTCATCCTCGGTGTCTTATTAGAACCAGAGAGAATTCCTATCTGATTCAACTGGATCTGAAATCAAACCATTCAGCATTTGTAAAGCACTCTGAAAACATCAGCCAAGAAATTCCACAGAAAATAAAATACCCACATTAAAACTGTCAAACATTTCATGTATCTGGAAGTCCCTTCAGAAGTTAGTTCCATAACTTGAAAGGATGAATCTATATGGTAAAAATGTACAATCAAAATAAACAGGCAGTCTTTGTTATACACTATTACATTATTTTGGTTTGCAGACATATATTGTTACAGCTGATAATAAGTCATGCAGTATGAATATGAATGTAAATGAAGTGCTAAAAGATGGATTACACCACTCCGATTACACATCAGAAACAACATCCTTTATCTAGGATGTTAGTGCCAAGAATATTACTTAATACAAGAAGGGTTGAAGGGAAATGGGGAAAAACACAGTGTAAATATATTACACAACAGCAAATGCAACGTGTAGACTGGGTATTTTTTTTTATTAGTCTGCTCAGAGTACGCATTTGAATTATTCTCTAGGTCCTTTTAAGATATTTTTGGAGAAAATGTTTCATGAACGATTGTGTTTGATTCATTCCATATTTTCCTTTGGATGAGCAATAAATCCCTTTAAAGCAGATATTAAGAAAAGGTAACTGATACCATAGCCTCAAACTAAGTAGTCAGATCCTGAACTAGTTAAACACTTAAGCATATGTTTAGCTTTAAATATGTGTGTCCCATTTTGAGATTATTTGTGTGCTTTAAGTTCAGCATGTATCCACTTGCTTTGTTTATCAAAGCTGAACTGAGCCACATTCAGGCATAATACACACGCTAATGCTTAGACCTCTCAAACACTTAGTGTAATCCTAACAGTTTTTAGTCTAATTGCAAGTAATATTATTCTCAATTCATTAACTTTCTGTCTTCTCTGTTTCCAGCATGTTCTACATTATCAATCTACCTCTTAATCAGCTCTTCATTCATAATAAGCGTATATAACACCGCATGAAACATAAACAAACTGTTCTGGTTTCCTGTCCTAAATCAGCAGAAGTGTTTGGCCAAGGCCAGATGTTCTACTCAAATTATTGCTCTTAAGTCTCCAGTATCTCTCAAGCAGAGAGCCATGCCCATGCACTTTTTCCAAGTCCAGACTGACTTTCTCTACACATTATCCCATGTTGATCACTACTGATATCTACAGAAAGTCCTTAAAGACCTATTTCTGCCTGTCTTCTCTACTTCTTTAACTTTCACTTGAAAAAAGACACCTTGTATCATCTCCTCAATAATTTCTGCTGCTTCAAGGAAAATATTTTATGCTATATAACACATTTTGGATCTTCCTATCATGAAGAAGACATTGTCACTGCTCATGCATTTTTGAGACAGATAATCTATCCTAAGCAAAAAAAGAAACAGTCACTATTTGAGAGAGCCGAAGGATTAAAGTGTCACTTCTACTTGCTCAAATTCTCATAGTCCTTTCCACTGAGATAATAATACTATGCAGAAAACCTGCATTTATTCCTTGGCTTCTTCTTTGTCACTATCATCAGGGAACAGCCGTAGGCATTGCAAGACTGGGAGAGGAAGTGTCAAAGACATCAGGTATGCCAGCTGAACCATGAATGTCTGTCCAGCTGTTTCAAAGTTCTTGCCTTGGTGCTACAACTTTCCGCTTTGAAAGCTTCACCTGCAACACAGAGCAAAACGTACTCTAGCTCTAGTATCAGCAGTGGCCCCACCAAGCTAATGGAAGGATCATGGATATAAACATGTTTAGTAACATAAGCCACCAGGTATTAAAGGAACACACACAGGGAGCAGATCTGGAGGAATAAGTGCCTTGGTTACTTTGGCGCATTTCGGAGCACTCTGCTTTTTAAACCTTCTTGTTGCTTTTGCTTTCCTTTCATCTGCGGCCCATTGCCAAGGCTTTTGAGGAACTCCAACTGGGAATGTGGCCAACTGCTACAAAGGTTGTTACATGGTTTCCGAATTATGTTCTTGGGTAAGACAGATGTTGTTTAAAATACTGCATGCAAAACGCTAAAGTAAGAATGACCAGTAAAGCAAGTAACTACAACAGCACATTCCCCAGGATAGATTTTATCCATCAGGGGCATTTGGCAGCTGGTCTCCGAGTGTTGCACTAAGGGGGTGGGGAGGGGCGGGGGCAGGAAAAAGAAAAAAGGAACAGTTTCAAAAGAATATGAACCTCCTAAAGGCCAAGATGAAAAAGTGCATTTCCTCAAGAAAATGCCAGGAACTATTCTTCTTAATGTCCCATACTTTCCCAATTGTTCATTATTTAATTATAGTAATCTTATGGCATCTATTGTTGCATTTTCTTACACGCAGTAAGAGAACAGAAAGCCTTTACCTAAAACTGCATTTATTTTAAACTAAGAGAATCACAATACAAGGAGGAACAAAATTAAAGAGTTGGGGTGTTTAATGTGCCATGAGCTGGATGAAAGCAGAAAATACTTTATTTCTTATTAAACTCGCTTTTTACAAAAATGAAAATTACGCATATCTACTCCTTCTTCAAATGAAGCATTTGCACAGTGCCACAGTTATCTTAAGGAGGCTTCTCCAAAATCTTCCTTCCTGCAGCCAGTGCTCTTTACCCCAAGCTTTATGAATGTTTTTGTACCTGGAGGTAACACTGTGAGCATTATGTCCCCTGAGTTTCATTACTGTGTACTGAGATTTGGGAACCAAACATTTGCTCAGCTTTTCACAGACAGATATTTAATAGTTGGAGTTATTCTAGTGGCATGATGGGAATTAGTGGCAAGAGCAATTAGGATCAAAGACTTGTGTATAATGTTTCTGTTGGAAATACATAGCTATAGAATTCACAGGAAAACTTGGTATTCTATAAGGTAAAGGCAAAGCCTGAGAAATCACCTCTTATATTTTCAGTAGAATTATGCCTGGCTACACATGGTCAGCATACGTTTTATACATCTAACAATTTGTGTATCATGCAAACAACCTGCTTCCATTTCAAATTGTGCCTTGGAAATGAATGCCCCATCCCCTCAGATAAAACAGGCAAAATGAGGGCAAAGACAGCAGGGAAACTGGACAGTCAGTACTGAGGTCGTGTGATTTTTCAAATTCTGGTCTGCAGATCCATGGATTGCTAAGAAAAAGAAACTCACTGCCATAGCCACCATACAGATATGAAATTCTTTCAAAAGTAGGCTAACTACAGAAGGAGAAGGAATTTTATAGCAAGCTTCCCCTTATAAATACTATCTAATGTAAATAACTTGCCCTGCTGATAACAAGCAGATCTTTTTACAGATAGCCTGCAGGTTCAGAGCAGGGAAACAAGTGCTAGTAAGTCACAATCCCACCTATCCCTAAATCTCTAACAGCTAATAAAAAAGGGGGGGAAATGGCTAAAATTAAAAAACAAAAAAAACTTTTCTTTCTCAAGGAAATTCTTATTCCCACACAAAATAAATGTACTGGAGACTCTAGTGACATCTAGTCTCTACTACAGGTATATGTTGTGGTGCCTTCTGAGGCTTGGTGTCTCAGGCCAAGACACTCCATATCTTTCCTTCAAAAGAAATGCTTTGGATTCAACAGAGCCGGGAGGCACACAAGATGTCCATCCAGACCTGGGTGTTGGGCATTATTCCTGTGTTCCACAGCTCAGACATAGTATTGAGAATATACTAAATATTCTTCTGTTGTTTCAGATTTGATCTGCTAGGTATCTAGAGATGATAGTGCTGGGTACGTGTCCATGCACTGTTATCAGCGGCAGGTATGCCATATTGGGTTTATAAAGCCATAAAAGCATTTATTGGAATAGAAAGAAAAAAAAAGCAGTGTGGGTTTTTCCCATCTCTATACTCACTAACATTTGTTGTGCTACTAACAGTGAACAATGTAAGGAGATAACCTTGAAATGGACAATATTATCTACAGACCCTGAAGGTGACTAAAGATAAGAATTTGTCTCCCTTGAAGGCAGTGATATCTCAGTATTTTTCCTTCTTCTTTTCCTTCAGAACGTTTTGGCAAATTGCGCATTCCCCACTGTATCTTCTGCTGTCATCTCTTTTCCTTTGAACTGCCAAACTGGCAGTTGTAGTTCTAATGTACTATACTCTTCTATAGGGTTCAGTTAATGTGCTTCATGAAGAGGTAATGAAATTATTTCTTCATGTTGACTCTTCTTCTGTGAAGAGTATATATCAGCTCAATAATTGTGTTCTTTTTTTCACTCTAATGTTGTCTCTGCCCAACTGTGTCTTCCTTGCACACAGTGTACTCTGCCATGCTGATTTCTAAATTCAACCTGGAAAATTTTAGGGCAAAAAAATGACGATCAACTTGGGACAAAAGAGAACAACTTCAGTCAGCTTCTACAGCTTAGACAGCGTGTCTCCAGAATAGTTTCTTTCAAGTTTGCAAGGGCAGGAGAAGGTGTTCACAATGCTTCTGTCGCACAGATAAAAAACAAAGAGGTTTTTCTAAGTCCAGTGTCAAGCCCTTATTCTACAAGAACATTTCGCACATTACTAAAGCGTGCACATGTGAAGAGGCTTTGCAGAGATTGTCTGACTGTGTTTGTAGAATCAGTCCTTAAAAACGATGTGGTAAAGTGAAACAGAATTAGGTGTCAGAATCACAGAAGAGCTGAGGTCCGAAGGGATGTCTGGAGATTGTCTGGTTCAATCCTTATCCTACAGCAGGTCCTACCCAGGACTGTGTATGGTCAGGTTTTTAACATCTCCACAGATGGGACTCCACTACCTCTCTGAGGAATCTGTTACAGTGTTTGACCGCCCTTCTAGGAAAACCAGTATTTTTCTTGTATTTAAATAGAATTTTGTGTGCTTCAATTGCCTCAAAGTCCACCTCCATCTTCTTTATACCTTCCCATCAGGTATTTATGTACATTGGTAAGATCCTCCTAAGTCTTTTATTCTCCAGGCTGAACAGTCCCAGCTCTGTCAGCTTCTTCATGTGAAAGACACTCCAGTTCCATCATCATCTTTGTCGTCCTGTACTGAACTCCTTTAGTAATTCCCTGACCTATCTTGTCTTGAGGAACCCAAAACTGCAGCACTCCAGATGTGTCTCACCAGTGTGAAGCTGAAGCGAATGATTACCTGCCTTGGATTGCCTTCCTCATGCAGCCCAGGGTGCTGCTGACAGCTCAGAGCACTGCAAGACCATATTGTTGCCTCCCACTCATCTTCCTGTCCACCAGGACCTCAAGGTCCTTCTCTGCAAACCTACTTTCCAGTTGGACAGCATCCCAGCCTCTCTTGATGTATGGAGCTATTCCTCCCCAGATACAAGGCTTTGTGTTTCCATTTGTTGAACTCCATGAGATTCCTGTCAGCATGTTTCTCCAGCCTGTCAGTGCTGTCTGAATGGCAGCACACCCATCTGGGTGTATCAAGCACTCCTCCCATCATCTGCAGACTTGCTAATGGTGTACTCTCTCCCAGCAGTTTGTTTACAAGGATCTTATGGAACACATTGTCAAAAGTCTTACTGAAGTTAGGATGAGCAACATTCACTGCTCACCCCTCATTCTCCAAGCTGGTTATCTCACTGTAGAAATCAGATTAGTCAGATATGAGAAGTTAGTTACGTGGTCATGTGCTCATTTGTATGTGTGTCTATGCTCATATATGTGCATATTTAAAATATATACTGAGATATTCAAAGGTGCAGAAAATACTAAAAATACAAGTTAACAATATGTATCTCATTTTAAATATCACTTTATGTGGACTGTCCTGGTAGGAAGGATGAGGACAGGATTCTCAGGAAATCTTCACCTCTGCCCAAGGCTAGATATGATGGGCAGGCACCATTCCAAGTAGATGATTTTTGCAAAGTCACAGCTATGATGTAGAAAAAAATATGATCATGATTTTGAGCACTGGCACAGAACAATATGTCTTTGAATCCAAGAAAAAGCATCTTTTCACTTCTTCAAAGAAGTACAGCTGATGTTATAGCATAGACTTTCCCCTGGAAGCAGAGACAACAGTCCTTGAGTAATTTCTCCCCTGGAAGGGAACCTCACTTTCCCAGCAGCAGACAGACTTATAGCTCCAGTACAGCTAATTTGCTCTTCTTATTTGTAGGTGGAACTAAACCACTGGATTCTAACTCAAAACCCTCTGTTCTCAAGGTAATGGCATTATGGTCTTAAGAAGATTTACAAAAGCAGAAAATACTTTCTGCTTTTTTTGGAATTTGATATCAAGATAATCAAGGTAAAAAGAGAAAACCAAGGAAAGGCTATATAACACTAAATGATCTTTATTTAAAGCCTTTCCGTATCAGTTGGAACCTTGGAGCATGAAATAAATATGCCTCTAAAAAGTTTCAAACACCAGCATTTTTAGTTCAAAAGATTAAATCTGGATATCTCTCTAACATGTTCAGAATTTGAAGCATATCTGCTTACAGTAAATGTGTTGGATGAAAGTAGAAGACAAAAAGCAAAGGCTTAAGTAGAGTATTGTGTGCCACAAGCAAAGAAGGAGGTGCAGAAAGACAAGTCTGTGTCTGTCAAAACATGAGAATCAGAAATTATTAGAGTCCAAATTACAAGTCTGTCTGTCATGAAACATGATAGATTTAAAATAAAGGAGAAGCAAATGACAATTAAAGAATAAACTGGAAAAACTTTTGCCAAAACAGAAAAATCACAGAAAAATAGCCTGACACAGACAATCAAATTAAGAAAACTCATCTCAATGGAAAATTGCTTATTTTAAATGAAGGTAAATAATCGTCTAGAGGTAAAAAAGACAATGGAACTTTAATGAACATTCTGGACATCACTGTTTACAGTATGAATCATTATCATTGAATTCATACCCAAATAGATTGGGAAGAATTTTAGAATTCTTCCACCTGGATGGAAATTTTTTTGACTCAGCTTAGTTCACTCACATTTGTGAAACATTTTCTGCCTGTGTTCCTGAGTGTATCATAATTGGTTAATATTCTTTTGATGAAGTGACACATAGGACAGATATTTAAAAAGATTAGGGGATGCCATAGACATAAATCTTCAGTGTGACTGGAAAGGACTGTCTCTTCATATCCAAATTTTAGATATGGTGTACCTTATAAAACAGTTTGTCTTCCATCCAAGTTTCAGGTTGTAATGTAAAATAATAATGGCTTTACAAATAATTTTATGGAAGAAATACAGAAAAAATAAGGCTGACTGTCAAAATTCCATTTCCAATTTTAACTTGCCAAACTGTCAGAGTATTTGTTATTTTTTAAAAAACCCAAGCTGCTAAAATCATGAGAAAGTAGAAGTATTCAATCTTTTGTTTAAAAAGATATTTTAGACACCTTGGAGTGTGAATAGCTCAAATTATGAAGTAAGCAACGTGAATCAATTAGAAACCAGAAAGGAAAGAGAAAAAAATGCAACGTTCATAAAAAAACCCCATAACAAACCAAACCAAAAAAACCCCCACCCAAACAAACCAAAAGATTTTTAGGGATCTGAGTAAGGCAGCCTGATCTGCTACCTGTTTAGCAAACAGCCGAAGAAAAGGCGACAGGTGATAGTACTGAGTGACTCTCTCTTGAGAAGTACGGGGACGCCCATTCGCTTACCCGACACACTCTCAAGAGAGGTGTGCTGCTTGCCAGGCACTCAAATCAGGGATGTCACCAAGAGACTACCAAGGCTCATACAGTCCTCTCACTATTCCCTGTTTCTGTTGCTTCACGTGGGCACCAGTGACATAGCCAGGAACCATTTCAGAAGTACGAAGAAAGACTAGAGAACCCTTGGAGTGGTGGTAAGGGACTCTGGAACACAGGTAGTTTTTTCATCAATCCTTATGGTCAAAGGAAAGGGGTGTAAAAGGGCCAGTCAAGATTGGCAAGTCAACAAATGGCTACAGGACTGGTGCCCCAGCCAGGGGTTCAGCTACTTAGATGATGGGATTCACTTTGAGAAACCTGATCTACTGGGAGCTGATTGGGTTTGTCTGACAGAAAAGAGGAAGAGCATCTTCCATCATAGAATTGCCAAGCTGGTGAAGAAGGTTTTAAACTAAAGTTGCTGAGGGAGGGAAATCTTGATCCATCCCGCTCTGACCAGTTTGATGCCAATGCCAGGAATGGATGCCCAGGATCTAGAGAAGGATCACAGGTCCGCAGGAGAGCATCTGAAGAGCAACACAAAGGAATTCCAACCACTCCAGCCAGTAAGACAGCTTCATCAGAGGCTCAACTTAAATATCTCTACGCAAACACATGTGGCATAGGGAACAAACAAGAGGAATTAGAGATGTGTGCACACCAAAAGGGCTTTGATTTTACTGGCATCACAGGGATGTGGTAGCATGGCTTCTATGACTGGAGTGTTGGAATGGAAGGATACAGGTTTTTTAGGAAGGAAGAGACAAGGAGGGAGTGTTGGCTTCTACTTTAGTCATCAGCTGCAGTGCATGGAGTTCCAGCTGGGGATGGATGAGGAGCCAACTGAGAGCTTATGGGTCAGGATTAAAGGGAGGGCAGAGACAGGCGACATTATAGGAGGAGTCTGCTACAGACCACCCGACCAGGAAGACAGAGTGGATGAGATCCTCTGTAGAAAGATAGGAGCAGGTTCACATTCACAAGCCCTGGTCCTCATGGGGAATTTCAACAACCCTGACATCTGTTGGAGAGACAACACAGCAGGGCACAAGCAATCCAGGAGGATCCTGGAGCGTATTGATGATGAATTCCTTCTCCAAGTGATGGAGAAGCCAATAAGGAGAGGTGTTATGCTTGACTTTGTTCTCACCAACAAGGAGGGGCTGATGGGGAATGTGACAATCAAGGGAGGCTTTGGCTGTAGTGACCATAAAATGGTGGAGTTCAAAATCCTTAGGGCAATGAGGAGGGTACACAGCAAACTCGCTATCCTGGAGTTCAGGAGGCTTTGGCCTCTTCAGGGATCTGTTTGGTAGAGTACCATGGACTGAAACCTCGAAGGGAAGAAGGGCCCAAGAAAGTTGATTAATATTCAAGGATGATCTCCTCCATGGACAGGAGCAATGCATCCCAACAAAGAGGAAGTCAGACAAAAATGCCAAGAGTGTTGCATAGATGAGCAAGGGGCACCTGGACAAACTCAAACATAAAACCAAAGCTTACAGAGGGTGGAAGCAAGGGCAGGTAGACTGGGAAGAATACAGAGAAGCAGTCCGAGTAGTCAGAAGTCAGGTTAGGAAAGCTAAAGCCCCGATAGAATTAAATCTGCTCAAGGGAAACAAGAAAAGATTTTATAAGTACGTTGGTGCTAAAAGGAAGACTAGGGAGAATGTCGACCCTCTCCAGAAAGAAACGAGAGATCTGGTTACCCAGGATATGGTGAAAGTTGAGATACTCAATGACTTTTTTGCCTCAGTCTTCACCAGCAAGTTTTCTAGCCGCACTGCCCAGGTCACAGAAGGGAAAGGCAGGAACTGGGGCAATGAAGAACCACCCACTGTAGGAGCAGATCAGGTCTGAGATCATCTAAGGAACCTGAAGATACACAAGGCCATGGGACCTGATGAGATGTGGGTCCTGAAGGAACTGGTAGATGAAGTTGCTAATACACTATCACTCATATTTGAAAAGTCCTGGCAATCCGGTGAAGTTCTCACTGACTGCAAAAGAGGAAACATAAGTCCTGCCTTTAAAAAGGGAAAAAAGACCTGGGAAGCTATAAGCCAGTCAGTCTCATCTCTGTGCCTAGGAAGGTCATGGAGCAGATCTGCTTGGAAACTCCATTGAGGCATATGGAAAATGAAGGGGTGCAGCCAACACGGCTTCAATAAGGACAAATCGTGCTTGACAAATTTGGTGGCCTTCTACGATGACGTTACAGCATTGCTGGGTAAGGGAAGAGTGATGTTTATCATCTACCTGGACATGTGCTAAACATTTGATCCTATCCTACATGATATCCTTCACTCTAAATTAGAGAGATATGAATTTGATGAACGGACTACACAATGCATAAGGAGTTGGCTGAATGGTCACACTGAAAGATTTATGGTCAACAGCTCAATGTCCCAGTGCAAACCAGTGATAAGTGGTGTCCCTCAGGGGTCAGTATTAGGATGAGAGCTGTTTAATATCTTTGTTGAGGAAATTAGCAGTGGGATTCGGTGTACCCTCAGCAAATTAGCCAAAGACACCAAGCTGAGTGCTGTAGTGGACTCGCTGGAGGGAAGGGATGCCATCCAGAGGGACCTTGACAGGCTTGAGAGGTGGCTCCATGCAACCTGAGTCAGGGCAATCCCAAGCACAAATACAGACTGGGTAGAGAATGGATGGACAGCAGCCCTGAGGAGAAGGACTTCAGGGTGCTGGTTGATAAGAAGCTCAACGTCAGTCAACAACATGCGTTTGCAGCCCAGAAAGCTGAATATATCTTGGGCTGCATCAAAAGAAGTGTGATCAGCAGGTCAAGGGAGGTGAATCTGCCCCTCTGCTCTGCGCTCATGAGATCTCACCTGAAGTCCTGCATCCATCTCTGGAGCCCTTAGCACAGGAAAGACATGGATCTGTTAAAGCAAGTCCAGAGGAGGGCCACAAAAATGATTAGAGAGGTGGAGAGTGGTCTCTCCCATATGAGAACAGCCTGAGAGAGTTGGGGTTGTTTATCCTGGAGAACAGAAAGCTCCAGGGACACCTTCTAGCAGCCTTCCAGTATGTAAAGGGGGCCTACAAGAACGCTGGAGAGGGACTTTTTACAAAAGCGTATAGTGAGAGGACAAGTGATAATGGTTTTAAATTGGAAAAGGTCAGATTTAGATCAGATATAAGGAAGAAATTCTTCTCTATGAGGGTGGTGAGGCCCTGAAACAGGTTGCCCAGAGAAGCTATGGATATCTTATCCTCGGAACTGTTCAAAGGCAGGTTGGTTGGGGCTTTGGGCAAACTGGTCTAGTGGAAGATGACCATGCCCATGGCAAGGGGGTTGGAACTGGATGATTTTTAAGGTCCCTTCCAACTCAAACCATTAAATGATTTTATGATTCTAATTTGGCAACACTTTACATCTGGGGCACTTGAGAATTCTGGAAAAGATCAGATAGAAGTTATAGCTTTGAATTTTAAAGAAATATGAGCTAGCTCATAAATGTGAATTTGTGTCCTAGTTCAGATTCTAAATTTGGAGATTTCCATTTCCAAAATTTTTTTTTGCACTCACCTCTAATTTGTCTTGATGTGTCAGTAAGATTGAGTGGGAGCGTGTGGGGACAAGGAAAAAACCTCAATGCTATGATTGCATTCTGTGACAAGTTTTCTATCAGCCTTTTCACTCAACAGCCAACCACAATCTTGTCAGAGAATCTTAGAATCATAAGGTTGGAAGAGACCTCTGAGATGACTGTGTCCAAACCTGCCTGTCTCCCTATCATATCCCTAAGAAACTCATCTACCCATTTTTTAAACACCTCCAGAGATGGTGACTTCACCACCTCCCTGGGCAACTGTGCCAATCCCTGACCACCCTTTCAATAAAGAAATTCTCCTAAAGAAGAGTTAGCAAAGTTACTCCTCTGGGAACATGATGAACTAACTTTTAGGCAATGTGTCTAAGTGTGTTTTTGTTGTGTCCCCCACACCGCTGACCATGACTTTAACCCTAAAAGATGTGTTTCCATTCTCCCTGAATCACGTAAAGTGCTTGAGTATTCATCAGAGACAGGGCTTTCAGCATTCATATCACCTTGTTGAGTCTTATCTCAAGCTTGCAGTTGACAAATTAGTAGATAATGATACTTGCTGAGGTTATATTATCCAGTAAGCAATACGTTTCAGTTTTGCCTGCAGCTAAACAAAGCTGAGTAAGCCAGGTTGGTTTTGCACTTAATGAAAACTAGAGCAATTTAAGAGATGCTTTATTTATGTTGCTTAGTAATGGCCTTCCACTGGCCTTGACATTAGGCCTCTTCTAAAGCTCTGGAAGGACTAGTATCTGTAGCAGATGTCTCTTAATGTCACACCAGTAGTTATCATGTATTCACACACAGTACAAAATGATACAATTTTGTCTAGAATGGCTTCAGATTGCCAGTCTCTAACACCTTGCACATAAGGAAATCCTTTAACAATGGAATGAAGTCCAAACTAAACAGAGTGGAATTGTTTTGAAGGATGGCTCATTTCCTACTTCTGGCTCTTTGCTGTTGATTATTTAAGCACTCATTTCACTTTATAAATGGAAACTGAATCACAGTTTACTGCTGGAAAATTATTGGAAATCAGAGTCCATTCAAGAAACAGACATGACTATTTCCTCTCTGGACAGGAAGACTATGCTTAAATGGTCCTTTCGGGAGCTCTGAATGATAAAAAGCCTGTTTCTAGCCTCTTTCAAAATGATCTGTGTAATTTTTTTCATATTTCACTTAGGAAAAAAAAGTCAGGATGTCCTTCTCCAAATGTGTATGTTAAAGCAGGAAAAAGGAAAGGTGAATATACATTTTCTATTTGTCTAGACAGCATAAAGTCTGTTTGCAAACCTGGAATGAGCTTCTCACTTCCCTCTTTATAACTTATTCATCTTTATTTATTTTCATTTATATACAAAAGAAGACTGGAAAAGGCAGATCCATGGCTGTAGGCACATGTGACAGTATTTTTATAACCAGTTATTGTAACACACAATTCCTTTCAGCTCATCTAAAAATGTTAACGATCTCCAGATAGAAGCTAAACAATAAAATCCCCCACCCTTTCCCTCTTGCTCTAGCCTCTGTCCTTCTCTAAGAGCTGAAGAAAGTAGATGGATTTCACTGTTTGTCTTGAAAAGAAGCTGCAGGATATTTGTGGAAGTTTTAAAGTCCAGCGATATTAGAGGGAGATTTTGAATCATCCAAAGCTAGTGGCCTCCATGGGTCTGAGAGCAGAAGCAGCAGATTTGGATTGGGGAAGCCTAATAAAGACTGTGGCTGCCCAAGGGGCTGGACAATGCAGATACCAACCATTTCACACGTAATGCAGGACTGTAGCTCTATTCTGTTCAAACCACAACTGCCAGTATCATGTGCGCAGAGGAGTTGTTTCCTGTCTCATGAAGACCTTGATCAAATATCAGCTTCCGTGTCCTAGATGCCTGCAACTGTTCAGGCTCCTTCATTATGAGTGAAAACAGATAGGCACTTCTTACAGCACTGTTTAGTTCCTCTTCAATTAGGTGTCCCTAACACATCAGCTAAATCACACTTTGAAAATACATTTTTCTCTTTTTTCTGTGCAAGGGGCAGATTGACTGGTTTAGACATAAACATTCACACTGAATATTTCTGAAGTTTTTGACTACTTTAATGTAAATTCTTCTCACAATACTCCAGAATCCTTTTCCCAAGTACTGAATACGGTAAATTGTTCATACAGGTCTTTTCCTTCAAGGTTACTTTATAGTCAGCTGGTTCCGAGTCTTTATTGGTTGTATGGGTTTACTCTATTCCAGATGAAAGACTTTGCAATTACATTGGTTGAACTTCATAAGGTTTGTGTCATCCTATTTCTCCAGTTTCTGGGGTCTCTGAATTGCAGCTACACTCTCCAGAATATTGACTGTTCCTCCCACATCACTGAACTTGCTCCAGCCCTGGGCATTGGACACCTACCTGGGGATGGAGACAGTCCAAGATGTAGACTCATGGGTGGACCCGGCTTAGTAGGGCCCATAGCCAGGCAGGACAGGTTTATGTGGATTGGCTCTGATGTGGCATCACTGACAGCCCCAAGGGCTAGCGAGGGGTCCCAGGCAATGGGCAGGTGGGGGGAGCCCTGGGAAGGCTGGTGGTGTATGTCAAGAGCTGGCAGTGCTCTCAGGACTGTGACAAAAGGAAGGATGAGAGTTATATGCACTGGCTCCAAGATTTAGAGGTAAAGTCATGACCAGGAGAGAAAATCTCAGACATATTAGGTAACAGAGAGAATGACAGTTATCTTTTTGACTGCTGTTCAGGAGAAAAGGTTCCGTATAGTTTGCAGGTCAAAGTAACTTCTGTACTAGGACTGAAGTTTAGAAAATCATGGAGGGCACAATTCTCTTCTGCCCATGAGGCTCATTTGTACCTGCTAAGCCACCCTTCCATGAAGGACTTGGCCACTCACCTGGTACTGCTGAAACTGATCCCTCCACACCCTGGGTGGACAGAAAGGAGAACCACAAAGACCTGCATGTGCTGGTTATCAGTGCTTCCCACCTGCCCCCAAACACTCATCCAGATCATCATCATGCATTCCACCCATGCACACACCTCGGGAAGAAAAGTAAAGAAAACAGTCATTCTAGTTTCTAGATCTCTTTTTTTTCTTTTTATCCAATACTTGTGATGCAGTTCTGCAGAGCAGGTATAAAGAAGACTCTGTTAATAGTTTCTGCAACGTTTTTCTGACAAGCAGTTTGAACTAGGTAGTCTTAGGCAGCTGTTTGCTTAATTTGTCCTTAAGTTCCATTTCTTGACCTTTCTGCTTCCAGAGAGAAATGTCTCCAAGAAATGCTGTATATTTCTGCATGGCCAGTAGCATTCACTCCTTGATGCAGAAATACTGTTTCTGATGTAGGAGTTATCATTATGTCACAAGAATGAGTAATCAAATGCCTATTCCTTACATGACCTCAGGATAAGGTGAGAAAAATAGGCAGGAAAGGTAGGAAAAACTTTACATAGAATTATGAAACCTTTAAAGGGAACATTGTGCCTATACATAAATCACAGACTAAGGCAAGGAAAACCGCTGTTGTCAACACAAATTTGATTCTTAACAACAGCATAGCCAGTAGGTCAAGGATTATAACCCTGTAGTCAGAACTTGTAAAAGCACATGTGGAGTACCGTGTCCAGTTTGGGGCTCTCCGGTATAAGACAGATATTGACACTCTGGCAGAAGCCCACCAAAATGGTCAAGGGGATGGAGCACACAACACATAAGGACATCCTGAGAGAGCTGGGTTTGTTCATCAGAGGAGATGATTAAAGGGAGATCCCACTGCTGTGTTCAGCTAGAGTCAAGATTTTCTCAGAACAGCAAAAGAGGAAACTGGCACGGGAAAATGAGAAATTCTAGTTACATACATGGAAAATCGTTTTTCCCGTGAAGTTAATCAAACATTGGCACAGGTTACTCAGAGAAGTTGTGGGTTTCCATCTTTGGAGACATTTGGAAGTCAGCAGGAAAAGGTCCTGAGCAACCTGATCTAGGCCTGCTTTGAGCAGGGTATTGTGTCAGATGATGTCCCAGAGGTACCTTCAATTTTTTGTTGTCCTTGAAGCTATAGAAGCTTTAAAATTAATCTCTTAAAGGACACGGCTTAGTAAGGGGACAGGTATGGTTGGACTCAATGGTCTCAGAGGTCTCTTCCAACCTGACGATTCTGTGATTCTGTAAATGTCTTCATAGTAGCTAGGTTGTTTTTTGGATTTGTGATGAAATCAGTGTTGATAATATACCAACGTTTGGTTCTTGCTGAGTAGTGCTAATACAGCGTCAAGACCTTTTCTACTTCTCACACCACTCCACTAGCGAGTAGGATGGGGGTACCCAAGAAGCTGGGAGAGGACACAGCTGGGACTACTGATGCCAACTAACCAAAAGGATATCCCAGACCATATCATGTCATGCTCAGCAGTATGAAGCCGGGGAAAAAAAGAAGGAAGTAGGGACATTTGGAGTACTGACAGTTGTCTTCCCAAGTGATGGAGCCCTGTTTTCCTGGAGATGGCTGCCAATGGGAAGTAGTGGATTAATTCCTTATTTTGTTTTGCTGGCATGCACAACCTTTGCTTTACTTGTTAAATTGTCGTTATCTCAATCCACGAGTTTTCTCCCTTTTACTCCCTCATCCCATACAGAGAACAAGTGAGCAAGCAGGACTGAGCTGCATACAGGGGTTAAAACACCATAATTACTAATATCCTGTATTTCCATACCTTCAGCACAATGCTCAGAGATCCCAAGTGACATGGGATACTTGTTACAACATGTGCAGAAGCACTTTTATCATCTCCTCCCTCCACACTTCCAGTTTAGGAATTTGTTGTCAGATATCAAGGGGATTAGTTTCAAACATCAAAAGCAGATGTGAGGTTATAAGCAAAGATTTATTTTTTTTAGTTTTAATAAAGAAATATGTAAACCTCTCTTTCAGACACCTTGGATAAAGAAATGTGAATCACTTCAAACAACTCCTGTTTTGCAAAGCTACTTAATATTCTGGACTGCTGGTCTTCAGGCATCCAAATGGAACGCTAATCATCCACTTTATTCCCCAGCTAAAAACTTCAGAGGCTGACAGAAGGAAAGGCACTAGACTGTTGAACAATAATACCATGCTTTCAGTGGGAAAAACAACTATAAAATGTTTCCTGCAGCCTAATTCTTCTAGCATCAGCTGATCCTTCACTACTCCCTACTTGACACCAATTAATCTCTCCTCTACAGATCACTGTTACCCAGGGCCTTAGCTGATGTTCCTCTGCTTTATGCTGGGATTAAAATGGAGGCTGGGAAGAACATACTGAGTCTCAAACACAGCATTTAAACTCCTCCTAATATGATGTCTGTCATTGTAGTCTTTCATTGGCCAGCAAAGGTATTTCCAAGATTGCTAGTTCACTGGAATGTCTGCATCACCTTCTCCTTAAAACAAGTGATGTCCCAATCAAAAAGGACAGGGAAGTTCACCTCTTACTGTTTATCAAGGCGAAGAGACATCAAGGTAATATAATGTGCAAATTTTATTGTGCCTCCCAATCTTACTGTCTTTAGATTTAATTATGTGTTGGTGCATGGAGCATAGTTCCTATCTTCAGAATATCATTGAGAATTGCATCAAAATGGGAAAGAATATTTAGGCAAGATTTCTGGAAAGCCAGACTATTTAGGCAAGGTTTGTCAGGAAAGGTAATATCATCTAATACAGTTGGAAAACAGTCAAATGTTGGATTTCTCATCTCAATAACATATACGCATGAAAAGTTTCCTAATTCTCTAGCAAAGCCTGTTAAATCTTTTGACAATTTCACTTCATTTCAGTAGGACCACTGTATTCAAAACATATCTATTGTTATTGAAGAGCTATCAATATCAAGATCCTGCAAGAACACTTTTATCTCATATAACCTATTTGTAATGATATATTTTCTATTAAATGTAGGGTTCTTGCAGCCATTTAGAACAGATTAGACTTTCAATTCACATTCCTACTATTTGTTACTAAACTTCGCATTTGATGCTTTTGAATAGCAGCCTATAGAGACTGACTCTACTTCTGTTGTTGTCTTAAACATTGACTCATTCTGCTTGTATTGTCTTAAACATCAACTCATTCTGCATGTATTGTCTTAAACATCATCTGACTCTACTTGTATTGTTGTCTTTAACAACTTCTTGAGTGCTGTGGCTCCTGCTGGGCTGCCTGTGGTGCTGCAGAGGAGAGGAGGGAGGTGCAGCAGCAGAGGTGATTCTGGCAGGGTCTGTTGAACTGCCAGTGACCCTGGAGACCCCAGACCCAATGCCAGAACCTTCACAGAGAAGCCTCTGTGCACGTGCCAATTTGAGAACTTTCGCAGCAAGGCAGGTCCTCATGCTAGGGGAGGGGGCACAGACTTGTCCAATAAATGGAAGCCCGCCATGGAAACCACTTGAGAAGATGCTGTAGAAGAACCACAGGACCACGTGCCCCTGAAGACCACGTTTTCCAGAGGCCTGTGGAGTGGTGACTATTTCTCTCTTCCCCTCTTTCTCCCTTAGTCCCTTCTTGTTCCCCTTTCTCTCTCTTTGTTTCTTTTCTTCTGATTTCCACGGCACTACTGTGCATCGGATCGGATCCCAGTTGTGGTGTTTTGTGCAGCTGCCTTGAGGGTATCAGATTGGGATCTGAACAGATTGGAATTTGTTTTTTAGCAACTTTTGCGGAGTTGTAACTCGAAGTGCACCTCAGTATTTTGATTCCATATTTTGGCCGTGCCCAAAATATTGTTTTGCTGGTTTGGCTGTGTCCAAAACAAATTGACTTGTAATTCTGGCCTTGCCCAGAATATTGGTTTGCTGATTTGGCTGTGTTTAAGATAAGCACTGATTTGCTGTTTTGGCTGTGTCCAAAATAAACATTGTTTCACCCTGGGAGATCTGTCATCCCCATTTCACCCCCCAGACATCAAAGGACCTGTCCTGTCTCCCTCCTCCCCCCATAACTGAGCAGGTGTGTGAGGAGGGGCAACCCGGGGGAGGGAGCAGGCCCTGACACAGCAAATACATAAAGTAAGCAGAAGTTAATAGCCCAAAGCTATCTCTAATCACTGGAAAGGCAAATTATTATCACTCATCTTTTAGCTGATAAGTATATGAAGTGGACTCCACGCCATTATGTGTACCTGCTGTCAGAATTTATTGTCTGGAAATGTAAGGATTCTTTTGTTTTAACTGAACCCAGTTCGGTGACTGTCACTGCCAAGGGCTGAGGCTGTGGCTTCAAGAGTTGACGTGATCTGATCTAGAAGGTCATGCTCTCTGAAACAAGGAGTTCAGGCTTCTGCCTTCCTTTCAGCTCTTCCGCCTGGTCCTGGCCACACACATTTCTGTTCAGTGTCAGTTCTGAGCTGAGACAACTTACAACCTATTTAAAAACCCTCAAACAACCTAGCAAAAAAACAACTAAACAAACAAACATGCAACCCCCCCCAAAAATATAGATAATATTATAGTGGACTGAAACGGTTTATGGATGAGCTCAAGAAATTGTCTTGGCCAATACAAAGAAGGGCATAGGTTCATGATTCCCGGAGCTGGGAAGAAGGGAAGGAAACAGAGGGGGAAAAGTGAATGACAGCCCTGTCCTTTGGAAAGTGCACTCAGTTACAGTGTTCATAAAAACACACACTGAGGTTGCACAGGGAACAATGGTCCTTCCCTGAGGTTCTATTAGGTTATTTTCTATTGTCCACTGTTTCTTTTTACATTTTATTTATGTTTTCTTCTAAATTTGCATCACTTCTGAAAATGCTGAGCCCAGGAGGAAGGGTCTGAAGTTGCAATGGCATGAACCAGAGCACGTGCACCTTGTCTTCTCCATTCGCACATTGCACAGCTCATTTCAATCCAGAGCATTTTGCTTCTCAAGTATCTTCACTCTTCTAGATCTTTCCAGTCTCTCTCTAGTTGCACCAACTCTGTTAGTTCCTAAGTACAATAGAGACGTCCACTACTCAAAGGTTTTAAATAATCTTTATCGTACATAGTCTACAATGGCACAAATGCTTCCATAGGGCTCCTCCTCCAACGTGCCTACTTTCTTGCAGGTCTTTACACTTTTGCTCCCATGTATTTTTTCATCATTGCACTGATTCAGCTCTGCTGATGTTGAAAAATAAAAAAATTATTTCCACTTCATTTGTATGTGCTCAATACAGAGAATTGGAACAACAGCTGAGAAACTGTGTTTTGTTTCCTGGCCAGCATGGCACGTGTAAAACTTGTGGAGCTGCAGCTGAAAGGCTGTGTTTTCAGTTTTGGGACCAATTTGACATCTTTTAGCAATTTTTTGGGGCAGCAATTCAGAAGACTCTGATTTTTCCCTCCATCGCAGACACCAATCTGGTGTCTTTCCGTCTAAGATTTTTGACACCTTTTGTCTGTGGAAATCAATAAACAAAGACTGAAAATACTTTTCTCTGCAAAAAATAAACTATTATGGAGACTTCTGATATAATTTTTTTCCAGTGTATGATTTTAGAATCCAGGTTTTTTTTCTGTTCTTGTCTATGTTACATTTATTATATTTTTAAAAAATTTAGTTTTTATTTTGAAATATGAATCTTAGAATGGATATGTTCCAGCCGTATTTTTAAGAGAATATGTGACAAATTTTTATTACAGAATTTGAAGAGTGATTGCTGAGGTTGCTATAAGGCTTCAGATATTTTTTTTGTGCCTGTTCGCTTTAATGTGGTTTTTTTATAATTTGATTATTCATTTAATGTGTCAGCTATCAACCTTGTTACAGGCATTCATTTTACATCTAAAGCTAGTGCCTCTTCTAACAAACCTCTGCACATTTTTTTGCCTCCCAGCCACATTTAAGAGATTGAATATGTTGCAGTTTCCACATCTAAAAGCCTTTGTCCAGCAAAGAATCTAATTCTAGAGTGAGATATATAACATGGACTTCTGCTTGTTAGGGACAGGACTGACAATAAATTTAATTTTATGTGGATATCAAACTGTGCTTTATATCATGATAGTAACACTTCATTTTATTTGATGTAGAGTATACTAAAACATAAATGAGAAGATGGTAGTGTGCAGGTATGATTTGAAATCTTTTGTTTCCCCATTTAAACCCACTGAGAACTGTGGGACTTATATAAAGAGACGGATTATCTTACATTGAACTACTTAGTGGTTTATTGGATGTGCTGAGGTTTTTTAGCACTAGCTATTTGGAGGGCATATTGCCGAACTAGGTACATGACTTGCCTGACAGTGGTGTCTCCCATCTCCAAGTACAGTTATTCTTATGTGCTTGCAACATATGCAAAATGAAAGCAAAAGTTAGCAATTTTCTTTGATTGCTTTAATTTCACCTGCTCTGCTACTGTGAAGATAAAAAGGTTTTACTTCACTTAAATTTTATGTCTCTGCTGGCATACACAACAAACATAAATCCAAAGAAGCTTGAAAACGATGGATGAATACTATACATGTGATGGAATCAAAGGTTCTTACATCCTCTTTCGTGGGACAAAGCAGAAAGGTAAAAGTATTCCTAGGGTCACATAGGGGACAAACAATAACATCAAAGGCCAGTCCTTTACATGAAGAAAGAGACCACACTTTTGCTTGAATGTCAAAACTCAATGGTGAATAAAAATAACACCCTGTAATTTCACCTGAGTTTGGGAACTGAACCTGTATGTGTTATTATTTTAATATCTTTACCTGTATGAATATCTGTAGAATATTGTTCTAGTGGGTCAGATCCTTTATCATGGCCAAAGAGATCCCTGTGGATGCCAGGGAGCAGTAATGCAGCAGTGGTATCAGCCTAGAATGCAACTTGACGAACACTGCACGTGGAATGTTGGTGGCTGACAGCTTCTTGTGTGTGGCAGGAGCACAGACCATAAAGTCAGTCTGAGGGAGAGTTGGGGAGTGGGTTGAGGGCTGTGTGATTAGAGGTCCACTACTTCTGCATATTGGGACAGTCTGTCGGAGGCTAGAATCACACACTTCCAATGAGTGTCTTCCCAGTAATGCCTTGCTTGAGTACCATAGATTTCCATGTAGGGCCGATTAGGCAAAACTCCTCGTTGGGACTACATGATTATCTTTTTACAGACTTCTATTCCTTTACAATTTGACTTAAAAATCCTTTATAAATTCAGTTTGTAACTGCAATCATTTTCTGACGCGATTTCCATTCAGTCCTCAAAGCTGTACGTCACAGTGGTAGCTCATAATTCTGAACTTTGTTTCTTCCTTAGTTACTATTTTCTTTCTTTGAACTGGTTCGCTTGGGCAAGTTCACACACAAAGATCATTCCACTGGTTTGTGCTATTATCCAATTTATAAAAGAAAATTAAAAAGTCAATGTAAAAGGGAACATAACCATCATGTTGATCTGTAAATAAAGTGATTTACTCTCAAAAAGCCCTTCCAATTGCCCAGATGATTTTCATATGCCTTGGCTTACACTGTATGTATGTTTGTGTGTGTAAAATGAGATGGAGGGAGAGAGAACAAATACGTACTCTTATATTGCACAAAAGGAGAAGCAGTCAAAAGTATGTGCATGTGGTTAATTAAGGACTCTTCTCAAACAAAAACCTAGTCCCATGAAGATTAAAAATTACTTTCTTTTGGTTTTCAGCCCTTTGCATCCTCTTATTTATCAGACAAACCGGTGCAGGCAGATGGTTCTAACCTGTAGTACTCATCATGCTAAGTCACTTAGCTGAGTCATGCATAAAATCGAAAACAGATTACAGTTTTACCACTTGTGAGATTTGTCATTCTTTGCACATGGTTATTTTCTTTCCTTCAAATTGCTTATGCACATGGACGATCTGACACAGCTTATGTCCCACTGCACATTTGGTCCTGGCTTTCTAGGAGGAACTGGCAAAAGGAGACTTACAGATCCCCATATTATCAAATCTCAGTAGTCAAAATTTCAGCCCTCAAATTTAACCCAAATTCATTGCCTGATTTTCAGATACACTATTTCCTACCCTAATGTATGTTACAGCCAATGAGATTGTTTTTCTTCCAGTGAGGCAAAACAGAAAAATATTTGATGTCATCAAAAATTTCTGCTGAACTTTGCCAAAAGATCTGTGCAATGCAGTACAATAATTTATACTTTTTATTATTTAAAAAAACCCCAAACAACAGCAATGGAATTATTCCCACAAGTATTTTGTAGCAAAGAGTTCTCAATCCAATAGATTTTTATAGATCAATTACTTGAGAAAATTTTGTGTTTTTCTTATCCTTACCAATTCAGTGAGGCAAGGAAGAACTGTAACATAAAGAAAATCAAAAGACAGTGTAGTTATCTTCAGGAGAGAGACAGAATAAACAGAGGTATTTTTAGTATTGCTACTGGAGATAAAATTTCAAGACTGTCTTTTCCTACTAAGTGGGTGTTTCATTTAGACTTAGGCACCCAGTGTTGAAAAATTCAGAAAACAATGCAAATTAAATCATAGACGGTGAAGAGAAAGCCTTCTACTGAAGATTAGTATTTCTGCCGTTGTCAAATCAGCAATATTTGCTATGAGATTTTTCTTCAGTCTTATAAAGTACTTTATGTGTCCAAAATAATAGCACTTGTTGGATGCTGTTAGTCCATATTAATTTCCTGTAAGTTGTACACTAGCTAGTCAGACCTCCTTCACTGTACATTTTAGAGCGGGACTTTTCCCACCACTGAATATTTAATTCTCTGTCAGTCAAGGAAGGAAAATGCGTGGACCTGACCCCTTTCTTTTAGTTTGAATAAAAGTGGTAGCATTCATTTCAAGCAAACATGGAGGTAGGCACAGATCTACATAGGGGTGACATGGGAGAGGGAGAAGAGGGAGAGTTTACACTGCCTGTCTGCATTGGCCACTACTGTGGCACTTGAACCTGAGGAGAAGCAACAAACCACAAAAAAACCCAGTGTCAGAGCACAGACACAAACTCTGGGACTCACTCATTTGTATTTTCTTTATTGCTAAAATAGTCACATAGTTTTGGTCTACTGGAACTCTTCCAAATGATTCCCAGGGACAGTTTGGGGTTACTACATGACAAGGATCACTCCTGATAAGCGTTTTAGATGAAGTTACCCTACTCTAAAGGCAAAGAGAGTTCAACAACATGGACATAACCAGACTGTGCCAGCTGACTTCGGTCCAGAGAATGGGCCATGGTTAGCAGATGTAGTGTCTGGGTCTCAGATATATAGTGACGCATATCTCAAGTGTACGGTCATTCTTGTAAAATGGCTGGATGACCAGGTGAATATACTGTAACTTTTCTACTAAGAAAGTGCTAAAGTACTAAAATTGAGTACTTAATACAGGATACCAAGGTATATTTTGGACTAGCTTTCAGTTACCAATGCTTCCTATTCTGCATTTTCACTCTCTGTCCTGTTTAATTGAATATCCTAAGTAAAAAGTGACAAAAAGAAAAGGAAGTTTAATTCAGAATGGCCGCTTTGCTGGCAAACTGAGTTTACTTCAATATATCTTTGTTAGAGTAGAGTTTAGCTTTCATTTTTAAAACAAAGTGTTGAATACCTCTTCCTGGATAAAAAGGCCATTCCAACATCTCTGATAAATGACAGTAGCATACTGCAGAAACAGGTTAGACTATTATTACATTAATTTAGTTCCTACATTCATTGCTAGCTCAATGTATTTATACAAAACACTTTATAAGCTGTGAAGGTGCAACTTCTTCAGTCCAAGAAGGCTGCACAGAAGTGTCTTTAGCAAGTACAATCACAATCGAAGAGTTTCTTTGTGTGACATCCTTTATAGATTTTAGAATCTCCATTATGTGAAATGAAATATAAGGCATATCCATATAAGATGTGGAATTTTGGCTTTATGAAACAAGGATACACTTTGACAAAGTGATAAATGAATAAGATGCAGAAAAAAAGAGCAAACCTCTCAATGTAGTGCAATTGTTCTACTCCATAGAAGAAAAACCAGGGCACATGCAGACCACAGTCTTTCTCCCCTTTGTACATTAAGCAGAGCCTGAATTTTCTGTAAGGGTTGAACTAATTTTAGTGTTTCTGATATGTTTGCTGAGCCAACTCTTGTGAAGCAGCAAACACTATGGAAGTCCAGAGTGCGATATATCTCTGACAATGTCTAAGTTTACCACGTTCATTCTGAGCTATCAAGATCTATTTTCAAGATAAATTATTTAATTTCTTTCCCTAAACCCATTTTCCAGGCAAGATACACTAGCTGCTTCGAAAAGGTAGGGTTTTTTCTTTCCAGAGAGCTCTCACTTCAGCAGATCAGCTACTGACATCTCAGGTTAAGCTATCTCAACATAATCACTGATACTACAGGGTTTACAGGAAGTGAAATGCATACTGTGAAGGCTTCAAGTCAAATATTAATCTACCTGACAGCAGCATGTCTGGAAAGTTTCATCTTCAGCATTCCAGTGATTCCTAAATCCTTCCCACCTGCTGGGATTGCAGCAATACCCAAATTATAAAACAATTTAGAGTTGAAAATTTGCATTTAAATGCCTGTTTGAAGAAGGGATTTTATTTGCATCCTGTAACTCCATATACTTAGTAGCAAAATTGAATGTTATGTACTTTTTTAACTTTCTTAGTTTGTTTTTCCTCCTTCAAAGAAATTTCAACTCTTGGATTAAAACTTCTAAAGTCTGTAAAAGATATAATTTCTCTGATCTGTGACATCTATGTACACGACATTTTTCTACACTGATGTAAAAGAATGCAACAGTAATTACACAGTATCAAAAAGCAGTTTATCTTTAACAAAGTCAGGCACAATTAAGAATATTAATATTGTGTTGCATAATAAATGCAATATGTTAAAGAAGCAAAATATTTCTACACAAAAATCTTCCCATGCAAAAACACCTTCGATAACTTTATCCTTCTAGAAAATTCAAGGTGACATCAATATGAATAATATTAAAAAAAATATTCACTGCTTCAGCACAAAAAGGTAGGGTATAGGCAGCTCACAAAGCTGAAATCACAGAAGTGGAAAAGATCACTTTCTTAGGACACAGAAATCCAGAACAGATGCAGCAGTAGTTAATAGAATAGCAGTCATTTCAATAATGGTTGAAAAATTACCAGTTCCTACCAGCATAATGGAATGAATCCTATAAGAATCCCATGCTCAGTGCTCCCAGGTGTATGTACTGTCCTGTATATATCTCTTTCTGTTCATTTTCTATATTGTCTTGTCATCCTATAAGAACACGCAAAGATATATCTCCAGAATGTCAGCCAGATTAAGTTCTAAAAGCTGTGAAATCAATATCTTAAGAAAGTCTTAGCTATTTGATACATTTTTAGAATTCAATTTATAGTTATTTATCATTGAATTCATTCTATAACCTTAAAAACCCCACAGCATTATTGTATACAGCTCCTTAATTGTTCTTCATAATACCCAAATTTCCTCTCATTTATTTTCAACTACATAATAAAACCTGATGATAAATTATTTTATAATCATATACTATGCTATTATTGACAGAAAAGCTAATCTGATCTACTGTACTGTTTTTATGTCACTGAAAAGATGTCAGTTTCAGGAAAGTTACAAAATTCATGTAAGAGCAAGGGTCTATCTCCATCTCATCTTCATTGATTTGATGATATCAAGTAATACTCTCTTGCTTTATATACTTACATATATAAATCCACATCTTATTATTATGTCAGTTGAGTATAAAGGCAGAATTGTGTGCAAGTGCAGTCTATTCTACTTTTAAACCAAGACAGAATTAACTGTGGAAATACTTTAATAATCCATGTTCATCTTGAATTTCTCCAAAATTTTTTTCTTAATCCTTGTGTCCAACAGCACCACTACCCACTACTACAAAACTATCTTTAACACATTGTTTTGAAGGAATTTCGAAGACTATTCAGAAGATAAGTTTGGGAAAAGAGTCTGTTTAGATAATTAAGAGATCCTAAATGTGCAAAGTAAGAGTCATCTCCACTAGCTTTAAACATAAAATGGAGACACCAACACCTAAGCTAGCCACTCTCTTTGAGCCAATCATTGGAGCCATGAAAGGGTGTGAAACATTTGGTCTGTTTTAAAATCTAGTTTACACTAAGATTAAACACAGTAAGTTTGCCAGTTTCTTTCCAGTGACTATAAGGGAGTAAAGACAACTAGCTGAGACATAAATGTCTACATCTTAGCTAATTAAAACTTGCTGTTATATCTCCCACAACAGAGACATTAAACAGTTACCCTTGTACTCAAGCAAGAAAAAGAAATCAATTTTCAGAGTGAGATAAGGAAACAAGCCTTCTGTATGGCATTAAACATGAAGTTATCATGGGAGAGCAGAACACGTTATAAGAATTGGAGGTGGGCAAAGCTGCACTGGCTAAAAGAGAAAAAAGGTACTATTTAAAATTTTGGCATTAAATGAGATTTGTAACTGTTTCTCAAGGTTCCATTGTGAGCCTAACATTGTTCATTCCGTATAAGAACAGTCTGTACACGTGACCAGTAGACTAATGGGGCCTACCTATACCTATGAAAACCACAAACTTTGTACTAGGTGATTCTTGACAGCAAGGAGGAAATATTTTCACATGGGTCTGCTAAATTATCTACGGCATCACAAAGAACATGTTGATTAGCTGGTTTACTTAAGGCATGTGAGTAAGCGCTGTCACTTAATGTCCATCTATCACCTCTGTCGTTTCTGTCAGTCACCTCAAAAGGTCCAGAGAAGAACAAGAGACAAGATGTAATTTTATCACTAAAAGTTAGGTTCTAAAAAGAATCCTTCTATAAAATAAGTTTTCATCAACGTGAGACAGCAGAAGGCAAAAAAGACCTGAATATCCTTATTCAATCAAGTAGTGTCACATGTCTATAAGCAGGCAAAAATAATCCTAGCATACTTCAGACACAGTGATACAAATAGAGATGTGTTGATGCCATTATATAAGGTGCTAGAAAATTCTCCGAAATACTGGGTTCAGTCCATGTTCAAGAGCTGTGAATTTAAACTAGAACAAACTTGGAGAATAACCACTACACAGATCTGTAAAATAGAAGTGGAAATAATAGATATGAAAAATCATAAATATCCGTAAGCACATATGGTGAAAACCGTCAGGGAGAAAAAAGAGCTATTAAGTTAAAAGATGCTGTTGGCACAGTAATAACAAGGTGCAAAATGGTCATGAATAATCTTAAACGGGAACTCGGAAGATTTCTAATATCAGGAACAGCTTTCAAGCAGAAACAGGAGGAAAAGAAATCTTAGCCTATTTTATAATGAGTCTTGCAGCATTTATAAACAGGTTACGGTTGCCTATAACAACAGGGAAGATGTCTTTATGACACATTAGGTTTTTCCAGCTTTATGTCCAGAGAAACAGAGGGCACTGGCAAAAGAAATTCTGCTTGTTCCTGTAATTGGGAAGTAATCAGAACATTTTCATAATTATGAAGACCAATTGTATATTTACCTTCATTATAATAAAAGTATGCATATGTTGGTCACTTTTATTCTGAAAATCTGTTAATATACTTTACCATTCTTTTCATTGCAACAGTAAAAATACTTTTTTCATTTATGGTTGAGCTATAGTGGACTTGGACATTAGGTATATCTTCTTCATATTTACTTTTCACTGTAATACAAAAATGATCGGGAGATGCATATGTTGGTTTGTTTGGGTTTTGTTTTGTCCAATATTTCTATTTGTTGAAATACAGTTTTATTCACTGGATGATAATGTTCCATCTTTGGTTTTGAGAAAAGTAGTACTCAGACTCTCTGAAGTGGAATAGACTACATCGTAAGATTCAAACATCTGCAATATGTCATGTAATTGATTCTGTGTGTTTTATTTAAGATATTTTTTGTCAACATTGTTTTCCTTATTTAAGTTTAATGAGGATTGAAGTTACTTTTTAAAAAAATGAATAAACTCAGTAGACTCATGTGAGTTATTTATTACTGCAGAAACAATTTTAAGACTATTTTTTAACAGTCACATCGATATAGCATAAGTAAAAGTTCTTTCATTGCTACTATCAGACAGTATGTTTTCCAGGTCTGGTTACAGATGTTAAGACTAACAGACGTGAAGTGTTAGTAATAACAATAACAACAACGATAATATAATCTTAAAAGAAAACCAGCAATTAGTAATAGTAGGTCATATTCATATCACTGCCTCCTATGCTGATTTTAATTTTCTTTCCAGTTATCCTTTGTTTCTCAAAGTATATTCCAAATTCACTCTATAAGATATAGGTGGCTTCAGATCAGAGAAACTAAGTGGCGAGCAAGCCAAAATCAGTGGAATGAATATGAATTTCATTTATATTCACCCCATGAAGGTCCTAAACAAATAACAAAATTGCTTTATCTATGAGTTTGGGTGAGAAGGGTGGCTAGAGATGGTGGATGGCATTAACTAAAATTAGGATTTTATATTAGCAAGCATTGCTGCGTTTCAACAGGAAAAACAGCATAAGCAACATCTGTTTTCTCAGATAACTGCTATCATTCTTTCTCTGAAAGAATAAATTGTATTGAACATTTAAAAGCTGTGGAAAAGGCAAAAATATATTAGGTCACTTGGCCCAAATCCCAGATTAAGTCAACTACTGCCCCTAGAAGCGAAGCCTGAACTCCCAGCTCTCAAAGTGCCATGCCAGTCACTGGGAAGCATAGTTTCTTCACACAAGGTTTATTTAAAGGAAAGTGAGCAAGAAGAAGAACCTGAGATTCCGAATTGCCTTGTAAAGCTGAGGAAGTGTGTGCAGTAGGTCTAATTCTATGTCTTATGCACTGAATGTTATAATACTTGTGTTTTCTTTTTACTGAAGCAGAAAGTGCCCACTATTGGAAAAGGATGAGTAGATTTTTAATTACAGGATACCAAATTACTATGTGCCAGTGTGCTGAAGTGCACAGGAAAGCTCCAAGCAATCATTAGAAGTGTGTACAGATGTGCACAACTCAAGCTAGGTATGCCCATAAGAAAGAGTGCAATATACTAGCCCACTTCCATCTGGTCTTTACTGCCCCTTTTGTGAAAATTATTATCCCCACTTCAAATTTCCTGCAGAGATGCTCACATGAACAATTTGTATGTTCTCAAGTAAGGGACTGTGAGGTGAAGTATTTTGGATAATGGATCTTGCCAAATCCAGCTCATTAGGGCTTGAGCAGAACAGGCACCATCCCTATAGGAGCAGCAACTGTATCCATATAAGAAAGAAATAACCTTGTTGTCTCCAAAGGACAGATCTAAACAGTGGAGTGTCACAGAGTTTAATTCTTTACTAAATCTAAATGACAAATTTAGAAATTACAGACAGGAGGAGGCCTGGAGGAGAGGTTAACAGACAATCTTTTCCCGTCCTGTTCTCAAAGAGAAGACCAGATATTTCTGTTGTTTGTTACAGGTTCTTGACCAACTTGTTTCTCAATAACCTCCAGTGATGGAAACTTCACAACCTGCCCAGCCGATGCATTCCAGTGCCGAGGTTTTTCCTGCCATCTGATCTAATCTCCCTTGTACTAATTAGAAACCCTTGTAATCACAATACATTATTCAGTTGGTCCACATCTCGCTTGAACTGTACACGAAATCAGACATTAGTACTCCAGCTGACACCTTACTAGTGCCAAATACAGCAAATAATTCAGCTGAATTAGAGATAACACTCTTATTTACTTTTTTTCAGAAAAGCCTAACATTCTTGACTCATGTCCAGCTTGTGAGCCGCTGTAACTCTTAGATCTTTTTGTTTAGCCAGACGTTTTTCAGGTTTTTGCAGGGAAAAATTTTATGTGTGTCCTTGTAGAACTGGATCTCTATTTTTTTCTTTGTAAATTTTGACAGGTTCGGAATCTGCTTGATCTAATGTTACAGTTAGCCCCACAACGAGCCAGAGTCTGGACAGGTGACCTCCTTAAACCCTTTTCAACCTGAATAATTTTACGATTCTTTCATTTTCTGAGGTAATTTTGAACTTGAATTCTCTTCTATAATGTACTTAAAGTTTTTTCAGCTTGTGTCATTTGCAACTTTAATAATATTACTTTATTCTTTTGTTCTGATTTATCACAAAAACTTCTTATGCTTTCTAATCCAGAACAGACCCTTTAGTCTGAAACTGAATATATTCTTCCAGACTATGATCTGCTGCTAAACTACTCATAAACTGTTGACTGTCCTGTAATAATTACTTCACTACTTTGCCCATTTACAGCCTTAGACATAACTGTAAGAAGTCTGAAACCCTCCTAATTTGCCCCTGTGTTTAGCAGTGGTTTCATCTTCAGGGTACATCAATGTTCTCCCCAGACTTTTACCTTCTCCCAAAAGGTCTATCCGAAATAATATCTAAGTCCAGTTTTTTATCCTCCTTCCCAGAGGCAGATGATGACTTCTCATCTTTTCAGTATTATTCTTCACTCTGTCATGATGAGTACATGTGTTATGATTACAAGGATGAGCAGCAGCATGAAGTAGTAGCCACTGGGCCAGATGACCTTCAGCAAGCTTTCCATACCATCTTGGATTTAGAGTGCTGGCAGGTTATGTATCTCATGGGATGTCAAGTCAAGTAACTACATGGATCACTTCAGCTCTCTCAGGACCCAACTACTAAATAATTCTGTCTTTAATTTCCTGTTTGGAGTTCTGCACTGCATCTCATGACCTCTTGCTCTTGCACTACTAAAATTATTATTTACTCACTCTCAGGACAACATGCTGGTACCGATTACACTAGGACGTTGCATGGAGGTAGACCCTGTGCCTTAAATAGACTGTAAAGAGCAAATAGCTGTACCCAGCTTCAAAAACTCCTTTCCTCTTTTGTTTTCCATCTCTTATAGCTTCCTAGGGAACCATGTTTCTTCTAATTGGATCTGACAGTCAGTGATTGCATTATATCCATCCAGACTGGTGTACTGCACCTCATGGTCTAAATCTCATTGCAGAAACAATGAACAGAGTCTTGCAGCTTTAAACAGCAATCTGATTTTTCATGACTCAACTGCTACAGATTTATGCAAGCTCACCAGTTCTTAGGTTTCACACCAAAATGATGGCCTTAGTCCTCAAAGTGGGTCAATTCTTTGATCCGTATGTACCAGTAGCAGAATTCTAGGAAGAAGGGAGTGATTTCTGGGATTAAAGATATATCTAGCTTAGCTGGGAGATGAAAAGCTTGGAATATGTTACACTACTCCTTAAACACTCAGAGAAATTCCTCATTCATGATTTTTCCTTCATCCAGAAGTCCGTTTCTCCAGTTTGAATATGGTCTCCAAAAACTTCAGTAATTATTTCATGATTTATATTTGTTTAAATGCCAAAGTAATGGAAAACACTCAGCTATATTGATGCAAAGATATGTAGTTGGTTATTTAGACTAGCACAAAGACAGAAATAAAGAGCATCATGGGAGGAAAATGAGTGGAAAAAACATTAAAAGCTTTGTTACTGTGAGTAACAAACGCTCTCACAGACCAAATGAGAAGAAACAATATTTTTCACCCATGTCAGTGTGGCTTTGCAGCCACTGCTGAGATGATGTCCTAGATACGTGTTACTGGACTAAGAGGAGATGTACCAAGGACATCTTTCACACAGTCAAATAGCCGAATGGACACCTATTTGTACAAGTGGTTTCTTTTTTAGAGGGACCAATGGCTGTTCAGGGAGCACGTAGCATTCAGGGAATGCTGAGAATTTATCTTTCTGCCATCAAAAGAAGCCAAAACACCCCTTTGAAAGATCTCTAGGATACTGAAAGGAAAAATCCACTCCCACCCTTACAGCACTTCGTTAGCTGTCTTAATCTGGAAAAGGTGAGGTGATGGTATAGCTAGCGCTAACTTCTTTCCATCATCTGAAATGACTTTACATATGATATGAGATTGTATTTGTTGAAGATTGCTTAAGAAGTCAAATGCAGGAAGCAGATTTCAAAGATTATAATGTTCAAAATTTGAAGATTTAAATATTTTTTGAGTAAGTTCCCGTTATTTCCTCACAGAATAATTCAGGACATTTTGAGTCAAATGATCTCAAGAAGAATGTGTTTATTTGCTATGGGGTGGGGGTGGGGGAAAGAACTGTTGGCATTAGAAGGTCTTTAATTCTTGTTTTTCCTCCCTCTCTTCCTAAATCCTAGGATCAGCCAAACCTGTGTGTGCTTTTATCCAAGCTGAGTGACCACATTGTAAACCTAACCTCGTCAACATGTTGTAAATGGTTTGAATTAATTAATTTCCTCTGGAAATCTGTCGTATCCTGTATCCTGCTTTAACCCCCATGAAGACGGCCTAACGTGGAAGTATCAGTTAGCACCATAGGCACAGCTCAGTGACAACTTTCTTTGTTGTTAATGAAAAATGGTTACTGTTCCATGCGGAAGCCTACTGATGTTAGTATGTCCAATGCTCTTGTGGGCTAACATCTGGTCTGTATTAGATGTTAATTCTACTTCTCAGTCAATATTTTTGGACATTGCTACTGTTGGCAATTTATTGATATTACCTGCATGTTCTGCAAAGCTTTGTTTTGATGAATGTAAAGAACATTTATTTTGTAATAATTCATTAGTATTACTTCTACTTATTTTGTCATGCTTGTAAGGTTTGTAAAGACCCACATCATTCATATCTACTTTCTTGTTTAAGCCCCTTTTGTTTCTCTTAAATGCTCCCATTCGAAGCACACCACCATTGTTTATACAGATGTTAGGTGCTCAAATCTGCCAAGACGTGATAACTGAAGTACAAAAAAGACTTCCCCACTCCCAAAATATCACTGTGAAACTATGCCTTACTGGTCCACATGAGAGAATTAAGAGGAACAGAGAGGGAAGAGATAGCCACACTGTCAAAGTTGAAAAACGTGCCAGTAATGCCTGAATTTGGAAGGTAGTTCCACTAATGTTTTATTGTTGGTGATTTTCTTGTCTTCTTCCTGCCCCATTAGATTTTGAACATAAAATAATTAAATAATTTTTCTATTTATTAGATTAGGAAGGAGCTGCCATCTACCAGATATTTGTAAATAAAACTATATTGGAATCCATGCTAATGATACTACCAAAGATAAAAAGTTAATAAGAATGTTCTGATATTTCAAGCAATAGTGAATTTAATTGATAAAACAGAAGAACTGAACTTCTCCAGTAAAAAGGATACAGAACAATGAGCCTGTTGAAATAAATGGGATCATTTGATAGAGGAGTGTGGGAAGACAGAATTCAGGTTAGGAGCAATCGGGATGGAACAATTTTCCATCTGGACTATTCGTATCGACTGGACAAAGAAAAAGAGACAGAAAGGTAAATTTGTGAACCCAGACGCAGGATGAGGAGTCCAGGAGTGGTGAAACGGAGAGAATTAAGACCAAAGAAGGAGTTAAAAGAAGAGTTAGATGAGGAGCAAGCTAAGTGACTAGACTGTGAGTGAAGGAAGGAATAGGACCTGACTTGAATACCAGGTAGAACTGGGAATCAGGTAAGAAAAGACTTGTGGACTGGGCTGAGATTAATTGGAGAATTTGTGAATAGAGAGCAAGAATGGATGTACGCTGAGCCTGTGAGAATGGCTGAACTGAGGAGATTCAAAGAAGTGCATTAGCACAGATATGAAGATGGGACTGATACTAAGAACCTGGTGCCACCAAGAAGAGAGTAAAGGTCATGGGAAAAAATAGAATGACCTTAATAAAAAGCCTTGATTTTCTATTTCCTAATTTTAGAGGGCATTACTTTGCATCTTTAGTATTTTAATGTGAATGTGATGGGGGTGAGGTGTGCACTGTAAATGTGGTTCATTAAAATGGGGGCTGAGGTTTGCAACACATTGTTAAGCAATGAGGAGATCTTTATAAAGAATTCTTGGTTGCTATGGAGGCACTTTCTAAAGTCCTTTGTTAGAATATGTGTTTTCTGCTAATAAAAAAAGAGGTCACACATTTTTGGCTCAAAGATGATAACCCAGAAAAAAAAAAATGATCACTGGAGGGGTGGAGAATTAGAAAGTCGGGCAAAAGCATGCTGCCCATAGGGGAAGGCAGTCTGTAACTAAGGAAAGAGGAGACAGGTAGGAAACAAAGAGTCTACGTTTTAAGAATAGTTTCCACTTTTTACTGGTTATCTGTTTGCAGAATTAGATCAAACTACATAAGGAGAGGAAGGGCATGCCTGCTCTTGCAGCTAGAAAATCAGACCTATGTAAACTAAAAACAGGCTGCAAGTTTCAGAATAATTTTTCTATCTATTCCAGCAGGCATCTTTCTTACATTGTCTTAAGGTGTCTGAGCGGTTTGCAAGGAAAGAGAAACGCGCAGTTCATCCCAAGGTCTTTCTCTTTTCTTACACTCCAGTAGCAAGGGACTGTGTTTAGCATTAGTCTACAGTTCAGGCATTGGAGGCTTAAAGGGAAGGAGAGAGGAAAGTATGTGATTATTTTTCTTAGTTTTCTTTTAATGGGTTAGAAACCCCTGTGATTTCCTAGTCATGGGATCACCAGTGAAAAATCTCCCTCGGCAGTTTTATGCTGGAAGAGAATTGCTTCTGGGGAACACCGCTCTCACGGCAGGCCCTGTGAAGCTGGCGTGAGCTGGAGGGTCTGTCACTGAAGACCGGCTATGTAACCCCCGTGCTGGAACAAGGGCAGGGTAGGCATATCCTCCAAGCTAGCCAAGGCCAATTTGAACCCACTGTACTTGTGCTAGAGCTACAGCCCCACTGTGTGTCTGCAGCGGCGTCTCGGGAGGAGTGGCATGTACTGCTGTGAATGGGGCCCATGTGGGTGGACTGGTGCTGGAGAGCATATGTGAAAAGCAGATGTGGTGTGTGTTCCTGAGCAGAGCAGTGTGTGACAGCAGGGGCTTGGGAAAGAAGTCTCTGTAATGATTGTGTTAAGATATTTTAATAAAGAAGTTACCTAGTATAAATAAATCCATATGTTTTGTAATCCATAGTCCCATTCTGCTTCAGCATCTGGCAATGTAGGGATTTAGCAGTGATAGAATTAATGGTATAGCTTCCTATTATATTTAATGGGTGGTGGAAAACAATTAATGACTTATTTTAAATGACAGTTTCAAGAATAGTCTTCATTAAGGGGGACTGACAATTAAAGGAGATTATGCTTGCTAAAAGCCAGAAAGAATTGCACTAACCAGCAAGAGCAACTTGGAAGAAGGATCCGTATGCACAAGCAGTTTGTCGTTGTGTTTGTGTTATAACTAGGAAGGCTCAAAATTTGTTATATGTTCTCTTTTGAGAAGAAGGGAAATATTTTTACAAAGTCTTGGTTTCTGTGTAAAAAGTACCTAATTTATCTGATGTTTCTTTACCTTTTTATAACCTTTTCCTACCCTCTTAGTTCCCTCTCTCACAACCAAGAAATGACTTTATGAAAAAAAAAAGTAAAGATTTTGTGTAAGGACTTGTAACAGGTATTCCTTTTTACTAAAAAATACTGACAAAAAAATGTTGCTAATTTTCTTGCTTTATCAGTGATCTTTTTCAGGAGAAATAAATAACTGGCTATATGGTCAATCTTTATGGATATGCTGGGTAAAGTAGCTTGTATACAGGCTTCCTGTTTGCCTCTGGTTCTTACCCCATAAAATATTGAGCTTTTATTTCAAGAAAACAAGATCAGCTTCTAGGTGAACACTGTCAAGATATTGTTTCATTTTTTAAAGTATATTGTTCTTTAAAACACAGACTGAAGAGACCATTGGAGAGAAAACTGGAAATTATCTCTTTGTAATCATTAGGAGTCGGACCATGAATATTCAAATATGCTCTTTTCCCCCATCTGTTTTCTTGCTTTGGAATTGCATTCACTACTATTTATCATTTTCTTAATGTCTTACATTTTGTGGGATACACTTTAAATACTACCAAGAGTGTTTTGAATGCATGCAAGTTCGTAACATTGACAGTTTCAATAGTGGTTTAGTGCATTCAAGAAATCCTGTGACCCATCTTCAAAAGAGATGGTACATTGCCAAAGGGATTTAAACAATGTTGTCCGGAAAGCAGTTTGTCATTTCTGTAGCTGTCTGAATGTCCTTACTGATAAAGGGTTCTTCAATTTTCAATCAGTTTGTTCCCAGTTACACACATCTCTTGTTCTCCTAGGAGGGAAAAATATCTACAAATCTAATATTTTTTTTTTTTAAAAAAAAGGAATATGAAATGTGAACATTCATAGCTTTATAATCTTCACAATAATAAGAGTTTATATTCTGGGAAATTACAGTTGCCAAAGGGGTAAAACGTTGCTCAGAAATTTCCTACTGGTTTTGCCCTTCAGGAAAAGGAGTGTCAGGACTTTCCTCTCTCCACTGGCTGTTTTGCAGGAGGGTGGGGTTAGGGAAATGATAAAAGGGAGTAAAACTTTACTTGTTTTTATCGTTTTGCTGCCAGTAGCTAGCCCTAGGGGAGACAGGCATATTGGTAGTTAGAGCTTTAGCCACGTAAGCGATCCCTAGATTTAAAGAAAAGGGCTTGTTCCTCACTCACAGGCACCCCAGAGGCTTCAGTGGATACAAAACAAATGTGCTGCATGCTGCTACAAATCTTTACATTCATGCTAGCTTGAATTTCCCCAGGAAAAAAAATGCAGTCCTACAAGATTTCTAAACAAACCCAGTGATTCTATTCTGCTGTACATGATGAACGAAAGAGGACTGGACTCCCTTCCTCTCCCTGCCCTAGTGCAGCCCAGCAGAAGCAGTGGCATAGTGGGACTGAGGGCTCGGCACAGCTCTACCAAAATCCATGCCGGCTAGCATAGACCGGAGGGTCCCAGGGCACTCAGAAGCAGCTGCCAGATGGATCTGAGTGGCGTAGGCTCCTTAATGGCTACAACCTGATTGGGAGATTAGTGCAGCAGAATGCTGCCATATGCTTCCCTGTCCCCTAAAACCCCCTTCATTCCCCTGACACACATATACAAACCCTTTTCCCAAGAAACCTGCAGGGCAGGAAAGCATCTGCCTTTGGACTGGCTTCCCTGATGAAATCTGGGCTATCTTGTGTTTTGTTGTACGCACAGGAGTTTGAAAACAGACTGGTTTGCTGTCACTTTGTTTGTACTCTCCTACTTCCATACTTTCAGGCTCTGCTGATCCTCTGATTTGGCCCCAGACGTAGTGATGAGGGGTGTAGGGGCACACTCACCCTCTCCCAGAAGATGGACCAGATCTAGGTAGGTTGCTCTTCTGTCTCTGGAATGTTACATTCTCTCTGTAGATAAGTTGTACAGGAAAATTTGTGTAGCTTGCTTTCACACTCAGATCATCAGCTTTGGGTGGGTATTTTGTTCCCTGGCTTATAGTAGCAAGGCTGGTTCTGTGCTTGTTTTTTACCTCTTTGCAGCATGGGTCATGATTTCCTAGCTCGGATTACCTGGGGGCATTTATGAGGCCAAACACCTTCTCAGACAGTGGCAGTTTCCATTCGGTCTCCACTTTCTGTACCACTTTGTCGTAGCTTTTGCTCTCATACTGCAGATCTTCAGTATCTACCCTAGGGTGCTGGAGAAGGGTTGGCAGAGACATAGAGAATAAGACCTTCCTAACTAAGCCATCTCATGTGGTTTTCTACAGTTGTTAAGGTCTGGACTTGCTGACATAGATGGTCCCTTCCAGTCCTAGTCCAGTAAAACTAGAAAAGCAGGGCCAAAATTTGAAATATTAGTGATACGATTTAAGTGCTGTGATACAGCAGCAGAATTATGCTATGTAGGGAAGCAATAAACCATACAGTTTTTCATGCTCACTTCCCAAACAGGATTCATCTCACCTGTGACCTCAGTTACGCTGATGTTGTGATTATCTTGTTCATCACTGTTGACAGGTGAAGCAGAAAGTAGACATGTTCTTAATTTAATTGTCCAAGTAAGGTGCTTGCAACCACATCTTTTTTCATGCTAGTCCTGCCAGTTTCTAATGAGCATTTCCCTCCTCCCAAGATGTGAATGAATATGCTGATGTCATGTCTATCTCTGCTAGACAGAAGTGAGTCTTGTTCCTCAAGCACAGTTGCTGGAGTTACAGCAAAATTTTTATTTCTTTTTATGTGAACAGATTTATCTAAAGAGAACCAAAAGACACTTTCTACTGCTTTTTTTATCTCACTTCAGTGGGAAAAAAATTGGTCCTTCCGTGCTTCTGGTGCTTCTGAACAAATGTATTTTCCTATAATGTTTTTACCGTTATGCCCTAGGGACAAGTGTTAGCAGAATCCAAATATTTAGATGTTTATTATTCCCTGCACATGTATTGTCCATTAACATCAATGGGATTTAAACATGCACGTAGGAAAAGGAAAACAAATAGTTAATGATCTAAGTGAGAGAAGAGAAACACAGGGCCTCCAGAAAACAAGTTAGCTGTTAGAGGAGAAGAAAGTTATTTTTCTGAATTAATTATACATAATAGCAATAGAAAATATCTGATAGACTTGGACCATCTCTCTCTGCCCTCTGCAGGAAAAGAATTGCATCTTCGTTTGTCTCTCATTCTTTGTACAAAATTTACTCTTAAAGACCTTTAATGACGGTGAATCAAATACTTTCAGGGCCTTATTGTTGGCAACTAATTACAATGACTGTCAAGAAAAGTTTTCCTGATGTGCAACTTCACCAGAAGGAGAACTGTTGAGGAAGAAGTGACAGAGGAAAGGCAAACAGGCAGCACTATGTGATCTGAGAATCATAGAATCATAGAATATCTTGAGTTCAAAGGGACGCACAAGAATCATCAAGATGCTCCCAGAAGGAGAATTACAGCCCCACAGATCAGTCTATTTCAAAGCAGCCACAATGAGAAACTTTACAGCACTACCAAACCTACAGCTTATAAAAACAAATACAAAATAAAAACGTCAGTCTCAGAATGAAAGAATGTATGTTGTAAAACGCTTTGTCTCCAAAACCCCCAAATAAGTAAAGAAATACCCTAGGTGAGTACTGGGTCATAACGAGTTCACTGTTTCACCATTTTGATGAAAGCAGTGGAACAGTCAGGTCTAAGGTACCAGGTGTTTTGGAAGTTTCCACAGCCAGAAAATTGGATGACACAACAACATAGCCATACTTATTTTTTCCTGCCATATGGATCCTTCTAATTTTTTATATGAAGACTCTTGATGTCTCATTTAAACCAAGGACAAGTAGACAAACTAGAACAACCCAAGCACTGCAACTGCTGGTGCCCAGTACTGCATTACTGGTGTTATCAATGTAACCAAGCAGGTCATGGGCATCGACATACAGGTTTGGGGAAACTGGATGCTCTAACACAGACCTGAGCCTCTCAAATGACCATTGAAAAGATGTTGATTAACACAGAATGTCTGAAAATATTGATGTTCATCTATTCATTTGTGAACAATTTTCAGAGGAATGAACAGGAATTTCCACAAAAGTGGAGGTGGAGGAGGTGTGCATGTCACTACATTCACCTTTGGAAAGGTTGCTTCTTCTAGACAGACTTCCTTCTTTGCTTTGATAATGGATATTACGGGAAAAGCCAAGTTTCCCATATTGTAAATTTAGCTATGCTCATACTACCGTGGAATTTTACCACAGTGCCCAACCAGACTGTTTCTCTCTTTTCATTAAACTAACAGTAAAATGTTAGGGATTCTTAAATGAAATAGCTAACGGACTCATTTCTGGAATAGTCACTGACCTATATACTCAGAGAAATAAGAGAGCTTTGATGTCAGGTTAGGAATAGAGAGATGCATTTGACTGTCTAAGCTCAGAAGGACAGATAAAGCTGGGGGTGAGCCTTGGTGGATTAATACCATTAGGGATATTCATGATGTGATAGTGACACTTTTACTAAAGGGTGAAAAGCAGTGCTTTACTTTGGAAATATAATTTTCCCTGATACTTTAACAGCTATAACTCTGGGATGATCATTATCCTTTGTTCACATCTTAAATTCATTATTATTTTTCCACAATGGAACCTATTGAGATTTCCATATTATATTTCTAAATTGTTCTTGGAGGAAAGAAGCAGAATACAGTCATTCAGAACAAATGAGAACTGATAATTAAAAATAAATACTTCAGCAATTGCAAGGTGGTTCAATTAAACCAACAAAGAGAACCAATTGTGATTGATCCACTCAAAGTCATAGTATATTGTTACAAATTAGATTTGAATTGTGTCTCGTTGGGAACAGGCAAGGTTGCAAGTGCCAAATAAAGAATTTGAATGATGAATTACTTGCATCCAGCCTTCACCTGTTTTCAAGGGAGAGCTGATGTTAGTGTACCGACTTTGCACCGGTTCTTCCACTACGATTTCAATAGCTTTTTTCCCAGGGTTTATTTATGTATTTATTTTATTTGCAGTGGTTAATTTTGCTGATGATTAGCCAGACTCTATGCATAAACTCACGCAATGAAGCAAGTAAAAGTCTTACAAAGATAGAAGCATGAGAAGGCAAAAAAAATTATGTCCCTGCTAGTTCTATTCTTCGAGAACAGTTACATGGAAGACTGACAGACATAGACAGACTGCTGTCAGAATTAAAAGCTGTGAGTGTTATCTCATCAATGATCCAACAGCTTTATATAGTTTTTGTTCGCAGAAGATTTCATGCACTTTTTTCCACAGGTAAAGATTTATTTGAATAAAAGGATCTTAGAATGGTATGAGATAGACATTGCACCATCTGATTTTTTGACTTAAGGACACAGGACTAAATTCTTCCCCTTCTTTATGTGATGACTGAGAAGAGTCACACACTTCAGAAAGGCAGTAAGAAATCTCACACACTGAGCAAGAAGTTACTTAGATATCCCAGTTTCTGAAATTCCAGCCTGCTTTGAGCTCTTAAGGCCAATCCCAAGAGATCTTTTGATGTGTCTGAAACCGACGATAAGAATTCACTCCAGAGAAATACTAGGTACCATCACAGCTGTATCTCACCATTAAAACATGACCAGAAGAGCTATTGCTACCTTGTTTTTCTGTAACAAAAAGGCGATTATAATATTCAGATAAGAGGAAGTGCAAGAGCCAGATTCTTTTCTTCTAATTTGAGGAATTTAAAATTTATGATTTCTACCTCAGGAGGCAGTTTCCTCCTGGAAAGGAACAGCCATTCTAACATATTACTCCGAAGAAACAACATGCTGCAACTTTATTGGTGAAGTTAGACCATTGTCTAGAAAAGAAGGTAAGTTAAGCAAGTTTTTCTCTAGCAAAATAAAAAAACAAATCTAGAAATAAACATATTTAATATGAATTACTTGATTCAACAATATTGCCATGACATGATGTCAGAAAAAAAGAAAATATATAAAAAAAATTCCAGTTGTGAGGTATCACTTTCTTTTCTGCAAATCACTTTCATTGTCTTCCACTCATTAGCAGCAAACAACCTCACTCTGTGTTAATGCAGAAGGATAAAGTTCAATATGTTTTCCTGCTTCCTCCTCTGTATGAGATATTTACTTTCAAAAATAATTACTGAAAATCAATTGTCCGTAACTGAACTAAGAGATTGTACTTGTGAAGGCATTTTGGGAAATGCAGTCATTTGAGTTGTAACATTTGTGCTTGTCCAGTCAATAGAAGATGATTTTTTATAGTATGTCTATTCTTTCTTTTTTAACTGCTTTTACTTCTTTCATTAGAAGGGAAACATAATATAAAGTGATCACACAACCTTCAGAAGCAGTTTTTGCAAGATGATTTGTCAGGAACAATGAATGGAATATTCCATTCCATTAAGTTAGAAGAATCTTAATTGATACTCAAGAGCAAATTCTTTGACAAAAGGAGGGTTTTTACAAAGTTCTACCTTATCCTGAATATTATTCAGTTTAGTGGTGCTAAATATCAGAACGTAAAATAAGCTGTATTTTCAGCTGGGTCTGAGGGAGTAATAATTTCTATAGAAGTACCTTCTTAGATGTGTTTCAAAACAGAAGCATAAAGGAAGCAACAACTAATAGGGAAACATATAAAATGTCAGACCGTTCATCCTCTCTGCCTCCACCCTCCCATCATGCTTCAGAGTCCATCTGAATGACTTCCAATATACTATTATCTTGTCTTTTTTATATACATAGTGATAACTCATGTATTTCATATCATATTTGTTTTTTAGTTTTTTTCCCCCTAATGGAGTTGGTTTATAGGTCTGTATCTATAGCAGGATGAAGGAAAATTCTTTTTATTTTAAAATTAATTTTCTTCTTAACAGTACTGCTGACATTACTAAGTTATTTTAAATTAGAGAAATTAAAAATGCAGTACTTCGGCAAATGCCAAGAATCACCTAGTCCATCCTGCTTTCTAGGAAGCATAAGAATATGTACTGAACAGCGATGGAAACGATTGAAAAATCTTGCTGATTATCTCAAAATCTTCCTCATAGCAGAAGCCATCTTCTTGGTCATGTTGCTCCTACTAATTTCTTACTGTTAGGAATTAAGTTAGCCATCTGTCCCTTTCTCTGGGGTCACTGCCATCATTGGCAAGATTCCAAAACTCTTGCCAAGGTTTTTACTATTTCTTCCCTCACTATTTCCTCTTCAGACTCAAGGATATAATTTGTGTAGGCCTGGAGGAGCTCTGTCCACTTAAAACATCTATAATTCCCTTTGAATATTTTGCCACCTCTGCCCTCAGGAAATTTCCTGCGTTCCTCTTTAGAATATGAAAAATCTTGCAGCAAAGACCGGCTGATGACATTTTCTATCTTGCCCTCTGATCGTTTGTTGTCCCATACTTTATCCTATTTTAAGCAGGATTTCAGCAAATCTCTCTTCCCAGCCTTCTTCCTTACCTGTCTCCCTCTTTCATCTGCCTTTGTCTTCCGTAAAAAGTATTTCAGAGGTTTAGTGGGAATACTTCTGTTTGTTGACATCTTTTGTCCCTTTTCACTGAGTCATCACAGTAACAGGACAGGCAGTTGGGAGGTGGAAGTTGAATTGTTCAGTTTTCTAAGCACTCCCTTCCTTATGTTATTAAGACTATCATCTAGACTAGTTCCTTACTGATATATAAAACAGAAAACCAAATGTGTACTTGCACACCAAGATCCCGTTGCTTATAATTTTTTGCCCCCAGTGTCTTTAGTTTCTGGTTTTAACGCTAGATTGAGCTAGACTGATCTGGTTTTAATCAGCTTAATTTTTATGTAAAAAGCAATTTGTAGTTTTTTAAAAAAAATAAAACAAATAATCATGTGGCTAAAACAACTTGCTACGATATATGAAAGTAATGCTACATCAAGAGATGTCTTAAAGATCATTGACATTAAATTCTCAAGCCTATAGTATTATTTCCATTTCTTGTTCACAGCTGCAGTGTAGAAATCAATGCAAAAAGCCAGTATAGTCTACTCTTTGCTATCTGTTTCTTCTTCAAGCACTCCTCACATACAAAATGCAGTGAGACTCAAAAATCCAAAAGCCTCAAGTCAGCAAAAGTGCTGTTTCACCTGAAAATCCAGTTCAGGGGGAAGAAGTTAATCTGCCACTAAAATACTGTCACAACCCGTAGGACACTGTGCCACGGAAACTCAAATTTACATATGGCTGTAGGGCAGAGTGGGAGGAACGTTTTAACCAACTGCACTTAGAGAGATTTTAAAGAGCTAGGACATGTTAGTGCCACCTGAAACATTACAAGTTTATTACGAATAAAATGCTCTCATCAAGCTCAGAGTTTTCATCTTGTTGGTTGAACCAAAAGCGAGCAGACAATTAGCCCTACATAAGTTATTTTCTGGCTCAGTAAATTCTGTTATTCTTACGTTGGGTAAAGATGTGAAGAACACACCCACTTCTGATGCTCTCTACATACCTACACAATACTAGACACCTTTGTGTTCAAATGCCTCATACATAATGTATAATTATCCCTGTTTTACTGAGGAGGAAGAGATATTCAGAGATATGCTCAAGCCACAGTCAAAACCTAAAAGCTTAACTAAAGTTTCTGAGCTTTTGCATGGTCCTTGACTTTCCTTAACATAATGTCTGTTGTAGCTACAGATACAAAATCAGCAGATGCTTCTGTGCAGGTAGGAAGTGAGGTTTTGGTAAGTTAAACCAATGAAGCACTCCATGGAAGATTCACTCTGTTCAAGATTTACTCAGCGCTGGTGAGGCCGCACCTTGAGTGCTGGGTTCAGTTTTGGGCCCCTCACTACAAGGACGTTCAGGGGCTGGAGCGCGTCCAGAGAAGGGCAACGAGGCTGGTGAGGGGGCTGGAGAACAAGCCCTGTGAGGAGAGACTGAGGGAGTTGGGGTTGTTTAGCTTGGAGAAGAGGAGGATGAGAGGAGACCTCATCACTGTCTACAACTCCCTGAAAGGAGGTTGTGACGGGGTGGGTGCTGGGCTCTTCTCACAAGTGACAGTGATAGGACAAGAGGAAATGGCCACAAGTTGTGCCAGGGGAGGTTTAGACTGGATATTAAGAAGAATTTCTTTACTGAAAGGCTGGTCAGGGGTTGGAACATGTTGCCCAGGGAGGTGGTGGAGTGACCATCCCTGGAGGTGTTTACAAAACATGTGGTTGAGTTTCTTAGGGACACTGTTTAGTAGGCAGACAGGCACAGCTAGACTCGGTGATCTCAGAGGTCTCTTCCAAACTAATGATTCTATGATTTTATGATTCTATGATTCAAGTTCACTGAACTTGCACCAGAAATCTCAGATTTTAATCCAGTAGCCTATATAGCTCAAGTTTTCTGATTAGGTGGTGTGTTAGTCCTACATTTATCAATACTGGATCCAGGCATTTCCAAATCACCTACAGTAAAAATTCAGGTTGAATCATGCATCAACACAGAATTAGATTCATAGCATTATAGAATCATAGAATCATTAAGTTTGGAAATTACATCTAACATCACCCAGTCCAATCATCAGCCAAACACCATCATGCTTACTAAACCATGTCCTGAAGAGCCACATCCACACACTTTTTGAACATCTCCAAGGAAGGCAACTCCACCACTTCCCTGGGCAGCCTATTCCAATGCTTCACCACTCTTTCAGTATGAGTTTATTTCTAATACCAAATCTAAGCCTCCTTTGGCACAACTTGAGGCCATTTCCTAATCTTATTGCTTGTTACTTGAGAAGAGACTAGCAGCCACTTGGCTACAGCCTCCTTTCTGGTTACAAAACTGCTGAATTAGACAGTGTATATGATATGTTTTTATTGGTTTTATATTGGGTACATGAAAACACGTGATACCTCTTGTAGCTCAAGTAAAGTGCATGTGTAGATTGGGATTGGCCTGGAATTAGTTCTACTGGAATACTATCCACACACACAAGAAAAATATATTGTTTGATTGTTTCAACACTTATAGTGATTCTATTTCAAGTATTTCACATAGTTACAGCAGTAATATACCACGTTCTTTTTTTTTAATTCCCTCCCACCACCCCCCCCCCCTCTTCTGAGTTATGTCACAAATTTGGGCCCATTGAAATTTGGCTGCCTACAGAAACATATAGCAAATATCTTTTTACTCTTCATATCACCACTTATTGTCACTGCAGTTAAATCTCTTTTGCTTAAAAAATCAGTAGAGTCCTTAGCAGACCCTGTGGCATTCCCTGGCACTCTGCTTTTTGGAACTGATTCCACACTTGAGACACTTTCTTCTTTGGTTTCAGAGCTTCCTGACAGTGTACACAAAGCTGACATTTTGACTGCAGAAATGAGGACAAGGCACTTTGGAGGGGAAGGAACAGGGCCAGGCCAAAAAGCTGGAAAGAACCCAGGCAATTTAAGCTTCCTTTTCCCACTGCTTCTCTCTTATTGCTGCAAACACACCACCTCTTGCTCAGCAACAGCACCGAAAGAGCAGAAGGCTGTGCAGGTAGGAGGCAGCGACTGACTATTCAAGCAATGTACTGCATGTCCTCAGCTGCCATCTCAGGCAGTCTGTCATTGTAGGCTACTGTTTACTTTGCCTGTGACTAAATAAGCCCTGTTGGTTCGGCTTAAACTATTATTCTTTCCCAGTGGAGGGGCTTGATGAAAATTACCGCTTCCCTCACAAAGTTGCAAAGTTTCACTGCAGAATGTTTCCTATAAGTACTTCTAAATGCTCAGAAGTATTTTAAAGATCTGTGGTATTGCATAAATATCAAAAAGGGAAGGATTCAGATTAACAGCCCCGGGGCTGAGGATTGCTGATTGTAAAATAATGATAAAGTTCTATAACTTGATTTTATTTGACTCTTATTGTCTTGCCTACAGAAATGTACTGGTTTGGGTGGTTACTTAATCGTTACTACTATAGTTCAGGAAAACTTCCATTTCAGGGTAAAAGAAGAGTTTGCAGCTCTGCTCTCTGAACACAGTGATGTTCCACTGCATGCTAATACATGTACAAGAATTATGCTGATGCTATATGCCACGTTGCCAGGATACTTTTGCAAAATGTTTTCCTTTGACTGTCAGTTGAAAATGGTGTGAAATAGCTGTTATTTGAAGTATTTCAAACTGCCGTTCACCCATAATCCTTTAAGTAGCACAATAGCTAGAAAGCATGAAATAGAACATCAAAATCTATATGAACAATGCTTACTATTAATATTATACCTACAGGATGATTTCAAATCCCTCAGTGAGCTAAGAGAGAGGTATAAACCCCTGAGGTACAATTCCTTTCAAAATTCCCATGCACTAGTTCTGTCTCCCACCATCTGCTTTATAGGACTGCACTTTCATATAAAATGAAGTTTTAGTCTTGTAGGTTACAAAGAAAAAATAGGACTCAGCCACAAGACCCATTATGTACCCACTTTATAAGGCAAGAGTAGATCTTGCAAACCAATTTCCCCACAAAAATCCATTTTTGAACAAAATGTCAAAATTTCTCAAGTCTGCTTTGCTCTTCAGTAGGCTACCAGGAGTCACAGCATTCAAGGTTTCAAAGATTGTCTTATTGTCATAAATCTCAAAAGCTCACCTAAAATACCAAGACAAAAATTCTACTTATATCACATAGAGCACAAAGTGCTCTGGGCAAGGAAGAGCTATGGGGAAAGGCAGGGGATGAACTGAACGCCTTATACTGGACATTGCTTTCCAGTGAAGTGCAAAGCGATACACAAATCCCAAGGTTACTTGGCTGACAACAGTTGCAAAGTCTGAGATTTAGACAACAACACAACCCAAGAGGGTATAACTTCTCTGGTTAATTTATCTTCAGCATGTAAGAGAGCAATCCTTGCTTCACCAATCCCTCCCCAGTCACAGCCTTTTTTTACCCTGTTACTGCAAGAGGCTGAAGAGCTTAGATTATCACGGGAGAAACCATAGGTTAGGGAGAGCACTTGGTACTGTGCAAAGCTCAAACTGCTTTACATAACTCTTAAACACAGATACTAAATATGCTGTGTGAGCTATTACTGTCATTATCTGTAAAATCACACTTAGGCAGACAGTCTGGCTGACTGAAAAGATGTATGAAATCTTTTTCATCCTCCTTGGTGGCCCCAAAAGTAAAGAGATCTAAAATCGCTGCTCTTTACCTTTTGTCTGATAATTAAATTTCCATTCTGCTAGCATGAGCCAAGAGATCACAACTCAGCCTGATGACACAGTGTAAAAGTGAATTGGAAAACTCCATGTAAACAAGTTATCTTTGTGTGTAATAGAAAATCTGGGGAGCCTGTGCACACAAGATGACTGTGTAAGCATTAATTCACAGAATGACAACAAGAGAAAAAGCTAAAGCAAAAGGTAAACAAAAGATTAAATGGATTCTTTTTCTTTAATATTCATAACATGATACAGAGTGTATGAACATGAATTATTGAAGTAATCCTGACATATCGGTGATACAGTTTTTAATGTAGGTTCTCATCTCCAAGGGCTGTAAGGATTGGTGGATGTTCAGTAGCTCTCACTAGTTTTGCCTTAATTGTAAAAATGGTTTCTGTCTGCTTTTGTGCTCTCTTCCAGTTCTGAGCACATAAGCTGAACTCAATTTTGCTCTGAAACCTGGTGACTTTCTGCCAACAGTGAACGATCCTTACTTGTGCCAAAAGCTGAAGATTACCAAAACAGGAGGAGGTAAAAATCCAGTGAGATTATGTATAGTATATCTGCATGACTGGAAAGATGATGCCATCCCTCTGTTCTGGCCAGAGGTAGCCTTTGACAGTGCAAGCAATTGGCAAAATTGCCAAAGACACAGGGTAAAATTCTGTTTCATGACCCCTTTTCTGCACAGTATTTGCTCCACCTCTACTGGGTTTCTCTATAAGTTAATATAAAGAAATGAGTCAAGATTAGTTTTACGCGACACCAGACATTCATTGCTGCACTGATTTTCCAATATTTCTTTTCAGATGGACCAATACTAAAGGTATAACTGCAACCAACTGATGAGGACAAGGAAAGGAACTGTGCATGTTTATGCTTCACTTAGCACGGATTACATTCTGCCATTCAGTCTGCATGACGCAATGGTAGTGAATAATCCACTACAAGTAAGAATCTAGCTGCCATTTCTGTCTAAGACCAGATTATGATGCTGGTGGCAAAATTGTTTCTGGAAAAATAGACCATTCTTGAATCCCTGAATACAACAGAAACAATTAGCATTATTTCCTCGTTGAAAAATACACACTTACTTTCCTGATAATCATGCTCCCTTCTATCTGCTTTTCCCCAAGAAAAAAACTTCTTTCATTCTGGGATTCCTCGTAGTTCCAGGTACACTCGCCTCTTCTGCTGTGACTGTCCACCTTCTTCTGTGACCCACGGCTCCTTCTGTCATGTGTGGTTATGTATCAATGCACATCCAGGCCAGTGAAGCAATCAAGGACAGCCATTCTGTCCTCTTCTAGTTTTTCACCAATCACAATTTCCCTTACAGTCCAATGCATATTTAATTGTTCTATGATTTATTTCCACCTAAGGTGTAAGCACACCCATTAACTCCAAAGATTTCTGTGATTGCCTATAGATCATGAACGTACTTTCAGGACGCTGTCAAATATTTCAGCATCAGATTGCTGTTGCAGATAGGATGGCTGGCATTTTAAAGTCATCTTTATTCCTTTTTTTCCTCTATGCCCACTGCACAAGGATTATTTCTATCAAGTTTTGTATTACAGTGTGTATTTCCTGTACTGTTTAAGGTTATGGTCAGTGGTGCAAAGTCGAACCGGGAGCCAGTCTCCAGTGGTGCACCCCAGGGAAAAATACTGGGGTTAATATTGTTTAACATGCTCATTAATGACACGGAGGGTGGGAGTGAGTTTGCAGATGATGCAGAACTGGGATAAGTGGCTGATAGACTGAGTCTATCTCGACAGGCTGGAGAAACAGGCAAATAGGAATAGGATGAAGTTCAGCAAAGGGAATTGCCGAATCATAATATCATAGGATCACAGAATAGTTTCAGTTGGAAGGGACCTTAAAGATCATCCAGCTCCCCCCGGTCATGGGGAGGGACATGTCTCACTAGACTACCAGGATGGGGACTGACTGGATAGAAAGCAGATCTGGAGATCCTAGTGGACAGTAAGTTGAACATGAACCAGCAACATGCTCTTGCAGCAAAGAAGGCCAACAGCGTGCAGGGCTGCATGAGGAAAAGCATTGCCCACAGGTTGAGGGAAGTGATCCTTCCCCTCTGCTCCACACTGGTGAGACATGCCTAGAGTTCTGGCCCCACTTCAGGGCTCCCCAGTACAAGAGAGACACAGACATACTGGAGAGAATCCAGTAGAGACAATTAAGGGACAGAAGCATGTCTCCTATGATGAAAGGCTGAGAGTACTGTACAGCCTCGAGAAGAGAAGGCTCAGGGGATTTCTCATTGAAGTGAATAAATACCTGATAGGAGGAATAAGAAGAAAGAGTCAGGCTCTTCTCAGTGGTGCACAGTGAAAGAACAAACATCAATGGGCACAAGCTGGTGTATTTATGTTTAAACACAAGAAAAAAAAAATCTGTGTGGGCAATTAAACACTGAAACAGATTGCTGAGAGAGGCTGTGAGGTCTTGATTCTTGGAGATATCCAGAAACCAGATGGACATGGCCTCCACCAGACTTCTTAGTTGACCCTGTTTCGAGCAGGGAGCTTGGACTTGATGATCTTCAGAAGTCCCTTCTTTTCAGTTTCCTACTGCACTACCCATCATGATGTTTGTATTGCATATCAGAAGTTTCTTCTTACTTTTCTCCATCTTTTCAGCCTGACAGTCCTTATAGAAGGACCGAGTCCTCTAAAGTAGGAAAAATGCTGCTAGTCACTAGAGTTTCCATCCACTTAGCAGCTACATACTTTCCAGGCAAATTATTTACTACATCACAGTTCTTAACTGAAGTAACTTCAACAACTTCAATAACTTCAGGGCCTTAATACCAAACTAAGAGCTGCAGCAACCTGTGGAGTTATGGCCACTCCTACAAACACCAGTACGTCAAAACATTGAAGGATCTAGATTTTGTTTAACCCATAAATTCACAAGTCTGGAGGATAATATTCACATAAGCTATTAGATAGTAACTAAGTATATATCTTTTTTCCCCACAGAAACAGCAACTGGCTAGCAATGGTGTAAGATTCTCTTCGTGCGTGTCCAGCTACTTGTTTCTATGTGTCTGTGGCTCAAATAAACTGTCTGGTCACACTTCAGTGGAGATTTCTCTTCCTTTGGGTGGAGGGAAGAATAGCAGTCATTTGTACACCTTTTTTCCTTGTAAAGGAAGACAATAAATTTCTGATTGCAAATTGGGCCTTTCAAAGCAGGATCAATAATTCTGTTATTTAAATGGAGGCCATGAAAATTGCAGGATTTGGGGAAATCCCAGAATTTGTCAGTAAGAAAACATCTTTATTTTAAGTATAGCGTGAATTGAATAACACAAAATTCTGTCTCAGAAAGGTAACTTGATTCCATGGAAATACCTAATCCTTTCTCCATAAAGATATTAACAGAACAAATAATGTTTGACTAATCTCTAACATATGCCAGTGCTTGAAGAGTTAATAAGCAAACATAGTGCAAGTAAGAATGTTAACATGGGATTTTATACAACTTAAGGGGACTAACATAGAAAATAAAACAATTCTGCCTGTGTAAGAAGACTGTATGCAACAAGGGCATAGTTCATACAGATTCTCATTGAAACTTCCATCAGAAACCACATTTAACACTGATACAGGTAATTTTTCAGGAAATAACAATGCTGTGTTCTCTGACATATTTATATATTTCTTTTAAGGGTTTCTGCTTATAATGACATCAAGTTGCTCACTTTCAAAATTAATCTTTTCTGCAATTATCTCCTAGTGTTTATAATAAGTATAAGAGGTTCGATGCAAGGTGAATACAAGTTGGTCAGGGAACTTGTTAATTTTGCACGTTTTCAGTCCTGCCCTGTCTCAGTTTCTTAACTTTATCCCTTCAGCTTTCCCTTCAACCTGTACGTGCTTCTTCCATGCCTCTGTCATCATCTTAACTTTCACCTTACACCTACTATCATTACCCATTGCTCAGAGAATCCTCATTTTAAGTGTCAAGTAATCACACAGCAGTGCTTTTTGATATTTTAAAGTTGTTTTTTTCTTTCAAAATATGAAATAAACCACAAAAATTTTGCAAAACTTGACATTGTTTCTTAAGTCTGTGTCTTTTTTTCGTAATTTTTTCTTTTTAAAAGGAAGAAAAAGGTTTAGTTTGCAAGGGAATAAAACTATAATCTCAGGATTTTCATTTAAAAGACATACTTTAAATCCTTCAGAAAACATTTCATAAATACCTTCAAAACTTGAAATAATATTTTTTCAAATTAGGAAATGAAAACTACTCAAATGTATTTGTTGAAAAAAAAATCCTAACCTATCTCAAGCCCTTCTTGTCAGTCCTCCATATTGTGAAGTGGTCAAAATTTCTCATAATTGCTGGTAGTGCTTTAAAGAAGTTAAAATTACATTTGGAAGATGAAATTTTCTCCTTTAGAAGGTTGTACTAGAAAGAAAGAGAGAGAAGTGGACTGACAAAAGCTCAAGACAATGATGGTGAGTGTTTAATATGCAGCAATAAAAAGGAAGAAAAAATTTCAAATGCCCTTTTGTAATCTTCTGGGTTTCACTTTACTTTGATTCAACTGTGTTATTGCACTCATGCCACCTGCTAATTTGCAAAATTGCACACCAGTTCTCCTCCCACTGTGTCAGAAGTTGGCATGTGGAAAATACTTTCCTTACTGACTTTGAAGATGATGAAATGGAAGAAAGCCTCATTTTTAATCATCTTTACACTTTTTGAAAGTTTTAATCCAGGTTTTACCTAAAGGATGCAATTCATACTCAGTTTTAGTAAACCTACCAGTCATCCCGTCCTATTAATTTGAAAATTCATAGAATATCCTGATTAAAAGTTCTGGACAACCCCACAGCTTCCCAGATATTTTTGTTTACATTTGTGCATTGAGGGTGGCATGTTAAAAAGATAATGACATGGTCCACATGGCCCCAACTTTGCTCCTGTTAAAACTTCACCTACCTAGAGTATCACCCTGGACTTTCATGTTCAAATCTAAAGAAAATAGCAGTTTGCCTGGCGTGTACAATGAATGTAAGAAGCGTGGCAGAAAATAAAAGGAATTTCAATTTCCATTTCAACTAGAATCTGAATTCTTTCCTGAGGACTTTCCAAGTTCTTCTTGTCCAAGTCAAGAGAATATTTCCGTCTTGCATTCAGCAAAACTTATTGCTGATCCTTGCTATTCATTTTCCTATGCTCTGTCATTGATTTCACCCTTCAACATACCCTTTATGAATGACCTTTCTGTTTTGTTCCAAGAGTATTAGTCAGTCTTCATTCACAAAATTCTCACATGATGGAAAATTAAAACATTTAGATAACAGCTCCTATATGGATTGAGTACACAATCAAGAAAATAACAGGCAAAAATTAAGTCAATCACCCCATAAAGCTCAGGAAAATTAACATTTCTATAAATAGACTTCATGGAAAATTTAGGATTCAATTTCAATATCATAGTCATTTTATTCAAGAAAATAGTAATGTCAGGTAAGTGCAGCCAACATATCTCCAGAATATTATCTGTGTTACAAATTTTATTACATAACCCAAATATGTGTTTCTATGGCAAACACATCTGGCCATAACATGAAATTGAAACAAATTCCGGTAGCAGTGCCACCAAAATAATTCACTCTAGTGATGGGAGGAAATGACTCTTAATCAAAGAAGGAACTGCTAGTAAAAATCCTTCATATCCTGTTTCTGATACTGATATTCTGTGCCATTTTCTGGAAAGTCACTGAATTAGTTTTATTAATGATAAAGTAGAGATCATGATACTTCCTTCACAGGAGAGTTGTGAGGATGCTCATTAAGTGCTTTGTATCTGCAAGAAGTCGCTGCACAACTACAAAGAATCTACAGTTTTCTATCATTTCTATTATGAATAACTGATCTACCTGCTTGCTTCTATAGGACAGCTATTCACTTATTGCTCCTTTATGGGACATAAAGTAGTTGTTCTATTAAACAACAGTAAAATTTAAATCTTACAGATATTTTGAAGTGCAGCAATATGGAAAAGGGGGGTGGGTGTGGGAAGTAGACTGCCCCCGCCATCAAAGTATATCCTTTGCACATTCCTGGCACTACATCAAGGTTAAGTTAAAAGCAGCACTCGAAGGCAGTTGCATGTGGTAGATTGTACAACAAGGCTCATTAGCCAATGGTGAGTCTTATGTAAAGGTCTTTAATGTGGTACAATGGCATTTTTCAGTCTCTTTTAAAAGGGAAAAAGTTAATAATGTGAAAGTTTTATTACTTTTCTTCTTTTAAAGAAGTGCCTTTTTGTAGTGAAACATTGTGGCTAGTTAGAGCAAAAGCTCAGGGAATTTCCTTCACTCTGAGAATGACTGTAATTATACAAGGGGAAGGGACCACAGCAGTAAACTGGCAACACACCAAGGTCTTAACCCCTGAGACAGGAGGTGGAGAAATAGGTGTTAGCAGTCTTACACAAGTCCTTAAAGCATAAACATATGGTAAATCCATTACCTAAACTACAAAGAATGGAGCCTTGCTAATAAACCTATTTACTACGTTAAATAAATACTGAAAGTGTTTAAAAAAGGCGAGCTGTGTGACTTTTTAAAATCAAACATTTTTCACTTGTCAGAATTTGTTGTTGGGAATCTGTGAAACATGATGGCCCTTCCAACCCCATGAACACCCACAGTCATGTTCTCCCCCCTCACTCCCCTCTCAGTGCTCACCACCACCACACAAAACCAACAGCATTTATTTGTGAACTGCCTGTACCAGCGTCTGCCCTGACACTGTTCTCCATCACCCAACTTAGCTGCTGCCACTCATGATGTATAATAAAACATAGGTGGGATTCAAGCATATTTATCACCTTGTAGTCCAGCCCCGTGTTCCGTGGCATGTTTGATTTTATCCAGCATAAATAAGGTCTAATTTCAGAAGCAATAATATTAAGTAGGAAAAAACTACAAATCTTCTCGTGTTTTTAGAAGTGGCATACTGCCAGTAGCCCTAGCAGCAATTCCAGTGAATATTTTTGCACCACCCTTATTAAAAAATATTATTAGGAAGATAATAAAGGGCACAAAGCTAAGAAGAATTGTGTTTTACAAAACTAGTTAAACTGACAGTTGCTTTGCCGAGTAATTGCCCTTGTGCAAGATATGGAACTGGGATATCCAGGACTATGTTTTAAGCCTCCCATAGTTGTTTCTTGGATTTGTAGAACAGAGGTGGCATTGATCTAAAGTTAATTGAAGTCAATGAGATGATTCCCTGCATAGTTCCCTACCCTTTTAAATTGGGTGCTGTGGACATATTTGGCACAGCATTGTGGTAATTTTTCGATCAGGTGTCGTCTCCTCACTGTGGTGGCTACTCAGTGCTACCCCTCTCTCCTGCAGAATTCACAATAGTTTTACCTCTAATTTAACAGCCTGTGACTGACTACTCCTTTCCTGCTGCCAGTAACAGATGTGTTCATGATGCAATTTCTGTTGCAACAGGTTCAAACAAAGTATTATTCAGGAGAAAAAGTGAGGAAAAAAATTTTGATTTCATGTGCCTTTTGAAAGTCAGTGATATTTGGTCTTTAACTCGACCTAAATCTGTCTAAATGTATGCCCAAACACAAGCCACTTGTTCTCCAGCAGTGTTTATGGCTACGGAAGCAAGGTGGGAGATCTATTACTTTTGCCCATACTACCCATCAAACCGCCCTCTGTAAATACACAGTCAAACATTAACGATGACCCTCATCTGCTTCAGGTTCATTAGCGGAGATTCCTGCGTCTACATGGAATGGCACTGACATCTAGCATGGAGCCCTAGTGCTAGCAGAGTGGAGAGTACCAGATTTAAAAGTACCCAACTATTATAATTTAAAAACATGTTATTTCAGAAGATAGGTAATCAGCTGCAATTTTCCGAAAGTGCTTCAAATTATGTAATTATGATGGTTTTATTTGGAAAAAGGGAAAAGGTCAGTATAAATTTGCAGTTGTAACCATTAGTTATATGATTTTGGAAGAGTGGCAATACATAAATAGTTACCTTGTGGTAATATTATGTTACGAGTAATCTATTGTTTAACAAATGCTGAGGGAAAATTATTTTCTTTTGCATTAAAAATATATCAAAGCAAAAAAACAGTCTATGTAGATTATAAGGGTTCATTATTTTAAACAGCATCATTATTTGTGATGAACTCTTGTCCAGCTGCTGATGTGACTTTCCTGTATTAACTGACAGCATCAATATTGTACTGCACTCAAAATGAAACCGGTAAATTCAGAAACCAGGTAAATGTTTTAAATAATGCCATGGCAGATCTTTTGAAGTATTTTATACATATGAGTATACCAGGAGCTCTACAGACACCAGCTGGTATTGGAAAAGGCATTTCTTTGTGTTTTGAAACTATTTCAATAATGCAGAAAAACCCTCCACATTTGGTGAAAACTTTGGAGCAGTTTGGAAAGGTTGTCTCAGAAAGCTCTTTCATTTTCTCTTCTCTCTTTTTTTTTTTTTTCCAAAATTCACCAATTTTAGCCATCACAGATTCTTGATACACACAAAAAAACCCTGGAACTAGATACAGAATAAACCAGAGCTGTGAAAGGTGATCGATAAGCATCAGGAGTTATAAAGATGTTATTAATTCTACAGGTTTTTCATATGACATAATATGTGCAACGGTAATGAAGTAGATCTTGCTGATATCTGGCTGGGAGAGCAGCACCACCTTTACTGGTCTCCAACGATCCTGAACATACATGTAGCATCTGAGGGTGTTCACGGAGAGGAAAAGGCATCTTCTTTTTACCACCACTCCCTCCAAATGTGCACAGGGTGACAGCAGTCATTTGTTCAATAGTCATTTGAAGCTGTCACTTCATCTAGGCAGAATAGAGTGAAAACCCTCCGGCCAAACACAGGCATTTGCAGATGAGCTACTTACGCAATAAAATAGGGTGTGTTTCACCCAAAGGTTAGAAAGAAATGAATTACTTGCTGGAAATGCCCTTGTCTGTGGACTATAAAAAGAACCAGTGTGGGCAGCCCAGAGGTAACCAACCACCTATATTACAGACTTCTAGAGGTGTCATGAACCTTGCCTGGAACGAAGCGAGTGCCGTGTTTCTGTGAAGTCTCATGAGAATCTGTGGGGTAAGAGAAGTTAATCTCCTCTCTGTCCAGAGATGGTCTCCCATGGGCAACGCCTATGACAGGCTGATGCAGCAGAACCCCCTTCTTATCTCAAGTCATGGAAACGAGCAGCAAAGGTAGCCTGCTGCCTTTACACGTGGCTGGTGCTAACAGCCCAGGAGAGCCCTGCTGGGGCAGACAGCAGAGCCAAAAGTGGACATACTAGTTCGTTTAGTTCTGAGGTTGACTTTAGATTATTATAATCGTGCCTAAAATTATTGTAGTTTCTCTATGATCTAAATATCCCATATGGAAGTGCTATGAAGGTCTTATTGTTATTATGCACAGTAAGTTGGAGCCAGATGTACACTACAAGAGATCTCTTTCAGGCACATAGCATGAAATCTGAAAGCAGCAGTTTAGCTGAGTGATCCACAAAATCCCCACATAACCACTTAATCACATAGGAACTTGCAAGGTGCCTTAACTGTTTATATATTCCACATTAAGCAAGTATTGGATAAAACCAGAAATATTGAGGGAATGACTGGAACCCAAAAACATTCTTCCCTCGGTGAAGTAACCTAATCTTTTGTTTGCAGAGTTAACCCGGCTTTTGCTTACTCTCTTTAATCTGATAAGATATAAAAGCCAGTCATCTCAGATCCTCAGCAAGCTCTGTAGTTACTAAGCTCTTGTGTAAAAAGCACGTAGCTCTGCCTCCTCTGGCCATGCCCTAAAATACATATAAAATAGCTGCCTGTACTCTAAGAGATTTCTTATTGTAAGGCTTCACTTGTTTTTTTTTTCAAATTTAGCCTTCAGAGACATCTAGGTCAAGGCTGAAGGTAGGCATCTAAGCTTCATAGGCTTTTCCTTTTTTTACGTTCCTTGGATGCCTTAAGTTGTCAATAATTTTACTGTCAGCAGAACAGGACGCTGTCCAGTTGGATGTGTTCAGTGTTGAAACCTGTCTGTCTCCTCGTGTTCATTGTTCTTTGAACGTTGATTACTAAGTCAAGTTGGTGAACTGTACTCCTGGAGTGAGCACCAAACCATCCGGAGTGGCAGCAATAGGCAATGATGTGTCTGTGGCAGTTTGGGGGCAGTGTTCTTAGGCTGATTATTCACTATCTCTTTTCCTTCTCGAAGGCAAAGGTTATTTCCCTTCACAGGACGCTTCTGAGGCAAACTGGGTAGCAGCAGTAAGCCTAATCCTGTATGGACAGGACTTTGGAGAACTAAGTGGGATGGGCATATTTCTTTCCTTTGCATAGAGCCTGGCTGTGATGTGTGTCAGCACTCCAGTCTGCAGCGCGTTCTCACACTCGCCCCACCGGGATGGCGGCTCCCAGCAGCACAGGGGCCTGCAGGAAAGCCGCTTCCGTCATAGATTTTACACACAGCACTTCTCTCTTGACAAAAGAGTGACTGGAGATAAACATCACCTGCAATTGTCTAAATGGATTTGAGGTTAACCTTAATCTATGCACTGCAATAGGTATTTGTTTATTCTCTTTTCAGACTGTTTTCACAAGCTGTTTCTAGTTGGGTACCAGAGCTGCTTTTTTTTCCAGCTTCTGTACAAAACCCAAAGCTCTCATCTCTTTGAATGTGTTGTCAGCCATTGCTGCATGTAATTTTCTGGGAAAGAAAATGTAGTTTTCCACAATAAACACAAAAGGATTACTTGTTTAAACAGTTCACATTTTTCAGAAGGAGTCATGATATTAATAAATTCAAAGGTAGTTGTCTGTATGTTCCGAGCAGTGTGTCCTTCTGTTCTCAAGGCACCTGTACTGCTCTATGGACCCATGGGCAGCGATGCACAGGTGCTAGTGAAGCAGAACTGTTACTTACTGCGAATTGAAGCAAAACATAAACGGAAGATCAAATTGTATGTTACATATTTCTGGTAGTAGTCAGGATTTTTTGATTGCTTTTGTTTTCTACAGTCGCATAAGCTGAAAGTCTGATTAAGAAAATCTATATGAAATTTCTTGCTTGTTTAACTCTGTTAGGAACACTGAAGTTAATGCAAAGAATATATTTTTCTGAACATTCTTATTATTCTGGTACAGGAATACATATCAACCATAAAGTCAGCTGATGGTAAAGAAACCTTATTTGTATACATTTTAAATATTAAAATATTAAAAATATTTAATAATTAAAAAGATTAAATATTAAAACAAAAAAAAGAAAAAGAAGAGCAATTACTACAAGGTCTTGGATCCTGCATTTCTTGCAAATACAAAGCACTTACAGTTTTCATTGGGCATTTCAGTTGTTTGAGGAATATAAGACTGGATCCTTAAAATTAAAATTATAATCATGTCTGTGAATGCCATTTTTAAACATGGAAACATACTCCATTCACAGGCAGTTAGAAGAGGGACAGTCAATCTAAGGACATCCAATATTTTCAGTGGAAATGTTGGTTTTTAAAAGGCAAAATTTACTGTTCAATTACATTGTTATGTAACAGTGTTGAAGCAGATTTAGCTGTTAATTTTTCAAAACAAATATACCTTTACATTTTACACCTTTAGTCTGGTTTGTGCTTGATTAAACTTGTTTATAAATAGCTCCCCTCATCTTCCTTACGAACGCTTTGGATTCAGAGACAGCATCTGTTTCTTAATGCAGGCTACTGGAATGAATCTTAGATGCAAAGTTCAAGCAAGGAGTCTGCAACAGAACATTCAGATGAGCTGAGGTCAGAGGTTTGGCTTTTAGGTTCATTGTTCTGTTTTCTTACTCAAACTGTGTACTACATTGCTTACTAATTCAGGCAGAAGAGTCTCTTGAGATTGATTTTGATTTTCTCTTACTTTATAACCTTTCTTGGTGTTTGCAGAAAACCAAATTATGCTCCTAGGAGGAAATGAGTAGGTGCTGTAGCAGGAAAAACTCCTAAACTTATAACTGGTATGAAAGAGCCACTAGTAATGTGTATGACTCTGTATAGTTTTCTGATAACAAGAACGAAAACCATTGCATCTTTGTTACCCTTTTACAGATGATCATCAATTAAAATAGCAATGATCAGTCTTCTAGAGAAATTGCTGACTCCCAAAGAGAAATCTGTATTGCTACTCTACAGTTTCAGCTATTCTTCGACAGAAGTGTCCGTGCAGCACAAATTACTCCCAAAGGCCTAGACTAGATTTGGCAGCCAATTTTTGATGCCTCCGTATCGCATTCATAAATGGAGATTTGGAAGAATCTGTTTTCAGAGGTGCTGAAGAACCTCTGTCCCTACTGATTTTAGTTTATTCAAGAAAGTCTTTTTGGATTCAATAAAAGATGAGTTTTTTCATTCCCTTTTCTCAAGTGCAGCTCAGGAGGGTGTTCACCTTCTGCTTATGATTTGAACAAGCATTGAATTATCTCTTCCTAACAACCCTGATTCTCCTTGACTTCTGACATGAATGCTTCTCTTGCCATTTTAGCCTGCTAAAAGTGAATTCAACAATTGAATGTAATAAGATTAAGGCTGCATTAAATAATACACTGCAGTTTTATGACACAAAGCATTATTGCAAATATAATTTCCATTAAGATATGGAATTTGATATTGCAAGTGAATGTACAGTAAGTTCTTTGTGCAGATTAGGACCTGTGTGCATTCCTTATAAACTGCCAGCAATTAAAATGAGAAGGCAATATCCACAGCAGCTTGATGGGGTTTTCTCTAGAAAACTGGATGAAAAGAAGAAGAATATATTTGGCAAAGAAGATCTAACCAGTTTCAGAAGACTGTGTAACCCAATGGCTAATAGATGATCTGTAATTGTTTTCTTCGCATTCCATAAAATATTTGAACAGCTTCCAGTGTAGGCTAAAGGTAAAAAGAGAAATGAATGTATATTACAGCAATATATGAAAAGCTACAAATTACAAATTACTTTACGGAGGGACAAATCTTAGAACTACTCTGTTATTACCAAGGCTGAACTTTCATCAACTCCAGGATGAAGATTTGACCCACTAAGGGTCACAATGTTTGACTCTAGAAAGAGATTATATGATTAGGATTTGCTATTGTGTGGAATGAAAAATATATACTTAAATCCATTGAGTCAAGTGAACTTTGAAGTGAATATGGTCTTCAAGAAAGAACTTATGCTGCAAACCTCACATTTCTGAGTCTTTTTCCAAGAAATATTCTGTAGAACTTTTTCTATCCTTGTAACAAGCCGTTGTGAATTCATCAGCAAACAACCCCTACTGCCTACTCTTACAAAAAAAAAAAGTGGGATGGAAGGAATCTGGGGTGGCTGATGAAAAAAAGATGAGTGGGCACAAATGATGTCCTATTGCAATTGTCAGAGACAGACTATAAGATCACATTGGCCATTAGTCTGAACAGCATGAGATTTCTTATAGTCCTGTGGAATATTTCAGATATGATTCCTTTACAAGAAGGCTTATCATAGTTAGGGACCACATCAAGGATGTGTAAAGTTTAATATGATATTTATGATCAAAGGACAATTTGTTATTTCAGGTTCTGTTTGGGGTAATCTGTAACTACAAAATCATAAAGACTTTGCATGAACAAGATTGCCATATTTGAGACATGGAAGATTACTCTACTAGACCACCAACAACTTAAAACAGATTTGTTTTCACTATTTTGATCAGCTGAATGGATTATTTCATCACTTTTCTACCAGAAGTCCATGATCTCAGAATATTACACTATTAGATTTACATCCTAGAATCACAGAATCATAGAATCACCATAGGAAGAGACCTCTGAGATCACCGAGTCCAACCATGCCTGTCTCCTTACTAAACCATGTCCCTAAGAACACGGGAGAGGAGAGAATATAAATCTATATCGTTTCAATTATGTGTTGTAGCCATCCATGTACAGCCATAACCATACCTATAAACAAAGCACATTTCCTAACTTACAATTATTTTTTCCAGGTCTATAAATCCCAAGAAATATATCAGAATTACATATATATTTCAAGACAAAATGGGTATACTGTTACACTGAAAAAGTAGTAGAACTGAACATTTCAAAATAAGCATAAAAATAATTCAGTAACAGAGGCTAATATCTGAGCATTTACACTCAGCTAAGATAACATAACGAAATGTTCCTATTCTGGTATCTAGACCAGCTAACTAACAGGTTTTAGCAAGTCCTCCCCAGTTTTAGCCAGTGCTTAAAATTTTAGCCTGTCTTTTCCATAGTAAATAGCTATCAAATATTTTCCTGTGATGCCTCGTTTCAGTTGTATTTGTTAATTGTTTAGATAATGGCAATTGTAACTGGAATGCTGCACTGATTCTGTAATTAGGGAGACTGAATTTGGAATAATTTATTAGGTCTTAATTTATGTGCTGTGAAATCTGTTAGATCACTTGGTAGTCAGTATGTTGTCTAGAATAAAGGCATTTCTACAAAGGGATTTCAGGGTGAGGGCCACCAGCATAATCAGAAACATACTCAGTCTGGCCTCCAGCTAGAGATTATATGCTTTTAAGTGTATTTCTGTTTTGTAAAATGGCCTTTTGAAGATTTAGCGATTTCAACAAAATTCCTTTTTTTCTATATTAAAAGAGAAAGAGCAATTATTTTGCACTGCTGTTTGACTTCCCACCACCTTCACCCTTTCCCCTAGATATAGATGACCCAGCTGATCAAGTGTGAGAAGTACATAGCCCTCTGGAGTGATTTGTCTGAACCGCTGGAATGAAATCTTCAAAGTTAGGAGCAGAAGTTGGCATTAAGACTAAGCAGGGATTTGACTAATGATTTGGATTTACATGCACAATAAATTGAACCGAACCAATTCTTGTCTCGTACAAAGGCACCCTTATGTTTTGCACAGTGTAGGGAAGGAAGTGACATTGGTTGGCTTTCTATTGTAATTTATTGTATTCGTCCATATACTTATTATAACACAGGATTTTTCAGAATGTCCATTATAAAAACAGGACTGGGGCTTTTTTGTTGGAAAGCTCAGCTGTTACAAATGATATTTGGCTGAAGTCTCAGAACTTGTCTGCTTGTACATGTCACTCTGAAATTGAAACCTTATACTTTGAATGTCTTTAGAAATGCACATGTAGGGGGCTTAGAGGAAAAAGATGAGGCTGCTGAACATATTGCTTTGGGCAGGATTTATCTGACCAAATAAATATGTTTATATTTCAATACAGACATCCATAGATGTCTATATTGCAGGCTTATGTAGATGGCCATATGTAGTTTTTGAATTAATCACATGCCCTACACTACCAAAGAAGAAAAGAGGTGTGATTCATTTTAACCCAAAGGCATCAATTGTGGAGTGAGATAAATCATGCCATAGGCACATATCAGAGTACCTGTAAGAAAGGAATTAAAGGTGAACAAGTTGGAGTCTTCTAAAGTGAGGTGAGATGAATTTCACCCCTGACAGTACGGTAGACTGGAATGACCTGAAGTTTAATGCTCTGAAGGTACCTCTTTTATTCTAGTAATGACCTGTTTAAGATCTTTCCCCATTGTTAAAGACTTTTCTTTTCATAATCAAAGAACTTATTCTTCATTAATCTCAACTACAAACATTCTGTCTCTGGACAAAGATGAAACTTACCACATTTGGATCTACAACTGTGATTTTGAAATATGTGTATTCAGCTTCATTGTCTTTAGTGTGAGAAACAAACTTAAAGTACAGATCAGGGGCAAGAGTCTGATCTTTTCACTTCTCCTTTGGCCGTCATGTCTCTTTTAATGTTATCTTCTTTAAGAACATCTAAGCAACGCTACCCACACAACACCAGAAGTGGGAGCAACAGGATGGATTCCCTCAGGGCCAAAAGATGCTTATCAGAAGAAAAAAAATCATGTTTATTTCTTTTACATGTTTGCTTTTATTTCGTACTTGACTTGCTGCTTTCTGCCCCGTTACGATATTACCTGGATTCCCAGGACTTTCCTAAATCTCAGCTAATAATCCTTAGTGAGGAGTAGGAGGGAGTGTTACATGTCTGTGAGAACCTTTGCAGTTTGTTGCCACTGAGTGAATTGGAACAATTTAGCTTTGAGGAAGTGATTTATATACGTACATCTACCACATATAACCTGGTCTGCTCTGTTAACTCTCTGTTTGATCTCTGGAGGGTTGAGTAGATTAGGGAGGGTCTTCACACGGAGGTTTCATTAACAGCCAATCGGTTAACCTAGCATGACTCCTGTTCGTGCATTTGGATACTTTAAAGGGAGATGAAAAGGGGGTAGGAGGTGGGGAGGGAAAGATGTTAATTGGTATCATTATTTCCTAGTTCAGAAAACACCAATCATGCTGTTAGAGAGAGTTTGCTTCCTATTTCCTTGATTTTACTGGGTTTTTTAGTCAGTGTAGAAAACAGAATTCAGGGTTACAATTTAAACCATTTCAAAAATGCTGATCACACTATGCGAACTCTCGCAGCACAAAATACATCAGTAATAAAACAGCACATTAAATATCGAACCATAACCCACAAAAACTTGGATATTACAATTCAGTTTACTGAGATAGGCAATGTAGGGCGAGAAGCTGGACGGTATAAACATACCAGGTTAATGGGTCTCTGCTTGTTATCACCTGTTGGGCTGTTTGGAGGGGGAGGGAGGAATCTGATCAAGTCAAATGGTTGATACTGTTACGAAACAAAGTTAGAGAACAAAGTCAGAATCAGAGAACAGTATGACTGTTATTGGTGGGAAATTTTGAGACAGTAGCAGTATATGGTTTTGGAACAGGATAATCAGAGCTGCAACAGTGACTCCTCATGCAAGAACAGTGCACTGTGGCTGTGTGGTTTACAGAACAGGGGTGTATTATTAATGAAAGGATTAAATTTCGTACATCATTATAACCTTGGAAATGAAATGGCTGGTTGCAAACCAGTGAAGTGCTTACCATAGTTTTACAGTTTATAAACTAATGAAAGCCTGTGAAAATTGTGGGTTTCTTGTTAGACTCAAAAACTTGGAAGAGAATAGACAAGTATCAATAATTTTGGGGAAATATGTGGAAGAAGTTGACACAAGAACTATATGTAATTAGTTGTAACTACAACAACAAAATGGAAAAAACATTTGCAATGGTTATTAATATTTATTTCAGTAACAACATACAAAGGTCTGACGCTACTTTCTAGACAAGCTGTGGTAATCTTTGGCTGCTTAAATATTTATCTGTTATTAATAAACAACAATACCCCAATGTATCTCACACTCTGCCCATTCCATACTCTCTTACCCATGACCTCCCAGACGGCCAAAAAATGAGATGTGCTCTGCAACATACCCTGATATAACAGACTATCTAGTACAACGTTTTGCAAACGTACTCTATTTCGTATTAAGGTTATAATTCAAGCCTCATTGGCATTTGCAAATGTGGTGACAACACACAAGAGAGAGACTGCTGAAAGAAAAGTCTAGATATAGGCCTTAATGAAATTGAAAAAACTTAAATGTATAGAGAATTTTATTGGTAGTAAAATGTTTTTGCCTGCTGAATTTTCCCATATTTCCTTTATTTTCATTACCTTTCTCTTTTGCAAGAAACTTTCAATAGCACTGTTATCAGTTCACCAGAAAGAGCACACATCTTTTCCACAATGGTAAGGATACAAGCACAGCTACTGCCTTATATGATCAAACTAGAGATTCATCTGATCTGATAGGACACAGAAGATGTGGCATCCATCACAATGTTTTATTATTGTTAACAGTCACATCCATGAATGTATTTTTACTATCCATATATAGATATCCTACATATCCATATACTCTTTATGATATCTTGAATTTTCTTCTGTTTTCTATGGTGATTAATTCCACATTGTCAAAAGCAGCAACAGCAAGGATGTCCCTAGTGATTAACATTGCTAACATACTGCCATCATTCCTCTGATTTTTATCTATCTCATATATTATCTGTTGTCTTATATTATAGTTACATCAAAACTCTGCGTACCTGGGGATGACTCTGTTGTGGACCAACACACTGCCTGGGAAAAGAGGCTTTATCTGTTAGTAAGACATAGGATGACAGGAAAGTAATTTTATTCCTGTGTTAGAAGACATGGAAACAAAAAGATTGTGATCTGTGATTTCTACATTCAATTTATATCTCCTTTATAGATTGGTGTGAGATTGAGGCATGCAAGCAATGGGAGTTTAAAATCTAAAAAATTTACTATAATTGTTTAGTGAAAACACTATATTCTCCCTCATAGGGTCTTTCCCTGATTATGTTCTTTTTCTTTATGCTATACAACATGCCTTGACTTTGTGAAAAGCACTGTATAAACAGTATTTGTTTGTTGGTTTCCTCTACTGAAATTGAGGTTTCTACGATGCTAAAAGTGAACAGAAGCTATGTAACTATTATGTCTTTGGAGATTTTATTGCTGGAATAAGGAATGCCTCCTCTGACCTCTCCCAGCTGTAGCAGGCTTTGGATCTAGCCCCTTAGGAAACAGAAAGTATATTGTCATGGAATAATGGGGATTATGTTCATTATGAAGTTACCGAAGTCAGATACTGAATGGTATGTATTTCTGGCAAAACATGAACCTTTTATTTCCTTGTTTTAACCCAACATTTTATAGTGGTTTATACAAGGATTGCTATTAGAAGTTGAGCCAAAGGATGCATTGTCTTCTCAGGTTTACCTTTAACTGAATGTGACACCACAGTCTTAACAAAAAGGATCAGGGAAAAAGACTGGAAAGAAAGCAATAATCCAGCTGGGCAGATGTAGCCACCAGAGAGAGAAAGCTACTGCCATAAAGTGATAAAGGAGGCAAGTAATCTTCTGTCTGAAGCTAGGCGGGCTTTCGCTTTTGAAATTAAAATAAAGATAGCATCCATTTCGTATAAAATATGTTATAAGATTTTGCTTTTGTTGTTTTTTGAAAGACACCCACCTTCATCCACAGCCAGCTCACTGTGTGTTGAAACAGAGATTGATGCAGAGATGGAAACAATCAAGTGAAGCAGCAAACGCCACAGTCCATTTCAAAAGCATTCCTTTTCCAGGCCATCAGCCACAGCAGCAGCACAGGAAGCCTGCCTTGATTTTACCACTACTGAGCCGCAGCTTGATGGTGTTTATGCATTGTGGGACCCCGCCGGCAAGGAAACCTGCAGCTCCGGAGCACCAGAAGTGATGTTAAGAGAAATGTGTACAATTGACAATGGAGCTGTTCACAGCACCCAGACTGCAAGCCCGTCAAGCATCCCCTCTATCACTTTTATTGCTCATTACTCAGTTTTAAAGAGGCTTTTTTCATCCTGGAGAATTTAACTGAAATATTTGTTTTTCTGATATTTTTCTTATTCAGCAAATGAACATCAGGTTCAACAGACATCAGTGGGTCTAAGAGTTCACAGACTACAATTATCTTAAAACTATACTACAAGGATTATGCAACACTTCCACGGAGGCAAACATGTTTGTCCTCCCTTTTACACTGTGGTGGCACTGGGCACTTTGTGTCCCCTTTTCAGCTCCATTACCCTGTACTTCGACTGCATGTTACTAGATGCTGAAGCCGTACAGAGACTTAAGTCTTGTTGTGGCCTCCAAGTGAGCCTATAACGTCATAAGGATAATGCTTACCTCAAAACTTTATCCTCTTTCACTCATGTCCTCTGGCACTGCAGCTTTAATGCGAAGCTTGGGATGTTAAAGTGATTTCCAAGGCAAATGAATGTCAAACACAGGAACAAGGTGTTGCTTGATCCTGTGAGTAAGGGAGACTGGGAGTGAGAAAGCCTTTATCAAAAGATTAAGGAAAGATCTCCAATAGAAAAAATATCAATAACAATAGTGAAAAAGCAGAAGCATTTCTCAAATATTTCCAAAATACCTTAATGAAACATGTATCCCAGCATGTTCAGTTGATGATGACGACAAAATACTTTCCATTTAAATAGTAGCTCAGAAAGATATTAAAAATAGCTCCTAAAAGCAGACAATGGTGTGTCCAAATAATGTATATTGAAAGGTTTCAGAGACACCTTGCAAAGAAACTCTCTGGGCCATTAATGTTGATTTTCAATACATTGTGGAACACTAGAGACATTGCAAAGAGCTGAAAGACAGCTAATGTGCCAATATTTTAAAAGGGCAAATAAGACGACCCAGGTAATTATAGGCCTGTCACACTGACATTGATCCTAAACAAAATAGCTGGCTGATACAGGACTTGATTAATAAATTAAAGGAGAGTAATATAATTAAAGCCAATCAACATAGGTTTATGTCAAGCTAAATTGATATCTTTTATGATGAAATTACATGTTTGGTTAAAAAGAGAATAATGGAGTATTTCTATATTTAGACCTCTTTATAGAATTGATTTGGAACTCCCTGATCTATTTATTTATTGATTTATTAGATAAGAAACTACAGTGACACAAATACAGCATGGTACGTATCAGTAAAACTATCTGACTGACAGGCCTCCTAACATAACCACAAATGGACATGCATCATTGAGTACGTAGGGGTATTTTTAATCCTCACAAGTTATTTGTAACAAAAATCTGAAAAAAAGTTACTTTCTGTATAAATGTATACCCATATTCACATATGTACATTAAGCCATCAGGATCACCAACTAATGAAGAAAATGGCAGTGATACAAACCATCTCATAGCCTAACCATAAGCAAGCACTTTAATCTTAAACATGGCCATGTGTATAGTAACAGCTCTGAGAACAATCACTAATTCTAGGTTACAATCTCAAACAGTCTCTGAAATAAAAAAGAAAGAGAGAGAGGAAAACAAGAGAGGAAGAAATATCTGTGAATTGTGAACTGAGCTCGCGTTTCCAGTAGGATTATCTACTTGAAAGGGTAAATACAATCACCGAGTACAGAAAGAGTATGTTCAAAAAAAAAGGTTGCATTAATGTTGATTTTAAATCTGTATTTTCACTTTTCTCATTAAAAAAACCTTCACAAATGGAACTTCCACATGTTTTTTTCCTAGGTCAATGCAAGATTAGACAAAGCAGCCAACCCAACAGTACTCAACAGCGGTCTTGAAAATCCTGGATAATATTGGCCAGAATTTCCCACCTAAGCTTTAAATTTCTTTACTTTTACATTTTAGTCATACCTTTAACTATAGTTAAATTGTTTTTTGATTGCGTCTATAAAAAATTTAAGTTTTAATATATACAGTATCATTATCCTACACTGTGAGAAGCATAAAGGCATATGAAAGTAATAGCTTCTTTGACATACTAGAGGATTAATATGTATGGATTTAATTTTTCTGTATTCTATGAACTCACATTTCATGGAGAGACCAAATTTATAGATAGGGAAAATCCCTCATCCAGTTTCAGCTTCATAGAAGCTTAACTCAGAAACATAAGCTATGTGTGATCCTGGTATCACCTTTGCAAATTAAGTTTCAAGATGGAAATCATTAGACAATATTGCTTGCAGGAGTGATTTTATTTGGTTTCTATGTTTGAATTTATTTTTTAAACTTGAAAGTCTGGTCTTTTCTATGCTGTTTCAGAAGGTTATGGTGCATGTTACAGAATGAAAGGTTTTAGATAGTTGTTGCAGCATAGCAAGCAATTTAAGTTAAAGAATGACTGCTTTTTGTCTTCAGGATGTTAATATCTTCTATGCTTCTGTGACTTAAACCTTCCATTAAAAAATACACTGCATTTAAAATTGGTTGTCATTAACATATTTCTAAAAAGTCTCCTATTTCTGTAGAAAGGAAAACAAAACAAACCACTAGCATCACACAGCACTTTTGGGGTACCTCCAGGATCTAAATGCCACCCATGTGTAAGTGCACAGCAGCATGCAAAGACTTTTTAAAAATTAATGATACAGACTGGGTCTTACCAGGTCTTGAAATAAATTTTAAAGAGTTATTCCTCTGCTGATGTAGAATGGCAACTGGATTTGTGTTGCTTTACTGCTCTCCCTCAGCATGTCAGCAAGAGAAAGGTATTATTCAGCTGCAGTTATTTAACTAAGGAATAATTTTACTCAAATAAAATGACAGCAATGTAATGTTGAAGTCAACTAAACTGTCCAATGGCAATTTTTGAAAATTTGCCACTTTGAAAACCTTTGAAAATATATGTGGTTATAATTAAAAGTCAAACCCAGTACAACAGCAGAAAGTGGGGCCTAAAGAAGAGTGCTGGCTATAATTCTTCTTGAGGGTCCCTCTCCCAGACAGGCTGCAGTGTCATTCCCAGCTAACATATGGTAGCAGTCAAGCATGTAATCTATCTGGGAGTCTTAGTGGCAATACAAACAAGCTACATCCTCCCACTCTTCTTTAAGGATGTATCAATGTGCACTTAGTTAATAAAAGTCAGCATTCCTTCAATTTCACCCCACCTGCTCAGGAGATTTTTTTATTTGGCGTGAAGTATGACTGATGTGGTTCGGACCCATCCAGGCTGATCTCTTGTTCCTAATCTATCGGTCTGGATGCACAGTTAAACACTACTTTCTCACTCTACCTTCAGCTGTTCCTTTTGAACCACAAACCAAGGGAAAGTGTGGAAAACAGGAAGACAATATTTACTAGAATAGTAATACCTTCAAGTCAAAGCAATCAGGTTCTGAATGTAGTTGTCTGCAGCTTCTGGTTTTGATCTCTGCTTCAGCATTTGAGCTGTAACAAGCCTCAGTTCAGGGCTAAAGCATCTTATGAATCAGTTGCTCTTTAAAAATTTAGATGGAGTTTGACCTTGAAAATATTATTTTCCTTGGTACTTACACACATATTTTTTTCATGACACCTGCACATTATAATCAAGACCTTGTCAAAGAGGCAAGGAAAAGATTTTTACCAACATCGTCGTCCATTAAAAAAAAAGTCATAAGGCACTTAGGAACACAAATTATTTGGGGAAGAAAATAAAAAAATAAGTAGATCAACTTTGCAACTTTATTCTAGACCTTTACAACGTACAAATCATGCAAATCTGACCTTTGCAGAGGGAAAGTGTAGAACAAAACACAGTCCTTGCATTAGCCCTGGCTGTGTGACACACCACCTTAGCACAAGAGGGAATTTAGTGAGTCTTCCAAACACAGGGCAACCTCCATCAGCTGCAATTGCACACACAGCCAGCCAGCCAGCCAACTAACCCAAAATCATAAGTTCTTGTCAGGGTGTTTAACTAATGTTATCACCTGTAATTGACTAAAGGACTTGCATTATGCTGGTAAATTTAGGAACAATTACACATCTTTGCCACCACTCATGAGTTACCTCTCCGGGCATGAGATCTGTTTATACTCACTTCCAACACTGCAGAGTTCAGCATGTTTGCTCAGCTTTGAGGGTTCATTTGGCTGTGACGATCCCATTTGTTACATGAAGTACGGCATGAAAAAACATCTTGATCCACTCCTTCATTTTTCAAAGAAACTAATGTATCTAAAGGACAGTTTGTTTGGCATTGAAAGAAAAACATCTCTACTCCTTGCACAGCAAAAAAATAATTTCTACTGGCATAGGAAAGGTTGTGTGGTAGATAAATTTGCTGTTCAGAGAAATCTAAGATCATCTTAAATTTATTCCTCAAGCAGGAGCATTGAGATAGACAAGTACCGAGTTTAATGTTCTTCATTAAACTACCTCAATGTTCCTGCTTGTTCAGTTAAAAGAATGCTTTGTAACCTAAGAGTTAATTCCCTCCTTGCAGAGGTAGAGAGGAGAACAAGCCCTTCTTGACAGGTATCAGAAGGCACCACATTGTTTTGAGAAAGCACCCATCTTCCACAGTGGCAATACAAGAATTTTAGAAGAATCAAGCAGACTGTGCCATGTGATTCCCCAATGTTTCTGCGCTCATCAAATCCAGAATGATTTACAGTAGCCTGTTGCTGCTCTTAATTTCGCCTCTTTATTAGGTCTCATATGAGCAAGCTTCCTCGGAGGAATGCTGCCCTGTCATAGCCCTGCTGCGCTGGTCCCTCCTTGCTTGTGCATAACCGCTACACCACAGGAAAGGGAGAGAAACCACACAGTACCTGGCACTTACAGATGGATCAACGGTAAGGAATTACAACCTGTTATCTAAAGCGTAGGCTCAATAGGGTAACTTCTCAGGCTAACATTAGTGGAAAATGGAATGCTTACATCCATCATATAGGGAAAAGCATTCCAGATGAAAACTGTTTCTCAGCACTGCATTAGAATAAGACTGAGCTGAGCTGCCCCTGCCCACTGCTGTGTCCCACCTCCCCCTTCATTACTTTTTTCTTAACAGAACCAATCAAATTACTAAAACTAAAGCAAATTCCTGATATTCATTCCATAAAATGATGTATGAATAATTATAGAATGGTTAGAGTTGGAAAGGACCTTTAAAGGTCATCTAGTCCAACACCCCCCTGCAGATGTCCTTGAGCAGGGACATCTTCAAATAGATCACGTTGCTCAGAGTCCGCCCCAACCTGACCTTGAATGTTTCCAGTGACGGGGCATCTACCAACTCTATGGGGAGCCCGTTTCAGTTTTTCAGCACCTTCATTGTAAAAATTGTCTTCCTTATATCTTATCTAAATCTCTGTTAGCTAAAACCCATTATTCCTTGTCCTATTACTAGATGCCCTACTGAAAAATCTGTCCCCATCCATCACCTAGGCCCCTTTTATGTAGTGAAAGGTTGCAATAAGGTTACCCTGGATCCTCTTCTTCAGGTTGAACAACCCCAACTCTCAGCCTATCTTCATAAGAGAGGTGTTCCATTTCTCTGATAATTTTTGTGGCCCTGCTCTGGACCTTCTCCAATAAGTCCATATTTATCCTGTGCCAAAGACGCCAGAGCTAGACGCAGAACACCACACAGGGTCTCATCAGAGTAGAGTAAGTAGAAGGATAGAATCACCGCCGTTGACCTGCTGGCCACGCTTCTTTTGATGCAGCTCAGGATACAGTTGACCTTCAAGACTGTGAGTACACTTTGCTAGCTCATGTTCAGCTTTTCATCCACCAGCATCCCCAAGTCCGTCTCAGGAGGGCTGCTCTCAATCCCTTCTTCCCCATACCTCTATTGATACCGGGGTTCCCTAATATATATCACGTTTTGATATAAAAACTTAGCCGAATAAAACATTAAATGTGTCTGGCCAACATAACATGAGCGCATGCTGCTGATGTAACAAAAATTATCTCACTACATAGCAAAGATAAGCAAAGAACACATGTAATGCTGAAAAACATTTCTCAGTGCAGTAGCATCTTTGGAAATCAACTCCTTCTTAAAAAACTTCCTTTCTCCACATCAAACACGTGTTGGGAGTGCTGTGGCTGAATTCTTAGGAAACACTTTTGTAAGACCTAATGTCTCTGTGAAGGTTAATTAGGTTAACGTAGGAAATAGGCTAGTGGAGTTGGCGATTTCTTCTTCAAACAAATGAGTTAGAATCGAGTAAGGTAAATATTGCCTGAGAAAGCACGGCTTGTGGATGTAATGCTTTGCGCAGAAGAGCATCACTATACTAAAGGAGAGAGAATGCTACAAGTTCTACCCGAGTTGGGAATTTAAGCTTATTAATAAACACAAAAACTGGAATGGCCTCATTTGGGGAGAGGTGGAATTTCTTCCTGGTTACTTGTGTACAGTTTGCTTTTTTTTCAGAACAAACCTAATCTGAAACAAACATAGCTGGGATTGGGATTTCTGAATGAGCTGCAAAGACTGACATCTCACTGGGATACAGATGCTTCTGTAAGAGGATTTTTAATCATGGTGTATCATACCACATTATTTTAATTTACTCTATACAATAACAGCACAGAAGAGAGTAAAGAGAATTTATATTTGTTGCATTTTGATTTGCATAGTAAAGATTATCACATACATTTAAGACTTTAAGACCCCAATCTCTGAAGCTCATAACCTTGAAACCACAGCTCATTTGGGCATCACAAACTTAATTACCCCAAATCATGTAACTTATGGAAACACTTATTTTGAAGGTTATTTTCAAACTGGCAGTTTAGGTCTCAGTCAGGATTTAATTTCGGATCCTTTCTTAATTTTAGGGAGTTTACATTTCTTCCTTTTCTTACCCCAACACATTGCCCTCCCCAGGCCCTGATTGATTTTCGAGAGCTGTAAACTGAAAGCCACCATGCAAACAAATCTGTTTATATTGGACTAAAAGTTAACTCACTTTTCATCAGTAAGGTAACAGGAGAGGTAACTGGATACACATATAGTCTGACAAGTAGAAAGGTCACTTTATTGGAAGTCTTCTCAGAAAGAGATTTTTAAGGGAGTATTACATAGGCTTGATGAAAACATTTCATATATGAACCTGTATTTCTGATGGTTTCGGTAGCCTGTGCAGTGTTTATTTATACAGTTTCCCAGGGATTTCCTGCTTTATTAAGGAGACCGCATCCTAGAGCGCAGAGTTTACACAAGTTACATATGAGATTAAATGAGGTAAGTAAAATACGCGGAGGAAGCCTCTGATACCATAAGCATTCTATTGAAAAAAAGTCTAGTTTAATAGAGAATGATTAATAACCTTTTTCCTTCTTTAGCTAAAAAGGCTATTTTTAAGCCATCAGGAAAAGTTATCTGTACAAACATACCAGAAAAGTTAAAGCTTAGTTAGAAACTACTGAAAACTTAGGTATGTTTACCAAATACTAAGAATTACTGTGTTTTATAAACTCAGACTAAAGGAAGACACTGATGTAAAGGCACCACCTGGCAACCACGGCTGTTGGCAAAACTCCTAACTAGAGCTTGGGCTATTGACAGAAACCCTCAGATAATGTAAGATAAACTTAGGAAAAAATTTTGTAAAATTATCTCCTCATTGGTTTAGGATATTAGAAATACCACCAAAGATCAGTGCTTCCAGATGAATAGACTTTCTTTTCATAAATCTTAATTCTTCTTAGCCATTTCAGCCAAACACCACTTAAACTATCATTATAAGGCAGTGAAAAGCAATTTAAGTGTTTTTTTCAAAAAATATTTAAACTCAATCACACCACCCCTACTCCCTCCCTTCAAAACTTATTATTGCATTTTGTACAGGGCTGCTTAAGGCATAATTGCATACTGCTGTATGCTACAAAAATTTCTACTTCCTATTTTTGATGCATTTAATTTAAAAATACCATTATTATTCAGAGAAAATGCCATAATCAAATAACAAAAATTATTACAATAGAACATCTTGCTTAAAACCTAAATAACAGTTAGCCATACATAATACTGACAATATACCAGAGAGTCACAAATGCCAAGACATGCAATTTGGATAAAATTCCTGCTATTTTTTAGTATCCTTCACGTTACACTTTGTAACTCATACAGCAATTTGAACTAAATCTAGCACACTCAAAGTTGCAATTGAAAGGATGCTAGTTCTCAAAGACAGAGAAATAGAAGGATGGATTTAACTGATACCATCCAAATAACCCATTTCGAATTTTGTGTATTGCAACAATCAGCAGTAAACAGAACAAAGCCCCTGCTGGACAATGCTGCAACACGTCAGTGCTTTTACTGGGTCAGAAGACAGTAAGCAAAGTGAGATTGAGTGGCAACACAGCTTACAAAGGATGAGTAATATGAAGTTTCTATATAAGTTAGAATTTTTGAATTAAAGTTATATACAGGGGATGGTTTGAGTTGCCTAAACAAACTCTTGATGCTGTTTAGATGCTTCAGGCTATCTGAATTTTCTGCACAGCACATGCAGGTACAACACAGCACCTACAGGAAAGAAAACTGTGTTTTACTGGAGTCACAGTATATCCTGTCACTCACAATGGTTTGAGTTCAATATTAACTGAATTCCAGCAATCTCTTCTCCATATATCACTTAGCTGTTTGTCCTTTTAATTTTTCTGCCAAATTTTAGATCAAGTAATTCCCTCCAGGACAAGAGAAATATTCTGCCATATGCCTCTGGCACTCCAGCAAGCAGCAGTGCTTAGCAGACATAGGATACACTTCATAAGTGTACCTTATGTTCTCCAGTAATAACAACCACTATGAAAGACTTTCATTCACAAGATGAGAATCGTGAAACAGCCTTTAATATATCATTGCTGCAAAAAAATTACAAAAGTTCTTGCCAGTCTTGGCTGACATTCAAGAGATTACTGCATACCTTTACCTCTGTTTCTCCTTTTGTGGATCCAGCCGCATTTATAAGAAATTGGGAACTATAGACAAACGGTACTTCAACATGCAAAGTGGTTTTTGAAAACACCTTAATAGGTGATTAAAAGCTTTCACATCATTCACAGACTGGGCTATCTGCAACCAGCAACAACTCCGCAAAGTAGCAACAATGCTTCCAATCAACTTGTAAAATTAGTATTACTGTTAAAAAGGATTCCTTACATGAGCCATAGGTTTTTCTCTCTCTCATCCTTTGCATATCTTAATTTTGTTCATCAGCAAATTTTGTGGTAGTTACAGCTATAAAGGGTTTCTTTAACTGTCTATCTACACAGAGGTGCAAGGCAGAAGAACACACACTCCTTGATAAAGTTCATCCTTTGAACTCACCACTTTATTTTTCCCCTTTCTTACATTTATCTAACCTACTTGAAATGCAGTTATTTCGCTAACTGGCTTAAGTTGGAGCCCGGTTTATTTCATTATATGAATATTCACATATGGAAGTGACCACAAGCCAATTACCTTTTCAAATAGACCAGGCCTGTTTATTTGTATGCGTGATTCCATAAACACGAGAAGACTGAAGTATAAGTTTGTGTTGCCAGCAGCAATTTTGTCTGCTTTCACAGTAGCAAAACAGAACCATACTTAAAGCGTAAGAGACCAGTGAACTCCTGCCTTTGGAGCATACTAAAAAGGGGCCCCAGTTCAGCAGTTTGGCTGCTGAGTGGCAAACACCATCTGTATCCTTTTCCCTTTTATAAAAGGAACCTTTATAGCAGTGTAAAGGAAAACAAAGAAAGATTACTAGCAGTAGTTATAAATACTCAAATGAATAGTTAATCATCCAATAAGAATGTGAATTCTCTCAAAGACATTGTATTAAAGCAAATTAGCCAAAAAATACAAAGCTATTGAATAAGGTGCTCCAAAAAGCCAAAAAAAATATCTCCTCAGCCCAACTTTACAGCTATTATTAAAATATACCTAGGAAAAAAGGCTTTAAAAATATTTATTTTGCTCATTTTACTTAGACTAATTTTGAATCTCACATATTTTCTCCTTTTGGTCTGAAAAGTTGAAGCGCAGCAAACATGCTTGCATGGGATTTGCTTACAAAGTTCTAAAGCCAGTAAATTGTGACAAATGCTACCAGGAGCGCTTATGAAAAGTCTATTTTTTGGTGCTGCTTTCAGTTAGCCACCCCTAGAAACCAACACTGAGAAGGAAAATAAACACAGTTTTGATATGTACAGTAGCAAAAATTAGCCTTGTACCCAGTCAAGGAACAAATCGTTTAAAACAGAAGTTAATAGATTAACCCACCTAACAGCTTAAACAGCGTGTTTATTCAAGCTGTGACAAGTCAGCCAGTGAAGCAAGGGATCTTCATTGTGAGTTTGTGCACATAAACAGCTCTAACAGCTTTAGTTTTTTTTGTTTAGCAGTTTGTTTGTTTGTAAGGAGGAAGAAAAGAAAAGGGAGAACATAATTGACCCAGTTGGAAGCAGCAGGCCTGGATACTAAACGGCCTCCCCAGCCATACATGAAACATCAGCACCACCACGAGGCAGCTGATGGTCAGCCACCCAACCAAACAGCAAACGGCACATTTGGGACATCCACCCACCAAATCATGTACACGTAGTACACAGATATACTTGCGGGCTGTTCTGCGTATGTGTGTATGTATAAAGACATACAATTAGGTACTCAATTTCAATGAGGTTTTTTTTTGTGCACATCACTTGGAATGATACATCACCTGATGTAAGAAATTCTCATATGTCAGTTGACTTCAAGTATGAAAATATCTTCAGATCTTGGCTGTGGATGTGAAAGCAAGTCAGTGCTTGATTCAAGAAAGGTAGTTAAAGCTTTTAATTGCTATCATGCCTACCTAGCTAAATATGCCTTATCAGCGACTACTTCTAGGTGTAAAAACATGTGCATTCTGAAATAAAAACATTGACAGTGAATATTCAGGGACTTCAGGCTTGGGCAAATGGTCTGAACTTAATCTGGTAAAATTCCATTTACCTTTATTTCTTTTTCCAAAATCTATTGTTTTTGTAAAAAAAAAAAAAAACAAAAACCAAAACCCACAAAAAAACAACAAACCAAAAAAAACCCCACAAAAAACCCCAAACAAACATTCCTTGCTTCCTGAAAAAAAAAAAAAAAAAAAAAAAGAAAAATGTGGTATTTTCCAGAAAGTCCATCTTTTTAGTGTTTTAAGACAGCAGTAACTGAAAGCAATAAAAAAACCTTCACACGTGAAGCCTCAAACCAACTGCAAATAGATTATGTGCCACCTGAACATTAGGAAAAACTTCTTTACTGTGAGGTTAACTGTGCCCTGGAACAGGTTGCCCAGAGAGCTTGCGGATTCTCCTCTGGAGATACTAAAAGACCACCTGGATGCATTCCTGTGCAACCTGCCCTGTGTGAACCTGCTTTAGCAGTACAGTTGGACAAGATGATCTCCAGCCGTCAACTTCAGTCTCAGTTATTCTGTGATCTCACCCAAATACTTTTTCTAGATATTACTCATTAGAGCAGCAGGGAGCTTCTGTTTTTTTACTCAAAAAGAAAAATGTTCTTGACATCTCAGTCAATCTTTAAGGTTTCTCAACCAGAAACTCTTTTGCCCCTCTAACTCCCTCATGCTGCAGTGCACAGTAGCAAAACCCTCCTGAGAACAGGCACACATTAGGCCACCTTAGTAATTTCAAAGTAGTACAAACTTTAAATAAGTATTGGCATGGCTAAGGCTATACACCTGAAGGACTTCCATTTTTAGGACTGAAAAAAAGCCATGCTAAATAGCTGGAATATGTAACCACTAACTCAAGTTTGGTTACTCAACAGCTAATCTTGAAAGAGGTATTGGCACTTTGAGCATGTGGATTCAGAGTCAATGTTACACTCTAAGAAAAAGATCAATGCTGCTAAAATTTTGATTCCATGTACTCAACATTTCCCTCCCTTATTTAAGTGATCCCCAATTAAATACACGTCCACATTTAACTGAATGAAACTGTTTTCACTCACAGTTTGCAAACATGCATGACGTGTTTTCTCCTGTATCTGAAATTATTTTAGTCACTGCAATAAATTGATTGACTTACAGTCAATAGATTTCATTACTCTTGCCTGACAAGAGAAGATCAATACAATAAATGGTAGAACTTTTATTCCCAAGTTTGAGTGATAAGCACCCTGTGTGTCCTCCTCTCCCACCCACGTCTATAAAATGTATCCAAGGAAGGATTCCACCATTACAAGTTTAGGATCAGGTAACACTGTATCTACAATAAATTTCATACTTAAATTTGTGTTTTACTTAATGAGAAATCTATGTATTTTATCATATTATAATAGCTAGGACTCTGCCCTCTCCACGTAACACTATTCTACAACATTTGTTTCTTAGCTCAACTCAAGTTTAATCCGGTTTTAACTGTTTTCTGCAAGGGAGCTGAATGTTTCATGACTAGAAGTCTTCATAAGGAAAGCAAGAGATTACTTTTATTCTGGGTTGTCTGGCATTCCCAGTGACCTTTGATATTTTATGTTACAATTTGCAGGGGAAGGCACTGAAATTTAAGTGTTAGAGGAGTCATTAGAGAAAAAAAGGAAGCTAAAAAAAAAATAAAATCAAAAGCAGACTAGACTAACTTCAGGTGAACAAATTCAATCTGCATGAAAGCAGCACAAGAGGGATTAAGTACTTCAACATATACTGCTGCCTGAAAAAGCTTTTCCTGAACATTTATGAACTTCTTATACTAGTGTACTACTTTCCTATGAATTCAACAGCATTGTAAAATTCTTTGTATAAGATAAATTTTAAAAATTTAACACAATAACTTTGAGAAATCCAGTATTACAGAATCAAAATGCACTTATCAGCCTAGATTTAGGTGTTTAGGATAACTAAGAGCTTCAAATACGTGCTTCAGAAAGTTTTATTTTCTTCTTCAGTATCTTGAACAGCTGTCTGAATATGGATGCATCTCTAAAGAGCTGAGCATTACAAATTACAGTACACAGCTATTTAAGTAATTGTAACACATTTCACAAAGAAAAGAATTAAACTCTCTCCCATATTTGCTTCACTATACGTTTATTTTCACTAAATCAAAAAGCTATGCAAAGAATTATTCTGCAAATTAATCCTCAATGCAAGGCAAAAGAGCAAAAGAAACCATTTCAATCTCTGACTTGCTTTATTTTATCAAGACAACAGCTAACAGAGCTAACAACGCTGAACATGCTGTTCATCATGCAAGAAATAGTTAATTATAATCCTTTTATAACTACTGCTACTCAGAAACAGTATGCAATTTTTGTATTTGCAGGGTAGAGCATTTATTAACTCAAGCCTTGTCTCAAGTGTGACACAATCAGAATGTTCTGAACAGCTGGTTAGGAAGATAGCCAAGATGCAAGAAAGATGTCTGAGCCTCCTTTTCAAGGGCAGCCAACTCTTGTACTGTAGGTGCCAGAATATCCACATGGCCTTTATACAGTCCACCTGCCAAAAGAGATCTAAACTAAATGATGTGTGCAAAGCCATTTTTCAGCAGAACTAATAATGCTCAACCACAGGCATTCAGAAAGTTAAAGTAACTTCAACTTGTTAAAAAAAGCACAAACAAAACAAAACCACAAGCATACATGTAACACTTTGGTCATTTGCAACCCACAGATTGCCTATAACAAATGCAGCAGACAGAACTAGCAGGGTTCTATAATCTATCCTTCTGTAGTTACACATCAGACAACCAAGAAACCAAGCAAGGTAATTCTAGAGCAGCTCATTGCTTACCACCCAGAGTTCTTTTCTGGCCATATGTAACTTTGCCATCAAAATCATCTACTGGTACTTTTATGTCTGGTTCAACTTGGGAAATAGTGCAGTTTAAGTGTTCTTCAATCTCCCCCAGCAACTGAAAAAAAAAATAAATTTTTAAAGTACTCCTATGGTCCACAACTTCAGTCAGATTAGCATTCCGAATGGTCACATTCATATAGGTTCAACAGGAATTGCACACAGAAAACAATTTGGTTGCAGACAACAAAGACTAGCACAGTTGTTGCCCAAATGGACTACAAAGCTCATTACTGATTTCCAAAGGTTTTTACCTAGAAACCTTTATTTTAGTGTCCAAGGTATTTATATATTATATACATAAAACACTTCAATTAAAATGTACTTAAATGACACGCTATTTCCAGGTTAGAAAAGCAACAGTTTTGAGTTAGTTTTACAGCACATGATATAAACAAAAATGCGTAAACATCCTTTAACTATTAACAACATTCATTAGGAAGACTGTACAGAAGTTGAAAATAAGACTCCTACAGAATTGGCTGGTGATATTAAAATAAGCTCTTTCAAAGAAATATCTTACAGGAAGTGTTAACTTGCAGTTTTCTAATTTCTTCCTGAAATGGAATCAAAGGTTATAAACTACCCCAAACTACCTTGTACTTCAACTATCCAACTAAAGCAAGAACTATATCCCACAGTCTTAGAGGAATTAGAACAAATCAAACATTAGAATGTTAAGCAAAAAGTTTACCTGCATCTCATTGTACCATATGGTACAACCTCCTTCTTCTTTCAGTCTAGTATTATAACATCCTTTTCCACGACTACTGCATACATGATACCAAACCTAGAAATGAAGGAAAACAACTTCTAAACTTTGAAATAGTTAGCACATTATTTATGATAAATTATAGCATGAAAGAATTCAGATATCCATTTAGATTCCCTTTCAATTAAACAAGAACAAACAAGTAGTTTTCCAACGGTGGATACTGAGGTAAAACGTGAGTTGTTGGATAGAGTTTCAGTAAATCATGTCTGCTCAATTTTGCTTTGGAGTATAATTACCTTTTCTTTTTCTTTTGCCACAAGGGAGATTGCCAAACCCATCCTGAAATATTAAGGGAGAAAGAAAAACTTGAAATAACTACTGCCAACTTATGAAACAATAACAACAAAAAGAAAAATCAAGAAAACAAGGCAACTACTGTGAACACATCCATACCTCTCAGCTCTGCCTACTCTCCCAATTCGATGAACATAGTTCTGTTTTTCATCAGGGAGTGTGACATTGATAACTGTATAAGACACACACAATCCACAGAGAATAAGATTTTATTTTTTAAATACACAAGCTAAGATCACAGACCAGACACCTAAAATAAACATGAAGCAGACTGCTGCAACTCCTCTCCTTAGCTCATATACATACTTTGTATTCTACCTCAATAGTTACAGTTGTCACTACCTGCGAAACCTACACTTAAGATTCCACCATAAAACTTCTTTCCCCATTAGTTTTTGACAGGAGGGAAAAAATAAAGAATCCCCAACAATAAAACATCATCATGTATTTGAGAAGGTATAGTGAAAAATCAAATAAAAAGTTGTCTGGTTCAAGCCTTTAACATCTACAACATTTTAACCAGTTGACAGGACTGCAAATATATTGAAGCCATATGCAATAGCTTAGTTTAAAAGTTATGTCTTACCATATGGAACACCATGAATATCAATTCCCCTAGCAGCAACATCTGTGCAGATCAAGAAACGGACATCTCCTCTCTACAGAAACACAGTAAAGAAGCATTATGCTAAATAAATCAAACAAAATTCAATGCAATAGAACAGTAGTCCTTTGCATTTACTTCACCTACAGTGTCTCTGTACACTTAGGAACACTTTATTTAAAGCTCTTCCACAGTGTAACAGTGCTTCATGAATAGCTTACTCAATTTACATTCTTATTTCTTTCCTCAACACCATAAGGCAAATATAAATCACTGAATGGCTTAATCAAAACCAAACTGTCTAACACTTAAATACCTTTAGTATCCAAGAATCAAAGACTTAAAAAAACACTGTAATCCGCTACAGAGATTAAATTTAGGTTTTAGTTTAAAAAAAAGCCCACCTATCCTCTCAGTGAAAATCCAAAGGTCATGGTTGACTGACAGCATAGATTTCTACCTACAGAAACTGTGCTTCACAGTTTAAGGAAGTAGTTAACAGAGCATTTGAACACAATTTAATTTAAATGGAGAATTAGGAACATAAACTAACATATGATTTCAGATATCAAGTAGTGAGGAAAAAACCTTCAATAATCTGCTGCATTACCTTAAATCTTTCCAGGTTTTGCTTTCTTTCATGAGGCTTTCTGTCACCATGCAGACAAACGCATGAGAACTGATGTCCCTTCCTATCAGGGCCTGAAAGAATTGGTAAGCATTAACAACATCATATATAAGTTATGAGACGACATCATACAGAATTGGTAAAAAGTACATTTTGTGGGCAAAAGTCTCAACTCAGGGGAACTCCACTTAGTTTATTATCAACATAAACTTCTAATTACTCATACAGACATCAGGGGAAAAAACAAGACAAACAATTAAACAAACACCTTGCTTTCCTTCTCCCCAGACGAGGTCTTGTTTAGGCATGTCTCCTCACTCCTTTATAGTCTCTTTGTTTCTCCAAACATGTCTTCACCTTTCCTCTCACACACCCCATTTCAGTGTGACCCTGTGTTTTTTCTTACATTTCTCCTTCCATATCTCCTTACGTGTGTACTTCTGTACACACACATTTCTTCCTATATCTCCTGTCTCTAGCAACTATGACTTTCTTATAGAAGTTCCAGCAGAGGCGCTAAGCACTCTTCCTATTTGTTCAAATCTCGGTGCATAATGGGTTATTTCCAGCTGTTTCAGTGCTGTCTGGAACAGGTAAAGGGCAGTTCATTGCCTCTTCCCACAAAGGGCACCGTGCAGCTCCCTGCTACCAAACCCTGAATTTTACACCCAGTCAGCATATCAAAAAAACTAAACACAATTTTATTTATGTGGTGTCCAAACATCGGTAACCTCCAGCACAGCATTTGGGCTTTGAAATAAACAGCAAAGTGAGCAGAACAAGGTTTTCATGAAAAATATTACCTCCGCCCTGTTGGATGAAGTACTGCTCCATATTATCACAATCTAATTTAGTCCTGCAGAAAATAATGGCTTGGTCCATCTTGTGTTCTTTGATTGCCCGAACAGTGTACTCTCCTTTCAGAATTTTAATAGCTTCAGACCACATTTCTAAGTAAAAGTAAAGAAGTTATTTCATTCCATTTAAAAAAAAAAAATAATAAAAAAAAAGTGATGAGTTTTTGAATAGCATATATTTAAAGTCTCCTCTAACCTTTCAGCAGACAATTAAGCTTTTATCAGAAGATTAAGTGAGCTAGATCTTCAGTTTTTAATTCTCCCCCCTCCTGCTCTGAGTTAATATAACAAAGAAAGAGCAGAACTATTCAGGAGTTTCGGTACTTACACACACCAAATACTTGTGTCCACGTACCTGCAAAATATATATTCAAGTTCTTCTCTCCCTCCCTAATTACCGAAAGACATTTCACAACTACAAAAATCAAGGTCATTATCTACTATAATTTAGCTTTAGTTCACAACATTTACAAAGGATTATTTAACAAGCTACTACTTAAGTAGTGTTACCTGGAGTGTTAGCACCAGGTCGTGTATTGTCTTTTGCATGTACTTCATCAGTCTAGGGAAAAAAACAAAGAAATAGTGGCCCCTCAAGTCATTAGTCCATACTTCAGAGGAGATACTTAACTCCATTACCTCACAATTAGCAACAAATTATATAAAGTTTATACTACATAAAGTTTAAAAGTAATCTTAGCATTCGATTATATCAGCAGATAAACAGACCTATGTTTAGCTAAACAAAGGTGTTGAGCATAACCACACAAAAACTGGTCATAAAGAGAGGACAATAAAATTATTTATGTGGACATTGAACAAAGGTGGTTTCTATCCAAAGAGATTAATTAAAGAAAAAAAAACAACAAACAAAAACAAAACCTGAAAACAATCTGCTCTAACTATGGCTAAATCATACACAGTTGTTACTTATCTTTTTCCCTGGGACTGGGAAATTCCCTAGGATTTTTGATTGGGACAGAAACCTAAATCCCAAGCTAAATAAATTCATGCTAAGACTTAATGAAAAGGCAAAGTGAGGTTAAGACAACCTATTGACTGTAATTGTGCAAGAGTTGCTAAGAATGAAGTAGAGTCCTAGATTATACACAACCCTAAAATTAGACTTCAACAATCAATAGCGCCTTCTCACATGAAGAGGTGTCAGGTTAAGATAGAATTTAAACCAGAGTCTCAAATATAGTTTGAGATGAAACACATTCCTCTAAGAAGGTGCTCATCTCATATAGGTTAGAGACAAAACTACTTTATAGAATGATCTATGTTGGAAGGTTTACTTCCTCCTGATCAATCAGAAAAGACAGGTACTAACTACAGTTAGGCCACAGATCATTAGCTGTGAAATGAGTGAAAAGGCAGTGCAGTACCATTGTTCTACAGTACAAATTAGGATGTTACTCTATCAAGAGCTTCCACAATCATGGTTGTAAGTCTGAGCTGTTCAGAAACACTTCTACAGTATCACCAATACCACAGTTCTGAGTACCATAGAAGAACCCATTTCAGATACCCTCAGCTGTTCCAAGAACTGGCAAAGATCCTACAACATTTGGCCTCAATTCTGAAGGTTAGTAAGTAAACATGGGCAAATAAGTTCACTTACAGACCACTTACTCTGATATGATTCTTGCCAAGCCTTTCCCAGAGTTTGTCAGCTTTGGGATTTACAGGCACAACTACATGGTGTACAGTTTCAGGGACAGAATCTTCTCCTTTCAAATCAACCCAGGTGGGAAAATGCATGATCTTTTCAGATAGTTTTTTCACATCGAAAGAATGTAGTGTTGCAGAGCAGACAATCACCTGACAAGAAAAATAAAAACATATGGATGCCACTAAAGATGCAATTTTCCCAGCATAAAAAAAAGTAAGAGTAGAACTGGAAGAATGTTATGTACCTGAGTAGCATAATGTAAGCACAACAAAGAGTCCCTAACTGGCTTTCCTCATCACATGAGCCACCCAGCTGATGAGAGTTCAAGACTTAAATATTCTCTTACAAAAACCTAATCATTTAAAAGGAAGACAGCAGAACTACTGAGAGCTGATGAATCAAAGATTATTAGAGCATAAGAAATAATAATATATCTAGTCACTCATAACTAAGTAACTCATAACTAAGCTTCGTCAGGGGAAGTTTACGCTCGATATTAGGAAAAAATTCTTCACTGAAAGGGTGACTGGTCATTGGAATGCGCTGCCTGGGGAGGTGGTGGAGTCATCGTCCCTGGAGGTGTTTAAGAGGAGATTGGATGAGGCACTTAGTGCCATGGTTTAGATGATGTGTAGGTGTTGGGTCATAGATTGGACTCGATCTCAAAGGTCTTTTCCAACCTTGTGATTCTGTGATACTGTAAACTCAAACACTGCTAAACACTAGGCTTCGAGACTCTCTTCTATCCTAAAAATACATATTCACATGCAATTACTAAACCCAACGTACAAGTGTTAGTTTTGGACAAGATGTGTAACAAACTTCACTTGAAAGGAGCGTGCTCCTAGCCATGTAATAATCAACAATTGGAAGTGGCATACACCACAGAAAAACCCAAACCAACAAGCAAAAACCCCCAAATCAAAAATACCACAAAACCCACCCCAAACCACAAACAAATTTCATACTTGAAGTCTCTTTCCATCTGAAGTTATCTGAGGAATTTGACTGTGGATCCTGTTTATGAAATCAGAATAACCTTGGAGGAGAAGGCCATCCTACATAGGAATAAAAAGAAATAAAGCTTCAATTCTCATTTCTCGGTCTACACACTTGAGTTAAATAAGAAACACACTTGCAGTCTCAGAGGTTCTCTCTTAATTAGCTTGACAAGTCAATGCCTGGCTGGGACATTATTACTAAAGCAGAAAGAAAAAGCAAAAATTTGGAATGTTTACAAGCACAGCTGCTGTGCTTCACAAGAAATTGAGCATCTGTCTCAGCAGGCATATATCTAATACCCCAAGGCATTTTATCTTTGGAAGTACTCAGTTGTACTGTAACAGATCAGAGAGAGGTACTCATTCCACAGCATATTGACTACAACATTCATTGGCTTTACAATGCACTGGTAATCAAAAGTGCTTCTCCTATTTGTGCTTTCAAGTTCCTTGCACAGGGAAAGACATCACTACTTGGAGAACAGTGCCTGAAATATATTTTTCTATCAAGCAAAATTGCAATAGCTTTGCCAAATGCTACAAGAGGAAAAAAAAATAGCTACGTTATTTTGGTTACAAACAACAAGACAAATCCAGACTAACCTATTAGGGAGCTAACTGCTGTTCTACTGAAGTACCAAATGCTACACAACAATGATATTTCATTGAGTCTTACAAAATGTTATATTGCATTTAATAATAGAGCTTAAGTATCACTTATAGTTCTCTACGTACAGCTTCATCCAGAACCAGGAATCTAACTTGAGATAAATTAAGCTTCCCCGTTGAGACTAGATCATCCAGCCTTCCAGGAGTTCCAACAACAATATCCACCTGTGAAACACACAAGAGCAAGAATTTTTCCTGTAACTAACTAGAAGCATTACCAGCTTTGTCTAAGACTGAGATAGAATATAGGGCACCATACTAATAACTATTAATTAAAAACTTAATAGAATCCTAGAATAGTCTGGGTTGGAGGGATTTCTTGAGATCACCTGGTCTCTGCTCCCACCATCACATACAAATCAAGGACAATTTCCAAGTTGCTTAAGGTGGTTGCCCAATAAAATTTTCAGTATCTTCAAGGATAAGAGATCCTACCTTCTTCCCTTTCCTCACTCCCCCAAACTGTTTAACTTTGTTATCCAAAGACAACAATCAGATCTGGTTTTAAATGAAGATAAAGTAAATTCAGCTGTGGATGTACACACATAGAGTCTTACTGACTACAGATACAACTTAAGATTTTCCCAGATGGAAGGGTTCACCATCATCAATTTTAACATTCAGATCAAAGTCTAGCGATCTTCCAATTCAAGCCTGCTTAGGAGAAAATTTGTATTTTGGCAGCTAGAATTAGTGAAAACTTAGATGGTGACATGGCCTCACTTCCAAGAGTGAGTCTTAAATAAAAATAAGTATGCTGTCCGTAGAGCATAACTGAATTGACTGTACACCCCATGCTGCTGAAGCTAGATCGGCTCCTTCTATGCAAGACTGGTTCGTGGTGTAGGTTGACCCTTATAATTGCAGACCAGTTTTACTCACATAAACGACGCAGAAGTTAACAGGAAAACTGTCTTGTTAGTTACAAACAAATGGCAAAAAATTAAACCTTTAAAAATTTTCTGAAGTACTCATGCTTCAACAGAATCTGACCAAGTACTATAAGCATTTGTTGAGAATTTCCAGGGAAGTAAAGCAACAAATAGATCAGTGCAACATGAGCTTGCTGTCAACTGCACAATTTCTTTTTATCAGGTTTACAGAGTTATAAAAGTACCACCATTAATCCTCCCAAGAAAAATCTATGAGTTATTCAGAACCAAAACTATTAAATGATATGAACAAAAATACAACTTACTCCTTGCTCCAGTATGGAGAGTTGATCTCTTGCAGCCACTCCACCAATGATCAACAGTTCCCTAAAATGACATCAAGAGATTGACATTCGTTGATTAATTATATTCCGAAAATATAATAACCATCGAGTTGAAGACTGATTCTTTTATTAGTAGCTAACAATTAACAGCTCTGCAGACAAATTTTAAGAATAAAATAATAGGAAAAAAATAATTTTAAGTCTTCCCTTATTACACAGTGTATTGTATTTTAATTCAGGAAGTGAAAGTTGCTTTACAGAACTGTATTTGCATTTGATTACTGCTGTTTTACTATGTATCTTCACCAGTTTCATCTTAAAAAAGATTCTTTTCTTTAAAAATCTCAAACATAACAAAGTTTTCTGTGTTCTTGAAAGCCAAAAATTCAAACCATTAAACTAAATGAATCTCACATCATATAGCTTGCCTCTTCCCACTGCTACTCCCCTGCAAACCCAGTGAAAGAACTCTTGTAAACTGACGGCAGTTTAGAATGTGGAGACACTCATTTAAGTTTTATAAGTAAAATCAAGAGGGGAAAATAAGCAACTTTATCCCAAAGCAGCTTGTAGACAATTCACTTTACAAATAATTGCACCCCCATGCTAATCACTGCAACATTTGTCTTGCCAGCACACTAATGTCAAAAGAGACTTTGTATAATTATTTGTTGGAGATGAAAAACAAACAAAATGAGGGCAAGGGGATGCGGGAACCATAGGAGGATGCTCAGAAAAGGGCAGTAAGTAGATAATGTGCTTTTCTGATTAAAAGCATTATCATACACCTTTAATAATCTGAAAAAAAAAAAGCCAAATAGACATATACCAGAAGGATGTAGTCCACAGAGATAATACATGAAAAAAGCATAGCTCAATATGACTGCCACTGAGAAGTCAGAAGGCAGCATACATTACTAAGGCTATTATCGGTAGCACTGCAGATTACGGTCTGCTGTGCTACAAAATGGAGCACTCCCTGTCCACCAAAGTCATGTTCACTGACAATACCACAAACACAATTACAACAGATGCACTGTTACCTTAACTTGGGATTATCAACATATTTTTTGAACTGCTTCACATTGTTCAAGGTTTGTTCTGCCAGCTCCCTTGATGGTTCCACAATCAGTGCTTTTGGAGCATTTGGAAGGTTCTGTGTTTGAACCACTTGTGCATTTCCTAAGTGAAAAACAATGCCATTGAGATAACTGGAATGTTTTACTGGAAGCAAACTTGGTTCTTCTACTAATCTAAAAATCACATGACTAAATGCTGCATCAAAGGGCAATTTCACTGCTCACTCAATTATCCATGATAGTGGATATACTGGCCATGCAGCATAATTAATTTTACCGCAAAGCTTAAACACACACATTTATTTTTAAGACGACACTTTTGAATAACTTAGCTGAACTTCTCTTTTTATTTGATGAATTTCTAAATTCAAAGTGCTAAGACTATTTGTGGTTTAAAATGAAGAAGAATGTAATACTAATATTGCTACTGATAAGATTATTCTAAGACCTTGAATACAGCAGTAATGAAGCAATTATAGTGATCAAAAGATGCCCTGTAACACAATGAAACGGGGAGAAGTATAAAAGTCTAACCTACCTGAGTGTTGTGATTTTACAACATTACCATCGGGAGCCTTGCAAAGACCAATATAGCCATCTTTTGGTGGAAACTTGAAATCTTCTTCACCAAAATTGAATTTCAATTCAGCATTCTAGATTTCAAAGTTGTGTTGTACAAGACAGATTCAACAGACCATGTAAAATGAGAAACAATTCCATAATTAATTTCCCCACAAGAAACCAGACGGCAAAGGAGGGGAAGATGGTGTTTTCTTAAAACTTTTTCTACAAAGCACTCCCACATTTACAGATGCAGAAATGTTTTTTGCAAATTATGTTTCATTTTCAATTTAAATTGACATTTAAAAAAGCCACCAAAAAACAAAAACTTTTTTTTTTTTTTGACTTTTACATTTCCCTGACCACTTAAAACCTTTACTCAGAAAGAGATCATCCCAGAGATATCAACTCCTAAAAGACATACTACTACGCTATTGTAATGTTAGAGTTGAGAATAAAAGAAACAGGAATTTTGGCACTTTCAAGATATTTGCCTACATCTATTGAATCCTAGTATATCAAAGCATAAAACAAGCAAGATAGCACTGGTATTAGGAATTAATTACTCATGCTATTCTACATTTACATTCAAGTTTAATTATTTAAATTTGAATTAAAACATTCAATATCTAGCCAATGGTACCCTCACACTGTGAGGACTTCCCCAGTAATGAAATACTAATAAATAGACCAAAGGAAACAGTGAGTGCACAGGCACAACTACAGTAATTGTAGGTGGCTAGGCAAATTTTGTACGTCATTAGTTACCAAAACTAGAACAATTTTCAGGATTTTACACGTGTGGTAGTCTTAAATTACCTTCAGTACACAAGCTGCAAAAAGTGGTTGGTTCCTTATGTGTGGTGGGATTTCAAATGCAAGGCCAAGGTCTTTCCCTGAAAGGAGGGTTAGTTCAGTCAGACTCTCCCAATACAAGCATCCCAACAAAATATCAAAGAAAGTGAATAAAACTTACCATTTTTGGAAAATTTTATTTGTCCTTTATCTAGGTCTAGATAGCACCCAATTGTATCATGCATAGTGAACTCCTGTGAGAAAAAAGAAGCTTATGAAGCTAAGATTTTAGCGTTCAGTGTATTAATAAAACCTAGGACTTACATTCTGTCAACTTTTAGTTTTGCCACTTCTCCCTACTAAATGCTAATTTGAGAGAAGTGAGTTCAATAATACCACTGTTAACAGCGTATACATTTTTATTTGATTACGAATCTTGAGTAAACTGTCCAATTTATCTTAGATATTTAAATATTTATTGGTCCTTTAGATTTACTTTAAACCCAAACACTTCGATAGTAATAGATTTAAGTCATCTACCTGTAAGTATTCTGCATTATGGAAAAGTGCATAACTCATGTATTTATTAACAAATGTAAATTTAGGCTTTAGAGCACCAAATGCAGTAACAGAAACACTATTTTTATATAGTCAAAATGTATAACTCTTGCAGGAGATAACAGCTGTATGTTATGTATACTTACGAACTTCATTTTAAATATCTCAAAATCTGTTCATTGTAAAGGTACTCAGTAAAATCTATATATTATGAAATGCTTCTAGTTCAACAGCTCAGAAGTCACAACCATAAAAAAAAGCTACAATAGCCATGAAAGTTGCAAGTTTTATGGCATTGAGAGTTCACTGATACCACACCAAAACTTAAATATGAATAATACAGCAGAATCTTAAGTTATGCTTTAACATCTGAATTCTTGACTGGCACACTACTCAAAAACCATCACAGCTATTCCTGATAGACTTTCAGAAGTGTACATTAAGGTAACAGTTCTAATAGTGAAGTCAACTCAATAACCAGAAATAAAGCATGACTAAACTACATCTTGTTAGCATTTAAGTAAGTGTTTTGACGTATTAAGAGTTGTGTGACTACTTCTAATTTAAATACTAGGAAATAGGATGCAATGCCTTCACTTAGGCATTCACCAAGGTATAGACAGGTTTGTGCTGTTCAAGCTAAGACTGAAATAAGTCAAGAAACAAACCCAAGAATCAGTTAACCTCTAACCCGTAACACACAGAAAAGGTTGAGCTTCTAAGAGTTAATATATTTGCAGTTTAACCACAATCATAAGCCTCAAGCCAATAATAGATTTAACAAAAGCAGTTAATATGCTTTTATCCAGAAATGCTTCAGTATTTCATGGTAGTTTTGCCTAGTAACTTCCCTTAAAAGGTAAGCATTATTATGACAGACAGTGGGTTGTTACAATACAGAAACAACTTAATGTTTCTACCAATAAACAATTCAAACTTACCTCACCGTAGCTGTCAAATTGCTTGTTGTGAGATTTCTTACCAGTGCCACCAAAGCCAAAGCCAAATTTATCAGTGCCTGAAGATAAGACAAATAGCTTTTTATCTTGCAATTGACATGTTACAAAGGGGAGAAAATGTATCAGTAACTGAAACCTCTAACATTACCATGCAAAAAATAATACACAGTGCTAACAAAAGACTTCTAGCGTTGATAAATGCTAAAGCAGTGTTTTCACACCAGTACATTTATTGATTTTACTAGCTTCTAGTCATCTTCTTTAAAAAAAATTGAAATAAAAGGGAAAAAGTCACAAGAGACAAGAAACATTGTTATCCCCCAAGTTTCCTCTTACAGAAAGAGCAACATTTCAGCAAAAAGTTTTAAACTCCCCGATACTGCTATCCTTCTCAAGTAGCTTATACTGGGCAAAACCAGAACAGGACCCGAGGTATTCCATGTAAATACGAGAATTGTCTACTGGACTCTTCTTTTGAAGGACACTCACCCAAATCTAGTGAAGCCTGCATTGTTGACCAGCCAACTCTGCACAAGCCTTGGTCATGACAGGAAACTTCATAGTAGTATTTCCCTTTAAAAGAGAAAGAAATGGAGAAAGATTATCAGAGAACAGCTGGCAAAAAAGTACATGCTAAAAAGAAGCATGCAAAAGGCTCCAAAGCAGTGACAAGTTAGAGACACCAGTGACTCTACTGAATCCACAAGAACTGATAAACCTGGAACACCAGGGGTCTGCTGAATCAGTACAAGACTACCAGCATGCAATAACACCAACAACTGGTTCTGTAACTTGAGATCCACATCCTACTGCCTGCTATGTACGGACAGACTACAGGATTATCTGCACACCTGATTAAATGAGACTGTTTGAGGACGTTTCTGAATACCTAGCTAGAACCACTGCAATAACAGTAGGACTCTCGTTTCTGAGTACAGTTGCAGCTGGCCTCTCAACTGTTTGCAGCAATCATGTAACCATGAAATTTCTGAATGTACTTGTCTGTGTGAGGTATGTAAGGAAACAGATACTCATACAGCATTTTCAGTTGTTTCCTGTTAATAGAATCTTAACATGTTGTAATGAATATTAGTTATGATTGCCTCCTCCGACTCAATGCCCTATCAGGGAATAGGTAATTTACAACAAAAGGAGAGCAAAACTGAGGTATTTGTCATTGCAAAGTCTTCAGCTAGCCAAGAATTGAGTGGCACTTTTTCTTAGATGGATAGTAAGTTTTAAATGCAATCGTCTATGCTAACAATGGGTGACAAGTGTGCAATTCAGTCACAACTTTTCTAGAAGAGTTTCCAAAATACTAAATTTTCTATTTACCTTTCGTTACGCCTCTTGTTGCTCTGCATCCATGCCATTCTTTTACCTCTCTGCTTTGACAGCACAAACCGTCTGATCCAATTGCTGAAAGTTACAAGAGAGTTTTAGTTAACTAAATTGCCTCTCTGCTTTTGAAGTAATTTCTCATGCATACTTCTGGTTTATTCTTTGTCACTAAACAAGCATTTTCAAGTGAACATTTAAAGCAGCATTAGGACAACTCACCAAAAGCTGATCCTCTATCATACGGGTTCATTTGCCACTTATTGAGCACTGGGTTTGAAAGACAGCAACAGAAAATCATTAAAACAACAAGGTAAGCCTGGAAAACTCAAACTAAAAGTTAAAATCAGCTCTACAGTGTTTGGTTTAATTTTCTGGGAAGACAGCTTTCTTCCAATGGAACTTATACAAGGTCAAAATGAAGGCCTACAACTTGAAGAAGGGGCACAGCTGCATAACAAAAAGATACTCTATAAATGTTTAGATTATTCCATTAAGGAGATCACAGGTTATGTTACTTAAAAATAAAACTGAAAACAATGAAGACATTTATAAAACAAGCCAGAGTTCCAAATAATCACCATCAAATTCAATCAGAAAATATCCAAAACTACATTAAGAACAATAAATTTGAAATGCACTTGCTATTTCTGTTCCAAATTTACATCAAGTTATTTTTCAGTTAAAATGTCATTACTGAAGAGCTAAGATACATAAACAAACAGCACATAAAATTTCTTACTTCATTTTTCATATGTCTAATAACGTAGAAAAAAGCTAGAGGTCCCATAACTTAAGGACTTTTTACAAAAGTAGATGCCATTTCAATTATGATTACCAAGTGTATTTATATTACATTCCTAAAAACCATATAATTCTCCTTGAAAGTTGACCACACTATCACCACTGCAGCAGTAGTTATAACAAAGTTGAAAAATCAGAGAACTTCCATATCATGTTCAGAATGCAATGTATAAAAACCTACCTGCCCCACCAGTTTTAATAGTTGCTTTCCCTTTCTTGCCTTCCATCTGGTCCTTCAGAGTTTCATAAACAATCTGGATAACTGGAATGCTAAAAGCCTGAAACGGAAAGTTATTTTCATTCCACAACTTATGCGGATATTGCCAGATATAGAATGTCTAGTTTTCAGGTGCAATACCCAGGACCGGAAACATTTTAATATTTGTTTGTAAAGACTATCCATGATACCACTTAAATAGATACACAAACACATATACATTCTTTCTGTACATAAGCATACACCCCCACTCCCACCTCTCACCACTCAAAGGCTTTTACTTTCTGCTAATTTAAATTTGATTACTTACACCAGTTTTTCCACTTCCAGTTTCAGCAGCCTATAGGAAGAAAAATTTAAGCGTTTAACCAGAGTTGCGGTGTACACTGTAAGGACTGTTCTACAGTTCTATTTTAATAAACCACAAACTAAGTTTACTTTACTTCTGCATAATACAGAAAATCTTGAGAGTAATGCCACTGCTTCATATAAATTAGATGAAAATGCAAAACCAGAAAACTTTTACAATATCCTTAAAAAACCCAAAACAAAACTGAAAAAAGTTCCCAGAATCAACCTGATACAAGAAGTGGTTGTTATTGCAGAATGTGGAATATTTTGACTTAAGTAGAGTTGTTTTTCTGTGGAATTGGTTTCCTGACTAACTTCAGTCAAGCGATATCCAAGTGGCAGTATTTGTCAAAGTTAAACAGACACAGACTGTTCACCTGATAGTATGTTTTTTTAAAATAGTGCTGTACCCAGACAATATTTCTTCACTTATCTAAAGAACTCAAGGCCGGACAGAGAACCAGCTTCAAAGCCCTAATGAGCAGAGACTTGGCTGTTGTGAAGTTCAAAATAAGATTAAGATTAGTCCTTGAAAAGTAGCAGAATATGCATGAAATTGCTGGGAGAATTTATACATATGCATGTGAGTTGAATATATATTCTGTAATCAGCTCTTGTTTTGTTGCACTTGATTTATGGAAGTCATTCTCTCATGCCACCCAGCACTGAAATAAAGGATGCTTGCTTTTTAAAACTCCAAAACAAATGTTAGAGAGTTTATTTGCTGGCATTTTCGGTATCACACCAGAAAAACTATCTGTGTATGTCTGATTTCTTGAGCCACTACAGAAGATTATAGAAAGTGTTACTTTGGTTATGGAATCAAGAACAGAGATCCATGCCTTGATGGACAAGGCATACTAATCTGGCATCTTCAAGGTTACAGACAGTGAAGCATTTCTTTAGGCAGTATCAGTCGTGCTCCATGCAGATACATGTAAGGTATTTACAACAAAAATGAGAGTAAATGAAATCAGATAGCTCTCACTCATGCATCAGTGCCTGTCAAGTAGTCAAAAAATAAAGCCTAAATAGAATGAACTTAACCTAGAATAACAGTTGAAAACACGCCAGGAACACAAAGAGGTTTTTAGCTGAAGACTATGCTTTCTATTTAAGAAGGACTGGAGACCTAACCTAACTATGGACCCTTCTGGAAAGAAGGGAATTGACTGTACGAACAGCAACTAACAGACAAAGACTTTCTAGGAACAGGGCTATCCTGCATACATACCATAAGTACATCACCACCTCCCAGAATCAGTGGGATGGATTCTGCTTGGATATCCGTAGGAAGACTACAAGAAAGAAAACATTTACACAAATTGATGTTATCAGTAGAAAAAAAGATTTTTGCTTATATAGGAAGTCACAGAACCACACTCATCTGCAAGATGGGAAACAGCAGGTAAATATTATTTTTCTTGGCTGGCAGCTAAGGGAGTGAAAAAGATTCCATTTAAAAGGAGAGCTTGGAACAGCAGATGTGCCTTGACAGGAAGTGACTAGTGGATACAGTGGACTCAGCTGCATCCTGACAAGAGGGCTACATCTCACATCACTCTGCTAAACTATAAGAGAAACAGACTAATTCTGTAATCCCTTTTTCCCTTTCTTCAAGTAAACTTCACTTCTAAAGCCACTTACACAAACCCTCATTTACAAGTTTCCTATTCAAAACTGGAAAAGAAAGTAAAGATAAATAAATGTAAGCAGCATTTTCAGACAATCATAGACTGATAACATGCATATGAGAAAAGAAGAACTAAATAGGCTAAGATTGATAACATCCTGAATGACAATTCAAAACAAGCTCTGAAGTAAAATATTTTAGTTAGACAACTAAAACCAGGAAGAACAAATTTTGTAGAAGACTGGCACACAAGGATCAACTCTGAAGAACACAAATACAGCCCACAGTCTGAAAAACATTTCTGAATAGCATCAATTATGTGACAGCATTTCACCCAAAAATCCCATGATATTTAATAAAGAAATCAGAAGCACAGAGGCTTTTATCAAACCAATGACACTGAAATATATGCAGTGATACTTTTCTTGTCCAAGTTAAAATATTACCACTGCAGTCATAATTTGTGTTCTTCAGTCATTCACACTAAAAAGAAGTGCATGAGACGGAGTGACAGTTAAAGGACAACACATATCTGGCTTTTTTTAATGTGTCAACAAAGGTATTTTAAGAAACATGTCTTATTTTGCTGAAAAAACAATTAGATTTTGCTAGGTCCAAATACATTCCTACTTACAGCCAGTCCATCTCCTCTACTGCTTGAGCTATCTCAGGCATAACACCCATTTCTGTAAGACAAGAAAAAAGGAACAAGCAATGTTATTTACTCAGTTCAAAAGACTTCTAACTACACACAAACCCAAAAACACTCTTTCTAGCAATAGCACATGCAGCCTTCTCTACAGAACTCAAACTATAGATAAGAAACACACTCCCTTACCCAAACACAGTTTCAACAATTGTCCCCACTCATAGTGGAGTTAATTAGGTATATACTACGCAGAGGGGCAGGTGCTGATGAAGCAGAAAAGCAGACTCTGGGAACTGAGTACCATTTCAAAGGCAAGGTACACATCTCTGCACATTTTAGGAAACTGCTTATGTAAACACCACGGAAAACATTGTTAATCCCAAAAATCCTGACTGTCTCTTCTGTTGAGATGTAAATAGTTGTTTTGTTTTAAAAAAAAAAAAAGTTTCAAATAAGAACTCAAATTTGAGATGCTTAAGTTTCTTTTCACTAGATCTTGCCTTGCACACTTACAGCAAGTAGATTACCTAGACAATGCTTTGATTTTCATACAATTAAAAACGACATCCAGCTTTAAAAGTTTTTTTTTTCCTTAGATACCCCTTCTGGCAAAATCACAAAGTCTGATGTTTATATGAAGCCACATAAAAGTTAAATATGAAGCCACATCATTATATTTGTATGTTGATTAAAAATACTCTCTATATAAGGAAAAAATGAACAACACAGATGCACAGCATTCCTATAAATCAATTTCTTTCAGTATAAACATGCATCTGACTAAAGGTAGCTTTTAAAAGCTACCCTTTAGACTGCCACATGTTGGGTTTCACATACACCAAGCACAAGTACACACAGAGAGCTAGGCTGACATATATGGATATAAGCAGCCAAAAATTACTCTTCCATTTGCTACAATACAAATGCTATAAGAAACACGTTTTATTTGTAAGATGATTTCAGAAAACTTTAATTTTTTTTTTATGCGTGAACCTGTACTCCTACAAAATCAGGCAATCCACATAAGCAAAAAGGCTTTTCCAAGACAATAATAGTCATGAATTGCAAGTTATGCATAGTTCTAACTTTTTTTTCCATTTCTCATATACTTCCAGATCACATAGTTTATTTTAATGCACAGTGCAAGGGTGTATTCCACCAATGGCACTATGACATCTTCCTCAACTACAACCAAACTAAACCTGCTGCCTAGCATCTAAACTTATCTCTAGATCTATGGAAAAAGCTTCAGCATTATTGTTCACAATCAGATGTAAAGAATTTAGTTAAAAGAAAAAACATTAAAAAATACACACACTTTAAAACTTTACAGTAACCTAATGGCCAGAAGGAAATGGCCGCAAGTTGTGCCAGGGGAAGCTCAGACTGGACATTAGAAAAAATTTATTCACTGAAAGGATGGTCAGGCACTAGCATAGGCTGCCCAGGGAGGTGGTTGAGTTGCCATCCCTGGAGGTGCTAAAAAAACAGGTAAATGAGTTTCTGAGGGACATGGTTTAGTAACAAGATAGGTACGGTTGGAGTCAAGGATCTCAGAGCTCTTTTCCAACCGGATGATTCTATGATTTTATGTTGGTCGCATGTTTGCATATAAGTACACAGGGGGACAAAGTGATGTTTCCTCCTTCAACAGTAAATTTTGAGATTACAGTTTACATTCATATTTGAATCCATAACACAGAACAGAGCTATGCCTATAAACCCCAGCTATTACCCATCGCAATACATGGAGCGGTCACCATGAGCCTCCTGCTACAGAAACCAGTCAGCCTGAGGAACGCTCCGGACTTCTAACCAGCTCCATCTGTCGCATGCACACATACCACATATGCACTAAAAATACCAAATCCCTTTTGAAAGCCGCTTCTGAAGGCCTGCAAAAGCCCGTGAGGCCAGGAAAAGCGCCTACAGCCCCACAGGCCTCTCGATCTTAAGGCTGCTACGTGTTAACGAGGAGCCACACACGGCGCTGACCGTGCCCGTGCGCCGGGAGGCCGGGAGCCGCCACCGCCACACAGCGCCTGCAGCTCCAGAGAGTAGAGGCTGTCCCAGCACCCTGCCGCCCACAATCCCCACCATCCCCAGCACCACGTACCCGAAAACGCCGCCATGTTCGCAGCAATCACACCACCAAACGACACCACGCAGAGAGCGCAAGCGCCGAGCCGGTCCGCGGCTTTAAGGCCCGGGTGGGGACAGGAGGCGCCGCACCGCGCGTTCCGGCCCCGGCCTCGGCCCCGGCCCTGGGAGGTCTCATAAAATCATAGCATGCCTTAGAATCTTGGAATCATTAAGGCTGGAAAAGACGGTCCAACCGCTAGCGCAACACCATCACGCCTACCAAACCATGTCCCGAAGTGCTACATCTACAGATGTTTTGAACACCTCCAGGGAAGAGACTCTGCCACTTCCCTGGGCAGCCTGGTCCCATGCTTCACCACTTTTTTGCTAAAGAAATTTTTCCCAATATCCAATCTAAATCCTGAGTTGGAAGGGACCCACAAGGATTATCATGTCCAGCTCCTGTCCCTGCGTGGGTCTATCCCTGCTGTGGCCCTACAGCTGACATATGCCAAGGGCAAGTTGGAGCAGGAATCGTTTTTTGTTTTCTTTAAGGAATTTTAGGGTACACTCAGGTAACCTGCTCATGATTTTACCATTTTTCTGGAAGCCCAACGTGTGTTTTCTCCCTGCAAATGAAACCTCAGGTAGGTTTCTACATGAAGCGTATGCTTTGCATTTGCATCCAGCACTGTTATCTTCTCATTTCATTGATGTAACTCATGTTTGCATAGTTTTCTACAATAAAAATGTTTGGTAGGAAGTATTCTGAGCTTTGTATGTATGAAAGTGCCTTCACATGTAGATAATGTGCCATTCATTTTTTTAGACATGCATGAATGGGAATACATTCTTCAGTTTTCACAGAATTTTCCTCAAATTCTGCAGTTATCCTTTTTTTCCAGGATGACTTATTGTGAATTTAAAGGTAAGAATCTTTGAGGTATTATAAAAATAAAATTAGATTCTGAATGAAAAAATGCACTTTCTGCAGTTACATCACAAACCAATGGCACATTTGTCTGCTAAGTAGAAGGCTCAGAATGAAATACTACTGTTTTCCATTGTGAAACACAAGTTAAATCTTTTGTAAGGCATTCCTCAGCTACAGAACATCTGGTTCATAGGTCAAATAAACAACAGTGTCTCTGACAGTGTATTTCTTTTGACTACCGTGTTGCAATTTGAGTACTTGTTTTGTCCTGGAGGTTTATTTCAAGACAATTTTTGAAATGCTTACTGAGCCCCCACTGATTGTTAACCTACTTGGTAGGAACCAGTTGCTGAGCAGAGAAAAACACAGTGGGTATTTTATATCTTTAGTACCAGGGTGTTTGTATCACCATGGCTTCTTGTACATTAATAATTCCTTTGGGAGTATCTTCATTTGATGTTCTTCCCTTCTTTCACTTTGATTCACTACATCTGCCAATCATTCTTTTGCTTGCTTTTGGATAAATGACAACTCGTCATTTTTAGAGACACATATATGAATAATCTACAGATTCAACAGTGATTCTGGGAAAATGTTGTAGGCAAGCCTCAATATCAATACATAGAACTGCTTGTGAGCGTGGAACCCAGGGTGCCATTTACTATACATCTCCCACAATTATTTGAAACTTATGAGCATGATATTATACTATTTATTATTGCTTTACAAGCTACACTGTCAAGCATAGCTAAAGAAATGTTATTGAGACAACCAGAAAGCACCTTTTTTCTCAGTCATTGTCTCTTCCCAAAGTGTCTTCCAAGTATCCAATACAGTTTTCATGTTGCCCTGAATCCCTAGTTTCAGAATTTAATTTTTAGTTTAACCTATTTCTAGGCTGCATAGTTGCCTGCAAGACTAGGAGGCTACTAAAAGCAAGCTAAAATTAGAGTACAGGCACAGAAGTAGTAGGGTGTGAGGTAGATTTCTTTCAATTTTATGAACGCTTTATGAAGTGTAGAAAAGAGACCGAAACCTCAATTTTATCACAATGATTTATGAACAGGCTTATTTTTATCTCCTTGAGAGTGCTGAACTCTATGAGTGTAAAAATTTGTAGGACTTAGATGTTTAGAAGTTTTACATAGCATCATTAAAATTAGAAGAATAATTTATGAGAAATAACTTTTGCTTTTTTCTTGATTTTTTTTGTTTATGTTTTTTGTTTTCTTGGGGGTGGGGTAGAAGTTTTTTGTTTGTTTCTTGTTTTTTTTCCTGTTTAGTAAGGGTTTAATTAACATACACAGGCCTTGCTTTCATCAGGTGTTCCTTACCCTAAATTTTCTCCTTATCAGCTTTCTGGAGAGCTGCAGATGTGTCCCTGAGTAGTCCTGTTGAGAATCACAGACTCATTGAATCATTTTGGTTGGAAAAGACCTTTAAGATCATCAAGTCCAACTGTAAACCTAACACTGGCAAGTCCACCAGTAAACCTAAGCATCACAAAGAAGGCCATGCCAGCAGGGCAGCCCTGGTGGTGGCACTTTGCTGCCTAGCAGCAGTGGGAGCTGAGGGATCGAGGAGGCAGCAGCCAAGCTGTGGATCTAAAAGCTCATTTGTACATGCTCTCCACAGGTGTACATTGTATGTTACACTTAGTAGTTGTCTTTTCTTGCTCCCAAAGTCACCTCCAGCCCCTCATGGCTAAGAGAGAAGGCTGAGGTCTCTGAAACTGCAGGCTCTTCAGCCTCCACTGAGGCAGGTGAGGACCCCTCGGCCTCACTCCTGTGCCCCCAGCTTCGAGCTTCCCCTGGAGCAGCCCCTTTCAGGGCTCCAAAGTCCCTCAGTCAGGGAAGGCATTTGGTGGCCGGTCAAAAGTGGTGTTCCCCAAGGCTCAGTGTTGGGGCCAGTTCTGTTTAATATCTTTATCAATGATCTAGATGAGGGGATCGAGTGCTTCCTCAGTAAGTTTGCAGATGACACCAAACTGGGCGAGACGTGTAGATGTGGCACTTTGGGACATGGTTTAGTAGACATAACGGTGTTGGGCTGATGGTTGGACTTGATAATCTTGGAGATCTTTTCCAGCTTTAACGATTCTATGATTCGGCAGCGTCCCCTTGCTCCGTGGCGACGTGAAGGGCAGGGCGCGGCGCCCGGCAGGCTCGGCGGACGGCAGCGCTGAAGGAGTTAAACCCTGCGCCCTCCGCGGATCTGCCGGCGTTATAGCCTTGACCCTCGTCGGGCGCCGTCGTCTCTGCGGGGTGGGTGGGGCTGGGCCAGTATGGCTGCCGCCGGCGGGGAGCGCGGCGGAGCCGTGCCGAGAGAGGAGGGGATGGCTGGTGCCGGTGAGGAGGGGGACGGGGAGGAGAACATCCTATACGACCTGCTGGTGAACACCGAGTGGCCTCCGGAGACTGAGGTGCAGGTGTGTGTGGCCGCGGTCGGGCCGGGGTGCGGGGGAGGGGACCGGCCACGTAGGCACAGGCGGGCACATGGGGAGAGGCTGCTGCTTCCAGGGAGGCTCAGCGGGCAGCAGTGAGGGCAGCAGGGGCAAGCCTGAGACGTGTCCCTGTGGTCAGCCGGCCCCTGTCGTGGTCTCCAGTCACTTGATTCTTGCCTTGTCACTGTTATAAGCCTTGTTTGTGCCGCCTGGGATGCCTTAAAGTCTTTCTCACTCCTTGCCTGTGAACAATGTATGCCAGGTGTTACTCTTGAGGTGGTACGAGAAAAACTGTGATGAAGACACAGTGTTAAAGTGTTTAAAGCCAGGATGGATGGGGTCTTGAGTAGCCTGGTCTAATGGGAGGTGTCCGTACCCACGGCAGGGAGGTTGGAGTTGAATGATCTGGTTGATGATATGGTGCCTTTCAATGCAAACTATTCTATGAAGTCCAGGTCTCATCTGTAGAAACAGCTATACTGGGAGCAGTGGAATCCGACCTGGTGAAATCCAGGTCTTTATCAAGGTTATCTTGCAGAAGAAAAACTCAATCCCTCTCCAGACTTGGGTATCAGAATGGTTGCATTGGTATTTTCAGGAGTGAGTAAAAGGAAGAAGTGTATCATTTTGTGTCTGCAAGGAACACAAACTGATACCGTAGCGTAAAGGATCAAAAAGCATTATTCTTGTATTACAAATTTTTGCTGGCTTTTGGTTTTTCTTCTTCAGGGGTTAATGGAAAAGCTGAGAAGCTCTTTCATCTTTGCTTTTTTGTCTTTTTGCGTGCAGTGTGCTGAGCTAGCTATTGCTATGTCTGTTCTTGTGTGATTTGGATGTAGGGCATGCAAGCAATGTGGTTTTATTTCTGTCGTGTAACTTTCAAGTCCGCTTCAGTTGTTAATGTGTTTCCCACTAAAAGTAGTTTATGAAAAAAACTTAACAAAGTTTTATGCTTAATGAGAATACCTGAACAGAGAAGATGTAAAAACATCATAGATGGAAGAATATACCTATCCATAATTATTAAAGCCATTCTCATAACAATGTTTTTATCAGAGACCTTTTTTTTTCCCCTCTTGATCTGTAAATCCTCAGTTGTAGCAACAGGTATTCGTGTTTGGAAAATGTGATTGCAGTTTCACCAGTTAATAACTTGATAGGTTGTTCAGGTAGCTGAGTACACAGTTGCCCCAATTTTTCTTTACCGTGTCTCATAACACAGTTAAATAGTGTTTGTTTCTAATAACATGTGAAAGCGTTTTACATGTCTACAAACCATGAAGAGAACTTGGGTGTGGTGTCATGAGACCTCCCTTTAGTGGCAGCCTATAGGTGTGCCAGTTTAGCAATTATGGAACCACAGTCTAAGGGTCCTCATCTGCCTTGGTAGCCAGAACTTCTAAACATCATAGGATTCTGCTTGTCAACTTCAGCAAATTTTAAACTTCCCCATTTACTTTATTTTCGAGATAAATCCAATTTTGAATGGCAGAAATAAGAAGGCTTGAAAATACTGTACTACATAGTTTGCTTGGATTCGTATTTGTGTTGAAGACTGTCATTGGCTGAGGACATTTCTGATGTTCTTTTTACAGTTTTAGTGGGAAATTGATTTTATACTGTCATTCATAAGCAAACAAATTATTTTGTCAGTATGATTCAGTTTTTGCCTTAAGGTGCCTTAAAAATGGTATTAGTTAGGTGGCTGTGACTTTCCCTTTGGAACATCTGTTTCTTTTAATCCTAGTATATTCACACCAGAAAAAGTCGCAAAACACTCCATGCCTTCGTAACTGTAGAAGTGAATGGTTTGCAGTAAGTGAAGTGAGGGACAGCACAAAGGGAAAGGAAGTTAAATGCTGCACTGGGAAATGAAATTAAATGTTTTCCTATGCAGTTATTTAGAATACAGAGCAAGACCTTAAACTTTCACAGGTCTTCATTTACTTTGGTTTCACTTTTGTTCTCTCATTTGGGGTGATTAATTACAGTGCTGAGCACTTATGACCGTTGGAAGATGCATCCCTACAAAGTCATGTTAAATTCAAGGCAGGGATAAAGCTGACATAGATTTCTTAAGTTGGATCCCCAGATTATCTTTAATTTTAGTTCTTATTAACATTCTCATTCACTTGTATTGAATTTCCGAAGAAGAATTTTTTTGGGAGGTAGGAAACATACTTATAAAGGACACATGCAAGGAATGGACAGTGCCAGAGAAGAGAGTAGTGTGAAAACCGAGCACTCCACATTCAGTACAGTCACATTGTTTGGGAGCCCTGAAATGTATAACAAGAATAAAAGGAGCCACTGAATAGCTGATCAGTGAAAATAGTGAACAAGGACCTGATTGTGGAGGAGGTTGCAGGGACTTATGGAGTCATTTGTGTAAATACAAGCAGGCTGAACTTTTCCTTTTCTCCAGAAGACAAATACAATCTGTCTTCTGAAATGAATGTGCCACTTGATTCTGTGGGTTTTTTCTTCCTTGCCATCTAATGTTTTGATTTCCTCACCCCCTATAAATTTGCTGGGTGCGCAACAAAATCCAAAACTGAATGGGTGTCTTGTCAGTGAGGAAGTTACTTAGGTTTTATTTCTGTAATACTCTAGTGAAGGAGAACTTAAAGTTTTTTTTCCAAATGAGAATGAGTTAAAGAAACCCAAATGTTGCAGATCTGGTAGCCATTGCTGTTGCTGTGGTGATAGGAATATATTATAAAAGGTAAAATTTTGGTCTTCAAAGTTTGAGTAAATTAGCTTTGTGAAGGGTTTAAGATGTGTGGAATAGGAACCTGTACTTCTGCACTTGAGGCTCAGGAGTGGACACTGAGAATAATAAAAAAAATTCAAAGGATATATAAGCAATTTTTGGAAATGTTTTCTCTGGGAACTTTTCTTAATCCAAAAACTTCTAACAAGCTCTGCTTTTAACCTCGCTAGGAAATTGCAGCTCTTCCCAAGGTGCTATGATAGCTTTAAGAAATAATATGTACTCACTTATTTTTCCATAATGCTTTGTTATTTTCTGGTTGGTCAACCTGAATTTGGAACGTTCTCTAGTAGTACAGCTGTGTTGGCTTCTTACATGCTGTGAGATGACAGCCTCATGATTTGAAAGACTGTTGCTGTATTGCAAACTTTGCATAGAAAACTGCTAAGCTTTACATCAATAAATTGAAATGTAGGAGCCCAAATGTTTGAGGCTTTTTTTTTTTTTTTTAAACACGGACATACTTTGGAATTTTGATAAAATTGTGTATCTGTCAGTGTTTCTGCGTTATGACTTGGAGTGAGAGGTTTGAGTATCTCAGTTACATAGAGCCTTTAGTCACTTGTTGTTCTGTACTGAAGGAAAGGTGAAATTAATTCATTACCTTCTCTAATCCTCAGTTTGTTGTGCTCTAATATTTTCACTAGGAAAGGATAAGCATGACTGCTTATTTCGAAGAATTGTGTGTGTGATGCCTTCCTTAATGGTTATCTATCTTGTTTTCTCAGTTCAATCCTTTCTTCCTGTTTTCTTATTGGCAAATAATTTAATCTTTTTCGTATAGCTAAGAATATACATGCTATGTTGTTTTGTATATATTTTTGCTTTGTCTGGAGAGTGCTTTCATTATATAGTGAGTGTAGTTGTTCCCATCCACCCTAAGTAGAGTCGATATATTTTGTTACTACCCAAAGATCAAGGCAAAGCTGAATCAATAGGCAATCTGTAGTACAGTTTGTTTATTACATCTTGGCACTTAAGACAGGCTATGAAGCAAAATATTTTAGCTCATGCAGTTAAATTGCTGACTATATGAAATTGCAAGTAATAGAAAATACATAAAGAACCTGTAGGCTAGCAGGCAACTTGAATTTAATCAGTGAATATATGTATGAATGCTGTATTTAAGTTAAAATGTATAACATAGTGTTTGACCATTATTGTAATTGCAGCCAAGAGGCAAGAGAAGACATGGTGCTTCATTTATCATCACTAGAGCAATTACAGGTAAATATGACTTGTTCTGACGTTCATGACTCATTAAAATGATGTGTGGATTGCTTTTAAAATTTACAGTTTCTGCACTTTAGCGTGGCTAATGTGATGAAAACACAGAGCAAGATGTGTTTTCTGAAATATGTTTTCTGATTATCAGTATTGTTATGTTGTTTTTATGTAATTTTTGTGAGCTTTCTTGTTTCTATTTGCTTACTGGAACAAACTGATAAATCGTACGTCTAAGAAGTTCAGAAGCTCTGTTGTGTTCTGCAAAATGTTATTGAGTTGTTTTTCTCTACGAGCTCTTGCATTGGGCTGTTTACTAGTTAAACAGTTCTGTAAGGAATCTATGTGTTCTGATGATATTACGTTTCCATTTAGCACTTGGTTTATGTGATAACAGGATTGCATTTTCATCCAGTAGGAATTTCTTTCAGAATTTCTAGAAATAAGTGATGATTATTTGATCTGCGATTTGTGTTTATTTTTATATAGGACTTTATTGGCCAAAGTTAGAGAGTTTTACCCTTAATACCCTTTTTCTTTTGTGAGAATTTCTGAGATTCTTTGTGCAGTCAGCTGAAGCTTGTTTTAAAACCTCTAGAGATGTAATTTTTATCCTGTTTTTTCATTGTAGGTCCTGCATTGTTTTTGCTTCGGTACATCTGGTACAGGTAGGTTTGGAAATAGTGCTTAATCTTTTTATTTGATAACATTTTTATAGTTTTCTGATTTGATGCGAAGTTATTTTTAATGAGAATGCTTGTTTACAATATTGTCCAAGCAGTGCTTGGAATTTTCTTTTTTCATAAGCTTAAGTTTTAGCCACTTGAGTTGCAACTGAAGCGTATCTAGAAAAGAGCTGAAGTATGCTAGTTTAACTCTTGGCTTTTACCAGAAACTTGCAGCTGGAATATCATCTTTCTTAAGACATGTTTGTCTCCCAACTGAAATACTGCAAGTGAAACTTTTTTTTTTTTAAGCCTTAATGACAAGTATGATGGCATGGCAGGATGTGCTTCCTTTTGAGTAATAATTTGGATTTTCTTTTTTCCTGACAGTTCACACTGTTGTACAAAAACCTCGATACCTAGTTAAGCAACACTCATGCCTTTTATAACTTCAGCTTCTAATTTAAGACACCTAAATTGTCCCAGGAACATATCGAGGTAAATACAGTGTTCCTAGAGGATTTCAGCTCTGTGATTCTAATATTTTGTTGATGCACTTGACAGGTTTGAAAGTATCAGTTCTTTTTTAGAAACATTCTGTTGGTTTTGAGATATATGGAAAAGGACATTAATGTGGCTCCCTGTGAAACAACAGTGCACTTGAATTCACCAGCCAATGCTGTTTTCCCCATTAGAACACCCTACTGGTGTTCTACTTTATTTTGCACCCCTACTTTTTTTTTTTTAGGGGGGAATGTGGAGGATGGTGTGTGTTTCTGGGCTGCTTCTAGTTGAAGGGATTCACTTCGCTTACAGACAGAATTAACTTATTTTTGTTCCTTTCCCCCAGTAGTCATATTTAAAGTCTGTTTGTAGCTTTTGTAATTCATTCTAGTTACTATTTTTTTGTATTTAATAAAAATGTTTGGGAGGGAACTCAGGAGCCTCTAGTTTAAAGTCCTGTAAAGTGCAGGGAGAAAATTGAATTCAGACTAGATTTCTTAGGGCTCTGTCCAACCAACTAGGTTTTGGAAATCTTAAATGATGGAGGTCCCAGAGATTCCTTGTTCAGTGGTTGACTGTCGTCATGTTGAAGAATTCTCTTATATTGGCTTGGAACCTCCTGTGTTTTAGAATCATAGAATCATTTAGGTTAGAAAGCTTTAAGATCATCAAGTCCAACTGTTATCCTAACACTGCCAGGTCCACCAAAGGATTGATCATAGTTTCTTGTGCTCCTTCTATGCGCATCAGTAGCTTCTAGGTGAACTCCTAGGTATCAGAGAGCTGCTGTGTGGTCTCTCTGAAGGCTTCCTTTATCAAGGCTGAACAAGCACCAGCTCCTTCAGCATCTTGTAGGGCAAGTGCTCCAGTCTCTTCACTGTTTTGGTGGCCCTCCAGTTTATTGGTGTTCTTTTAATGGGGGGAGGGAGGGGGCGCAAAACACACTGCTGCCCAATGTGTAAAGAGTGAGTTCCCCTAATGTATGGTTTTGTTCTATTAATGCAAACAAGGATGTTGTTAGCCTTAACCTTTGGCAGGGTGCAGTGTTGATTTATGTTTAGTTGCTAAAACCTCCCTGGTGATTGATGATGGTTGCCTTAAAGCTAAGTCCTCTGACCTGTGTCTCAGGTACTGCTGTTCTTAGGTGTCTGTTCTGATTTAGCCTAATTTTCTTTTGTTATTTCAGCCCTGCAAAATTTTCTCTGCCTATTGGACTGGTTCGTCTAGTTAGTAAGCAGATCAGCTGGCACCTAGTGCTTGCAAGGTAACCACTTACATACTTTTCTGTTCCTGGAAGTAGTGAATGCTTTAATGCCTCCTTCCCTCCTCCAGCCACCCCCACTGGTAACGATGCTGAGTTAAAATTGTGTTAAAGTCATGTTATTCTTTTTGGTCAAGAGAAATGCTGGAGGGTTTTACAGGTAGCCTTGGGAAACAAAGGTCGGTCTGGTACCTAGGGGCTTTCACGCTGATTCCCTTTTTGTAGTGCATCTCTCACTCAGATGTGAATGTCCTTCTAACTTTAGGGCAAAGTAGTTTTTCTCAAACTGAAGTCCTGAATTTGATAGTTTAAGACCTATAACTTGGCAGGATATGTAATATGAATTGTATATTTTGAAATTTGTAGAAAGTGAGTCAAGACTCGTCTGCTATTGTATTTTTAGAGGAGAAGTGAGAGTTCTAAAGCTAGAACCAACAGTTCTATGGTAATTTTGGCAGCATCAGTGAGTTAACTGGCTTTTAAAAGTAATAATCATTGAAAAATGTTTTAATGACGTGATGATGGTATGGAATGTTTTAGTTATGTTGTATTATCGGTGAATGAGATCAGTGGTTCAGTGAGAGCTCTGTACTGTTGAGAGAGATGGTGATTCTTTGAGGGAAGGGATGATCCCTTTTGCGCAACATGATGGTGGCAGTGTCGTGTGTTAGGTAAAAAGACAGGAGACCTGCTCCTGAGGAGCCAATGTAACTTATAGAAGTATGATAGTTGTTTATTCCAGATAAATCACTACATAGTTTTAGGTATTTTGGTTATAAAAGTATCCGTAAGCAACATCTGATCCTGACTTACTTGCAACAAGATTATAAGCATTTTTTCTGTTTTCTTAGTGCTACTGGAAGAGTGACAGATAAATTTCAGTGACATGAAGGGAATCTTGTTGCAGCACTGATTTTGGTGTGTGTGTGTATTTTTTGTAAAAATTGATATTTCCCAATGTGTTTTGATTTATGAAAGAGGAAGCTTCTCACCTTGCAGAAAAGCACTTAGAGCTCTGATGCATGTTCTGTGAGGAATGGACTTTTGAATGAATTTTCATACCTGTATTTTTCTCTTTCAGCAATGGTAAATTGTTGGCAGTTGTTCAAGACCAATGTGTAGAAATCAGGTAATTTCGTATCATCTGTTGCTTCATGAGCACAATTGTAGAGTTTTCAGGAAGAGCTTCTGGTCATGTACTAACTGTACTTTTAAGATTTTTTTTTTTTTTTTTTGACATTACATATTGTGAAAGTAACCTTTGGAATTATCTTAAAATATATAACCTCTTAGAAAACAGAAGCCTTCTGTTTTTTCTTAGTTCTTGGCCGTTCCCTATGTAAAAAAACAAACCAAAACAAACAAAAAAAACCCCAAACCAAATAATCCACCTCTCCTCACCCCCCACCATTATAAATGCTGTAGATAGATACTTATATGTATTTATCTGTGTCTGTCTGTCTTTTCCTCAAGGTTTGAAAGAAAAACGATCAAGATGCTTTAAAATACTAAACCAAATCATGGTCTTTAACTGTTGCCTTTCTGTTCTCCCTAGAAATTCGCCCCTAATAAATGGACGAGGAGCTAGTATTCTGCTTCTGTGTATAGTAGCTAGCATGTATAATATTTCACATTATTTTACAAGTAATGTGGATTACCATAAAGACTGAATCTTTCCCTCTTTCTCATGGTCTCTAGTAACAAGCTCTTCTTAGCCAATTCAAGAACACATTTAAGCTGTAGAATGGATCTTGATTGAGTATGTTTACTTGCTCCGCAGAAATCCATTTGCTAGAAGGTCAGACCTTCTATTTATATGTAAAAGAAGCAAGTGTATGAAAATTGTTCAATCACAAGTGGTGTGAACACCATAAATGTCAGCTTATAGACTATAAAGTAAATCTTGTTTCAGCTGTATTAACGTAACTATTCTTCCATTATTTTAAAAATTGTAACCTGGAGAATGCTCTCTAGATTTTTTTTTTTTCTAAAGGTAAATGCTGAAGTTCTGAAATGCTGCTATCCTGTTTTGAACAGCATTACTATTAATTGAGGAATATTAGTATTTATGCATTGGGATTCTAAACAGGGTTTCTAAAATACTGTTGTTAGTTACTGTAGTTGCGGAAGGGTGAAGACTACTATCTGCATTTTTGAACAAGCAGTTAAATCCTTGCAGGCCCTTAGATTGTGCACTTGGAATATTTTCATAGTGCTCTGTTTATTCTGGAAAATTGAATAGTGATGGGATTTTTTTCTCATTTAAATACATATGTATCTTTTTCTCTAGGTCTGCAAAAGATGACTTTGGATCCATAGTTGGAAAGTGTCAAGGTATGTGATATGATGACCTCTACATTGTTACTTAGTGTTATCATTGGTGGTGTCAGTTTACTTTAAAGATAATGGTGTAACTTTAAAATCATTGGGAAGAGTCTCTTAATTTTGGTTTTTGACTAGCTCCTTTAACTTCTGTCCCTCTCCTCTTTTAATGATGATTAACATACTAAACCTGAATCTGAAATGAAATAAGTAAAATAATGGGTTTGGGAGACATAGCAGGTGTTGGAGGTGTTGTGGGTTTTCTTTTTTATCTCCTTTGAGATAAGCTTGTAATGATGCTAGACACTCTGCATGTTTGCAGTTGTTCTGTTTAAGGGATTGTATTTATATTTCACTTGTTAATAAATTTCCTCCTTTTTCATAGTGCCAAAGGATCCTAATCCTCAGTGGAGACGAGTGGCATGGAGTCATGATTGCACATTACTTGCTTATGCTGAAAGCACTGGAACAGTGAGAGTGTTTGACCTAATGGGTAGTGAGCTTCTGGTCATTTCACCAGTAAGTGCTCTCGTAGATCAAATATCAATATCCTTACTTTTTGTAAGGATAAAGGGTATTTGCACTCTTTGGCATTCTTTTTTAATTGTGTCTTACTTCAGTATAAAGGCTTATAGTATGAATACTATGCACAGATGTGCCATGAATTATTTATCATATGCTGGATATATTATAGTTTAATGTAAGCTACATGTAGCATTTACGAAGTGTATCCTTTGATCCTTTGTGCTGTGGTATTTAGTCAGAATCCTCATCTTTCCTTTAATTTTGTTAGAAGTGGTGGATCTGCAGGTACATCAGAATCACTTAATTAGTATGTGTGCAAATACTTACAATTTGTATTAGTAGTTACAAATCTGCACTTTGTATGCACAGTCACTTATAACTCAATAAGCATTGCTGATAGAGCAATAGGAGGGTTTTGTTTCTTTATGAGACTAGGTAATTGCTATTGGCTTGCCATACAGAATATATTTTATGTTTTGTATTTTCAAAGATTGCATTAAACTATTGGGAAAGTGGATCAAGTGTATTTTCTTAGTATATTGCCTTTGCAGACCTTGTAGAAATAGAATTTCTCTAATGTGAAGATAAAAAGGAGGGTATTATGTTACTAATAGAAACTATGAAACTTTTTTTAATTCGTTTTGATACAGTATAGTAAGTCTAACTTCCTATTTCTTTCAGTAACAAAGACGCTATTCTTTTTCTTTTTCTTTTTTTTTTTTTAATCTCCTGTCTATCTCAATGTGTGTCTGCATTTTTGGGTAAAGACAGCAAGTTTTCCAGGAGATCTGAGTTATGCTATTGCTGGATTGATCTTTCTAGAATACAAAGCAAGTGCCCAATGGTCAGCTGAACTGCTTGTTATTAATTATCGTGGAGAACTGAGAAGTTATCTTGTAAGGTAAGCATAAGTTTTGACTTAATTTGGGAAGGCACAGTGAACTTCAAAGTGAACTTTAAAGAAAATACATCTGAAATAATGTATGTATTCTTTTCCACTTACTTAGTGTTGGAACAAATCAAAGCTTTCAAGAAAGTCATAGTTTCAGCTTTAGCAACCATTATGCCCGTGGGATAACTACTGTCATTTATCATCCTGGTCACAGGTAAGTGTTGTCTACCTGGCAATAATGTGGAAATTATGAACAAAAGTGGCAAAATAAACATTGAAGTGTATTGGATAAGAGGGGAGAAATAAAATTTGTTGTAATATTGACATTTAGTGAGTCAGTAATAACTAGTCACACGTCATTGTACCTATGAAAGAAGCTTTAGTGAGTGATCTCCCCTTAACTTGATTTTCATCATCCATTAGTATGTTCTTTACTGTTTGAGTACCTTGCATAAGCAGCATTTTTTAAAATGCCAGGAATAGTTTAAAAAGATGTTGCTGAATTTGATGGAAGTAAAAGGCTGATGTATAAGTTAATTTGTTTGGTTCTCTTTTTTTTTTTTTTTCTGTGTGAATTTGATTTCTGGAACTGCCAGATTTTGGTATTTGGAGTTGTCTTGCAATGCGTTTTCTTTATTAGTAATGTTCAGATACAGATACTAGACTTGAAAGATGGACTAATTGAACCAGATGTAGTTGGAACAGGTCTTCATTAGTTAGTTACTTATGTTAAATATCTGCTTGGTTTATAGCAAGATAAACTCAGCAACTTGTTTTTGTATTTCTCTTCAGTTGTAGGACCTAAACTTACTTCTGAATAGTTCTATTAGATCTAAGATAGAATTTTTCAGTGCATGTTATATCACTGTTTTAAATGGAAACTAGGCTTGGCTATAGAATATCAGAAGAAACTCACTGTTTAAAATTTTGTTTTTATTTTTCAACATTGAATGAACATAGCTTTCCTATCTATCTTAGGAAGAGAATAGTTATTAATGAGGAATTATGTTCTTCTAGCTTATTCAAGAAATTAATTTTGACTTTGGGTTCTTCTTTCTACCTAGTTCATATTTAGTAATTCTACATAATTAATACTTATTTTGCTCTTACTTAGCGTACTGTTATTCAGTTTTGAAGTAATAGGTGTGAGTTATGGAGCTTTGGAAGTGCAATCCAACCACACAACAGAACCTACTCATTCTTTCCTTTGATCAGACTGGCGTTAATGGTTCTTGTTTTTGAAGTTGGTTTTTTTGCTCCTAATATTAGGAAGTAGGTTGATAATAAGAGTGAGTGTTGCAAAGAATATTGATTAATATTTGAAGCGTAGTCAATTATTTTTTGTGTGTTTGAGTAAATGATATCAGAACTGTTAAAACTGTTGTAATGGATGAACCCATTAACAATAAAATACGTAGAAAATCAGTTGACGCAGTTGTCAGCCAAATGGTATGGACATTGCTTTGTGTGTGCTTGTGGCAACTTCTTGCTATAGAGGAGGAGAAAAGAGAGGGAGAGAAAGCAGAAATATTTTCCTTTTTTCCTCCCACCACCAAGAGAAGTAATAGCTTTCTTTTTCATAATATTCTTATAAGGTCTTAGGTTAATGATTTTAAACTTCATATTAGTGTGAAGTAAAGAGCAGGAGACAATGTTTTTGTGTTTACAACATTTGATTCAGAATTAAATAATTAAAGTTATCTTTTAATGGAAGCTTATAGTTGGTGTATTTTTTTGTTGTTTTATATATGCCATATTTTCTAGGGAAAGAAATGCTCTTTCCTTAGATGAAAAGATGGGTCATATTTGATGCTGAAGTAATAGATGTGTGTAATATGAGTGGCAGACACATTCAAGAATTACTTGTTTTTACTGGGAAATGTTATAACTCATCCTATGAAAATAAAAATAGTCAGGTGGAGTCCCCAGTGATTGTATTATCTCCTGCTATGTGCAGCCAGTTGATTTGCTTACTAAAGTTGAAAACCTGATTCTTGAAAGAATACAAAATTGCATGAAATGGATGGAAAACTGAAAGAACGTATAGTTTCCTTTAATGTAGGCGAATCTTTTCTGTTTTGAATTTACTCTGTGGTAGGAAACTTCAAAATTTGACAGTAGAGAACTTTAAATTCATGAGCAGAGCCTCTTGCTGAAATTGTCCTGTTATCCAGAAAAACCCAGGAGTTGGAGAGGCAGTTTTCTTAAATTGTGCATTAAAGAAAATTGTAGATATATACAAACACTTCTGAGTTTTCATTTTCAATAATGTGGACTTTGATCACTTAACATAAATTCCACTTTGTCACTTCGTGCTTTTTTTGCATTTCATTTAGTTTCAGATGGTGAAGTTATACTGATCTATCTGGCTTGTAAGCCTTGACTTACTGTGCTCTGTATTGCTATGTGTTTTCTAATTACCTATTACAGTGCAATAAGACAGCACTTAAGAACTTTATATGCTTAATTTTTTTTACTAGATGTATGATAATTGCAAAGAGGATATATCAGTAGGTATATAAATCTGTAGGAAAACATGAAACAACAGCTTTGGGAAAAAGTCTAATAGTGAGTTTAACTGCTGTTAAGAAGTGTTATATAACTTAATTTAGATGCCTAATGTTGGTGTTCACATGTTATCCAGCCTTCATCTATCTGGAATTTATGGTGCGCTTCAGTTGACAAAACTTCAGTGTTTGCTTCAGTGTGAACTCTCTGTAGACTCTCATGGAAGGTTCAACACTTATTTATTTTTAATATCTTAATCTGGAGCTGAATGTCTTGCTTCAGAATTATCTGCAATTGTTATAGAAAGTGTTTGATATTAGAGCCTAAAATTTCTGGTGACTGTAGGAGATGAAGGGGCTTAGATTCGCTTGGAGTTTGCTTGTTGTACCAAGATTGCTGAGTGAAGAATTGTGTAGAAGTCTCAAGTTTTTCTTGGATGCCTCAGTTGAACTTGTTCTTGAGATCAGTATTATACTAGTTATCTTCAGCCCAACCTGGTATAAATAGAAATAGAGTACAGATAGTTTCTGGCCCCATTTTTGTGCAAACTGCTGCACAATATGTGGCATCCATTGACTGTGCTCTGGCCTGATGTTTCCATAGGCCTTTTTCTAGGACTAATTCAAGGGTTCCTGATCCTTACCAATGAGAAATCAACTGGAACAAAACCTCAAAGCACTCTTTGATCAGGAACAGCTTGCAGACCTTGTTGAAAGGTTCTAGAGCTTGCTAGCTAGTTTTTCCTGGCAATGGGAGGCATCATAATGATCACAGGAGTATGTAGAAGATTAAGAGGCTCTAGAAATGAAGCCTAGAAACTGCTGCACAAACTGCAGCGTGCTAGCTGTGTTCTCTATAGAAAACATATGCAATAATAAAGGCTATTTAAGCTTTTAACTTTCTAAGTACTAAGGGGGCTTGCATTGATCTTGTCTGTAACAGTGTGATAGACAAAACTTTGACTTCTAGGGAGTTGCTATTAAATCTTGTATATTAAGTTCACGTTGCTTTGTGACTGATCTGGAGTGATATGAAACTGCAGCAGATATGATGTGAATTAAAAAACCCAAGTATTTAGCCAGAAAAGTAGTTTATTGCGTTACTGGGCCAAGAAAAGTTCTTGGTGTGGTATCTTCTTCAGACCAAGACTAATATTTTTAAAAAAAGAGCAAACAAGGTGTAAAATCTTTTCTGTTGCTGTTGCCAGTCTACCTGTCAACTTGTTATTTTGGAGACATCTCCTGTCTAGTCCTGAAAAAATAATTGGTAAAAAAGGCCAGAACTTTACTGATGCTCTCAGGAGTACCCTTCGTTTTCGTTTGATGCCAGTTGTGTTATTCATCTTAATGGTTTCTGTCCGTGCTGTTGCATTTTACTCTCTGAAAAGCTTTTTAAAATTTAAAGTATGTGCTGCCATGATGAATTTATCTTCAGTCCTGGGAGAAGGCTTTTTGTCTTGAGTTTGTGTGTTTTGTGTGTGTATAAACTGATATGGCATCGTCATTCCAGCTGTCATTGAGTTTCATTTATCCTAAAAGATACTTCAGAATTATAAATATGTTGCACTGTATGTGACGGTTTTTCCGAAATTTCTTTGATAAGATTTATCTTGATGGAGTTTTCAAGAGCTGGTTCAGGCAGTTTTGGAGGTACTGCTGTCACTATTATTGACAGTTCTTCTCCTGGTCTTTATGCTACTATTTGTCTCTTAGTCACCTCTGGTACATTGCAGTCAATTGTAATTGAGTTTTAGTCACTGCTGCTGTTGAAATTTTTAATGTAGTGGCATGTTGCAATGGAAGTTGGATCTTGTGGAAGAATTCGGGTGCCTGTGGATAAATCCTTTTTCAGAGGATTGTGCCTGTCTTTTGGTTATTAGGATTTCACAGCTGTATTGTAGGGATTTCATGAAGTTATTTACTGATCTTTATTTTCTGAAAAGCTTGTGGCCAGCAGGAGCAGGGAGGTGATTGTGCCCCTGTACTCGGCACTGGTGAGACTGCACCTTGAGTGCTGGGTTCAGTTTTGGGCCCCTCACTACAGGAAGGACACTGAGGTGCTGGAGCGCGTCCAGAGAAGAGCAATAAGGCTGGTTAAGAGGCTGGAGAATACGCCCTATGAGGAGCGGCTGAGGGAGCTGGAGTTGTTTAGCTTGGAGAAGAGGAGGCTGAGATGAGACCTCATCACTGTCTACAACTGCCTGAAAGGAGGTTGTGGCGGGGTGGGTGCTGGGCTTTTCTCACAAGTGACAAGTGATAGGATGAGAGGAAATGGCCCCAAGTTGTGCTAGGGGAAGTTTAGACTGGACATTAGGAAGAATTTCTTCACTGAAAGGCTGGTCAGGGATTGGAACAGGCTGCCCAGGGAGGTGGTGGAGTGACCATCCCTGGAGGTGTTTAAAAAACGGATGGATGAGTTTCTTAGGGACATGGTTTAGTAAGGAGACAGGCATGGCTGGACTCGGTCATCTCAGAGGTCTCTTCCAACCTAGTGATTCTATGATTCTTGCATTACTGGCTTGTTGGAATTCTTTGGTGTTTTAGCACTAGGATTGCTGTACTCGCTGATCAACAGTCATTCTCTGTTTAACAAGTAGTATTTATGGTGAAGTTTCTTCTGCAATCTACATAATGCTCAAGTACTGTCCTCCCTTGCTGATGTGTCTGTGTTTGAGGTCTCTAACTGATTGTCTACTGCCATGCTTTGCTAGTTGTTGTGATCTTCATAACCCGATAGCTTTGCTAATTTTCTGCAGGAAAGCTACGTTAGGTGAATTTTATGTCGTCTTTTCTTCTATGTTATTGCTACCAAAAATGTATCCTCAAGAGGAATGTTTGCTTCCACGTACTGTTCATGTAACCAGTATTAAAGATTCTGAAATATGATCTGTGCTACTTATGGTAGATGTCCTTGACTCTGGGGATCCATCTGTTCTGTAAATGATAACATGGTTTCTTGGTGTACCACAGCAAGAAACCTCGCGTCATGGATGCTTAGTCAGAAACTTTGCATATTCTAAAGTTAAACAGCATCTCCTCAAGGGAGAAGTAATTACTTTTAGCTGTGTTGTGCTAATAAAGATCTGATCATAAGAACAATGCAAGATTACCCACTTTCCTGTTAATTATAATAGTAGTGGACTGAGAGTCTCCTAGTTTTGTGGAAAATGGTTGAAGTGATTTCTCTTTTGCTGACTGAAGTTATTTCGTGCTGTAAAGAGTTGCCTAAAACGCTTAAGAACTTTTAACAGTCTGTAAGCATTCATGGCAGAAGTCATGTTACTGCATTTTTGTGGACAGCATGAGACCTGTGAGTATTAAGTAGGTTTTACTGACCTCTGAAAGAGGATGAAATAGAGTAGGAAAATTATTTTTTTTTTCTTCCCTCCCCTCCCCCTTTCTTTCTTTAGTTGACTTCTGCAGGAAGTGTTTTGAAATACACTCCAGTACAGCCGAGAGCTATATGAGCATCAGCCACTAGGTGGTAGAGCCTTTCAAGAGTAAGGCAGACTGAAAATTGATAAAGGACTGTTCTCATGGTTGAACTTCTGGCTTTTCCAATCTATGCCTTTTTTGTGTATACCTTTTTGTCGAGTTGAGGTTGTTCACTAAAATGATGCTTCCAAACAAATTTAGACATCTCTTAAAATTTTTATCAAAGCAGTCATCAGTTAAATATAGAACTGCTAGTTGTTAAGGTGAAAGGGCTTCAAGGCAAAATATTTTGATAGTAATCAGTAGTAACTATAAGAGTTCCCTCAAAGCTTTTAGATATAATTTGCTGTATGTAACAGAATTATTATAAACGCATTTATAAATGGTGGAAAGGCTTTAGAAAACAAAACTGGAAAACCTTGGCTCATTCTGTTCCTCAGTAAAAAAGAAGCGACTTTTGTATTCTATCTGAATAAATGGGAACCTAATGGTTAAACAGAATGACCAGAATTTTTCGTAAGCTTAAGCTGTAATTGGTATCATTCTTTGAAGGTAGGAGAGAAGGTCAAATTGTAGCCAGACATGTTTTCTTTTAAATGTGCAGAATTATGCCTGATTTGTAAAGTTAAGAGAAAAGAATGGATAGGAATAAGTGCCGCAAATAACACATGCTCTGCAAGTAGTGTTTAAGTGCTTTTGTCTGTGAATAAACACCCTGAAGTTTAAAACATATTTGGGCTGTTGGGTATCTTAATACACATACTCTTTCTGTTGCTGCAAGCACATTGCTATAGTTGTGGCTTAAGACAATTGAACATTTATGTGGCAGTGTATGAAATGATGATTTGCCTGTGTATGTTTTACAGACTTCTACTTGTAGGAGGTTGTGAAACAGATGAAGATGGAGTACCTAAAGCAACTGGTTGTGGGATATCTGCTTGGAGAGTTCTGTCAGGCTCTCCCCATTACAAACAGGTCACCAGTTACGAAGATGACATTATAACAGTAAGTGTGTTTCCTCATTTTATTGGATGAATATTGTCACTAGCGGAAATCTAACTGGAAGTTCAATACGAACCTCTTTTTGAAAGAAGAATTTAATGCAATGTTTTGCTGCTTTGTAAGCTGTGATGTGAACTTACAGTATGTAATGTCTTCCTACTCAGCATCTGTGCATTTTTCCTTGGTAGGATTTGAACTTTCAACTTCTTGATGATTATTTGTGTTTTTTTTTTAAAAAAAATACAAACCATAACCCAAACAAAGCAACCAAAAACAACGTTGTGTGCTGGGACATGTTACTATCATTGTTGGAAAAGTTCTAGTTATTTCTGTCTTTTTTGTCTTCATAAGAAGAGGCAGTTCATGAGGCACATGAAATAAATATTTCAGTTGAAGTCTGTCTCTTGATTTCTTTTGCTTCTTATGCAAGCAAATGGTTGATTTAGTGACAACTGCTGTGTGGATATCAGCTTACAGTATATTAGGATAAATTCCAGTAATTACTCTCATATAGGTATTGCTTAGTATTAAAAGCGAACTGTTATTTTCATTGCAAATGGGTAGTGCCTTTCTGCATAGCTAGTGGAAATGGGCAATGTTAAACAATCTGTGTTTTATTATCCTTGTGTTACTTTAAAATAGGCAGTCTTATGTAAGTTTAAAAAATCCTGCAGAGTTATTTTAGTAATTTAAATCTGACTTAGTTTTTAGTACATAAACCAACGTATAAGATTTTCTTCCATGTTATGATATGTTTCTTTTCTTACAGGCACAGCGAAGAGGATTATTAAGGATTATGAATTTAAGATTTTACAGCAGACGTGGAACAGAACAGGTATTAAGATCTAGGTCTACCTTAAAAATGTATTTTACTAACATAATTGTGCATTAATGACTGCCTGAGAGACAGATTGAAAGTAGTTTTTAATTTATGCAATTTAAAAATTAAAATGTCTATAAAACTTATTAAAAATAATAAGCTTTTAGCATTGAATGGAGTAGCTTCCCACTTATTTGGCTTTTTAAAAAATCCAGTTCATGTGCAGAAGCTTGAATCTTGGGGTTTTCAAGCATACTGACAGGAACAATTCTAGAGATTTATACTGTTATTCAAAAAGGAAGGTGTAAAAAAATCACCTAGTTATTTGTTAATGAATGTAATGATCATAGTATGTTGGGTATGTTAAATATTCTGTAAGAAAAAAGTAGATTGTGACTGCTTTTCAAGAATATACCCCAGGGAGAAACAAGAGGAGCTCCAAAACCTAGCCTTCTGCCCTACCCCACTCAAAACAAGCAAAAAAATCCCTCACCTTGCAGCCCAACGTCTTCATCTGATGTAGGGAAGAAAACTTGAGTAGATTCAAATTTAATCATTCATGGCTTAAATAGGGCAGATGCTAATACTACATTTTTTTTGTCTGTTCTGTGATCCTATGGAAACGTTTTCCTAGTAGCTTATCATGCGTCAATTTTCTACTACCAGGATGTGTGCAAACCCAATGAAACTGCTTATCAAAAGCATCTTGTTCTTTAACAAAGCCTGGGTACAAGTCTTGTATTCTCCTCTCCCTTAAATAAGCAAGCATTAAATCTGAGGGTCGTGCCGAGATGTGTGTGCTTTCTCTTATTTTTAAGGCTTTCTTCTACGTGCCGTAGGAACTACCCATGCAGTAACGCACCACCTTTTCCTCTCTTGTGTCTATTAGTTGTGTGTAGCCTTTGTTTGATTCCTTTTTTTATCCAACTTTCCCTCCTCATAAAAATTTGTTTTCCCTTCTTTTACCTTACAAGTAAAGAACAGTGTAGGATCTGCCTGCCACTCTTACTGTGTCCTCCTGAGTGGAAAAATGGCTGGTATGAAGTTATATGGACTTTGGAAATTACTTTAATAGATTTTTGGGATGTTTAGGTGACTGGTTAAAGGAAGAAATTGCATGCTTGATTGGAAGGGGAAATCAAATCTTTCTGAATCTCTCTCAAGGGTAGAATGGGGGTTTTATTTCCTTCACTGAAAATATAAGAGAAAGCTGAAGTATACTGTTTTTACTGGAAGGCTAGTACTGAGTGTAGCTGTACTAAATGTCAACTTCATTGCTGTTGCCAGTATTAAATTTACAAAGAAAAGTGGAGATTGTTATTCATTCTTGAATGCTTTAATCTGCTTTCAGAGATTATGGTTATGTATGTGAGATATATTTTATATTCTTAGTGGGGAAAAGGCAACAGGTATGACAAGCACAGCAGTTAGAGGAATTGTATGTTTGAACGTATATTGAGATTTGGTTCTTTGTGTTGCTGCCTTAGATGATACTTATAAAATGTGAAGTGTCAACCTGCTGAGATTTTCAGTATCTTGTTCTGCAGTTCCTTTAAATTGACAAACTGTTTACTGAGGCAGCGTTGCCTGCTTTGCTAAAGGACTGATTAATCTCTATAGATAATGCTCTGGTGGTAAGTTTGTATGTGTTAATGGTGACCCAGCATCTAAATTGAACAGCAATGGAATCATCGCTGGCTGCTGAGTAAATATTTAACCCTTGTTAAGATCCATGACGTATACCACTGACCATTTATCTGAATGGCTTATATATTTTAGCTATATGGTTCTAAGTCCTCTAACAGTCTTTTGTTCTTTGTCCTCTGTGCATGCAATTTCATTTGTAAAGAGAGAATTGCCATTAGTACAAATGTAAAATTCTTTGGGAAACAGTAATAGAGATTGCAGTACTGTAGCTGCTTAAGAATTATTATTAGAAAAAAATCACAAATGATTTAAAGACCCTTTAATTATGCTATCCTTTTCAATTAAAAACCACTTTTTAAGCTTGGATTTAAGTAGTGTTTTCAATAGCTGCAAACCAAAGCACAACAGTGAGCAGGTTACTTGATTATCATTGTTTCGGTGGCATAGCTAGAACTTAAAACAGCCTAAGAAATAGAAATAATAAAAAAACCCCCCACCAACCCTTGTTATTCAAATGATACCTAGGACTAATGTGCTGTAGAAACACCATGAAAACTTCTTAATCATAGGGACATCTAGTTTTCCAAACTTCATTTCTGTTGGGATGTTTTCCCAGAGGGGAGGCACTTGCTTAAAAATTGATTAGCTGCAGATTTGGGTAGTTCTAACATTACTGTAAGATGGATCTTTATTAGGAAGTTTTTAAAAGCGAACTGCACTAACAAATGGGATTTTATAAACAATATAGTTTTGTGGAATCTATATCCTGCTGTCTTTCAGTGAAGGTTAGAGTAGACTCTGAGAACCTAATGATCTTTTTGAAAACATAGGATGTATTGAGGACAAAGGGAATAAATCTAAATTATATTTTCTGAAGTTCTTATGCATTGCCAGTGGCACTAAGTTTGAAAATTTTTAGTATATATTTAGAGGCTCTTGTCTTGTGGAAATAGTGTATAGATCCAGTTGTAATCATGTGGAGTTTGTGAACCTTAAGGAAATATTTTGTTTGAAGTACATTTTGCCTCTTAAGATATGCAGAGCTGAAAGAAAACTTCATCCATGAGAATTCTTGTAATCTTGATGAAATTTACTTGTAGATGTTGACTATTTCTTCTGTATGGACTTAATCTGATGTTCGGTAAATTGCTGCTTATTTTATTGTTACCCAAGGAATTCTTAGTTTCAGATTCTGTGTTCTGTAATGAACAATATGCTCCTTCAATATCTTTTCATCTATATATCTCTTGTATACCCTTTGTTTTTAATTATAATAATGCCCTCTTAAATGTTTGTTTCCTGGGAGGAAGAGCTGTACAAAGCTGTGTTTGGGTAGCAGTCATCCTTGCGTGGACATGAGAGGCAGGACAGTAGATAACTGAAATTACTGAATGTTTTTTTTGAACAGATGGTTTGAGAACAAGCTGCTATATTATTGAAAATTTGTTGGTATATTATGGTACTGTTATTCCTTTATATCTGTTGTTTTTACTTTTCCATTCCGCAATTGATATTTTCCCTTTATTCTGGCTTTAAGCATAGGTGTTTTTTTTTTTTTTTTTTTTTTTTTTTTAAATTGAAAGCATGGTAAGACTTCACGATGGAAGGTTGTATCATAATTGTTTTTTCCTAAGTTTTCAGGTGTTTTTTGGGTATTCCTCGAGGTGTGTGGGGTTAGGTTGTGTGTTCGTTTGTTTTTTACTTGCTGACAATGTTTGGCAGGATGGAGTTTTCAAGATGAATCTTTCACCTGATGGAGCTCTTCTGGCAGCTATTCATTTCTCAGGAAAACTGACAATTTGGTCTATTCCATCTCTCAGACAACAAGGAGAATGGGACCAAACTGATCAGGTAAGAAGAGTATAGATGTTTAGAAATTTGCAGTGTGTGTGTTAATCCTCTGGAGATATGTTTTCCTAAGAGATGATAGTAATTCAGATAACTGTGTTTTACTTATGTAGTGTCTTTCCAATCAACTCCAAATTTTCAGGAGCGCTGTAGTTACTTTTACAATAATCTTGTTTTAACTATACACCTTAAACTTTAAGAAAAGGAACCAATTGTGTCAGAATAAATTTTTATACCAAACCGGCAATACTGGTACAGGAGCACTGAAATGCTATTTTTAAAATGTAAGTGAAAGCCAACACATGTTACTTTGGTTGAAAGCAAATTCTACTGTAGATGTGTAATATGTTCATCTATTCCTTTCTCAAAAGTAGTTTTTTATCAGATGGTTTTTAGTAAGTCACATACTTTCAACAGAAATTGTTTGCAAAACAAAGTACAGAAACATAAGTTAGGAATTACCTAGACACTAGCAAACTTTTACATGACTTGTGTGAATTTAAACACTGGGAACTGAAAGCTAACTAGTTCTCAGCGAATATTCCAGAAGGTTAAAAAAATCCAGATTTTGTTGTAGACTGTTTTAATGAAGTTTATGTGGTCATATGAAATGTAGCTTTTTCCCAATATATATTTAGTTTCTCTGTAGTCTGTGCATTGTGCAGTAGGTGCTATAAGGTTCATGACTAAACAGTCCTTGACATTAAATATAGGCACAAGTTTCTGTAATGAGGAAGAGGACAAAATGAAGGCAGACATCTTCCTTTGGGTACCATGATGACAATGAAGTGAAATGAAAGTTTTCAAGAAAAATTACAGAAAAAGTAGGTTAGAAACTCTGACTATAGGAAAGTTTTTAAATCAGTAAATGCTTATAGAGACAATGGTATACTGCCATCCTGCACACCACTGTGTGCTGTTATCTTTTTGATCTGACTGCAAGGGCAAGACCACTGACTTGGAAACATGGCTGTGGCATTGTGATGGATTAATTTTGGTTCTTACAGGTAAGCTGGTTAGGCTGTATTGACTGTGAAACTATTCTGGGTCTGGCAGGTATGTAGTTTATTTCCTTTAGAGCAGCCTGTGTGATGCTTTGTTTTGGATTTGTGATTGAAAGAAACAGTGTTGATAACATACCAATGTTTTAGCTATTACTTGATAGTGCTTACAAAGTGTCAAGACCTTTTCTGTTTCTGTCTTCTACAGTGAGTAGTTTTGGGGTGAATGGTAACCTAGGAGAGGATGTAACCTGGACAGCTGACCCCAGCTGGCCAAGGGATATTCCATGTCATGCTTGGCAATTCAAATGGAGCAGGGGGAGATTTTGGGTTGGTAGACATGACTTAGAAACTGGGTGGGCATTGATCTGCTTCTGAGTGTAGTGGATGATTACCTTTGTGTCACTTGGGCTTTCTTTTTTATTCCACTTGCCTTTGCTTCTTAAACTATCTTTGTCTTGACCCATTTGTTCTTCCTACGCCTTCCTCTGTCTCACTGGGGAGGGGAGTGGTGCTTAGGTGCCAGCTGGGGTCAAACCACTACAGAAATGTAATCTACGTTGGAAAAGTACTTTTAAAAAACCCCCAAAACAACCAAACAAAAAAATCTTGCTCTAATATTGGCAAAAGCATACGTGTGTATGTGTATACATCTCTCCTCTCTCTCTTTTTAGCATGCATTTCCCATTTTTTTGAAGATACAGGTTTTGCTCAAAGACATTGTTCTAATAATTTTTCTTCATTTTTTTGATAATGAACTTATATTCTGGACAAGTTTTGGGTCATCATCTAGGGATGTGGTATAAAGGAGTAGTACAATACTTGACTGTTTTCAGAATTATTTTTGGAGGCAAAATTGCTTTTCACTTATAATGGATATTTTCATAAGGGGTGCGATTCGTACTTAACTGTCATTCAAACATTTTTGTTAAATCAACCTGAAGTGGCCCCATATTTACTTTTAATTATTAGACCTCTTTCTACTGTAAAATTAAGCCTGAAAATCACCTTCTACTGGACCCAAAAGTGCTCTGGTTGTCTTAGTTGTATAATCTACTGTACCTGCAACTAAGGACAAGATTACTGCCATCTATGTTTGTGTAGTTCCCACCTATTCTAATGTTACCAAGCAAAGTTTAAAAAAATGACACAGCAAGAGCTTATCAATTCTACATGCTGCAGTGCATCCTTAAATAATGCTGCTTCTCTTGCTGCACTAGTCTTGAAAGAGACTTTACAATTCTGAAAATAACCACAGAAAATAACACACAGCACTCTTCTAGGCTGGTACTGAGCATCACCACACAGAGCAAACAGAAGGACTGGTTTGGAGATTCGTCTTTTATATGCTTGCAGTCCTATGTACAGACATGAAAAACAAACACTTAGTGGGCTTCTGTTTGCTGGAGAGCCTTTATTTCAGAAATCTTTAGGGTATGTTTTGTTGTAATCCTAACTAGATCAGGTCTGATGGTGTTCTTGTTTTCTAATACAGTGTGTTAGGAATCCAGTAGTCAGTTTTGCTGTGTCTCTGTTTTAATTTAACTGTTTAGAGAAAAGTACACTATCACTACCGCAGCTCTGTGTTTTATAATCAAGAAAAGCTGGAATGTGTAGGATCATTTTCATTGAAAATGAGTGCATAAGCAATAGAGTACATACACATGTTTTCTGTATTACAGACTTAATTGCATGTAATTTTTTTTCATCTTTCACTTTTTTTTATAGCCAGGTTATGATGAGATTAACCCAGACTGGAGACTTTCTAGTGAAAAAAGAAAGAAAATAAAAGGTATGTGATACAGTTAGATCATTATTTTATACCCCTCTGTAGTTAAAAATATTTACACAATTACACAAAAACCTGAAATGGCTTAAGTAAATTTCACTTAGAATAGTTGCCAAAATTGTATGTATGATTTGAATATGTAGCATGGCGTAGCTAAATTAATGTCACAATTTTTATTTTTTTTTTTTTATTTTTTTTTTTTTTTTTTAAATCCTCTTAGGAGTACTTTTGTAGCCACAATTATAAGATAATTTTTCAGTACAGGACTTAATTTATTATTAAGATGCAATTATGCCTATATAGAATTCAGCACATGTCTCAGCTTATATCAGAATCCAATGCATCATAATATTATAGGTAACACATTACTAGAGACCACAGTCTAAAACGTCAAGTTACCTTTACCTTTTCTTTCTATGAATGTCTAATAAATCTTGAAGGTTAATATAATTTAAAGGTATTAATGCAAAATTCTAAACTAAAAAGGCTTTGTTTCCTGCAACTGTGGTTGCCTCATGTCAGTGCATCTGTTCTGTTTCCAAAAATTCAAGCCACCATGTGCAGCTGTTTCTTACCTGGTTATTGCATGGCTCTTCCAAGAGTGCGGAGATCAATAGCTGTTCCATGATCCATTCACTCTTGCTCGTATATATCTATATTATTAAAAGATCCCTATTTCTTTGTACTGTTTTTCTTGGTGATTCTGTCTTTGGGTTAACTCATCTGAATTATGGGTAGGCTGCTGACTAAGCACTGAAATGGCAGGAAGGTGATAAGCTGATCTGTTTCTCATTGCTGTTTGGGGAAAGATCATTTTTATCAGGGAGATGGGAAATGACTGTAGTGAACAAATCGAAATAACTCTGGTGAACATTTTGTCTCAATATTGTTACCATAATCAAGACAGTCTTAGGAATGACACAGCTTCCATCCTCAGTTGTGGTGACTTTAATTTGTTTAGTTTGTTTGTTGGTTTAATCTTCTTAACAACCTTATCTTGCAGGCTGTTTCAGGAGCCTTGTTCATAGTTGCCACTTGTCCTTATAAGCAGTGTAACCTTTCCTGATTTTTATCAGTATTATGTTTGTTGCCAGGAAGACTTGGTCAAAGATGAACTGGGAAGTATTGAATCAGATGTTTATCTAATGTCATATTTTGTGCAAGTAGATCAGTTTACTGCAAATTCTTTTTCCAAATGATATTAAAAAATCATTACATCCACAATTAAGTGATTTCTTTCTTTTTCTCCTCAACAGCTAGCTTTAATGCAGAACTGATCTAGTAAAATATAACTCATCTAAAATATGAACTTAGTGAACTGAGGACGCGTGTACAATAGTAAATGTTTGTTAAATCAGGCCATCAGATAGTACCTCTTAGTAATTGAAGACACTTCTGTTCTTATGATGTTAATCTTTCTTTGTATGGTGCTTTCTTTTTTATTTGTTTATTTTAGATAAAGAATCCTATTACTCACTGATAGATGTAAATTGGTGGGCAGATAATTCTGTCATCCTGGCTCGCTGCTCTGGTGCATTGACTGTGTCATCAGTCAAGACGCTAAGAAACTTGCTGGGAAAGTCATGTGAATGGTTTGAGAGTTCTCCTCAGGTCACTTCAGCTCATGATGGAGGATTTCTGAGTCTGGAGGTGAGGAACGTGCACAAGCAAGTGTCCTTTTGGGATGCAGTAGAAACAGTTTGCTTTTGTATGCGTGATCCTAAGGGTGTTAGATGTGTGGTGTGGTTAAAAAATGTAAAAATTATTATTGCTAATAAAAAAAGTTATTCTTTTTCCAAGTTCAGGGAAATTCTTAACTTGCTACATCTTAACTGTCTTAAGAACTAGATTGTAAAATAACTTCTGGAGAGCAGAGGCAAAATTCCTAGAAGGCTGAGTCTAAATGAAAGGAATCTTGCTGCAGGAAACAATTTGTGTTGACAGTTTTCACTGCTTTGAGTGTTAGTGCAAGCATTCCCTTCCTATTTTGAAACAGATGCCTCTTACAGAGGGAGGTATATTTAAAAGAAATGAGGAGCACGTGTTTTAATTTTGAAACTAAGAAAATTACTATTTCCTAAGACTTACACTGAAGTAAGTCTTAAATATCTTAAACAAAAGTTTAAAATAATATTAGAATATTGGAATGTTTTTGGAAAGATAAATTCAGTGACTGGCATATTAAAGCCTAAGGATTCAGTCTGAGATTATGCTTGCATTGAATAGAAAACCTTGCTTTGAATAGTCTAACTTGAAAACATTGCTGTACTGCACTTAACTATATAACAGTATATGAAGATGTCTCCGTAGTTCTTCGGTCCTGTTTGTGATGGTGTAATAGCAGGTCACTATTAAGAAGCCTTTAGTCTTGCTTCAGTAGGTAAGGGATGAAGCCTCAGTTCTAGGAGACAGATGCAGTCATGATTTGTGAAACGTGTTAAGCAAGCTGGGAACTGAAGCATTTAAAAGAGAACGGGAGGAAGGATGTTGATTCTGAAATATGAAGTACTGGAAGTGCGTATGTACTGAGTTTGCATTAAACTAGTTGAGGTGTACTAGGTGGTCGCTTCATATTCATATTTTTTGTGCAGTGTGAAATAAAACTTGTTCCAAAAAGATTACGCTTGGAGAGCAGGCCTGGTGATGAAGATGAGGGAGAAGATGACTCTGACTCAGATGGTGAAACTTCTGCTAAGGACAGATACTTCAGCTACCTAAAGCAAGGCCTGTACTTTGTGACAGAAATGGAACGATTTGCTCCTCCACGGAAGCGTCCACGTACTATTACAAAGAATTACCGCCTGGTCAGTTTGAGATCCACGACCCCGGAGGAACTGTATCAGAGAAAAGTAAGTACAGAAGGAGAGGCTGTAGCTGTCTTAAGCAGTTTTGTTTACAAAGAACTTTTGATTTTTTTTCTTTTAATTTTTGCTATATTGACAGATGGATTTAGGAACATATTTCTAAGGGTCTCTTAGTTGGCCATATACTCTATTACCTAATTGAAGGGATTACTGTTTAAAACTAGCATTACAATAATTCAAATGAGATGTTGTTTGCAGGTCAAAGTGGAGACACTGTGCATCACTAGCTTGGCCAGACTTGAAAGTGTACTCGTGTATGTTTACAAATGATGACCATACCCGGTAAATATATTGAATGGACTTACCTTAGCTTGTTAATGGCCAGGGAAGGGATGAACTGGTACTGTCATGTGAATATAGTTTACTTGCATTTTTTTTAGGCATACATACAAATTAGGCCTGTGACACTTTCTTGCTGAACAGATACTTCTTCGTTTTTAAGACTACTTAATGCAGTGCTTTGTCTAGGCCATTTCAATTGTTCTGATGGTAAACCAACCCATTCTTAGCTGTTAGAGTTTCCAGGGAGTTCTGATGTTATACTGATTATCTAAATAAAGTCTTCTATTTGCTTGAGGGAAAATCTCTGATGCTCTAGAGGTGTCTGTCAGCTGTAACTCACTCATCTGTATCTTGAGCCGTTTTCTTTCCTATCTGCTTACCCACAGTAATTATCCATCTACCTGTTTCAACAGGCAGAATTAATTATTTATTGTTTAATATGGAAATCAAATGACTTTCACTTTCATGTGTTTGCTTTTTAGATTGATAATGAAGAATACGGGGAAGCTTTGTCTTTGGCTCAGGCATATGGCCTTGATTCTGATCTTGTATATCAAAGACAGTGGAGGAAGTCAGCTGTTAACGTCGCTTCGATTCAAGACTACTTGGTGGGTTTGTTTTTTGTGACGTTTAGGCTTTATTATCAGAATGGTTATGTTTACAGAAATGAAATTCACAATTGTGTTCTAATTTATGCAACGTAAATTGGTAGCAATGTGAGAGTTGTTTTTCAAATTCTGGTTCATGTCATGTGGAAGAGTGATCTTTTTAGCTGAAGGCTTTATCCAGAGACCTTGGAAGTTAACGGAAACCTTTCTTTTCAAGTATCTTCTAATTTCTGTTAATAGCAGCTTGCTTTCTCTGGTGTAAACTCTCCCCCACATGTGGCAGCACATTGTTGCCTGGCAAATGAATAATAACAATCGGAAATATAAAGCTTTTAAATAACTTCCAAATATTTTTGAAAATTTTGGTTGGAATAAAGACTTCGAACTTGCCAAGTGACATTGTCCAAGGTGCACAACCTAATGGTGCTATAGGGTAAAGTCTTCCAATAGATCAAGAGAAATATCATCTAATTTTTGTTTTATTTTCAAGTCCAATATTAATAGAATGTCAAAATAAGATTTTAACAAGTAACCATTTTCCATGTGCTATGTAATTGTAACTGAAGATCTGCAGATAAGGCCACTAATATTTTGTGACCCTGCTGAGTCTTTTCACAGCATTCTATTGGCATGTGAGGAGATGGATACTGAGAATGACTCTAGTGCTATTGGGAAATACACTTGGTCCAGAAAAACTGCATTTTAACCCCAAAGCATCTCATTTTATTTAGTATAAGGAGGAGTGATACTAATTAAGGAATATAAATAGAAACTTCTATTGCAGTATTGTGAAAGTTCTGCAAAACCATTTTGCATTTCTGTGCCCTTTTCGGCCATGTATACTCTGAGAGAATTGTTTGTCACATTCTCACCTCTTTTGTTGGTTTATGTTGTCAGTCATCAGATTTGATCAACTTTTTTTAGGTGGAAGAAACTCATTAGAAGATTTTAACATCTATGGTTTCATTGCTTTGCATTGCAGCATGTAACATTGTGTCTATGCTCTTGTTCTTGAACAGAGCAAAATTAAGAAGCGTGCATGGGTTCTTCATGAGTGCTTGGAAAGAGTTCCAGAGAATGTGGATGCTGCTAAGAAGCTGCTTCAGTACGGCTTGAAAGGCACAGACTTGGAGGCTCTTGTGGCCATAGGAAAAGGAGAAGATGGTGGCAGGTTTGTAAAGAGTTTTTTACTTAGTTTTCTTTCTAAAGAATGTTGTATGAAGTCCTTTTAATAATCTGGTAATTTTTTTTATCAAATAGTAATGAAAATGTTAGGGTGCTTTTGCAGGACATAAAGGAAAGTAATGCTTTGAATCAAACTATTTTAAGGATGTCTGCAAGGTACATATTGTCATTTTACCATTTATAAAGGCAAAGTCATTATTAATTTTGTACTGCATTTTCTCTTTTCTCTGTATGCCCTTTATTTTCTTCATCAGAGAGAATGTCTGATGTCACGATTTTTTTAATGAAAATCTTTTCCTGATACCTCTTCTGGAAGTTGTAACTAATGCATTTTGTTGTACGTCTTAATAGTTTAATGCTCTTGTGCTGTTGTAGTAGGGAGGAGAACAAAGCAAAATGCAGTAGGTCACAGTGGAAAGATATGCAGAGGCTGTTCTGTTTGGTTTTCAGTTTCTAGTGGTAGAAGTAGAGGTCGCTGTTCTTTATTTGGACAATCATCTGTTACTGTTGTATGTTGTAGAGCTGCTGCTGATCCCAGTGCTACCTATGGAATTATAAACCTTTATCAAGCATCATAGCTGTGTGGTTGATTAGTTGGGTTTTTTTGGTTTGCTTAATGGAGACAGTGGAAATGAGAGATGATACCTCTTCTTGGTTCATGATGAGTACCTGCTCCTCTACAACAGCAGAACTCAGGATTATAATTTTATATAAGTTTGTTTTTCAGTGAAGACAAATGGAAAGCTGTGTTGGTATGTTTATTCAAAAATCAGTTCATCATATTTTTATTTTTTTTTTTTTTTATGTTAACATTGATTACTTGGTTGGTTTTGTATTGCAGATTTATCTTGCCAGGAGAGGCAGACATCGACATTCCCTATGAAGACTTTTTGTCACCAGATGAAGAAATGGATACTAGAAAGAGAAAAGAGGCCAGGAAGCATCAAGAACTACTATTATCAGTAAAATTCTCAAAGTAAATGAAATGTTAGGCCATGTTTTATTCAGATTTATAGGTTTATTTAAACTACAAATTTGCAAGAACGTAATCACATATGTTATTTCTAATAGGAAAGTGATTTAAACTTTAAACAGTGTTATATTGTGTCAAAGTTCTCAGGCACAAAGTCATTAAAATGTGTAACCGTTGTCTTCATATGGATTTGATGTATAGTATCAATTGTAAACATGAAAATTCCTGTTTTAAACGCAGGCTGACACTGGAACAAAAAGAACTCTGTCGTAGCAGGCTGAAACTGTTAACTTACCTTGACCGCCTTGAAACCTACAAGGTGAGGAAGTTTGATAACTGGCTGCGGTTCTCTTGAGTTCTCATTCTGTGGGTATTCCTGTGTAACATTTTTGTCACAACATCGTATTTTTTTTGTTATATATTGTAGTATTAATGTTTATAGTCTTCTTGAAATACTATGGTCTCTCATTTGAGATGTAAGCTGTTCTCTGTTCAAGCTGCTTTGTTTCTTCTGCTTCACTGTTGCAAATGGCTTGGTGTCTAGTGTAGAGAGGTATAGTTGTGCAGACAGCTTTGAATATACTGTGTCTGCAGTGGATTAAGATTATGCAGCAGTGTGGGATGTTTAGGTGGTGTAGGATTGCTGTTGTTGCCCTCTATCAGTTTAATTAACAAGTTCTAGTCAGACTCTCTAATGCATTTTTTTCCTCAATGAGCTTACTAAAGTGGAACTTTTTGAAGATCAAACTGTATTTTGCTTAGATTATTTAACTTTAACTTGGCAGTTTGCACCGTTCACTTCAGGACTTTTACCACATGTCGTTGTAACTAATGTTGTCTAAACCCTAATTAAAATAAGCCAGTGAATTGTTTCAGCAAGCTATCAGTCAGCAATGCATCTGGGTTTTGTACTGAATCAAATAAAAACCAGCATCATCTTTTGCACATAAATGTCACACTTAGTTGTCTTAATTAAACAAAACATATAGAACTTTTAATAGTTTTACAAATTCTACATAAACCCCAATGTTTTATGAGGGTTTTTTTTTTTTAAAGGAAATCCTTGGAGGGCATCGTGCGGCTGAACAGCACTATGATGGTGAATTCTTCAAGACGTTCAGAAATCAGAATATTGTACTTTCGGCAAGAACTTATGCTCGGGTATTAATTTTTTATTTTTTTTACTTTGCTGTTTTAACTTAAGTGCATTTTTTTTCCCCTTTGAACTTGATACAATCACAATGGGAATTTAAGAGGAAGGGGGTGTATTTGATTGTAAATTAATAAATGCAGTTGACCCTGTGCTAGTTTTCTTCATTGCTAAAGAAAATTTTAAAATTGTTTGCTTCATGATCTAATAGTTCTTGCTCATTTTCAGTCTAAATCACTCTTAAGCTAGTTCCATAACTTACTGTTTTGCTCTTTAGGAAAGCAATGTCAGAGCCCTGGAAATTTTGTTCACTTTCCATGGACCAGCTTTACTTCCACACAGACAGGCAATTCTCTCCAATTTTCCAGAGACTACTTCACCACATGAATATTCTTTCTTGTTGCCTGAAGCTTGGTAAGAATCCATCGATGGATGTTTTCATTGTTCTAATTAAAAAAAAAAAAAAAAAAAAAGATTTTTAGGTTATTCCTTAAATTTTTTTCCATGTACTGCAATCTGCTGTTTGTTATTACCTGCAATCAAGAGAGCAGCTTTGTCTTTATTTGACCAGTTGTCATTTTCTGTTTTACTTTGTGCCATTCATGGAAGCTTTTTGGTCTCTTTTCATTGTTATCGGGAAGGCAGGGACTTTAAATGTTCTATCCTCTGTTGTTGAAATGAGTCCAGAGGAGGGCCACCAAAATGATCAGAGGCCTGGAACACCTCCACTGTGAATAGAGGCTGAGAGAGCTGGGGTTGTTCAGCTTGGAGAAGACTCCAAGGAGACCTTATTGCAGCCTTTCAATACTTAAAGGGGACTTATGAGAAAGATGGGGTGAAACATTTTAGCAGGGTCTGTAGCAATAGGATAAAGGGTAATGGTTTTAAACTAAAAGAGGTGACGCTTCGACTAATTACTAGGAAGAATTTTTTTTGCTGAGGGTGGTAAAACGCTGGCACAGGTTGCCCAGAGAGGTAATGAGTGCCCCATACCTGGAAACATTCAAGGTCAGATTGGATGGGATCTGAGCAACTTCATCTAGTTGAAGATGTCCCTACTCACTGCAGGGGTGTTGAACTGCGTGACTGTCATGGTCCATTCCAGTCCAAACCATTCTATCATTCTATTACACATAAGGGGAAACATGGACTTTTTTGACCTGAAACTGTCCGGATTTTCATAGGTGTAAATAAAAGTCTGTAATTGGTTTGTAATAGCTAGTGTTGAGGAAATCAATGATACAAGTATTTCTCTCCCTGGAAGGAATTATCTTTTTGTAAATTTGTTTTGAAATGTAATTTAAGTCATCAGTAAATTCAAAACCACTAGTCTTTTGTCACTGATTCTTATGCAGCGTGCTAAGGTAGAATTATGGAAAGATTTAAAGCTAGGCTCTTCCTGCTCTTTCATTTCAGCATAAAATGTTAGTTTACTGTCAATTTCATATAACTTTTCTTAAGAGAGTCTTTCTTGAACATCATAATAATGTTCTGTTTATTATAAGATTTTTTTTTTTTTTTGCTTCTAGAGTGTTTCTTTCAAACTCTTTGATTATTAAATTAGTTTTGAAGCGTTTTGTTCAGTGCCCATAAAGAACTAGGGAGATTTCATTATTTAATATTTTACAATAGGACTTTGAAGCCTTACTTCAGAGGGATAGTTTTTGGAGTAGCTAATAGAATATTTTCTGTAGGCTTCCAGTGTTAATCTCTTTTTCACTTCAAAGTTTCAACTGTCCCATTTGGATAATTCTCCATTTTTATTGATGGAGTTATTCCCCTGACATTTTTCCTAGCTCATAATACTTATCAATTTTGTCCTTTCTTACCAACAGTTACTCTTTATGTCATGATTTCTAAAACATACCAGTCCCCTTTTTATTATGTTGATGATATTAGGAACACATTTAGTTATTTAGTTATGATATGAAAACATTTGTTTTATCCTGTTCTCTTCATGGCACTAACTGTTAACTTAAAGAAATTATTGCAGTATTTATAAAATTGGTAAAATATATTCAAATTTTTCTCTTATGTTTTGATAAGACTTATGAGAGAGAGGGAAGAAGTATTTTCTTAAATGTGATTATGGTATCTTGTTGATATTCATAAACAGGCTCCACTTCTTTCTGAAGAGCTGTTTGTTCTTAGGTTTGTTTTTTTTAAATGTTTTTGTTGTGAGTGGTTGGTTTAGGAATGTGACTTACGTGCCAAGAGGCAAAATGACAGTTAAAACATTTTACCAGTGGTCTGATAGTAAAGATGTGAAGGTATGGGTTAAGAACTTACTTTTGTCTGTTGAAAAATGGAAGTACGTAGTTTGAGTCTTTTATTCCTGTGGCAGCCAGAACTTGCCAGTGCTAGGGTCAGATACATGCAGGTTCACACTTTCTTCAGGTCTGAGAACAGATAATACTGTATGACTTTGAAATATTTGTCCTTGAACAATGCCAAAATTGGGGTCAGAGCATATCCTATGTACTCAAATCGTATTTATATATACTTAAAAAGGCATACTATTTGTTTGGTCTGACCTTTTTCTAAAACTGTTGCCCTGTTTCAAAAACAATTACTCACATAGTATTGCTAAATACACTCCCTAAACCTGCTTTATTAGTGTAACAGAATTAAATATGTATTAATGAGATTAATTAATACGTGTTAATGAGTAAAATGCTAATGAAATAGACTTAAGTTGTACAAAGTAACGTTTATTTATTTTTCTGAAGTGGAGTGGATATTTCCCCCCAGTCTGAATAGCTTCAGCTTCTGGCAATTCTTGTTTCTTGTGAATCAAAATAACAAATCTTGTCAAGGATTCTGAGTCGGGAAATTACTTCATCTGTTTTTTCTTTTCAGATTTTTCACTGATGCAGTTAGGAAAAAAGGAATATGTTGGATATCAGGAGAACTTTCTTAGCTACAAAAAAAAGATCTCTTGTGATTTCTTTTAGCTCATTGTTTTTCTGAAAATTCAAATCCATAATTGTCTGTACCAAGAGATTCCAATAGGGTGGTTTGTCGCTGTGGTGCATGCGATGAGACCACGAACATGGGCAACTGTGTGATAGTGCCAGTGCTAAGAATGCAGCCTGTTCTGGTGGCCTTACTTAAAGAATGCCTTGTTGATGCCTTTGCTGCTTGGCCTCTTGCAGCTCAGACCTCTTGCTGAGCAGTGTGCTGCTTAGAGGCAGAAGAGTTCTTGATAGAGGAGAAAGATACTGTAGTTTGACTTCTGGGTCTTCATATATGGCCCTGTGTGTGTAGGATGAAGTACTGTTGGGATTTTGGAGCTGTCTGAGGTCACACCTGTACTTATGGAAATTCACCACATTGCTTCATGAGAATCTGGCTGAAGAAAAATTTGAGATTGCATAGCAGATGCTGCCTTGTTTGTGCGTGGAACAGGTGAGGTGGGACAAATAGGCACATCTAGCTTTGCCAAGGCAAAAGCATTGAACCACAATTGCTTGCTGTGTACCACCACAAATGCACAGGGAAGTGCTATGTCAGAAGAATTTTATTACTTATGAGAAGTTTTTGTGAAGGCTGCATTGTAACTGCCATTTCCTTTTGCCTGGAGCCTGCAGTTCAGCTGCAGATAGTAAATTTTAAATACCTAGTGAAAGAAATTGCTGTTTTGCTAGTGTGTTCTTTAGACATAAAGCAGTTATTTTTCTTGTTATTGGCACATGTCATTTACATTAGGATGACATTTAGACACCAGTGTCACAAAAATTTTAAGGTCTTACCAGTCAAGGAAGAGTTGGCATGAGAAACTGTGGAAAAAGGTAGAATTCCGTTTTTTTCTGTCTTCTGGGCCAGATTGTTAGGAAGCCTATACATATTTTTTTTTCTCCTGTATCTGCTTGTAAAAGTCTCCAGTGATAGATGTCCTTCTGTTTCTTGTATTTGGCACATATTTTTTAGCTTTTCATCTTTTGAGATTGCTCTCAGAACTATTCAGGAGGAAGATTGTAATGTCTGAGCAGAGGATTTGTGTATTCATGAGACCTTTGAAAAGGGCTGCAAGTTATATAAGCTTAACAACTCCCCAAGTTGAGAAGGAATCGAAACTACTAAGACGCATCGATGGCTCTACATGCCTGTCGGCTTCAAATTGGTACCGTCATAGACTGACATTACTGAGTAATGTGTTTTGAAGAATTATGATTGTAGTGTTTTCTTACTACTTTATGTATTATTTCTCAGCTTCTTTTATAATGATGGCTTGTGAATCTCTGCTGTCTCTTTGTCCCTGGGATTCTTGCTCTTTTTTTTCAAAGATGCATCATATGCACAGACTTCATCTGTTAAGATGAGTGAAGTGGTAAAAGTTTAAATATTCAAAGATGATAGCTCTTTCTAATTTCTATTTTAATAGCTACAGCTAGTATTCTCAGTCTATAGTTAAGACTGTTGCCCTCAGGTTTTTAAAGGTGATCTCAGAGGAAAAGAATGCTTTATCACTATTATAAATACATAACCAGAGTATTTTTTGTGTTCTTTTAACTTTCTTATCCTATTTTACTACATTTAACTGCTATATTGCAACATTAGCACTTACATTTTAAACTCGCAGAAGCTGGGAAATTCAAATATATGGTTCCCTCAACAGCCACAAGTCTGCTATACTGCAGATTATGCTAGTAGTAAAAGATCTTCCCTCTAAGACAGAAACTTTTTATATGTTCCTGTTTTTTTTTACTCCTCAACTTTCTCAAAAACTGATTTTCAGTTGTGACTTAAAGTGAATTTCTGCTGGAAAATGGATGAACCCCATTTGCCTGATAAACAGGGGTCGGAGTGCATATCTTCCTGAAGCTCATAAAACCTGAAAACTTCCAGACTCTTATGTGTGAATAGATAGTTTGATTGTGTAGTATTGAAGAGGTTAGCTTTGCCTTTTCATAATGATATCTTCTCCTAAACTATTTTTTTTAGTTATTGCTTATGGCACTGCAGCTTTGATAATGCTTTTACAGCTTCTTCTCTTATTTTCTTAGTATGTATATATATATAGGTTTGATGACTGAATATAAGAAATAATATATAGTCTTAATTTTTTTGTGAAATAAATAAGAAGGGCATAAGTTTTATATACACATCTTTTCTTGCAAATAAAACCAGTTTAAAGGTAGAGGGATCAAAGTAGTTTATATTTCAAGGATGCGTTTGGGGAAAAAAAAAATCTCAGAACTTAACTTGCACTATGAAGTAGGAGAAAAAAAAAAACGTTTGAGGGAAAGATTAACTGGTGATGATGACACTTGTGTTCCTATTTGGATTGACTTCTGGTAGAAGCAAAGAAGGTTCTTGTGGTCCATGTAAAAGTTTAAGTGCTTTGGAGGAAGAGAAGCTCTTCTACAGACTGACCTCTGAGGGAATCTGGAACAGCAGCAGGAGCAGCTCACTGCAGCCAAAAGGCTGCTGCAGAAAGTGAGCTGGCAAAGGTACTCTAGGTATTAGTCAAGATGAGCTTTTAAAGAGTAGAATGAGAACTCAAAGCTATGAGGGAGCTGTGGAGAACATGAGCTGTCACCAGGGAAGAAAGGAAGTTTCACAGGAGCTACTGTGCTACAACCGGGCTGCCATTCGGAGGAGGGGCCTAGACAGGCTGGACGAATGGGCCAGTGAGAGCCTGGTGACTTCAGGGAGGACAAAGGCATAGTCCTGCACCTGTGAATGAAGAAAATTTTGCCAACAGTAAAGGCTGGAGACTGACTGGGAAGCAGCTCTGCTGAAAAGGCTCTGGAGGTCCTGGTGGGCACAAGCTGAACATGAGCAGTGTGTCCTGGCAGCAGGGAGGGCCAGCAGTACACTGGCCTGCATGAAATAGAACATAGCTAGGGGTTGGAGCAGTCAGACTGCTGCATCTGGAATACTGGCCTCCAGTACAGAAGAACATCAGTAAACTGGAGCAAACTTAGCAGAAGGCCTGCAAGATGACTGGGAAGTGGAGCACTTGCAGGCTGAGGCGGGGAAAGGATGTCTTCAGCCTGGAGAAAGTTTCAGGTGGGCCAGTAGCAACCTTTTAGATTATTCTTTCTAGGTTGTTTTAGGAGGAAGAAAAAGTTCCCTTATTCTCAAATTCTGTTAAATCATTAAAACATACCTTGGTTTGGTTATGCAAAGTCAGATAGGACTTTTCTCCTGTGGTGGCAGAGATACTTGAGAACACCAGTCCTTGAGTTGTACACAGCAGGAATTGTCAAGGGTGGTTAGCTTGCAGCCAGAATACATTTTCCACGAGTTTATGTGGATCAATTTTCCCAAAATGTGTGGTAGTTTTGGTGCTTTGTTTTAGGCATCAACTGTACTTGAGTCTTTATGAATTTGTCCCATCCTAGGGATATTACTGGAAAATGAACAGCTTGTGTATCACATAGTATTTTGAATAATTGGAAACATAAAAAGATACGTAGTCAGTTATGTAGTGGCATGTATGAATTCACTACAGAACTACTGTAATAATATAAACTAAGTTTTTTCATACAATAATGAATCATGCAATATATATAACTGTTTAAGACTATGTATTTGGGATGCTTTTCTTATTATATTTCATCCTCAGTTATAGAATAGTTGTGACGTAACGAAACTATTTCAGAGTCATAAGAATTGCACAGTAACAGAAACCAGCGTTCATTTCCCCATTGTTGTCTGAGAAGATAGAGACTTTGGACAAAAGAGTTTCTGGATTATATTAAAAAATATTTTATAATACATATATGTATTATGTATAACCTACTTTTAATGCCTCCATATCTATATGTAGTGGGATTATGGAAGTGCTGCTTTGAATATGAAGTCTAGGATAATTTATAGTGTACCTAGAGTAAAATGTGGAAATAATAAGTTCTGGTAATTGTACAAGTGTCAGTAGGGGAAAAGGGTATATGAGTGTTCTGGATCTTAATTTCTCTTCTTACAAAATGTAAATTTGAGATAATTTTTAAAATAAATGTAATAAAATTGGAATCAAGGACATTATTCAGAAACATTTTGAGTGGATAACAAAAACTTTTGGTGGAAATACTGCCTTATTTTATAGTTCTGTATCTTTCATATATAGCATATTCTCACCTCCAGTAGGTCAATACTTGGTGTCTTACTTAAATGTGTTATATTCGGAACCATTCCAGTGTGTAACACACAGACTTCTAAATGCAAAACTAATGTTTATAATGTTTTTATCAATGAGACATGATTTGAAAACAACAACAAAAAAAAAAGCAAAAGCTAAGGTTCATCTAGGCCCAAAATATTTTGAGAAGAAATTCCAGCCCTACTCTTAAAAATATTTGTGTCTTGCAGCAAAAAGATACTGTTCCATAAATTTGATTTGTTGAGGCGAATTGCATTTTGTCTTGGAGTTTGGTTTCCATGTGCGCAAGGTTACAAGGGATTTTTTTAAAAAAATAAGTAATCCTGAACTAGCCGAGTCTCAAGACAGGCCAGCTGTATGAAGTGCTTGTAGGGAAAAAACTACACAGAGTTGTCATTGGTAATAGAAAGAATTGGACTCTGATCTTAAAACCGAATTAGATCTTCCTCTTTTGAAAGCCTGTCCTTGGAGAGAAAAATTATCTCCAGGTTTGAATACTTGCAGTTGGTAGGATACAGAAACTACAATAGCATAGACCTCTTTTGTCAAAGCAAAAATGGGAAGAATTGTCAAGCCGATGTAAACGATAAAGTGAAAAGAGCAATACAGGAAAAGAGCAATACAGGAAAAGTCTGCTCTTTTTTGAAGAAATAGAGTTGAATGCCTCCATAAAATGTCCTTTTACTGGGCTCCAATCACAGTTATGCTACTGTTGAAAAGAAAAGAGAGAAGGAAAAAGGGTAGGGGGGAGCAGTGGCTTAGGAAAAAAAAAAATTAAACCCCCTGTGCTAATATTTGTGTAGAGTTACAGTATGGCACAGCTAATAATTTCTTTTAGCTGGAAAAGAAGGCCACCTGCCTTATGGGGACAGATCACTGTAGTCACTAACTGGAGTTTTGGCTCGGTGCCCACCATGTATGGGCAGGTTAAGTCTGCATTATTGTCTCTGAGCTCTGTGAGATTTCAGTTTCTAGAACAAAACTGCAAAGCTGTGTAGTGGAAGTTGAGAGTGGTGAATTCTGGTTGCAGTGGCATAGAGCATGTTGTACATCTGGCAAGCTTACCGGTGCATGCTAAATTCACTGCTTCCAGCCCACTTAGACTTTATGCGTTTGCACAGGGCATAGGTGGTGGTCCTAATGTGCCCCAGTTCAGCTGGATTTACTGCACACGTATTGTAAACAAAAGCATGCTAGGAAAATGGAAGCCCTACCTTTTGGCATATATGGCTTCATATCTATATCTCTCTTTTCCCTATCTTATTGGCATTTGTGGTTTTGAGTTTGCAGAATGCAGTACTGTTTTGATGCCTGAAATCTTTCTCAGCTGACTTGCTTCCATTTTAACAGCTGCTTTTCTTAAGTTTTGTTGCTCTCTTATTTCTGTATGAGTCACTGCAGTTACTGATATGGAAATTTGAGGGAAAACCAATCTCTGTTATGAACAAACCTACCAGTTAAAAAAAACCTTGTCATAAATGTTGACATAAATACAGTGCGTTTAATTTCTTTACCTTTATAAAGGACTCTAGTACAAGTATCTCCCATCCTTTGTGAGTGTTGAGACTGATTTGTCCTTGTATTTGAATTCAAAGAGTTGTTCTAAACTCTTTCTGAAGAGAAGATCTAACTGAAGGGCAGTTGGATGTGGTCATGTAGGGTGTAAGGGACCAGGGGGCTTTGCACCCCCAGAGGCAGGTTGGAATACAGGGAGACAATGCAGTACAAGGTCAGAAAATAGGACTTTATTACCTCGCAATCTGCGTGGGGCTCCCCACAACCAACTGAGTGGAGGTTAACAGCAATCAGGAGATGTTCAAGGCATCACCAGGCTTTGACCCTGGCGAGGAGCATAGGGTCTAGAATATCTTAGCTTTTATGTGATAGATGGTGCATGATTGGCGCATGCAAGCGGTGGGTTGGCCTGGCTACTATTCATGTATGCATATGATTGGTGAATAGTGAAACCAGGTGCATGATATTGTTTACATTCCAGTTGTTGGTTAGAGCAAAAATAAGGTTATTTTTTGTGGCATGTTTTGTTACAAGAGTGTGGGAGGTCTGAACAATGTGCATCACCTAGTCCTTGTAATTATTCTGCACTGGCTCATATGTAGAGGCAGGAGGGAGTTCTGAATTTTTTTAGTGGGGTTGTGCAGGTGAATGAGTTGGCAGTCACTTCTGAGCGGTGTGGGTTTTGCTGTTTTTTTTTCATGAACTTAGACAGAAACTTATCTGTTAAGACTGATTTTCCATAACTGCTGATTTCTACTAGGATGAGGTATTTTCCAGTTGTATCTTTTCTTTTGGTGTTTTTTTCATTACACATTTAGAACAGATATTACTGAGTGCCGCTTGATTCTCAGCGAGAGCTTTAAAATCAAAAATTCCTCTTTCAACTTATTCCTATGGTAAACTTGAATGTTTTTAAAATGGCAAATTGATCCAGAGCAGAAAATACTTATAAAAGAATTTGCCCTGGCTTATCCATACATGTGACTTCATAAAATTTGACTCAAACTTTTTCTGCTGTGGGAAGGGAGATGGAGTTGACGTTTTTCTAGTCGAGATAGCAATGCATGATGATTCTTTCCCATTAAATGAAAAATTTTCTCTTCAGTATTGCATGGTGAGGTCTGTTAATAAGCTTTTATGAAAAACTTTTGAAGTATACTTATAGTACTTCTTGAATTGATGTGCCTGGACAACTGTAGGTTTCATTCCTGCAAAATCTTGTGCTGAAACATGAGAATGGTCTTGGTAGATTTGGTCAGAAGGCAAGTGACCAAGGGCAGTTGCCAAAGGAAAAAAAAATAGATACAGACAAGCACATTGCAGTATTTATCCAACGTTTCTCAAGTTTCTATAATATGTGGCTCAAATACTCCTCAACTAGATATTTTCTAGATATAGTAGGCTTTCATGACACTTCATTACAAGAATTCTTTCTATTTTTGCACCCAAATACACCCTTTTTTTCTTCCTTTTCATGCAGCGAGTAGCTAACAGTTTAGCTGCATATGGTGTAAAAGAGTATCTGCGGCTGTTTATTTGAAATGAGGCCCTGCTAGTCCCATCAGTGCTCAGTGTTATGGGAAGCAAAAACAGTGAAATGTCCTTTCTTATTTAAGCAAAAAGAAAAAGTTAACGACTTTATATCAGTCTTAGCATATTGGTTGTTTTCTTTCCTTTAGGAGTCTTCAGTCTGCTCTGGCTTTCACAGAGGGCTGATCTCACGCTTCTTATCTTTAGTCATTCACATTGCTTGTCTCTATACTTTTCCACTTTTTTCTATCGAGCTGTGTTGAGTAAGGTATGCAAAGGGAGACAGAGTTGCATGTTGCTTCCTCGCTTGGTGGATTTTAGAGTTGAGGGCAAAGGAGGAAAAAAGCAACTGTCAGAGAGAGCAAAGCCTGGGAGCTCGAGTTGAGTGAAATCTTTCTCAGTAAGCATTTTTTTTTGTTTGTTTGTTTGTGCAGTAAACTTTCAACTTTAGTTATAAGTTATAGAGGGGTGTTACAGAAGTTATTTTCTCTTTAATAGAATCATAGAACCACTTAGGTTGGAAAAGACTCTTAAGATTATTGAATCCAACCCTTAACTTACAGCTGTGAAGTCCGTCACTAAACCATGTCCCTCAGTGCCACATCTACAAGTCTTTTAAATACTTCCAGGCATGGTGACTCAACCAACATGTCTCAGTAAGAGACGGGGAAGAGAGAGACTAACAGAGCAAGGCTGGCACTGGTTTTGGGGTTACGGAGTAGTAGTCTTTTTCCTCTGTTGTATGAAAATTCTTGTTTTCTCTTTTTATTTTTCCCAAGTATGAAGGTGTGTTATTAAAATACCAAAATAAAACATGAAAAGAACCCCAAAGCAAACCATCAATGACAAAAACCAGAACAGAAACAGAGACTTACTACCCCCCCCCCCCCCCGAAAAAAAAAAAAAACCGCAAACCCCAAAACAAACAAAGCAAGCAACCCCCCCAACCCCCCCAAAATGCCTTCTCAAGCCTACTGGGAAGTGGATGGAAATTTTTTACTATGAAAAGAATTGTCTTAAACAGTAAATTTTTGTCCAGTTTCATTTTGTGTTTAATAGAATGGGAAAGGAAAGCATTACTGAGTGTAACATGAACCTCTGGTCATAGTGTCCTGATTTTATATTTTGGAAGGAATCATAATTGCACTTTGGCTTTTCTGTTATTTAACACTTCAACTGATAAAGAGAACTTATTCACTACAAACTGGGTCTTCCAGAATAACGTTTCTGTGTATGACATTTGAAATATGACCTTATTAATTTAGTTTGTGAACCCAGTTTTAAATAGTAACGTTAACATAATTTATCAATTATTTTTAATCTAAGACTGAAACAAACAGGGTCCCCCTCCAGTACATAGGCTGATGATGAATCTTTCCAAAATCAAAAGGTGACTCTATTTTTGGTGCTTATATCACAAATGTTAATCTGAATTTTTCTTTATTAAGTATATTTCAGTGATGTTCCTACATAGTGCCTAATTATAAAGCTAATTGTGAAACATTTTGTCTAATTGAACCAGAATTAAATACAGATGTTACTATAGCTGAGACACAGAAATTAGTAGTTTTCCATCTTCTTTCCTTTCTTCTGACTTTTATGGCCTGCAAATCTGTCTCTGCAAATTTATTACTGAATTTCTACTGCATGTTTCAATTGGAGGGTTGGAATTACTATGATAAAACAGGGCCTTATTGCTAGTGCATAGAGGAGGGAATGGAAGGGTGGCTGACCTGGGAGAAATGTGTATGTGTACACGGTACTTATTATGGACACGCCTCGCTTTAAAATGTATTTAATGGCTGTTGACAAATAAGATGGAGGTACTGATTTTTAGTTTGTTGTTTTGACTCTTACTATATAGTGAAATTGAGTTGTGTGTTGGAGTTGTGTTTCTTTTTAAGCTACTGAGTTACAGCGCTGCTCTTCAAGGGGTGACAAGGTTGTGTCAGTTGTTAATTTATAGATAGGAACTGTCTTTGTAGTATTGCTATTGCTGTTTCTGAGGGTAATGAGAAAATGAATGAGATTCAAAATAGTTTGTTGTTCCAGTTTGTTAGGAGCCTTCATGTGCGACTGGTACATGGTTTCTTCGTTCTACAAATGCCAGAACCTACATGGCTCTTCCCCCTTAGTTTATGTTCTACATATCTTGACGTGGTTTTCTTGGGTTTTATGCTGCTCAAACAAACTAGCCTAGGACTCATGGTTCTAGTAATGGCTTATGTAACTTGCATCTTAAAAACAGATTTTATTTTTTCATCAGCCGTAATATTTAGAGAATGTTTCACTGTGGAAGCTTGTAGTCAGAAAACCACATTAAACTTAATTCAGAAGATCAGTACAGCAGGGCATATCTTGAAGAACTGTATTTTTTTTAAGCTATGAAGATCATAGGTTTTGAAGCATTGTATCAAGGCAGAATACTTACTGAGAAGCATAAGTATTTTTTTAAAGGTGCAATCAGGAAGAAAATCTGTTATTCTTTTTAGTGTCTCTTCAGTGGTATAGGGAGAAGATGGGTTTGTACAGATAGTATCATACGGGCAAAATCACACTTGTATAACTGCATTAAGAAGTGATATCTTAGAGAACCGATACTGTAATTGAATGATATGCTTATTATGGATTCACTGAAATACATGCATATGCTTTGTATTGCATTAATTGAATGCCGTCACAACTAAGATGATGTGTAAAGCTTTCTTCTTTTATACCAGTTACAAGCAGGGAACATTGAAAATCCTTCCTTGGAAGGAGAAAAAACATCGTAAAGAAGACTGGTGTGAAAAAGCAGAATGCAGGTAAGTATATAGAAAAAGCGAACATTTTTTTTTTTCTGTGTTTATGACATTTCAGATAAAAAATAACAAGTAAATTCTTTGTAATGTGGGAAATACCCAGTAAGACTGACTTTTGTTTTTGTGTTTCTATCTTAGTGAGACTGAGCGAACGCTTTCTTATAGCATTATGTTTGGTGTAATTATGTGCTGAGTAACTTTAACAAATGCATGAGAGTGAGGGGGAAGTTTACTGTTGGAAATCCTGATTTTTTTGGGTTTTTTTTAATGTTTTTTTTTTTTCCTTCTGCCCTGTTACTTGTCAACCATAGCATTATCATAGCAGTTGATCAAAAAACTGCCTTTCACTGTGTGGGGAAAGATGGAAAGCACAGGTTGGGCATACTTGTGTCTTTAGTAGAGAGGATTCTTTCTTTCATGATTTATCACATTTTTGGTAGCTCTTACTAGTTATTTTGTTGAGAAGAATGAACACTTACTGTGATAGGCATTTGAGGCTCATCAAATTATTGGTGTAATGATGAGTTGATGGTATTGTTTTCTTTCAGAACAAGCAGAAGTTTTAGGAAAGATTGGTGTGAAAATAATGCCAGCTAATGTATACTGAAACATATACGTACTTTTCTTTTTTAATAGGATGATTGTTGAACCAACTTTACAAGATGAAGGTGAATTTCTGTATGAAACACAACCCGAGTTACTGAAGTACAGGACTACTGACCTTTCAGTAGATCTTGTTACTGATTGGTATTTGAGCAGAGCACAAGAAATTGAAAAATATGCGATGCAGGTGAGACTAGCAGTGAGGAGGTGATGGGGACTGACGAGGGCTGATCAGCCTTCTTCGACAGAATCCTGTCATAATGTGTATTGGTGGGGTGCTTTTACCTCAGTAATATACACTGTGTATCAATCTTCATTATGGCTTTTGAAGTATTTGTTTTTTCTTTTGCAGTGTGCTTATGCTTGTTCTAAAATCTGCTCAGCCAAATAACTGATCCATAGGAGTGAATAGGAAGTCGGTTGATTTCCTTTCACTTGGCTTCCCATAGCAGACTGTAGCACTTTCGCAGTCCATGAAAAATGTTTTCCATTACATTTTATATTTGAAACCAAGGGAGGGAATTTGTGCACAGGGTATCAGGAAATGTGTTTTGTTATCTTGTCGAATGATACTGTGCCATATATATTGATATGTGGCAGTCACGTGTCACTCGTATGCCAATATGTTAGTACCATCATGATTTCTTCCTGACAGGTTTATTGTGTGTCTGCCCGACTGCTATGCAGCTTATTTTACTTTATTTTCTCTATATTTTAAAAATGTTTAAAGCTCTGTGTGCTAGAGATAAGCATTGAAAGTAAGAACAGAGCTCATCACTTATGTGCTCTAATATTTTATTGCTTCTCAAGCCGATTTATCTGCATGAAAAGGAGTTTCAATGGTAGTATCACTACGATTTCTGATGGGTGAGCTCTTTTATTCTTCAAGTTTGCAGTTCTCTAAGGCTTTTTAATCACAGTTCTTTGTGATCTTAACGGCCTATGAGTGGGTGTGAGAATAAAAGAAACTTGCAAGGATCAATTAAATTACTAACATATAAATGAAATTGCATTTTACTGTCCCAGACTTATGTCTGCCTCACCGAATACGTACAGCCGATATTGCATTCTTAGAAATCAAAACAGAATCTTTCATACAAAGGTATTGACAGTCTTTTTCCCTGGTGACTGAGATTATCTTCTGTGAAATAAAATGCAACAATTAAAATTATTAATTCATGGTCAGTTAGAAAAGTCGTATTACGTGCAGAATTATGCATAGCTTCAGTCAGTTAAACAATTATCTTACTTTAAAACAATCATTATATTCTATGCAGTGAGATGATGTGATTTATCACTGTATGTGATGTCTAGAAGGAACAAAAAATAGTATTATCCTAATTTACTTGCATCAATAGGGAGCATCTAGATCAGAAGATCTATAATGACATCATCCATTAAGATTAAGCATTTTATAAAGCTGAGAAGAGCAGTCTGCTTGGGAATCCTTGCAGGCCACAAAAAGTTCTAGGAACTTAAATTGCCAATTATGTAAAAGGAACAGGCAAAGAAAATAGACACACAAAGAGGAAACAGATTGGGCTCAAAGTTGTGTTTTGGCAGTTATGCAGCAGGTTTTTTTTTATTGTTTTTCAGGTGGACTGTGCTTTGTCCCTTGTTCGTCTTGGCATGGAGAGGAATATTCCTGGTCTGCAGGTTCTTTGTGACAATCTGATCACTCTTGAAACAATAGTTTATGAGACTGATGGTGATCGAACATTAACTTTAAAGGAACTTGTAGACATGAAAGACATTGAAAAGCTGAGACTGTTGATGAAGAATGTAAGTATTTTGCATAGATCAGTAAGTATACCTTGATTTCCAGTTATTGAGGTTACCCTCGATCCTGTATGTATAAAGATGCTGTTAGTGGATGTCATTTTTCTGATGAAAAACCTTTAATTAAAACAGGAACTCATCACTTTTGCTGTTCCTTTTATCTTGTGTTGGGGTTTTTCCTTTGTTTATACTAAAATGGCCCAGTTTTCTTCAAGACCTGTTTCTTCAACTGACTCACAGGATTAAATGTTAAGAAATCCAGTCTTTAAAAAGCTGTGAATTGCTTTTTCATTGACTCTTTTCAAAGCATCTTTAGTGTAGCTATTGATGATGCTGCAGATACAACACTGAATGTTTTCCTTGGACTTTTTTTGGTTTCTTTAAACATTGGCAAAATGATTTAATATTGGCTTGTGCAGCATATGTGTCGTTTTCATCTTCGTGTTCAGCCTGTGCATGGCATTTCAGACTAGAAAAAGACCTTTTGCAAAGGTTGAAAAATACCTGGAGATTGAAAAGGGCTCTGAAATTCTGTCGAAGAATATGTACGCACCAGAGGAGAGTACTGATGCACTTGAGGCTCCTCAGGATTTTCAGAATTTTGGTAGGATTCATGTAGCACTCATCGTTTATTTCTGTCTTGCTTTCTTGTATACTGAAAGTAATGGTACTCTGATTTAAATTCAAGGTGATCTTTCACTCATTCTGAAATTTTAGAAGGAAGACAGGTAGGCTTTCCTCATGTAATGACCTTTACTCCTGTACTGCTCAGTGTCCCCAAGTCACTGGGTAGCAGAAAGATGATGGATTGTTTTAGTGCTTCATGATGTGAGCTGTGTAGCCGTCATATCAGGCTTCAGCTCTTTTTTGTGATAGGTGAAGATACTGTTTCAGTGATGTTGATCAAAATGTGTTCTGTTTGTTTAGAACAATGAAGCTGAGCTTGTTCTTTTATTTTTTTTATTTCTGTAACTCATTGTGCTTCGCAGTCCTCTGATGAAAAATATGTGAAGAATGTTTATCAGTGGTTGATTCCGTTTCTCCATCGCTGTGAAAATCAGTCCCCTGGTCTGGCAAACTCACTTTTTAAAGAATACTTAGTAACATTAGCAAAGGAAGACCTGACTCTGCCTCTGAAGATATTTCAGAATTCAAAACCTGCTGTAAGTGTAAAGCCCTGATAATTCTGCTGGTTTCTTTGGAAATTCTTGTCCTGAAGAGGTGAATTTATAAACAGTTAGTTCATCTTTTAAATCAAATAATCTCTGTGATATTTCTGGTCCTCTTGGACCCAGGATTTGTTATGCTTTAGTAAAATTTAAAGTATTATAGCATTAGCTAGGGTGCCACTAAACTGTCCTTGGTGAGGTTGTCAAACTAATGTAATTATGATCTTGGCCTAATAGAACAAAAATGATTGTAAATTCAAAGTTTGAAGTAAATTTATGACATATTTTTAAAAAGTGGATATAAAAGTTTAATGATCTCAATTTTTTTCCTGCGTAATTTTACTAGCAGATTTCAAGTTATTCAATACTGCATTCTGCTCTTCTGTTTCCACAACAAATGTAAAGAAGCCAAGAGTTCAATGAGTAAGGATTGAAGTTTACCTTCCATGCAAGTATTTCAAACTGCTTCTGCAGTTTAAGCAGTTATTCCAGGGCTCAAAAGCACAATTTTGTGTACTATTGAACATTCTAAACATAGGGACAGAACTCAAATCAGTGAAGGAAAAATACAGCTATTTCCTACATATTGATACTGTTGTGCATTTTAAGTAAATCTGACAAAAGTTTGCAGCACTTGGCTTCGTCTGCCCTGCACCCTCTGTACCTCTCAAATTCAAAAAGGGTGCAGTGGCATAGCACTGTTCTTTACACGGTGTGCAGTGTTAGGAAACTACCCATGTTTCAAGTTGTAACTTCAACAGGTACTTCACTAAGTTGTTAGCAAGAAACCTTTTAAGTGCAGCTGAAGACGATTTACTTGAGCTATTCAGCTTTTTATTTTCAGAAGAAACATAATGGTTGAATTACAAGCAGAAACTGAAAATCATGTGCTTTCTTTTCTTGTTAGTGTGTGCAAAAAATTATTCCTGATCAAGACCAGCTTATGATTATGGCATTGGAATGTATTTATCGTTGTGAACGAGATGACCAGCTCTCTCTCTGTTACGATATTTTGGAATGCCTTCCACAGAGAGGATATGGGTAAACACTTTCAGTTACTTATCTGTAAATATTAGATGCATTAAATATGATTTTGAATTAATAGTTTAAAAATAGTTAATAAGTCACTAAAGTGTAGATGATGTTACTGGAATACCATATTCCTGTCTGAGTTGCCGCATGTATTTATACTTTTACAGTATATGTATTCTACCAAATAATATAACAAAACTTGATTTAAAATAGCAGCCTAGACCCAGACTTCTGTATTAGTTTCTTAGACTTTTATATCCTGGATATGTAAACTGTTCTCCCAATGTCTTTTACACATAGGATAGAGAGAGCTTGAGAAAAGTCTAAGGAAGAAGGGAAAGCTCTGTTCTATGGAGACTGAGGGATCCTCTCAGTTCAGCTGTCATTTTTAGCTGTTGTTTCAGCTGTCCTTCCAACCAGAAAGCAACGGTTTTAATCTTTAAAAGCAAGAATATATTTTACTTTCATCAAGAAATACTTATCTTTGTATCTATGTAATACGTATTACATACTACTTGTAATTTCTTAACAGTAAATACATATATACACATTAATTGTATAATATCTTTGCAGGCCTGAAACAGGTAAAACTAAGACTCTTCATGATGAAGTAGATCAACTGGAACAAATTCTTAGGTATTTAATGTAGTTAAAATAAATAATATATTCTTACAGACATCATTAGGCATAGCCAAGAACTTCATAATGACAAGAAAGCAGCAAGAATATTTATCTAATTTTTAGTGCTATCAAGATATTCTGTAAGCTTTTTTTGTATTCAAAACTTTAAGAAATTTTAAATGTTTTAGCTATTTGAATATTATAGAACTGCACAGGTATTTTCCTTGGAATAAGTTTTTTATTTTCCTTTTTCCTTTTTTCTTTTTTTCTTTTGGAGAGAAGAGAAGGTTACTTCTGAAGTTACTGTGAAAGTTGTTTTCATCTTGATACTCTGTAATGCTTTGAGTGATGAAAACTAAAAGCTGTCAAGATATGTTATCAGGTTATATAGGTGATAGACTTTTACCTTATGGTATGAATTTTTTGAGTAAATAATGTTTCTCTGGCTAATCCAGACTGTTATAGACTTCATGGAGACTGCATTTGTGGTACATAGTCTGAGGCAGCTTTAAGAATGCTGCAGCAGGGGTAGTTGTACAACTGTGCATGATTAAAAAACGTTGACTGTTCATTTACAGCGTGTCAGAGCTGTTGGAGAAACATGGACTTCAGAAACCTGTTTCCTTTGTGAAAGACACAAAGGACAATGCGGAGGAGGCACGGAAGCTGATGATTAGGCTGACAAGGCACACAGGTCGCAAGTTAGTATTCAAAGGGGAGTGGGAGATGAGGGGGAAGGGACAGTAACAGAACAGTGCGTAATGTCAGAGAGGGTACCTGCCTGTTTTGTTGCAGTAGGAAACTGCAGTGTTCAAAATTGAACACTGCACATAAACCACATTTTATGTGGTTTTGACTGTGTTCTCCATGTTCAAAACACTTGGTCTTACTTGAAATCTGTTTTAATATGTTTGTGTTGAAGTAAACAAGCCTAAAAGGCAAACTGGCTGCAAAATACTGCAAGATGAACAGTACAAGTTAACATACTGTAAGTCAGGTCCTTTAAGACCTATTTAATTTTATTGAGTGTAGGATTTGTAAAATAATATTTGGGGTTTTTTTGGCATGTTTTCTTAGGAGCTCTTGTAATAGGATAATTTATTGATTTTTAAAGTATCGATTCTACATCTTATTTCCAGTATAGTTTTTCTTTTCTTTTGTTTAAGAACTACTTTACTTCATTTAACTTGTCTTCCAACTGTAGATGAATTATTACACAGCTCTTGGCAAAAGCAGATAAAAAGATTGAACCGTAGAAAAAACGGCCATCACTGCGGATTTCTTTTTTTTTATTATTTAAAGTAAAGATGCACAACAGTTTATTGGTGATGGTAGAGTAGTATTTAACTTGGACAGGCTGAAAGCTTTTTAAGACTTCTAAAAGCCTTTCTTTAGAAAGATTAAGTCCATGCCTCTGTAAGAAAAATGTTGATTTTTTCACTTTTTGTAGAAACACTTTGCTTTTTCAAAATGAAAGCTAATGCCACATGAGAAAATCATTGAGCTGGATTAGCTTGTGTAGCTGAAAAGAGTGGGTTTTTTTAATCTGAAAGGCTCAAGATAATGTCAAAAAACCTTCATAGTGATTTTACTAATAGAAGTTTTGATAGAGCATGTGAAGTTGTATAGGAAGCTTTGTGGGTAAACAGAGGTCTGTGGATCAAGAGGGTCAAGAATCTGAATACCATTCCAATTTAAGGAAAAAAACTTGCAGCACTATTCTGCTGTGATTGCATGTGATTGATTAGTAATTTCAGATTGTCTACAGTGAACAGCACTTTAATGAACCTCAGTTGCTATTACAAGTTCTGTATCCCACAGAAAACAAACAGAAAAATACTTTGGGTACTGCATTGTTGACGTCGAACAATTTGAACCCGCAGACAATGTTTTAATATTAATTAATATTAAAAGCAGTCTGTGTTTAAATTGCTTTTGGTTAAAAGTCCACTTAAAGATTAAACTAATGTTTGAGAACTCGTATTTTTGGTGATGGAACTGTAGATTATCTGCTGTTTTTCATTAACTTCGTTAAGGAAGAGAATATTTAATTTTAAAAACTTTTGTAGGCAACCACCAGTCAGTGAGACACACTGGAAGGAATTGCTCCAGGACATGTTAGACATGCAGCAGAAAGTATATACATGCTTACGTTCAGATACTTGCTATGAGGTGAGTTTCATGTTTTCTTACTGATTTATTTCCCAAGTAAGCTATAAATTTTCATATTGTGGCTCACAAATGTAAATACATTTTCCAGTGTTGTTTTACCTGGTTGTCTAATGGCTCTTCTGTGGTGTTTTCATACAAATTGGAAACTTCCTGTGTTAATTCATTTCATCAGAAGTCCCTATAATAAATATCCTGTATATCTTTTTTACTAGAATTCAACTTTTGTTAAATTGAGACTCTGTAATTCTATGTACAAATGTGTTTAGTAACACTTAAACCTAATGAAAACAAACAATCTTTTAGCTAAATCTTCTGTTCAGCCAGGCATCTCTTAAACATGAAATTCGGGCTTGGTGATATTGTCCAAGATCATTATAGGATTATGGGCTTTCTGTTGCTTGCAGTTGAGTAAAATAATGAGATGAGAAACCTAATTTCATTGAAGGGAAAACAACCAAAACGAAAACCTGCATGTGCATAAATCCTGGACCTATGTCATTAATATTTGCAAAGGACAGCTATTAGGCTGATGTAGAATTTTCAGTGACAAGTATTGTTTGTCCACATTTTAATTATAATATTTTGCAGTTTATTACAGAAACAGTGTGGTGTCCACTATAGGAGTTGTTTAAATAGTCACATCTTTTAAATGTTTGAGTGTTTTATTACAGTTTGCAGATGATGCTTATGGCTACCAGCCTGATGAGATCTTTGGAGAAGTTTTGAAGGCAAATGAAAAAAAAAAAAAAGTGAAAAAGCAGTGCTATTCAGGCTATACAGAAAAAATTAATTCTTTCTATGTAGTTGTGCAGTTCAATGTTACTTGAAGAGAACTGGCAATGTATTTAATGTTCATGGTTTTATGATAGACTAAGGCTTAGTGGACTTGGATTGTTTGTTTTTTTTTAAGTGCACTTAAATGCAGTACTAAACCAGTGAAAATAATAACAGCATTTGCTTTGCTCTGATCTTAATATAATTTTAAAATTAATATTAAATTAAGTTATACTTTGCTAACTTCAACATTGAGAAATTGATGAGACAGTAAGGATTTGCAATCACGTATGAAGTTTGAGTTGGGATCTTTATTTAGCATGATGCTTACTCTTTTCTGTTTGCATGCAAAGTAAATCCTGTACTTCTGAAGAAGGACAATGTCCTTAAATTTTGAGAGACGTAGATGGTATGCAGGTAATCATTAAGGAGGAAGGGTCAGCTGTCATACTTTGCATCTTTCACTGACTGTTCCTTGAGGATTAATACATTATGAAATGAAAGATTATTCAGTTGTGTGTGTGCTTTTTTTTTTTTTTTCCAAGAAGCACTGGACTCTTTTCCAGAGCATGAGATGGCTTAAAGAATTTCTTCCTAGTGACAAAATACTTTAATTTCAAGGTGTGATTGGATAAGGTGCTAGATAATTTCGCCTGTGTCCTCTTTCCCATGAAAGGTTAGACCAGGTGATTTTTTTGAGGTCTCTCCCAAACAGTGCTCTTCCATGATTCATTGGTTCTATTTAATTGGTTTTGAATTTTAAAACTTTGATAAAGGCTGTATTGCTGCAGCTGTGACACTTTCTGAAATGATTAAATACATGTGTTGGTCTTTGTTAGGACAATATTGATTGTGTTTAAAAAAATCTATATATTTTTTGTAAGGTATTGTGATCATTTTGTGTGGTCTTAAAGTGGGCTTGAAAATAAGTTGTGTTTTGTGGCAGATCCAGCATTATTTTTATATGTGTTCTTTTAAGGCACTCTTGGTTGAAACTTAAACATATATCCTCAGTTCTAAATATTTTTAGTATCTTCAGGGGTACAGAATTTCTTACATGTTGTTGGTTTTAAGGTCTTACTACTGAACTGCCTTTCAAATTCTTATATCCTATTAACACCTCAGAATGCAGTTATAAATAATTTGTGATCTGCAAGTCCTGCTGTAAAAAGGCAGTTAATAAGCTTTTTTTCAGCAGGAAGTAGAAATAACGTGCTACTAGTTAATTTTGGGTAATACTGTCCTTGGTAGAAATTTCCTGCTTGGACTGAATAAATTTTTTTGACATCAAAGATCCTTTTATTCAAAGGAGTTGGTTCAGTACAATGCATATAAGCTTAGTTGAAGGTGCTGTTGCAGATTATTAAATTATTGGTTTGTTTTTTTTTTTCATTTGTTAGATATTCACAGAAAGTCTTTTATGCTCGAGCAGTATAGACAATATCCACTTGGCTGGGCAAATGATGCATTGCAGCGTTTGGTCAGTGGATGTACCAGGTTCATCAAAAGGAAAGCCACAGTACAGAGTCAGCTATGAAAAAAGTATTGAACTAGTTTTGGCTGCTGGCAGAGAATATTTCAATTCTTCAACAAGTTTGATGGATAGCTGTATGGATTTGGCAAGGTACATTTACAGTAATCTTACGTAATAATAATACTGCACTTTAATTAAAACTTGAATTTTGTTTTCTTTATGTAAAGTTTATATTCTCTTATGAGTTTACTTCTTTTCATGTACAATTACATGGTAAATGAAAATAATATCTTTGGACACTCTAAGATTTTTTTTGGTTTGGTTTGGTTTTTGTGTATTTTTTACCCCACCTTACTTTGTGTGTACGTACACTATTGCTTTCCCTCGTTACTGGAATGATCTGTTACAGAATCCAGAAGAATAAATGTGCAGATCTCTCTCTGTGGATAAGAAACTTTTTGTATGTGTCATTTGAACCTTTTCCACGTTACAGCGCTGAACCACAATTGTGGGCCCCAGTTACTCTCAATAGAAAATAGCTTTTTGCTGATTCATTCGTTTCTTTTCTTACATTGCTTTTCCTGATACTGAGAGTTCATTTGAGGCTATCTGTCTCCCTTTGTTACGTTAAGAAATAAGGCAAATAATTCTTCAGAAAGCATTCAAGCATAGAACAGCCTTGGAGGCTGCAATGTGGATGTTAATTCCTGTATAGATTTAGATATGTGAGTGTCGTCTTTTCAGTTTGGGTGCAGATAAGTAAAATAATTTGGTATCACCTATGTAAAAGATTCATGCCTTGACTTACCCTAAAAATTTAAAATAGACATATGTCTTAATATTTCCAGCCTTTCTCTTTTCTTCTAAGACTTGGCTGTTTTATTGGTATTGTTGTTAAGCGTTAATCCAAATGAGGTTTCTTTATGACACTTATTAAAAAGAAAAAATAAAAAAACCACAAACAAAACATCAGTATCCCATAACCAAACAAATACTTGTTTCAACTACAAAAGATGTCTTTTTTAAAGTACTGCTTTCACTTAGATTTGGGCATACAGTGCTCACTGCTGGGGGATTGGAGTAGATGACCTTTAAAGGTCCCTTCCAACCCAAACTGTATGTGATTCTATAACCACTATTTTCTTGTCTAATCTCCTATTGAGAGTCTCTTCCCTTAGCAGGCTCTGGAAATACAAAGGATCATTGTTTTTGAGTTCTGTGATCAACCCTTACCTTATGGTTTTACATTGATGTTTCAACAGGCTGCCTAAGGAGGTGGTGGAGTCACCATCCCTGGAGGTGTTAAACTCATCCACCCATTTTTTTAGGGACACAGTTTAGTAGGGAGACAGGCACAGTTGGACTCAATGATGCTATGATTCAAAATATGCAGTTTATAGCTTGAATATTTGCTATGAATGTGTGGTGGTGTTTTTATTCTGTTTAGTAAGATGTTTTGGTTCTTCTCCAGCTTGTCTCTGATCAGTTCTTTCATGGTAACTTAACTAATTTCAATGAGTGATTATCACACTGGGTAGGTCTCCTAGCAACCTTTTGCTGTGAGTTGCTTCAGGTGGAATGTATTTGTGTTACCTGCAGCTAGTTCTCTTTTCTTTCACTCATGTTTTAATCTCCACTTCAGCTTAAATGTTTGTCAGTGCTCCTGAAAAATGTGGTAGGCTCAGATGGGAATGTAGCTAACATAATTTTATTTTTGATATAGACGTGTCTATTTCTAATTAACATGTAGAGATAAAAGCCATGTGACAAATTGCACCACTAAAATACTTCCTTGATTTAATATGCATGACGAATTAAGCAGTTTTCAGTCATTTTGCATTTGTTTCTTTAGTTAAACATGTGTTACTGAAACTACATATGAACATGATTTACTGGAATGCAAGTTTTAATTAAAAAGATCATCTAAAAGCTGATTAGATCAATATAATATTCATAAGTAAAGTTTTTAAAAAATAATGTTTTAAAGTAATGTGTTACTAATAATTGTATGCATTAATTGCTCTTCAGAGTAGTTTTGTGGTTTTGCTTTGTTTATTTATTTTTTTAACTTTGTTTTCTTTTGCTGAACCAAGGAAACTGAATTTGTGACAATGGCTTTAAAATTTCACTTCCAATCAACTTTTTACAGAATTTTGCTTTTGTCGTCTAGTATATGGCAACACCAGAATACAATCGCGATATGAGAAATATTTCCCTAAGTAAATCCATATTTAAGTACATATGTCTTCAACATCTATTTCATTGCATGTCTAAATTGAAGAGGGTTTCGATGAACAGCTAGGGAAAGATGATTGCAGCCATGCAAGAACAAAATTTGGTTAAAATGTTTACTCAGCCATAACAGGAGTATTGTCCCAAACACTTACTGCGTGTGTTACAAGATTAGTGAGTGTTTTGACATTTTATAAGTGCAGAAAATTGCTGGGTTTTTGTTTTACTCACAGGTGAACTGTTTCTACAAATTTAACTTTGAATGTATCCAACAATGTTTAGAAAAAATTATTTCTTTCCTGTCTAGGTGCTGTCTACAACTTATTGTAGATTGTCCGAGTGCTGTTCAGGAGGAGCTGGATCTCATTCGTGCTCTTGGCTACCTTGAGGAATTTGGTGTGAAAATGCTACCATTACAAGGTACTTTGGTTCTTTATATGGTTACTTGTATCGCAGGCATAAATATGCATGGCATATGGTGTACTACTGCGTGAGTGTGGCTGGATTAAACTAAAGGGTCCCTTCCCTGCCTCCAAACAGCTTACAGGTACATCCTCAAAAATGACTTTTTAAAAAACCCCATTCACTTTATGTGAGATAAGAAAGACATCTGCGTATGGAATCTGATGTTTGGGACTTATTCTTAGCAAAACATTTTAATAATTAGAGTATCGACTATCTGAAGCTCCTGGTAACTTCAGCAGAAATAACTTGAGCTCACCTTTTATTTGCAAAATAATCTTCACTTGTTCATCTGATGATGAGCTTTGAATGAGTGGGAGAGAGGCATTCCATGTGTATGCAGTTTTCTTGCCTCCGCTGGGCTGTTTAATTTTGAAGTATATAAAACCCGATGTCAAGGGAAGTGAACTCTTTCAAGGTGTTTCTTCTGATGACTTTTTTAAATCTGTTTTGGGGCTGTGACCCCAATTCTATGGAATATTGTTGGACAGAGTTGGAAAGAAAGGATGATTATGAACAATGAGGTAAAGGGAATGATGTAATATATTGCAGTGTATTTTATTGCTTACAAATTGTTGCAAACTTATGAAGTTCATTGCTTTGTGTGGTGGTTTGACTCTGACTGAACACCAGGTGCCCAACAAAGCTGTTCTATCATGCTGCTCATCAGTTGAACAGGGGAGAGAAAATATAATGGAAGGCATGTGGGTCGAGATATGGACAAGGAGATCACTCAGCCAGTACAGTCATGGGCAAAACAGACTTGGGGAAATTAGTTTAGTTTATTACCAATCAAATTAGAGTAGGATAATGGAAAAAAAAAAACTAAACCCAAACTAAATCTTAAATCACCTTCCCTACCCATACTGGACTGAAATTTAGTCTTGATTTTTTTACCTCTTTCCCCCGAGTGGCACAGAGGATGGGGAATGTGGGTTGGGGTCTGTTCATCACATGTTGTCTATGCTGCTCCTTCCTCCTCAGGGAGAGGACTCCTCCCACTCTTCCACTGCTCCAGGCTAAGGTCTCTCCCATGGGAGACAGTCCTTCATGAACTGCTCCATCATGGGTCCCTTCCACAGGGTGTAGTCCATCAGGCATGGACTGTTCCAGCATGGATCTCCTACAGGGTCACAAGTCCTACCAACAAACCTGCTCCTGTGTGAGCTCCTCTTTCCCTGGGGCCGCAGCCTCCTTCAGGGGCATCCACCTGCTTCAGTATGGAGCTCTTCAGAGGCTGCAAGTGGATATCTGCTCCACTCTGGATCTCTGTGGACTGCAGACGGACAGCCTGCCTCACCATGGTCTGCAAGGAGGGTCTTTTCTCCGGCACCTGCAGCACTTCCTGCCCCTCCTTCTTTACTGACTTTAGTGTCTACAGAGTTCTTTCTCTCCAATATTATTAGTCTTCTCTTTGGCTGCAGTTGCTGTTGTGCAGCGCTGTTTTCTTCCTCTTAGATATGTTATCTAAGAGGTGCTACCACCATCGTTGACATGGCCAGCAGCAAGTCTGTCTTGGAGCCAGCTGACATTGGACATAAGGGAAGTTCACAGAAGCCAACCCCATAGGCCCTCTACTACCAAAACCTTGCCACGCAAACCCAGTACACTTTATTAACAAAGCCCCTGCTTTTCTAAATGAAATAAATAAAAGAGAGCTCATCAACTTGGCTTTCAGTGAAGCTTTAATGTATGATGTTTGGGCAGCTGTGAAACTGCGTGAACACTGGTATTGAAAGCACTCTGTAAGAACTGCCTGAGAAGAGCTCAGAGTACCATTGAAATACGCTAACGGTAGTATTTTACTTCTGGCATTGTGCAGAGAAATGCTGGGACTTATGGGCTTGTGTGTGGGTCCATGGAAAATGAAACAGATATTCTTAGTGCCTGTTGTTACTTTTACTTTGGTGTTCTTTTTTTCCTAATATTCCTTCAAAGTGAGCTCATGTTCCACATCTTACTGTTTCTGGTTTGTCTGTTTTTTAGATCTTGCAATATTACACTGACTTCAACAACAGAATTATTTTTTTAGTCAGTTTGTTCAACCTGTAGAAAAATAAACGTACGTTTTCTTCATCTTTTTTAGTGCGGACATGAAGCTATCAGTTACAAAAAAGCAGCAACTGTTAATATTACATTAACATTATTACATTAATATTATATTACTGTTAATATTACATTAACAGTATGTGTAATAGAACTAATCTCAATTAATTAGAATATGTGAAATCACACCTGTGATTTCATTAGTGATCTTGACTTTTTCTTTCTTCACTATCTTTCAATTTAATAAGATTAAAATTATGCTTTAAAGTTTTAATGGAAGTCTTTAAATGGTCAGTTACTTTGATAGAATGTCATTAAAATAGCTTAATAATCAGTTATTCCAACAGTAGGAATTAGCAGTAGACTTCTATTTGTACTTTAATGTTTAGATTTCTGTAGAGCTTTGCCCCCTACTTGTATTTTCAGGAAACACAGCGGTTAAGGTTGTGAATTATTACGATGTATTTTACTAAAATATGGTTTAGAACTCCTTATTAATATAAGAGGAAAAGAAGTCCATCTTTAACGAAAGTGTTTGACACATGCTATTATTATACTTTCAGTTACATTAGGTATTTAAAATACCTTGCTAATACCATCAGTGAATGAAAACATTTTACTTTGTAATATTCTATCACACATATATCAGTGTAAAAATGAAGTGTAACCTTTTGCTGCTTCTCCATTCTTAATTCGTTTTAGTCTAATTTGATATCCAGATAATAGAGTTTTCATTATGTGACTGCTTCTTTGCTCTTGTTGAAAGACCTAATATCTCATCATTTAAGCCCAATATGCTAATGTGGAGTTTATCCCTCACGCAGACATGAATGTCTTAGTGTTAAGTGGAAGATCTAAATGCTGTTCCTCTTCGTTCTGAGAACTTGCATGGTATAAAAATGTTAAGTTTTTAAAGCAGCAGCCTGAAGTTACCCATCCACTAACTAGCTAGAAAGAGCACTGAAATCAATTAATGATATTAAATTATACGATTAAGGTAATTGTTTAATTCTTGATAAAATCTTTTTTGAAACACCGTCTTTAACACCAGTTCTTCTTTTGACAGTACGTTTATGTTCAGATCGACTTAGTCTCATCAAGGTCTGTCTTGCTCAGTTGTCAACAAACTATAAGCAGTCTGCTAAGCTCCTGGGACTTGCAAATTTGCTAAGGGTTGCAGGTAAGCTGAGTTAATAAGACACTGAATTGTAATGCAACATGCATTGATGTTATGCTTTAGGGCATTTGAGTTGTTTATTAGAATGTGTATTCAAAGGATATCACTAAAAAGTTATCTGGAAGAGCAGTCATGGGGGAAGAATGAAATATTTTACAAGAATGAAATATTTTATTTGTGAAACAGCTGGTATTGTCAGCTGCTCTGACATTCCACTAATACCTAAAATAAAAATAGCCTTGTCTGATCTGGGTTTTGAGTAAAATTTATTTCAGATTGGAGGAGTTGGGACTGAGAATATTTTGTCTTATGGTTAATTGGTAGTATTAAAAATCGAGTAAATCTTATAAGGTGGTTTGATTTAATAGTAGTCTTATTTACATTAGAGGGAGAAAAGTTGTCTGTAATGCATAAACTTCAGCTATTAAATTTTTGTGTATGCTTCATGAATCTGCTTTGTGCACTGAATTAATGCGTTTGCTTGAGTTTTGATTTGAGGAGCTGAACATCTTCAAGGATTGAATCTGAAAGATATTGAATTTGTATGTTTTTTGAATAGCCTACCTAAAGTGTCTGACAGGCCTTTTGATTTTTTAAAATAACTTCATCAATGCAATTGCAAATACAATAAAGCTGTAATTTATTACGTAAAAATAGAATTCAAAAATATAAAATATAAATTAATATTTCATGCAGAGTAGTATACAAATTCAGTGCATTCTGGCTTTATCAGTGATTCGTGCCTGGCTAGTTCCTTGGTTTTTCTGTTTTTTTTTTTTTTTTTAAGTAATTTAATTTTTTTTTCTTCTGTTTTCAGGAAATGATATTGGCAATTTTTGCATAGTATTATATACAGGGAGGAAGGTATTCAAGGAGGTTGAGTGAGGTTATGAACAGAGGTAGAGCAGTTAGGGTGTTGACATACTTAGATGCCTAAGTCCTAAAGAAAGGAATCATTGGAGGCTTTGTTGTGAACTGGGTAAGCTCAGTGCTCCTGTTACCTAACACTGCAACTTGAAAGATGACAGAGAGGAGGGTGCCATCTGAAGTAGCTGGATCCATTCTACGTATTTGTTCGATTTACATATAATCTTCTGTTCTGTTGAAAAACTAGAATGACAGTCGTAACTTTTGTTTTGCCTTCTTTTTGAACCTAAGTTATTCACTTTGTATTAGAGAAGAAGCAAAAAACCCAAAATATTTTGTCCATTAAGTGTCATTCTGGTGCCTTAACTGTGGATCAGCATCTCCCTGGTGCTGATAGTTCTCCGCTCAAAGGTATGTATCTTGTGGCTCCTGTCACAAGAGACTGAAAGATGACAGGCAGTGTGTAGGGTCGATATCATCAGGGAATTTGTATAGAGCTCATTCATACGGTAATGCTTGTGTGTTAATGTTATAATCACAGTGGCATGTACTGAGACACCACTGAAAAGAGACATTTATTTAAAAGAGAGATTTAAAGCTGAATGATGAAATAGCCTCCTCATTTTCTCTTCCATGCGGGTTACTGGGCTGGAGAAAACCAGAAGATGAATGTGCAAGGTGGTTAATTTTTAAGCAGGTGAATGATTTAAAAACTACTACTCTACGCTACAAACTACATATTTATTTTAAGAATGCTGAGTTCTCTCCTTTAGTGGTTAATCTTGAGAGTAACACTAATGGCTGTTCCTTTAAGTATGGAATTTTAGTAAAAGTATTTCAGGATTGAATCTCTGGTAAGGAAGACACTACTTTGACACTTGCTTTCTTATCTTTTTTGTTACATAAACAAATAACTCAGTCACTTTCAAGGTTATCTTTTGGTGATAGAATAACATTTATTTGAAAGGAAAAAAATAGTCAGAAAACATTTCCAGTAATGACTTTCTATAGTGGTAGATGTGAAAGAGTTTGCTTTTTGTTTGTTTGGTTGGTTTTAGATAAGTAATTTGAAGGTTTTGTGATTAAAAAGCATTTCACTGTCACTAAAGGATGACTAGTCATATTACTTATATGGAAATACTATTTTCTGTACAGGATAGTCATTTACAAGCAAGATAAGGGTGCAGTACAAGAATGCTGTAGTTGTGAATTTTATCTAAGTTATTTATGGTAGGAGATGGACTATGGAAAACCCATTTCTTTCGTTTTAAGAAACTCAGTATTTCTCTTTTGGTTATTTCTGAACTTGGAAGCTATAAAGAGCACACCACTATTACTGCACGGTTTTTATGTGCCTGACATTCCATGCCGTTGACTAGTATCCAGAAAAGTACTGAAAAGCATACAAAGGAAACATGATTGTTATTGCTATTTTAAGTCATGCTTGCAAATGTAATATTTTTCCAACAGGTTAAAGAGAATCTGTAGAGCTTTGCTCTTTATTCCACAGTTAGCGCTGTATGTACTTTCAGTGAGTGCCGGAATAGATAACCTTACACTGAATTTAAAGTTGCATATAATTGTAATAGCTAGGTTAATTATACCTTTGAAAATAGGTTTTAAGTGGAATGCTGGCATAGCCTCAATCATAGTTGGTAAATGAAGTCTTGTAAAATTTAATAGTAGGTGTAAAAAAAAAAAAAAATAAATATTAAAACGAGGCATATAGAAATGGTACTTCTCTGAAAACTTGTAATTTATATTTTCACATTACAATTAATTATTAACATGATGAAGAGGTCTGTTAAGATTAGTAGCCATAAGCCATTGGTGACAAACACCAATATTCTTTCACAAATCAATTTGTAGCCAAAGGGACAACTCGTACACACGGATTTGGAGATTCATGAATGAGTATATTTTATTTTAAACTGAATATTAGTAAAGGATATCTTTCCTGGCACGTTTAGAACAGATAGTCTTTGTTAGCAGGTTTAAACTACTGGGGAAAGATAACTTGATTTGTAACAGCTTATAGTGAAAGGAAATGATTTTATTGAGATATATTTGAATTAGTCTGGGTATTGAAAAAGAATCCAGGGACTGAACTTTATCTAATTCTTCATTAAGGAAGTCCATAAAGTGCTGCTGGAAGAAATAACTGGTTTTAGTCCTTAATTGGTTTTCGCTACTTATACAATTATTCTGATTTATGAGCCACCTTTGCTGTGAAAGAAGTTCTAATTTTGCCTTGTGAAACATGCTTACTAGTATTAGTTATGCATGCTCAAAGTTGCAGTCATTTCCATTCCAAATTCAACATGTGTATCTACTATTTCAGTGCTTTCCTGGGTTTTATTTGCTAACTGGAAGAATTTGTTTTAGTATTTCCCCCTCTTAACTTCACCTGCCACCCCACTCTGATTACTGATGGTGAAAGACCTGCTTGCTACATGTATCCATATCCATATAAATTTTATATATGTGTGTATATAAATAGCATACATTATATGCTATGTTATACTATATATAAGATAGAGCCTGTAAAAATACTATGAGCATATATATTTCAATTCTAAAAAAATGCATTTGCTATGCATAAAGGATAAAGTGCACATGATCATCCTTAACGAGTTTCAGAAGTTGTTTTCTGAATTCTGTTTATTCAGATAGCAGCATGGAAAGTGAGTAATAGAATTTGTATGCATGCTTATCAAGGCCAAAATATTGCTTAGGTAGCGGTATGTCAGCTAGCTTCTTAATAGCTTTAAAGTATTTGATTAATGACAGTAAACTCTACTTAAGCCTCACGTCACTACCTCTGTACAGTAAGCACGCAAGTGTTATCTTAATTTCACAGTTGAGCAAAGAATGGAGAGAGAATGTGTTCAGCATGACAGCCAGAAAATTTACACTTGCCCAGGGAACTGGAGCTGTTCTACATATGATGATCCTCACTTAATCCACATTGTCGGTTAAGAAAGTTTATGTATCAGAAATTAAGACCAACTTCTTTACTGTTACCACGTATCAAAAATATCTACTTAGCATTGCTCTGTATTTCTTCAGTCAGGCTCTCTAGATATGTTTTCTGTTTAATATTTTTTTCTCACAACTCTGTTAGAGTAATTTAGTTAATTTTCATATCCGTAAGCTAATTCTAGCCACTTTAAGCTTTGCTTATATTTCTAGGTCAAAGTTTAATTTTGAAATCCAACTTCCTCAGCAGTGGAATTAATGGTGCAAATGGTTTCAGATCTCCTAAACGCAGCTGACATGAAATTTCTGGAGTATACATACCTTTTGACTTTTAAGTTTTTATGGCATAGTTTTACTCAGGGTAGTGTTTCATCTACTCACAGGTAAAGTATGCATCTTACTCAAAGGGCATCAGTAAGCTTTTTTTTTATCTTTATATGACCCAAATTGGATCCAAACTTTTAAGATGTATTTGATCATCCTTTATTTCTCAATAAAAAAAATAATTCTGTTATTTCTGAGCATCTATTTTTTTTCCTCTCATTATTTATAATAGAATCATAGAATCATTTAGGTTGGAAAAGACCTTTGAATTCATCAAGTCCAGCCCTTAACCTAACGTTGCCGAATCTGCTACTAAAATATGTCCCAAAATGCCAGATCTACCTGTCTCTTAAATATCTCCAGGAATGGTGGCTCAACCACTTCCCTGGGCAGCCTGTTCCAGTGCTTGGCAAGCCTTTTGGTGAAGAAATTTTTCCTTACGGCTAGTCTAAACCTTCCCTGGCACAACTTGAGGCCACTTCCTTTTTATGCTATCAGTTGTTACTTCGGAGAAGAGACCAACACCCACCTTGCTGAAACCTCCTTTCGGGTATACTGTCATATCTGCTAGTATCAACTGCTGTCTGAAAGCGAAACATCATTTAAAAAAAAAAACAGTTACGGCAAGAACTTTGGAGACTTAAATCTTACTAAGTGGAATAGCCTTTAGAATATTAATGCATTTTCCTTATTTATGATGTGAGGAGGCAATAGTCTAAAGTGCTAAATACACACAAACTTTCATAAATAATGAAAGGGAAACAAAAACTAATATCTCCTTTCAAGTTGCTGAACTTGATTTGTTTGAGTCTAGATGCCAGACATTAAAATTAAGGCTTACTGTGGAATTACTAGAGAAGAACTTGGGGGTACTGATGGATGAAAAGCTGAAGATGAGCTGCTGTGCGCTCACAGCCCAGAAAGCCACATCAAAAGAAGCATGGACAGCAGGTCAAGAGAGGTGATTCTGCCACTCTTCTGTGCTCTAGTGAGACCTCACCTGGAGTACTGCATCCAGCTCTGGAGCCCTCAGAAGGACCTGTTGGTACAGGTCCTGTGAGGAAAAGCTGAGAATGCTGGGGTTGTTCAGCCTGGAGAAGAGAAGCATCTGGATAGACCTTATTGCAGCCTTTCACTATTAAAGGGGGCTTAGAATACAGATGAGGACAGACCTTTTCAGCAGGGCCTGTTATGCTAGGACAAGGAGTAATGGTTTTAAATTGAAAGAGCATAGATTTAAACTAGATATAAGAACTTTTTTTAGTGAGGATGCTGAAACACTGACACAAATTCCCTGAAGAGGTGGTAGGTGCCCCATCCCTTGAAATGTTCAAGGTCAGGTTGGATGGGGCTCTGGGCAGCCCAATCTAGCTGAAGATGTTGCTGCTCAGTGGAGGGGGATTGAACTAGATGACCTTTAAGGGCTCCATCCAACCAAAACTGTACTATGATTCTGTGATTCTACTATGTAATATAATAAGGTCACCATTTTAATGTTTTTTCTCATTGACCTTTTCTGGGTTTTAAATCTTAGATGTCAGTCAAAAAGGCAAGGGAAACAATTTATAATTCAAAACTTACACTTTTATGAGACTTTATTATTAAATATATCTTCAAATGAAGCATCACAAAGCTGAAGCAGTGATTTTTTTCATGTTTGAATAAAAGAAGACCGTGCCGCTTATCTAAAATGGGTAGTATTTTCAGTGAATGCACTGTTGAGGCAATGATGGCTCTGTGGAAAAGGGCTCAGGCTATGTGTTGCAAGGGATTCACTTGTCATGTCGAAGCTGATGGTTGTTGTTTGACATAACAGCATGTGTCAAGATAATGGAAGTTTATATGAGTGCACAGTGGAGATAAGATGAGCAAGCGTACCCATGAACTGGAAGGAAAATGATCCTCATTTTATACTTGCTCTTTTGTAAAATGTGGGTATGTAACCTACTGCATTAAAAACTGATTGGCTACAACATTGAGGATTGGGGACTTCTCAGATTACTGCTGCTCAAGCACAGTTAAGAAGAAAATCTTTCTTTGCTCCAAGTGTTCTTCCTCTCTACCCTCCAATATCGCAGATTTTTAAGTAGTAATAAAGAGCAATGATACTTATTTAGCCGAGTTCCGAGGGACAGTAAGTTTGATTATTTCTCTTGCCTTTTATTTGTGTCTGCTACTTAGTCTGTAAGTGGTAAGGCTGTCAGGGTGAAGTGAGCATTGGAAGGTGAGTGGCAAGTATGGATCTCTTGCTTATAGAAATGACAGTTCACATTTAGCTTGTGTAGATAAAAGCACCTCTTTGTCACCTGTAACTGCTTTTGTGTGGATGGAAAGTTCCCAGGTTCCAGAGGGCAAAACTTTGCAACAGGAGAGTCTTGGATGTGACTAATTTGCAACTTTGTGTGCTGGCAGTATGTACAGCAAGAGGCCAGAAGATAAAAGGATGGGAAACCAACCTGTTCTCTCAGCTGAGTTAGTTATGATGTGCTGGGATTAGGGGAATCTTGATTGAGTTCAATAATTAGGGTAAATTCACTTCCTTGAATGTCATTCTACCGTAACTGCTACATTTTTTGGGGGGGAAGCTTTAAAAAGACGTTTGCTTTGCCTGCATTGATGGACCTGCAAAGTAGAGCTAAAAATAACAGCTTTGCAATTTAAGAACTCTTTAAATGGTTTTTGGAATCGAATGTTTAACCTTCTGAAATATTTGCATTTCACAAGTTGTAGTAATTCAGTTTCATAAACCAGTGGCCTTTTCAAATGATTGTAACAGCAGTGACTGCGTAAAATTGCTTTTAATAATAGGGAAGAAACATGAGCAAGAAGCTTGTATTGAAAAAATCTACTCATTCATTTCTTGCCATCCTTCCTTCCTAAATTAAAATAAATAGCATGAGATTATTTTTCCTGTGTATGTTTAGTCACCTTCTCATATAGCACATAGGCATACACAGTTTTGACCACAAAACTGGACCAACTGGTGTCAGTAAAGTAAATAACTTTTATGAGTAGTATCTGAACAGTTACTTTTGCCGCATAGCTGGGGCAAGAGACATTATCCGGAAGGTCTGGTGGTGAAGATGCTTGTATGGTGTGAAAAAATGACTTCAGTTCTAATAACTCAGTTCATGAGGGTGCGAATTTTTAAATACCTCTGTCTTCTACGTATCATGAATTACTTTGCTCTGTGAAGTGGCAGTTTAAACTGGGGCTATGTGTACTGTAACAAAACAATTAAAAATTTCAAAATTCTTATTCTATTACAGTTTATGGAAGTTTGTTTTTTTTATCGTTGTCAGGATTTTGATTTATAGGTCACTACATACATCAGTTTTGATGTATGTCTTGGCTGTCACATAAATACTTTTTTTCAAAACTTCTTTCTTAAACTGGACAAAACATGCTATGTAGGTTTTTTTTAGCCAGCTATAATGCTAATGTTTTCTAAATTCCATAACTTTTCATTGTTTCCTGCAGGAAATAGCAGATAATTTTGTTTCTGCTTCTATTTCAAGATGGACTCTTGGTCTTGTGGCATATAGTTTTCCTAAGAAATAAAGTAGCAAGTTTAAGTCTGCCATTAATTCCAATTAACTAATAAAAACTTTTGTATTTTTCTTACAGGAGATGATCAAATAGAGAGAAAAGGTCAAGTTTTAATACTTTTAGTGGAACAAGCTCTCAGTTTCCAGGACTACAAAGCAGCTAGCATGCATTGCCAGGAGCTGATGGCTACAGGTGAAGTGAATATATGGGGGTGGGGTGGAGTGATGGCAGTAGAAACCTAAGAGCTGGCTCTTGGCTTACTGTGAAGGATGGTATTTCAGATTTATCTATTTCATTAAAAAATCAGTTACAATTTGTTTGAAGTCAGCTGACACCAGTATGTCAAATGTAGAAGGCAGGTGGTGTGAAACATGACAAATTTTTTTGTTGTGGAGGGGAAATTCCATGTAGTGATGAACTACAAAATACTTAGGCCACAGTGATTTCTGGAGAAATGCTGGTCTTTTTCTAATTTAATTTTGTTCATTGAGATGTCTCAACTGAAGCTGTCATTCAGATAATGCTTTATTTTTTGCGTCAGAAGCTCAAAATATATCCCAACAGGGATTTTATTTTTAATTGTTTCCTCAGTACTTATTTTCTTATAAGAAAGCAAAGGAAAAACTTCTAATTTGTTTTGTTGTTTTAAGTCCCAGTTACTATGTTTTCATGTTATGATTTTGTTAATGAATGTTCGTGTATAAAGCTATACATGTTGTCATTTGTTACATGGTCATGTTTCTTCTCTAAAAAATTTTTTTAATGAAACATATTTCACTATCTTTCTGAAGATGTGTTTCAGTTTCAAAAAATTCACTCACACTTGTTCATCTCTGGAAATAATTGAGAAATACAGTTTTGTTAACCGCCTGAATGGGGGTCTTCCATTTTAGTTTTCAATCAGAGAATAATATTATAGGCTGTAATCGTAAATGCTGGCTTGTTTCTTACTAGGTTGTGTGCACATTTTGAAAGACACTTCACGTATCTTTAAACTGGACCCATATTTTTGGAGAGACATTCACCAGGTCCATCTGGATACCTCCAAACTTAATTGTTTGGCTTTCTAACAAAAGACGTGTGTACTGTATAGGAGCTGATGAGGCGAAGGGGCAGCCAAATTCCTGTAACCTCTTCTGAATGCAGGAAAACTGTTTGTCATATTCCTTTTGCAAAACAAAATCATACAAATGCTTTTGCCCTATCTATTGTGCAAATACATGGAATAGACATGCAGGTATCAAATACTGCATGTAAGAAGGAAGTTACTGAATGATTAGACTTGTAACCTTAGGGAGATTTTCTATATGCCTCGAGGAACAATTTCTCATTCTTTCTACACTGTACCCCTTTCATGCACACAAAAATATGTGACTGCAACTAGTAGAAAGGTGCAGGTCTTTCTATCAAAAGACAGACATCTAAAACTCTTAAAATACTTGTGGTATTTATGTAATTTGTATGTGTGAGAGTATGAGCCGGAGGTAAATGACGTATATGTGTCAACATATGAAGGAAGATGGGACTTATTTCTTTATTTTGGGGGGTTTTTTTGCCTTAAGATTGATGGGAGGGAAATCTGAGATGAACTGATGTTCTTATAATTAAATCAATTGATATATTTTACTCCCCCTTCCCCAGCTAATCCAGTAAGATGTTTCATATCCTGCTCTGAACTAAATTATCATTTTCTTATTGCAACATGTAAAAATATACTGTGTAGGCCTACAGATGCCTATTGTACTGATATCTACAACATGATAATAATGAATCTTCTATTTATTTGGTCAGTCTAAAGTTGAGTTACATCTCTGTTTTATAGAGCCTTGATGGTTCCTTTCTCAGGGGATGTTAAGTGTTGGCAGGAAAGCCAGATGTTCTCCTTTATCTCATTCACTATGAATTATGCAGCACCTTCCTATCACTTTGTGAAGCTTACCAGCCTCAGAAGTATGTTTTGTGTTCCCTTGTAGGTTATTCTAAAAGCTGGGAAGTGTGCAGTCAGCTTGGGCAATCAGAAGGCTACCAGGATTTGGGTATGCGTCAAGAACTCATGGCTTTTGCTCTGACACACTGTCCCCCAAGTGCTATAGAGGCATTGCTGGCAGTGAGCAGTTCATTGCAAAGCCAGGTAGGTGTTTCTGGAACTTCTACCACACAAGTTCAGTGCTTGGAAAAGTAAAAGGGAGTTTTGCTCATTTATAAGTTTGGTCCTTTAAGTTCCAACCCACAACAAATTTATTTGTTCTACTATATTTTTCTACTTTCACTATTGTATTTAAACAAATGAGGTCTCTTTATAAGCATTTTTATGTGGAGTTCGCTTCTCAAGTAGAAGTGCAGTTGAATTCTTGATCTTTTAATTTCTTTGTTTATTGCCCGATTTAAACATTTTATTTGCAAAGGCAGTCAAATAATTTTTGTCAGTGTTTTCCAGGTTCTCTCACCTGTTTACACCTTCAACTTCATTAAATGCTCACCTAAATATCTGTTAAATGTCTTTATTTTTTTATTTTCTCTACTCAATACACAATGAAAGTCTTATCACTCATTTCCACCATGTAATGATTTTAACAACTACTACAGGCTTTGTGTCTGAGCTGTCTGTATTAATTCTAAAATGACTGACTTAATAGAATCAGATTAGGTGTTCAGCTGATCGTATTCTATATGGGAGAACATGTAATTGTAGCATTTAAATACAAGTTAAGTCAAGCTGATGTAGCACGCCTTTTGAGAAGTTTTATTTGAAACTGCAGTAAAGTAATTCAGATTGTCAAAATGTTACATTTCTGTTCAGTGTAATTGTGGTTTGGCCTTTGTACTCTTACTTGTTTAAGAGTTCATATTTGTCTTAGATGTCCAAGAGTTCACAGTGTTCATAGATTTTTTTTTTTTTTTTTTTTATATTAAAAACAGCATAGAGGGCTTCCATTCTGCGTCTGAAGAATGGTGTCTGCAGAAGGGAGCAATAGCTGCAGTACATATGCAGTCAAATTAAGGCAACTGCAAGTGCATAGCCTTTTTCTTTACAAAATTGCTTGTATAGCAATGTGTGTGAGAAGTACAGGCAACGTAGAAAGGCAGATTGTACTGCTTCAGTTCAGAATATGTGAACAAAATGCTACAAAGGATTTAAAATAGTCTAGCTCGTGCAAGCTATTTACTGGGGTTTTTTTTCCATCTTAAAGCACTCAGATTCGAGAGATATAAGTACAATGATGAGCTGGAACACAAATGGAGTCTTTGTAGAATTGATACTTGCATGATACTGAAATAAAAGCTTGTTTTACCCTCTTAGGTGCCTGTACCCAGATTTAGAATTTGAAGTTAAATAAACTTTAGGCATTTGTATCAACCAAAACTTGTTAAACTTTCTGTAAATTTGCTGACTCTTTATCAGTCTTGTTCCTTCTAAAGACTTCATGTCCTGTTATTGTGATGCACTGCAACTGCTCAGCTAGTTATTATTACTCTCTTACATCCCACTTCTCCAAGGGAAATGATTCTCTCTTCTCCAGTCACAAAACTGGAGGCTGAATTTCTTGCCTAGGTTTCTTTGTTAATGCAATATAATTTGTAGTGAAAGTGCAGTGATGATTAATTTAGTATTTGCCCCAGGAAGCTGCACCCATGCCATGATTTCTGTCAAAGCACATTTAATCAGTTAGTTCTGCAATTACTTTCTCTAGAAACTTAGGATGAACTTTACAGCTCTGTTCATTAATAGGCCTACACATTCTATCCAAACACTCTGCCTTTGTATTTAAATACATACATATATGCAAAATATCTTTTGTCAGGTCATGGTGACCAAATGATACATATGTAAGTGTGTTTTGTGGACCTTTCTTAGTTCTGTGCCCAGTGGAAATTATGCTTGCAAAACTTATCTTGTGTAACGTGTGCCTCTGGTGTTGCCCAACACCTCAGGGGCGCAGTTCAGATAATGGATGTTTTTCGTGGAAGTTGTTTAGCCTGCATAGTGCAGCAGGATGCATACACTTAAAAAAAAATATTATTATGTTGCAAGAAAAATATCACACAAAAATCACAGAGAAGGGAAGACCTTTTATCAAGGGACTGCAACAGTGAGATGTCAAAGGTACCAGTGTGTTCTCCCTGTCTTCCCCCACAGCCTTGTTTTTCTGTTATGGAAGCTTTGACATCAGAATTTCTTGGGTTTCCTATGACATCAAGCATAACACTTACTTTTGAATATTTGACTGGTAAGAGATTATATCTGTTTTGTGTTTATAGATTCTTTATCAGGTTGTGAATTACCAGTTTCTTCCTTCAGAAGGAGGTGAGAATATAAATACCTCAGGACCATCTTCACTGATCAGTAAGGATACAGAGGTAAGCTTTAAAGAAAGCTGAAAGTAATAATCATTTTATTCTGCATTATGCTGAAGAGCTGAATTTGAGTTTTTAGAAACATCTACCTCTTTACTAGATAAAATGCACAACATTCAATACACCTACTAATTTGTGCTCTTAGATTATTTTAGGTTTAAGGTTTTGCTTATGTATTTATACTTAGCATGTTCTGATTTTTTGTTGCTTCTTCCTATGCTGTCTTAGCACCACAGGAAAAAAAAATATAAACCCAGAGGAAGAGCAAATTGTAACAAAACCTAACACAATAAAATACAATAATGTTGATTTTCTTTTTGATCTGTCCCACTTGCAAAACAAAACATATGAAAATAAACCTGAGCTACATATTGAATTAAAAAAATCTCTTGAATTGAACTTGCCTTTTATTCTGTGCATCCTGAAATATCTGACTTCTTTACCATTTTCTGAATTTCATATATTGCATGCAAAATTTTTTTGTGTGTAAGGTCAGAAAGTACATTGAGTGTTTTGTGGGAAATGGAGATAGGGTAGCAGGAAAAAAAATAGTATTATTTTAACAAATGGAAGTGAACTTATACAAATGAACTTATACAAATACATTTTGCTCTTTATGGAAGATGTTATAACCTGTTTGTGAAAGAAAGGAATGGGTTTTTCATCATCTTCAGAGTAGAAAAAGAATTAATTTAGTTTTTTATTTTCTGTTTAAGGGAATTTTTCTATAGATAAACAGATCTTGCAGGGGGTTGGGGGGCCAAAACATTTAAGAAAAACACAAAAGAACAGAGGAACAAAAAGGTGATTCATGTTGCATAGTCTGGCTTTTTGAGAAAAGTATCTGAATTGCAGCCTCTGTAATGTCTTAATACGCTCCGGGAATTTTTACACGCTGTAGATGGAACTTGCTAGTCTTTTTCTTTGGTATGTTTAACGTATTTAACGTCATGTGGCTTAAACCACGACACTCCCTCGTGGTATTGGAATGGGAACAGGCAACTTCTATGTATATGTCTGTTTTGTTAATGATTTTCATATATCTATAGGCATACATACTTTGTGTACATACATATACATATTTGTACATATACATATACATATTTGCATATATAAAAAATAAATAGGCAGGAAACTGAAAGAACACTGAAAACAGTATTTGGAGGATTAGTTCTAAATATTTATTTGAAGAACAGATCTGTTCACTGGCACGAATGCTTTTTATTTTATGGAAATTGGTAAATCTCTCGGAGAGGAAGATAATTAAGTAAATGTAAATAAAATTATGGAACTTTCTGATGTGGGTGTGTATACATATGTTTACAGTATTTTAATGTATGTAACAAATTTGTCATGTATCACCTTCCATACACTGCAGTACTATTGACTCTATGTTGTGATGGAACGATTATATGTGCATATAATATGTGCATATAAATGATTCAGAAGCTTATTCAGGGTTTTATTAGAGTTGAGTAAACTCACTAATTAACTTCATTATCAATTCAGTTTGAATATCAAGCATTTTTCATTATGCTGAGGGATTTATATGCAGAAAATTATCCACTTTTATTTTCCCCAATATATACTTCTTTTTTTTTTTTTCACCCACAATACCTGTGTGGTCTTGTCTGTTTAGAATCAGAAGTAGGCAGACAATTGATTTGGCAAGTTTCTATCTTGCTTCATGGAGTTGTTTTTTTGGGTTTTTCTTCTGTTTTAATACAGCTTCTTGGCATGTTCTATTTTCAGAATGTAACACTATGAAATGAGTTATGTATATTTGCTAATTATGTCTCTTTGTTCTCTCCCAGTTGACTTAATAGGGATTTATAGCTTCTTTAATTTCTTGCAATGACACAGGAGGAAACACAGCCAAGAATTTAGTCACGTTATAAGCGTTTCATTGTTACAAACATCTGAAATGTTAGAAAAGCAATATATTTAATAACTCAGTTTCTCAGTTTCTCTGACATAGCTGAATACCATAACTGCAATTCCTGTAGTTCCACTTCATCTAATTCCCTGTGCTTCACGTTCATTGTCTTGCATGGAATTTCAATTTCTTCAAAGAAAAAGCAAATTCAAGGATCTTTTTCCCTTTCTTTTTACTGCTTTCTTTTTTACTTATGACTTGATTAACTTATAGCAGCCTTGTCTGAAGCAGTTGGCAAATTTTCCTCTCTCCTCACTTACCTTTTCAAATGGGTGCTCTAAATGTAATTTTCTTTATCTTGACTTGATTAATCTTCTTCTAGCATATGTGTGTTTGCACATCCCTATCTTTATTGTATTAAAAATATGTATCTGTAAATCAGTTTTCCCTTTCAAAGCTTTAGTGACCTTTTTCTACATCTTATTTTTATCTACTATTGAATCATTTGTTGCTGTTACCATTTTTTTCGTTATAACAACCTGCATCACCTGCTGCTCATGTTTGTAATTTGTTCTTCTCTTTATGAGCCTCTCCCTGCGAATGTCTAAACTAATTTCATTTTTGTTCTTTAAGTTTTCCCTCTGAATTTTTTTCCCATGAAGCTTGCAGAAATCTTAATAGTAACTGCCTACATATCTTCATATTGTGCAAAAATGTGTAGTTTAACGTTCCTATCACATTGACTTCAGCATAACTTTTCTCCAAGTTTTTGGTAGTCCTACTCCAAAGGAAATTCCTGATTGTTATGATAAAGATGCACATTATTATTCTATAGTAACTAATGCATTTGCACAAAGATGTATTTCATTACTTTAGAGCAAACTTGTCACTGTTAATTGAAATCATGGGATTTGTTGGAGAATTTATTTTCTGGTAGCTACAGTGATTCCAACACAGCAGTTTATTTTTAAATAAAATGTTATGTTGCCTCTGTCCTCACCCCTTTTTCTCTTGGTTGTATGCTGCAAATACCTCAACAACTAACCTTAGGCTTCTCAAACAAAATATCTCAATGAAGGTCTTGATTAATGAAAAGCATTTCAGAATGTTTTTATTAATATTCTTAGATTAAAATGCAATGATTAGTCATGAGGTGCTGTGTTTATATAAACAGAGCTCTGACTTTATGTTAAATCTGTGTAATACTTAAAACATGGATTATGTCTGTTATCATGATTTTAGTTATCTATTACATATCTGAATGTGAAAACTTAATTATCGTGAAGAGCACAAGAGAAATTTATGTTTTGAAGTAATAATTTCTAGGGGAGAGTATGTTCAGATTATAGGAATGATTTTCTTAAACCTTGCTTGAAGAAAAGAAATTTTCTGATTAACAGAGCATTAGCATCGTACTTTTTTCACCAGGCACTAGATCTGGAAAAGACAGGATCTTTTAAAACATTTGTGTACATTACATTGGTATGTTGTGCATTTTTATCACTGCCAGTTAGAAATGATTAAGAATGTTGTATTTATGTACTGGGAGTAATTCTATCTTGAACTTTTGGAACCTCAGGGCAAAAATTAGTATTCTAGCTGTTGTTTCAAATAGTTGTGGGTTTAGGTTTTTTTTTTTTTTAAAAAAAAAGAAGAAAAAATGTATTTATTTTCCCTTAACAGCTGGAGCTGTGTTTTGTGGTTTAGTAAGTGTACTGTTTTTTATTCTAATAATTAAATTAGAATAATTGTTATAGGAAGAGGTAGCTGTAATTCATGAAGGAATCATGTTCATTTCCTGTGTCACTGAGCTCTTGTGCGAGGGAGAAAAATCTCAATGTAGAACTCTATATGTGCACTATTTAAACTCCTATTGTAGTCACAGAATCACAAAATTTTTTTAGGTTTTGAAAGATCTTTAGGATCATAGAGTCCAGTCCTTACCCTAACACTGCCAGATCCACCACTAAACCATGTCCCCAAGTGCCACATCTCCATGGCTTTTAAATGACATCAGGGGTGGTGACTCAACCACTTCCCTGGGCAGCCTGTTACAGTGCTTGACAATTCTTCCAGTGAAGCAGTAATTCCTAATATACTATCTAAACATCCCCTAGTGCAACTTGAGGCCATTTCGTATTGTCCTGTTGCTTGTTTCTTGGGAGAAGAGACCAACATTCTCCTTACTGCAACCTCCTTTCAGATAGCTGTAAAGAGAGATCCATTGGAGATGCAGTCAATGGTGCATAGAGAATAATGCAGTTAATCAGCCTTCAGGTGCTCGATTCAGTTACCTAATCATAGATATCCGCAATTTGAGGTGCCCTGAGTCTTTTAGCTGCTGACCTCTGTGAGATCTGCAAGTGTTAAGTAGATACCTTACTGCTATATATTGCAGACAGTTATCAAAGCCTGTGTTTAAGCAGATAAGCCAAATTTATTTTGTATTCTTAAGGCTGGGTTACTTTCTCAGTTCCAGTGATGTTATAGCCCTAATGAGAGCTTAGACATCCTGTGACATCTGAATTTTAGTGTCATCATCTTCAGTTGAATCTTTTCTGTCATCTCTCATCCAGGATTGGATTTTCAGTGAGACTGGTTCAATAGCTTTACACTACAAAAAGGAGGAAAAAAAAAAAAAAAATTCTCAACCCAAAACTTTCAACATACAAAACATGAATATGTAGAGTAAGCACAGTTATTTAAAAATCACTGCTTTAAATTCCTGTTTTCCAATGGGAGTGCCAAAAAGTGAAAAAGAAATACTAATACTGGATGTTCTGTCTTTTGAACAGAATGTGGTCCACCTCACTTTTTCTTCCTAATATTAATTTATAATGACTCATTGCACAAAGTGTATACAATGTATGTTTTTTGCGTGTTTTGATCCTTGCAACTTGACTAATTGTCATTAAAGACCCCTCGTAAAAAAACCAACCAAACAAATGAAAAACAACAAAAAAACCCCCAAGAAAACAAAACAAAAAACCCCCAAACCAACAAACAATTTTGTTGCAGGTGTTCTTATTTACTACCTTCTCTACCTACTGAAAAACAAATTGTCTTTGTTTATCCTTGCATTTGACTAATTGGGGTTACATAAAATATTTTAACTGATTGAGTGTCTTGGAAATTCAGAATGTATTGGCTGCCTGTTTTTACATCAGTTTAGTTTAATACAAATTTTTAAGCTGCTAATTTAGGATAAATAAATTCTTGTTATTATTTTGATTTTATTCACAAATGCTTACTTTTTATAAAAGATGTCAGGATGAAATAATATAATAATTTCCCTTAAACACCCCTCAAAACCTCTAAACTAGAACTTCTTCCTGAAGATAAAATTAAGGGATAAAATTCAAGTTGTCTTCTTAAAAGGAGACCTTCAGCAGTCTTTAAGAAATCATTTGAGACATTGATTCAGGATAGCAAAAATTCAGAGCCTGAAAGTGTTGCATTTACACAGAAATTGAAAATCTAAGTAATTTTTAACTTGTCTACTGTTTGTTTTTATAACAGCTGTTACTTAATGATCATTAAAATATGTTATTAACATAGTGTGCCTGATCTCTAATGCATTTGGCTTGAGGTCGTTAGCCTAATTAAAGCACGAGTCTAACACTTCCCACTGTGTGTTGGATATGCTCACAGGGTGAAACCAACGTCTCCTCTAACCAGTCTGCTGATTTGTTGTACTGGACGACATCAAAAACGATGAAGGTGTTGTCTAACACAACTATGACTACAAAAGCCATGCTGCATGCTGTCAGTGATGGACAATGGTGGAAGAGGTCATTAACTTATCTCCGACCATTACATGTAAGGGATTGCTGATTTGTCTGCAGATGCTTACTCGTTCTCTGATATACTAGTATAAAAGCTGGGCTCCTTTATAGGTATCTGGTAACTGAAGATCTCAAACTGATAAATGGACTGGAGACATCAAGGGATTGTTTGCAAACAAATTCCAATGAAAGGAGGACTTGTCTTCTTTCCTAATCTGTCTTTTCCTGCTCTTTTAGCACAATGTGAGAAGGCATAGTTGAAGTTTGGCAGAACTGCAGAACCTTGGGGAAGAAAGCACAGTGAAGTCCACTTTTTAAATATTGTCATTTTATATTCAAAGCTGTTCCTTTTCAGTTTCTTTTCCACCTTCTCGACTTCAGTGAATTTTCTGTAATGTTTATGATACTAGTTTCCCTGATAATACTTTTGAGCATGGTTCTTCTTGTGTTTTTCTTTTAAGAATACTAGACCTCATCCAGCTTTGGTTTCTATAAGATGACCCCTACCTCTCCTACCTCTGTCCTCACTGAATTCAATAATGTTTTCATTTGCAGTTGCTTCAGTTCTGAAGAGCAGTTACAGACTTTTCAATTTTTTCTTTTTTTTTTTTTTTTTTTTTTTGGTAACTAGGCTCAAATATGCTTATTTTTCCTAGGACCAAGATTTTGAAGGTGTATTAAAAAGTGATCCTGGAGAAAACACCACTGTGGAAAAGCAAGGCTGTCATCCCTTTTATGCATCTCTAATTGCTGATCCATATGTTGCAGAAGTAAGTTTCTGTTCCAGAATTTGAAAGTGTTATAATTAATTAACAATATGGATTTTGGATTGTTTGTGTGACTTGCAAGGATTTCAGATTTTGTGCAACAGTAAGAAAAATTCTACCATTAAGCAGGAAAGAAAGCAAATGTAGGAACCAAGGTAGATAATGGCATCTGGTGCAAGTGAGCTAAATATAAGTGCATGGTGTGCTGCACATATCAGTTATCTTATTTTGCTTCTAGTTTGAAAACAGCTATGGCACATACCAGAACAATTCTTTGGAAAGCTTTGCAGAAGTATTATTGAGAACAGAGAAACTGACAGAAACAAAGAGTGAAGGAAAAGACCTACTTCCAGCCACAGAAGGTATGGGTATGTGTGTATTCACTCTTGTAATGACTATACATAGTAAATATAGGATAATCCATGGGTGGGTTTAAATATGAAGAATGGCACACAATAGTTTGAAATACTATCTGGGTATTTTATACAAATTGTAACCTGGTTCAACATCTTACAATGGCAAGTAGTCTTCATAGAACTACGTGCAGTGATTTCAAGAGAAGTGACCCAAATGTGGATTTTAAATAAGCAGAAACTGATATTTAGAGGCTGACCAAGATATGAACATTAATGGGGAAAAAATTTTTGAAATTTTCCTGAATACTAGTACATATAGATATTTAAATGGAAATTTGCAGCCCACTGTTGATGTTATTTATATGTATGCCTGTATATTCATTTGTTCAAATTCTGTTCCATTGATGGTACAGCTTTCAGTATTGCAGGGTCATTACATTGTTTTATATGCTAATTAATGCTCAACTGCGGTTTCTGGAATCATTAGAACTTTTTTCTTCTTCTGGATTTTCTGAATTTTATAGTTTATACTTCTTAATTTATTAATGTTTAAAAAAAAAAAAACAACCCAAAAAAACCCAAACAGAAAAAAACCACCTATGATTCTTTCCTTTTTTCCGTCTCCTGCTGGTTTAATAAATGAACTGTTTAAATATTTACATGCTTTTACTCCTCTTTGAAGGAAGATATCTCTTATATTTTACTCTGTGGTAAGTTCTGCCATGAAAAATGAGAGTATTGAATCACTTGCAATATTAGAAAAGTTTCATTTGAGACTTTTTTCATAAGCCACGCAGTTTTATTTCAAATGTTTAGTGAAAACCAACATATTTCTCTTACAGGTATACAATTCAGGAGGTAATTTGAGATATGTAATATTTCTGCTGATAACCTGTACCATTGTAATATAATAACATTGTGAATTGGAAAAGGTCAGCAACAGCTTATATAAAAGGAGAATATACTCACATTTTGTTCATTTTGTGTTCTCTTAATGCAAAAGTAGTTTTAAATCAGTACTTATGATCTCTTTTCTTGTATTTTGAAAGCCTGTTGGCTTCTAGGTCTGATGTGTGTGTATTAAAAGAGAGGGAGGCAAGGATTAAAAACTGTTCTTTGTTTTTTTACAACAAATTATGTTAATTAGCAAATCTGTGGTAATACTTCCTGCTCCAGCTTGAGTAATGGGAACTGATTAATTACAATTAAGGGGCTGCCTTTGAGATGAAAGTTTTGGTTTGGGGAACTTAAGCAAGAAAAGAAATTTCAGATTCCAGCTTTATATTTTGAGGCTCTACCTTTCCACTTTTAAGTGTGCAGATGATGGTTTTCACTGGTTTAATACTTCTGTTTTCTTCCACCTCTGTTCTATAGTCAATCTGAATTTCACTTACGAGTCCCTCCAAGTGTGCTATGGAACTGAGAGTGCTGTGAACTATAGTTATTCTATACTCAGAAGTCCTACTGTATGACACCTTTTTGGTAGTCATTAGACAATGTTCATTCTAAGAATGCATTAAGTGTAACATAGTTTTTTGTGAATGAATGGATTGGCGTTTTGCTAATTCTAATACATTTAGCCCTGGATTAACAGTATTGGATCCTACCTTTTCCCCTTCCGTAATGCTTTCCTTGATAATTTCCCATAAAAGTCCACTTTCAGGATTGTGGAGTTTGAAAATGCACATGTTAATAGCGCACTGTGAAACAAAGTCACACAGAGATAAACATCATTTATTATTGTGTGTTTTCACCATTTTTACATGCTTTCTCTAAGGGTTTGGAAGAATTTTGCCGTAAGAAACTTGAATGCTAATACGAGTTACTAGCTACTATACTTGTAACTAATAAACAGCAAACTTCATTAAATTTTATTGACAAGTTTGTATCCTATTTGCTTTCTTCTAGCTGTCTTCTAGGACAGCTACAGCAGCAGGTGTCAGCTCCTTTAGAAGAATTGACGATCCTGGAAAAAGATGCAGTTTAGTGAAGAAACCCTAGTTATATTTAGCATATTGTCTTTGAAAATGTTTAAGTATGCATCAAACTCTGTGTTATTATAGTGATGTCATACGCCAGGTGTGAGGGAATGGTTAAACACTTTCCCCAGAGGCAGCGTACGTGATTAAACTGCAGATAATGTTTGCTGCAGCTTTTGTTGATTTGGTAGGGTCACAAGCCTTGGACTTTTCTTATTCTTTACATCTGGATATAGGTAGATAGATGCTCTATAGATAGAGCATTTTCAAGTGAAGCATTAACACTCATCACTTTGGGGTCCAGTAAAACATTTTTTCCTCGGTTGTGACATTACAGTGCATCCAGACTTAAGAGTGACACAAAGCAATGTTGTGCATCTCTGTTTAATAGTAGTTATCTTTCTCCATAGCCCTTAGGGATTTGATGGAGGGGCTGAAGATGAGATCTGAATGCAAAATTACTACAAATGATGGCTGCATTTCATAGTAATCAGATTAGGTACTATATTCAAATTAAACCCAAGAAAGTCTGTCATAACTATTAATCCTCAGGAGTTTTAGGACAAAGAAAAGCTTAGTTTTCCATGATGTTGTAATTGCTTGCAGGTATAGCTGTTTAACTGTGATACGCGCTTTTAAGTTTAGTGAGATTTTATCACACACTAAATGAACAAATGAAGACTTGAAGCAGTTTCCAGACAAAAAAAAAAAAGACATGGAAAAGGAGTTTAAACTTCTGAGGTATTAATAAATTTCAGTTTTCACAAGTAAAGCGTTTTCTTCCCTACTTTACCTTCCCATCAGCCTTGTGGCATAAAGACCTGCACAGGAAATAAAGATTATTTATAAAATCATTTTTTGTGTATGTATTTTCTTAAGGAAATATTGCTTGTGACATGGCAGCATTGGCTTTTCACTTGTCACTGCATGTCCTGCCTGGTTTGCCAACCCCATAACATCTGATTTCTTTGGCAAATTTCAAATTTGGCAGTGATCTGAAATGATAGTACATTCCTTTAATTTTGTGAATATATATGAGAGGACAGAATGGCATCCTGCTCATGTTGGTAGCCTGCAATTTGAACTCAGCCCTAGTAGACAAAAGGGAATTTCCATAGGGCTTCACTGGGAGACAGGAAAATGTATGACATTTAGTCTGTGTGTATACACTGGTTAGTGTATATGTAAAGTAGATGCCTATATATGGATACATAAACATGTATCTGCACACAGAAAAATTTTATTTATTGAATCGGTAAAGGATATGGTGGTTTTTGCTTGTTTTTTTTTTTTTTTCTCAAGAGGGTTGTCAGTGGAGACAGGTCTTTCTTCTTAAGTGCATTCTGGCAACTGGGATGCCTTTGTATTGAACTTCATGCGAGACTATGAATAAAATAATATTGTTTTCTGACCTTGTATTGATGCTATGTTCTTTGTCATTGTTATCTGAAGAGTGAAGATTAATTTTTGCTAGTGTGTCAGTTACCATGTTGGGGATGTTAAGCTGAAAGAGGATTTATTATGTATTCCTGATGCTTTGCAATCATTTATTTTCCAGAGAAAGGGAGAAGACATCAGAGCCCAAATTCTGCTTTCCCTCCTCCCAATTCTTTCCATTCCACTAGAGGCGGTTGTAAGAATATATAAAGTAACTTTACTTTTGCTCAGAGTAGAAAGCACCAATGCTGCAAATTAATTCATCATGATTTTAATATTGGATATTTCTAGAGTCCTATTATCTTTGCTTGGACATCATATCGGTTGTTTTGAATGTAGCAGAAAGAAGCTGTCAGCAGCAATAAACTGTTGGTAAAAGCTATTTGAAGCATAGATGCTGTTAGACAGGAGTGCATTTGCAGTAGTTGCAATGTATTGCCATGTAGACAACCTCTGTTGTGACTTGTTACATAGAAATCTGGGGTTTGTACACGGCTGAGGGCCAGCATGTAAATCCACTTCAGGCTCAGGGTAAATTAATGGTAATCTGAAAGTTGTAATTGGTCATTCAAGCCTTTTATAAATCATTCTTATGGAATTCACTGTGAGATTGTGTGTGTAAAGTAATGGGGGTTTGTGCCAGCATGCCCTCAAGAATAGTTTCTGTAATGTGGGAATATAGGAATTTGAGACTTTCTTAAATAAAGAGATAAGTTGCTGGCAGATGGCTTCTACTGATTGTAATAATAATAACAACAATAATATTACTATCTTCTATAAAACAAGGAAACTATAATGTTATTTTCCTGGTATACTTACTATTTCTTATGCAATTTCTAGTCCAGGTGTCATAAGATTTTTGAAATTGTCCCTGGAGCCAATAGTTTATATTGTCTACCCCTAAAACTCCAATACTGAGTGTAGCACAAGAATCATTATTCTGTAATTGTTTGTTTAAACTTTCATAGCAACCACAGTGATGGTTTACTAAAATACAGAAGGAGATAACTGCATGAAAGAGATTCCCATTACTAATTAGCAAAACTTTGATGCTTGCATTGTGTATTCTGTTGGAGTAATGTAAAATATAGTGGTTTTTTTTTTTTAACAAAAAAACAAGTTCATTATCTATAGTGTGGGAAAAGCAGGTAATTTTCATGTCAGGTTTGCAATGAGTGTATTTTTACGATCAGAATATTTATTCTTCAATGTGTTAATTGTGACTATGTTATTGTGGTGATATCTCTGTTTGCAGAACTTGGTTTTGGTGTTTCACTGATCTTAATTAAAATTCATTTGACACTTGCAGCATTATGTTTATTTTAAATTAAGACAGAAGTTTTTAATATGAATTGTTGTTTTAAATAAGTGAATTAGAGCTCAGGCTTAATGAGAAGACATTTTTTACTGCTCATCTGGTTGGTATCTCCAGATGCTTACAACACTACGTTGCTGCCTTGGTTTTACAAGTGAAAGATTTACTTGTAAATCATTACAGGTGATATTTTAGTGACTTTGTTTAGCATCTATTACTGCATGGTCTCATTCTTGTCTGGTTAATGCATGAAACACTTTGCCTGGAAGTCAAGGTAAAGCTGTGCTGCAGTTTAATTACATATTATCTGCTTCTGGATTACACTGATAGGTGTTTAATTAAGTATGTATAGAATGCTTCAAGCTAATGTCTAATAAAATACAGTTATATTGAAAACATTTCATTTGCTAACTGTCAAGGCAGATGGGTCAGTAATCAAAGATTTACTTCCTCTCGCTATGTGTTGCAGTTCTATTACAACTGGCAAGTGATGCTTTACCGAATGATATGGCTTTGTCTCTTGCCTATCTACTTGCACTGCCACAGGTATGTTGATAGTGATTTTGTTTTGGTTTTGACAGGAAAGACTATAGCATTTTAGAATTCCATAAGAAAATCTGATTTCCTTAGGGTTTCAAAACCTGTCTTTGAATTCCTTTATATGTATCTTTTTATAGATTGGGCTGATGCCTATAAAGGATACAAATGCTGTTGGACTGGCTTATGAGCATGGCACTGGCAAAAAGACACATTTTCTAAAATTAGTAGTCGGGCCACCTAACAGACAGGTCTAATGTAGCTCAGAAAAATAGTAACTTTGTGTTATAGAAACAGAAAAACTGTGGTTGGAAAACCATCTTTCTTAGATGTTTGTGCAAAGGGGTGAAAATATCATAATGTAGTATTATTTGTGTGTGTAGGTTACTGATTTACTTCCATGCCAGAAAAACATAGTCAGAGCTATTTCTGCGTCACAGCAAGTAGCTTTTGAGAAAGTTTGTGCACTTAATGTAGTATGCTTACTAATTCTTTCATCTAAATTAATGCTCTCTTTCTCCTAGGTGGTAGATGCCAACAAATGCTTTGAAAAGCAATTACATTCTGCGTTATCTCTCCAGCTGGCAACTTATTACTATAGCCTGCAGATCTATGCTCGTTTGGCACCGTGTTTCAAGGACAAATGCCACCCTCTCTACAGGGTTAGTACTCTTTCTTTTTAAATCAGTATTCATTTATGTGCAGCATTAAAGCTATTCTAAAAAGCCACTACATGCGGTAAGCCCGTTAAGGAGCTGATCTCACTTATAGTGTGAGCAGCCTGTGAAGTTATGCGTAATTATTCTTCTACAGTGCTGTAAACAGACAAGTACCTCACAATTTGTGGAAGAGTTTTTGAAGCACGGTATCAAGTGTCATTTATAGGTAAATAGTACTATCTATCAGTCGTCAAAGTAGTTTAAAAATACTGAGCAATAATGAGCTGTCATCTTGCAATACTGATCCAATGTAGTACTTTCCTGGAAGAGTCAAGTATCCATCTCAACAAGAATGGTGCTGTTCAAAAAGTTTTCATAGCCTTCCTTGAGTTGTTGTTTTGTATTTCAGTTTACAAATGCCATTTTGAAAATTCATCTTCATTCATTGATTTCCTTTGACAAATGTCTCTTTGAAATGGCACAGCTTAGCTTCTTACTAATCACTTGGATTGAAGCAGTTACATGGTAATCTCCGAACTAAATTGAAGTGACACGCAAAAGTTTAGTAAGGAACCAATTGCTATTGCTACTAAGATTCCCGAGTAAAGTCTTCTTCGCCAGTCTAAGACATTTCTGAAATGACACCGGTTCATTCCTCCAGTACAGAAACTCTCTAGACATTGGTTTTCAGCTTAGCTCTGCATTACAGCTAAAAGAACACTTGTGGTCACAAGCTATCTGAGGAGGCACCACTCATCACTGGTGTGGCATGAGAGCAGTTTTTTCCATATTTAGAATGACTCCTGATATGTAGACAACCTGTTCTGATATTTTCCTAGTTCTGCAATTAGGCAGCCTTTCATGTTCCTGCTGAGATTTGCATTCTACTTTCTTCTGTTCAGAAGCTAAAGGAAAACTTAGCCCACAACTGTAATTTCTGAGGCCTGCAAAATATTTTGGTTGAGGTATTCCTTCATGTTTGTTAAACAGCTTTCTTTGAGCCTGGTCCACCTGCTGCAACATACTTTTGCTCAAAAAAGGAAAATATATCTTTTTTGAGTTTAGCTTTTTTAAACAGTCTTGTTTTCTAGAAAGAGCTATGAAGCCTTTTGAAGGAGTAAGTCATGAGGACAGGGATGTTAAATTGAACTCAAATTGCCATTTAAGAAGCAAAGTTTTGTCAATAGCACCATGTAGTTTATCTCATACTGATAAGATCTTTTGCTAAATCTTTGGCGCCATCTCGGTAAAATACTGTGACTGTGATAAGCAATGGATTAAGTTTTTTTGCTAAGAATATGTGCTATGTTTAAGTGGTACTCTTAGTAGCTTTTGAAAACAACTGTCTGAGAAGATCATGAGTGAGCAAGGGAAATAAATAAAATATATAAAATAAAATATATAAAATAAAATATATAAAATAAAATATATAAAATAAAATATATAAAATAAAATATATAAAATAAAATATATAAAATAAAATATATAAAATAAAATATATAAAATAAAATATATAAAATAAAATATATAAAATAAAATATATAAAATAAAATATATAAAATAAAATATATAAAATAAAATACTGAATGCCCAGTAAGAAAACAGCACAGGAGAATGCATTTCTTGTTACTAATTCCAAGGCTATCCAGTGAGTGGAATGCCACTGAAGTAGAGAAGGAGAAATAGAAAAAGATGCTTTTGAGCAAAATAAGTACTTTTTTTGAGGGAGAGGGAGAGGTGAGGTGGGAGCGGAACGAGTCGGGTGGTGACACCACCACCTCCAAAGTTAAGTGCTCAGTTTCCACTGCAAACCAGCCGTTTCTTTAGATGTACATCTTGGATGCTGGTAGTAAAGCATGTCTCCGCTTTCCTCAGTGTCACACCCATTCAGTCTATGGGAACAGATCTAGCCATCTATCTACTTCTGTGTTTCCTAAGAGTTCTGGGAAGTTGGACCAGGAATTGATCTTAAACTTTTATGGTTCAAATACCTGTGAAGATAAATTTGAGGTAGATGTCATTCCACAGTAGACTGTCTTCCAGCTTATGCCACTTACCCCTTGCATCACCTTTATCCTCCGACTGTTTCTCAAAACAGAAATGCATCCCTAGGTCTTTTATATATAGTTCAAAACTCTACATTATTCTTAGAAGGTAACTGTGTTACTTGGGCAAATAACCAATCCTTTTTTTCACTCAAATCTGTCTGACATTTCAGCCACATGCTTAGAAGATGGATCTTTGAGATCATAGAGCATATATCTCTGTTTAACAGTATCTGAGTCACAGTAGGTGTGATTTCTCTAGTCCCTTGAATCAAATATCCTGTCTGAAAACTCTAGCTGAGTTTATAAGAAGCTATATAGAAGCATGGAGAAGTCCACACTTTCTATGTTTACTTTAAAGTAACATTGTATTATAAATCTTTCAAAACAGTATATGTATTATAGGGATGATGGAGAATAGGGGTGAGAGTTCGTCTTCTGCTGGCTAACACAGACTTCTAGGGTTTGCTGGTGAGTCAAGAAGGACATTTTGAAGGAATGGTTTGGGTTTTTTTTTTTTTTGTTATATTTTGTTTATTTGTTAGGGGTTTTTTGATGCATTTACTACTAACAGCTGGTTAGTAGTAAATGTATCACATCACATCATAAATTGCCAGAAATTTTCATTAAACTTTTCTGTCCTATTGATATTCATAAGGAAATCAGCTTGCTAATTTCTATTTCTATTGAAGTTATTGATTTGGTTTGAGGAGAAAAAAAGAAATTTGGATGTTAAGTACTGCTTTGGGTTTGTACCCAAGACAATTTATATTGTTATAATAACATAAATGTAAGAGTTATAGTTTAGGACATCTGAGCTACATTACTTTCTTATCCTGAGGAGGAAGGAGGTTGAAGGAGGTCTACAAATAGGACTACAAATGAAGGTCTATTAGAACAATGCCAGACAGAAGAACAGAATTTCCAGAAATGGATTGACTGTGGAAAGCGTTGATGTGAGGAGACTCAGAAATAAACTGTATTTATTTTTCATTTAAAAATATGACAGGGATGAGGTGACTTTATTTGTAGCAGCGCCTATGGTGCTGTGTATTGCATTCATGGCTATAAGTGTTCATAACACTCTATTTTTTTTGCTGCTCTGAACCTTGCTTGCACAGCATCAAGGCTGTCTCCCCATTACCACTCTTAATTCACTGTTCCCTACTTCCCAGTCTTGATGAATGAGAAGAAAAGACATACAGCTGAGCAAGAAATTTACTCGATAATTTTTGCTGTTAACAGCTTAATCTCCTCATTTGTCCTATCCTGATGATCTGATAAGCGACTAGAATAAATGTATCTGGGAGATTCAGTCTAGAAAGAAGTGAAAAAAAAATTATTACCCTAAGGTTAATTAATATGTTATATGTCTTCATGCTAATAATCTAATGCTGAGGTGTTTCTGTGGTTTTGATGAGTATTTTACTGATCCAAGTTGGGCAATCTCTTTTCTTGGAGCATCAAGCAACAGTTCTAACAAACTTCTATGTTGCAGGGGAGGATAGGGATTTTGCAGTTAATATCAGAGGAAGAAAGTTACTGTTAGCAGAAAATATGTAGGTTTTTGTTATTCCCTTACATGTTATTTTCATTCAAGCAAATGAGTTTTATTCTTGCCCTTTTTTGTATTGCAGCTGGCAATGTGTTGAAACAGTAACCTCAAAGTTTGTCCTTAGTGATGCTTTTGATGCTGCTGACAGTTGGTGAAGGAGCTGGGAGTTCAGTTTCACAGAGTTAAGTAGCCTGATGTAACTGGCTTTTGAGTCACTATATGAAAGGCTGCATTTATACAGTGAACTTGTGCTCTGTGCTCTTAACCGACATCCCTTTTCTGTCGCTTGCTGCTGAGCGAAGCCTTTATTATAATCTCTCTGTAAAAGGCAGAGTTAAGTCTGCTTTCACCTCACATAAATTCACTATCTACAAAGTAGGGGAGTTTTTTCTGGTTTTGTGTTTTATTCTTTTCTCTGTCTATCACAACTGCTGTGTATTGTAGTTCCTGTGCTGTTTCTCTTTATTCCTGTCATTGTTAGACAATTGTTTGTCTATTCACATCTTTCTTCACAGAACCATATTTAGACTCTTTATACTTCCCTCACCACAATGGCATCTGTAAGCGTTAATGTACATTAAGTGTCTCTGACAAGTATGTCATGTGCATTTTATTCTTTCTTATCTTTTTTCCCATAGGGCAAAACCAGCATGTGGAACAGTTTTAAAATTGTTCCATGCTGATATGTCTTTATCTTTTTTTTTTTTTTTTTTTCATTTTCATTAATGAAAGCAAGGTTAAGAGTGCTTTGAACTTGAGACTGAATATGTAGAAATTTGTGTTGGTCTCATGGGAATTCATTCTGCGGGCTTGACCTGACTCCCAAAGCTGTTGTGTTGCTTATTTGTCAAAAGTTGACCTTAATTATAGATAGAGTTACATTAAGCCACAGAAGCAGAACTCCCAGCCATGGTCCTTATGCTACAGCTCTAGGTAATATTTTGAATGTGGGATGTTGAAAATAAAGACTTCATTTGAACTGGAAATAAATACTGTGTAAGAAGGCTGTATACAGGAGGGAAAGAAGCAGATCTTAAGTTTTATTGGATGTATTACCCATATTGTGTGAGGACTGATGGCTTTAACTGCATTATATGGCAACAGTAGTAGAGCTAGAAGTTAAGTCTTTACATGAGGTAATCTCTTATTGGAAAACAAGTGCTGACAGTCTGGTTTCATTCTGTCTGTACATTCAACTTTCTATCTATAAACTCAATGACTAGCACTAAGTCTTTGATAGATGGTAAAATGCTAGTGTTTTTTATTGTCAGCTTATGGTGGACTTAAAACATGACTTTTTTTATGTTTATTACACTTTTGAGTCCCGATTCAAGATACTAGTCCCTCTTTGGCTCTTCTTTTTGTTTGGCTATTAGTGCTGAAAATGAGCAAATTTCCTTTGGCACTAACTTGATTCCTTTGCATCACTGCTTGAATTTTCTGCTGTACACGCTGCATCAAGTTCGAGTTTCTTCGCTAGTCCTTACTAGCTCCACTTCCTTTTCATGCTGCTCTTTATGCCTAGCACTTATTTTTTTTTTTTATACCAGGCTATGTGCTTCTGCATGTTCGGATAGTGTTACTCATTAATACTCGTGGGGGTGTGGAATCTATCTCAGTGTATGTTTCTATTTCTAAGTCTAGCACCTATCTGATATTTCCAAAAGCGAGAGACACGAGTATATAACTCCTTGAACCCAGGCTGCACTGCTTTATGTCCCATTGAGCTTGCATGTGTATAGAGTCTGAGAGTCAGGGAGAGGGAGAGCAATGAGGGAATGGCACCATGAATGAGACATTAACTGGCAGACTAAGAGCTGATCTTGGGAGAAGTCTTCTTCCCGGTGTTTAGTCTTCTTCCCGGTGTTTAGTCTTCCATAGAATCATCTGGTTGGAAAAGACCTCTCAGATCGAGTCCAGTCCTATCTGTCCCCTTACTAAACCATGTCCCTAAGAAACTCATCTATCTGTCTTTTAAACAACTCCAGGGATGGCGACTTAACCACCTCCCTGGGCAGCTGTGCCAATCCCTGATCACTGAAGAAATTCTTCCTAATATCCAGTCTAAACCTGCCCTGGCGCAACTTGCAGCTGTTTCCTCTCGTCCTATCACTTGTCACTTGTGAGAAGAGACCAGCACCCACACCAAATAATATTATTAATACTGAAGTAGGCCAAACACTGTAGTATTGATGTGTAGCATGACATTTGAATAGTTTTAACAGCTTAGAATCATCAAAAAAATTAATATATGCATTGCTCATCCCTTCTTCAGGTAATTGGTGAGAGATTCTGAATAAAAGTCTCAAAGTCTGCCATTAGAGGACTTGCTGCTAGCTCTCCTCTGTCTGAGAAGTGATCACTAAGCTTTTACCCCTCTTTTCTCCAGGTTTCAGTTCATAAAAGGACCTTTCTTCCAATGTCTTGACAACTTAAGTTTCCTGACCCGACTTTGGTGGAAAAACTTGTCAAAGAATTTTGCAAGACCTGTATATATAATTTTGCCACAGGATTTCCTTTGTCCATGTGCTCATTTACAGCTTCATAGCCCTCCAGCAAGCTGGCCAGGTGGATTTTGTCTTACAGAGGCCATGCTGACTGTCCCATCAAGCTGTGTTGAGATACCTGTCATGTCCTCAGTGGTCTTATTCTTTACGTAGAGTCTCCCATTTTACTAGAGGTGGAAATCAGACTCTCTGGTTTGTGATCACTATGAGAATCTGCTTGAAATCATTTTTTAGATGGGACTTGCACTCTAGTGCAGGCTTTTATAATGTTCATTGATGCACCGTAGCCTGCCGTTTAACGTAATTCAAGATTTGTGTTCCTTGAGATCTGAGGGTTGAATGTCATCTGGTCATGGTGATGTACTTAACTGGCGTGATGCTTCCCAGATGCTATTTTCAAACTCATTTAGCTCTTCTGAGCTGTCTCCTTCAGCAGTGAGGGCTATACAAAGATCTCATTGATTTCCTCTGCTGTGGACTTGCCACACGTGCCCCTTTCATAACTTTTCACCAAGTGATCCTATCACTTCTTTATCTGGCTTCCTGATTTTGAGCAGCTTTTCAAAACTTTTTGCTATTGGCTCTGCCATTCTTTCTAACACACTTTACAGGGACCTTTTTAACCCTTTTAATTTTTTTAATAATTATGACTATTTTATGGCCTATCACATTTTGAGTTTTCCTCATTAATTTGCTGTTTCCTCAATGGTATCTCAACAAATAAACACACTTTTTATGAATGGATATCTAAGCTAACAAAAACTGAGAACTCACTGAATGCTACTGTGTTCAAATGCTTAGAACTCAAGTAAGTTCTCTTGGACTAGCAGTCATTTGGATGGTTTTTAATACCTTCCAGTATGATTCTTGAAATAGTTCAGCAGTTAGTGACACTGCATCAGATTGTGACGACTGTGGGTTTTTGATTGAGATGAGTTTAATATAGGTAAGCCCGTGTTTCACAAATCATCATATTTCATTGTAAGGCATACAACACGGCAAAGCATTGCCTTAGTTGGTATGAAGTAATACTTAGGTGACTCGGAAAAGTGCTATTGTTAAATAATTATTTGTGGTGTGTGGCCCCCCATTTTTATTTCTTCAAGATAAATTATGCTTAAGAAAAAGAGATGGTTACAGTGTTGCTTATTTTTATTTCTCAAGTGTTATATAAGCTATTCTGTTAAATCCTGCTTCTGAAAACAGAATGAGACTTGTTCTTGAGCCAGCTGTTCAAAAATACTCTTTAAGAAAAGAATGTCTTCAAACCAGCCTTTCATTTCAGCAGAGGTTTGAGGTCTAGCTTACCCGTGTTCCTCTGGAGACACGCTTGTGGCTTTTCATGCAAGGAAGGCAGTTGGTGTAAGTACTGATACTTTCCTTATTGCAAAGGGTTTTGTTCCTTTCTGGGAAACAGTATAAAGGTGACCAGCAGCTTTTTGAAGCAGTGTTCCCTTAGTCATTTGCTTTATCTCTTCTTTTGCTTTTCTTGCTTCTGCAACTGTTTTCTCCAGTCAGTGAGCACCATTAATTTTGCAAGCAGCAAATGAAATATTATGATTATCTTAGAAATACTTCAGCAAAGTTTTATTCATCTGGTTGGCAATAGAGGTAATGTTTTAGACAATGCTGAATCCCAACCTAGTGGGAGAATTGGCTTCTCCATCTTTTTGGGGTTTGGTTGGTTGGCTGATGGTGATGGATTTTTTTGTTGTTTGTTTGTTTAGTTTGTGGGGTTTTTTTAAATTTATTTTTACATTATTTAATCCTGGAGAGTTGAGGATAGATGCTAGATTGTCTTCTATAAATTTAGCCTAAGAAGCTCTTCACGACATTGTATATCACAGTAAGAGATGATCACTGAGAAATTCTTGCTTCTAATCAGAAGTGCTAGCAGTGCTCCTGGATTAGGATGAAAAAATATTTTACTTCTGACATTTTAATAACTGTCAAAGAAGAAGAAATTATGTGTGTTGTAGCTCATGGAATATTTAGTTTTCAAGCTTTAAATTAGTAAGATAGAGAAATATTTGCATGTATCCAGTCAAGTAACTGCACAGATTAAAAAGATGCAGTATTATATTGAACTAAGATTGTATCATGTTGTACTGAAGTTTCAAAATAGGAGTCTATGCTTGTCTCAGTCTGTAGATGACTACGGCTACTGCCATATAGATAAAGATTAAAGGACTCATGCTAAAAGAAGATACAGTAATGTACCTTATTCAAAAAGAAAGCATGATGATTTTTTTTAGAGAAAAGGGAGATGGACAGAAGGTTAGGATAGTTACCTAAGCTGTGACATTATTTACTTAGAGTAACACGGACAACAAATGGGAAATTAATTATAAGCTATGAATCTGGTTGGCACTTCACTCAAAACTGTGTAGAATTTTCTTTCTTGATCAATTTGAAAGTCTATAAGAGAACACAAGGTAGAAAGAAACTATGGAAACACTTTCTCTTGAGACAAGTTATTGCCCATTCTTGCTGGAACAGCTGGTTGAAAACAAAGCCAAAAAAGCATTTAAAACAGAGCACTAGAGAAATTAGTTCAGCTCTTCGGACAAAAGTCATTTAACTTAACGGTAGGAACAACTACCTGGACAACTTTTCAAATTATTTTTTAGTTTTATTACTTAACAACAGCCTTTTGATTTTTTTTTTATTTTTTTTTTTAATGTTGTTTTTTCCTTCAGCAGTGCTGGCTTCTGTATTGGAAACTATGTGGGTTTAACTTATACCTGGTGGTTTTCTTTGGGCTTAAAGTCATTTTATTCTCATTGTTTCTTCTGCTGGTCATGTGTTACTTTTGTATTGAAGTCTCATATGTTAGGAATTTACCTTAAAATATGTCCAGTAAAAATTTAAGACAATTTCTAGGCTTACATGCGGTTATTAACATTCAATAGTCTTTAAATACTGCAGATATTCTAGCTGACTATATGGTTTTATTTTGTGATGGGTGGCTCTTTGACCTTAAAACAAGATGTATAGATGAAATCAAACTGTTAACTGCATTTTCTTTCTAGTTTGGGGTATTCCGATAATTCTAGCTGCTGATGGTTGTATCTCTGCAAATAGAGTTAAAAAATGCTGCAGAACATGGTTTTGTATAGTAGATGCTGTACACTGATTAGCCCACATGTAATGCCATCTTTAGTGTAATTTCTGAGGGAGAAAAAGCAAGAGGTTATTTTAAGGTTGTGTGTTAGCAACGCCAGATTGATAACTCAAAAGTAACAGCATACCACACGATCGGACCTTATTCAGTCTCTCCTATGGGCTTAGTTGGCAGAAAATTGTCGTGAGGTTGCACTTCCATCGTATCTGTAATCATATTAGCATCTTGGGCAGCCTTTGGTCCTTACAAAATTACAGTGTAATGATCCTAAAGTGGCAGTGGTGGATGCTGCCTTCCTGTCCCAAGTGTTTCAGTTTTCAACCATTAGGTTTCAAAATTGCATATTCAAAATGTGTAACATTCTTTATATTTAAAAACAAACAAAAACAGCCGCGCCACCCCACCCCCAGGAAACCAACCCGCTGCACAAAGAGATGGTTTGTTCTTTTCAGACTCCAGTTTTGAAATATTATCATTTTCCAGCCTTTGGTAGGTTTTGTTTTCCCAATGTAATTTGATTCATAAAGCAACAAATCATGTTTGCATGAAGTGATGTTTATGATCATTTGTTTGTAGTTTGAATTGTTAACATGGGTCCTTTTTTTTGCCTAACAGTGGAAGAAAGTAGGTCCTTGGAAAGAAAATTAAATAGTTCCTTTTTAATTGAAATTGTGAGCACTTATTTACAAACTGTTTCCCTGTATTTTCATGTGCCTCTTGTTATTCAACTCTTTTGGATTTGGCTGACTTTTTTGTCATTTCTTTATTATAATTTCACTGCAAATGCACATATTAGCATTTTACTCATTTCCCTGAAAATTCAGGTAACCCTCTTACATTAGTTATGTTCCTAAGTAGGGTAGGATTTTGAAGCCCTCAACCACTTGTATGATCTGCAAATCAGAAGTTATAAGTTGTGTGTATAACATAGAAACTATAAACTTGGAATGTTATAAAATTGGCCACTTACAGTTAATGGTACTTGCTTTTGAACTATAATCCAGGAAACATCCAGTTTCAATTCCTGGAAAAAAGAGAGCTTTGGATGTAATCTGTGGTATGATTGAGAAGGGAATCTAGAGAATTGAAGTCAACAGCTGCATTCCTGGTTCTACAAAATCCAGATCCACATTTTTGAATACAGTATGAAATTGCTTGTTTGCATCACCCCTGCACAGTTCTGTGATGACAAGCAATTTTTAGGAGTTTGAACAGGCTTTGGAATCACTGTACCTGAGACCTTAGAGCATTTTAAAATATTTGATGGATTATTTAAGATTATAAATCTGAAATAAGAAATTGTTTTAATATTATCAATGTGTAAGACCTGCCTCTAGATTTGATAATTGAGGATATATTGCTCAGCTCATCCTTACTTCATTTTATTGTTAGTTTGTGCAACTTTAATCTGACACACGTTATCGCTTTAAAAAGATACTCTACTGGGTATCCATATATGTTGCTTTGGTGTGGTTTCACTGGTGGGTGATGGGATTTCCTGCTTCTTGTATCTATTTAAAAAATAGTTGTGAAAGCTGATTCTGAACAAATTGGTATTGTCACCCAACAATATACATAGCTGCAACAGTGGGAAGACAAAGTTGCACTTCTTGCATCTAAAATCTGTACTGTCACATTGCTTATTTTTGAGATGTTGTGGTCTTCTGTCTCAGCCGTACATCATATCTTTTGCCTTCAGATGTGAGAGGGATGTGATCTGAAAGGTAGGACACCCCAAATTGGTACAGTGCAGTGTCTGAGTTAATGTACTTAGAGCGTGACAACAGACTCGGTTGAGGACAAGTGTCATTGATTTAACTAATGAAAAGCTGTCTTGTGGAGAGATGGATTTTATTTCTTGAGTGAACAGACACATCTGGGATTTTACTTTTTGATTAGTTCAGTTTCGTGTAAATCTTTTTTCCTGCTTTGGTATATGAGAAAAAATGTTGCCTAAATTTGTTTCTCTTGATTCTTTTTTTCCTGCCTCCCTCTCCACCAAATTTGTAGCACATTAAATCTTCTGCTACAGGGATTGTGACAGTTGCTGTAAGGATTAGGGAGAACTCTCCTCCCTGAAATGTAAGTGCTTTTAAGAGGTATTGTTTGGTTCTGTTAGAAGTTCCAGAGATGGGCAACAACTCGAGGCAGGATAGTGATCAATATGCAACTGTGTCTGCAGCAGGAATTTTACACCCTGCTCCGTGGTGTCTCTTGCTTTGTGTAAGTACTGCCATCTCCTAGTTTTGCTAGCCATTAAGAATTTTGCTTGGTATATGTGTAGTCTTCTGTAGTGTGATCCATTTCTTTGGATCACTTAATGGTTTAAAACAATTGTGGTGTTATCTGGGCAGAATTTAATGTATTTTCTGCCTTCCCATTTCAGTTCCTATATCTCACTTGGGTTTCAGCTTTTGACCATTATCAAAAGATTAAAGTTCAAAAGATGATGGAAATGCTTTTCAACTTTAATCCTGAAACATCAGTTATGTGTTGCGGGTGATTATGAGCATGTTAGCCTTGATGATCTAAGCGGCTTTTCTCATCGTTGTTCCTGGTAATTTCTGTATTACACTCTGAAGATCATTTGCATTAAAACCAAACCCAAATGAATAATATTCCTTTGTAGAACAATTGCTGAGTTCCTTGGTCTTAAAAGAAGTAAACAAGCTAAATAGCCTTTAAATGATCTAATATTATCTTAATGACGTGTTTACAGTAGAGCTTTTTATTACTTTATCTCTCTTACTGTAGCTGTAAAATTGTTACTGCTTCTTGAGCAGGAGAGGAACAGGAGAAAAATTTTTTCAGATTTATTGTTTTATTCTGATGTGTGTGGCCAAATTAAGTATTTTAAAAAGATTTGAAAGCAAAAGAAAATAACAACCTGCCAGGGGAAAAAAAAAAAACAAAACCAAAACCAAATGGAAGATTATTTTATGGATCAGGATGAAGATATTCCAAGATCAGAACCTCTTATCTCTTTCTTTAAAACCAGTGTTGTTATTATAAAATCACAGTGACATACAGATCCTGAAGGGCTTTGCAGGTGTGACTTCCTGAGGATGGTCAAAGAGAAATACTGCTTTATGACGTCTAGGCAGGTGAACTGCGATCCTCAGCTAAGGCTTAGTGATAATGGCCGGTGGTGCAGTATTGGCAGTAACTTGTCCTGATCTGTGCTGGGTAAATCACATCTAATGAAATTAAATTAGCTTTGTGCTGAAGTGAAGGGTGCTTCCCCCCCCCCCCCCAGCCTTTTTATCTTTTTATTTATTTCTTTTTTTAAATTCCCAAGCAAAGCCTATGTCAGTGTGTTGCACTGTTACAGCACAAAATGCTAGTCCATTAGGTGAGACATTGGTGGGTAGTCCATGAGGGATTTCCCTTGGCAGGGCTAGGGAGGCTTAAGACTTAAGGATGTAATACTTTTTTGTCAGTTCTTGTGACTTCTCTGGACCTAGGTTTACTGCTGTGTTTGTATGTAAAATACACTTCCTGAATCATCAGGACGTTTATCTAGAAGTACTAGAGGAGGTTTATCTGGCAAAGCAGCGAGTTGGACATCTAGGCACGATTTCTAAGTATCTGACAGACTCTGAAAAGCCAACAGAGATAATAGTAGGGGTCTTTGATGTGTTTTTTAAGGGGATAATATTAAAACCAGAACTAGTTGAATATGTCTTCTTTTCAGTCTTATCTGTCAAAGTTCATTTGTGTTTACACAAATTGCTGTAGAGACATGTTTTGTAAGTGTCTTACAAATTCTTTTACTTTCTTAAAATTGTAAATTCTATGAATACTGCAGTAAGAGTCAGCTTTTACTGATTTCACTAATTTTCTTTATGGCCAGCTACTGTTACTAGCTAGTTATGGTCTTTGCAATTAAAAATTGTTAAGACCTTTTCGAATACTGGCAATACAGCTACAATGATTTTTCTGTATTAGTGTTTGTTAGAATGAGCATAATGTGTGTCATCTCTAATTGAACTAGGCACCTAATGGATGTAGAAATATTTGGGCTTATCTTTTAAGAAACATGTACTTAAAATGTGAAGAAGTTAAAGAAGGAGTACTTAAAATTATGAAACACAAGTTCTGTGAAGCTTAATACCAAACACTGTAGCCTTTTATATTTTTTTTTCTTTGAGCTCGTGCTGAATGCCTAATAAATAATGTGCAAGTAGCATTGTTATCTAAGAGGACATTTTAAATCTGTAGAAGGATGACAAATCTGAGAGAAGAAAAATTGTGTGTCATTCCAGTAAATAAGTTTTGCAAACAACTGCAACTTAGGAAAGATAGGTTTTTATAGATTAAAAACTCCTGGAAATTCTCGCATCAAATATCTGCATAGGCTTTTGAATGAAGCAGGCTGTGGGATAGGACGAGAGGTAATGGCTGCAGGTTGTGCTAGGGGAGGTTCAGACTGGATATTAGGAAGAATTTCTGCAATGGAAGGGTGGTCAGGGATTGGAACAGGTTGCCTAGGAAGGTAGTGGAGTCATCATCCCTGGAGGTGTTTAAAAAAAATGCGTAGATGAATTCCTTAGGGACATGGTTTAGTAGGGAGACGGGTACAGTTGGACTCGGTGATCTCGGAGGTCTCTTTGAACCTTATGATTCTATGATTTCTCTAAACTAATTTTTGATTTCACATGCTCTGATAGTTTGGAGCATACGTGGCATAATTCTTTTATTCTAACTCTGTCATTAATAAGCTCAGTAGTCATTATTTCCAAAGACATTATTTGTATATTACTGTAAGATATGTTTCTTAAATCCTTTAAATAATTTTTGTGATGCTTTTCAGAGCCTTCCCTTTTATAACATGTTTCAGAACTTCAAAACCCAGAAGAGAACATAGTAGTGGGAATTTGATGTTTGTCACCAAGACAGCTATGTAATCTTCTTCTTTCTTGTTCCTCATATGTACGTCCAAGGATCACATGGATCCTATAAGCAATATGTGCATCAAAATGTCTTCACATCCTTGTTTTCCTTACTTGTAACACTTCGTCACTGTTATTTGTTGTGGTACTACTTTATCACACAGTGGTCCTAGATCCAGGAGTTTTCTTAATTTTATTTTTGTCACAACCTGGCGGTGAAACGAGCGGTAGAAGAGGTTCAGATATACTTACCATTTTGATAGAGAGTAATCGTGATGGAATTGCACTCTTACTATTGCATCTTTGTAGGTATTATTTGGCAAAAGTATCAGGAAAATGATTATGCTGAGTAGATAGCTTTAAAGTGTTCCTTTGAAGCATAAATAAGCATAGTAGAAGATTACACACAGATGCTTTTAGGGAAATGTAACAAATGGGAATTCAAGGTTGGCATTAGTGATAGATGTCGTTTGAGAGATTGACGGCTTGGTTAGAGTATTGTGATTGGAAGTAAAGTGGCAGATTATTTTTTTTAAAGGAATTTCACATTTGAAGATGACAGTTGTCTCATGTATTGAAGACGACAGTGGACCAAAAATAAAATGGCTTTTATCCACCTGTCTTAGTATTTAGTATTGTTTTAAGTTATTGTTGTAAAGACTCGAGTTTAGTTGTACCTCACAGGGGGAAAATTACTTGCTGTTCAGGAAACTTGATAAAAACGCGGTATTTTCATCTTTGGAAACCATTTCTCAAGAAAGAATTCTGGCATATTTGTTTGGAAATACTTTCAGGATAGCCTTATTGTTCTTTATGAACAATCTGGTGGGCTGTGCACTGAAAGAAGAGTGCTGACACTGGATTCTACTCTTCTTAACGGAGAAAGGGGAAACCTAGCAAAACTTCATAGATTGTCAAGAGACATGCCTTTCTCAGTGGACTGTACAAAGAATTTAGGCAATTATATTAAATAGGTTTCCTCATCTTGCTCTGGCTTTCCCTGACTCCATGCTCTGTTTTCCAGTGTATCACCTAAAATGAGTTACCAGAGTATATAATATGGAGCGGATTAGTTTCCAGCTGATATAATTGTGTTGTAGAGACACTGCTCTGCTTGCGTAAATTTTTTTTTCTGGGGTTTTATTATTCTGTTATCTATCTCAAAAGCAACCCTAAAAGCAGTGAATTTGCAACCCTGAAATCAATGAATTTGCCATGTTTATCATGGTGCTTCCTTATGGCGTTGTGCTACTGCTGGCATCATTTTTCATGGAAGAGAGAAATCGAGATATTGAGTGCGTTGAGTGATTCTGTGTCACGCACAGCTGCGTTCGAGTAGAGGTGCCTAGAGACAGTTCAGATATTGAGATAATTGGGAACGCTACAATGCACTTGTTCGTTTTCTCTTACAAACACTTGATGCAAAATTTCTAATTGTGGAAAAGTAAGTTTTATTTGTGGTGGAAGTTACACTATAAACAAAGATTGTAATTGTGGATGATCAGTATTTAATTATTAGAAGGTTTCAGGGTGTAGGTAATGCCTCTCGTAATTTGCAGATCTTGCAACACTGCTTGTCCGTTTAAAGTATCAATGCTAGACACTTAAAAGTCCAAGTTATTCCTTTTATCAATTCTATAGAATTGATAAAAGTTTATCAGAAATTCAGTGACAAAACCACACCACACTTTGCATTATTGCTTCCATTGTTAATTTTGAGCTTTTTGTGAGTAGACATTTTTGTAATGTTTATAATTGGGGAGAGCTTTGATGAGTTTTCTTTTATTTGTTGAAGTGTTTTACCAGTCAGCTGCCCTAGTTCCAAGTTAATAAAAATGAGTGGTTTAAAAAAAATAAAATTAAATCATAGTGAAGTACTTGTTACTATTAATTTGGTTAGGTAAGATTGTTTGAAACTTTGTAGCATGTGGAATAGTCTAAAACTTTCCAAAAGGATAAATTTTAACATCATAGCCAATAGCCCATACAGAAAAGTTGGAATTCTGTTATGCTTAAGACTTAATCAGAAATGGAAAAAAAACTATTGCAGTTCTGAACACAGGAATCAGTTATAAAATAGTACTTACCCTTCCCCCCCCCCACCCCGCCCCCCTCCGAAATTTGCAGAGCTTTTAAAGTTTGTTTTCAATTGTTTTCACAGATTGATCCAAAAGAGCTGATTCAGATAGTCACAAAGCATGTTACTCAGTATGGCTCTGTAGACTGGCCTGAAGAAATTGCAACTTTGATTAATCAGCTGCATTACTACAATGAACGGCTACTGGATTTCACTCAAGCTCAGATTCTGCAAGGACTTGGCAAAGGAGTGGATGTGCAGAGGTTTACAGCAGACGGACAGTACAAGAGGGAAACAATACTAGGATTGGCCGAGTAAGTAATGCCTATTGTGTTTACTCTCTTTATTTAAAAATGGAGTTCCTTTAAGCATTAAATCAGGAAAACAAGTTGAAACTAGTGCTATCTTTAGAAGGGATAACTTGCCAGTTAGTTTAGATATTTAAACTGTAATGCAGTTGGAGCTTTTCTATTCAACTATTTGACTTAAAGAAGTTACTCAAATAAATGGATCAATAACTTTTAATGGAAACTGTAACTCTTTGTTTATTAACTGCTAAATGAAGTTATCAGGAATGAATGAAGCGAAGGTCTGATCTCTTTCTTTTGACCCTTTTTTTAAACCTGCCCTAACATCAGTTAGTGTATGTCCAAGCATCAAAGTTTTTAATGAATTTATAGTTTGTGGTTGTTTTTTTTTATTTATTTTTTTTTAAATAATAAGCGATGTTTTATTTGTAATAATTAGTTAGAGATATCGTGTATTACAGTATTTTTCCCTTGAAGTCGTTTGGAAGTACTGAAGCCTTCACTGCACGTGTTCTGATATTTAGAAGGCTTTTTTGTCTCACTTTTCAGTTACCCAGAACAGGAAAAAAAGGAAGGTATAGGGTAGTACTGTCTTCTCATTTTAAAATACCTTTCATTAATATCTGCATGCAGGTACTTAAAGCTGTGAAGGAATCCTGGATATACTTGAACTCTGTGATTGTCTTGAAAACATATGATTGAATGGCTGCTAGACTGTTACAGGAAGAGTTCTGTTCAATACAGGTTTTAATACCATTTTTAATCTAAACTACTCTGTGTAGAAAGCTTTTGAAGAGCATGTTTAGATGTTCATGGAGTTCCACCTAGGTAGCTACTCCTAGCAACAATTCCAATAGAAATTTGTTAGTAAAATAAGATTGATATGGATAGATGCTAAATAAGAGTAGTAGTATAACCTCAGTTTTGAAGTGAAACTACACTGTTGCTTTGCGTCTATAAAATCTTAACCTGCAAAGATTTTGAGGCTGCGTTTATAAAAATAGCTTGTCAGCATCTTTTAATGTTTGTTGGAGTCACCTGTTTTGTGTAGATTGTTCACTGCACACATATCGTATCAGTAGAGTGTCACTAGTTGAATGTTACATATTCATAATTATCTACAGCAATTTGATACACAAATCCTTCTGTTATTGCTGTTAGTTTGAATGCAACATGCTTCCTTACATTTTCATCCAAGAGTCCTTTAGATAGTCTTTCATAAAAAGAAGTAAATATTAAAGAGAACATTCCTTTCAGTAAGTAGAGATCGAAACACAATATGAAAGGGTTAGTAAAAATAAGGCTTTGTTACGTGTAGGGGAGAGAGTTAGTTCCATATTAGGCAGTTGCAAAGATTCAATTAATTACTTGTTCAGCTTGCAGTTTCCTTGCTTTAATCTTCTTAGTTGACTCTTAATCTGTGTTTTCTAATGAAAATGATGTGCAAGTTCAATATAATTGTGTAGCGTATTTTTTTCTAATTTTTGAATTATCATTAAGTGCCTTAGGTTTTTAATCTTTTATGAAGTGCTGTTTGCAGGAACAACACCTGGGAGAGATGAGATCTTATTTACAAAACTGCTTTGTACTAGAATGAGCAATTTGCCAGAACTACTTAACAAATAGTTGTGAATTTTATCTTCTATATTTGAGGTATTTTCATTAGAGCTTATTTTGCATTATAAATGAAATATATAAAGATCTGGGTGCCTCATGGACTTAGTCAAGGCTAGGTCTCAAGCAGTTAACAGTTTATTTGGGCAAAGGAGAGCCAGAATGTATCTGCAAGGGAATTAAGGAAACTAGAGGAAAACTGAATGGGAATTCTTGAACACTTGGGTAAAGTCCCATGGCGCTTCAGGCCAGTTGTGATGTGAAAGGTTTCTAAATTATTGTTTTACTTGAGGCCAGCTTTTAGGTGAATGTTTGGTTTGGTTTTTTTTCCATTCACCTGCTCTGAGATCTTGAGACTTTTGCTGTTTGTCTTAAAAAAAATTCTGTTTTCAACCTTTTTAAGGATTTAATATCTAATTCTTCCTTGTCTTACATCACATTTTGGAAATACTTGTTATAGATTTTTTTTTTTTTTTTAGAAAAAAAGGAATTATCAAGCCATCTGAATTTCATATCTTAGCTTGTGCTTATTGGGTTCTCAGAATGATTTTAGTGCATATGAATTAGGTCCCTTTTCAGAAGACTAAACTGGAAGATCTGTATGAAACGACTTTAAACTTAATTCTTCTCTAATTAATGATACCAGCTGCTGAACCGTTGTTTATGCTCCTTATGTATATGATGGACTGAATTATTGTGCAACTACAGCCTTCATATTATCTTCCTCTTTTACTGAATCACGGAGTTACAGAATGATTGAGGTTTGAAGGGACCTCTGGAGATAATCTTGTCCAACTCCCCTGCTAAAGGAGGGCCACCTAGAGCCATTTGCCCAGGACTCTTTATGCATGGATTTTGAATATTTCCAAAGAATCAGGTTCTACAAGCTCTTGGACAACTTGTGCAAGTGCTCGGTCACCCTCACAGTTAAAAAGTGTTTCCTGATGTTCAGAGGGAACCCCCTCGGTTTCAGTTTGTACCCATTGCCCCTGGTCATCTCACTGGGTACCACTGAAAAGAGCTGAAAGTTCTGTCCTCTTTGCACCATCCCTTCAGGTATTCATATACATTGGTAAGATCTCCCCTGAGCCTTCTTTTCTCCAGGCTGAACAGTCACAGCTTTGCCCAAAGGAGTGATGCTCCAGTCCCTTCATCATCTTTATGGCCCTTCACTGGACTCTGTCCAGTAGCTCCATCACTAATTTCAGAACTGCTTAGTTAATTTCAGAAGTTGTTGTTGTGTTTACTTTTTAAGTAGAGAGTTATTAGATCATTCCTAAAGACCATCTTTTTCTTTTGTCAAGATATTCTGTATCTGAATGGATGATGCAAGGAAAGTAATACATGGTACTTTTTTTAATTCATGGAAGTCTTGAGATCAGTGTTAAGGACTAGTTTGTAGTGTCATACTGGTAACTTCAGCCTCTCCAGTGTAGCTTTTTGTGAATATCCTGTGATCTTTCTCTTAGCTAGTGGCACAGTCGCTGTGCAGTTCTTGCATCACTCTTTACCTTTGCTTTAACTATTCCCCCCACCGTTAACAGTACATCAAATGATTTCTGGGAGAGGCAAAGGAATGTACATTTATGTGTTGTGATTTGGCAACAGCTGTTCTATATCCCTGGTTAAAAGAAGATCTGCTTTTATGTACTGAATGACAACTTCCACGAACTATAGCTACTAATCTGGAATTTAAAATGTAATGTTGTCCTGGTATTCTCCTTAATGACAAAGAATAGAATAGAACATCTGCCTCTAAAGATTAGCCGACTCTTACTTGAGTATCTTTGAAGAAGTTTAGATCATCATCCTCTTATACATAGATCATTGCTGACTGAAATTAAAAATGTTCTTTTGTTTGCATTGAAGTAGTGAGCCTGGTTTCAAGAACTTGGGTACAAGAAGCCGTGCTGTTCTGGAAAATCAGTAGCGCTGTGACCAATGGAACAGAAGAGAAAGGATAGAGTATATGGGGGCTTATGTTATTTTTTTGTTTGTTAGTCTTAAATGTATTTCAATAAATATCTTTATTTATATAAAAATCTTTCTTTTCATTATAATTGTGTTCTGCCTCCTTTAATTTATATGCATGTTATTCAGTCTAAAATGCCTATTATGTTTGTTATTACAAAGAGTCATTAGGAGAGGGTTGTGGTGGTGTTTTTTGTTTGTTGCTTGTTGGGTTTAATGTTTGGGGTTTTTTTTAACTATTAGGGCAATAGTTACAATGCAAAAACTTTACTGATAGCTGGTTGTGAAGATTTTTTCAGCATTATTTTCTATCTTGGCAATTTACGATAATAGAAAAACATCTTTTAATATTTCTTGGACATTTACAGAGTGAAGCTGGACACTTTCACACCTTCTTTTAGTCAGCCAGTGTTTATGTCTGTAAACTTCCAGGAAGAGCTTTGAGGACCTACATGCCAGTTGTGCTAAAATGCTTTAGGAGTTTCAAATAAATCAAATAAATGCTAACTGTGACACTTTACATCCTTTATCACTTTGTAACTGAAATGAAATCGAGACTGAAGATTTTGCTTTAGCACGAAGGTTAAGGTTAACTAGCATTGAGAATTGAAGTGTATGTGGAGCAGGTGCCTGTCTTTGAATGTCTCTGTAGTTTGCTTTTTATTTTTCTTCCCAAATGCAGCACTGAGTATAAGTAAATACAAGAAGACACACTTCATGTATTTTTATTTAACTATGATTCTAGTTTCTTGGTTTATGTAAAGAAATATTAAAAGAAAATAATTAATTTCCTAATGTAAATATTGATTTTCTTATCATGTGCCTGGGGGCTTAGTGTGTCTTTTCCCTTTTTTTTTTTTTTTCCATGTCTCTCCTGTATAAGAACACTTGAAGAAAATGTCTACAAGATTGCTGTTTCTTTGGCCCAGCGATACAGTGTTCCACTTTGGGAAGTTTATATGACCCATCTGGAATTTTTATTCACTGACAGTGGGTATGTCTTCTCCCTTGCAAATATGCATAGGATTCTATAGTCATACATATGTGCTAACCTATGAAAAAACAGAAGTATGTTGGGGGTAGAGCTTGATTTGTGTTTTCATATTTTTTATATTGTGATAGTTCGGGAATATTTGTCTTGTCTATGTGATGCTTTTGTAATCAGTCCCAAAAATAGGTGTCATGAGCAAGGATAAGTCTATATGTGTCTTATAAGTTTACCAGGACTTTTTTTGTGTTTAGGTTTACAGGACTTGGAATGCTTAGTGCTCTGTTCTGATAGTAGCTTATCTTCTAGGTTTTTTTACAGTCCCTTGAAATATGTCCTGAAGTTTGATCGATTTCATGTATTTTTTTTTTTTTGCTATTTATTGCTCTCTTATACATAATCCCAAAGGAAAAAAATATATTATAGCTTCCCATTCACATTATTCATCTATTTGTCTCAGTTTCAGAAGCCCTTTCCCACCATTATTTCCTTGGAACTGTTCCAGATTACAAGATAATGGCAGACCAGACCTAGCACTGATGGGGACATGGTGGGAAGGATGCTTTGCTTTTCTATACTAGTGTTGGTTCCATGTTGGTTCTGTCTGTCTGTCTATCTGTCTATTTTAAACTTTGACATCTTGTCAGTCAGACAAGTATTTTTTGCCCACTGAAAGATGAATAAACCTATTGGATGAAAGCCTAACATACTTGCCTGCATAGTGCATTTGCATGACAGTGATGTAGAGCCCCCTGTGTAATACAGCCGCTCTTATCTTCTGTTCTGACAGACATGATCAAATTAGTCAAGTTTGTTTCAAATTTTAAATTGTGAAAGCAGCTTTAGCTTGGAGCTGGTTTTGTACCTCTCTTAACATTAACTATTAATTAAAGAGCATTAAAATGTTCTATAAAACATGAGGCATAAAAAACCAAAACCTAATAGATGTTGGTGCAAGATCTGAGAAGATGAAATAACATTTTGAGGTTTTCTTTGCTCCTTCCAGAAAACAGAGAAGTCGTACCCTCTAAATTTTGAAGCTGCTGAATTATTTAGTGCTTTAAACAAAATAGACAGTCAGGGTATAAACATGGCAACACTGAGGTGAATGTGAAAGAGCCAGCTGACTTCTCTGGGACTAGAATATTGCCTAAGGTATTCTGCAACAGTTTTCTGTATTTTCTTTGTTCTTGTCCTCCTTGAGTTGGTATTTATAAAATTCTGAAATCAGTGAAGTACAAAGTAACAGCTGTTTCCCTAATGAGATTCAAAAAAGTCTTGAAAATTGATGTATAATAGCATAATATGCTTCTTGAGCATGTTTTTGTTATATCATAATCTCATTTTAAAGTTGATTGACAGCATATGGCCATTACAGTATATTTCAGTCTTAGGATTAAGGTATTAATAATGCATGCCCAGTTATGCATTCATTCTGAACTGAAAGAAGTTTATTCTGAGACTTAATCTCTTTAACCGAATATGCAGTATTTCTACAAGCCACTTTATATAGCAAGAAACTGAAAAGAAGCATTTCCATAATTTGTATCATTTCTTTGATTACTTGAGGGCAAATAAACATCACGTGTTTTTCTGTTATGCGGTGAATTTGAGTTTGACGAAAATTTAGAATTCTATTTTCTAAATTCAATGGAAATTTTTTTTCTTTTGAAGAATCTGATCACATATGATTCTCAAATGACCTATAAAATGCCTTTTATTATTTCAGTGACAGAAAAACTGCCTGTTGCAGAATCTATAATTCCAGAATCTTTATGAACATTGTAATGAACTCTTCCTATTCACCAGCCCTACCCCAAACCTCAGTAGATACTTTGATTTAATTTAATGTCCCTCTAGCCTTTAGTTTGAATGTTGACTGCGGACAGAAGAACATATTCACATCGCACTCTTGAAACACATCAGTTCCAACTGTCTTCTTTCCTAGATACTAGCAGTGAATGATGTTTTATTTCCATTATTATCATACTTATTTCTGTTACTATGGTAGAATACTTAACAAATAACAAGAGTTTAGAGAATTGAAATAATGCTTAAAAGGTTAACAACCTAACCAGGGCTAAGTTTTAGATTTAAAAATAACTAAAAAATAAACTATTTTCCCTCAGAAATCAGAGAATCATTTTTTTAACTGAGAGGAGATGGTAATTCTAGTATTTGCTTTAAGAAAATAGTCTTTAGGAATGAAACCAATACATATTTTACTTGGTTATCAAATACAAACACTAATTTATATATGGCATTTATATTCAGGGAAAATTGATGTTGAAATTCTGATTTAATCAATTTCAAAGGCATAAGACAATAAAACGGGATTAGAAAACATCAGATTTCCAAATGAAATGTGCTGCCTAACGTGGCATATGATTGGATTCTGGGGCGAGTCAACATGATAGTCATCTGTAAGTTACTTCTTTCCCCAGTTTTTAGGTAAAACCTTGAGAATGGTATAAAGGTAAGATGAGAGTTCCTTGATATGCACCCATTTTTCTCCCAGCTGATGAAAAAAAGGAGTGATTGAATTCAGGTCTCATGTAGTTAGCTGGAGGCGTCTGAATTCATGCTGTGAAAGAGCTAATGTAATCTTTTCAAAAGGGCCAGGAAAAAAAATTCCTGAAGCAGTGAGACTGGCTGAGGTCAACCCAAGACTCGCTGATATTTTCATAAGCTTTCATGGATGACAATTTGAGAAGCAGCTTGATAAAACTGTCAAATGAAATATGCCAAGCATGAACAATAGTGTCAAATAGATTAACTAGTGGGCAAGAGCCAATTTTCAGTGATAATATCTCTGAAAGCATGCACAGGTGCTCATTGACTACGGAAAACAGAATGTGATAGAATGGGAGAACTTCTAAGGCAACAGGATTTTCTAGAATCATTGAACCACCATTTGGTTAGTTCTTTTTTTTTTTAAAAAAAAAAAGAAGCTTCTTGTGCACGTACCCTGGATATATGTCTACCTTTACATTATAGCTATATTTAGAGATGTGAAATGCTGCTTTGAATTCCACTTTCAGTATTCATTACCCTTCATCTGCATGTCCAAGACAACAGATAACAAGATCCAGAAATCCAAAAGCTCCTTAGCTTTTGTTTATGGAGGATAAAAAAATTTAAGAATGATTATTTACTTTTTTTTCAAAATGTCTTAGAAAGTTGAACTTAAACAAAGGGAAGTATTGTCCTGTCTCCCAAATGTGCAACTGAAGAGTCTTCCGTGACGCATCCAGGCCTTTAAAGCCAAACTTCTTTCTAAATGCAGGTTATCAACTTTGGAAATAGAAGAAAGAGCACAAAGTCTTGGTCTCTTTGAAACTTTAAAAACCAATCCTGAAACATTATATGAACGCATGGTTAAATATGTTTACCCAAGTATTGAAGGTAGAGACCACCAGCGGTTGCTTTATTATTTTACACTCCTTGAAAACTGCGGTTGCTCAGAAGTGGTGAACTGTGCCATTAAACTTGAAACTCACATCCGACTCCTGAAAAAATTCAAAGCAGTTGCACCAGGTAGGGGAGTTCCTGTTTATTTTCTTTATATCATTCTATTATGGGAGTGTTGACATGATTATGTTTATCTAGGTTCTACTCTCCAGGTAATTTTTTTTTTTTCAACGAGCCTATCAGATGAAAGCAAGTCATTTAGTAGGTTAGTCTTATCTTATTGGAGGAACTTCCTTGTCTTTGTATTATTGGAAAATTAGTTTACTCTATCACAGCAAGCAAAAAATATCTCAAACCAGGTTTCTATTGGTGATGCAAGTTAAAATTATTGCCAATGGCTCATAGTAAGTTTTTAAAGAAAAAAAGAGACCTAGGGTGTCATTTTTAACATTCTGTGTTTAACATGAAAATTCTCAAGTAACTTAAGACAGTTTACCTTTCAAAAGTCTGAATTACATAATGTATCAGGAACTTCAGGCATTTTCTTTGTTTATTTTAAAGAAGGTAGTTTTATTTTGTGTTTTAACCTTGATGTTACCGTTTGCTTTTGCAGAATTACAGCATTATTTGCTCTACATTATTAGACAAAGCTATAAAAGTGAGCTGCTGTAAAGCACTCTAGTTCTTAATGCTCGTTTCCATTTGCTTGTTAGTTAGGTATTAGCAGTATCTTGAATTTCAGTTGAATAACTCCAGATCCAGATTTCAGAATGAAAAATATGCACTGTATGGAATTACCTGCGAGATAATTGTGAGGATGTGAGGATGAACTAGTTGTTCAGTAGTGAAACCTCATGTTTGGAGAGATTGTCCATATAAAGTAATGTTTTGCAGAAAGAATAAAAGGCAGTATTTTTGGACTGAAGGAGTGATTATCTTTATTATTCATGTGTTTAAACACTCAAGTTTTATGGTGCTTGTTGAAGAAAAATCTGTCAAGAAGTTATTGTTTGCCTTCCAAGTTGTTTTTAAATGTTACTCAAAAAAAGTCCTATGACCATACATGAAACATAAACAGTTGCTTTGTATGGTAAAAAAAAAATAAATTATTACAACTTTAAAATTTTTGATGTTCACATAGTTTATAGATAGTAGGGAAGGAATATCAACGTTGTCTTTCTAGAGGTTGTGGGCCCAGGGTTTATGAAGAAAAATATGGCAACAGAAGTTGGTTGTCTTTAGAAATTATATATGTAGAGAATAAAGTAGTATTTTTGCTACAACTATTTTGTTAATGGTAGAATAATTTGCAAGAATTTCCTTCCTGTAGGAGCCAAAATAATAACAGGACTCTTGTATTATATGGAAATTCATGTAAACGGAGCTACAGCCCTGTCTCTAGTTGACCTTACTTAGTTTACTTGTGATTAATGCTTTGCATTTTTCCTGAGATAAATACTAATTGCAAACTGTTACATGATGAGAATACTTCTTTTTCAGTTAATCAAGACTTATTTCTTGCATTGCGTGAGGTTTTCTAATCTTTATATTAAAGAAAATAGTAGCATGATTATATATAGTATTCTTGCTTCTTTGAGAATCTGCCTTTTTAGTTTGTGTTGAGATATATATATATATATATATAGTTAAAATATGTTCCAGGGATTGAGGAATTTCACATATATCAGAACATCATAAAGTCTTAGTGTTACAAACCTTTCTTCCTCACTGCTCCGTCATGTCATTTCTGCAGATACTGATTTAGTACTTATTGTTCTACAGGTAGAGTTTGAGTAGATTGAAGTATGAATAACTCTTATTTTGTCTCTTTCTCCTTCTGTCAATAGGTCTTAATTACAAAAAGCTAATAGATGAAAATGAAAACCCTCTGGAAATACTGGAGCCTGTCCTTACAAGTCAAAATATTTTATCTATTTCCAAACTGGCTCCCAAAATGCCTAAAAATGATGGCAGCATGCTGTCACCAAGCTCTGTTTATGCTGTCTGGTTACAAAAACTTTTTTGGAATGGCGATCATCATCTTATTAAAAAAACACCGGAAACCATGGATGAGTGGCTACATGCATATGATATGTGTGCAAAGTACTTGGATAGACTTAATCCAGATGATATTGTCACTTTTATTGATGAAATTACCTTTTCTTCAAAAGCTGTCACAAAGGTAAGCAGATCTGTCTGAAGAATTTCAGGCCTCAGGTGAGGTGCAGTTGAATATATTGTCAGTTTTTACAGATATTAAAGATAAATTTGCAATCCTACTATCTTCTGTCTAACTCTTCTTTTTATGCCTACCAGTATAATAAATGTCTTTTATTCAGTTAGAGGAGTTAGCTTTGTGGATAAGAAAATTTTTTTATGGATCCCCAAAGTCAGTGTATTATGGTTCAGCAGAGAATAAGGTATTCTTCTCATGTATTTATTTATTTTACTTGTGCTCATCCTAAAATCCATAGTGCTGCAGGCTTGTGTTTAGTACCAGGCTTTTGCATTCTGAATAGGATGCTTCACAGAGAAGTGTTCTGGGCCAGTGCATATGGTTCCCAGGCACTGTAATAATATAAATGATAAACCCTGTCATAATCTCCATCTGGCTGAAAGCCTGTTATTGAAAGAACATGCTTTCATGTCCGTAATGTATATTACCTGATCTGCAGTTTCTTTTTGCCCAGTGAAACCTACTTACAAAGATATTTCAAACGTAAAGTTTTACCCGTGCTTCCTAATGTATCTTTACTGCCAAGCACAAAAAAAAAGATAAGATTTCTTAGATATTTCTTTATTAAAAGATCTTGAGATGTCTTCACTAACTTCAGATGAAGTGAAAAGACGATAAAGAGGAGGTGCTTTGTCATGTTTTTGTGTCTTTATCTTCACTGTTCTGGATTGTGCTCATTTTTCAGAGGTATTTATTTGGTAAGGTGTCATTTGTTCCCTCTCTGGATAGTTTTAGTGTTTCCTACAATGTTAGTATAAATTTATTAGAACCCACCTAACTTATATCTCTACCAAAATTTAGTAAAAAAAACAAATTACTGTTCATTGAAACCCTGGGAGATGAAAAGCTTTGTCAGCACCAAATTTATACTTTGACTTGTCTGTCATGCTAGACCAACACATTTTATCACTACTTCCAGCAGCTGTCTGTGAAGCCTATACAGTAGAATTGCTGTCTTGCTTAGGTGTGTTGATCATTTTTGTCACATAATCTTACTGTTTTATACTTATCAGGAAAAATTGACTCTCACCCTGAGATCTTGGTTGCTAGATGTGACCCGTTCTGAAGTAACCAGGGGATGACTGTTGTCTAATGAGAAGGGAAATACTGCCTTCATGTATGATTGCCGCTAGTGATAACTACTTACATTAACAGCAAAAGTTTTATCTTGGGCATTTCAGGATTATCTTCTATGTATTCCAGATCAATGATGCAGGTAGAGGAGGTGTAGACATTGTTTATTTTCCTTTGTTTATTACTGTTCAGGATTCTAATACAGTTTCTCTATTCTCTTAAGGTTAGTAGGAGTAGCAGGAAGTAAATACTGATGGCAGGATTATTGTGGTTGGTGGCCAAGCAGAACTTTGTAGCAGAAAACTGTTAGTTTTTTGGCCATGAAAGATACTCAAGAAGTATTTGAAACAGTTGGTCAAATCAACTTTTAGTTTGCCTGCTGCACTGGGTTTAGGAATGAAACAGCTGTTTAACCAGGTTGCAGCTCATTTTGCCCCAGGATGCCATTCAGTTTTCAAGTGGAAGTGTATGATGAAAAATTATTGTTGTAGAACCTGAAAACTTTTTAGTTGTCTTTATCCTAACTTTGATCTGAAAAATGCTTGATATATAGAAGTTGCTTTTTGGCTTACATCTTTTACTTATTATTTTATCCTGTTTCGAGGCTGCATGGGTCATCAGATCGCTCTTACTCTCTAATTCAGCACTTTCTTCCTGGCCCAGTTCTATGGCCATGTGCTTTATTATGTTATTATGTCAGTTGCCCATCCTAACAGATGCATATATCCAGATTTCATGGAAGTGCTGCTATTTAATATATGTAAAGGATTGCAAAAAAACATGGTTATTATAATGAAATAATCTGTGCTGTCACTGAGGCCGCTGAATTTGCTCATGTACAGAAGATCTGTGGAGTTCTTTTCAGTAGACCTTGAGCAACAGCTGTAAGTGAGATCGTGTAAGTAGAGTTTTTAGGAGTGCTGAGAGGTAAATTGGTTCCTTCTCCTTTTGCCAAAACCATCCCCCTTAACTGTGCAACTACTGCACAGATAGTACTCCCCTCTACCCTCTCAAAATTTCAAAAGGGGAGGAGAGGGGAGAGAGTAATTCAGGGACATGATGAAATGTGCTCCATCATTATCCTTTTGGAACAACATCTCCATCTAAAACCCTTCTTTGTCAGAAAGGATCAAGAAAAGTCTCAAGTGATGACTGGTCATGGGAAGCAGGCTGCACAGCAGTGTGCGCTTCAACTTCAGTGGTACTATTGCTATTGTCACCATGTGGGAACTTAGGAAACAGACTTCAGAATATCCCCCACTGTTTAAATATATCAGTGGTAGTAAGGAGAGGCCAGCAAAACAATAATAGAGTGACAAAATTGTTTAGGTTGGAAAAGATCTCTAAGATCGTAGAGTCCAACTGTAAACCTAACACAATGAAGTCCACCTCTAAACCATGTCCCTAAGTACCACATCTATGTATCTTTTAAATACCTCCAGGCATGGTGACTCAACCACTTCCCTGGGCAGCATGTTTGAATTCTTGATAAAACTTTCAGTTAAGAAATTTTTCCTAGTATGCAATCTAAACCTCTCTTGATGCCTCTTAAGGCCATTTCTTCTTCTCCTCTCACTTGTTACTTGGGAGGAGACACTGACGCCCACCTCACTACAACCTCCTTGCAGGTAGTTGTAAAAAGCAATAAGATCACCTCTTAACCTCCTTTTTTTCCGGCTAAATGACACCAATTCTCTAGGAAGCTTCTACTTCCATGTCCCTTGCTATAGCAGAGAACCTGGTAGCAGAATGTGTAATTGTGCAAAAGGCAGTGAAAACACAGGGATTTAGTGTTGACTTCTGCAGTTTCTCATTCTTATTGAGAAAGGCAGGAACATGCTGGGACCATCTTTACCTGTCCTCTTCCACTAGCTCTTCTTTTTAATTTTCTGGTGAGTAAATCCAGCAGGGACTGAATGAAAGTTGAATCAGTGAGCAGTGCTTGACTGGACAAAGGAGCTGAGAAATGGATAGGGTGTTTGAACTTGTGAAAGGGCAGCTAACATAGTTATTCTGACTTGTAGTTTAGGGTGAGATGAGATTTTAGGTGCTGTTAGCTCTTAGAGGTCAGGTAATCTTTTCTCCCTTATTGTAATCAGTAGAAATGAGTTGCCACCTGGAAGATGAGATTCAGTTCCCCAATGTTACGGGTTCAGAGGGGTTGTGACATTAGGTGGTAGAAACTGTGTGAGGAGAGATACATCGTAGTGGGACTTCAGTAAATCTTAGACCCAAAGTAACATGGTTAATCTACTAGATATTCTGGATGAGACCGATCAGACTGCTTCCCAAAATTTAATGTTTTTTTATTTGCAGCATATTCTATATGATATGTTTTATAATTTTTGAGAGGTTAAGGCTGGCTTGTGAATCCAGATTAATACTTGATTGCTCTAGTGGCTATTCAGTGTTTGTGGGGTTTTTTGGGTTTTGGAGGGGGGTTTTTTGTTTTTTTTTTTTTTTTTTTTTTTTTTTTTTTCAGAAAGTCTGTTTGACTAAATAGAATTTATCTAAGGAATTTATTTTTTTAATTCCATCTATAGACCTTTTGGCTGATATACTAAAGAAGTAGTCATCAAAATTTGCTTCCATATTCAGATGTTCAGCAGAGGCCACTTATCTTGACTTTGATAAACTGAATGGACTGATCTTGGGAGGTTTTCTGCTCTTATGGTGTTTTTGTGGGCTTTGATTTTTTTTTTTTTTTTCAGTGTGTAGAGGGAGGTGGTTTATTTTATTTTTTTGCCCAGCTTTTCCATTATTATCACAGCTCTTCTTGGGGTCCAAGAAGTTAAAGAAGGTAGAGATTGATGTAATACTGCTGTTATGTTTGTTTTAAATGAAACAGGTGGGAGTATTTTACTCTTCGTCGTTACCCTCCTCACACACTGAAGGACTGAAGCATTGATCCTTTTACCACAACAGCTCACTGCTGCAGGCAGTGAGAGGGTTCCTGCTTGTGGCACTGCTACTCAGAAATGCTTTTAGTTCTGAGTAACTACTCATTTTTTTCTGACCAAGTAATAATTCAGTTCACCTCTATAGTTGTGCACACAGGCTATTTGCCTCTATGGAACAAGTCAATTTTTGTTCTTAAAAGGGAGATATTCCAGATTTTCAGTGAAACTGCTGCTTACACTTTTGAGCCTGTCATCTTTTCTCCCAACAGCTCTGTTTGCTTTTAAATAATGCTGACTTCATAGATTCTTAATTATAGTAATAAGCATATAAATTTTTTTATCTTGATTATTTCCTATTTATTCCCCTTTTTGTGATCCATGTGAAGTATTTCAAGTAATTGGGGGTGTGTATGTGTGTGTTATTCCTCTATTGCCAGCATTTTGTTTGTTGTGCTACGTAGTCGGTTATGTTTTTGAAGAATCATATCTTTCAGAGCTTATAGGTCATTGCTCTGGTGTTGGTTGGTTTAACAGTACTCTGATAAAAAGGCCCAACACAACAAAACCTAGAAAAAACCCCACAACTGACAACAGTTACTGTTTTAATCGCTGTGCTTTCATTACTGAACATGCACTACAGGTGGGGGTGGGCACAATACATGGATTAGGAAAAAAGACTACAGCTTTAGACAGCAGAAGTCGATTAAAAAGCACTGGTATCATCAGTTAGGTCTTTATAAAGAAAGCGAAGTTGATATTTTCCTTACACGGACTCTTCATCACAGCCTTCCATAGACTTGGCTGTAGTCATTGAAAGTATGGCTGATGAAATTTTTTGTTTACTATCTTTTTTTGTGTTATTTTTCAACTTCTGATGCAAAGGAAGAGCTTTGCTTGCAACTTAATGTTTCTAATTGAAAGGTTGGGTCAGTAATGCTTTTTTGGACCATTTTCTTCTCGCTTAAGCAGGAATAAAATGTCCACATTTTGGCCATACTCCAAATGGTTGTGGAATGGAAACCTGTTACAACTGGATATTAACATGCATCGTTTTCTCTTTCAATTTTAATGACTTTAAATGCCATTTTGAATAACAGTGTAAAAAGCTCAGTTTAAAAAAACAGAATCTCCAAGTAATGTTCAGTATCTTTTGTCTGCTTGATTGACTTCTAACACCATATGAAATTCTAACGAAAAATACAGGGCATGACTTTGCCTGAAGGTTTACGAGAAAAGTGTTGAGTATTCTTACATAGCATGAGTGCATTCAGATATTACATTTTGAATTACTTGGCTTCTTTTTATCACTTTTTATCACTGTGCTCCAGTTCAGTCGATTTGTCTTGTCTAACCTTGTTTTCTTCGTAAGTATTGACAATATATCTTTTTCTAATATCAGTACATTTTTAGATACTTTCTTGCACCTTGCCATTAATATGGTTATTTTAATTAAATCTGTTTTAAGCCTGCATAATAGGAAACTTTATGAATAATGTCTTTAACTGATCCCTTAAATACATTAGATGTTTTAAAGTGATCCTCCGATGAACTGCTCTGGATCTGACAGGAACAGAGTTAACTTTCTTCATAGCAGCCTCTATGGTGTTGTGCTTTGGATTTGCGACAAAACCAGTCATGGTAACACACCAGAGTTTTGGCTGTTGCTGAGAACTGATTGCACAGTGCCAAGGCTTTCTCTTTTTCTCAACACCCCAGCCCTGAGTAGGCTGTGGGCTGGCAAAAAGTGGAGGGACACAGCCTAGACAGCTGACCAAAGGTGGTTCTGTGCTATACAATGTCGTGCTCAGCAGTTCAAAACAGGAGGTTGAAGGATGTCATTTAGGAGATTGGCAGGGCATTGGTCTGCTTGTACGAGGTGGCGAATGGTTGCCTTTGTGTCACTTAGTTCTGGTTTATTTTTTTCCCCTCTCTCCTTCATATATTAAACTATCTTTATCCACAAGTTTTCTAGCTTTTGGTCGTCTTTTTCTCCCCCCCTGTAGGAATTGGTAACTGGCTTTTGTTATTCTGTAACTATTTAACCTACTTTTGAAGTAACTAATGTACTTTGCTTTCTGTTGTAGTGTATCTATCTGATTGGTTTGTGGCTAAATGATATTTGGTCGGTGGAATATTTAAAACTGAGGTTTAGTGGCAGAGATGGGAACTGGACCAAAGTGTACTGTGTGAACATCAAAAACCATTTTTCAATATGTGGATGACCAATCACTGGCACAGGTTGTACAGAGAGGTTGTGGAGTCTCCCACACTGGAGATATTAAAAAGCCACCTGTACATGGTCCTAGTCAACTGGATCTGCGTGGCCCTGTTGAGCAGGGGGGTTTGACCAGGTGCCCTCCAAAGGTTATTTCCAGTCTCAGCCTTCCTCTGTTTCAGTGTTGATGGGATCCTAGGTCCCTGTGCATACTAACCACTGTCAATAAGAGTGGCAGAGTCAACATCTCCATGTGCAAATGAATGTTAACGTGTACAATACTTTATTAAGACATAATTCCGTATTCTGAAGGAAATGGGTTTCTGATATGAGTTTCTACCCTGAGGAGAGAAAGCTGTTGGTCTGAAGTAGTATGTGATGTTCATTGATTTCAAAATGAAATAAAACATATTTTGAGGATTTTCATTGCACGTTATAGCCCATAGAATTAAAAATCTTTTTAAACTGTTTAAGCTTTTTAAAAGGAAAACTTCACTTCACATGCAAACAAAGATTGAAACAGCCCCTAAGCTGCTTTTGGGTTTATCACTGGATATGATACCAGATCTCATTACTGAAACTGACTGCAAGTGTGGAGGATAGCCTATCGTGTTTTGGAATAAAAGAATCGCAGAATATGTTGGTAATGCTGCATTTTGGCACAATGCAAATATGAATACAAAATTAAAATAGTCTTGGGAAGAAGCTGTATTGTTTTGTTTGGGTTTTTTTAATGCTTTATTTTATCTGTGCTTATGGCATCATGACTTCTAAACCCATATATTCATATTGGTCTCTAGGATATAAGTTGGGTGGTATACTTATTGTTTGCTTTTTGGAATCTCTGTTAATTGCATTTTGAACACTGGAATGTACAGTACAGGGGAAAGATGAAATAAGTAGCTGTTTTCGTCTTTCATCATGTTGACAAAATGGATATATGAATCTATCTGCGGTCATTAAATTTTAATGTAATGTGAAGAGTATCACCTTTTCCTTGCTGGTATTAAAACCTGATATTGAGACCTTTTAAAGAAAAAAAATCATACTCAAATTACTTTTGTGGGAATGGAACTGAGTTATATTTGGAACTAAATGGTAAAATACTCTTTGTATTACCCAGTTAATACTGACAGGTTTTCTTAGCTCTTACAGTAATGTGACCCATTTTGCTTTAATGTTAAAAATGTCCAGTAGACCATTACTGTGGTTCACAGCAACAGCAAGAAAACTAGGGATAAATCCTACATATTTCACTGTGTGATAATTTTTTTGCAGGGGGAGAAGGGTAGGGGGAAGTGTATAAGCTGTAAAACTTTCCACTAACTAATCCTTATCAAGCTTTCCATGGCTTTACAAATAGGTAGTTTAATGCATGATGTACAGAAGTTTACTTTTCTTCTTTCTGTGGTAATGCAGTCTGCTTCAAGTACTATCTATATTAAAGAGTATTTCCATCTATATGATTTTCCAGCATTCTTTTGTTTTTTGGAAACTTGGGAATTTGTGGTTGTTCTGAAGTCCTAAATTCCATACTGATGCACTGTAATGACCCTTTCATGCTAGATGGAGGGGTAGGGCTAGACTTCATTCATTGTATGTGTGACTCCATTTTAAAAATTCAAACTCTGAGAAGTGTAACGGGAAAAAAAATCCCAGACTACTTTGTTTTAGCCTAATGCCTTGATACATCTAGTTGTACAGGTCCTTCAAAATAGTAACTTGCTATTTCATGTAACTTGTGCTTTAAATAGGTTATTTAAAAGTTTTAGACCTCCTGATTTTTTTCTTTTTTTGTCTTATGATTATGACTTTAGGGTTATATTTTAGTGCGTTCTAATCCTCAGAAAAGTAACCTTGTTAATTTTCAGCATCAGGGATTTTTGTTTAATCTTGTAAAATTATCCCTATTTATCTCTCAATGCAGAATTAAAAACCAAAAGATTGTAAGTTGGCACTCTACAGGAAATATAAATATTATTAGGGGAAAGAATTTTCATATGGTTTAAAGTGCAGAAGAAACTAATAGAATACTGATTATTTTTCAATAAATGACTTATAAGAAATAAAGTTTTTTCTCATAAAATACTTCATTTAGTTTTATGCTGTGCTGTAAAACAGGGTAGCCACCTGACCTCTAGGCACTGATGTAATGCAAATAGTAGCATACAGATAAGTGATTAAATATCAAGTAATCTTTTTCAGCTGCCAGTTGAAGCTAGGATAGAGGTGACCAAGAAGGCTATTAAGGCAGTTAAACATCTTTCTGAGAAATCAAGAAAAAAAACTTCTGAGAATGACATGGGAGATGCTGAAAATCCATCTGTTGCTTATGAAGAAACTCTGAATCACTTCCAGCAATCTCTTGCTCATCTGGAGACACTCACTCATAGTTTTATCACTTACTTGAAAAACAGCGAACAGGTAATGTTTACTGACTAGATATTTCTTTTGGGTGTTACCATGACCAGCAGTGATGGCCATCAATCTTTTGTCATGTTTTATTTTTGTACCTTTGTTTTCGCTTACCTGGCTTTTGAAAATTCATTTCCAAAAATATTTTCTTTTTCGTAGTGTATGTTGAATCTTAGTGGAAAGGAGGACTGTGAATGATGCAGCCTTGTAAATAAAGAGTACACTGATTCATATATTCAAACATTATCTGTTCACAGGATACACTACAGAAGTATGGCTATTTGTATGATCTGTCAAGGTCCGAGAAAGGAAAAATCCATGACCAAGCAGTAACCATGTGTTTAGATGGTCAGGCCCTGGACATGATACAACAGTTGTTACAAGTGACTGTTGGAGATCTAGGTCTTTCTCCCAAGGATATTGTCCAAAGTGCTGTTAAAAAAATTGTATGTATGTTGAGGTAAGTACGCTGCCACAGTGAAGCCCCACTATCTTTATTCTGGATTTTTGAAGGGGTTTTATGGTTGATTTGGTTTGTTTTTGTTGTTCGTTCAGTTGGTTGGGGGTTTTTATAGTGAGTGCTTGTTTGCTTTGAATGTCTGGATTTTGCAGAAATTTGAACGGTAACAGGAAATGAGTTCTTGGATCATTTATGCTTCTGTTTGCTTCATATTTCATATTCTTATAAGACAGTTATGTTTTTCTGAGTTTGGTAAACCTGGGGAATCTGAACAAAGCAAACTGCAGAACTCATCCTCTTCACTTGGAGGGTGTTTTTCAGTAAAGAGCATTGGCTTTACAATTTTGTTCCATTACGTGTGATGCACTTGTGATTTTTTGGCAAATTTACGGTTGCATGTAACTTAGAGTTAAAAGACATGTTTATTGGAAATGTTGGGTACCTTGTGCAGTGATTTGGGCAATAGATTCCTAGCAATGGCAGTTACCCCAACAGCTAGTCTTACAGGAAGAAGTACAATTTCTATTTTCAAAATAACTTGCTGGGATATTTTGGGAGGTGATTTGGGGGCTGATTTGTTATTTTTTTTTTATTTGTAAAGCTTTGAAAAGTGTGTTTATCTGTTGTTAAAATACAGGCTGTATATCTTTCTCCTTTTTTATCGCAAAGAATGTTTTTCAGTGTTTTTGCTCCACTTCTTCCATCTGCCTTTGTGTCACACCTTACCTCCAAATTAAGCAGGAAGAGTGAGTGCTTTGTTTCCTACAGCACTTAAAACCAACCTTAAAATCCCTCCAGCCTACGAACTCCTTGGAGGGAAACAAGTTTCTGATGTGAGGAAAGGGATTGTTTTTCTCAGCTCTTTCAGTATTGTCATTGTTACTGTTTCTTCTTGTTGTTAGTGCTGTCATGCTATGAGCAATCCCACGTGCTGTAGCAGAAGCAAGGTTTCGTCTCCATCTTTTTCTGGAATTCTTAGCCTCAAACCTCAGTAATTGTCTTTTCCATGGCATGATGCATGTTCATGGAACCCCAGCAAACAGAGTCATCTCTTAGGTTAAAATTAGGAAGAAATAGGCTAGGAGAACAGAAAATGCAAAATAACTAGCTTCCATACAGTTTGTACTTACAGATCCCTGAGTAATTCTGTTGAGATCCGGGCAAGACCTGGATGATGCAAAGGAACATGAAGTACGTTTGATGCTGACCATCTTTATCTTGTTAACAGTGAGTTTAAAGTTCGCATTAACTTCAGCATGGTGATGTTTTAGTTGAAATTGCATCCAAATTACAATTCTAACACTTGTGATGAAGTCTGAGACTACTGTAGTCATGCTGGTTTTCTTCAGTCATGCCTTGGGCAAGGGAGAAGAGAAGGGTCCTGCACTGAAGTCCTGCCTATTTGATTAGCTGCAGCCTCTGAACTTCATGCCTTATAGCTTGGAGGGGACATAGTTTTTCTTCACAAGCATGAAGGCTGTGACAGTTTTAATTTTTCTAGTATTTTGGACCATATAGTTATCTCTGGGAATATAAAACTGTTAAAAATACCTGCTTATGGACATGTTTACAGACATGGTGAGGATGTGGACACAGGTGAGGGAAAGCTAAACTTACTGTTTGAGAAGACTGAGTCACATAAGGCGCTTTTTCTTGATTTTGTTTGATGCTCATTTCTAAATCAGCTTGCTATTTGTAGCACCCTCTGTTAAGATTTATTAAGAGATGGGATCACTTTTTTAGCCTTAGTGAATATAAAATTCCTTTGGCATATAATGTGTGACTTTGGCATGGCTTTTAGCATTCAACCCTTTTCCTGCCACAGCAAAACTGAAGATATTTCTTACAGTTTTCTGGTGATACAGGATGTGGTTTTGGGGGCTCTAATGACAGTCCATAAGGCAAGTATTTATTGAAAATTATTTATTAGTGTTGAATGCATTTGTTAAGGTGCTGTTGTTCTTTCACAAGTTTTAGAATGTGTAAGTTGACAATTCTTTGTAGCCAGGTAAGAGCAACCTGTTCTTTCTTATAAAAGAATTAGCAGCATTCTGACTCATGCTTTAGCACAGTGGAATCTGTGTGTCTGTCTTGATGTTCTCTGTCAGCTCTGACAGAGAACCAAAGAGCGCACTCAATCCCTCTTGCTGTTGGGTTTGAGGTGGGATGTGAAATTCTTAAGACAGGAACCTGAGAATTCATTTCTGGGATTTTACATTTACATCCTATTTGTGTTCCCAGGATGAAGAGAGCCTGAGAGAGGTTTGGTTTTTTTTATGCCATCATTGTTGACAGGCTTTTAAAAATCCTCCTGTCTGTGGTGCTCTTTCTACTTCAGCAGCCTAGTATTTGGCTGGGGGGCGGGGTCAGGCAGTCAGGTAAAATTAATTCATCAAGTATTTTTTTTTTTACTTGAGGAAGCTCTCTTGGATTTAATGAAGCTGAGCACTACCCCTTGTCACATCCTGGCTGGATCCTTGATGTACTGGATATTCCAAAAGAGATACTGCTGTATTTGTAACCTAGCGGTTTCAGCAGAAATAGTTTCTTCCCTCCCACGCCTTTTTTTGTTTGGGAAAGAGATAATTTTATATCATCCATGATGAATGAACAGATACTTCTCATTTAATTATTCATACAAAATTCCCTTCTGAAGTATTTCTGTTCCAAAATGATACATGCAACAAGTAGGTAAGAGCAGTCCATTGTTAGATGGCTGCTAGACACTGTTTATCACTTCTAAGACAAGTTAAGATAGATAGAATTTTCAGAATTTATCTTTTTGTTCTGCATGCAGAAAAACTGTGTGCGGGATGATCGGAATGCACATACTAGAAATAGAGAAACAAGTCTAGCATAGAAAATAATCTGTGGCTCTATTTCTTCAGTATGTATGTGTATATTGAAGCAGATTGAAGTGCCACAGATGAAAAGAAGGTGGCCTGTCAAAGTGTCTGCAACCTTTTTTGACAGAAAATTGATTTCTCTTGTCATTCAGTTTGAGTGTTCATAGTATCTGCAATGCTTTGCAGCAAGATAAGTAATATTTCCTTTATTGTTTGAGTTTGACCATACGAAGAATAATTTGGCTTTGGATAATCCTTCTCCTGCTGTTTCTGACGGGAATTACAGCAGTGTGATGCATCTAGATATAAAACTCACGAAGTCCAGTTATTTAAACTGTAATAAGTCTCATTAACATGTAAAGTATGAGAAACCTATCAAAATTCTCCTTTCTGCTCTGCTCCTTATCAACTTTTTTACTGTGAACTGAATTATTTGTTCTTTGTGCATTGCAAAGCTGGAATGTGTGCAGCTTGATTTGAAGCCGGGGGGCAAAGACAATGAACAAAACTAGTGGCAAAAATGGGAGAATTAGTTGGAGGTTTAGATAAACTCATTTGGTGTGTGATGTAACCTAATATGATCGGTACAAATCCTCCCCACTTTGAGGGGAAGATTATTTCATATCATTCATGATAAATGAACAGATAGTGACCTGTGGATAGTTCGTTTACTAAAATGATAAGGAGCATTAAGTGAAAATCTACCATATAATAAAATAGAAAAAACTTGAAGTAATATCCTCCCTATTATGAAATTCAATGAGAGGATAATATTATGAAGTACCATCACTCTAAACACAGGGAATGATTAAAAGAAATGTTGCTTGGCATCTCTTAAGCCTGCCGATATTAATGTTGTTGCTGTGGAAAAAGTTGGATGCATCTCTATCCTATGCTCAGATTTTAGCTCTCAAGTTAGAACGTAATACAAATTGAAATGTATTAACCATATTTTGTACAATACTGCAATTAAAGAAGTCATCTTTTCTCTGTACCTCAAAAGGCAAACTACTGTTTGATAAATGATACATTTCAAGGGAAAACTCTTCAGGTTTATTTATTGGGGCTTTGATATATTACACAGTTATTGTTTATACAGTTATTATTTTATATAATTTTACACATATCTATAAATAGTATTCTATATAGTTATTCATATAGTTATTATATAGTGTTATATATAGATATATAGTTACTATTATATATTATGTACCTTATACTGTTATTTTATACAGTTATTTTATAAGGTTATATTACAGTTATACAGTTATCTTATATTTTATTTCTCTTTTGAAAAGTATTCACCTGGCAATGAGAAGGGAAGTTCGAGTTCTTGTTTAATGGCCAGTGTTTCGTGAAGAGGGTAAAACCAGCCTTACTAGACTGACTAGCTGAGAATAAAAAAAGAAAATGTGATTTTTTTTTTTTTTTATTATCTCAACTCACTTGAGCAGGGGTCATACAGAGTAATTTTTTAACTTGGATATTATAATTTCATGGTATTTCTGATGGAAATGATGCTTTGGCTTTATGACTTTTTTTGTAATCTTTAAATGATGACGCCAACAATGTATTTTCTTATTTTCCTCATATTTAGAGGAAACACCAACAGAAAGAGGAAAATAAGGCTGGAGAAATAAGACTATATCAAGTATTTTCACTGAATGATGTAATTAGGTTAAAAGATTTAGATGAAGTTAATTTATGCTTCCAAGCATTCTTTGTACTATATTGTATTTGAAGAACTTGATTACATCTGCATCGCTTTCTGAAGGTGAACTGAAACTGAAATAAGCTTTTATCAGACTAATTACACAAAGCTTATACCTAGGAGTTTGGATGTGAACACTGAATCGTGTTCTGTTGATTGAATCATGCAAAAAATAGCATATAATTTGTGTGGAATACTAATCTTTCATTAATTTTATTTGTTACTTTAGTAGCTTCTTATTTTTAATCATTAATTATTAATAAAAGAACAAGGCAAAGATCTATGGAAACTTGACATGATTTATTGTTTCATGAGCTGTAATCTCTTTTTAGTTTTTGTAACCATTAGGCAATAAGGGCAATATTATGCTTAAGAAAATGGCAGCTTTCAGTCTTTCCAAGTTTCTTTTTAAAATATTTTCTTATTCTAAATAGCTGTAACTTTACTGCTTAGATTCACCTTTTCTCCTGCTTAATAAAACAGTACTTGTCTGTGTATGACAAATGCAAAGCTTTCTGTAAATGTTATACATCTACTGTACTTCAGAACTGGCCTCACAGCTGTACTGTGATTTTCTGTTTTCAGAAGTACCCATTTACTTTTGGGGTTTCTTTTGAAACAAGTCTTTTGAGGTGTTCAGAGCCTGGTTGTGATAGGAGCTAAAGAATTCCATTTCTAATTAGAGAAATGAAGGGCTTTTGAAGAGCAAGTGATAGGGCTATTCAGAACCAATCTCCAAAATAGAGAATTCACAAAATATAAGGTTTGCTGGTTATTCTCCTTTTGATATGAAGTTGCTTAGGTAATCTAAACATAATTTAGGGAGAGCAGAGCTAGTAAGATCTCCAGTTGTGCAGTTCATGTCATCTTCTGTTTCAGACAATCATTATTCTCTTCTTAATATGTAAGCTTTATAAGGGGGAGGTTTAGGTTTGACATAAGGAAGAAGTTCTTTACTGAGAGGGTGATTGGCCATTGGAATGCGCTGCCCGGGGAGGTGGTGGAGTCACCGTCCCTGGAGGTGCTTAAGTAAAGATTGGATGAGGCACTTAGTGCCATGGTGTAGTTGACAAGTAGGAGTAGGTGTAGGTGTTGGGTCATAGGTTGGACTCGATGATCTCAGAGGTCTTTTCCAACCGTATGATACTGAGATAAGTATTCATCTAGATTTTTCTAGGTATGCCATGTTACTGCCCTTTGTTGTCTCTATTAAAATCCTAATTAAAAAAAAAAACAAAAAAAAACAAACAACAAAAGCCTAATAATACAGGAAAACTTGAATTTGGCATGTAGACAGAAGATTACTCGAGTTGCTTATGTCTGCTTTCACTCTTGAAATGTATCTCTTAATATATGTAGCTGCTTGTGTAAAAGTATGACTTTAATACTGCTGATTTTTTTACTGTTTCCACACTTCCGCAGTATTGGTGTGATCTAAATGAGGAGAGTTTTTTTCTTTTTTGTTGTTTGTTTTTTAATAGAGCATTCGGTCCTGTTGTTTCTCCTTTGCTGTGAAAAATACACTCCCTCCCTTGAGACTTAAATTTTTGATGGGTGTGGGGTTTTGTTTTGGTGAAAATGAATTTCTATATTTTGAACAGACATTATCTCTCTTTTGGAATCTGAAATCCTGGATAACTCTGTACCGTAAATTATAAAAACTGATTAGATTGTTACCAGTTATTATGAAGATGGTTAGAAAAATACTAGATTTAAACGTCACTCTTCTAAACTTTATTTAGATGCCATATGGTGGTATTGGTATTAACAATCACTTTTCAGTCATAGTCATTTTTTGAGGAAAAATCTGGTGTTATGAGCTTTCTACTTCAAACTCTTAAATGCAGTACAGCAATGAAAAAAACCTAAGGTAAACAGAAGTTTCAGCACATAACGAATTATCTTATATCTAGTCTGCATGAATTCACGTGGTGATTTTAAATCTAGTGTTCACCGAAGTGCTGGTCACCTATTAAGATATAAATAAAAAAAGAAAAGATGAAAGCTCTGAATGCAGGAAGACATTAATGGTTATATAAATTCATGTCTTTATGCCATATAGTATAATAATTTTTAGGGCAATAGATTTATCTTACTGAAGTAATAATGACAAAGTTATGAACGCTCATAGTTTTTGAGGAAAAAAATTGACAAATACAGCATATTTTCTCTTCAGATAGAACAGCCAGGGTAGTCTGGACATGTATTCATTTTTATTCAGAGATCATATAGGAAGAGGCCGACATTTTTAGAAGCTTTGATGTGCTGATGAACTGTAAAGAAAATATGCTTTGTCTCTGGGTTTAGTTCCCAACTAGCTTTGGAACTATTTGCCTTTCCTTCACTTTCTTCAGTGTAGCATTTACAAATTTTAAGATAGGTAATACTGTTGTTTTTCTAGTTCATCCAGGCATCATTGCCACTGCAGTGGTTTCCTTGAACAGACACAGTGTAGAAATGTCTCCCTCTTTCACATCTTAAGTTTGTTTTGCTAAAAATCTTAACAGAAAAATGGTACTTTCAATGCATAAGGAATGAAACATTTTTTCCTGCCAGTGATTTATTTTTTCCCCAATATTTGCTACCTTTTTACCTGCAGAAGAACATTATTGTGTTGTTATATAACTGGAATGTCTAATAGGCAACATGATTCACTTTTTCCTTTTCTTACATATGCTTAGCAGATACCATTTGATCGGTAGCTTAATCCTCCCCCTTAGCACTTGTTGTTCTCGACCATGTGTTTCTTCCCTTTTGATTTTGTTGGCTCTGGTAAGCATCAACTTGGTTGATCAAACTGAAAATGAATCTTAAAGTAGATGGGAACTGAATCAACAGATAGGATGATTTTGAATCAGGTTACAGTCCAAGTTGGTTTAAATCAATAGTGATACTGCAGTGCAATATTTGAGAAGAAAGGATTGGGACACTTGTGTAGCCTTTAATCTGTTTAGTCATTATTAGTGAGATCTATAAGGTAATGAATAATATGGATATTTTGCTGACCTAATCTACATTAGAAATGCCAAATTTTAACTATTATTTTCCTTTCATTTTTCAACTAGGTATTTTAGAGTTTCTCTTTTCTCTTTTCTTGTTGCTCCTCTCATTATTTTGTAGAAAAATAAAGGTACTTGTTAAGCAGAGAAATGGGAAAATTGCTATAATTACTGAAAAAATCATGTCAATCCTACAGGTGGGTAGAATTAGATGTGACATTAAGGGGCATATTTATGCTCATTTTATGTCTTCCCTTAACAGTGGAAATGGTGACCCATCTACTTCAGTGAAAGATCCACTTGGAGTCCTAGAAGGCATCGTTTCTTCAGTGCATGCTAGTGTTGAGAAAGGGTAAGAACTTAGTGTATGTTTAAGACTTTGAAAGATATTTCTCACAAAAGCACTGAAGGTACAATACCAAATATGGATGATTTTTCTTCATGGATATGTATAATGGCTTTGCATTTCATCTTCTAAGAATTTATTCTGGAACAGGCTATCATTTGCCAGGACAAAAATCTGAGCCCTGACAGAGGCGTTTGCTTGATCATTGGGATGAAAGCAAGTAACTGAACCTAAAATTTAGATCACTATCTATTATGGTGATTTGAGAAAAAGATTTTTCTGCTTTGGCTACTGCAGGTTGCTTATCTACCAGGAGTAATTAACTGCTTTTGTTTCAGTTTAGTACATAAATAACAAATAATAATGATGATTCACTTTCAGATAACTGAATTTAGATATCTAAATTTGTTGTTGGGTATAGTGCAGAAGCAGTTTCACAAATGCAGTATGCTATTTCACTACACTTTTTTTTCTCCTGTTTTGGGGATGTCCTTATTTCAGGTCACGTAATGATCTGTATATCTTGCAGACATTTTCCATTGCATTTCTAGTAAAGACAAAGAAGAAAAAAAAAAATTTTCTTTCCAGATCTACAGACTAAGAATTTATGTCTGGTAGCCAGCAAAACAATTACACTATTGTGTGGAAGCATCTCCACTAGCATTAAATTAGTTCAATATTGGACATGAAGTAGACTGAATTGATTTAAAAATCTACAGTAAATCTCATTTGCAATATTCTAAGGTAGAATGGGAGAGTCAGTATTGTTTTATTCTGAGATGCACTTTCTGGAGTCTTTTATTTGTACACTTCATCAAGATTTAACTACTGAAACAATAAGCTGGAGTGAAAGTCATTGTGATTACAAGAGATTGTTTACACTCATTTAAATACGTGTTTTTATTTATTGCCTTAAACCTCAGCTATTCAATTTACAAAATATAGATCTTTCCCCCAGGAAAACCTATATAAATATCAGGTGTGAGCTCTACAAAACTCTGGAAATATTCCAGCAGGTCCTTTTAATTATCAAACTTTTAATTTACAGTTTGAATGCCACCTGTTCAACAGAGGCATGTCTAATACAGCCCATGTTCTGAGCTAACGGCATCATTCAGACAACATAAAGCCTAAGTAAAATTGAAATCCTTGTAATTTGAAAACCTAAGCTGTCAATGTTTATTATTTCACAGCTGCTAGACAGGTTAAATTGGTGTTTTCTGTCTGATATTACTTTCCCATCTGTCTTGTTAAGACAAATAAGGGAGCATTAGTTATAAATCGCACTCTACCTGGAACCACTTTCTTGGGGTTTTTTTGTTTGGTTTTTTTTTGTGTTGGTTTTTTGTTGGTTTTTTTTTGTTTTTTTTGTTTTTAAATAGCTTTAGTTTAAAACACTATTGAAAAATAGCAGAATAACATTTACTGATTTCTTACATGCTGGTTTATAGCATCTAAGGGACGTAACAGATTACTTTGCAGCTGCTAAGTGATTGGTGAGTTCCTGGTAATCTGTGTACTGTAAATGCTTTCACTCAGAATGTGTTCAATATAATGCGCTTTTTTGAATCAAATGATTTAATTAAAAGTTGTTCTAATTAGCAGAGTCAGGAAAACCCCTGAACTTACGTGTTTCAACATCTCTTCTGTTCTTTCTAGGGATTATGGGCATTCTGCAATCGTTATCATGCTAGAATATACAATAATCAACCCAACTATAGATGATACAGAAAAGAAATAAGAAATGGCTAGGGCTACATTCAAGAGAATCTAATTTGTGTATGTGGAGAACAAAGAAGGAAAGAGAATATAGGGCGATATGAATAAGCATCAGATATGAAAATGTCGTATTTAAAATGGAAGAAGTCAGGCTGGTTTTCCATAAAGTTAGATGGCGTGGAAGTACGGGCATCAGTCAGGAGCAGCTGTGAAAAGGCTTGAATTTTGAGGTGCTGGAATTCAGCACCATTACAATACAACTGGCAGTCAAGGTAGTACATGGAAGAACATTTAACTGTATAAATATATTTCAGTGGTAATATATGGTATTTGAAGTTTGACAAAGTTCTTACACCACTTAGTTTTAGGCACTTGATTTGTGAGGGCTCGTTTTTCTGCAGCCTCACAAAGGTGAGCTCTTCTTTTTCAGTGTCATGTATTTGTTAGGTATTGAACCTACTATGTTAACAGCTTTGAAAATACACATAGTACTTTCATTGCAATTACTAAAGAAGCTTAACACAGTATTGTTTAATTACAGGGAGAAAGTAGTTTCTTCAGATGACCTTCTGGAGTGGTTGAGACCTTTCTGTGGTGATGACACTTTAGCAGTGATGCCTCGCATCAGAGTATTGCAAATTCTGGAGCAAACCTTCCATCTCGGTGAAGAGGACAGCAAGCTCCTTGTGTACTTCAGGACTCAAGCTGTTCTCAGAGCTTGCTGGCCAGAAACAAAGGTATTAATATTGATTGCTATAAATGATAGCATAAGACTGGTTTTATGTAAGTATTATATGATGAAATGCTGGTTTTCAGCATGTGGTTACAATGCATCCTGTTGATATGGGAACTAATCCTACCTTCCTTTTGAATCTTTTGATTTCTAATGCATTACGATTCTGTGAAAATGGAAGTTATGTTAAGTTAATGGGTTCTTCAGCTTTTATTTGGGAGTGCATAATACCAAACCTGATTAAATGCTAATGGTTTTCCTCCATGTCCAGCATTTACTTTGAAATTCTTGTATGTTCTTTCTTTTCTGATCACTTTTTTTCTGTTAATTTTACCTTCCCTCTTTATCTTCTACTTGATATGACATTATAGTTAGAAATAGAATGAGAGTTACTGGCCACTATCTCTCTTTTTCTGGGATCTTTAAATGTTATTTCATGTAGTAGGAACATTAAGAACATTTTCAAATGGAAAGACTTAATTGGTAGGGAATGCATTCGGTCATAGTTAGTCTGCTGTTGTTTCCGAAGAATCATCACCTAAAAATTGAAAGACAGTAGTTGCTTAAAAATGATTCATACCTTTTACTGCCTAAGTGATAATTTTAAGTCTTTTTTGGTGTAAAGTTGGGGAAAATAATAAGGTAAAATCATTGGTGAAAGTTACTCTCAGCTATTTATTTGTTTCCAGGTAAGAGAGAGAGAGTATTTCTAGTTCAGATTTTCAAATCAGAAACAGATTGAACTTAACTTCTGGAGGGTTACAAAATGCCTAACTTTCATTTTTAATTATATTTAAAGGTTCATCTAAGACTAGCACAGATCATCTAGGAGTGAAAATGCTTGAGTTTGTCAAATGGCATATTAAAATTTCCATATATACAAAAAGGCTCTTGTTGGTTATTCGTTAATATTTTAACTGCTTTATTTCATGACTCATTTTGGTGAAGTACTTAATATCAACATACCTATTTTTAGTGGTTCTACATTTCTAAATACAGTGAAAAAGACATAGAAGGCTTAAAAGGAAGAAGTTGTCTTGTCTTTGAAGCTTGTACTATTTTGAAATCGTAGGAGTATCACTTGCTGCATGTAGAATTATTCAGAAATAGAGTTGTTTTTCATCCATTTTCTAAATGCCTCCCCCCATGCCAAGACCTTATGGAACTAAAATAGAATATTTCTAATAGTTCCTCAAAAAATCTATTCACAAACCCATTTTATATTCATATAAATCAAAAGCAATATCTCAGTTTTGTCTCACTGTGCCAAGATCATCCAAGGGAATAATCATAATAAAAATCTTAAAAGAAAAAGAAAATGCTTTTCTTTTGCTTTCTTTAGAAATTACTTTTTCTCTTGCATTCCCAATAATACCAGCACTCAACTCCTCAGCTGCTCTTCAGGTATCTGTCTATGATTGGGTTCTTCATCTTCAGTTCAGTCCTTTGTCAATATTTGTGTTGCTTGTGACCTGCTTTCCACTCCTAAAGCATTTCAAGTCTAAGAGACTCAACTAGAGTGGGTTTTAAGAAAAATGTTACAAATAGGTAATAGCTTTCAGCCACATCTGTGGAAAAAGAGCCTGTATTTGGCTGAAACCTTGAGAGTCATTAGACTTGTTTGAGAAATACTTAAGATCACTTTTAGTTTCTCCCATAACCAGGTAGGTCAAAATGTATATAACTTTACAACACGAAACTCATATCCATTTGCTTTTGTCTTTTGATGTTTTGGGAATCAGTTGAATGCATTACATATGCTGCTGGCTCACATCGCTCCCTGCTCGCCAGGACATCTGAGGGCCTCTCAGCAGAGCTGCTGCCCAACCTGGCTGTCCCCAGCTGTGCTGTCCCTAGTGCAGCACAGCTCTTAAACCTTGTGTGATTCTTCTTGGCCCAATCTCCTGATCCGTTTAGGTCTCTCCATATTATATGTTAATAATTTCTCTTTCCTGAAGTGGTGGACTTGTAGAATACGTCTAATTTCAAGCAGGAAAACATACCTGTATTTTGTGAGGGAAGAAGCAACAGTCCATTTGCTCATAGCAGAGAGTCCTGATTGCTTCAATGCTATACTTGTTTGCTGATGAATAAGCAAGTAGTGCAAGAAGCCATGCAGCAAAATCTGAAGTACTGCGCTAGATAGGCTCAAATATTTTCAGAGCTGGTTGTGTTGAAACATGTATGCCATACTGTAGGATAAAATTCATTGTGTATAGTTTTTATTATTTAGCTAAGTGGAGAAATAGTTTCCAAGCTTAACAGTAGTGAAAACTGTACTTATATATACATATATAAATAGCATTGTTTTTTCACTACAATTCGTGCTACAGAGTGCAATCATAATAGTTCAGTTGAAACATATTTAAAAATTATTCTAGTTTTCCTGTCAGTTCAAGCTAAAAGTGATAAGTGAGAACCTTTTATTTTCACTGAATATTTTGTGCTAGGTAGCTAAGGTGTGATTTAGACGGAAGTCGTATTTGTTTGTCTGCTAGGTACTGGTCACTGAAGTTCATAGTTCTTCACAAATGTCTAAGAAAACAAATGAGTTATCTTCTACTTTGACTATTTTTTTTCTCTTTTAGTCAGCTGATGCCCAATGCTAGTCTCCAGGTTACAATTGGAAAAAGCAAGTGACAATGTTATTTTGATGATTAAGTTTGTTATTTTGTGAAATAACAAACAGGGTAAATAGCATAATAATATAGCATATCAAAAATTGGTAGGTACATGACACAGTCCTTCATGGTATATTAGTGAATCAGGAATGCTGCAGAATTCATGTTAGATGACTACTGAAAAGTGAAGAGAGAGATTTGTGTATGAGCTTTTGACAAAGCATTAATTAATCAAGTCTCTCGTGCAAGTTAATGCTTCGGGTACAAAGACCTTGAAAAGCAATATCATCCCTACTGAATAGGATATTGAACGAGAATTGAAAAGTTGCATCAGGATTCTGGGTAATTCTGCATCAAGCAGAGTCAGAAGTAGACACAAGGAATTACATCTCTGAAACTTGCTTAGCAGGCTATGTCATGCTGTCTGCCTCGTCTGTAGTTATCAATTTCTCTAACATCACTACACCTTCATTGATTTCTCATTCAGCTAAGTGGTAAAACGGTTGATCAAGTTTAAAAAAACAAAACGTGTTGGTGAATCAAATGCTATTTTTAGCATTTAAAAGTTTGGTTGTTTTTTTAATGAAATTTAAATTGTAAATAGTTAAAAAAACATGTTCATCATCTTGCTTCCAGATTGTTTTATCCTTACTTGCTTGACATTTCTTACAAATTTTGGGGGGATCCCTCTTTTCTTTTACCATTCCTTGGTACAAAAAGGGACAGCAGATATTGTAAAGGATTAATATAAATTTCTATAGAGTAAAGATAAGTTTAATGATATTGCAGTGTTCAATTACCAGAAAATGTGTGAAAGCCACCCTCAGCGTGTCTACTAATCCTCTTACGCAGACTTTGCATACATCAAGGAGAGACTTAATATTTAATTATGCTGTAGGTGCTGTAAGTAGTGGTCCCACAAATCAGTGTGCTGCTGGGAAACAGGCCAGCTCTTACAAAATTAAAAATGTTCTTTATGGAAGCAGCTACCTATCAAACAGTCAGAAACATAGCAATTTCCAGTTCTCTAATGATTAGTTAACAAAATTAAAAATTCAGGGGTCCTCATTTTTCAAAGGCTTGAGAGTCTTTAATTCACATTCCAGTAGTGTCCCACACTACTAGAGGAAGGAGACATTCTTTGTTTTAATCCTCTTGATGAATTTTATCTGAGCTCTTCAGGTTCTGTAATTTTCTAGTTAACTGGTGCATGAAAAATATGGGTCAAAATACTGACTTATTTTATATATTAAAAAAATGTTGGGGGGGTGACAAAAACATGGTTTAGAATGTTCATATCAAATGTTAGCTTTACCCTTCTAAGATGGGAGGTCCAGTTTTTTCCATATAATATATAAAAACACAGTTTGTAATGACTCGCAACACTGACTAAGATACATAAGGTATCAACTAGCAGATTGTTATATGAGTATACGTAGTCATTGGGTTCAGTGGCCAGTTACATGGCATAAAGTGCAGTAATAGGAGTTAGGGGTTTGCCCCAGGAAGTTACAATGGCACTAAAAAAGCTCTGGCAGGAAGACTTAGGGTTGCTTTAATATAAGTCCAGGTGCCGGGTTCTACACTTTGGAGACAACAACCCCATGCAGAGCTCTAGGCTGGGGACAGAGTGGCTGGAGAGCAGTCAGGCGGAAAGGGACTTGGGAGTGCTGGTGGACAGGAAATTCAACATGAGCCAGCAGTGCGCTCAAGTGGCAAAGAAGGCCAATGGTATCTTGGCCTGCATCAGGAGCAGTGTGGCCGGCAGAACTAGAGAGGTCATCATCCCCTTATACTCGCACCTTGAGTACTGTGTCCAGTTCTGGGCCCCTCAGTTTAAGAAGGATGTTGAGATGCTGGAGTGTGTCCAGAGGAGAGCAACGAGGATGGTGAAGGGGCTGGAGCACAAGCCCTATGAGGAGCGACTGAGGGAGCTGGGGTTGTTTAGCCTGGAGAAGAGGAGGTTCAGGGGAGACCTTATAGCTCTCTACAACTACCTAAAGGGAGGTTGTGGTGAGACAGGAGTTGGTCTCTTCTCTCAGGTGACCATCGACAGAACAAGAGGACACGGTCTCAAGCTTCGCCAGGGGAGGTTTAGGATTGACATAAGGAAGAAGTTCTTCACTGAAAGGGTGATTGGCCATAGGAATGCGCTGCCCGGGGAGGTGGTGGAGTCACCGTCCCTGGAGGTGTTTAAAGAGAGATTGGATGAGGCTCTTAGTGACATGGTATAGTTGACAAGTAGGAGTAGGTGTAGGTGTTGGGTCGTAGGCTGGACTCGATGATCTCATAGGTGTTTTCCAACCTTATGATACTGTGATAAGAAATTAGTAATTGTGAGGCTTCTATAAGACGCTTTATCTTAAAAGGATTGTTTAATTATTATGCAAGTGTAAAATGTAATTACTATTTGCATGCAACTTAAGTGCAAATAGTTTTGTCCTTTAGAGAGGGTAATCTCCTTTAGCCTTCCCTTCAGATTTTTAAGGCTTTTTATTATCTTGGGGTACACAGAGTTGCCGAGGGATAAGTGTTTTTCAAGATTGGAAGGGATATTTAATACAAATTTAAGGTTGTATCTTTAAGCACCTTATTTTATCTTTGTTCTAATTTATCCCTAAAGTTTAGCTTTGACAAATTGCTAGATTAATTTGTATGTTGTGTGTACATCCCACACACATTTTCCTTTCCTTCATATAGGCAATTTCTGTATGCCATATGCAAGTTTTATGTGTCTCAACAATCAGCGATGTCTACATTAGCATAATGACTTTCTGAGAATTTGGATATGGCTGTCAAGCCTCCATTGCTCCTTTCTCTTTCTTCTCTCAGTATATGAAAAATTTACATCCCTTTGCATGCTATTTCTTCATATGACTTCATAAAGAAAGGTCTCAATGGGAACACTTCAGTGTCCTGTGATTTCCTACTTTTTCCCATGAATGGTACTTGTGTCAGCTACATTTAAACCTATGTATTTGGAAAACAGAATGAGATTTAAGAATTCCCAAATCATTTTGCTGGAGTAATTTATCAGGTAACAGTGACCTGTATTTAGCTTGATCTGTCAAAATTTGGGTGAAGGAGCTGAAACTTTTTAATCCTTAGCCATCTTATTTGTGAAACAGGCTTAATTAGAAGAAAGATTTATAGTCCTATCATCTTCAAGTAAATTTGTTATGTTTATAATTCTAGGGACATTGTTTCTCTACTGGTAATGCATAAATATTAAGTTTAAGAATTTAATTTAAGTTTTAATTAATATTTTGAAACACTAATTTCCGTTCCTTGAAGATGCAATTTATCCATATGAGAACATGTGAAATGTATTTTTTCTGGGAACATAAATTGTAGCATGTATGATTAATTAAATACTTTAAGATGCAAATGAAATATTTTCCATTAACTGCACAAGTAAAACAGATAAGACAAAGTGGAGAGAGAAGCAGTGTAGCTTGAGTGAACATGATGGTTTCGAGTATGAGCCCTGGGTACTATGGTATTCTGTGGCCAGCAGCAATTGCTTCAGAGGAAGATAAGAGTGCTTTGGAGTGGATTCCTTGGGGATAGTTCACTTTCTGAAATAAGTCTTTAGGAATGAAGGTATAAGTGGGGAATGGTTTCAAACACTGCATATTGTGCTTTTTATCTCAGTTTCAGAAAAATTAGGAGCTCATTAGTGGTGTATTCGGAGTTCTGTTATTATGTTGCAAAGGAATCGATGGACGGACGAACTGCGGTTCAACCTTGGGTGTCTCTTGCTAGATGCTTGGCATTGGTACACCATACGGCATTGAGTGCAGAACGTGCTCAGGCTTTGTTGAAGATTTTTTTTTTTAACCTCTTTATGTGATTTGATACGTGTTGTTGTATGTTTTATAGTAAAATCCAGAAAATTGAAGTCCCTGCTCTGTTTTATGTAATCCATCATTTTTTTTTTCCTTATTCTGTTGTTTACTCAGTGTTTGTGGATGCTACCTCATCCACAGTGCTTTCTATCCCTATAGCTATTCTCGCCTTTATATCGGAGCCTGCTGTGATATGCAGTATAACCTCCTGAAAGGAAGTAGTTGGAGAAGTGAATGTCATGTCCTTGTGGAAATTAACAGTCCATGCTTATGCATCCCAACACCTTGATTGTTCTCTTGACTTCAGTTGTATCTTAACTAGAGGTCTCTGAATTTCATTCAGGTTCAGGTTCCTGCTTTTACTTGATGAGGCTAATTTAGCATATTTTAAAATGATAGTTTTATCATCGTTACATTTTATTTGCCATCATGTGGTCATTTACTCATCCTATACTTTTTTTTTTTAAATAGTCAATTGAAGGTTTCTTTCTACAGAGTATTTGATGAACATGAGCTAGCTCATTTGTCTGCAGTATTATCTGTTCAATACTTGCAGTCCTCAAAAAATATAGTTTAACTTCTACAAGTACAGAAACTGTCATAAAATCATGAGAAATTCTACTTTTACTATTTGATCATAAACTATTCTTTCTTTGTGATTTTTGGTTTTGTTTCTGTTAGCAGATCAAGTTCTTCAGTAATTTCTAGTCAAGAATGTTCTTAAAAGCCTTTTGAAAATATAAGTAAATTGTAAAACTGTTTTTCTTTAGGTATTATTTTGTTAATATCTTAAATGAGTATTTTGTATGAATAACTGGCATTTGTTTTTTTCCAGCAGTCATATTTTATTCCATCAAACATATTGCCAGTGGACACTTTTTATTTGGAGGTCTGTAAACTCTCTCATGTCAGAAATCCCTCTCAGATACTCATAAAATAATTCTTACTTAATAGTAATTTCTGATTGACAACTGTGACTGCATAAAATCAAAAAGAAATCCACTAAATGCAGTCCTTACATAACACCATCTGGTTTGACAATTGCATGATGCTGCCTGCCTTCTGATTATTTTTGTGGCTACAACAGAAATGCTGATTTACTTCAGTTTTTACAGCTTAAATAATTCTGTGATATCTATCCACTTGGTACTTCAGGTGCTCCTGGTCTAGGTCATAAGTATGGATAAAGAATGGAGGAATGCAAGTCCTTCTTTTCTTTTCTTTTTTTTTTTTTTTTTCCCTACTGAAAATAAGAGTAGTGAAATATTACTTAAAATCAGTCTCGTCATCAACAGCCTGTTGTTCCTAAGATCCTAAGAGAGTATCTTAGGTTATTGCAGGTTTTTCTTTATGCAGATGCATCTTTAATTTTGTCATTTTAGCCTGTCTGCAGGATGATGTTTTGGAAAGATTAATTTTACTGTTTTCATTTACATGAAAACTGCTTTTACAGCAGTTTTTCCTTTATTAGTAAGAATTGAAGACTTTGATTATCGAAACAGCACATATACATACAGCTAAATACTGGCAGGTTGTGCGTGCACTTCTGCTTGATGCTACTGATGATCAGAAAAGATAAATTGAAGAGCCACTTGAATAAGGTAGGGAGGGAAATGGCTGATGCTAATTAAGCAACTTAAAGCTAAAAGCACTATTTAGGGTTTAAAATCTTGTCATTTCTAGGCTGCGTCCTCCAACGCTCTTCTGTTCTAAATGTAAAGTACCTATATTATGCGTAGATCATGAAATATGAAACAGTGATTAGTGGTTACTTACGTGTTTTTAAGTCCTTCACGTAGCACAGGTGTTAGATTTAGCCATAATTAACATAGATCCAAATTTTTAGCTATTAACTGACACTTAGTAAATACACATTTTATATTGCATATGTTAATCCCATCTCTTTCATGTCTAGCTACCTAGGTACGTAAATCTTTGAAATGCATATTTTTTTTTCTTTTTTTGCCTTTGTCTCTGTCACTACTTATGTACAGTCTTCAGAGTTTTTCTCTGTGCTGAAATGTATTTGCAGATTAGGACAGTCTCCTGCAGAATACAAATTAATGGATTTTATTTTCTGTATGAGTTATGCATTTTTATGCATTAAGAAATGCATTTGTGTTTATTGAATCTATATGCATTTTTTAGTGAGCTGCATATCAAGCAGATGAGGAATTAAACAATGTATAAATCAGTTCAGAAGAAAAAAAACCTTGGGTATTTCTTTTACAAGAATTTACAATCCATTACAAGACTGGCAACTCAACATGTGACTGAGCCTTTGTTTAATTCATCACCAGTAGAATTCTTGTTGATTTGTTTTTAAACTTGAATCCTTTAACTTGCTTATCCTGTTCACTGGCTTCAGCTTGAGCAGGATTTGACCTGTGGGATTATGTGCATCTCTTTAGTATCTGTATGCAGCAGGCTTTCATATGTGGTCAGCTCTCGGTAGTCATAGTAATTTTAGTTTGTGAAACCAGCTTTGGGAGAAAGTGCAGGAAAGCATGACCTTGGAGTTCTCCCTCCTTTGGGGTGGAAGATACATGAACATAAAGTTTGTTAAGCAGAACTCTGACTTAATTTTTAATTCTGTATCAGTTGCTCTAAGACTGTTGTTTGGGTAGAAAGCTCTTTTTTCTGATCTGTCAGGCAGTGGCTCTTTTTCCAAAGTCTAGGTCATAGTGGTCCACATTCTCTTTGTGAGTTCAGGACTTGGAATATGCTCCATCAAGAACTCCAGTGCCCTTCAACCGAAATAGAGAGGAAATGTGAGCTAGGCCTTTGCATTGCTGTCTTGTTATATTCTCCCTAGTGGTGTCATGGAGAAGCATTGGTCCTTTTCAGTTGTCCAGTGTAATGAATGATTCCACAAGCCAGCCACCAAACAGTGGGCCATAACCTTCTTTTGATGCAGCTTCAGTTTGGGGAAATGTTTTGGTGCCTCACCTTGGGCAGAATGCTGTTGGTTGTCATATAGAACCCATTTTTTGTCACATATCACAATTCGTCCAAGAAATGGATCTTTTTCGTTCCACAAAAAAAGCGCAGTCAGACTTGAACAGTGATTTTTTTTTTCCTATAATTTTCATTCAGCTCATGCAACACCCATTTGAGGATCTTTGATTTTCCAATTGTGTGCAAATGTCAAACAACTGTTGAATGGTCCAAGAGGTTGCAGAAGAACTAAATTTTGTTTTGCGTGGGTCCACTTCAATAGGGGCCCTCAATTGGTTGTCAGCTATTGCCAAAGGACATCTGTGACCTTACTTATCTTCTAGGCTGCCATTTCTATTATGAAATTTTTGGAAGCGATGTCGAGCTGTGTGTTGACAGTCCCCTGGCCAATGCTTGGTTGATATTACAGTCCTCTCTACTGGTTTAGGTCCCTTTTTGAACTCATACAACAAACTCACTTGAATTTGCTTTTTTTCCGATTTTTTGCTCGACAGCATAATATAAAAAAGGATAAAAAGTGAAAACAAAACCATTAGCGTAAATAAGTAGTGAATTTTGTGCTTTAAAATGGTATACTACATGAACACAGTTAAATAAGAGTTTAATCTAAAATAAGCGGCACACTTTACAATGACAAAAGTGGCAATTATGTTTGTACCAACCTGATATTTTTTGTTGGTTTTGGTTTGTTGGATATTTAAGTGGATATTCCTTAATAAAGCTGTTGGGCTTTATTAAGGAGAGAATACCATAAGCATAGCCTAAAAAATCCTTCTTTAAAGCAAGAGAATTTTATCTGCAGCATTGTTCCAGGCTCCAAACTAGATCATGTTTTTCCTGCAGTGTTTTTTCATAAAATGTAACTTAATTCTATCATTAAACAAGGACATTTTTGAGCAGAATAGAACAGGTTTTAGAAAGTTGCTGTCTCTCTGCTGTGGCTTAGTACTATGTAATACGTTTCCATTTACCAAGATGCAAAATGGATGGAAAGTAGGATTATCCATGTGAACTTGGGCAGATGGAGAAAGTAAGATGAAAAAGTCTCATTTAAAACAGACAGGTTCCTCTGCCTTGAGGGGAGTGCATTTGGAATACATTTGAGGATGTAAAACTCATCTGTGCTAAAGGAAAGATGGACTTCTCAAATGAAATATATTGGCATACAAAATTTTTTTATGGAACTTAGTGCATGGGAAATCTTTTGAACTTGTCAGGTTTACAATTTGGTTGTATGTGTGTGCTCTTTAAATTGCACTTTTCTTATCCAGCAATGGTGTGAGTAAAGTAAAACTTCTATAATCTAACCCAAAACTTTCCGTGGGTTTTCTTAAAAGTGAAAGGTTTTGTCAGCTTTCCAAAAATAGGAAGTGCAATACTAAGACTGAATCCTCTGTAACGAGGTAGATTGTCTCATTTGACAGTATTCCTTTTTCTAGGAAATCTTTTGAATTTAATTTGATAACATTGTGAATATTTAAAGCATATAAAAACTGATGCTTTATAAATGTGTTATTAATTGCCTTTAACTCTGTACATGGCAATATGGTGCTAGGACATGGAGTGAAAATTACTATATCACATTATTGTTTAAACTTCAAAATTTCAATAAATACTGAGGAAAGAACTTTAATGCAGGTAGTATGTTTGAGGTGTAGTCTGTAATATATGTATTTGAGCAGCAACTTTCACTTGACCTTATTGACTCCTCCTATTCAGCTACCTTGTGAGAGCACAGATTTCATATATTGAAAATGGTATACTCGCTTGAGTCCCTGTGTTCCCTCAATTCCACTTAGAAACTGCATATAACAATATTATGGGTCCAGTGTGTTTTCATAATGGAAATTTTAATTAGTATGTAAGTACATAAAAATGTCAGTGCCCTTTTCAGATCAAGCTCCAATTCAGCACAGTATTCAGTCTCCAGTGGGGGTCAAAATGCACACATGGATGGAAGAATAGGAAAGATAAAAGTGTACATGAAACTTACTCCGATATTGCCCTCATCTGTGGGAATTCAGAGGGGGTTAATTTAGGAATAAGAACTGCAAACAACTATTTGTAGACAAGCTGTGAATTCAAGTGTAATTCAATTCGTGTAAGTGGAATCTTGATAAATCGGTGGGAATAATTTACCAGAAAGATATTAAACTTGTTTACACCTTAAACTTAAACACCTAATAAGCTAAGTCTTATTAGGAAGCATTCCATCTCAAACAGAAATTGTGATTTGAGTGCGAAATTATAGGATAAAATTTTGCACAGAGATAGATTATCAGAATAGATTGCAATAATGGCTGCCTACAGCACTAAAGTCTCTTAAACTCTGGAGGACACTAGAAAAATAGTGAGTAGAAAGAGTAGTAGTACCTCACTTTTCCTCCTTCTCAGGTTTTCCTACTTCCAGCGTTACATCTCATGAAACAGATCGATTCACTAGTATTTAACCTTTTATGTCTGACTATGTGTGAGGTCTTCTCCTAACTTGCTTTTAAGCAGATATCTCAAACTGTCCATGCCCAAGCATGCAATTCTGCCCTCCTGGTTGCTCTTGACTTCCTTTCTTTGTGTGAGATGTTGCCCGTACACTGGTAGATGGGTGGCTAAATAACACAGTGGTTCTTTCTTCCAAGCCTGTTACTACTCTCCCCAGCCTGACCCTCTTATGTATTTGAGAATTTCCCTGTCAATCACAACATATTTTTTTTCTTTTTAAAGAAACCCTGGTTTAGAAATAATGAGATGCTAGTAGTGTGTTGGGGAATTCAGCACTTGTGGTTTTGCCTTTGAAAAGGGTTAACTGTTGCTGTGAGTTGTGAATAAAATGTTTCAGTGTGTGCTTGTGGGTTTGCTATGTTCAATAAGTGTATAGTGTGTCTAGTATCAAGGTTGATAGGGTGTCTAGCATCTTGAAGTGGTTTGAACAGAGTGAAATAAATAATAGCCTTTAAAAGGTCCTAATCTTATCTTGCAGAGTCAGTAGCTATACCATTTCAAGAACAGTTCTACACTTTGCAGGGTTTTTTTACTGGTGGTTTTCCATGTTCATGTTCATATTGTGAATAATTAACTTCCAAATATGTGTTTAAATTAGGTTGTAGATTTATATGTCCTTTTTAACAAGTTTTTCATTTTTCAGCCTTGTACTGGAAGTAGGTTTCTGAAAGTTATATTTGTTGAGACTTTTCAGGAGCTGCACAGATACCGGCAGAACAGGGAACGATCGTCTACAGGTTCACCCACAAAATGGGAAGACTGATTTCTTTAGTGACCAACCCCGTCTGGCCTCTGCGTAGATTCCTTGCCATTTTGCCTAATTAGATTGTAAACTCCTCAAGGCCAGACTGCTGTATATTTGTGCCATGAACAGCACACCAATGTGGCCCTTACAGAAATTCTGTCAAATTGTTATCAGTCTTTTCAGTCGTTGTTTATAAACCATGTTAAGCCCTGTCTAATGAGTGGAAATAGCATTCCCTATCTTGAGTCTGAAAAAAATCTTTGATGCTAGATCTGCCTATTATTTTAATATGCAGCATAGATGAATTCTCTGCCACTAGAGCTTGGGGGTGATGGAGAGGGAGGAGATAAATAAAAATGTAGTGCATTTTACAGAGGAGTCTTGATAAATTGAAAATGTGTCATAGCATTAAGGGACTACTCAAATACCTACTTTAGTGTTTCTATTTTCAATAGCTTAATAATTCAAATTTATGCTGCAGAGAGGAACATGAACATATTTTGAAATATTGACATTTACAATCTGTTGGACATAATAAAATGAATTTCATAATCACGTAAATCAGAAGGTTTTTGGTTTCAGCTCTTGGAAATCACAAATGCCTTTACTATAGGGAGTTGGTTTAAGCACAGATGTAGCTTTACGCAATAAACAAGTGATTATAATGAAGGCAAATATTTTCCTAGTTTCTACATCTCGATTCTTTGGCTATAAACACCCTTATCAATTATTTTCTTGGAACATTAATAGTGAACAAAATCTGTTGATGAAAACCACGGCTGCCATGATCACACAGAGTTAAAATGTTCCTTGTGGAATAGATTGCATTGGGCAGAAGGAGATAGAGGTCTGCCTGCAGTACTTTTTCTGCTCACCATTCTGGTATGTGAGTAGAATCATAGAGTAGTTTGGGTTGGAAGGGACCTTAGAAATAATCCAGTTCCAACCCCCCTGCCATGGGCAGGATTACCTTCCACTAGATCAGGTTGCTCAAAGTCTCATCCAGCCTGGCCTTGAACACCCCCAGGGATGAGACATCCACAACTACTCTGGGCAACCTGTTACAGGGCGTCATCACCCTCACAGTAAAAAATTTCTTCCTAAAATCTAATGTCAATCTCTCTTTCCACTTAAAACCATTACCCTTTGTCCCATCTCTACACTCCCTGATAAAGTCTTTCATTTTCCTATAGGTTAAATAAAATAGGCAGTGTTTTTGTATTTTATGTCAGGGGAAGGAGAGGATTGGATTGGTCAGGTCTTTTTATTGGCATTTCCGTTTCTTAAATTAAGCTCTCTCTGGGTTATCAGCCAAGTGGCCAGTGCCAGATTCTCAAATGATGTACTTTAGTAATAAAGCATTTACAACTCTATGAGGTGTCTCTGCCTGTAAGGATTAGTAGAGAATTATATAGTGGATAACTGTGCCCCAGGGACACAATTTAGATAAATAAACATTCCGCTGTTGCTGTCAATAGTGATTTTAAACTAACTTCACTTTCAAGAGTGAGACGATGTACTGAAAAACAACTGATCCTGCAGACTGCCATGAGAGAGGTTTTCTTTATCAGTCATAGATGATGTCCACAGCATTATTTTAACCTTCTTCAAGTCTGTCATATAGTTTTTATGAAATACTAGTTTCTAAAAGCTACAGAACAAACTTTTGGGGCAACTTTTCATATTTGAACTCCATGTGTGTCACATGATTTGTCACTGCTTCATAGATACTCATCTGTGGAACAAAATGACGAGTCAAAACTTTGTTCATTGAAAGTGGCTAAAGCTTGTTCAATGGTTTCAATGTTTTGGGCATCTAATCTGTGAGGTAGAAGAGCTATATAAATCTTTAAAAGATTTTATCATCAGGCAGAACAGTTTGGGGTTTTATTTGAGGAGGGATTGGAAGTGTGTTAAGCTTTTATTTCAGCATTGTATATGAAGAATATGCCTTCCAAATCTACACAGGAAGACTGAAGTCAGATAAAGGGTGTGTTTGTGCTCAGATAATGTACTGTCGAAGAGATTACGAAGTATCTCAACCCACTGCTAGATTCCACTGATTGTTTATACTTTAGCAGTAAAAGCACCCGTACCCGTATACTTCACATATTTTTACGTAAAACCACATCTCTTAAAAAGCTTGTAGGAATCTTGTCTGATGTAACTTCCTACTAGCAAAATTATGGCAGAACTGAGAAGTTTTGGCTGATGTTTTGATAAGTATGTGGACTCCAATGATAAACTTTTTATCAGTGTTTTAGTTTCTTAAGTTCCTGTAAAAGGATGGATGATTGAACACATGCTATCTTAAGTCTGTGCAACTGGTAAGCAGACCATAACTATTTAATGAAAAACAGCTGGTTTGATGGCTAAAATTATGTAACTCAATTAGGTGTACTGTGTGGCCATGCTTAAAGACACACAAAATAATATATACGAGATTTAAAAAACAAAAAAAAGTGACTTTTGTCTTCTGGCATACCACAGCTGCTACAAATTGTAGCTGCAGTTTCTCCTCCCATTCAGAAATGTGGTTAATTTTTTATCTTGGTCCATATTTGAGAAAAGTGGATGGATATTTGTCTTTATAAGGCAACAGTAATATGAGATGAATCAGAACTCCTTTATTGTGCTAATTACTGCTAATTAATAACAGGAGAAACTGGGAAAAGATGTAAAACCAAAGTGCTCAAAAGGAAAACATACAATTAATGAGGAGTTTTCAGTGGTTCCAACAGCTGGTAGTATCTAATGTAGTTTTAAGCAACACTTAGTGCTGTTTGTGTAGCCTGTATTTTGCTTTGTTAATTTCGTATTTTTGTTTTTTTAAGGAACATTACCATATGCAGATGTTTGCATATTCTTGACATATGTAGTCCCTTGTTGGTAATGAAATTGTGTATTTTAACAGTTTAACATAAGGTTTGTTATTACTTAATTTGTATTTAGTCTTATAATCTATCATGAGTATCATTTCTAAAATTAATTCCCCTAATTGAGTTTCCCATTGTGGTAAATATTTGTGCAGCCTTTTATTTTGATGAAAAATATTATGCCAGCTGTGTTCTGCTGCCAAAATGAAGGCATGAAACTAGGGAAAATCAAGACAGAATTTAATAAGTCTGTTGCTAAAACTGCAAGTCTTTGCTGTCCTTTTCCTTGCTTTTTATTTATTTGTTTTTTTTCATATACCTTTGGGATCATCTGAAGTTCAAGCGTACTCCTTACTGCCTTGCTGTAGGCTTCATTATTCTGTTTAGTGACATTTTTTTCTACAGGCAATTCTGTTATCAGGGCTCTGAGCTGTTGATGGCAGATTATCTTTGCATAGCCTTTGAATATTTTAGAAGGATGGTTTTGTATGTTTTGATTTTTTTAAAAAAGAAAGGGATAACGCTGAGTTATAGTATCCAATTACTGTAGTTTAAACCTGATCGTTCTGATAAAAATGCAGTCGTCTTGTGTAACAACGTTGAGTCATCTGAATAAGTCCTTCAGTCACTACAAAGAGAGGGTTCAGTTAGAAGTGGAATTTTTAATCTTTTTGCTGTGTTTTTACAACAAAACAGCAGGCTTAACTAACCACGGTAACTTCATCTCAGCTACCTTTCACCTCTGTTAAGATGAAATGTCTACCTTTTATCACAATGTGCTCTGTTTCTGGTGTGTGAGGTGGCTGTTTCCTCACCATGTTCTCGCTGAGCCTTACAAAGAAGAGACGATGCAGAGGAAAACCCGTGTTCTCTGTGTGTACATATATATATTCACATATATATGCACACACATAAATTTTTTTAAAAAACCCTCATTCCAGTGTGCCACTTGAAGGTATTGCTTTCTTGTAGCAATGAACTATCACTTTTTTAATTATTTGATTGATTGTGACTTCTGTTTCTGGAGAATTACAAGGAGAGAATGAGAGAGAGGGTAAAGTATCTTGTCATTCAAACTAGAAAGCACCGCAGAAGCCGTTCAAGACAAGTGCCTTGACTTACTTTGTAGCAGATAATATTGCTACTGTGCTGATATTTAGCTTGAAATGCTCTCTGTTTTTAGGAATAATGACACCTTGAAATGAAGATTTTAAATGTATTGTTGTCTGTGTTTCTGGTACATAATGTTGGCTCATTAGGTTATTTTAGTGACGCTAGTGGGCAAATTGCATATAGAATTCGGTCATCTTGATGTAGCAGTGTATAGCCACAAGTTAAATTCAGCTGCTTCTCTGAAGGTTCAATTTTAGACATTGTGGATTCTTACTTAAAACCAGTGGGACTACTTATCAACGTGTAATGTGAAGTGTGGATACAGTCTTTGCAGATGATGTTTTTAACTTGGGAATACTTTCAAAAAATATTCCTAATACTTTGAGACCATTGTCACCCGTAGTCAGTCATTCTTGGTGTTTAAAGTATGGGTTTGTATCTCAATCTTGGCTTTTCTTTTTTTAAAAAAAAAATTAAGTAACAAGCACATTATCACAAGAGTGACGTAATGTGTAAAACATGCTTAAAATGCAGGTGGATGTAGAGTATAGGGGTGACTGGTAGACAATACATGGAAGAACGGAAAATGGCTAGGATTTAAAAAGGGGAGGAGTGGGGATTTTAAGGTAGGAGAAAACTAGCCTTTTTTTTTTTTCTTTTGAAAAAAGTAATTATACTTGTCATATACTCATCAGTACTTATATATTTTCCATTTGTTGCTCTTTCATTACCCTTCCATTTCCTCTATCTGTAGTGTTGCAATTTTTAGATCACCACATGCACTCATAAAGGTATGCACTATATTGCTGCCTTCTCATCTTACCTGTTTCACGTAAATGGAAGTGACATGCATTTAAAATGCCATATATAATGTTCATAGTTCTATTAGAAACTATAAATAACACTGTAGCAAATAGACTTTATTTTTAATACGCTTAGCGGGAAATATAGATGACTTGGGAAAAAAGGCCATAGAAAGAAATGTTGGAAAAATGCATACAACATTAAAGAAAAGAAAGTTAATTCTTCATATTTACTTGGATCGTATTAGTGTGTATTTTTTTATGATCAATCATGTTGCAAGGATCCGGCTGTCCAAAACACATTACAATGTTAGATTAATTAACCTTATTAAAAAATGCAATCCTGAGTGTATAAAGTTGCAGTATTAGGGATAATTATTGTTTAATCAGATATCTGATCTACTCTCTGCTACTAACAGCTCAATTTCTGTGACAGCTTTTCTCATCTTTTAATACTATCTGTGCCATTTCTTGTCATATTTATGGTTATCATTAGAAACATCTAAACATTTAGTCTGTGTTTTGAAGTAACGTGCTGTTTGTCCAAATATACTATAATTTACTATAATTTACTATAATGTACTCAATGGACCATCCAGAATGCTACTTACTTCACTTAAATATTTAAAGAGCTAGTTGTCTGAAAAATTAGTGTAGGGACAGATGAGACAATATGAGAGCTTATGTTTTCTAGATAGCATGTAATTTGCTAAACTGCTAAATATTTTTGGTCCTTAGAGGTTAGCATGTTTTACGTCCCTTTTTCCCTTTCCTGTTTTTCTCCCTTCTCTTTTCAGCCTTGTGATTTAAATATTGAAGGTTACAATATTTTGTATTATAATATAGGTCTAAATTAGGGATATTACCAGTGGGTAACTGATGTTTTCTGTGACATTTGTGGTACAGAAAAGTGTTTTAAATGGACAGATCTCAGAAACATTTCTTCACTGTGTAAGATATTTTAGGATACAGTTCTTCCTGATGTACCCTGGAGACAGAAGTGAACAGTTTTTCAACACTAAATAATTTAAAGTCACAAAGTATTTAGGCAACTCAATAAACGCATCAGTAATCTTTGTTTTTCACTCTCTTTTGAAAGATTTGCCCTTGATGTATCAGAGTCACTTTGAAAAGATAGGAATGCGAACTTCAGTCTTTTAGTGTAGCTGTAGAACTGAGGAAAACTTTGTCCATGTTTGATGTCTTAGAACTACTTGGGCTGAAACAAAAAAGTTAGTAGTTAATGCTCTATATCTTCAGCAGAATTATAAGATGAAAATGAAGTGTTTGATATCCTAGAACTTTAGAACTTTGTAAGAAAAAATCAGTGTTAGAATGTTTTAGTAGTGCAAAGGAAGCTACCTTGTTATTGTAACAAATTATTTTTAAGTTCCGAGAACTTTTGTGTGTCAGGTAGACAGCGAATAGCTATTTCACTTGTGAAAGCCCTCCTAGTGTGATAGCCAAACTTTTAAAAGGAAGCTGCTTCTCATTTAGAAGCAAGTTGGTTCACATTTATAGCAACCTTCCTTCAACAGTCAGACCTTTTACCTTGTACTTTTTTACCATGAAAACTGCAAGCAGTAATTATCTGTAAAAGAATCTGTCATCAACTGAAGTCAGTTTAAGTCCTGGCAGAAGCTGCAGGTTTTAAAATTAGATGGACAGTTCTCCTGAGATAGGGTTGTCGGGGGCCTGCCTGATGAGGTGTGGGGTTTTGTTTTTCTTAGGTCAAACACTTATGCAGAGGAAATATTACAGTACTTGTCAGCAAATGTCTTCACTCGGTAAATTAATTTAGAATCATCTTTCAGGGCGCTTTCCTGTGGGAGAGAAGATTAGATGCTGTAAATTCAGATATAAATATTGCATTTTCATAGGTGAGTGAGGGTAATTTATATTAGGGAAGCACTAGACATACCCATTCTTTAAAAATATGTGTATGTGATTAATATATAGATATATATAAATTGAGAAGAGGAAACTTAAAACATTTTTGGTTGTTTAAAGAACACAGATAAGATCCTCTGAACTGATCAGTGAGTGTACTTGTGTGGAGTTACATCCTTTTAGGAACTTACACCTAATTCGTTTCTCAACATCTGTGTGCTCTCTTGTTTTATTTGCATTTGATTGACTATGAGAGGTAAGAAAAGTTTCTGGGAAGATTATATTCATTGTGTTCCTGCATTGTTCTACAATGTGGTCTCCTTCACAGATAGTTTGTCTCTTGCTTTTAAATCCTCGATTTCTTGTGGGGGAAAAAAAAAGCGCTGTTTTGTTTTGTTTTTTCCAGATAGAGATGACAGATGTTGAAAATGAAGAAAAAAGGTATGATCTCTTCCTAGGACTTCTGGAGTCTAGTCACAGGCAATCTGAGTTTCAGCACTTGGTTTTACTCCTTCAAGCTTGGCCACCGATGGACATGAGTAGTGGGTGAGCATTTCTTCAAACAGTCATGACAAAATTATTCTAAAATTTCTTGCTTGATAATATCATTTAGTTTTCAGTCAATGAATTCAAACACGACAGAGTAGTATGACCTTTGGAAAGGGTCATACTGGGAAAAATAAATGGTTTATTTAAAGCAGAATTGGATCAGCTTCTTGTAAAAACTGTGTATACATATGTAGTATGCATCACGAAGAAGGCAGAAAATAATTTTTTTACCTGTACTGTTGCATAGGAGGGTTTTCTGTCTACTTAAATTCAAAGTTACGTATTTTGATCTTATTTTTGGCACTATGTACAAAATCCATAAAAAGGAATAGCAAGTTCTGATTTTTCTTTCCATTCCAAGTTACACTTTGCAGAAAAAACTTTGAAAGTGAACATTCAGATACCTGTAACATACAGTCTGCAGGAAGTCTGTGATGGTAGTGGTAGCAGGCAATGCTGCTTCTCTTTTCTAGACCCACTACCTATTATTTTTCTCTCTGAATAAAGTATTCAAAAGTGAAGTATATACAAAAGGTCAGAGATATCCTAGCCCAACAATTTAAGATGAAAATAATATCTTACAACTTCAGCATTGCACCCGTCAGAATAGGCATTTACTGAAAATGTTAATTTGGAACATCCTACCTATATTAATTTTTTACCAGTTTTTTGTGTTTTATCTATGACTTCCTGAGAAGAGTTAACGTTAAAAATTCTAACTGTTCTATTCCGTAACATGTTCATTTCTAAAATATAAGAATTCATACAATCTCATGTTATGGAGCAAAAGTCATATCTCTCAATGAGAACAATAATATTATTAAATTTTTGACTAGCAAGTACAACGTGTCATGTTTTAGCTGATGGCAGTTAGGTTAGAGACATTAAATGTTGCCTCCATTGGATTACTTTTGGGTGTTGATTACACCTGTTTTAACTTGGAGACTACACTCCCCAAATTGTTTACATACATTAATTTGTCAGAGAAGATAAGGCTTATCTTTTTATGAAAAGGAACTCTTGCACACTGATAGAGAACTGGTCCATTTGAAGGTAGTCTTTACAGGTTGCTCACCGTCAAAGTTAGTTTGCAATTTCTGCATGAGAATTAACATCAATTCGTTATGACAGTGTTATGAGCCAACAGTTGTCTTCAGTGCATTGAAAAGTACAAGGACTCCTGTGTGATCAATCACAATTATTCAACTTCCCTTCTTAGTTTTTATTTTAATTGTAATTGAAAATTGAATGCCTCACAGTGATCTGTGACAGGGAAGTGTCAAACTTTGTTTAAGGTAGTGTTTAGATTAAAAAAATAATAACGCTTTAAACTTATGGAACAAAGAGTCAAGTGAAACACTGCTGCAATTAGCAACATTATTCTTCCCTGAGTTGAACAGAAAAACTAAAGATTTTGTGAAAGGAGAACACTTCTTAGATATAGACAGTTCTTAGAAGTGTTTTGCCTGGGGAGGAGACAATTGAAAGAAGTGATAGAGATATATTTCTCCTTCTGCCTCCTTTCCCAATTTTTTCTTGGTTCTTTTCTCAGTAGGAATGTTACATCTCTGGTTTCTTCTTCCATTTATTTATTTATTTATTTATTTGAGTAAGTCAATGCTGGTTCAGTTTTCTGTTCCCTGCTAAGAGTATTGAAGTGGTTCATTTTTACTCCCTGGAGTCCTTCTATGTTTGTATTCCTATTGCTTTCCCTTTATTATGGCTTTGTTTCTGTTACTAATTGTAATTGCAGGACTGATTAAGTACTTGAAATCCTATGTCAGCAGAATACTCCTTGTGCTTAGAAGTGCTTCTTTTTAGCTTATTTCTGATACTTTAAAAAAAAAATACGTGGTATTTTAATAGTAGACAGCATGATCATAGTTATGAGTCCTTTTTTGTATTATGTTTTACTCCTTAATTGCATTATCTTACTCAAATATATTTTGACATTCTGGGGGTTTTGGTTGGGTCCTTTTGGTTTTTGTTCTGTTTTTTAACAAGTCTAAAGGACAGACATTAAGTACTTCTAAGGCCTTAATCTAAGTTTAAATTACATGTGCCATGTAATTGCACATTTTAGATCAAGCTAAAATGTGTATTTCTTTTGCTTACAGAAATAATATATTTAGTGTGCAGAAAGATTCTCAAATTTTGACTTTTTATAGTCAATGTGTGTCATTAAAATGAATTTGAGTTAACGACAAACATGTCTTAACAGCTACTGGAGCTCCTGAAATTAGGTTCTGTCCTCATTCCACCCTCAATCCCACTACCTCAAGTATGATTCGTTTTAGTATCTCTTAGTAGCTCTCTTTAGTATCTCTTTATAGAAGACAGGATTACTTTCATAAATATTAATATGAAGTGGATGGATTTTTTCAGCTGTCTCGTTTTATAGTGTTATGGGAATAGTTTACATTTCTCTTTTGTTATTTCTAATTTTATTAATTTGTGTTATTTGACTTTGTAAACCCTTGAATTATCCATGCCAGCTAGGAAGCAGAGGCTGTGCTGTAAGCAGGAAATCCAGCAACAATCAAAAAAACATACACCCATCTCTGCATCTTTGGAAAGAAGACTGCGTGCATGCTCTGCTCTGCTCCTAGGTTTTCTCCTCTTCTTCCATTGCTCATCCTTCCTCTGTTGCATACTTGCATGTTAACAGCATTCAGTTATGCTTGCAAGCCTAGGTTATTTCTGTATATTTTCCTGAAATTGCTGGGTTGGAATAAGCAGGAACTGTTTTGTTAGTGATATTTTCAACAATCTCATGTTAAAGTAATTTGTAGTAAGAAATTCTTGTCCACAGAGGAAAACTGGAAGCAGTTAAGACAGTTGTTTAGCCATAGCTATTAGGATTTTTGTTTAATCTTCTCTTATTTGTCCCTGCTCTGCTTTAGAAAAGGGCTTTTGTTGCTAACCCATTGCTTACTGCCAATGTAAAGGCACGTGCAGGAACTGAGGAGTTGAAGTCTGAGTCATCTGAGTACTTAGAATTTTGCTTTTCAACCAAACAGTAAATATAAAATACTCATAATTGAAAACAAAACTACAAAATACAATTTACATTATATGAAGGCTCAAAAGGAAGAACTGAAAGAACAGAAGTTTGAGTTTTTTTCTACAGGCTTTTCTCTTTTTTTAAAGAATTTTTTGACCGCTCTGTTAATAAGTCTGCAACTTTTAATGTTGTTTTGAGTTTTATTTTAAAACACTTGAGCTAGAGTAGTGCTCATTGTTCACTCTCAAATATGATTCTTTTCATATTGTAATATGCCATGTTGACTGTGGGGAAACAGAGGAGGTAGCTTGGTTGTTTCAGTCAGCACTCAAAACCATATACTTTTTAAAATTTTATTTTCACACTCCTGTTATGCATGCATGCTGTTTGTGTAGCTGTCTCATATTCAGATACCGTTGTAAGCACTTCATAAAGGTGTTTTTACAAAAATTGATTGACAGTACCTGAAGCTCTGCAGTTCCTTTGGAACTTGTTGCCTACATTCAAAAGGCGTTTTTTGCATTTATTTAAAACATTGATAAGGTGTTTTGGAACTCAAGAAAACCAGCGTTTAGGTACTCAATGGCTTAGTGCACCATTCTGTTTTTAACTTAATCCAAAATTTTCCTCTTTTGGCTCTAGGGAAAAAAAAATTGTTCATGCTGAGTTTGTGAAATACTTTTTTCATGTTTAGGAATAACTTTTTAACCTATAGTTGAACTAAGGTAAAATTCAGGAGAGAAGAAAAATTCTACCTGTACGTGTCAGAATTTTAGAATCTTGTTTTTATTTAGAGATGGCAGATATTTATTAATAGAACACACAAGCATTTGAGGAAATTATAAGGAGTTGTGTCAAGAGACGTTTTATATCTGTAAAGTATATATATACTTTACAGCTATATAAATATAGCTGATATTTTACTTAAACTGGCACTTGGCAAGCCTTGATGACGTTGCATCTTTCAGTTTATTTCTACCTTCTGTCTATTGTAGTGTGACTTTTGTTTTCCTTTTCTAATGGGAAATTCTTTTAGGTTTTCTTAATATACTCTAGAGGCAGCAGCTCTAAAAATGGAAATTCTTTATGACTGTGCATGTCTCTGAGCAAAGGATGGATCACATAGCAGGCGCTGTCAGTTTAACTAGTGGCAAAGATGGGGTTACAGGGGACTTTTTCTTCTCCTAAATTTACAGGGCATCCATAGATTAAGTGCATCATGTTCTACTTGTTGAATAAGTTGGCGTCTTTGGGTTCAACCCATCAGGTTGGAAGGAGAGGAGAAGCTTTGCTGTTCCCAGCTAGATTCTGTGCGCAGTGACTGTGACTGATGGAAAGGCTCAATTAAGCTGTCAGAAAGAATAAAGATGATGACTTCTATTTAGTTTGCCTTCCTAACATCTCTGTCTCATTTTCATGTTAAGATATAATGTTGGCTTCATGTGGAGCTTGTTTTGTTTACAAAATGTACTTCTGAAAGTGGAAGCAGGAGAAAGCTTTTATATGTGAAGTAGTAGATATTGGTGCTTGACCTCTCCACTGAGTTGTCAGACCTATTCCTTGGTATATGTCAATCCACCAGACTCTCTTAATGGACTGCATTTATAGTGATGTTAATGTGTTACTTTCAACAATTGCTGCTAAATAACAGCTTTGAAAAGCAGGACCTTGACAGCACTTCACTGCTCCTTACCGCATTTCCTAGATGAGTATCTTAATTTACACTAAATTGTAAGACCAGCCTGCCAGATTTGGTCTTGCTGTGGTTTTTTTCTTTTTTTTTCAAGCTAAAATGCAAAGTTTCCCATATCTGTGAGATGCTGATTACAGGCCAAAAAAATTCATGGGGTGATTTTTAAACTGCCTTTTGTGCCTTCCTAAGTTTATGCTCAAATGAACATAGTTATGTTACTGTGGCTCAATATAATCATGGTCTGAGCTATGATTGTGCGTGATTTTAGCCCATTGTAGATGGGAATTGAAATGCATTAACTTAATTCATGTTAGGAAAATGGCAGTGTGGATGTATTCCAGAGTTACGCTTGATGCTATCACTTAAAAGCTCCGCTGTGCTACCCATTTCTGTCGGTACATCCAGTCCTAGCACGTACACCTACAAAAGTAGCTAAGCATCTCCATGAGTAAGCAAATACAGCTGTAGGCTGAGAAATGTTCCAGCAACAAAACTTTATAGTAAATATTGCCTTTGCCATCGTGCATGATAAAACTTACTTTTATCTACTGTCTGCATCGATTTAAAATCTGTGTAATGGTGACACTTCGTGAAGTTGTGTGGAATGAAAAGAACAGTTTACATATTTAAAAACAAATGTATCTACTAATACACAAGAACAGATGTGTGTACTTTCACTCTCCTACCCTGTTTGAGCTACAAAAAAGTTTATTTTTGTTTATACTCAGACATGAAAATTAAAGTATTAACCTTGGAAATATTTTTCTGTACTGAGAAACAAGAGACAGGTTATTGAGAGACAGATGCTGTTAGACTGTGATCAAACCAAAGAAAATTAGGAATGTTGGATTCTTGTCACCCCTTCCTCGATATCATTCTGCTTGGGAGGAGCTGTTCTGATGATTTTCCAGTTTGATCAATCTTTATCTGGTGCATGATTCCTCAGGGATTGTAACAGCATGTCATAATTCAAAATACTTGAAGGTTCTTTGTTGCATTAAGGTTCGTTCTTTGTTGCATTAAGGTTCGTTCTTTGTTGCATTAAGGTTCGTTCTTTGTTGCTCTAGCTTTCATGAGATTGTATTTTAATTCACCAAAAAAAGAAAATGAAAAAACAACTGCCTACAGAAAAGTGTGGTGGTGTGTAGGTATTTATATTCTGTATACATATCTGTTTTTTCTGGACAGATCGTGCACAGACGGTAATCCTTGGGTGAAACTGGGAACTGTTATGCTGCAGAGATGCTCACCTGAGGAAAAGGAGAACACAGGAAATGAAATTTTGAAAATCTGCCGTTCTTTGTATGAGACGAAGCACATGCTCCCTGTCAAGGTGAGTTTTGATTTTGTGTGTCATGGGTATGAGTCCTATTTTGGGGCCCTAGCTACAAGAAAGTTGTTACCATACTAGATTAAGTCCAAAGGAGAACTAACAAGTTGATTAGGAAGCTGGGCACAATAAATGCAGTAAGACTGAAAGAATTGGATTTGTTCTGTCTTTAAAAGAGATCATATCACTGTCTTTAAATATGTGGATGAGGAAATACGTAGAGAAGATGGAGCCAAACTCTTCTTAGATATGCTCAGTGATAGGACAAAAGACAATAGAAACAAGTTACATCATAAAAACTACATACAAAGAGAATATTTTTCACTGTAAGTGGTGAAACATTAGAATAAGTGGATGCGTAGAAGAGACATGGAGTCTCTGTCCTTGGAGTTATCCAAAACTTGACTGGATCACATCATGGGCAATTTGATCTTGTTGGACTTGCTTTGAGTGGGGGGGGCTAGTTGGATTATCTGACCTTTAGAGGTCTGTTCTAGTGTAAATTATTCTTTATATGATTTCTAGAAAGACTTTAATAGTGCATCAACATTGACATTAGTGTGCCAAATTAAATAATCTGTAATTTTCTTACTAGTAAATGCATAAAGATTTAGTGAGGAATCCTTGAAAAGATATGTTTGTGACAAAAAACGCTAAGATGGAAGTAATTGCTTTGTAAGAACTATGACGTTCTTTCTTACTTAACTACATATGCATACTTAAGTACAAGTGTTTCCTAAGTATAAAATTATCTGTGTTTTGTATGTAAACATTGTGTACTAATGAAGACACATTTGAGAAGTACTTAATAAACTTCACACAACTTTAGAGTATTTGTACTTATTTTTAGTAGACTGATTAATCCCTTATCACCTTCACGCAATCAGTCTGTTATAAGAAACAGCTGATGTTCAGACTAGATGCAGAATAGAAACAACACATTCTGTTTAAAATACAGTGAGCTGGAGTGTGTTTTTTTTTAAAATAGTCAGACTGACTTAAGTCAATTTTGAAATCTATATAAAGCATGATTCCAGAAGGTGTCATTAAGCTGAAATTATAAATACATCTATTAATTCATTCCAGATCCACCAAAACTCTTGGTGGAAGGCAGGCCCTATCCCTGGGACCAGTGTAGGTATGTGTAGCTTTTCTTTACAAGGCATTGAATGGCACATCATAGCTTGTAAACTCATCATCTCAATCATACACAGGAGTTGTCAAACTTTGTCAAAGTAGAATTTTCTAGCTCACCTCAGTGAACCAGGAAGACACATCCCACTGAAGGTACTGTCATACAGCAGTCGGTGTACCAAGCGTTTCAAGAGTTTGTCATCGTGTGCTCAGTTCTCTAAATTGAGTAAACTTTTTCCTGAAATACATAACAAGTCCTTGTTTGCAGTTTTGGTATTGGTTGGCAGCTTTGATTGAAGGTGCATTCTTTTGATGGTACAGAGTGTTTGGAAGAGCGATCTGTGTAGATGTGAATATACATAATATGAAAATGTTCTGTCCCTCATTCATAAAATACTTCTACCAATGTAAAATACCTTTTTTGTGACTAGAATGCTGCACAGCAAAAGGAGTTGCACTAAAATGTGTAATTGTACAGTTACCTACAAACACAGGCTATATTGCTTTAAGCCTGTACTTGGGAAGAGGGGGAATGACAAAGATAAATTTAAAGTAACTTATTTGTATGCATGCCTATGGTACTTAAGTGCACAAATTAGAGAGCTGAGATTGAGTGGCTGAATAAGATGAAAATCTGATTACTGGCAATTAACCTGTTTAGATGACTTCACATTTCAATAAATACACTGACTAAGAAGACAGACTGAGAATGATGGAATTGTAAAAACTGAGAGATCAGTTTTTCACCATGAATAACATTTGCTATTCTGAAGTCCAGAGGTTGTGATGGAAAAAACATTTAGCTTCAAGTCTTTTGATGATCTAGAAGTTAGAAAAACTGTTTCTTCGAACGCAATCAGAAAAGTTTCTCTTTTCCTTTATTCCACCTCCTGCTAGTCTTTGTAGCTTTTACAGCCAAGTTCTTTTTTAATAGTTTTTTTGGGGGGGAAATGCATAGCTTTAATCTTTGTGTCTCTGTGTGTGTGTGTGGGGGGGGGGGGGGGGAGGGGGGTGTCAGTATTTACATTTTTCAGTGAACAGAATTTTCTGTTCCTCTTAGTTGAAATAAGGATTGTTTTATTTGCTTGTAATGCTCTTGTATTTGGACTGTCTGATATCTCCTGCACTGCCTGATTAATCTCTTTAGAAAGGGACAAATTCTTCTCCCCCCATTAAGTGTTGAAGTGTTAACTCCTATGAATAGCTCATGTTTTTCCATCAAGCTGTGTGTCATGTTGCAGTTAATGTAAACACCTAAATGGGAGAATGCATCTAGTCTCTTATCTGTAATCACCCTGGGCTCCTAATGGCTGCTAGATGCTTATCTTCTAGAATAATGTAGCAGCCAGTTGATCTCCCTTTTTCTATTTCTGTACCTAGTTCTTTGTATATGAATTTACATTGTATGTTTGTCTCCATTTGCAGTTGCCTCTGATCATTTTGTTCACATAATTTTGAATTTAAATGCTGCCCTGTGGTCTGCTTTCAGCCTCTCTAGGCATAATACTGTTTGTACTCATTTTCCAGCCCTTCAAACCATCTGTGAAAGTACTGAATAATACCAGACACAGAACAGACTTGTATGAAATCAGTTTTATATGCCTTGCTGGTGTTACAGTGAGCTATTGATAGTTGTATAACTAAATAGAAAACAAAATTTGTCTTACAAAAGTTTCAGCTAAATCATGGTATTGCAGATTTTGATTTAGGCAGGCAGACACTTAAATGCTTTCAAGTGCTTATTGAAGAAAAGAAAGCCACTTGTGTTGCTCTGAGAAACGCTGCGAGTGGTGGCTTGCTGCTTACGATTAGATTTCCGATTGCTATCCGGAGCAGCAGTGCAGTCATTTGTGGCAGACGTATAAGGAGGTGTTTGTACTATTTGGACAGTCTGTTTGGCAAGTTGTCCAGTCCCTTCCCATGGGAAAACGGATGACAGCCACTCCAAGGGTTTGCAGGTTGGACCATGCTGTTCTACACCCTGTTTCCCTGGCGTGTCTGGCAGTGTTTCACATCCCATTTTCAAAGTGTTGCTAAACTTAAAATATGCTGTAGTGATGGCCTTAACTATGAAACTCTTTGCAGGAGCCTTTAGAAGCGTATTTCTCTACAGTGTTTTTGGTTGCTTTTTTCATTGTGTGTTTTGATGATTTTCATGGACTGGGAGAGTCTGATAGGTCCATCATACATTTCCCTTTGTGTGCCTGCTTTCTTCCATGTCTGAAAATAGACTGTATTTCTCTTTTCCAGTCTTCTGTAACTTGTTGTGTTCTCAAGGGTGATGTCTCTTAGCTTATTATTTCTTTAGTTGTTTTGAGGTGAATTTCTCAGCCCTAGAAATATCTTTTTATTTATTCGAGTCTGAATTTTCAGTGCTGGTCTGACCCTTATTATCATCAACTGTTAATTGTTCATTCGCTTGAGATCTTTTAATAAACATCAAAGCAAAAAAGATACTTAACACTTTGCTTTTCTTGGCTTTTTGTTACTGACTTATATATTAGTATGTCATTAATCATAACGTATCATAAGTGTACCAGGAAAACAGAGGCAGTGCAGCCTTAATTTATAAGAGAGATCAATTGAAGAAGAATGAATAAGTTCCCTTCTCCCTAAGCCACTAGTGAGACTGGCATTAAAATGAAAACATGCCATTAGCTGAGCTGCATTTTGAGAGGATATTGAAAAATGAGAGGCAAAAGATAAAACCTGCAAAAATTTTTGCGTGGATGAAAATACCTTGAAGTGAAAGACTGAGGGAGTGCAGTGTATCAGCTTTTCGGAAATCAAGAGGTGATTGATTTTACTCTACAGATAGTTTCAGATGGAACAGAAGCTAATAATCCTCTCTTTTGATTTACCAAGAAAAGAGTAAGAAGAACCAGTGGAATTTATAACATTTAGAATTTTAGCATGACTTTTTGACAATAAATAAAATTAATTTTTTCAAGAGAGGTGATAGATTTTGTAGGATATGTCTGCTTCACTCGTTATCATGTGTGAAGTTACTCAAGTAATTTGATTGGTACCAACCTGAAATCTGATGACCTTTGGCTTCAAAATCTCTGAGTATAAGATAAACAGAAGTTAACTGGATAGCTAAGCATGTGTTTTCTTATGTGGAGGCCTTTATTTCCTCTGTGCTGAACAAAGCAGATTATGTTAGAACATGTCCCATTAGAATGTGTAACCAATACTGAAGTATATGTTGAAGCACCTAAGAAGAAAACAAGGTGCTGGTGTATCATCTGAATTAAATGTTATTTCTTTGAAAGTAGCAATGTTAATATCTGTATTATTGCACTTGTTTGCTGAGAGATAGTTTTTCTTTATTTTGAAGCGACTTATTGAGACAGCAAACTTTGATTCAACTTTTGCATCTTTTATCTGCCTGCCCTGTTACTTTAAAAATGTGCAGAATGTAGTTATGTGTTACAATTTGCTTAGTTTCCTTTTTTTCCTTCTGCAACCCCAAACTGTGATTTGGGGTTCTTTTAGAGAGCCTTTTTATAGTTATTGGTTATTTCTTATGGAACAGCTTCTTTGAGTTTTGAGAGGCTTTCAGACAGAAAAAGTTGCCAAGCATGGTAAAACTGCTGATTTGTTCTTATGACTCTCAGAATTTATTTTCTGATCAGAAGTTGTGTTTATTGCTGTGGATGCACCTTTGCAAGAAAAGGAGGCTAATGTTGCATTCAGTAAGATTGCCGCTGTGGCAGGCGCACTGCTAAAAATAAATACAGCGGAATATGAAATTATCAGAAGTTTAATAAGTATCCAACTGATCATATCAAGCTTAATGTTTTTATTTAATCTTATTCCTTTATCTTATAACCTTCATTGAAAACATCATCAGTAGCAGTACAGAGTGCAATTTTAGAAGAACAGATCTGGGTAAGAGAACAAGCCTTGCCACAATGACTTGGAGCTGAGTGTGGTAGAATATATCCTTGTAGGTCATATTTCTTGAAGGTATAAAATTAGAAAATACTGAGTAACATGCAGCCAGATAGCTCCCTCTGCCAAGCAAGGCCAGGTGTCTGCAGTACGTTACAGCTGAGGCATTTATCATCTTATCATCTTATCATAGTATGGTTTGTGTTGGAAAGGACCTTAAAGATCATCCAGCACCCCTACTATGTACAGGGACACCTTCCAATAGATCAGGTTACTCAGAGCCTCATCCAGCCTGGCCTTGAACACCTCCAGGGATGGGGCATCCATGACTTCTTCTCTGGGCAACCTGTGCCAGTGCCTCACCACCCTCATAGTAAAAAATTTCTTCCCACTATCTAATCTACATATGCCCTCTTTCAGCTAAAAACCTTTAAGGTCCTTTCCAACCCAAGCCACTCTAGGATTCTGTGATTATAACAATTTGTTAGTTGAAATACTTTCTGATGTATCAATGAAAAAATCATTGCAATGTTGAGGAAAAACAAAACCACAAATTGCGTGAAGATTTCCTATTCATTTATTTATATATTTTTAACAAAACACCAAGGTAAAGATTTGGAAATGCTTAGTAAGTTTGTTTGTTTATAAGATATTTCTCTGGCGAGTTTCTTATTACAGAAGATTTATGAAGCTAAATATTTGCTATATTATTAAATAGGAGAAATTAATTGAATGATGGAAAGTCAATTTGTTAAGCTTTAATTGTGTACAGAAATTTGTATGAAATTTGAAAATACTTTTGTGACAGAACTTTATGATGTTGAACTCTGGATACTGTTATTTCCTCTTTATTTTTTTCCGCTTTTATGTTTGCATGGTTGAGTTACAGAAACGTCACAAATGTCTGTTAAATTTCTTCCTTTGCTTTGCAGTATTTCAGTAAGCACAAATACATTACTCCCACAGAGAGCTGTGATTGCTTTGTTGCTGCTTCAGTAAAACTCAGGCTTGTAATGGTGATTCAGTACCTGCCTTGTCTTAATGCAACAAACATTGCACTTATAACCATGTATTCCATATTTTTTAAAATTTATCCTTTCATATTTCCAAAGAGTTATTTCCAACAGGGAGTTCATTTATTTTAAAACTTTGTTTTCATTTTGCATTTGACATTGAAATTTCATAAATTTTAGTGTGAATGATGTTGTTAGTATCTCCAGAGATCTCACTGAATTTTACTTTTATTTTCAGAGTATAAAAGAATTATGTTTTCTGCTGCTTAACCAGTCCCTCCTGCTGCCGTCCCTGAAACTACTGGTAGAAAGCAAAGATCAAGATCTTCATGCTGTGGCACTGGAGCAGATAACAGCTGTTGCTAAGGTATGAGTAGTTGAATTAACCACCTTTCAAGTTTTGAGGTAATAAATTAGCTTTTTTATCTTCACATAGTAAGTAGAGGCTATGTAGACCTTCATCATCATTAAGATTTTCCTCAGCTATTGTGTCCACAGTGAGCAGTAACACAGGGCTAGTAAGATCTTTTATGTGTACTTGATGTGATTAAAACTCATAGTGCTTTCATAAAATTATCCAAGAGGTTATTTTAAGTCAGTGTGGTGGAACAGAAATAATTCTGTTATATAAAGTAGACCGTTATCTCCATGTTCGTATGCTAGCACTTTGGGGGGTTTTTTAAGTGATAATAGTACTTCAGGTGAGTTACCTTGTTTGGAACAAACTTGGCAGTCTGTACATATACACATGGAGAGCTGTTACATCGCTCGTTGTGCTGTAGAAAGGTTAGAATGCAAGATGGCATGTTTTGGGGATTTGCGTGACATTCTAAACAGGTTTTATTTGATACTGTAACAAAATTTCTGGACAAAAACCCTAAATACTGTCTTTTTTTTTTTTTTCTTTGGACAATAACTGAAAGACATTACTGTGTATTTCTCAATTGTGATATAAAGTTACATTACTTTTTCCTATGTATTTGCTTTTCAGTTAAGAAGGAACACCTAAAAGATAAAAACTAATCTCCTTGTCAAAAGCATTATTTTATCTTTTATCTTTTTTTTTTCCTGAAAACTGGGATGATTTTAAAACTTCTTCAAGCTCTTAATTGAACTTTTGTATGTGCAACCTGACTTTCTTGGATTTTCTTAGCTGTGGTCTGTGATCAGAAAAGAAGGGCGATACTCTCTGACTTTCATATGAAAGGGAATGGCTTTCCTATCTTGCTGAATTAACTGCACTGAATTTTTATTTGCAGAATTAGTATATTTAGGTAGGAAGTTATGCACCATATCTTAGGGAGTTCTTGGTTGTGAATTACGATATAGAATAATGATGGTAAATTTCCTATAAGCTACTTCAAATTTTGAAACTGCCTAAATGAGAACAGAAATGGAACTGTGTATATCTTTTTAAAATAAGCATCCACAAAATGCAAAAGCTTTAAAAATGTGATTTGTAGGAATACAAATTGACAATATAACTTTCTTTGAGACACACGAAGCAGGCAAACATTACGCTGTTTCTGCATGAGCCTCCTAGGGCAGGCCCTCTACTATAGTTACATTAATTGCACCATTTTTTTCAGATTCCTTGGTTGCAAAAAACTATGCATTCCTGTTTTTCCTTGTTTTCTATGAACATTTAAAATGGTTGAGTGGAAGATGACAGGGCATATGATATGTAATATTTGTATCAAAATTCCATAGTTAGCATCCACTATGAATTTGAAGCATTTCCTGGTTGAGTTTGGCATTCTAAGCAAAGAACTACATGTTTATATGAAGATGTTCCTCTTCCATTTTCCTTATACAAATAAACCAAAATTTTAGAAATGTTAACTACCAAAACAATAGTAGATTATCTTCAGTACATTGATAGTTTTCTTTTACCGTGTTTAATTTCGTATTTTGTGTCTGCAAAGCAAGGGGGATTTGTTACTGTTTTTAAACAAGATGATCAGAAAAAACAGGAAAAACAGAAAAACAATTGGGGATCCTAATATATGCGTGCACTTTCTCATCTGTATATTCTTGTTAACCTTTTAGAATTGACTTTTTCGTTAACAGATGAAAGCTGCTGTGTGACTAGCACTGAAACTTGCCAGCAGGAAATCGTGTCCAAGTGCATTTTATTTAACTGGTTTTAAAGCAGAATGCTGTGCAGTAGCACTTTCTGAATGATTGCTAATTGTCTTCCTCTCTTTACTGGCTTTTTCTTTCTACTATGCTACGGCCTTCAATTTTCTACACTCTAGGTTGATTACATTTTATTGAAGTTTTAGAGTTGGGAACCGTTACATCTTCTTACTAATATAAAGCACTTTGTACACCTGTACATTCCTAAAATAATGTTTCTCTTTGCCTTCTTATGCAGAAGGCAGCTTGATAGGCTCTTTCTAATTTTTTCCTTCTAAATTCAGTACTCATTTGAGCAATAGTTCTGTGAGAATGCCATGTAACCTAGATCAAAGCTAAGTTCTTTGAAAAATCTATTATTTCATGTTCAGTCAATGAAAATTTGAGTATTGACTTCATTACATCAAGTGTAGTTTATCCAGTACCTCCAATGTGACATTCTACTGCCAATGTTAGAAAAGCAAATAGTGCAGAAGAGTGCCATGCTCAATTTAAACGCAGTTATTATTTAGAGCTCTTAGTCCTTGCTTTATGATTTCTTATAATTACATTAGTGTTATACTAAGTGTTCATATATTGTTAAGCTATGTCAGTGATGTTTATTCAGTATGATTTTTATGCTTTTTTTTTTTTGCATTTTAAAAACAGTATTCAGACTGTTAATGTTGTTTGTAGAATTCTTAATGAGTTTTCATAGGAAGCCCATTTCTGCTTGCATTAAACAGGAAAAGGACAAATAACATCTGGCGAAGGGAAGTCATAGCTATTGATTCCCTAACAGTGCTAACACAGCTCACAAACATGGCTGTGAGAAAAATACAGCTCTTGCTTGCTGATACGATGTATTAGTTAGCTATTTGTTGTATGTTGCTGACAGCTTTATGGATGTTTACAGTTAAGGATGATGCTGAAGTGCTGATACTAGAAATCGTATAGCTTTTGCCTGTAATAAAACAACCAAGATTTTGTGTAAGCTTTTTTGAAATTGCAGACGTCTATTTTTATTGTGTATTTTCTAAACGGCCACTTGTCTTTTTCTGGATAACATAAATAACTGTTCTTCCTTTCTGTTGTGTGAATAATTTTAAAAATGAGTTTACTTAAATAAGCTTATTACTGCCAACAGTGCTCAGAGCTTGCCCTGGAGAGTGTTTTCGAGAATAGTTTCAGTATTGTTTATTCCTTGGCTAGCTTTCAAAGATTCAAACTGATTTTTATACTTCTGACTGAACAAGTAAATATTCTATTACCTGTTGGGAGTTATACTGTTAAAACAGCTATCAAACTAGAGTTAATATAATTAGTGGAAATGCTTGTGCAACCAAGGCTTTAATAGAAACTAGACGCAGAAAATGTTCTTAGTTGATCTGAAATAATACCGTGGCTTAGTTTACATATTATACTTTCAATGATGAAGTACTGAAAGTACCTTTACAACATGATTTATTGAAAATTGTAATATGAAAAATCATAAAGAATGCACGAAATAAGGGGATTTCCAGTTTTTCTGCAGGGTCTCATGCCAGTTATGGCTTCTCACTTGGTTTGGCTTACCTTTTAAGAGAACTCATTAAATTACGTGTGTATAAGCTAGCAGTGATTATGGTAAGACCTCTCACTCTAGTTTAGTTTCCTAGGGATTTTTGTGTCTCTGTTTTCTTCTCCACTTATTTGCCCTGTAGCTATAGACTCCATTCGAGGATAAAATGAAAAGCATTTTTACCTCCAATAGCAGTGGAGAGCTAGTACTTTGGGAAATAGCAAGTTCAGTTCTTTTCTGCTGTTATGTCAGCAGCAGCCTTTATCTTTCCATTATTATTGATAATTCATAATGCATAAGTTAGGGATGAAATATTGCTATTGCTAATACCAGCCTCTCTAGATGTCTGCACAAACAGTGCTGGCAGGGAATTGTCCAGACGCTGACTTGCTCTTAAGTTGGTCAAAAGATACCACCTGACGTACTCTCACTTATCTGAAATTCTCATTACAGGAGAGGTTTTTATTTTTTTTCCAGATACACTGCATCATTGCAAGTATAGCTACAATGTCCATGTAGGCTCTAATAGCAACCACAGAAAATACTGGAATCTGATACAAGATGTGTCCTTCGTCTTGGAGAGTGGATCCACAAAATTCTCATGTCCATGGTTGCATGAATTTGTGGAGGCCTCAGTGATCTATTCGTAAAGCCTTCTAGTTCCTCTTCTGAGTACATCAGAAGAGCTGCCGCCTGTGGCAAAGCTGATCTTCACCCACTTATTTGACACACAAGCTTTCCTATAACTTGCAGGTTTGCTATCTCTGCTCATGCAGGGGCCATGCTGCCTTGATAGAGCCCCAGTGCCTCAAGCCTGAGCCCATTTGCAGTTTGTAACATCGAGTACTGATGGCACAGCCCCAGAAAGTAACGCTTAACCCTTTCTAGTTATGTATGGAGAGCACAGAGTTCAGCATAAGACACAAACTGTCATTCTGAGTTAGAAATACAACAGTCAGCGTAGGGGTGAACACAGGTTGTACAACATCTTCGTGTTCGGTTCATTCACCAAGGAGGTCAAGGAGAAAACCTGAATCCCTCATCCTTTCTAAGGCCAGAACTTGGTAGTCTGGGATAAGGCTTCTCTCCATCCTGCTGAAGATGTGCAGAAGGCATTTAGGACTTCAGGAGACAGAGTGCAAGTGGGTTCTCGCTGCTGTACCTGTTGTGGAGAATCTTACTGTGACATGATTTCCAGTTGCAGATGCCCGTCCATTATAAATTCTGCATTAAAGAGAGTTTTGAGAAAATGCATGAGCCATATTTGAAGCAGAGTGCAACGGGACTGCTTCAGTAGAAATTACCAGAGTATCTTTTGCATTTCTCTTTCTATTCTGTCTCACTTTCTGAATGAATATGGATTTTGCTAGCATTGATTAGGTATTGATCATCACAGTCTAAAGGAGTGAGCTAGTCATCAGAGATACCGCTTGAATGCCTCTGTCTTGAATGTAGATTTAAGCCAACACCTAAACAGATATGTAAGTCAAGGAAAAAAGGTCTTTATTAATTTATAATTCTCCTTTCTTTTCTTTTCTTTTCTCCATTAGTTCTTTTACTTCTACATGTGTGCATTGTGTGTGGGCACCACGCTAAATCTGTACTGTCAAATCCTACTGAAGGAGAGATGGATATGAAAAAATATTCTTGCATTTAAGCCTTCCAGAAGTAACAGATTTTACACTAATCAAAAATTTAACACCTTCAGCGTGAAAGTCTAGATAGGCATAATTATTTTTCTCTGTTGTATATACTCTGAGTTTGTCATTAGTGTTGTTTATAGTGTATTTACATGCTCATACAGTTTGGAAAGTGGTTGTGTATTCCTTTGTGCTGAAGATAGCTGCACCTTTGAGACTTGCTTAAACTGCAGTCAGCTGCATGCCATATTGCTGGAACGGTGTTTCTAGGATCAGCAGGAAACTTTGCTGGAATCAGTGTTTTAAGATTGTTAGGATCTTGGGATAGTGAGGGCTCTGTGTATGCAGACAGATCAGAAGTGACTCATTAATAAGATCCTACCTCTACTGTCTGCCCAGAAGGAGCTTTTTAACACTATGATGGTAAGTTTGATTTTTAGTAATTCTCTTAATCACATTTTACTGTCATGTTTACAAGTTTTGTCAAAAGAGTGATTTTGAAAGACAGTATGGAACCACTTAGAGAGCCTGTGTCGACTGTAGGATAATATTTGGTGTGCATGCTAGAAATATATACTTGTAGCCTACCTGTGCTCTTTTAAGCATTTAAAACAAATAAACCTGAAAGCTGTATTGAATTAATATTTTTTAAAAGGTAAAATTTTGAGGATTGTGTGTCCACCTGGCACAGTATCCTAGCAACAACAGAGGGAAGAATTGCAAGTTTAGCAAAGAGTAAGAATAGGGCAAATACATAGGCTCTTTTTCTGAAACACTGCTCTCCCAGCTACCAGATATTTTCAGCTGTATGTGTTACTGTACTAAGTGACTGCCAGTGGTTTTCTTCTAAGTTTTGTCCTGTATCTACTTAAACTCGGATAGCTTTTACGTTCTGCCATATGATTTTCCAAAGAGTTCAACAGTGTAAAAAACCTATTTCCTTTTATTTACTCTGAATCTCATCCTACTTGATTCATTCGATGCTTCTTTTTTTAATGAAAGAATGTGTTTACTCTATCCTGTGTACTCTAATTATGTTATCTGCTCTATACCCTCTAAGCTGCCTCTTCCTCGAGACTGAGGCATCTTAGTTTTGCTGAGTCATTTCTTGCACAACTTCATATTATAGAATCATAAGGTTGGAAGAGACCTCTGAGATCACCTAGTCCAACCGTACGCTGTGGTGTAGTTTTACTTATGTGCTGTGTGTATTTACCTTTATTTTGTTTTAGTGATTTTTTTCTTTCCTTTAATGCTTGTTCTAATTTTAAATTAATTTTAAATGTGTAGTCTTAAAGAACATTTAAATTTATATTTTTTAAAAAACATTGTTTTATCTAAGCATCATTGTTCAGATTATTAGCTGTCTTAATTAAGATTTTTAAATATACATTCATTTATTGATTTCTGTAGGTGTTGGTAAGGAATTTTGGTGTATGCATTTGTTATTATTTCATTAAACCTTGGTTTCTCTGTGTTCTTCCCAAACTTGTGAGACTTTTTGCTTAGATTGACCAGAGACTTGCAGAATAGACAGTGGCCTTAGCTGTGTGAAATGTGTTTGCAAAGTCTGGTTGCTGTCATGTTCCTCCAGCTAGTTGACTGGGGACAACTACATTAGAAAGGTTTCCTTTTTCTGACCAGGTCTTCAGATAGCCTTGAAGTAAGAAAATGGGAAATGTTAACCAGTTTAAACCTACTGGACTATTTGAGCTTAAGGATGAGCTGTCAGAGACACCAAAGAGCCTTTGGTTTGCTCTTTTCTAATATGTAAAGACATAGTGGTTTGATTATGTGTGAGTGTAGACGGATAGGTTGTTCTGCTTTCGTGTTTCGCTTGGGCATCTTCACTCCCATAGTATAGCTCAGCTGTTTAATGATTTTACACTAGAAAAGGTCTTTTACTTTCATTCCTGCAGTCCCTCCAACTTTCAGCGTTTTGGCTTTCAAGATTGCACTAATCTATAGGACTTTTCGTTAAGTGAATAATACCCTAAAAAACTAACTTAAGTCAGACCTCCTATCTGCTTTTATTCTCATTACTGTAATTGTTTGTATTTTGTTCATAAAATCGAACACAAGCCCTGTGTAAAGTTGCACTATGGGTACAGGTCAAGGATGGAGCACAGGGAGCTCAGAGGCAGAATATCCCTCCAGTCTCCCATTTCAGAAAAGATGAGAACTGCTTGGATAACGGTTAAGCATGCTGCGTGGTATGCTACAAGATGCCAACAATTCCAGCTAGGAGTTTTATTTAATCATCAGCCTGTCTTCAACAGGAAAAATGTCAGTAATTAACATATGATAATTTAGAGGAATTATTGATTAATTAAAGACTTAAAGAGCAGACAGCTTAAAGACTGAACATCCATGCAGTTCTTAGGACTGTTTAGTGACTGGACCTAGAACTGTTATGCACTATTGCATTAGCTTTGTAATCCATGAGAGGTTTTTGTAACTAAGTGTGAAAATGTTGAAGACTTAGAGGAAATCATGTTTATTTTTAAGGTTTCAATGGAAAGAATAATTCAAATATCTAAATGAAGTCATGAAAAAGTAGCACGACGGAGAAACAACAAACTTTTCCTGGCTAGCATGATAAAGCTGTTTTGTTTTTCTGGAAAGTTTCTGAAGTGCCAAAGGAAGTGAAAATAGTAAATTGAAAGTAATGATCATGTGTTATTAATAGCAAATTGAATGACAAAAAGAGTTATTTGGACAATATCTTCACCTGGAGTTTTTTATCTAAGGATTCTTGCTTGATAAAGTATAGCAATTTTAAATGCCACAGTATTTCATGTTCTGTGTTTTCCCTTTTTTAATTGTATCTTACAATGGGTAGAGTGCATCTTCCAAAGTAAAGCAACAGTTTACTGTGTTTCTGTTGCTTATTACATGTGCTTTCAGTTATCATCCTGCATTCAAGAGAAAATTACGTACCTGTTCTGATTTACGCTTTGCAGATCCTGTTTCTGATTTGTATAGGGAAACTGGAGGGTGTAGTCTTCCACGTTAGATGGTCCATGTTAAGTTGTGTGCATGATCTCTCACAGTGTATGTGTTTCAAGTAGATAAAATTTTTAGTAGTACATTTGGTTGTCTGGTTTAATAGGTCATAGTTATGTTTAATCTTTCTGGAAAAAATAATAATTTAAAAAAACCCAAACCCAGCTGCAAGTTGACACTTTAACATGTTACTAAGAAATGGTTGTAGAAAATTCATGGGACAGAGAATGGGATTATAAGGAGGAAGTGCCTGTTGCAGTGTGCTCATGGTGACAGTGGTGGGGGCAAGGGGTGGATGCAGCCCACTGAACCTGAGTCACAGAATGGTACGGGTTGGAAGGGAACTTTGGAGATCATCTAGTCCAGGGGTGTCAAACTCACAGCCTGCAGGCCAAATCCAGCCCTCCACCTTATTTTATTCGACCTGGCACCTTGTTTCTACCTATCAGTAGCACCGAGCTCCTTCCCCCTACGCTTCTGCCAGTGCGCTGGTCACGTGGGCAGTGTGTGACACTCGTTACTCTGCAGGAGGAGGAAAATGGTGGGAGGCGCGAGTTTGGCAGGCCTGATCTAGTCCAACCCCACTACTGAAGCAGGATCGTGTTGAGTAGGTAACATGAACAAGAGGAAGCAATGCTCTACACTGTTTTAACTTCAACTAAAACAGAGAGACAAGGAAACTTGAAATGATGTCCTAAAAAGAATTAGGGTTAAATATTCTGTTATACTAATTAGATTTAAAATTGCTTAATTTCAGCTGTCAAGTGTCAGTGCTATATCCCTTGGTATACAATAGTCATGTCATGGGGTCATACAATAATAATAATAATTGAATTGGTCTTCAAGGGCACCAAGACACTGGATCACAGGATCTTTATTACCCTGGTACCAGCCATGTAAGGTAGTACATGATTTTTGTAGAAAATAAAACAGAGGCTAAACAGACAGGGTTTTTTTAAATGGTGTAGCACAATTTGATTGGTTTATTTGTAATTTAATAGGATGCAGTCATTGAAAACTGACTGTTGACTACCCCTTCTTTGGCTGGTTTTTTGTTATATGTATTTGTTGTCTTCCCACTTTAAGAAGTGCAATAAAACTAAGCTGATTTAAACAACACTGCATTTCAAGGAACCTAAGAAACACATGTCAAAATTAACTAAATAGAATTTCAGGTATTTTTTAGTGACATTTGTAAAGCTATATACAAGATTTTCAAGAGCATATCTGCTCTCAGGTATCAAGTAACCACATTTTTTAAAGGCATCCAGGATGTCTCACAGAGGTAGCAGCTTTGTGCTCCATATCTTTTATAATATAAGTTGTATTCTTCTGGAAATCTCATCCTTGCTGTAGTCTGTTATATTAATAGGTGAAATGTAATGTATCATTAACTAAAAGTGACGAAAATTTAATATATTCTGCTATAACCTTCCTCAGGCTGCCATTCTTGATATGGAGGTAGATGGTATGGTCCACTGTGTGCTGGGGCTAAGAACCTATGAAAAGTCTAGAAAGCTGTTCTTGTAATCCTAGCCAGGTTGTTAAGCATCCTTATTGCTTAGCTTCATGCAGGTCAAATATTTATATTGATGTGATAGAGACTGTGTAAGATATACTTTTACATATGTATTCTGATATATGCAAAGTGTGTATCCCTGTTGTTAATCCATATGGAACACTCATTTTGCTTTCCAGGTCACGCTATGCAGTTAAAACAGTCATGACGTGTTCTAGTTGATGTATGTATCCGGTAATCAGTAATTAATTACTTTGGATTTTTCTTTATTTGTAGGTTGATGATACCAGTTGTGATACCGAAATACTTTCCTTGCTCCTCGATGCCAAGTTAGTGGTGAAGTGCATATCTACTGCCTTCTATCCTCGCCTTATTGAGCACTTACTGGCTAACCAGGGAGAAGGAGGCTGGGATGTAGAGGAAATAGCAAAGCAGCTTAAAGAAGCAGGGTTCAATGCAGAGGCTGGGTCACTGTTGATGTCTCATCGAGGGACACATCCTGCGCTCAGGACTTTTACTACTGCCCTCCAGGCTATTCAGCATTGGATCTGAAAATGTTGGATTTATGCATTTGTCTGCCTTTTCGCTGGAGATCTCACACAAAAGGGAGAAATTGTGTTCTTAGTGAAGTAACAAAGTTATTACCTATGTTTTGTAGAAAATACAAACAGCTTACAGTGAATTCCCATGTACTTATAATTGTTTCAAAAAATTATTGGTGTTGACTATATCATTCTATTATATGAGTAGCAAAACATTTAATATAACAAATCCTTTTCAGATCAAAGTTTTAGAAGATTACACTCTATGACATAAATGAAACATAAGTTAACAGGTTATATACAGTTTGTCTTAATTTCTGTAAGTAATTTACTCTTGTCATCATGTAAAACTAATGTAAAAATATAACTGTAAAGATATATGGAGCAAAAGAAAAAATCACAAGAGTGATTTCTGAGAATTTCAAAACTTTAACATTTGGTGTTGTGCAATGTTGTTACCACAGATTTTGTTTGCAAGAAGTAAAATATTTTGCATTTATTGTGGTCTCTTTTTTTCCTCCTTTTAGACAGATAAAAAAAAATACTTTCTTTCTTCAGTTGCATTTTCTGAAATTCCTGTCTCTCCTCAGTGATATTTATGCATAAAAACAAACAGGTTTTTGTGCTTGCAGACAGTTCTAGTCATTGAGATATTGTTCTCTGCAATTTGGAAAGCCTTACCTCAGATCCTAAACATTTGATGATACATTTTATGAATGCATTTTCGAAGTCTTTTACTTATTTTTCTTGAGTTCTGAAAAAAATTAGAAAGGCGCGTTAATTTCCAAATGCCAAAGGCAAAGTATTTGTTTTCTGCCATTTTTTAACAAGGGGGCTGTCTGTTTATTACACTGCATTACCAGAAGGTTTTGATGTTTTCACATGTTCATAGGAGTAAGATGTTAAAAATTAATCTCTAAATCTTTTGCCTAATTGTGTGTTCAGATGTAATTTTTATTAATTAATGTACTGAAGCAGTACACATGATAGGAACATAGGATAATAGAGGTTTGAAGTAATTTGTAGAGGTCAGATAGTCCAACCTCCTTCTAAAGGCAGTGTTCCTTTTCATGTTGGACCAGGTTTCTCAGGACTGTGTTCAGCTTGGTCTTTATAACCTCCAAAGATGGATGTCCCCCTGCTTGGCTGTCTCCATGTTAAAGCTTTTTACGTGTGTGCTTTTGTTTGAACCCACCTCATTGCAGCTTCTACCCATTGTCTCACATCCTCCCACTATGCATGCTGTGAAGAGCCTAGCTCCATCGTCTTTATAACCTTCTTGTAGGTGTTGGGTACCCTGCAGCCTTCCCTCTTCAAAGCAAACAAAATCCAAAAGAACACAAAAACAATTGTCCTGCAGTGATTGCAGCTTGTAGGTGATTTAGCTGACTGTACCATGCCTGCAGGAGAGATGCTGCTGATGGATTCCTCTAACACTGGTAATGTCTTTGGCAACAGAGGGATCCAGTTCAGATGCAGTTGGTCTGTGCTACAGTAATAACACTCTTACCTGAGCTTTCTGCTATTTGGGATAGCCAGCCCATTCATTATTCAATATATTCATAGTAACAAGCTGCTTAGTGCCAAGATGATAATTTCTAAAATCCTCCTGTTTCCTAAATGTCAACCTAAATCGTGAAGAAGGAAGAGGAACAGATTAAAAGCTTGAAATAGCTATTTAATTACAAATTTGTATTACTGAGTTCTTTCCTGGACTTCATGATTTAGAAATGGATGATGACATTTGTAGAACCAAGCCTGACTGCATCATCTTTGACTTGAGATATGTTCTATTTTATTAGCTTTTACTGACTGTGAAAATGGTTGAGATGTTAGCTTTACTTCCCACCTTGCGTAGGATTCATAAAAAGTTTTTTAGCAACGCTTTTTAACAGTTCTTCAGATTGTCGACTTATTTCTTGTACTTGCTAGTCCCTGCTGTCCTTCAGTGTTTTACAGAAGGTTATCTCATCTGTGTATCCGATGTATGCATCAAATTCAAATTTATGTAATTCAGCTATATTGCCTTAACTCTCTTTTATGTTAACAGTCCCAAGAGCTCCAAGAGTAGTAAAGCAAAGTACATTGGAATTGCAGGGAAAAGAAAGAGAAAACTTAAAACAAACAATGTAACTGGAAATCAGTGGCAAACCACGAGGCATACTTCCAGCAAGAAAACTTGGATTGTTCTGTAGAAGATATTTCTGTTTATTACAATGGAACATTTTGCTCTGTCTGCATGTTTTGTTCCCAGGTTAGCAAGTTCAGTGCTAGTTTTTCTGATTGTTCTTATTCAGGATCGAAGTTTGTGTTTAATGTCACTTTAGAGCTGAGTTGTAGATAAAGTTCTAATGAGTGTTATTGATCATCTGTCCATTTTTTGTTTTCCTGGCATTACAAATCCATGATAAATGTTTTCGTTGCAGCTGGGTTATTCTGTATTGAAAACTTTCATCTGTTTGCAACAGTTTCAGGATATTCCTCCAAAATGATCAACCTACATTAGTGTATGTTACAAACAAAATAAGATTTAAAGAAAAAAAATAAAAAGTGAAAAAGGCAGCACATAACAAGAATATTTATATCCAGTGCCAGCCTTTCAATATCTTCTGTGTGGCAGAACATTTGAGTCTCTGGGAATGACCAAGATATGCTAACAAATGTGTTGGTTTGGGATTTGGTTTGGATTTGGTTTTGTTTGGGATTTTTTTTAGGCTTAAGAAGCTCACCTTGATGTTGTTAATAGTACTTAATAAGATGCTGAACTGGCACTTGAGACAGTTCAGTTCTGTCAGTTTGATTTACACTTGGCATCCGTGCAGAATACAGCATAAGATGACTTTTTTCTTACCACAGACAAGTCCACACTCTGCTTCCACACTTCTGCTTCCAAAAGCACATGGATAAAGAGTTCAGCTGTGTCTTCGGGAGTAATACTTCCTAGGGCAATTAATCTTCTTTACCTGAAAAACAGTGACAGCATTTGCATCTTTGAGGAGCTTTTTGCCACCTAGTAGATGCACCAAAGCAGGAAAATATATTTTATGTAAGTAGAAACAGAGATAAGGGAAGAAAGATCGTTACTCCCGATTTCCTTTTTTTCTGCTGGAAAAGGTGAGAGAGTACATCACTGCAAGCAGATGCAGAGTAGACACTTTTGTGTTTATAAACAGAATGGTGCAATTCAGTGACTGGGGTGGCTACGTGTGAGTCAGGTATTTTCCTTGTATAGTGGTTGTTTCTGTGATTTATTTTTGACATTCTGCTCTGTGCAAAGATGCATTGAGCTGATGGCCATAGAATATGGATACCTTCATCAAAAGGATAAGGAGTCCTACACTTGCAGAAACAATTATTTTTCAAGTTGGTTTTATTTACCTCTGCTTTCCCTCCAAAACCCAGTAAACTGGACGAATACTCTGTGCAAGGTCAGATTTCACTAAGTATGCAGGCAGTCACTATGTCTCTGTTGCCCAAAACAACAAGGTGTGCTATGTGACACCTTGGGCTGTTTGCTTCTGAGAACAGGGTTGTGTTACCACCCAGCCAGCCCCTCTCCCAGAGAATGTGTTGCTTATGCATGAGGACAGGGTGACAGCAGAACACATAGGAGCTGAAAATTTTACCTTTCATCTGTCAGCAGGTGAGTACCGAAGGGGAAAGCTCTAGCTGGAGAGCAAATCAAGGGCAGGGCAATATCAAAACAGTCACAACAATTGAAGTAAGTGAAAAGAAGGGGGCTAAGGCAAGAATTTTGCTAGGTTTATATTTAACTGCAAAACACACAGCAAGTAACATCTAGCACCTTGCCGGCTTATCATACTAATTGATGACAGAGATTCTGGAGGAAGGGAATGAACACAAAACTAGAGAGTTCCACCTGCAAAATGGATTTATTATTGTAGCATTGCCCACCATGTTTGCCACATTTCCTACTTTAAACCATGTTCCTAAATTCAAGTATTTTTAAGAGAGTGCACATTGGCAGTAAAGCCCTGAGATTTGCCTGAGCTCTGAGATTGTATGACTTGATCTGTATACCCAATTTGTCGTAAACTTGTCTATCAGAAGAGCTTCTTCCATTACTTATGTTTTCATCTTTAATTTGTTTCCCTGTGTGATGTCCCTACTTCTTCCATCAGAAAAAATTGATAAACTAAATCACTGTTCACTCCCTATTTTTTTTATGGACTCCTAATGCATTCAACTCTGTCTTTTCTAACTTGTTAGGTACTAGTGTACTTAGTTATTTCTCTATAAACTTTAGTCATCCTCATTAGTTATCTTTTTTGGTGGTTTTTTTGAGACATGGAATGGGGGAGCAGAGCCATGTCTTATATCAAATGTTGCAGGCATACCACAGGTTCATCTAGTAGCATAAAAATGTTACTCAGTTTGATATTTTAACTGTTCGTTAGCACTTGAGGTAGTGTTTGCATAGGATTATTTGGTTTAACCCTGAGCTCTCTCTCCCCATTGGTAGCAGTCATCTTACATTATTTTATAAGTTCCTTATGGTTTCAGATTATTTTTCTCATCGTAGTTACAGACTGGAGTCCATTTACCAGTTGATCAGCCAAACAAGTACATTTCATGAAGACTTTCAACAGCTTTTCATCCTGCTTCAGTCTTACTCCAAAGCTTGTCTTCATCAGCACTCTTTGACACATTTTGTAGACACAGAAAATAGTAAATCTGAGTTTCTTTAGCAACTGCCTGCACTCAAGCAGCAAGCTTATTTTGCTTGGTTTTTGAGGTGTGTAGATAAAGGTCCTACAGATGGTCAGACACAGGCTGTTTGTTTTAGGTTGGTTAAATCAGCTGCTGACATGGGTTTGTTCCACAAGAGCTCAGTGCCTTAAACTTTCCTGTGTTTGTCCTCAGTGATACTGTTACACTATGTGGAGGTGGAGTATCGGGTTGCCTGAGTGAATGATCTTCCCATCATAGAGCAGGAAGATCTAGAAACGCAGATGGAGAGCCTCATCTTTCCTTTGTGGTTTTTTAACTATGACCAATACTTTCAGTAGGTAATTGTAATAGCTAAGACTTTATAGACAAAAACACCCAACAACTGTCTCTAAACCTCTTTGACTGCCATGACATTCAGGAACATGAAAATCTTACTTACCTTAAGGAATTCCTGTAGGGAATTATTTTTTTTTTCACTTGCTTTGGGATTGGCTAACGAAGGGGATGGCCTGGTACTCTTGCTAATGACTACACTATTTGAACAACGCAAGGTATTTTGTCGTGTTGACTGAACCTTCATAGTATACGCTAAGCTGTGCAAACAGAAGATAAAGTCTGAAGTTATGTCCAGCTCAGCCACAGCTAGATCTAACAATCTGGTCAGCATTTATACCTAAAAATAGACACTTTGCCTTCTGAAGCTGCCTGGGAATTGATGGCAGAGACCCCATCAACTTCCCTGTTACACAGCTGTGTCATTACCAAACCCCAACTTCCTGTATTGCTTATCAATAATAGATACATGACAGTTAGTAGAATTTTTATATATAATGAATTTATGTGTGGTTGTTACTGAAATAGCTGGTAGAAGTTGAAATATATGATTTAGTCACTGGTCAGCCTGCCTAATACCAGCGAATCTGAATATTAAACTGAGATTCATTCTTCTGAAGATACAAAATGCTGGAAGGTTTCTTGATAGCGTTTGGTGCAAGTCAACCTCTTTTCTCAAGGCACTAAGGTAATAAAATACTAGACCTGGTGCGCTATTTATGAGGAAAAAGAGTGAAACAGTTAGTCATAATGTCTGAAGGATGTAAGACTTAATGGTGGAACTCCATATATATAAACCTTAACATAAAAAACGTGATCACCATTAAAGCTGAATTGACTGCTTCAAGTGTGTTCCTCTCACTCTGAAATTCACCTCTTCTGCCAAGGTCTGCTGACACCCTGTCACTGAATGTCGTCTTAGCCTACCCTCCTAGGCTTCCCCTGCTTGAAAGGCACAGTAACAGGGAAACCATCTTCATACAGAGCTCTGATTTATAGTCCAGTGTACTTTGCAACACAGATATGGAGAATTGCATGACAGCCTTTCTCTGTGAGAATCTTTAGCTGCATAATGTGTGTGTAAAATATTTATTCTAATGAGTGAAGCAGTTGTATGCTATTTAAAAATAAAAGGTAACGCTTGAAAACAAATAAGCTGGAATTTAGTCTAAATGGGAGAAGAATATAGAACACAAACTACGAATGAAACCGAGGGGTGATTTTAATTAATCTGGTAGTACCATCTGTGCTGGTTCTGGCTATAAAGACAGACACAAATGTATCTGAATGCAGCTTTCAATAATATGTACATGAAATATGTATAGGTTGTATCATCTTGAAAAGAGAATGGTAGTGCAATATAAGGTCCAGTCCTGGAAGTGGTTTTTTGTGACCTCTTCCCTTCATTTAGGCACTTGATGAATTTCTGTCGTAGTGCTGCTTTAAGTGTTATTTTTGGTAAAGACATAGGGAAAAGTGGACCAGAAACTAACCTAGGCCACTTTGTATTGTGGAGCTATAATTGCTACAAAAACGTTCTTTAGATGACATTTTTTCAGTCTTTGGTACTTTCTTAACTGTTCAAAATTGCTGCACGCAAGTGGATGAATAAAAGTGATTGTGAGGTATAGCTTCTCATATGAAGTAAGATACAGTTTGAAGGGGTTCAGGATTCAAGATGTTTTAAGATTTAAACTTTTGGTTCTTGTTAGCTTCATATTCAGGTATAATCTATATATTTTCAATTACTTGATAGATTTTCAAAGGAAGGAAACTCCTAGGTAAATATTGAAGTAGTGTGGTTAGGGTTTTTTTCCTTCTTCATAATGAGGGAAAAAAACCTGGAATGACCATTCCAAACATATCAAGCTAATTTTATCTCTGTGTTTTCTAAAATATTTTATTTAACACATACGATTTAAGGGTTTGAGGGTCTGGAGAGGAATGAAAGTGGTATATCTTGCTTATGGAGATGAGTGTAGTAGCCATCCCTGCAGGTGTTTTCAAGACATGTAGATGAGTTTCTGAAGGACATGCTTTAGCAAGGGGACAGGTACGGTCAGACTCGATGACCTCAGAGATCTTTTCCAACTAAGTGATTCTATGATTTTATGAATGAAGAGGACCGCAAGCTGCTGTTGGTAGTTAAAGCTCTAGCTTTTTTCATCAGCTTTTGCTTTTTGAGGATGGTATTTACTATGTAGTGTTAGTCTCTGGAGGCCTCAGTGAGGACCCATACTTGGAAAGTACTGCATCTCTATGACTCTGCAACAGAATATTTACACTGTTACACTGTTGTTAAAGATGACATGTTGAGGGAAAATAAGTAGTGAAGACGTTGCAATAGAATCATAGAATCACTAGGTTGGAAGAGACCTCTGAGATCACAGAGTCCAACCGTGCCTGTCTCCTTACTAAACCATGTCCCTAAGAAACTCATCCATCCGTTTTTTAAACACCTCCAGGTACGGCGACTCCACCACCTCCCTGGGCAGCTGTTCCAATCTCTGACCACTCCTTCAGTGAAGAAATTTTTCCTAATGTCCAGTCTAAAACTCCCCTGGCACAACTTGTGGCCATTTCCTCTCGTCCTATTGCTGTCACTTGTGAGAAGAGCCCAGCACCCACCCCGTCACAACCTCCTTTCAGGCAGTTGTAGAAAGTGATGAGGTCTCCCCTTCTCCAAGCTAAACAACCCCAGCTCCCTCAGCCGCTCCTCATAAGGCTTATTCTCCAGCCCCCTCCCCATCCTCGTTGCCCTTCTCTGGATGCGCTCCAGCCCCTCAATGTCCTTCTTGTAGCGTGGGGCCCAAAACTGAACCCAGCACTCGAGGTGCGGCCTCACCAGTGCTGAGCACAGGGGCACAGTCACCTCCCTGCTCCTGCTGGCCATGCTGTGTCTCATACAGGCCAAGATGCCATTGGCCCTCTTGGCCACTTGGGCCACTGCTGGCTCATGTCCAGCTGCTGTCAACCAACACCCCCAGGTCCTTCTCTGCCAGGCAGCTCTCCAGCCACTCCTCCCCGAGCCTGTAATGTTGCACGGGGTTGTTGAGACTGAAATGGGGGACTCTGCACTTGGCCTTGTTGAACCTAATGACGCGTGCACCACCTTTGCGTAGGATCTTCTTGGCCTTACCAACATGAACCATACCAGGCCGAAAATGTCTTGTTTTCATTAAGTTGGGTTTGGATTTTTTCACCATCTTTATCTAATGATTCTTAGCTGAAACGAAAGTTTGGCCTTAATGTGGCAGTTACTGGGGAAAAATGCTACAGGTTAGGATGGATACACAGCCTCTGGTTAAATGTCAGTGCTCTGTCTGTGCCCTGGGTCTGGGCAATCTGACTCTTTCAAAGAAAATGAAGGGATATCTGTGATGCTTGAGGAGCAGATCTACTTAGAAATGAACAGGAAGTTATTTCAGAACTTCTTTTCTCAGTGATTTTCAGGATGCAATGTGGAAAACAGAGCGGTCCTTCAGATATCAGTAAGTGCTAAGCAGTATTTTATAAGTGAAAATGTAGAAGATGACTTCGTTTTGACTCATAAGGTTAGATTGCAGAAGCCAAAGTAAAGCCATCAGTCCTCTCTGGAGCCAGAAAGAGTAGTTCCTTCTCTTTCTTATCATTCCATAATCATATTTCTGTATGAATTGGTGGTATTGAAAAATCAAAGGGTAAAAGAAAAATAACTTTTGCTCTTTGCTCCTGCAGCTAGTAAAGTGCTTTTTAACACATTTACATTAAATTTCATGAAATGCCAATAGAATACTTTTTAGTTGCCCATGAGGCCTCTAAAAATAGTTGGTATTTTCAATAGCTTCTCTGTACTGCAAGATCCTGCTTTAAATGTGATGAGTATTATTGACTTAAAAAGTAGGGGTTTTTTTCCATCCTGTAAGCTCAAAAGACAGAGAAGTAAAGAAAGAGAGCACAGGTGGTGCTTACTCAAATATCTTTGTTTTGGCTGTATTGTAGAGTAATGCTCCTGAAAACTGAAAGACAGTTTACACAGCAAAGTACAAGTAGTTGTGTCTCAGTCTGTTGAACTTCAGACCTGAAACCCAGGGAGCACCTTCTAAAGTGTGTCCTTGTTTGCTCAGATGCTCACTGATCTCAATGTATCCAGCACATATTGGAAAAATCTCAAGGTCCTTAAGATTATCAACAGGGGAGTGAAAAAGGGGAGCAGAATCGCCTATGTTAAATTCTCTTCTGTCGCTCTGACTGAAGAAACTGGCAATGTACCGTGTCCTTCTTGTTTGTTTTTCATGGCATATTGTGGCATTTGAGATTTTTATCAAGGGCTTAATGCAGTTCTATGCTGTTGGGAGAGGCCTCTGGTGGTACAGAGTAAATGTTCTTCTTGGCTTGCAATATCAGTGCAATATATTGTCCTATGGATGTAATATGTCCCAAGAGAAAACCAGCTGGTACCAACAACTAACTTATTTGGTAGGATCTCCTTCCATTACCATGTTGCATATTGCAGCTGCTAGTTTCAGCCTCTGCTTTTTAATCACAGTTCAATAATTAAGGACTGCAATCTGCAAGGGAAGGGAAACCATCAAGCTGGATTTTGTAATCCTAAAACACCTCTGTGCTTCACCAAATTTCAAATCTGCAGTCTTAACCAGAGGAATATCAAGAGACAAGGCAGCATCATAATTGTGGGGAAGTGTGGTATAATTCTTGGCATCCCTAGCATAAGTTTTAATAACACAACCTCCAGTGTTTACAGAGCTGCCACTGAGAACCATTGTACAACAGCACACGGGAAGCGGTGGTTGACAGCCAACATCTCAAACCCCTACTTTACTGATGAGATTGGCTTAACCCTAGGCCTGAGAGCTCTCCCCTCTATTAAAGACCACTATTTACTGTTCTGTGGAAAATAATGTTTTGGGGGTGTTTGATGTCAAGAGTGTTAGCTTTCAGATCTTGGAGCTGGCAGCTTTTCCAGCTACTAAGAACTGCAGATCAGTTTGCATTGCTTAAAACATTCGGAACTCTGAGACATTGATGTTATTGGATGAAATTTATTTTGCTTGTTCTTTGCAGTTAGTGGTTTGCTTGGTGAGCTGTAAAAAGTGAACCATGGAGCAGAGGGAGGACTTTGTCGTTGCCTGTTCTACTGCAGTCTGCCAAGGTTTTTATTCATTGGCCTGGAGAATCTTAAGAGTTGTTACTAGACCTGTAGCCCCAGGGGTGTATCGTCACAGCTTCTGACATTACCAAAAATGAATCAATCTGAAGTGAGCTAAAGTCTTTGTCTCAAAACCCTTAATGTATTTTAAGTAGTCACTTTTTGAAGCATCCTCTTAGGAGTGACTTAATCCTACAGCCTAGTGAAGAGGATATGTAGATTGAATGAACCAACCAAGATTTGAATTGTGTTCTCTCTGTCCAATGACTTATCAATGCTATTTGTATTAAGGTTGTATTGTATGCTGCTTCCTATTTGTAGGGTTTAGAACTGAAAACGAGCTTGTCCAGAGGTGTCGAGGCATTTTGCTGCTTAGCCAACTTACTCCTTACTTTTAGAGCAGCCACTAGGAATTTTACCCTCAGCCAAATCATGGATGTTATTCCAGAGATGCACCAGAATAAAGAACAGGACCTTTGGCTCATCTTTTTAACTCTTTTCAAGAAGCTAGAGCATAAAGTGGAGAGGAGACAGGTTAGAGAGAGAGAAATTATTTTGTGTAAACATCACCTTTAATTTCTGAATGGTGGTGTGGTTGCTTCGTCTATGGGTGCTTATCCCAGTTGTTCTTTTAACCATAGCATCACTGTAAACTGTATGAGGGCTTCAAACATTACAAGTTTAAAAGAATGGAAGTAAGTACTTATTTTTAGAGCTATTCCAGACATTTGTGATGGAAAATTAAATGAAGGACTGTATCCCAGTTTTCCTGTTTGTTACATGCAGACAAAAACCTAGATTTTTGCTGATTTTTCTTCTTTCAAATATTCCAGTGGGCATTTTTACATGAGTTTCATTCTCCAGACTGCTTACAGAGACCTGTTTCTTCTCTGAGCTTCTAGTGTTTTTAATTGATCTATTCATTTGGATAAGAGGATTTAAAAGCCCAGTAGAAGCTATTCTTTCTCTTCTGGATTACTTAGCTATGGCTCTTTTAATTTTTTCTGTGAGAGGAAAACAAGAAGTGCATCAGAATCTCTGATGTGTAAATTTCATAGATAGCCCTGTGTATGGCAGCAAAAAAATCTTTTACAGATGTTCAGAATTAAATGAAAAGAGCTTCAGACCCTAGTGCTATGAATTCATGGCTTGTCTCCTAAAAGGTGTTTGAGAATCATTTATGACTGGGCCTGGGAGAATGCTGTGAGATAATCTATCTGCCAATAATTAGATGATGTTACACAGATGTATTAGCTTTGTGCTTTGATTTGGCAATGATTTCTGTCTGGCCTGGAACTACCTCCATATGGTGCTTTTTCCTAACCTGTTTGAAGTGATAGAGCTTGTCCAATCTTCTGTGTGGGGGCTGCCAGTGAAAAGATGAGTTAAAGCTCTTCAGCACAAAAGGATGGACATAGTGTTTGCTGTTCCTGTAGAGGAACAGATAGAGATTAATGTTAACAAAACACTGTCCTAACTTGTCCTTTCCCATCATGATTTCTGTAAATCTGAAGTTGCAAGTCTGAATGGTCTTAGGCAGAGCACTGACCCTCAGCAAGAGGGAGACAAGTTCATTTCCCAAAGTGTGTATCTCAGTGGTGCAGCACTGAAATACCCCGTTCTCTCTCTACCACCTTGAGCACCGAGCTGCACCTGGAGGGGTGCTGTGGAGAGGCTGCCCAGGGAAGAGGTAGGCAGCAGACAGTTATTCCCTGAAGAGTTTTTGTTTGGGACACCTGAGGATCCATGGCTGAGGATCAGCCAGGCCCTTGGGTACACTGATGGTCGAGAGCAAGGTTAGGAGAGATTTTTCAGCTGGGTCCATATTGGGGATCCTTGGACAGAGAATTGTCCTGTGCCTTACTTACATTTAGATTTTTCTTTTTGTACACAGGTGTGGGTTATTTGTTAAATGTCCTTTTGAGCTTAGCCCCACACTATTATGATTAGACAGCTTCCAGTCTGGTTGCCTCCCCAAAATGGAGACAGAAAGGACATACAGTGTCAGCTTGCGTTCCATTATAAAATATTATCAAGTCCTTCACTCTATGGAAGCCAAGGTAAGACATGCCCAATTTATTTTTTTCTTTTTACCAGTTCCCTTTTGCAGACATCTAATAGAACAGTTTATCCCTAACAGGGAATAGATTTACATGGGAGACTTTTATTAGAAAATCTCAACTCCGAACATGCAAGTCCACTTTGTAGTCCTGTCACATTTCTGCAATGCACAAGCCCCATGACCTATGGGCAAGAACTTCCCTCAGGTTTTCCCCTGCTTCAGATCTGTACATTTCCATTTCCATAGTCTTGTAGGCTATCCTATCTTCCCTTGCCCTGGCAAGATCATCATCATCTTCCTAGAAACACTGTAGTGCTGTTTCCAGTGAGTTTCCTTTGTTTTGCCCCCTTCCCCCCGCCCCCCCCAAAATGTGGGAAAAATATTTTGCTATTTAATATCTTTAAAAAATTCTAGCTCAGTCTAAGTTTTGTCAAGTATCACGATGGCGGCTTCACCACCTCCCTGGGCAGCTTATTTGAGGTATGATTTTCTTTGACTTCAAATCCAAGTTTTCATGGATATTCTGGTGTCTTATTTGACATAAGACGGCAAAATGTTTAGTTGGGGTGATGAAATCTGCTATCTAAAATGCAAAACCTTGGAAAAACAAAGCCCTTTTAACTCCGCAGGAAGTAGCACACTATCTACTACCACTCTGCTGCTGTGTTATTTTCAGAGTTAATGTGAGAACTCAGTCTGCATTTAGCAAATAACCAATTCTTGTCCTTAAATTTCACTATTTTAAAAATATTTCTCATAGCCTTTTGTGACTAAGCAATTGCAAATACATAGTGCAAATATATAGTACAAATATATTCCCTTCAGAGATCAATCCTTTTCCATGGCAGTTATTATCTAAAGAGAAACCAGGTCAAACACCTTCAACACTGGGAAAGTCAACCTGCTAACAACAGACCAAAACTAGGCCCTGCATTGTTGTATATTTACGTTGCCGCTCTGTTTAAGGCAGTGATTTGACAAAAACAGAGGCCAAACTAGAGGCCATATCAGATAACCTCCACAGATAATTAGTCCTAGTGCTTAACTATCATCATGTTGAAAAGTTTTGTTTCACTTTCATAAATATATGATAGAAAAATATCTCTTTCCTAAATTAACTGTTAGCATTTGGGGGATACCTCAATGATGTTTTATGAAGTTTTATATTTTGAAAGATGTTTTTAAAAAAACTGCTCTAGTTTAAACAAACTTTTTTTTTTTTTTTGTCAGCATTTCAAGGTTCTCTTGCAGCATTTCACACTCAGGATTTTAGTCTGCCGTGCTATGATGATCTTATCTAGATTACTCAGGGTACAATAAAGATCCTAGCATAAGCTCCTAGGCTGCTGATATCAACATTTAGATTGAGATAACTGTCTACTTACCTACTTATCCATGCCCTTTTTAATTTCTTTTAAATGTATTTCCCTCCCTTCTTGCTATCTATTTGATGAGATAATTTGCTTTCCTATTTTTCGAGGTGTGTGTGGGTGTTATCTAAACTGATGTAATCAGTTCAGATCTCTATCCGTACACTTTCTGACTCTTGCAAAGAACTTTAACAGATTTTTGAGGCATGTCCTCTCTTCATGGCATATTTGTGGCACCCAACATTAATAATTTACTGCACAGATATCTACATGTGAAGAAATCATCCTGTCCTTCCACAGAGAAAAATAAAAAATCTTTGGGTATAATTCAATTTAATAACATAAGTAAAATTCTGCTATTTGTTCAGATACTTCAATCTTTCCCAATACTTGGTATTTATCTGTGTGTCTATTAACTACACTACTTCTAACAGTTTCAATTGTGCAGTTTCTGTTAGAGAAGCACCAGCCTTATTGGTCTGTTGTTCCTTGAAACCTCTCTCCTCCCTCATTTCTTTTGTGATGAGCATAGTTACAGGGAACTTGTGTAGCTTTTCATCTATGGCTGTATCTTTTCTGAGTACTTAGTTTATGCCTTAATCTTTTAGTAACCTCAGAGACAGGCTTTCTGCTCCTTCTTTGAAATAGTAGATACTATTTGTTTTTATGCCTCAAGCAACATTTTCCTCAACATTTTTTCCCTTTCTTTATTTTTTCTTCCAGATTTTGTTTTTAACTACTTGGACATGACTCTAAACACCATCTTATTTCTAGCAAATACTCTGTCTACTTCATCCCTGCCATCTCTCTTGTCTTAGTTCCTGCCTAAGAAATGGTTATTTATCTTTTCAACCTATAGGATGGTGTACTTAAACAATTTGTTGTAGCTGCCAAATGTTAGTCTTCTGGTTTTCATTTGTAATCTGACAGTAACAAGCTTTCTTATTTTTAAGAGATGTCCCTTTTGAGATCAACCACTTAATAATGCATGTGGAAGAGAAGAGGTTGTATTTTTTTAATACGCTGATTAAGTGAATGCATGTCTGAAAACCAAGCATACTGGCTAATAGATCTGTGTTGTTGGTTTTGGTTGGGGTTTTGTTGTTGTTTTGATTTGGTTTTCATTTCTTTTTCTGTGGGAATTTTTTGATTTTTTTTTTCTAATTTTTTGTTTTGTTTTGTTTTCTAATCTTCGTGTAGTTGTATGTGTATACTTTATCCAATTTCTAAAATTTCAGGTGCTGTTTAAAGAGTACTCTCTTTGTTCAAGTCTGGCCAAAATATTTTCTTGTTTGAGTTTTCCCATCCTCTCCCTCCCCTCTCCCTCCCCTCTCCCTCCCCTCTCCCTCCCCTCTCCCTCCCCTCTCCCTCCCCTCTCCCTCCCCTCTCCCTCCCCTCTCCCTCCCCTCTCCCTCCCCTCTCCCTCCCCTCTCTTTGAAGGTACACAGATTTTATGACTTCATCTATTTCAGGTTTGCATCATGATTTCACCTTCTGGCCACTTTTCCACTAAGTATTAAGATCAGGCGATGCTGCCCCGAAGTTCCTGGTGTTTAATACCCCATGCAGTAACTTGCATTTTGCCTCCAGAACGTCACTCTCACCATTCGCTAGGTCAAGGGCGTGTCCGTGTACTGTGGGCCAGCAGGAGTAGGGAAGTGATTGTTCCCTGTCCTTGGTGCTGACGAGGCGACCCCTCGAATACTGTGGTCAGTTTTGGGCCCTCACTGAAAGAAAGACATTGAGGTGCTGGAGTGTGTCCAGAGGAGGGTAACAAAGCTTGTGATGGGTCTGGAGAACAAGTGCTATGTGGAGAGGCTGAAGGAACTGGAGTTGTCTAGCTTGGAGGAGACTGAGGGGAGACATTACTCTCCACAAATATCTGAAAGGAGGTTGTAGCAAGGCACGTGTTGGTCTCTTCTCCCAAGTAACAAATGATAGGATAAGGGGAAATGGCCTCAAGTTATGTCAGGGGGGGTTTAGGCTATATATTAGGAAAAACTTCTTCATCAAAATAATTGTCATGTTGGAACAGGTTGGCTAGGGAAGTGGTTGAATCACCATCACTGGAAGTATTTAAAAGATGTGCTGATGTAATGTTTAGGGACATAGTCTAGTGGTGAAATTGGCAGTGCTAGGTTAAGGGTTGGATTTGATAATATTAAAGGTCTTTTCCAACCTAAACTATTCTATGATTCTGTGATAACTATTGTCCTGTCCCTGGATTTCCTCTTAAGTAGTTTTATGAAACTGGCCTTCCTCCCTCCACCCCCATCAGAAAAGTCACGAGACAGCTCTTTGTAGCATCACAACCCTTGTCATCGATGTTTTCAATAACTGAATCTTCCATCTCGATAACCCACCTCACCTTCCTCTGTGAAAGTAAATATATTGTAGAGTAGTATGTGGCCATCATGTGGAGAAACTGTCGCCATATATCGGATTGCAGACTTTGTCATCTGAGACAGCATAAGTGCTGTGAGCCTGAAGAGAGAACACCCTACATCATCTCTGGGCAGCATTCTTCCTTTTACTCATAAACTCTACAAATACGAAGCTGCAAAGTTAAATATAGTCTTAATAAAAATAGCATTGATAATGCATCCTATAGAGTCACTTAAGAGAGAGAAACCATTTCAAGTCTTGATTTGTTCAGTCAGTCTTTGAGCTACAAAACCATCTCACTTGACCACAGGGAAAAGTTATCATACCAGTAATCCTTGGACAGGCAAGGTGAGCATGAGGTACCTTAGTTCCCTAACGTGAACGTGAATTAAATGCTCAGCCTGTTCAGAAGCTGAGCAAATCCCACCCAATTTAAGGACTCTAAATAACTTTGAAAACTGAATCCATCATACTTACATTGTGCTGTGCATAGGTGAATGAGCTCTTATTCTGGGAAAGGCTGATCCTGGTGCTGTATGAGTAGGAGACTTGATATTCCAGTTGGTTTTGGCACAAGGGAACTGGAACTATGGTAGGCAATCCAAGAGGCCCCGATTCCCATATCAATTTCTGAACTTTTCTTTTTCTTCTATCGTTTCTTCTGAACTCAGTGACCTGTAATAGGTTTTATTTCTGTTTCAGTGCCCTCTGGTGTTTGTATTTTTCTTTTGTTTATTTCTGGTTTCTTCTTCCTTTTCTGCATTCTTATGCACAGAGATATCTTTCAGCTAAATCCCTTTGTCCTCTGCAATGTTCTTTCTGACATATCACATTTAACAATAGTATTCTGTCCTCCTTTCAAAAATATTTGCAGTGTCCTTAGCTTGTGATATTTATTTCACTCTTCTTTACCTTTCTTTTTTTTTTTTTTTTTTTTTTTTATAAACACTGAAATTCGGGGTTTTATTATTCCTTGGACCACGCACCTGCAGTAGTTTCCATGGTAACATGATTCTGCAGCCCCCAGCTGTTTCATTCCTGATTCTTATTAGCAGTTTGCTAGATGCTAGTAAAAATGTTGTTGGTTCGGAAAGGCAGCTTTGCAGCTGACATCACGAGCATTTAATTACTTTGAAACTGCTTGTCTGGCTGCAAGTTCAGTCCCTTTGTCTAGAATGAGAACATAAGTGAACTATGACTATTTAGTAATCTCATCTCATTAGTTGTGGTCTCTTGTTCTCCTTGCAATTACATGCTTAAATTGATAGCTCATAATCAATCCAATTATTTCTTATGATCTAAGCACATTTAGATTTCTCTGGTTCTTCCTCTGTCTTTCAGAAGCCTGAAAAAATAACTGCATTCCTTTAAATAAAACTTTTAAACAACTTACTGTGGAAGAGTGGAAGCTAGGCTGTCAAACCTCATAAGTACCTTCACAAAAATACCTCCAGCCTGTCCCTGAAAGTAAAGTCATAATTACTTTGAGATGGGGTTTTGAGCAGAGATTGGATTGAAATAATATAGCCTTCTTTCTGTCTGCAAATCTGTCTTAGTTTTATGCCCCTCATCACTGTGGAATCTGAATGTCAAATGAAGAGAAATGATCAGTGAGGACTCAAGGAAAAAATTAATCTTCTTTTCCATTGTTCCTACCTGGTGTCTACCGATAAAAATCTAGTGGATTAACACCCTCTGTATTACTGCTGTTAAAACGTATGATATTGTGATGACAGTGGCTTCGATTTGACTGTATTTGTTTTATTATTCCCACAAAACAAAATGCAAAATAAATACTAGTAGTATAAAAATATAAATAATTTATGCTCTTTTATTTATAACTAACTTTGTAATCTCATAAGACACTATCTATAAAATCATATGTCTAAATAAAGATGCAAAGGCACACATAATTTGATGTTCCAGTAACATGAAAGGTAGCTTATAGCTGAAAGAGGAATACTTTTACCAGTCAAACAAAAGGTGGAAAATCTTCATACCATAAAAACTCTAGTGTCAGAATTTGAAGAATCAAGTTACAGGAGGAAGTAACAGGGAGGAACTGTCTGGGAAACTGGTAATTTTAAGATGGCCTAGTAGAAGTTTTTTTGAAATCTTGACCGATGACAGCAGAAAATAGCTAGCTGAACCCCGTTTTTACCTTAATTTGTTGAAATAGAAACTTTTCAGTACAAGGGTTGTTTTGATGACTCTTTCAGATAATCTTTTAAAATTGCTTAGAAATGAAAATAAATTTATTTCAAAATTACTTTATCAAAATAATTATTTTAGTTGCTTTTATATCAATATTCAATTGTAGGGATTATTCCAATGTGATATAATCAATGATACAAACAGATCAATTTCAGTTTTGAGGTTTCTTGTTTTGTTTTCTTTAGAACTTGTCTTCTCAGATCCACAAAATTATTTGGAATAGGGCAGAACTCCGGTCTCCTGCTTGTGGATATATTTATAAATTTGTAGATTTAGTAAAATTTTTGGTGTTTTCCAATTTGCTTTTCTTCAGCTTTTGGAATGATGGTACAATTCTGAACTAAGGATTTCCCCCTTTCTCTTTTTAGTGAGATCCTTAATGGCTTTTAACACAGGAAAGTGGTTTTTATTGGGTCAGATAAAACCATTAAAAATTGTTCTCTGATATTGCCCATGCATTTCATTTTATGTTCACAATGCCTTGAGCTTTCAGATGAAAAAACCCTTTGCTTCCATTGACTTCTGCAGATATAAGCTCTAGTGTTTCTGAATATTCAATGTGTTGTTAGTTTCTCTTCATAGTTACATATATTTCTGTGTTCCTACAAACACTGAAACGAAAGGCTGGAACTGGCTGAAGTGGTGGTGGTAACAGCTCCAGCATCGCTCAGTTTTTACAGATGATGTAAAGATGTGCGAGGGCAAATATCTCTTCAGTTTCCAACTCAGAAGTTTCCACTAAGAGAGTAGGAAAAGCTATTGCTGCTCTTTTCTGACCCACAAACCAACCTGGGATCTGCAAGCCCAGCTTGATTCTCCCTTCATGTTGCCTCGTGACTTGTGGAAAGGTTCAGCACCTGAAGCACACAATACCGTGTGAATTTACAGTTTTGAGGGCGTGATTCCCACCCCTAAGACACAGTTTTGTAGTCAGAGCCTCTTCAAATGAATCCTTGGGTATATCTATATAATCCAACAGAGAAACAATTTTTCTGAGCAGGTTTTACTAAATATATGACTTTTTTTTTTTTTTTCTGGAGAAGAGTACAAAAATGAAACCTTGAAAACTGGCCAGTCTGGGAGTTTTCTAGGTTTTGGGTGTGTAACTGAGATATTTGAAAGACTGGAAATCTTTATTCTGTTTTTTGTCTACATACATATATACAGCCTTACAATAGAATTGATGGTCCATCAGCACAATTTTTGGCACCTCACTGCTTTACTGGAGTGTCTAGGCTGCTGCAATATCCTCTGTAAGCCTGTCAGTGATCTCAGGTGTTAGGTGTCCACTGCAGAGGTGAGTGTCTCAGTGGGTTTAGTGTGTAGTATTTCCTGAAGACTGAACACAGTCAGGTTGGATGGCTGTAGCCAAGGGTAAGGACGTGAGCACGACATGGTTCAGGCGTGGCTGTTGCCCAAGGAGGAGAGAGCATAGACTGGAGGAGGGAAAGCATGTTTTTTAAGGTGCAGATACACTTTGGATGTGTGTTTCCCAGGATTGCCTGGATATTCTTATGATTTCGATTTTGACTGGAATGTTGGACCCGTGCACTATTCTGACTGGGTGGATCTATGCAGCTGCTTTTTGAGTCAATATTTTTTCACTGAAATTAATTTTGTTTTCAGAAATACGTAGTGTGTATTTTGCTTCTACCCTAGCAAAAGAGCTAAATTGTGTCAGCCTGTATCCACAAGGACTTTCCCTGCTTCAACATCAGATTTTTCTTTAAAGTATTGTCCAATAGAGTGGACAAAAGACCTTCACAAATAATTAATTAATTATTCCAAAATTAATGCTAATTTTTGGTATAAAAAGGAGAAGCTCTGCAAGGTTTAGTGTATTGTTTGGTACTAGGGCATATAACTAATATAGCTGGAGTGTTTGAGGCCAAACCAAACCCCTTACTAACTGGGCAGAGCAGTGATTTGTGTAGCTATTCCTATGTGGAGTACAATGGTTTATTTATCAGAGCAATTTCACACAGTGTGCTAAATACAGGATTCAGAAGTTCAGCACTTCCAAGAAAAGAAGGGTACATGTATTGAGTATCCCCTTTTGCATCCTCAAAACCCATAAATATCCGATCAGCAGATATTGCAGGACTTGCCTTTTTTTTTTTTTTGGTTTGGGTTTTTTTGTCTGCCATCAGACTGGAAAAGTGATAGAAGACAGAGGAGATAAGTGTAGATCAACCATCCATAAACACTGTCTTCTCCCCTGCTGACCCCTGCAAGGTCAGCCTGCTGTTGTTGATGAATAAATTATTTTTTCCGGGAAAGAACAGTTAAAATTTGTGTGGCAAAGAAGTTGCAGATCAGCATTTGTCTTCTTACTGGTGAATTTTTATTGTTAGATGTAAAGGGATCCTATCCACAGCACTTGCAGAATTCAGGCCTCCTGCTGGAAATGACAGATATAGTAGTTTTAAGGTGACAAAGTAGGCTCTGAAATAGTCATACTACTGCTTTAGATGAACATGCTTCTACTGATTTTTTTTAAATTCAAGATACGTATGAGTGGAAGTATTGAAAAAAGTGGGAAGAAGGACTTTGATCCTGAGGTTGATAGAGAAGAAAGTAGCTAAAAATGGGGACTGGTATCTTCAGGGATCTTTGACTATTTGATGTCATTGTACCTCTACCTGCACTCTGAGCTCACCTGTACTACAAAGTTTCTGTGGGTATTTTTTTTTGTCATTAGGCTGTCATAAACTGCAGTGTTTATAGAGCATTGGATTCCTCTGCCAAGGGGGCAATGATGGTCTTAATGCAATGCTTATGCTTCACGCAATATGGAGAGGACGCATGGCCAACGTTTGCTGGGTCTGGTCACAGGCAGGCCCTGACAGAGCTATCAAACAAAACAAAGAAAACCCCAGAGATTCACTGGGCGTTGTGCGATAGCTGTAGAACCATATGTGTAATGTGAAAGGAAAAAACGCAGTTACAAGATAATTGTTTTAATTGGTTTGGTGAAATAGGAAGCAAATGTTGAATAGCATGCTGAGAGTTGGGTAGTGATGTGTGCACAGCCTGGGATAAGGAGGCAGTGACTTCAGCTGGCCATAGCTTGAGTTGTCCAGTCAGCTGGGCACTTCAGTGCAACAGCTAGTTTGGCTTTGTGCCACTTGGGCAGTAAGCACTTTCAAAAACTTGCAGCAGGCATGCAAATATTAAATAAAAGGATAGCTGCACAGGGAGCACTGGTATTTCCCCAGTGTTGGTTGTAGCACATTTGTTCACATTCACTAAAACTCCTCAGTCTTCCTGGGACAACTTGTCTGTCCCAATAGATACAAATGCTGCATTAAGCAGGACATACTTATCTTAATTTCAGACTTGGATGAGAATTAGATTTATACAAGTATGTGTTACCTTGACAGGAGTGCTTTTAAAACCAGAGTTTTTAATATCAGAGACTAGAGCCTGGCTGTCCCTGAGCACAGGGCTCTGTCCCATGCAGGGTAATAACCTGCCTCAGCTCTTCTGAATACAGAGCTGGCAGTTACGTTTCTCATCAGATTACGGTGGCCTTGATTTACATGAATTCGGACAGGTTGTTAGGGAAGTCAGGAATGGTCATGAGAAACGTGTTTAGTGTAACAAACTAGTTAGAAGTGCTGATGCTTGTGGAAAGAATGATCCTTTTTATTGTCCATTGAACACCTAGTGAGATTCAGGATAACAGCTACCCTTGTGAAAGAGAAGATGAAATAAAAGATGATTTTATTACCTGAGAAACAACCTTACTTTAGTCTTACCTTTCCATAGTGGCATATAAACCTTCTGTATGTCTTGGCACCAGAAATGTATAACAATAAGTAGTTTTTGTTGTGTTTTTTGGAGAGACCATCTGCACAACAAAATGTAGATCTGCAAGAATGCTTACGTTGTGGAAAATGGCACTGGGAAAGGGAGCTGAACTTTACAAACAGTTAGGTTTAATCTACATACAGCAATTACTTTTGCTGACAGCAGTTTAAATTTACCACTTCAGAAAGACTTAAGAGAATCAGATTTCTTCTTTTAAAATGAAGTATAAGCTACGTGTAAACGACTCAGTGCTGCCAAAAATCTCCCCTTTAGTTCTGCCTTTTAAGACAGGCTTGCAGGGAATTCTTATTAATTACGTGACTGTGGCTGTGGTAGGAGGTCCCAGTGAAGCCTGAAGGTTCATTGTGCTGGCTTTATGCACAAATATGTCATCTACTGCTGTCTGAGCCATGAGGAAATAATTCAAGGTAGGCAGGATAGACAGAGAAGGGAAGTCAGTCCCAAGGATTCTTTTGCAAAAGAAAAAAATTGCAATTGGAGATGCTCACTGCGGATGTACCACTTACTCCTTATTTGTGTTTACAAACAATAACACCCAGTGTACTTTACTGATACAAGAAGTCAGAAGGAGCAGGGTGGGACAACACACTCGACACACTCAGGGTGGGAATGGGCCCTTTTAAAGTATAACATCCAGCGACTTAATCTGGGCTTGAAGGCTTAACATGAATTTAATTGTCACTAGGCACGTTGCCCTTCAATAAAAGGCCAGCATTAGTTTACCACAAATGTATATGAAGTAGCAAATTTTGCACTGTTTGTATTTTGAATGTACAATATATGCTTAATAATAAAAAACCCCAGATCTCTGACACGTTCCAAACTACTGCTGTGTCTGTCAAACAAATGTCCCTGATATTTCTCTAAGGTGGACCAGACACAGACATATCTAGGTAAAGATGCTCTTGGAAAAGCAAGAGAAGAAGTCTATTCCCTTTAAAGAGAACACAGTGGAAATTATGCAGCAAGAATCTGATTTACGGTTGTATTGCAACAGTCTTAAGCATAGTGCATATGACATTGTGCACAGGACCTTTGTAAGCTCAAGTCATCATCTGTAGTAAGAAAAAAACTCTTATGTTAGAACTAATTACATGACTTCAGGGATCTTCCGAATGGAATATCCAGGGGATCCTCTTGGTGATCCATTCTTTCTCACAAATCAAAGAAAGTGAAGAAAAGAAAATCCTGGAGCCAAGCCAGCGTTTATGTGAATGATTTAAAACAAAGAGTCTTGTTTCTGAAAAAGAGCATTGCCCTGCTCTGGTGCTTCAGCCAAAAATGGTTGTAAAATTGGAATTGTTCATCTTCCCTTGAGGGCACTAATTCTGTCAGCCAGCAACTATCTGGGACAGCCACAAGTGTCTTAAAATAGCAACATGAAAGGAGACAAAGTAAGTGTTAGGAAAACTCAGTCTTCCATGAATAAGTTGAACAAAGAATCATTTGGCTGGAAGCTCCTGTTTACAGGAGCAACAAAGTCAAGCAAGGCAGCAGTATTTACTTCTACATAGTTAGAAAGTACATTTACTATGGATATAACAAACCAGAAAAGTATTTATTATCTTCCACTTTTTATGTTCCCAATAATTTTTTTTTGTCATGTAAAATATCCAGTTTTTGCTAGGTAAAATGTTTACAATTTTCTTCAGGCAATTCTAAGAGCAACAATTGAAATGAAGAGATTGATTCAAAAAACAGAATCTCCTGAAATTCACCAAAGAGTGAAATGGTGACAATACTCTGAATGGTGGAGTCACATGGTGGAATTATTGCCTTCCTCTTTATAGAATGTGGAAAATATTTTACCACAGATTACTCTGAATATATCTTTAAAAGAAGTTTGAAATGTAAGTTATGTCTGTCATCAGTCATTTGTTTTGAGGGATGTTTTGAGTAAAACCAGCACTGCATTTCTCCTTCCAGACAAAAGCATGTGAAAACATTGTCTCAATTTTTATATGTCTTTCTAGAATCTGACTTACATATCTCAGTAAGTGTGATACTTCCTGAATACAATTTCTAGTGCTGTTGTGCACATCTGTGTTCTGGCATCTAAAAGCAGATATCTTAATGTTGAACTGAACTACGATTCCAGCACATGTAAATCTCCATTTAGAGAGCATCATAACCCAGAGCTAAATCTCACATATAAGGCCACACTTAAAGATGATGTTCTTAGAAAGCAATTAGTTGGCAGATTGGCAGGACCTTGCAGTGCAATGTGCTGTGGTGGAACAGGCTAACTTGATCCTTGGGTGCTGGGTAAGGATACTAGCAAGTAGGACAAGAAGGAATTTTTCGCTGGCATTGCTGAGTCAATGAATTTGTCACTTAGGCCTTCACAAATACAATAAAATTTGTGAGAACGTAGAACTGATTCATAACTATAAAAATGTCTTATGGTGAGAGACTTAAGCAGCTGAGCTGAAGGCTCTTTAAAGACGACTATGAGATGGTTTGGTTGATGGGGATAGGGCTGTTCCAAGTAGACAACGGGGAGTGCTGAAGAGGATTATTTTTACAGAGATAGAAATATCAATAATTCAGAGTTTGGCTAACACTAGATATAATTAACTACTTGAACAAGCATTTAGAAAAAGATAATTTCTTTAACCTTTTAATATTGTTACTGGTCTTCTCTCAGATGTCAAATGTTTGTTAAAATTCAGATAAAATTTTCTTCAGTAAACACAAGGAGTAACCAGTAACATCTGATCACACGAGTTGATCTACCAAATTCTTTCCTCTGGGTCCTAAATCTAATTTAATGTCCTCTTAGATTCAGTGCTTTTTTGTGCGTAGGTGTAAATCTAGGCACACAGACTTCATTCTGAACTACCGTGTACTGTTACTCACATGTACGTTCAGGGAGATAATGTTCATCATAGTGTTCAAGCACAATGTCTCTCCTATCTTAATTTATAGAGACGGTTTTCAAAACTACGTTTTGAATGATTTTTGTCTACTTGCTATGATTTTATCAGCTGAAATAAAAACCATTATGCTCTCAGGTTATATTACCTGTACTCATGTGATTTATTTACCTACTTTTTCCCTTTTAGAGACCTCACTACTCACTAGTATGAGGCTGTGTTATTGCAGTTTTATAACTGAGAGATATCCAGAATGTAGGATTTAGTTTGAGGTGTGAGTTAAGACACAGAAAAAGCCTATTACCACCATAACTACAAGAAACGCACTTGTTAATATAATAACTAGTAGAAATAGTCCTTTTCTTTGATACAGCAGAAATCCTGCAGTGCTACACTAACGCCATTATGTCTAGGTATGGACACTCCCTCGATCGGAGGACTATTTACAAAATAGAAAAAGCTTTTCTGTCCCTCAAGGCTGAAGTCTATTTTATCCTCCACAGCTGTGACGCTGCGGTCACCCAGTGAAGCTATCCCGGAGGAAGAACTCTGACTGTAATGGCAGAGCAGAGCTCTGACCATCATAAGTCATCCCTGAGAAAGTGAACAGGGAGGAATAATGAAAGCCCTGGCTCCTTCCCTTTCATGTACTTGAGGTCCGGACACGTTATGTAATGTGTGTCTTTTAAGTCACAAAAAGCAATCAGTGATCCAGAGCTTAAGTGGACAAAAGAAAGGAAAAGAAAGATGTAACTGCAAGGCGAGATTAAATGATTCACCTGCTCAGAAACCTGAGAGAGGAGGTGTGCTGCCTTTCCTCTGCTTCCAAGTCCTCTGCAGGGGCACAAGAATACGGGTTAGAAGCACTATACTGGCATTTGTAGGGGCGTGAGAAGGTGTGACCAGTTTGATTTGCGTGCCTGGTTTATGATATTTGGGTATATTTCTGTCAAAGGTAGCTGTGTTGTAAAGATGAGAGAGCTGTAATAGTTATAAACAATTTTGCTTACGATAGACTTGAAAAATAGTTATTAAATACTGTAGCAAATTAGTTGTACTTTGCAGTTGATTAAAAGTTGTTGTCAAATGCGTATTCAATAATTTCTTTTAATAATTCCTTATCTGCAGATTTCTAAAAAACCCTTGTTTTTAAAGATTCTTCAGGTTGTGATGAGCTTTTTTATTCTTAATATGACATACATATTTTTAATATCTTAATAAATATTTTATTTTACCTTTTATCTTTTTTTTTTTTGAAACAAAATTGCTTTGTCAAACGTTTTCTTCCTACAAATTTATCCTTGCTACAGATATGAGGTAGGTTAGCGTATCAAATCAATACCAATGATGCAGGGACATAAAAAAATTAAGTTAATAATTTGTTTTTCTTTCTAATTGGAGCCAGTATTCAAAAAGACTGTTATCATTGCAGATTCCCTTTACCTTGTTGCCTAAACTGATTTTTGATCTGTTAAGCACAGTCTTAATAATGTTGTGGGGTTTTATTTCAAAGCATGTTCTAGTGGAACCTCCTGGGGAGGAAGGTTTTGAACTTTTTTTAGAATGAAACGAATTCTACTTCATCTGTCAAATGCAGCAGAGCTAGATCCTCATAACTGAATATGCTAGCAAAGAAAAGGTAGAATCTTAAATCTGTAATATTGACGGAAATTACTAAAAAGGGGGACTGACAGCGAAACTGGAAAATATAGCAGATGTTTCCCAAAGCGTTAATTAGTCATTTCATTCTTAGCATTTCAGAAGAAAACAATTTATACTGCAAATATTAGCATCGTTCTGTGAGAGCATAACTTTCACAAATTGAAACCTCTGTTATACCAGGTAATCTTCCTTTAAAATTGCTCTTCACTGTAGCTTATACACACATATCATTAAAGATTTCATTCCTAATGATATGATGGCAGAATGGTGGCTATCTTCTTGTCTCGTGTGTCCATTGCAATACTTATTTCTATTTTGGTTCTGTTCTTGTTGTAGCAAGAAAACATCAAAGCATAAAACTGAGCTTGCTGATAACGCGAGGGTGTATTAACCATAGGTGATGGTAAATCTAGGGGATACCTTCCTGTTTTAGAGGTAAATTTGATGAGTTTATTTTTGACTTTAAGCTTAAACGGAAGGATATAAAACAAATAAAATGGAACATCCGATTACTACAGGAGAAGTATGAAACGACTGTAAAAGCACACTCCTGAGCAATGCTGTTGATCTTCCTCAGGTGGTTCTCACTTTATCAATACATCTCCATTTTCCTGGACGAAGAGCAATGCAGTCGTGACCTTAGGGCTAGGTACAATCTATGACTGCTAATTCATGCATCTTCCAAAACAAGTTTGGTTTTTTTTTTCAATATTGTTGTAGGGCAAAACTAATGATTCATGGCTGCCAAAATTGGTTGAAAATGAAAGTTCCTTATTCTTGTCTTTTTGCAGTTTGGTGGTCTTCCCACACAAAACTGTGCACTGTGATTATTTTAGTTGACCTAAACCTAGCTGCAGGTGACAACACAATGGAGAAAGTCACATTGACTGTGCTCAGCAGAAATGACGGCAAATAGATCCACTTATGTTAACAGCCACGGACTGCATTGTGTGTGTTTTGAAAACTGTGAGCACAAAGCAATGCAAACAAGCCCCATACTTCCAGAGAGGTCCTACAGAGCCCTAGCGAGCTGCATCCCTTCTACATCTTTCCCAAGCAAAGAGTACAAGTTTCTGCAATACGTCTCAGCTCTGGGTGCCTGCTTCTCAGGTCTCTGTATGTCACAAGCTTGTTGCATTGAGGTATTGCTACTGGCTGGCTTTGTTCCTACTTTTACTCTGTTATAAAGCAGACCCAAATGCATTATTTGAATGTATATTTATAAGTAATGTAAAGCCCCAGAATGTGCATAATTAGCTTTCTCCTGCTCTGTTCACTCTGGCACCTCTTGTGTCTCCCTCGCAGTATCCAGGGGAAGAAGAGGAGCCTTGTTTCTTGCCCTGGAAGTTGTGGTATGAGTTTTCTTTAAGGCAGAGGGAAAAAGTGAGAATTCCAGAGGGTTTTTATAATTTACCAGGTTTCTAATAATCTCTGGCTGTTGGGAAATGCTATGCATCTTGCATTTCTTGATAAAAGCGGCAGACAAGCCAACGCAATTTTTAGTCTAGCGTACTCTTTATTACTTCTGAGATTGTTATCTCTCCTACGACAAGCTAGGATAATTGGAATGCTTCCTTAGTCTCATGGCTATCGTCTGCCTATAGTAATTATTTGGTAGCTATGATCAATGCCTGTCACTTCATTTAAAAATTAATTTCACTGTCTTAATTTCTGTGTGATTGAGAAAGTTTTGGACTTCAAGAGCAAGATACTTTTGTTGATGGGATGTTAATCCCTGCTATTGCTTTGAACAAAAAATAATATTCAATGAAAAAGAACAAACAAACCAACCCCTAAAATCTGCTGGAGACAACTTAGAAATGACATAGAAGAGTTACGGTTTTTCCTTTCTTTGACCATGGATTTCTGATTGCCTCTGGCCCCAAAATGCCATAACCAAATCACAAACACAGCTTCAAAGGAGGTCACATAGCCATTGGTAATACCAAGATAAAGGATGGTTTTCAGTATAAACTCTGGTAGAAAAAACGATTTCCAGAATCAGTGGTTTTTTTGCGTTTATTAAGTTTTTCTCATGAACTCCAGCTTGGCTGCTCCTCAATTCTAGCAGCATCAGGGTGAAGTGAGTCAAACCAGTAAAGGTGACTCAGCTCACTGGAGAAAGGGCAGCATGGTTTAAATAGCGATGCCTGACTGTGACAGTTTTGGGTCACTGCCATTTCTCAGTCTTCTTTGAAAACTTAAGTTCATATTACAGATCTTTTTATTTTGGGAAATCTGTTTTACTATTTAATGCTATGTACCACCTACACCAGGCTTATGAGAGGGAACAGCTGTCTCCAGGGCTGAAGGTTCAGCTTTACCCAGCTCCTGATGCAGCCTGAGATATCAATCGCTGCTGCATCAGGGTGGTAAGAGCTCCCTCAAAAGCACTTTAAGTGTTTGTAGATCGCTCACTGCAACTGTACCCAAATCAAAATGCTGTTCTCTTGTGCTTGCATTGTAGAGATTTGTGTTCTGTGGGTAGAGGTCAGAGAAACTGTCGAGGCCATTGGAATAGTTTCCTCTCTTGTGCATATAGGGAACTTTGACTCAATAAGTTATGATGGCTGGGTTTGTTTAGTCTATAAACTCTGATGCACAGCCTGGATTTTCATCTTATGCTAACGAGCTGGTTAGATCAGCTTCCCTCATGTTCATCAGAAGCTTTCAGAGATGCTAAGTAAACATGGAGCCTGTTAGACATATTCTGAAAAAAACCCTGGAAATTAAAAACATAGTGCTGCTAAATTGTATATTTAGCCATCAATAGTAGGCTTCGTTAGATTTGCACCTTTTAAAGACACTGTTTCTATAGAATATTAAGGCAAACCAATTTGAACAAAAATTAAACACATTTTGACTGAAAATATCCAACAGTAAATTTAGACAAGAGAAAAAGAAAGGTTTCCAAAATCACAACTCTCCTCCACTCCATCACACTGTAGATCAGTGAGAAATTTTCTTCATGTAAGTAGGATACTTGTGCTGAGTTCCTTTTTCTCATTTGTGATGTTCTTTGAACTGAAACAAAATAAAATATCTGTTACTAAAAAAGCTTCAACAGTCAAAGAATTTGGCTTAAGCACAGTGCAATTCCCACTTTTATGAGAATTTAAGGAATTAAGCCCAGTTTAATAGTATTCCTCTATATGGGCTATAGAGAAATAGGAAAGAAATTGAAAGTATGATACCATCTAACTTAATGTTGCTTCTAGAGCATAATCTGTTCCTAGGAGCATCTGCTTTATTTCTATTAGCATACATAGATCTCCTTCTGGTCAGAGATATTTTGATGGAGGTTAAATCTATTACAATAATTGTGGCAAGGACTGGGTGTAATTCGCAAGTTAGTGCATATGAAATATTTCCTCCTTCTTCCCATCACAGAGTAGGTAATTTTTTTGCATATTCTGCGTGCGCAGTCTGATTTGTTAGCTCAGACTCCTTTCAAAGACTCTTATGTCAGTGAAGCAGGCAATCATCCCATAAACCATGTCATTTACTAGTATTTATGAGGATCTAACATTTCTTTTCTCTGCAAGATTTTTGCTGCTTGCTGAGAAATAATCCGCCAGGCTGATTTTTGCTATAAGCATTAATATTTGTCTAGAAGTTCAATATTAAACTGTAAAGAGTCATTCCTGCCCATGTAATGTACAATGCTTTAATTTAGAGCTTTTTTTCCTGCTGCTCAAACAATTGAAAATGATCAGATATTTCTAAGTCTAATTTCAGAGAATTTGCATGATACATATAGAAATATGCATTGAATAATGAACAATGCTCTTAAATTGTCCATTTCCTATTTTAAAGGTTGATCTTATGAATTACTGGATTTACTTTTTTTTACAGTAAGCTGGGCGATACTTTCCCCCACTTCCTTACACTACATTTTTCTGAAGGAATGTTTGAATATAGGCTTCTACAAAAGAAACTTTACAAGAGTAAGACCAAAACTCTTTGGAAAATAACATACTTTTCTCTTTCAAAACTGCCCATCTTGGATGTACTTTCAAGTAAGCAAATAAACAACTGATCTTACCATGCTCCACAGGTTGGCTTCACAGTATCACAGTATCACAGTATCATAAGGTTGAAAAAGACCTTTGAGATCATTGAGTCCAACCTATGACCCAATTTGTTGGCTTAAACAACTAAATGCTCAAACTCCTTCAGCTACAGTTCAGAGAACTTCAGTTGTTTATACCAGAGTTGACAGTCTTTATCTGGTATGAACCTAGGCCTTCATTAAAATAACTGCATATTTTGGTGAGAAGTGTTGTATTTAACTTGGTTTGAACTCTTCAGAGTTTCCATGTTCTGTTTCAGAGAGAAAGGCTGCCAAATCTCTATAGTCCCCAGGGACTAAAGCCATCCATGATAAAAGTAATGATATTCGGGGTTTCTGGTTTGGGTTTACTGCTGCTCCAGGAATGAAGGCATTTCAGTGCTCTGACATCTCATGTTGCATATTGTCCTGCCTCTTGGCAGATGATGTAAAAGTGTCCCCAATCCATCTTAGAAGCTGGATGCTTGGAATCCATGACCTTGCAATATTCAGTCAATCTTCCTTGCCCTGTCTCCAAGTGGTAGCAGCTAAGAACGAAGACAAGCCTATGGTCAGTTCCCTAAACATCTCTCAAGTGTAAAATAATTATAAGATAATTTATATTGGAGGATGCCTTCAGAAGTCATCTAGTTTGACCCACTGCAGAAAGAGATTCATGGTGTGGCTTCACCAGCACCGAGTACAGGAGGACAATCACTTCCCTAGTCCTGCTGGCCACACCATTTCACCAGCCAAGATATGAATATTTCCAGGAATATTGATTTTATAGCCTTAGAGGAATTGTATCCCAGGGCACAGTCACTCTCACAGTGAAAAAAGTTATCTTAAATTTAAGCTCAATGTTAGAGGTGGTGTAAGACACGTTCTGCTCCCTAATTTGGGGTTATTAAGGAATTTCAGAGTCCAGACCAGTCTAGGACTAGGGGGTTTAAATGTTACGGGACTGAAATTTACCTCAAAACTGGGCTATGGCCTATTCTAATACACGATTTGACTGCATTTTTTAAAGGCTATTTCTTGACTTCCAGTTCACTGATATCTACTTACTCTTTTTTTGCTGTCTTCTTGCCTGGTCCTGTCCTTCCCCTACAAAGAAAGAAAACAACAAAGAGGTAAGTGATGGAAATGCCTTTGCTAAAGGAAATGCTCAGTCTGCCTGTTGTTTAGGTATGTGGGAGATCAGTTCCCGGATTTATAATGAAATGAGGACGTAAAAGGTAAAGAAAAGGATGGCAAACCAGTCAGAGAGTACGCAGACAAGAAAACTGGAGTTATAAAAGCTGAAGGTGGGAGAATGTGGGGAGGACAAAGCAAGCTAGGGAACAATGTTAGAAAGAAGGTTAAATGGAGAAAAATAAGAACAGTTGGGTCTTGTCACATAAAATCATAAAAATCGGTGTATACATGATTTCGTAAACAGATGGGTTCTCTTTTTGTATTGTGTTCTATAACAAATGAGAAATACTTTCAAATTCAGTCAGGTAATTTTAAAAAATAAATCTGGAGTGTATAGCATTGACATTCTTTAAATATATGACTTTGAAATTGTGATTCTGCCAAATTTGAGAAATATAAATCTTCATGCAACATGATATATTATAATCCAAATATTTTGACTAGAATGGGATATGTGCCTCCCTCCTCTCGTTGTAGTTTTAAGTGAATGTGCTACCAAAGGCATAAGATGATAATATTGGACTTTCTTCCTGGCCATTCTCTGTTAATGGTTTTTCACTAGATCTGTAGCATCACATGTTGTAGTTCCTGTAAGGAATGTACCTGAAATTTGTACTGCTAAGCATCTTTGAAGAGAAATAAAAGACAGAATTTCTTCATGATATCTTGGATTTAGCAGTCAGACAGTGATACTGAGATAGAGAAAAATATTGGAGTTTCAAAATGAGGTTTATGGTAATCCTGTAAAAAAAATATACAGATGACAAAACTTTCTGTATTTTAACATAAAGCCCCCAGTGTTTTCCATAAACTCAATTTCATGTTTTATCTCTCTGTCATAGCAATGGAAAATAGCGTAAGAGTAAACTGTGAACTAAAGAGAAATAGAGGTAGATTTGATTTTAAAATAGGACAGTTCAAAATTTAAAAGAAACAATAGGAAAAGTGAAACAGTATTGGTATCATTTTCCAAATTAAATACTATAACTTTGATTCTATAAATATATTTCTGAAGTTTGTTATGGATCATTAATTGTTTTGGCACACAAAAAATTAAAAAGTGGCAACAGTAAAATAACTGTATAATTTAATGCAATGTAATGTAACATAACTTTATAACATATAACATTTTTCAATAAAAATTTGTTTTCAAACTCTTATATTTGTTAATTTTTTCAGAAGTTTAGTGAATTTATTATTGGAGACTAAGTGACTTCTTAGCCAAATGTTTACTGACTATAAACAAGACTTAAATAAATGTATTTTTGTTGTTATTTTTATCAGTGCTTGAGATATTAGAAGAACTCTTAATTTATCTTTTTTTTCTATAATGTTAAAGAAATTGTATGAATATATTAAACAGGACAGGTGTTCATCAGTTCTTCTGAGGAGAGATATAGTATTTTTATTATTTTTTTATCATTTCGGACCTATAATTTCACTATTCCCTGACAAAAATCTAATGTAGAAAGGAAGAAATTTCAGACACTAGGCTTTGTTTTGGTTTTAGGATGTACTTTTTACAGTCCACAGAAAGCCACCTGAAGAGGAGAGACGTAGCTTAAATAAGAATGGCAGTAGCACACAGAAATACATTTTTTTTATTAATGGTGCAAATTCTCACAGTTATTTATAGTAAAACGTTTTAAGAGGCAACTAGGAGGCAACCTTTAAAATGTGTATCACTTTGAGGAATATGATAGAGAAAAAGCTTTACCTCTGACTGGTATTTCTGAATGTCTTTGCTTTGATTTTGCTACCAAATAATTCAGCAGTGAATGAAACTTAGACAGTCAGGTAATGTTTCACTTATGTAAAACGAAAACCATGCTAACTAGAACTAACAAAAAATTAAATTTTTGGAACTCTGGGTTTTGAATCTGCCATTCAGTAGTATTGGTTCCTTGGCCATACTTTGTAAAATTTACATATAGTGATAATTTATGTGTATTCTCCGCTAGAAATTCAATAGAAGGCCTTATTTTAAATTATATATAAATTACATTATATAATTATAAATTACAACCTTTTTCCATTCCAGCAATTTTTCCAAGTATTTCTAATTTTCAGCCAGATAATAATTTACTTTCAAAAAGTGCAGTTGCGTTTCTTGAAGAGAGAGTTATATTCTATTATTGCATGTACATTAGTAAACAAATCAGACTTAAAAAAACACCAACACAGTCTTAGGTCTAAAGATTAAAGAAAACTCAAGGGCAATTTTCTTCTATGATTTACTGCATCCTTCTGGCTTACTGTACGTTGATTTAGTTACAGTTGCATACACTTTTTCCACCCATAAGGGTTGACCTAGCCTTGCATATAGAGTCTAAAATGTTTGTAAGAAAATTACAAACATTATTAAACTGTGCGAGTTAATAAACAAACCCTTCTGCAGTGCAGGACAAATTTCACAGGTAGCTTAAGGCTCTGTAATTCTCATCTTCCGCAACAGTGCACACACCACCATGTTTGCATATCTCCTATTTCCTTGTGGACTTCCATCACGAAGCTTTGCTCTCACCTTTTAAACTGCCTGTGCTCAGCTTCCAAGTTACTGTTGCCCAGGATGGGCTTTACTTACACTTTCCTATTTTTTGTTTCTAAGGTGAATTGAGCATACAAAATCTCTCATGACAGCTGTGTGAAAAAAAAAGGTCTCCTATGCATTTATAAACAAACTTAATACTTCATGAAGTTGTTCTTAAAGCCCATGGGGTCTGTAACAGGATGGCAAAGTGTGTTTCACTGACAATACCAGTGTTGGGTAGTTCATGTGTTGGAAATGGGGAAGCCTCACCTCTCACAAGTACCTGCGAGAGCCACTGGAAGCTCGTGCCTGGCTCTTGGCTGCATTTGAGGTGGTGACCTTGACATAGAAGCCTTTATATGTGGAAATGAATGTCCAGATTCATTTGGTTCTTGACATTTCTGCTTTTTATCACCTGTGCTTTTCTTCCTCCGAGAGAATCCTGGGGTCATTCACATGTCAGTGAGTCCTGGTCCTGAGGATATATCTCCTACACAGTTTTATAGAGCTGTTAATATCTCTGTCAGTAGTTGCAGACTTTCTTATGTTGTTTGCTCATCTGCAGGTGGCAGCAGGACAACTCCACATGCCCAGGGACTGCCAGGGCCCAGGGCTGTTCCTGCTATTCCAGGTGCAGGGCAGAGGTTGCCTTCAGTAACACTTGTCCTTCAAATGTCAATCCCTGTCTTGTTTTAATAGTTTGTTCGTGGGTAGATGAGCTCTTCATTTGCTTTTTGAAGTGTTTTGCAGTATTCTGTGGTAATGTCTTGCAATCTTTATAGAATATAGAAAATTGCCTTTGTACCTCTGCGAGTTCCATGGCTCAGAAGAAAGACTTCATCCTCTCCATGCCTTCTGCAGTGGTATGAACATTTGAATGTCTTTGGATTTGTCAGACTATGTCAGAAATGAAACTTCCAAGGTAACATTCAAGTGATTTAAGGTTAAAACTTTCATAGCTATTTCCTGAGTTCAAGACAAAGTGCTCTTGAGGTAATGTATGGGGGATGTGATGGTCTGAAGGGAAAATTTTAGTTGTGTGCTGTGGTCCAACATACAAAGAGCGTGGCTCAATGGTCCTGACTTTCCCAAAGAGGCTTCTCTTGGGTCTAGTTCTGGGTTTGTTTAACTCTTTTGAGGAAATCAAGTCTTTTCTGTGTCCCAGGGAAGAAATGTGGAGAAGTCCCACTACCAACCACATTTTCTCATTTGTTTTTCTCTATAACTGATGTCTGTAGCCAGACTGAAACAAAATGATACAGAGGTTGTTCCGTGGCCTCAGGCCAACTGGTAAAGAACCTATCTCTCCAGCTGAGTTCTCTTACACCCTAAAACAGGATGTCTGCATAAGAAGTGTTGACTGGGGCTAGGATAACTCCCAAACAATGCCGAGGCACCGGGGGGAAGCACACCCATCTCACCCCGACAACTTCATTATCATTTTAAGATATCACGTAATAAAAATTATACTGATTCAGTCTTAGTTTAAGGATTAAATAAGTAAAAGTTTTAGTAATTTTATTTTGTCAACATAGTTTGTCTCCTCCTTTGTATTTTATGAAAAAAAGCCACCCCACAACCCTTCCTCCCCCACAAAAAACCCAACCTATTACCAGCCAGTCTGCAGAAATAAAAAATTGCTAACATTGTTTAACGGTTATCTTGGTCAATTAGTCCCCTTCAGAGTGACTTCAGCAAACAGGTGCATTAAGGTTCAGTGTGACTGCCTTCTTCATAGTCTCAAGGAAAAGGACAGCTATGCATCTCTCTAAATTAGATCTTGAAAAAAAATAAAATCTAGCTCTGTTGCCAGCTGTCAGAGAGATGGAAAGCCAGTCCTGCAGAAGCTGATGCAGAGAGTACCTGGGAAGGGCGCGTGTGTCTGAACAAAGGGATGGGAATCAGTGAAAGAAACACTAATTAGCTCTTATGAATGTTTTTGGTTTTGAATTACCTCTCAAGAGAAAAAGAAATCCTTCCCTAGATTATAATAAGACTAAAGAATAAACGCACTCATTTCAGAGGTTAAGGGATTTGTAGAATTTCTGTTTTGTATATAAAGGAAGTTAATATGTGCGTGATAAGGAAATACCAGTCCTGTGTCTGCACCTGAGTGTGCGCGCATGGATTTGAGCAGTCACATATTAAGAGTAACCAACAGTTGTCTATATGATACATCAAGTACATGATGTCATTTACATTTTCCCAGTATGCCAGGCAGAATATAAATATAAGGTGTAATATGTCTCTATTCATATTTACAGCTGTAAAACATGCCTAAAGAGGAAATAAATGGGAAAACCCCCATGGTTTTAATGTTATTTTCTACATGCCTACACATCTTCAAGCTTAAATATTAATAAAGCCATTTTACATGAGTAAATTATTAAAGCCTTCAGACCTAGTCAGAACAAAGACATGTCAAAGTGAAGTTTTGATTTCAAGCTTTGTCAGTTTTGAATGTAACACTCAGGTTTTGTTCTGTGTCATTAGTCAATTTTATCATAGATTCTCTGTCAGAAAATTCACTGGTGTTACTTATCTTCTGTAAAACGGATTCTTATTCTTATTCCTGGCTGAGAATGGTTTAGAAGAGAAATTAGCATGCAGTAAGGTAGGCTGTGCAGGCACAGTATCCAGCTAGTCTGCATTAACTCCCCATCAGGCTCTGGCTGACTCTGCAGCTGTAAGCCGAGCACAGTCAGGGGGCAGACCTTGAGCACTGGGGTGTTATCGTATTGCTGAGCGGTTATCGTGCTCCCTAGTACACTTTTGGCCAGTGCCAAGCAGAAATGTCCCAAACAATGTGTGGTCATGATGTAGCAGTTTGCAGAGGTGAGGGGGCCAGTCCCATTCACACTCTGTGTGTGCTCCCCTCAATTGGTTGGGAACAAGTTTCTCTCTGCGCTGCCATCCTCAAAGCAAAAGAAAGGAGGCTGCTTTCTTTTATTTCCTTGTGTACACGTACCTTCTCACAGCACGCTAAACGTGGGCTTGGTTCCTTCACTTTTAAAGGAGGAATTTAATAAAAAGGCTTTTAAGCATCAGATATGTTCACAGGAAGAAGTATTGCAACACAGCAACTCTGCTTTAAAAACCACATTCTTTATTGCTGCAAAAGAACTGTTAAGTGAAGACAAGCCCTTAACAGGTTAAAGCCAAGAATTATTTTCTTAAATGTAAAAAGGCTGTTTTATTAGCCAGTTAGAAGGAATAATTTACTTTTTAATAGGGTGTTTTGATAAGAAGGTCCCATCAACCACCATTTAGGTTTGTCTTGTAGGCAGCACAAATTCTGTGTTTCACTACTTAATTGTGAATTTTCTTTTTTTTATTGTTTAAACTCAGCAAAAAGTGGACACCATGTCAGTTTCCTGTTTTGATTATGCACTAACCTTTCTGCTGAGTCTCTGTTTCTGGGATAATCAAGCAGAGATCCTATTTCCCATGAACACAATTCTGAATTTTCCTTCCACACATGATATGCTGCAAACGTCTGTGAGCCACAGGCTGATTTTCTAACACTTTGTCTTGCAGTTCTGAACCTTACATTCACTAACAAAATCTGCTGAATGTCTTCATGTGTTGTGCTTGCTCACTGCTGTGTTGTCCCACACTTACCTCTGTCTGCAAAACTTTGTTCCTAGTATTTCCCACAGCCCATCTTATTAACTCACAGAAGGAATTATTGAATTTAGTTCGAAGATTTTGAAGTGACAAGGCCTCAGGTGTCCACATCTTTTCTTGCTCTCCCTATGTTTCCTGACACTAAAGGTGAAAACAAGGGTGAGAAAAAGCATCTCCACTAGGATGTGATGTTTTTACTTTTATCTGTCTTCAAGTTTTGGATGAAGATGACCTTTCTTATTAAACTGCACTTAATTAAGGGAGAAAAACTAAGGATGGTTCTGAAAACTATTAAACTATCCTGGTCTGTAATAATTATATGTTAAAGGTGGGTTCATATCACCTGACTTAAGATTTTCTTTATTGCAGGATTCACTCTCTCTGGGTTCTCTTTTTAGTCATCTGATTTGGACTTTTAGCAGGAAAAGAATTCCTGAAATCATAAAAATAATGCAAAAACTCTGGACAGAAGGATGAAAAAAATGCTGAAGACTCTTGTCTGCTGCAGAGGCTACGGCATGGACTTCTTTGATGGGGGGCAGTAGAGAATTTATATGCAAAGTAGCCCTTCTAAGTATTTCCAGTTTTGAGAAAAGATATAATCACAACTTCATACAACAACAGGCATGAATCCAGACATTCCTCAACTCTGGTGATCGTGGGTTTATTTTACAGAGCAAAGTCAGATGAACAGAAAATGAAATGCTGAAAATCAAACAACATGGTTTAAAATGTGTTTATTGAGTTGTGCTATTAGGTTTGGAATAGAATAGGATACAATTTTATGAATGTAACATTTAATTTAACACATTTTTTCTCCTAAGCTTTTAATGTGTTCCATCATATTTTCTGCATGGCTCAAACTGCAAATGGAGAGTTCTCTACAAGCCATTGTGGTCCTGACATGCTGTTATGATCAGCACCTAACTGTCACAAAGCAGAAATTAAGGCCATCTGTCCTGGAATGTAGTGAGACAGAACTGGGACATATGCTGTGGGGTTTTTGTTTGTTTGTTTGTTTTCCTTAAAATATAATTTCTTATATTTGCCATAACAAAATAATTAGAACCCTGGAGAACATTTTCATTTCATCCAGTAAAGCACTGGATGAGACAATTTCAGAAAACTTCTCACTAATAATTTCTGAAGGGTGTATGAAACATGAGAAGGTTAAAACCAGGCAAATACAGTGTACATCTTCAAGGAGGTATAAAAGGGAAAAGGCAAACAGTTTTATAAACCAGACACTTATCTTCAAATTCCTCAGTAATTCTGGAAGGCAAGAGATCTCTCTACAGAAATATATTGTAGATATCATATACCTTAGCTTCAGAAGGGCTTTTGGTATTGTTTCACACAGCTTACTTATAAACAAGATATTAAGACATGTTCATGAGAAAAGTACATGGGAGGAGAAGTGGTGTGCAGGAAAGCAGAGAGAGTAGTTTACATTGATTTTTATTTTTTTTTTTCCAAATGGAAATGTAAGGCATCTCCATCTCATGCTATTAAAACCTTTTATTAACCACTTGGATTATTACTGTTCCAGACTCCTTAAAATCAAGAGAAAATTAAATTGTTTTGGAGTAAGGATTACAATTCAGCAGGTCTTTTAGAGACTGGAGATCTGATATGAAAAAAAAAAGCTCACACAATGTATTGTAATTTAGTAGAAACAACCGACTACAGATACAGATCTGAAAAGTGATATGACTTCACTGTCCAGTTCTGGAATGTCTGCCAAAGGAATGCTGTGTTCTCTTCTGGGCATCAAGCGAACTTCAGAAAAGATACAGACCAACAGGAGATGGTCGAGGTGTGTAGAAAAACGATTCAGACTGAATGTTTATGGGACTTCAGAGATATTTCATAGAGATATGATTACTGCCCATGGTCACAAAATTCTTTTGGCAAAGAAGAGGTGACCTTTCCTACAGGTTCAGGGCAGATAAGAGAAGAAATAAACTGAGTTACAGCAAGAAAAATTCAGTTTATATTTTGGAAAAATATTTGAACTGCAAGCATAATGTACTACTGGAATAAAAAATCTGGGAACAATGTAGATTCACAGCCACAAAGTAGCTGCAACTAGACAAAAAATCTGAAAATTGCCAGCTTTTGAGTTTTTGAGGTTCATTCTTTTACTATTTCTCCTAAAGTCTGTGAATATGATGGAATGTGTTTTCTGTGAGAAGCATAACTTGAATATTTACTGAGTATGTGTGAGTTGCACACATTCACAGTGTTGAAGCGAGATTCAACACTGGCTGAACAGAACTTTTAGCATTGGGAAGTTTTCTCTCCTTATTTCCCCATAGGAAAGTCATGATAGCAATAGCTGTGGGTACACTCTTTCTTCAAAAATGATTTTTTTTTTAATCTCTTGTTTTGATAAGTAATGCTGAAAATAAATTTACAGAATGGCTGTGAAATCCTATGTGATAGTTCCTAGTTGAAATATGTTTCTTGGTCGAAGTGAATGATTTACATAAGCTGAATAACAAGTTGGGTTTTGAAAATACTCATATGTTGCATGTAAGGTAGCAGGTGGTTGACTTGTTGCCAGTTTCTTCTTTTGCTTTAAATTCCAGGGTAATTTCTTATATCCTGCTATCTTGCATAATACAGTATCTTTTTCTTTATCAACTTGTAGAGGAAATAATCCATGGCTTAGAATTATCTTCAGAGAAACTAAAAGTTTCTGTTGCTTAATATTTTTTTGACTTAGGAAAGTTTTTACTGCTTCACTAGCACAGGGACTAAATAAAATGAAATATGAAAAATGCAGTATGGAAGAAGCACAGCTCAAAATTAATAAAATAAATGATAGATGGCACACATTTGATGGGATGAGAAGAATCTATCTGTTAGAAGAGACTCTCTAGAATCCTTATTAAGTGATTATTTGAACTTTTGACATACCTTTTCTCATATGTATTTTAATTGCTTTGCATTCAACTATGCACCTTTAAAAACCAATGTTTTCATCTTCAGTTGTGTTTCTTAGGAAAGATTTAGCAGTCTAATGAAACAATACTGAAGGAAAGAGAACATTTATAGGCCTGAAATACACCACTGCGAAAGCAGTAGTAACAAAAATTGCTGCACTGGGACTTGTCGAAACAGCTGGCGTGGGGCTGAGTTTGGAGGTGAAAAAGTGAAAACCAGGTAGGCCAGCCTGCCTGCTTGAGTCTGTTCCTGAATTTCATTTGGAGCTCCGGCTTCTCTATGGGAGGGATGTTCTTCATCATTGCAGAAACTGCTTGAAACTGGATCAGGTTCTGCTAATTATACCTGGAACCAGAACCAGATCCTCCTGTTAAATTCATACTCCCCTTGCCCCAGATTGAAGATATCCAAGCTGAAAAGTCAAATAATCAAAAATTTGAAAATGAACATATCTATTTGGCCATTTCCCAGTTTCAAGCCAGAAGCTCTGTGCATGTACAGTATGTTATTGACTCTAAATAGGCACTCATGAGGGGTTTTTTCCTCCCCACAGAATGTCTGCCTTGCTCAGGGAAAAGAAGTGCAAAGGGAAAGAACTAAGTTTATGCAGGTAAGTACAAATCTGAACATTTGCTTTTTACTTGCTTGAGAATCTGAACAGTTTATTTTCATTAGCATTAATTTTAGGTATGTAAACAAGCATAAACTCATAAGTAAAAAAGTAACTGTGCGCAGTAAGATGTTTGTATAGGGACATATTAACATGCAAGGGATTTATGGGTTGCCTTTGACAGCTGTTGTAGACTCCTCTGTGACTTCTTGTGTAGCTGTTCCCCAAAGTGAAACACATTTTTCTTTCTTGCTTCTTTGCTTATTTACCCTGTTCCCAGAAAAGAAAACTATGTAGTGCACCTGGGATAAAAATATTCTTCACCACATTTATGTCTTAGATTTCTTTGCCTTTTGGTTGTATGGCTTTGGGGATTGCCTTTTTTCTCTCTTATATACAGTGTAAAAGAACAGCATAAAGAAGTAAATTGGAGAATTTGTGTGAACCATAAGATAAATATTCATAAGTCTAATAAACAACCTAGCTTTGGGTTTGACATCTCACCCATAATTATGGGAAAAGATGAAATTGAACACAGTAAGCTACTGGAAGAAGAGGATCTGTTTACAAAACCTCAAATATAGAAAGGAATGAGATGTGCTTTTAGATGAGACAATTCCACCTGAATTTTCATACATATTTTCTACGTGGTTTACAAGTCCATTAGGGAATGATCTGAGAATTCAACCCTACTCACATAAGTAATTGGGTGTTTTTAATTAGGATTTTTAGTTGGTTTTGAGATGGTCTAGCTCTGAAATGGAAATTTCAGAGAGAAGGTGTTCATGTCCCATTAATTTCATAGTGTTATATCTATGTTGTACCCCAATGGGAGGTTTTTTCTGGTTTTATAATCATTAATTTTTATGAAAGTAGTTGGTTAGTCTTGTTGTCTCTCTTTTTTCTATTTTCTTTTTTTTTTCTAGGCTTGGTTTGGAAAATATAATGAGGTACAGCAAGGACAGTTATTAATCTGTTTAAGAGGAAATTAATTTGACATGAAGTGCCTTTGTTTAGAAGAGCACAACTGCATTGTCCTGCATGCTGCAGGCTTTCTGCTTTGAAAATTTATTCTTTTGACAAGATTTAATTAGAGCCAATTCTACATAGACTTGAATGTTTTACAATTTCATAACAAACAGTATCATTACTAGTGGCTGCAATTTTTGTCATGCCTTTATGATGTTATAAACAGGAGCCTAACTTCCCATTACAAGCCAGAAAGAGGAGAAGGCAAAGATTTGATTATATGACAGAGAAAGAGGGAGCTTTATTGCCATCTTAGTACCTAACAAACTTTGGACAAGATATACAAGAAAACCTATTCACAAACCATTTGAATGAATAGAAAATCAATACTTTATTTGATGTTTTTATTTCTTTCAAAAGCAATACATATTTTTTTGAAGGCATCTCAGCCATCAAAAACATGTATCTTAAAACATCTGCAAACATTTCCTCCATGATATTCCTAAATATCCAGTCTACTGTGGTTAGGACCAGACCAGAATATGACTTCATAGATAATTGAAACAATACTATATCAACATTGTGGCAAAGTGAAAAGTTGCTGATTAAATTCAGGGAAATTAGTTATTTGTAGTGGATATTAATGAATATTTCCAACAGGGTAGCTTCAGCTGTAACTTAAACTGCCTAGAAGCTGATGTTCTCAAATGTAATGGTTGGATCCTTTTTTTTAAATGTTGTTACCTGTGTCATCCTCCCGGCTTCTGCAGCTGCTCCCTGAGCCCCCACCCGCACTGTTGTGCCAATACATCCGGCCTTCTCTCGAGTGACATCCACTGCTTCCTGCTACCTTGCAGAACTGACCTGGCCCTGAGTTCTGGCAAATCTGGCACTGGCCGCAGTGCAGTCCCCTCCCCTTACAAACATCACTGTTCAATATTTCCCCGTATTTTCCCACAGATTGGGTTACTTGCTGCTCTCCCACCCAAACTTCTGTAACGGTCCCAGGGCAGGTTTGGAGAGGCTCGACACTTTGCTCCAACCACTGCCCATGTACACCTTCTCTGCAGCCCTGTTTCCAGCAATTCTCTTAATTCCTGCAGCTTCTTGCAATCTTGACCCCAAACCGTTTTCCTCTAACCAATAAGCCTGAAATGGTTACACAAGAAAAGAAGTAACTTTTCTGATGTTTTGTCATCTCACCATGGCATAGGGTAAATGGAGAAGCTGATGATGAATCAGAGCTACTTTAGTCCCTACTCACATCCTTGCCACTACTACCTGTTGTCTCTGGGTGAATACTGAGCTCTTCCTGGGGCAGTCACTGGGTAGAGAACTTCCAGTGAATCAAGAAAGAGAAAAACACATAGAAAAGAGCAGAAATGGAGTTTTCTTACAGTTTGAAGAAGAATCACCACACACGTTGAGAACACTAAAATATTCTTATAGAAATACGAGCTAAGTGCCCACTGTTGTAGCTTAAGAGAATCAGAAGGACTATTCAAGACACACAGAGGCCAGATTGGGATTGAATTTTTCAGGCATATTACATTTGTTTTCTTTTGTTTTTAAAAAAAATGAAAGATCTGGAGTTTGATGTGAGTGTTTGGGATAATTCTATATGTAATGAACATGTTAGGATGAACAAGGTGATGCACGATACACTGCCCGCCACCCTGCAGTGGTCTGGTGTGTAACTAGGAGGTCTATGCCAGAAAGAAAACAACACAGTCAGGCAAAATCCAGAAATATTTTTTTTATTTTTCATTCCAGTTATAGACTAAAAACCTTCAAACTTTCTGGGTAGTGGGAGAGTTCTAATTTAAAGATAACTCAAATTTTTAAATGGTTTCATTAGTTACTAGGATGAGATTTTATTGATATTTTAAGATACATGCATATGATAGAAGTTTTTTCCTGGTTTGTTGATACCTGTTAGAAACAAGTAACTTCATATTAAGTGTATCTACAGAGATTACAAAAGCCAAGAATATCTTTGTGGATGTCACAAGCCAACATTCCATTTCATATTTCTAAATCCCAAAAGCACTTGAGAAAACAATAAGTGTTATTTTTCTTCCTTTTATACCTGCGTAAAATAAGCTGCAGTGAATCCTACACAGATTTCATGAACTGTCAAGACAACCCTGGAATGAGAAGCCAGGTTTCCACACCAGAGATGTATGCCTTGGCCTGTGGCTCCCTATTTTCAAATGCACGTAAACTGTACAAATAGGATGAAATTTTATATTCCTTTCAAATTCAGTATTCATACTGATTAACTGAAGGTATAAGAAGAAGTGGAAAATGGAGACTTGGAGTTGAACAAGAAGCGCAAGGTAAAACCTGTTAATTGTATTTTGGTGTTCTTTACTGGTTTAAAGACAAAAACCTGCAAAATATAACAGGTAGTTCTTAAAAAGAACAATTTGTATTCACCCTATATAGTTTGAAATACAAATTCCTGCTCAAGCAAAAGCCAGACTGTGTCTCATTTGCTCAACATCAATTTAAATAAATTAATCAGAACACAACAAAAGAAATATCAGCAAAATGATATTTACTGTACAGCTGAAGTGAAGGTACTCATTCTATTAGCACCATTATTGTCTTCAAGAACAATTTGCAGTGTTTGAGAAAAGGCTGGCACACATTAGTTCCTAGAAAAAACAGAGGTACTTGGAAGTTTAATTCAAACATCTTTGAGTTACAGTTTTGTATCCTACATTGTCTGTTCAAACCAAGAACTGCACAGATATTTTAAGAAATTGTAATTATCCATGTACTGGAGTATTTGAAGAACTTATACCATTGCCTGATACTGAGTAACCAGAGACTAGATTTGCCAAAAACTAATATTGTAAGAACATGGATCTTTAAACTTCATAGCTATGGAGCCAGAAAAAAGCAAAGAATCATAATACATTTGCAGATGAAAACATAAAGTTGAGCTGACTAATTTCCTTTGACAAATATGATAATTACAAATCTCTGCCTTAAACTATACAAAGCTTTACGTAGTTGTTCATTGCCCAGCATTTCTGTTATTACTCATACCTAATTACAATGTGCATTTCCCTTTAATCAGTGATGCATAATTTATTTCGTCATGCTCATAAATGTGTTTTTCAGGCATGTTTATTGAAATACATACAAAATATCTTCCTATAAAACAAAATATTCAGGCTTTGATCTTATAAATATTTATAGAATTCAAGCAAAAGTAGTTATGGTTTTGTTAATGGTATTTTCAATTTTTAATAGGGGGCCTCAAAAGCAAACCACAAATATTTTAAATCCTTACATTTAATATATGAAAAAACTCCATAAAATTAACCTAAACCTCAAGAGATTTCTGCCCTATGTTCATTTAGAGATGCAAATCTGTTCACTATAATAACAAAAGCCATATATTTTTTTTTAACTTTCCTTGATTGTATTGGAGGCCTCTTACACCAAATACAGAGTAGGAAGCCAACAATCGTATATAATAAATGGAAATATTTTTGGGTATTAAACCCAGGGTACAATTAGAGGCTTTAGAGATGAAAATTATATTGATAAGGTAATTAATGTTAAATATTGTGAAATTAAAGTGATATTTTATACATTCTTTTGTTTTGTTATAAATATAAAAGCTGCATTTATACCTTTGAGCTGAACAAGGCCAGGACATCAGCTCAGCATTGACATGGGGTTGCTCATACTCTTTCATCATTAGTGCACTCCTTGGCACGTTTTTTGTTTTTTTTTTCTAATTAGCACTAGCTCAAACAGTGCCCTTTTTGAGGTTATTGCAATAGAAGTTAGGGACCGTTCTTAAAAGATGGTATGGATGAAGCCACCTTATTTTAGGATGAAGGAAACTGAGCTTTATAGAATTAAGTAAACTGCACTGCTTGGTCTCAGAATGAACAAACAGACCATCACACATTTTATTTACTTGTGCAGATATAGCTGTGATCATTGATCAGACTCCCAGGCATCCACAAGTTTTTTAAAATACAAAGCACACGAGAGACAATCACCGAATCACAGAACAGTTGAGGCTGGAAAGGACATCTAGAGGCCCCCCACTTGCCCACCCCCCCACTCAGGACCATGTCCAGATGACTTTTGAATATATTCAAGGAGGGAGACTCCGTCATCTCCCTGGGCAAATCCTGCCAGTCCTCGGTCACCCTCACAGTGAAAAAGCATTTCCTGGAGTTCAGATGGACCCTCCCACGTTTAAGTTTGTGTCCATTGCCTCTAGTCCTGTCATTGGATACCACTGAGAAGAGCCTGGCTCCACTGTCTTTGCATTCTTACTTCAGGCGTTTATATACATTGATGAGCTCTTCCTGAGCCTTCTCCAGGTTGAAGAAACAGAAGCAGCTCTGCCAGCATTTCCTTATAGGAGAGACTCTCCAGTCTCTTAAACACCTTAGCACCCTGCACCAGACTCTCTCCAGTGTGTCTGCGTTTCTCTTGTATTGAGTAGCCCATAACTGGACACAGTATTCTAGGTCTGACATCAGCAGAGCTGAGTTGAGGGGAGAGCATGTTGCCTTTCTCCCTCTGAGGTCCAATCTTTATACAACAGTTCTCACGCTCTCACAAAATCCTCATCTTCTAATCTTGAAATACCTTTATCTGTCTGTCTGTGCTGAAGGACTGTAAGGTAGGTTTTGACCTTTATCTAATTCAGGATTCAGCCAAAAGGCAGAAAGTTAGTGTTGTCTGTGAGATAGTCTGCTACTCGCTGAGTCTGGACTCTGCCACGATGGTTTCATCAGCTGACACACCTCTTAGGCCCTGTTGTAGCTAACTTTTAGGTTAATTCTCTCAATACTGGATCCAAACTGTTTAGTTTCCTAAACACCATATATCAAGAAAATTTATGCTTCAAACTGGGTTGTACAAAAAGTACTAGACTGAACAGGCAGCCTACTGAGTATGAAGATGAAACTCAAATGTCACTCTTTTTTGCATTCTGATGCCTTGATCATTGCTTCTTTCTACTTTCTTTCCAGTCATGAACTGCTGCCTGATGTCTTCTCTGAAAAATACTGCAAAGAATCAGTCTATGCCAAAAAGAAAAAGTATTTTTAAGGGGTGGTGATGTTGTTCTGCTAGAGTATGCAAAGAGATGGAAGACATTCCTAGTCTTTCTGAAGAAGTAGGAACATTAGCCATGTGGGTATTGCCTGTTTCCTGCTGGACCTTGAAGCAGTTCATGTAAAGCAGACTTGACTCTGCAATGCCTTCATGGGAGCCATCAAAACATTACATGTTTGTCCAAACTTGTCTTCCAGACTCAACAGTTCTGTGGAGAGAAAAAGTACCTTTCACCTCCGGAGGACAATTATCTCCTCATTGATGAGGAAACACAGATGACTAGTTTAATTTAGACCTTAATTAAGACTCTTGCCAAATTCTCTGTTTCCCATTGCCAAAAGCATCAGATCTATTTACAGTCCACCTTAACCAACCACAGCATGTATTTATAGTAATCTCTACTTAGACTTTTAAGCAGATGCTTACGTCTCAAAATGTAATGAAATCTGTATATGTAGATGAAACTAAGCAAAGGCTTAAAAGATGTTTTTGAAGTGTAGCTTAGTCAGGAACCTTACAAAATTCAGCTTGCTGGTTTTCTAGCCATATCTGAAAAAAAATGAGCTGAATTAGAAGCAGGATTTTGTCAGGAGTCTTGCTGTATTTCATGCAACTCTACCTGTTTAAAACATCCCTCTATCTATCACTACACAATGTGTTTGGTTTCCACTTTTCAAGGACAGACTTTTTTCTGATTTTATTTTTTGTAGGCTGCTTTATTTCTGCAAACCATATAATCAATAATAGTTCTTAACTTTCTATCTGAATTCTTCTTCATACAAGTATGCAGGTTTTTAATGGTGGATTCCTCATAAACATTATTAAGGTGAAGTTGCTTCAAAGAGATTCAAATCAGAAAATTATTTTTCTGACTGCTTTTCTATTGACCTGTTTTTATCTGAAAAACAGACATCTTAGACTCGGATGCTGACAATGAATAAGGTAACCTTATTCCTCCTAATTCGACCCTTTCTTCACATTAGATACTGCCAGCAATTATTTTATGTATAGTTATGCTATTATCCTCACAACTCGTCTTCCTGCTTGCTTCTCAAACAAATCAATTTACTAATATATTTATATAAATGCCAATTCAGAATTACTTAGCTCAAGACTCAGCTCATGAGCCAAATTTATTTAATGGATCAATCCTTTAATTTTATTTTAATATAATAATTTGGCCTGGGTTTGGGCCAGACAGTTTAAAGGAAATTATAATTTTTTTGGATCCCAGCAATATTTCTTCTGTCGGTAGAAACCTAATCAAACCTAAGAAAGTACTATACTTACTTGGCTTATATTTCAGCCAAAGATATGCTTTCCTGGCCCCTGGTCTCAGTCTGCCTTATCCAGAAAACACCAGAAATCCCAGAAAATATATTGTGAGTCTTTGATAATTTTGTTCAAAAAAAATTGCTGACGTGTAACAATGTTTATAATTTTAGTAGTCTGAGACAAATCTTTTAAATTTGAGCAACAGATCGAAAAATATGGAAAATGTTTGTTTCACTCTCTAAGAAAATACATGCATCAATTCAATGTATAAGTCTTCAACATTTGGAAACCTTCAGTTTTCACAATTTATGAAAAACTGAACATGAACATGAAGTTATCACAGTGAGCCATTGTGTTTTCCAGTCATTTCACAGGCAACAACAGTGTAATACCATGAAACACAAGCATGTGTCTGTTCAAAAAAGTAGTATGGTGGTAGTGTGAAGGATTATTCACCTATGCCTATGACCGTTGCAGCAAGCTTAGCCTGTGAAGGGGGCACAACTTGATCCTCTGATGGAAGTTTCTTAAAAGTAAGCTATTGCAGACAGTGGGAAACGGAACTGAGATTACCTCTAATTTCATTTTATGTGGCATCAGATTGGGTCAATTTATCGATAATTACAGAAAAAAAAGAGAGTTATTAATGTAAAAATAGCTCTCAGAATGAACTTTTACTTTTCCATCTGTAGTGGGCTGTAGTAAGCAGGCAGAGGCCAGGAATGGTGCTAGTAAAGGCACAGAACAGTTTCTAAAACAGGAGAAAACACCTTTCTGGGTTGTCCCTGTTTCACTACATTTCATTGCAATGCACAGGCACGAGAATGAGAAAATAAGCTTTTGTAAGGGGACACTTTTTGTTCACAAACATCTAGAAAGAGGTTCATATCTTTCTGCGGTCCCCTTCCCATCAGATAAAGTGTAAAGGACAGCACTGTAACCAATTTAACTGGCACAGCTCAGTAAAAGTTTATTTTAAGTTGAGAAAAAGCAGCCAGGGAGAAGAAGAGGCAGAAGATAATTAAGAGATGAAGATACAAACCAGAATTTTTACAGTTTTATTATTTTATTACTTTGTCAAATAGTAACAGCTTACTTCCAGAGCAGGATGGTCTGCACCTGCTCATTTGTGAGGTTGTACTGAAGGCATAAGAAGAGAACAATACGTCCTACCCCACTAAGCTGCAAATGCAGTCACTTCTCTGACATGGCAGCTGGGGGCCAGGCTGGGTAACATAGAACTCTTAAAATGAAAACTGATAAAGATGCTGGGCAATTCAATCTTGCTTAGGGTCTGACACGCACAGACTATTTACTTTCCTCTTATAGTCATTGAGCTAGTAACCTTCTCTCTCTGTGTTACTGGTGTTTCAGTGCCTTTTACAATGCTCCAAATCACTTTGAGCACAGACAGGAATACAAAGCAGTTGGTTATTCACTAACACGGCCCACGCGTAGCTGGGACTCATGATGTACCAAGGTGAGCAGGAGTATGCTCGCCGCCCAAAGTGCCCCGGGGTCTGTGCTGGTAAGCCAGTCGTTGGTCAGCTGGCAAGGGGTGCGTCTGCTTTGCTCCTTGGAACAGATTGGTTGGTGTTGCTGGGCTACCTTCCTTTTTTTATGTCCTTTTTAATCCTCCAGGAATTTATCCCTCTCAATATCAGTATCTTTTCTACTTGGATTCTAAACCAGCTTTTTATCATCTCAGCAATTACCCTATTTTTGCTTGCCCTGTCTTGCAGAGTCTCAGTTCACATATTTTCTCACACCTTTTCAACATTTTTTGCTCAGTAGGAAAGAGCTAATGCTGCACAGCTGTATTGTACCAACGCTGCCTCGTGGCAGCTCACTCCCTGGGCTGAGAGCCACCAGCTCGTCCTTCAGTATAGTTATATATCCAGTTGCTGAGCAGCCAAATGCATCACTGACTGTATTGACTAGATATTCTTCAACTCTAATGGCTGATTAGATACTTTGGCCACATATAAATCCCCTAGGTAGATATAATGACCCAGAACAGAATCTCAATTTGTCTGTTCAGTTTCTTTCTATCCAGTTCATAACTGCAGCCCAGTCCCAGAGATTCGATTGTAGTCACACATATGCTGTTTCTTTCTGGTGCACTTTAGTACAGTCCTAAGATTATGAAGAATCTATTATCATCAGAATTCCAGCATTAAAAACAGGGTCATAATGAACCACCCTCATTTCCATTAATTATGGAGTTTTATTGTTGATCACTTTCCTATTGAAGGATTTCTAGGAAAACCATAACAAGTTTCCTCTATTGAAAATATGGATAACTTTTTCTTTACTTAGAATAAGTTAATTCTCCTTTCTGGTGTACAGTTAACTTTTTTGTACTCTTTTGGTTTCCTTCCAGATGTTTCCAGCTGTTTCTATCAAGGTATTCTGAACATAGTATTTATACCTGCTCAGACACTGTAATTTGCATTTTTCTATACTTCTATAATGGAACCAATTGATATTTTACCTTTGTGAGGTTTCTTTTTCTTTTTCTTCTCTTTCTCTTTCTCTTTCTCTTTCTCTTTCTCTTTCTCTTTCTCTTTCTCTTTCTCTTTCTCTTTCTCTTTCTCTTTCTCTTTCTCTTTCTCTTCTTTTTTCCTTTTTCCATTTTCCTTTTTCCTTTTTTCTTTTTTTCTTTCTTTTTTCTTTTTTCTTTTTTCTTTTTTCTTTTTTCTTTTTTCTTTTTTCTTTTTTCTTTTTTCTTTTTTCTTTTTTCTTTTTTCTTTTTTCTTTTTTCTTTTTTCTTTTTTCTTTTTTCTTTTTTTCTTTTTTCTTTTTTCTTTTTTCTTTTCTCTTTTTCTCTTTTTCTTTTTTCTTTTTTCTCTTTTCTTTTTTCTTTTTTCTTTTCTTTCTCTTTTTCTCTTTTTCTCTTTTTCTCTTTTTCTCTTTTTCTCTTTTTCTCTTTTTCTCTTTTTCTCTTTTTCTCTTTTTCTCTTTTCTTTTTTTCTTTTTTTCTGTTTTTCTTTTTTTCTCTTTTTCTTTTTTTCTTTTTTTTTCTTTTTTTCTTTTTTCTTCTAATGCTGTAGTTATCAGAGGAGGTCACTGATGACCCAAGGGGATGTTTGGGAATACACAGCCATGTCTTCACCACAGGCAAATTTGCCTGACTAATTTCATTGTTTTCTGATTAAGTGCTTTTAGTCTGATCTCCCATGGCATATCCACAGCCAAATTGGTGAGATATCATTTAGCTAGATGGACTGTGATGCAGGCAGAAGACTGACTAGTGAGTAAAAGAGAGGAACTGGACAATGAAACATCAGGTACTAAGCAGCCAGTCCCCCCTTTAGGGATTTATCAATGAGTTCTCACCTGCCCAGGGACTGTATGCATCTTAACGACAGGAGCACAGTCTGCATTCCTCAATGTGCCTTCCAGTTTTGTTCCATTCTGAGAAGATTGAACTTTCCAGAACAATAAGGGGGCACAATTTGGAGATTAGCTTGAAAAATTCACTTCTGATCTGAGCTAGAACCATATGTAGAATTATGTCATGTTAGGCAGAAACTAAAGACGTTTTCTCCTAAGAAGGATTTTTTTCTGAAGACACCAAGTCTTCACACTTGTGTGTGTCAAGAATCTGGTTCAAATAAGCATATAACATTTTTAGTCTTAATTTTCATGCATTGGTTCCTTCTCTTCAGAATTTTGGGGACTTTGTTTTGGATTTCTTTAACTTGGGGGTTTTGTGCTTGTAAGATTTCCGTTTTATTCTTTGTTTGTTTTCCAAAGACAACATAAAATTTTTTAGCTGCTAGGAGCCACATGACAAGCAACTGCTTACATGGACGGAATGCTACTTTGCAACTTCCCAGAGGATGTGTTGCAGGACTGATATATTAGAAAAAATAGTAAGAACCATTTAACATCACTGCTTAGGACACAGGCATCTTTAAACCCCTTTGGTTTCTCATGAGACCTCTGAGAAAACAAAATATTGTGAGACGCTGAACAGAAGTAATGTAGGAAGACCATTTATTTAATAGCACAGATGCATTTGATCAGTTAGAAAATATAGTGCATGTGCTTTGAAATACCATGATATGTTGGTAGATAGATATACAGCTCCTCTGTACGAAGACATCCACTAGGGATAAAAAGAGCTAGGAACCTTATACTTGTGATTTCTATTTTGAGAGAGATAATTGTCCCTTTCTTTACATCAAACAGGATATTTCCCTTAGAAATGCTTTGATGCTTCATGCTATACTTTACTGATCAGCTGTTCCTGCATTAGAAGATTGCTTCAGTATTTTAAATATCTTCTTTTGGGGGGAGCTGGGGAATATGAGGGAGAGGACATAGTCTTTCCTGGAAAAACAACAAATGCTAAAGAAAATTATATTTATTTCAAATAATATTTCTAAATTGAGGTTAGAATTTGTCTGTAAGTATTTTCTCTGAATCTGAAGAAAAGTAGCATTTGTTTATACTCATCTTAGAGAAGACAGAGGAGGAAATCCTCTATAGAAAATCTAAGATATCATTAACTGTGCAAAGATTTAATAATTGTGTTTTTTTCTTAAAATTATTCCTTTATTTTATGTGCAAAAGGTCTTCCTTAAATAAAGGATGAGTATCCAACCTTACCATCATTCAGCTGGTGAACATCCTATTAGTACTTAAAATCTGAAAGACAGAGAACAGGTTACAGTTTTCAGGCAAACATTAAATATGGCATCAGGATTAAAGCAAAACTGTTATCTATTCCCAAAACCATTAATGTTTGAGAAGTTTTTCCTAGTATTTTCTTTCATTTCTGGAAACAATTTGTTATACTCAAGAATTCTTAACCTATTCATTTTCTTTAACAATGAGGAATATTGCCAATGATTAACTGGAAGTTCAAGGAAGTAATAAATGAAAGTTCAAGCAATTTCCCCTGTATCTTTTTTAATACTTACAAAAATCATGACTTATCAAAGAAACAGGATTTTTCATTTTAGAGGCTGAGGTGCTTGTTCCTGTTACACTGTGTTCATTTAAAAATCTTTCTACTTATACCGTGTATTTTAATCAATGCTCCTGATACTCAGCAAGATGTAATTCACAGGTCAGTTATGTTTCTCACTTTTAAAACTGGTTCTATTTTAATTAAAATACTGGCTTTAGTTTCAATAGCTATGAGCCATCATGACTTTCGAAAGAGTTTTTTGAGTTATAACTCCCTTTAAATTTGGAAAATTAGAGCATTTTTATGCGATTAGGTTTACTGTTGTAATCATCACTGATGATGGTGATAGTAGAAATAAAATTAATCCTATTTTATTTTATATATATGTGTATTGATATTTATGTATATATATGTATTTATAAATTTACATCCACAGGGTATGCTCTGGTGAGAACTTTAAATGAATAAAATATTTAACAAGTTACATATGTCATCTCCTTGCTTGCCAGGTTACCTCTCTGATCACTGAGAGAGACGTCACAAAAAAGTGAAGGGAGTTATTATTTTTATTACACAAACTGGGTAGTGCTGTGTAAGTAAAGTGGAATGTGAAAAAATTTCTTCAAATGAAACACAGAGACACAAAACGCTGTTCAGCATCACAGAAAATGCTTCATAGATATCTGAGAATAGAATATTTTAGTCTGGTTCCTTCCCTATAAGACTATCAACACCTACACTTTCAAGGCTATACGGTACATTTCTTTAATAATCATTATAAGACTATCATAATGTTTTATTGTAAAATAAAGTATTGGGTGTAACATTTTCTCACAAATAAAAAAAACTATAGAAAGAAATTATCAAGAAGAAACCTTTATATTCATATTGTTCCTAGAATGTGCAAAGCTGTACCTTGAAGTTTATTCATTTATGTTCCATTGTGTAAAATTAAGAGGGTTTGTATCATGGAAGAAATATTTTTTGATTTTATGAGGATGTTAGTAATAATTGAAAATATGGAAAATAGGATTATTTTTCATAAAATTGTAATATGAAAAAAAGCCAGAAGACTGAAAAAGATTAACCAGCTTAATTGTCTGAAAATTTTAATGAGCAGTGGTATGTAGGTATTCTTTTGAATAACTAATCATAAATGTTTAACAGTTAATTCAGCTAGAGCTTGTATTTGTGGGAAGCAGAAGAAGAAAAGAAACAATAGCAGGAAACAGCAATTAAGCAATCTCTTCTCAAATATCCTCCTAAGAAGTTATTTAAAATAAAGACAAATTGTTTCCTGTATGACAAAACAATAGATTTAGAAGAAGAAACAGACAAAAAGAATGGATCTGTGAAATACAAGACAATCAAAACAGGCTGGCACCATCTGTTATATAAAATATCTCCATTCCGACTAAAGAATGTAAGGACGTAAGTATGCTGCCTTAACAACTGTTTGGAGCACCACCCAGGACTTCATGAAAATGGTGATCCAACACTGTCCAATACCATCTAGTACTTCCACTCTCTGAGTTATTGAAATGCCAGCAGTCTCAGCTGGATTGTATTTTATGGGAATTCTGGCTTTGAGTCACCATAAACAGCACGGTTTCCTAAACTGAAGCTTGACCATCACTATTGTAGGATCAGTTTTCTAGTTCAGTGGTCTGGTAACTGTGAATAAAAAAACCCTCAGGCACTGTATTTCATGTTGCTTTTTTTTATTATTATTATTTATTTCCCCATTTACCCTGCTAGTTGTGCTCCTCAGCTGTGAGGAGCTTATTGTTATTGTGCTTTCTCAGCACCACGGAGGTCAGAATGTGATCCAGGTGACTGATTCTACCTATCTCGTACCATAGGGATATCTTCACATTATGCAGCAAGGCCATTAATATACCAATACAATGTGTCATTTTTTTCTTCATGTATTCTGCATCGTTAACTGAAGCACTACTCTGTTAAATTCTTTGGAATAGATCTTCTGTAAGATTTAGATGTATATCCTCTCAGCAGCCTTCACTAAGTTTGATTCATAAAAAAATTAATTCCCTTTCCCTCAGTTTTGATGCATTAATATTATTGGAAGTTGGAAGTTTAAGCTGATCTGTTGTCTTTGCTTATTAACACATAGCAAATGTCTGTAACTACAGTGGTGCTTCTGGTGAGTCATATGCCATCCCATCATCTTCATATATTGCGTCACTGCCTACGTCCTGCCTTATAAGTGGCGTTGCACACACTGTGTCGACATTGGTGATCCAGGCACAGCACCTGTCCCACTGTCATATAGTCAAGCTGGAAGAAAGTCCACTTTACTGCCACTGTTGGGTGCCACAGTGGCCAAGTTAATTGTTAATACTACATTTAGTATGTATTAATGTTAGCCACTATAATCTGTAATCTCTCTGCTCAAAATTAAATATGTATTCAGAAACATTCTTGAACTCAGGTTCAAACCTTTTATCTTGCTGATACATTCCTGTAGAGATAAATAGATGTGGGTTGAGCTACTGAAATAAGATAACCTTGTCTCTCTTAAAAAAAAAATAAAAAATAGGAGTTCATTATTACAGAACTAGATTTCTGTCCCTTAGCCATTATTTCTGCCTTTTATCTAATCAATGTTTCATTTCAAAAGCATAAAAATACGTGGTAGCTGGAACTCCAGTCCAAATACCTTGCCCTGGTCTCTTGTTGAATAACCTGTTCACTAAATTTAAAAGATTATGCTGATATGATAGTTCATGTGTTATTGACATCCTGGTACCACTCAAATAGGATGAGGAAAGTCACTTCTGTTCAGAGTACTCTCTAGCGCGCTGTATAGACCAACTGTCCCCTGGGAAATAGGAGACATAGATTTTAATTCCCTCACGCTGATAAATGGATTACCCACAAAAATAGGTACCTCTCTGTATTGTTTCGGAATGGTAATGGCAAGGTGCTGTGCTCCTTGATGGGTTTAGTACTGTTTGTGTGGTTTAGTATGCTCCCAATATGTTTGCCGGGCTAAGGCTCTCTCCATTTCCTCTGGGCAACAATGAAGTTTAGAAGAGAAGGGTGTGTGCAAAATGCTTGCCTGAGAATTACTAGAACATTAGACAGAATAGCAATTTTAAAGTCTCCTGTATTTAATAAGCGCAGAAAATATGAGGATTTCCCCCCCGTCTTGTTCTTATGTTTCTGTTTTTCACCCATTTCTTTTTCATCTTGACTGAAACTACAGTAAAGGTTGCAGTTCTAGCAGCGAACCGTAGCTCCCAAGCTCAGTGATCTGAGAGATTTCTGAAAAAAAAGGAAAAAGGAAGTTATGAAAATGAATCCAGAGATGATTTTATGTTGAAAAGATGCAGGGTCTACCCTGCCTGGGGTGAAGAAAGGGGTAAGAAAACTGCTTTGTATGGGACGGAAGAAAACCTACATCAAATATGGGTGACTTGGCAAATTGGATTAAGTATTACTGCCAAGCATTAATGATATTTTAGGGATTTCTGTGTTTTTTACAGTAATCAGTATGACAAATAAATGTATAAAGGAATTAATTCTGAGACTTCCAACATTCTGTCAATGATGGTAAATAAAGAACTACTCTGTGTAAGACTGTCTTCTACATTTACTGAGGAGTGATTTAATGTTCTATAATTAAGTGTAAAATTGGAAAAGAGAAAAATGTAATGATGATCAAAATTTCATGGCTAGGTTTCTGAGTTGCCAAATGCTTTAGAAAGCTGCAATTTTGATGCAAGATTGGTTCCAGAAGTGGAAACTGGACATAAATATTTCCCAAGACTGGAAATATAAATTAAAAAAAAATAATTGAGAAACACATTTTGTCCTAGTACATTCAATATTAATAATTATAAACTAATCACAGAGCTATGGTTTAGAAATCAACTTATTAAAAAATCTTTAATGAATTAACTTAATTGTCTAAGAATATTTTGAACAGTTGGTCAATTTTGGTGCATTATTTCTTCATAATTGCACATAAAATGCCCTGGGTGTGTTGGCTGCCAAACAAGAAACATTACGGGTATTGCAAATTAGGTTTTTTTCAAATATTATATATAAAGTATTTTAGCACCCTAACACATCTATTGTCATTGACTAATAGTGCATTAACTTAGTCTGTTTTTTTTTTTTCTTTTTATCGGTTCTGATGAATGATCTGTGTTTTGCATTAGGGATCTTGTTATCATTAGATCCTATTTATCAAAGGAAGCTGCAGGACAGAATGACTCTTCCTTTGTTCCCAAACTAGCCGTACCTAGGGAGTATGACAGATACTATGGCAGCAAAAGGAAATTGTTATCCTGCTCTCACGAATCAGCTTGGAGACACATTTAAGTCTTTGGACGGGTTTATTTTAGTGCCAAGTCAGTACAGTGAGTGTTTACATTAATGTGTTTTTGCTATTAAGGCACAAGTGCTGTGGATGTTTTAAGACAGGTAGCAAATGAATAGTGATTCTGAAGACACACAAATAAGGCAATCCACTGTAGCCAGTGACGAACTTGATATGAAAACAAGAGCTCTTCCTTAAGAGAATTTGTATCAATACCAGGTGTACATACTACTTGACAATCCTGTCAAACCAAAGGGCTCTGGCATAGAAAAGTGCTGATTACAGGAGGCAGAAATTGACTCAGTTCTGTACTAATTCTGTTTGACTAAAAGTCTGTTACCGATGGGACAGAATGATGGCTTCGGTGTTGGACTGAATACCAGCTACTCTTAGGAGCCAATCCTGTTAACTAGTGGTTAAGTGCCATCAGCATGTCTGAGATTGGAAGCATGTAAGAATGAAAACAGTACACTTGAGCATGCCAACACATCACGACAAAGAAGTCCAAAAAAAAGGGAAGGGTAGCAAAAGGTGAGATAATCCATAAATTAAATTGTTCCAACTAGAAAAACTTCTTCTAAGGTTTAGAAAAAATATTTGGTAGTCAAGTGGGAGTGTTTTATGTGTTTTTTATGGAACATTTTAGAATTCTGTTTTTGATAATTAAATGGATCATATTATTTTGAGGGGAAGGAAGAGCAAAAGTGAGAGAAAACCAAAAGTAAAAGTTGAAATAACAGTTTCATGGAGACATTTATGAAAAGTCTGGATAAAGCTGACAAAACCTTTCAGTGAAGGAACTATTTTGGTAAATCCAAATAACAATAAAACTGGTTTTATGAAAGAACGGAGCCTTTGAATACTTTTATTGCAACTGCCTTTCACAGGACTTCGTACTTCATTGGTAGAAACTGTTTCCTTTCTATGTTTTTCTTCTGCTTATTTATTCTGTTTTTTTGGAATTCTTTTTATTTATTTGTTTAGATTATAGTAGTAACATTATTTTAGTAGCTAGAGGATACAACTAGGCTGAATGCTGTTTCCAACACTGTAAATCTGAGTGGGAAGGACTATTGAGAAAGGTGATCAAGCAAAGGGTGGTTTTCATAGCTACAGAAGTGATAACAGGAAAAATAGGAAGAATCTTAGGGTATCTCAAGGAGTGTGTGAAGAGGTTTCTCGAAAGACCTTCCAGGGGATGAGACAAACTCCATGGGCCCAATAGACCGTGCAGGAGATGGGAAAACCTCCAGAGATTAGCCTCTTCTTTCTCATCGCAGTATAGTCCACAGGCTTAGCCAACCACATGGGTACCACTGTGTACAGATTGGGACTATACAATACAGTATAGCCTGAATTTTAACCACAAATGCATTTTACTGTGGTCACTTTATTTAAATCTTTCTATTTTAAAACTTATAGTAAGCTTTCTAATATATTTAAGAGAAGGTCCAACTGTAGCTGGTGAACTACCTACAGTTTACAAAATGGCTGCTGCTGAAACTCACAGCAAACACTCCCTTATTGTTTTTGTTTTGACATTTAGACTTTATACACAGAAGTCATGTGTATAAATCTCTATATTTCACATGTATCACAACCGGCATTCATTTAGTTGTGCAGGGTAGTTCACTCTACAGCACTCTGGTTATAGCTGTATTCTCGTTTTGGCTCATCTCTGTAGTGTGACACATGAAAGTACCCAATTCCTAGGAGACGCACACTCTAATACATTTATGAAATGCTTTATTTATTCATATTTGTGTGTGTATATATATGTAGATATAGATAGATGCCATTTAAGTAGAATTTCTCAGTTCACATCTTTACAATTCCTAAATCTCTAGATGTTGCACGGAAACAAGTTCATTTAAAAATCTAGAGACTATACTGTGGAAAAATTAGAGTGTGCACAATAATGACTGTCTGAGTAGTTATAACAACTTCTGTTCATTAGCTAATGTATATCTATAAACTCAAAGTAGCAACAGTTATTATAATAAATATAACTGATGTTTTGTTTTATAAGTACAATTGGGCACACCACTCACTTATGACAACACTGTGTTTAGCAAAGATAAACTAAACTCTACTTTAATATCTTATCTGATAGGAGTCAACATGTCTTCTTTTTAAACACAGAAAACAGAGAGCTATTTGGGGCTGTTACACAAGAAGGAAGAATTCAATAACCGACACTGAATTAAATTATGCAGTTGAACTACTAGAAAAAGCTTAAGCTAAAAACTGGTTGCAGGTATTTTCAAAGTCTACAGGCAAACATCTGGCTATGTTTTTGTCCTTCAGGTATGATAGATTTTGCTAAAAACAGCATCATAAAAATCCCATAAGAGTAAATTGGCCTGGGAGAAAATTAGATGGTAAGAGAAAAACATCTTTATTTATTCATCTTACCTTGACTTTTTCTGCCACTAGATTTGCTTGCAGTGAATTATTTCAGAATTGAATTCTGCTTAGTGCTTACCTTAAAATTATTTTTTTCTGTGTAGCTTTTTAATATTGTCTGCTGAGGGAAAATGTACTGGTACTTTACAATAATTGTTGTCAGTGAGTGTTCAATGTACTAGGGCTGTGGATAGTGATCCCACTTAAACCCCCATAATTTATATTAGATAAGAGATATATTTCTTACTTTCAAAAAAGGAATGGGTGTAGTCTAGAGCTGTCAGTTATTTCAGGCAGCTTAATGGAGATCATACTAGCATTCAAAATCAGTTTTGCCCCTCCCTTCACTTTCTGTTGTATTCACCATCCATGTAAAACAGGATAACACAAGCTATTAATTGAACTGCATAGTCAGCTAATATATTTTAACCTTTTTTTCCAGGAATGAAAACCAGTAATACTAGGTCATCCATCTTAGAATGTGTAAACAAAAATTTGTCCATCTGCTACTTGTATTGTACAGGATATAGCAGGTAGGCAGAACACATTCAGCCTACAAACTGTTCAGGAAGAATTTGTAAGTGTCCTTTATGTATTAATTTCCTTTGAAATTAAGTATTTTACTCAAATATTTGAACATGTATTTTTATTAATGATGAAGATACATAACGATGTGGGCATGTTCTTGAATTTGATTGCATATCTGAATTACTTCTTGATTTTAAGTATAAGAAAGAGTAATATCAACATTAATTTAGGAATAAGGGTCTCTGATTAGATTATGATTTTTCAAGTCATTTACTGTCAAGCCAATAGTGATAACCTAGTTGAAGGCACAAAAATCTGAGCTGGTTAATGACCAAACCAGACAAAACATTTGAAATCATAGTTCCTAAACTCCAGGAAGCATCTATAGAATACGTAGACATCAAGGTAAAATTTGGATATCTCATTCTAGATCTAAGTACAACGGCTGAAGAGTTTTTTCCTTGGGGCATTGCTTGCTGGTTAGACATGACTATCCAATTTCGTCTGCTGATGGAAGCTCTCCAAATTTGTCATACTCTCTTCTTTTTACTTATCTGATTTATTTTGTGTGAAATGGATTAATTTTTACTTTTACTGTCTTTTATACCACTATAGTAACTCACTAAAGTTGGCAGTACACATAGCCGGGGGAAGACATTATCTCTTGTTTGCAAAGTGGATGTTGTAAAGTTTCCAAGAAAGTTCTATTTTGATCCAAAATTTGGTCAATATTTTATAGTTTAAAAAGAAATATTTTGGACATCAACTCTATTCACTCACAAATTTTTAGTTCTCTAGTTCACATCAGAGGTACAAATATGTCTTTCAAAACTAGTAATTCTCCTTCAGCGCCCAGTCTAATTGTTCTAACTGAAAAGTAAAATAAATCAGTAAATACCTGCTTGAGGCAGACATCCAGAACACAGGCTTTCAGCCTCACTGGTTATAAGCAGTGATAGCAAAGGCCATCAGCAAGTGGAAACATGGATGCGTAATTGGAAGTGAGGGATATCCAGCTATAGTTTCCGTAGCCTTGATAATTAGGCAGAGCTAGAAGAGATATTGGATATGCTTGTCCTCTAGAGATCTGTTGTAAATTCATTATTTATTTTTCTATGCCTAGATTTAAGCACAAAAGACTAAAAAATTAATTTCATCTGATGTCTGCTGTAAAGGCCAATGAACGAAATATAGAACCTGAAATGTTTAGGTTCATTATCATAAAAATGTTTTCTGACAGTGAAATTTATTATGCATTGGGATTGCCCCAGAAGGCAAATAACTGAGGCCTAACTTCTTGGGCCGTACTGCTAAGTAGACAAAGGTCAAGAAAAGACATTCTGTGAAACTGCCTCAGAGAGCAGGAATAAGAGGTAATCATCTGAGAATCCTGTCCATCTGTAAATGCTGTGATTCTGTGATCCACTTTAATTTAAAGAATGCTTAGAACTTCACAGAGAAGTTTCTGCATTATCAAGGCAAGATGAGAAGCACTAACTCAAACGAAAGAAAAAGCAGCAGCAAGAAAAAACTTCTCGTTACTAATTAACGTGGTGTGAGTTTTCTTTCAGTGGCATCTTCCTTCCAACAGCTGACATATGGTGTTCATATAGCCCGCTGATTTGCAGTACCATACCCGTACATCTGCATGTCACGTAGGTGTTTGGCTTTTGTAAGCTGCTGGCCACGATTCTGTGAGGGAAGTTTAAGATAATGGTCACCTAGAGGTATCACAAAGGATTAGGGGAGGGAAGGCAAAGGAGAGTGTTCACTTAATCCTCCTTTCTCCTGTTCAGTCCATTATTTGCATATTTTAGGGGCAGATGTGCAATCTGGGAAGTTTTCCAAATTCATTTTTCAGAACATTAGGTGCTCTCAACATTAGGCGCGCTAAGCAAATCCCTCTTCGTAACAATTTTGCCACCAACACTGAAGTTGAGCTGCTTTCAGGATGAAAATAGATGGCCAAGAACTTGGGCCAAACCAAGCAATTTGGGGAAAAAAATTAGCTGGATTCACACAACCTCTCTGTTGTACTTAGAGTTCTTGAAACCTTTGAGCACTTACATAAAAAGTCTTACATGCAGTGTTTCTTAAAAAAGAAAGAAGAGAAAAGACAGTACATGACAAGAGGCTGAGAAATGTTTGTAGGATAATTCTATGTATAGGACAATGTATCACCTACCCCAAGCTATTGATCTGATCAAAGGCTTTCTAAATATCCAGACTTGTTGTGACTTAACCTTGTTATTTTTCTATTTTGTGGGGATTCTTTCTGCAGTTTTTCATACCCTTGAAGGTTAATTTCTATATTTTTCCCCTAATAAGGGGAACAGAATCTTAGAAGACTAAGTAGTATTGAAATAGACTGCTGTCTTTCATTCAGCACCTCATTTTTTTTCCTTTTCTGCTGCTTTAATGAGTCTCCCTAGTGGAGTTTAGGTTTCTTGCTGCAGTCTTTGAGTTTGGAGTGGACTCCCCTCTATCAGCAGTAGCTCAAAAGTGGGGACATTCAATGCAGTTTGGCTGTTTTCCTGTACTTTTACCAAATATGTTGGAAAGGCAGGAGTTGTATATCGGTCAGTTGTTCTGTTTTGTGTTGTTTGTTGTTACGTATGTCTACAGGGAAGCAGTACAGAAGACATTGACTAATTGGTGATTTTTTGTTAGCCTTTAGTTTTTTGGAAAGGATTTTCAAAGGTGGAACTCATAATGAAGTTGAGAGGAGGAAAGTGAGACAGACGAGCTTGCTGTTAAGGCTTAACCCTGTTCCCGAGTTTTTCAGAGTGTGAGCATGCCCAAGTGGGCGACAGGTTGTGTATGCTGTTGTCCTTTATAGGTTAGCAGAATGTTGACTGACGTGAATCCTCCAGTACTGGTTGTATACATCTTTTGCTTTCTATACTATTGATGTTCTACATTATCTTAACCAAAGTGTGAAAGTTAACTTTAAAAACTGAACCGTGAATCTCAGCACTTGCATAAAGATGATGACTTCTCATATTTGTGAAGGGACATATGGAGACTCCAAATCATGATAATCATAAACCAACAGAATTGTAAATCACATTTCCATTGATGGACATCCACAACTTCTCTGGGCTTCCTGTTCTAGTGTCTCAGCACCCTCATTATAAATTTTTCCTTATGCCTGGTCTAAATCTACCCTCTCTCAGTTTAAAATCATTGTCCTTTTTTCTGCCTCTAAGGCACTGATAAAATGTCTGTCTCCATCTGTCTTATAAGGCCCCTTAATATATTGAAAGGTCAAAATAACATCTCCCCAGAGCTTTCTCTTCTCCCGGCTGAACAACTCCAACTCTCTCAGCCTTTCTTCAAAGGGGAAGTGTTCCATCACTCTGGTCATTTTTGTTGCTCTCCTCTAGACTCATTCCAACAGGTCTGTGTCTTTCTTGTACTGGGGATCACAGAACTCGATGCAGTAGAAGAGGAGAATCACCTCCCTTGGTCTGCTGGCCACATTTGTTTTTATGCAGTGAAAATGATTAAGCATCTTACTAAATTTACTGTCTTTCTTTTGCTGTTGCTCCTGTGTAATGTCCAATGTAATGAACCGCTACAGTATTTATGATATAAGTTACAGCACCGTATCGGGTGACAGTTAAACAGAAAATGGCCTATAAACATACCCACAGAAGGACAGGTGTTTCCATTAAACATCCTTCCATCATTTGAGAACCCTAGCAGTCCAGGACAGAAGCTAAGAATCCTTACATCAATAACCTCAGTAATGGCCTGAAGTTGTTGATTTAAACATATGCTTTCAAGTCAAGCACATGAATAAACATTGCTTAAATTGGAGCTGTGTTCAGCAGAGGGAATAACAGTATTATATTCAAATATTTCTCCATAATAAATTTTAGCCCATATTGGCTTCTTAATACTGACCACTGTATAGCATAATTAAGAGGATTCAACAGAGGTCTCAACAGTAATGAAAAAGGTTCCTTGTGTTTTATAAATGGATCACATCAATTACTTGTGCTCACAGCATCTCTAATAATTCCCAGAGTAGAAACAACATGTCTATTCTAATAACTCCAGCGGGGATTCTATGTTTATACCTCTGCGAATACAAAAAAACCCCAAACAAACATCCATGAAGTCCTCTAAGGCTTTCTCTCTAAATAATTAAACAGTGACTTTGCTGTTTGTGTCAGAAAATGGCTGGTGCTTCATGGACATGACCAGCTTTGGAAAAATCTTCTAGCTGTGCAGCTGCCTTTGGGCATTGTGCACTGAGCAAGAAAAAAGGGAAAAGAAAGTGGGGAACTGAGTCTAGGGGACTTCAGCTTTAAACTATAGAAGGAATTCCCCTAGGAACGGAGGGTGACCTCCGACCTTGCTGCTTACTGCTTCCAGTGTGTGATACATTTCTTTTGTCTTACAATTTCTAATACAACACTACAGGTATATGCACATAGATGCGAACAAGAAAAGTGAAAATGTTACGCAGCATTTTTTTCCCCTGGGAGGGTGCTATGAGGGTGAGTGAACCATGCATATCAGACATTAGACACATTGTTTCATGCAGTAGTAAAACGTAGAGCTGAAGCTGTTCCACGTTACATAAAAAATTTAAGTGATGAATGCAGATGTACATGGTGATGTAGATTGTCTCTGGCCCCTAGCACAGCTGAAACTTGCCTTCAGACAGAGAATGGGGCATGGCAGATGCATATTTTCAGTAGACAGCTTTGAGAAGGTCTACTTTCACCATCCAGAAGGGAACAACGTGGGAAGAGTTTAGTGTGATGCCAAAACAGTAGCCTAACTCAGAGCAGTTACTCTTCTCCCCTCCTTTCTTTGGGTATTCAAAATATTAATCTACTTGTAATGTTAATCAACTAATTCTGATTTGTTTTTTTAAAAAAAGAAAAAAGCGAGCTATTTCAAGGCTTCAAAATAGTCTAATATTCTAGTGGCTAAATGATTCAAATGTGGAAATGTGATTTCAAATAGCTTATTGAGGAAGGGCTTGAATTATATAATTGATGGCCTCAGGAGGTTATTCCTCTGACTACCAACCTATTTGGCTGCAGCTGGTAAGTTTGGGTAGGTTTCGCTTAATTTGGCTTTTGACACTTAACATCTAGGAAAAAAACCTAAGCAAATTTTGTTACGTTCCTTCTGTTTAAAGGCTCTGAAAAGCGACTTCAAGTGACTCGTTGCAAAGTCAGGTAAGACAGGAAGATGAATAAGCTTTTTTACTGTTAGGGTGGTAGAATTTTGGCACAGATTGCTCATAGAGGCTGTGGAGTCTCCCTCGTTGGAGACATTAAAAACCCCACTGGAATGCTACTTTACACTGGATTTTTGTCTAGAGTGTACTCACTTTAATTTTAGATTCCAAAGACGGATGAGATGAATCTTAGCTGATGTCAGCTCTAACGCAAAGTCAGAATGGCATGCTGAAAGGTAGCTGTAAGTGGAGGAAAATATTTAGGTATATGGTGAATTAAAGAATCTAGAACAAGTTTGTGTTAGACAGTAAATGAAAATAAAGTCTTCTGAGATCCAAGGTAAAGCGCTATAAGAGCAGAACTACACTTCGCACATGTATCAAGTCAACACATGGCTTTCCATTAGAAATTTTAATGTGAACATACAGGAATAAAAATTATGTACTTGTGAAATGCCTCAAGACCTACAGCAAAATAACTCCCAGCTGTTTCAGTACTGAAACACAGTAATTACACACTCACGACTGTGACAGATACATCACACTGAAATAATTTCTTGTCCCTTTCTTGCTATTCTGATTAAATAAGATTTAATAACTAATATACCTTTTCAATACCGGACTGTTCTTGTTACTTTCTTCTACAAGGCAATTAATTCAGATAGAAATCAAAACAAAAATAAAAATTCAGAAAAAGAAAAAAATAAGGAAGCCATTTCTATGTTACTTATCACGTTTGTAGCAAGATATAGTTTCTTCAAGAATGAGGAGTAAAAATGATTACCAGAATTTGTGTTTGTGCTCTAAGGATGTCCAAGAATAGATTTAGTAGTGACCCTCACAAGATTACCTTTGTAAAGGCATTTCTTTCTTTAACAACATATAAAACATTATTATTTTACTTTCTTGAATTATGTTAAGTATAAATACATTTGGGAATTGTCTTTTGACCACGGTTTTGGCTTAATGCAACTGTAGTGTATGATTTGAAAGAATCAGAGAAACCTAGATGAGGAAAGTGTATTGGTCTCTCTGAACCATGAAAGAAAACAGCCTGAATAAGAACAGACACATCGAGCAGATAAAGCTAGATATACTTTGGTATTGAAACAGTCTGAAAAAGCCAGAGTCTTTGTCTAGTTATTTGAAATCTCTGTTTAAAATTTAAATTGCATGGGAGAATATTTTTTGTTGTTATTTTGTTGCAGTGGAAACTTCTGCTTTTACACAGAAAATCTACAGTTTTCTGATTTTTTTTTTTTGAGGGTGTTCTTAACACTTGTTAAGCTCTGAAGGCTTCCCATTATTGTTTTGAACATAGAATTCTAACATACCTTTTTTATTTTTCTGCAAGGCTCATCTCCAGCGAAGCTGATAAATATTGAAGTTGGTCAGCATCTCTGAAATGCAGGACAGTTTTTCAGTGATTGACTTTCTTTACAGATAAGTCGCAGAAAAGGTTACAGTAGGCAACTATCTCACCTCTTTGGCTCAGCCTTGGATTCTGCCACTCCCAGTGCATCTTGAACCATCTCACCTGGTCCTGTAGTTAGCCAGTCTCTTAAAAGTGGCTTCCCTAATTAAGATTAAAGGAAACAAAGACTGATACAATGTTGTAGTGGTCTATTATCATCATAATAAAATAGACAAATATTGGTTCAGGGATTCTGTACTCCCTGCTTCTAGGAAAACCTTCACAACCACGCCAAAATCTGGTGATGTGTTGTTGCATAACTGGCTGTGCATGCCAAAAAATATCTTGTCAGTAATTATGTTCAGAGTATGATTGTTGACCTTTACTCCACTCCTTCGCTTATGATTGATGTTTATGCTTTTATTTTTAATAGATAGTACAATTTAGCTACCTTTCATAACAACAAACTGTACTCTTTCAAGCATGCTAACAAGTCCAAGAGATTTAAAGTGTTTCTACCACTTGCAGTTACAGTTCTCAGTACCCTGAGAAGCCAAAACAGAAAAGGAACTGAATATACCGGTACTGCTGCTTTTGGACCATCTTTCTAAATGTTGTAGATGAAGTTTTTGGATTTCTAGTAAGGATCCTTTAAGTGGGAGAGCCTTATTGGCTTCAAAAATTTCTGGCAGCTCCATTTAAGCAGTGTGTTCAAGATGTGAATTTTATTTATATGCTAGTAGACACACAGAATCTTCTGTTAGTGAGAAGTTTACTATTTTTAACCTCAGAGAAATCTCATGATTTTATTCAAGTTTTAATTGGAGATGATTATCTTGACACGAGGTTTTTAGAGAGATGTTACAGGATAAATATGAAGAAAAAACTTATGAGTTTCATCCAGAGTTGAGGAGTAGGTCCTGATTAGCCACAAGAATGCAGTGACTGAGAGCACTTTGCTCTGCTATGCAAGGGATGAAGAAAAATAGCGCTGCAGTTGAGAAGCACAGTACTTTTCCAGTTCTTACAGTTTTATTTCAAGAAGTAGATAATCAGATCAAAGAAATTTCTTGCAGTGGAAGATCAAAAATTTTCCAGTCACACAATAACAGAATGGTTGAGGTTGGAAGGGACTTGTGTAGATCATCTTGTCTGACTCTCTTGCTCACGCAAGACCATCTAAAGCTGGTTGACCAAGACTGTGTCCAGGTGGCTTTTGAATACCTCCGAGCAGAGAGCCTTCATTACGTCTCTAGGCAGCCTGTGCCAATGCTGTCACCCTCACAGTGACAAAATTATTGCTGATGTTGAGAAAACACTTCCATGTTTCAGTTTGTGCTCAGTCCTGTTTGTGTGCATTTTCTAGTGTCCGTGCCAGGTTTTCTGAGCTAAGAAAAAAACAGGACAGTTGGTCATTTCAGTTACATTTTTGGGAGGAGTGGAAGGACTTGTGATAGTCTTGTGCACTGGGGTGACTTTCACTTTAAAATAGCCTGATTGCTAGACTACGATCAATAGGAATAAAAATAAACCTAAGGAGCCTAAAACAATACGACAGACATAATATTATGTACTGAATAAATCACAGCTTTCATAATATGTTCAGGTTAAACTGATTAATCTTAATTGATCCCTCTCATGTTTGTCCGCAGTACAACTTGGGGACTTCAGTCTACACAGATATATTTAAACTGAGAAGCCTACATGTCGATATCAGTCCTGCTATTGATTCAAAAAGAACTGAAAAATCTAACCTCTGTAGTGCTGCTGTTGCACTGTGATCAGTACCTGAACTATCTAAATTAAAGACAGCTAGAGGTAGCTATCCATTAAAGTCAGTCCTTTGGATTCCTTGGCATACCTACCTTTAGAATATAAAGCTTTTAGTTAGACATAGGGACTGAAAAGTTAAACCACAACTAATAAGAAGCAGTAGCAGCCAGCACTGCTCCTACTACAACTGGTAGTGGGGTACGAGAGGTTATGGTTTATTATACAGTTCTGATCCTATTTGGTAAAAAAAAATGTTTAAAAAATAGGTAGTGCACTGTGATTCCGGAGTGCTGCTCCAAAAGACACAGATCACGTCTTGACAGTGGGATGTTCATACTCTGGTCAGATTTAGCATTCAGTAAACTCTCCATTTTGAAAGTGCTTCATAGATTCCTTCTGTAAATGATGCTAATGCAGTTTGACTGCCATAGGCTGGCTTGTTTGTCTTGGCTAAAACTCTGCATACTTTTCCTGTGCTTTGTGATATGTTTGATTGATGACAATGAGTATGATGTGCACAGTGCAAGGTCATAAACAGAAATTTTGGAGTGATAACTCCCTATTAAGTTTAATGACAGCTAAACATAAACAAGACCAAAAGAGCTTTACAACAGTATTTTGTTCTTTTTCTATTTCCCGCTCCCAGTTCTTCAACTGGTAGGTATTCCTTTTGGGATAAAGTCTCCAGGGAAAAAGCACAAGTTAGAAACAATTATTAAAGGCACTGAAAAACTTTTAAATTAATTAAGAAGAAAGAATGCATTAGAGAAAATTTCTCCTGAAGATATTAAAGGAGCTGCAAGCCAAAGACATCCATGTTAAAAAAAAAAATTAATCTTTCAAAATAACTAAATTAGTTACATTTATCAAAATGCCTAGCTTTTCAAACACTTTTTAATGCCCAAAGGAGTACAAAAAAAAGAAAATTCCATCACAGGAAACCAGATATGGAGTGTCTGCCTCCTCTTCAAGAGGTGATTGTTTCCGAATTCCCTAGTGTCTATGAGTGTATTATGAGGAAATACTGCTGTTTGCTTGCTGGGAACACACATTCTCAACATCTATGCCTGGATCTTACCAGAGGGAATAAAGGAGTGGGTGTCACCAGGTACAGCCATTCGTTATTGCGATTAGATAGGAAATTTTCCCTCTTCCAGTAAATAAGGAATACAATTGTCTTGTGACCGATGCACTGAAAAACCACGGTGCGTGTCTGAAACTGAAGCATGGCGGAGGATTTTTCTTATGCTCAAGACTTACTTTCCTTACTCTCATAACAGCCTGCTTCTCCATGCATGAAGCTAGAGAATATCCTCTTCATGTGCTGTGCTAAGCCGTCCCTCAGTGACCTTGTGAAATTCGGAAGCAGCTTAATGCAACACAGTGAGCACCAGTTCAGTAACACAGTGCACATTTTTCACAAATTTCAACAGGAATGGTGGCCCAGTCCGCTCTCTGTAGAGTTCTTTAAATGCTGTAATTCTAATGAAAAGCCCTTTTTACTATCTCATGGCTGCATTTACACAACTCCCTATAGGTTTTGTAAACTCAAAAAGAGAAAAAGCGAAGCTGTGAGAGCCACGGTGTTAGGAAGCCTGCCCACCTGTAGCTCGTCCTCAGAAAATTATAGTCTACACACTAAAATGTCAGGAAGATTATAACATACTTTATTACTCTCTTGAGGAGTAGAACTTTATCAAAATATTCTACTACCAAACATCTTTCACACTAATTGACTTGTATAAAAGCTAGAGCATTTAGCTTTTCTTCTTGTATTACTTTGTATTAATATTTATAATAAAACAGAGCTTTGCCCACAAGAAATAATACAAATAGAGCAGAAAATAATGAATTAAATTTTGCCTTAATTAAAGCAACATTTTTTTGTACACAGTCCAGTGTAAAAAAACCCAAACAAATAAAATTTACATCTTCTGTAGGAGAGATATTAAAAGTATTTGGATTGACTATATTTAAATTTTGTTCCCTGTGTTTAAATAGTCAGCCTCATTTATTTTATCTTTTGGGAAAGAAAAACTTAACTCCACTAATTACCTGGGTCTGGACCCCAGGAGGGTCCCTATACAAATGTTTTGAAGTAATTCTGCATTTATTATATAAATGATAACGAGTTCACAGCCTATAGTACGTTCCTGTTGATAATCTTGTACCCAAATGTCCTGTACTTCAAGGTAAAGGAATAGTTTCAGCATCATAGGAACAGGTTTAGTTTGTGTGATTTGAACAAAATATTACTAGTTCATCTTATTTTTAAATGCACGCAACTGTATTACTCGCCGAGAATTGTGGAAACTCTTTCAATAAAGAATCATATATATTCTTCAACTTTCACACCTTTGGTCTTTGTTTTTATTGTGATGGAAAAAGGACTATGCCACACAAAATTGTCATCTTGACACTGAAGTAGTTTTATATGAACAGATTATGCATAATGAGTTTATAGACTCTAGTACAGCTTCTGCAGATTAGTGGTTACACAGTCCAAACTTTTGATGATTACTTCTGTAAATTAGATCTTAATTCCCTATTTTATGTAGAACTACTGCTAAATTATACAGGAAACTCAATTTTCCTTTATTTGCATACCACAGTTTAATTAATTTTCTTAAAACAATAAATAATATGTAATTATTGAAAAATAGGGTATTTATTATAATTTAGCCAAAATTTTACACTGTTGATTTAAATCACTACCTATTAGTTTATTGAAACTTCTAATTGAATAGAAAATTGTCATAAATTATTTAAAAAATAATTTAGGCATAGTTTGGTTTAATTAAAAAAAATAAATTAAGAAGCATTATGTTTCTAGACACAAAACGATTTCCAGCTGACTGGGGTGCTATAAGTGTATCCTTTAGTGTTTATCATCGTGACTGATGGATTGACAAGCCTTACATCGTGCACAATTATACTTTTAGTAGTAGTCTTCAAAATTCTAGGAATGAAGAAAAGAGCATGATTGCTGAAGAATTATAAAAAATAGATTATTCAGAAATAAACCATAAAGTGTAAATATTTGAATAAACATAGAATAAAATAAACTGGAGTGCTTCAGCCAGATAGCTGCAAGTATGAAGATAGCATAGCTATTTCACTTTTCGCTGAAACAAGGGAATATTTACTCTGTCACATCCATTACGATAATTTATATCCATTAGCATGAGACACTTAAAAATTCAGACACTGCTATTCAAAGAATAATGCCCTTGGGAATACTTTTTAGGGATACATATCCTGAAACTGTATTGTTCGCGTGTCATGGTGGGAGTGAAAGGTTCTAGACATAAATAAAATTATATTTTATCGCAGATTAATCGCAGCTACGATAACCAGGCCCTGGGAATGACAATTCTGTTTTCTGAAGGTTGCTGCTTAATGCCTCATGAGAGTAAAATTGAAAAGACTACTTGAAAGCCAGGAACATCCATTTTGAAGACTGCAGACCACTTGGAGGGAAACCAGAGGACTTTATGAATATTCAAAGCTCTAGGAGACATGACCTATTACAGCAGCGTTACCTAGAGAAGACAGGCATGAATGAGTAATGCTAATGGACTTCTTCGAGTGTAGAAAAGTTGGCTGCAGACGGAAAGAGAGTGAAGTGGTCTTCATAATTATCAAACCTAGTACAAGAAGTGATGAGATCATATTTCAACCCATGAGAATTAGTTTAAAGGTTAAAAAACCTTTCTAGTTGCAGAAATAGGTAAGCGGTGGAACAGACTGCTGGGACAGGTTGTAGGATTCCTGTCACTGGAAGACGCTATGAACAGCCTAAGAAAACATACATTGCTGTTTAGGTTACTGCAGATAATCATCCAGAGAAGAAGGAAGGAAAATGACATCATGCTGCCTGGTTTTCCTCAGTTCTGTGATATCCAGCAGCCAGATAGCAACCAAAGCATTATTGTCCACCAGACTGCAGCAGGAACAGGAAAGCAGCATGTCCTACAAGAAACGTTCATGTCCTCCATCCTTCCATCCTATTCATGTTTTACCACGAACAGGAAGATAGTAAAGACAGCTTTTGGATTCTTAAATTCTACTAGCCTTTCTCAGAACACATCTATGTGTTGTGAACCTCCTCAAAGAGAGTGGTTTCTGGCAGGTCATACAGTAAAGAGTTTATACAGCAGCAGAAGAAAGAGTGGGCACTGGGCACAGCCCATGTGAATTAATTATAGGAAATGAACTTAGTTCTAAATATGAAACCTTACTCTCTATTAATTTTTAGTAAAATCTTGCAGCCTAGATCCATAGATAATCTCCTCAAAGCTGCTCCTCCATGGAAGGAATAATACACCTGATAATACGATTAGAAAATCAGCTTTCTCAATTACCCAAACTGCATACGTCTCTCAACAGATCAGCATGTGAGTTGGGTATCTCCAGTGACAGAACATGCATGCTGCTTTGTCTCTGGCAATCTACTAAATGGCTGTTGTTTTTGTAACTGCCAGTTTAACCGTGACATTTGCTCCTCACTGCAAGTTAGAAAAATTATTCTCAGTCCTTTTGTTGTAATACAGATGAAGTTTACTGTTCTGTGGTTAGTGACAAGCATACACCATCTTGCATGGGGATAATTTGACACCTATATTCTTTTTTATTACACAATACGTTTCTGAAAAGCAGCAGTTGTTCTATCGTATAGAGAATTATTATTATTATATACCTCCATCATAAGAGATTGGAGTTTCTTTAGAAAGAAAATAACTGTAGTGGTGATCTGTGTGCAAGAGAGTAGGGTATTAATCGATACTATATCTAGCCTACTCCACAATCTATATACTGAAGTAAAAAGTAAGTAGGATAAAGAAAAGGAGATCAAAATGTTGGATTACAATCAACAAAAAGAAAAGAGAAAAGAAGCTTCTACAAAAAAAACCCCAAAATGCTCGGTTGCTTCTTTTCTTTGGGTAAAACTTGCCATCACAGTTAATGTCTGTGTGCTGAAAAATGTACAAATGTTTCTAAAGCCTGGCCATTCCTGCATGTAGAGGAGCACTGAAGTCTTTTCTTTTGTGAGAAACAGAGGCTTGAAATGTCCTGTTCTGACACTGGGTAAATAACTGCTTTTTGGTGGAAGGGATTTGCTTATTTGTCCAAAAATTAAAAAATAAAACCCAACTCCCTCAAAAATGCTTTCCATGGGAACATGATGATTTTCCTTGAAATTTTCTCTGTGGATCCGTACTTCTCAATTGCAGTGTGAAAAATAGTCTGGCAGAGGAATAGGCAGCCTTGCCTTGATGGCTCAGATATGAGATTTACATTTCCAGCCTGAATCACAGAGATAAGGGAATTGGGCATATGCTTTCCAGCTTCTTTAACCACTGAGCTCTTTATCCACCTGGACAGAGGATTATTTTCTACACTTTTTAAATTTGCTTTTAAAAATATTTATTTGTCTTAGGTTTTGACCCAGTTAGGTATACGGATGTCTATCTAACATCATCTTTATAGTTAGGTCTTTTTATCCCCAAACCACGTTTCCGGCACAAAATTAAAAGAGAATCAGGGCATGATAGCAGTTGCTATGAGCATACATATTCAAATATACAGGCATGCAGGGTCTCACTCTTGAAAAAATTGCATTGCTCTCCACAGTCTGAAACAGAAGAATATATTTTTCCATTTTTAAATTCTTTCCAGGGTTTGTGAAGAAAGGTATAAAACAAGGCTTTGAGAAAAGGATAGTTAGTTACAGAGTTCAAAAATAAATAAATAGATGTTCATAACATCTTTTTTATTCTCAGGCTCAGTCTCTTTCTAGAAGCTTGTTTGATGGTTGTCTTCATAGGCCCAAAGTGTTTCTCTTTTTATTTGGTGTGGATTGCTTTTAATTTACTGCTTGAAGCAGTGTAGCTATTGGAAACTAATAATTTCCTGTGAATTTTGATGAACTTCTTTTTCAGAAAGCTGAAAAAAATTAGCTCAATGGTTTATCCTGGACTCCGAAGTCCAGGAAAACGAAATGCATTGTTATGATAAATGATCTGAATAAGACTTTAAAATTATTAAAATGAGTATTGTATGGGAAAATTAAGGTAAGGTAAACTGAGGTTCTAGGTACATAAATCTCGGTGATTTAGACTGCCTGTTCACAAGTGGCAACACTTCTGAAGGCACCTGAAAAGGCAGAAAGAGCTAACATATACTTGTGGATCCCAAGCTCCATCTACGAGCGAGCAGAGCCCAGAAGGTTTTGTGGTGAAGTGCTGACTTTGCTGGATAGCTAATGGCAGATAGAATGTCTAAACACAGGCAAATATTGCAGTCTGAAGATGAGTGAGTAGTAAAACCCAACAGATTAACACCCGTCATTTTAAATCTCCCGAGGAAGGAAGTTATTACCGTGAAGCATTGAGTCAGAGAGGGACTGGTGCCCAGATATGGGGTGAATCTAGGATGCTCCTAAGTCAGTGCAAAGGCCTACTTATTTCCTTATTCCCATTATTCTCACATTCTCCTAAGTGAGAGAGAATGTTAGGTTTTAGGAGTTTTCAGAGACACCTAATTGCCTCCATTGACCATACATGAGCCTCAAAATTGTAAGATCAAATTTGTACTTTGAGTGACAAATATTTAATTTTTAACAAGGTTAGAAGAAATCTGTGAGACTTCAGAGAAATTTGAATATTTCCCTTGCCTTTTTTATTGAGTAAAAATTGGCTGATTTTCAAAAATGATGGATGTTGTGCCACCTTTCCTTCTCCCCTCACTGTACTAGCATTATTGAAGTCCTTGGTGCTTATAACGTCTGAGCCTCTTATTGAAGTGAACTAAATATGAACTTCAAGTCATCAGCTTTCTGAATCTTGGATTGACTCAGCGTATAATATTTTTCCTTCGAGCCAGTAAGCATAGTTTAAACAGTGTTTAAATGCCAATGATGAGATTAACACAGTGGTCTGATCGTGCCAAACAGCAATTTTTGAGAGATATCTGTGAGTCTTTCACTATGACTTTTCTTTAGTAAAGAGGCAAGAGCTGGAATCTATAGTTACCGGAACATAGGATAAAGAAAGGTCCAAGGCCAGAAAAGCTTTCACGTACCTGAAACAGGATTCAAGTTCAACTTTCTTCTGTGGCCTTACCTTGAAAAACACTATTTCAAACTGTTACCATTTTCACCTGACTCAATTCAACATATTCCTCTAAGCATACCTTGAGATGTGCAAAACTTTACTTGCTCCACCAGTTACAGATTAGTTTCCAGTAGCTCTCTGCTATTTGATTTCTCCTGTGCATTCTTAGATAACTACTTTCACATTTTAGCCCGAGCCACACGGAGAATGTAGAATGATAATTTGGATTTCTCTTTTTCAAACAGTTGCCCCTTTTCAGGCAGTGATTATAACTGAGGCCCCCAGGCACTTCTCAGGTTTGACTAAAACTTTTGTAAATTCAAAAATTACTGCATTTGGCCAGGAAAAACAGCCTGACAGAGGGTAAGGCAGGCAGATAGACAGACCACAGCACCTGCAGGTAGACATGGCAACCACAGAATCCTTGTCAGCAGCCAACTAGAGGACTGACATAACCAAGGAAGGTCAATCGGATTTAACTGAATTAAATAGATTCATGACAGGTTCACAGTCTCTGTTGAGAGAAATGAAAGTCATAGCTATGGTTGCAGTCATGAGGCTGGTGTGGGTGGAAAGTGTTGCTGCGATTTTTTTTTTTTCCGGTTTGCATGTTTCTTGGCTTTGGAAATGGGCACTAAGAATTCCTAATCATCCAGTTAACCATTAAGTGCCATGAAATAAACCAGTAATGTGTCTGCGAGGAAAAAAGAAATCTGTGAAAGGAAGAAGTGATCATGCTATTTTTGTTCACATTAGTGGGTACATAAATACTTCAGGAGGAATTCTAAGGAAAAAGATGAGTAACATGTTTCAAAATTAAACATATGGGTCCTGGAAGTTGGATTATGGCAGGACAGATCACCATCTTAGTGTATGCACATAACGAAAACTCCTTCAACAAAGAGACTTCCAGTATGTTACTGATAAACATATGAACATTGATAAATATTAACTGTAATAACAGGTTACATGCTTTTCTTTCTGTTGTATTGTATCATATTCTTAATGAAATGTCAATAATCTTTTTGAACAGTTCTAGTTCAATTAAATAACTGTATTTTTTTCTATTTTCTCCTTAACAAAGTTTTTTAATTAGAAAATAACCAAAACCAATCCCAGCACTAATGTAGACCTTAGTTATCTGTCTCAGATCTCAAAATGATCTCAAGAATGATAGTACACTTTTCAGTCATTCTCAGTAGCAATTGGGTGGAATCAATATCCTTGAAAATTATTTTCCAGGGATCTTACCAGAAGTTACATACCCAATTTGGCACATCATCCTTAAAAAAGGTGCAAAGCATGATAAGACTAAGAACGGCAAAAAAGACAAGAGGTTTAGAAAATGTGACTGCATGAGAAAGCGGTGAAGACCTTAGACTTGCTTAGTCTAGGAAAGAGAAGAGAAAGATATAAAAAGTATCTTACGTAAAAAAACTTGTACTTGTCTGTTCCAACAGAGCAATGAGGAAGTTTAATTTGCCTCAGAGAAGACCTGTTCTGAATACTATGAAAAACATTCTCGTTACACAGGTAGTAAAACACTGCAGCAGAGGAAAGAGTCTATGCAATCTCTTCACTGGAAATTCTTACTACTAGGTGAACACTAAGCTGTTTAGGTGAAGAAATGACCTAAATACATTCAATCCTGCTTCAGTACAGATAACTGGGGTAAATTATCTCGCACAGTCCCTCCCAGGTTTTCATTTCTATACTCTTGTGTATGATTCTTTTTTTCCCTATGACTTTTGCACTATATTCTTTTTGAACTTCAAAAAGTTACTTTACTCATTTCAAAAATACTGTGTGTGAAAGATTCTTTTCCTAGGAAATCTGTAGCTGTACAGAAATCACTCCTTTTTACTTGATTCTCCATGGTTTAATTTGATAGTTAAATTTGCAATGTTAGCAGAACAGAATCAGTGATCAGAAAATTAACTTTACAGTTTCCAAATCATTCTTCCACTGTTGCAGAATGAACAACAGATTTCCCCCTCCCCCCCAGCTCACTGGACATGCAAGAAAAACAGCACTGCAGCAAGCAGAAAAACATCTTTGCAAGTATTCCCATTCTTTCCCTGTTCTAATGCTTCTCAGGAAGTACAGCTGATTTGTAACAGCCTTACAGTATGCTCAAAAGTGAGATTTGGGGAATATCCAACAATTACAATTTCCCACAGAGAGTAAAAGAAGGTGGCAAAATGATCTCCAGAACGATAGTGGAGCCATGAGGTGTTGTTGTAAAGCAGGTGGCCTGACTTCTTAAGATTTGGCTTGAAATTTGATTGGCCTGGAGCCATTTAAGAAATTGGTAAACGCCAGCAGCCTCAAGTCAAGACATGTGAGCCTGTCGAAGTTTCCTGTGCGCATTCTTGAGGCTAAGCCTAAAATATGAATGTTTTGGTGGCTATATGTGAGCAGTAAAGGGTAAATGAGGTTAATGGACTAGAGTGAATTTAAATGAAAAATGTACTCGTTTGCAACACTTTTTACGATTTCGGAATATTGTGAAGAAGCTTTACTATGAAAGAAAAAAGATAACCATATGACCTGTAGAGAGCTGTTGCTAGTACTCTTTTAAAAGGTCTTATGTCACCCACTACAGTTTTTCATGCTATTTTCCCTATTTCCTCATCCGCTCCTTTGTATTTGAGCCCTCTGGTTAAAAAAAGATTCTGCTATCTCTTCTGCAGGTGTAATTTTAAATTTCCACTGGAATAATTGTTTCAAAGCTTAATCTGTTAAATTTTGCAAGGGAATCAGTTAGCTTATGGGGAGCTGCTGCTGCACATACTAATTGATCAAGTCTGTTACCTCTTCAAAGAAATTCAGCATCATAAAATGGGGTCTTTGTACTGACATAATCTGACCAATTAAGGTCTGCAAGAGTTTTTTTGTTGTTCTTGTTTCTAAGACAGTAAATAGTCTGTGTATTTGACATATTATTAAAACTACAGTTTCATATTGATTTGTGCACCTGGGACAGCTCCAGGGATCACCTTCAAGAAACTAATTTATCTTGCAGGGAATGAGTATATTTTAATCCAGGGGTCTCAAATTTACGGCCTGTGGACCGAATCCATCGCTCCGCCTTGTTTTACCTGGCTTCGGACCTTGTTTCTACCTGAGCTCCTTGCCCCTACGCTCCTGCCAGCGCTGGTCACGTGTGCAGTGTGTGACATGCGTTACACTGCAGGAGCAGGAAAACGGTAGGAGCTGTGAGTTTGTCACCTCTGATTCATTTCTATTAATCTGAAACTATATCTCAGATCATTACCTGCTGCGAAGTATTTCCTAGCGAGTGAGTAGCCATGAGTTCTAGACTCTCTTTTCTATTCAGCAGCCGTAGTGGTTACAAGTTAAATATTTTCAGATGGTAAGGTCAGCAGACTTCACATCTGAGTACTAGAAGGAATAACTTCTTTTTTCTGTTTTCTCCTTCTTATGTTTCTTAAATAAAATCTAGAACTTATTTCATTTTTTGTGAAGGTTGTAATACAACAAAAATAGGTAATGAAAGCTGAAACGGCTATTGACATTTACTAGTTTTTGTTATTGTTTGGACTGATAAACCATGCACTCACAACTTTGTTTACTCATTCTGTTTACATTATAGATGGAATAAACGTGATAGAAAAATTTTATCTAGATTCCTACGTGGACAGAATCAACAATAGAAGTCTGAGTTGTTGAATCCCTGTTCTTAGTGATCTGTTAGCTATACAGAATGCTTTAGGCTTTTGGACTTATCTGAAGGCCTTGTGATTAAGAAATAACACACTTGATTATTAACTGTTACATGCTTGTTATAGAAATAATTGTGATGTTTGTTATTAAATGAGTCAGTTTTTCACAGAAGTAATTTTCAGTACATAACAATGAATAAGAAACCAGAACAAAAAAATATTTACACTTGAATGTAACTTTCTATTTAAATACTTGAATGGATTAATTATCTTCTATTGAAGTGCGATCCATCCTTAACAGCTGAAGTTGTGAATGTTTCATGTTATTATTTGATCAACAAGGTTTTATATAATCTCATAATTCCATAATTCTGACGTCTAAACACAGAATTTAGTCTAACACAGTTGACACAATAGACATACCTTCCTAGTCTGTGAAAGGAGATGAACACTGTTTCCCTCTTGCACTTTTGAGGGATAGATACAAATTGGATTCATAGTTCTAGCATAGTTACTTAATTTATGTTGCATGAAATGACCCTTGGAAGTGTCTGTCCTAGCTGATGACTGAGAGGATAGATTACTCACAGTTTAGATAAAGCTGACTTATCTTGCTAAATATTGTTTCATGTGTACCTTATAAGTCTTTTGTCTCCTTTACACGTTCCTTAAATACCTTTGTATGTAAACTTTTGGCAAAGTATCGACTTTTTGAGAGTAATTGACTTGAAATCTTAAAGTTCATTTGATTTCTCATTTTATACCTGCCTTGATATTAGACAGGTTTCTCAAAGGCCTTGCATAAGCAAACAACTTCCATCTTTTCTAGAATGAAAGACACCTATTAGATAGAGGAAAAGACATAGCTATTAACCTGTGTTCCCTCTTTCCTCCAAACTCTCAGACTATTGGGAATCAAACACTCTTCAGCAAACAATCTGGAACTATATTATGCTTTGTCACGAAACTCAGGCAGGGATAAGTAAAATGACATTCCAAATAAATTGAAAATGCCTTCATGTATAATCAAAAGGAGAGATTTTAAGTGATGAGATAAAGAAAGTAGAAAGTTGGTATGCAATTGAGAGGATTCTTGGAGATTAGTTACACTGCACGTCAGAAACCTCCAATATTCTAACAGTAGCCTTTTCAGAATGGTGGTGAATATGACATCTCCATGGATTTCTATTATTATTTCTAATCCCAGCTGAAATCACTAACAAATAATAGTTCAACAAAATATACTCGGATCATAATTCACAGTTATATCGGTCTCATTTTGCCAGTGTCTATAAATGTGCAGATGTAAAATAAATTAGATGCTTAGGCTAGACTGTTTCATTTCACTTAGTCCAAATTTAATCAATTTAAAATACCTTATATTACATCCTACAAGAGAACTCCCTACTGCCTGAGTTCAGGTAGTATTAATTGCATATTACGCAAAAGCAAATTACCTAAACTTGTCAACTCGGCAAAGGTGTCTTCAAAAGGACTTGCATAAGCTGTAATAACAGGAAATTCTACTCCAAGTTTCATTTACTTTACAGGTTTTGCTACCTCTTTCAGGCATGCTCATCTAATATTTCTTTTCCAGCTCCGTTTATTTTTGCCAGATAAGAACAAGAAACACACATTTAGTCAGTCCTTATTCACCTACCAATTTTCGATTTCATTAAACAAGACTATATCTCAGTAATTCCTCTGATAGAGGCAGCCCCTGGAAGATTATTCAGTGTCAATTTGAGGAAATTTACTGCAGGGATGACTGACTAAAGAAAGAAGTCTCTGAGAGCATTAGCAAAAGCAAAGGAAGAGTTTGAGAGCGCGTGGGTGGGAGAGCGAGCACTTGACTCTCAGTAAAATGAGGACATGAATGCCTGTCCTTAAGTTTTGTGGTGAGTGCAGTCAAGGTCCTTGGTGTCAGGTTTGGACCTCTGAGCTTTCCTTCCTATCTTGTTTTCTTTGCCTTTCTCTTGCTTGCTCCTTTTTTGTTATGCGCAGACCTCATATTTAGCTGAAAAACTTACATTGATTCTTATGGAGTCCTACATGTGTTAACAAAATAACGGCTCTTAAGTAAAAATTCTCTGGGGCGGTGGCAGCAGTGAATAACTGATTGCTGTCAATTCTGGGCTGAGCTGGGGATTGTAAATAGCTACTTCTGGTACCACAAAGGAGCTCCCAGGATGCCGTTACCTTGGAAAACTTACCAAGGTTAGTACTAGATTATTGGTTTAGAAAATCTCAATATCCTAAATCTGGCATGAAGACTCTCACACTTACATGGTAATATTTTCAGGTTTATGAATGCATCAGATGTTTCTTCATGGTCCCTCAGATCAGTCCAGACTGATTAAAATCCTTGTAGGTGGGTAAAGAAGAAATTTCAAAAGATATGTGCTGCTCTCCACTTGCTGCGTGGTGACTTTCAATCTGTGCCTTAGGAAGATGACCTTCTCTGTCCCCTTTTTGCACAGATGAGGCACTTAAATTTTAGGTGCCTAAATTAGTTATTTTTGAATACATTTTGAATAGTTATGCAATGTTTCATTCAGTCGGAAACTATGCCTTTTAAGTTATCCATTAATTTCTTATTTTCTAAATATTTAGAAATGCCTTGGTAGTTTTTTCTGTGTATGGATCCTAAAGAAGCTTTGGTGGGTTATGTTGTGCGCGTTCTTCTCTATCTGTGGGAATGTTCAAGGGGGAAAATGAGGTTTTGTGGAATTTACTTCGAAGTCTAAATACTCCTGTTTTGAATCAAGATGTGTGACTCTGCTTACTGTTATAACTGTGTATACTTTCAACAGCCAATTTCAAAAGACATTTGCTATTTCAGTCTGTTTTAAATATTTCTTTTTACTTTCATTTCTGGCAAATAAAGTGGAATCCCAAAATAACATCTGTTCTTCGATCAGGGAAATTTATTAGGTTTTCTTTTTCTTAGTTGTTGTTAAGAGCACAAAGTTTCTGCACTGTGCAGAGAGTATCAAAACTTGGATGCCCTGGATTTAGTTTCTGTCTTTAATTTGGTACACTTTTGAAAGCATGTATTCTGACCTGAATAACATGGGTCACAGAATTTAACAAGCTAGCAAGGTATTAAATCCATTGCTACTTCTTCTGGGCCTGCTACTTTTATGGTTCTGCACTTTTATCAGTACAGAATGCTCAACTTCAATACCATGATGGATCAGATAATTTGAAGATACATTTACTCTTGCTTTAAAGATTTCAAAACTATTTTTTTCAGGGTGACACATATTGGATTTTTATAAAAATTTCAGTAATAACCTTAAGCCCTATTTAACAAAACTGGTAGTGAAGCAAAGAAATTCCTTTAAGTCTCTTTTTGTTGTAGATAACAATAAAAAACAGAATTAGGAATAAATTATCAACTGAGCAGAACATAGTTTTCCATTACCTGCATTTATATCTCCCTGGCCTTTCAACCTAAATTTAGCTTGTTTATTCCCAGGATAGATTACATGCACCTCATTTTAAATGAGGCCATTCAGATGAATAATATTACATTTTAATATCACCACAGATTCAAAAAATAAACGCTTGTGAGCGAAAAGACAATTCATCCTGACAAAGAGTGGTACTCTCTGTAGTATACCTCCTCTCATCAATCATTAGCAAGCAAATGCTCATATGCTTTGTTATGATTCTATCATGTCGGTATTCCTAATTATTTATACAGCCTAGATTTGGCTCTCCTTCAGATAGATAAGATGTGGAAAGCATAACTCTTCTCTGGGAACTGCACATTGCTATCTCCTCTGACAGTCAGTAGGTATAAACTATGATAGATTTTAAAACAAATATTTTACTATTGGTTAAAGAAAAGAAAGGCAGAAAATATGAGATTGAATCTGAACTTTGATTACTCCAACTAATTAGTTGTGGGGTTAAGTTTTCAAAATCACACAGAATGATTTTCTACAATACTATACTGTCACTTATACACTCAATTAAGTCAGTGTGAACACTGCCTTTTCATATAGTATCTGTTGCTGAAGTTTTAACTCTGTAACATCAAAAGGATCTTCTTGAGCAGACTTATTGTCAAGTTTTTTTGTGTATGCAGTTTGCATCTACCATTACAAAGGCATTCAAGCCTAAAAAGTGATTACAGATTCAGTGATATACAGCTGAAAAAATAACTTCTCTTATTGCCTAGATTACAAAGCCTGGACAAGGCTTTTATGGAGTGTACTTTAATCTCTTGAATAATAAATTAATTAGAGCTTCATTGTAAAATCATTCTTATGAATCATATTTATCTGTAAAGTCATGATTTCTCTCTGAAATTCTGTAAAAATTAGTAGATATAGAATATAAAAGCAATAGACAATAGTACTTATTTTATCATCAAAACATACTTAATCACAGCTCATAATGAATACAATTTTATTAGCTGTTCTTTCCTGACTAGTGAGAAATTTTAGCTCTTCAGAAATTGCTGTTTGATCCTACTTATATTATTACTGTGACTTCATAGTTAAAAATAATTCTGTGGTCTCCACTGTTTGTGAATGTAAGGTATTAACAAAGCATTTTGAAGATGACCCCTGAGAAATAAAAAGGTCTTTTTTCCATGTCATAGGGTGCAGGTGTTCACATCATCATGCAATTAACAACTATTTTGGCATATGTAAAAGAAAGGTTCTTAAATATTTGAATATCGAGTAACAAATAATCTAAGCTAGAAGCGCATGGACCTGCAGATGGATCTACACTTTATGTCCTAAGGTACATCTCTCCATTATGAGAATGAGTGACCTTGGTGAATCAAAATGGAGAACTGTATTGTTACAACTCTAGTGTTGTATTCTGTTCTTTAATAATTCTCTGTTCTTGTTCATTTCTAGCACTTTACATAAACCACAAGCTTATTTAACAAAGATTAAAAAACTCCACGGCTCTTGATAACAGCCACTTTATTCTGTAGTTAATAGAAGAATGGCTCCTTCTGCAGTTCTGCTCTGAAACTGTTGAAGCACCACTATAATGACGTAATCTTCCTTCTCAAATGATACAGGTAATATGTAGCATATGCGAAAAGTTCTGTTTTTCATTGTGTTTTGATTTTACTCTGGAGGCTATTTGTATTATTTCAACATCAAGAATATCTATGGTCTTTCCCAAGGCAGGCTTTGCTCAGTGGTGATCAGTTATGGAACCAGAGGTGATGGGCACAAACTGAAATGTGGGAGGTTCTGTCTGAACGTGAGCAAACATTTGACTGTGAGGGTGACCAGGCACTGTCACAGGTTGCCCAGGAGGGTGGTGGAGTCCCCCTCCTGGAAGATATTCAAAAGCCATCTGGACATGGTCCTGGGCAACTATCATCTGATTTACAAGATATGATAGTGTCCCTCTTAGATTTCACTGTTCAAAGATGAATGTTATCTTATTTGTTTGTAATAAATACCTACTTATATGTAATAAAAAGATAATAGCTTGCATCCTCTAAAACCATTTAGAATGTAGATTGCCAGAGATTATCTAGGCCTCAGTAAAGATTAATACTTTAAAACTAAGAAGTACTGCTCCTGCTGTTAATTCAATTTTCTGTCATATTCTCTCCTTTCTCATTTGTTTTCTAGACTCACAGTCAGGAAAGACCTGGGACAGATAGTATCTCTGTATTATCCCAATACATCAGGGGCGTCAAACTCACGACTCTTCCCATTCTCCTGCTCCTGCTCCTGCTCCTGCTCCTGCAGTATAACGTGCATCACACACGCCGCACATGTGACCGGTGCGCTGTGAATTTGACACCCATCATAATTCAGAGTTGTAATGTTTTATTGTTTGGAAATTAACATCATGATTAGTAATTAATCACGTATTTACTTTTAGTGAACTTATTTATATTTTATTAAGAAGAAATCTCTCTGTTTCAACTTTGTGATTTTGGGTTTTTTTGTAGGGAGGAGAATATTGGGTTTTTTTATTTGGCTTGTCTTTTTTTCCTTTTTTTTTTTTTTCCCTAAAAAGAGAGTGATTTGTCATATAATTTGCTGAGCATGAACATCTTTGATTCTTGGAATAAAAATAGAGGGTAGCTCGAATCTTCTGCATGTCAGGTATCTGCAATCTGAAAGCTTAAGAGAATGACAGCATTACTTGAAAATTAAATTTTCTTTCATTAAATGAATACATTGAGCTGTACATTGGAGTTTACATCCCTTTAGAAGAGTGAAGAATTCACTTTGTGAGAATAATTTTCAACAAGATCCTACTTAGTGGTACTAAATGTGTTTTACTGCTGGACTGTTGAGGATTTAACTGGCCTTCCTATCTGTTGGCAGGAAATATTCATACCATAATGACAATGGGATCTGCTATCTTTTTGTTGGAGAAATTGAACATAAGATTTTTTTTCAATTTTACTGCACCTAAGTTATACTTACATGAAATTTAAATACCTGAGACCAAACAATTCACCCTACAGCATTTATAGAAAATTTCCTTGGACAAAATGGGCATTTCCTAGAAATTTTAATTATTGCAAAGGTTAGAGATTACAATTTCTTAAGTACCTATGAATTCTACCTGTATCAGGGAAATTAGGATCCATTCACAGTTAGTGAATTTACTTTATCCGTTTTGGCAGTCTGAGAGACTTGCAGGTATAGGAGAGAGTTCTTTTCTGATTCATTGTCTGTTTAAACTATGTCATACAGCCATTTCTGAATGAATTCTTCAAATACAGTGCATAAAGGACATAGCAGATGGATTAACTAAGCAAGCTTTAATAATAATTTAAATTAAATTAATACCATTATGTCATTTAGATTAGATTTACTCTGTATGAAATATTTCCCACTGATGAGCATTGCCAACTTGAGAGCATTACGCATTCAGGGTAAATTAAAAATTGGCAGTAAAGGTTTATTGACAAAATAAATTTCAATTAGCAAGTGCTAAATATCTGCCCCTAACTAGAAAAGGCTAAGGTTCTTTGAGATAAATTTTGAGAAGGTTTATATGAGGCTGTTACATTTATTGTGCATAATTTATCTTGTTTACGAGACAGTTCATACAAAGGTAGCTAACAGAAAATCTTGGTCACACAACAGCCTTTCTGAAATACACATAGCCAATAAATAAATATAGCTTCCATATTTTTCTGTTTCCTTTCCCTTTAGGATTCCTCTTCAGGACTCATTTTCTTCTAGTGGACCTCCCTTGAGTTATAGAACAGTCAATACCTCATGGGAAGAATATCTGATTTTTTTTCCTACCTGTTGTGGAAAACTTACAAAGTTGAGAAGCTGTGAAAGTGTATGTTTGATAAGGCACATGTGACTTTTCTCCTTCCCTACAGTATTAATTCTTCCCAAGCACTTTTTTTGGCTAAGTCAGGTTTTCCAGTCAGAGCCTATTCAACAAACAGGAGAAAGAGTCCCCCCTACAGTGGCAGCTCTCAAGTGCAGACCCTCTAAATTTAGAGCGAGCCATCATGTTTGATCTCATTACTAAAGCAAGAACCCTTCTTTTCAGACGGCAGGTAAAGAAAGAAGAAGAAGACTCCAGAAGGTCTTCAAAATGAATGAAAACAAGACATTCTTTTTTTTTTTTTTTAAGCCACTAACAAGATGAGAAGAAAAAGTCTAGGACTCAGTACACAGCACTGAGTCCAAGAGAATCAATAAAGTATTTGCAAGGAAAATGGAGGGCTCACCCTCAGTTCTCAATTCATGTCTGGAGGTTTTAGTAACAGTAAGTGCATAATGCCTTTGCGAGATTGAGTCCTTCATCAGCAAGTTCGCATATGACACCAAGCTGGGAGGAAGTGTCTTTCTGCTGGAGGGTAGCAAGGCCCTACAGAGGGACCTTGACAGGCTGGAGAGGTGGGCTGACTCCAATAGCATGAGGTTTAACAAGTCCAAATGCCAGGTTCTGCACTTCGGTTACAACAACCCCATGCAGAGCTCTAGGCTGGGGACAGAGTGGAGGGAGAGCAGCCAGGCGGAGAGGGACTTGGTAGTGCTAGTGGACAGGAAACTCAACATGAGCCAGCAGTGTGCCCGAGTGGCCAAGAAGGCCAATGGTATCTTGGCCTGCATCAGGAGCAGTGTGGCCAGCAGGTCTAGTGAGGTCATCATCCCCTTATACTCGGCACTGGTCAGGTCGCACCTTGAGTACTGTGTCCAGTTCTGGGCCCCTCAGTTTAAGAAGGATGTTGAGATGCTGGAGTGCATCCAGAGGAGGGCGACGAGGATGGTGAAGGGGCTGGAGCACAAGCCCTGTGAGGAGTGACTGAGGGAGCTGGGGTTGTTTAGCCTGGAGAAGAGGAGGCTCAGGGGAGACGTTATTGCTCTCTACAACTACCTAAAGGGAGGTTGTAGTGAGGCAGGAGTTGGACTCTTCTCTCAGGCGACCGGTGACAGAAGAAGAGGACGCAGTCTCAAGCTTCACCAGGGGAGGTTTAGGCTCGACATTAGGAAGAAGTTCTTTACTGAGAGGGTGATTGGCCATTGGAATGCGCTGCCCGGGGAGGTGGTGGAGTCACCATCCCTGGAGGTTTTTTAAAGAGAGATTGGATGAGGCTCTTAGTGACATGGTGCAGTTGACAAGTAGGAGTGGGTGTAGGTGTTGGGTCATAGGTTGGACTCGATGATCTCAAAGGTCTTTTCCAACCTTACGATACTGTGATACTGTGATCCTACAAAATGCTAGATTGTGGATCAGGATGCCAGGACAAAGAGACTGCTTTTCCTTTTCCTCAGAAGTGTATGCAGCCCTGTTTCCACCTACAGCCTTCCAGTGCTAAGTACCTTCCTGCTACAGTTTGTTGCAGGGCTCCACTGCAACAAAACTTCAAGCCACTGAAGACTCAAGTTAGGATGACACTGCTCTGGGGAAACTGGTACTCATTTGAATTTCCATCGCTATGCAAAATTTGTTGATTAAACTCTCTTAGAGCTCTGGAGGCTACTACTGCTCATGCTTGTGTTTATAGACTCCCAGGAGTCCGGTTGGTCCAGGAATGTCATATTGAGTTTTTCTACGTAAGTTCCCATGGAAATAAATTTTTGTTGTAAATATAAATTTTGTTCCCCGGTATGGAAGCATCGTCTAATGATTTTGTAAGTTATTAGAGTGTTTATTGTGGAAATCATATATAAAATTCCACGAACGCCAGTTTTAGCCTTCAATATTGTCTTAAATCAAGAATGGCCAGAATAAAATGAATGAGTCAATGTTTGCCAGCTCATTTTCCATAGAAGTAAATTTGATAAATAATTTCCGTATTTCAATTCTATAGGCCAAAACCTAGGGAACTTCCTGAAAAAAATTAATTTAGATTGGTTTCTATGTAACTATTATTCTCATCCTCTTGAAACTGAAATTTAGGAAATGATAGCTTGAGTTTCTCTTTTGTGTAACTCCTTGTGAGAATTACATAGTTTCAGTTTACTCAGACACGTCACTTGGGCCAGATTTATCCTACATATCTTTAGGCAGCCAACTGAAACATTTCTCTCCATGGAAGGGGAAAAGAATACAAAAGCTCTGTAGCGATGCCTTTCATCTTCAGTAAGCGATGAAAGACCCAGGGTACTCACAGAAATCTTTTCAAGTTTAGTTAACACAGTGTGCTTTGAGTCAGAAGCAACAGTACTATATGTAGTTTTCTCGGCCCCACAATTTAAGAAGGATGTGAATGTCGTTGAATGCATCCAGAGAAATGAAACAAAGCATGTCCTATGAGGAGAGGCTAAGGACTTTGGCCTTGTCTAGTTTGAAGAGAAGGAGGCTGAGTGGTCACCTCATTGTTCCTTTACAACCTCCAGATGGGTGGAGTGGAGAGGGAGGTATTGATCACTTTTCCTTGGTATCTAATGATAGGACACTTGGGAATGGTTCAAAGCTGTGGCAAGGGAGGTTTAGACTGGACATTTAAAAACATTTCTTTACTGAGAGGGTGGCCAAACACTGGAAGAGGCTTCCTAGAGAGGTGGTTGATGCCCCAGGCCAGTCAGTGTTCAAGACACATTTGGACAATGCCCTTAATAACATGCTTTAACATTTGTTAAGCTCTGAATTGATCAGGCAGATGAACTAGATGATTGTTGTAGGTCCTTTCCAACTAAAGCATTCTATTCTATTCTATTCTAGTCTAGTCTAGTCTAGTCTAGTCTAGTCTAGTCTAGTCCATCTGAAATTTGAATATCTAAAGTACCATTCATTTATCATCAGTGAAATGATGCAATAAATACTGATTCAGGATGAATTGTTCTCCAGAAGTTTGTGTCCCTCCTCCAACAACAATAAAACAAAACAAAACAACCCGCCCCCCATAGCTTAGAGCAAGTAGGTCACTAACTTTTAAATAAAAATAGGCAAGATGGAGCCCCTCTCTAGTGAATCAGCCTTAAGTTCCTTAGCTATCTATAGAGTCAGTGAAAAGAAATAAGGATAATCCTTCACAGAAAGATTATCTCTCTCCAACTACCGATAATAATGAAGACATGATACACTTATCGAATGCTTAAAACGGAGTCTCAGGTCTCATGTTTCTTAGATAGACCAGATCTTTCCTTCACAATCTCTTGTTAAGCGGTGGCATAATCGTGTTTTAGGCAGTATGATGGGATTAGTATTAACAGGTTTCTTCAAATCTGTGACATTAATCAGAGCCAAGAAGGGGGAAACACTGCTTGGAGTGTAACGTGATAAAAAGTTCCTGGCACAAAGCCCTTAGGGTGATTTCACTTCCTCTGAACTCACATGACTTCAGTGCCAATATCTCAATCAAAATCAACCTAGATGTCTTTGTAGTCAATAGAGAATAATAAGCTCTAGACACTAACTTTTACGGATAAAGTTAAAAGAGGTGAAAGTCATTCCTACACTTCACCATTATTGTCAGAGGAGAAAGGGAGACACTATAAAGAGATATACCCCATCTTAAAATATGTGTCTAAAATAGTTGTATCTAATTACCTTTTGTAGGTGGTCTTCTTGGTCTTTTAATTGACTACCTATGTAATCTAGAAAATTTTTTTGAGGTAGGCTTTAAGACTCCTAGAAGTAAATGAGACGTGTCCCACTGACTTAACAAGTCAAAATTTATTGCACTGTAATAACTGATACTAGTCTCTACAGGGCACAGAACTCACTCATGAAGAGCTGGTTGCTACCAAGACCACAGTTTCTGAAATAATGCCTTTCTTGCATCCTTCTGTCAGTTATTTATCAGTACCGGACTGATAGTTTAGTAGTAGCAGTTTAGCAGACTGACAGAACCTCAGGGCTTAGACTTCTTACAGACAGAACAAAAACAATAATTCCCCCAGAAAAATCAATAAAACTATTTTGAACATCTGCTTATCTTACACTTTAAATGAATAGAATATTCAAGAAAATAGCTTGCAGATAAAAGGAAAACTAACTCTTTTAATCCTTTAGTTCATCGTCTTTCAACTCTATTTCTGTAGTAGTACTGTCTGTAAGTGAAAAGATAATTCAGGAGCCATCCTGTTCAGATATTCTTATCTTATTGATTTCACCAAAAGTACTGCCAAATATTTAAAATATTTGTAAAGTGGAAACATAAAATATTAATTAAATATCAATTCCTTTATCTAGGGATATTCTACATTAAAATCCAACGATCTCTATATGGATTTGACATACTACATTACAATACTGTATGTAGGCATTTATCTGACCCTGAAATGACATATTTGAAAGACTTGAATATGATACAAGCGGTAAATATGACAAAGCAGTGAACTTTCTGAGTCCAGTAAATTGTTAGAAATAGCATTTTAGAGAACTCTGCCCAGGAGAGGTATCATTTGTTACTTCCTGGAGTTAATGATCTCATGTCACAGATAAACTAGGTTATAATCTGTTCTTATGACTTGAGAGAAATATCTAAGAAAATACGAATAAATCATTACCACTGTCAGGTCATTTGCCAGAGCATTCCTTAGGAGCTTAGTTTAAAACAACCTCAAGACATTTTGTAGCATACTGCAAAGGCACAATTCCTTGTGTCCCTGTTCTGAGGACACAATTCTAGTTCTTGCCTTTATGACACTGTTTTGATCCCTAACTATAACTAAGAATAATGCCCTGACTTCTCCTAAAAGGAATTGCTTGCTCTGTTAAAAGAATTCTTAGACTACCTGGCAGATTTCAGTTGGTCACTTGCTAAATAACTTCATCCAACTACTTAATTGAACATTAAAATAAAAGCCTCCCTTGTACATACTTCAGGACTAATCTGCATCCATAAGATTCTTAATACATTTAGAAGCATGTGACAGAGAAATAATAGTTACTTTGAACAGCTTTGGGGATGTAGTCCTCAGTTCTGACACCTTTCGCAGCCATAAGCTACTCCTCCCAAGAGACAGATCCTATTTATAAATAACCAGACTATACTACGTTAATAGTGTAAAACTGTAGAGGGTTGCAGAGTTATACATATATATAAAGCACAGGTGATTACAGATTTAGGGCTAATATGTTAAAGAGGTTTGTAAAGCCAAGGCAGTAGATTGTTTGATCACACACTTTAACAGGAGGAGGAGAGCACCAGGAACTCATTCTTTACACAGAGTGGAATCATCTCAGTTTCTTTGGAAGAGAACCAACTGAGGATAATCAGCACTTTGTACCAAGTTTGCAGGACTCTGTGTAAACACCAAGCATCTCTTTAATGCTGTGCTCAATGCCAATGTCTGAGTGCAAGGACACAGAACGAGAGGAAATGGCCCCAAGTTGCTCCAGGGGAGTTTTAGACTGGACATTAGGAAGAATTTCTTCGCTGAAGGGGTGGTCAGGGATTGGCACAGCTACCCAGGGAGGGGGTGGAGTTGCCATCCCTGCAGGTATTTAAAAGATGGGTAGATGAGTTCCTTAGGAACATGGTTTAGTAGGGAGACAGGCACAGTTGGACTCAATGATCTCAGAGGTCTCTTGCAACCTTAGGATTCTATGATTCTATGATACAAATGGTAAAGGGTAAGTTCCATAATAGTACTTTGTGGCTGAACAGCGCTGTTCATCCGCTATACTGGTTTCTAAATACCTTACTGCACAGTGGAAATTATGGATGAAAACTCTTCCAGGCAATGCATAAATATATCACATCTAATTTCCCTTTTGTTTTTGTTTTCAGTTTTATTATTTGATGGAGAAGTTTGGTGGCTGTCATCAGACCAACAGCATGGATTAAGCAGTTATATTTTAAATCTCATTGCTGTTGGTGTTGCTGACCAGAAAGAGTGGTTGGGAAGAATTAGGAAGGGACTGAGTGAAGGCATAAAAGGAAAGGACCTGAAACATGGGACTGAGTATTCAGTCTGGACACATAGCTGAAATTTCATCTCCAAATTGTGTAACTTCAGCTGTGACTGTCACCTACAGGTATATCCCTACCATTACTGTTTTCCTGCTTATACCCTGGCAGATATATTTACCCTAATTTCAGGTAAAGTTTATCATTCCTTATACTAACACTGTAAAAAACATTTATACTTACTAAAATAAATTGTCAATTTTTTTCCTCCAAAGACACTTTTATCCAAAAAAATATTGATTAATCCATGCTGCTTCTAAAGTTCTTCTTTAAAACTAAAATTTCCTTCCTTGGCTAAAGTTTGAAATTCTTTGTTTTTACTTTTATTTCTGTCTTTTTTAAACTGTGGAAAAATGTGAGCATACGGCTCCAGTCAAGTTTCCCTTTCCACAATTTTTTATTATTCTTTCATTATAAAATCTCACATTCCCTTAGTTTAAGTTACTGTCCTTCACTGTCTGCAGATGTTCTGTCTTCTTCTGTATAATTTCTGGAATAATGGACAGTTTGAAGTCTTTTTGTGGAGCGTGTTTCCCCTTGTAATTTTAGAAGTTCCACAGTCTGAAACTTTCACTATGTTCTTATCCTTTCTTTTTTTCAGTAACACTGTATTTAATAAATAGCTCAAAGTGATCTCTCTTGAAACAGAATGCCTTAATTACAGACTATTTAATTTAAATTTGTGACTGCTGCTTCCAAGATATTTTTTGTAACTAGATCTTTTGAATTTCTTTCCTCATAAGAAAACCTGTGTCTAAACCAGCATTAACAACTAGAATATTAGGATGTGATTTATCTTAAATGTAGCAGACATCCGAAATAACAGTTTTACAATGTGATATATAATGTTACTGAAATGATTGTTACTCCACATTGGTTGTCAAGGGACTGTAGAATAATTAGCACAGATGTTGCTGATTTATGGTGTCATTCAGTCAAATGAGTCCTTCTTTTACTGCTTATCCCAAAATCCAGTGAACATTGCTATCATCAGAGTTCACCAATCGGTTCTACTTTATGTTTTGCCTTTACAGCCTCATTTTGCCTTTACAGCCTCACCTAATACGGGATTTTGCAGCATTCTTTCTCACAAAGCACATGAAAAGGAATTCAGTGTATATCAATAGGCTTTCAAGTGTGATACGCACACCAGCTTTCTTCCTAGGAGCCTTACTACACAGTGCATCCTATTGAATATCTCTAAGAGGAAACAAAGCCTATGCTTAACTGCTGACAGTGATAGGCATCCAAAGAGGCTTCTAAGGCAAAGGGATTAGGAGCCTGTCAGACTGTGTGCACTAAAGAGATTGTTGATGTCTGTGGGGAGTGATAGTGGGCAGTGTCACAGAGAATGTTTGATTTCTATCATAACTGTGTCATGAGCAGTTTTGTCCAAGTAACTGCAGGCGTTTCTGTCTGTTCTTTATGCAGGATTGTTCAGCAGCAATTTTCTATCCAAAGACAACCCCTTCCTCCATGTTCCCCTGAGAACTGTTTCAAATCCCACTCTGTCTGCTTCCTCAAGATTTGCAAAGATAAATTAAGTTTGATAGAAGAGATAGGATGCTGCTACAGAAAACCAGCAAGTAGTTTATACTTCAGGTTGTGTAGGGCTAAGTATTCCTTGGATTTATTTCTCACTTTGCAGAAGAAAAGTGGCTTTGGGTCAGGAAGGCAGAAACATTGTGAAAAAACGTGACTGCGTTCTATGTACAACGGAAGTTCTAGAATAACTATATGAAGACAAACAGTATCTGGTGTCTGCATCTGCGCTGTAAAAGATTTAGAGGAAAGAATCTGTCATAGGAACATTGAAGGGATGTTTTGAAGGGATGAATGCATAGAAGTTTCCAAACATTTCTGTCATCTTGTAAGACAAAGTTCTGTTTATGCTATTTTTCGTGTGCTTCACTTGTAGATGTCTATGGGCAACTCTGCACTGCAGGACAGAGTTCCGAGGTGACTGTTAAATGAGCCTGAAATAGGAAGTCATTATCTGGGGTGCAGAACTGTTATTTTTAATTCAGACTGTTTTTCAGACTCAAGGCACTGCCCATACAGTGCTCATCATTCTGTCTTAAACAGATCTTCTTTCCTGCTCTCCTGCACAGTATACACACATCTGATCTCGCAACCATATCTGTGACTATAGGATTTCATTTTTCAGTTCCTTTGTGGCTGAATTCAATCTAATGTTAAATTCAATGGAGGGGCATAGGAGGGACTGGAAAAGGAGGAGTAGGAGGAAGTACTCCTTGTGGAGAGTCATGGATAGAAGTAGGTGGCCCTGATAAGGACATGCAAGCACTCAGCAGATGGGAAATTGAGATGAAGACTTTGTACCTTACAGAGATGGGAAAGGATGAGAATGACTAAGAAAAGCTGGAATGGAGAGGGAGGAGAGGCAAAAAAAGAGGCGCCTCCACATGCAGGTTTCTGCAGGAAGACCTTATTGAGATCTTCCAGTCCTATTCAATTTCAAATGTACTCACCCATTCAAGCATCTTTGTCCACAGACTGCCTCATTCCTTGTCCTTAGGCATTTAATGCCATGGAATATTAAACAAATAAAGCCCTTCCCCCAACCCCTTTCAATAACTTACATATAATGTCCACATCCCAGCATCCACTTACCCACTGCAGCTCTGCTCCATTGACCTTGAAGCCATTTCACTTCCTTGACCCCAAATCACCATTGCTACAGCTGAAAAACTCAGCTATATTTTTTGGGGAATCTCAACTTTCAGCATAATAGCATGAAGTTTTTGCTGCCTGAGTCACATCTAAAATATTCTACAACTACTTAGCAACTCCTCAGTCTCCCAAACAACACAGTGTCTCCGTCTCTTTTTCCAGATCAAAAGACAGAGATGAAAATACTTAAAAGAAAAACATAATTTTTTCTGCTTATATAAACTGTATACTTCAAGAAGCTTTAAAAAAACTCCCAAAACTCAACATCCAGGAGGTGACTAGAGGGTCACATTATTCTGGCTTTAAATGAGAAATTCACATTACTCTCTGGTCTTTTTAGCCATTTTACAATGGATGAAGACTCTATTTCCAAGGTATTTTTAGTATTAGGAATCTTACACTTAGAAAAATCAACTTAGTTTAAAATTCAAAGTAGGTGTTAAATAAGCTCTATGAAACAAGTGTTGAAAGCAGGTGTTTTAAAATGAATGCAAAATCAATGAAAATATACAGAAATTTGAATTTTCCATTTTGATGACATCAAATCCAAGGGCAAAAAATGAGTCTTATTCCTAAACAGTTTATCATATTTTACTCCAAAAATTATGTACAAAACCAACCACATTAGTCTAATCATAGATCATTTCGGTTTCTCAACTTCATTTTTCATTCATAGTGACTATGTAAGAAATGTTTTTGCAGGGCTGTTAACTGAACACATATTGAGGTGAAAATAATATAATATCCTGCCAGAGAGTGGACAAATAATTTTCACATAAACATTATATATAAGCTATAGTGAAATATTTTGATTCAAATTAATTTCCAACTTCTGTCTCAGGAAACTTAATCAAGTACATATTTTTCAAAGTATTAGAAATATAGAATATATTTTTCATTATTTCCCATCCTTTTGTATGTTTCTTTCTTGGATAAATCAAAATACAAAGTAAAAACGAAAGATTATATAATATTTTACATGTAATTTTATGTTCCATAAGCATTACTTAAGTATACACATGCCTTATCAATTAGTCCGAAAGCAGGAAACCTTAACTGTTTGATTTGTTCTGTGTGGAAGCATGCTGCTTACATATTAAACAGTTATTTTCCTTTGATTTTGTTAAATTGATGGAAATTTTCTTATTTTCCAGATTTTTTTTTCTGGTGTAATAGTGGCTTAAGTTTCTTCTCTCTCCAGTTCTGGTCCCTCCTTGTTCAGTTGCTGAGTGCCTCCGTGTATCATCACGTCACTTCTACCAATATAGTTGACTTTGGGGTCATGGGGAAATCACTTCAGAGAAAGATTGCACCTTGCCTAAAGGTCCATTCAGCAGGGAAATCCACAATGAATTCTCCTGGCAGAACAAAGAGGTGACATGGGATGGAAGAGTACACACAGTGGCCGTGCCATTAGAGAAAAATCTGTGAACATAGGAGACATGTCTATCCGTATTTCAGGGTTTAGGCCTGCTTCTGAACACTGATTTGTGATGCTATTTGGATAGTCTGTCTGGTATTTCTAAGGACAGGAGAATTCATATCTAACAGTTCCAGGCAGCCTGGATGCCATAGGAAGTTTCAAGTAGCAAGAGACACCAATGAGCTGGCACAGAATCTAAGATTTAACACAAGAATGTAAATTTTAGGATTAGGATTCAATTTAAGATCTAAGAATTTAAATGTACACCTGCAGTATTGCTCTCCGCACACATGGCAGCAGTTTAAGCTCCCATTTAGCCAGTGGAGGACTGGTGACACAATTGGTGGAGCTAAACACCAGTGTAGTTCCACTTAAATTGGGCTCCTAGAGTTCTCGTCAGTTGACTAAACACCAGGTACGCAACAGGTGTAGACGCCTTAGACTGTCTCTTCTGGTTGAAATCAGCTGAATCACTCCATGCATGTATTAACTTTATCTCCATTAACTGCCATAGAATTCATACACCTAGTGCCTATATAGACACACACACGACAATTCAATTTTTGATCTCAACTCTATTGTAGACATATTTAAGTATGAGCAAATCTACCCCTGGACTGTATATGTAACGCGTTGATTTATGGGGTGAAGCCATCCTAAGAAATTCTCCAACTCCACCCCATAATTCTCAGCCTTCCTTTTTATGCTGAAATAACTGTTTATGAGTCTGTAGTAGAAGCTGATGACAGCAATGGCCTGGATTAAAAATGGTCCTTTGTTTCAGAGGGCTACTGTTAATCTAGATCGTTTGGATTGTCAGACAAACTGTTGTGTTAGCACAACTGAAGCGGTGGTAAATCACATCAGTGGTATAAGAGTGAAAAGATGAGGTAGTGAAAGGGATCAAAATTTCTCAATTTTGCTGCTGAAATCAGAATGACTATTCCTTCAGGAAGTGGAGTTTTCGTGTAAAAAAATTGTTCCCACTTTAGAAAGTGCATCCCAGGACACTTAAAAAAAAATAAAACCTTGAAGAGAAAAGTAGGTGCAGCTGATATGTTAACAATAGATTTCATTCAGTCAGATTTCACTTGTGCAGAACAATTTTCTAGTAAATTTCATGCTGCAAATCTTACGTTAATCTGACAGTTGGTATTCAGAGACCTACACATGTTTGAAGGCTAATAGTGCTATCTTGGGAAGGGGGGTAGGAAAGGAGTTTTTTGAATGAGATCATAAATGACTAAGTCAGTCTGATAGTCAAGCTGATCTTGAAAGAGGGAGTTACCAATTTTTAGCTCTTCCTTTACTTTAGTATCACTTTCCTTCTACTCATTCTGGAACTCATTTGAGCTCATAGTGGAAATTCTTATTTTTTTTGTTTTCTTTCATTCCTCTAGGGTTTAATAAGTAAGTTTACATCCCAGAAGGTGCTGAAGAGCACCGGAGGAATCTGAGGAATTATACTACCTGGAGAAAGAAGGAACAATGGAAAAACAAACCCTATCTTTTAGTGCTAGAGGATTGTCAATTTTACTTACCTCACCCACAGCACAAGGCTGAGGCTGAGAAAATGCAGCCAAAACAAGCAGAAAGATAGAAATGCATATGCATAAGCTGAAGATCCCACAGGTCAATATAATTGCAAGTCGCTGCTGATTGGATGATACTTTTCTTGCTCTTAACTGCAGCTGCACACTCACACTTTTTATATTGGTACCACATGGAGTATCGCTGAACTGAAATTGAGAAAGGGATTCATCTGGAAAGGTATAATGTATTTTCCTAAAATATATTTTCATATGGAGGAGTTCACTGAACTGACTCATTACATAGTTCTATAAGCATAATGCTGGCACTCAGGCAGTAGTAAGGACATGTACTTGGAGGCAGAACGTTAGACTAGATTGGTGCCTTTTCAGCAACATCGAGTTTCCAAGTGAGAAAAGTTATTTAAGTTGCAATTCCACCCCATTATCTTGGTTTTTTACCTGTCTGACAGCACTTTGGAGTTGCTTTTCTATTCACTTTATCCAGTTCACAACATTTGCTGTCTGCCATGATTTCCTTGTTTGACCACTCAAAGCACGAAGCTCTATGACCAGACTTCACAAGAAGATACCATGCCCTGTGACAGCCCACAGCTGCCACAAACGTAGACATTCTCTCCGTTAGCCTCCATCTACTCCTGCTCACTGTACCTGTTGCTCCTATGACTGGAGATCTGTCACACAAGATGGATCTGGGTAAGCCTTTACTCCAGGACGATAGGGGAGGGAATGGTACCCTATTGGGAAATATGGGCAAGGCAGTATCTCCTCACAGCCTTCCTGTGCTTCAACAAGATGGTAGTTTCATAAAAAGAAACTCTGTTCTTAAATAATTTTTGGCAGTCTGAAATGAGAAAAATATCTAAAAGAAAAATTCTAGTTGTGTGAATTTTAGACTGCAACTGAAGAAAGTAGTGAGAAGTTGTTGAAGATGGCAAGATAGGCATTGACTATGCTTTTCTCAAAATTCATCTTATTATTTATATATGGTTTTAGCTCAATATGTGACCTGAATATATGCATTAAAAATACTTTTATTTTGTTTTGAAATTGTTACTTAGGAAGTATTCTGAAAGAAATGAGCAGATGAAACTGATATAATTATCATTAAATTTATGTACGAAAAATCCGTAGAATTGAGTCAACATTAATAACTTTGAGGGCAAAATCTATCAGCAGTGTTGTTGACAAACAGGAAATAAAACTTTGATCAGTACATTTCTCCATAATCTTAAGTCTTGTCTGCTAAATTTTATATGCGGGACTATGTAACGGGCGCAAACATATTAAAAGACATGGTCGGGTTTCCCAGATATGGTAGCTGGAGAACAGGGCTTCAGTTTCCTTTTAGTGTTCGACTGTTGAAGTGTTGCATTACATAAGTGCAGTCCAGTTTTCTACCATCTCCCTGATACCAGATATCACATGGGTCTTGGAGTGGGAGAGAGGTCATATTGTGGCTTAAAATGTGAGATGTCATCTCTAAACTGAGGAGATGGGAAAGCACTGAACCTAGCTGCATCAAAACTAGTGGCTACAAAGAAATCAATCCACTTATCCCAGTGAATTTGAATGACGTCAGTGTCCCAGATGAGTGCTTGGGATATCTTCAGTGATATAGTTTTAATTGCATCAGTTTTCATTAAGTCTAGCACATGTATGTTCAGATTCTACTTAGCTGTTTTCTACCGTACTGATACTGTAATTGTGTTCTTGCAGGATGACCATGCTTGTGCTGAACAGCGTCTTATGACGGAGGTTGTCCTTTGACAGATGTTGTCCTTTCTAATCATTGTTATTCACACTTTCTACAAGCCTATTGGCTTCATGACACTCTGCTGTCTTTGCCAAACTGTACTGAATGGCTGAACATGATTTGATTTTACAGGTGATTGCGCCTTGTAGGGAGTGAGGCTGTTGGTTTGCCTGTCTTACCTGCTGTGATCAAGGGAAGCGAAAGTCGTATGGAGTTAGCAGCAAACTGTGTCTTCCTGACAAGTAACCAGACACACTAAGCTGGGAAATACGGGCAAGAAATAAGAGAAGCACAAGAAATGGTGAACCATCAGCACTGCTAGAAAATGGTAGACATCTTGCTGGAGAAAAAGCCTGGCATCCAGAAACAGAGCTACAAAGTGTCTTAGAGTTTACTAAAATACAGAGTTTTCATAGGAAACTTGTGAGAATTTCTTGGCGTTTATATAATGAATTAGTGGTGAATGGAGTTAAATTCATTCCGTGGCCAGTCACAAGTGGTGTTCCCCAGGGCTAGGTATGGGGGTCAGTCTTGTGTAATATCTTTATCAGTGACCTGGAAGAGGGGATGGGGTGCTCCCTCAGTAAGTTTGCAGATGACTCCAAATTGTGTGGGTGTTGATCTATTTAGGGATAGAAAGGTCCTACAGAGGGATCTGAACAGGCCAGATTGATAGGCCAAGGCCAACTGTATAAAATTCAATATGTCTGAATGTTGGGTCCTGCACTTGGGTCACAACAACCCCATGCAACACTACAAGCTTGGGGAAGAAAGGCTGGAAATCTGTCCAGTGGAAAAGGACCTGGGGGTGTTTATTGATAGTTGGTTGAATATGAGCCAGCAGTGTGCCCAGGTGGCCAAGAAGCCAAACAGCATCCTGGCTTGTATCTGAAATGATACGCCCAGCAGGAGTAGGGAAGCTCTGGTGAGGCTGCACCTCAGATACTGTGTTCAGTTCTGGGTCTCTCAGTACAAGAAAGGCATTGATGCACTGGAGTGTGTCCAAAGCAGGGCAAAAGAATTGGTGAAGGTTCTGGAGCACAAGATATGAGAAGAGGCTGAGGCAACTGAGGCTGTTTAGTCTGAAGTAAAGGAGGCTGAGGGGAGACCTTATTGCTCTTTACAACTACCTGAAAGGAGGTTTTAGCAAAGTGGACGTTGGTCTCCCACATGTTACTCCCAAGTAATAAGCAATAGGATGAAAGGAAATGGACTCAAGTTGAGCCAGAGGATATTTAGACTAGATATTAGGAAAAATTTTTTCACTGAAAGTATTGTCAAGTGTTACTAATGGTCTCAAATTTCTGTCTTAACTTTGGTATTTCTCTATCAAAGTTTTTAGATTTTATATACATCAGATCACTCTTTATTTATTTTATTGATTTGCTTAATCTAAGCGACCTGTTTCTCAGCTTTCACTTGTGCAGATTTTCATCCAGCAATAGCACATTTTCTGAGTTTACACAGGTTTGGAGGAACTGTGAACCTTTCTCAAACACCACAGGGGCTTCACTATATGGTGATCATACAGTCACAGTCACTATGGAATGTTGGTTCTCCAATGTCAAAGTAGTGTCAATAATTGTTTGCTAAAAAGAAATCTTTGCTGGTATACACAAACGTATTCCTATTGGTGATCATGACCTCCACACATAAGATTATGTAATGTTTAGTTTTCTCTGTTTTGTGATCCTTTTAGACCAGTATAGTATGTTTTGAAAGCACTTCTACATTTTTCTGTACCAGAATGTCTATTAATTCTTCTCTGAAGTGTGTCATTACCTTTGGTCTCACTGTTCTCTGACTCCTAAGTGGTACATTATCAGTTACAGACAGTTCTGTTTCAGCCCTGCAGATTACGCAGACCTGGTTACTTGCCTATTTATTCTCAAGCCATCTCCAAACAATAGCGGTTAATGATTATTTTCAATGCTTCATCTGCATGAAACCATACCTCTTAAAAACAAAGTGGAATATATTTTCAGGTTTGCATTTCTTGCAAGATGTTGAAAGAGATAGTCTACAATTCACGCTGTTCTAGAACATTTACAATCATCCTTGAGCTGTGTTGTTCTCTGCTGTGTCTTGAATGAACTCTGCACAACTTTCCTCTTCCCTAAAGATTCGGTAACATAGATAACAGGGATATGCTGTTGGGTAATTTCCCTCTGGAGTCTGAATGACAAGCTACAGGACTTACTACTGCATTTTAAGAAAATGAGAGGACTATAGTGAGAGGAGTGAAATAGCCAAGCTGCTTAGCTCTTAAAGCCCTCATTCTTTGTGCAGAGACCTACACATATGATTTTGTTGTCTTTTTCTCTAAACTTTTCTGGTGTTCAGGAAATTTTCCCGGTTCAAACATACTGAAGTCTGTGTTTGGTTGACTATTAGTCCTTTTACCTTTTTTGGGGGGTTTGCAGGTACACATACAAAACTCAGATTTATTACTCAACAGTGAGGAGAATCCTGTGCTCTGATCTTGAAGGATCACAAACAGAAGTCATAGCTCAGCACTGCAAGTGAAAGGAATGCAGGCCTACAAGAGAAGAAAACAATGTGATACACCAACTGACTGAAATTCAGTCTCTCTATGCAACACTCAGTAAATTTCTATGGTTGTACTTTGTATCAGGTTCCTGAGGTTTTGGCCAAATTATGGCCAGGAGAGTCCAGCACTATGTTTGCTGTTTACATGCTTTAGAGTCCAGTGTTTTATTTCTTATAGGGTATCTAACTAATTTTTTACTGTTTACTTTTATTGTGTTGTTTGTGCTATTAATGAAATCTCTGTTGTAGTCTTCCTATAATAAGAGCGTTAAACTAAGTACTAACATAAACACGAATTTGCCTGAGTGATACAATGTGATTATTTTCTTTGCTTATCTACAAGCTATTGTATGTAAAGTAAATGGGAAACTATTACTTTCTGCTTTAACTGAAAACACTTTAATTATTAAAAAAGTTCTGAATTTAGGAGCTGCATGTCATATTTTTAATTACTCCACCCTTGTAATTTGCTCACCTTACAAACCGACCTCTTAGCAGGATACCGTGCATCAATACATTCTACAGGGACTTTGTGAAATGCAGGCTGGATCTGGCTGTTTCTGCAAAGTATTAGCAGTTGAAAGCAGCATCAGCAAGTAGAGATTTTTCTTTCCTATTATTATTTATCAGTTTCTATTTTATAATTGCTATTAATGCAGTAGCTATTTAACAGGCTTTTTTCCTTTTCCTTTTCTTGCTACTGACAAATTACTCTTCTTCTGTTGCCATTCAAGTAATATAACAGAAACTTAAAAAAAGGAGGTAGTAAAGCACTCTAAAAGCTGTCAGATTTTAGATTGTCAAATCTCTTCTGGCAGCTCATTCCACAGCTGAGCAAACTTGAGTATGAACATTTTATCTTTCCTATTTTGTTCACGATTAAAAAGGTGCTTAATCTTTATGCATAACTTTGACCCATGTCAGTAGTCCAATTGACTTTTGAGGACATGCCTCAGATTACATAGGTTTAAATTCCATCTCTGGATTGTAGCTTTAGTTCAATATTTGGCTGTGTACTCTATGACAAAGAAAAAAGGTTCTCTTACTGTGTCATAGGAGGATGAGAGTGTGGTTGCTGAGATACCTGGATTTTCCAAACATAAATGGTTGAAAATCAGACTGAAATCTTCAGGTGGTAATAGAAGAAGATTAGGGGGAGCAATGTTGTCATGGTTCATTGTGCTGAGAAGGATAGTAATGTGCTCCACACTTGCTAAAGGCTTTTCTTGAGCTCTATCATTAGCTTCAAGCACAATGTACTGCATAAAATCGCTGCCATATGACAGCAATTTTAACAGTATGACCTGACTTCTGCTTTTATGGTTGGAAAATTAAGTGTCTGTGTGCCAGAACTGCTCTTTAAGGGAAGAAGAGCCAGGAGACGAGCCAAGATGAGGTGGGTAAGGCAGGGGTCTCACCTACACAGTAAAATCCAGTCCCGCAGTTGAAAAGCAGAGTGGATCTGGTGAAGGTAATCAGGATCATCCAGGAGTCCAGATAATTAGGCACATCCACAGTGACAAGGTGTCTCTGAGATCAAGCCAGAAGGTCAAGGCAGTAGATTGGGGTCTGGTCCAGATCAATGAGGTACACAGCCATGACAGCAGGAGCAAAGGTAAGGGCTTGCACTGAAGCGCAGCTCCTGCTGAGGGGAACAGGATCTTGCTTGTCAGAGCATTTTCTCACATACCTCTTTGTACACAGCTCTCCGGTTCAAGGCTGCACAGCTGTACCATTGAGGCTGATCTTGAGCCCAGGCAATAAAAACCTTGCATACTCAGGGCCCTAGCACAGAGAACTGCAACGGAAAAGTTACTTAATGAGTGTTGAAGCTAGATCTCTGCTTGTTCTTGATATTTGGATAGTGTAATTTTAGTCCTGTTGGAATTCATATGAATATTATGTATGCTTTTATTTCTAAGATGGTATTCGGGTTGCCTGTTAAGATAGCAAATAGTAACGTAGACAAGGCAATCTATATCTACTGAAATAGGTAACTATGCTTTTTGTTCCATTGACAGTGAGAGATATGCTTTCCAAAGGTGATTTAGAAAGCTAGCATGCTGTACAGAAATATTGCTATAGCCAGCCATTACCTTTGGATGCAGGAATCTCTCAGAGATCTGGCTCCACTTTGAATAACACTGCAAATTAAATGCTGCCATTAACTCAGTAGCCAAAGAGTAAAGGTCTCTTCTGGGGAAAGGTATCATATTAGTTTGAATATGTTTTCTATGACAGCAGATGCTGATGGTGTTATGTACTCTTTAGGACCAAGCCTGATTATTGGAGAACTAGCTCAGGGGAGCAGAGTTACAGGTTGTCCTTGGCTGGAAAATCATTTAGAGAGAGAATGATCCCTAAATTTTTATTTTTCAGTGCCATTTTAGAACTATAGTACCTTTTACTATAACTCTGCCTACTTAGTCTGTACCCTACAACAAATCATGCAAGTTATGAAGGTGAAGGAGAACAAATAAAAAAATCATGATTGTAGCCTAGAGCTCAGGGTGCTTGACTGAAAGCCTGGCTCCAAGCATTTTAGTCATTGTTCCCTTGTAGCGTATTTACATTGAATTGTTACTGAACAAAACAATAAATACATCAGTTTTGTAGTGGTGACTCAAAATCTCAGGAGCCCTCTCCCAGTAATTAGTAGCATCAGCAGGGACAGTTCAACAAAAGAACACTCCGGAAGTTTGATTCAGCAAAAGAGCATTTTTTTGAAGTGAATAAAACTGCAGCTTGAGTTCTACCTACTGATACTTCCCCAAACTTACAGCCACTCTCTTCTTTTTAGTCCAGTATATCAGCATAACGAGTATTTAGTTGAACGTGGTTCTTACCTACTGGCAAGCCTTTGTGAGTCCTTGAAGTTAAAGAACAACAAATACTTGCTATTTGAAGGGAAAAGAAGGGGACTTTCAGCCAAAAGGGAAAGAAAGTCACTACATTCAATAACACGAATAAAACCCACTCAGGGTTTCTTGAATGTTATCATAATTTCAGGTCTACCATTTGTCCATCTTGAGAAAAGCAGGATCTGTTACATACAGAAGAGTCTTCGCCTGTCTAAAATCTCATTCCCAAAACACTTGTCGGTTATGCCTGCATTGCTGAAGACATTCATTCCTGTCCTCAGAAATTACCCCTAGATAATTTATTTGTATCCCCAGATACAGAGTGTCTTGCACTTGCATTGCTCAGAACCAGCCTCTGCCAGCCAGAAAGCCATGTCTGCTCAGCACAGAAGATAGATGGCTATGGTTCATATTTGGTGCTTCATGTGAAGAACAAAAGACAAAAAGGAAAAGTTTTCTTCACTTCATAGGAGTGAAAAACTTGAGGTTGCATTACAATTCTTCAAAGTAGAATTTTTATGCCTCTTGGTCTTGAGTTCCCTGGAAAGGCATGACAAGTGTTTTGGGGTAAAGGTTGTTGTGTGCTGTGTTGATGACAATGTAGAATGAGAATGTGCATATCTTCTGCTCTTGGTAACATCACACTTAGGCAGTGGGCACAGTTAACAATCTCTAGTATTTAGGTTTCATCTGAGAGCAAATTGATATATTAGCACTGTGAATATTCCAGGGACTATGATCCAAGGGAGAACTGGGGATTTAAATAATTCGATGGCATAGATATAACCTGTTTACATATAGACAGTTAGATCAGGGTATGCTATCAGGTCTGTCAGCTGTTGTTTTTGTTACAGTGCACAAAGTCACACTTTTGAAGTCACCAGAAAGTTGTGTTTCAACTGAAGATTCAAAAGCACACAGACTGATGAAACACTATTGTATGTATTTTGCCAAAGATTTGAATTTCTTCTGTTGTCAGTGCAGTCTTGTAAAATGAAGTTCTTAATCTGTTACAGTTATAGGAAGTGGATGTTAGGTAGGTGCAGCTGTGAGGACCTGCAGCTTTTAAATGTGCCAAAGAATTTTTGCTTGCTAATGGAGTTTCTATCACAGACAAGCGCTATGACCAGTAAGTTCACTTTAGTGTTACCAGTATGTTCACTTTACTGGATCTGTGTGTCCAGCTCCTGTGCTTTCCCCGTGTTATCTCTTTGTGTAGAATCTTTAATAGCACACAGTAGTTTGTGGTCCAGAGTTACTGATATTCATAGTGAAAGGATGAAAATTGAGTTTTTAGGTGTTACACCAATGGGACAGTGAATATGTGGGTAGATATACTCTTTCCCCTCTTCTGTTACAAGTTTAACCTATGAAATCTGCAGCTTTCACAGAGTTTGAACACTAGAACAGGTAAAATAATAAAAAGATTTTGTTATTATCAACTAGAAAAGAAACATTTCATATGTCAATGTCAATCTCAGAGCTCCATGCAAACTATAATAGCATATCAACAAGAAGACTCATATCTGAAAATTGAAAGGTGTTCTGTTAATCAGTGTAAGCTGAGCTGGGTGACTACCTCTCATTTAATTTAGCCAAGGTCTATTAGTTCCTAATAAAACGGCTGATTTTAGGTGCTCCAAACAAAACAGATCAGTGGTTGTGGTCTGGAACAAAGCCTTTATGTTATCGTAACAAAGATGAGTCTTAAATTGGAAAGGTTATGATTCAGAAATGCCTCATCCATGCAGTTCTGATTCTGAAGTGACATTGTTATGCGATTCATCTAGAGAAGCTTTGTTATATTTTTCATGCTTTTGTTGTATAAAATGAACTTGAGAACAAGGTGTACTATCTAAGCTTGGGCTATTCTGGATCATCCTGACTGGCTAGAAGCAGTATAGCTCTCAGTTTAAAATATGTATCACAGTAAAGGAAAGCAACAAATTCCATTTAGGTACTTTAATTATTTCTAACTCTACCTTTGACACTTTCCATTGTCTCATCTGTGACCAACGTGTTCACATGCTTTCTGTCATTCTCAAGTGCCCAAGATATTGACACACCACACTGCATTTTTGTGGCAAGGTTTTGGTAGCGAGGGAGGTGCCTACAAGTGTGACTTCTGTAGGAAGCTACTAGAAGAGTCCTTTATATCCAATGGAGCCAGCTTAAGAAGAGAGGAGGGAAAATATGTGAGAGAAACAACTGCATACACTCAGGTCATTTAAGAAGGATGTGGAGGAGGTGCTCTAGGTGCTGGAGCACAGATTCCCCTGCAGCCCATGGAGAAGACCATAGTGAGGCAGGCTGTTCCCCTGCAGCCCATGTAGGTTAACGGCGCAGGAGAGATTTCATTGCAGGGGTGATTTCGCTGCAGCCCATGGAGGATCCCCTGCTGAAGCAGGCCAATGTGTCCAAAGGAGGCTGTGACCCCGTGGAGAGCCTGCAGTGGAGCAGGCTCCTGGCAGGACCTGCAGCCTCATGGAGAGAGGAGTCCGCACTGAAGCAGGTTTGCTGGCAGGACTTGTGACCCTGTGGAGGACCGATGAAGGACTGCATCCTGCAGGAAGGACCCATGCTGAGCAATTTGTAAAGAACAGCATCCTGTGGGAAGGATTCACGTTGTAAAAGTTCGTGGAGAATTGTTTCCTGTGGGAGGGATGCCACTCCGGAGCACAGGGAAAGTGTGAGGAGGCCTCCCCCTGAGAATGAAGGAGCAGCAGAGACAATGTGTGACGAGCAGACCCCAGCCTCAGTTCCCTGTCCCCCTGTGGCTCAAGGCAGGAGGAGATTCTTGGGTGTGAAGTTCCATCTGGGAAGAACAGAGGGGTAGTGGGAAGGTGTTTTAAGATTTAGTTTATATTTCTCTTTATGCTGCTTTAATTTTAATTGCAAATAAATTAAATTAATTCCATTAAGCCAAGTCTGTTATTCCCATGACGATAGTTCCTGAGTGATATCTCTGACCTTGTCTTGATCCACAAGTATTTTGTTACATTTTCTGTCTTCTGTCCAGCTGAGGAGGAGTAGTGGTGGAGCGACTTTGGAGAGTACCTGGCATCTAGCCAGCATCAACCTACTACACATGCTAGTCCAGTCATCAGAAAAGTTGGTGATTTATTCATACATGAATGAACTTTATTTTAATGCTATAATGTTAAGTGGTTATGAACAGATCCTCTTTGTGAATGCTCTGCAAGTTTCTTTAGTATTTTTGGAACACCAGTCTCCCTGCTAAGCCACAGGACACGGAGTATCATGGAGCTAGTGTTAAGTTCTACATGGCTATTCTGCTTTCATGTATGCAAGATAAAAAATGCCAATAATTATTTTCTTGTGAGGGAAACTATGATAATTAAAAATTTCATAAGCAGTGACAATTTTCATGCAATTGACAGATTTCATGCAATTTCAAACTTCTCTAATTCAGTGATTTCAGATAATAATTCCAGAGACTGCTTCTAATATTGGGAATGTTTGTAGTGTCCCATGTAGGGATAGGAGTTGGACTTGATGATCCTTTTGGGTACCTTCCAGCTTGGGTGATTCTATGATTCTATGATAATGATGTGCCCTACCTGAGGGTACAAAATTTGAGTGTACCCAGTGGCTTGGACCTGCCTAAAAAAAAAAAAAAAAAAAAAAAGAAAAAGAAAAAAGTTTTAGTTATTTAGTTACTAATTTAAACCGAGCTCATCAAATAAATATATTTAGCTGTAAAACTTCTGGTGCCTAAATATAATATGAAGTTTCATTTTCAAGGTTTTTTACGTTATTTACTTGTCTCTTAAATGATAATGGAAACACTCGCCAACTGCACAAGAGCTACATTGGAACATTCTGTGAATTTCTGTTGTTGTTGCAGAGGGTGAACAAGTACTGTGAATTGATAATAGATTGCAAGAGTTGTAACCAAGCAATTGATAGATGTTTTCTGGCCAAAGAGAGAACTTCTGTGTTCCCAAGGCAGAAATTGCCAATTTATCTAAGTCCAGTAGGCAGTGATCCATTTAAAATACAAAATCCCTTTACAACTAGCAAACTCCTAAGAAGACTTAGAAAAGAGAATTTGGACTAAATACCTTATCAGCAGCCTTTCTAGGGAAGCTGAGATTCCTTGATAAAATCTTTTACTGCTCCAGCTTGCTCAAATCCTGTAAACATACAAATGGGACTTCCACTTCCAAGGCTGTCAATCTACCGTTTTCTGAACACTAAAATATCATATAAAGAAGCAGGTGCTGCTGAGCAAGAGAAATAAAAGAAATTGAACAGTGGCTTTGTTAGAGCAGTTAAAACCCCACAAACTGCATTCACAGAAGGTAAAAGGGAATGAAGAAAATAATCAAGATACCAGAATAAAGCAATAATTGTAAAGTGAAATGAGAACACTAAATTCAGAAGGTGATAATAGTCTTTAGCTTTAAAAAAATTTAAAATGAATAGAAATAAATGTATAATCAGCACAGAGGGAGAAAAGGAAATCATACTTTGTAGAAGTATGATCAGCAAGTTTTTAGGAGCCTAATTAGGCATAATAATGTTTGGCATTATAAAGTGGGTGTTAAATAGTCCTTGCTTTTAAATGTTGTATGATGTGCTTTGAATCTGTCAGCAAGTTATCTCCTGTATATTTCTTTTCTCCTTGTGGTGCTAATTACAAATTTACACAGACTTAATGAGAAATTGAATTTTTGAATTTTAGGGAATTAATTTCCTTAAAAATTTGTAACTCCTGTTACACCTTGAAACGGGCATTGAAGAGCAGAAATACTGTTCTGAGTTTACTGAAGCAAACTAATCTGTTCTTCAGGTATACAATTGCTGTTTTAAACATTAGTTCATGGTCTACTAAATTCTGTAGTGCTGCTACCTTGGAACAGAATGGTAAAGGAGATCTGCAGGAGTTTCTGACACTAATTAATTCCATTCTGAAAACAATTAATCAGGATATACAGCATCTACTTTTATTTCCACCACAGAGAGAAAAGCATTAGCATATCGTGTGTCCACGCAAAACCAGTGGAAGAGTTGAACTGCCAAGTGGGTGATCATGAGTAATGGGAGCCAAATTTAGTGCAGCACGTGTTGCGTATACGAACATCAAAATGAAACTTTTAGAAGGAAGGCTGGCCAATTGAGAAAACATGGCCATGTGAAATACATATGTTACTGAAATACAGCTGAAAGAAAAGAATCAATGCTACATTGCAATCTAACTGTAAACTATTCCTAAGAGAAAGTATGTGGGTAATAAAGACAGACAGGTGGAATTAAACCTTCAGGAGAGCATAGAAAATGTGATAGATTTTTAACGTTGACCTCATAATCATGGCAAATGGAGAACAGCATGTTATGAGACATTTAAAAGAGTTAAAACTAATAAAGCAGTAATAATGAATGATTTCATTAGTGCACAAACAAGTTGATCAAATATCACAATAAATATTAGAAGTAGTTTCCTAATGATTTTTAAAAATGACCTCTTAGAACAATTGTTTCGCACATGTAGAAGGTAAAGATTCCCCTTAGCCTATTTTCTTGTAATTCATAGAAAATAACGGGAAAAAGAAACAGCTAAGGTAAAAGTTTTAACAATATTGACCTTAAAAAATTTAGAAAAAATGTTCAATTTGGAAAAAAATAACAGAATACAATCTAATGATGTTAATTTTCAGAAGATATGATTAAAACTTAGCCTTTAACACATATAGTCCTCTATAGAAAGTAAAAGTATAAAACCCACCTGATCTCTTGTAATCTAAGCATTTCATGATAATGTGCTGTCTGTTAAGACTTCTGTAGTCTGAGTTGCTGCCTCACACAGTTGTTCACTTTGAGATACTATCGGTTGATAGTTGCTCTCTCATGCAGCCTGATTTTCCAGATAGCTGATTGCCTTTTGGACTGGGCAGCTAAAGAACAAAAAACCACAAACATATTTCTTTCTCCAAATATGGAATTTTACATAATTTGTCTTTCACTGAAATATTTACACTTGTCCATTTTTTGTAGCAATTCAGGATATCAATGTTTTCTAAAAATACTCTTTTCTAAGCTATTTAAAATGGAATACATGAAGTCTTCTTAAGCCCATCTTTATAAAGTCATGTAGACATGCAAGCCACCGGATAAGAAAGAAGAGAACACTGATGTAAAATAACAACCCAAAAATGTTTGAGAGTAAAATATAAGTTGAAAGTTTTGAGTTGTGAGGAAGTTTATATCTGCAAAGAGTTAAAAAACCATAATCTGTTACAAGCTCGTCTGGAGTGGGAATTCGAATGGAAATTACTTGGCACAAACCTGTTTGCCTTTCCTGAAACTCACCCTTTTTGAAACCTGGTCCGGACTCAAAAATCATTCATAGCATTATATCTTTCTTAAACATGAATTTGGGATAACCTCAAGGGGTCACTATACTTATCTCTATACCATATTTAGAAGCAGTCTAATGCAGTTTTTCTACAATTCCCTTTTGTTCTTATGACAGTCAATACCAGAATCCTTCCAGGAATATCCATCTGGATACACTAAATGCTTACAAAGCCAGATGGCATATGAGATGGAGTCACACGATGCCTTAATATCATCAAATGAACAACTAATTGCTGCATGAATTAAGTTTTCTCTGCAAAATTGTGTTGAGTCCTTTTCTAAGTCTGAATATGCTTACAATAAATGGGACACAAAACAAGTTTTCACATGATAAAAGATCCAAAATATTGGATCTTTTATGAAATGCACAGTAGACAAAGTCAATATCAATGCACAACTGCTAAATTCAACACTTCAGTGCTTTTTTCATGTCTCCTTTAAGCCCTAAAACAGTGCCATACTCAATGCTGAGCTTTCATTTCTTTTCCATTAGAGATTTCCCAACTCTTCCTTCGCTGATGGTTGCTTTGTATTAGGCTCAATCTGGGTTTTTGTTCCCAAGGCCTGGGCTCCAATAGTGCTGTTAAGGACAGAGATGAAAACAGTTGAGAAACTCTGCCTCTTCAGTGCTGTTGGTGACTAATTCAATGTCTCCTGTTTAGCAGCAGGTTAACAACTTCACTTTCTGCTTGTTTGCATACCTGAAGAATCCTTTCTGGTAGTTTTCGATATCTCTGGCCAATTTCACTTTGAGCTGAACTTTGTCTTTTCTAACTGCATCTCAACTCACCCTGACAATGCCCTTGTAGTTCTCAATGGCTATTTGTCCACTTTTCCATATCTGGTGTGTATCTCTTTTGATCTTCAGCAGACTCAGAATCTTGCAGTTAAGACAAGAGAGTCTCTTGCTTTGTATACTTCTCTTACCTTTAAAGGGGATGAATGTTTTTTGTGCTTCTAGGAGGGTGTTCTTCAAAAAAATCCCAGGATTCACTAGCTCCTTTTTACTCCATGGAAGCTTCCCATTGAATTCCTCCCATCTGAGCTCTAAGTAAGCTGAAGTTTGCGCTTCTGAAATCCAAACCCTTTGCCTTAGTATTAACCATCAGCATGCTTAGCAGTATCCCAAACTGCACAACATTGTGATTACTGCAGCCAAGGCTGTCACAAACTGAGATATTACAAAGCAGGTTTTCTTGGTTTGTGAGTAGCCAGTCCAGCAATCTCTCATTCCTGGTTGGCAAATCTAACATTTGAATGAGGAAGCAGTCCTCCATGTATTGCAGGAACTTGATGGAGGACATATGAAGTGCTGTATTGTTCTTCCAAAAAATGCCTGAATAGTTGAAGTTGTCCATAAGAACAAGATTCCATTGAACCGAAGCTTGCTTAAATGGTCCAGATATTGCTCCGTTGGCCTTTTTTGTTGGCGTGGAGGTTGGTAGTAGATGCCTACTGTAAGATTTCCCTTAGAGATGACCCCATTGATCTTTACCCAAAGACATTTGGTAGAGCTCCCACAACTGCTGTAGCTGACCTCTATACATGCAGGGTTCTCCTTACCATAGTGCATGACTACTCCTCCTCTTCTTCCCCACCTGTCTTTACAAAACATGTTACAGTCATCCATCATGATCCTCCAGTCATGAGAGTTGTCCCACCATATTTCATCTACTCCTGCGATACCATAACTTCCTGACTGGGCACAGAACTTCAGTTCCTCCTTATTTGTTCCCCAAGATGCATGTGTTGGTAAACTTAAACTTGAGGTGATTGGTCTTTTGTTTCTCATCTTGGGAGGCGGCTAGGGAACACCTATTACTGCTTTGGTTGGCTCAGATAATTCCTCAGCTGGATACAATGGTGCGAGCATTGCCGCTTTGGATGTCATCCCTTCAGTTTAAAGCCATCCTCACTGAGTTGGCCAGCCTGTTCCCAAAGATTTACTTGACTCTTCTAGACAGGTGGATCCCATCCCTCCCTAACAGCCTGTAGGAGGATGTCCAACTGCTATAAAACGTGAAACCCATGACAGCATCAGCCATAAGGCCAGAAGTTGATTTGTGTTATATGTCTATTTCTGGCTGTGTCCTTTCCTCTAACTGGTGAAATAGAAGAAAAGATAACTTGGGCAGCAATACTTTCTCTTGCATCCCCAGGGCTTTGTAGTCTTCTTTGATTACACCCAGGTTCCAGATTGTGGTCTTGTTTGTGCGCACTTAAGAGTAGCAATGGACAGTAGTCCGTACTCTTGACAATTTGTGTTACCCTCTTGGTGCCACCACAGTTCTTAGCTCCGTGGTGGCAGCATACCTCTTGTGACTCTCTGTCAGGCTGGCAGATGGACGTCTCAGTGCCCTTTAACAAACAGTCACCCACTACAAGCAATCATCATTTCCCTTTGTGGTATCCACTGTGTGCTGCTGGTACAGTTTTTCCTTATAGACCTTGGCATGGGTGTCTACAGCTGTTAGACACAGAACATTGGAATCATAAAGGTTGGAAAAGACCTCTAAGATCATCGAGTCCATCTGCCAGCCCAAAACTACATCTAGTACACTATGTCCCAAAATGCCATGTCTATGTGGTTTTTGAACACCTCCAGGAATGGAGACTTCACCACTTCCCTGGGCAGCCTGTTACAATGATTGACCACTCAGTAAAGGACTTTTCCCTAATATCCAATCTAAACCTCCCCTGGCAAAACTTGAGACGATTTCCTCTCGTCCTGTCACTTGTTACTTGACAGAAAAATCCAGCATCCCCCTTGCTAGAACCTCACTGAAAGATAGTTTTAGAGGTTGATAGGTGTCCCTTCAGCCTTCGTCTCCAGACTAAATAAACCTAGTTACTTCAGCCACTCCTCATAAGATTGGTGCTCCAGACCCTTCACCAGCTTCATTGCCCTTCTCTGGACATAGGGCTGGGCCAGGGCTGGTGGTCAGGGCCAGACCCTGTGTTTCTGGCAGTGCACAGCAGCCATAATGCCTTCTACACCCAGTAACTCTACGGCACTGATCTTACCATTGTCAAGTTGAAGTGCAAGCTAGAGCTGGTGGTGGGCAGCCTGGCCTCCTAAGCAGATCTGGAGTTGTACAGCACTGAGGAGAAGCTGCTGGGGTGCCTGGGCTGTGATGAGGCCCTGATGGACTTCTACCCTGTGTCTGATGGCTGATCCATGCATGTGATCGAGTAGAATGGGGCGCACATTAGGGAGTATGAGGGTGTCTTGCAAGCAGAGAAGTGCAAGAAGGCCATGAGAGACTACAAGAAGTGGCTAGAGTTCTTGTGATTCTTCCTGCAGCAGATACATTGGGTGTGCTATGACCCAGATGGGACACGGTGCTGGGTGGCTGAACAAGAAAAGCATTAGGTACAGCAAGCAGCACAGGCTGCCAGGTCTAGGTGCAAGGGGCAGTCCTGTGAGCAGGCTGCCGTGTAACATGGGCCAAACTGACTTCCAGCTGGGCTATTGTGTGTGTGAGCATCCACTATGACTGGCTGCTGGCCAAGCACAACAGCAGCGCGGGTGGCCGCTGCTCTTTGAGTGCCTGCCCAAGTACGGTTTCTTTGTCAAGCCCCAGAGCAACACAAATGAGGACATCCATGAGGACGCTACACAACTGGCTCTGTCCCCTCCTCACCCCGCAGAACACACTAGCTTTGGTTTCACCCCAAAGTACCCCTAAATATCTCCCTGTAGCCCTTCAACCCACACACTTGCTTCCTCTCGAGTTCCACGCGGGGCACTGCCCCTCTGGTGGAGGCAGGGCTCCTCTCGCAGGTCTCGTTGTGTGCTGAGGCCAATGGGCAGCCAGGCTGTGGAGGAGGCAGCGCAAGGAAGCCCTTCCAGAAGCAGGGGGCTGCCTGGTTGAGAGAGGCAGGGATGATCTAACTTGATTCAGATGAGTTCATGGTAGTTGGTCATGACTCATGCAGGTGGAAGGTGGCTGTGTTGAAAGAACTCAGTTACATAAAAGAGGAGTTCAGGAATTGATCTCTGAAATGTTCCCAGGACTATAGTTAAGGCTATCATATAGCATGGGTAAATGTCACATTACTGAGTCCAAACTTTTAAACCTTGCAAAGCAACTCTAATGGAACAGCTCCATAGTAGCCCCCAAAAAGGGAGAACTGGTTTTAAGCAGTACATTTGCTTTGGTTAAAAATGTTTCTGTTACTAAAAAACTGTATATCATCCACCAATGTACACACAGTCCAGAAAGAGGAGCAGAGATCACCCACCCAATGTGCTAATGCTTAATTTTAAGAAGGACATCGGCCTAAATCAGAAAATGATGTTAAATACGAACTAGAAGGAACAGCTAGAAGGGTACATATTTGCAGGTCATATGTAGACTGTTATGCCATAATGATACTATATTAGTGTTTTTAAACAGATTGAGAATCAATGCAAACAATAGTAAATAACAGGAACTTAGAAAGGAAAAAAAAGAATAAACCCAACATCGCCTGCATTTAAATGGTGAGGTAATATCCTAGAAAAAACAAATAAAACTACTTCCCGTGATCTAGCACTAAGGTAATTTCTAGAGCTAAAATGTATCCTTAAGAAAGCTGAGCTGTGTTCAATAAGGAAAATAAAATAAAATCAAGTTTAAATCTAGCAGATTAAATGAAATATAAAATTTAGCAAGGCAGTCAAGACAGGTTTGTAGAAAACCATGCAGAAAGCCTAATAGAAAACTAATAGAAAAAAAGATTTTTCAAACACATGGATTTAGGGGAAGCCAGATAGTCTTTAAGGTCAAAAAAGATCAATGTGTGTATAATGTGTTTTGAAAAGATAAAGCCCTGTAAGAAAAACTAATTTTTGCACCTGTGTTCAGCGGGGAGGAGAGGGAGAATTGCATATAATGGAGCTTTTTTTCATGCAAAGTGAATATGGAGATTTGTCTATGGTGGAAATGTCAGTAAAAGATGCTATGCCACAAATGAAAACAATAACAGCTTGAAAGACCTAAAGAGCTGTAATTGCACTAGATGAATTGATCATGGCAAGAAAACATATGCTTAAGTTTTCTTCAGTGCCAGTGATTTAGAAAGTGGCAGACATGATGCCAATTTCCAAAAGTGTTACCAGAGAGAATTCAAACTACTGTAGACAGGGAAACCTTTATGTGATAAATTATCTAGAACAGTGTTATGGGGCACATGGATAAAGGAAAAGAGTTAATACCAATATTGGAATAGGAATTAATCCTTTATGAATATACGGACTTCTTGGAATTAAATGAATAAGGATAATCGAGGAGTATGCAGGTTACATACCCAGGTTCCTAAACAGCATCACCATTACCAAAGACTCGTAATAAATTTAATGTGAAAAAAGAAAGATGGTCTTTCTATAAGTAACATTTATAAAACAGGAAGCAAACTGTGTGACTAGCTGGCCTCTACTGTGAAAGGAAGACAAGGCATTTTATGGACATCTGTAGTGCGTTGACAATATCAGCTGCTGGTAATGAGGAATTCTGATTGTCAAGTTGTTTAGAAACACAGAATTTAACAGTAAAGAACAAGAGAAGGACCTTTCGATGATAAGTACACTGAATGATAATGGCTCAGATAAATGGGTCAGACAGTGAGGCATGGGGAAACAACCTATTTACATAGAGGTGAGCTTTGAACTGACCATTTCCTACTGCTACAATACAGGAATGGTATTCTAGTTTTGTAATATTAAAATGTCATCTCAATACCCACTAACTAAAAAAATATTACAAATTATTGAGGCAAAAAACAAAGTGATGCACATCTTGTACGGTGTGTGCTGTTTGGATCCTTCGTGTCAAAAAGGTAGAACTGGAAGGCATACAGAGAATATTGTCAAGGTGATCAAAGGTACTGTATGAATCTCCTTAATAAAGCTCCCAAGCAAGAAAAGAGAAGACTGATTTGGAGGGATGTACTGCTATAGAAAGCTATAGAATCATGACTGGCACGAGGAAGGTGAATACAGAACAACAGTTCTTATCTCATCCAAACCAGAAAAATAAGTAATTGCTTTATACAATATGCAGTGAAGATAAGATGTTCACCAGAGGATATTCTGGTTGGTAAATGCTAACTGAGATCCAAAGAAGAGAAAAACATGGAATGATGTTTTATAAAAAGCTGAAATCCGATAGGGAAAATTCATAAGCCGTTCACTGCTAAAGACTGGTTCCTTTTCATTGGCCTTTTTTTTGGTCACACGATGTTAGGCTAAAGGGCCCTCTGTTTTTTCCTTCTATGAACTTACTTATGCTCTTATATGTCCTATAGATGGTTGGTACAGTTTTCTGGGTACTCTGAGTCAATCCCAAAGAACTCTTTCCTGACCTGTAAGGCTGGAACCGTAGTATAGCATTGGTTTCACTCCACTGGGTAAAGGGGAGTAGAAGACATTATTAGTGTGTAATGGAACCCTCTAATTTAATGGGTTTTGTTCTTTGGGTTCTAAGTGTTCCAACATGGAATGTAAAGTAAGTTTGTTGATGCAGGTTCACGATGGGGAATGAGTGATTATTTTCACTTCAGAAATGTGGTTACATTTCCAGATGCCTGGATGACTTGCTCAAGACTCAGGAGCAGAGCGCTGGCCTTCAGACTCAGCCTGCTGGACTGTAGCTGTGCCATACGCTGCATGAGCAAACTTACTGACAGGTACGTGACTTATTTATGGTAATTCTTCTCAATTAATGCATTTCTCACCTTGACCTAGAGGTAAAGACTAAAATCAGGGGAATCTTGAATGAGAGGCGATTCTGAGAATAGATTTGAAGCGTAACTGGAGAGGGTCCACATAGCCAAGAAATAAACTGAATTGTCCACATCACACATCTGCAGAGAAATACTTTTCTGTAAATAGATTTATTTTGTGGTAAATAATTATTTAATTATAACATGTTTAGTGTAGAGTTGTCTGATAGGAACTATCTCCCAGACTTTTGGAATTGTCTTTAAGTTGATTTGAAACAAAGCAGAAAATTAAAGTGTTTTCTTCTTCTGTTGATTTGAAAATGGGCAAGGAAGAAAAGCATCAAAATACTTTGTGCAAGGATCTGAAATACTAGGCAAATGTATAGTAATGTATCAACTTGGCAGAAGAGTACTACTGAAAAACGTTTCTGTGAACATCAATAAATAGCTCAGCATCATAGACATAGCCTGTTGTTACAGTATTATACTTGCATTTTAAGAAAAAAAAATAGTTACAATATAGCCTTCCTGTTTATGGAATGATATTCTTACAATTACTTCTCTTAAAAGACAATTTTTTTTTTCAGAGCCGTTTCTATATGTAGATGATTTTCCTAGAGCTTTTCCTTTAGAAATTCAAAATTTTGTAAAAATAATATTGGAATGACTTTTTAAAACAATTTTATGGCTCAAAACAAGCACAGTATTTCAGGAGACTATAATTTTTCAAAGCTGGATTTTGTTTCAGGTGCAAAACATTAATGTAATTAAAGATTCTATGATAATATGTGTGTTTTTGTGTTTAACATTTAGAAACAAATTGTGTTGAATAAACACTGAATCAATAGCTCATCAACATGACAAAATGGTGTTTCTAATCGGAAATTACAGTCCTGCAGTGCAACATAGAAAAGGTTAATCTTAAAAAAGAATATTAATTAGTAATTCATGTTTAACTCTAAATGCTAGTTTCTTGTCCAATTAAGATCCATCTGCTCATAGCCTTTTTTGTGCGTTTCAAACATGATGTTCAAACAAAAACAATTCAACAGTCTTCTTGTGGAGAGGAAATAACATCCTCATTAATAAGAATTGTGCATAATTCCTATTATTATTGTGAAAAAATTCTAATGAGTTATCTGTGCTTGTTGCAATCTGACTTGAAGATTAATCTTTGTTAACTATTTGTTTAATGTTACAGTTAATAATTAGTTGGCTTGCAGCCCTATATCATTCATCACTTTGCTGAGCTGAATCAATTCTTTCTTTTCACTTATAAGAGGTTGTTTATCATGGTTTAAGGCTGCTTTGGATAAAAGATATCTGAAAGGTTAGAGAGTACTAATTCTGTGAGAGTTCATTCTGCATGCAAAACACAGATAGTTCTTTCGAAGTTTCCATGTTTATTACTTTTCACAATCAAAAAGAATATTTTATTGCTATTTTCTTCAACAGAAATGGTAACCACATAACTTTATATCGCATTGACTCATAAATATTTTCACGCATTCTTCTGTGGAAATGAGACTTAGATGAATTACCATAAACTGTTTTGCACTACAAATATTTTCTGAAATCTGTAAAGATTTAATTCTCATTGCTTTTATTTTGGCAGAGAATTTCTCCAACTTTGGCTGTCTCAGAAACTAATAATAATTTTAAAACAAAACTTAATACCCCTGGTCTTTAAGAATTAATTTGCTGCTGGTAGGACCTAGGATTGAAGAGGGCCTTAAGACCCTGGCTTTTCTGCGTAGAACTGCATTTCAATACTTGATGTGTTGCTGATTTCTGAATTGTCCTCCATGTTCATATTGTAAAAATTATTTTTACATCAGAGAAATTTCTTGCAAGACCTGGAGACAAAGTTTGTGATCAATAGACATTTTTTTCCCTAGTAAACCAGAAATAATTGTAGCAAAATTAAAAAGGTAAATAAATAAATAAATACATGTGAATAATGCCAATGGTCAGCCTTTGTTTTCACCCAAATCAGCAAATTAAAAGTTACAGTTCCCACTGTGGTGATATCTCAATCCCCTGGCGCCTGTGTTCCATTCCGTTTTGCAGCACATATTAGCTTTAATGCTTTAATATATTTATACAAAGCAGCTGAGTTAAAATTGCTTGGGGGACAATAATTTTAAATATGTTGTCTTTTGTGTGCATAACATCACAGCCATAATGCTCCATTAATGTATTTTTCCTCATTTAATTAGGTAAAGAATTGATTATACACCTTCTGGTGTGCTGCAGACTGCACTGTGGAATGATTAGCTGGATCTTCAGCTAGTGAGAAGGGTGTAGCTTAGGTGAAATCATAAGGCTACAAACATTTGCAGCAGCTGAGAGTCTGTTCTGCTATGATTAGCATGGAGGGGACACAGCACATTAACATCAAGACATTGCAAAGTCTTCAATTGCTTTGCAATAGATTTTCCCTGAAATTGGAATGTTAATTCTAGTCTCCTGGGAAAGAACAGCTGCCTGCTCTCCTGCTTCGTTACATGGGTGTAAATCAGAAAGCACTCCTTGAAGACAGTGAAGTTATTCAAGTATGAAAAGCAGCGTGATACCTCAGCCAGGCCCGAAAGATATTGTGTACGGTGACCTGAAATAAATTTGGAGTGGGATGAAAGAAGTGCCTATAATGTACTTGCATTTGTTTATAATTAAAGAATAATTTTAGACCAGCACGCTTTACATATCTCATCAGAGGCATTCTTGGTGCAGTAAGAGCTTACAAGGTACATTTTTTTCTTGACTTATAAATCAGAGGCTGATTAGAGGAGCTTTGGGGGTGATGTGGTACAAAGATGGTTTTTAATAATAAATATTTATTGAGCTATTTATTCCTTGGTTTAGTACCTTCTTTAATATACATCACCTACCTAACGTTAAAATACGTTAAGGACAACTGAAATAAAATGGGTTTCAGGAATTAAAGGTACAAAATATTACTGTTTGGTTTTTAAGATCTTGCAGTACAAGGCAATTTTGCATGTAGGAAGTGTTGCTCCAGAATGATTTCTGCTTCTTAATTCAGTACTGATGGAGTCTTCACGGGCCGAAACAGTAGTCAGATGTGGTGAGAAGGTTTTGTTAATTGTGCAAAATTTTGCTACCCAAATTTTTCATCATCACTTCTTCTCTAGGGAAGGAAGCTATTAATTTGCCGTAGTGAAATGAATAAGTTGCAGTAATGGTTGTCAAGAACGAAAGAGGAATTTGATAACCAAACATGCAACTATAGCTGTGAACCTGGGCTTTTCCTCTGGTCTCAAATGGTTTGTGCAGCAAAAGCAAAGCTATCAGAAAATGGGAATAATCGTGTAGGTGTACCTCCACAAAGAGAAAGATGAAGATAGTGTATGATCCTGTAACACCAGTTCTAGCAGGACACTCTAGTGTAAGGCATAGGTATGAAATTTATTCTGCTTGTTTGTTTTTCTGAGGGGTTATCACATAGTGTGAAGAGCTATTATAAGCTAGTTTCACAATTTTATTTGCTGCCTAGCTTTTCGTGGCTGATGACAGAGTTGAAACCAGAGTTGAAACTTCCATTCAATTCTTAATTTCTCAAACCAAAAGAACTAAATCCAGCCATAGCGAATGCAAGCATAACACTGGAAAAGAATAAGGTGACTGTGCGTATGGAAAAGCCCCAGGTTATGTGACATGTATAAAGCAGTAGCTGACACATACCTTTCCTTCCAGTTTCTATGGGGAGTTGAATGATACGAGATCAATGCCCAGTAGAGTTTTTTGTTCTTATTTAATTGAAAATTCCATGCCTGTAGTTAACTCCCACAAGAAAAAAACCAAGTGAGAGTTACTTACCTTATTCTGTGTTCTGACATACAACTTACATCAGAATGATTCAACAAAGATTAGAGGTTTACTTAATAGTATTTAAATAGTACACCTTGAATGTGTAATATTTACTTAAGCCAGATTTGCCCTTTTAATTTAGAAAACACTTTTTTTTGCTTAACAAAATACTAATACTTTCTAGAATGTAAAGCTTTATTAAATTTTCAAAAAGAGTTTGCTGTAGTGACTTAAGATCAGGTGCATTTGCTTAAATTATCAATTTATCGATTATCAGTTAGAGATAAATGCCAGTTGCTTGTTAAAAAGCGTACTAAGGTACAGTACCAAAATAGATTAGGAAAATGTTTCACTTAACTGAAGTCTTGGGCTATAATCTGCCCTCTTACCTCTCAGATGGATTGAGAGATACAAAACAATTTACCTCCTGAAATAGAGAAGTGCAGCTGTCTCATGAGCTATTATTTACTGTGATTATAGATTTTGCATTAAGGTATGAAATTTTGATATATAAAAAAAGGGAGGAATAGGGTCTTTATACACTGATTTTATCAGGTGGCTACTGACAATGATCTTCAGAATTGCTTAGCTACTGAGTTACATCATTGTGCAGGTTGTTAAATAGCAAAGTAAGTATGGGAAATAGGGAGGGACTGAAAATCACCAAAACCCGTGTTTTGAGTAGAGGTTGAGCATCTTGTCCATAAAATAGAATTAATTGATGATTCAACCCTTTATCTACATTTTTAAGAGAGAGATAAAAAAGTTTATTTTTTACAGACTGTTAAAAAATTGTCATTCACCTAGATCTTGTCAGAGTCCCTCCTCCTCTCCTCTACTCTTTAACCAAGTCATTCTAGGTGGGAATTATTCTGACCTAACTTCATCCTCTTAAAAATTAGTTTGAACCATTTGGTTCAGCCCCTTATATTGCCTTGGAGGTACTTCCAAAGGCAAAGTGTTCCTTATCTATATTTTTGTTTGAAGTTTAAACTCTATTTTTTTTATTTTTTCTTAAACTCCAGTGGCTCATCATTACTTGGATAAAAGTCTCTGTTAGTGAGCACACCTGTCCCTACAAACAACTCTGCAATTTCCAGTTATAAAATAAAATCAAAACTACCAAATTGGATCTTTTCGTATTCAAAGGAAAATAAAAGTTTGTTATTGTGTATTTTGGGACTCTGTGAAGGTAAGAGCTACTTGACTCAAAGAATGTTGTTTTCTAAAAGTGATATTTTTTGTACTCTTATGAATACAATACAAATAAATAAAAAAATTTCAAAAAACCTGCACCACGTAGTAATACTCCAAGCTGGTACTTCTACAGAGCAAACAGATGTGGGAAACCAGAAGATCAGATAACTTTCATTTCTGATAAGCTATGTTGAAGCATAGAGCAAATATCTTCATTTAGTTTTCTATTCAGTATCACGTGATGGATCAGTGTGTGAATGAGGAGTAGGAAGGAGGGGCCGGATTTCTTCACGTATGTGATTTGTCTTCATGTGAATGCTTTATCATGTCATGCTTTCTCATTTGAGGCTCAGCACCTCTGTAGGGCTTGATACACAATGGCTGAAATTCTTGGGTGATATTTTTGGGTGACAGGAAATTCCTTATGTCTCCAATTGTCCTGGTCTTGGAAAAGCTAACCAGGGTTGTGGGTTGCCTATCACACAATGATTATAAGGAGATTATTACTTTCCTCATTTCTCATTCTCTCTCTGTATTTTTTATTTTTTTTTTTCTTCTTTTCTTTTCAAAAGTGTACTGCTAAAAACCAAGGAGGCTTTTTTAGTTGTCACTTTTCTTTAAATTTTCCTCTCCCCCCCTTATGCACCCCCTCAGTGATTATAAACCCATTGCAGCGACTGAACTGAAGTGTAATGGTGCGGCAGAGGTGTATGAATATATTTTGAGTGATGAATGACTGCTGAAATGCCATTACAAACTGGTACTGCTGTTATGCTTACTTCACTATGTCCTGAATGTGTTGTGGTTTGGGTGATGTTTTTTTCTCTTTTTTCCATATAATCACTCTCAGAATTCACCTACTTCAGAGGGGGGAGCATGCTGCATATTAAAATATGCCTTCTTTCTTTTCTCTTCTCACCTTTCATGCTCATAATCTTGTAAATTCATAAGCTGGAAAGGAGATAAGCTATGTGTTATATTTGCTGTCCTTGAGCAGTCAGTCATGATTTGTGCTAACAAAATCTGCACTGATGTTTGCACCAGCAAATTGACTGTGCAGTTTTTCAGTTTCATTTGATTAATTGGATGACATTTCATACCTGTTTAGGGCATTAGAAATCCCAGAACACTTTTTTTGTTTGCTTGTTTCAGAATGAAATGATCTAATTTTACATCTGGACGTGGACCTGTTGGGGCAGGCTAAAGGAGGGCAGCGAAATTGTTAGAGGGCCGGAACCCCTCTCCTATGAGGAAAAGCTAAGAGAGTTGAGGTTGTTCAGCCTGGAGAAGAGAATGCTCCAGGGAGAACTTATTGCAGCCTTTTAGTGCTTAAAAGGGGCTTATGAGGATGGTGGGGAGAGCCAAGAGTAAAAAGACAAAGGACAATGCTTTTAAACTGAAAGAGGATACATTTAGATTGGATGTAAGGAAGAAATTTTTTATGATGGGAATCGTGAAACACTAGAACAGGTTGCCCAGAGAAGGTGTGGATGCCCCAGCCCTGAAGTATTCACGTTGGACAGGGCTTTCAGTAAGCTTATCTAGTAAAAGATGTCTGTGCACATGGCCGAAGCATTGGAAATAGATGACCTTGAAAGATCCCTTCAGACCCAAACCATTTTACTATTCTATGATTCTAAGCAAGCAGCAAACTCAGAGCTACAGAATTTGCTTCTGTAGTACTTGAGGAATTTAACGCTACAATCTAGAAGTTTTAAATATATAACACCGTTTGGTATCGAGATATTTATTTTCATTCCACTTGTTAGTTTTTATTAATGATATTGTTGCAAGCTTTAGATACCTATTCTTTCAATCACTGCTTCCTCTGCTAATGACTCAATTCTCCCACTTTAGTGGTTTATTTATTTTACCTGCTATAGCATGACACAGTGCTGTACTTTGCCAGCACAATCAGACAGATGTTTCAGCTTACCATTCACCTTTTACTGTGTTCCTCTCTTGTCAGCTTCACTTTCCAAGAGATTTATTCATGGAACAGCAAAATAAAAAGTGCAGCCTGTAACATCCTTATGTTCCTTGTACAAATATTATTGTGAATTATACAGTTACGTAATTGTTATTTACTCTTGAAAATAACAAAGATCATCATATTGTTGATCCCCTGTATCGAGACAGAATCAACAACAACCAGGCTTCTCTTATCAAATATTTGTCTAACCTACTTAAAAAAAAATAAAGAAAAAGAAAGAAAGAAAAGAAAAGAAATGCAAACCTTTTTAATTAGGAAGTAGTTGCCATGTAGTAATTGGCAATCTGTTCCTTGCACAGGTATTTTTACCCATGAAATGGCTGATCTACATCCATTTTATTGCAGTAAGTTCATATTTTGGGGGGAAATCAATGAAATAAACTACACATTTAGGTGCATTTAGCATGTGCAGATGTTTACATTTTTCTGAGCCTTTCTAAAATCCAGACAGAATCATGTAGCAGGTCACTTTCATCTGCAGGAAGTTCTAAAGTACTTTGTTCATTTTATGAATAAAGGAACCAGTGATAGGACTATCTTCAATTTCTGATCCACAACTCACTAGATATTACTGTTAACTTATCATTTGAAGTTGTTTAAGTTTTCCCTAGTTTCAACCCTTTTATTAGGATTAATTGTAACTTCTTAGACTGCATAAAATAGTTCCTCTCCATTTATGACACATATTATAACTGTGGAAGTCTCTTAGCAGGAGGATACATATTTGGTATCTCATTTTGGTTTCCTGAACAAGGTTGTTGGTATTCTCTAAGAACTTCTTCAGCTAAGAGTAAATGAAAAAATTCGACCTCCAAAAATATTTGCAAGCTATTTTTTCACAAAAATTTCACACCATTCCAGATTAAAAGTTTCATACACCAAGGACTGCTATAAGCTGGAAAGATAACATAGGAGAGTAATACTATATAATTATTTCCAAAATTATGTAATATTCTTTTGCCCCAGCTGAAGGGTCACTCTGCCTCTCTAAAAAGGAAATATATTACATTTTTCATAGCTTACCACATTCTAGGTATTGTTAATATTTCTTGGATATTATTCGTATGATGTAGCATGGAGGATATGAAAAATGGAAAACACTAAACCATGTTATATTTACCAAGGAACACCCTGAAGTCATTGTGGATCTTTTCAGCTTTTTAACCCCTATTTTGAAAAATGAGAGGCTCAAAAGCACATTTCACATCCCCTAGAGAACCATCCATTTCTGTTAGTTAAAGCTTTTGCTAAAAATTTAGTTCATAGTGTTACAGAGATGAAAGAGTAATATTTTTTTCTAGTATTAGTTTTTGCCCAGAAGCTAAACAGATACTGTGTGAATTTCAAAAATGTTTCTCAGATCTGTGAGTTGACAGTATTTTCTAAAATCTTGTTTTTCTTTCTTTTGTTCTTTTCTTTCTTTTACAATCTTCTACATTGTAGGTAGAGTTCTTAAGTCTATCTGTTGCTAAGGTTGACTGACATTTTCTATTATAACACCTTCTTTTCAAAGGCCTATAATTTTGACAAAGTAAAACCACAGGGGCTAAAAATTTACTTGCAAAACTATTGCATCGGTTTGATTTCCTGCTTGCTAGCTTCAATAAAATCAGTTCTTCCATTTCCTAACAATAGCTCATTGAGAAGTATTATTTTCGTATCTTATAAAAATTATTGCAAACATTTTTAAAGAAGTTTTAGCACCTTACTTTCTAGAAAGAAGAAACTAAAAATTATAGGAGTTGCTTTTCTGTGATAAAACTAAGTGATTTATCATTCTTGTGAACATCCTCTGAGTGGGATCAAGTCTACAAATCTTTATGAAAAAGTGAGAATTCTCTTCTTTTTTGTCCTCATTAAAGATGTTTTTTTAAAAGACGTTTTAGCTAAATATGCAACTCAAATCCACCTAAACTGAACCACTAAGTTAGAGTAAGGAAAATGTTGGCGCAGTGTTCTGAGTTGGATGGACTCTCAGCTGATGCAAGCACCCTATGCCTTTGCTAACCTCTGTTTTAAGGGTCCGTGCATTAGATGCTTTCCAAAAATGCAAATCACTGACTAAAACTCTAAGAAACAGCTTTGTTAAAAAAAAAAAAAAAAAAAAAGGCTTGCCCTCTCCCTCCTCTTTCTCTCCACTCTCCCTGCTCTTCAATGAAAAGGGAATTTTGCTGTTTAGGTATGCAGAGTTTTTCAGAGAAACGCAAAGGAAACGTCATGTACCTTCTGCTTCAGCCTTCAACTGATTTTTCGGGGAAAATGTCTGTGAAGCTCTCACTGCTCAGTGAATATCATCCACCTACCACAGCTGGTTCCTGTGTTCGCTCCCACCCACCTTGCAAGGAGTGCTAGAGCTCCCTTTTTCTCCATTGATCACGAATCAGAAAATCCAGCCCTAAATTCTTGAAAGCTGTTTCTTCTGAACTCCACTGTGGCTAGTTGCGGAGAGCAAAGGCAGAGTATTGACATGGAGGCTTGTGGTGAGCTTTGGCTCTGTCCTATGTTGATCTAGAATTGAATGGAGAAGAAGTTCACTGACTATAAGAGAGATGGGCGGTAAACCAAGGTAGCTACATCTACACTTTTAAAACAAACAGTCAGAGCATAGGCTCAAACTTTTTTTTATAATTGTCCTAGTTGATAAATTGTTATCCCATTCCCTAAGTTAGCAAGCACTCCCTGGAGAACTCCCAGGCATGGGGAATTACCATTGGCCACAGAACTTCCCTGTCTGCAATGTGGATATAATGACCCTATTTAGGTGTCCAAGAGAGTTTGTGGATGCAAGACATCCTATGTCATCTTGCGTAAGGTTTAGAAAGAGTTCCCCAGATAATATTATTTTCTAGTAAAGATGTAGCCTTTATATCCCACTTGCACTGTCCTCATCAGAGTTTGGAAATATTTAATTCTTAAGAATGGTTCAATGTGGTATAAGATTGTATCTTCCTGCAATCTGAGAATAAAGATGCCTGGTGTGTGCGTTTCAAGCTCTCAAGGCTGAGGCTAGGGTGAGACATTAAGAACAGCCAGGCATATTTACCACAGAAAAAAATGAGCACGGTCTTGTCATCAGCATGGAAAATGCCATATATCAAGCAAAAAGTCAATTAAAAAATTCCTGCTCTCCTTTCCTTGTTCAGCCCTTATTCTTCAGTGTAGTGTCCCCTCTACTGTACCTGTATGTCTGTCTGTGAATTCATGTTGTAAACGGTTTCTTTTAGCCAATCTAGGTCAAAAGCAAGAGAATTTAGTGTAGGGGATTGTTTTCAACAGAGTTCCTTCTTTGCTGCTCAGTTTTGGACGGACAGTGCTCAGCCCTGACTCTCAGTTGTATTAAAGTTCCTTATGTTTTGAGTTAAATGAGTTATTCCTTCACAATGCAGCATGACTAGAGGTTACTGAGGAGTAGACTGACTGCGTCTTAGTGGCAGATATAATTTGTGATGTCCTTGGGCATCCGAATGATGAATATCAAATGTTAATAGGTGTTATCAATAAAGACAATGATGTGAATGCTCTCCTTTTCTAAAGAAGTAGTGTACTAAATAAGACATTAAATCAAAGATAAAAAACTTGAAGATAGCAGAGATTCAATTTTATAATTAGTAGATGGATATAATTTCCATGGTTATGGTCTATTTTGTTGTCTTTAAAGTATCGCCAAACTGACATGGAGATCAGGAGTCCAAAGATTCGACAGCTCTTCACCTTTGAAAAATAACTCAATACACGATACTTTTGCATTGCGTACTCTTGCTGCCTAACAAATATGTGACAGTTTACAGCTCTTTCATGTGCAAATTACTGCAAATATATTATAGAGAAAGAACATGGGCTCAGGTCTTATCACAAACTAACAGAACAAGAAAGTGGCAATCATAAATGTTATAGCCAGCTATCACTCTTCTAGTTCCCAAAGGTAGCTAACAAATTAACCAGCCACCAGTGGAATAACCAGTGTTGTTTTCAGGTGAGGCAAACCCAGCCAAATCCTATGCTGCTCTATCTTTTAACACTTCTTAAACCCGCTGTCTGTAACACTTGGTTCTATACAAGTAAATTCTTCAAACCGTGCTGGGTTAGAAATTTTTATGAGCAGCAGGACAGGATCAGCTGGCTCCTAGAAAGACATCAGCACAACCTGATGTGAGCAGTGGGGTCCTTGAAATTCTTATTTACACAACTCTATCCATTCAGCTGCTTTGAGCAAATGGCAATTTCTTGTAATTTCTCTGTGCTGTGTGTCAACTCAACAACAGAGCCTGAATAGAAGAATGCAAATATAATAATAATAAATAATAATAATAACAACAACAACTACTCCTAGAAATAAAATATGGGATGGCTGTACTACATAGACACACATTACTGAATAGGTCGATGTAGTTCACTGCTTTCTTCTGATGAATTGAATATGCTCTGTATCCTCTGAAATGACACAGCAAATACTGTAGCTTGCTGTTTCTTAAACACATAACACAGTCTGAGGAACACAAATTATTCTGGCATTAGAATCATTTGGTTTTGTGACCCAAAATCTGCTTCTTGACAGTTTTTGCCAGCAGTACATTTCAACACTTCATTGTTTTTCTCTGTACATGGATGTATGATATGTAATGAGGCTATTGCAATTTCTACATTCTTAATATATTTTTAAAAGACATGATTAGATAAATGGCTTGGACATAAGGAAAAATGACATATCACCTTTTTTAGCTGAAATATTGTCCTAGTTCAATTAGCTGCCTCACATGCTATTCCAATTTATCATCTGAGTATTTCTAGAATGATAGAATTCAAGGTTTATAAAAAAACCCAACTAGGTCTCAAAATATATTTTTGGGTAAACGACTTTACTCACCAGCTCTATCCCCCCTACTTCATAAAAGGAAGTTTAGGTAAAATAGTTGCCTCATAAGATGTTGTATGTAGAAAAATATTTTGGAAGAGACTTTTATACAATAGTCAGTAAATGCAAACTTATCTCCTGGCACACACTCTGGCAGTAAGTCAGCTCTTCTAACACATTGTCTGTGATGACGCAGAACTCAGACATGTGACAGTAACAGACAACACTACACTGATGTTCAGCATTTACTCACTTGCAGAAAGAGAGCATAAGCTATGAATAAAATATCATGGGTCTTGCTTATTCTCTAGTTTTATAGATATCTTTCAAGGAAGGTAATTTTCTCTTTTCTCTTGTATGAGCCTTGCTTCACTTACTCTTTCTGCTGGATATGGTGGACATTGTAAGGTGAGTGCTGGACAAGCAACCTGCACCTTTCAACTCAACTGGCCAAGAGTGTTGCCTTGCACAACGGACTCAGCTGAGTGGAATAGCATTAACCTAGCTCTCTCACTCCTTTCACATTTGTCTCTGATGGGAAAGAGTTGCTTTTTTTCAGGGAGCATTCACTAGTGTTATTCTGCAAGAATGTTTGTGTCTACAAATCCACTGCCCAACACCTGGCCTAAGGTTAACGCATAAGAGATGTGAATGCCCAGTGATCTCAGAGTCCATATAGGAGAACTGTAATCCCCCATTGGCAGAAAAATGAAAATGCACATCAGACTTCTGGCTTCATTGTTGTCTTTAAGTGCTTGTTTAAGAGAGGGCTAGCAGGACTACAAAACTAATGAGGTCTACAGTTGTATTATTAATATCGGATTTTCAGAACAAAATGAAAGTAGTCATTTCTTGCCATAGCATTTCTACTGATGTTTTTAAAAAATGGTACTGTAAGTTTTCTCAGTATGACCTGAAAGAAAATAGGTTGTTCAAGGCTGTGTTAAATCAAATTTTTAATATCTCCAAGAACAGACACTCCACAACTCCTTTGGACAACTTGTTCTTGTGTTTGACCATCTTCACTGTAAAAACTGTTTTTTTCCTTATATTTAAATGGAATTTCCTCTATTTCTGCTTTTACTCATTGACTCTTGTCCTTTCTCTGAGCATCATTAAGAGTCTGACTCTGTCCTCCTTTTACCCTCTCTTCAGGTATTGATACACATTAGTTAGGTCCTTACAGTCTTCTGTTCTCTAGGCTAAGAAGTCCCAGATCTCACAGCCTTTTCTCAGAGAAGAGATGCTCCATATCCTTAATCATCTTTGTGGCCCTTCATTGGACTCTCTCCAGCACCCATGTCTCCCCTGTACTGGATCCTGGAACTGGACCTAGAGCTCCATGTGTGGCATCAACCAGTGCAGAGCAGAGAGGAAGGATCACCTCCCTTGACCTGCTGTCAATGCTCTTCCTCATGCAGCTGGGGATGCTGTTGGCATTCTTTGCTTCCAAGGTGCATTGCTGGCTCATGATCAGTTGCTGACAATTCTCAAAACTAAAGCAGTCAGTTGTACAGTAGTGTTTGCAATGAAATTTCTTCTGAATGAGCCACCTGAATATGGCTTTCTTTATTTTTCTTTTAGCAGACATCCCAGATGTGTTCCCAGTTAACAATTATTTATAGAATATGTAGTAGCTTCATGAGGAGAATTTGAGATTTGTTCCAGAAGACTGTGTAGCTTGTTTGTCTGTAATCTGGCATTAGGGCATAATGAATCCCATAAATTAGATATTAGATATTAGAAAGCAAATTTCCTAACTTTGAAATGAATTTGTTGACCTGAAATGCCATAAAAAATTGTCTCTTTTTTTCCTAATTGGAAAAGTCTGGTCTTCAACTATCATTTTAACAAAGATGTATCTTGAAAGTGTGTTTTGATAAAGGGTGTCTCTTTGGGAGCTAAGGAGTTCAGTAAAATTAAGAATTTGACAGTTATACACATGCACAAAAAGAAGAAATAAGTGTCGTAACTGTTTGCTGAAAACTAAGTGCCTAGAGTTTTTCAAAATATAAAAGGTCAAAGAATCACAATGGGAAAATTTTGTAACCTTTCATTACTTAATATTGAGTCACTTTGTGGTAATTGTTCTAAAACTGAACACATAAAAAAAAAGACCTGTTAAAAATAAGGATTATGTACAAAATACCCCAAATTTATTTGATAAAATTGTTTATGATTTAATGCTATTGGTGGTAATTCCTTCCATTTTGTTTGTACTAAAATGTGTTTGTATTGATTGCAAGTGGAAACTAAGGCATTAAAGCACAGGCAGGTGTGTGTTGATGATTTATTTCATACTGCCTCTGTTCTTTGGATTTGAAACAAGGGCTGATGAACTCCTTCCGATTCCATTGTAACCTTGCGCCCAGGCTTCCCAGTTCTACAACCCCACACAACACGTGCAATGATATTGGACAATTTTATGAAATATCTTGCTGCCCTTAAGAAACAGTAAGGATAATATTCACATTTTATTTTTGATTCTTAGGGTGAATTTAAATTGTATACAAGAGATTTTCTTGTAGGGGATAGGGATGGCAGGAATCTCACACTTTATGCTTGCAGGCATTTCTGTCATTGTTTGCCATGTTGACCTTGTAGCCCCCCGAGGTCTGCTTCTAACAGATGCCCCATCTCAGCAGTCATATGCTTTTTACAGCTGAATATGCAAGGAGGACCTCCATTTTTTCTTTAGACAGTTCCAACTTTTGGAGTGCCTGTGAGGCCAGCATCTGTTGCTATGACACTGGACTAGGGTTAGTCTTGCTTGCCAGCTGGGTTGTTTCATGCTTTGCTACATAAATAGCATTGAGCTATACTTGCTGAAAAATACTTTTCCGTCTGACTAGGATGGGAGATTGTTCGTCTCCTGTGGAGAGTTCTTTGTTTTACTTCCCTTTCTAGAAGGAAATCAGCCTTTTAAGAGCAGCTATTAAGAGATTCTGAGCACACAGAATAGACCTTCTTCAGTCCATGCTCCTTGAATGCTATTTTTATTCCACATAAGTCTGTCTATGATGTAACTTGGTATTTGAAAAGGGACAACTGGTTAGGGTTAAATCCTCTGTTAAATCCTCTGTGTCCTCCATTGTGTTCTCAGAGACTGTCTATATATGTATTAAATTGCAAATCAAGTCTACTCCCCCAGGCCTCCACAATATAAATCTCAAAATCTTTTCCTCAATTTATTTTTACAATGATTTCTTGGATAATTGACACTATTTTACTAATCTTAATGTTAGTTTTAATCTAGATAGCTTTTCCCTTAGAGGAGATATTGAGTTAACCAAGAAACAGCAGATGTTCTTCATCACATAAGAGCTAGAAAAAACTTCAGTGTTTTGAACTTGCACACTCATTGGCAAGGAATTAAAGAGTGTGACCAGAATCAAAGATGGTCCAGAATTCTAATGAATTATGAGTCAATTTTTCAACGCTTTTTTAATTGGTTTTAAATAAAAGTAGTGTTTTTTAAGATATATGTCTTATAAGAACGCCTAGAATAATGCTCAAAATAATTCAGGGGGTTTTGACTCTATGTTTCTTAAAGACCTTATGTTTCTATGTAAACCGTCATAGAATCTTTCCTTTGCTTCCAGAAGGCTGTCTTTATCTCATTGTGTATATAGTCTCAGTGTTTTTAGCCTAGTTCAGGCACAAACACATAGGCAAGTCTTGAAGCAATTTGGCAGGGAGACAGTCACATCGAGAAAAGGTCCACAATAAAGAAATATATTTTTATGCAGAAGTGTTTTTTTCAATCATTCTAAATATGCTTGTCATTTGTCCCAACATTTCAAGCTTGCTCAAGAAGGAGTAAAAGTCACATCAGTGCCAACACTCTTATCTATTGGACTAAGACTGATTTCTATTCCAGTTTCTGAATGGTAATTTATTTAGCCGTCAGATAAAGGGTCAAACCTAAGGTGTGTGCCAGCTGCATGGAATGTGGTCCTTCATATTTTATACAACGACCGCATGCATGTTACAGCTGGATGGAGCATGAGATGGAATTTGATCAAAACATTTGATATAAAAGGGGACACTACAAAAGACATAGTAAGTTACAAAAGCAGTTGAAGGAGGTTTCATGGGGACTTGACAGATTAAAAGCTGATGGCACTACTGTCACAGTCTCAGTGGAAATCTGGTTTGATCTCATTAACAACAAAGAGCTAGAGACGCTCAAGATAAGTAATGAAAACAAATGATTCAGACTGCAATGGAAACTATTATTTAGATGCCAAGGCTGCTCCTATATGCACAAGCCATAAACAAACCCAGAACAAAAGAAAAAAAACATAATGTAAAAGATGAATATGTTAATGGAACTCAGATTTTTTTAAATGCTTAAGAAACAGATTTCTGCAGAAAATCTATATCTACAATGTATTATGTGTCATAATACACTGTATCAAAATCATGAGAAATTGCAAGAAGAAAATCCCAGAAGACATGATGGTTGAATTGAGAATATTTTCAATTTTCAAAAGATTTTCACTCCTCTCCTTCCAACTCAGATTCAAAATAAATGCGTTTTTAACTTCTCTGCATGGTATAGATGAGATACCTTCTTAATAAGTTCATTACTAACACCCCCCTCCCAAATATATTTAGCAAGAATACAATCTTTTAAGTATTCATGCATGATGTAAGACTGTAAATCCTAATTACTTAATATGAAAGCAACTCTGTAAATGTGTTCTGATGCTTTATATTATATATTTATATTTATATACTCGGCACTGGTCAGGCCGCACCTTGAGTGCTGTGTCCAGTTCTGGGCCCTCAGTTTAAGAAAGACATTGAGATGCTGGAGTGCGTCCAGGGAAGGGCGATGAGGATGGTGAAGGGGCTGGAGCACAAGCCCTATGAGGAGAGACTGAGGGAGCTGGGGTTGTTTAGCCTGGAGAAAAGGAGGTTCAGGGGAGACCTTATTGCTCTCTACAGCTACCTAAAGGGAGGTTGTAGTCAGGCAGGGGTTGGTCTCTTCTCTCAGGTGACCGGTGACAGAACAAGAGGACACGGTCTCAAGCTTCACGAGGGGAGGTTTAGGCTCGACAGTAGGAAGAAGTTCTTTACTGAGAGGGTAATTGTTCATTGGAATGCGCTGCCCGGGGAGGTGGTGGAGTCACTGTCCCTGGAGGTGTTTAAAGAGAGATTGGATGAAGCACTTAGGTTGGACTCGATGATCTCAAAGGTCTTTTCCAACCTTACGATACTGTGATACTTAGTGCCGTGGTTTGGATGATGAGTAGGTGTAGGTGTTGGGTCACAGGCTGGACTCGATGATCTCAAAGGTCTTTTCCAGCCTTGTGATACTGTGATACTGTGATATTTTAGTTTGATAAGTACTTTTTGATGTTTTAGGAAGCAAATACTACTAAAGTGTAATTCAAATTCCTGTGTTTAGGAGTTTCTGTGTGTATAATAAATCTTTGTTTCTCCTCCCTGAAAACACAGTTGTGAATATTAGGTTATATTTCATTTAGCAGTTCTTAAATAAGATTTTATAGACAAATTAGAAATCAATATCTGCTAAATATGATTTGAGATATGCAGCTCAAATAAAGATGCTACCTAGTTGTATTATTTTGTCATCAAGAAAAAGAAACCATGAAATGATGATTCCAAGTAAAAGAGTTTCAAGTAAAATTTGGGGATTTAAAGCTAAACTACAGATCAAGATGACTTTTAGTATTTTTTTTTACTGTAAATAGTCCTCCTTTCGTGGTGCTTTAAGATGTCATGTGGTTTTCCACCATTGCCTTATAAAACTATAATCTAATCTCTAAATAATAGCAATATTAGGTTTATTCTGTTCATAAAAGATTATTTCTTATGCTCCTAGGCTCATTAAGCCTCTTAACTGATCTTTTTCTTTTCCATGAATTTTTGAAAAAGTGCTCCACAGCTATACAGCTCCTAATGTAATAAGATCATTGCCTCTCATTCTGATTAGTCCTGTCTTACTGTTGCTTTAACACTCACCAGCCAGTATTTGTTTCATTAGAGTATAACTTATTGAATAAGACGTTTTTAGTTCTTGTGTCTGCACTCTGATTGGTGGGTACTCTGGTTTTGCAAAGAAAAAAATACATGAAAACTATATAGATGGTTCTTCCTTGTGCAACTGATGGAGAAGCAGGCTTTTCTACTCCTATACTTCTTGGTTTCTTTGGCTTAATTTGTTTGCCAAAATACAGGTATGTAGTGTCATCTGGGACCCTCAAGACTATCATCTGACACATTGCAATGATTCTAGTTGCAATGGAAAACGACTTAAGAAAGACCCATTGATTAGATAGGAAAAATGCACTAAAGCATCTGAAACTATAGGAGATGCCAACTTTCAGGCAACTGGACAGCACCAGGCATTTGAATTTCCAGTACCTTAAGTGGAAAATTGTATTTTTCAATTGTATACACAAGATGGCTGAATGTTCATACTAATTCCTCTAATTTGAATGTATTCAAATAATTTATCATTTTGATAAATGGCAGATTTAGGTTTTTTCGATCAGAAGACATCAGCCTCTGTGATTCGGAGTGCTATTGTATATTGTTTCAGGAGTTACTATTTCACAGTGCCTGGTCTGTGCTACATGGACCTATAGAGAAAATGAAGAATGGCATGCGTGTTTTAATCAATCCCTGAATTCATAGCAAGATGTCTGGGGAACGTGCACTGGGGACTGTGCACCAGGGAAAGACCAGGTTCTCTGAGGAAAAGGCTTCATGCTCTGAGAATCACAGTGGCCTTTGTATAATGTCAGGTCTGTGCCAGTATTCTCCAATTGTCACACATTGTACCGCAACCAGCCTGTGAAATTTTAAGTTAAAAACTTAAGGACATACCTATGTGGATATAGACCACAATCTCAAAAAAGTTGCCACCTTACTGGGAAACTAATACTTCTGTTGGATGCAAATTCCCACGTGCACATTTGAGCCAAGACAGAAATCTGATTTGCTTGTTCATTCATTCAATCATTCATTCATTCATTTTTGTGACCTTCACAGAAGTCATTTCTCTGGTCCCAATAAATTTTTAAGCATATTTTTTAATTTCAAAGAGAAATGAGAGGGGCGCTCTATAGTCAGCCAAAACCAAGGTGATTTGTATCATCACAGCAGAGATAACGGCGCATTCCACAGAGCATGCCAGGGAGGCATGGGTGTCAAATACGCATGCAAAGTCTGATAGGCCAGTGCTGAACATTAGTACTGATTAAAAGACAAATTTAATATTACTTCCTCTGCACTATCTGTAGGAGTTAGCCTCTAAAGCAATAATCTGCTGTTTTTAAGGGTTTTGTTTTCAGGGAAATGGTAGTATTTAAAGATGGGGAGGGGCTTTTTATCAAGGAGTGTAGTGATAGGATGAGGGGTAATGGTTTTAAGCTGAAAGATGGTAGATTTAGATTAGATATGAGGGAGAATTTTTTCACTGAGTGTGGTGAGGCACTGGAATAGGTATTCCAGAGGAGTCGTGGACATGCCCCATTCCTGGAGGTGTTCGAGGCATGATTGGGTGGGGCTTTGAGCAACCTGATCTAATTGAAGGTGTCCCTGCCTGTGGCAGGGGGGTTGGAACTAGATAATCTTTAAGGTCATGGCAACTCCAACCATTCTATGATTCTATGATAAACCTAGATATTGACTTTTTGGGTGCAGCTGAAAATGGATAGTGAACAGGGAATGAAACAGTTATAAGGTCTATTTTTCTTAGCTTATGCAAATGAGCAACATCAGCTCCCCATTCAGCTGTTGTGACATTTAAAACTAAAGTGAGTAAAACCCTAGAAAAGAAGATATCTTTAATAAGAACAATGGCATAAAGTAGCACAAGATAAGCAAGTATCTGCACACCTTTTTTGAATGTCAAAGCTATTCAGTAGCATCACCTGTAGGGCAAAAATCCGAAAAGGCATGCTCTTTATCTCTATAGCTATAATTTCCATAACACTTAGAAGACTTTAGGTCAATCTAAAAATAAAACATAACTTCAGTAGTTAGCCAGGATTTGAGTTTAATTTAGTTCAAACAGCAATTGCAGAGGTGGAAGAGATTGGGTGGCTGTGACCTGTCATTGGTAAGAATCAGGACTACTGAAAGCAATTGTTTGAGCTAATGACAAGAGTGAGATAGAGGTCAACTCGCTAAGAATCTTTAGTTCAAGTTATAAAGAAAAGTTTAGAAGCACCACTTAGCAAGACTTGGGAAATCCTTTATATGCTTACCTCAGTAATACACACCAACATATAAGACGATGCACTAATTAATCTCCAGTGGTTTATTGTCAAGAATTAGCAGTGTGCAATAACTACTCTATCATAAGTGACCTTGTTTTTAATAGTACCAGTGAGTCTGATGTAATTGCTAGTCCTATCGTGTATATTCTGTGTTATTTTTGCTGTACTGCAGAAATGTCATTGTGGGTAGATACGAAAAAGGAACAGAATTTACAGCATGTATTAAGGATTAGCACTCAGCTTTACAAGTTTCCGTTATTCTGCATTAGCAGTGATACATATGACTGTGTTGCTGTTACAATTTAAAAGACCATTTTAAGGTTCATTGCATTTTTTTTAATTTGCACTTACTGAATGCACGAAAATGTTAAGGGTCACCAGTCTGCTAGTTTGCCTCTTACTGCAACACAGTGGAATTTGCAATGAAAATGCAAAATCCTTTGTGTTAAAGGGGAATACTGAAAAATGTCCACATCCTCCTTATGGACATACATTTTTTACACTTAGAGTAAGAAGAAAGATGGATTGTGAAATATTCATAATTTCTCACTGTCTGTGACACTGAAAAGGCATCAGCTTTTGTTAGATATGTTAGATATTGGCTTGCTATTTAATTTTGACAGTTTGTTCCTTTTATTAAATACTCCAAGTTATCTTATTTTTAATGAATGTATTTTTTATTTGATCATAATAATAAAATATTAAAATGATTTCTTATATGAATAAAAAACTTTTACCACAGGATTTGGCATGGTTTTTTATGTCCTGTGAATAAGATTTACCCTTTTGCCACGTGGAAGTGAACCACTTTGCATTGAAGGACATTACTAGGATTCCACACGGAATTGGTAGATGCAGTCTCTTTTATGACACTTTAAGTTAAAGGTTGAAGTTAAATCAGAGTACCTGCAGTCTGTGTCTGTTTCTGAGTCAGCAACACAAAATTTTGGATGCAGATTTATTAGAGGAAATTTTGCTTCCAGCCTTCATGAGCCATGCACTCATAATTTTGCAGTTAGTTTTGCAGACACAACTTATGGTATAAGTCGGTACAATTACCTGTCCTTTAGGTTTTTCAAAGTCTGTCTGCTCTTACACATTTGTCTGTTAGGTCTCATCTATAGGGAAAGTTTCACAGCTTTAATCTGAGAGGTCAACTTCCATGGATTTCAGTAATCCAGAATACATCGCTTGTAATTATATTTATGAATCATAATTTTGACCAGGTTAGAAAAGACACGGAGTAAGCTGAAAAAAGCCATTCCAAAATCAAACTTTGGATGGCTGAAATAAATTACAAGAATATAGCTTTTAGGTCAGTTTAACAGTCAAAGATCCAATAAACACTTAATCTTATACTCAGTTATTAACATATGACTGCCATAAACTGCTCATGAACTTGAAGTTGGGCATTCCCTCAAGTGTCTGCAGAGTCAAGGACTAAGTATTCTGAATTCAGCCCATAATTCAAAGGCAAAGCTAGAGTCTGGAGCTTGAAAAGTTAGCTTGTGTAGCAATAATAGAAAGATATGTGCTTCATGTTTGTTTGGTTTACTTCCTTATGTATTAGTGTAGGAAATTCTCCCTTGTTACTAGTCATTTCACAGTATGAAGTGTTCTTAATTTGTCAAAATAATAAAAAACATAAATCAGAAATATTGCAGATGGTGAACAGGGTCTAGGGAGTGGGAAAAGTCAAGAAAAAGACAATCAATATTTCGTCATCATATCACCAGAGATTTCTAAAGCATTGTTCACAAAATACGAGACGTTTTAAGAGAGAACAATGTTACATATAAATGGCATTAAAAAGTGACTGTTTGCCAATTTTTATTAAGAGAAAGCATAACATACGTTTTCTGCTGAATAGCTGTATGTTTTAATAATTTATTGCACTCTCGGCACACAAAAAGTAGTGTCTGTATTTGCTATTTTTTTTCCCTTATACAGACATGCAGAAAAGAAACATGAAAAAAACCATATTCCTTGGAAGACTCAGTGGACTATGTGACATCAACATGGTGCTATCATTTTGCTGCCTGTGGAAGTCAAGGAACAGAGTCAACATAACTACTCATCCCAATAAGTCTGACTGAAATGTCTTGGTTATTCTTCCTGAAGGGAAGCTGTAGTAAATGGGTGCCTTAATGTGAGGGGAAGCTGAGAAGATGATCTGTAGAGTAAGATGGACTGTGGTCCAGTGATGCTACTGGGATAGGTTTATTTTATACATAGTACATAGGAAAGCGTGCACATAAGTATTTTGGATAACTGAAGCATGACTTCTGTATATTCATGGGTGAATGTTATGCAGAAAGACATGATTTCATGTTTTCTTGCATTAAATAGCTAGCTAGCTGTAAATCGATTTTCACTAGGGGGATCTGTAGCTGACTAATTGTGGCATTTTCCAGTTACATCTTTTGCAATAAAAATGGTGCTAGAGTCTGTTCTCTGCCTTTTATGCCAGCTAGCAGAGTCCAGCCACATTCATACTAAAAAAGTACTTTAAACCTCAAGACAGGGCAATTACACCCAAACGGTTTACTGGGAATGGTGTCTGTCCTACACTAGCCATTAATTCATGGCCAAAAATAGTTTAGGAGCTTTGGCCTTGCCTGCAGTTCTAAAGAACTAACAGTTCAGGTAATTATATTCCTGTCACTTAATTTTTTAATGCACATGCAATCTTAGAAGACAATTCCTGTAATCAGTTTTAGAAGTGAGATTCAGGTGCAGGTTAAAAAGCATAAATTAAGGTGTTGGCACATAAACAGCTATATGAATGCTGATTGCTGACACTGCAATTATGGATAGGAAAAATCAGGTTTATAGAGTTATTGGAACCTAATCATCTTTTGGTGAAGAGTGGTTTGTAGTCATTGACCACAGACTGGGGGTAGTCGGTGCATTTTTTGTCATCATACTGTATATAAGATATCCACACAGGTGTGGCAAATACGAAAGAAGCCCATGTGATCTCATGCCTTTCCAAAATACCAGCTGGACGCCAGACAGGATACACTGGGATATTCCAAATAACACTAGATGATATTTTTAGACAGCTGAATCACTTCCAGAACACACTTCATAAAATCTATTTTAAATTCCTTTTTTTGAGGAAGGGATATATCAGCCTCTAGAAAGTCTTTATTCTTCCCATAATTATAAAAGGCACCTGGCATAGTCTTACCATTGCTATCTGCTGGGTCACTTCAGCTGAAAGGATCTGCTAGTGTAGTCAGATCAAGTATTGCCCATGTGTTTGAACCTCACTACTACATTGGAAACAAATACACACTTGATTAATTTTGCCTGTATGAAATGAAAGATTCTTTGTAATTATTCTGCTTTCATTCTAATATATAAGTAAAGGAGATAAGCTGTGATATGCAGGAGATGATTGGAAAACCAGATCTGGTCATGTGCAAAGGTAAGAATTAATTTCTGACTTTTTTACAATAGGACCAGCTTATATAGTGTTACTTGAAAAGATCTCCTATGTTATCATCTAAGGAAGATCTGAGCTTGTCTCATCATCAATTATGAGAACATGAAAGGAAGACTTCTGAGCAGTATGGGAATGATTTCCTAGCTGTTTAAATTTTGTTCTCATTATATGTTTTGGACAGATTCCCTGCTGAATACAAATTATGGAGGGACTATTTGGATGCAAATGATAGATTTGTGGGTTCGTTTTTTTCCATGTTTCATTTGGCTTCTGTATTGAATATAGGTCTCGGGATTTTGGCATTGGCAAGGAAGGCTGCAGGTGTGGTCTCTGTGGAAGAGGCTAGGGGCTACTCCATGCTGGACACAGCTGGTTCTGCCTGGTTCCAGCCGACTCTGCAATGTACCCACCACAGGACACAGCTGAGCCCATCAGCAAAGCTGGTGGCATGTCTGTGAAAACTTATTTAATAAAGGGAATAATTTGATTGACAAGCAGAAGAGGAGGGAAATAAAAATAGTGGGAAACAGCAGAGGGAACATCAACGTCAGAGGAAGAGGAGGTGCTTCACGGTGCTCTGTGGAGCAGGTATGCACTGCAAGGTATGGAGGAGCCACAACAGAGCAGGTGAATAATTCCTGAAGGAAATGCAGCCTTTGGAGATCTCATGGTGAAGTACAGTTTTACTGGACAGGACTGCAGTCCATGGGAAAGCTAGTGCTGCAGCAAGGGAAAGTATGAGCGCAGTGGTGGCGAGGAACCATAATATACTGACTTTAATTCTTCATCCGACCTACGCCCTGCACCACCTGGGGCAAGAGGTAGAGGAGCTGGGAGTGAAGGGGTGAAGTTGAGCCTGGAAAAGGTGGAAGGAAAGGAAAGGTGCTGTTTTAATGTTTGCATTTCTTTCTCACAACCCAATTTGACAATACATTTATTTTATCCAAGCTGATTCTGTTTTGCCTGCGACAGTAATTGATAAGCGATCTCTGTCTTTATCGCACCTCATGAGCTTTCTCATCGTATTTTATTCCCCTGTTCTATTGAGGAGGAGGAGTGAGTGAGCAGCTGGGTGAGCTTTTCGCTCTTTGCCAAGACTAAACCAACACTATTTCAAACACAGTGGAGATTATCGTGGAATATAATGCAATATGTATCCTTTACTAATGATTTCTGAGAACAGCTTCCTGAAAACATTACATAGGTACTGAGTTTCTTCATGATATCATAATAAAGATTTTTAATGTACACCAATTAAAATGCCTACACTGGGGCTACGCACAGGAGTAGCCACTATAGTCTTGACCCACTTATCCATGTGTAAGTATCTTATGCCATATGAAGTACTCTGGAGGGCATCTGGCACTTCAGAAGGACATCAGTTTCATGTAGGTTTTATGTCTCATCTGAGAGGTATATGCACATGCCTTTCATAGTTTATGACATCTGAAATGATAACAGATGATAACAGCTAGTAAACTAAATATTTCGTTAGACTGTGCTAACTGAACTCACTACATCTCTTTGGACTAACCTAGCAAAACTTTAGACATCTAAATATGAACATTTTCTTTTATGTTACAATATGAAATCAAATGTTACCCTTTGTATCCAGCTCTTTGTCTTCTGGAGTTGGTTTTCTGTCTGCTTTTTTTGATGAAGTCACTCACCACAGATGTGAAAAACATGAGATTCTTTAGCCTGACAGTTAAATTTTTCATCTCCAAATTCACAAGTAGTGTTTCTGAACTGAGTTGCATTTATTGAAACAAATGAAGAAGCATGGTTACAGTTTGGATGAATCCATGTTGGTTGTACACCCCAGAAAACTTATTTTCCATATTAAAATATATTCTGGCAAATTCACTTAGCCTTAGGAAGTATATTATGTACATGGATACCCTTCGTAGTTTAAAAGTGTGGGAAATATGATGTAAGGAAGTTAAAACTAATAATTTTAATTTAGGCTGTAGGTCTTTTCAGCATGACTCATACCCTCATCATTATCTTACCCTTACAGCATTACTAAAATACTGGTGTAATTAAGATGAGTATCTTACAAGATTTCTCCTGAGGAAATTTATTACAGAAAAAGAAGAACTATCCTGTGTTTGACAGCATGAGACATAACTTTCTTTTATTTTCAGAAAATTGACAATATATAACTCACTACATGGAAAAGAAGTCTTCTATATGATTAATGTCTTTAAATACAATGCTAATAATTGCAGATTACCAAATGGGTAAAAATACTGTACTACTATGTTATGAACAATATGTCTTCACAGTCACAATTAAAATGCTTAATAGAGTTGCTCCAATGTCAAGATCTATCTTCAGTTATTTCAAGCATACCTTATTATCAAGGAATGTAAATTGAGCAAATATTTTAACAGACATAAAAGGCTGATAGAAAGATAGAGAAATAAGAATGCAAGGCATACACACAAGTTGCACAGCCTTCGCCCACAGTTTTACAGACATATTTAATATTGGTATTGAACGAATCAGGTAGATGTACACATGACTTCACATATCCCTGAGATGTTTCTTTAGGTGAAGCTACATTAAAAATAATAATAATGAAAATTCTTGATATCCATACTTAACTTCAGGGAGAAAAGTAAACATTTTCATCCAACTGAATGAAATTAGTTACCTTTGTTCTGTTAAACAAAGTTTTAAATCAACAGTGGTTGCTAGCTGCATAATCAACAGTATAATCAGTTTGTTTTATCAGCTCAACAAAAGCAGAATTTTTACATTAGGGTCTTGACTGTGTTTGTAGTAATGGAAGAGTAGTGGGATTGGTGTACTTGAGAACAAGTTATAATTAGATTTTTTTTGTCGATTTTGTACTTTTTGTCCACTTAGTAAAGGTACCATTATGTGTCATCACAAAGACTAAAATACCTGCATTATTTTTCCTACACTCACTATCTCAACGTATACATGCAATCATTTCCTTTACACACAAAGGGTATCTTATGATCCTTGTTATTTTGTCAGTTTGTTTAGCAAACAGATATTGATATCAGTGAATATGATTTGGTGATAAAAACAAAGAGTGACCAATGATATTCCAGTGTCATAGCTAATCCCTTAAATCTTTATTGCTCTTGTGTTTTGATGTCTATTCTACAATGCGGTGCACAAGGTGTCAGATCAGGAACTGCTAGAAAAAATTAGAGAGGAAGAAATTAGTACAAGAAAACTAACAATTAGCCAGTAATTTTTGGGTTTGGTAATCCTTGTGGTTTTAAGGCTTAATATTAAGGACACTCTTGACATTGGCTTTTAAGAAATTTGATTTAGAAACATAACAGCTTGACATCTACATTCTGAAATACAGTAGCTAGTTTTGCTTCCCCAAATTTACTTTTAAGTTACAAAACTTGATAAATAATTTTATATTACATATTAGATTTAGAACTAAAAACATTGCTATTCTTATAACATTTTGCACTTTTTGAATTCAAGGATGGGGTTTTTTACACATGGAAAAGTAGAAAATTAGCCTTTTAACAGTTCCTTTATACAACATGGGAAGAGAAGGAATGCTCCTAACTCTAAAGGTGTGTCTGGAAAAAAGCCTTCCATTATCGCTTTTGAAATGTGATTGAAATACTGTACCAACACATCCACATTGAAAATTAACAGCAAAATGGAACTGAATATAGCACGTTTACAGACTTCATCATTTGAGTATCATCATTTATTTGTGCAGTCTTAACCTTATGAAAGTTTTAAATCGTTCAGCTTAGCTGGTCAGTGTGGTAGAAGATTACAGAGGCGGGTCTTCAAAGCTGCGGGAACATGATCCATTTTCACTTTCTTTTGAAGAGATGTGTTAGTTATTCCAGCCAGTTCAATGGCAGAGAAATGGGGAGATCAAAGCAGAAACAGAAAGTACAAACAAAGCCTAATGTCTGCTGGGCCTGATTCCTGTACTTCAGACCTGCCAAGGTTGACACGTTTTGTCCTTTACACTTAAAGGCCAGTTTTTCCTTCACTGTAGATAAGAGACAAAGGAGTCAGTAGCGTACAAGGGTCTGTACTTTCTTCTTCCCTGGGTTGCACCGACCTTTGTCTTCTAATAGGTATCGCTTACTTTTCTGTTCTCTATCATATTATTTTTCAAAAAAACCCCCATATGTATATTAACTGAGGCCGTTTTCCAAAATAGACCCTGACCCCTCTGGCTGCTATTTCTTTCTTAACTGGGCTGCAGTATTCTATGTCAGCTACTGCTAATTGATCCCTTAGTTGCAGCTAGAGAAATAATTGGTTTATATTAGCCCCTAAGAGCTCTGATAGGCTCTTTACATCTTATTCGCAATACTCCTGAATACTGATCACACTGAAAAATTCAGGAGATCAGAACTTCAGAAGTTCTAATACATTTGGTATTAAAAATTAGTCCTCAGAGTGTGACTTTGGATTTGAGTAAGGTTACCAGTCCTAACTTTTATATACTGCAGTGATTACAGATGAGATTGTGTGCAGAATCGTTCAAGTGGGTGCAGCAATCATAGGATCCACCGCTGTCTGACCAAGCAGAATGTAGTTAACTGGTTTCCCCATAGAAATACACGTACAATCTTCACTGAAGTTCTGCCAAATGAGGTGACATTCATTTTTATAGTGAGATGTGACCAAACCAAGCGAAAGCTTAAAGATCACAGTCAAAGATCTGAAAAAAGACACTGATGGATTATGATTCAGAGAGGTGAAAGGATGTATTGTTTATGGAAAAAACCCTTGCGGCAACATGCCTGCTTCCCCACGGCCTGGATCACAGCCAGCTATTTCTGTATTATGACATAAATGAGTTTGTAAAGTACATTTAATGGTGTATCAACTTGTTTCATTTATCTGATAGCAGCTTTTTATCATTCTTAAGAGTTTGCAATTTATTCTGTTTGCTTCTCATTTTTCTTTGTAGTGCATAAGCCATCTAAAATTTTTTGGCATGAATTTCAATGATGTTTACATTACTAGAACAGCAAATGTATGAGGATATTGCACTTTATGGGATCATCTTGATGTGCTGTTTGTTCAGCTTCTCTTTTTGTCAATGTGTCCAGCAATACTGTTCTCTAATTGTCCCATTTATTTTGTTGAAATAGTAATCAACCATGCATCTGAAGTAATCAGCTTTAGAAAATGAATATTTTTTGATGAGTTTTGTCTATATACTTTCATTGCAACTTGCAAGGTGTGACTGTAATGATGTTTAGTGCATTTTTTTGAATACTCCCATTAAATTTTGTGAAGCCATTTTAAATCAAAAAATATTTTAGCAAAACGAAGGATAGGAATTCAAAACAAGTGGACTTTTTTTTCTGAGGTTTTTTCCAGCTCTCTCTGTACATGTAATTACACACAGAGCAATGCAGGTGTAGCTCTGATGTTGAAGCAGTTTGTCTGAAGGATGTTCAGCTCTCTACATTGCACCTGAACTATTACGGCCCACAGTGAATTTGACTTCTGGATTCACATTGCCTCTTCTGGATTCAACCTGACTCCAGGCCATGGCTTCCAAGTACTTTGTATTCTGTGGTTAGTTGGGGAAAAGTCACTCTGCACTTGTGTCAATGTTTCTCATGCAACCTTAAACTCTCTGTGTTCCTGACTTTCAAAATGTCGAGCAGGGGAAATAACAGTGGCTGGGGCCTCAGCTTCAGCACAGGGCTGATCTGGCTCCTCTGTTGATGAGGTGTTGCACCTTCGTGTTGCAGCTTATGACACGAGCATATTCCTTCTCTCCCTCAAGAAACACTGTTTTGCTCAACGCACAGTTAGTGCGAAAGGCTATGGCAAATGTTACCTATCTCCTCTGATAAATCTACTCCTGCAACAGGCTTTGGCTCCATCTCCTAATCAAGCAGTGACCGTATGGATGTAACATAAATTGACTGTAGCATCCTGACAAACCTGTGACATGTAGAATAGCACAACATTGCCTGATTTAAGCAAATTAATAGTTAAATGAGTACTTTCAAAGGGTATTTAAAAAAGAAACTAAATGTTTCTTACCTTTTTTATTATTAGCTTAAATATATACATACGAATATATGTATATTATTGCTCTTTTAATAGAACTTGACAGACTGCAAAATAATTCAGCATTATTTCTCAGCTGACAAGCACCCAAACAGTGGAATAACTGGATTATTGAAGGGGGAAATCTGTAATGAGATTTCTCAGGGGAACACTTCACGAAAAGCCATATTAGCTATTGAGGGCTACAACAAAATGTAATGAGATTTAAAGACTTGTGTGTCTATTCTTCCATGGCTACAGAAAAATCATGTACTTGGAGAATTTACTACAAACCCAGGAATGCTGTAACAATACAAGTCTAAAAAAGGGATATTTGTACCCTCTGTTAAGATTAAGTTTCCTTCTATTTTTGAAGTATAAAGATTTTAGGATTCACTAGCATGCTATGTATTAATATTTCATCCTCGCCTTGAGGTTATTGATGTTAAGGGTAAATTGCAGCACCTGCACTATTCAGATCCTAAGTTATCAACAAGTCAGATTGATCTGCACTTATTATAGAGGTTATTGTGAAGCTTATTTCAATTGATCCATTTTATTCAACAAATGAGTTGGAAAAGGACAGAATTTTACATTTTGTGACTTGAAACTTTGAGTACTGAATACGAACCTTTCTGAAGTTGATTGAAATATATTTTTAAGTGGATTTTATTTGTTTGGGGTTTATCTATGTGTTGTGCGCAATTCCATTCTGCTACATTGCAAAACGATAATTACTGAGACCCTAAAGCAGAAGTTGGAAGCATTAGTACCAGAAGACTCTTTCAAGATGTCTTTAATTCAACGTAGCAGAACAACATTGTCAATAGGCAAAGCAACTACCCCAAGCTGAACTGAAAGCTGAGAACTTCCGTGCAACAAATTAAATTAACCATTTAACACATAATGCAACAAACCTGAATAAATACAGATAAAAAATACAAAAAAATTGCAAACACACAGATTGTATCTGTACTATTTTTCTGTTATGACTGAAATTAAAAAATACTTTATGTTGAAGAGCTGCCACTAAAGACACCGAAGCATTTTAGATCTTTATCCCATGCAACCTAAAGTTACGAAAATGAAAGCTCAACAATTAAAAAACATACCCATTGAGAAAATCATCATTCATACATGTATCCTTTCATGCTCTTTGGACAGGATTTCAGAAGGGAAATAAGCACCTCTGCTATGAGCACAGGCTGGGAGGGTTGGGCTTGTTCAGCCTGGAGAAGAGAAGGCTGTGGGGAGACTTCAGAACAGCCTCGAAGTACCCCGAAGGGACTACAGAAAAGCTGGGAAGGGACTTTTTACAAGGGCAAATAGTGATAGGATGAAGGGGAATGGCTTTAAATTGGAAGGGGAAAGACTTAGATCAGGCATTAGGAAGAAACTCTTCATGATGAGGGTGCTGAGACACTGGAACAGGTTGCCCAGGGAAGTAGCGTATGCCAGGTTGGATGGAGTCTTGAGCAGTCTGGTCCAGTGGGAGGTGTGCCTGCCCATGGCAGGGGGTTTGTAACTATACGACTTCTAAGGTCCCTTCCAACCCAAACCATTCTATGATTTATTTCAATATTTTTACCTTCATATTATGCGTAGCATTTTTTTTTTCAACACGATCTCTGTATCTCCTAAAGTAATCAGTAGTGCGTTACAAGTTTTGACACTGCATTATTTAAACATGCTTATTTTTAAAATTCAAGAAGGAATTACAGATTCCTGTAGTTCAAAACAGAAGCTGATTAGTTTAAAATTTATTTCTACCAAAACCAATATCTTTCTCTCAAACCAGCCTTTTCTGTAGGTAGTGTTACGAAATTCATGCCATATATTAGAGATTCAATTTGAAATAATTTTGCTCCCATAAGTAACCTCAGAAGATCATTTATTGTTGATTTGTTTTGACGAAACAATATTTATAAGTTTAGTTCCTAAGTACATTCTCACTTAATGCACTACTGGAAAAGGTGAAAATAATTTTGGGTACATTTTCCTCAAGATTCCCTATCCTTTTTTTCTTTCTTTTTTTTTTTTTTTTTTTTTAATTCTGCAGCCTGAATCATTGCAGAGAAGTTGATTTAATCTAAAACATATGAAAGGACTGAAATCTCAGATTTCATTGATTAATTGATTGATTAATTCCTTTTTTTTTTTTAGCTGGAAATAAGAGCTGTTCCTACCACATTTCCACCATTTTAGGCTGAAGTCAAAGGAGATGAGCTGTTCATACAAGATTTCAAGCGCAAACAAACTCAGAGCACAATGTATGTTTATTTTGGATTAGTATTTGGCAGTTAATTATAATTTTTGGATGAAGTTGTTTCTTAACGATACTCTACTGTTTTGTTGTACTTCTGGGAGATTCAGCAGTTAAATCTAACTTGCACAAGCTGAAGACCTGATGTTGAGGATGTTGACCCACAGATGCTATGGGCAGACAGGGAACACACTTAATGGAAACATGAAGAGGAAAATTACTTCTTTCAAAATGATGATATGAAGTAAACAAGCAACTTGAATAGATCTTGAGCTCATGAAAGCACTGACAAGAAAACCTTCCAGACTCTTGAGACTAGTCTGTCTCCCCATGTGCATGTGAGAACAGGAAAGGTAAGGAGGTAGTAATGAAACACAGATGGGAATACAAAGTTTTTCCCTTTCTTTTGTCACGTGAGCTGACTGTTTCTCTTCTACCTTGGGTATTTCTGCATGGTGCTGCAATCTGTCATGTAAATATGGTCTTAAATCACTTAGTGCCTGATATTTGGTTCTCTTCTGTGTGATTACATAGTCGTAGAATCCTATTGGATTTTTTGTTTATATCCTTGGAAGTAACTTTTATCTGGAGATGTAAATGCACAATCCAACTGTTATTTGATTTGCTGTTGCTGAAGAAGAGTAAGAAACAAAGAGATTGAATTTTATCGAAAGTTTTAACTTAAAATTAAGTTTTGTGTTGGGTGAATATTTTTTGGCTGGTTTTATTATTAAAGATTTTCTTCCAAGCAGCAGATTTATAGTATTTTTGTATTGGTTGCCTGCTGATATAGTAATATTTTCAAAGCATTTGTTGTAATTTTTAATGCATTCATTTGACGATGAGTGAACTCACAAAATTAGTTTCTTCATACAAATCTTCAAGTGTTTTATGCACTGCTGATTTCAACAGAACTTTTACAATCTAGAATCTGTAAATGCAAGTTCATGTCATCCAGTGGTATCCAAAAAGTATATCATCAAAGTTGATCTGATGTTGATTTGCCTGCAGAAGTTAGAGCACAATCTCCCAAAGCAGTCAGTGTAGCCAAAATCCTCAGACTACAACAGAAAAGGGTAAAAGCAGGATTTATAAAGCCACAGATATATTCAGATCAAAATCAACCCTCAGATTAACAAACCATAGGAAATGAAATTCATGATGCACTTAGGTACAGGGACAGGCAACATGAAGATCAGGGCAGTATAGTGGTGTTGGGACAGAGCCAAGCTCCAGCAATTCTGCTTCAGCTGAAGTGATACCGACCCTGAGGAGAAAAATCATCCCTTGCTTTCATTTCCAGTACTTAAATACAGCTGTTAAATGAGAAGTTCACTGTTTACCTTCTTGGTGGTGTTTCGCACAACTGTGCTATGAGAATCCAGAAAATATTGGAACTGAAGGTCTGACACTCTTTACAGTTTAGTTTTATGTTTACTACTGAGGATGCTGAAGAATTTTATTTTTTGGATGTGAAAAAGAGAGCAATGTGTGCTTGTGTATCACACTAGGGTCATCTAAATCAGAATTTGAGAGCTGTGAAGTCAGGAATTCATTATATTGTACAGAAGAAAGGTGAAAAATAGAACCTCTTAGCTCACCTTATTAAATCCATGTTTGAATGGGAAGACACAAATATAAAATATGTAGTATCAATTAAAGTAATAGAAAGTTTGATCATCTTCCAATTGGTAATAACAACAACAACAATAATGATAGAATAACAAACAAAATAAATAACAGGAAATGTCAGAATTTAAATAACTCACATATTCTTTAAAAAATATTAAATAAAATGTTCTTGACATTAAAAAAATATTGTCTTGAAATTTCTGACAAGAAGAACTGACCTCCTTCCAATAAACAGAATTATATTAAAATCTAATATACATCCATTTTTTTAAAGAGAACACAGTAAATAATATCCTCTAAAAAATCTGGGAAAAATCTGCAAATTATATTTTTCACTTATTTTCTTGATTGATAATTATGTTTACAGGACAGGAATTTTTTACTGGATTATCGGTGTCTACGGTGTAAATCTCTGTCTTTATGGTAGATTTTTTTAAACTATTTTTCAATTTGGTGAAACTAATAAGGTATTTGTATTACAAAATCCACCTTGCCTGCTTTACATACTGTTAAGGCAGAGAGGAGCATCAGATAAGTAATTTCTTAAACTGCCTTTGTCAAAGGACCCTTCATTTTGGGCGGTTCCAGGCTGAGTATATCTGATAAATCATTCAGAATATAGAATATGTTTAGACCTTTAACACTGTCACTAAATGCACACGAAATATTGGAAAGACAACACAAATATTCATCTAAATTATGCAGAATGTAATTTCATGTAGCCTCCTTTTTGTGCATCTGATCATCTTATAGAAATCAAGTGGAAAGTCTCCCATTGAGTTTACTGAATCAGACCCTAATGCATTTCAAAAAGATAATTGCAAAATCAAGCATGAAATGTGCATGAGCAAATGTCCTTCTCTTTTGTGAAAAATTGGCAACTAAAGAGATTTTGCATGAATATAATAAAAGGAGCAGCTGAAAATGTTGACGCATAACACTTGGCTTGAGATTTTTTTCTATATGTGTGTCATGAAATCATTTTTTCCAGATACTTCTGTCCAAAGGAAAACAACAAAAAAGATCTTATGACGAAAAGAGCATTTAGAAGGAAATATTCATTAACATCAATATCGTCTTCAGTGAAATATCAGTTTTGGAAAGTAAGGTGCTATTTTTTCAATAACTTTTTATGGCTTTGCTTTCCCTGAACTATGTTTGTCTGTTGTTTTGCTTCATCACTGGTCATTAAAACGAAAATGAAAACATTGACATTTAAATTTTCTGTCCAATTTGCACACTTTTGCTTTTTTGGTTGCTCCAACTGCTTTTATGTTTTCTCACACAAAGCTCACTTGCATTAATTTCTGTATAGATTATAGATTATTTAGGACAGAAACAGTGTCTTATTGTACTGGTTATGGTTAGTATAGAGTTAATTTTCTTTGTAGCAACACGTACAGTGCAATGTTTTGGATTTCTGCTGAAAATGGTGTTTTAACTATTGCTGAACAGTGTTTCCACAGCATCAAGATGTTCTCTGCTTCTCATACCAGCATGGCACAGAGTAGGATGGGGGTGGACAAGAAGCTGGGAAGGGACACAACTGGGACCGTTGACCCCAAATGACCAAAAGGATATCCCACATCATATGATGTTATGCTTAATAATAGAAGTTGGGGGTGAAGGAGGAAGTGGACGTGTTTGGAGTGTTGACATTTGGCTTCCCAAGTCACCATTATGCGTGATGGATCCCCACTTTCCTGGAGATGGCTGAACAATGGGAAGTTGTGAATGAATTCCTTATTTTGGCAGCTTGCTTTACCTACTGAATTGTCTTTATCTCAGCCCTCAGGTTCTCTCATTTTTACCCTTCCACTTCTCTATCACACTGGGATGAAGGTAGTAAGTGTCTGTGTGGGACTGAGCTGCCTACCAGGGTTAACCCATAACACTTTGTATTTTAATGGTCTTATCAGGTAGCTGAAATTTGAATACACTTTGGTTTGTCAACAAAATTTAAACAATTACTCATGTCTCCAAGAAGAAATCTGATACTGGCTGTATGTGTATGTGCATTATTTTTTGATAGGTACCTGTGTTTATTAACACATTTCAAAGAAGGAGTTTGACTGTCTTACACATGTAGAGGTTGTAGATCCTAGAGAAGACTAGAATGATTCGCTAATCTGGTCTGCTTACAAAGCAGTCTATTTGGAATATTCTTGTAAACCATTGTTCTGCAGCGGAACAGATATCCAACAATAAGAAGAGCTGGTGAATTTTCCACAGCCCTTGCTGCTAATAACAACAGGTGTTAAATATTGTTTCTTTTTTCCTAGACAGGTTGCATCTAGTTTCAGCTACTACATCTTCATCTACCAATTTGATGAGTCTATTACCAAGGTTTTCTTTCCTGTGTAAAGATTTACACTGACAGAACAACTCCTGCTTTGCAGGCTAGAGTACAAAGGCTAAACACTACTATAAAGGTCAAGGTTGATATTTATAGGGATGCAGTTGCAGCTCAGGCTTGAAAAACAGGAGTTCTGTCCTAGGTCTCACCCACAATGATATAAATGATGAACAGATCCAAACTGGACACATTATCTGAAAGGTGAAACAAGAACGACTAAGTTGAATTTAAAAAAAGACCATAAAGAATTTTCTTATAGATCAAATCAGTGTTCTATCTAGCTCAGTGTTATGTCTCTAACAGTGGCAATATGGGATTTAATTCAGGCATACTGCAAAACCTACCCACTTTTGTGGTCCCTTTGTTCAAAATGATCCAGCACATCTAACTATTGTATTGGGGTATGAGAATCTTCTCTTATCTTTTCCTCTTAACATCCATTTTTAGACCTATCAATGTCTCTATGCAGATCTATAAATTCATACTTTTTATGGGATATAAATAGGTTGTCTTGCTGTTACCAAGTTTTCAGGTAGCAACAAAATGGTGACTCCTGCCTTTCACATATTATTCTTCCTGCTGAATGCTTTTTATTGGCTTTTTTTTCAGCTATTGCTGTAGATTAGGATAATGATGGTAAATCTTTGAAATCAATGATGACCTCAAGACCTATTCTTAGCATTGTAACAGTAATTTTCAAGTGCAGTTTTACATATGCATAACATATGTAGTTTTTCCATGCATTGCTTTACCTTTATTCAATTTATTCTCATCTGTCACCTTTTTGACCATACAGTTCTATTTATGAAGCCCTTCTGGAGCTCCTAAACCTAGGCATGACACCTGATTACTAAGAGACCTTAGTATCATCCTAAAAATTGGATATTCATTGTTTACTTTATTGCTCCCTTTTTCAGTTCTTTGGCAGAAAAGGTGTATAAAACTGATCTGAAAAGCAGTCCTTGTAGGACTCACTGATGACTCTTCTCCGGTCGGAAAAGTGTCCACAGAAGCCTACCCTGTGCTTTCTGTCCTTTCACTGCATTTCAGCCTGTAAAAGGGCTTTTCTTCTAACCCTATGAAAATATTTCTTCACTCAATATTTCTCTTTTTTCATTTTTATCCTTTATCTTTTATCCTTATCCTTTCTATCCTTGTGTTCACTGACATCCTTATAACACTCTGACATGTTAATGAGGCCCTTTACAGAGGCCTTGATAACTCTTTCCCACCAAATGTGTCTCTGCAGTCACTTGGTGGTCTTATTCATTACTGAGTCTATCATCTCAGCAGGCAGGGAGGTCAGACTCACTGCTCTGTGATTCCTGTGAGGATCCCCATGAGATCTCTTTTTTTAGACAGGTGTTACATGCTGTCAAAGTGGTAATTTATAATATTCAATGAAAATTAGGCAATCTTGGGATTATTTTTTTCCAGGCGCTGAACAACTTCTTGGTTTTGCTTATGAGTCATGTACTTTGAGAATGATTTTTACTTTTGATACACTGACTGCAGCTTCTTTTGTGCTTACATACTTGACCACACTGTCATATAAATAAATAGTGTTCGGTTGACTATCGACCATCATTCTTAATTTTTTTCAGGATCATTTTTCAGAGCTGTTGCCTTTCCCATCCCGTGAAGGTTTTTAATCTAGTGTCATGATTTAACCCCAGCTGGCAACTAAACACCACACAGCTGCTCACTCACCTCGCAACCCACAGCGGGTTGGGAAGGAGAATGAAAAAAAAGTAAAACTCATGAGTTGAGATAAAGACAGTTTAACAGGACATCAAAAGGGTGTGATGATGATTGTAATAACAATAACAGCAACAACATATACAAAACAATTGATGCCAATGACCGATGCCCAGCCTGTTCCCATCCCCAAGCAGCAATCCTCCCCAGCTCGCTGAGTCCCCAACATTACATCATACGGTACAGAATATCCCTTTGGCCAGCTTGGGTCAGCTGTGCTCCCTCCCAGTTTCTTGTGCACTTGCTCACTAGCAGAATATGGGAAGCTGAAAAGTCCTTGACTTAGAATAAGTACTTCTTAGCAACACTAAAAACATCACTATGTTATAAACATTATTCTCATACTAAATCCAAACCACAGCATTATGCCAGCTACCAGGAAAAAAACCAACTCTATCCCAGCCAAAAGCAGGGTACTCAGATGCAGGTCTTCATTTTTGGCCGTACCTTTGTTCTTCAACCTAATTTAGGTAATTTCATAATTACAATTTCAGTGTATAAAAATATTATCATTAGTATATAAGGGATTTGTATCTACTTATTTCATCATTTAAGTATGTTTTTTAGGTACTGAAAATTCTTACAGATACGTATACTCAAATAGATAAACTCCAAACATGTAAGATGAACCAAAAGAGAAGGTATTTAAACCTATCACTATCCAAAAAAGTAGTGTTTCATTTTTTATTGTGCTGTGAGAAACAATGTTAACTTTTATTTCTATTTTAGTAATAGTGCTAAAATTATTGGTAAAACTTCAAAACTGGGAAAAAAATACAGGTATTGTTCTTTTATTCACTAACATTTTAATCTTGTAAATATTTAGACAAATATTTATCCATTGATACAGTATTATTTCTAGGGATTGAAATAAAACTAAATATTGGCGGATATAAACAAGTTAGTAAGTATTAAGCAATCTCTATTTGGAAGTTTGGCTTTCCTTTCAAATTCCTCTATCCTCTATCTCAGCTTCTGCCGATTGCATGTATATAAAGTGGGATGCATATGAGAAATTCCTTTTACAGGTCTCTCAATATGGTGTAGAATGTGTTTAAAGAAAATCTGATTTTCATGATGACACTCTAGCTTTCTAGAGTAATAGCTATAGAATTTTACAACATTTCTATAGATCTAATTTATTTCACTACTACTAAATCATGAAGAATACAGAAACTTTGTCCAGTAAAGCGCAAATGAGTGTTTGCCTCCTGCAAAAGAGATACAAATATAAGTTACCTGAGCAATATGCAGCCAGTTCTTTAACTCACTGAATTCTTTAACTTACTGAATCGGTTATTTAAAAAGGAGAAATTCCGTAAGGAGAACCTTTCTCTGTTGAGATGGTTAAATATACATATGTAAACTCCATTACAAGGGATTTTCTAAACAACAAGTCTTGAATGGTCCTTGCTTGCCAACTATAATATTTTATTCTACTTATTCCATTTTTCAACATCAGCATAGAAAATTCTCCATCTCATTCTCTCAAGACAGAACAGAGGAACCCAAGTTTCATTGCAAGTTCTTCTGCTATCAGCAGAACTTCTTACATTACACATACCACTCACCAGCATTTAACTCTTGAATTTCTTTAATCTTCATGTGTTTCCTTTAAAGATTACTTGCAAGCCCTGATTTCAAAGTATCAAACTAAATACACGAGAGTTGTAACTTCATTCACACAAGCAACCAGTTGGTGAACTAGTTTCATTTATCAGAGGTCTTAGAGAACAGGTTTAAGTATCTCTGAAGAACAATATAGGTATAGGTGGTCTTGCCTTGAAGAAGATGAACTAGATAATCTCTTGAAATTTCTTCCCAATTTCTTCCTCTGTGAACATTTCTGTTAAAGTTACAGAACTTCTAAATTTTTATCAGATCATCTTTGACTTCCCTGTGTCTAGGGAATATTGTAGGATAAATCTTCAATGTTTCCAAACTTGCTATAAAAATAAATTAATCACCTGAAAAAAAGTTTAATAGCTTTCTCTGTTATCCATGTCATGATGATGAATTTCAATCTTTTGCCTTGATTTCCTATAAAGGAAAAAAAAAAAAAAAAGAGGAAAAAGATAAGCAAGCAAATGCTTTCTCTTTTTATTGCAAGCCTGGCAGATTTCTGGAAAATAAACGCTTCAGTTTTTATTTAAAATGACTACATGTTGCTTAGAAGTCAGAAAGACTGTATTTTGTGATTCTGATGTAGTTCAGTCTATGTATACAGTATGAGAAAAAGGATTTGCTTTACATACATTTATCCAACAAGGCATTCAGTGACCTCATTTGTCCGCATTTCAAATACTAAGGCACTTCCTCACAACTGAAAGTGAATTTTAAGAACTTACCGCCCTTTGCACAGATGATACTCCCTCTTAGATGTGAATGATGATCATTTCAAATGAAATGAAATTAACCACAGTTTCTTAAAATATGCTAACATGAGTCATTTTCAACCATGTAAATTGAATAGGGTGCAATATTTTCTGTATTGTAAATATTATTTTTGTATCAACAGTAATTGCCATTAGAAATTAGAGGCTACATCAGTTTTGATATTTTCCCATTAAAAGAACTCCTGCTGTTAATGTAATATTAAAAGACAAAGACTTAACATTTATCTGAACACAAGAGGTTCAAATGAAGTAGGCGAATCAGTTCTGTTTTCTGATTATAATAACACATTTAGGTAGTCTTTTTTAATGTTAATCAATGATTCACCTCTTTCCTATTTCCTTTGAATGCTAAAAATGCAGATTTTTCTATTCACCGGTGATTCGAGTTTGCATTTAATTATAAGGGTCAAGTTGTTCAAATAGAAGAAAAAAACCCCAGATTATTTTTGTATTTATAATTTATTCTGAGCTATGCACTGGTGCTTATTTTAAACATTTTTGGTAATTATCAGGTATTTTTAAATTTTCATAAATACTGAAAGATTGAGGAATTTAAGATTATTGGGGTTTTTGTCCAAAACATATTAAAACTATTTGATCATCAATATTCTTTTCTGTAGGAAAAGTGAAAACTCACAGAAGAAGTAATACACTTAAGGAGTGTGTTACAGGAGGAGTTACAGGAAAACAATAAATATAATACAAATTATTATGGAAAAGTATTTTATAAATTTTCCAAATTAAAGTCAGTTGCAGGAAAATGTGTTACAGAAAACTCCTGGATGGCAAGTTCATACAGGTAATTTACTGAAACACAAACCTGCTGAACAGCTGGGGTTTGTCTCAGTTTTTGATTCAAGCATCAAGTTTCATTTGATGTATTGTAGGGTGTGCTTCCTGGTATCCTGCTGTTGTTGAAAAAGTCAGGTGTCTTCCACTGCTTTTGTGTCCTGTCTGCCAATCCCATAAGCATTTTTAGGGATCTTATGATGTTGCAAAGGACCCACGGAACTGAGTGATTGACGGTTACATGCAAATGTTTATGAAAATGTCAGATGACTAAGGGACCATTGTGGACAACAGATCTGGAAGCTTGAACTCAGTTTGAAGTTGACATATAACATATAGTTGATTGTCCCTACTTAGACATCTAGCACCATTTATGATAAAATCTTTTGTACAGCTTTTGGCTGCAGATCCACAAGGATTTATGTCTTCTATGATAATTATATCATATGTGCTAGGTCTGTGCAAACCTCTTGCACACCCAAGGGCAACACGTCTCTGTGACTCAAATGACATCAGACATTTATTTGCTAGGAACTTAAAAAGCCCTGAATTTTGATATTTTATTTCTAAATTCAATCCCAACTCTACCACATAAGTATAGACCAATTTAAAGTGAGAGTTAAGGATCAGATCCAGTTCCTCTGTTTCCTGATTCAATCTGTTTTCTTTGTCTTTTCTGCTGTTGTAGGCCTGTTACAGTTCTTACATATTCAATCCTCAGTCTCCATCCCTGTTTTCCCAAGTTTGAAGTTCCCTTTTATTCAGAACACGTTGTTGTAGTATACCATGTAGAAATATATTCTCTAAGATAGCCAAACTAATAGTTTAGGTCTGTGCTTTCTAGGCTATTTTCATTACTCCTCACCATTCTTAATAAAGTATTTTCTGGTGTCTGACTTCTGTTTAACTTAAACTAATTGGATATCAGCTTCACATAATTTATTTCATTACAGACCATGGTTTCTATTAACTTAGACTTGGAACATTATGTACCATACAGGTCACCTCAGAATTTTCAATGAGGTCATTTCTTTAAAATTAAATACACAAAAAGGAAAGAATGGATTCTAAACTAATGTAGTTCAATTTGAAATGCATAGTTTGATCCATTTTCCTCATCGTGTAGGAAAGGTAATTCAGAGGTCTACAGTCCCACTCTTCTACCGATAGTGAACCAGATTTTGCCATCCTTACTCATACATGAGTTGAATTATCTGCTATGAATAGTCTCAAATATTTATGAAGATGGCCACCACTGGAACTAATGGGGCAGACGTAACTGGGATACCTCAAATGTTTTCATATAGAAAGAGACAAATTGGTGTAAACTTAACATGTTAAGAATAGGGTGAATGTAGAAAAACTAAACTAAAATAATTTTCTTTTGAAAAGAAATTATTATGAGTTCCTGCATTTTCAGTCAATTACATCAACCAGTTGGAGTGGTTTCAGCCAATTGGCTCTCTCTGAGATCATGCCCTGGCATTATAGTGGCCAACATGCTGTGTTTGATTTAGAGCAGAGATGAAGTCTATGTGTTAGAACTATGACAGACAAAGGGCTAAAGTTGAAAGACCAAGAGAATTAACTTTCCTCTTCTGAGGGGAAATTGTGGCAGAGTAAGCTTTGCCATATATGATGAAAATCAGCAAACTAACAAATGTACAAAGAGTAGCTACAGTTATTCAAATAAGTAATTATTAATCATAGATCACTGAAGTGCATCAAAAGTATTTTGAGCATTCTATATGTTCCAAACTCCAATAATGTTTTTTTAATGTAAATATCTGTGAAACTGTCCCCAAGCAGCACATCTGCATCTCTTAAATACCTCCAGTTATGGTGACTCCATCATTTTGTTGGCCAGACTGTTTCAGCACTTGACAACTCCTCTCAGTGAAATAATATTTCCTGATATCTAGTTTAAGTCTCCAGTACAACCTGAGGCCATTGTCTCCCATCCTATCACTTGTTACTTGAGAGAAGAGACCAACACTCATCCTGCTACAGCCTCCTTTCAGGTAGTTGTAAAGAGCAATAAGGCCTCCCCTCAGCCTCCGTTTTGTCCAGACTAAACAGCCCCAGTTCCCTCAGCCACTCCTCATAAGACTTGTTCTCCAGGCCCTTCACAAGCTTTGTTGCCCTTCTCTGGACACGCTGCAGCAGCTCAATGTCTTTTTTTCTAGTCAGTGGCCCAAAACTGAACACAGTATTCAAGGCGCGGCCGCACCAGCACCCAATCACTTCCCTAGTCCTTCTGACTACATTATTTCTGATACAATTCAGGATGCAGTTTGCCTTCTTGGTCACCTGGGCAGGCTGCAGGCTTAAATCCAGCTGTCAACAAACACCCCCAGGTCATTTTCCACCAGGCAGCTTTCCTGTCACTCTTCCCAAGCCTGTAACGTTGCATGAGGTTGTTGTGACCCAAGTGCGGGACCCAACAGCCTTATTGAGCTTTGGCTCATCGATCCATCCAGCCTGTCCAAATCCCTCTGTAGAGCCTTCCTACCCTCAGCAATGCTCCTGCCCAGCTTGGTGTCATCTGCAAATTCCCTGAGGGTGCATTCAATCCACTCATCCAGATCACTGATGAAGTTATTAAACAGAAGTAGCCCCAACACTGAGTCCTGGTGAACTTCACTTGTGACTGGCTGCCAGCTGGATCTTACTCCATTCACAAGTCTTTGGGACAAACCATCTAGCCAATGTTTTACCCAGCAAAGAGTACATCCATCCAAGCAATGAGCAGTTTCTCCAGGAGAATGCTGTGGGAGACAATGTCAAAGGCTTTGCTTTACTTAACTACAAATAGACAAAATCCAGAGCCTTCCTCTCATCCACTAATCAGGTCACCTTGTCATAGAACAAGATCAGGTTAGAAAAGCAGGACCTGCCTTTCCTAAACTCATGTTGACTGGGTCTGATCACCTGGTTGCCCTGTACTTGCCACCTGATGTCAATCAAGATGATCTGCTCCATAAACATTCCAGGCAATGTCAGGCTGACAGGCCTGTAGTTCCCTGTATCCTCCTTCTGGTCCTTCTTGTAGACGGGCATCACATTTACTAGTCTCCAGTTAAGTGTGATCTCCTCAGTTAGCCAGGACTGCTGACCAATGATTGAAAGTGGTTTGGGAAGCACTGCTGCCAGTTCCTTCAGTAGTCTTAGGTAGATCTCATCTGGCCCCATAGACTTGTGTGTCTAAGCGGAGCAGCAGGTCACTGACCATTTCCTCGTGTATTATGGGGGCTTCATTCTGCTCCCTATCCCTGCCTTCCAGCTCAGGGTGCTGGGTACCCAGAGAACAACTGGTCTAACTGTTAAAGGCTGAGGCAAAGAAGGCAATAAATACCTCAGCCTTTTCCTTATCATTTGTCACCACATTTTCCCCTGCATCCAGTAAATGCTAGTGATTCCCCTTAGTTTTCCTTTTGCTGCTCATATATGTATAGAAACATTTTTTATTGTCCTTTACCTCAGCAGTCAGATTAAATTATAGTTGGGGTTTGGCCCTTCTAGTTTTCTCCCTGCATAACCTCATGATGTCCTTGTAGTCCTCCTGAGCTGCCTGATCCTTCTTCCAAAGTTCATAAACTCCATTTTTTCCTGAGTTGCAGCCAGAGCTTCTGATCAGCCTGGTTGGTCTTATTCCTCACTGGCTCTATTCTGACACATGGGGACAACGTGTTCTTCTCCCTCCACTGTCCTCCAAGAACTGAAAACTCCATCATTTCATGATCGCTATCCTCAAGATGACCTCATACCATCACACCACCCGCAAGTCCTTCTCTCTTCACAAAAAAACTCAGCAGGATGCTTTCGCTAATTGGCTCCTTTGCCAGCTGTGTCAGGAAGTTATCTTCCACACATTCCAGAAACTTCCTAGACTGTTTCCTTTCTGCTGGATTGTATCTTCAGCAGACATCTGGTAGATTGAAGTCCTCCATGACAAGCTCTAGTGATCGTGAGTTTTGTCCCTGCTGCTTATAGAATACTGTCGTGGAAAAAAAGAGGAAATAAGCTTGAATGTAGTATAGGGTCTTTTTGGTTCATATATACTACAGATCCATTATTATGATGATTATACTATAATTTTCATAATCTCATTTGGCATGTTCTGCTTATATAGATATTTATTAAATATAAAATGCCATGTTAAAAGCTTTAGAGAGTTTGATTGTACAATATAATGTCATCGTGAAGGTTACTTGCAATTTTGGACCTTTGTGGGTACATTAGAGCTCAGCCTTGCTCCAGGGCTCAGTCTCATTTATTGCACAGCTAATGAACAGATATTGATGTGGTCCCATGTTTACCACATCGAAGTCAGAAGTGATAATATTCCCCACAGGTTTTCTGTAGCAGTCCTTACTATATTATGCAAGTGCTTCACAAACACTGATTTTATTCTGTCCCCCTCCAACTAGCAGATTCATACTATGAAGGACTATTAATCTTATTTGACATGCTGGGAATCTGGACACAGAGCCATGAAAGACAGAACCATCCATTGACTTCGGATGGCAGTTTTTTAAATATCTAGATAATTTATAACAGCATATGTTGTGTCATATAGTACTCTATATTTAGATATAGCATAGCTCCTATAATTTCAATTGCAGATGAAAACATTCAAACCAAAAATCACAGCCTTTAATTAAAAACACAGGAAATGAGGAGTATACAATTAATTATCGTCTGTGAAATGCTTGAGTAGAGTGATTTTTCCATTACATACCCAGAACTCAACTCCCCAGGGCAAAAGTTATCTTCCTTTTTCATAAAATTACTTTCATCTCCTTATGCACTATACACTTGCAAGTTTTATAGTAAATGGCATAGGACTGTATGAATAAGTTGCCCTTTCTGCATAGTTCTGTTTGATCTACAGTTTAGGTCTGTTCTTTTGCAATAGTGGGAAGAGTTGTTATATAATCATACAAAAACATTATTTTGCATACAGATATTGGTGAATTTAATAAAAGCGTCAGCATTTGGCAGAAGTATTATGGAAAATTTCCAGCTAAATAGTTCATATTAATAAAATTATTTTTGGGTTTCAATGATCTCTCAATTCTCCCCAAGAGTCTCTTCAATTAGATGACATCTTTCTTGAAATTTGACGCTCAAAAATTGTTTGAAATGTTACAATTGATGTGTAACCCATGCTGAGTAGAATAGGGAGATTATTTTGTATAGCTTTAGTTTTCATGCATGCAGGTACGTGTTCTTTTTTGAATCTCTATGCCCTTGTTAACTCATTCCAACCTTGGAAATTTAGTGTCTCCCATACCTTGTAAACTGCTCCCTAATCACCAGTTTTGTGTTACACATTTGTGTTCATAAGCCATACCTTGTACTTGTCTACTTGAATAGTACCCTATTTCTATGTCAGTATATCTTTGATTTCTCAAGATCAATCTGTACCCTGGTTTTGTTCTCAAATGTATCTCTAAGTTTGGCATGAGGATTTAATTTTTGCTATTTTATCAACTGTTTTATTAATTAAAATACTGAATAGTTCCATATCGCAGACCTAAGACAGATCCCTCGAGAACTGTCTTCAGCAAGTCTTTCCATTTTTATAGCCAGTCACTAATAACTACACTCGAAGAACTGTTTTTCAATCAGCATTGTTTAAAAATACATGAGTGTTTCATCTCAGCTATATTTATTTGGTCAAGCTGCTTATGAGAAGGACTGCTGAGGCACTGCCAAGAAATCATAACAGCAGTCAAAATAAATGATATGCACTCTTTCTTTCCCATGCTCACAAGAATAGCTAGCACGATGCGGAAGTAACTTAGATTGATTTCCAAGTTGATCTTGAAAGTCTGTTTAGGCTATTAATCATCTCTCTGCGCTCTCCTGCATAGTCAGAACTAGTTTGACTACATTTGCAGTATATTTCTTTAAGTAGAAGCTAATTGGTCTGTAATGACCCTTTTCTCTTTTAACAGGCACCGTGTTTGCTTTTCCCAGTCTTCCATTGTACTGCCTGCCCTTTAGGAGTGCTCCAAGTATGTCAACAGATCTGAAATTTTCTTAACTGGTTTTCTAACCATTTGTATAACAATCTAAAAGAACTTTCCGTACTAAAAGGGGTTTCTAACCGTACCTTCCTTCTACTAGGCTAAATTCATGGCTTTTTATGAGACCACCTTACTACTGAAATTAATCTTTTCATGGCTATATGACTACAAGCACTATTTGAGGTGAAGATGTATGAACAGATCAAGGAAAAAAAGGTTTTAAATACATCACTTTTTTAGAGACCAGATCCTTCTCTTTTCTTCTTATTTAGAAATGTACTTACATAAAGATTTCAACAATCCTTTCTACCTCCATGTCGTTCTTACCTTGATATTTCCAATTTCTCCTGTATTTGTAAAATTCTTCCGTATTTGGGATTAATAAACTGCCCCTAATTTAAACTTCCTATGAAATCTTTTCTTCTTCTTGAGTTTTAATCTTTTTATGTACCTTCTATCTTTCCTCTGTTACAAAGCAGTTAGTACTTGTGTCCTTTAAACTCTCACTTTCTCTTTTTTTTATTTACATCTGCATTTCAATATTATTTTAAACCTGTCTTTCTAAAATCTATTTTTGTTATTTTGTCTTCATTTTCCTCCCATTCTTTATGTCATGTATTCCCTTTAATTTAAGATTTTTTTCATGCAAATTCTGTCCTCAGTGACATTGCTGACCAGTTCCTCCTGTTGGAAATGGCAGTTGTGCCAAATTTAGTCATTTCTCTACCTTCGGTATCCAAAAATTAACTGAAAGAATTTACTTGTTTGTGAGAAAGTATTTGGAAGGATGGAATTGCTCATAACTCTTTTCTATTTCTCTTCATGTTCCCTTGGTCACTTTGAGTTTTCTGTTTAAAATGTTAAGCATTCTAAATTTTTGATTGGAATAAAACTTGGGCAGAGAGTGCATTTTAAAGCTCTTGGGATTTCTTTTGATAATGAATCTAAAGAGAAGGCTGAGGCAAATATGACTCAAAGCTCTGGCTAGCTTAGGTCTCATCACAAGTTTTATATTTCTCCATAATATAGCCTGAGAGAAATTATAAAATCACTTTGATATATATGGCAGCGTTTCTTTTTCTTCTTCCCTGCAGGCAGAAAAAATATTCACTGTCTTTGCTACAGAAATGGAAGAATATCTAGGTTAATAGAAAAGCATATGGAGAGAAGATACATTTTATAAGTACAAAGTTAGCATCACACTAAGTAGACAGATGACTAAAAGGGAAATAGTTTATATTTAATAGCTATCACTTTCCTGAGGCACATCTGATTTAAAAAATGAGAAGGGATGTGACTTCATTAAAAAGCAAGAACTCCCTCCTGCCACACTTTTTTAGGTGTGGTTCCTAAAAGGCACTAAGAAATTCCTGGGGATCTCCATTCCTATGAGATTTCTCAAGAGGCATTTGGAACTCTGCAGGAAAGGACCAATAATCAGCAAACCACAGACTTAACTTCATCTACTCAGTCATTGTTTGTCTTATTCTGCAGATTTTTGTTTTCTGTCAGATTACAAATTCTTCAGAGAACATGATTTAGCACTCATGTCACTTTGGAGAATGCGCAAATTACGTATATTTGTGACTATTTTTTATTATCATAAAATATATTTAAAATCATAATTCCTTGGCACTCGTTTGACTGAATATATCTACAAGGGAAATGCATTGTTTTATCTGGAAAAAGGCACTTGAGGCTGAATTTGAGGTGCTGTAGAGGGTGATGAATACTTGTCTTCACATAAATATTTTAAGATAGATCTTTCAAAGCCTACGAGGGACTCTCATGACTGAGCTATCATTGCAGAAGTCTTAGAGAATGGCTGTTTTCAGAATGATTCCCATACAGTCTTTTTAGGGGAAAAGTTTCAGACAGTTGTGGTACCATGTATTATGTCATGGCTCAGTGTACTTTATTAAAAATATACTAATCTGATAATAATAACAGTAGTATTCGCAAACCAGAAGTCTACGCCTTCAGTGCCTAGGCTTTACTACTGACTGTTGGGAGCATAATCTAGTAAAGTTGGGAGTGTCTTGAAGTAGTGGTAAATAAGTACTGGAAGGAATCTTTTCCTAGAAACTAACCCAGGAGATGAAAGGAAAAAAAAAATATATATAAAGTAATGGTGGCACAAATCTGAATGTAAAGTTGAAGAAAATGCAAAATAAGAAGTCAAGAATAATGAGAAAAGGGAATTGATTTAGACACCTAAATAAAACATGAATATGTCTAAACCTCTGAGTTTCAGCTGTTAACCTCTTAAACCTCAGTTACTATTAAATTAGCTAGAAAATAGAAAGATAAATCCTAAATAGGAAGATAAAAAACTGTGTTATTTATACATTTCTCCCTTAGGCTGATTGTGATTAATTACATGTATGATCAGACAGATTCAAGGGAGAGTCAGACAGTGTTTCCACACCACATTGTTTGCACCATGATTGGGGTTGAGGGGAGGTGGAACAGGCAAGATTTTAAATTGGATATTCCCGATTGCATGAGAGTTTTAAGCACTGAATTATGGAATTGCACAGAAGAAAGCCGATTTTGAAAGCACTCCTCATATCTTCTTCGAAGATGAAAAAAATGAAGTTTGATTTGATTTAGATACCTCATTTTCTCCTCGGATTTGGCATTATAGGGAAAAGGGCAGTGTGAGTGTGTATAGAAAATCCAAATAAATTAATTTGGGGAATATGAAAGCAGTGGGGTGTAGCCACAGTGGGGATGAGCCAGAAGCGGGGTTTCTGTCCTCCCCATCATATGACCTACAATTCATAGATTGTGCACAGCAGAGTTAAAAAGTTAGGGAGGTAAAGGCCTCCTGGTTCCTGTCTATGAATTTACTTCTGAAAAAGCTAATAGAGGTGACTTTAAAGGGAGGCATTTACTGAAGGAGCAATGACTTCTGCAAGCCTATGTAGTTTGCAGTGCAGGGTTTGGAAAGCCATAAAAGAAATAGAGCTACTCTAATGGAAAATGATAAAGAAATGGATTTCAGTTAGGCTTGCACTTCAGAAAGAGAAAATTCTGGCTACTTCCCAGAAGTCGTGCTAGAGAGATTTCAAGCCAAAGAAATGTAAGAGGAGAAGGTAAATTTAAAAAAGATAATGTGTATTCTGACCTGGAAAAAGAACTTGCAGTTCACAGCCCAACCATTTCCCAGTTCATCTTTGTGTATTCATATTTTCTCCTTACGTTTCTTCCTACTTTCCATGTCTATAAAGCAATTAGTTAGTCATATCCTGCACTCTTTAACTATATTAAAATCAGGGATTTGTTTATGGAGCGTACTATAATTATCTTACTAATGGAGCTACAGCTTTAAGTAAGGAATATTTACTCAGACACATCAAGTATTCACTATGAAAGCAATTAAAGAGTTTGATGTTCACAGCTCAGTATTAATATTAATGTGTGAGAAACTGCATCCGAATCATTTAGAGGTGGTTAGGAAGGCCTCTGGGAGCGAGACAGCCATAGAAAGCAGTGGCATGATTATAGCTGTGCGGGAAAATAATGGAAACAGCTACTCTAAGCATCCTTAATAGGGAAGGAGGATCCACAAAACCTGAATGAATGTGACTTGAAGTGGCAGCTTTTAAGTTTGATTTGCCTTCAATAAAACATTTTACATTAGTAGAGTGTCTAGCATCTTTGCACTCAGATGTATTTTTGTCACTTGTATCCAAATCCCTTTATGGATATTACAATCAACAGCACACACGAAGCAGAACTGCATGACAATAATTTGCAGACCATTATGATCTCGGAACTGGAACTGCAGTTCTCATCTTCTGTTCTTGACACTGACCTGCAGTCAGGCCTTGCAGTACAATTGGCTTGATGTTCCCTGACCTAAAACTGATGGGGAAGTTCTAATGTGCCTTATCCCTCCAATGCTTGTAAAGTTCCCTTAAAGTTATATCAATAAGATATAACCTTTATTAACTGAAAACGTTTGATTAGCAATCTACAGACACCCCATTTACTACGCAGTATAAGAGTAGAAAAATGAAACAAAACATAAAATAAAAAATATTAGAATAAAAAGTTACAATTTCTGAAGGATGACAAGAAATTAGCTTTGTTACAAGGCTCTGTGTCAGTTCTCCTTTATTCACTACTTTCAGATTACTGTTTCTTCATTTTTAGGTGACTGCACAGGGGTGGTTTTGGCTTGAGAATAGAGTAAATCTTTTCAGTGAATCTTTCTTGGTTCTGATTGTAATACTGGAACAGATTTGGCATTTTGACATTCAGCATTTATTTTATGATTTTCTTTACAGTATGCCTATTGTCAAGACTCTATGCAAAAAAGTACAAATGCTTTGCTGAGGGACGTATGTAAGTCTGTGGTTGTGGGGGAACAGCGTAATGAAGGGAAACATGACATTCCCATAGCAACAGTGGCAAAGCTTTTTATGCTGATGTTGAGTAGAAAATTACCAATGCACGGCAGAAAGAAGCTGTATGTGATTCCAAAAAGACTTCTTATCTTGCCAGAAACAAGTCAATTTAAGGTCAGTGCCAAACCCCAGTGCCTGAATAACATTAATAGAGTCAAAGGAAGAGATTTGTTGCTTACATCACTTCCATAGAGGGGATTGCCCTACAAATTAAAACCCAAAATTTACGTGTGTATTTCAGAATAATGCTACCTGTTTCTTGTCACTCCACAAATATGTTTGGTTGTATTTTTTAGTAAAATGTATGTCTTTCCAAACAGTCTTAATATCAAGCCTGAGAGGTTCTCATTTTGGCTATTTTAAAGACACATTAATATAATTTGGTACTGTTTTCTAAAATCCAGACATACTGCCCAATGGGTTTTACATCTTACATAGCATCTGTCTATTAAATTTTAAGGCTAGATCAGTTCTTACTTTTATGAAACCAAAATTTTGTAGGTGTAACACCAAATTTCTAGATGTCAAATGCAAAATAATGTTCCAGGCAAAAAGCACATGAATATTTCTGTAAAACTTACGTGGCTTCATTGACATTTGTTTTTCTACTTCTGATTAAAATTGCAGACAGATCAGTAACCTAGCTGCAAGTGAGTCTGTAAAAAGAGCCTGCAAAAATGCAGTTTTAACGTTTCTATCAAAATCTTAGCTGGTTATAATTTTTCAAACCAGTCATTTCATGCAGTGTAACAGTGTTAATCACATCATGTTTTACCACAACAAGAGCAAAACACCTTTTTCGACATTTGTGCATGAACCCCCCATCCAACAAGCAATATAATTTTATCTCCAGTTAACAGCAGCCTCACAAACAATTTTATAAAAATGATAGTGGAAAGAAGTGCTAACAGCTAGCAACTCATAAATATCTCAGACTTTTCACAATTATGTGCAGCCATTTATTTTCGCAGCCCTTTGCCAGCTTCCTCTTCTCCCTTTGGCTAGGTTTTATTCTAAAAAGGAGATTCAAGGTAAAACATTTTGCAATGTCAAAATTTAAACATACTGCATGGAGTGTTCCAGGGAGTGTGACTTCATCATGAAACTATGGAATTACAGGGACATAGCTGTCAGTCCAGGTAGTTAAGCATCATCTACAAACCAGTGGTTTATTGGCAATGCATTTGATATTGATTCCAGCTCTCTCATCACTCGCGTAAAAGCGAAACTTCAAAAGATTTTCCTTATTTAAAGTTAGTAGTTACAAAATAAAGCCAAACCAGGCATAAATTAGAAAGCTGATCCAAAGTCCATTAGGCCTATTGATAATATACCTGTATTAGTACTTTGATTATATTTAGTACCAGTTCTTCAATAATTCCCATCATTATTCATGCATCACAGGTCAGATCCTGTGCCACAGTCAAATCATTCTTAGTAAGAGTGCAATATTTACAGATATGCGTGTGAGATGCTTTTGTACATCTGATGTATCTGCAATTAATTTCATGTGGTTGGTTTTAGATATATATTGTTTTAGGAGCTTTCCTTTGCTCTTGGAAACCTTGAATTTCCTCCTTGTTCTTTGCTATTTCATTTGAAAATAAATTCCAATCCTTCTACGCAATGTGATCACAGCCCCCTGTGCAGATCCTTATGTTTCCTTAGCCTTTCCTTTATATGTGTTTTAAGAAATTGTTGGAATCGGACCAAAACATATTTTACTGAATTGAATACTATGCCACTTGTAACAGAATCAATTATTCAGATGCACTTTTACTGTTCTGCACACTACAACCAGAATGACTACAACTTCTCAAGGTCTCCATCAAACCAGGAAATCCAAACCTCCTGTCAGCTATGACTTCAGCAAATGTTGTAATGGTGCTGGTACAGTTTAAGTCAGTATTATATTTATCAGTTTCTGAAAAAATTCTGAATTATTGGATTGAAAAATCATTTAGTATAAAAGTGTTAACTTACTACTGTGATAACTTAGTAAAATATGAGATTAATTGATTGATTAGTTTCAAAGTACTCTGGTACCTGGGTTTCTAGATTACATGTGAAGCAGGAGCAAAAGAAGTTCCTCCATTTGCAGTGCAATTCTCTCTTAGTAGTCAAGTGAACAACTTTACAGGTAGAAGATAGAAGCTTGACATTTTTATAACAACGTGGCATGGAACACAACCTCCAGTCAAAACTGTACAGGTGAATTACCTATAGATTGATTCCACAGTCCTCATCAACCTGTAAATGTAAGAAAGACATTTGACCTCTTAATTTTCTCTACTGACACTCACAAAAGTGCTAAAAATTTAGGTAATGACCCATTGGAACGAAATATTTAAAACAGTGGGCAGGAACAACAGAAAAGATGCTTGGATTCCACACTTATTCCCCTCTGGGTTTTGGTTAAACCAGTGGTTGGTCACAAAATTTGCAAGTAAATCTAAAATGCTCTGAAATGGAAATATCTCATATTTGAAGAAAAAAGAGCAAGAAATCTGGAGCGAGGCTAGTCACAGGATTTTACTTCTGTTCAAAAGGTTCTGTCATCTCTTGCAAACAGATGTGAAATCTATTCATGTTGTAAATATATGCCTTCTCAATACAGCTATAAGTAAAATTATTAATAATATTTTCAGTGTTACAAGGATTATTCTCATCTGAAAAGGTTATTTATTAGTGGAATATTTTTTCCCCAGTCTTCATAGTGATGCTTACTTTTCTACACTATACGATATTTTCCTATCTCTTCGTTATTTGGGACCTGTTACTTTACATTGAAGAATTAATAACTGTGTATTTTGGAGCTCTACTGTCTTTCTTTGAGTAGTTAGGTAAACAAAAGGAAAACAGTGAACTTCGATCTTTGCTTTCCTCAATGGAATAATGTGTAATTTGCTGTGTTACCATCGGTGCTGTTTTTATTTACATTATACTTTTTAATTGTGTGCTTGCAGGACAAGCACAAATGGAATACATTATTAGTTTCCGATTAACCTTCTGCACATACTATTGGAAGAGTACAATGCTGCCTTTATGCGAAGATTAAATCCTAAGCTTGTCTCTTTTCAGCATTAATGACAGAAGTTGCTGACCAGTATATTAAAATCATGTACAAGAAAAACTGCTTCCTTGGCTTTCACATTGAGTCAAACTCATTCATTATGATTCTATATAAGAAAGTACAGACTGCAAAATGTGGGGTTTTAAAATGTAATAGTGTACTAATATTAAATAGAAAATTTATGTCTTTTGATATTTATGTTTCTGTAAAATGAGCTTGTGAAAGTTTGTTTAGCTGGTTTTATGTTATATGAGGAGACATGGAGCTAACCGAATTGACTATAATTTACTTCTATCTTCTTCAGTGACGGACACAGTTCTAAAACTTATTTGTCAAGAATCATGCCTGTACATGTAATTTTGGCTACACAACTGGCCAGACAGATGGTTCATACTTCAAATTTAATAATGTGTTGTAGATTGCATCACTTGCTAAGTTACTAAACTTTGTACTTTTAGTACTCTTTTAAGTAAGACTAGTTCTCGAAAACCCCTTAAGTATTATAATATTTAACACCACAGTGCTGCAACTTAGGTCCTGGGAGTGGAAGACTTTGGCACTGAGCTCCTGTGTGTTGTGTGGAAAAGTTTCATTCATGTGTGGAGATTTTAAGTAGACGGGCAGCTAAATGTTTACTTGCTTCAGTCAATAAAAAACAAGAAAACACGAGTATGTCATATCCTCTGCAACCTGACATATTAAATTCAAGGACTTTCAGCTGTATTTGCATTTGTTTACACAGTCACAGAACCACCTACCAGCCAGCTAGTCTGGTTCCTACCCAGTCATCTCAGGGAAAATTTTTCTTGGGTAAAATGTCTGTATCCAGTGGGGTCTTACCAGAATTCAACTGTGACTGAGTGGAGCAGTTTACTCTGTGATATAACATGGGAAATCTTTGGTACCTCCAGATTCAGAGCTGATACATAACCTCTGAAACTGGAAACCCTGAACTTAGCATTTTGCTCTTTTTCTTGTCTTTATTTTGTCACAGACGCCATCATCAAGTAGAAAGATGATGGTAGCAGTGCCTTCTAGAGGTCAGCCTCCGTAAGTGTTAGATTAGGACTGCATGCCTAACACTGAAGGAACAGCTCTACTGTAAATTCCTTTTTCTTCACCTGAAGCTCTTGATGCTTCTGGTTCCGTAATAACCCAGCTCTAGAATACAAGGTATAGGTCGCCCTCTTCATCATCTTTGATAACTTCATATACATAAACCGGGAGATGGAAACCACATATCTGGGAAAAAGGAAAACTGAGTTATTATATTAGAAACAGGCAGTAATACCATCCTTGAAAGTGTGTCTGATATTGTCACTTTTTATGCTAACCTTCATAATGACAAAGCCAGCTTTCTTAGTGAGAGACTTCAGATACATGAGGTGCATTAACTTCTGGAAAGGTACTTCCACAGTCACTATAAAGGGAGCTTTGGGCGACTGGCTTCAAATCTGACAAATAAATTCTACCTGTCTAAAATTTGATGTCTTTTGGTTTTTACTTTGTATTTTAAGGCATGATGCAACCCATGAGTGAACCTGGCCACCGAAGAGAATGCAAAGGAGATGGGTAATAGTATGGTCAGGCACATCTAGCAGGAACACTGTGTCAGCTGGTGGTCTATACTGACAACATTCAGCTCCGCCAGCTCCCAAATGTGAGTGCCAAACATAATGCCTACAAAGCCAGCAGTCTTCCGATTTGACCTTCCTGCTCGTCCTAGAGATTCAGGTGTACCTGAAGGCCTCTGATAGCTGTAACAGATGTAAGTGAAAGACGTACTATCAGATCTGAACAGATGAGTAAAAAAAGAGGAAGAATTACATAAGGAAAATTAAAACCTCTCAAAGATGAACTCGGGAGCTGAGGCTGTTGTCTGGAAAGGTCTTCCAGGTTTGTAAATTGTAGCTAATAAGTGCATGGAAGTACAGGGTTCCCATAAGCTTAGTGCTTCTCAGTCTGTAGTCAGAACAAGCCCCAGGCCTATTGGCTTGGGCACACATTTGTTGCAGGACTGTCATTACAGTGTGTCTTTAATACCCTGCACCTGCTTCAACAGTTTCTTCAGTTATCATTGTGCATCATTCATCACTGTCCCACTGCCTCAAAAACATCACCTCTAGCAACAGAGATGAATGGTTCGAAAGCATCTGTTACAGTCATCTTCATTTTGAGCAAGTGTTACTGTAAATAATTGTATTTTTAAAAAAGTAAAACAGGGTGAAACTGCAATACAAGTGTTCAATAACTAACTGTCCCGAGGGATGAGGGAATTGAGAGCAGCCCTGATGATGAAGACTCAGGGGTACTGGGGGATGAAAAGCTGGAAATGAAATGGCAATGTTTTCTCACAGGCCAGAAGCCAACCATGTCCTGGGCTGCATCAAAAGAAGCAAAGGTGATTCTACCCCTGTACTCCACTGTGGTGAGACCTGACCTGGAGTACTACATTCAGCTATGGAGCCCTCAGAATAGAAAAGGGAGAAACCTGTTGGAATGGGGACAGAGAAGGGCCACAAAAATGTTCACAGATGGAACACATCTCCTGTGTTAAAAAGCTGAGAGAGTTGGGGGTACTTAGCCTGGAGAAGTGAAGGGAAGAAGGGAGAGACCTTATTGGAGACTTTCAGTATTTAAAAGAATTTACAAGAAATACAAGGACAATTTTTTTAGTGCGGTCTTCTGTGATAGGAGCAATGGTTTTAAAGTAAAGAAGATAGAGATATAAAGAAGAAATTTTTTATTATGAGCGTGGTGAAATACTGGACTAGGTAGTCCAGAGAAGTGGTAGATGCCCCATTCCAAGAAACATTCAAGGTCAGGTTGAATGGGGCTTTGAGCAACCTAACATAGTTGAAGATGTCCCTGCTCATTGCAGGGAAGGTGGACTCTGACCTTAAGCATCCCTTCCAACCCAAAATATTCTATCATTGTACAATCCCACTTCATGCTCTCATTTGTACTAAAGATAACTCTTTGAGTCTTATTTTGCATATTTTCACATGCATATAAAGACTGTATAAGACGTTCTTCCTTGGAACCCTTCTAAGATTGGCTTTTATTTTAGGCAAGTAAGTACGTACCGTATAACATGAATAGTAATGATTTGTAGTTCACCGTGACCTCAAAAACCATAATAGGGATTAGCATCATGTTTTGCTAAGAGTTATGCAAAAATTGTAGGAAAGCAGTTTCAATGCAGAAGTTTATAAACTAACTAACTGTATGAAAACCTATTATTCAGAGTTTATAGGATGATTTGTAAGATCAAACAAGGCAGAGGCCGTACTTGCAAATGGAACTTCAGTTCTGTTAAATAAATAAGTAAACCACTGTGGCAAGCTTTATCTTATTTCAGCTTAGTTTATATTTGTTCCCTGTGAACTCTGCAGTCCAGGTAGGGCATTCTGCTTTTCATTTGCTAAGCTGACCACAGCTGTCAAGAGGTAAACCTTCCCCAAAACAGATAAATCCTACTTAGACTCTGGGAAAGCCTACACTGGAGAATATGAGCATGTTCTCACAGCTACACAAGATGAAGCCATCCAGCAACCTTGTATAATCATAAAACTTCATGAACTCCAAATTCTATGACTTTCATTGGCAGTATCTTCAACCACATATTTCTATTAAAACACTACTGGCCAAACGAGGACTGGGTTTCACAAAGGATGTAAATGTAGCTAATAAGTAGTTATATTTGAGTCTGCAATGGTGCCAATCCTGGCACTAGCAGATGACCCATGTACGCATGGGTGAGATTCAGTGGAGCTATTCAGCATTTATAATGCTCAATCACGAGAGATGCCTTCTGAGCCTTGCCTTCATCCTGGCAGAGAATGGTCAAGTTAATGATATTGTTTTGGGACTGGCAGTAATGCTATATATAGCCTACATAATATTTAGCCATTTCTTGGCCATGCACTGAATACTCCCTCTTTGTGGAGTTCACATCAGAACTCAATTGACAGTATGTGTGTATCACAGCAGCGGGTTAGAGGAAGAATTTTGTGATTCTGTGTTGGACCTGGAGAGCACCCTGCAGTCAACCTCCCTGCAGTAAACAGGAAGAAGTTCTGGTTTGGTACTGGCTTCATGTTAAAAATATATTTCTCTGTCTTCACCATAATTACTTCTGAATGCAGCCAGTAGCCCTCTCAGCCTGCTTTGCTAGTTCCCCAGGCCAGGTGGGTAAGGACAGTCTGACTGAAATAGCGTGCTCTGCCTACTAGTTTAATTTTTCTAGCGCTGATCTGTGATCTTCCCTCTACTCAGCCACATTGTGCATCTTTCACCATGTACAAAAAGACTATCCAAACAGGATTCATGTAACTTGCTAGTGCACGGCAAGATTTTTCTGTTAATGTAGGTGTCTAGGATTGTTGTCTCACTGACCTAAGCCTTAATATCTTCCCCACTGCCACTGAGTCACCTGTTGAGCCTCTGTTAGCTGGCAGGCATCAGCTAGTTAGAATAGAGTCAAGTTCCAGTATATCCCTGGGATAATCTCCTCCTTGAATTTTTTTCTTCTGATCCACTGCTCTTTTCTATCCCAATGTTTTATATCTTTTCATGAAAGTATTTAGAATCCTCGAGTTGATTAATTTCAACGTCCTTTCTATGTTTTTTTCTCACCTTGCATAGCTTTACCTCACATACCATTTTACAGCTGAAGCAACCAATCTCTTCATAAAATGGAGCCAATGTCACACAGCAATGGTTCACAAAACTGAATCTGTGGTCATGGATATCAAAGCTATGGGTTACAGATCTATTTAGAAAGCCTGTATGTAGTAGTTTCTCTAGTATAGCTTTGACAATTTTGAAGATGATGTTGTGCAGAGAAATGTTTTAAATACATGCAGGTCACTACTACAGTTGCATTTTCTGTGTGGAGAATCATTTTGTAGAAAAAGCAGCACTGCAAAATGCGCTTGCATCCCTGGTGCTTGGGGCACAGTACTGAACTGGTAGGTGTCTGATAATAGGAGGCATGGAGCCAAAACGACAGAGAAGCTTGTAAATCTGTGAGGGACTAACAGCTTCACAGGCTGCTAATCTGCCTTGAGCTTTCCTTGATCTCCACAAATCCCTTTCCTCTTTACTTGTTTTTCCTTAAGCAGGGAACTGGCTTTTGTTCCTAGGTCTACTGAAGCCACTATTTCAGCTCCCTGGTCAGGATTGCCCTAAGATTAACAATTCCTCAGCTGTTGAAATGGACAAAGAAAGCTGGAGCCGCCAATTCATCTTGCACTTTTCATTACTTCATAGGCATGACTTCAGGATGGAAAAGGTGGTGAAGGACCTGGAGCACAAGCCCTATGAAGAGTGACTAAGGGAGCTGGGGTTTTTTAGCCTGAGGAAGAGGAGGCTCAGGGGAGACGTTATTGCTCTCTACAACTGCCTAAAAGGAGGTTGTAGTCAGGCAGGGGTTGGTCTCTTCTCTCAGGTGACCAGCAACAGAACAAGAGGACATGGTCTCAAGCTTCGCCAGGGGAGGTTTAGGCTTGACATTAGGAAGAAGTTCTTTACTGAGAGGGCAATTGGCCATTGGAATGCGCTGCCTGGGGAGTCACCATCCCTGGAGGTGTTTAAGGAGAGATTGGATGAGGCTCTTAGTGACATGGTGTAGTTGATGAGTAGGAGTAGGTGTAGGGTCATAGATTGGACTCAATCTCAAATGTCTTTTCCAACCTTATGATACTGTGATACTGTAATACTGTGACACTGCTGAGAAACACTCTTTGGGTTTACATGTTGCATCCCTTTTGTTTGGCACTCGTCGTTCGAAGTATTTGGTAATAATAGGACTTGTTCTCTCCAGGACCTTTGCATGAACACCTGAAAAAACTGCCCTTGTTCCAATTTATAGGCTGATCCAGAAGATACAGTAACTTTTGCACTTCTTATTGGAGTTATCCTTTAGACTGAAGTATTGGAGAGATTGGGTGGCGGGGTAGGTAATCATGTCCAGACAGAGGAAAAAGACCACCTCTGTTGTTGGCTTTCATGCCTCAGTGCCCAGCTAGCACTTTAGGCTCAGCTTCGTGACATGCACTGTGAACTGCTGTAAACCGGTGGGTCTGGAGCACTTCTTAATACCTCTTTCTGGGTGACTATTCTTGTCACTTCCAGTCGCACAGTGGCACCATTCATTGTGAAATGTAAATATATGACTAGAAACTGAAAATGTACCTAAAAATCAACGTGTCTCTCCTCCTCTTCTTCAGCTTACCACATATATTTTGTTTTCTGTAAGAAGGAATCCAGGACTTGTGGGCTATAATGTATTTACGTATAGTTGCTGCTCAGACTAGCATTCTCAGGTTTATTTTTTTCTTCTTTCTTTTTTTGTGTGGCTGCTAGATGCCTAAATGATGTCAGATTCACGGACGCAGTATTCATTACAGAGTAAGTAGCTAAGCAGTGTATTGTTTGCACGCATCTGTTGTGAAAGAAGTGAATGAGTCCCTCAAGTAAGAGATGTAATAGCAGCATTTATTTTTGTCTACTCTGCCTTTCATGAATTCTATCCCAACTCTTTCTCTAAAAAAAGTATCTGAGCTCTTATTCCTTCCGTTCTCTATCATACCAAAAATAATACCAAGAAAAACTACTTCTAATTTCTGTATGTCGTAAGATTTCAAGCTTTCTGAAGTTTTCACCCTACTAGCTTTAGAAGATGATAAATTGGGTCTGGTTTTGAAATATTTTGCTTAATATATATCTTTTTTACGAATTGCAAAAATATGTTTTTCACATTTGGAAATGAATTCATTAGTATTATGACTAGAAAAAACTTTCCCAGATGTTTTTGAGAATGTGGGAAAAAGTGAGCCTAAATATATTGCTCTCACTAAATAAGTCAATGAGTTGGATTTTTCTGATTTATTGAAAACTCAGTCACTCATTATCTTGAAATAGAATTAAAGTTGTAAAGGACTTCTGGAAATCAAGCTTTAATTTCTTGTGTAAAATGAGCTATATATTCCTTGACTCTGCTGAGCATTAACTCTCCAGAGATACAATAAATAAAAGACTGGACAGATACATTTGTAAAACTGCCATCATTATCCCTGTAATGATGCTAGGCTGAACACTAGTAGAGGCTCCATAATTTCCCTAACTGGTGAATAAAATGCTTCATAATCCGCATCTTTTGGATTATGTGGTACATACATAGATTGTCCAGAACATTGCAGTTGTTCTCTGGGCCTTCCTGAGAGTTTGCTATACATTTTTTTTCTGCCCTTTTTTTGTGTAATAGCACAATTCCACATTACTGCTCTGTCATCTTTAGGATAGCGGGAGTAATTTCACAACCTGACAGAAGTTTCAAAATACCTGTCCTTATGGGAGAACTTTACTTCTTGCTCTCTTACATTAACACTGGGAACACTGTAATTTTATTGGTTCCTCTGTTTTCTAGTGTTCATTTTTTATGTAGGCTATTCCACGTGAAGTGCAAAGATAAGTCTGGAAACTGAATGAATTTCTCACTGTTCCACCAAATTTCAGCAGCTCATAGCTATTTAGCTTATTTGTAACTGTCTGGTAAACTGTTTTATGTAACATTTAGTACAGGCTTTCACAGTTCCCAAGACAAATATGGCTGTTTATTGAAATGGCCAGCAGAAGCATAGTACAGCTTTAAACATACTCATTTATTTATTGCATTTTTTTAATGAACTGGTTCTCCTTTCAAAATTTTTTTTTGTGTGAAAACCTTGATAGAGTTCCTGAGCAAAACTTTTTGAAGGTCATTTAAGAAAACCTTAAGAACTAATAGGAAATTTTCATTTTTTTTTTCACTTTTAACAAAACGGGCTTTTAGAAAAGGTGAGGTTGTCATCATATACTCAAAAGTAAAATTAACTCTTCGAGTAATTGTCTTATGAAGAGAGAAATTCTTAAGAATCCTCCAAAATCACTTTTCCCTGATATTTTCTTGATAATTATTTCCTATATTGCACTGCAGGATGTTCCATGAAAGATCAGTCGCAGGAAACACGGTGATTATCTGCTGGATTTATGAATCAGTTTAAAATTTAAAGCATGAGTAGGGAACCAGTAAAAAAGTGTGTTAAAAAAGTCATGAAAAAATAGAAAAAGAAAAAGAAAAAGAAAAAGAAAAAGAAAAAGAAAAAGAAAAAGAAAAAGAAAAAGAACAAGAAAAAGAAAAGGAAAAGGAAAAAGAAAAAGGAAAAAGAAAAAGAAAAAGAAAAAGAAAGAAAAAGAAAAAGAAAAAGAAAAAGAAAAAGAAAAAGAAAAAGAAAAAGAAAAAGAAAAAGAAAAAGAAAAAGAAAAAGAAAAAGAAAAAGAAAAAGAAAAAGAAAAGGAAAAGGAAAAAGAAAAAGGAAAAAGAAAAAGAAAAAGAAAAAGAAAGAAAAAGAAAAAGAAAAAGAAAAAGAAAAAGAAAAAGGAAAAGAAAAGAAAAAGAAAAAGAAAAAGAAAAAGAAAAAGAAAAAGAAAAAGAAAAAGAAAAAGAAAAAGAAAAAGAAAAAGAAAAAGAAAAAGAAAAAGAAAAAGAAAAAGAAAAAGAAAAGGAAAAGGAAAAGGAAAAAGAAAAAGAAAAAGAAAAGGAAAAAAGAAAAAGAAAAGGAAAAAGAAAAAGAAAAGGAAAAAGGAAAGGAAAAGGAAAAAGAAAAAAGGAAAGAAAACAGCTTGGTCCATAGATCGAAATCTCGGTAAGAAAAAGAACAGAAATGGCTCCAAGATTATCAAAGAGATACAAGGGGAAATTTCAACATATTGTATTGAAATCTTAGTTATATGTGCTATAGGAAACGACAACAACAAAAAAGAAAATTTAATGCTAGAATACACAAACTGTAAACAAACAAACCAGACCTCTAGCATCACTTTGATTTAGAACAATAAGGTCAAGACTGGAATATTAGTATAAAGCATGATCAGGAAAGATATTGAGAAGAAAACTCCAGAGAGATGAGAGAGGAAGCACGGTGAGATTTACTCAGTGAAATACAATAGGAAAGGAACTGAGAGATGTTGAGAGAAAAGTAGATAGATTATGTTTTTTTTTCAACACCAGATGAATATCAGAAGGTGAGATTGGTAATTACACCAGGTGGGTTTTTTTCTTTCTTGAGACTCTTCCAATTTTCTGAGTACCTGGGCTATTAAACATAAAGGTGCAAATACAGCTACAACCTCAAGAGTACTTTGTACTGAATGTTATTGAAACTGCAGATTAGACGTTCTTTCTCAGTGCCTCTACCACTGCCTGTTATAAGATGAATCTTTCCTGTGAGCCAGTGTGACTATTCTTCTCATGTTCTCATGATGATAATGATTTACTTACCTCAAAGAAAGTGGAGAATGATGTAGACCATAATCTAGCTGCCTGTTCTAAGTATATTATCTGGATATTGTGACATTTAAAAAGGGCATATGGCGAGCGCAGAATGTTTTAAATCAACTGATTCAAATCACTGTCATAGGTACCTGAATTCTATGTTATTTGCACACCCCATTTTTTAGCTGCACCCTGAATTTACCATATAATCTGTTAGCTCAGAAAGAAATTAGTGCAATAGTGATAAAATCTCTGTCTCTAATGGCAGGACTGGTTTTAAATCTTTTTACTCTTTCCATGAAAAGAAAAAAATGACCTGAAAATAAAACCTCTAAGATAGTTTTAGTTGTCATCATAACCTTCTTTTTAGTGCTAAATTTTAAAAATAGTTTTCCTTTTGCTTGACTTGCAGCCAAACATTTCTTTGCTGTATTTGTCTTTTATTTCTTACTGTAGTCAATAAGAATAGTTGAGTCCTGCATTCTTCATATTAGTGCAATTATTTGCAGAAAGATATTGTGTCTTGTCTAGACATGTTTCCTTCACAATAAACTCTCTGGTTCTCTGTCTCTTTTTTTCCCCCTCTCCCTGCCCTGCTTTAGCTCTGTTTGTTTTCCATGACATTTATTCTTGTGCAGCTATGCTCCGGTTTCTGTCTTTGTATCACTTTGTGTGAACTGCTGCAGAGGAGTTCAGGATTACTTAAATCCATCCTAACACCTTGACAGCATGAATATAGTTTTGATTGTTCTGGCAGCTCTCTTGAGATTAGTTTTGTTGCAGAAATAGAGTAATTTCCAAATTTAATATTGCTTCCTTTCGCCCACTAGGGTGGCTTTGTTGGCTTACTGCTCCATAGTTCAGCATGATCTTGTAGTTTCCCTTTCCAAGATGTGCAGTCCAACAGCTCAGTACAACTGGGTGGCTGGTCAAAGCTTAATAGCCTAATTTCTGAGAGTACAGAATTGCAGGGCATCCAGAGATACAAAATTAGCTACTGAGGCCAAAATCTGGAAGTCCATTGTTGTACCCAAAACATTCAATTTCATAGACGTCGCAACTGTTAGAAAATTACAGTGCCTTTTACTATGGGAAGGGAATCTTTAGGATTCAATGCCAAAACACAAAATGGTGGTCGAAACAAAGTGTTTAAAAACTTAATCGTTTGTGGAGAATAGTTTCTTCTGACTTTGGTTGTCATATAATAATCTGATTTGATGAAATATCATCGGTATTGCCTGAGGGAAGAGGAAAGACACTCTACTAATTCTGTAACCCCCTTCATGAACCGTTTTCATTAACCTTCAACATCATCAGCTTTCTATATGGACATATCAAAAAATACAACGTTAATTAATAGAACATTAATATTGAGAAGAAAATAAAATTCACAGTGTACTGGAGAAGAGTGGGAGGTGCTGTCACTTGTGGACTCAGTATGCAATCCTTGACTCTTCTTATTGACCATGAGGGCCGCTAGGAAAGATAATGTCACTGAGTTTTACAGATCAGCACTTCAAAACATCAACATTAATTGTTTGATGTGGGATTTGATGTCTTGATGTACACCTCAAGCAGTGCTGATAATGTATGTTTCTTAAAGATTTATTTAACCCTTTATCTTTCCAGGCTTTAAGCAGATGTGAAGAGAGGAAATTTTTTGAGGTCTCTTTGTCCCATGTGGTGTCAGCCCTTACAGCAGCAGGAATCCAGGAGAAATATGCTTCTCCAGGAGGCAAAAAAAAGGTTGGGCTTCTTAACGGCGAGTGGGCAAAGAGCAAACAATGTTTATTTGGACACGTCAGTAAAATCATGTCAGTAGGAAAAAAGAACAAGATGCTGCAAAAGTCATGATCACCAGCTAGTTCTGCAATCAGCTGGAGTGGGAACCCCCGAGTGAGCAACCATTTCTGTCTATTACCTGAATGTAAGCACAGCATGCAAGTAATTTGTTTTGTACTTACACTTTTAGACTGGAAAACCTATATCCAATAATACCACTGCAGCATTTCTGTTAAATCTTGCAGCCTGAATGCCAGTCAATGAATTGTGTGCCACTAGTTTTTTTTTTTGTTTTAGGTATTTTTTCATTTTAATGATGCAGATTTGTGTGTATTTCCTTGTTATAAGTGCATTAAATCTGAACATACTTTTTTTTATTTTACTGGAATTTTTTTCTGCCTGTGAAAATTTACTCTGAATGCACTAAGACTTTTGCCAAAAACTTACATATGCTTCATTCTGGTAACCAAAATATCTATAATAATTATATTTAATTATTTCCTGCCCAAGAAATTCTAGCATATGCCTTTATATTAACTTGATTTATTATTATTGTTGTTGTTATTATTATTATTATTATTATTATTATTATTAAAATTTGGTTGCCTTTTTGATATATGAATAGAGTAGAAGATGAACCATTAGATCAGCAGGAAAATTCAATATTAATATAAAATATTGCTTACAAATTTTTTTGTCATTCCTTCTTGTGGGTCAGGGTCAGGAGGGACATCCCAATCAGAAGCTGAACTTTAGGCACTGTCAATACAGGTTTAAGATTACTGCCAGTTTAACAAATTATTGTGTTACAAGTCCATATCAGTGAAAGGTTTTTTAAAGTATGCTTTTCTAATGTTCACTTTGCCCTGAGAAGTATATGCAATAGAGATAGTCTGTTCTACCCTTGATAAGTAAAAGTAGCGTAAACTTCAATTTGTGCTGCCTTTAGCACTGGAGCCAGCTAGTTAATCATAGAAGGATCTTTTCTCCTAAAGGCTCATCATGCAAATAGGATGCAAGGCAGACAACGACAGTCCTACTGTATCATGCACGAACAGTGAGCACTTCTATTTGCCAATGGCAGTGCTGTCTACCCCCTACCAGCAGGCTGAATTTAAAGGAAAACACGGTATGAGATTACCAATTAATTATAGTTTCTATATTGTACTTAATTAAATTAATAATTTGACCAAGATCAACTTTCTGGAGGACTGCTGGAGCCATTAAAAACCAGCCCTATTTGCAGCCTTACAGTTTTGTTTCTTCCATTTGTTTTATCAAAGAACTCTAGTAATGAATGAAGCCTTAATCCGTCACTGATTCTGCACAGGGGTACCTTTTGATCCAAATGCTCACCATACACAGCTCACATGTATGTTAGATGTTATTCTTGAAGTGTAAGAAAGAGAAGGATGAGAAGAGGGCTTCTGCAATTTGACGGGTAGATGGTGGCTTTTCTTTCCTATACCATTAGGGCTTAATCTCTACTTTCAAAATTTGAAAAAGAGTGGAGCTGAGCGCTGAAGCCCATTGCAAAACAATTATCCTTGATGCACCTATTTCCTACAGTTCCTTTCAAGGGAATGACATCGTACAGAACTATGAATCAAGTATCACTTACCTTGAAGCCAGACATTCGTCTATTTAGATGAGCTAAAAAACAACATTTGAGAAAACTGGCCTAGCTGGAAATGGCAATAAAGCTAAACTCTGTTTTCAAAGCACTCGAAACTAACTGCAGTTAAGCAAACTGATGAACTGATGACCCATCACTGAAATGTCAGTAATCAGCAACCTGGAAAAGTCATGCTATTTGATGAAGTTCACTCTGAAAGTGTGCGAAAGGCTGGAAGGGTCTTATTCTCGCTGATATGTGTACGCAGGCAAGCATTCCTGAACCTCAGGGATTTTAGGCAATTTTTTTTGTACCTTGATAAGCAACTACAATTTGAGTGCTGAAATCTATTAAAACACAATTGTCCTGGCTGTTCTGGCTCCTTTGCTGTTCTTCTGCTAGGGAGCCAAGGTGCCTACATGAAGCATTCTATTACTCATTAGGATGCCTCTCCTCTTGAATAGGTTTATTTAAACAAAAATAACTCTAAATAGTCATGATATTCTCAGTCCAGCATCATATAAATATTAAAGTGAGAGAATTTAAATTACCTATATATATGTATATCCCCAAAGACTCTAATTGAAAGAGATATCAGTCATTACTTACTTCAAATTTATTCTTGGCATTGTAACTACCTATTTATACACAGAATCCTTCCAAACAAAAAGTATTCACACAATGAATAACGGAAGTTTTGAGAAAGATATGTACCTGCCAAAGAGTTACCCAGAGATCCATAACGATAGAAGGGAGAAAGCCCGACTCAAAAAATAAGAGTTTTAGTGTGGTTTGTTGTTTATGACAAGCATTGAGTAGAATAACTGAAATATATGAAGTCTATACTCTAATACTATGGCTTTTTTCCTTCCAATGCTCTGCTGATATTCCTGTTATATTATTATAAGGTGCATTCATGTAAAAATATTTAAGATTTTAAGCCCTAAATGAGGACAAATTGCACCTCCGGATTAAAAACATACCACTTGTAAATATTAATATGATGTTTAAAAGTTATGAAGATGAGCTTATCATTAGAAATTAACCAGATCCTTGTAATAAGAATAAAATATTGACTTTCTGCAGAATCTTTTCTCTATAGATCACAGATGCAGCCATCAAATGTCTGGATCTTGTCATTGTTAGTCTTGTATGTATTTATGATTTCAGTGGAATTTCAATATGCTCAGTTGAACTTCCTATCTGAATGTATAGGTCACAGAATAATCCAGCTTAACTATGGCTTCCAAACCCCTTTTTTAGGTAACTGTGTAGTTGCACAGTTTGGAGAGATCCAAAAGTTACTATTTATCAACTTAAACACACCTACAGTTTACAAAATGTAGCATGGTTGGAAATAAAATATAGGGATTTTTTCTAGATTTTTTCAAATATTGATGAAGACATTCAACTAGACTTTATAAACGACTTTAAAAAATGTCAGTGAATCAAATGCTTTTTTATGTGTTTGAGGAAGGATGAGGAGAGTCAAGCAGGCATATACTTGCAGAATTTCTGCAATGATGAAAGAAAGAGTCGCATGAAAGGACAGAGCTGATAAGAATGCAGTCAAAATATCTTCTTAACTATGTAATAAACCAGCAAGTTCTCTGTGTCGGATTTGTTCTCCTTTTTTCTTCTCTGTGTATTAGGTCCTGCAGAAGGGCAATATCTGGTTAAGGATAGCAGGTCACCTTGATTAATCTTCACTTTATTATCAAGTTTGATAGTAGATTTGACTAGCATTGTCTGGTGCATAGATTAAGTTAGGAACATATTTTAAATGGTAATGATTATGAAGAGATCCCAGGAATCTTTTTCTTTAAGTAAAGAAAATACTGAAATGATAAATTCAACTTTTTTTTTTAAAAGAAATGAAACTTGAGTTCTTTTGAAATACCTGCTCTATGATTACACAGGAACCTGGTTCTTTAGTGTGGAACTAGAATATAGAACTAGAATAATTAAAAATATTAAGGGAAAATATGTCTTAAAGAACATGCAAGAACATTAGGGTATGAGCAGCAAGGAGGAAGATTTTATGTTATCCAGTTGTAAATACAGAAGAGTGAATAATGCCACAGTTTAGAATGGTATTGCTTACAGCCTTACATGACCATTTTCTCTAAATAATGGATTCTAATAACTAGGAGTTACCAAAAGATTATGGCTGTATCTGTATTTTCCAAAAAAACCCCACAAACCTTCAGAGTTACATAAAACATCTTTTGGGATATAACGTGCCAAGGATTTTGTGAAAGCCTATTGTAGCTTCCCATGACTGCAGGCATAAGTGGGGACCTCCTTCAACTGTGCATAAGAGCACAACAAATGAAACAGTTGTGCTGGCACCAACTTCAGAACTGGGTATGCAGAATTAATTCCTCTGGCATTCTCTGTGTATGCGCATGTATGTGTTCACCTTATTTTGTTATCATAAAAAGGGAAACACACATCTATTGTGGTTTGATCTTGTAGCCTGTTCCTTATTACTTATTCTGTTGGTCACATTTTGTCTAATACTCCACCTTCGAGCTTTTATTACATCTTGAATGTCAAACCACTCTTTTTGAGCTCAGGGGAACATACAAAGGTAATGTAATACCTTTACTGATTTAGTTTCTGCCTAAATACTGGGTTTCTTTAGAATAGCTTGCAGAAATTTGGAATAAGCTCTCCCTCCTTTTAATGCATATGAAGACAAATGATGCCACAACTCTTTTATATTACTGGAAGTGAGTGCGACTGTATTTTCCAAGGGTCATTTGTGTGTCTGTAGTAGAGAAGTGTGTGAACTGCATGGGAAAACTTTCATACTTGGAACGTTTTAAAAAAGATTCTACTTGCCAGCGAAAACAGTGTTTTTTCAGGTTACAAAATGCTTTGTCGTTAAAACTGTTTCTGTGAAAACAGACATATAGCACAAGGAACCGGTATAAGGATAAGAGATAATTGGTTCTATAATAGAATCACTTTTCGTAGATGGAAAAAATAATATTTTTAAGTGGAAAATGAGCATTATCTTGACCAAGACCACATAAGATGTCTGTAACAGTGTGAAACAAACTTGTTCCAAAGGTGCACGTAATATTTGCTCTGCTAAAAAAAAAAAAAAAAAAAAAGATTAAAACAACTTTCAACTATACAGTAATAGAAGAAGTTTTCTTTCTGCTTTACAGGCTGGTACATGCATTCCTGAACCAAGAAATACAGCTGTGATTCACATCTTGTTCTCACAAGTCTTTATCACTGTTGAAGAACAAGAGTTTCTCTTGCCTTTCTGACCAGAAAAAAATTAATTGCCAGCACAAAAACACCTATGCTACTTCACTTTTTCTAATTGAGTCTCTTTATGCTGAAAGCTCATTAGCACATGACTCCTGGAAATACATCTTTCTAGTGTAAATAGCATACAATAATCCTCTTGGTTTCTACAGAAAGCATTTACTCTTTCATAACATAATGTATGCATTTTAATCCTCATAGGACTACTGAGAATATAAGTTTTTAGAAATTATTTCTATTTCTTGATTCATGTATATTCTTGCCTTGGCTGTATGTTTGTGTATAAATACACAGATATGTACTTATCTTAACATCTATAAAGCATAGCTACAGCATGTATAAGCACAGAAGTCCTGTTGCATTGACAGATATTTTTTAAAAAATAATTGTAAACATATAAATAAATATTAATAACTTCATAATCACAGCCTTTTCTGAAGGTAGCGTAGCTGTAGTAGCTGAAGGGGCTAGAAAGAACTCATTCTGTTGGCTTTGGATACTTGAAACACTTTACATCTAGCCAATTTCACACTTTCTCTTGCATAGTTGGTTTTGATGAAATGTGCCCTGGTTAAACCTCCTAAATTCTATCTTGCCAGGAGTTCTCAATTTTAGCATTTTTAAATGCTCAGTTTATGCAATTTCTGTGTTTTCAAGATTCCGGATATTTAGGTTTCCGAAAGTCCCAGCTCCTGAATTCTTTTCCTCGTATTCAAGCCTCCTTAAAATAAAATTATATATTAACCTTTCTACTTATTGCAGAAAGCTTGAAAATATGAACATGAAAATATTAACCTGGCAAGTAAAAGAAACACTGATCTTTGCTAAAAGGTGTGTTCATTTTCAGGGTCCAAGTCACAATTATCATATGCAATGATTTTCTTGGTATTGCTATGCAGGTAAGATAATAGCACTTGATTTTTGTGGAAGCAAGCTCAGGCTTTTTTTCTTATGTGATAGATAATGCTTTTAGGGATGTTTTTCATGTTCCTATGTCAGGTGTATCAGTAGAAGTATTTTAAGAAGTATTTAGATAGAACAAATTATCCATCTACATCTAAAGTAAAATCAGTACTGTAGGAAAAGCTCACAGTTTGATATTTCTGATGAACAAATAGAAGTGGTCATTAAAATGAAGTTTGTGTGACATTTTAGTAACAGTTACCCAGTGTTTCTTCATGAAAGGACTAATGGTTTCTGTTATGAGGAAAAGTAGCAAAAATGTATACAAAACGCAGGTTAGGTTTTTAGGTTACATAGATTAACATGGTGATTTACATCACAAAAAAAATTTGTAAATATCTTGGTACTCATGTGTATTGAGAGAACAGCCCCTCTACACATGTACTGTGCCTTGTGAGCATTAAAACATTAATTATTAATTCACTACAAAAATTAATTAAGAAATTTGACATTTAAAACAATCCCCAGTTGTCGTTGCCTCTTCCAATGCATGTGTATTAAAAACAAACAAATTATTAGCTTGTTAGATAAATTAATGGAAATATTTAAAATTTCTTCTAAAGGTCCTTCTAGTTGCTTTCAAGAATTTCCATGTGTAATTGAATACAGTCTAAATAATTCATGAGAAAACCCCTCAAATATTCCAAAGATACTTCCAATTCCCACCCTGATACAAGCAATGTAAATGAAAAAAACTGCAAATTAAAGTTTTTAGTTTATAAAGGTGAGTTACTCCAAATTTTTAAAGCTCTCTTTTTAAAACTTTTATCCATTTCTTAAAGTTAGATAAATGATGGATAATTGTTAAAGAGCTTGCTTGGCTCTGTTGGCTGCACAAGAAAGGTGAGCTTTTATCTTATGAGTGCAGTTTTATCATACAGTTAAAATTATGTAAGGTAGACTGAAATAAAGAATTAATCTTTTTCCTAGAGAAAGTAAGTGATAAGAAGAACGAGATAATCTTTTAATAGCTTCCAGATATTAAGATGCAGATTTCAAAGCAATTGACGTGAGTAATTGAGGTCAGATTTTTAGAAGATCTTGGGCCTCATTTAAGAAAAATTGACCTCAATTAAATTTTTAACTTAAGGAAAAATTAGCCAGATTTTCAAACACCCAAATATGGTAAAACTAGTGGGAGTTGCATTGAGCTGAATCCTAGAGTACCTTAGCCATGTCATGTAGATGCTGAAATAGCAAGCGTGATATGCAAAACCATTTCTGAAATATAACATGAAAATTTTATTTTCCAGCCAACTTCATTTCAGAAATATTCACATGCTGCCACGTCTGAACAAAGGATGTGGAGTTCCAGTTTATCTAACAGGGAATAGAATCTGCATGCGAACTTTTGGCAATGAGAGAACGGATGGTATCTGTGGGAGTGCCCATGCCATGTGTATGTGATCACCACACATCTAAATAAAAAACGATGAGAAGAGGTAGGTGCCTGTGAAGACCTGCAGGAGCAAATCCTGTTTGCAAACTTCAGTGACCAAAAGGAAGCAGATGTCATCTCCTCCCTGAGACCTTTGTGGCACCTTATTTCTATCAACAGTTTATGAAATGATCTTATAGATATCTAAAATTTAGTCATAGTTACTTGCTTGATTCGAGCTTCAACTCTTTGTATTTGAGAAAGGAAAGTTATTGTACCTTTAACCTTCTCTAAAGAGAAAAAAAAAGAAGAAAAGAAAAAAAAAAAGAAAAGAAAAAACCCCAGAAAATGTATGAATGAAGTACCTGTTCAAAAATGAATAGCAAGTCATGTTGCCATTCATACGTGTATATACAGCTATAAAAGCCAAGTCATAATTATTTGGGTCACATTGCTGTGGACATTTATGTACATATTTATGTCTGTCACAGTGGATGTCTTGTGTTAATTTTATTAATTGACTGTGGGTACGTGTTGGTAAGCTTGTGTTCCTTGTATAGAAAGGAACTGAACGAGGAAATGGCAGATAGGATTGGGTTTTTTCCAGTACAAGCCTAATAGGTCTGCCAAAGACAAGTGACTCTGGAACCTGGCAGTGTACAAAAATATGACAAAAAGATGGGTAACATAAAAAGTGGCATTATATGAACTAAAATTGAATTCTGACTTTTAAGAATCCTTTCTCAGACATGAAGATGGAAGTAAAATCCTTATCATAACAGATTGAGTTTCGTCTTCTGGTTAAGTTAGTGTCAAAGAAGCCCAATACATTTTATGATGCTCTAATTAGCACTCTCACAAGCTGTTAACATTTTTACTTGCAGTCAAGTGTCATTCAGAGAAGTGTGAAGTTCTGCCTTTGAAAATATTAAGGAAAGCTCTTCTCCTAAAATGGAGAAGTCCACCTTAAAATCTTGTAAATACATCAATGGAAACTGGAATTGATTCTTAGCAAGACACACTGGATGTCTAATGTTGAGTGCATTCAATGATTAATTCTCCCTAAAACTGTAACTTTCCGGTATACTTACTCTATACAAATTGTTAGTTTATTTGCATTAATGTTTGCAGTTATTGAAATTATAACATCAATCGCATGCTCTTCAGTTGCAATCACATTCAATTATAAATTAATGTAGCTTAGTTTCTTATGGGTTCGTGTCTCTTAGTCGGCTGACCTTTAAATCTAATGATGTTAATTTTTCTGCTATCTGTGCTTGTATATAAAAGAGTTCCCCACTGAGAATTTTGGAAGTAAGACAAGATGACATATTTGATTTTCAGTGCTGTATTTTACAAACAGGATCAAGAATTATTGGGAGAAAACTTACAAATTTTCAATCCTGATTCTTCTTTTACCCTGTTTACTGTTTTTATGGGATACTCTGTGGAAGTTTTAGTCTTGATTGAAATTAGACAGCAGGTTCAGAAGTTGCCAGAGGTTTGTACAGACGTACACAAAGACCGTGTGATTACGTAGACTGTTTTGATCAGAAACAAATGAAAAAAATAGACAAAATTTTCTGTGCAGTATTGTTCAAGCTGATGTGAGAATAACTAGGAATAAGATGATATGTCCTCCTAGAGAGATTGCTGAAAGAGGACATACACACAAAGATTTTTCAGATTTGATCAGACAAAGAAAACTTTAGGAGGTCAGATGCAGGAAGTTTTCTTCCTCCAGCCTGAGGAGGCTACTAAAGTTCACTTCCACAACTGCATCGTAGGGTTCCTGGCTTATCTAAGCCCCTGGCAGCAGGGATCTTTTAAATCACTCTTGCTCAATGTTGTTTAGAGGCAGGGGAGATAAGTAAGCAGACAGTATCTCCTTCTATCAGCTTCTGACATCTTTTTTCTCCACACTGTAGCCAGTCAGTTGGCACCCTCATTTGGGCTGCTAGCAACTAAGATCTAAAGCACCTAAACTGGCCAATAATTAAGTTGAATATTTTAAGTTAAATCACTGCCTAGACTTTGCTGGGACTGGAGGCTTAAACACACGTATTGGCATCTACATATGGAAAACCATATAAATATGTTATAATGGATGCCACTATGAGGATTGATTTGGTTTCCTAAACTCCAGTCATAAGGTAGAACACAGCAAAAAATGTCTAATAATATTTGAGTTTACCTAGACTATCTGAGAGATCTCCATTAAGTTGGTAGATCTGATGCAGGACCTGTAGAGGACTTTTTCCCGTCAGAAAGGCAGCTGGAACCTAGGAATGATTCTTCATAACACATGATATGTCACTTCTATTTAAGTAAAAAATGTCCCACTCCAGGTCCTGTGAGTGGCTGCCACTGTGCAAGTGCAGAAATAAATCTATATCCCTTTTGGTTCTTATCTCTGACTCCAGTGTTACCTCAGAGCTTTGGCCGCACCACTTCTGAATGTTATCTTGCACAGAGAGCAGGCTGTGACTTTTGAAGGTGACAAAGTGTGTTGTGGGCATCCATTAGCCCCAGTTGAAAGTACTGGAGACTTCCTTGTGAAATATCCTGCCCTTCCCCTACAAAGACTCGTTTGAACAAAGAACATAAGCTTGCTTTTTTCTTCTGCATAAGTCTTCACAAGGGTCTTAATTAGGTACCAGGCAAGTAGTTAGTTTTGTACAATGAGATTTTTTTCAGTCTCTTTTTCTACAGATATTTAATTTTGCATAAGCAAGTAAAGATGAGCTATAGACTTGAACTGAACTCTTCTGCTTCCCAGCAGATTAGTCTTCCTCCTGTTTTAGATATCAAAGTCCAGATGAGAGCCTAACTCAGATCCATCTTTCCAAATCGATATATCTACAGTGCAGGCATTTACATAAGAATAAATTATTCAAGGAGATCTTTATAGTCAATGATAAATAAATGACTGTGTGACAGTGTGAATAATTTTAAAATTTTTAAAACAAATCTGTCATATCAGCCTGATGAAGTGCCTTCCTCTTTCATTTACTCAACTATTTCAGTTGCAGTCATCTAAAGTACGTGAGATACGCTTCACTGCATGGAAATCCTAGGAGAAAGGCAGATCTTCCTGTCAATTTTATGAAGGTGAGGGCTTAATCCTCTAGCCTGCCTTCTCAGCTGTTTCCTGAGGAAGAAGAGTTGATTTAAGCAACTTAAAGTACCTAAAATTAAGTATGTAACATATAACCCATAATTTCTTTTGTAAAAAAACCCCTTCAAATAAGATCACTTTTTTCCCCTTTAGGTATATCTTTTAGGGGATCAATTATTGAAGACTCTAGATTATATTTTCTCTGTATTTCATTCCTAAAGACAATTTATAGTGTTATGGTCACAGTACAAATGGAACAAATTATCTTGTGTAGCTCTGCGACTGTATGTAGTGGTGACAGCTCCCCAACTTTTCAAGTCTGATTGACAGTACATTGGCATAAAAAATGTCAAAGTTCAAATTCCAAAAAATGGTCACTGCAACTGAAACTTCCAGCGGTAAAATAATGAGAGAAATTTCTGCAAAAGTCCAGTGGGCTTCAGGAAAACTGTTATTATTTTGAAATTTAGGATGAGGTAATCAAGATGCAACTGTTATCCTGAGCACATTTTTAGGGTGTGTGTGGGTTTACCTCACAGTTTCTTATATTTTGCACTTAAGTTGCAGTTTTAAGCAGAGAGGTTAAAATATCCTTAAAGCATGGTCTTTCTGATTCAGATGTGATCACATTTGCAGGCAGTAGGGGAAGCTAACACAGCTGCTGCTCCTTTTAAACCCATCCTGGACAAAATGGGTTTGGATTTGTTTCTTGTTTCCAAAGTTTCAATGTTTATAAGAATTTACACCTTACTATTGCTATTTTAATGTAATGATCTTTAGCTTCTGAGGATGCAATATTTGATATGATAAACCTCAGGTACTATAGAGTGCTAGCTTTAATTAAATAGGGATCTAACTAGGAGTCTGAATTAAATCAGTTTGACATTGATTTTAGCCAGTCACATGGGTTTTTATGAGTTATTTTCCACACTTCTAAAAAAACAGTGAGAGATGAAAAGTCAGTAGGACTTTAAATAGATGCTTTTCATCTGTTAAATAGTCAGAGAGATTTGTTAATTAGCAGTTACAGTAGGAGTGTAGAATTATCTAACTGTAATTAAACAAAAATAGTGGAAGAACTAACAACTATGCACAACGAACAAGGAGGGAGAAACAGCAATACAAGGATAGCAGAAGAAAAACGAGCTGACATCTTTGAGTGCCTCCTCCATGTGGACCGCAGACAGGGCAATGAATCAACACACCATTCATCTTGGTGGCAGAAGACCTCCCAAGATGAGTAATAGAACAAAGCAAGCAATACTGACAGAGGTGACAAAAATGGAATGCATAGCTCTTCGACTGAAGTGACTTGGCCAAACATTTTCTGAGACACAAGGGGCACACAGGCACAGAAATAAACTGTAAATGTCAGCTGCACCCCAGTTATTTTGTTAATATGCTAATAAAGAAGATATACTCTTGCATGCACATATTTTAGTCTCTTCCATATTTTCTACTATAGACTGGGAGTCAGTGCATCCTCCAGTCAACACCCCAGGCCTCTGCTTATCAGTGGCAGGGAGGAAAAACCTATTTAATTTACTTAATGTAATAGCAGCAGTAGAAGGTAGCACTTACTGATATAGAATGAAGACAAGAAAACAGGATTAATTTTGAGATCTGATATCTTTCATCTCCCCAGGCCTGACTCGAATTCTAAGAGCCATGACAGGTAATGAGATACCAGAACTTAAAACTACATTATCCTGATTTATCAAATACTTTCCTCTCAGCACTTAGCTCTGCTTAAGGACCCCTGAAGCCAGAGATTATTCCTGTATACACCAACGAAAAGCTTAGGATCACAGCTTTGCAGTGCTACGTATCGGTTCCTAACTCAGGCAGTATTAGACTTAAAACTTTCACTAGTTCCTCACATTTATAGCAGATTGGTAGTTTCTTTTCTTGCTCCTTCACTATAAATATAAAACACACTTCTGAATCCTCCCATAAGAAATAGATTTGAGTGTAAGGTTATACCATGAGCCATGAGAAAGGGGCAGATAAGAAGTGGAGTACAAAGCTACTCATCTGCTAGATAACCTCACACCTCTCATTAATACCACTGTTTCTCTGTTTCAGATTGTTTCTGAATTTCTGAAAGAACCCATTTCTCCAAACCCCCAGTGAAAAAATCATATTGAGATTGTTCTTGCTGTATCCTACAGGCGCCTGGATGTATACAGTGAAAACACTTCCCCAAATGCAGACAGATCATGCCTGAGGCTCAATAAGAACATATGTTTTATAAATTCATGTTAGCAGTGACTTCACTATGGTAAAGCCTGAAAAAGGCTTTTTTTCACTACCAGAGACATGACAACTGCATACATCAAATTATTTAGAAACCTGGAGGAAGAAATACAGATTTACCGTTGTCATCAATTGATGCAAATACATTAAAGTAAAAGGAAGATTGGCTTCTTGATGTATGAAATAGATTTGATTTCAAGTATTTAATACCTCGATCACTGCAATGACTGGATTTGGCTCTACCAAAAATAAATAAAAGTCTGCTGAAGAAGACATTAGGTATGTACACTCCCCCACTTCCTAATGGAAATTTGGGGACATTGCAAAGAACTGTTACCTACTTAAGAAAACTGTGATAGACATACAGTGTTCTCACAACATTTTGTAGTATGATAAAAGTTGATAGGAAATGCACAGCATACTGAATCACCTGTAAAGAAACATTAATAAGATTATTGTTTTCATTTCACTTTTCAGTGTAGGTGTTAACATCTTTGAATGAATGGTGTCTGATCCCCATTTATATGAATTAGTTCTATGAGTTAAATGAAGAATTAAATTAACTTCTCTAAGTTATTTAATATCTTACAACATCAATACAAGAACTTGGAAAGAAAAAAATGAAGATATTGGACGACTGGAAAAGTCATATACCTTATTATTTGTGATTTCTAAGGAAAGAGCCTAAAAGCATTGTGTTATAAAGTTCTACATGTTTATTGACATATTTCTTCTGCTCAAGTTTTTCTTGCCATCACTGGATTGTACCTGTGTGTGCAGTTACGTTTGTTCGTACAGCTGGCAGCTGGCATGCAATAAGAAACTCTTCTCATCATAACAAAAGAATGGGAAGTCTGATTTTGTGAATTATTGTGTATTGTAACTTCCTGCCTTTCCTTTGCAACAGGATTGTGAGGTTGCTTCTGTACATAATATTAATAACAAAGATGAAGAATCCGTGTTTGGTCTTTGAGGGCTTCCTGAACCCATTTATAAGGATATATTTTCTTTGTGGTGAATCTACAGTTTGCTAGGCCAAACTGAAGCTAGAATATGTTGCATAGCTTCATTACTATCATGCAGTTTTACAGACTGAGATTCCTTTAATTTGTAGGAGAGCAGAAATATCTCGGGTCTTTTGTTCTTACCTCTCTTTAAATAAAAGTTCTGTTTGAACCACTGCACTTCGCCTTTTGACTATACAGAAAACCACATTAGGAATAGGCCAAGTAGAATCAGACCAGGGGAGACACTATTTCTTCCAAAAGTAACCAAATTACTTCTCTGAAAATGGTCATGCATTTAAAAATGTGCTTTATCAACTGTCCTTTACCATGAGATGTAATCTATCCCTCCCACGAGGTAGCAAGAGGCAACAGTAATTGAATCAATCAGGAGAAGATATGCATTTATCAGTAAACGAGAAACCGCCATAGGCAACAAAATGAAGGGATAAGCAGCATAATCCAAAAAGGGAACTGGAAGTATTCAGAAGATTTAGAACTAGAAAGGTTAAGCAAAAAGGGGGTTTGGTAACAGATGGGTCTTTCTGGGAATGGAGCCCTGTGAGACACGCGCCAGGCTGAGTGTGTGGAAAGAAAGGAGAAACTTCGGCTTGCAGAGCACACACAGGGCTTTGCAGCAGTTCATAAGCTCGCTGGCTGTGACATTTGCTTATTGGAGTTCTGATTGTCTCCTTACTGTTAGCTTATTTTCAAATAACTATCTGCTGTGTTTACTGCCTCTGTGTCTCCTTGACCAGCCTTTTTTTCAGAAGGGTAGGTGGCAAGATCCAGTAGTCACCAACTAATCACCTTAGGGAGTGGGGTGAGATGGAGTTTTAAATGGAATATGAAGAAGGAGATACTTTTAGAGTCTACTGATGTATGATGTTGCTTTGCATCATAAAGTATCTAGGTTTTTTGCATTCACTCTTAGCCACTTGCCACATGGTCATTAAGCCAGGTGTAATCCAAATCTTACTGTCATATGATGGTGGTGAATACCTACTTAAGACCATAGGGCTGAACAAGGAAAACAGGAGTCCTTTGTTGAATGGGGTAGGTATTTTGTTGACAGCAGAGACAGATAAGGCCTTCTTACCCTTAGTCTTCACTGCTTCAGTCTCCCGGGCCTCTATGCTTAAAGGACTGGTTTAGGAGGATTGGGAGTCAAGGATTGTGCAAAAGGAATTGACCCATTTGGGTCCTTGGAACTCGATGGGATGCACCTGCGACTACTGAGAGAACTGGCAGTGCTCTTGCAAGGACACCATCTACCGTCTTTTAAGTATTGCAAAGACTGGGGTAGGACCCTAGTGGCTGGAGAAATGGAAATGCTGTAGCCATCTTCACAAAAGGCCAGAACGCTTCAGAATATTGCAGGATTGGAAGTGTCAGTTTAGTCCCTCAGAAAATTATAGAGGAAATACTGTTGGAAGTAATTTGGGGCATATGGTGGAGGAGAAGGTGACTGAGAACAGGCAGCATGGATTTACCAAGGGTAAATCATGCTTAACAACCTGACTGCTGTGGACAAGGGGAAAGCAAAATGGACAAAAATAAACCAGATCACTACATGGGAGAACTATTCATAGTTTAAAGTTCTGATTGTATACAACTTCGTTCTCATGGTTCTAGAAGTGTCATTAAATCCCACTGACTTGAGTAACTTTATAACTAAGCTACCATTAAAGCTGTCTATAAGTTTTCTCCTGTGCAGTTTCAGCAAAGGAGATTAAACTCTGTGTTGCACTGTATTGGTTCTGCGATGGGTACCATGGCAATGCAAATTCACTTAAGCCTCTCTCCATAAACCCTATACTCCATAGGAACCATGAAATATCAATGTGACATTTATTAGGAAAAAAAAAGTGTTTTAAAAGAATCTGAGCTGGCAGATGTGTAACTCCTTATCTTGTTGTGTTGTAAAACACTCACTTTTAATACTTTATTATTCCCAAGGCTCACAGATTATAAGTGGAATTTTATACAGCCATGCTGATACGAGTCACAAACATGACTCTCATTAATATTTTTTCTACAGTTAATTATGTACTGAAATAGTATGAAATTGTAAAATCTTGAGACAAGGTCAATCTAATTTCATAGTAATGTAGAAAATATTCATTTGTCATGTAGAATTCTAGGTTTAGGATCTCAAAGTTTGATCATTTAGCTAATTATGCCATTAATTTACATGCAACAGTTTCTCGTCAAGGCCTGTCTGATTTTTTCCACTGATGCTTCATGTATTACATTTAATCCTACTGAAGCTCTGTTTAAAATCAGTATCAAATTCTGGTAACATTTGACAGGGCAAAAGATACACCTCCTAGCACTTGTTGAACCAGGTTCCATACTGTGAGCTTTCCTTAAATATTTTGATTCCCTTGCATGCCCACAGATACTACAATAAGTTATTTATAGTGTTTAGTACTCCTGAAAGCACTCAGCTGTGATCTTTTTGCATGCCTAGTCAGGAGATTTGAGAATTCCTTTATTCTTGTTGTGTTCAAAAAAAGATTTTTGAGATAAGATATTAATAACATCTTTAATCATTATACAGTATTAAAATATGAGATTTAGTTTGGAATATCATGTTCAAGCACTAGTGGACATTTTCACTGTAACAGCTACCAGTGCACATTTTTTAGATTTTCCATTAAGTATGGGTGATGCAGGGAAAAGGGAAAGAAAATAGGTGAAGTGCTTGTAATTAAAAGAAGAGAACAAAGATTTTCTTTTTGTTTGTTTGTTTGTTTGGGAGGGGGGTTGTTAACCGTATCCATTATTCACTTTCCATTTAGCAGGAAAAATTGCCTCTTTTATCTGGTAGCTTTAGTTCCCCTCCTTTTCTTGAGATGAAGACAAAGTCAGGTTAGACGATCTTGATCTATTGTTGAACTTCCCATTAAAAGAAGCAGGATAATCTTTAATAAAATGCTAGGAAGAACAGTGTCAGAAAATGGAAATGGTTTTCTTTCATTTGAATCTTACTGATGGATATTACTGACGCAGCATAAGGTCTTAGCAGCCAGTCTGAGAACCGAAAAACTTCTTCCAATGTCAATCTATTTAACTCATTGCTTTTTGTTTACTCTTCTAGTCATACTTTGCAGCAGTAATAGAAGAAATAAAATTGATTTGGCTGTCTGAGCCAGGCTATTAAGCAGGAATCAGGAAAAAAAAAAAAAAAAAGGAAAGGAAAAGAAAAGAATAAGCTGGGAGGAAAATGATGCATCAGGGAAGGGAAAACAGCAGAGCACTGAGCGTCATATCTTAAATGAAACTTAGGGTTTAGCCAAAGCTATTTTCCACCCTCTAAAAAGCACATTCTATAATAAGAACTAGAAGGGCGAGTGGAGAGCTAATTCTTTTTTGAGAAGTCTTTTAATGATTAAACATTTAGTTTAGTTGCTATTTGGAGAACAAACCTCAGTAGCAAAAATTCACTAGCAAAAGCGGAGTTTAAACCTTATTACAGGGCAGTTCACACACCTGCTGCCTCAGTCCCATGGGTGGTTGTACTGCCCCCTCCTGAAGCAACCCAAATATCAGGACTGGAGGCAGAGAGGTCTGTGAGCTCACACTTTTGAGAAGCTGTGAGGGAATTTGAGGCTCCTGGTTCCTTCCCAGCCAACCAGGCAGGCAGCCAAACAGAGATAAACTTAACAGCACCACTCTTCCATCAATCTCTTGAACCAACTGCCTGAACAGAGAAGTGAATGAGATGAAGAAATCTGTATAAGCTGCGATGCATATGGTTTATGTGAATGCTGTTGGAACATGATCACAATTAAACTATCTCTGTTTTTGATTTTGAAGGTAACAAAGAAGTAGGAGTATATATTTAATTGCTGATTTCAATAGGGATGATGAACCTGCATAATATCAGAATAGAGCATTAAACCAGGAGCTTGAGATACTGCAGCACAAAAGCAACAGTGTCCCAGATCTCAAGTTCCTAACTTACTGCCTTTTTCATCACATATCCAGCTACAAAACATATTTACTGGTTATTAATTATATTTCAATGTCCAGTAGGAGTAGAAACAGATAATGTTCCGAAATTCTAATTGTTTGGACATAGAGGAATGATTACTGAAATAAAAGACATTGAAATTACACTGACATTCCTAAAAATGTTCTCCGTGTAACTAGTTGTTTAGCAATTGTCACAAGCATTATCATGCTGCACATGGACAGTGGAAAACTGTGCCATGATACTTCTGAAGGAAAAAAACACTTTTTCAGTGAGAATGACTCAGCAGGACCTGTGTGTGAAAACCAGTTGACAGAATTGTTCCTAAAAAGGCCAAAGAGGAAGGATGATCCTGATTGCTCAGCGCTCCAGAATTTTGATTCTGCATACTGGTAGCAGGATCTGCTTCAAGTGACCAGATTCATGCCCCTATCTTTAAATGGTTTATCTTTAAAAGTTTATTGTTGCACTTAGTGCATATAAATTAGAAGTGTATATATCCTTAGTTCCTACTATAGTTAAGAGAGAAATACCCGGTACCCAAAATGGTAATTCAGATCTTTGGTAAGATAACACCCTCTGGAGACAATTTTATTGCAGTTTCTGCAGAAGAAACTTGGAACAATAGTGCTCCTGACTTAGGTGGCTTGATTAAAAGATTAATCTTAGCTAGGATGAGCATGTATCTGAGAATACAGGTTTGTCACCTTTGTATGAGTCTGAGCTGACCGAAACAAAAATAAATATTCTCCTCCATTGTCCTTTCCCACCATATCCCTGTATACGAAGTTACTCCATATGCATTAACCTGCTTTTGGGGCACGAAGCTAGTATTGCCTCATATATTTCAATCCTAATGAGTGGGGTTAGCCAAAGTAACCCTCATTAAGTGTTTTTCAGGTCTGTTTGATCCAGGTATCAAAGACTGATGAAGATATATCTGAGAAAGAGTAAGTATCTGGAGCAGCAGTCAACTCATGAGAAGTTCGACACCTGTGGTATCAGACCACTGCAGCCAGCTCAGCTGTATCTGAAACTGCTACCAACTTAGTTCACTTTTAAAGATCTATAGAGATCCTTCTTTTTCTATTTGGAGGTCAGTGTGATTTTTTTTTTTTACTAATCACCAATGTTTCTGAAAATGTTTAGTGTTAAATTTTTATGTCATTCTCAAAATTTGAGATTTTGAATAATGGGGAGCTGAAGCAGAAATGAATCTCTATCTTGACTTTTTAATGGAGCTAAGTTTGTGGAGTAATAAATGGAAACCAGTTCTATGCTTGATCAGACAGAAATCAGCATTTTTTAAATAGGCTTCTGTTCTGCACCAGGGAACTAGGTGAGGTGAGGTGAGGTGAAGTGAGGTGAGAGAGATAATGCAGGGTTCTTTCTGGATCTCAATAAGAAAGGCCCAACAAAAAAAGGCTTCATAAAACAAGTGTTTTAATAAGATAGATAAAAAAGAGGAATATGGATAGCAAGTGAATTTTCTGCCCCTTCAGATGCTGAGCACTCTGCATTAGTCAAATAGGGTCAAATAGACTCCAGATGGATTTTCCTACATTGTGCTGTGCAGATGCCTTCTGTGGAGATAAGTCCCTCTTTTCTGGTCCCTGGAAATATTATATAACTTTCTCATGGGAAAAATACCCTATTCATAAAGGATGCTTGCATGAGGACTTCTTGCTGCATTTTAGATAAATGCAGCTCCCACAGAGGTGGTGTAATTGCATGTACGGAGTGGGAGTTACCTGCAGCCTTCTCTGTTGCAATGAGCTGACTGAGTTTATTTTGTGTCCAAGGTATTTGTACAGTACAGAACAGCCTGAAGGTTGTGCTGTAGATGCAGCACAGTGCAACGTAACACAGATCTGGTCCTACTTGGGTTAATTGTTATGTGGATCACTCACATCTCGACGCACAGTGGTTGCCTGTTCAGGATTACAACATTTTACCCTTTGATCCACATACAGTTTACCTTTCTCTAAGATATTTTAAATTACAGATTATACTGGTAAACTGTTGAGCTAAGAGAAGTTTAACTGACTGGTTTGACTGTTACCTCTGTCACAACACCTGCCAATGTGTGGCACAGCCTGCCACGGGGTACTCTAGCAGGTTTCCACACAGTGACAACTCATGCTAAAGTGGGCTTCTCAAGTCCTAAGAAGGCCAAATAGAGCAGACCTGACTTTTTCAATTCACGAACTCCTCAAATACAATGTCTTCTGCAAGGCTTCCAGTACAGCTACTAACTTTATTTAGACAGAGTCATTGAGTCTTAAACAATTTTATGGAAAGGATTTCATGGTAAAGTAATTACGATCAGACAAATCCCATCTCACGTAACCTCTGCAGTCATGGAAGCCCTGGAACGCAGCAGAACCAATGTGATCTACAGCAAGGCAGAGCACATAACATGGTGTCAATGATCCATAACCACTATATATCATCAAAATGTAACATTTATTCTACTGCATTAATACCAGGAAGAAAGTTATGGAACATGGATTTCCAACTTTACGGATCAGCTGGCTGATCTGTTCGGTCCTTCAGAAGGAAGGAACAAAATCTGTGACAGTTATTGCAACCTTGAAACTACCTATGCCATGATTTGAGGAGTGGGAAACTAAATGTCTTCTTCCAGAAGAAGGAAGTGTCAGTAGCATAAACACTTGAGTGAAATGTGAAATCCACACTATCAATAATAGGTTTAGTAGACGATGTAGAAAAAATGGTTTGGAAACTAAAATATGGAATATACAAAATTACAAAAAACTCAAAGTCTAAAAGCATTATGAGAATGGATGCTATGAAAAGCCACCATTTGTTTTCAGTTGTAGAATTATAGAATCATAGAACGGTTTGGCTTGGAAGGGACCATTGACATCATCCAGTCACAACGCCCCTGCCATGGGCAAGGACACCTTCCACTACATCAGGTTGCTCAAAACTCCATACAGCTTGGCCTTGAACACCTCCAGGGATGGGTCATCTAGGACTTCTCTGGGCAACCTGTGCCAGTGCCTCACCAATCTCACTGTAAATATTGTTTTCTTATTATGCAATCTAAATCTACCCTCTTCCAGCTTAAAACCGGTATCCCTTGTCCTGTCAGTATATTCCCTGATAAAAAGCCCCTCCCTGTCTTTCCTCTAGGCCCCCTTTAAGTACCAGAAGGCTGCTGTAAAGTCTCCCTGGAGCCTTCTCTTCTCTAGGCTAAACAAGACTAATATAACTGTAGGTAGCCTTCTTGTTGCACTTGGTATCTGTCTTCAACTTTGACTGTAGCCAATATTTTTTGTTCCTGATTCTGTCCTTACATGTCCAGGTAATTCTTCTGAATAGCCCATCCTCAATTTCACTTTCCATATACTTTCTGCTTGTATTTGAGCTCAGTCTACTTTCTACTTTACTTTCTGCAATCAGAACAGACCATCTTGTACTTTCAAGGGATGGCCCCTGAAAAACAATTAGATTTCCCGGGCTTCCTCAGGGCAGCTTTGCATGGGATTTGGTGCATTAAATCCTCGAAAAAAAGAATAGCTGCTTTCCTGAAATTCAAGTTCTACAGCTTGCCCTTTTCCTGGATCTGGAACCTCTGTCACTGCAAGAAAATCTTCCATTGACTATCACACTCCAATCAGTTCTCTGTGGGTTACATCTCCAGCGGAGCACGTCCCCTGATGTCTGAAGCAGATGTCCATCACAATATCTCACTTCCTGTTCTCTTCCTAAAAATCTTGAGCAGTCCTTCTCCCATTTCATAGCTGGTTTCCATGTATTTAAATAATTCCTATTTGTAGAAAGTACCCCCCTCCCCTTGACTTCTCTACCTGTCTTCTCCTAAGACTCTGCATCCATGGGAGCACTCTAGCATGCAACCTATGCCACCACACCTCTTTAATTCTATGGTGTCGGGTCTGTGACTACACACGGACTTGGAAATCGTGAAAGCCTTGCCATGTGTCACCACTGCTGCTGTACTGAGCCTGGCAGTCTCACTCAGCCTTCAACAGTGCCTCTTCCTGCTGCACCAGCTGTCGTATTAACTGCCTGGTTTCCCTCTACACATCTTTCTCACTGATGCTCCTTTAGATAGCATTTAACCAAAGAGCCAAACATGGACTTGTGCTGATCGCAGTGAGACTTCTTGTTCATGCTGTCTTCGTTCTCGGCCCTTGTCCCTCACTCATGAACACGGGATTCACCATATCACTTTTCCTCCATCCTGTGTTCCCCACAGGAATCAGAAACCTGACTTTAAATTGCTTCTTTTTAATGCAAGACACTAGAACCAACATAATTGTTTTGGTGACACAAGGTAGTAATTTGCCAACTCATAGTCTCCAATACTATTACATTCACAATCACTTGAGTGCTTATTCTGTAAATAGTTCATGTTACTACCACTTGCTTCACTCTAAAAATCTAACTTAAATCACAGTCTGTGGAGAACAGATTGCATACCTGTTGAAGAAATCTATTTCAACAGAAATGATGTTTCCTTAGCATTCAATCATTATTTATGTTTAAAACCCTGTTTAAGGAAATACAACTGCTTATCCATACGAAAACAATTTCAGGTGTGATCTAACTTCCACTGATGCTGACAAGACTTTCTTACTAGGTAGAAAACACGGAGTTCTGTCACTTCCACCTTCTTCCATAAAAAGAAAAAAGGTCCCAAATATTTCCCCAGCATTTACTCTATATACAGACACAAAAATCACCATTATGAGTCGACAACACCTTTAATTTGCACTAAATAGTCACCTCCAGTTTCATTACACAGTTGAAGTTTTTTCAGAAAATCTCAGAATTAACGTAAGTGTTTTAGTTTTGAAACAAGAAAAAGAATTTTTTTTCCCAAAGAGATTTTATGCATAATAATTAATCCAAGATGGGCTACTGGCACTGGCAACGTAAATAAAATCTGTGGTCCAATATTCCAGTTGAAATTAGTTATGAAATTGGTATAAATGGGAAAAATTATTTTTATTTCTGAATATGCTTCTTTACAAATACAAAGAGAGAAATGTTTATAGAAGCATGTAGTGGATATGACTAATTTTTTTTTATTTTCATAAGTTAACTTTTTAATATCATATAAAGCTGGTTGTGTTTGGGTTTCTTTTGTTTGGGGTTTTGCTTTCTTAGGGTTTTTTTTTATTATTTGTTAATTTGTTTTGTTTTCCCTGTTTTCACGACTTGTAAAGGTCTGGTTATAACATTAAAAATGTCAGCCTACCTTGTTTTTCAACATCTCCACCTGTGTCTTGGAGGTGTGGTGGTCTGCGTTTCGGAGAAGCAATAGGTGCTGTATTTAGACTGCCTGCTATAAATTTGGTGCTGTAGCTGTGGTGATAGTGGTCCAGCTGTCTTTTAGGCAAATCTCCATGAAAATGGCTTCCCTTCCACTCAGTGAAAAAAAATATGTTTTGAATGGGCCAGGCTATTGATAAGGCATATCTATGGTAGAAAATTAAGCAGTGATTGGCCTCCTCTTGGCCCCGAGGTCAACTTGCATGTTTTGGCCCCTTCAGTATTTTCTGTGCTCTTAATCTCCAGACCAGGATAAGTCACAGCCATGTTGCATTCTGGGACCTTTGCCTCATGCTAGACCTTGAAGTGTGCCTGGACATGATTTGGAAAAAAAATTGCTACTGGATATAGGCTGAAACCATGCAAAGTACCCTTCTGACACTTTATAAATGTAGACGACATTGTGCTGGATTTTAGGAACATTCCCATCATGATTTAGTTTACTTAATATACACATAGCCACATTTGACAAGTTAGGTGTCATGTCTTGTCTTAAATTACTTTAAATGTCAGGCAGCATTAAATAGTAGGTAATCTAAATTACCCGTAACTCTTTGGCTTTAAGCACTATCACAGTTAAAATGCCTAGGTAGCCACTTAGAATTGATAGCATTGATATCCTTACATCCTAGTTTGTGAGTGCCAGGGAAGTACAGAATTCCATACCATACTCTGAACACTCAGCAAATCACTAAAGAGATGAGGTGGGCCAATTGCTCATCTGCTTGAGAAAACTCTTAAGTGCAAGATTCACAAGCAAGGAACAAAGTAGAGTCAGCTTCCACCTGTGGATCTCAGGATGTCTGTCCACCACTCTCAGGGTTCCCTGAGTAGCTGTTTTCTCATACAGTCCCTCAGAGGAGCAGTAATCTCACAGTTTCCAACATAATGAAAGCAGGAGAAGAGCTGAATAACTCAGGGTGACTCAGAATTTCATATCTGAGTCAGAAAATCTGCTATGCAGTGTGTCTTGTCTACAGTTAAAAAGGGTTTACTACAGCTTAGAATGAGAACAACAAACCTTTATTCCATACACTGAGGCCGCTGTTTTATGCGGAGGGAGATGTGTTGAAGTTTTGGTGTGCTCTCCTCTTTGAGCCCCAACCTTTCACCTTTTCTAATTCTTCACACTCAATAGCAGAAGGTACGTACCTTAAACAGTCTCTCAATTCTCAGCTAACTGATGGAATAAATGACCATTTAGCAAACAGGTAGTATATTCTTCACGCTTTCCCAGAGAAAAGAAAATTAAAACCCCAACACACCACCACAATTTTTTTTTTTTCAAAACAAAACAGCAGTGGAAAACATTGCCAGTAATTTAATTATCTTTCAGGCTGACAGCTTTAGCTGTATTTAAAAATTACCAACTGAGGGCTTTACATTAAACTTGCCAAAAAAAAGAACAAGCAACAAACAGATGTGCTTTACTCTTCCTGGGCTCATCACCAGTGAGGTGCAGCTGCTGCTTTGACTTTGTCTTTTGTAGCTTGTTTTGAAATGTTGTCCTTTTTTATCACTATATGCTAGTTTTATTACCTTGCATTTTTCTAAAACCTAGCATTTTTTTTGACAACATCATGCTGATGAGCTGCAAGAAGGATGCTCTGTGGATCTTGTGGTACGTTAAAATTGTGCTAGTGGTGCAGAGAACAAGTTTAGGCAATGTACATATGTCTACAGGATGCAGCAGAGTGATGCTCATTTTTAATTAATGGGACACTTCTCAATGAAAAGATGGCATTTGTTTTATAACCAAGGCAGGAATATCAGCTGGAACATACTGAGTGTTTTTGTTCACCTTGGAAGAGAAATTAGGTTATCATGTTTGCTTTATTCAAACTGCATTTAGGAGTATAAAGAGATGGCAACACTGGGAAAGTGATTTGGCTGGCAAAATTGTTAAAATGAACATTCCTTTGATTAATATTTGAATAGAATGGATTAGACATAGAGAATTTTCACTTTTCTAGCTCTTAGCATATCTGGTAATTACAAAAGCATAAAATACAGAAATTAAGATAGAATAAAATCTCAACAATAAAACATTTTTTTTCTCGGGAATGCAGGGATTGTGGAAACATGCGGGAGTTCATCTAGTTAGGGAATAAATAAGCTATTGAAGAATTTTGCAAAGGACTCAATAGTTCCTTTTTTTTTGTTCTGTGGAATTAATTTTTTTTAGTACTGTCAGCGAATCATACACGTAACAACCCCAGACTAAGCTAGGTATTTTTATCTTGAAAGAAGAACATTTTGCGGGTAATGAAAGGAGTAATTACAATTAGCTGAGATGCTGACAACCAATGGGGTAGAATTGTTATTACATTTTACATCCTTAGCAAAAATGTACTTACTTGATTCTTAGGCAGAAAATGTGAGACTCATGCTGGGAAATAAGTGTCATATTGAATATTGGCCACAGTTTTGAGTTAGGGACCTGGTGGTAAGAACTAACAAGAACAGTCCGAGAGAGCTGGGAGCAGGAAGAAAGGGGAAAAAAGTTGTGATAAATACTGACAGCTGTGAGCACATTCCTCTTCTTCTTTTCCATGCACACTGTCTGACCCTATCTGTGGTGCAGGAACTGTGCCAAGCCACTTGTTTTTCAGACTTCCTTCCTATGTTTCTTCTGGGCAGAATAGGAGCTGATCCAGGGTAGGAAGCCAGGGCAGGGTAAGATGTGGGGGAAAAGAAGAGTGAGATGAGTTGGCTGACAGCAGACAATCCGTATTCTTTCCTCTTTTCCCACCCATAGCATAACAATTTACACATAGCTCAGTACTGTGGTTTTGGCACGATGGCATCTTACATCTCATCCTCAGCCACCTTTCGCTTGTGTTCAAGTAGCCATGCGGTTCTGCACACACAGTTGACTTATGTCGGCACAGTCTGTAAGACCTCAGGCTTGTCAGCCTCTGGTAAGGAAGGCAATGGGAAGGGAGGGGAAGCAGGAAGGGAAATTTCCATACTCTGTGCCAGCATAGGACAAAAATGTAAAGCCTGGCTTGAGAAGCTACGTTGTTTAATTAGTTTAGTCAGTAGGACTAGGCCTTGAATCTTGTGATGGAGTTTGCTATTCAACATCGACCCAAAAAACCAATGAAAGATGAAAAAGACATATTAGATCATACAGCCTGCCCTCAGTGTTACTTCACCTTTATGATTGTTTCTGTTATTACTCCAGTTTATGTGACAAAGTCTAAACAACCCATCTTTCCAGTTCGGTCCCTCCAAGATTAGTCTGAAGTCTTCATAGCTTTTAAGACTTATCCATGAAATATAAATGCCATTTTGCTTTAACAAATGATTTGTTTTGATTACATGTCATTACCTTTCATAAGGACTTTAAACATAATTATCACGGAAATGAGTGGCAACTGCAAATTTGAAAACCAGATGTCAAAATCCATGTTCATAAACACAGGTTTTTTTAAAAACTGTGTTTTAATGGCAATATTCATCTCATTAAGAGATACAGTATGAATATGAGATCTGAATACTGCTGGGTTCTTAATATAGATGGGCAGGAATCTAGCAGAATACTTAGCCTTAAATATAACAAAAACAAAGTCTTGATGTAATACAGAAGAATCATAGAATCATAGAATGTTTTAGGTTAGAAAGGACCTTACAGATCATCTAGTTCCAACCCCCCTGCCACGGGCAGGGACACCTTCCACTAGATCAGGAATCATCTCTAGAACCACCTTACTGAACCTGGACACACTGAGTGAATAACAGAAAGTGCAGGTGGAGCAGGGGCAGGGAGGGAAAAATGCCTAATTCTTACTACTTTTGGACTAAAAGCCCCGCAGCCTCTTATTTTGGCTGTACCCTTTAAGTGCACGAATCTGCTGGTACATTTCATATCCTGACCCACTTTCCCACAGATGTTTAACCTAGGACTAGGTGGAAGCAGTTTTAGATTGTCTCATACTGCTTTTCGATAGCTCCTAATGGTTACCAACCCATAACTTACTGGGGTAGCTACTGTGAATCTTTGTTTCAGGTGTCTCACTGTTCATCAGGCAGAAAATGCAAGCACCTGGCACCAGCTAATTCCAGGACTACAGGAATGCAGAATAATTTCCAGCATTGCAATATTGAGAGTTAATACACTGACACTCCTCTTTAGATTACCAAGATTTGAATTAGTTTTATATAACTTTATTAAATTCAACTTTTTATATAATATAATAATATGATATGATCTATAATATGTGGATATAATTAAAAGTGAAAACTCGTCTTTTGCAGTCTTATAAATCACAACACGAGTCACATGATAGCAACACTGTTTGGAACAGGTAGTGTACGAGAACATCTGCCATACATAGCTATGCATTTCTTATCTCGTATTAAAGACTACATCATTAATTAGTTAGTTTAAGTGAAAAAATGCTCACTTAGTAAATTTGTTGACCTATTTGGTCACATTTTCTGCCTGTCAAAATACCACAAGCAGATTTCAGTTTCACCATAAATAATGCATGAATAGAATTAGATATGTAACAGATGTTTACACCTATAAAATATATGGATTCATTGTGATTTATTTATTAGGCCACTCAGTACTTTATCTTAGATTTTTTGAAACTCAAGCTAGTGTGATTTTGATTGTACCTTGATACTTCACATACTGACTAAGTAAAATTAAGATTTACAGCTTAACATCTCAAATCAGTACATGCAAATTGTCATTTTCACAAGAATGCAGTTAAGGGAAGTATTAGAGGAATGGATGCCAAAAGCGGAAACAATAGAAATCCTCTTCTGAAAATAAAAAATAAAAATAATGTGATTTTGCTTTTATCTTTTTTAAATGAAAATTGCAACCTTATCACTAGTTGCAAACATTGCCGCTTGGTTATCACTCTTGGAGAACTGTTATTTTTTTCTCTAGATAGACTGTACTGTAAATCCATGGCAATTTTTGTATAGTAGTACAGATTAGAGCGGGAAAGAGGCTAAGCAGAAACTCATTGGGCTTGGTTTATCGCTTCTGTGTCAGGACCATAATCAGAACGTTTCCCCCAGGAATGTCATTCACTGTCTTTTTTAAAAAATTACATCTCTTTTAAGCTTACACAATTTAGTCTCGCAAAGCACATGTGCGTCAAGAATGTGATCGCGGGAAAGGAAAGAGGAAAGGAAAGAGGAAAGGAAAGAGGAAAGGAAAGAGGAAAGGAAAGAGGAAAGGAAAGAGGAAAGGAAAGGAAAGGAAAGGAAAGGAAAGGAAAGGAAAGGAAAGGAAAGGAAAGGAAAGGAAAGGAAAGGAAAGGAAAGGAAAGGAAAGGAAAGGAAAGGAAAGGAAAGGAAAGGAAAGGAAAGGAAAGGAAAGGAAAGGAAAGGAAAGGAAAGGAAAGGAAAGGAAAGGAAAGGAAAGGAAAGGAAAGGAAAGGAAAGGAAAGGAAAGGAAAGGAAAGGAAAGGAAAGGAAAGGAAAGGAAAGGAAAGGAAAGGAAAGGAAAGGAAAGGAAAGGAAAGGAAAGGAAAGGAAAGGAAAGGAAAGGAAAGGATGGGAGCATATCTCAATTACTTGCTTCAAAATTTAGTTGCCTGATTTTGCAAAACATCTCATAAAAACAGGTGAAATTAAGAGCAGTAAGAGATTTCACTGCAGTGCAAATAGATTAATGGCAATCTACACTAGTTTCTCAAACATTTATCTTTTCCAGTAATATTTTTTGGCTTATACATTGTGCTGTTTCCTCATGTGTTCCATCATAGCTTTTCTGGCTTTTCTCCTGACTTGAGTCTCCAGTGAGAAGTGGGAGCTCTTCATGAGCTCTCTCCAGGCCGTGGCTCACCTAGTCAATCATGGTGTGGGTGTCCTGCCTCTGCTGCCTTGAGAGCTGGCATCTCTGAACAGAGCACTCCTGCTGGGTGTCATCCATCCAGTACCCTGGCCCTAGAGGAAGAAGGAGAGTAATCAAGGCCATTTCTCTCTACCATAGACATAATTCTGGACCTCTCCCTGAATTTTAGCTTCTCACACTCCGTTCTACCTCTCTCTATTTCTCCCAAAGCCAGGAAGTGGTAAAGGAATTGGTATATAACCTGATGTGATTTTGGTCTGAAAAGGATCTAAATAATGTGTGTTATAAATATAAATGAGCTTGGTGGTAATTTTTCAATATAAAAAGAAAACTCCTGAACCTGGATGATGGGGGGAGGTGGGAGGGTGGGGAGTGTGAACAGGAAGCGGAGAAAGCATGAGGTGCATCTAACAGGAATGATTTCTAAACCGTAAAGTCAACCTTTTTTTAATGGACTCATTCTAACTCATTTTAGGTAGTGCAACTGCAATGTGGTTTGTACTACAGATGGATAACATCACAACAGCAGTACATTTTTATAACTGGAAAACAGGTGTCTGGGTTTATTTAACAATCTAGCTAGCATAAACCAGATTTGTATTTATCATTGGAATAGTTGGTGCATATGATGCTGTTTCAAGAAATCAGGGAAGTCAAATCTCTGTGAAGCATTTGCACATTTAAGGTATTCCTGCAGATATTGTTTCACCTTCCAGAAATTTTCAAAAGTGCTATTTCAATCTCTTCCTAGTATGTATTATCCGTTCACTCCCTATAGTAATACTTTAAGCCTATGACAGCTGGATCCCTAAGATGTGAATAGGATTTGCCCATTTGCATGTGTAATGTATGGATTGTGCATACGTGAGAGAAAAAGAAAACATACTCTTTTTTTTGTAAATAAAATATGGAGCTAATTTTTATTCATCTACAAACCATATTCAGAACTCAAATAATTCGGGTCTCCGGGTAAGCTTTTCAGGATTACGTACTACATTGTTAGGCATGTAAACCGCTGTTCGTTTTATGAGGACGACTTCCTGCTGAAGCCTTACACATAGCCTCCAAATCAGTCTTTCAGTCCTGTTGGGACATGAACGTGGTGGAGATGATAAAGCTCAGGACTGGTAATCAGGACTGGCTACATCTATAGTAACAAACTGAAGAGGAGCAGGAACAGTTTTGCCTGCTGGCCAGCAGCAGTCTGTAATAATTAATTGTAAGAGTGTTCCCTTTGATGGCTTTGGCTCATGCCAAAGAGCACTCTCCCAAGCAGTGTCTAATTTAGGTTAGCGTTGGCCAGGCATGGCTTCAGTACACAATACAGATGAAGCTACTCTATTTCGGGCAGGGACAAAAGAGAGTTCAATAGTCTGTGTGCAACTCAGGGCCAGAAAACCAGCCGAGGGTGTAGATGGAACCAAAGACACCAGACGTCTCACCTCATTTCAGTGCTTCATTGGGTACATGAATGGACAAAGGAGTGCCTCAGGTCTCCTGTAGCTCTAATTATAAGTGCCAAAGTAGAGAGAAAACATGCTGATTACTGCTAACCCCACTGACATGCAGTCCTCTGGAAAAAGATAGAACATGATCCAGTGGATAATTTCTGAAAACAGATACATTTAAGTAAGATGTGAAGAGGTTTATAGCCACTGGAGCAAGTCATTAAGAGAAATGGTAGGTTTTTCCCTTCCTTATGTCTCCAGATTAAGACATTTATGGAAAATCTGTGTTAATCAAAAACAAAGTATGGGGTGGAGAACAAAAAATAACTGATTGAAAATGAAGACTCTTTGGTGCATAGGGTCTAAAATTACAGGTCTGAATAGTGCTGTTAATAAACTTTATAAATACCCCAGTGAAAAAGAACCCCAACCGCTATTATTCCTAATTTATCCATGGCAAAAATGAGCTGTGTTGAAGCTGTGTATCTAGAATGACACAGGGCAACGGCAGAGTTAAAGCAGTGTGAAGAGGTCCCTGAAATACAGTAGCAAGTGTCCTTTTCCAAAATTCATCTCCTGTGCTACTCGAAAAGAGCTGCAGGGCATAAGCATCTTAGGGGTTAAAAGCATCTTTATTTTTTCTAATAAAAAAAGGGATTTTTCCTCACGCATTTCCTGAAGATTATAGACTGTTATTTCCTTTAGCAGTGCACAGGTTTATGAATGATTAATGAAGTTTTAGATCCAAAATCACTGAGTAGTGATGTATTGCAAGTTATACAGTGTGATCTGTTACCAGCAAATGTATCTTTTAGTGTTTCATTTGTTGGATGTACTGTGCTGTGATCTGGATAATCCTTCTGATTTTCCCCCCTTCTAGAAATTACCCATTCCGTGGGAGTAAGAGAAAAATTTCACTGCCTAAAATGGATATTTCTGTTAAGCAACTTGTTCCTTGTTTACACGCTTGGTAGGTGAAGAGTAGGGGGAAAGGATTTAGCACTCATTTTCTGGCATTTTTCTTCTAGTTAGTAGTAAGGTATAATTTGCATAGCTTACCACTGCTGCATTTTCAGCTGCTTTACTAATGGCCTTTTAAGGAAACTAGCAATACTCATCTAAATAGCTTTGTTTGGAAACCCTTGTCATGATTGTGTTTTAGAAGCTGAAAGAAAAGGATGAGTCACAGTAAGCTTCAGGATGTGGGTGATCTGCAGCAAAGATGAATGAAAGAGTAGGGGAGTTAATAAAAATTAATACATTTTTTTTGAGTCTATACCCTGTATCTGTGAATGTGAGAAGTTAAATAAATGAAATGGCAGTGTTGTGTTTAAGTTATTAGTGACGTGACGTACACTTCTTGAGTGGTTTTATTAAATTGCCAAAAACACCATTGCAGAAGTCCATTTAAAAGATGCTACTTAATGCGCCTAAGTTTAAAGTTATACAATGTTAATATGTTTTTCTTCTCAAGAAGGTCAAAAGTCTGGAGCAAATATTGGAAACACTTAAAAGAAGGTAACAAAATACCCTGCAGAGGAATGTGACACACAAGTCACGAGAATGTGTTAAAGAAGGAGGATATATCAATAAACAAACTATAAAATTATGGATATATCCGATTGAGACTGGCCTGAGCTGCAGGTTCAAGAAGAAATGATCAAATGTGACTGCTCAAGGTCAAGTCCACAACTGTGTTTCTTGGACACCTACTCTGCGGTACAGTGACTGTAATCGTCTGGAGAAGAGTTTGCTCTTTAAACAAGCAGTCAGACCTAAAGTCTGTAACATCTTCAAATTCTTGGTATGGATGTTTTGTTAGGAACAATAAGACAAACACCGTATTTTAACTTCCAGTAAATTACTTTTCTCTGTGATTTTTCAACGTATTAGCTGTGGACTACCACAACTCTTACTAATATTAAGTAACAACGATTCGAATAAGGACATGAGAGCAATTCAGACAGGATAAGATGCAAGTGCCTTCAAACTAAAGATTTTCTTTGATTAGATTAAGCAAAATATATTACACTTAGTTTAGAACTATACTGATTGTAAGTTAAGACTGCATCCTTTTGCTTCAGCTCGTGTATCTGCTTGTGTTACTGTGCTTTACTTTTTGCTGCTAGAAGAGACAGGAGGGCAGGAGAGTTCATGAGAGGCAACACTGCAAAGCTGGATGTGAGAATGATTTGAAAATGTATTCACTGCAAATTAAAATGATAAAATTCAAGTTCAGGGGATCATTAATGACTAATGTACAGCAGAAGTTAATTATAATATTTAACTGAATTTATACAAAATAAATGGTGTCTGAACTGGAGAAAAAGATTAATGTTTATGTAAAACATGTATGACATATCATGGCAAGAAATGAATTTCTGTTTCAAACTTATTACTTCTACAGTGTTCTTCATCTTCTTAATTCCATTACAATAGAAAATGTAGCATGAAGGGAAGAGAAAAAGAGCTGCTAAAATTGTAATTCAAGGGATTACATGCTACATACAAACCCAGGAGCAGAACTGAATATTCATGTGCAACCTGAGACACACATAATATTGCAAACTTTAGGACCCTGTCAGAGCATGTATTCCTGTGAGGAAACTCCTTGGCATCAAATTCCAGAAAGATTTTTTTTTTTTCAGGAACAGATACTTTCTGGGAAAGAAGCTTCCTTAAAGCCCATATAACAATGAGATGAAAGTTTTTCAGTAAAAAGTTCATTTACTTTCTAAACAATTGTTTCTTAGAAAGCAAAACAAAATGGAAAATTTTTGTCTAGTTAAGAATTAAGGTATTATAGATTTGCCAAAATAAACTAAATTAATTCTTGTTTTGAAAGTGACAGTTGAGTTAAAACAGTTTGAGATGTCTTTTCCTGCTTCACATTTGGAACTCAGCTATAGCAAAATAGAATCAGTCTTCAGTCCAGTGCAGATAATTCTTTTAATGATATCTTTTGGTGTCAGTTCGATGCGGAAGTTATGGCAAGCTGATCAAAATAATATGGAGCTATTCTATAAGTACTCAGTTAGCCCTCAGGTGGTTTGGATCAGGTCCTTATGTAGTTTAATAAAAAATTTGTAGCAAACATCATGATGAGATTTAAAGTGGCTGTTCCTCATTAGAAAAAAACCCCACCACAAAACGAATCAGTGTCTGTCAGGAAAAGGTCATTCACAGATAATTGTTGAGAGTTATCCTATACAGAATACCATCTTTCAAACTGTGATTCTTGACTATACAGCTGTTCAAAAAAGGTCAGTGTTATTTTCTTCTCTAGCCACAGTAATGGATTAATTTTAGAGTAATGGATTAACTCTATTTTCTTACTTTTATCTCCTTGTGAAACAATCAGTTTATTTTACTGCAATTTTTACAAAACAACTTTATCTTTTGGCAAACATCAAGGATGGAGAACACTAACATGATTTTTTTTTTTTTTTTTTTTTAAAAAAACAAACTCCCAAACTAAACACATGACTCAAAACTTGTGATCATCAGGGTTACGGTTTTGAGGGTTTTTTTGGTTTAAGTTTGATTTGGTTTGGCTTTTTTAATGCAAAGTTTTGTTTTAACTAGGGCATGGAAATGTTAAAAAAACATTGAACTATGTTATCTGAAATCCTGCCTAAATTGCCTATAAGGAACCCAAGTTCTGCTTACATCCAACATTTCAATCTCATCACATATTTTCCCTCACCATCTATATAGATAAATACATAATCCTTGCTTTGCTGGATGGTCTATAGTTTCCCTTGATGCTTGACTACATATATGAAAGCTTATGTAGAAATGACCTTATTTGGAAATACAGATACCAGCTTAACTTCCATAACAATCCGAATCTAAGAAGACAGTTGTCTAGGAAAGTCAAAACTTTTCACATCTTCATCACGGTCTTGAATGACTACAAGAATCAATACAACAAATGTGAGGCTGGTAGTGGATTATTCACAAGCTTATTGCATTACTTATTTAAACAAGAAACAATAGATGTTTGGGCTTGAAGGAGTTAAATCCACATAATTCAAAAAGAGTTCTTTTTTAACCCAGAAGAGCTCTCTTAGTGCTTGGAAAGTCATCACAGAAGTATTTTCACAAAGAAGTATCCATGAAGCTTAAGTAGTTAATTGCACAGGATATATGGAAGTCAAAACATAAACAGGACTTGTAGCAATTAGGATACCCTTACCTAGTTAATATTTTGATTACTGTTCTTCCAACTGGTTTTGTTTACTTTTATTCTTATAATTCAGTAACAAGCTAGTATAAAAGGCATATTCTAAGACCTCACATTTCGTTGAGTTTTCTTTTTGATGTACCTGTTCTTCAAGTGAAAATCAGGTTTATCACAAGTTCACAGATCTTGCAACTTTGTATGCGAGACGGCTCAGATGTGTATTATTTAGTGAAGAGTACAACCTAGAAATGCTAGAATGTAATAAGTGAAGTACTTTCTTAGGAAGCAAAAGCAATAAATTCAAGCCTGTTCACAGTGAGGATGCACTGAAATTATAATTCTCATTCCTGGCAAGCATTAAAACCAGTAGGATACTGTAGAAGACTAAGATCACATTTTTTATGCATTGTCTTCCCTATATTAGAGACAACTTTTCTCTTTCTTGTCATTGATTCTAGAAAAAGGACAGACAGCCTGAATGCAAATCCCAGGTATAGGACTCCTGGTATTTCCTCCTGATTTCTTATACACTTAAAGAAAAAAAGGCAGAATTAAATTTATTTTTCTCATTTCATTTACTCAGGTTTTCTTCCTTTTAACATAAATAATTAAAATGCCATGCAAAATGTAAACTCTAATTTAGGAATTTATATTTCATACAACTGGATTCTTCAGTTCTCATAATGGGAAGTTTCATTACTGTGCTTTGCTTTAGTAGTTTGGTACATGGCTGGGTTTCATCACACCTCATTTCTGATATGCAGCATGTAAACTTCATGGCTGAACTAATCACCTTAAATCCATTTTATGATCAATGGGGAGAAATATGGAATCCTAGGACTTGATTCTTCAGGTCTGCTTTGGATGTCCACTTCAGAAAATACTTCATTGTATCTAAAATTACCTGTTCTCCATTTACTATAAAGAGAGTCCGAAGTGATTTGGTTAGATCTTCAGTCAACATCTGTCATCACCTGCGCTGCATGTAAACATGAGTATTTGGGTAGACGAATCCTTTCTATCTTACCTTTGAAGCTACAAATACTGTACATGGGCAAGTGGGTAACTCATTGCATTTTCAAGTAATGTACATTTTTAACTCTCTTTGTACTACAATTCTAATTCACTTTGCTGTTAACTAAATTGGATATTTACAGGTCAGCAAAGAGAATAGTTTGCCTATCTATTTAAAGAAGGTCAGATTACTCTGCATGTCAGGGATGTGGGATGTGGCCTAATTCAGTTTGGAATGAACATGAGGAGGTCATCTAATCCAGTCTTCTGCTCATATCACTTCAACATTGATCTCAGACCAGTATTCTCAGGGCTTTACCCAGTCAGGTCTTTCAGACATCTGAGGACAGAGAATCTGCAGACTCTTTGAGCAATCTGTTTCACTGTTTGATTATTCTCAGGGGAAATTTTTCTTCTTAGTTCCAGATGGAATTTAATAAAAACTCTTGCTAGTGTCTACTAAAGATTTCCAACATCAATTTTAGAAAGAAAAGAATTCATCCTCAGTGGTTAAAAATCGCATCTGAAACTTCAAAATTCAGGTTTAAATTCCACGACTGAGGGTAAATTGACCCTATAGGAATGGTCTATACTGTAACATAATTGTAACATGTGCAAATGAGTATTTGTGCTTGCTTAGACAACTAAATAATTAAGATGTCACAAAGTTCCAAATAGCCTAGATATTTTAGGCCATGCAGATTTCCATGCTTTTTGCAGAATATTGTTTATGTCAAAATTTCCTCTGATGCCTCTACTTGAGTAGCTATATCATCAACTGGAAACATCAGGAATTCAGAAACGTACCTACTAATCCCAATATGAAAGGTCGAAGTACTATCTGTACTGGAATATTTCTTTTCTTAAATTTTTTTCATTAAGGAAAAAAAATCTTTCTACATACACAGGACAAATGTATTTTAAAACTACAAGTTTTTTCTAATGAAGCATATTTTTCTGCTTTGTAGCCATATCTACCTATAAATATTACTATACAGTTTCTAGCAGTTTAGTTCCTCAAATCCTTCTATTTCCCATATTGTCTGCCAAAGTGATATGGTGTATATAACACAGAACAAAAAATAATGTATATAATTTAACTGATGTTATTTTTGCTGATTTTGCAAATCAGCACAAATTAATTTACTGTATTTATTTCTAGTAAATAGATTAAATAGATTAATCTCTTTTCCCCTAACACTTGATTTCCCTGAAGGGACCGTTTGGGACTTGGAAGAAATGTAACATATATACAGAAATCTTCAAGATTAATATTATTTTTTTCTCCTCCAATGAGCTAATGAACCATTTCTGATGTAAACTTAAGATGCTGGAGCTACATTTGAAATCCCTCAAATCTTTGGTCTTCCTTTTCATGTGGAGAGTAAGGGACTTTGCTGCTTCTTCAGAGATTTGTGTCATGGATTTCTTTCATTAAAAGACAGATAGTGATCTGAAGTCTAGTGAAAATGCATTTTCACTTGCCAAAACTTAATAAAGCATTATTGTCCAGTTGCTCTCAGAAAAGCTGCTTCAGGTTTTCAGAGTAATGTAGGCAAAACTGAATTTTGCTACCTCAAGGATGAAGAGCTGCCAGAGGTAAAAAGAAGGGATTGAAGAGGATAAAACAACCTGCTGGTGGGCAGAGAGCTGCAAGGAAGGAAAACCCTAAAGATTTAGGTTGCTCTGTCAGTCCCTGCTGCTGCTGTTAAGTGAAATACTCTCTTAGGTTACCTGTGCACTTTCTGATTTACCACACTCTCTGATTTCACCCTCAGCTGTGGGGAACCAGTGTTGTAAAGCACAGTTGTTCACAGGTCCTAGCTGGTTTGTCTCTAGGTATTTCTTTGTTTACATCTCTACTGCTTAGAACCAGGTCTGACTCCCAGTGTGATTGTGTTGCCCTACAGAAGCTAAAGCTTTGTTCATTAAAATTGAGTTTTCCATGTCTGGAGGTCAAAACAGATTAGAGAAGTCACTGTGTGATTTTTATGGTTTTGCCCTTTGCTGCAAAATTTCACACTGTTGCTATGTCATGCTTCTTTTTAATTGAAATTAGGTATAATTTTTAGAGGAAAGTATTTGTTTAATTGCAGCTTTTCAAACTCCTGTTGGACTGTCTATTTTTTTTTTTTCTGAGGTACAGCCAAATGAATGGCATTGCGGTGATGACACTGACTTTACACAATGCTCATCATGATACACTGCATCAGCTTGAGTGGTACAATTAATGAGACATGACCTTATACCATGCTGAATGTCACTGCAACATTTTATTTTTTCCCCTTTGTTCCATGAATAACTGTCAGAAATAATTTTTATTGTGTCAACTAGTCAAATACTTATATCCACAATGGTATGTGTTATAAAATACCTTATCTTCAAACAGTCTGGCAGTTAACCCCTGGAATATTTTCTCTAACCTTTAAATACTCACAGTGTTTCCCAAATGACTGTCTGTTATTTACCTCACTAAATTGCACAGTTCGGTGCCAGTAACAAGGTCTCCTGATTATTTAACCTATCTGTTCTATACACTATGTTTCCATGTCTTGCTTTCATTTTTTTTTCTGGCCAATCCAGAAGATATGGGATATTCTTTCTTGGCAGATCATGACTCCTTTTGTTTAAAAGCAAATTTCTTCTTTACAATCCATGTGACTGCCTCTTCTCGGTGTGTGGGAAATGGTTTTTGACGGCCCTGCAAGGTCTTGTGCGGATAGGTAAGCAGAGCAGTGCAGGGATTCAAGAGCCAACCCCACAGGTCTCCAAGAAGAATTTCAAGGTAACAGTGATCAACACTGTGGAGGAATTCAAACCTTTCACTGGAAGAGGCTAAGGGTTTTTGGTCAGATATTAGTATAAACTATTATAGTAAGTATACTGTTGGTGGCTGGCATCCCCTGAACATTTGTTTTGACTAAGCTCAGGAAAGCTATTTACATTAATATTAGTGAGTTAATCATTACCTTATTTCCGTGTTGCAAAGATTTTCTTTTCCACCTACCGATGTTACTTTAAGTACTTGCTGCAAATATTTGGCTTCCATCATTCCACTGAAATAATGGCCCCCACTGTAATAATATTCCTATTTTGGATCCAGTGCAACTCCCATTAGAGTTGTTTATTGAATTAGAGGAGCACTGAAATAATATTCTGATGGTGGTCTTTTGCTCTGGAGTACAGTGAGCAGATGTCTGTCACCCTTCAATTCATTTATTGCTAAGATGTTCCTGTTGAGTTTGCTTTAGTGTTGTCAGTAAAAAGCAGTTCCCAGCTTATTCAGGAATTGGTCCTTCCAATGAATAAAAAATTTATCCCTTTGCTGCATAAGTGAACTAGCGTGGAAAACTTAAGGTCATATATATTGTTCATTTTTTAATTAGGAAAGAAATTAATTCTGTTTTCCTTAATTGAAATGATAAAAAGATCTGCTAATAAATTGATCTTTAATAGAAAGAAAAGTAAAGGGATTTCACCATGCTGCCCAGCTTTGGAAACCATGATTTATTTGCCTTAGGACAAGAGTCATCCCAGGCTGTCCATACAGTCACAGGAGAAAGATGGACTCCCTCTTAAGCGTGACTCCTTGTAAAACACAAGTTTTCAGTCAACCTTTGGCTCTTTGGGTGAACCCTTCACTCTTTCTCCCTTGACTCTGTTAATGACCCCAAAGAAAAAAATGAAAGACAAACTATAATACAGAAGGCAGCCTGATCTTTCCCCGATATCTGTCCATGTCCTAGTAGCAATGTTTTAGGTACATGCTGAACTGGAGTTTTAATCTGGACACTAATACTCTGAAATAGTTTGCTTTTATAATACTTTTTGGTAGGTTTTAGTGCTGTTCTGTCCTTTAAGAAATATCGTATACAAGAATCAGGAAGCAGCTGCACACAGTGGAAGTACCAGATTTTCTGTTTCACTCTAAATTTCTTTGTTAATAATTTCTTAACTTTATATTTCCTTTTAAACTTCTGTTAAGCAGGCATTTCCTTAGAAATATCTACAGTGATTTCAGAAATCTGTCCTCTAAGTGATAATGGCTCATTTAGAACCTATCATTTTATATAGTTTTTTCCCGTGCTTATTACTGCATTTTTCGACACTGAATCTTTTTTATATTTCAATGCTCATTTATTTCTCGAACTCTGTCATCAGCATTACTACTGACTTTCCTGAATAACTGTATCATCAGCAAACCTTGTCACTTCACTGTTCATGACCTTAACTGGAGAGTATCCCTGTGGGAAGGGATCAGTGGGTTCTGGTCAACGGCAAGTTGAACATGTGCCAACAGTGTGCCCTGGCAGACAAGACGGCATTGCTGGCTGATTGAGGAAGGTGATTGTCCCTCTCTACTTTGCACTGGTGAGGCCCCACCTTGCGTAATGTGTGCAGTTTTCAATGCCACATTATGAAAAGGACACCAAGCTACTGAAAAGGAGACCACGAATTCGGTGAAGGGTTTACAGGGGAAGCTGTATGAGGAGTGGTTGAAGTCACTTGGTCTGTTCAGTCTGGAGAAGAGGAGACTGAGTGGAGCTCTCATCACAATTTACTGCTTCCTCACAAGAGAAGGAGGAGGAGCAGGCGCTGATATCTTCTCTCTAGTGACCAATGATAGGAGCCAAGAGAATGGCAGGAAGATGTGTCAGGGAAGGTTTACGTTGGATATTGGCAAAAGGTTCTTCACTCAGAGGGTGGTAGAGCACTGGAACAGCTCCCATCGGAAGCGGTCACAGCACCAAGCCTGACAATATTCAAGAAGCATTTGGACAATGCACTCAGACACATGATATAAATTTTGGGGTTGTCCTATGCAGGGGCAGGAGTTGGACTCGATGATCCTTGAGGATTCCTTCAAACTTGGGACGTTCTATGATTCCATAAGAACATCTCCAAAAGCTGTAAGAGCCTTGTGCATGCAAGTCTGAAGGGAGCGCCGATAATTGTGTGCTATTTCACTTCACAGAACTCTAATAACTCTGTGAGACACAACTTTCTTCTGTAAGAAAGGTATTTAATTATTGATATTGAACTCTATATGTCCATGTATCTCTTCATAATTGTTCAACTATTTATCCCTGCATTATTCCTCAAACCTTCTCTTAAAGGTCATGTTCTTATTCTATTACCAAATCCAGCTAGAGCAAGAAGTAGCTCCCTATTATTGTTAGTGCTTTAAATGTATACATATGAAGTTTTTAATTATAATTAAGCTAATTTAGAACTTCTGAGTGATTCCATGTGGTCTTTGCAATTTATTTCTCTTTTATGAACTGAATCTGAATCCAGCCCTCCTACTGAGATTTCACTTGTAGGCATTTAGTCGTTTCTCACCCCACATAAACAAACCCCAGCCTGTCAAATTCCCTTAGCTATTTGTAATGAATACTGATCTAAAAATATCCATATATTTAATTTTAACAAAAGATCTGGTGAATGCTTTTTCTATTCTCGATCTTCTATTAGTAGGAGAAGATTCAAGACCATCTAAGTAGAAGTAATTTTCTGTTTGTTTAAAGTAATGAAAAACATTGCCCAGTGCATAGACATACTTACTCATTCATCATATAAATATTAAATGGTGGATTCAGAAACAGCTGTATACATTAATAGTTTAATCATGAGTACAGTGTCTATGTATTTTTCATGCAATAAAAGTGTATTAAAAATGCAGTTATTGCTGAAACTCACCTAATAAAAGCAGAAAACAAACTCTTCAAAATCTTCCAGTTACATGCCATAATTTGGTTTTGATGCCTCAGTGATTTTGATGCCTCAGTCTTGATCAGAGCCTTGATCAGAGCCTTGATCTATAGAATGTAATATTGACAATGTCAAGTGAAATTTTTTAGAGTATAGAATTAAAATAGAACAGAATAAACTACTTCACTTGGAGGATATCTACCACGATCATCTAATCCAACCACCTGACCAGTTCAGGGCTGACCAAGTAAAGTATGCTGTTAAAGTCATTGTCCAAATGCCTCTTAAACACTAAAACAGGCTTGGGACATCAGCCACCTCTCTAGGAAGTCTGTTCAGTGCTTGGTCACACTCTCAATAAAGAAATGCTTCCTGATGTCCAGTCTAAACCTCCTCTGTCACAGATTGTAACCATTCCCACATGTCCTGTCACTGGATACCAGGGATAAGAGATCAGCACCTTCCTCTCCACTTTGCCTATATTGTTGTTCAATAAGGCAAGGGAAAACAATTTAAGGAAAAAAATAGCTGAGACAAAGACAAGTCTATACTAACTGAGCAATCATCAGTCAAAAATGAAAAGAGTGTACTTCAACCTTAAAGCCATCGTATGTGTGAATTATAATGCATTTATATGTAATTTTTATATATGAAAACATATGTAACTTCATGTGTACATAGCAGAGCAAAATGGACTGCAGAAGGATTTTTACAGTGTCAATTTTTTTCTTATTTACATTAGAAAATGTCAATTTTATCCAGTTGTAGAATGCTATCATGTTTTGTTTTATTTAACTCCAAACCCAAGAACTTCTATTATCCCCTCTCCCAACAACATCACATTCTTTAAAAGGCCTTAAATAATATTATTTAAAGTTTACACAAGAATTTAAAAGTGAGAACATGATTTTGCATACGGATGGCTAACGTCTCAAAAAATAAGGATGAGGTTGCTATCATTGTACTGTAATCAACATTTCTGGTGTTTACTCAGGCGGTATAATTGTGATTTATTGTCTTGTTATTTTTGTCACGTTATCTCTTAAAAACGAAAATAAAGTTAAATGTTTAGTGTCAGAAGTTGGCAGTGAATGACTATAAACAGAGAATTACAATGCTCCTCAAAAACATAATTTTAACACAAAATCAAACCTCTTACTGTACAGAATACAAACATGACTTTTTCCAGATATCTACAACCTACATATTTCGGAGTGGCAGCTGTTAAAAAAACACAAGCAGCAAATGTGTGAAGTGTCATTTATTGTTAATCAGAAGGCATTCACAGAACAATGAATTTAAATTATTAGCAACCAGCTACAGCTGAACATTTCTTTAAAAAAAAGGGAGGGAGAAAGAGACAGAGGGACAAAAAAAAAAAAAAAGGGAAAGAATGAGAGAGAATAAGAGAATGCTGCATACTGCTTTCCAGGAGCAGCATAAAACTATACCAAAGGACAGACAAATGACATTGTCTCAATTAATTTTCATGTCTTTTCTTTAGGAAAAAACCCCAAACATCCGAGCTCATTGCCAGTGTTACTTTCCCCACTTGCAGCTTTCCTTTGGGTTTTTCTCTGTGTTGTCTTACTCCCTTTCTTAGTGTTATAGGTTGTAATTCTCCATTCAAGGACTATCACAGACTAAAGCCGGTCAACTACACAGCAACCTGTTGCTTCTTGTCTGAAACGAGACTATAAATTCCTCAGGACGCTTCCTCATGCTTCATATTTTGTGCCAGTTGTGAATGCTAGCGTAATGAAGGCAATGAATGGTAATGAAGGTTTCGGGTAGCTAGAAAGAGAAAATTCGGGGAGGGATAAATTATCCTCTTCTTGAAGACTTCTCTCCATAGCTTGATGGTTAAGGCAGGGAAGTAGATTCATTCATACTTGTTTGAGCAGGCCTCTGACTCAGCTGACAGTAGAGGCTGATGGCTCAGGTTTACAGGATCTGCTCTTCCTCGGAGTGGTGTCTACATGAAAGATGTATTTTATACTCACTTTCCTGAAGTAGCTCAGACTATTTTTCTCTGTCAAAAGATAAATTAGTTACTTTTCTGTTCTTGTTCCCTATTAATAAATAACTTCCAAAATGATTCTAAAAATAGACCTATTAGGAAGATTCCCAATGTGAATATCCTAAATTGTAACTTTCAGAGAAAAAAAAAAGAAAAAGAAAAAGAAAAAAACCTCTCTTCCAGAAGATCCTTTTTATCTTTGTAAATTCTTTTATGTACACTTCTGTTTTCGTCCATCTCCAACAAAAAGTTAAGGGAAACATTCAAAATATAGCATAAAATTCATTCGGGTAGATCCCAAAGGCCTTAATGAAAATAGTGACCCTTTGCTGTTTCATTTTTTTAGGAAGAGACAGGGACATTTCATTCCCCTTTTTAGTTAAAGTCAGTATGTCTACTGGTGGATGTGGTTTAGCTTTTCCATCAGTGAGGGTAAAAATATCATCCTAAGAAGGGGGACTGTAATTTGTTGATTGTGAGACGCGAATTCGTCAAAACTCCTATTTGTGTTCTTTTTTCTTTCACAAAACAAGGTGTGTAGAGACTCGTGTCATTTTAGGCAGAAAATTATAATAGAGCACATTATCACTGGGAGTTGTATCCTCCTATACCATTAATGAACTCAGTTTCACTTTATTTGCTTTGTGTTTGCAAGTTTTTTTGTAACAGCTGAACTTTAGGCTAATACGTCAGCGACTGAGCCAGGAACCTTAAGAGCTGAGAACATTAAATACAAGAGCTTGAGCTAAAAACCCAACTCTTTGTGTCTGGGAGCTGTAACACTCATATTGTCTGCAAATAACTCACTAGTATGTTGCAGTTTCTCTGATTGTCCAGCTCTGATTGATTTACTTTGCATGATTTCCAACTAAACTTTTTGTTGATGTATTTGCCCTCAAATATCTTATTCATTTTTGTTGGGAGTTCAACTTTCTGTTAATGGTAGACAAACTTTTTGGATAAAAATGGTAGACACACCTAAATGATTTTCTGTGGTTTCCAATAAGGCTTACTCCAAGGATAAGAAGTGCTGTTCTACTTCATCTATGTAAAATAAAATGTCTACCTGAAAAAAGTCATCTAAACTACCCTTACAGCCGATGGAGATAAACAAGAAAAACTATTCGTGTCACTATTTTAGTTGCCTGTTCTAATGGAATAGATAGATTCTAGAGACACTAGCTCCTCCTTTGGCTGACGGTCATTCCCACCTGCAATGAGTATCAGGTTCTGAGACATGGATGTTTAGTGCTGTTTGCAATACCATTTCCACTTGGCTTCCAGTCATTACTCCAAAATGAAGTGGATCTTTTGCATAGTTATTGCATTATGTCTGCCAACTCAGCTGATGCCTACAACACCTGAAATAGCAGTGCACAACTATGCTTCAATACCTGAATTATTCTGTTGACTATAGACAAGGAAGAGTGGCAAGGGAATTAGCTACAGTTTAAATCCTAATTTCATTGACATCACTAGCAAAACTGATGCAACTTTAGTTGTGCAGGTGCAGACCGTCACTTCCCATGAGCCCCAGAGTAACAAAAACCACACCTGAGGAGACAGTCTAGGTAGATAGCAAAGAGTATTTGCAAACAGTTTTCATCTCCTTTGCTGGAAAATAGTCATTGCTATGCATGGTTATTTTACAGGAGAAAAAAAGGACTCCCAAGTAAATTTACCAGATGAGCTTGGGCATTTTGTGTGTTAAATAACCAAAAAACAAAACAAGAAAAGGACAAAGCAGTTGGCTTAGAACAGGAGTGAGCAGAAAATTGTGATTGGGTAATTTTTAAGTTTCAGGTTTCACTGCTAGGAAGATCTTAATTTCTAATCCACAGAACAAAATCACATAGTTTTAAAAAGAAATGTGTGTGATTGCATTATACAGTCATACAATCTATGCCTGTGCAGTTTTATTAGGGAAAGATATTTGTCTATTAAGAAACCATGTAGTGTCTGATTCAAATGAAATGAATAGAATTCTGACAAACAGTGGAGGGACTTAAATCTCAGAGCTGTCTTCTACTTTGAAGTTCAAGTCCCTTTAAGAAGAGGTCATGTCTACATATGCTTTTTTTATTTCTTTTACACACCCTCTAATATGCTCTTTACTACTCTATGTAAAAATATTTCAAAGATAAAGAAAGAAAAATGGCTGTGCTCTAATGTAGATATCATAGCAAAACCAAAAGAATTCATGTGTTTGTAAAAAGATTTCTGAAAATATTTTAGCTGTTTACATTGCTGGTGGTTTTCTGACAACTTTAAGAACATGATCACAAGCCCTTCTGAGGCTAAAGACTGACTTAAGCAGAATATTAACTTAGTGACAACAATAGAGCAAGGCATAGTCATTTACACACTTCTAGTGGCAGAGAAAAAGCAGAGATAAACGGAATTCCTTTGAAAAATTGTTCTGTAAATACTAATCATGTATAATTACAAATACCAATTCTCCAAAGTCTCAATAGGTTTATCTCCCTCCTCCTAAAATAAATAAAAATCAGAAAACAGTTTACATTCATGTTCAGCAAATTTCAGGGGAAAAAATGGCAGTCTTCTTGTAGATTAATATGTCATTTCATTGAAAAACAGAGTTGGTGTATTAAAAAATTACAAAGGCTGAAAACATCCACCAGTTTTATACAGAAAAACAGAAGGTTTGTGAAAGAGACTTAGAGCTTTCAAGCATTTAATTTAAACAGGCAATGTGAGTGTTGCTTTGCCTGTCACTAGAAACTATTGTTTTTATGATGATACTTTCCGTATTCAAACACTTTTAAAATATTGGATATTTATCTTTTCCCTTCACTGAATTTTTGTTTTTGTTATGTAAGTTACACAGAAGAGGATTTTTTCTGAACATACAGCAATGATACTAAATCTTCATAAATGCATAGAAAAAGAAACAGGACATGAAAAAAAATTCCTGGAGCGGAAAGAGTTTTGACAATAAACAATTTTTTAAAAATTAAAATTAAAATAGCAGTCGAGTGCTAACATGAATCATTGATTAGACATATAACTCTCCATGAAATTGTTTCCCTCTTAAGTCCTGCAGACGTAATTTAAGTCTGCAAGGAAAAACACTAAGATGTCATTTCCTACCAGGCTACCTAAGCTATTTCAAATACTTGGAGGGTTGTATGAGTCATATTTGTTGTGCTGTGGGATGGCCAGTGTGAGCTGATTTCTGCAGTTCTAGGTATTTGTGGCTCTCACCCTTCAGTCTGGCTTCTCCAAACAGACTAAGAAGGACAATGAGGGAAAAAGTTGAAATAATGTTGTTATTGTTAACTTACTGATCCCATATTGTTTTGCAGAAGATCTAAATTTTCCATTTTCTCCTCAGTCCTGCAATTGATATTTAACATCTTCATAAGCTGAATACTAAAATTCTGCACCAAATATTTCCCTCCCTGGAAGTGTTCAGGGCAAGGTTGGACCGGGCCCTGAGCAGCCTGGTCTGGTGGGAGGCAGTGGGGTTGGAACTGGTTGATTTTTATGGTCCCTTCCAACCCAAACCATTCTATGATTCTATGATTCTATGACTATTTCTGCCTAGTTCTTACTTTATGACTTAGAAAGCGCTGGAAATGCTTCCCTTTCTGAGCACTTTAGCCCTGTAAACACCTTGGCAGCAGATCAAAGTTAACACCTGCCTGGAAAAGCAAGAAGCGTGTAACTCCTAAAATGGGCAGTTCTCTGAGCACAGATGGATGAACAAAGTAAAACATGAGTCAACTTTGAACATTACAGACTTCCACAGCCTGGGATATTATTTAGCTTCACGGAAATCAAAGGCTAATTCCATTGCTGAAAGGGAAACATTTTACCTACACCAGATTCAACGACTGGAGATAGGAATGTCACATCCTACTGATGGTCAGCCTGCGTGCAAAGCAGCTCACGTTCTCTTAATGGCTTCTTAGCCACTACCTTGACAGCATCACTCCTACTGAAGCATAAGAGTAAGCTGTCAGCTTTCACATGTTGTAGGTTCTGTCAGTTCTCTAGCCATTAGTACTACAATTAGTACTTTTTGAAAAACTTACTCAGTAATTGTGGATGCTGCTGATCACAACAAATGTTCAGAAAATGTAGCCCCACATCTATTCACTTCCCTAATGGCTGAATTACACATTATTCTTCTGCTGTCAATTTGCTCCTGAGAAAATGAGGAATTTATTTATTTAATAATTTTTGTGTGTGCTAAAGACAGCCTGATGCATTTGCCACTCAGTTTAGGAATAATTACACATTAGATGCTATAAATGGACACAAAGAACATATTTCCCTAAGGATTCAGAAGAGAAAAAAGAATAACAGAGCAGGCTTTAGAAACACTTACAAGCCACTTGTCTATCCATACCAGCTGTTTGACACTAGCACTCTCCTTGAAATTCTTTTTAGACTGAAATCACACAGCAATGCTGCTTCTGAAATGTTAATGTTTTCCTGTCTAAGGCAAGACTAGATTATTCTCCACTGAAGTTTTTTAGAAGGCAGTTAGGTCCTTGCCAGCACCAACAACATTTTGGACCCCTACTGATGATAGAGTAAAAGAACTGTCTTCTGTCTTGCTTTCAGAGAATAAACGCTCCTTATGACTCACACTGCCTTATTCCTCTTGAATGCAGCTGTCTTTTTCTCATCAGAGTTCAAGTAAATTTACAAGAGTGCTTTAGTGAAGGAAAAATGAAAAGGCTGCTTATTCTCCAAGCTCACTATGTTGGCTTTTTTCTGAGAAACACTCATTGTTCAATAATGATATTCCCTGCTGAACTCACAAATTGAATCTGGAGGAGAGATAGGGGGGGATGTTTCGAAGGTTAAATTAAATGACAAGTTTTGTCAGTGTGGTCCATAAAGATCTTAATGTGCTGTTTCTTAGGGGCTTTTGCTGAGACTGTGATTGCACAATGGGGCATGTCCTCTCTAGAATCTTTGCATGATTTGTCACATGTGTTCATAGCCTAACAACTCCAGAAATCTTCCATGGGGAGCCCGTGGCTTTACAGCAGTTCATTATTGTAATGAAAAAGTAGTTACATACTTCTAATCTGGGAATGATGGGTCATAGCCACTTCTCACCAGTCAAGCTAAACCAAGGAATCAGGAGGTCTTATCCACTCTTTATTTGATGATCTCTAGCACTGTCTGATAAAGAAAGTTGAATTTAATTACATCTGTGCATCCATTCCTGGTGGTAGGAGAGCTGAAGATATATTTCATGGGTATCTGGAGATGTGACCATATGGATCCTCAGGGGAAGAGCAAAGCGAAGATGGCAGGAAAAGCAGGAAAGAATAAGATATCAATTCTACATTACTCCCTTACCAGCATCGTTTTTGAGGGATTTTTTCCTACGCTCACACATCAGCACTGGGCAAGGTTATGCTTTTTATGCCTTGGTAACATCCCCAGTGCCTCATGGTGCTAGTCAGTATCATCCGTCACCGTTAGAGGAGCAGTGAAGTAGCACCTTTACTCCATGTTTGTTAGAAAACTTGCTTAATGATAGTTCAAATCATATGCTACACCTTTTTCATAGCCAGACTGTTACCTCGGGGCACCAAAGCACAACCCATACCTGTCTCTTAGGCACTGGGTGAGCACTTTGAAAAAAAGCACAAAAACTCAGAGGTTTTCATGAACTCACTGAAGCCCAAGCTAGATCAAAAGAAGCAGCAAGCCAAACTTCCAGCTGCTTTCTTGAGAAGAAAGGAAATGTGGCAAGAAGTGACCCCAGATATTAATATATCATTTATAGTGGTTTGTAATTGAAAAGCTGAAATAACAGATGTTTTTGCAGTAAATCTGGTTATTACGTAGGTGATCACAGAAAGTGTTTCAAATTAATGTGGCAAGTTTGCTATATTCTTATTTATGAGTTGTAAATATTTTAATTTCTCTGTAACACTGAATTACTGCATCCATTTTTGATTGAGGCCTAGCAGATTCTTTAAACCTTTAATAATTGAAAACCTACAATTCATTCATTGCTTTCTACTGAAAATAGAACTTAAAAATATTTTAAAATGCTATGGGAGAAAAAATAATACTTGTCGGGAACTAATTTGAGATTTCATCTGTATTTCGATAAGATATTGAATTCAATATTTTATAACATGATCTGACAGTTGGACTCCAAGAATAAAGAAACAACTTGCTTAGAGCAATTGTCTAAGTTACCTCTCCAAACCACTTCATATATCCTTTTACTACTGGTCCTAAATTTGTGTCAGATAATGTGAAAGGCCTGCCAGTATTCTTTATAATATGTAGCAGAGAAATAAAACCAGGGAAGAATCTTAATAATTATCTTAAGAATTTAAGAATTGTCTGAGAATTATCTTTAAGAATCTTAAAGCAGTTAAGAAAGATGTTTATAGAGGGGGAGTTTTACAATGTCTTTGTTCAAAACATAAATCAGTAAAGAGATTTGTCTCACTTATCTAACAGTCTAAAGGAAAGCATTACTAAAGTGGAAGGACTCAGACGATAAGTCACAACGAGGCCTAGAAAAACTCATAACAAAACCACAAGATATTTCCCTTTTTTAGCATGGTGAAAAGGCTAAGAATAGAAAATCATTATTAATATATTGAAGTTAGATTGGAAACTTCTTGCTGTATAATAAAACAAGAACTGATTTTACATGAGAAATAGAAGTCGGGTATCAAAATACAGAAAATGCTGAGGCAGGATCTTAATTGGAAATGACGAGGGAGTGGACATTTGTAAGTTTTCCAGATGATTCACAATTATAATCAATTATAATGAATATTGTGGAAATGATTTGTGCATTTTTTAAAATTGGAGAAGGTGAAGATAAATGTCTACATCATGTCTTACAGCCTTTGGTGTTGGTCACTGTAAAAAGATGAGTTAGTGAGTTAGAAGAACACAAGGACTGATATATTAAGACAAAAATGCATTCAAAATTGAAATGTAAAAAATATGAAATTTGACAGTTTAGGTTTAAAATTATAAACTCAATTTAGAGACACAACAGTTCATTGATCAAAGGGAGAGGAAGCCTATTTTAGGGGATACAGTAGGATAAAACACAAAAACTAAGAACCTAGGGAAGTGCCTAGTGCTTCTTTTGTTGATTTGCTTTGTGTACCTACAGAGGAAAACTTAAAAGATAAATTTTTGAGACTTTTACTTCCCTGCCCTGAATAGTATCTACCTTTCAGTTACATGGATACACAAAATGGTGTCACAGGTGTCACTGGTGTTATTAAATCATGGTTTGGGCAAACTAAGACTCAAACTGTTAGTACTCTAAAGTGGCTGAAACAGCCATGCTCAAATTTTCAGCTGACATTAATGATAAAATGGTTGTGAATGAGTGCACTACTTTATTTCTGCAGCAGAGGATAGATTTTATCCCATTTCTTATTCTATCTGAATGACCATTTCACCCACTGCTGCCTGATTCCCACATGCTATCAGTGTTTGACATAGTCTATAAGATCTGAGGATGGGGGAGCCTCCTGGGTGGAAAATGTATTCAAAATTCCATTGTTTGGCCACTAGATGACTCTCTGATGTATTGAAATTTAACAGGAAAAACAGTAGATTCTGGAAACAGAAAATCGGGTGCCAAGGGCTTTTGTTTTGTTTTGATAGTTTTTTCATTTGATGTAGTTCTGTATGCTATGACAGTGTGGGACAATCTACCCAGGAGTCAAGATAAAATTCAAGCTCACGTATTTATATAGCCTAAGCCCTTTTTTTAATTTTCTTTTCTTTTTTTTTTTCCCCATTAAGAGTCTTCCAAGACTTGAAGATAGCAAATGAAACACACACACAAAAGGACAAAATTAGCAGCACTGGCAAACCTAGCATGCAAAGAAGAGACTCCAGTGTTGATATTATTGCTTGAAAAACAGATGATGATAGAAAATGGTGTCAGATATCATTCCACTGAAGGGTTTTGGCCTCAAAATCTCTGCATAGTTTCAATTTTTTTCTTCAGCAATTTTGGTTTCTTCATGGGAATTGGTCCAGTTATTCCTCCACTTCTACTGCAAAATCTTGAAGAAGTTGCTGTAACATAAAAGCTACAGTTAGTGTGCTTCCCACTTCTCTCCCTCCTGCCTCTTTCTTCCCCTCAGTAAAGAGACAGAACGATTTCTAATAATAGGAATTTGAATGTAAGTGTATGGAAACAAAAAATTCAGCTCTTATTCAGCGTTCCACAACCAAGTGATGTCTTACTGAAGGTGAATCTGAATCATAAATTGTAAGGCCAACTGCAGAGTTAACATCTGCAGTATTTTAGATCTTGAGGAGCCAAGTAAGCTGATCAGGTAGATTATGCAGCCCACTGAAAAGAACTACTGGATGAGGACTTATAATAAATCCCAAGGTGCAGCCTGCTTTGGTGTTTTCTGCAGAATCAAAGAACAAATGGTATGGCTACTATTTGGTCTTCAGAATCTTAAGTACACTGCTGTGCCATGAGTGGGCAGCTATCCACTGTTATCTATTCGAATAGATAGCAATATACAGCTCAACAAACCAAGTTTAGTTGTACTACTTCTATTTGTTTTAGAAAAGTTCAGGAACTAGCACTCCTACAGCAGATGTTTAATCTTTTTTGGATGCTTACAATCTTTCCCAAAGTAAAGTATACTGTTATGTTGTATAAAAAAAAATTAACGTGCCCTAAAATCCAAATCTAATTAAATATCTTTCATTGCTGCTTATGTCTGATGGAGTAAATGGACAAACTTGAAGATCATGTGAATACTTCCCTAGCTTAGAACATGACCAAAATCACCAGCAAACCCAAAATATCATTTATTTGTCCAGCTCTAGAAATGATCATATTTTCAGAAGAGATTATGAAAAGAGAATTATTTGATCAGCATAAGTTTAGTGGGATATCTGAAATTAGAATAAAAAAGTTCTATTTTTTTTCTCTACTCATATGTTCTAACCCTCAAATACAAGCAGGAAATAAAACTAATTATAACTGTTCCTGAAAAAGTGTTTTCATCAAAGTGATGAAGGTTTAAAAAGTATGTGAATTCTTATATGCATTTTCAAAAATTATTCTAAAATGTACTCATTATAAGGGAATAACTAGTTCAATTTAATAAAAAAATGTTAACTATTGTATCTTTCCAAGGATAGATTTATTTCAAGGAGGGATTATTTAAATTTATTTGTAATTTCTTCCAGTAATGAAAAGAAATGAGTAAAGGTCAAGTCTTAAATAAAGAGTTGGTGCCAATTATATTATTGTAAATGATGCTCCTGTTTTATTCCTTGCTTTATCTTTGAGCTACTTTTTAAATTTCATAAAGAATGACTTAAGCAGGAACGACAGAATGGTGGAATTTCTCAGGCAGCCATTTTCATTACATAATTTTCAGTCAAGTGTGAAATTCACAAGGGAGGATTAAAGATTTTTGCATCTTTCTTTTTAATCTGAGTATCCTTTATTCATCTGTCTTTCTAGATAAGAAATGTCATTATTTGATGGCATTTGATAGAGTGATTTATGGAGTCTGATCAATCAGAGCTTATACCATCACAGCAAACTTGAAAAAATATAGATAAGCAGTGAAATAAGGATATACAAGTGTTTCCTGTCATTGTCTTGCATTGTAAATCTGCCAGGTAGGAGCTAAAATTCAATACCAGGAAATCAAGAGGTCAAGAAGACAACCTTCAGAAAGGTAGTGAGAATTTTTTATTACATAAATTCACCTTTGATACTAGAGAACTGTGCAACCTTGTATTTCAACGTCTTCCTCATTTTAAGTAGTTCCTTTCATATTCTGGGCCATGGCAGTACAGACAGACTATAGCCATGGACAAATTGAGTCTGGAGAGAGCTTCAGAAGTAAGTCTAACCCTCATTTAAAACCCTTTGAAATGGATGAAAGGGTGTCTATTGACTTTGATGGCCTTTGGCTTGAGTTCTTCAACCTTCTGCAGGCAGCCTTGGGTTCTGATCATGGCTTCAGATGATGTTCGTGTATTTTATTCAATAGCTACTTATTTATATGTATTGAACAGCACTTGGAATAGGTCCAGGAATATAAGACTTTTGCCTTCCAGGATAATGCTTTGACAATGACTGAGAGAAAATAATAATTTATTTTTTTTTCCAGTGTCTCTCAAGTTTCTGTGATTTACTGCACAGTGACACAAATTTTTCATTAAGGGTATTTTCATTCACTCCAGAATTAGGCAGGGGTCACTGGGCAGGTGGGGTAAGATGGATTGCTCATGGACAAAAGAAGAAAAGAATTACTGTCCACATCAGAAATACTTCTGTAACTAGTCATGCTTGGGTCAAAATTGCATATGTCAAGTTGTACCAGAAAAAAAGCTTTCATTGCGTTTCACTGTATTCCAGAAATGCCTGACTGGGGGAAAAGGCAGGACTGCAAGAATTATAATGAATTCTCAGACCATGAGAGAGGTACCTGGGCAATAACAGCTTTTCTGCTTTAGAAAAGCCAAGAGGTGTGACTAAGTGTTTCTGGGATTTTAGAAAGTGAGACTAAGTCTTTCAAAGTTTGTAGCTTTTATCTGCACTTCTGAGAGAGGAACGTGTTAATCTAAGAACATGACAAGGGGGACAAATTGTCTACCACCTGCTGCCTGAATCAAGCACTCACCCGCAGGTCACCAGTTTTGTCAAAGAGATTTGCATTGACAGCATATGAAATGGCATTACCATCAAAACATATAAGATTATTTGCCTTTGAAGAAAAGCAACAGCTACACTAACTTTGAAGTTTGAGGACAGGAAGGCAATTAGTTCAAGAGTACTAGACACAAATGGGGAAATGAATTCAATGTTGCCACTAATAGAAACTGGCAGTTTCAAACCCTGAAAGACTGGCTTCTTATAACACATTTAAATGACAAGTCCCGAGCTAGTGAACTGATTTTGGACCATAAGAATGGAATCACTTGAATAACCATGTCCAATCCTCAAAAAAAGCAAATGTTTCTGCTATACATAAATAGATTTCACAGAACATTTACTCTGTGTGCCACTGTATCCTCATGAGCCACAGACTATGTTCCAATAATCCACATGTCACAGGACTAAAGCAGAGGAGATTGTGGGAATTGCACAAATCCTGCTATATAAAACTTCACAGATTGATTTTAGAAAGTGGAATACCCTATGTGCTCTCCGCTTTGCAAGCTCTCCGCTTCCAAAAAACTAAACAAGAATCTGGTTTATGGAGAAGTTCTTGAACATATGAACAAAATACAGCAATTAAGCACTTGAGAAATTACAGTGCTGTTAAGGGTATCAAACTTCGATCTTCTGCCTGCCTTTAGTTCTGCCTCAACTTCAGCTTTCTTCAGCTTACATGAGCTTAGCATCAGGGCATCACCTTCAGAATTTATTTCGAGATTTTTCTGTTACAATCTCTTGCAACACTTTAAACTCTTTTCCCCCCATTGTTTTGAATAAAAGCTAAGCGTTTATCTTAAAATACATTAACTCAGTCACAAATGGTTACACTTACTCTTACACTTCATTTTCCTGATATGCAGTCTGCTGTCTTGCTGCTGTACTGACCATCACTAATAGAAACTAAATCAATTTTGAAGAAGACAAGTGAATATATCTCAGGCTGAGAAGACATTCTGTCATCCATAGAAATACAGAGTATAATAAATGTTAAAGCCTTCACTAGTATGGATACCCAGCTGATATCCTGGAGGATCTATTATTATACTATATAGAAATTCATAGTTTAAGAATACTTATTTTTCTCACTAACACAAGGCATCCTTTTAGATTTTTTATATATGTTTTTCATGTCTCTTTTGCCTGTCTGCAGGTATGCCACCTAAGACTAAGGTAAGACTAATATCAACAATCACCTGACAATTTCCAGCAAATACAGAATGTATCTTTTTTTTAAAACAAAATCTGCTATAATTATCTTATAACATGAATTCATAAATAAGTGCTGAAAATGTCATTAACAATATTAAAAAATTGTGAGGGTTTGAAATTAGCTTTACATTAGAATGTCTCTCACACTATTTCATCTCATAAAAGTTAAAATCATTTGCAGATCTCCTAAAATAAGCCATCAGATTAAAATTTTCTAGTATATCAGTGGTGGATTCTCACACTGGAAATCCATTCCTCTGGCAGGTCACCAGAATTTAAATTTGGCAGGCTGTAGTGTAGTGTGAGGTTTACTTGTTCAATCAAGCATTCAATTAACTAACATGTCAGTATGTTGGTCCTTTGTGACACAAATAAAAGGCAGCTAAAGTGCATTGAGCCATCTGAATGGATAGTTGTGTAATTAATATTTGTTTTTAATTTATTGTAAGATGTCCAGATTCTTAGGCAGTCAGTTCCTGGGAAATCCATAAAATAATTGATTGAGTTCTGCAAACTTACTACAGGGCAGTAGGTTTTCCTTTCTATGTGATTAGAATTGGGCTAATGATTCAGGAGACTTTTCAAAATTATTTTTTTTACCTTTTTTTTAAAAAAAATATATCATTTATAGTTATTACGTAATTTCTGTACAATTGCCTATTCGTTAAATATTAGAGTTTAGCAACTCACTAAAATCTGTCTAAGACTGTAATTGTTTTGGGATCACACAGCATTCTCCAACTTAGTAAACCAAGTTTTTTGAGTTTGACAAAGCGTGCAGCCCTTCTTAGGACAGACAAAATCATTTAATTTCAGGACAATTTTTCTCGGGTAATCTTAGCTTTGTTAGCTATTTCAGCATAAACCACAGAGTGTGATTTTATTACATATGTGTTGAGGTGGGATGAGTTTTCCTCTGAAAACATAACTCTTTTTCTACTGCTTAGACAAGTAGCTTAAACTATACATACACTTTTAAGATGTTTGAGGGAGGGGACAAATAGGAGCGTTTTGGTCTGGTTTTGTCTCACTTAACTTCAGTATGTCAATTAAAAGCATTGGTATGCTAGACGCCTCCTATAGCCGATGGAGATACAGACATCTCCAGAGGATTATGTAGCTTGGGCACTCCATTCCTATTAAGAACGGAAGAAAAGCCTAAGTCTATACTGATAATTGAAATCAGATGAATCAGATCTTTTTAACAAAAGTTTGCATTTTGCTAAGGTCTCAGAGTAAATGAGATGCTTCTTAGCTAACCAAGAGATAAGAAGCTAGGCTGACTTGCTGTACTGCACGTTTTACACTTACATTACCTGATGGCACGGACACCATGGGAATTGCAAGGATGTTTCTAAACATCATTTCAGTGGTGACAATTTCTACAGGCCCTAGAATTGATGTTTTTAATCTCCATTCTCTGTTGCATTTGCATCATTCAGTTATGCAATGCCCTCCACTGATACATTGGATGAAAAGTCATTTTGCAGAAGACTCATTCCTACTACTATCACCCTTAGTTTATTTTTCCTCTGACCAACGTTTCATTGATTTTTCTACTGCCTTCTTTCTGGCTAACAGTTAATGATCACACTCAATGTACAAATAATAGAGATGCCAGTGTCCTTGTAGCAGTTAGCTGTGATCACAGAGAGCCATTCTTACACGCAGATACTCACAAATAAAAATAATAACAGAGAACCCAGAAGCATGCATGTACATAGACATATTTATTTGAATGATAATGTAAACCTCACCAATAAAAGGTAGATTAACTCATAAATCAGATATAAGGAATATCTTTTGAACCTCTACATCTTGCATTCAAAATATAGTGAGTTCATTTTTAAGATAAACTGTTTAGCAGCTACCTTTTTATACCATTTAATATACTAGTGCTAACCTGTATGTATAAAAATCCTAATATATTTAATGTTTAGCAGGAAACGATATTGAATTCTATGTTTTGTAAGATTTACTTTACAGCTATGAAAGCTTTTTAAAATATGTGAGTAATATTTTCCAAGCTCCAATTTAGTTGCTTTCAGTGTTCAGCTTCTGACTAGAGTCTGCTTCAGGGCTTCATTTTCAGGCAGCAGAAGTTTGAAAATGTTCGGAAAAAAAATGGTTTGGGAGATCTTCAGTGAAGTACTGAGAAGATGAGTCACTGCAAGTTGTATTTGTAACATACTGACCATTCTGAACATACAAAACTAAGTGTTTCACCTTTTTCAGCTATTCAGCCTGAAACAAGTTCAAGTAAGATTTGGAGTGGTTAAAGAATATGACTTGAGTATTTCTGCCAATATGACAACTCTATTAAACTCATTTTCCTTTTTCTTAGCATTGTTTGTTTCAGTAAAGTACACCTGAATTTTTAAAAAGGTGTATGGATCTTGTAAATTAAAGTGGTCTGTAAATATTGGTGCAAATCTTATCCTTTTTCAAGGAAATAAAAAATAAATGACAGTCCATAGCTGAACATGTAACAAATTCTTCCTCTGACATTTTATGTTCCTAGCTTATTTCCATTTACAATCCCTTGGACATTATTCTTAGGAAAGTCATTAAAAGCTGAAAGGTATATATGAGATTAAGGATTTCAGGAGAATGAAATTGAAGATAGGTTTTCGGTACGGATACCACTTGCAGTATGCAAACATTTGACATTTCTATTGCTCTTGGGGTACATTATCAGCAAACAGTGAACTCAACTTTAAGTTCCTATGGATTAAGGAAAGTTACTAGCACACTGAAATGGAAAAACAAAAGATCTTCTTTACTCAGCATACATATGCAAGTTTCTAGCACGTCAAAATTTAAAGGGTATAATTTTTATAATTGGTGCTCATAACAGTGAGAGTTTTATCTGCATGCGTCTGTGTTTATCTGTATACAAAGCACAAATACAAAAGAACAGCCCAAGATTTCTGCTGAGGATGACTTTTTTTTAAGAACCTTTTTCTTCTGCCAGTCTTTTTTTCCCCTATTCCGTCAACTTGAAAGTGAAATAAAGAAGTAGGAAACTTTTACAGCCCAGGCAATAGTAGTGCCAGAATGAATCTGCATATTAACTGACCCTCTGTGTAGGGGTCTGGCACCTGACACTCTTTTATATTGCTATAATTAAAATGAGTCAATGGGTCAATTAAAGTGAACTATTCAATATTAATGACTTTTGATCACACCTAACTGAAGAATCAATGGAATAAAGTCAGCGCAGACTGGACATACTAATCCAGGAAGCCTGTCAGATAGGCACATATATTCTGTAATGAGGTTTAAATTTAAAGCTAAAGTATGGCTATGTCATATTAACAAATAAACAGAGTTGTATTGTATAGTTCTATGACAAACATTAATAGATCTTTGCTTCCATCTAAGGTACCTCTGTGTTCAAGGAAGTTGTAGCTCAACATGCAATCTAAGTTTCTTAAAAGTAACTGTTACTGATGCTTAGTCACATGTTTTAATTAACAACAAAGTTATGGTGGTCCATGAGTTGTTATACTGGATCTACTTTCAGTAGGAATACATTTATTTATTTATTTATTTAAATAAAATTGGTTTATTAAAGGACTTTAACAGCAAAGGTGACTGAATTCTTTTTGTTCCACAGCCTCTGAAAATGACAGTATTCTGTGGGCTAGGATTTAGTTCTGACAGTCTCTGTAACAATGATTTTTAGTGATGGACTTGTTCATGGAAAAGGGCTTTATATCACCCACAATTTAATGAGGAGAAAGACTTTTGGATAGGTAAAAAGATTCGTAATCTTTTATCAGGTGAGACAAAAACTTCATGGGTGAGGACATGGAATAACTGGGTTATTTCAGTTCTTGAAATTAAATTGCATCTGTTAAGGACTCAGAACTATAACTCTCAGCAATCCAGTCCACACAAAGCACCCGCAGGTCTTGACAGATCTCATTTCCATTCTGTACCACTAGATAAGATTTCTAAAAGCAGTCTAAGTTAGCCTAACTGTGGCCCAAATAACTTTGGAGAAAGTTCACCAAAGAGTTCAAATCAATTGTAAGTGCTTTTCAAAGTCCTACCACTTAGCTTTTGAAATAAAAATATCAGTTCAAAGAAAGGTTAGACGAGGAAAGTCAAGAAATATCAAGGCCAGCCACCTCCTTACTTAGGAACAAGTATAAAACAATAGTTGAGCATGTCTGCACAAAACAACATAGCTAATTTCAGTGTTATGCTTCCAAAATATTATAGTGAGAGGAAAAATACTCAAATTATGAAAAAGGCCTTGTGGCACTATCCATTAAAATATGCCAAAGAGAAAGATGGATGGATACTTCACTGGAGCATTCTTTTATTCATAAATACACAAGTCAGTAGCAGCATAGTTCATTCTAAAAGCGTACTTCATTATTTCAAAGTACAGTGCTCCTTGATATTTTTCCTCCAGTAAGTAGCAATATGTCAACCCCCACATACTTAACTCCCTTCTCTTGATATCAGTTCATGGCATACCCTAAAGAACACATATTTGAATAGTGTTACAACAGTCACTGAAGTCTTGCGTATATCCATCTGTTGCACAGATAATATACATACTGAAATGACTGCCACTTATTACCAATACTAACAAAATAGTCAAGACTTCTGGTATGAGTGTGTATGCATAATATATACACAGTATGCATATGTATACGTATATACAAGTGTATCTATTAGTTATATATCAATATGCATATAAATTTCTGCTTCAATATTTACAAACAATTAGTATATTTTTCAGACTCAGTTTTTATATTGCTTTCAGCTGACTGAAAGGGCATATGGAAACAATAGGAACATATGGAAAAAAATATTCTGTTTTAAGACCAGACTGTGATATATTTATTCATGTTGAATAACATACAAGGAGTATTCCTTCTGTGGCGTTAAGTATTGTGCTGTGAAGAAGTGTCACAATGCAGCACTTTGTATTTACTCATTCTGTTAAGATATATGTTGTTTGTTTGCCTGCAGTAGATAAGGTCAAGTCAGAACTATATCCGGGATTTGATTGTTTCATTTATTTGCAGTTCTACCCCATGATAATTTTCCCGGATCAGGGTTACTCTTTTATTTACACAAACTGGGAACAAGGTCTTAGCTGTATCATACAGGAATTACCAAGAAAGATTATTGAGGTCTCCCATTTATAAGCATAATTCTGCTTAGTTCATGAGCTTAAAAATAGGACTTTTCGAAACAGATTGCCAATGCCACTGTATCGAAATAGTGTTTAAATCACGAGAAATTATTTGCTACTTAAAGCTGATGAGATCCTGAATATTTCCCTCACTCAAATTGCATAGGAAGTAGTATGGATTTCCAAAATATAAATGGTTCTATGTATGAGGGGTTGCACGGTTACTAACCTCATGCACCTTGGAAAAGAGAAAGAATTTAAAGTGTAGCATTGAACATCTTCCTTAAATACCCTGAAGTTTAACTGCAAGCTCTCCCACTTTCTTCTGTTGTGCCTACATTGGTTCCAAATTCCACCTAAGCTTCTGTCAAAACAGCTGGAGATATTGGCTCTATAGCACTTCAGAGACTCAAGTCCATAAACTAAACTCCAGTTTTTGATTTGTGTCTAACACTTCTACTCACACAGCCACACAAGAGAAAGTCAAAAGGATGTTTGAAAAGCATTAACCCACTTTAACTAGGAAAATGCCAATTTGCATAGATGATTATTATATGTACAAGTAAGAATACACAATTAAGGCCCTTCTGGTAGACATCACACAGATGAGCCTTCCATTGAATTCTATAGGAGTCTGATGCTGAGGTCTCGATCCTGGCTAGTCTTACTCCTTGATTTTAGCGCAAAGTAAATGCCACATGAAGGGGATAGACCTTCTTCTATTTTAAAGATGCTGATCCTGCAAACACTTGAAGAGGAAAGCAGCTTCACATACATAGATTATCTGCAGAACCAGAAATGCCTCAAAGTCCAAAAATTAAAGTAAGAAAAAAAGAAAAAAAAGTGTCATCATATCTCAAATAATCTCAATCTGAATCTCTGCTGATGGAAGTCCTGTAATTTCTCTAGACACATCCATCTGAATACATTTGTTCTTGCTGCAAAATATTTAAAATGAAGAAATGAAGATGCGTATTATTAGCTGTTCAATTATAAATCCTATAAGATAAATTATAGTTTACTCCTCAAAGGTAAATACGGTTAAATTAACTGTTAATTTCAAGGGCATCATGGCAGTTTAATACACAAAAAACAGAACTTTACAGGGGATTTGTATTATTTAGGCAAGATAATATTATTTTGCAGAAGACAGGAGGTAGAGTGCCACAACCACTTTAAAAAAAATACAGCACTGTTATTTTATATCTATATAGGCTGTATCTATATAATCTGGAGTAAAACCACTTACATGGCAAGTAACAGAAGATTCTTAGATCATTGCCTTTTCCCAACCTATCATCTACTGTACCCTCTTTGATTTACAAGCAGTTCAGTAAAGTAACTGATCCTAATATTCATTAATTTTCTTTACAATAAAACTGAAAAAAACCCCTGACAGATTAAACTAACATTGTGTCAGATGATCCATGAGCATAGGGCAGTTTCATATGTCAAATATGAACGCAAATTGCAGAGAAGCCATATATTTCAAAATAATAAAGTAAGCAAACAAATTCCAGACTTCCCATGGAAACACTGACACTCATGGACTAACAGCAGCACTTTATCACACTATAGTCATACATTACTACCCTTTAGACCCTCATCCTGCAGTGAAGCTGCCCTCAGCATGGTAGCCCAATCATACTTCCTCACATATTTCTGGATTAATTCTTTGGCACCTGGACTTTCATCCTCCTCTTGTGCTATACAGCAGAAAACACAGCTGGCACTGCATAAGCAGCAACACACAAGTTTTTAGTCACAGTCAAGTATAATCATTGACAGAAAACAGTTAGCTACTCTAGTAGAAATCCTCCTAGAAAATAACAATCTTAAAATTAGCAGTAGCTATCCCAGTCCCCTGCTTCTTCTATAGCCATAGACAGAGGGATGGGAACTGGGTTTGCTGAGGTACCCGATCCCAGAAGATGCAATGTGTCTCAAGTGAGATCCAGCGTTCTCTAAGCTCTGGCCACCATTGGTTCAACACGTCGCATAAGCAGCTCTAGAAACTCTGACAGATTTTTGCACATCACTTACCTGAATATCAAAGACACTAAAATGAAATGAGGCAGGATAATTAAGACTGTGCACATTCTAGCATAGACTAAAGGCCATTTCTTGTCACACCTCAAAGGCTGTGTCTTGTCACACTCTGCTTTTAATCTGAAATCCACATATGGATCAATAGCATATTGCCCTAGAAAATACACTACAAGGGTTTGTTGAGAGAGTTTTTGTTGTTTTTTTTTTTAAATTTTACACAACTGTAACGACTTGGGAGGGGAAAAATGAAAATAAATTAACCTGGAAACAGAACATGGCGATGGAAACAAAATTTGACAGTGACAAAATCTATTTTGCTACCCATCCACACAGTCCTCTACCTATATGCACAGCCAATAACCAGTAAACATTTTGGTCATGACAGTAAAATACTTCACAAAAGCTCTCCATGTTTCAAGAAAACATGAACTGAATTTCTAATAAAATGCTAGCCTCAAAGAAATTCAAAAGATTGCATTGTGAAAAGCCAAGCAAAAGAGATTCTATAAGATTGCTACCGGAATAGCTAACAGAAAGCTTGAAACATGACACAAAAGAAAGATGTGCAAAGTATCCTAACATTGCAGCCATATTACAAGTCACTACTTCAAGAGCAATGAATGAGAGAGAAATATTTGTTCTAGGTAGCTAGACTGAAGAATGTAAACAGATTCCACAGATATAATTTGTCCATATCTTTACTGCTGAAAATGGAAATGTTAACTTAGGCAGGTCACTGATCCTGAAAAATGAGTATAATCAATTACATTTTTTACCTGTCAGTCATTCACACTGTTGCATTTCTCACAGCTGACTGCTCCCCTGCCTTCCATTTTTTGTTTCAAGGTACTGAACAACTTTCTGTATCCACTTTTCACTTAGTCTTTTTCATATTTTTCCTACTGCCATCTCAGATTAACACTACTTGTTTCAGAACTAGCCTGTTTTCTTCCCTTATTTTCACAATAATGCCTGTTTCTACTGTCTCCCATCTCAGAAAGGTGGCCCTTCTGTTCTCTGAAATGCCATCTTAAATCACACTTCTCCAGGTCCACTAATTTTAACTACCTAAACGATAAAATCTGATCCAAAGCTCCTTGGAGTCAGTGAGAGCCTTTCCATTAACTTCAATGGACTATGAATCAGGACCAGATTGCTGTCAGTAACTCTGGACTGAAATCTTGCGAAAGAAAAAAACAAAAGGATCTGTATGGGTGTATTTGTTCTTGTATTTGTACTTGAAGATAGTCATGGCAATACTATATCCCAGGTAAATACCATCTGTAAATACTTCTGATACCTTTTCTCCAGATCACGCAAAGGACTAAAGCCTTGATTCTGTTGTCACCTTTACTTGTACAATTTTGGAGCAATGCCAAAGACTTCTGACAAGGCTTGAATAAATAAGCTTAGACTAGTTCCTATTGCTTCCTTCATACACTACAAAATACCATTCTACATCTAGCTAGGTAAAATAAAGAAAATTGTTGTGTTTATGAGACAGGTTAGTAAGCAATTACAAAAAAACTCCAAAAATAAAACGGCTGTTTAGATAGAGAAGCATTTAGAAAGCACAATGGAAAGTTCCAATCCAGTATATTTTAAATTCTCACTAGAAAGGACATACAATGCTGTTCTTGTAAGAATCCCCTTTAATCCTATATGATTGATCTAAAAGCAATTTGAAGAAAAGACATTCCAGAAATCAAAATTTGACTCTACTTCTTCATAAACACTTATTTATTCCTCTCTTCACATACCTTTCCCTGCACCTTCCTACATCATTTCCCCAATGCATATTGTTGTTTAAGAGGAAAACTTCCATTTAAGTTTCAATTTTTTGTAAGTGCCTTGAGTGTAAAGCCAGCGCCTTTCTGCAATCCCACAGTGTTTCCACCAAGTGATACAGGGAGATAATTTCTAACAGATAGTTTGGGAGATCTGATGCAGTATTAATAAAGACACACAAATACTACGTGGAGGACTCTGTTAATGTTATGGAAAGAGCTATTATTATCAGACAGCAACTACTGCAAATATAAAGCTAAAATATGACATATTTATTAAAAAGTATGTTGCACTTCAACGATATTTTAGCAGTAGTTTGACAGGAATGACAATTCACATTTTTCAAATGTTTACCCTATATAGTACTAACCACAGCACTTCATGGGACAGGATAAAAGTGACACTGCCTATTAGCACATAACTTTGCCAAATGTATCAGCAAACACAAAGCCAGTTAGATGACCTTCACTGAAAGGGTGCAGTCTTGGGGGTGCTCATTTTATTTTTTTGGTTTAAGATATTTATGCTGACACTTTCATTATAATTCACACTCCACCCTCACAGCTTCAGCTATGGACGGTAAACACTTTACAGAAATGAAATTGCTGTTGCAATAAGGTTGCTTGTGACATTGTTTAATACAAAAAGGAGCCAGGACATGGTACACTGATAGGGAGGTGGAGTGTATTATATATACACAGAAGAGGAGTATTACTTCTGTTCTGCCATCTGACATTGATGTGGGAAGAGGGGACAAAAACCAATGCATTTTCTTTCCAGTATTGAAACATGCAAAGACGAATTCCTTATTACAAGTTGTATGCAGCTCTGAATAATAATAAAAATAAACAGCTCTAGAAATGCCCCAGTATACTTAATTTGTTTAGATTTTAATATACATTTAAATACTCTGATCTTCCACTTCAAATCTTAGACTTAAGCAATGAGTGAATAGAATCTGAAATACAGACAAGGTATTGCTTACATCACATTAGAAGGCATCTTTTAACAGCTGTGGATTTCTAAACTTAGACTGAACAGGATTTTTAGTTGCTGGGAATTTGAAATACAAGATGAACTTGGCCACATTACATCTACTTTATTTAAGTGGAATTGTAAATATGCAATAAATTGTTTCAAAGAGGCAACATGCAGAATTCAAACCTATTTGTTTCTTGCAGGATTCTGTTGACCTGTGCATGAAGAGGTATTGAAGCAGTGGTGCAGCGAGAATCACTACAGCAATGCAAATCCACAGCTTAAGCATGAGATCCTAGAAACTGGATCTCTAAGGAGCATCATGGAGTATACTTTCCTCCAAGTACACAGCTTCCTTTAACCAATGAATTTAGTTTCACAAGAAGAGCTGCTCAGCAACTTTTTTTTACAAAAGAAAAGCAAGGTAGGGAGGGTGTAAGGAGGTGTAAAGAACTTATGCATTAGGATGATATTTAGCAGTGAGCTGCCAACAGAAAGCAAAGACGACAAATATTTTAGATGTGATACGATTTCAACTAGAAATGTTAAAGCACTCTTCCCTGTTAATAATTTGCCATAGTTGGCTGAGACAAAATTTGGGTTGCAGCTACTGGCTGAAGCAACAGTGCTGAGAAACAGAACAAACAGGCATTCACCCCTAACCCACAACCTCCCTTCCCCCTCCCAGCTAGCGAAGTATGACTGATGCTTTTGGTTGGCTGCAAGGCAAATACTACCTAGAAACTTATTTACCTAGATACATATCCATGGCCCCAGATGTTTAAAACTTATCATGGAATAAAGCCATGAAATACAAAATTAAAAAAAATAAATTTCAATTTGAAATTTTATTGGCATGTTGCTAGAATGGTCAACATTGATCAACAGGAGATACTTTGTCCACATACTGAGAACAGCCTTTCTGCACCTCCCCCCCCCTTTTCTTCCTTCTCTTTCCCTCTCTCTCACACACGTTTTCAGCATCAATGCTATTAAAAGCCAAACAAAATACTGGCTGTGGGTGTAAAGAATGCTGGTTTTTTGGAATGTTGCCATGGATCCTGCTTCCAGTCGCGTCCCACGGAAAGAGGGTGCAGCCTCCTGTCTCTTGTGTCAGACTGTTCTCCCCAGGCAGGGCAGAAGGAAGATAGCCATGTACCCCTGCTACTCCCTATTCTTTCTCATCCACTATAGCCAAGTCTTTGATCACCCTCAGTTTGCCACTGGCATCGATCCTCCGCTTCTCGCGTATTAGATCCTCCAGGCTGTGGAACCTCACCGTGTGCACCTTGTTCTCCGCCAAGTGGATCTTGAGATAGTACTGCTGCTGGTGCTGGGTGCCGGCAGCAGCCTGCAGCTCCCCTCCGGCTTTGAACTCCCTTTTCCCGAAGCGGCACCAGGCGGCGAAGCTCTCGGAGTTAGTCCAGCAGATCTCGTCGCTTTTTAAGCCCAGGTGCCCGCAGGCGTTTTGCACCACCAGCTCAGCCACCAGCGGGCGAAAGCGGTACCAGCTATTCACCACCCGGCCCACGTTGCCCGCGGCCGCCTCGTACAAGCTGTCCTGGCGGATCTGCCCCTGGTGCAGGTGGATGATCTGCCCGCTGCCCACGTACACTGCCCAGTGCGGCGGCGGGTGCTCCGACGGCCCCAGGTAGAGCAGCTCCAGCAGGTCCCCCGGCTTGCAGAGCGCAGGTAGGGCCGACACCGAGTAGACGCTGAGGTCCCCAGCCTGGGGGCCGCTGCTGACCTTGGAAAAGATGCATTCCTGGCCGCGGAAAGCGGAGAACTGGGTCTCGTTCAGCACCAGCTGGTGGTGGAGGTGGTGGGTGGGCGTCTCCTGGCCAGGGCTGCCGGAGCCCTTCACGCTGTACTTGTCTGGCTGGCCTCGCTCGTCCAGGTCCTCCTCCTCATCCGAAAAGAAGTAAGCCACCCCGACGCGCAGCTCGTCTTTCTCGATCCCCGAGGGGTCCCCGGTCGGCAGCTCGCTGTAATTCAGGTGGGTGATGCGATCCAGTTGATTTCCCATCAATGACAGGGCGAGGCGAGGGCAGGAATCGCCGGATCTGAAGGAAGGGTGGGGTGGGCACGGACAGAGAGAACAAGAGAAGGAAAGGAAGGAAAGAAAGAAAGAAAAAAAAAAAAATCAAGGCACATACAAAAGATCTCAGCGATTCCGCCCTAAGCGCCCCTTCGCTCCCCCCTGTGCAAGGGAGAAACTCCCAGTGCAGATCCTTCCGACTGCCCTCGTGGTGCGGGGCAGGGCAGAGCCCCGTCTCCCCGGCACTCGCCTTGCGGGGCTGCTCGAGCCCTGCGGTCCCTGAACGCCCGGCTCCCACCGCCGTGGGAGAAGGCGGCTCCTCACCGCCCACCATCTCTGCGCGGGGGCACGGAGTTGCCCCGGGAGCCTCCACTCCCCACTCTACCAGCAGAACGGGCTCCCGGGGCGCGGCTGGCCCGGAGGGACTCTACTCCTTCCCTCCGCCTGCGCGCAGCCGAGCCGAGCCGCGCCGCGCCGGGCCGGGCAGCGCTGCGTGCGGGAAGGCGGCCGGAGGAGCACACGGCCTCGAAGCCGGCACCTCTGCCTGCCCGATCCCCGCAGCCCAGCCGGGACCTTGCAAGGAGCTGTCAAAGAGCAGGCGATCAGCATTCCTCCCACCCAAGGAATCCCTCTCGCCCCTCTCCGTACCCGTAGTCGCCCAGCTCCAGAAAGCCCCTCCAAACTCCTTTAAAGTCGTCCTGTCCCCATGGGCGCTGCAGAGGAGGTGAGCTCCGTCCTCCCCGCCGCGCGCCCGGCTCCTTCGGTTGCTCCGCCCGCGCCGCCCCGCTCTGCTGTGGGCTGCCCGGCCCCTCCGGCGAGCCTAAGTACCGGCGGCGCTGCTGCCGAGCCCGCCCCGGCCCCGCTCATTGGCCGCGCCGCGCTGCGCCCGGCGGCAGCAGCGGGGTTCGGCGGCGTCACCGCCCGGCCGGGTTCGCCGCCCCGCAGGGCCCCGGCGCCCACCTGGCAACGGCGGCCCTCGGTGTAGGGAGGCGGGGCTTCCCGGGGGAGTTATGCAGTGTGCCGGCCGCGGGATGCGGCTGCTGGGTGATCCCTGCGCTGGAAACAATGCAAAAAGCGTGAAAAAAAGTAATTTCCATCAGAAAAACCAAAACCCCTCCCAGGCTTCGGCTAGAGGGTTGCACGTGCCCAGGAGCTGCCCCGTGCCTCGAGGCGGGAGGTAGAATGGCTCTCGCCTAACTTTAGCGACCTCAGGTTGTACCTGTGCAGTCTAAGCTGAACCGCTGGGTTTCCCTGTAGTCGGGAGAGACAGGCATTTCCTAGATGGTTGAAAGTAGGTGAGATGGCTCTCTATGTCTCCACACCTGGCTGAAGCAGAAGTGATGGGTTGTCCTCATATGTGAGTAGAAGGCATGCTATGACTTACTTTAAGTAAGAGATGAGACTGCTTGACAGTAGCAGTCCATCCCTTCCTAAAACGTGAAATCTGAAACTGATCAGCTATAGAAGCTAATAGCAATACACATTTTACACCTAATTTTACATATTATGGAAATGAAACTCAGAAATTATTAGTTCATTTGGCCATAATTTTCCTGTGAGGCGTTGTTAGTGATGGGATTTTAACCTAATTCTTCTGAGTTCCTAGTGTTGTGTTCTAATCTTGCAAACTTCTGAGAAATGAGAATTTAAATATTTTAAGACACCATGAAAAAATCTAATGACATTCTTCAGTTCATATGTGAATCATATTAAAGTACCATTTTTATCTAGAAATGAATTTACTACTTTCTTCACAGTGGAAATAGTTTTCCTATCTAGACATAAGTACTCTGCTTTCAGTGTTTGAGGACAGTATCTTTCTTCACTGCTGTCCTTTTTCCAGTCTTCATCTTTAACTAACTGAGAACAATAATGACATTACTTTATTGCCATGCTAGAGAGATAAACATCCTTAAATAAACAGAGAATTTCAGTTTCTTGGGGTACAATTTGTATACCTGTGTTCACATGGGTCAAATACTGGGTTTCTTGGATAGATGTGTTTACTTTGACTGACCCTATTCTTTTTCCATTCAAATATTTATATGGCTGTCTTTCTAGAACAGCATTTTTTTGTTCTCATTAATTTTTTAACATATGCATCATAAATGGAAGAGGAAAATAGGGTGTGTTTACTGATATGACTTTAAAAGACTGACACTGGTTATTTTTCAATGTGGCAGTTATACTAATCTGTTGATGGTTATAGACTTTCCATGTCTTCTAAACCCAGGGGCTACAGCCTGAGACTCACAGGAATTAAGCTGATTTACAGCAGTTGTGTATGTAGCATTCAGGGTCTGTACAATTAAAAGTGAGTTTGAAAAAAATAAGAAAGGGATCCTATTCTAATATACGCATCTTACAGGACTAAGTGTAACAGATGGATGTTATTAATCTCTGGAACTGAATAATGCTTTTCTAATGATTGTCAGAAATTATATGTTCTTTTATAGTATGACCTTCACTGACTGCAACATTTGAAATTAAATTAAGAAAACACTCTAATAGAGTGAAGACTGTAAAACAGTGTTTAAATATTTTGATTTTTTTATAACTCTTAATGTGCTTCATTGTTAAAGCTAGTCCAAGTTGAAGGCCATTTTTGTAGGCCTTCATCAACAGTTTCTGTTTTCTAAACACTTAACATTTTCCCATTTAAAGTCTGCATCTTTTTAGGTTGCACTCACACAGTTCACACCTCCTACATTTGCCAATCATCAAGGCTACATGGAGTAATTTTTAGATAGTTCTAAACAAACAAAACATTATTTCATCTTTTCCATGCAAAATAGTGGAGAACAGACTGCTTCAGTAAACTGCAGGTGCAGAAGGAAGGAGTCTGGGCCTAAGGAAAGCTCCGCACTTCTAACTAGGTGGAATATTTCTTGCCAATTTTTAACCATTTTCTTTGTGTCTTCCATGCTTTTCAAGTCTGCTCAGTGAGAGTGTTCCGTCTCTTACTGAAACACTTACAGTCCCTTACAATCCATGTCTCTCTATGACCTCTATTCAACACACCTCCAACACCATTTTCTCATTTAATTTCTCTTGACTGTACACTTTGCCTCATCAGTGCTTCATGCTCTCCATTCCTCCACTTTTCCCCTTAGTTTCTCCTCAATCTCAATTTAAAATTATCAAGTGTCAAGAAGTTTCCTTAAAAAACCCCAACAAACCAACCAAAACCCCCCAAAACTTGTAAGCATACTTACGTATAACTGTAATTGAAGAACACCGCAGAAAAATGATAAAAAATATGTAAATCAACTGCTCATTATAACCACTCATAATAATTACTCATTTGAAGGCTTCTGTTGATCTTAGAGGATGTTACAAAAGCAGAACACAGTGCCCACAGAAGTATGTTGCTGTGGCCTACTGGAGATGCTTGTTTTGCCCGAGCTATTCTGATTAATACATTTATCATCTCCTTTTGATGCTTTACTTCTGGGAGCTCATGGAGGCTTATTTAGCAAGGCAGTGAGTGCGGGTTTGGCTGCTGTCAGACCATGGCACCAGGAGTGCAGCTTTACTTTGTTCACACTCTCGTTGACCAGCTTCAGCCTCATTAACCATCTCTCCTTGCACCAGGATAGGGGAGTTTACCGTGTTACTAACGCTGGTCCATTGCTACTAACCCTAACAATGCTTAACTCATTCTGCGCACAGGAAAGTAACCTGGTAACATCATCATCTCTGGTTTTGTCCTGGTCTACTCCGAGCCAGTTTACTTACAAATTTCCATTGCTGTTTTTGCCGTTTATGCCTTCTTGCATCCATGGCATTTTCTCAATGTTGCATCTATGTTTAATTTTATACAATGAAAACTCATAAAATATGTAACAAAATAGATACCCAGTAGCTTATTTTTTAAACCTTATTTTTCAAATGTCCTTATCGTCTTGCCTTGAGCTCAGCTTTGGAGCCTTGGACCCCTGTTGATAAAAGTAGAGCTTAAACCTCTGTTGATTTGAATGAGTGGAGAACGTTTGTGCAGAAAAATTTAGGAATGCATGTTTCAATAAACAACTAGAGGTATAAAAATGCTGACAAGGGTGGGATAACTTTCCTATGTATTATGAACTTTCTCTAGATTGTAGAAATCTGTCCATTACAGTTCAGTTAACATTGAAACTCAGATGCCTAGAAACTTACCTTTGTTTCAGACTACAATCTGATTTGCCCAGAGGGACCTTGGTATAAAGTATTCCGAGAAGGACCTTCACCTGAAATTCTCTAAAGTGGCATATTCCACGTGTAATTCCTCTGTGCCTATATCTTCATTACAGTCTCAGTGTGCCTAAGGCCTCAGAGACATAAGACATTAGTCCTTTGAGAAATCTGTGATGTGGATCACAACATATGTAGATGGTAGAGTGGCTCATGTTCTGCAAAGAACTTTGCATACACTTTGTCCACATACCAAAGCAAGGCCATAATGCCTAGATCTGGGATATTCTGGGCAAATGAGTGCCCTACCAGCCTCTTTTCTGTTTTTCTCCTGGTTTCTGATGGCTTTGTGATTCTTATATTCATAGGGTCACTAAGTAAAATTGACGAGGGGCTGTTCTCTGGCCCTTAGGTACGATGTAATGGTAGAATTGCTCAGCTGAACTCTCTAAACTCCAAAACTGGGATTCTGCGTCCAAGATACTTATTAAGAATTATTTCCAATCCATTTTAATCCCTACCTGTATGGAAGAATAGTAGCTGGCGACTGCCAAAACTTCTCAAAAGGCCATACTGCTGATTTAATATTGTGGATAGTACTGTGCCAGTCCTTGGACCTGTGACCTGACCCTGTATAGTCAGCTATTTAGACTTAACTCAGCTCCTGAATAAGAGGTGAAGCATGACCAAGTGTTTTTTTTGTCAGATAACACTTGTAAAGACTCCATGATCAAGACTCTTTCCTGATCAAGGAATACAAACAAAAAGATATTGTAGTAGATAAGATTTTGAGAAGAAATAGGAAGAAATTACCTTCCTTTAAAACATTACATTTAAACACTAAATTAAAATTTATCTTTGAAAGACTGTTACATAGGCAGGATCCCAAACAGGGACGCTTCATCGCTTTTAAGCTGTCAAGGAGCAGCGAGGCAAGGTGCTTGTCAGGGAAAGGGCATGGGGTGCTGAGGGTGCCCTCACCCCCAGTGCAACTTCCAGTGCGCTGCTGAAGAAAGCAGAACAGGGGTGGGGGACCGGGTTCAGCTGAGGCCCAGCCAGGAGGTCAAGGCCATCCCAACACAGGCAGTCTAGCCTAGGCATGGGCCAGAGCTTCAATGCAGCTCCAAAGTCAGGGACTGAAGCCCAATCCAAATCCCCTCAAAGCTCTTTATCATTAACTTTGGTTTTGTCCTGGGCATCTTATCCGAGGTTCACCTAATCCAAGCTGATTTTAAACACAAGCAGCAAACCCCGAGGAAGCCAGCGCACTCAGGGCCCTGACAGTGGCATCATATTCATTGACTGGAGTAAGAAAGAAAAATAGCTGACAGACTAGATTTTCATTTAGATATCTGTCTCTCTACAGTAAATGAAAATTGAAAGTATAGGCTTTTTTTGGGAGAAGGGAGTGGTGTTAATCTTAAATTTCCTACTGTGGTATGCAAAGAAGCCTTCCTTCCCCAGGATTGCAAGAATATGCTTTATGAACTTTGGAAGAACTGGATGTTCATGAGCATAAAGTTAGATGGATTAACAGTGAATTTTAATTCTTGATCCTTATTTTTTCACTGGCTGTATGTTTGAAATATTTTGGTAAAGTAAGCCTCATATTAAATTTGCTAATTCAGTCATATATTGGTCCAAGTAGGTTCAATATAATATGAGGATTTTTATTCAGGGTTTGATTGTTTTTATTTTCCAGTAAAGATGTAGTTTCACACTATATTGAATCGTGAATAAGAGGGTTCGAATTGGCAGTGGATTTTAACTCCAGCTATCTACTCCCTCAACTTCTTTTAGAGCTGATCTTGTGATCATGTAGTTACAGGGTGAGTTTAAATTTACGGCACAGCTGTAACAAGATGTTAAATATGTGTCAGGTGAAAATGATTTTTTTTAAAGTGGTTGGCACTGCATAGCTATGAAACTGAAACAGCCATGAGCATTGGTCCCTTCTGAATATATGATTTTGACGTGGCTTCAATAAAGCTGTTTACGTTGGTCCTTTTGTAAAAGGAGGATAATTATGGCAGCAGGTAGGAAAATTCCAATGGTTTCTTCCAGCTTTAGCTACAAATAATTCTAAAATAAGAAAGTCATCATAAGTTTTCTACAGGAAAAAATATCTCCAGAAACTAGTGCAGCTTCAGAAAACAAGTTGACAGAAAAAAAGAAAAAAAAAAAGGCAAGAAAAATAGGTTCAACAGTCCTCTAATGCAATTTTATTAGGTAGAATACTGTCACATGGCAATTCAAATTTTGAATTCTTTCTTCAATTGACATCTTACAACTCCAGGCAACACTTTCCTAATCAGATTTGTTGATTGGAAGCGTGTTTAGAAATGTCTGACCATAAGGACTAAAATAGTGGTTCTTCACACAAAAGACATTTTCACTGTATGGCGCTCCATTAATGATGTGTTGTTTGTCCGTAAAAGACCTAATGAGAAATACATAATAAATATTTGTCTAAGTGCAGGTTGATTACATTATTATTATTATTATTATTATTTATTAAGCTGTTTTCCAAGCTCCAAGAAAAAAGGCAAAATAGTTAAATAGTTTCTCCAGTAAAAGAAATTAAGAAGAAATGAAGTTTTCTTGCATTTTGCCTTTAAAACTAGAGAGATTGTCCATTATAGTTTTGTTTGGGTTTTGGGTTTGTATTTTTTTAAATTTAAAAACTGTTTGCAACCTAAAATTTACTTGGATGTATTATAAAAGGATTATTTGTTTGGCCCTTTCATTTTTCATATGGGATCCCTTGTTAAGTCATTGTTCTGTAACTGCATTCTATTATAATTCTGCTCGTTTTTAATAATATACATGATATTTCTACTGCCCTGAAGGACTCCCTTGAAAATTAAATGTTGAAATAAAATGAGCACCCAATACTTCTTTCTATTAGGGTAGTTAATATTTTATAAAATATTTTTATCTGTGAGACTTTCAATACCTCAACTCCAAAATTACTTTCTAAATATTATAAGCAATAACAAATACCCCTTGACTGAATAGCAAAGAAGAAATTCAATCTGTATGACAGTTGCTATTCATAAGCTGTTCCTGCTTCACTCTTACGGTTTATGATGTTAGCTGAACCCTTTTGACTGAGTTACAGAACTAGATTCAGTAGGGGAATCATACCTTGCTATATATAAATAACTTTTGGAGTTAGCCTTTATTTTCCTTTCTCAAATACAAAGCTTGGTTCTGGAAACCTAAGTCATTCAAAATTCATACTAATTTTACAGGTACACCAGCATCATCCTTCCTTTAATACAGCAAAAGCTGTCATCAGCTACATGCACACAATTTCCTTTGAAGACAGTGAGATCTCTGTGTGCATTCAAAGAAAGGATACAGTCTTAGATGCTTAAAAATGACAAATTTATATAATTAGAATTCATTCATTTTGCTAAGGTGTATAGGTATTGAATAAAATCATTGAGTCTGCACTGTGATGCTTTTAAAAATGAGTTTCTGCTCATCAAAAATTAAACTGAGTAGTCCAAATTTGTAGATTCAATAATGTTTCCAGTGAAAATGTCTAAACAATGTTTTCCGAGCCTCTAAACTCTTCTTTGGGTCTTACATACAAGTAATGTCTATTCGTGTGTATTATTCTTCCAGCTAAAATTGGACGACCTCATTAAACATACAGGTAAATCCAGTTATCTTTGTACTTGTGTTTTGTGATCTTCTCCATTCAAACCTGATTTTATTTAGGTTTACAAAAAGTTTTTTAGAGATGTAGTGTACTAAACTTTAACCAACTATTCATGTATAATGCATAAATGAGTGTAGACTACAGCTCATTTTACTTAGCTGTCGTTCCTTCAATAATAATGGAATTAAAAAAGCATGCAAGATTTATGTTTATCTCTAAGTTTAGATGATGCAGCATGACTTGAATATACTCAAGATAAATTGCATAAGTACTTCCCCCTCCTTCCTAAAAAAGCTCAGAAATTAATGTGATTTTCTTAGAGAAAATATTTACTTAAAATGGAAGAAAAAAACTGATTAAGAAAAGACTAGGTTTGTGCCTGTTTGTTACATTCTCAGCTGTGCTAGAAAGTCATGTTCCTGGTCATGTCACTGACAGCTAGGCTGATGCTATCAATTATTATTTAAAGTGAAAGAACTAGAAGCATTTTCTGTTTTAAAACATGGACATTTTGCTCATCTTGGGTGTGAAAAATCTGGGCTCAGTTCTCTATGTAGCCACAGTGGTTTAAGTCTCTGTCATTCAGTTTAAATGTATCTTCTAGATACACTACAGGCTATCTGGCTCTTCTCCAGTCATCGCGTTGTAATCTTGCACTTGTTAAGAAAATAATTAAAGGAAATATGAACAAAACTTTTAACTAAGTGATCAGAGTATTCACCTGAAGGCAAGCAAACCTAGGTTCCTATTTCTGTTCCCATAGTTCAAAGAATATTTAATGTAAAAATGGAAATAGCCTTGAGATGAGAATGTTCCTAAAAAAAAGACGCTTCATTCTTTCCTACAAAGCAGAAAAAGTGACTTGGTCCTACTTTCCTGATAACTGGTTTCTGATTTGACTGCTGATTACAAAATGGGTGGTCAAGTACATTACCATTTGTGGCAGGCAGTCTTAAAAAAGCATGATTTTGTATTGTGCTCAGGCCTACTGTGGATGCTCAACGTTGCAGAGCACAGCACAGAGCCCCAGGGAGGGCTCCTGGGAATTCAGCACAAGTTCACAGAGGTTGATAGGTGCTGTGCTGCCAACACTCAGGAAACTTCAGGCATGCCTATAATGAGAAATGCTAACCTCTTGTAAACTCAAATCTACAATCTCTCTTGGGTCTAAGTGCCTCTGAGTTCAGACAGCAGATGTTACTTTGCTTCTCAGATTACAGTTTTCTACCTAAACATCTCCATTTCCTTCAAATCATGCTTTAGATGATTAAATCTGTTGTTTGCTCTACCTCTTAATCTGTGTACTGCTTACCTTCCCTTATGTAAATGGGAATATTCATACTTCTTTCACCTCCCTTTACCTTCTGAGTTGCCTCATAAACCGTTATATAGGGCAAGGGCTGTCTGTTCACAGCAGTTCTCACAAGTCAGTTTCTTTTGGGGACTGTTCAGACATTTACTGGGAAACAAATTTGTACTAGAAGAGTTAGGTGCTACATAACATAGTGAACATAGCTGTTCCTTACTAGGAAAAAAAGAATAAAAATCTGTGGCAATGTGAGATGGTAATTTAGGACTTGAAAGAGGATAGAGCTACAACATCACTGATGGTCTGGGGAGCCAATGTAACACTAGTAATGAAACGAATGATGTTAATACATCTCTGCAGGGAACATGTAAATGAAACGCAAAAAAACATGGAATATGGAGGTATTGTCAAACAGAAATTAATTTAAATAATTTAACTGCATGCTCATTTCATTTCACTTACCTATTTCTTAGACTATCACTAATGTTTCACGTACAATGCTTTAAGAATAATTTTATTTTGGAAATCATCAAATTCGAGGGGTAATAAATCATAATGTGGATGAAATTCTGGGTGTGAAAGCACAGCATATACAGCCCCTGTGTTTGTTGTGTTTGCGGAGTATGGGAGAACTGCTAATGGTAAAAGACCTTTGATGACTCTAATCCTTGGGATAAGCTTGTAGAGACTGTTGTTCTATGACCATTTCATAGACCACTTTCTATGACCATTCACCTGAGGCTGAGATGGTAAACCCATGTTCAGTATATGATGAATTTCATAACTGTGGAGCCCTGATGTGGCCAGTCATTCTTTTAGTAAGTAAAAAAATCCTTTATCAGATGTTGAAAAAACCACACACCAAAAATTTTAACCTGTGAAAAAAAAGTAATTTTCTATGGAATGAAACAGTTTTGACCTGAAGACTAGGATTCTTTAAACATGCACTTTTTTACTTGAATTAAAAGATAGATAATTAAATATGAAACATAAGTAGGTGGAAAATGAAATTTTCTTTTGAAAGATAAGAGTCCTTTTCTCCCTTAATTAGAAAGACTAGATGCTAATGTCAAAACAAAATATTTAGAATCTTCAAAAATTCTGAATATTTTTAGGCTGAAAGGTTTTGCTGAATTTAACTTGGATTTGAAAAATATTTTTGATGACTGAGTAATATATTTGTTGGTATGCAGAGTATTTGCCAAAAGAAAAAAAATATAGATGTTCTGATAAACCATCCTGACAGCAGCATGTGAGCTGGGCTTGTGACTACAGTCATATGTGCTATGAACACATCAAATGTTTTTTCAGGACCAGGAACAGATAATTCCTTGTAAGCCCAGAGACACCTGTACAGTAGAACTGGCCTTTGATAACCTCCAACCAGCATGTATGATTATGCCTTAGTGTGTGGCTAGTTGAGGATTACAGAAATAGATGAATAAGGATGAAAGTCTGCAAAGAATTTATTGTAATAAATTAAACTGAAAATGGTGTAAGTCCCATATGTTCATCTCAGCTTTAACTGGCCTCCTGATTATTAGTGAATCATTTATTTGACACATTACTTCTTCTTCTTTTCCTTTTTTTCTTTGTCTTTTTTTCTTTTTGTTCATAAATAGCTTATGAAAAAGAAAAAATTGTTAAATGTATTGATTGAGAAAAATAATTTTGTTGAATAATTTCTATGAACAGAAGTTGCTTCTTTACATATTAAATTTCTTTGTTATTCATTTTGCTCATGAGCAGAATCTTGTAAAAAATTCTTATGGTATGAAAATAGGGTATGACAATTCAAACTCCTTTTTCAAGTCCTCAGTGTAAATGAAAGTGGGAATTTCACCATCAGTAGAAGATAGCTGGAAGATATACAAACACAAACAAATCCAAAGGAAAAATAAACCACTCTGTTTTTTAAACGAAATTTGCTAATCCTTAGAAAATAAAAATACAGAGTATAATGCACTGCTTATAATATCTAATGAACTGAGTCTATTTTATGGAACAGTCAAATAAAGTTATTAATTTCTATATAGACAAAGAAAACAAAAATAATTACTTGCACAGATTCATAAACTAATCTGCCCCCTTCCTCAGCAATATCTCTGTGTGTCTCCAGACAAAAGTGCGGTGAAAGGCATTGCCAAATGCCCTAGTAGAGTGGAAGTTACAGGAGCGGTTACCTCTTATCTTCACGATCAATCATGTTGTCATAGAAGGCAATCAGGCTGGTCAGGTATGATTTGCCTTTGTGAATCTATGCTGGCTGTTCTTAATTGTCTTTTTGTCCTTTGCACGCTCATAAATGGATACTAGGAGGATATACATCCTCCATCCCACCAGGGACTGTGCTTAGTGTGTCTACAACAAGAAGGGTCATTCTTCTTACCTTTCTTAAATATGAGCCTGATCTATCATTGCCATGAATTTTAATTGTTAGTAAACAGCTTTATAATTACATTGGCAAAGTCTTCTGTGGCTTTGGTTATCTTCTTAGGGTCAGTAGATTAAATAATCTATTTTTTCAGAGTAATCTCTTGCTTTTTGCTACCCAGTCATTCTTGTTTAAGCTGTAAGGTGAGGCAAAACTAAAGTATTTCAGTTTTCCTTGTCATTCGTTGCCAGGTTATCATCCCCATCCATCAGCATTCATTAATTTGGTTGCTAACTTAATTTTTCTTCATTACTTTCTCACCAAAATAGATACCTAAGTCACTGAGCACATTCAATGCTGCACTACTACTTACCTTAGTAATAACGTGGCATCTCCTTACCAGCAATGATCTTGCTATGCCCAAAAAATAACCCTGATATTGTGTTGTCCTATGAGATAGACCTAGTTATCAGTAAGCTTCATGATACTCAGCTTTCTAGAAGAAGGGGGCTGATATTTCAGATGAGGTGACTAGTGTGTACTTTTGACACTGTTTTTTCTGGGATTTTTTGCCAGTAAGTTATTCATTACTGCACAGGAGATTCTGATTTCTTGCCTTCTAGTTTGGTGTCTGATTAACATCATTCTGATCCAGTCTTTCTCCCTTAGCCATGAGTAAGTCATAGCAAATGTTGTGCATAGCAAATGTTGTGCAGGGTGTCGAACTCATGATCCACAGGCTAATCCAGCCCTCCACCTTGTTTTATCCAGCCTGGCACCTTGTTTCTACCTGGTGGCAGTGCTGAGCTCCTTGCCACTGCGCTCCTGCCAGCACTGGTTATGTGTGCAGTGTGTGACGTGTATTATGCTGCCAGGAGCAGGAGAACGGCAAGAGCTGTGAGTTTGGCACCCTGATGTACAGGAACCACAAGGGATAAAGTGTGCTCATTCATTCTGTTGAGATGACACATACGTGGTTGAGTGATGTTCAGCATCTTCAGTCACTCTGAGGCCTAGAACATGTGCAGCTCAGGTGAAAGCAAGTCCTAGGAAGCTTTTCCCTGAATATGCAGACATGACTTTTTATTTTTCTTTTCAGGTGCTTATAAATGGTCAAATTTCAATATACTTTTTAAAAGGTGTTTAAAGGCACCCTGATGGTAATTGTGATGCCTGGGCTTCAAAGCATGGTTCAGCTTTATATAATGAGGTTACTAACACTTTTTATGTTAATTTTTCCCTAATTCAATTCCCCCAAATGGTTGAGGTGTTTGATTGAATGTTGCCAACCAAAGAAACTGCCTCAGGCAGGTATCTGTCATAGAAAATTTCAGCCCAAATCATTAATATTTTGTGAAATTATTAGCTATGAAAACAGGGATTTGTAATATGAAGTGTCAAGGAGTCTCAGCATACAATATGCTGTTACCTTCCTGCACCAGTGTTACTGGTATGAGATTGGGTACTTAATAAACTTCTTGAACTATATTTTCTTTTTTCTATTTTTCATAAATGAGTAAAGAATTTGATTCAAAAATTCTTTGAATTTGTGTAGTTCTTTGCTACAACACCTAAGCACAAAAGATCTGTAATAAAATTGAAATGGCAGTATGATTTCAGAATGCCCACGCTTTTGTGTTTTGATGTCACAGCTTTCATGCCATTTTTATGTTGTTTCTTTCATCTTTAATTTTGCCAAGAGATTCATATTAGATGCATTATTAATCCCTGTAACACTGCCTTCCCTTTTTCTGCACAGTATGAGAGATTTCTGGCTTCAATAGAAATAATAATGTGTGAGATTATTTTCTACATTTAATATGCGAACAAACAAATAAACAATGTGGATTTTCTAAAATCTCCCAAGCATTGCAATTTTCTTGCAAAGATTTCACTAATGCATTAGGACTGAGAGGCATGAGCAATCACTGAAAGCTTTTAAGCAGTGAATTTGGTTGTGTACTTTGTTACCTCAGAATTCTCAGCATGCAGTACATTATAACACATACTGCACTGAAAAATAAACAGAGAAGTGAGGTATAGTGACTGGACATAGATTAAATGAAAAAAAATTCCAACACATTGATGAACTGCAGAAGAGGCAATTAAATGTCTCACTGATGATGGTTAATGGGACCAATTAGAGAGTGTGGTCTGAAATGTGTGTGGTACAGTTATGATTCCTGACACTGAAAGGGAGAGGCAGGAGAAGGGGAATAAAGGATTGTGAATGGCTACTGGAAAGACTGCTAGCTTGGGAGCTGGGATTTTTTTTTGGTTGTTGGGTAAAGGGGAAGCTGATTACAAATACTATTCCACTTTGAGTTAATATGTCTATCATTCTGTTTTCATAGTTCTATTTATTCTGTAGACAGTCTTAGAGCTTCACAGTGAATAGATTGGTCAAAGGAAAAAAAGCAGCCTGGGCTAGTGAATGTCTGGCCACAGTATTTCTACACAATTACAATAAAAAGGGAACTCATAGGGCTTCTACAGTGTTGATCACAGTTAGCAAAATCATCCAATCAACATCAGACAAGCCAGGAAGCAACACCAATAATCCACTTAAACAGAAAATGAATACTGAAGGAGTATTTTGGGCCCCAGCGATCAGATGGCAAAAGGTACTGTGTTTCATGAAAAGTAATGTAGTGCCTTTGTAGCTGACCTCTTGTCTTCTATTAGAACAATGATCATTACAAGGGTTAGTGTTTCCTAAAATCTATAAGGCATTTCAAATCTGTGTCATTTGCAACAGTGCTGCAGGACTTCTTCCCACTGGCCTTCCACAGAGAAAGAGACAGAGATGCTTCTGCAGCTGTAAAGGCGATACAGTTGCTCCTGTGAGAGTCAGCCCTCAAGCTGCAAATACCCGGAGGTATGGCGGAGTATCTATGAACAACTCCTTTCCACATAAACCAATTAGGGTTTGGAAGCAGAATTGCCATGTCCTCAGAGCACTCTGCCTACACGAACATTAACAGACGCTTGAAGGTTCCAAGTCTATTTTTCTGGTTACCCGCATTCAGTTTAGATCTCTCTCCTATTTGAGTTCATAGCTAGAAATTAGAAAGGCCTATGTTAGCAGTGTAGTCCCTCTCTTCTCAGCGTGGCGTATGTTCTAAGGCTTCTGAAGTCAGTTAGGGTGGGCCTATGTGCCCGGATTGCCCTCCAGAAAGGACCAATCACTGGTGCTTCAGAGCACAGAACACAACTCTGAAGTGTGTTTCATGTTCCAAAAATATCACAAAAACTAACTTTAATTATAGTCTTAGTGAACATGTGCGTTCATCTAAAGCCACAGGAATTGCGTAGTTTTCTGTAGCTAAGGCATTCATAAATTAAAGTGTGCAATATGTTTCATTTACTATATACATGCAATATATCGCCACAGATATTTGACTGGTTTTTTTCCAGATAAAGTGCCAGTATGATTTGGAACACTCACGAAAGATTGAATTCTTCCACAATTTGTTTATGAACTGGCTAAGAGTAGTTTAAATTGAGAGAATAAATGGTAATTAGTTTTAGTTAACATAGTTTAAGCAACATCTTTTTAAACAACATAAAGGTGAGCATTGAGGTGGGTGAACTAGATTGTTATGTCTGTCAGCAGTTATGGTAATTCTAGCTTGAATTCAGTGAAATCAAAAGATTTATTCCAATTTGTAATAATGCAGGGGTCTGTCTAGGATCAAATTAATTTTTTTCATAGGATCTCATACGGAGCTATGTTTTAGATTTGTGGCCAAAACAGTAATGATAACACACTAATCTTCTAGCTTTTGCTGGACAGTGTTCGTAAAGCATCAAGCCCTTCCTGTAGTTCTCACTCTGTCCTGCCCTAGACAACCTCAACTAACCAAAGACATATTGCTTACCATATAACATCATGCTCAGCAAAAAAAGGGAAAATAGAAGGGTTTAGGGAGGTTAGCAGCCTTTTACTTGGGGTCTGACTGGGCATTGGTTTGCCCATGACAGGTGATGGGGCCTTTGCAACATTTTTTTTTTTTCCTCTCTTCTTCCACTTGTCAAACTTTTTTTTAGTTTTAGTTCTTTGATCTCGACCCTCAAGTTTTCTTGCTTTTCATCTTCCTTTCCTCATCCTCCATCACACCAGGAGTTATAGAAGTAAGCAAGTTTCTGTGCGGCACTTAGCTGCCCACCAGGGTTATCTCACAATATGCAGTACAGGAAGGCTGCTGCAGTCCAATCTTGTTATGAACTTGTTTCATGGAACAGTACTAAATGAGCATAAAATGTCCATGTTCTGCTTTGGAGAGATATAACTCACATTACAAGGCAAGGGATATTAGTGCTGTTGGTTTCAGTGAAGCTTCTTATGACTCAAGCCGTTCCACCTGAGATGAGATTATGGTCTATTAAGGTTTAATTTAGACTTACTTTCATTGTAATCCTCAGTGAAAAATATTTCACAATAGAAAACAAATGTAAGTGGGTATAATTCATGATTCATGGAACAACACCTGCTGTTCCAAGTTGGAACTGAAAAACACTAGGAGATGTTAATATAATGTAAGACAAATCCTGAAATGGTGTAAATGTCTGTAGCACCATTGTTTTCAATGCGTGTATGTGTATTCAGCCTTGTTTATGTGTATTTTGTCTGGAATTCAGCACAGCTATTATCAGAGTTTTAATAAGAAATATAAGTATGAGGCAGCTGGAGCCGATGCATCTCCTCTTGCGTGGCTGGTATTCTCATACAATAAACAAGCACTGTAAGAAATATCCTCTTCTTAAAATTTTAATAGAATTTAACCCATAAATACTTCTCTAAATACCTCTGTTTTACTAATCATAATAGAATATATTCACTGCAAGAGTCATAAAATAGATGAGGCAGTGAAATAGTTTCGAGAATGTTAGAAATAATAATGATAATGGTGCTACTAAAACAGTTGGAGCACAGCACAGAAAGACACAGCAAGATGTTGTAGTAAGCTCTGTGCACTCTATACAGAATCAGTGGTAATCCAGGATTGCATAACTGGTATTACAGGCTACACCGGAGTTGATGTCTACTTCTGGGATTGATTTGTGTTAGCAGAGCCAAAAATAATGCAAATGTTCATTTCATGTTTTGAATACTTCCCCTCTCTCAGTATTTGTTCTGTTTTCTGACTCTTTACAGTGCTTAGACCGAAGGTTTTTGTTTTCTTATTATCTTCATTGGTCTTTAGCTTCAGTTTGTGAGAGAAAGAAGGTTCTTTTTATCTATTCCATTTGGAGGTGCAATACTCAGTAGACCAGCAGTGTTATATCACATCAGGTCTGAGTTTGTCATCCAGAGCTGCGAAACTCTGCTGCTGGCTCACCTGGCTGTTTAAGTGTTAGGTGCTTTTACAGAAAGGAACACTTAAAATATTGACCTTTTGGCAGATAACCCAGAAACATAAACAAATTTAGTTTTCTGAGTTTACAAGAACTAAAAAATAAAGTCCAAATGAAATAAACCCTTGGCATGAAAGAAACAGAACTGATGTTCAAGAGGACCAAACAGTAAAAAAGTTAATCAGTGAACAGCACCATATGCATTATGAAGAAAACAGTTTCAGTGACTCCATTTTCCTATCCATGGTTGATCGTTCCCTTTCAATAACAGTCCAAAACTGGGATTGAAAATTGTATCCTTGCTAATGACTTGAATTTATTGAGCTATTGTGCAGAGTATTGGAACTAATAATTGGCTATGGGTTTGGTGCTTTTTTGGTTTGGGGTGTTTTTTTAGTCTCACTGGTAGTTTTCATCCATAAAACATGACAAAATACTTAGGAGAACTAAACTAATCAATTGCAGTGTTTAATATAACACTGATTCAAAGAAATCAAGAGATTCTGGCAAGGGAGACAATGTACATGTTCAGAAGAGAACTGGAAATAAATGGAAAATCAGTGAAGATAAGGGAACCAGGGAAATGCAAAACTAAGTAATAATGCAAAATAAAGTGAAACATGAAACCACAGACAAGCAAAACCTAGCTACAGAATACCCAATTTTCCAGACTGCAGTGCCAGTATTTTGTATTTCCTTGCATTACTCTCTCAGAAGTGACTATATTTAATGCAACTTTTTGTTCTAGTTATTTAAAATATATAAAACTACCAGGATTCATTTTGAGCTGAATGGGTGTATCCATTCTTTTTCTGCCTAGGGCCCTCTTCTGCTTTTGTTACCATCATGGATAAACTTCTCAAATAGCAAATGTTGGTATGGGATTGTGACTTGGGAAAAAAAGTACTAAATAAAGGTAAAATGAATATCATTCAAGGTTTAATATTTTTAGCACTTATTCATCTATAATGGGAAAGGGGAGAAAGGCTTCAGTGTAAGAAGAAAGACAAAATGAACCAAACCAAACCAATTTATCCTGTGTTTCTTACAAAACTTTTTCCCTTTTCTCCTTAAAAACACTCCAAAGACTGGAACTTACATTTGCTTTGACCATAGATGTGTCTAAAGGCACATTTGTTTTTGTGGGATAGGAAGTAGCTTAGCCCTCAGCCTGTGTTATTAAACTAGACAGGCGAGTCTCTGTTGGGCTCAGAAGGAAAACTGCATAGCAGAGATGTGTATGCAAAATGTGTATGTATGTATGTTATAAATATATTTACACCTATATGCCTGTATGTGTGTGTGTTCATATATATAACTATGATGATACCATCCCTCTGTCCAAGGGAACAGAGGCTTTCATCTGCTGGGAAAAGTCCTTTGACTGTGCTGTCCTCCTAAATCTGTCTGGGGCTGCCTAGGGATGTGCTAGGTGGCAGGGACCAAAGCTGTACTAGGGAGAATGCTGACTATTAATATGAATTATGAGAACCCGCTACCCGTCTCTCTCCTTCCTCTGCTTTATCCAGTGTAGTCAGGGAAGTGATGAGTCAGAGGGATTTTCCCAGTTGTTAACCAGCATGCTAGAAGACTGCACTGTGGAGAAAAGGCAGTAAATGCCTTGGAAAAGGGGACTAAACAGCAGAGGAAGATCTGAGAGAACGTTCAAGACATCCCTCAGTCAGGTTTCTATCTCCTGGCTTATCAGGGGGGAGTGAAGCATATCTCAGAGCAATTTACAGGGACATCTTGAAGATGTTCTGGAAGGCCATGTTCCAGCATGCTGTCACACCTGCCAGCTACACTTTCACCAAGTGAAAGATAACAGCAGCTTTGGGTACAGTTTCTGCTCTGCAGCACCAGTACTAGAGTTTACGCAGGTTGTGGGGACTACTTAGGCACTAGTGATGGCATGAAGAGGACAACAAAGGGATGAAGAAGGTAGAGGTGGTAATCAGACACTTTCAGAGGCACAGGTGTACTTCCAGGAGGAAAAAAAATTAGCTTTACCCAATGCTGTAGTACATTCTGCTTGTATCTATGAATAGTTTTGGGTGGGGGTTTTTTGCTTAGTAGTTGAGTTGAAAATTGATCAGGGAAGTAGTTTAGTGTTGACCTGTTGCTTAAGGTTTATTAAGACAATTTTTGCTATTCATTAGTTGTGTTAGACTCAACATGGTTTGAAAATGAAAAAATAAAGCATTCAGCATAACAAGCTTTTTAGCCAAACTCTTTCATTAAAGACTAACTTTTCATTCTGAAATTCTAAATTTCTCAGGTGAAATTATTTGCTGTAAGTTAACTTAACTGATAAATTCATTCTCTTAAAATTACAATTCCTGCTGAATTTTGTAAGAACAGAAATAACAGACTGCTGTATAGATTTTAAGTATCATTCCACTTCCTACCCTGTGCAATGTGTGGCTACTGAACTCTTCTACATGCAGACACAGAAGAGTGACTCCATGCATTTTTTTCTTCTGCTGTGTCTTGAATTAAGGAATGAGTTTGAGCTCAGGCTCACAAGGGCTGAAATTTGTTCTTTCAGGCAACATGTCATAGTGGTCTAATATTCCTGGAAGGCAATCCAAACAGGCCAAGACAGTCAGACTATCCTGTAATCAATTCTGTATTTTATATTTTCAGGCAACTGTGATGTGCTGAGCTCCTCAGACGATATGGTTAGATCTGTAACATGTATTACCACTTATTCACTAGCATTTGAATAACATGATTATTGGCTATTTTTATAAACAAGTAAAAACTTTTTTCAAGTTGATTAAAAGAAATTTTATTTAGAATATTTTGTTCATGATAACAGAGGGATATTTGTAAGATGATTTTTTTCCCAGTATCCAGCTTGAAAACCAGTTTCTGTCTCAGAGAAGTATCAAGTTATATAATATATGATTTTGTCCAGTGAGTGGAAGATTTAAATTTGTTTCTTTTCCTTAGACATGTGAAAAAAAAGGTTGAATATTCTGAAAAGCCCAAGGGGAAAATGAATGTTTTTTCTTAACTTACATTCCATTCTATATTCTAAAAGGCTCCTGGGTCCATTTATATTAATTTACTTACAGTAAATTTTTCTTCTTCTCAGTCTTTGATACCTCATGTGTAAGTGAACATATGCATACAAAAGTTGACAGTAGTGGTTTATTAATTCTTTCATGAAGGCAGAAGTACGCGGCAATTAAAGATAATTCAGCACTCAAATATGAACAAAGGATACGTTAATATGTCTGCCAATAACTTGGCTCAAAGACATAAAAAGGAAAAGAATGAAATAACGAAGTAATTTCCAACAACTTTTAAAATACACTATAAAATTTTTAATAGCAGTGCCAGACAGTACATGCCAACTTTCCTTTTTAAACCTTTCTTCCATGTTTTTTACTTGGTTATGAAAATTTACTGGAGCTGGATGTTTGATTTTGAAGAGCCTGACTGGGAGAAGATACTGCTTGTTGCTGAATAAACTTACAGGAAAAAAAACCCTCACACTACTAAGAATAATATTTCTTTTCAGCCACAAAGATTTGAACAATATTGAATTTTTGAAACTTGTATGACTTTTAGATACATTGAGAAGTGCAGGGTTCTTTTTCCTATTTTCTTTCAATAATAATGCAGCTATTGATGCATTTTAAAGGTCATATTTTTTCACTTTTTAATAGATGGAGGATTGCATAGCTCAAAACTAACTGCGATAGCCATGCCTTGCACTGTGAACACAAAGTAGTCATGAAAGTGTAATTTTTACCTGAGGTAATGCCAGATGGCTAAAATGACTCTTTTCACTATTTTTCCAGTATAAGACATGGAATTTTGAACTTCTTGTATTTTAACATGACATCAAGAAAAATGAACAACTCACAAGTAATGCAGAAGGACTACATAACAAAGAAAGCAGACAATAAGGTCTTAAGATATAACAATTTGAACTTGAGAATATTAAGGAAGCTTCTAAGCTGTGTGAAGACTCATTTAAGCTTAGAAGTGGAGTTATATCAGGAACTGTGGAAGGTCATTCTGTATTGTATTAGCTATATTTCCTATCTTCATATCAGTAAGTTTACTGAGAAGTTTGAAAACTCTGTGTTTTCGGTGTATCTCAATGATATACACCTTTTTTGTAAATTTCCCTAATCCTAAGCCTACTATCCACATTCCTACAGGCAGAAGTTGAGCTGACCATCAAAAAGCCAGCTCCAATGGCAGCTGCTTCTGAGCTTTCAGTTTGGAGGTAATACCCAGGATGTTCCTAACCCTGCAGAGGATCTGAGGCAAGGAGATAGAACCACTCTTCAGCTGATCTGTATGAGCCTGCCACAAGTTCAGTCCTTCCAGCCTGGGAAGTTTAAGGTACCTGCGCAGTTCCCCTACTCTGAAATACATCAAGCTCCTTCTGGACTAGTCACGTTTGGACACGGTTGTCTCTAGCACGTATGTGTTCCCCAGTGATATTTATGTCTCTGAGTGAAGAAATGTAGACAAGTAGGCTTCTAAGATTTACTGAATTTTTCTCCCATAATGTTTTTCCTTCATCTCCCTCTCCTCTCCAAGAGAACTGAGTTTCAGAGGTTTCCTTTAATAAGTTCAAATCATTTTTGCTTTCTGAAGTTTTTCTTATGTAATGATTAGCAGAAACTGATTTGCTCATTGGGTTTTCATTTCTTGCTTGGGCGTGCCTTCTGATCTCATGTTTTCTCAGGCGCACTTATGCAACATTGCAAAGGCAGATTAGTGATGGACAAGGTCATGGTTACTCTGTGTTAAGCAACAGCTAACTGTATGTCATTTGTCAAGATTCCTGTTAAGACATGTAGCTCAGCTTTCATTTTGAAATTATATGAATGTATTTGGTAGTGATAGTGTAGGTTACTGTCAATCAACAATTTTAAATGCAAAAATGAAAAGGAAAAGCCCACTTTCCCTTCAATAAATAGGCTTGATTTTTATTGTTTTCACTAAAATTGAATGGAGTCCAGGTTCCCTACAAACTTGACTTTACTGTGTTTCTATTAATTTAAAGTAATAAAATGAAATGGCAAATGAAGATTACTCCAGTTTTTCCCTACACGTAAGTGATCTGAGACATTCTTACTGTCTCCAAAATTATTGTATTCCCATTTTTGTCAATTTTAAGTCTTATTTAAAAACCACACAGGGGATTTAGAAAAAAAAAACAAACAACAAACCTACCCCCTAAAATCCCCACAATAGGATTTTATCCTGCCAAATGAATCTCAAAGTAAGCTCACTTAAATCATAGATTTCTCCTGAGACTTATGAGAACTGAAGGTATTTTGAGTATTAGATCCACAATAGCATTAATGAGAAAAGGAGTAGCTGCTATGATAACTATCTGATTTGGGTGAAGACCAAGAAATTAGCATAGAAAATTTACCTGTCTCTGGCATGCTAAGCAAAGACATTGAATTAAATTTTCATTTATATATTTTTTGTTGGTATTTGTTTGGCCCGAGTATATTTTGGAATGGAGCCTTCTGAGATTTCTTATGACTGTTGAATAGGTCAAAATTATATAGTTGTAGCCATTACAGATTCACAAACAAACTGAGTGTGTACATTGGCACAGACAGCATTTCTGTAGTGCAAGCCCCAACAGGAATGTGCTTCTGACTCAGAGGAAAGGCAACAGGTTCACTGCAAAGTTTGGAACACTGTGTAGGCAGTGAACCTTAGCAGAAAAACATGGTCCACAGGCAAAGAGCCGTGAATCCCTGGAAGCTCTATTGGCTGTGGAAGACACAGAAATGATCTACCAGGTCCCCCAAATGCTTCAAGCTGAATACATTATGATCCTGTACTACGTGTAATTAGTGGGTCTAAAGCATACGACTTCTGAGTAATTATTATCAGTGATATACAGACTTTTCAGCTGAGTAAGCTGTGATCCTGATGTTTAGTGGGGAAGGAGGCCTTTTTTGGCTGCCCTGCAAGATCAGATTAGCTATGCAGTGTTTACAAAATGAGTGTGATGTGCAAAGAAGAGGGACTTCAAAAAGGTGGTAACTAGAAATGGACTATTTTTATTCATGAAGCCCACAAGCTGGTTCCCAAAAGTACTTTGTCCACTGATGGACAACCACAAAGCAGCTGGTGGGAACCCACTACAGGGTTGCTGGTGAGAGGGAGGCCAGTACAATGAGTTAGATTATGTTTCTGCTTTGCTGGATTTCAGGTTATTTCCTGTCACTCCTCCTATGGAAATGAACTTTTAAGGGCAACTGCTGTCAGAAACAGTGTTTGGAGGAGATGGGAGAACGGGTGCCCTAACTTTTATGTGTACTTCTCCTTGAGCAGTTCTAAGTAGATGGCAGCTCCCAGAAGTCTTTTTTTTCACTGTTTTTCTTTCCTCAAGTTTGACAACACAGACTATCTGACAATCTTATGCTGACATCACTGACAATCTCATATTGCATTAGAATATGTTTTTACTGTCTGTTCAGGAAAGGCAATCTGATATGATGAGTTTAATCACATGATCAATTTGTGTCATAATATACATATAGAAATGTATACGTAATATTATTGCCATACTATCATGTCAATAAAGTTGTGTGCTTAATTAAGACTGCAAGTTCCAATATAATGCAGAGAAATAAATCAGAAATATGTTTGTTCCTGAAATGACTTAAAGACCTTGCAGAGGCTGTATGTCTTTCCATTCCCATGCGTGCATGTCTTCTGTGCCTTCTTACTCATTAATTCGCACAGGTCAGTAAGTTAGAATGGAAGCTGAGCTGTAACATTCAGGAATAAACTATACAAACATAGAGACAACATTGAATTTAGGAAGGATGCATACAAAACAGGTATGCTGTGCTTCCTGAGCACTCCTGACACTGAAATGCCCCTTCAGTCTAGCCTGCTTATCATGTAGGATCTCAGAAAAAGGATCTAATCCTTATAGTTAAGCCTCAGCTGGTCCATTTCGAAATAGTGACAGCATCAGACTGTGGGCTAATATAAATGGCACAATTTGTTGTCATAAGCATACACCTTGCCTAGTATAATGGTGGATAAATAATACTTTTTAAAGCTTCCCAAATTTATATTATATATGAAAAATCCCAATCTTACAATATCTAAAGAGGTAAATAGTTAAGACAGAGAAAAAAAAAAGTAAGTATACACCTTAATACTCCAAAGTAAAAACATCAAAATAATTTGAGAATCAAGAGGTCTCAGAAGCCTTTCTATTTGTCCTTGGCTTCAGGCAGGTATTTCAGTCTTTCAGTCACAGCTGTACGGTCAGGCAATTACTCCATCAAATCCAAGCTGCTGTCAGAGGAATTGCTTAGTGGCAAAGCTGACAAAAGCCCTATTCACACCATCCTCCCAGTCTGCAATGGTGTAACTAACTCAAACCACGTGAATTCAGATGGAGGTATTCATAGGTAAAGGTGTTTCAAACGTTTATGAGAAAAAATAGCACTGAGATATTTCTACAGCTGTGATAAATATACCATCAGATAAATTTATTTTTTTTTTAAATACAAGCCTACATCTGCTGAGAGAACTAATGCGTTTCTATGTCTGACATCCCATGAAAATGTTCTATTGTGCTTCAAATTAAGACCAGGAAATTGTACATTTAGATTTTTCTAACAGCCACTGAAAGACTTTGGACTGTTAATTCTTTCATCAGGAAATGTGGACAATCAGAAGCTCAGCTCCTCATTGAATTCTGCTAGCTAATTCATGATACATCATTAAAAATTTAAAATCCACACCTTTTGTCAAGTACTTTTGCTTGTATTAATGATCTAATCACAACAGGCTCAATTGATTAATAGTCCTGAAAAATGTGGTTCCAGCCTGTTGGAAAAGTCCATCTGGTTAGAAAATTTGCCCATATTATGGGAATTGTTGTGAGAAGATCTATTTCTATTAAATTTTAGTAGAATATTTAAAACAAGGGGTATATAGAGTTGTGGTGGAGAATAATAAGAAAACCATGAAGAAAATGAGAAATCTTTCCACTTTATTTGTATATGCGTATACCTGAGAATCCATGTACAGTGTGAATCATAGAACAAATGTCTTGAATGAAATAAGTTTGAATTCTCTGTCAGAATTACCACATTTTAAAACCAGTTTTTCCAGATGTTCCTATGGTTTTTTGCTGATTCTGGTAGTCTGATGGCATGCTCTGCAAAATGTCCACACCTAGAAACATGTTGTTATTTTAATTTAATCAAAATACTTTGTAACAGTGTTGTATGATGGATCCTGAAAAATTCTGAGTTTAACTCTGGCTGACAGGACCAATATATTCAGTAATCATTGAGTTAAATAACTGTTTGAGAAACTATACAAACATATACGCACTTTTAATATTACTCATATTCCTGAGCCTGATTTTTTTCACTCGTATTCTAATAATTATCATTGATAAAATGTGAGCGTATGTCTCCATATCTCTCAGGGTAACTAGATATATGTTATACATGTATAAACCTTTATATATTTATTCATATATATATAACCTATAATTTGGCAGATATATTAGGATATGTGCCATTGTGTATCCATAGATATGATTCATGTAGCACTATTATAACCTATTCCTTATGAGACAGTGATGAAACCAGAAGACTTGGAGCATTATGAAGACTTCAAGCTTCATGATTTTTGAGAAGCTGAATTCAGAATACAAATCTTTCTCTTTGAACCAATGTAATAAGACATCAGTGATGTTCATGAAGATTTCCAAAACTATGGTTAACTTCAAATAACACAAAACCAAAACCAAAACCATATACAAGTAGCAATTCAGTGCAGATGTTAGACAAATATTACCAACTCAAACGTATTGTGATAAATGTCCCCTTTTCTAAAAAAACCAACATGGGATTGTTTTTGAAAATTACAAACCCAATATTTCTCCCTCCTGCCCTGCCTCCCAACTGGTAATCCTTGTTGGGTTTGTTTCACTGGTTTTCAAACTCTTGTCTGCCAATGTGAGGGACAGAAACTTATTTTAACAAGTAAAAGCTGATTTAATTTGAGTGGCTATGGCTTGATTTAAGACACCATAGAGATTCACAGTAAAACACTGGAGCTAGCAACACTGTAGAGACACGCACAGAAAATGCCAAACTGTAACAGAAGTGAAGGTTCATTTTAAATTAACAGTGTAACTTCAGTGCTTATTCTAAAAAAGCACTTTGTTTTCCATCCATACACAAAACACAATAAATGAAAATTGGTGCAGTATCCCTCCAATTTAAAGGGCTTCTTTATAATCCTAAATTCATAACACTTTGTCAGGGTTTAAAATTAATTTTAAAATATCTGTTTAGTTCATAAAGTGAGAATATGCTGATTTGAGATAACATTTCCTTCAAAAACATTAGAAAAATCTATCCTGATCAACACAGAGAGGACATTGAGGTGATTTCTGACGTGTCCAGATAAGACACTTTTGATGCTAAACATAGCTTCATGGAAACAAAGCCTGTACAGTAGCAGAATAACAATTGTTCATCTCATTTAATTCTTCCTATTGGGTATATGTGGAGTGGCATCCTAATTGACAGTTAATGAAGAATTAATTAGAATTAAGTGTTTCAATGGCAGTTGGTGATTATTAGCTTTTTTAGGATGGGGCAATTTAATTTTGAAGCAGTTCCCTCACTTTCAAAAAGAGTGTAAAACAAATAGAAAGGCCATTAGTTCTTACTTCTCCCCTCAAGCCCTGAATTTGCATTCCTTCATACAGTGACATTTTTAGGGTCCAGGTTTTCAGTAAGCTTTTTATACATAGTTTCCATCACCACGTTTCATCTCTGCTGTGAAGAAGCCATTTCTAACAGAGCAAATGTGTTGTTCAGTGTCCATACTTCCTCAATTCTCAACCTGTCTGCTTACCTGACAAGCCTTGCATCCAGGCTGTAGTTACATAGGAAATCTAGCATCTTATAGGAGATAGAGTTTGAAAACAAACTGATTTCCCATAGGTCAGAAGACACCTGCCAGGTGATAATGACTTAAGGTCACTGTGGAATTAAGCTATATGACCCAGACGCCACTGTTGGGAGATTTTGTATTCCTTCAGTCTAACATAAAATTAGATTTTCTGTCCGTAGCTTCTCTATGTATTTTCAGACATCAGTGGATCTATTTTAATTTATTCTATATTGATCCTGTATATGAAAATAAGCAGGAACAACTTCTTAAAAATAAATTTCTTCATGTTCTGGCAAATACAAGAAAAAGTAACAATGTATAATTCAAAAGCAGTAGAAATTACAAAATAGGGAAACTTCCACGTTCTCGCCTCTTTTTTAATGGCTAATATTTTTCTTGGAACTATGCAGCTGGAGATAAGATCTGATATTTTTCCTTCCTCAAAGTATTTTATGAATGTTCTTGTTACAGAAGGGGAATACGATGACTCGCTGACAAGAAAATAAGATGAGGTAAAAATCATAGAATCATAGAATTGACTGGTTGGAAGAGACGTTTGAGGTCATTGAGTCCAACCGCACCTGTCCACTACTAAACTATATCCGTAAGTGCTTCATCTACCTGTCTTTTAAACACCTCCAGGGATGGTGACTCAGTCACATCCCTGGGCAGTTCTTCCAGTGCCCGACAATCCTTTTGGTGAAGACATTTTTCCTAATGTCTAATCTGAACCACCTCTGGTGCCATTTGAGGCCATTACCTCTTGTCCTATCACCTGTCATTTGGGAGAAGAGACCAACACCCACCTCCCTACAACCTCCTTTCAGGCAATTGTAGACAGTGATGAGGTCTCCTCTCAGCCTCCTCTTAGCTAAACAACCTCTCCAAGCTAAACAACCCCAACTCCCTCAGTCGCTCCTTGTAGGGCTTATTATCCAGCCCCCTCACCAGCCTTGTTGCCTTTCTCTGGACGCGCTCCAGCCCCTCAATGTCCTTCCTGTAGTGAGGGGCCCAAAACTGAACCCAGCACTCGAGGTGCGGCCTCACCAGTTCTGAGCACAGGGGCACAATCCCCTCCCTGCTCCTGCTGGCCACGCTGTGTCTGACACAGGTCAAGATGCCATTGGCCCTCTTGGCCACCTGGGCACACTGCTGGCTCATGTCCAGCTGCTGTCAACCAACACCTCCACGTTCTTCTCTGCCAGGCAGCTCTCCAGCCACTCTTCTCCAAGCCTGTAACGCTGCATGGGGTTGTTGTGACCCAAGTGCAGGACTTGGCCTTGTTGAACCTCATCCGGTTGGTCTCAACCCATCAATCCAGCCTGTCCAGATCCCTCTGCAGAGTTTCCCTACCCTCAAGCAGATTGACATTACTTACCATCCAGCTTAGTCTCATCTGCAAACTTACTAAGGGTGCACTTAATCCCCTCATTCAGGTCATTGAATAGGAAGTGGACCAAACACTAAGGTTCACCACTTGTAACCTGTCTCCAACAGGATTTAACTCCGTTTATCACAAATCTTTGGGCCCAGCCATCCCTCCAGTTTTTACACAGCAGAGGGTGCGCCTGTCCAGAGAAACAGGGAGAAAGGGGTCAAAGGCTTTACTAGAGTCCACAGCCTTTCCTTTGTCCATTAAATGGGTAACCTTGTCATAGAAGGAGATCAGGTTAGTTTGGCAGGACCTACCTTTCATGAACCCATGTTGACTGGTCTTGATCACCTGGTTATCTTGTGTGTGCTGTGTGATAGCACTCAAGATGATCTGCTCCATGACCTTCCCTGGCACCGCGATCACACTGACAGGCCTGTAGTTGCCCAGATCCTCCCTCTGACCCTTCTTGTAGTTGAGCATCACATTTGCCAGCCTCTAGTCAAGTGGAACTTCCCCTGTAAGCCAGGACTGCTGGTAGATTAAGGAAAGAGGTTTGGTAAGGACCTCCCCCATTGTTTGTCAGCACGTCTGGGTTTGTACAGGCTAACCCACCCAAGGTTTTGCTGCTCAGATCAGGTTTGGAGCAAGTATTTGTTTCCTGGCTCTTTCTACTCCTTCCCTCATCATTTCCTGTAATAGGAATGACAGAGGAAAACACTACCTGTGCACCCGATCCTTTCACCATTCATCCCAAGGCCCTGAAGTCCCTTTTAATTGCCCTCAGGTTTCTTGTTTTTTTTTCATTACTGCCTACTTGTAAAATCAATAGCAGATAATAATCCATGGGCCTAACCAGAGTTGGAGGTTTTCTTTCCACATCTCTAACTGAGGCCCCAGGTGAGCAGCAGACTTCCCTATGTAAGGGGTCTGGTCTGCATACTGGACCTTCTGTGCCCTTCAGAAGGGGACATGACCCTATGACACTGACCTGCCTTTTTTTCTTTACAGAAGCTGTTTTGATGGATAGCTTAGGGTGTCTTAACCTAGGCAAAGTTTCTAGGCTGTGAGACTCATCATCCACATTAAGGTTCGCTTCCACTTACCTATTGTGCAGGGGAACTTTTAAGGCTGAGGTTGAAACAGGGGAGACAAACATTCCTGCCGCGCAGGGCAGGAACTTGCTGCCATTCCCCTCCATCTCCTAAATTTCTCTCTTCAGCTGAGTGGATAGAAGATGGGGAATCCTCTATCGCACAAGGCATGTCTGCCTTTTGGGTCTGAGACAGGGAGCACAGGGTGTTGTTCCAGTAGTCAAGTAAGTATGTTCCGGTAGTCAAATAAGATATTGTCATTTTATATTACTTTTCTAGTTCTTCAGTTTCCCTAGTGACGATGCTGCCTGAGTTTCCCATGGCAAGACAGAGCTACAGAAGTGTGTCACTGGATTTAAAACCTGCACACTGCTCTGGGTGGTACTAGTAGGGAGACTACAGCCCCGTTCAGAACTGCTGCTAAATCTGTATCTGTGTGTGTAAAAGGCAATTTAAAAAATCAGCAGTATTAAGTCAGCCACACTGAAAACTGAACCCTAAAAGGCAATTTGAATTTCATTAACTTCATATCATTAAGAAGTGAAAACCAATCCCTAACAGTGTTTAAAACAGTAAAATGGAGTATACATGTAAGAGTGATTTAGTTTCCTCACTCCTAAGCAAAATAAAAGGAATATGTAATACACACACAATGAAAAGAAGATGAGATTATGAAATATGATAAGACAAATATGATTAATAAAAACAACAAGATTTAAATAATTTGCTTACAATTTACCTAATTCACCTTAGTCAGGTACTGTGCTCTAGCACAAAATTAATATGGTCTTCAAAATGTTAAAAGCTGACTAATTAACAACCCCAGCTTTGATCTGGTCTAAATGATCTCCAGAGCTCTCTTCCAACCTCAGCTATTTTTTACGATTCTCTAGTAAAAAGGAAAATTTAAACTTTTACCTTGGACACAAGAATGACTGACTAGCATCGAGCTGAGTATCAGTCACTCATTCTGAAGTATTCAATACAGAGAGACTGATCAGTAATGTTCTTACAAAAGTATCACCTCTTTTTTTTTTTTTAACCTATGCATTGTTATCTGTACAGGTGCAACGTGCTATTCAAGGGTAACATAGAAGACCCAGTAATATCATGTTATTTCTTGTATCCACATAGAGTTCAGGATTATTGCTAACAATATCAATTCTCTTTTATTCTAACTGGAGTGTATCAGTAGGAGTAGGAGACCAAAGTCTCCTACTAATATCAGTAAATCTACATGATAATTATCACTCATTTTGCTAGCTTTTAAGAATATATAGGTTACTCTAAAATTGAAAAGGTCTCCTTACGAAATAAGAAATGTTTGGGGCACTGAATGAAGACAGCGTGACTGTGTTGACTCAGGCTTAAAAAGAAAGGAACAAAGTTTATTGCATACTAATAAGTCTATATATTTTCTAACACAGAGCTTAAATTTAGTTAAAGAAGATGACGTTTTATGTATAAAATTTTTTAAGTTCTATCCTAAATCTTATATAACTTAGTGAACCAGAATGTTTATGAATCATTGGAAAAACTACTGTTGAAGAGTCTATAGCTTCAGAAGAGTTTTATGCACACAAAAAGTATATATTTATTTATATATGTATTAAAATATGTGTTTATGTATATATATAAACATTATACTGATGGATAATCTAAGTAGACAACTGGAAAATGTTTCATTCTAACTAATCATCTCATTGAAATAGAGAAAAACCTCTGTGTGTGTATAAAAGATCCTCCAGCTCAGAATGGCTGGAGAAGTACCATATTTATAAAGTTATTTTCACTAATCAGATTAAGAGAATTTTTGGAAATTCTTAATCTAAGCAGACATTGAACTCAGAAAACCACAGCAGTTTTAATTAATGAAAGAAGGGAATAAAAAAATTAGAAGGCAATCTGGAAAGATGTCACTCAATTACACTGAATTGTCTCACAGATACAGCATTAACTATTTTAAAAAATGAACTCAATCTGAGGTCAACAAGAAATTTTGTAAGCAGCCAAAATAACAAAGAAATGAAGAGCCTTTTATGGAAAAACTATCAAAGCAATATTCATCTGAAGGAAGTCTTGCTCAAAGTCCATTTTGTTGGAAAGAATAATAGTATGTCACGATCACTTGGGAATATGTTCCTGTGACAAGAGCATCAATGAGAAAGAAAAAGCAAGTCCCAGAGTTGCATGAAATAACTTTTAACCATATCTGATATGTGGTTGAATCAATATTACATAGTGATTAAAGCCATGAAGGAAGAGAGATCGTCCTTGCTTCAAGACCTACAGAAACAAGGGTCTGGTTTTCAAGAACTGAAATGTTCTTGAAATGAAACATCTGTCCCATGCTGAGACAGCCCTGGGAGAGCCCAGGCACTTGGCACTTGAGTCATCGAGTAATATAAATTTATTATTATAATTTATTATTATATAATTTATTATATTTTATTAATATATAATTTATTATTATAAGACAGGATCTTACTTTGAGGTGTTAAAAATAACAAAAGATTTACAGGAGAATGTAAGAACAGCAGTGAGGTGTTGAACCAATATCTGCCAATATCCACCACTATCCTGTCTTTGCCAGCAGCCAGTATCAGATGATTAGTAAACGATAGGGTGAGCACACAGTAATGCTTTCCTGTAATACCATCTCACTTTTTAGAATTGTGTACGTCAGCCAATTCCTGAGGCCCAAGAATGCAATTTTATGGTTATAGCAATGTGAAATGTTCAGAAACACACATAACACTGATACACATTCATATATATTTATACATAAGTACATGAAAACTGATGCGTACCTGTAGGTATATACATGCACACATGTATATACATATACAGGCAGTTTTATATTACTATCTGTACAGACATAAATCTAGCATGGATCCACTTACATTTTTTTTCTTTTTTTTTTCACAAATATAATTTTTTTAAAGTATCAGGAATGTTTTTTTATGCAAAATACTTATGATACAGCGGGTCATCAGTCCAATTTACTTCAATATACTAGCTTGTTCTTGCCTCACCCCTCCTTTTGTGTTCATAAGAACATCTTTGATTTAAGACTGTTGTAATGTCCCAAATTTGCAATAAATGTTCCGTTGAGGGGATTTTATAGCTAGTTGAAGTCCAGTAAGTGGAGAATGTAAGCATGACCTGTACTTAGCCCTTCCTATTTTCAGTAATCGGTTTTGTAATTATTTTTTCATTCATTTTATCTAATTTTTTTCTATGGAAGAAAAAAAAAAGTCAGTTTTTAAAGTTATTTACTTCAGTTCTCTGGAGAATAAGAACAAATATTTTAAATTTGTAAATGAGTTTTATCTAAAAAGAACTTTCTAGTTTATCAAGCTTAAATCAAGCAGTCATAAAACATTCCATGCCAAATATTCATTGCTACAAGGGTCAGTCTTGGCTATGCGTGTGTGTATATGTGTGGAAGTGCATACAAAAGCAATGCTTTATAGAGCTACAAAACTGGAACAATTAAAAATCATTCACAATACAAATACCTATACAATCAGAAAAAAAGGATTTTCACTGAAATCCTCTCTTTAATCTTTTAACTCCCATGTCAACAAAACTAAACATTTCACATTTAAGAGAATATAGTCTGATAGTGAAATCAGTACACATTTTAGTTTACAAATTACTATACAAAAGAAACTATATAGACTTTTCTTTTGAGTGGTTTCTATTAGTTTATCAATAGACCTTCCATTGACTTCACGACTCAATGGCTGACACAGTTCAGTTTGTGCTGATAGGTCTCCTACAGAAGAGATTTTGCAACCCTTGTAGAACAATATGTGAAAAACAAACTAGTTACTAAATGTTTTTACTTTATAATGAATCATATTTGTCCTAATCTAGCCAGTGCCTAAGGGATGGCAAATGGTGGCATTAATACCAAAACAGATGCCAGGGTCTCCTAGCAGACCTCAGAATAAGAAAGTACCATAAATTTAAGAGGTCCGTATATCTGTGAGACTTCACTGGCAATGTTTTCTTGTTGGGATGGACATAATGATATCGGCAGCTAAATGAAGCAAAAATATAAATTAAAAAATGATAGCTGCTAACCTAAAAACGTAAGAGGGCTTTTGAGCTCATTCTTTAGTAGAGACAGCAAGTAAACGATTCTTTTAAAAATTAATTTCTGTCTTCCATTTCAGAGAGAAATGGTTTTCTGAGTCCTTCCTGACTCTTGAAAAGTTGTTGGCCTATGTAGTGGCCCAAACACACCTCAAAGAGTTGATACTCACTGCATTTCACTTCTAAGATCCTAGTGCTGGTCTCAGCACAGGTTGCTGTTCCTATAAGAAAGGTAAAGTAATGGGGGTAGGGGGATGGAGGAAAAAAAGAAAGGAAATATTTTTTGTAAACAATTTCAGTTCATGCTTTGGATTCTTTTAGTAAAAAAAACTATGCAGCCTGATAAACAACTGTCTCCTAAAAGTGTCACATGCAGGAACATACTGCTTTTTAGAACTACAGCACAGATTGTGTGGAGGAAAACTCCTACAGATTCAAGAAAGGTGGAGCATAACTTCATACCCTGACACTGTTGACACCTGTAAAGACCACCATGATGGAATTCAAATACATGGCATCTAAATAATTTCAGAGTACCAATGTATTTGTTCTAATATACTTAAATTTTGTATTTTAGCTTACAATGTGGTCTTGTTTTTTTTTTAAACTACAGATAGGTATGGCCTTTTTTTTCATTAGCACATGAACTACACAAAGGAGTTGAAGTGTTCCAAGAAATTTAGAATTAATATTTACTTGTACTGATTTGAATTACACAAAGTATATGGCTGGTATCTACAAAACACAAAAAATCCTTCAGGAATAGAAAGAACTTAGTTCTAATTATTGATTTTTTTTTTCCCCTTCATTGTGATAAAAATGCTATTTATTTGTATTTAAACATGTGGACAGACTCACTGGACTAGAATTTCCAAAAGTGCATGAACAACTTGGGACTGCATAAGTTTCAGTTTTGCTCAGATTAGCGGTGCTAAGTGTGGTGTTTTCTGAAACCTTAATTAACATTTTCTTCCCTTTTACCTCCTTTTTAATCATGTCTTTTTTTCAATCATGTCTCTTCCATCTGATTAGTACAGCATACAATGCACCTCATATATCCCTTATCTCAATATATTTAATACCTATGAATGATGTTTTTTTAGCACTGCAGCATGCCAAATATTAGCTCACAGACATATCAGTTTTAAATGAGCACTTCCTCAGCATTTTCACAGTGTCATTAACAGTGGGTGGAAGGCAGGTTTCCGGAAGATTCTCAATATCTGAGAGTCATTTTCTACAGCACGGAGATGGGAGGTTTTAATTCATAAAGAAACTCCACTCTATCATGAGCAATCTTTCCCAGGGGCAGAATTTGCAGTTAGCAGTTTCCCTTTTTAAGGTTTTTTGGTTGCTGCAGGGGAATAACAGCAACATTGCACCCACAAGAGTGTAAGGAGTTGAAGAGTGCATCTTCTCTAACAAATACTCTGCACCACCAGGTACACCAGTCTTTCTAAAATTCTGATCATAAGGGTTGTTCTAACAAGCTTTAATGTCTTCTTTGTAACTTTTCTTATGGAATATTTCAAATTTCCCTGTTTCCTTCACAGCTAAGGAAACTTCCCCCATGATTTTCTTCTGTGTCCCCTTCCTGTGTCCTGTTCTGACCCAGGCAGTCAGTTGAGGTCAGTTCATAACCGCAGCTGAGTTTCTGGCTGTTGACTTCCTTAACTCTCAGGTGCAAGAAGTAAGAAATTAAATAGTAGCTATTTTACACTACATCCACATCAGGTACGGTAAAGTCAAAACAGAATTGCTGAGAAGGCTGGCAGGAAGCATCAAGGAGCTGTAAATATAAAAATACCTCTTGAAGTAAGTTGATTAGCCCTTTTTGTGGTTCAGTCATCTATTACATCAATTATATTTCATAATCTTGCCCTTCATGAAATTCCATTTTGGCTATTAATTAGTGTTTCTAATTGCAGCTAAATGTGGTGTCTCCTAGACTTTGGTCAAATTGTTCTTGCATTTAAGGTCCAGACAATAATGTAGTCTACCTGCTGCACATCAGTGCTAACCTTGTAGGCACCTTCATTGATTGCGTGGATTTTACTTAGACTAAAATTTCTTTTCAACTAGTATTTTCTTTTCGTTCCCAGTAGTCCCCACAAGGAGTAGATGTATATTTAAATATGTACAGAAATGTCTGATACAGAGAGGAAAGAACACAAAATAGCGTGGGAGATCTCCCTCCTGAATATTTTCAGCAGTATTTTTTCCCATCCATTAAGGATATGGTAGGGAGACTGGATCATCAAACACAACTCACCTTCAACGCAGGCACTTAGGGATTTGGTAAGGCTGCTCGTCGGGTGAGGTGTTTGAATTAAACGGGCTTTATTATACCCAAGGTTACATCTGCTGTTCAGTGCAGTAGGTTTTGATATAAACAGTTTTCTATTACCTGTGGTATTTGCTTTTATTTCTTTATTCCTTGAAAATGAGTTTATTTGCTATTGTTTTCATTTGCTGTGACAATCAACAGTACTTTAAAATGTATTTGAAATATTTTCCTTAATGGTCCTAAACTCTGAAGCTAAAAGTGCTGTTAAATGCTGAAAATTCCGGTTTTATTAATGTTCTCTAGAGTTAGATAATCCCCATGATCCTCCTGCCTAAAACTGCCCTGGAACAGATACTTGATGAATTTCAAACAATGAAAAGGCCAATACCTTAACTGATCTCCTGACCTATCTCATGTTTAAAATTCATGAATTTGCTTTCCACATTTGCCAGCTTCCTGATTTAAGATCGGGGAAAAAAGAAGCAAGATTGGAAACTCCACGTTCATATGTTATAAGACTCAAAAATAAATGAGAATGAAAAATAAAGCATAGAAGAATGGCTTTTCTATTGATTTCTGTAATTCTGTAATCCAAATTCTAGGTGGAAAAAAACCCAAACCCAAAATCCAAACATTCATTTCTTTCATTATGAAAATATGCACTGTTTAGAGTATTTCCATCCAAATATACTTAAGAAGGTACAATATTTAATTACACTTATCATTTAGATCACCATCAACCAGGCAATTAGACGTGTTTGTTTTAACTAGATGCAAAGGAACTGCTGTTCATATTCTTAGTTTGTAATGATGATTACTCTGTCTCAATAAGTATCACTCCATACCAAATGGCTACATCTATATGCCAAAATATCAAACGCTGTTCTAACACTTAGAAATTAAATTAAATTGAATTTCAAGATTGCTAAATGTAGGACTCCATTTCAGTTGTTGATAGTTTGCCAAGCTTGAATCACTTGAGCTAGTCATCCACAGGTGTTTGTAGCAGCCTATTCTTGTTTCACTAGTGAAAAAAGGGAACAATTTTGCTTTTTTCTTTATTTTTATTTTCCCCTTTTGTTTGAAACTGGAGCAGTTTACCAAGGAGAGGTGTGCCCATAAAGCACTCAAAGAAATAGCACTGCTATCTTAATTTGTCTTCCTAGTGCCTAGGCTTTTTGATATAGTTTGATAATTACATACAATTTTTTTCCACTGAGCATTGCTTCTTTCAAAGTAGAGGAAGAATGCAAATCAGGGAATAGATTTGAACTGTATAGTTAAGAAAAGCCCTCCTTGTCATTGTCATAGGTTTTCTAGAATGATTTGCTGCAGAAGACATCAGGTGTACAGTGAGTGAGGCAGGAGGCCACGAATTGGGGTGAGAATGTCTTGGGAAGGAAAGCAGTTCTGAAATATCCTGCTTCTCAGAGCTAAATAGCTAAGTCAGGATGTCCCATTAGCACAACTACACTGCCTCTTGCATCCAAGTCATTCATTCCTGGCCCGGATATCTCTCACAGATCTGCTGTTTAGCATGTAGACGCAAATAATTTTGCGATTCTTATTTTCTAACTGCCTTCATTGAGGCTCTAGGGTCTGATTTGCAGAAATTGTGTACACTCACAGCTGCTGCTGCTGTCTGTGGGATGCTGCTTTGAACATCTAATCTGCTATGTAATTCTTAGTACTCCACAAAATCAGATTCTGTGTATCTCTGATTGAATAAGAAAATTAGTGGGCACTTTGGTTGTTTGTGTCTGTGTACCTCAGTTCTCAATCTGTAAAACAGAGTTGATAATTTCATCAGATGGTTGTGGCCATTAGTCTAAGCAGAGCACTCAGATACTACACTGATGAGTACGAAAAGAAAAGCTACAGGAAATGAGTAACTCTGCATTCAGAGCAGGTTTTAAATAACGTACAGCATGTAATGCTTTGAACTACTCATTGAGTGTAAGCAAGAAAATAGCGATTAAATACTTGCTCATTACATGAACAGTTGTCCTTCTCTGCACTGACAGCAACAGTAAATAAAAAAATACTATGTGAATGTGTAATTAAAGACTGCATCAAATTCTGAATACAAGAAAGACATCTCACTATATTTGCTTTGAAAAATGTAATATTGACATTCCCTCAATTCTAACTGCTTCACTCTGCTCTTCCTGTTTCTGTTTCTTTTTCTGTGTTAAAAACCTGGACTACAATAGCTGCTATGACTTTTTGGCTGAATTTTATTTCTTCATAAGCAGCTGAAAAATAACATTTGAAACCCCTTATATAATGTTTACCTCATCTCTGGACTGCTTTGCTTAACATGGAATAGTGATATGAGCAAAATATGGACAAAATCTATTTTTGATTCAACAAGTCCAACGTGCATTTTTTCGTAATCCATTTAACATGAGAGATGGATTTCATTTCCCGTTATCCTAATTTTACTTTTGCAATTCAGTGTAGGCTTCCTATCTAACTCTTTCCCGAAAGTAAAACATAATTTGAGGAAAAAGACTCTGTGACTGTAAATATGTGGTATGAACAACTTAGTGAATATACCTATGCATACCAAATATAATTCTGTTTTTCACTCTGAAGTTTATTTAAGTGCTGTTGATATAACATTTGGGAATATAGTCAAAAATCTCTATAGAAACATTTTGTTGATATAGTTACAGCAATTATAGGCTGCAGTACTGTTTTCACAGAAATGAGAGGTGAGACCATAAACGGCTTTTGACAGTGGCATGCCGTTGCGAATGTGGCGTACCTCAGTCAACAGGAATAGAAGCAAAGCACCTTACAAATCATTGATGAGCACCTCTTAAAATACAACAAAGCTTTTTCCTAAGTTATTGCAATTTTCTTTCATTTCATCACATGTGATAGGATAAAATGATACCTATCAGATTGATTTATTCCTAAGAGACAGCTTATCTAAATTCAGGAAGGCATTAAACAATGTAAATATGCAAAGCTTTTGCCTCACATTTCCCAGTATTAGCAACAAATGTTCATGATCTCATGCAATTTCTTTCTAACACTGAATAAACTGAAACTTGTGTGATATCATCTATAAGTAGCCAAAATGAGACTAATTTTATTGACGTTTAGAAATCTGCTGTGTATACATTGAATTCTCTGACAACAATCTTCATCCCCCTTCATAGTCAATGAAGCAATTTTAGAACCCAATCTATCTAGCACGTTAGGATGTCTGTTTCCAGATGAGACAGACAACACCAAAAAATGCTTCTTCCTTGTTTCACTACGAGAAACTCAGGAAATCTAGACAACTAATTCAGACAGAAGAACGCACATTTGGTCATAATATCCCAGCCTGATGTGAAATCAATAGCTATGGATGCTGTAATATAAAAAATATATTACAGCTATTAGTAAATTGAACTGGTAATCTGCATGAAGAGTGGAGTACAAAGTTTTGGTAGCAGGGGTTTGTGGAGTGGCTTCCATGAGAAGCTGCTAGAAGCTTCCCCTATGTCCAGTAGAACCAGTGACAGATGGCTCCAAGATAGACCCACTGCTGGCCAAGTCTGAGCCCATCAGTGACAGTGGTTGTGCTTCTGGGATAACATATTTAAGAAGGGGAAAAAAGAAAACTTCACAAATGCACGGTACTAAATTGCTGAAGTTTAGTATTTATCTCTATCTTCTAATAGCAGTCATGCTATCTTTCTCTTCTTAAGTAGGATTTGAGTCTTTAAACATATTTTTACTGACCTCAGCTCTTGAAAGTAAATATTTATCATTAGGCATCCTAAGTAAATATCTTTGAGATTAGGATGTCATCAGTAAGATTAATATATGGCTTCCTGTGTGACAGATATTATTCAGATAAGTACATATCCAATTTCTTTTTCTTTTATTTCTGAGCATGTGACAATCTGAGGTTAGCAGTACACTAGGAAAGTCAATCTCCCTCAAATGTGAATAAGTCTCAAGTAAGTGGAGTAATATGTTTGGTACATTCCAACTACCAAAATAAAAAACAAAAATCAAGGTAAAGAAAATGAGTGTGGTGCATGGTAGAATTTGTAATATTTCAATTATGCAAATAGTGAAATCCTAAATCTCATCTCATGTATATCTGTGAATACCATTAAGGATCGAGACAGTACTAATAATAGTGTCTCAGATATTTGAGACTCTGAAATATGCATACTAATTTTAGAATGGGCAGGTAATGGTAAAAACCAGTGACGATATATACTTTCTTATGTTCGGCGATATAAACTAACATCTGATCCGTGGGAAAAGAAGATATAGGGTCATATTAAGTGAGACAAAGCCTGATCAGCCAGTCAAAGACCAAATTTTGAATGAAAGGGTAAGAAGGTATGCAGGTGAAGAGGGGATTAAAAAAAATGCTAATAATAGAGACAGTAGGGAAATATACTGTAATTCTGAGTTCTACAGCCAGAAAGATTAGAATTTAAAGGTGATAATGGTAAGCCGTTTCTCTTCAGTGCTTTATATTCTTCTTTTCTAGCTGGGCACTATCATTTATTATCTATTTGCAATTTTATATTGCTTTCCCTTTCTGCCTGTCAAATTCCCCTTCCCCCACTCTCACAATCCTCCTTTTTTTAAACTCTTCATCTTGATTCTTCACTTTTTGTCATATTGTTTGCTTTCTTATGGAGCATTTTCATTCTTTCATTTCTTGTAAACTGACTCTCTCAATCCTCTTGTTGGTGCTTGTCAATTTGCTGTACATTATGGATATAACTGTAACTCTGAGGACATTTATGTTGAAAATAAGGCAAATTCATCTGGAATTTTGGACTGTTCATGCCTACAGGCTTCATTTTCAAAGGAACTTATGGCTCCTGCCTTCCCATGTCATTAGTTTAACCTTTAGTACCTGCTGATGTGGGTTTGTCTGAAGGAATCAGAAGGGAATTGTTTCTGGAAACCTGAGATTCTGGGAGAGAAGGTGTCCCCATAATTCAAGAGGAAATGGTTAACAGCCTATTACTCCACCTATTACACACACAAGTCTGTGGGGCTGGATGAGATCCTCTCGAGAGTACTGAAGGAACTGGCAGAAGTGCTCACCAGGCCACTCCCAATATTTATCTGGGGAACTACAGGCCTGTCAGCCTGACCTTGGCACCAGGGAAGGTTATGGAGCAGATCATCTTGAGTACCATTACACTGCACGCAGAGGACAACCAGGTGATCAGACCCAATCAGCATGGATTTAGGAAAGGCAGGTACTCTTTTTATGACAAAGTGTCCTGCTTAATTGATGGGGGAAAGTGTATGGATGTTTCATACCTGGAACTTAGTATAGCCTTTAACGCCATTTCCCACAGCATTCTAGTGGAAACATTGGCTGCTCGTGGCTTGAATGGGACAATATTTCACTGGGTAAAAAACCTGGCTGGATGGCTGGGCCCAAAGAGTTGTGGTGAGTGGATTTAAATCCAGTTGGAAGCCAGTCACAAGTCCTGTTCCCCAGGGCTTAGTACTGGGATGAGTTCTGTTTAATAACTTTATCAATGATCGTCCAGAGGGAATCGAGTGCACTCTCAGTAAGTTTGCATATGATACCAAGTTGGGCTGGAGTGTTGATCTGCTTGAGGGAAAGAAGGCTGTGCAGAGGGATATCAATCAGCAGGCTAGGTTGATAGACTACGGCCAATTGTATGAGGTTCAACAAGGCCAAGTGCCAGGTCCTGCACGTGGGTCACAACAACCTTGTACAATGCTACAGGCTTGGCGAAGAGAAACGGAAAGCTGCCTGGTGGAGAAGAACCTGGGGGTGTTTGTTGAAAGCTGGCTGAATATGAACCAGCACTGTGCCCAGGTGGCCAAGAAGGCCAAGAGCATCCAGGTTTATATCAGAAGTAATGTGACTAGCAGGACTTCAGAAGTGATTGTGTGCCTGTACTCGGCACTGGTGAGGCCACACCTCAAGTACTGGGCCCCTCAGTACAAGAAAGACATTGAGCTGCTAGAGCATATCCAGAGAAGGGTAACAACACTGGTGAAGGGTCTGGAGAACAAGTCTTATGAGGAGTGGCTGAGGGAACTGGGGCTGTTTAGTCTGGACGAAAGGGAGGCTGAGGGGAGACCTTATTGCTCTTTACAATTACCTGAAAGCAGGTTGTAGTGAGGTGAGTGCTGGTCTCTTTTCCCAAGTAACAACTGATAGGAGAAGAGGAAATGGCCTCAAGTTGTGCCAAGGGATGTTTAGACTAGATATTAGGAAGTATTATTTCACTGAAACGGTTGTCAGCACTAGAATTGGATGCCCAGGCAAATGATTGAGTCAAAATCTCTGGAATTATTTAAAAAAACATATAGATGTTGCACTTATGGACATGGTTCAGTGGTGGGCTGGGCAGTGTTAGGTTTACAGTGAGACTTGATGATCTTGAAGGTCTTTTCCAGCCTAAAGAATTCTGAGATGTGATGAAGACTGAGACAAACCATTGATCCAAGCAAGACCAACTTTAAAGTTTGAATAGCTTTCTTACAGCCTTATTTTAAATATCTCCAAGGACTGATGTTCTGCCTTTCTAGGCAGCCTATTTCCGTGTTTGATCACTTCAGTCTGGCATGGCTGAGAATACACTTTGCCAGTAAAGACTGAGGCAAGGTGACATCAGGTACCTGGGTCTCTTCCTTTTCATTTGGATACATATAATACAAAATTAGTATGACATATAAATAAAGTTTCATCTTTTACCTCAGTATGAAATTAAACGAGAAAAGAAAAGTCCAGTTGTTTTGTTGTTTCATTTGATCTCAAAATCTAAGTGACGGCACAGGGCTAAATGTAAGCAGTTTGGGCAGCTCATACCAGCTGATGTTCACCATTGTGTGGACTAGCTCATCACTTAGGAGAATTAGATCGTAACAGATTGCGAAACTGATTACGTTTTCCAAATTGATGTTGTGATGTTTCCCAAAACCACAGTTGCCTCCTGCAAAGATATGACATAAATAGTTATTAATTTACGCATAGTAATACTGACACATGTTGAGGTTAACATAATATAATTACCAGTGGCCTAAGTCTGTAACTATAGGAGGAGACAAAATATGGCAAATTGAAAGATGATTCAGAATTGTCTTTGTTGAAATGTGTTGGGTTTTCAGGAAGGGACAACATACAACAAGGCAACATTCTTTTCCTTTAATTTGTTTTGAATTATAACTTATGCAAAAAATGACCTTATTTTTTAGATTTAGATCAGATACTACAAATGAAATTTGGGGCCCTGGAAAGTCACCAAAGAAAAAGGTATCTAAGTTTTCACGTGTCATATGCAGTACATGCTTTGGTATTTTTAGTACATTTTGAAAAGAGGTGCAAAGCATTTTGCCAACAGACTGTCAATACTTACAGCACAGGTCTTTTACTAAGAAAAGCTTCCAGAAATGGACACTTAAAGAAATGTAAGTGTCAATAACTATCATTCTACCTGTTAGAGGCGACATTTGCTTGCACTTAGAGTTTATGATTATGAGTTAATTGATCTATAATTTTGTTTCTGACATGAAAATTAAATCTGTATAAGAAATTAAATAGTATAGTCCTCAATCTTGGATCAAACCAAACCAAACCAAACCAAACCAAACCAAAGAAATTCCCAGAAAATGAAATGAGACAGAAGTAAACAGAAAAATGGGCAAAATTCCAATCCATTTGTGGAATTACTAAGGTTAAACCAGCAAAATTAAATTCTACCTATTAGATACCTGCCTTACCTTTGAAAGCAAAGGTCATTTCTTGTAATTTTGACAGCAAAAAGCTTTGAGTTAACCTATATCTTAAAACTACTGACTATATAAATCTTTCAACTTTGACCGTTTGTGAAATATATAAAATCAATACCATTTATTCAGAAAAAAGCTTAAATGTACAATCTTACAAAGATGAAACATGTTGATGTCACCATTATTCCGTTATAACTCAGTTCTTAATGCATTCAGCTATGAACTGCGTATTGAATAAAAAGAATGCCTTATAATAGCAAAATCCATTTTCAGATCAAATGAAGAAAAGACAATCTACATGCCACCTCTACCCCACTGCCTGGCATTGTCATTAAAGAAGCACTCTCAATCAATATTGCTCATTTGTGAATTAAGCATTTGGATATAGAAAATGTATTAACATTTGTCATACTCTACCCCTTTCAGTACTTTTGAGGGTCTGACATTGTTCTTATGTATTCAAAAAATTTGAAAGCTTACTGATTAAAAGAATTTCTCTACTTTCTTAAACTTTCACTTCCAAGTCATAGTAATAGAAGGACTTCGGATACTACAGAAGGCTTTGCTTTCTGGGTTGAAATAGTCTCAGGTTAATTGCAGATCCAACGTATTTGTTGAGTGATTCATATACAAAATTCACAACAGCTAGATAATGCTGTGTAGCTATGGGAGGGTTGATCTTGGTGCTGTTTAAGTGAAGCCTCAAAGGAGTCTGAAGGCCTCTTAGACTCCTAGATGCAGTGTCAAAAGCCCATGGGGAAAAATTGAAATATGTGCTATTTGCAAGACTGGCAATTCAGCAGCTTAAAATATAACAAATCTAATGTATGAGGGAATTCTGGTTTTCATGGGGATAAAACAGCTAAGTCAGTCTTTCTAATTGTGACAGTGCGGATAGTTTAATTCCGACTTTATCCTATTCTATCTTGATAATCCTTATGGCATGAATTTATGTGAAGGTAAGTCTGTAATTTAGCTCATTTATTTAATGATAATTATCCATCATCATTATTTAGACAAAGAAGACAAGTACTTTACACGATCTATAAAAACTGTGGAGGTTTTTTTTTTAATAGTTTTATTTTGTGGCATGGTTTCCATTTGTTGCTAGTTTTTTTTGTTCCAACCAACTGACTACATACAGGGCTGTTCTGGTTTGAGCTAAGCAGAACCACTTTTCTAACTTTTCAGCTAAGCCTTTTCTACGTAACTTCATTTTCCGAAAGTTAACATATTTTTTAGACAGTGTCTGTCTGTAGAAGCAATAACATTTAATATTTATAGTTATCACCAAAGTAATGGGGTACTGGTATGCAGAAAGCTGTAGATTATACATGTTCCTATAGAAACCAAGGCCATCCTTAACTTGGTAAAATGGGAAAAAAAAGGGTCGCATTGCAGGGTGGAGCAGACAAGACAGGTTACCCAAAACTGACCAACAGTGTATTCCGTTCCATATACATCTTACTCAGTCTAAAGCTGAGGAATCATGAGGGTCAAGGCTTCTTCTTTGATGGCTGGTGTTCAGTGAGGACCCTGTCCATCTTTCTGCTCCCAATGTCTGTCTATGCATTCCTGAAGCCAGTTCCTGAATCCAGCTCCTCTCTGCCATGGAATCCAGTTCAGGACTTTCCCTGTGCCTGCCCTGCCATGTCAATGGTGACATATAGGCATCAGGGAACTTTGATTTGGTATATTTGTATACATTTTATTATTTTCTGATTAATATTATTGTTTTCTTTTTTATTATTATTGTTTCATTAAAGCTGATTTACTTTTAGTTTCCAACCCACAATTCTTTCTCTCTCATTTTTCTTTCTCCTCTCCCTGTGGGGAAGAACTGGGGCCATAACTGTCCCATGTTCAGCTGCCAACCAGACTGAGGGTGATGAGCTAAACAGTTGACAAGGACTAAATTTTTAGGTATTCATTTTCTGGATGTGTGTCAATAGTTGTCGAATCAATGCTACTAAACTCTCTTGAGATCAAGAATATAGGATGATAGCATTCAATATAGGTGTTTGTTGGTAGTCAAACCAACCTGAAAATGTCCCTGACCCAAGACAAATTTGAAATTTTTAGAACGACTTTTTTGGGAGAATGCTAGGTGTCCCAGGCCAAAGGTTATGAGGAAACACGCTGATATTTTGACAGTGGACAACTAAGTTACACTGACCTGGAGTTCACTAGAATAATCCCAAGGCTGCAGAGTGGAAAAGAATGTAAAGCAAAAAACATTCCCAATATAGTTCTGAAACTTCAAATATACATGTAAAAAGATGAAGCACATTAATAAAGTTTTAGTAATGAAGAATGAGCTTAGATCCACTTTCCCAGCCAAAAAACCCTGAGGTCAAGGATGTCTAATATCCGAAAATACAAGTTGGGAAAAACAAATCTATATGTTACAATAGGAGCATTTCATGCTAGGGATGTGCTGAGAAATTTTAAATATTGCATTTTCTTTTTTAAGGAAATCACATAGTTCAGAAATGATTGATATAAGAATTAGTAGCTGAATGTCCTGTGTTATGAGGGAGGGTGCAATAATCACAGTAATTCCTTCTTTTATTGCCAATTGAAACTTAAAGAACGGTAGTAAAAATAAGGCATACTATAAAAGGTATTTCTAACTTTATTTAAATTAATTTTAATGGAATTCTGGCATTTCTTTTGAAAAAACTATCCTGCAGACTCCTGCTTGAGCAGCTGCAAATCCCATTAGGGGTAATATTAGATAAAAAGTAGATATTAATCCAAGACATCTTCTTCTTGAGAAAATGCTGTACTCCTCTGCAACGCTTTTATAAGTGTTTTATAATAAAAGTGTACACCATCATCCATAGCAGTTCTTTCTTTTACTATTTTTCAACTAATGATTCATACCATGTGATCAGAAGGGAACTCCAGCTGTGGAGCTCCTGCATGTATCTAGCGTAAACACCTTTATGTAGTCTGTGTGTCAGTGGACTGTTTTATGGTGGTGTCTCTTTCTTCGTGTACCTTTTAGAGAGCTTGGCTGTCTGACTGTATTCATTGAACCACTCATGAGGACAATTTTAGATATCATGAAATCTAAATGAGAGGCACCTAAAGGGCCTATTTGGTTCTTGTTTCTGTTATCTGAAATAAATAATTAAATCTTCCAAATGTCTTTATAAGAATGCAAAGAATTAGAAACACAGCTTAATTCCAGCATATAACTATTAGCATAATTCTGTCTCAAACATTATATTCTCCCATCTACAAGCCTTTATAAGTCTGAGTTTGAATCATGACTTTAATAGTGATAATTTGCAAAGAAGTTTTATCATATTTACTCTGGAAGAAAATACAAGCTATTATACCGATTTTAAAAAGCTGTAGTTTCCTTCTCATGTCTTTTTCACTGATGACTGCAAAGGCCCAGGAGTTCCCACATTTTTCCCTTGTCCACATCACTCTTTCCCTCACCATCCCTGCAGACTGTCTTGGCTCCCTGATAATCCCACACAGAGTCTTAGACTATGTTACTGGAAGATGCTTTCACCCTCAGGATTAAGTCATGCGTGCCGGATCTGTTCCAGAGTAGTTTACATGTATACTGCTAAAGCTGACTGCCTGGTATGGTGGATCACTGTGTCTGAATCATTTGTAGAATTTAGATTCATAGAATAATTTAGGCAGGAAGTCACCACCACGTAAGTTTGGTCTTATCCCTCCTTAAAGTAGTGCCAACCAAGATTATATTACACAGGACTTGCCCATTCGGTTTTCAGCAGTACCAAAAGGTGGAGAGTTTGCTGCCTCTCTGGACAACTTGTTGCAGTGTTTGTCTGTCCTTGTGGTTAAAAATAAATCATAATTCATAACTGATATTTCTCCTGTTGCTCTTTTGACAGATGCTACTCATTCTTTCTTTGTTCTCCTCCAAGTAACATCCAGCTCCATCTTTTCCATACCTTTGCTACCTCTTCTCAAGGCTGAGCAAACAGACGTCTCTTATCTCCTCCTGGTACATCATGTGCTCCTGTCCCCTGACAATATTGGTGCCCTCCCCTGGACACACTTTTGTGTTTTTCTTTATTGTATTGCAACATTACTGTGCAAAGGACCAAATATTGTCCCCCAAGTGTGAATCAAAGGGAAGAATCAATCTCAACCTGCTGGTTGCACATGTGCTGATGCAGTGCTGTATGCAATTTGCCACTTTTGCTGTACGAAAACTCTGCTGATTCTAGTTCATCTTTTTTGGCAAGATTCCTAGGTCGTTTTCTGCAATGCTGACCCAACTCTTTGGCCTGTTGACCCGCAGTCCCTACTGTTTCGTGGGTATATTTCATCACAGGTGCAGGACTCTGCATGTTCCCTTGCTGAGTTTCGTGGGATCATTGACCAACCATCCATTGTTGCAGTCTCTCACAGTCTCTGAATGGAAGTCTACCCACCAGTGTGTTTATCACGTCAGTTTTGTGTCCTCTACAAACTAGGTAATTTGTGAAGTCACTGAACAGCATTGGCCCTAGCCTTTCCCTTAAAGAGTCCCGTTGGTAATCAGATGCAAGTTAGACTTTTTTTCATGATAATCACAACGCTTCAAGCCTTGTGATCAGCCAGTTTTCATCCCACTTTGTAGGTCACCCTTCAAGTCCAGCTCTTTTCAGTTTGACTACAAGGATACCATGGTCAAAAGTACGCTCATGAGTGCCATGGCTGTTGTCAAGAGTATTGCTGAAGTCAAAGCAACAACATCCACTGAACTTTCATCATTGATGGAGACAATCATCTTCACACCGAAGGTCCAAGCCTCCTTTGGGCCATCTGTTGTACCTCTTTGTGAGTGAGAAGCAATTATGTGTTTTCTTCATTTCAAAATGTCTCATACACTGTGAAGGCGGTTTTTATAATATGAAACTAAGATCAGCTGATGCATGCTCGGAGGGGATCTCAAAGGCATGCATGCCCATTTGAAGGTGCAAAAGTCACTGAAATAGTAATAGAAAAGAGGAAATAAAATTGCCAATTTGGAATGACCCTGGGGTAAATTATCTTCTCAGAAAGGACTAGTTTATTGACTCCAGAAGAGAGTCTGAGAGTGAATAGCCAATTGAGTGAATGGGTTTCTGAGAAGAAGCCAGGGAACTAAGTTCTTTGATAGCATAAACGTACTTCTAGCTGAAAAACTGAACTCCTTTTCTCTTTGTTATCTGAGATTTTCTCTGCCAGGATTACTGGCAAAAGGGACTGAAGGGGAAACCACAAGGATGTCTAGTGTAGTACTCTAAATTTTTCAACATAAAAAGAAAGTCCAGAACATGTATTTTCAGGCATGTTTTATGCCCCTTGGCAAGGTGATGTCAGAAACAACATTCCTTTCTTTATAGCTAAACAAGCAGGGTTTCAAACTTCTTCAAGCTATAACATGGAAAAAGCTGGAAATCACTGATCTAGGGGAAGGCAAATGCAAAAGTATTAGAATCTCACTTGAGGATTATACTGTTCACATCAAGAGACTTTTTAAATAGCGTGATTATTCATGGTTTGATCCAAAATAAATCTGCAAAAAGTATAAAGACGGACAAGAACCATGAAATCTACAGTGTAGAACAGGTGGAAAATCAAGTGTGAAATTAGCAATTTTTTGAGTTACGTGGGGAGTCCAGGGCTTTATTGTTAGACATGGTATGACTGGAACTGAGTTGCTGAGGTTATGCTATCTAAACAGTGGCAATTTAACATGTTGGAGTAAAAAGATCTTTAACCCAGATTTGAAAAATGTGTAAAATTATGATTTAATTGAACCGAGCTAGACAGGACATAACCAACAAATGGCTTAGACCTGTGTAATGGGAATTTTACTAGGAGTGGAGATAAAATGGAACATCTCATTTCCTAAGAAGCCCATAGATTCTCCTGCCACATTTACACAGAGCAAAGGGGACAGGGCAGAAGAACGAGGCCTGCACAGCTGGAAAGACAAGTTTATTCCTGTTCCTCAGGTTTGTTCTGTCATCTTGTGACAGTATGATCTTATAAGTAACAAGACTGGATGATATACTTGAATGGAAGGTGTTGAATTAAGAAGTGGTTGCTGCTAAAATATATCATCACTGAATCAGGAAATAACTATCTTTTGTGGTAAATTTATTATGCTTATTGTGCCTTCAGATGGTGTTGTTTACAGACGTGTTTGCAAGTGAAGAGACACTACTGCCCGAATTACTGGAAAACCACAAAAATAAGGAATAAATAATCTTTAATTAATTAATTACTGTTAAATGACATTACCTACCTTTTTAGGATTTTTTTATTGTTGCTGTTGTCAGACTGTACAATGTGAAGATCATATTCAGAGATATTGTGATTTTGGTTTGCTCATTTTAGAGGCAAAGACAGAACAATCCTAACGTTTTTCTTGTTCTGCTTATAAATCCAGAGGACTGTATTTCCAAACAACTCACGTGACACCTTTATTAGTGGTATGAACGTGATTAAGTTTAAAAGCAAAAAGGTAGCGATAAGAAGCAACTAGAGATCCTCAAGTCTACACTGTTCTCACTCTAGTTGTATCAGAATTGTAACCATACTGATGGTATAGTTATCAAATAAAGAAAAGTAACAGCTGAAACACAGAAGAAACAGTGTTTTGCCTGGCACTGCAATTTCTGTCTCCTAATTGTTATTTTCTCGAATGTTCAAAGTGCTTATTCACTTGGGGTGAGAACTGCAGGGTTTCCCCTTCTATACTGTACTTTGTGTAGTTGGTTTAAAGGACCAAAGAACAGCTAACAACTAAACAATGACACCACATAGCAAGAGTACCTGCAAATATAGTTGTGTAATTTTTAAGCAGAAAGATTGATAAAGGCTTCTAAGATCATATCATGTCAGTGTGTGGCACCCATGATTCTCTCCCTTTAGATTACAAGATTACCAATGAAACTGTCAGTTGCAACGGTGCACTTCATTTGCGGGAGCCAAAGCTGCACCAACAAACTGTCCACAAATATGGGAAACTGCTGAGAAAGGAAAAAGACTGTGAGCCTAAAATGCCACCAGGCTGAAGTGGGATATCTTAATCCATGTTCATGGGTATTTCTGACAGACATCCTACATTTACCAGAGAAAGCAGTTTCTGCTCAGATTCCCTTCAATAAAAAATGATAACAATAGTGGTGCTGAAGTCAGGTGTTTTTAGCAGATTATTTGATGCATAGATATTAAAGTGATGGGAAATGTCACAATTAACGTCTTTGATGGAGATTTCTCTTCGGTATGAAAAGAAAAATAAACCAAACAAACCCCACACGTTTTTATCTCAACAAAAGAAATGTGTTTCTCCCCCTTGTGTCACTGCAAACAGGGTATCTATGCCTAGATAGGTATACTTCAAAATTTTGTTACGTCCTCAGATACCTCTGTGATGAAAGCCATTACGAAATCCATTTGAAAAGGGAAATGTAAGATATGCATTATATACACTACTGCCTTGATACATGTTTTCTAGTTGCACTACACTTTTCAGGGTGTGTTCAAGCACCAACCTTCATTTGAAAGGCTGGTTATTACTAAAGAAGGCTTCATAATTTAGCACTGCTGTATTATTAGTTTCTGCTGTTTACTCACATATCTATATCTGAAGAACTGAAAAGGCCTGATGAGGACTCGGATATTATTTGAAGGCTTGAAATTCAGTTACATCAATAACTACATTCTAAATGATAGTAAACTGCAGGATAGAGGTGTTACAGGCACTCTTGTAAAAGCCAGTTTTTCCTTGCTGTTTGGCTGTGACTGTTTTGGTGCTCACAATCTAAGACTGTTCACAACATAGGAATATATTCTGCATCTACCCCTTTCACTGAAGCTTTATTTTATGGTGGAAATCAATGGGTTTGGATTTATAACATGGAAAGGATTCTTAACTGCATTTATGGTAGTTTAAGCATGTAATTTCTGTTAATGTTAAGGGGAACTGCATGTCTAATCTATCATGGACAGCCCTAAAAAGTTTCTTTAGTACATCTTTTTATCCAGAAGTTCCATTTGTGATATTGCTTGTCACAGTGAGTTGATCCAGAATTTTACTTTTTTTTTTTTTGTTACAAGCAGCAGTCATTGACATTTCTCTACCTAGTACATGTTGCCTAGTTATACGTAGTTACATTTATAACTATTACATGAATATACTATTTATATAAGAGAAGATCAGGAACCAAAGCCAATGTTTTCCTGTGAAGGATGCAAACCCAGAAGCACGTTTTCTGTTAAACAGATGGGATCAAATACCATAGGTTAATGTGTATTTTCAGTAATGTCTGTCCTTATTCTACCCTGGGGAATCCTCTTTTAACTGGTTTAAACGTGAAATGCATTTTCAGAGCACCTGGAAAACAAACAGGCCACCTTATAGAAGCAAGAAATTCTTTGTTTCGGGTTATCAGAGATCCACAGATTTGAACCTTTTCCACATAGAATTCTTCATTTTCAAAGTCAGTAGTTAAAACTTTCTCCTCTTCCATTTGCAGAATGCCCTTTCCCTACAGTTTTTCTGGTAAGTCAACAATTTAAAGATAGCTTTGGCTGTTTCTAAGAGATAGTTCTTTCAATCTGATGGAGAAATAAGATGATTTTCCAGCCTTACTTCAGTTCCAAGGAAATGAGATGCAATTCCCAAAGAATATGCTCAATAAAAATTATCAGAATTGGCACCATGGTATATTGGCAGTATTCCTTAAAGAGGCCATACACTATCTGACCTGAGTCACATTTTCACCCTGAAGAGAACTACTCTACTAAATAACATTGTGTACTATGGGATACTTCTATAGGTTTCCTTCATTTTTCCCTCCAATTTATTCATTACATTATCTGTTGAGTGATTATTCTTTCAGAAAGAACTAGCACTGATTTTCAGACGTGAATAAATCCATTATGAGGGCAAGAATCTCTAAGATTTTAAAAATACTTGCAATTCCATACACAGCTAATCTAATTTAGGTATCTAGGTATTAGGTGTTACAGTTCAAACTAATTACCTTAGTCTCCTACGAATGTGTGCCGAATCATTCTTGGGGATTACTTATTTCTCTCCAATGACCAAAGTAAATTTTTATGCACCCAAGTTAGATGAGGTAAATCCTATGTAGTTTGTTTAAGCTGTTAAGTGCTGGTTGTCATAGGTCAGTTCTCTTGTGTCCCAAAACACTGGGGCATAAGACAGTTGTGGTGTTCATACCATTTAGATGCATTCACATACACTGACATGATGTGACTGTGCAGAATGTTAATGCATTCTGCCTCTCAGGTGTCTTACTAGCCTGTAGGCGTCTTCCTGCACTTATAACACATTTACTTTGGAACCAGAACTGGTATGCACTATCCTGTATTGGATTGTGGATAGAGTCAGTTGTACTGAAAAAGCTGTATGATTTGATCACATCTGGGTAGGGAACTAGATGTAAAGGCAGCTTCATTTGATCATACTGACTGATATAAAACTCTCCAGCCTTTGTTTAATGGCATATGAGGACATGTGGGAGCCCATTTAAGACTACATTCAATGTATACATTACAATTTTCCTTTATTGTTTGGATCCAGATCTTTCTTTCAAGGATTTCAGTGGGAGCTTTCTATATTGATGAAAGCATATTCTTGCCCATGTCAGGAGAGAGCTTGTCAGGAGATTAGGGATCGGCTTCTTGTATATCCAGCTTGAAAATAACTTTTGCAGCCAAGCATTTCAAATTGATTTGGCTATTTCGCTATTCCCTTGTTTTTATATACTAACGTTTGCCAGCAATGAAAATAATCTTATTTATTTTTTTTGGCTATGCTTCTTTTTCTCCTGGACATAAAATGTAGTGTGTTTGTTTTGTTTTGTTTTAAAAATCATCCCCAAATCCCCTCAAAACAGAAGAGGAGGATCAGACTTACAAAAATACTTACCTGTCCTCAATGTATCATCCTGTGTCCTAGCTAAACCTTTACTCATCTGTTTTGAAAGCATGGAAATGATGAGGCTGGTCAATCTGTCTGTGTATAATAGTACTCGTAGGAAAGCATTTGGGCATCCTCTGTTTACTCTACAGATATGAGCTCCTAACAAGAAAAAATTCCAGTCAGTGATAATGTTCTTTTATACCACAAATTATTTGAAGTACTCTTAGGTACACTAACATCTTTCCTCACTATCCTGAACTCATTTTCCTTTTTTTCTCCTAAACAAGATTTCTAACTGTGTCTCAGTGCCTCTGTAAGCACCCAGATCTCAAAGGCCTATCTTGGCTCCTCAGTCCCAAAGTATGTCCCATCTTCATTGCACCCTTAGATTCTCAGGATCTCTCCCCTCTTTGCTACTCGTGTTTTATTTCTGTTCCCAAAGATGATCCTCAGCTTCAGATCCTCCAAAGAACCACTGGCCTCTCACTACAGTCTTTTAACCTTGACTGCAGCTGTTACTGAATACTGTTCATGTGGAGGCTGAACTTCCCTGTTCTTCCCTCTCAGCCAACTGGGAGAGCAGAAAGCAAATAAGCAACAGTAAAGGCTCAGCAGAATAAACATTTTCCATAAGAGGCATCTCCCATACTTTCTTACTCTTTTAGCTTCTCCACACTGTAGTTTGGTTGTCTTTCTTTGCTTTGCTCAACAGATGATTACAGCATTGTTAGCCATGTGGGCTACAATAGTACTATTTGCAGGTCATAACCAGAGTAGAATTACAGTAATAATCCTCTTTTGTGGGCACTAGAACTCAGTTGCTTATGCTCCTTATTTGATTTTTGCTATACTCCCTAGACTACTTTTCCCCTTGGCAGACTAACACTCTCCAAATTGTTTCCCAGGTATAATTCAGGGGTTTAACACAGGCTAAGTACATACTTTGAACATATCCAGATTGCTAGGGAGGGAGCTAAGAGAGTATCATAGAACGGATACAACCACGCTATGCAGTTGGTTTGGTGACCAGGGAGCAGGCCCTGGCATTACTTCCTTTGCTGTTACAGATACAGTAAGAATTCTTCACTTTCCCTGTTTCAGTTTTCTTCTAAAATTAGTCCAGTGGTAACTTTTAACTTATGTATGCAATGCCCAAATGCTCTATGGAAGTATATCAATACTTTTCTACCTATTTTTTAAAGCCTAGTTTCATGTGACTGTGTGAGGATCTTAGTTTTCATTAATAAATTTTTAGGTTGTGGGAAAAAGTTGAAAATAAGGCTTTTGAGATCTTAGCCTTAGAAATACAGAGGCTAGAATATGCAAATAAGAGACAAGATAACATTTCTAATAGGAACGATATAATTTGAATTTGATTTCATGACTTTTCAAATTTGGCGAAGTATTTTATTATAACAGCACAATTTACTAGTTTTTTTCCAATAATTTTGAACTTACCATTAAAGAATACATTCAAACCATTACTAACTCAACCAGAATATATGTATGCTTGTTCTTCCAGTGTTAAGCTTCGTTTGTTTTCTGTTACAACTCTATAATGTACTTCAGCTGGTCAAAACCGTAATTTGACCCACCTGTTTAATTGTGTTCATACTAGAACTATTTGTTTTGTTAAATAGCCCCACATTATCCACTGTTCTGGATAACAGAGTTTTGGAATAGAACATTCTTTTCTGCAGTGTGTTTGATATTTACTCAGTTGCACTTTTATATGGGTGTGCGTCTGTGTGACTTTCAGAAGATAAGCTGGCTACTTTTTTATTTTTTCCTATCAAGTGGCATTTCTTTTTCAGTGCAAATGACTGGCATTTCTGAGCTGAGGTTCTTGGCTTCTCTTTAGAGTGATTTCAGCCTTTCAGCCATGGGCAACCTGTATGACTGCATATTGTAAGCTTAGTCCCTCATTTGTTTTTCAGTAATGGCCCACATTAGCAAGTTCTCAGGTTCCTAGCTGATGTGAAACAACTTTGTCTTCCCAGCAACAAGCCCAGGTGAAGTCAAAAGAAGCTTCCTTTAGGCAGGATCCAGTCCACATCTGCTAAGGTAGATGGCCTACAGTAGTGTTCACTCATTCTGTTAGAGGAGTCCCCTAGTATGATACCAGCAGGTCCTGTGCCTTCACTGGGATCCAAGGCATGCATCAAATATTCCCATTTGACAAGCTGTTGAAACTTAATTATGCTGAATTGCAGGCAATCTCCAGTATCTGGACTAGTGAGTTTTGGGTTTTTTGAGCCCTGTGTGGTCAAAAGATCCATGAATAATATTGTCTCAAAAGTATACAGAGAAGAGGGATAGGAATTATTAAATATTTATTATATTATGGGAAGAGACAGGTTGTATGTATAAGGTGACGAGGAGCTATGGTTCTGTTGTGGGAAGGACTAAGTGTATATGTGGAAGTAACTTAGCAAGTTAGTAGTGCCCCTTCTGACTGCAATCCTGAGCAGTACAGATTTAATTTAAGACATTTAAGGTGACAAATCCAGGATGCAAGTCTCTGCAGTGGTATTTCAGAGGCATTTCTCTGTATATGTGTTCATACTATAGGGAGGTGCTTCAGCTGATTTCATGTGAACTTGGAGAACTACCAGGTATGTTACCCAGCCCTAACTATAGTTAGGAGAGATGAGGGAAGCATGGACTGAGCAGCTGTACTAGCACCTCCCCTCCAAACTCTTTCTCCTTCAGAAGAGGTGGTAGTGTGGCACAGAGGAGCTGCACAACAAATAGGAATGACTCTCTATACCGGATATCATATGAGGATCTGTATTCATTTGCCCCTTTGAACACACAGCAAAGACACATCGAGGAAGTAACAAAACGTGCCCATTATAAAGCAGACATGCACAGCCTGCTGCTGCCTTTCCTCCTTTCTTCCTGGAGTGTCACAGGCTACTACAGATCACTAAAGCTTTAGGTAGAGGCATAATGCCTAGTCCAGGGGACCAGCAGTTGAAAGGCTGTGATTAATGGATCTTCTCTCCAAAATCTCTTTTAGGATTCATTCTTAAAGGAATAAACCTAGTCTGAACGTCCTTATACACAGCTCAAAACCTCGATACTGGAATGCAACAGACCACAATGATCCTGGCAACAAGCACTGGTGTCTTTTCACTAAAAAGGGAGAAGATAGTTGTCTGTTCTCACTGTAATAACTTCAAAATGTTTAAACCTAGGCTCATGTTCTTGCTGGTGTCCATAGTTCACCTGTGCTGGTTTAGGAGAGTCTGAAAAATACCTGAGTGCTGGTCTGTGCAGTCTACCTGATCACAGGAAACCTGTTCCAGAGCTTGTATAACACAGAAAACCTATGAATTCTTCCTCTTTGTGTAAGATCCTGTGATCTTAATGATTTGGTTGATACAGACTTCGTTGGGATCTGCAAAATCATCTGTAACTAGCATGCCCGTAGTATGTTTGCCTGCTTGAAGTGATTTACTGACTGGTAGCAGTGATAAAGCTTAATGGTTTGTGATAATGCACAAAGTGATAACCAAAATAAAGGACATTATCTTATATGAATGGGTCTGTGAAAGGTGACAACTGACTGAAAGACAGGCACTTATTGTGGCTACTATAGAGAGGAGTACAATGTGGAAATACCTTGTCAGAAACAGAAAAGCTGAGTGGGAATGCTCTGCATATCCCATATTTCTTTCACATTATAATATGAAATTGATGCAGTAGAAAATACAGTAAAAATTCAAGGACATAAATTCAAAATCTCCATATGACAATAGAGATCATTAGCAGTAACAGGAATAGTTCTCATATTTACAATGAAGATCACAATTATTCATTTTTACCACATGTAGTAATATGAACAGGTATTTCTTTGTATGTAGGCTAACTGAAATCAATGGGAATTCTAGCGTACAGTACTGCTTATTTGTAATAGTTAAGCAAGTAAGGAAAAAAAAATATACAGTAAACTTCACTTGAATATACAGTAATATGGAAATATTTTAATTGATGAGATAGTCTTAAAAGAAGTATGTAATTGCTCAGTGGTATAAATTCCACAATGATTTTTCTGGTGTTTATGTTTCTGGTGTTATGTTGTCTGTTTTTCATTCAATTAATAAATTATTTTTCATTTCTGGACAGAATAATTTTTTTAATTGTCTGTTAATATGATCAAATTCCTTTTCAGACTGCTCTATTCAGTACTGTTGCAAACCAATCAATACTAAAATACATGGAGGGAAACAGACAAATCCTAGTCTAACCAAGAAAATCCCACCCCCAAAATCAAAGAAATTCATCAGCCATCTAGTATAAGGCTATTAAAAGTGTGGTTTAAACTGTCACATAAATAAAACTCACAATCTAAGCACAGCAAGGGTCCAGTTATGTTCTTTCATGTGTTTCTTGTTGTACCTAGAGGTTTGAAGTCAGGTCCTAATTTTGATTTTTCATACTTTCATGGCTCTGAATACAGTTCTTTTAATCTACTTTTTGTCTGTAATTTAAATTGTTAAGAAATTACATATTCTTGTGCTTTGGTAAGGAAAGAGTACAATTAAGTGATTTTTTCATAATAATTAAGTATTATTTACTTCAATTTAAACTTTATCGTTGTATAAAGAGATGAAGATCTAAAATCTGACATACAAGAGTAACACCGTGTGACAGTTGTATGCTTTATCAAATTAATCAATAGAGAAATATGTGTTGAACAGAAATGTTCTATTTACTTATAAGTTTTCTGTAGAACACAAGCCAAATTCTGGTATGTTTTCTGAGACTGAATAATGGGCTTTTTAAAAAAAGTCCAAATGATGTGAGATATAGCAAAATTTAATACACTCTGAGTACTAAAAGTCAGTCTGTCTGGAAACAATGTTATCTCTCTTGTTTTCCTTTGATATGACAACACTTTCTCAGCTACTTCATTCTTGCTGTTTCTTCATGTACTGACTGCATTAAATTCTGTTCCTATCAAAGTTAAAATTAGAATTCCAAAGACTTTATTAAAGTTGAGGTTTTACTCTGGGAATTGTGAAATTTGCTATAAATCTATTTATTTTTTTTAATCAGAGTTCTTGGTACTGACTAGGAATAAGTCAATAGATAAACTCACAAAAGCTGAACACCAGATATAGAATTGTTACGAAGCACTTCATAATTGCATAAAAATTCTTACCGTTGAAGTAGGATGCCTAAGACTTATAGCTTTTAGTAATCTGACCTGTAAATATAAACGTAAATTGACTCAGAACCAATGTTAAATTGTCAGATAAATATATAGGAAAATAGTGAAGATGGAAGAAGGAAAAAGAAAGAGATGCATGTATGAGGGCTAGAGAGCACTGTGAACTTTGAGTATCTAACAGGAGGTAAATCTCATACCTTGGCTCTGTTTCCCTTATGGGAAACAGAAACTCCTAGTCTAGTTATCTCTAAGGGTAATTCTTAAGATTACATATAAAATAGATGGGAGGAGAGCTAAGATGTTGTCTAAGATGAGTAGGGGAAAATGAACTGTGGCTCTATATCAGTCTAACATGGTCTTAGTAGTCTTTTTTTTGCTATGTTTAGAAAGAGGTAACTTACGTGGTTATCTAGACATGAAACTCTTTTTAGCTGAATAGTTTGGTGAGTATAAACTCATTCATCCTACTTTTCTCAGCTTCTTTTGCAAAATATCCTAAGTTTACATACATATATGATGTACCTGACAGGGACTAATTCAAACTTCCATACTGCTCTTTTCAAAGCAACCTTACACTACTTCTCCATAGAGAGCAATGTAGGGAAATTGTGATCAGATGAAGTATCTAGTGTTGAATCTTCTCAACTTGAATTAATTTCTCCTATGCAATACACCCCATTTTCCTGAGATATTACATCCTCTGAAAGAGTCTTATGATACTGACTGAGATCTTTCAGACAGTCAAGATGGAAGGAAGATTTCCTCTGCTTTCCTGGGTGGTTTTTTTACTCTCTTTTTAGCAGAGCTGAAAGGGATTCTTAGTGGTAGCTGTCACAGTGAGAAATGGGTCAGATGCATCCTAAGTGCAACACCATTGACCTCACTGCCACTGTTTTTCTTATAAAGGAACAATACTGTTCAGAAAGGAGCAGCCTGGAAAGGGCCTGGAATGTTGTGGATGGTAACATAACCAATAAATAATTAATGATAATTGTACAATAATCTGTTGCATTTACAAAAGTTTCATAGAAACATGGATTTGCTTTTATAAACCCACAGCACCTCAACACAGTAATATTCATGGGTACCTAAAAGCAGGATTTAAACCAATATCAAAAAGAATTTAAATTAATATCAGACTGTCTCAACAGATGGTTTATAGCACCTATTTCCTTTGAAACAGAAAGAGTTATGTCCAGGGAAATATATCAGAGCCATCTTAGAATAACTACTGTTGACATCTAGCACAGCTGGAAGTAGCATCGTTTCCAGACAGCAGTATAGAGCTAAGTTTAAATGAACTAACTTTGCTTTTTGCAGTGGAGATTTTCCAAGCTAAGAGCAGCTCCATATTGCCAAGGCCAGATTGCTTCTAATACCTGATCCAGTTCCTTTGAAGCAAGCTCTTTTCTCATGAGGGGAATTCCTGGGAGAACTGATCTGTGGCCAAGTGAGAGAATCCAGTGACATATTTGTTAACTACTAACATATGGAACAGAAGTATTTCCTTCTGTTGCCAAATGGTGCCTTCAGTCAGAAGTGCTCAAATCTAAGGGGAAAATACAAACCCCTTTGGCTGTGTCACCATAACAGCTTAGCTCGTGCTCTCAGGCTCTGGAAAATGTGATTCATGCTTCCTTGTGTCCATACATAAAAGACTATTTGAGTCTGTGTCTGGTGCTTGATATCTAGTCTTGAGGGAAAACTGCGGTAGTACTCAGATTAAACTGCTAGCATTCCAGCTAGTGTGGAATTTAGCATGGAGTCTAATCCTGAATAGGAGTGTTTCCGAATTTTACTTTGTTCACATGAAAGCCAGTCACATAGTCAATACCTTTGTTTGTCTTAAAGACAAGTCAAACTGCTTGAAAATAACCTCCTCATGACCCATCCTTCCCTTCTGATTCCAGAATAATCAAGTAGTGAATGAAAGTTCCTGAAAGCAGTATATTTTAACTCTGAGTAACTATTTTCTGATAATTTTTCAGTAGCTTGGTACTTTAAAATATTTTGTGTACACTTATATGAGTTTGATCTCTTCTACTTCTTAAAGTCTGTTGAGGAGACCTGACAGGGATCTGACGTAGAGTTAGACAGGAGAGAAGTGAATTGTTACATGTACAATATCCTTTGCTCTCTGTCTGGGCTGAGTACTCTGTAAGATGTAAGATTTTGTAATGCTTCAAGAACACTACCAGGTGCTCAATGTGGCATTTTACTCTTTCAAGAGTTAGGTCGGGCAATCAGCAACTGTCAGTTCCTTGTTATCCTGAAACACAGAAAGGAGCTACTAAAATTATGTGTCTTCTGTAAGAGTAGCTTTAAAAAGGACTGAGAGATTTAGACCCATATAACTGTCTATGATTAGCTGCAACAACTTTATCTTCAAGCTGTAAACCTGAAGCCATTAACAGTGTTTTTCTTGCCAATGAATTTCTTGAAATGATGCTATAATTGGGGAGAAATGGAAGAGAAAGGGGAAAAATAGAGGAAATTTCTGTTTCTGCTAGGAAAAAGCAGGGAGAAAGACAAGCAACAATGCAGGACACAGTCCAGTGGAGGGCCACAAAGATGATTAGGAGACTGGAGCATCTCTGTTATGTGGAGACGCTGAGGCACCTTGGTCTGTTTAGCATGGAGAAGACTGAGAGGGGATCTTATCAATGCTTACAAATATCTAAAGGGCAAGTGTTAAGAGGGTGGGGACAGTCTGTTTTTAACTGTGCCCAGCCGCAAGACAAAGGGGCAATGAGCATGAAATGGAACACTGGAAGTTCCACTCGAACATGAGAAAAAACTTCTTTACTATGAGGGTGACAAAGCACTGGGACTGGCTGCCTAGGGGTGTTGTGGAATCTCCTTCTCTGGAGATATTCAAAACCCACCTGGAAACATTCTTGTGCAATCCGTTGCAGGTGAACCTGCTTTAGCAGGGGTGTTGGACTAGGTGGTATCCAGAGGTCCCTTCCAACTCCTAACATTCTGTGATATGAAATATAGAGAACTATTAATGAAAAGTAGTAATAACACATACACAGACCTATCAAACTACTAAAAAAGTTGCCCTGAGAAATTATATATGCTAGAAGATTCTGTGTTCAGATCTTGCCTGTCAGACATCACTTCTCATGTATGCTACCTGAAATCACAAGATAGAGCTTCTTTCTACAAGACTGGGGTAGTACTATAGGTCTCAGGTTTGCAATAAGCAGTGTATTCAGTGAAAAGACCTGCCTACTCTTTCATGACTTTATTCTTTCTTTTGTGTTGCCTAGGTTGTCAGGCAAAATTGCTTGCCTTCAATTAGAGTCTTCTAGATCATAGCAAGGTTTGTGCAAAAAATTTCAACAGCAATAATTTTTTACTCCTGGTACATGTTTTGTTTGACTGAAACCGTCTGTTACCTTGTGTCACATTCATTGTATTCATTGTATTTTGATATGTAAGAAAACAAATTTATGCAACAACCAAGAGAAAAATAAACTTTCCTACCAGAACCAAATTATTTACTTTGACAATTTCTAATTGAAAAATATCTTTACAATTCAGTTTTTGACAATGCACTTGAATTTTCTTTATTTGAAAAAATATAAGTTCTGTTTAAAAATGTTTCTTTTTAGCTAAAATGATAATTTTATTCAGTTTTAAGCACTGTTTTTACTATTCAATACCATTGTTTGACCATTCTAGTAACCTTTCTCAATTCTATCAGCTGCCTTCTTCACCTAACTAACCAAACTACTTGTTTAACTTGTTACAACTCAATTCCTTGTCTGTAGACCTAAATAACCACAGAAGGCTGAGTCAGCATCCAGTTTTATTCATTTGCAGATGTGAGCTCATTACATTTCCCATATCGTCCCCCATATCTACTAACTTTTGGTTTTGTTGCCTCTTGAAATAAGTTGAAGTGTTGCCCTTGGCTTGTATTTTAATTGCCTTCAGCTGATAAGATATAAGCACAGTGAACGAGAAGTTTCTGAAGTAGCAAGATTGCAAATATTTCTGTGTAACAACCACTGCTGTCCGATTATTGATTTTTGGGTTTGTATATGGCTTTGTACATTTCTCTTCAGGAGCCGAGAACACTCAAAGTCACCATTGGAGTGGCGGTAGTTTGCACTGTCTGCTGCTGCTACTCTGTCTAATAAGACAAGTTCAAAATGTCAGGAAAATTGAGGATGGTGTTACAGCAGCATAGCACAGTAGAGTTTTTCTATAGAAACTGAATCTGAGGGCACATGGGAGTGTCTCAAGTGCAAAGCATTCTGGGATGTTATAAGAGGAATATAGGATATAGAATACTAATCATAGAACCGTAGAATCACTAGGTTGGAAGAGACCTCTGAGATCATCAAATCCAACCGTGCCTGTCTCCCTCCTGAACCATGACCCTAAGGAACTCATCCACCCATTTTTTAAACACCTTCAGGGATGACGACTCCACCATCTCCCTGGGCAGCTGTGCCAATCCCTGACCACCCTTTGAGTGAGGAAATTTTTCCTAATGTCCAATCTAACCCTCTCCTGACACAACTTGGGGCCATTTCCTCTCGTTGTATCGCTGTCACTTGTGAGAAGAGCCCAGCACCCACCGCGTCACAACCTCCTTTCAGGCAGTTGTAGACAGTGATGAGGTCTCCTCTCAGCCTCCCCTTCTCCAAGCTAAACAACCCCAGCTCCCTCAGTCTCTCCTCGTAGGGCTTATTCTCCAGCCCCCTCCCCAGCCTCATTGCCCTTCGCTGGACGCGCTCCAGCCCCTCAATGTCCTTCTTGTAGTGAGGGGCCCAAAACTGAACCCAGCACTCGAGGTGTGGCCTCACCAGTGCTGAGCACAGGGGCACAATCACCTGCCTGCTCCTGCTGGCACAGGATAAAGCGTAGTGGAATATCTGTTTGTGCTGCAGAAGCACGAACAACTGCAGAAAGCCGTGTTTGAGCCTATGTCCAGTACTTGGCTTATGTACTGGCATAACCACACACCAAAAGCTACACAATTCCTATTATTATGAGCTGAGGATCACTGGGTCAAAAACATTTCACATGGATCAGAGCCAAAGAGCAACTTCTTTTTTGAATGAATTCTTTTTTCCAAATGTTTTTCTTCCGAAGGAATGTTTCTTACTCTTGCTATCCTTCTCTGGCCTGTCACTGCCACTCTACGTCCTGAAGTTTCTCTCCATTTACACAGACCAAGAAAAAGGGTATGCAGGTTTCATTTTAGAGGAAGATGAATTTATCAATGCCTGTGTTCTCTACAAATTTAAACTGCAAAATCTGTGCTTCTTTTTGGTATTAAAAATATCCCAGTTATTATATTGACCCAGAATACTAATGTTGTGATATGAAAACCTGGCTTTCAGTGTCATGCTATATGTCAGCCAAGCTGTTTTGGTAGAAGAGAGGGCAAATCTGATCTCCTTTACTGACTCTATTAGCTTATTTTCACCTCTGACATGTAAAACAGAAGTCAATTAAAGGATCTTGCTATGACAGTCTTGCTACTTCTCAAAAAAGCAAACAAAATTTTAGAGATTTCCATGTGACTATGCTGTTGTATCAGATGTGGAAAATAGGTCTAAATAAGAATTCCACAGTCTTTTAATATTATTTTTTTAGTTTATTTATGTATTTATACATTTATTCAAATTCTTGCTAAGGGCTTTTTTTGTTTGCTTGCTTATATGGAAATTATTTTGCTCAGAGTCAGGCTTTCATTAGCAACAGAGGATTCTAACTTCCCTGTTCCTGCAATTTTTCATCAATAAGTTCAGAATAGACCAATGAATGGAATGATTGCTTGGCTGATTGTTGCACTGCAGCTCACGTACACTGAAGCGTGAATAATTTAAACTGTGCTGGCTTGTCAGTATTGGATTTGTATGTGGTGTGAGGAGAGCAAAGAGGGAGGTAGCAGACAGCAGAAAAAAAAAAGAAAAAAGAATAATAATAGAAATAAATTGTCTCAAAAGAGTGGATCAAGGGTGAAGAGAAAAGAAGGGTTCTATTGTACATAGAGAGTGAAGAGTGAGGGGAGGGTAAATCCTATCCTTCTTGTCAAGGACCTGTTTCAGATGCTCAGTAACTTTAAAACAAATTGCATCAGCCTACAGCATTGTTCAGATCTTCTTGGATAAAAATGTTTTCTGAATTCAGTGGGAGTGAAACCATTTGAAAGATGTCTTTCAAAAAGTCATTATTTTCTTTTCTTTTGAAATCATTAGTTTAGATAGTAAGAGTTTAACAGGACATGATAACAGAAAGAAAAAAACCAACCTGATCCAGCTCAGCATTAGGAAAATTCAAGCTTAGATGTCACTAATCTGTCAGATGTTATGATTAAAGGAGGAAAAGGAGTTTGTTACGTGGCCATTTCTAACCTTCTCCAGTTGAAATGATGCTGTTAAATCTTCCCCCTACGGAAGAATCAAGTGGAGCCAAAGGGCTTCTGTGTAAGCCTTTTACTGTGATTGTGTATTATTTATACTCTGGGGAATCCATAAACAGGGTTAGTCCACAGAGCCAGAGTCCTCTGCTTCCCATGATGGGCAGTTTGCTCCTGCATGAAAACATATTGACTGAAAGCCACACACACACTTTACTATCAGCGTAAGTGATTGGCAGTGTCCCACAGAGTCATTCCAAGGATTTGGAATGCTACTGCAGGTAGCACAACCGAAAATAAAAACCCAAAACCAAAAGCAGTTTTGAGTAGCCCAAGGTGTTTATTTGCACATCAAGTGGTTTAGCTTTTACACTTTATCTTACTTACCCATATATTGGTCTGTTTCTTCTCTGTTTTGTCAAAGTGTGACATATCCTTTGCTCTGTGCTTCAGACTTAAAATAGAGACAGCAAACCTGTCCTTGCTATGCTCTAACACAAAGTTTCAGTTATTTCCAGTCCTTTTTCTCTCAGAGCATCTGATTAACCTCTGTGAGGGGTCAAACAAGATTTGTGGCTTTGGCTGTGGACTGGCCATGATATCTTTACAGAAGTAAAATGCTATGAGATGCAAAATGTCAGATCCATCTAGCAATCAGTCATGATTAAATTCTGTATTTTCCCCAATGGAAGCTGCATTGCTAGGCTGCTGTGCGGCTGATAAAAAAAAAACCTGTCTGTGAACCGGAGGGGGAAAAAAATAGAGAAAAACCCCTATGTATTTCTTCATGTTCGACATAATTTCTGCATAGTAAAATTGTGTTGCTTAAATAAGCATCCACGAGGAGAGTGGGTTTAGAATTTTAAAAGTCCCAAGTTATTCCAAATTGGAAAAGACACTGAGAGAGCAATTAAGCAGTTTACGGTTTTTTTTGGATATATCACCACAAAATAATGACCCCAATAGCCACTATTACAAAGATACAACAAGCATGTCATGGGGTAATAATTAAATAAATGTCTTTTCAGAGAAATTTCCCCTTTATTATCTCATGTCATACTGGGTATATTTGTGAAGATGGGTCATTTCTGATTGCCTACATTTGATACCAATTCAGTTCTCAGCATTTTTAGACATTACCTAAGACTTGCCCTTAAAATCAAGGTACCGATGTACCAGGAATACACTTTAAATATTTTATTTTCTTCTCTCAGTTCTGAAAAGTGCAGGAAAAAAGGACTGTTATGATTTCTTTATTGCTATATTTATATGAAACTGAGCAACGCCAGCAATTTTCTCCAGTTCTGTGTCCAGCTGGCAGAATTTGTGTATATTCGTACTATGAAATTATCTTAGCCTGCATCCAGCTTGCTTCTGCTAACTTCTAAACCATGCCTGGAAATTTTCTGAGAAAGCAACTGGCCCAGGACAAGATGTATGCCAAGGACTTCTGTGAAAATTTACAATTACAGACATTTAAGTTTCATTCCGCTAACCTGTTTAATATACTGGCAACCCAAAAATTCAGCGCATAGAATTGTGCATAAGATTAAATACTTCGGGTACTGGAGAGATAGAGAGATTGCCCTGGCCTGGGCTGTAACAGTCAATAAAACTAAATCACAGAATCTGTGCTACTTGTCACGTGCATCTAACCTATGGTAAGCTATTTGATTTAAAAATAAAAGGAAGTTTGTTAAAATGGTAAAGTTTTTATCATCTTAATTATGGAATAAATTGTACTTTTAGGTCATATAGCTGTAGAGCTAAATACACCTGTAATAGTCCTGGGCCACAGTGGAATACATAATTTGGGATTACTCTTACTCTTCATATGTGAAATATAATTTTTATTTATATCAAAGAGCAATGTTATAATACAAAATCTCATTTAAAAATATTTTTCAAGAGTTCTTCTTCTCCACACCTGTATGGAAACGAAGCCAAACCGATCAATTAGGTGACCATTTTGGGAAAAGGAAATCTCCTCTTCATTTTTGTAGAACTAAGTAGTTGCCACTTCATCACATTGCTGGCGATCATAATTTCTGAAAGCTGCTTAAGTGGCCTGATTTTGATATGTGGGATATGATAGACCTTTGAATGAAAAATTTATTCCTGAATTTCTGTGAAACCAGCAGAAAAAATATTGTGAAAAATACTAGATATTTACTTCCTAAAATTTCCTATTGCAAGAAATCTAAGGAACAGTGAATGCAGACAAAAGAGGTAAATTACTATATAAATATGTCTACATGCTTATATTGAAATAAGGGTGCAGGAGACAGATGTACCCTGTCAAGTTAATGATGGGGGAATCCAGGATATTTACTCAGTTACTTGTTCTGCTCTAATGAAACAAAGAAATCTTGAACCCATCTGCTTTGGCTGCAAAGTTGTAGCTTTTTGTGGTGTCCCAAGAAAAATAAAGTAGGCAGAACATACAAACAAATATGTTATAGCATTTCAATTACTTTGAAATGTTTAAATCTCATGGTTTAGAGTCTTAATACGCTAAGCTGTACAAATGCAGTTAAACCAATTAAAAGCCTTACCTCTGCTTTGCAGTTAAACCATGAAGGTTAAAATATGTGTTTTATAAATATAAAATTTCTAGGTTGTTTCTATAATCATTCGATAATCTTAACAGTTTACATCCTATATTTATAATATTTATCTTGTATGTAATACAGCATTACTTTGATGTTGTAGACACATTTCTCTCAGCCCTAACACCTGGATGATATTATTTACAGGGAATAATTTTCTTCACAGGAGATGAGAGGATGAAGCTTGCACAAACTGAATACAGAAGAAATTGGTTCCTTTGTTGTCCTTAGATTCAGCACTTATTTACAAGGCTTAACTACATTATTAGTTACATTAGTTAAACATCCTCTTAATAATCTGGTTCTTCATTTCATATGCTATTAAAATCTTACTACATTTATCATTAGATATATGCATTATTTTAGCATAAAAGGAAGGAAGGAAGGAAGGAAAGGAAGGAAGGAAAGGAAGGAAGGAAGGAAGGAAGGAAGGAAGGAAGGAAGGAAGGAAGGAAGGAAGGAAGGAAGGAAGGAAGGAAGGAAGGAAGGAAGGAAGGAAGGAAGGAAGGAAGGAAGGAAGGAGGGAAGGAAGGAAGGAAGGAGGGAAGGAGGGAAGGAAAAGACTAATTTATTTTTTGTGCCCAGGTAAGTCAGGCTATCAGGCAGACTGGAGAATGGGATAGCAGATAAAACATGCCTTCACTAAGACTGAATAATGTTCTTTAACAACAAGTTTTTCTTTGCTGTTCTCTGATGCAGTGTTTCATAATTTTGTTGGATGCTTTTAGCAAAGAAGTCATGCATTCCAACTCAGATCCTGACAGTCTTTCTATTGATCCCACTGAGCTTTAGTTTATGAAACAATTAAACTACTTATAGTTTGGATTAACTTTCTGGCTCAATAGTATCTATTGGTATGGTTTCTACACAGTGAAAGTGTGGAAGGGATTGCACCACTACTGTGTTAGATACCCCCATTACTCTTAAATAAGTGGAATATCATGTACTTATAGCAGAGGATATACAATATTTAGACTATTTTTTCTTTTATGATCTTTACATCCACATTGTCTATGGACTCAGCGCTTCCATGAATCTGACTGTGACAGAAGAGAGGAGGAGAAGAAATATGACAAAACAGTTCCCCAGAATTAGAATCATAGAATCATAGAATGGTAAGGTTAGAATAGACCTCTGAGATCACCGAGTCCAACCGTGCCTGTCTCCCTACTAAACCATGTCCCCAAGGAACTCATCCACCCGTTTTTTAAACACCTCCAGGGATGGTGACTCCAACACCTCCCTGGGCAGCCTGTTCCAATCCCTGACCACTCTTTCAGTGAAGAAATTCTTCCTAATGTCCAGTGTAACTACTCAGTTTAAATAGAGTGACTAATAAGTTAAAGCCAACATTTATTTCCTACACTTTTACTGCACCCCTTTTACTCTACTGTCCATTCCTAAGGCCAATTTGGATGCTTGTATCTCCTTACTATGTGTTTTCTCAGTTTTTTAGCCCTTTCCGTACTCCAAAAGCAGGAACACCTCCTCTGTAACACTGACTTGCAAAGCTGATTTAAAAGGAAAACAGGCGTCTTCCAATCCAGCAGGCATTTGCACTGAAGGATTTTCAGGCTAAATTCATCTCTATGCAAGGTAAAACACTAAGACATTGGGATCAAAGCAATTCCCAGTGTCTCACAAGAAGAATCAGAAGCACAAAGTAATCATGGTCTGTAGAGAACAATGAGGGCTAAAACCACTAATTTTTTTAATTTTTAGAAATTATGGTTTCATATAAGATAGGAAGCCCTATCCTTTATGATGGGAAGTAAAAGCATTTCCAATACAGCAAAAATGATCACAAAAGAAAAGGGGCAGAGAAAAAATGCTCATGTTCACTGTATTCACGCATTCTGTGATGCTATTAGACAGGTGAGGTGGTATTGATTAGGGATTTGTGAGTGCAGCTATAGGTCACATATATTTAAGTGCATATACTTAAATCTTCAGACTACAAGGTGAACATTTGCACATTTACCATCTTTTATTTTTTTTCCCCAAATCTTTTTCTTGTAACTTAAAATAAAACTCAATTTCTTCATTTTCTGAACTTTCTGACTCGAGGAATTTTAAAACTGCTGTATAGTTGAAATCCATTTTAAGACTAAACAGGTGTAGAGGCTGGAGAAAAAAAGTGCCAGTTTTCATTCTGTCTTGCCTGCCATTTGGGATAACAATAACAGTTTAATATTAGAGGTAGGATGGAACTGTGTGGGCTTTCTATCAGCAGTACTTAGGCCTCATCAGTGAACTGGTCTTAATATCTATGATTTCAGAAATAGGTGAATAAACTTAACTTCAAACTTACTTGCTATAGAGAAAAGTGGGCTTTCCCCTCCCTAGTTTACTTGCATTTTTATGTTTATTTGTCTGTCACAGAATATTTCTACTTCTCAAATAGTCAGTTATCCACCCTGCAATTAAGATTTTAAAATACATACTTCTAATTAATTGTTTAAAAGCTAATGTGATTTTACCATATTTAACTTCTCTTTTCATATGGAAAATATTTTTACTCTGTTACTAATATGCTAATTTAACAAATGCCATTAAACTTTCAAAACGCTTATTTTTCTGACATGCATGACCATAGCTTAGAGGCAATTGAGTATTTTCATTTGTAATTAAATCATATATTTTACTTGCAAGTTTTGTATAGTTTTAATAAAATTAACAGCTGTAAACATTTTAGTCTGCCAAAGACAATGTAAGTTTGTGATCACAGAGCTAATGACTACATCTGTTTGTTAAACATTTTTAGGATATTTTATAAAGGTACCAGTCTCAAGGTCAGTAGTAATAGTTTGAGAGGACTTAGTGTTTAGATGTATATGATTTTCACAAAATATAATCTGTATAAAAAGCATCTGACAGTCTTCGTTACCTTCTTTTCTTTGGTTGTCTGCAGAAATAACCCACCCTGAAGGCTCTTAGTCACTTTTTACCTGAGCTGGGTGAAGGTGGGAGTTGGACAATTTCTCCTTTAATATTAACTGATTGTTTATATCACTTAGGCTTTCTTTTAAAAAAAGCTACTAGTTCGTTATAGAAGGCTTTAGCATTAAATTGTTTATTGAATATGCAGAAGTATAAATGGTCAATAAAGAGAGAGAAAGAAAGAGAAAGAAACAGGTTTGTTGTGGATTCCTGCCCTTTTTACATAGAATAAAATTAAAGAATCATAGAACTCTTCAGGTTGCAAAATACTCCTGCTTGAGGATGCGTAATTGTGAAATACGTTGTAAAGCTGTCATTTTCTTAACTTAGAAACTCTCAAGGGCCAGAGTATCTTTTTAAAACAGAAATACCTGAGTGCCCAAGTTTGTATACATATCTGTGTAATCACACTGCCAAAAAGAGGGTGTAAAACTACGAAGAGCCTGACCTTGTGTTTAAGGCTAAGCGTATGTAAAGGTGCTTTCCTGAACCAATAATGTCACCCTTTATTCAGTTTAAGTAGGAACAACAGCACAAGGTAGACACAGAAGGGGTAAAGAACACAGTAAGGCATTTGCAGTACGGTTGTATGACCATTGTCTAACTATTAGAAAGTATTTTCTAAAGCAGAGGAAATTAAATAATAGCTTAAATTTGATTGTGATTATGTATGTGATCATTGCTCATATTCGATTCTAAAACAAATATGCTTGAGTCAAATAAAGGTATTAATGGAAGAGAATAAAACATGGGAAACTAGTCTTTATGTTCATGTAACTTAATACTTTTATTTTATGTGTCTACATGATACCTATATGTCATATTTACCTTGTGCAACCTGACTGAGCAACGCTTTCTGATTAATCTTCACTTTCAAAGGTAGGATTCAGGATGGGCGTGCAAGGACACACCAGTTTTGTAGTAGTAAAGGAACAACTTGGAAACTGCATTTTTATTTACGTTTTCCCACATTTCATTTTGTACTAAATACCAATTCTAGTCTTGTGCTGAGATATTTGAGTTCAGTATTGTTTATTCCATGCTGTGTGAACACACATCAGGGGTTTTATAATGCAGTTGTAAAAAACGTTATTGATAACCCCTATTAATTTAATACAAAATGCTATTGCATTTCTGTAGGCACCTCACTGGGTTCCTGAAATATCAAAGTGCAGTATAAAAAGTACTTTACTCTTGATTTTTAAAAAGCATGAAAAACAACATCTTGAGCTTATTAAAAGACAGTAAGAAACAAGTATATGGAGTTGAAAGGAACTCTGTGAGGTGACTGAGGGAATCACTGTGCTCTGACATAGATTGCCAAAAAAATGCCTCTTAGCTGTCTGCCATCCCCCTTCCTGTGGACCTCACTGAAAAAATTCCACGTCTTCCCTAGTCTGTACTTTTTAACTCCTGCAGATTTTTGCATGACTTTTTTTCCTTATAACTAAAATATTCATCATTTTCTTGCTACAAAGATTGCTTCATACCTTACTTGCAGAGGATGTGGAAACCAATCATAATTAGATAATTTTAAGAACAGAAGGAAGAGGCAGGAAATGTTCAATACATGTATTTATTACTATATCAACACGTAAAGCCCCAGTTGACATTAATTCCCTGACTTTATGACTGAACTTAGCTATCAAATGAAATATGATGAGGTACCTGCATCAATCCCCAGTCCCTTTACTGTTTCCAAAGTTAGTAACCCATGTAAAGATAAGCTGTTTTGGTAGTAACATCAGCAAGTAAAGAATTTTATTTTAAATACATAAAAGAAAATAACTTTTTGTAAGTTAAATACTTTTATAGTCAAAGTCATTGTTGGAATGCTGTGGATGCCAAAAGTGCAATTGAATTTTTAAAAGTGATTAAGCCAATTAATGGTGCTAAAGTTCTCAAGGGTTATTAAACTTAATAAGATGACAAAAAAATGTTATTTTCTACTTAAACTGGAATTTGTCATAAATTGAGCACTTTGGGTATATTTGTCCTCTTTGGATACTGGCCACTGCCAATACCACAGTTTGGACTAAACAAATTTGTCTGATTGAGGATATGTGCTCTTTTTTCCTTATGCATATTCTTATCTGTAAAATTAATGCATCTAAATATGCTTTCTGTACTGTGCTACATGACATTTCTTTCAAAGATCTATGATTTTTGTTCCAAAAATAACTAAACTAATGGGATATTTGCTTGTTTAAAGAGCTTAAGTACTATATATAAAAACAAATTACATATATACACAGGCATATATTTGTGTGGAGAAGGATATATATTGCTATCAATATTGATAGATATATAAAAAACTCTTTGCAAACAAATTCTGTAATCAAATGAACTACAGTAGTTATAAAATATCCTCACTTAGTCATGGAAATATATAATACTATCCATCAAAATTGTTTATCAACACCATTTTTAATGATTCTGTTTTGATTTTCTATGGAGAACTGCTTTGGATCAAACAACAGTTTTATTCAGCCTGAATTTTAGCTATCAGACAAAAACCAAGAAAAAATTCTTTTTAAACTTTCTAGGCATAAATTACATATGCCTTTTTTATATGTCTGAACTTACAAAGTGTGTAAATATATATCTGAGTAGGTCTTCCAGTCGTTTCATAAATGCCAAGGAAAAGTCTGGATATTGCTATGCACATGGAATCTCAGACTGGAATTTCTCCTCATGATATTTCAGCTTACAATGTGTGGATATTCTCACTAAAAAAACAAAACAAAGTTAATGTAACAGTTTGACCCAAAGGCAAATTATTGAGAACTTCTGTACAGATACGTACCAGCTATAAATCATTTCAAAGGCAAGTTATAAAACTGACAAGAGAGCACACATGTAGATTATTCAGCTGTTTATTAGTCTTTACTGAAAAATAAGATGTTAAAGTACATTCCTTAATTGGGAATTCTTCATTCAAATATTCTAAAAATAGATTCTCTGCTACACAATAAGGTTAAGATAGCCACAGGAAATTGTGGCTTATGTTTTTATGATGAATGAAGAATAAATTTTTCCTTTGAAGAATTAAACTGAGTTTTCATTTTTGTTTTTCTTGTTTTCTGATGCTGACCCAGTGCCATGCCTTCTTGCAAGTCTGGAAGGTCTGTAATCTGGATTAATTTTGGATCATATACCATACCAGAACATGATCTTTCAGGGCTTTTATTTCCCTGAATCTCAGTTATCAAAGCTTATTCAGAGTCCTGGATTAGGTACCCGTATGTTATCTGAACAGGAGCGCTTGCATTGTCTCCATATGTGCATTTTTACCAATTTTGGCTCTTCATAGAAATGATGTTGACTTTGAGTTTATTGAGAACTAAAGCAATCATACAAACCTTTACAAATCTAAGTTTACTTCATAATGAGGATTAATTGAGATTACTTACATGTCCTGGAAGAGACAACAGAAATGACCAGCTACATATATGCCTGTAAAAAACAATAACCCTTTAAAATAGATCCTTCTCAATAACAATATTTAAAATGTTATTTAAAAGAAACTTTTTTTTTTTTCCAGATTGACCAGTTTCATTATTTTAAGTCACACCTTGGCGAAAAAAGCCTTCCTTTGTCTCTGTCCTCCAATCAGTGTTAGAAGGAAATTATCTTAGAGGCTTTCTTTGAAGAACTGTAATAGAGGTTGGCATCTGGGCTTTCTCCAAGACTCAGGAAGAATAAGAATCTGAAGGGCATCACCATGCATTTCCTCCTGTACTGGCAATGACAAGACAAGTTTAGTCCAGCCTCAACTGTGAAGGTGTCTGAAGTGAACTATAAGGAACGTACATCGTGTTTTACCTTCCGTCCTGGGAGAGGAGATTCTTCTTCCTAGCTGGACAGACTACAAACGTGTTGCTCAGGCTTCTCACTAGATTTAATTTAAAACCTTGCCTTAACCATAAACATTCATGTCTGTGTCCAGACCATTCTTGTCAATGATCTTGTTTGGTCATTTCTGTAGAAGACGTGCAAGTATCATCAAAGAGAATACATTTCTTTTAGGATACTTTAATTAAAAAATTGTTTTCATTAATTTGTAATAAGCATTTATTCAATTGTTTGAAATGCCTTCTCTTTCCACATCCATTTTTTTACTAGCTCTTTTAAACTCACACATATATAAAGATGTTAGAGCTACAAAAACCGTATTAGTATCTGCTTCTATATACACAATAATTTCTATCTAGATGAAAATTCTAAATCAAGATAATCTTCAGAGTCAGCTGACTATGACTGTTTCTTCTGTTGTTACAGGATTTAGTCATAAGCTAAATTTTTAACCCTGCTAATCTTAAAGTCCAAACTAACTTTAATACCAATGAAGTGTAGGTGTTTCCATAACAGGAACAAAGTGTGAGGTGAACGTACACTCTATGTAATTTTCCTGTTGATCAAAACCTGAATTTTAGGAACTTCTATGAAAGGTTGCTAAAGTAATTGATGCCTAGAAAAGAAATTCATTCAATAGTTCCAGCTTATGTAATTTGTGGTTCTTGGTCTATAAAACCGTTTTGTGTGACATAAGGTCACAGCTTTGGTTAATAAATAATTTTAGGTTTTGACGTAAATTTTAGAATATGAAGAAATACTTTCTGATTTTTAAATATAAGCTCTGCCAGGACCACTGTTATAAAGAATGTAAGAAATGTTTCTACAAGAAGAATGTATGATTTTATAGGTATTGCAGAAACACTATATTTTGTAACAGGAACATTAATATTGTATATTTCGTATGGATATGAAAGGGAAGCTTGAAAAGAACTAGCCTGCAGTCTACACCGAATGTATAGTACATAATCAGGTACCTATGTATAAGGAATGTAATGCTGGATACTGAAGCTTTTTGGACAAGGGTAAGAGAAATGAAAATCCTCAAGCTATCAAGCTATAGAAAAAAGAGGAAAAAAATCCCAAACCCACATAAACCCCTGTAAACCATCTCAAAACACTGGTAATATATAAAATACTTAAAATGTTTCAAAATCGTAAAATCAGACACTATTCCTGTGAGAGTTTAATTTTACACTGGAGAAGCATTAACAAAAACAAAGAAGCAGCTAAATATTGGGATGGGAATAGTAACAATTCTAGCTTTCTGCTTTAAGTCATGGAAAACGATGAGTGGAGACAGATTTGGATTAATTTATGAGTAACAGAAAGAACTATAGATTACAGATTTTTGGGAATTTTGTAATTATTCTGAATTACTAGAGATAAGTATACTGAGAAGTTAGGCAGCAAGAAGTCGGACATGGATGTCTAGCAGTACAAAAAGAAAAGCAAAATCTCAACACTAATACATTTGTTAAATTTTTCTTCTCCATCAGTAAACAAGACAGGTCTGTAATATACTTGGAGGAACCAGATTTGGGCAGTGAGCAGTTTACTTTTGAAGAAAATATTTTCTCTTCTCTACAAGAGAAAATAAGAGCAGGACAGGATTAATCTGTGAAAGACAGGAAAGCTGGAAGATCAGATACTCGATTATTCTTCTCTCTACCCAACCTTTAGGAAGATAAATAACTGGAAATGAAAAAGCTTCTATAGCTGTACAGAGAATGTGTAGGCTGGGAGGCTGTGAGCCAAAATCCATAAAGCATTATGAGGTAAATATTAGACAATAGCTTTAGTTGATGTGGTGTTTACAATACTTTCATTTAGTTGCATATACAGTTCCACTATGTTACACTTTACAAATGGCCCGGGTCCCATGAGATGAGGTCTTAAGGAATAAATAGATATATACAGAGTGGACAATATTACAATGAAGGCAGAAAAGTAAAGTAATCCACAAAAATACACAATAGAGGAAGAATATGTGAGAACCAGCAAGGGGTCTAATAAAAGAATTGAAAGATGGCAGTGAATTGTATACAGTATAGTACAGAAGAGTATAGGAAAAAGAAGAGATCCCAATAGACCACCAAGTCAGTATGTGGTAACAGATATAGGAAACAAATGAGAATGTTAGGAAAACCAGTTTCATACAGTCTTAATGCATTGTTGGCATTAAGCTGCTAAAATCAGCGAATAACAGAGTTAAAAATATATTTAAATTTCTTATCGGGACTGATGGAAAAAACTATACGTATTTTGAGCATCATTAGCAAATTAAGTTTGTCTTGTCAGCTGTTTCACAGGCTCATAATCTAATTCTGGTATTGACTGCATCTAAAAACATCTATTAAAATACTATATATACTTCCAAAGTAAGATTCAGTTTCTTAGTTAACATATGACTTTTAGTAACTGAAATGGACAAAATCCTGTAAGCCTTTCCATTCCTTTGTGTTGGAAAATCTATGTATAAGCTGAAATTATACTGTCCAGGCATCTGAAAGCAAGTTTGTTTATAGATAAGACCATTATTATAAAGATAATTTTAGGACTCAAGGGAGACAGGCACGGTTGTAATCGATGATCTCAGAGGTCTCTTCCAGCCTTATGATTCTATGATTCTACACTCTTCTGAGGTGTTAGAAATTACTGAGCGCTGGTGCAAGCAAGTGCTGGCAAATTTCATATCTGGCAGGGTGACAAAGCACTATGTAGGTTAACCTTTAACCTACAGCTGTATTACCTTGAACAGTGATGCCAGCAGATCACACAAGTTAAACTACCTTGTAATTGTCTGAGAGTTGCCTCATGGAGGAAAGTTGCTTGTGGTTTCTTTTTTTCACTACACTTTTTTTAAACTATTTTCTCAGTATCCCTGGGGATTATTTGTGTCCCTCAGTTCTTTTCAAGTGCAATATTGCTGTTAGTATCTGCTAAATTCTGCTAAATTCTAGACTACTATAAACAAAAGGACAGATTTTCTAGGGATAATCGTGCCCTTCTTGTTATTAACTTTGGACAGGCATGTAATAGTGCCAGAAATGAAGTTTTAGCCTCCTAAGTATGTTCAAGAAACTAGAAAAAGGAAAAAATATGCGTGTAGATATGTAGAACATGTTTGTGAGTGATTTTTGTGCTTTTCAGGGGCAAAGATAACAATTTTCAGCAGAAACAAAAATCTCAGTGCACAAGACTGAATTGAAAAGGATCTTATGTAAAAACCCAGTGGGTGGATGCCAGGGAGATTGATTACCTAATTTTGTACATCTGTCCTGTCAGACAACTCTCTGTACAGAAAGTATAGAAAAGGATCGCAACAAAATGTTACTGTCTTTCTTCAGTGAATTTAAATGAGGAAGAAGAGATGAACAATTGTAGGTGTGAGTAAACTATACAGCATGCTGTTGTTACTGATCTTCTTGAATATGCTTAATACAGAAAGAACATTTTATAAATGTTTAAAAAAAATAAAAATCCAGAAGGAAGGATTACAGGCTGTGATGTGTGAGAAGAGATTAAGACAATTTAATACACTATGCTGCCGCTTGAATTAAAGACTATGAAGAATGATATGACTACGTACAAATATCTTGGAGGTAAAGCACGAGGGTTACAGGGGTTGTTACAATTTTATTTACTACAGTTTCTCTTCTGCCATTAACATAGACCATTAATTCTCTGAGGAATATACGTTGAGCACAGTAAGACCTGCTACATATAAACATTTCAGAAAAAACAAATCTAGAAATGGAAGACAGGAATATTTAGATTATATTTTAGGAAATAATTTAAAGAGTAAGGCTGTTAGTGCTTCATCTTGCACTATTAATATCTTTGGAGATTTAAAAAGTGACTTGAATAAAAATTTAAGATAGAACCCTTCAGGCAATAGTATGAGCAAGCCAAGGATGTAGTTAATAAGTGAAATTCACTTTCATCAAAGATGTTTTTAGAGAGCTGTGTGTGAGGGAATATCAGAGAGAAGATTATAATCAGAAATCCTTTTGGGATTTTTTTTTTTTTTGCAGAGGTCTACGCTAGTTGACCTCAAAGGCTTCCAAACGGACTTTCAACTAATATTTCAGAAATGTCAAATAAGGTCAGATCAGTTACTCATTATATGCTACACTTCATGCTACAGGATGCCGATGCTTACTTCTATTAGTTATGTCACAAGTGAAAGAAGCTTCTTTTCACAACTTAATTGCAGAGTCATAGTATCATAAGTTTGGAAGAGACCTCTGAGATCACCGAGTCCAACCGTGCCTGTCTCCCTACCAAAACGTGTCCCTACGGAACTCATCTACCCATTTTTTAAACACCTCCAGGGATGGTGACTCCACTACCTGCCTGGGCAGCCTGTTCCAGTGCCTGACCACCCTTCCAGTGAAGAAATTCTTCCTAATGTCCAATCTAACCCTCTCCTGGCACAACTTGGGGCCATTTCCTCTCATCCTATCACTTGTCACTTGTGAGAAGAGCCCAGCACCCACGCCGTCACAACCTCCTTTCAGGCAGTTGTAGACAGTGATGGGGTCTCCCCTCAGCCTCCTCTTCTCCAAGCTAAACAATCCCAGCTCCCTCAGTCACTCCTCATAGGGCTTATTCTCCAGCCCCCTCACCAGCCTCGTTACCCTTCTCTGGACGCGCTCCAGCCCCTCAATGTCCTTCTTGTAGTGAGGGGCCCAAAACTGAACCCAGCACTCGAGGTGTGGCCTCACCAGTGCTGAGCACAGGGGCACAATCACCTCCCTGCTCCTGCTGGTCACGCTGTGTCTGATACAGGCCAAGATGCCACTGGCCCTCTTGGCCACCTGGACACACTGCTGGCTCATGTCTAGCTGCTGTCAACCAACATCCCCAGGTCCTTCTCTGCCAGGCAGCTCTCCAGCCACTCCTCCCCAAGCCTGTAACACTGCATGGGGTTGTTGTGACCGAAATGGAGGACTCTGCACTTGGCCTTGTTGAACCTCATCCCGTTGGTCTCAGCCCATCGATCCAGCCTGTCCAGATCCCTCTGCAGAGCCTCCCTTCCTTCAAGCAGATCCACACTTGCACCCAGCTTGGTGTCATCCGCAAACTTGCTGAGGATGCACTCAATGCCTTCATCGAGATTATTGATGAAGACGTTAAACAGGACTGGACCCAGCACTGAACCCTGGGGAACACCACTCATGACCGGTTTCCAACCGAATTTAGTTACATTTACCACACCCGTTTGGGCCCGGCCATCCAGCCAGTTTTTACCCAGCAGAGGCTGTGCCTGTCCACACCAGTGGCAGCCAGTTTCTCCAGCAGGATACTGTGAGAAACGGTGTCAAAGGCTTTACTGAAGTCTAGGTACAGCACACCCACAGCCTTTCCCTCGTCCAGTTGGCTGGGCCTGATCACCCGGTTGTCCCGCATGTGCTGTGTGATAGCAGTCAAGATGATCTGCTCCATGACCTTCCCTGGTACCGAGGTCGGACTGACAGGCCTGTAGTTCCCCGGATCTTCCCTCCCACCCTTGTAAATGGGCGTAACATTCGCCAGTCTACAGTCAAGCAGCACTTCCCCAGTCAGCCAGGACTACTGCGAGATGAGGGAAAGGGGTATGGCGACAACTGCTGCCAGTTCCCTCAAAACCGTCGGATGGATCCCATCTGGCCCCATGGATTTGTGTATGTCTAGTTGGCCGAGCAGGTCTCTAACCAAGTCCTCACAAACAGCTGGAGCTTCATTCCCACCATCTCCTGGCTGAGCGGACTGAGTATCCCTAGGACATTCCTCCTTGGAGTTAAAGACCATACTTACTAACTTGGAGTTAAAGACTGCACAGACCAAAAATAAAGTTATTGATATATTAAATTTGAAAAAAAATGACTTTTTACTATAAATTTTACTGCGTGACAGGCCATATTCTTGCAGATATTTTCACGACCTTAGGTGTTTCCACACCATTATAGAAAAATAAAGCTGCTGCCCAACAGTACACTATCAAGACACAAGTTATAATATATAAAATTTCAATAGGCTGTTTTCCATGTGACAGCTGTTTCGTTTGAAGCATTTGCTTATTTTGCATTCTAAACTGTTATCGGTTCCATAATTTCAGAGCAAATCCTATAATCTTATTGAAACAACTCAAGCTCTAAGATCCATGGGAGAAAACTGGTTTGAATTGCAGCCAAACTACAGCAAGAATCACTTTTCCAATCATTCTAAACACTGACCCTTCTTGACCAGTGCAAGTTTTGAGTGGCATAGGATTGGTAGGTTCTAATACAACACACAGCTGAGCTGTGGAAATCATTGTCTTTGTGCTGTGATAGCTAAAATCCTACACATTTTCTAGGGAAAAAATAGTAGAATAGAAATCTACCGTGGTTAGTAAATACTGACAAACCCCTCCAGGTGGAGGAAATTCTTATGTCACACATGATTCAAGGCTAATAGTACGGCGTAGAAGTATCCTTGCCTTCTTCCTACTCTTATCTCTAGGCATTCATTTTGACCATTGTCTGAGAAAAGATTCCATGCTGGACACAGTGAGTATGGCTACTGTCATAAGTGAAGAACTTTCATTAATAAAAGCTACTGACTTAACTGTGTGTGTATGCCTGTAATTCATAGGTAATTATCTGACTGTCTCTATGTATAATTCTGTTTCAATTCTTACAATGTACTGTGGCGTCTGAGAGCTCTTTTGTTAACGAGTGGGAGAATGATTTTATAATGCATGCACAAGCAGAATCTAATGGATGACCTTTTTGGCAGGGTGGGGTGTTGAAATACACTGAATAATTTCCTTCTGTGACAAACAATAATTCTGTGAGATCAACTCTTATCTGTGTACAATTTTCTTGTACTCTCAAATGCTTCTCTCACAGCATCTGTACTACAATGGCTTTTTTTTGTGTCCATGACTATCACACAAAAGCAGTGTTACACATATTTTTCCTCGGCTTCTTTGCAGAACTATAGATAGCGTTCATGAATAGGTTAGGATCAGGAAATCTGGTCAGGTACTGGTCAAATTAGATAAAACAACGTATACACTTCCTGAAAGTTATGGAAGAAAAAGGAAAGAAACAATGTTTAAAAATAATCCCCTGGCTACAGTCCATGAACAGATTGCGTACAATTAAACTGCATTGTGAATTACAGTATAAGAAAAGGCAACTGCTTCATCAGCATTTTTCAACAGGAACAATTTGGTTGCCAACTGACCGGTGTTATCCCTCAGACACACATTATTTAACATTTATCTGGGAAGTTCATATTCTCTTATTGCCCTTCATGCAGTTTTATATCCATTAGTGACTTCCTTAGGGCTTTGTCAAGGTGCATACATTGCTTTCTACATTCGAAATTAAATAGAAAAATAATCATTTTAATTTTTATATTATTTCTTACTTCTTACACATCTTTACGCATTTTTTATTTCAGACACCTTCAGAATGAAGTCCATTTTAAAGCAGACGTTTGTTCTGTTAACTGTTCCTCAAAATCGCATAACCATTCTTAAAACTATTTGAAATCACGTAAGACCAAATCTGAAACCAGATTCCCATAAATAGATACTTTAGCTGCAAATTAAAGCTCTGTAAAGCTGTACCAAAGTGGAAAAGCTCTCAGAGTGAAGTCTAGTTCTGCTAGAGCAGCATCTTACTCTGAGAGCAAATCCATAAGATTTCTTTGCAATTTTATTTTCTGTTTGATACTTACTGAATTGACCAAACACAGTCCACAATGGTCAAAGCATTTTCTCAGAGCAAGGTTTGTTGCAGGTTTTTGCCAGAGATAATTTTAATTGACGTGCAAAATCTGGACAGTAATTAGAATATGTTTAGTAGGTTATGTTATATATTCAAATATATCTTGCCTATATAAAGTTATAATAACAGAGTCATAGGATGAGGAAAGACCTGTAGTAGGTTACCTGTTTCATCTTTAGGCTTTATAATGTCATTATTAATAGACTTTGATTAGATTTTCTTTAAGATACTCATTTTCAGAGGATGCCATAATCTCCTAAAGCAATCTACCACCAGTCTCACAAGTAAATTGTTTTCCCCCATATGAATTATTCTTCCATATATTAGTTTATGTCAGTTCCTTCTTGTCCAAAGTGTCAAGATTGTAAGGGTCTGAGAACACACTTTGGAACACTTCTAAGATGTATATGAAGACTATTACTTCCCTCTACCCTCCCGCACCATTTTACCTCGCATCCTCACCCACTTGATTTCTCTTTAAATCAAAAAAAAGTCTTGGTCTTCCTCATGGCTCATGTTCTACACAGTTAAACTCTGCTCATACAGCTCAATACAGAATTTCTGTGTTTCAGAAAAGAGTGCCATTTCAGCCTGTAAACTGCAATTCCTTTTAATAATGGAGTAGCAATATGAAGTGTTATATTTTATATGTGCATTATTTTCAATATTTTCAGGAAAAACATAGAATAATAAAGCCATTATGCGAAAAATATATACTATTAAATATGAAATTCTCTTTAGTGTTAAGCAGGATCCTAATGCCCAGTCCTGTGCATATTCTGACCAATTTATACTAACAATCAACTCCTTCCAATGTGTTCACACTCAACACTTGAGATAGTAATACAAGATTCAGAGTAATTATTTTGTCAATTATGTCTACTTGAGGACCACAGAGGTAATCAATTGCTGTAAGGGGATCGATTTATGGACTAGAAACAAATGAGTTGAAGTTCAGACCAGCAAAAGACAGGTTAAAAATGGAAAGAGAGGCACATTGAAGAGTATGCGTGGCACTAACTCCTTTTTTTTAAAAACATGTAACAATTGCAACTTTCTTTATGAATGTTTTCATTTTTCTTGCTGTTTTTAGAGGTGATTTTCATCTCATGTAATTTCAGACATTTACAAATTGGACATCTAAATTCAGGTTATATACTTTTGGCTTCTTTACTAGCAATGGGCAGATCAATATACCTGTGGAGGTCAATTCAATTATTCTGCAACCGTCTTAAAGGTACTTGAATTTGTATCTGAAAGTATGTATTTGCGTAGGCTAAAACCGTGGCAATCTTATACAATTTATATTGGCCATACACAACATACCTCGAGATCCCTAATCTAAATCAACCCTCTTTCAGTTTCAAGCCATTCCCCTTTGTCCTGTCACTACATGCCCTTGTAAAGAATGGCCCTCCAGCTTTCTTCTAAGCCTCTCTTTAGGTACTGGAAGGCTGCTATGAGATTTTTCCGGAGACTTGTCTGCTCCAGGCTGAATAACACCAGTGTCTCAGTCTGTCCTCATATGTGAGGTGTTCTAGCCCTCTGATGTTCAATGATTGTCATCCTTTGATAGTATCAAAGGAACTATAATTAAAACTTTATCATTATATGTATCAATTCATTTTCTGGGAGAGGAAAGGGTGAAACTTTAAGATATTTTGATATTAAATCTGGAAAGTTCTTAACAACCAGATCTAAAATTTCTGATTTCAGTTTGTAAGAGGTGTTCTGGAAAAAAAATCAAAAACAAACCAATAGGAAATAAGCAGCAGATAAAACTCTACAAAATATATGGAAAACCCCCTGAAATTACTGTTTTACAAATGTTTTGTGACGAATTCTTTATTTTTAATGTAGATTTTCTTCAGAATATGATGATTAAAGCTGAAGACTGATTACCAGTCATAAATCAAATGTAAAAGTTCTCAGTCACGGGAAGCAAGCTGAGTATAATAATATAACTAGAGCTTATGACTATGATGTGAGAATCATAGAATCATAGAATTGTTTTGTTGGAAAAGTTCTTTGAGATCATCAAGTTCAGCCGTATCTGTCCACTACTAAACAATATCCCTGAACACCTCATCCACCTGCCCTTTCAGTATCTCCAGGGATGGGACTCAACCACCTCCCTGGGCAGCTGATCTAGTGCCTGATAACACTTTTGGTGAAGAAATTTTTCCTGATGTCTAATCTGAACCTCCCCGATACAACTTGAGGAAAAAGTGAGTTTAAATTCTACCAGGCAGTTTTCTTAGTGATAGTTTTGCTTTTGGCTATAAAATTCATGTATGATGATTTCTGCTACTGACTTTGATTGGTAGATATGCTTCACTTACTCTTTGAGGGACAGAAGGGGATGTGTTCCTCTAATATTAATTGCTCTTCAATTATTCGAAATCTGTGAAACACAACATAAGCTTACCCACTCTTAAATGAATCTCTGTATTCCTTACCTAGAGGCTCCAGTCGCTCTTATGACTGAGAAGAATTAATCCTAGGGCCTCTGCCTGAGAAACCCTAAATTCTGTGATTCGTGTTGCTTGGTCTGAAAACAAAAAAAAATTCCAGTTTAATTTAGTGTAGCCAACACTGATACTCAAGCTCTCAAAGAGGACCTAAAGTCTTCTGGAAGAGAATACGTATTTAAGTGTACTACTGCTCATTGAATTAACCCAGTAATTTGCAAAGGACTTTTATTCCGTGGAAGCTGCTGTCCACTCAAAAGTTTGATGATTTCCCTTTATGTCTCTTCTAGGCTGATTCTGACTGGCACCCGCGGAAACAGTCTACGCACTAACATTTTGATTTTATAGGTTTCCACTTTGTGTTAGTTACCAGTTACCAAGTTACCTGAGAATTTATTCCAGGCTACAAATGTGAAGATAGGAAGCCTCTAGCACTTTTCTATACCATTGACATGACAATTGTGGATAATGCACTGTTTAGGAGAGAAGATACCACCGTGAGACCATGAGACATTTTGGTTTTCAATCTAAGAGTTTGAGTTCAGCAGTTTTAAAGCCATTTTTTTTCCAATTGTCTCATGCATGCTTTAAAATACTCTCAATTTCCCCTCTTCTCTTTGCCCACATACTTCCCTCAGAGCAATGTAATTTGACATAAAGGCATTTAATGACTAATGCTATTGAGGGCATAGTTAGGTTTCAAGAGCACCATTGAAAACCATGGCTATGTCTATACCACTCTGAAAAAGAGTACTCAAGGTGTGCTGTCAGCTCCTGGCTCTGCTTGTTTCCTGTCTAAAGATATTTGCTAGATATCTCTGATATGATAGCGTATTATCTACCAACCCCAGAGCTGACAACTTGCCTGGCCTCGGTCTGTCCCTGTCCTCTGGGGAGGTGCCCAATGCCAAGGGCTGGGGTTGCCCCCATCTGCCTCCCAGCTATCCTGGAACTGGCTACCAAAATCTGCCCTGACATCCTTGGGGAGTCCCTTCTGCTCCTGGCCCCAAGGAGCTACTGACCTATGCTGCACCCTGACATAATTTACTCTGTTTCATAAAATAAAAATTCAGCAAGGATCCTGTCTTGACTAACTGTCTGTTTCTGAGGTCAAAGATTAAAGATGCCTTGAAGACATGCAGAGAGAAATGGGCAGCCTACTGAAGTCAGCCTGCAAATATACACGCTATAGCGAGGATACATCAAAGACGGAGATGTAGACAGGAACGTCAATGAGAACCACGCAGGCTGCTCTAACTGCAATTACACTCTTCAAATACACAGTTCTCTTTACTCACTGTTTTCATATTGGAAATGCATGAAGATCTTTGGAGTAAATATGTTTGCATTTCAAATACTTATTCCATTATCTACACAAAAGCAATGCGTATTTATTTTTTTTTTAATAAGAGTTTTGTTAGCTCCAAACTTCTATTGGCTCTGAAGACTTAATCATTGAGAAATAAATATTGCGTTGCTTAAAGTACCGGTCTTCATAGTTATACATTGAAAGAAAAAAAAGATGAATAAATGTTAAGTTCTCCAAATTCTATTTGCTGTCTGATAATATCTAGCTTTGTGCAGATTTGGTCAGCATGGTTAAAGGGATCATATATTTCATGCTTTTCTTTATTTCAGAGATTTTACTGCTTTGTGGAAATACCTTTTGAATGTCATGCAAAGCTTCAACTTTTTAGCATAAATGTCATCAGCTTTCTAAAAAGAATCTTCAAGAACGTCACAATTAGCTCCAAATTCTAAGCTCCTTTATGGAAGATTTCCAAAAGGCAGAGATTAAACTCCAAAAATATTTGCTCTGTAGAGTGAGAAGCAGTATTGATTTCCAACATGTCGGAAAAGAAGTCACAAATTCAAATAATGCTTTGATAAGTTTCAGTGATGAAAGGTTGTGTGCATTTTTTTCATCAACACAATTTTTCATTCTTTCTCAAAATGAGTAAGGGATCAAAACATGAAGTCATACTACAGAAGTAAGTTAAAAGTTGACATAAATGTCATTATGGAATAAGAAGGTTTTTGTCCAGTTAATAGCACAGGAATTTCAACATGGAATCACAAAATGTAATTCAGTGTTTAACTGTTTTATTGTTTTCTTCTTCCTAAGTAGCTTTTCTTATGCACTAGTAACAGGAAATAAAATCATGAACGTCTTTTCAGATATTTTCACGATTACCTATTGTAAGTCATGGAAGCATTTTTTTTTCTAGTCAGTTTGAAAAGGATCATTCGAACCTGAGGTAGAAAGGAAATGGTGCTTTTCTTATACTCAGAAAAATAATGGACGCTGATTTTTATTGCAAATGAGAAAGAGTCATCACTGGTAAAATCTGACCTCTAGCTTAGGGATGAACTTCCTGGACAATTTTGATAGACTTCGTGTAAAATATGATTGTGCTGCACAACATTTCACTTGGGGCATCAGATAAATTTATTCTATGTCTCAAATCTCAAATTCTTATTACAGATATATTTCTTATTGTACTTCATTCTAAATATGTTCTACATTTCCCTACAGGTAGGCCAAAAGCAGCTTATGATTAAGCTCACTATCTTGAAGAGACTGACCTGGCAATTCTCACCTGTGCAAACCTCTCACTGAATAAAAGCCTTACCTTTAAGTGATTTAGATGTGCTTTTGCTGCTGCTCTTTCAGAGTCTTGCTCAAGTAGCAATTCAAATCATGTTTGTTCCTAGGCACAATAGAAACTCTATAACAAGCTACTGTACATTTTTGTCCTGTATTTTAGACTTTTCAAGTACTCTGTGATACAATCCTCTTGATTACAGCCTCTATGTGTTCCTGATTGACACAAAGGATCAACTATTTCAAACATCTTGCAAGCAGCAAAAACATACTATGCTTCAATCTAATATGTTTTCTTTCACGGTTGCCATAAGCTAAGAGATGACCTTTTGGTTAGTGTTTGTCATTTGATTTAGAAATTGGAAAAAAGACATCCTAATAGATTCAGGCAGATTTTGTATTCGTCACTTAATGTCTTTTAAATCCAGCTGAATTTCCCAGATTATTTGTACAAACAAACATGAAAGACATATGTTTTTCAACTTCTACTGTGCTGTGACTGAAGAAGGCCTGTAGCACAAATCATATGAAAAGCTTTGCTTGTAGGCAACTAGCAGCCAAACAAATCTTTGTGTTACATCCGCGTGGGTCTTAGAAATTTGTGACCATCCTCAGCAGCTCTAGAGAAGCACTGAGCCTCCAGTGCCCACATAATTTTTGTGATATTTTTCTTTTATCTAAGTCGATCTTGAAGCTCTAAGGTTCAATAAACCAGGATGGAACTACTCAAACTAACCCATCTGCTGTGTTGGTTTCAATGTCTTTCTTTCCAATGTCCCAAAATATCATTTTATGTCCTACTCTTTATCTAGTCACCTCTGAGGAAAAAACAGCAGACTCGTCCCACACTCGGGCACTGATTTCTTTACATATTCCTACGGCTGAATGGAGAAATTTGCATTTAGATACCGAAATCCTGACTATTCAAAAAAAAAATCGCAGCTTTTATTTCTGAAGCTATTTTTAAAGACATAGGCAGAAAAATACCTCTTTTGCTCTTCTTGGCAATTAGCATTTCTTTGAAGTTTCTACTTTAGTGTATGACATCGCGAAGATTTTTCTGTGAGATTGACAGTAGATTAAATCACAGATTAGACAGCTGCTTTCTTTGAAGTTCGTAGAGTGGGTGAGTTTTTCATGAATGTCTAACAGGTAAGAGACTGATAGGGCAATTTTTATATCGTGTGACCTGAACAGCTTCTGTGGTGACCAACTATTTATTGAGAAAACGCTTGGCAGAACATACCAGACTGGAATGAATCACAGAAATCTGCTTACAAAATAACAATATATGTACTGCTATCATCTTCCTACAGACTTGCCTGAAGTTAAAGATTATAGTGGTGTATTCATGCAAAAGATACATCACAGAGTTCACAGGCACTGTGGTATCATCCTCCTGCGCCTTAGTATTCTTACTGTTCAGTCTGAAACCTTGGCTATACACTTAGCAAAACACGCAGCTAAAAAGAGAATCAATACAGGACAAAGATATCTTTTCTGTGCAGAGGATTTTTGGATTCTGCAAAACAGAACAGTTCTCAAAAGAATTGTGGGTTTGGCTGTGGAAGAGCTTTACGCTTACAAAAGAAGTACGTATTTAATTTGTTTCATCAAATCTTGAACAGCTTTGTAATAGATGTAGATGAAGATCTAACTGTACAATGGCCCCTTTTGTAACTTTGTCTTTATATCTGCAATATGATTATAGCACTTCTGAGTCTTAAAATAATACATTTAATTGACTTTGTTATATTGCTTTTGGTCCATGCCATGCTTTGCTTCCTAGGGTAGAGTAATAAAGGAAAATATTTGATTTTAAATACAAAACACATATTGAATCAATTAATTTGACAAAAACAATAACTGACAGTTATATGGCATTTATATTCTAAGAAGTTCCCAGAGCGGACCAGAACTCTAACCACTATTTAATTGACTTAGAAAAAAACTATGAAAGCCAATTGTATTCTGGTCTGAAGGTAAGTAGTGTCTTAAAAGTAAAAAAAAAAAAAAATAAAAAAAAAAATAAAGAACTGCCAGTTTCAAAAAGAGTTGCAAGGAAAAATGGTGGGTTGTCAGACTGCAGCTGTATGTAAAAGTGCCTAAGTCAGTAAGTAAGTAAAGAAATATATAAATATAAAATCAGCACATCTTAACCCCCCAAAATGAAAAAAATACTATTTTTCTGAGTCTACATCAGATCTATGAAATCATTGGAACATCGGAGTTATGCAGCATTTCATTCTTTACAAAAAAATGCATCTATAGGTGTGTGAGACATAGAAATCATTGGAAAATACATGTCCAATGATTATTTCAGTCTGGAGTGATAGCCCAGGACTAATTCAGACAGAGGTGTTCCCCTGATGCATTACTGCAGCCACACTGGACTTTTCAATCTTCAGAGGCAGTTCAGACATGGGTCGGCTCGAATGGTGATGTATCACTGAATCACAGCACACGGTGAAACAACTTACACGACACGTTCACCTATTGCTTGATTTCTCTTGGTTTTAGGCTCTCTATTCAATAGTGTGCCAAAACACTAATAAAAAGTAGTGAGCTGATTGTAATGATCTTTGGAAGTTCTAATAGGAATATACTGTAGGATTGAGAAAGATTCTAGTAGAAAGGTAATTATAAGAGAGTTCAAAAGGATCTTTTAAGTAAACAGTGTTGCTTCTGTGCTGGAAGAGAGAAATTCTTATCCCATACCAGACGTTGGATTCTTAACTAATACGGTTACCATAGGTTATTCCATTGTTATTATTTCTTTATAACCGAGAGTAGCTATGAGTTTGGTGGTTACATATAATGCTGCAGTCTGTATCTTGGTGTAGACTGTATTTTTTCAGAGACTTCAATGCATTCTTTAGAATGCTGTCTTAGACACAAGAGCTTTTCAGCGGGTTCATTGTGATTGCCTTCTATCTGCGAAAAAAATTAAAATCCTTTTTTTTTAAAAAAAAACCCCTGTCAACAATTTTCTGTCACATAGTCAATCAACTAAAGCCAAGAAAAGAGAAAAACAAAAAACCCTAACATTCTTACTGAGTATATCTCATTAGGGGTTGAATTCATGCTAAGACTTCAATTAAATAACCAAATACATGTCAAAAGGTATGAATAATTAGCTGGTTTTTAAAGGGCACTTTAAGATGGTGGATATGAATATTTCAAATTATTTCTGATGAGATTTAGAGGTGGTAAGCAACCTTGAAAACTAGGAAAGGTTTTTAAAGCCGTGGATATGTGCCTTGTCTTCAAACGAGGGCTTGATTAGTACCTATAATAAAACATGGAACCACATAGAAAACAATGAAAAGAAACAAAACCTTGAACATCTTTTCCTAAATGGGTATCACCAAACCTACACACTGAATAAGTCAGGGCATTTGATGTTAAAAAAAAAAAAGCAGAAAAAAGTAAGTAGATAAATTTACTTATTTTTCTAACTTCTGACTTTGACTTTTCAACTCCAGTAACTCACGTCCTAGAATCCTAGATAAGTTTTTTAGTATACTGCTGTGAACAACCTTTTCAAATACCTTGGTGTTATTTCTAGTGTATGTAGAACCACCTGCAACGTTCTACTTCAACACAGCCTCATGGGAACATCAATGTTTGCTTTCTCGTTGTGTGTTGAACTGATGAATATTAAGTTTGAGGAATATTTTTCTGGATCACCATAAGATTTTTAAAAATAATCTGTTCTGTTACATTTATCACCATTTCCTCTTTACTTTCCTCAGACAGTCATCTGACTGAGCTTAGTTACAAGGTTGCTGAAAAAAAGATGAGTTTTAAAGGTTCATAGATTCCATTAAAAAGGCCTTACCCTGTTTTTCAGTCAGCATTTTTAGCCTTAGAACAAATATAATATTCAATTTGTCAGGGATCTAAACTAACATGATTGCAGCCAACCAAACTAAAGAACATGACTTATATTTCAAATTAAAAAACACTGAGTGAAATATATTTATAAAAAAAGCAAAATGTCTGAATAAAAACATATTTTTGGGAGATTCAATACATTTACAGATACATGAACAAAATAAGTATAAGCTTAATTTTAATCTCTCTACTGAGGTCTGGTTGTGGAAATTTATAGTGAGAACAATATTTGTGGTAGAAAATCAGAACAAATTGGTATATCTCAAATACTTGAAATTCATTTTATTTGCTTTATTTACATGTCTGAATTTCAAATACTTTTAAAATACTTTTGGTTTTATTTAGTAACAATCTAATATTATTTATTATGGCAAAGTAAAGAGTACTTCTGACAGAAGAGATTTTCAAAGTTCTCAAGATATTTTTTTAAAACTGTTTCATTTTCCCTGTACATTGTATTTTCATTGTCTTGGAAACAACATGTGAACTGCAAATGATTTTTTATATGGAGTCAAAATCTGTTCTATTCTTTTCAAGCTATGTATTACAATAATGATTTGACTGAAAGAAAAGATGTTTGAAGTTATGATTAACTTTTTTATTGCCTTTTTTTTCCCCCAAAACATCATCCCTTTTTACATATTTATTTATTCATTGCTGGTGCCAACACACACATATTGTCAGTCACAGGAGTGACTTGTATAACACATGCCTGTACATGTTTTCAAATTAAACTGTCATTGTCATAAGGAAGTCAATGACAGCAAAGGAATTAAATGATAATTAACAATATTTTGATAATCTATACTTCGTTCATCTGTGTTCTGAAAATCTATGTCTTTTTACAATCAGGCAAGCGTATATAGAAAATCTTCATAGGTAGATATAGTTATATAACAAGTACAATTCTAGCTCTTAGACCTCAGCCTGCTGATGTACCTTCGAAGTTTAAAGCCACATGTCAACATGAATTTATTGTGTATTAACAATAAACTTCCCTCCTGTCTTTCAAAGCTTTGTCTCTCTGTAGAGATCTGAAGAGTATGTTGCCTAACTTCAGGATGAAACAAGGATAACTTAACCATAAACCTATCCAGACATTTGACTTGAACCAATAAAATGGAAAACACCCATCAGTACCAGCAATATCTACTGCTTCAATAGCTACTTAAATTACACAAATTTATAGAAGTTCTACTTAATTTCTCTATATTGTATACGTGTGTTGTATTTTGAACAACATATTCAAGACACTGTAATTGCATAAATACAGAACTGAAGGAAACTCTATCAAGTTATTCAGATCTGTCCTACGTGTCTTTCACCTGAGTAGGCAGAGGTAGACACAATATATTTTATTAACTTGCTGCAGTTCTGCAGGGATTATCTGCAGTTTTATAGTCTCACAAACAGGTGGCACTAATGAATTCTACATCTGCAGTAATTCCAATGTTCCTAGCAAGGACAGCACAAGTCCGTTGTGTCGTCTGACACATCTCTCATTGACCTTTGCTACCAATAGCAACTTTGAATGCAGTTATGACAGCTGAAACAGAGAGGATACTGTTTTCCACTTCCAGAAGATAAATAACTTCTACTGTATGTAACAGGAGTTACTTAGTCATAAATGTAGGAGAAGAGTGCCTACATACTGCATTAAAATAAGAAAAGCATATTGCTCTTTAATATAAAACTTGTCTAGAGTGACATAATGTATTGACAGTTCTTATGAAAGACCTGATTAAACAAGTTGGACCTGAAATACTACCGGGCAAACTAGGAATGTCAAACAGAAATCAATCTGAGTCACATTCCCTGCTGGTTTATACTGGGGTGACATTCTGAGTGTCAGTGTAATTAGGGGTGTTTTTCAACTTCAGCCAGTGCAAACATTGGTTTATTAGTGTTTTCTAATGACGATGCTTCCACTGATATTTTTAAGTCCTCAGACAGATTTAATTAGTACATCAAAAACTGTTTGCTCCTTCCGAGGAGGGAATCTGACCTGCCTCCATGCATGGTATGTGGATATCTGTGTGCAGGTGGGTAGGAGTGCACATGCACAACACGTATGCATACATATGTAGATATTGAATGAATTTATATAAACAGAAGTTATTTAATTCTATTATACCATTCCAATAAAATTTTATCCTGTTTGAATAGTAATATGAGTAGATCTTCATAGAAAAAATAACGATGAGAGTTTAAAAATTATTGTGAATCTAACTTTATATTTTAGAACTCTTGTGATTTTGGAGGCTGTGACAGAAAATATTTTTAAGCAAATTAGTAAATTTTTGCACTAAGAAAAAGAAAGACCTAGAAACTTCTTTGGAAACAAATCAAAACCCTAGTAAAACAGGCACAGAGCTATTAGTACTACTCCAAATTTTAAAAACTAGCTTTGCAATTAACTGTACATTTTATAGATTAGGGGTTTTAAACCAAGACACTCTTTCAAAAAAATATTATTTTGTGAGAAAAAGAAGTAAAAGGAATTGAGTAAGAGATTAAAATAAGAATCGAGAAGAAAGATGTACTCACTGCATGCACACAGTCCACATTAATGTGAATGGCATTTGTGCCACAGCTGACAGAACATGAGGAAACATCATCAGTTAGAAGCATCATTCTTCATGGACCTTCTTTACTATAATGAAAGTGGGAGAAAAATATATTGTCCTCCTTTGCAATAACCTGAGGTTCTCTCTCATATAGTGATGTAAATATTAAAACATCAAGCAGTTTCTGGGTCACTTCTTTGAGTCTGAAGACAGCATGCAAATTCTGGTCATGCCCATAATATTAGATACTCTTATCCTCTAAAGCACAATGGTAGCTTTCAAAGTATCGGTCAAAAATTAATCACTTTTGTGGTGACCTTGGCTGAATACCATGTGCCCACCAAGCTGCTCTATCGCTTTCCACCCTCAGATGGGCAGGGGAGAGGAAATAAGATGAAAGGTTTGTGGGTCAAGATAAGGACAGAGATCACTCAGCAATTATCATCATGGACAAACCATGCTTGACTTGGGGAAGTTTATTTTATTGGTAATCAAAAATGAGAGTTGGATAATGAGAAAACAAAACCCAAACCTTAAAACATCCGTCCCTTATTCTTCACCCTTGACTTCTCTACCTCCTCCCCTCCCCTGAGTGGCACAGGAGGACGGGCAATGGGGATTGTGGTCAGTTTATCACACTTTGGCCCTGCTGCTCCTGACTCTTCATACTTTTCCTCTGCTACAACGTGGGGTCCCAACCACAGGAGAGAGTCCTCCATGACGTCCCAGGAGGACTAAAAGGGTGAGGTGAGATCATGCAGGGAAAAAATCAGAAGGGCTAAAGCCCAACTACAACTCCAAATGGCCACTTCCGTCAAAGACCATAAAAAGAACTTCTTTAAATATATTAGCGGCAACAGGAGGACAAAGGAGACTCTCTCTCCTTTGCTGGGTGCAGAAGGGGCAGTAGCAATGAAGAACAAGGACAAGGCAGAGGTACTCAACACTTTCTTTGCCTTGGTCTTTAACCCCAAGGAGGAAAGTGCTAGGGATACTCAGCCCCCTCAGCTGGGAGATGGTGGGAATGAAGCTCCAGCTGTTTGGGAGGACTTGGTTAGAGATCTGCTTGGCCAACTGGACGTATACAAATCCATGGGGCCAGATGGGATCCATCCGAGGGTTTTAAGGGAACTGGCAGAGGTCCTCGCCAAAACCCTTTCCCTCATCTACCAACAGTCCTGACTGACTGGGGAAGTGCCACTTGACTGGAGAATGATGAATGTTACGCACATTTACAAGAAGGGTGGAACGGAAGATGTAGGGAACTACAGGCCTGTCAGTCAGACCTCGGTACCGGGGAAGGTCATGGAGCAGATCATCTTGAGTGCTATCATACAGCACACGCAGGACAATCGGATGATCAGGCCCAGTCAACATGGGTTCACCAAAGGCAGATCCTGCCAGACCAATCTGATCTCCTTCTATGACAAGGTTACCTGTTTAATGGATGAGGGAAAGGCTGTGGGTGTGCTGTACCTAGACTTCCGTAAAGCCTTTGTCACCGTTTCTCACAGTATCCTGCTTGAGAAACTGGCTGCCACTGGCGTGGACAGGCACAGCCTCTGCTGGGTAAATCTGGCTGGATGGCTGGGCCCAAAGAGGTGTGGTAAATGTAACTAAATCCAACTGGAAACAGGTCATGAGAGGTGATCCCCAGGGTTCAGTGCTGGGTCCAGTCCTGTTTAACGTCTTCATCAATGATCTCGAAGAAAGGCATTGAGTCCACCCTCAGCAAGTTTGCGGATGACGCGAAGCTGGGTGCAAGTGCGGATCTGCTTGAAGGAAGGGAGGCTCTGCAGAGGGATCTGGACAGGCTGGATCGATGGGCTGAGACCAATGGGATGAGGTTCAACAAGGCCAAGTGCAGAGTCCTCCATTTGGGTCACAACAACCCCATGCAGCGTTACAGGCTTGGGGAAGAGTGGCTGGAGAGCTGCCTGGCGGAGAAGGACCTGGGGATCTTGGTTGACAGCTGGCTGAACATGAGCCAGCAGTGGCCCAGGTGGCCAAGAGGGCCAATGGCATCTTGGCCTGTATCAGACTCAGCATGGCCAGCAGGAGCAGGGAGGTGATTGTGCCCCTGTGCTCAGCACTGGTGAGGCCACACCTCGAGTGCTGGGTTCAGTTTTGGGCCCCTCACTACAAGAAGGACATTGAGGGGCTGGAGCGCATCCAGAGAAGGGCAAGGAGGCTGGTGAGGGGGCTGGAGAATAAGCCCTACGAGGAGAGACTGAGGGAGTTGGGGTTGTTTAGGTTGGAGAAGAGGAGGCTGAGGGGAGACCCCATCACTATCTACAACTGCCTGAAAGGAGGTTGTGACGGGGTGGGTGCTGGGCTCTTCTCACAATTGACAAGTGATAGGACGAGAGGAAATGGCCACAAGTTGTGCCAGGGGAGGTTTAGACTGGACATTAGGAAGAATTTCTTCACTGAAAGAGTGGTTGAGGATTAGCACAGCTGCCCAGGGAGGTGGTGGAGTTGCCATTTCTGGAGGTGTTTAAAAAATGGGTAGATGAGTTCCTTGGGGACATGGTTTAGTAGGGAGACAGGTACAGTTGGACTCTATGATCTCAAAGGTCTCTTCCAACTTTATGATTCTATGATTCTAAGTTTTTCGATGTGGATTCTTTCCATAGGCTCCACTTCTTCATGAACTGCTCCAGCGTGGCCATGGGCTGCAGTCCTTCAGATTGTTCCATCGTATGTACCCCATGGGGTTACAAGTCTTGACAACAAACCCGTTCCAGTGTAGACTTCTCTCTTCATGGGGGCACAGGTCCTGTCAGGAATCTGCTGTAGCATGGGCTTCCCATAGGATCACCATCTCCTTTGTTCATATCTACCCGCTCCAGTGTGGGGTCCTCCATCAGCTGTAGGTGGATACCTGCTCCACCATGGACTTCTGTGAGCTGCAGGGGGACAGTCTGTCTCACCATGGTCTTCAGCATGGGCTGCAGCGTAATCTCTGCTCCATCACCTGGATTAGCAGCTCCCTCTCCTTCTTCACTGATCTTGTTGTCTGCAGAGTTGTTCTTCTCTCATATTCTCACTTCTTCCTTTGCCTGCATTTGTACAGGTGGGTTTTATTTGTCACCTTTCTATATACGTTATAACAAAGGTGCTATCACTATTGCTGATGGGCTCAGCCTCGGCTGGCAGCAGGTCTGTCTTGGAGCCAGCTGGCACTGGCTTTATTGGGCACAGGGGAAACTTCTGGTATCTGCTCACAGAAGTCAATCCTGTACTCATACCTTCCCGCCCCCCCTCACCCAAACCTTGCCATGCAAACCCAGTACACCCTTGCTTGTGATATGTCCAGAAATGTGTTTATCCTGCTGTTTCACCTGAAAGATCTCTGCAAAGGCAGGAGAAAGTTAGCAGTACAAATATCTACAAAAAGGGTACTTTATAATAATCTAATGATATCTTTCATTTACTGCGATTTGATGGATCATGGTGGCTACTAGAAAATTAGATGTTCAGGATAATGGAGTGAATTTGCTTATGAGTACAACAGGATCCTTAACTGGCTACAGCTGTGAAGTGGAACTGCTCTCCTTATTTAAACTTTTTAAAATGGGAATGCAGGTTGAGGGCAATTCATATATGGTTAAGGAACATTTTCAGTATTATTTCAGGTACTGTCTATGACAAGATTTAGCCACAGAGAATAAAATCTCAAAAACCTATGCAGAAAATCAGGAAATAAAGAAAAAATAATTTCAATGTTGAGAAGTTTTCACAGTGCTGTATCTTCAAATATTCACAGAAGTGACAGATTTTTAAATGAATGCAATAATTTGAAAGTCAAAATACGTAGTATGCCTGTCAGATAAAAGAAGTGTGGCTATGTTGGTATCATTATATACAAAGAAACACTGATGAGGATGTAGCAGTGATAGATTAACAGGAGGCAGTAATTAATAAGACACTTGGAAAAAAGCAGAGGGAGGGATGAGTAAGTACCATGAAAAGAGATGATAAGCAGGGGACTCCTAGTGAGAAAGAAAGGGAAGAAAGAAAGGGAAGGAAGGGAGGGAGGGAGGGAGGGAGGAAGGAAGGAAGGAAGGAAGGAAGGAAGGAAGGAAGGAAGGAAGGAAGGAAGGAAGGAAGGAAGGAAGGAAGGAAGGAAGGAAGGAAGGAAGGAAGGAAGGAAGGAAGGAAGGAAGGGCGATAGAGAGAGGGGGTGGAGACAGAGAGTGTTCATGCAAGGAGCCGATAAGAGAGTCAAGCAGTGGAACATGTTGCTGTCTCCCCTCATGCAAATTTTCAAGGTCCAACTAGATTAAGCCTTAAGCAACCTGGTCTGACTTACAGCTTAGAGCTAACCTTTGAGCAGGAGGTTAGGCCAGAGATGTTCTGAGGTCTCTTCCAACACGAGTTTCCTTATGATCCTAAGATCTCAGATCCCAGCATTAACAAGAATAATTTTGATTCAAAAGTAGCATGGGTACAGTTCCACTGATACAGAAATGGCTTAAAAATAGTGTATCCTTTACAGAAACAGCTATGCCTGCATCATCTGATAAATATAACTGCATCCATCCATGCCCATACTGGCGCAGCTACCCAGTCTTTTCAGAACAGCTAATACAGTCCACATTTCTAATGTAAAGAAGCACTATATTGCCACGAAAAAAAAATAATCACTTTACTGTAAAGACGCAATTTACTAAAGTATCCTCATCATCCATTAGCTACTAACCTTTAAAAATAAATAATTACTAAATTTCCTTGTGCCTATTAAACTGGACAAAGACAGGATATAAACACATTGCTGGATCACCTGAGCAATAAGTTGCGATATATGTCAAGCAGCTCAGGTAAATACCGTTGACTTAGAGTTCACAGTAAGAACACAGAGCAGCAGGCAGTTGCATTGCCTTAAGAAGGAATACAGTTCCCTCAGATTAAAGCTTCTTTCTTCATTCTTAAGGAAAATAAATCTTTGCTTATAAATTTCTCTGAAGAGCCACATGCTTTATGAATCAGGTGTCTCTTCTAAACTTATCTGATCACAGTGAATCATGTTCAAATGTTGAATCTCTTTTGAAATGTTTCCTAAGGTTCAGAAAAACTACATGAGAGTGCTCTTCGGACTCATATGTGCTTTCAAGTAACATAGGTTCTCAATATACTGCTTTCAAAATACACGTTTACATGGAAAAATATGCCAGATGCATTTACTTTATCTGTCACTGATATTCCCAAATCATTCAGTCTTTCTACCTAGTGTAACAAAATATAGTTGATGCCACTTGAGATGTCTTCATGAACATAAACACAAACATATCATTTTAAACATAGATTATGTTTCAAAAATTTTAAAAAAATGGCCTGGAGGATGAGAGCTCTACCCAATATGAAAATCCAGTGTTATACTACTAATTTCTGTTCTTGGATTTAATCATTCTTCAGAATTAATTTTGATTCATGAAATGAAGGGTTTATAAAGCAATAGTAGCAGTTGTCAGGTCTCCCTTTATGGAGACAGTCTAAATTCCTGTGTTGAGACTTAATAAACAAGAAAAGAAAAGAAGAAAAAAGAAAAAAATAAATTGAGTGATGAAATACAAAAAGTTGAACACTTGCATATAAGACAGTGACTAGGGATCAGTTTACATGTTTAAATCAGCACTTTAAAACACTTAGATATATATGATCTTAAGATAATTTATTTAAGTTGCAAAGGGCCTCAAGGGGTCTCTAGTCCAAGCTTTTGCTCAAAGGCTACTCTGCACTATGGTCAGACCAAACTGCACAAGACTTTATCCATTAGGTTCTGAAAACTTTCAAGGATGGGAACTGCAGAGTCTCTCTGAACAGAATGACAGTATCTCTCAGGAAAAAAATTTTCCTGTTTCTGTTTATGTCCTTTGCCTCTCCTTTGACCATGCACCACTGTGAACAGCCTAGCTTCGTCTCCTTCATCTCTTCTCTGAAAGTAATGACTGGCAGATGTTAGGTACCTCAGAAGCTGTCTCTTCTCTGGACTGAAAAAAACTCTGTCCCATCAGTCTCTCCTTGATTTGCTTTGCTCCCTGACTGCCTTGCTGGCTGTCTACTGAACTCACTTCAGTCCGCCTATGTCTTCTGGGGAACCCAAAACTTGACATAACATTCTAGTTACGAATGCTGTGTAGAGGGGCGTAATCTCCTCTCTCTGTCTTCCGATGGTGGCACTCTTCATACAGCACAGAATGCTGATGACCAAGCTGTGCTGGTGGCTCTTGTAAAGCTTGTTATACCAGTTTTCCAGTAGTTTCTCCCCAGCCAGTCAGTCCCCAGCCTATGCTTTTGCAAAGGATTATTCTTTCCCAGGTGAAGGACCTCTTATTTGTCCTTGTTGAATTTCATGAAGTTCCTATCAGCCCATTTTTCCATCCTGTGTGGGTCCCTCAGTATGGCAGCCCTACTCTCCAGTGTATCAAGCCATCCCTCTAACTTGGAGTCATCTGAAAGGCTGATGACACCGGTATTGCTTAAGCAGGTCAGGTCCAGGATAGACCCCTACGGCACCTCACTAGTTACCAGCCTCCAGACAGCATATGACTCCATTAACCATTACTCCTGAGCCCCAAACATCTGACCGTGTTTTTATGCATCTGGTCATCCACTTATCCAGACTGAATGGGTCAGTGAGAGAGTCTTAAAGACACACATTTAGACTGCTCTCAAGCTTGAAAGATAAACAATGTATAAAGCTATAAAAGTTGGATTATTGAGAAGTGAAGTAAATGAAAATGTTTAGATATTTTAAAATAAGATAGTTCTAGTGCTAATTTATGCATCTGACTTCGAAATAAACCATGAGATATTTTTGATTATCCACTCATCCATACATTTTAGTTTAGCTGTTTTTGAATTTGCCTCATGCTATAAAAGAAAAAATGTTCTCTGTGTTGCATCTAGCACACGTACCAAGAGATTGTGTTACCTGTCATGAACAGCAGCATCACAGAAAAGAGAAGCACTTATCCACACCTTCAACCTCACCAATCTTTAAGCCAAAATATTCTTTATTAGGTTTTCTGGATACATTGTTTCTCATTCCTCCTCCAAATATTTTTAAAGAAAACACCTGAGTGATCATACTGTTATTTTTTCCCATGTCACTTTCCTCTGTGAGTCACACAATCTGCTTTTCACTGCACATTTTAGCAGAACCAACTGCCTTTAGAATTAAGTTATTTTGTTTTAATTTTTGTTTTCTTTACGAATCTCTAGGCTTTGTTCTTTACTGAACCACTATTTAACAGAAGATTTAGAAAGAATAGGCATCTACCAACAGATCTTTAAATACCCAACATATACCTGTATGAGTCAGGCATATTTTCAGATGTACTCAAATAGACGATGTTCTTCGAAGTGGGAGTTAGTTCAGCCAAGGCTTTGTATTTAACATTTTAGCAGATTCTTTGTGGCCACTACTAAGCATCAGCATTTTGCAGGTTTTCAATCCAAGGCAATAAGAGCTTCCAAGTATTATTTTGGGTGCATATGCTGTTAATTCAGCTGCCTTGGAGCCAGCCACCGGCTGGGGCATCCTGGGGATAACTGCTTAAAGAGACATGACAATATGAACAAGTGCAGGTGAATCTGAGCTCCTCTAACTTTAAGGTAGTCAGGATGTGAGGTAACTCCAGTTCAGGAGACCAATATCATCATTAGCATTGTCAACTCAGACTAATACAGTCTTTAAAAACCAGAGTATATGAGCTTCAAATCAGCTACGTCATCTTGAGTCTAAGCTGGTGTGGTTGGTGAGCCCTGGACATAGCACGTGGGCTTAAATTTGCCCGTTTTGCAGTCTGTAGACAGTGTGAAATCCTATATACACATGAAAGTGCCCAGGTATTAGGCAATTCATTATAGAAAATCATCGAGTGAATCCTAGTCCTGGACACAAAAAGCATTCTAAATTAAGGCATTTATAAACTCTATTTTGAGATGAGCTTCCCTGAATCGCTTGGAAGCCTCACTAGAGAGCCCTGATCTTATGCCTTTCCTGAAAACATTAAGACTGATAAAAGAAACAAAGTAACATTAAAACCAGAAAACTCATCCAAACCCAAAACTAAACCCTCAAACCAAAACCAAAGCCCAACCTCAAAATCTAAACCGTACAATCATTCTGATATGAACAGGGAGCTCTAAATTAAACAGTGTCTTAGCCTGGGTCCCAGAACTTGATCATTCATGAAGGTCCCTTATCTCGTTTTGAGCCAGCCTCAAGCAGTGCTCCTAGGCCAGCAATCACTCTTAATAAGCAGCCTGGGTGTGGCCACCCTCTTCTGGAGGTAAAGGCTTCTCGTGGCATGGAACTGTCACCTCTCTGCCAGGGAACACTCTCTGCCCTCTTTTATTGATAGGTACAGCTGTGAGTTCAGTGAGCTAACAATGAGTAATGGTGCAATTTTGTGCAGGGAAGAGAAACAAAAGGAATTATTGGATGACAGAAAAGAAAACTCTTAAGTTGTAAGCCATGGGAAACGACTGGAGATAGCAAATGAAGCTCTAAAATTGTTTTTCTATTTAGACCACAAAGTTTTTGTAGTATGATCCTAAAAATAAATAACAACAATGATGGTTTTAAAGGAAACCCTTTTCAAAAAGAAATAAAGAGATACTGTTTTAAAGACAGAGGATTTTCCATATAAAGAGAGATCTGGAGAAGTGGAGCAGCAAAACCAGAAGCAGTATAAAGTCACTTCTGACAGCCAGGAATAAAACCAGGGTCTGCAGGGTCTCAGTCTGTGGCCTGGATTCAAGAGAGAAAATCTTCTCCCAGAAGGGAAAATGCTCTATAACATACTGTGTCCAGAGTCCTGTCTCCTTATCGCATGTACTACTATTTCTTCTATGAAGCAAATTCTATAGGAAGACTCTGTTATTCAAATATCAAGAAAATACGTTGTTCCAAACAGGTGGAAATAACCTATGTTCTTTAAGGTAGTAAATCAGAAAACAAACAAAACAGTAAATAATTGCAAATGAAAGCTTTATGAGTGATGAACAGAATTGATGATTATCTGGTATATTGTCTTTCTGTTTTGCACAGCATTATATCATTATTCAATCACTTTCTGAGAAAGAATAGTCTCTCTAGTCACCAGTGTCTCTCCCTTGCTTTACTTTCGTCTTTAAAATAAATGCTATTGATCAGCAGAAGTCTTTTCTGAAATTGGCAGAAAGGTATGAGCGTATTAGAGCTCTGTTACTAAGGTTGGATATGATTGGAAAGGAGAATTGATTCTTCCTGGATTTATATCTGTTAGCTTTTTATTGTAATCCCCTATTTGTAACATTTCATTACAGACCTTCAGTAGCTATTTTTTTTCTTTTTTTTTATTTCAATCTGTGGATTTTGCTTCTGACATTCTGAAAGAGTGACGATTAGTCTTCCTGTTTTTATTATAAATATTGTTTTGTACATGTGAATTTTGAGCCAAATAAATCTTGCAAATTTTTTTTTTTTCTAGAGGAACCTGAGCCAGCCAGATTGTTGATAAACAATGTTTAAAATTACTATTATTAGTTATGTTTAAAATTACTGCAGGACACGTAAGTTTGTGAATGCATGTTTATTGATCTTATATAAGTCTTCATGCAGATCAGATTTCTTTGAATACAAAAACTGGCAGTCTCTGCTTAAAAGATTAAAAAAAATGGAAAGAGAAGAATTATTTCTAAACAAGTGCCACTGTTAAAGGGAACATTCTGAAATAAATCTGAATTTCTGACTTCCCAGTATGCCAGTGTTCTCTAGCAGTTGCCATTTAAGAGGCAAAATGTGATTCAATGCAGAAGAAAAAGGAAGTTCTGAATCTGAAGCCAGCTATTCAAGCAGCTCTGCTCTCTCCAGCACCACATACCTTTATGTCAGCTAAGATATGTCAGTTGACATAAAAATTTACAGTTTCACTTTAAAAGGAGGATTTCTAAAATATCACTTTGAAAAGAGCCAATTACAAAATTTTCTGTTGCCTTTAATGAGAATAACCTTAGGCCTAAAGTATCAGGCCAGTCATACAATTCAGAATATATCTATATAGTAACGGTTCATATATATTTGAATGCTTCTATAATATAGCAAAAATTGTTTACTAATGTCTGCATTTCTTGCATTCTCTTCAGCTCCATTCGAAACCTGAGGGCTCCGTATTCTGTCTGAACAAATATTCTACGATGTCTGTTTTCTAGAACAAATGTATTTTTTGGGTTACCTGAAGTTACTTTTGAATCAAACTTAAGTTAGAAGAAAGAAAAGTGTTTAGAAACATGAAAATGAGGTAATGCAGGCTAGAACCATAAGCAGATGAGGCATGATTTGTAAAAGATAAGGAAAATATTGCTTGCTTCTGAGCATTTCTGAAGAATTTCTTAACCAGTGGGTTGAAGTTTATCATTGTAGTAAAAGAAATAATTAATTTTTCAGCTTTGAAGTGGTCATAGATTCACCTAAAACTTTTCATTTTTTTTCTGTTTGGAAAAAAAAAAATCTAGAAAAATATCTAAAAAGAAAATTCAGGATGATATAAAATGTTTTGTTTCACTTCTTAGTTCACCCATGAAACTAAACTACCTTTAAAAGTCAACAGACAAATAAACAAAACCCATGCACATTGTTGTCTATCTTTAAATAGAAAAAATAAGCATTTCTTACAGTGTGATTTCCTGAATACATAATTTGAACTACGCATATGTGCATTGCTGAACTGACATCTATTTGAAGTATTATTGATTAAAAAAATGTACTGCAAGGACTTAATTTCAAAAGTGAGATAATTACTGGAGTTTTGGGCCTGGTTTCTTTTCTTATATTTTTTTTTTTAAAAAAATTGGTCTGACTCCAAGTCTAAAACCCAATTACAAAGCAATTTATCAAAAATATATTTGGTAGACCACGCACAAGGAAGTAGAGATCCTTCTCAATGCAACTTTTGCATTTCTGAATCTTTTCTAATTCTCTTTATAATGGTATTTTTCCTTCTTTGCTATTATTATTTTGAAACAGAATACAATGGGGTACTTAGACCTTTCCTAATGAGCTGGGTTTGTTCACCTTTTTAAAGAAAATTGAGCTGCTTCTTGAGGAACAATCTAATAGGAAGATGGACATATGTTTCTCATACCTTGAAGTTCAGTATAATTTCTCTGAAAATATGTTAGAGCAAACAATGTAGAATGTGTAGAATGTGCTTTGTTTGATATTTTAAAAATAATTTAAAAAACTCAATAAGAAGCAACACAATAGAATTTAATTTATTTGATGGCTATGATTAAATGTGAACGTCAAACTTGAGAGGCTCAGAGAGATGCCAGAAGAATAAGCTTGCTTTTTTGCAGATCTATGCTCCTAAGGACAGTTTAATTAGCATCCTTTTTCTTGAATCACACAACATCTATGCTGATCGAAGAGAAAGGGAATAAAAAACAATTAAAAAAAGAATTGTCCAAAAAACGATGCAGACCTGGAGAAATTACTGCACGTTTTCAGTAAAGGCAGAAGAGGTTGTTTTTAGTCCATAATCTTTAACAACAGCATGATGCTGTTCTTTACTGAGTTCTGGGTTTGTAAAAGCAACTATTTCATTCAGTGGTGTAAACCCCTGTGATCTTTTAGGACAAGCACAGACAATCAAGGACTCAGGAAATAACTTGTGCTGATGGACATTTGTTACAGGTCACCGTACAGGCTATATTCAGGTAGAATAACATCTCTAAAAATTGTATCAACTGAACTGACTGGTAAAAGTTCATTTATTGTTCCATATCTATAAACTCAAGAAAGATATTCTAATTGTATTAAAATTATGTTATACATTGCAGACATCTCATGCAAAGCTGAGAATAACAAATGGTGGAGGTTGAAAAACTCTTTATAAAATGAAACCAGACTTATGCTGAAAAAAGGGACAGGGATTAGGGACATGGTTTAGTAAGGGGACAAGTATAGTTGGACTTGATGATCTGGGTGGTCTTTTCCAACCGGATGATTCTATAAATTATATTTACTAGCTGTGAGAACAAAAAGCATCAGATAAATTACAAAGGAAAAGTGTAAATTCACTGTCATGTAATCACACTGTAGGTATCTATAAATCAGACATTTCTTTCTATGCTCTGAGGTAAACCTAACCAAGTTCTATAAATAACACAGATGAATAGGGACTCTGAGGGTATGTTTCACCGATCTGCTTAAGGTGCTTAATTGGCAAAGACATAAAATGACCTAGAACATGTATTTCTGCTTTTTACTTGAGGAAATGTGTTTTAATCCTTGACTGAAATAAAAAAAATATAGTATTGATAGAGAAGATTGTGAAACAGGTATAAATAGTATTAGCGAATGTTTTTGAACTAGGATTTTTTTTTTTTTTTGTAATTGAGATGTTACAACAAAATGTACATATGCATATTCACAGGAGGCATCAAGCTCCCAGTAATTTATTTGCCTCTGGCCTGAAGTGTGTTTAATTATTCTAGACACAGAAGAACATTTTAAGTGAGAAAGACTGAAAAAAAGTATAATTAGGTAATCCACATGGAAAGAAAGAAGTATTAAAAATTTATTAAAAACCCTCAACAACACAATCCATTCCAACTTTTCCCATAAAAACACCTACATGAACGTGCTACCCAGAAGCTCATAGGTTTAACAGCCTACACTGCTCTGAAAAAGTAGTTTCTGCAGGTGGTCAGAACTGATCACAGTATCACAGTGTCACAGTATCGTAAGGTTGGAAAAGACCTCTGAGATCATCGAGTCCAACCTATGATCCAACACCTACACCTACTCCTACTTGTCAACTACACCATGGCACTAAGAGCCTCAACCAATCTCTCTTTAAACACCTCCAGGGATGGTGACTCGACCACCTCCCCGGGCAGCGCATTCCAATGGTCAATCACCCTCTCAGTAAAGAACTTCTTCTTAATGTCGAGCCTAAACCTCCCCTGGCGAAGCTTGAGACCGTGTCCTCTTGTTCTATTGCCGGTCGCCTGAGAGAAGAGACCAACCCCTGCCTGACTACAACCTCCTTTTAGGTAGTTGTAGAGAGCTATAAGGTCTCCCCTGAGCCTCCTCTTCTCCAGGCTAAACGACCCCAGCTCCCTCAGTCGCTCCTCACAGGGCTTGTGCTCCAGCCCCTTCACCATCTTCGTTGCTCACACGTTTCGTTGATCCCACCACTTGTCCCTCAACTGACTCTTGGGATGCCTTGTATGTCCATCAGCCCTGGAGATCCTCTGTGCTGCTGGGAGACATACGTGTCAATAGGCAGTTTGGGGTTTTAGGAAGAAACCCAACAATCTGCCTTTGAGGCACCCTCGGCAGTCAATCTCAGAGACAGGTCTTTAAAAGTTGATAGTTGTATATTTTTAAAAAAACATTAAAAATATTATTTTATTTTAAATATTCTCAAACAATTCATTTCATTTAAACATTATTGCAGATAAAACTGGAGGTTCTGTTTGGCACACACTGCATTTTCTTTTAATTTCACCAGTCATTCATGAGTCATTCAATTATTTTCCAAGTTTGACTCATTGCAGATAAACATGGAGATTGGAATTTTTTGGTTTGGGGGGGGAAAGTCTTGCCTTCTTTTTGTTTAAATGCACCAGCAAAACAAAATCCCAGTTATAAGAACATTTCTTTAAAAATAACTGGTCTATACAGAAATTGTGTCTTAACACTTGTCAGATAATGATAAATTTCCTTATAAAAACATGAAGGTTTACCCCCATTCTGGACAAAATCATTATTTTCTATCTAACATAAAGTGGGTGTTCCCATTATCCATGTAAATGTTTAGTTGATTTAAAGCTTACTAAACTCTTGAACGGAGTAACATATTATGGCAATGAGCTCTACCAGTTAAACAGATTTCCACTGTGAAAAACAGATGTCATCAGTTGTAAATCTGTTCCTATCAATTTACTTTAATTTCACTTTTAAATGGGTAAAAAATCTTTGTTTGCTGTTTCACTTATTCCTACAGCTTTATGTACAAATGTGCTACAATGTCTGACTACCTTTTCAATCCTTATTTCTTTGTAATAAAAAGTAAATCCTTCCTTTACATCTGCAATCACTTTTGACAGAAGTGATTACTAAAGCAGGATAGTAATAAGTAAACTTTGGAATGAAACCAGAAGGGAAAGTACCGTAGGATCTTTCATAGATATAAGAATTATCAAGGACAAGCTCTCAGGTAACAATGAAATGCTTGAATTCAAAACTTCTTTAGCCAGGAAGCCTGAATAGAAGGGTAAATATTGGATCGTTCAATAATTCTTGTGCCATCTGTTAGCCCTTGATGATGTGGCCCTCTGTAGTCCGCTTTATAAGAAGGCCAATGGTATCTTGGCCTGCATCAGGAACAGTGTGGCCAGCAGGACTAGAGAGGTCATCCTCCCCTTATACTCGGCACTGGTCAGGCGGCACCTTGAGTACTGTGTCCAGTTCTGGGCCCCTCAGTTTAAGAAGGATGTTGAGATGCTGGAGTGTGTCCAGAGGAGAGCAAAGAGGATGGTGAAGGGGCTGGAGGACAAACCCTATGAGGAGCGACTGAGGGAGCTGGGGTTGTTTAGCCTGGAGAAGAGGAGGCTCAGGGGAGACCTTATTGCTCTCTACAACTACCTAAAGGGAGGCTGTAGTCAGGCAGGGGTTGGTCTCTTCTCTCAAGTGACTGGCGATAGAACAAGAGGACACGGTCTCAAGCTTCACCAGGGGAGGTTTAGGCTCGACAGTAGGAAGAAGTTCTTTATTGAGAGGGTGATTGGCCATTGGAATGCGCTGCCCGGGGAGGTGGTGGAGTCACTGTCCCTGGAGGTGTTCAAAGAAAATTTGGATGAGGCTCTTAGTGCCATGGTGTAGTTGACAAGTAGGAGTAGGTGTAGGTGTTGGGTCATAGGTTGGACTCGATGATCTCAGAGGTCTTTTCCAACCTTATGATACTGTGATACTGTGGTACTGTGATAAGAAAGTTAAATGCTGCTTCATTGTCCAGCAAGTCTGACTTCATGTATGAGGCACCAAAATGCACAAGTTGAAAAGCTGTCAAGAGCAGATGAACCTCTAGACCTACCATGCTGTGTCAAAGTGGTTAAAATGAATTTGCTTATAGCTAAGTGAACGGAGTTCTGACTTCCCGACCTCTTTTGGTTTCACATCCAATGTCAAGCTCTGACAACACTGCTGCTGCAGGTAAGGTTATTTCCTTGACATTTCTCAATAACATCGTTTTCTTCAAAGAACTTCTAAAAAGACAGATTTTATAACTGAACAGGAAAGAATCTGCAACTACAGCAATATCTGTGATTGCAGATATGCAATCAGAACTCTCCTTTTTTTTTTGGCAGAGAACATTAAAAGAGGAAAGCAGTAAGGAAGAAATTAGGTTTGACCAGTTTTATTGTTAAAGAAGTACTCTGAGCAGTAGAAAAAAAGGGACACCATTCGCATGGATACTCAGTACATTATTAAACAGGCTTCTGCAAATATGCCTATAATAGTAAAAAAGAAGTCGGTGTCACAGCACATTTTCTATCTCTGGAGCTGACTGTTTTAGTCTAGCTCTCTGCCTATGAAGTGTTTGGGAGATTTGACCCGAGGCAGAAACAGTTAAAGATTGTTCTGACAGTGGCTTGTCCGTTGTGCTGCTTAATTTGCTGGTACATGCATATAGCTCAGGGATGCTACTTCAAGTGCCCACAAGCAATTTATTGACATTTGTGTGATATTCCTTCTAAGCTAATTTATCTGTGTAGACATCATGCTGATAGAGCTGGATTGCTATTCTTGGTATAGGCATATTTCCTCTATTTCAGTCCCTCACTAATAAATGGAATAGGAAGGAAGGGGGATAGAACTTCCTTTGTCAATGCAAGTTGTTTAAATCATAAGCCATAGTATAAATTGGTTTTTTCTTTCTTTGCACTTGAGAGATGCTAGGTTTTAGATCACAGCTGGATGATTTAAAATGCTCTGGTGCTGCAGTAGTCTGACTGAATTTAAATAAGAAGGACAATTGAATATGTTTTAGTTTCACCGAAGAAAAGGAACACCTTTTTCTTTAAATAGAAATATGTGTAACCTGGATGCAATGAAAAAGAGGCTTATTTCCAAGTTTAAGATATACCTAACTTATTTAATTTCTGAATACTTTGAGGCCATTCATCACACTCAGCAGGAAGTTACCAGGCTGGAGGAAGAGCGTGATACTCTGAACACAGATGGGATTTCATCTGAGATTAGTTTTCCTGCCATGGAGCAGTGTTACATCAAGATGAGAGAAAATTGCTCACATTGAGCTGATAAAATAATTAGCTCAGTCCCATAATTACTGTTAGAGCTATGTCCTATCCCTGCCATCAGGTGCTTTGCCCTTCTCTCAAGCCACTAAAACCTAATATAGAGCAAACGGACTGAGCACCTCATCTGCTTGAATTCCCCACTACAGTTACTTTTGAAGATGGACTGAGCGTGTTCATGTATTTTCATTCATTGTAATTGTCTCTAGTACCTCAACAGAATTGAAGACAAACAATCACACTTTGGCTTTGGAAGAAAAATGACAATGCCATTCTAAGCTGGAAACAGCTTAAAAGTATATTTATCTCCACAATTGTAGTTAAATCATTAGACTAACAGCAAGAACAAGAACCTAAAAATCATACCTGAAGAAACTCCAGAGAAACAAATGATAAGATTTAGGGTCAATATTAATCTTCTTTGTGTAATGTTCTGTTTTATACACTGAATTTCCATACTATTTATAGTTCATGCTATGAGAACTGAAGTTATATATTGCTTTGATGGATGTATATTTCAAGTATATTTATGAAGTAGGTTTATATTAATGTGAGAAGTCAGATAGAAGTGTCTACATTTCACAGCAGATGAAGCCAATATGACAAAGATACTAGAAAACCCCTATTTTTTAAGACTACGTCGTGAATCACCAAGGTGATTCTCCCTTCTCCATTTGTTAATGGAACACCACAAGGTTCCCACTGTATATTGAGTTGCAACATATTAACTTCTACAGAGAAGAGCTCAAAAGTTTTCAGAAATAAAAGTGACCATGCAAATGACCATAAATCCTGGATAAGCTAACATTTTTAAAGACACTATAACAAAACAGAAAGTTGCAGTTTTATACTTAATATCTCGAGTTCTATGATTAGTAATATATTTAATTTTGTGACATTTTTTACCTCACCTATCAGTGACACTATACAGTCTCTGTTGAATGAGAATTAAGGTTTTTTTCGGTTTCTACTGTGAATTGGCAGATCCACACGGTTTCATGCTTTGATCTCTCCCTGCTTCTTTCTGAGACAACCATCTGTATTGTAGACAAATGGTGAAGGGATCCTTTGCTGCTGAAATAAGTAATTTCTGTAAAATAACATACATGAAAGAAATTAGAAAAATAAAGAGCTTTCTTTTTTATCTGTGGCTCTAAAAGTCTCTCCAAATCTGACAGATGGAATATATTTCCATTTTAAAGATATGCCTATATCAGGATATTATTTTAAGGTGAATGTATAGCATTCTGGGTATGTTATACAAATTACAGTGCTTTAAAATATAAATTTATGGTATAAGTGGCCAAGCTTGAAAATGATCTGGTTTTGTTTGTTCATTGAAAAACAACCAAATATATGCAGTGATTGAAAATATTATTTTCTGAATACCTATTAGAGTTTTGTCAGTTACTAATTCTCATCTATGAAGAAGAGTAGGCTATGGGTCTTGCAACAGGAAATATTGTGATAGAAAGGGAAAAAATGCACTGGGGAAGGAGGAAACCTAGTTTAGGAGAACAGTTGCATGGACAAACTGACAGCAACATCACAGTGTAACACTATTCCTTCTTGTAGTCTTAACAACTTAAGAACCCTTAATATGTGATTTATCAAAATGCAGAGAGCTACTGCTGGACTAGCCATAAATTCAAACCGGGCATGAGTCCCTGGATGCAGAGTAATGTACAAATTTGTAGATAAGCCCTGTATCCGTAGGGGTTTGTATTCTGGTTTACACAATATTTAACTGTAAGAAGAGTGGGTTAATGGAGTATGAAAGAACAATTTATAGGTTAATACATTTATCGTTATAAACTTCGTAACAGACTTCAGCAGAGCAGTCCTGAAAAATTAGCTCTTGTAGTTAGGTTTCACAGTATCACAGTATCGTAAGGTTGGAAAAGACCTCTGAGATCATCGAGTCCAACCTATGACCCAACACCTACACCTATACCTACTCCTACTTGTCAACTACACCATGTCACTAAGAGCCTCATCCAAATTCTCTTTGAACACCTCCAGGGATGGTGACTCGACCACCTCCCCAGGCAACGCATTCCAATGAACAATCACCCTCTCAGTGAAGAATTTCTTCCTAATGTCAATCCTAAACCTCCCTTGGCGAAACTTGAGACCATGTTCTCTCGTTCTGTCACTGGTCGCCTGAGAGGAGTCCAACTCCTGCCTCACTACAGCCTCCCTTTAGGTAGTTGTAGAGAGCAATAAGGTCTCCCCTGAGCCTCCTCTTCTCCAGGCTAAACAACCCCAGCTCCCTCAGTCGCTCCTCATAGGGCTTGTGCTCCAGCCCCTTCACCATCCTCGTCGCCCTCCTCTGGACACACTCCAGCATCTCAACATCCTTCTTAAACTGAGGGCCCAGAACTGGACACAGTACTCGAGGTGCAGCCTGACCAGTGCTGAGTATAAGGGGATGATGACCTCTCTAGTCCTGCTGGCCACTGTGTTCCTGATGCAGGCCAAGATACCATTGGCCTTCTTGGCCATTCAGGCACACTGTTGGCTCATGTTGAGTTTCCTTTCCACCAGCACTCCCAAGTCCCTCTCCGCTTGACTACTCTCCAGCCACTCTGCACCCAGTCTGTAGCTCTGCATGGGGTTGTTGTGTCCAAAGTGTAGGACCCGGCACTTGGACTTGTTAAACCTGTTTCCTGTCTCTTTTCCTAATAAATATCTCTTTTTGGCTGCTTGCAGCTTTGCCCAATAATAAATATGGGAGGATAATCTTGGAGTCACCATCTGAGGTTTTGTATATGTATCAGTTAAATTTTGACCCTTTTCAAGAAGGTGAATAAGGTAAATACACTGCTGTCAAAAGACTAACTTGAAACTAGTAGCAGCAATGAGAAGACGCAATATCTCTATTCTTGGTAAAAGGGCAGAAATTCTGAAATACAAAACAGACTACAATTTTGATACAAGGAATGCAAGTTTTACTCTGCTATGAATTATTATCCAAGATAAGAAAGGGTATAAACACTTAAATTATTATGAAAATGAGTGACAGCCATTCTGTTGGAAACTTCTGAGATGTAATTTCATTTGATACTAAATGTAATTGAACAGGAAAAGTGTGAATTTCAGTTATATCTAATCTTAGCTAATTAAGAAAAGCAAATAATAATAATGTGCAATTTAGTGGAAAATTTTTCTTCTTTAGTGATATTTTAATGCAGCTGTTTAGTTCTCTTGTTAGTGGCAATGATTTTTAAATAGACATAACTTATTTTTTCTGAGCATCACAATCAACATGTGTATCTTTTAAATACAACCTAATTGTGATCTTTTTTTTTGTTCTACAAAACTGCAAAATTCACTGTTGAGTTTCAAAATTCAAAATGATCCCATGAACATAGACAGCAAGCATTCAAAATGTATTGTGCATGATTATTAGATTCTTTCTCCATTTGTCCTTTTGCTTCCTGCTGTCTCTGTTGCTCACCAGTGACTTAAAGAGGAAAGGAAAGAAATCTATTGACTGCATAGCTGAATTCAGTTAATATGCTTCACACTAGCAAGACAACGCGTATAACACAGCAAGCCTAATTTGATGTCCATCTCTGGCTACGAAAATTACCACAAAATGTCTGCAGTCAAGTGGTTTTCATTACACTGAAGTTCTGTGGTATGAGATTCTCTGCACAATTCAATGATCAAAGTTCTTTATTTGAAAAAGTACTCTTTCACAATGGCATTCTGCTTGGACTCCACAAGAAAGTGAAGTACATAAAAAAGTAGATCCACTGAAAAACATGAAAATGCAGCCTGTCATGGTATATGAGGCACTCCATAACCAATGAAAAACCTTCAGCAGCAGCTTGGTAGCATTTATATATAAATATATATATTCCCTGGAAAGGATTCTTCTAATTGATTGCCAAGTCCATGAGAACATTTAGTACATTATTTGCTGGAAGTAGAAAGCACGGCTGAGGCTTTGAAAGGTGAATTCTGCTGAGTGTGCAAGGTAAGCATTATGTTTCAAGCCAGAAGAGAAATTCAGCAGGGGAACTTCTTTTTACAAATACTTGCTACAATAATCAGAGCCCTGTTTTATGGCTGGGTTATTGAAGGTGCTGTACCCTCTGCTGTATTGAATACATTGTTCTTATTATGCTCATTACTGGTAGCACTAATCATTCCTCTATTTTTCACACTGAACATTGGCGTTGTGAATTCACTGAGGGGGAAGGAATCTAGAAGTTTTTTAGTTGAATAAATCTTTTGAGATTATTTATTAAAATATAATGATTTTGATACATCCATGTACACCTGTAATTGTCTTAATTCTCTAAAATATCCTTCAAACTAATGTTCTTTCCTGTGATTATACTAAATTCCTTTACTGGTTTAATAAGAGTAAGGCAACGGACGGTTTGTTCTGGTCCGTACCACAATTTACAGTGTACAACAAAATACCTGCCCTTTGGGCTTGAGCAGAGCTATTTAGAGAGTAGGTAGTTCAGGCTTATCAGAATGTAACAGAATGACTCAGCCTTCTTTAAAACGCACATGGACACAGGAGCAGAAAATAGAAAGCTATGTTTTCAGAGTACAGTTGATGGAGTGGAGTCATTTTAGAGCATATCACTACATGATGTAGTGCTGATATTAATAAATTGCAAGTAAACCAGTACCCAGTTCTCATGCCTGAAAGAAATGAAAGAATAATCTTCTACGCATTTGTGTTTCTGGTAGAGAAGGGCAATAGCTGTTCTAGTAAATGGAAAGATGCCTAAAATTGTGGCTAACTAAATAGGTATTTAAGCCTCTGAAATTAAGCACTAGCATTTAAATCACAAGCTGGAAAAAACACTTGACCTATCTGAACTCTGAACCACTGCATGGAGCTATTAGCTGAAGTGTTTGATGGTCTAAGCCAAAATCATAGTAAAGGCCTATATACAGTCCAGTTCCTGTACTCATGCCTGTGCTATGGCATTGTTGAGGCTAGCGGTGAGGTTGTAGCCTGTTCCTTCTTAGGAATATTTCTGTAATGGCCCAGGGAAACCAAGGTAAATGAAAGTCTGCAGGGAAGTCTGTTAGTCTTAGAGGTAACTTAAAGGTCTCCACAGAAGGAAAGAATCCACTTGGAAGAAAATACTTTATTCAAAATAAACCCCTCTTAAAATATTCACACCAATTTCATGTGTGTTCTGATTTAAGGGTGTGTAATCCTATACTTTTAATTTAACCAGCAATTGGACCAGAAATGTAAGAGACAATGTCAGTAAGTGATCTTAAAAAATTCTGAGGCTTTGTTGCTATGCACAAACGGGAAACACATCTAATCCTTTCTAAACCCAGTCAATCCTAATGAAAATCAATGAATTTATAATAGGAAAGTAAGACTCCTCTAAGGACACGGGTTTTGACAAAAGAATTATCAAACATCTGTGTGTTTTGTAGTTTATGGTATGTAAAAGTAAAATGATAACCAAGAAAATTATATTCTTTCTACTCCTCATGTAAATAGCACAACCTATGAAAAATGCAGCATTGAACACCCCCCCACACACACACATTACTGCAGTCTAAGGATGATGCAGGTAATGGTACCAGGACTGGGAACAATATCATTAAAAACTGTTTATGTCCTATAGTCATTGTTCCTACAATGTGAGTTGCATGAAGCCTGAGGTCAAATTTGAACTGAGAGTTTAGCGACAGATCTCCTGAGCTAAAACATGAGCTCAAACTGTCCTGGAATTACTCAAGAAAGACCAGAGGTGGAATGTCTTATTTTTTATTTTTAAGTCATTACAGAAAGAGTAAATACCCTGGAAGGAAAAGAAAGAAGAGGGGAAATAGGTTTATCATTGAGAATGATTTAATACTGCATTACATAAAATGCTGAGAATATACTCATAGAACTATTGAAACAAAAGCAAGGTTATGGCTAGCTGAGTTTTTTAACTCTAGCAACTGAATTACACTGTATGATTATGAGCTAGTACAACAGATAAATCCAGCAGATGCTGGTCAATTTCACCTAATGACATTCAGTATCAAATAACATGCTTTTCTATATTATTTTTTAGTATCACCAGAAAAAGAATTGTTGTTGGCAAAAAATAGAAAAGGATTAGAAAAGTACTTTGTTTTCCAGTTCCTTGGTTCAGTCTTCATGACAAAAGAAAAACTGAAAAAAAGGAAAAGGCAAACTAGACAGTATTATTTCAACATCTGGAAGAAATCATTTAAATGAAGACAGAAGTGATCAATTTATGGATAACCATTTTTACGTATCAAAGTTAGTATTATGCAGAAGGAAAAACAACCACTACAATAATTAAAGTGAAGATAACTTTCCTTTATAAATTAAGTATTTTTTATATTACATACAATTCACAAAGTGAAACTCAGCCTCAGTAATATATTGAGTATGAATTCTATGCTCTATTGCGAGGCTGAATTTAACTTTGCAGGATATGGTGAAGTAATCACAGATTACTAATTGATAATTGTAGGTTCATCTTTTGTCCCTATGTGTGAAGACTTTTACAAAATCAGAAGGTTTTTTTCTCCCTTTTTCTAGGGGTAGAAATGAATACTAAAATAGTTGTTTCCAGCTACATTTTTGTGCCCTTGTGGGAATGAGCATTTCTAATTAGTTTTATAGAGCCCTTAGCCAAATTAGTAGCACAGTCTTTTCACTGTTTTCTATGCAAAAATATAGGCCAGTCAGCATTACACAATATTCTGTCTCAACTAAAGCACACTCCATTCCACTTCTGATGGCAGTGAATGTGCTCCATTAACTGGGTGCTTGCTTGCTCAAGCAACTCTAAAAGTAGGAGTATTATTATATCTAACAGCAGACTATACTGTTAAAAGGAAGCTGTTAATCCTAGAAATGCACTGAAACAAATTTTAAGAAATGACACCATACGTAGCTGTTGGTAGGATCCTAAAACACGATCCTAAGATCTTAATAGACCACTTCTGACTCTGCTCAGAACAGTTTGGAAAGGACAGTTACTTCATAGGGTCTTATACTACATTAAGGGTAAGGTAATTCCAGTACTTTCATAGAAATAAGGTGAAATAATTTAGTAAAAGATGTCATGTAGTCAGTGTGCAGTGGAATAATTACTCACAACTTCATTTGCCATCAGTGGACAAACTATGCCTGTCCAGACATTGTAGTAAGCACTGCATAAACTACTAGGAGAAAACCCGTTCATTGGGGCATATCCCTAGGGCAGGAAAGGGAATAAGAACTCCGTAGATCCTCCACTGAACACAGGTGGGTGTTTCTTCTGTTCACTCCTGGATACAGGACATACAGTACTGACTCATTCCAATCATGCGTGTAAGCCAGCCCTGCGCAGTCGACAATGTTTTGTTCTTCCTTTTGTTGTTTTTCACAACAGAGTAGCTAGCACTAATCTTTCCTGCCTTTTGAAATGGTCCATGCTATCCATGTAACCCATCTCTCTCCTGTATCATCACTCTCCTGAGCTTCATATTCTGGCTCCTTCCAGATTAACCACCCTCACACTGTCCATTTTAATCCTCGTTGATCTTCATTCACAGCATCCCCCGTTAGCTGCCACGCTGTACAGATCCCCAGCTCCATGCAAAAACCATCCTCTTCTACTGCAAACAGACTGGATAGTCACCGCCAGAGCAGCTGTATGCCTACTAGCACAACTCTGCTCGCGTTTTGGAGACAGCGCATACCAGCATTCTCACTCTGGTGAGTTTTATTAACGATGGGTCTGTGACAGATAGATACAGAACAGGAAGTTCAAGAGACTGGGACAGCGTGGGATACCACGTGGTGGGGAAAGCCTCTTCCTGGTTCATAGTACTTAGAAGAGAGTTAAAATGAGAATCTTCCCAAAGCCTTTCTTTTACAAAGTTTTATTAAAATCCTTTGGTATTTAGGTTAGCTATGCAAAAGTCAGTAGTTTACTGGATCTTGCATAGATAGCTTTAAGCCTCAGCAATGTGTTCAGATAGGTAAATTATAGAAAGCTAAGCATGCATATGCGTCTTTTTAATAACTATGAGCTCTTAGCACCCCAGATCTCAGCCTATGCAAAGCTGATTTATACCTGAAAGGACATTCAAAGTCAGAAAAGAAATTTAATACAGGTGTCAGCAGGATTGATTTTTGTTCTGCATCCCATTAGAGTCAACCCATTTAGCAGTGATGATGATCTTAACTGGTTCAAGAATATCAAGGAGATATCTTCTGAAATTAAGATTGTGTTTATTTGTGAAGACCTTGGCAAGTAAGGACATCTCTTTTATGAAAGACGCTTGCAATAATTTTGTCACAGCTTCCTACAATATTTCTATTTATTCTGTTTATCAGACCTAAAGAGTTACTTCGTAATTCTTCCCAGAAGCCACAGGAGAAGGACTATTCCATTAGATTTCATTTCAGTGGGTAGTGGGTATCATTATGAAATGTTTATGCCAGACCACACACACCACAATGTTTAAATCAAGCTAAGGATCCTAATATTTGAAGGAACTACATAAAAAACCCCATCTCTACCCCAGAAAATTACAGTTTGATGTTGGCTGGTATCCATGCCCTGCTTCAAATACAATGACCCTTGTCTGACAATGAAATGGCAATGGATAGAAACTAACAGTAACTTATTTATTTTCTGTTCTAGAATATCATAGTCTTATTAGACTCTAGGACACCATTTTATGCATACTAAATTCAGAATACTTGTGTCTGCAGTGCACGGAATGGGATACAGCAGAAGAAACAAGAGATAGAATGGTAATGTTATTTATTTTTCCTGATGATAGTTCAAATAAACAAAAGCTGGGAGCCAGCTGATGTTTTAAGTTTGCAGCAAATTATTTCCCCAGACGTTTTCAGTAGCTGAATCTCCATCATTTCTTATTTGTAGATGTAAAGTCTCTCAGATAAGCTGTCACCTTCTATTATTAATTAAAATATGAAGATCTTAGTTTGAAGTACTATTTCCCCTAAACTTGACAATGAATATAGGATAAGATCCAAAACTGAGACTTGATTCCTTTGACTGGATACCTAGACTGGTAAGAAAATCTAAACTAAAATAAAATCAGTATGCATCTGGTCTAATTCCGCTGCCCTAGGTTTGCTCTTACAGATTCTTATAACTTCTAGGAAAGAACTAGAATACCTTTGAAATTCCTTTCTCCACTCCATGCATACTAGCCAGAAAAACACTAGAAATGACAGAAGCAGAAACCTTATAAGCGGCTACCTGTAGCTGAAATAAAGCTGTTCCCAATAGCATCAAAAATAGCTGAAATCCGCCTACTACGGGGCCTGAAAACTGTGCACAATCAGTCACCTCTAATAATTTCATGTGGAGAGCCATCCACATTTCTAACATGGCAGGGGCACGTTAGAACTACTTTGACATTAGGGTCAAAAAAAATTAGATATGTAGATTTTGTAGCTGGTTATAGTTTAACAAAAAAATAATCTGATTGACATTTGCAATGTATATTATCTCAGTTTGTTAAAATCAACAAAGCTCCCTCCTCCCCAAACAGATAGCCTAAGCCGTATATCTGCTTCAAAGAATAAGGTCCTGAAGCAAATACATAATTTTACTAATATGTAAAACAAAGTTGTTGATTCTTCCTTTTAAACAAGACCTGTTTTGATAGAGAAATTGAAGTGACGATATCTCTGTCAGTCCCCATGAGAACTACTCAAATTTGAAAATGATTCAGTTTGTACAGGATCCTCCTTAGATCTCTGCTTAATGGTTTTGTCCATCTCTAGCACAGAGAAAGCCTTCCCCTGTAAGCAAATACCTGTGAAACCTGCTAAGCAAGCGTGTATCCCACCCATCTGGCACACTGAATATCACAAGGGATGACAACTCACAAGTGCCTCTACTTATTTTATATTGCTTGATATGATCCATAGAGTGGATCTAATTTTTCCACCTTTGACAGATTGCATAAAGAGAAAGAAGAATCTTTTTGTTGAAGCAGTTACTTGGTGACCCAGATAGCAGAGTACTTGCATGGAATTCTCTGATTGTAGTTAAGTCACTGAAACTCTGATTTTCAGGGGAAAGTATCAACTACATGTTTCTCATTTTCTAGGTGTCTAACTTGAGCCTGTAGGGTCTGATTTATAGAAGTGCAAATGCAGTCAATAGAGTTTGTGCTTTGAATGTATAAAATGCAATATAAACACTGCAAAATCAGATCCTGCATTTCTTATATTAGACACTTAAAACTTCTATACACTCTTGAATTTAACTAATCAAGGGCAACAAACCTTACTTAGTATAATGGGGATAATAATCTGTTAATTTTACAAGTTCTTATGGAAATAAATCCACAGCTTTATGTAAAACAGACAGGTATGGTTATTGGGGCAAACGGGAACAGGACGAAATTAATAATAGTAAGAAAAGTGGTTAAACTTAAGTTCATATATCACAAAATGAGAAGAGATTATAATATAAACCATAATCTATATAAACTATAAGACTAGTGAAAAGTAGTTCAGGAACATGCAATAAAAATTATAATAATACTGGATTAATAATCTTATTTTTGATTTTCCTTTTTAGTTTGGAAGTGCTTACTTAGAGCTTTAAAATGGTTCTATTTTTTTCCATTCACAGTTCTTCTATAAATACTTTTTAAAAAATGTCTAAGTTATATTGTGAGTCACATTGAATTAAAAAAAATGTGACAGGTATTAAAGAACAATTTAGAATTCTTTCTTCAGATATCTAGAACAATATGTAAGGAATGCATCTCTAAACATAAAGAGAATTAGGTAGCCCTGCAGGGGAGGGATATAATTCTACACAATGGTGAAGAAGTACAACAAGACATTTCTGTAATGCTATATTTAGAATGTGAATTACAGTAATTTTGGTGCAGTTAATTCCCATACCTCTCAGTAGAAATTTGCTAACTCCACAAGTCAGAAAAAAAGAAAGAAAGAACTTTCCTTTCATTAAACCAGGATGATCCTTAATTCAAGGATTTTCTGTTGCCTTGTGGTTCCTACTGTTTGTTTTATTGTTCCTGGAAAAAATATAATTTTTACATTATATGTAGCCTCATGCAGCAGAGAGTACAAAATAAAATACAATAAGGTAAAATATGATAAAATCCCCATGTAGCATTTTGTCAGCTAGATACATTATACTGTAATAAATTCACCTTACTCTGAATTAATGGGTATTCACTACCAACATTAAAAAAAAGATACAAACTTGCAAGTTTAATGCTTTGCAAGATTTGTGCTGTTTCAACAAATGAACTAATTTATAAATACAAGTGATGTGGATATCTATATAAAAAGTTTAGCAGAAAAACCTGTGCAAGGAGATTCTCACAGAGAATAATATTTCAGATCACAAAAAGAGCCAGGTTTCCTGGTGAAAACAATGGTATTGATTAAATCAGCTGGTTTTTAACAAAAGAAAAAAGGATAAAAATCTAATTCTCCACAATTTTTACAAACTGCTTTTTATTATTTTTGTTTTATATGGTAGTATCAAATATCAGTCTTATCTGGAACTTCTGAACGTTGAAGTCCTCTGTTTCTTCAATAAAAAAAGATGGTACTGCTGCCTGTGGTGTAAACGTGCTCAGCGCGCCCTTGAAGCAATGGAAGACAATGTCTGTCTTTTGATGGACTTCAGAGTGTAGTTGGATTGGACCTTAAGGGAAAGGCTGACTAAAAAATGAGTTCTATCAAACTCTGAAAGAAAAAGCTCATTTCAGCCACAGTCCAAATCCCGTCAGCTTTAATAGCAGCTGAATCTGTTCTCAGCCCTCGGCCATTGTGTGAAACTTACCAGCAAAGTGGTGTTTAGTGCAACACCAGGAGGGAACATGCAAAGAATGCAAGAATCTTAATAAAATTAAGGGCAAATAATAAATAGATATTTCTCTAACCAAGGAGTAGAAATCCTTATGATTTTCAAAGCTTTGTGCATGCTCCTAGAAGTATTACAAAGCATAATAAAAATTCAGACACATAATTGGAGAAATCAATGTGGATATATTTCAGAACACGCAGACAAATAAATTTCCTAATTTAATGTGATTTTTAATAGAAAACCTTTAATATAGCTACTAAAGTAAAAGAGTACCTGCATGGGGTACTGAAGGCTGAATTTATTAGTTCAATTAAAGCAACTAACTCTACACAGCTCCACTCAAATATGGAAGAAGACAACTCAGCTTGAACATTTCATTTAAATTGTGACAATATTGGCATTCTCCTCATGAAAGTCTTTAAAGGGAGAATGCAATATTATAAAGGATATTCTTATTCTAATCAAATGCAAAGAAGGGAGGAGAATAATCTTAAATATAAGAGAAGAAAATAATTAACCATCAATAGAATGAGGGTATTATGCTGATTAGGACACCATGTATATAGCTTGGTGCTGGAATTAATCAGAAATTTATGCTGTTTTCTTTTTGCAAGTGTCTCTGTAATGCAAGTTACAGAAACAGAAGGAGTTATTTTTTCAAAAATTTATGAAGGGCTAAACAACTAAAATATTTCTTTAACTAATCAGTATGAGGGGAAATAGTTCTGTTTTCCCTAGAGTAACTTTTGGTAGCACTGATTGAATTTATCAACAATAATTCATGGAATAGTACCAGTTAAGCCAGGTTTGCAGATGTTTTATGTTAGGAAAACAATGCAAACCAGATTGATGGGTCTGACTCATGACTTCTAATGAACATGACAGCAAATTAAACCAGCCATTTAGTCACAGTTGAAGAGATAATACTTTCATAAAGCTTCAAGTTTTACATCTCTTGAGCATAAATAAAATATTTTCAGGCTTCAGAGAAAGTTCAGAAAAATTTGCTTTTCTGTTGCAAATGTGAGGAATGTGCATTATTCCACAATACACTCCTTGAGATGAAGAGCTCAAGCATGGTCTCCAAGACGAAAGTTTTAACTTTCATTAGAGAGTTTTTCTAGAATTAATCCCTTGGGCTCTGATTTCTACCATTTAATGTTATCTAAGATGTGGTTTTCTTTATTGGTTTAAATTAAGTAAATAAAATTTTATAAAAATAGAGCAGGTTCAGCCAAAGTAATTAACGACCATCCTCAAGCAAAAGACACTGTTCCAGTAAAAGAAACTGAGCAATGTATCCGATAATGCTCTCTATATGTTGAAAGACAGCAATGTTCCAAAGACTGAAAACCAGCCTTGTGTGATTTGGTGTTCCACTTAAAGGTCTCTAAATTGTGAGCAATTTTGCAATGGTAACTTTCTTCCTATAAGGCATATCTTAGTATGGATACTGCAGAGGACTATTATGCACTACAGGGCACCAGCTCAGCTGAGGTTGGAAAAGACTCCCTCTGGTCTCACAGATGTCAGTAAACTCTCCCGAAATCCACAGTAGCTTCAGGGATAAACAACAGAGACTTTAGCTTGTCCTGCTCTTCTGAATTGGCCTGCTATGAGTTTGTCAACTTCAGATTTGAGCGAGTGGCGCAGATTACAATGACTACATCAGAAGTACTGGAGCATAGTGCTGGAATGTGAGAGAAGCATTTTCTGTCATCAATAAGGTACAGGGAAGTAGGAGAATATTGAGCAGTTTTAGAGGTATATTCTGCTGGGTTACTTTTAAACCATAGTTTCTGTGCAATGCAAAACAAACCAAGCAAGAATGCATGGTTAAAATTCGGCTCAACAAGTTTGTATTTTTGTACTGTGTGCAAAAACGTAACAAAATACCTTTTTTTATCAAGGTCAACAGGTGCATAGAGCTGTTCATCGAAAATACGACAGCTCAATGCAAACAATTCTCTGCTGAGATTTCTGTTCTGCAAATCGCTAAGCCCTTGCATAATATCTGAGTATGTGAGAGGCACTTTGCAGACATCTCTAGGTCCATTACTAGGCCTGAAAAGAAAGAAATTCCTCATGTTTTACTAGAACAAAATCAAGGTACTTCTCATCTCATCAGGAAATTTTTTAAAAGAAAGATGAGTGCACATGCAGAAAGTATCAGAATGCAAGTAGGCATCAGTACTGCCCAGAAAGGGGCTGTAATATCCAGTAACTAGGAGTGCAGCCCCTGGTCCTGGCATTGCCTCTGTATTTCACTCTATCTAACCAATTGGTAAAATAAATTAAAAAAACCCAAACCTGACAACTAATCCTGGCAGCAACAACTGGGTCTGAAGACTTTCAGCAGCCTAAGTAGTAAATGGCAGATAATGTCATGTTCTTTCTAACCTACTGAATTACAGTGGTTTAGCTTAATCGCTAAGGTTGAGAGTACTTTGGCCCAGCACAGCCAAGTTTCTTTTTTAAGACACTATTGGCAAGAAGTGTTTGATCTGGGCAGCACAAGCCTCAAATAGTACTTAAAACTTGCATGGTTACATAATTTAAACCACAGAAAGGAAAATAACCATTCTTTTGATAATTATTACATAGTATAATTTTATAAGGTTTTAGAAGTTTCAAAGCTCCTGGAAAAAAAAAATCCTTGTCTAGTCAACAAGTCAACAAGTAAGAGATGTTCCTGGATATTCTAGGATTCTAGATCAAAAATAAGAAAGAATATGACAGGGGTTTAGTGTTTAGAGGCAACATTTCAGGGAAGAACCTGAGGCTGGTAAGTGCCACCTCATCGGAATCCAGCACATAACAGAAACTTGCAAAAGACTTCCCATTTCTCTTTGTTCTTCCCACAAAACACAAGTCAGAAATGGAATGAAAAATGAATGGTGACAAGGAGTTTGCTTCATAGCTGTCACAAGGTTTTCTCAGAAGGCAAATCAGTGTCTGCAAATATTGAGCTGTACATATTTGAATGTAACGGTTCCTTTCTGTTTGCTAGTTGTCAGGTTTTTTGCTTTTCCTTTACTGATGAAGAGAGGAAGATGACAAACAGAAGGAAAATCACAGTAAGTTGAGCGATCCCTACAAACGCAACTTTCCACCTTAACGACTGCCTTCCTAGACTCAAAGATAAATTATGAGAAATTAAGACTGTAAATGCATCAGTACATAAAAATAGTGCAACTCTCCTCACTTTCTCACTTGACACTGGCCTTTTAAGCACACTTGAGGAAACAGCCTGTGTTTTATCTTTTCAGTAAGAGCAGTAACCTGCAAAAAGTCTTTTTTTTCTGCATCCTCTGAGATTTCTCAGTGTTGGCTGTGCACCTGCAAAAGGAAGCAGCCTTTGACTTGAAGAGTAGGTCTGCATTCACCAGCTTCAGGAGTATCCAACTGGTTAAGATAAACGTGGCAGAGTCTCACAGGTGGCAGGACATGGTGGCAAAATAAAAAATACCACGGTCTAGGCACTACTATGTTAACTGAAAAAAAAATTTATGCCCTGTACACAAGGTTCATTGATTTTTGGCTTCCCACATTTCCACAAGCTTAGTTTGTTGCTGAAGTTCCCGATTCAGCAAATCATATGAGCGTGTAATAGCATGAAGTCTTTTGATATGTTTGACTGTCTAGTGGACAACGAATAATGGCCTTCACAATACTATGGATGGAAATGCAATGCATGGAAACATGGCAACATAGTTTGGGCCAGCTGGTCTTGGTAGGGAAGGTAATTGCCCATGTCCTGTGCAACTCTTCCTCCCCTACCTCCAATAAATCTGCATCTGCAGAAGTATGTGCTTAAATACTTCTAGGTTCAAATAGTTTTAAGAAAAGCCCCAATTTCAAATCAATTTGAAAACTATGAATGAAGACAACTAGAGTTATACCTTGTGTCCATTTCTGACGAAAATACTTTTGGGAAGGATCAGAACATTAAAGTATAAAAAAAAAAAGTTGTTTTGGGTTCTACTCCTCTGCTTTTCATCAGTTTTGCAACTTTACAATTTGGACAAAATAATATAAAGTAATACAGTAAGTTTGAAAAATTATTCTAGTGTCATTCTTATTGGTCAGTTAATCATTTACACTGGGCAGTTTCTACCCTGTACCGGTAGAAGTTAAGAATCCAGTTTCTGAACACCTGCTAAGAACATGATGGAGAATGTCGTTATTCACATGAATTGCCTTATCTGCCTTTTCAATAGTGCAAACGACTATAGAAAGAGCATCATAGAAAAGAGAAATTTAGTGGAATAATTATAAGGAGGAAAAAACATGCAGGATGCATTTTTTATAGACTGAATCTCCAAGAACACGTGTTTTTTTAAATATTTATTCTTTTAAACATTAAAATTCCACATAAAGTAAAACCTATCTTTGAAAGCATTATTAGGCTAAAACTGCAAACATCTGCTGGACTGGAAAACAATACGCTTTGATTTAAGTTTCTTACTAACACTTGGTCAATTTCTTGCATTTATGATGGTAAGGAAATTATGCAAATGAAAATTCTTCAAGTACAGGGATTTCTATAGTTAAAGGCAGTTGTTGACAGTAATAATGTCAGCATATTTTAAAGATATGCCTTTGCCTTTTTATAGCAGTATTCTAAGACTGCTACAACATATTCTGGTTCATATTTCTTTAAGTGTTAGTCCTCATATCAAGTACGGTCAAACCCATCATACTGCCATCACAAGCATTCCAGAACCTGGAGTGGGAATTGCCATGAATTACTGTCTCTGCCACTCTAGCTTGTCATAGCTACACTGCAGAAAGTGGAGATGAACATTTTTATGCTGGACAGAGACACAAATCTTTTTCAGTCCTCTACTGTGGAGAGTTATTTTGAACACACACATGTCCTGATACAGTTGTGAATTTATACAGGCATCTATTTCCAAATAAGGATGAAGTAGCAACTTTTACAGAGCTGCCTCTGAATACATGAATCTCCCACTCAAAGTACACTGTCTAAATGAGGTCTGATTTGTCATTTTTGCTTTTGTTAGCCAAAATGATTGCAAACTTTCTGTTTCAATGAGAAAAATTGCAAGCTTTATACGAAAGGTGAAGGGACCACATGAAAGAACACTTAGACTAAATTGCTTATTGAAATCCCCACAGTTGGTAGTAGTCTAAAATAGAATCATTTGGTCAGTGAAGGTGCAAAGGGGTGTTAGATTGAAAATAGTGGGGGGAAAAAGAGGGTAAAATTGACTTGAGAAAAGCAGTGACTAAATATGGCTATTAAGAGCACTCTTATATTATTACTCTCCTATCGAGTAACTCTAAAAAACATAGTTAATAAAATACACCAATTAGTTTTGCGCAGAACTGGATGTTAATTAGGAACTTGGTAACTGGACAAAATTGAACTGTGAAGTACATAGAGGGTAAGAGTGCAGGGCGGCATCTACAAACACAGGAAGGAAGGAAGGAAGGAGGGAAGGAAGGAAGGAAGGAAGGAAGGAAGGAAGGAAGGAAGGAAGGAAGGAAGGAAGGAAGGAAGGAAGGAGGGAAGGAGGGAAGGAGGGAAGGAGGGAAGGAAGGAGGGAAGGAAGGAAGGAAGGAAGGAAGGAAGGAAGGAAGGAAGGAAGGAAGGAAGGAAGGAAGGAAGGAAGGAAGGAAGGAAGGAAGGAAGGAAGGAAGGAAGGAAGGAAGGAAAGGAAGGAAGGAAGGAAGGAAGGAAGGAAGGAAGGAAGGAAGGAAGGAAGGAAGGAAGAAAGAAAGAAAGAAAGAAAGAAAGAAAGAAAGAAAGAAAGAAAGAAAGAAAGAGAAAGAAAGAAAGAAAAAAATTTATCATCTGCTTAGAAGTGAAACATTCTTACACAGAACAATTCATGCAGCTTTTTCAACACTCCCACGCTTTCTAAACTTTCACAGAGATCTGCATCTTAAAACTAACATTTTTAGAGATCCAGAGAGATCGCTAATTACCTAGGAGACCAACACCCGCCTGGCTGCAACCTCCTTTCAGTTAGTTGCAGAGAGCAATAAGGTCTCCCCTCGACCTCCTCCTTAGCATACTAAACACCTCCAGTTCCCTTAGCTGCTCCTTATCGGACTTGTTTTCTGAACACTTTACCAGTTTTGTTGCCCTTCTCTGAACATACTCCAGCACCTCAATGGGGCCAATAACTGAATACAGTATTCAAGGTGTGGCCTCATCCTCACCAGTGCCAAGTACAGGGACATCATCACTTCCCAAGTCCTGCTGTTCACATCATTTCTAACACAACACAGGATGCTCTTGGCCTTCTTGGTCACCTGGGCATACTGCTAGCTAGTGTCCAATTGGCCATGGACAACATCCCCAAGGTCCTTTCTTGATGACGATCTTTCCAGTCACTCTCCTGTAGTGTTGCATGGGGTTGTGATTGAAATGCAGGACCTCACATTTGGCCTTGTTAAACCTCATATAACTGACCTTGGCCCACTGATCCAGTCTGTCTAGACCCCTTTGTATACCCTTTCTGCCCTCGAGCAGATTGACATTCCCACCCAATTTAATGTCATCTCCAAATTTACTGACTCGATCCCCTCATCTAGATCATTGATGAAAATATGAAACAAGACTGATGCCAAAACTGAGCCCTGAGGGAGACTACTTGTGACTGGCTACCAACTGGATTTAGCTCCATTCACCGTAACCCTCTGGGCTTAGCCATCCAGCCAGTTTTTTACCCAGCAAAGAGTGTATCTATCTAAACCATAAGCCAGCAGCTCCTCTAGAGGAAAGCTGTGTGTGACAGTGTTAAAAGCTTTATTAAAGTGAAGGTAAATAACACCCACAGCCTTTCCTTCATTCACTAGATGGGTCACCTGGAGATCGGGTTGGTCAAACACGACCTAACATTTGTGAGTCCATGCTGGCTGGGTTGATACCCTAACTGTTCTGCACTTACTTCATGAACACAGTCAAGAGGAACCACTCCACTGTCTTTCCTGGTACCGAGGCCAGGCTGGCAGGACTGTACTTCCCTGGATCCTCCTGCCAGCCCTTGTTGTAGATGGGTGTTGCATTGGAAAGCCTCTAGTCATCTGGGACCTCCTTTGTTAACCAGGATATATGATGGAGAGGGGCTTGGCAAGCTCCCACACCAGTTCCTTCAGTACTCTTGGGTGAATCCAATCCAGTCCCATAGACCTGTGAATGTCCAGGTGGCATAGTAGGTTATTAATGGCTTCCTTCTGGATTATGGGGATGTGTGTGAGTGCATGTGTGTTATTCAGCTCTCTGTCCTTGTCTTCCAGCTCAGGGGGCTGGATACCCTGGGATAACTGGTCTGACTACTAAAAACTGAGGAAAAGAAGGCATTAAGTACCTCACCCACTTACTCATCCTTGATGGCAATATTCCCCCCCACCTCCAATAAAGGATGTAGATTCTCCTTGGCTCTAATTTTGTTGCTAATTTATTTGTAAAAAACATACTGCATTACCTCAAGGATTTCTGTCAGGATGGTATATATCATTCCTCCAGATCCTTAAGCAATACCCCATTTATAAAGTATGTACATCACATTTTCTTCCCTTACAGCTTCCCTTAGTGTTTCGTCTTGTCTTTTTGAGCGATTTTGCAAGGTCTGTACACATGCTGCAGGCTGCTGCTGGTTCACCTCCAACTGTGGCATTCCCCATACTGGCAGCTATTATACTGCCACAGAAGGACTTTATAAGCTTAGATTTAGACTGAATTTTTATACAGAAGCATCTATTGTTCCAGCAGCTTTAATCAAGCCTTGCTCAAAATGCATGAGCACTTTCTAAATACGTTATTGTGTGTGCGGATGTTGCAGGAGCAGTAGATGCCTGCCTCTTGAAAAGCACAAACCAGAAATGATTTCTGTTGAAGTAATTAAGCTTGCAATAAGGTGACTGGCTACAACAATATACTTGAAATTGTACAAGCCACTTGGATGGCCGGTCTCCTGTAGGACTGGTAAAGTGTTTCAGATTTTATAACTATTTATTACTCCATCTGTACTGCAAAGTCAGGTTATCAATAGGGATGGCCATGTTTAAAAGTGAGATTGTTCCCAGAACTCATCTACTCTGTCTTGTTCTTATCATCACCTAAAGGAAATTACAACAATTACTTAGCTGAGAAACTAATATTAAAAGAAATATTTATGTTTCCTTTAATAATATTCAGCAGGAAGAAGCAGAGACAGACGTTATCATCTGCATAGTATCTTTCCTTTCGCCCTCTGAAATCAGCAGCACCACAAAGGATTCTGTCAATCAGGTGTCTGGAACTGTTTTTACAGTTCTGTATTATCTCTGACTGAGCTTTGCAGTAAAGTTTGTCAGAACTCATAGTCTGTTCAAGACACAATCTGTCCAAAAATCTTTTCTGAAACTTTACAACTGGACAAAGCAATGCAGTCAGATGACCTGAAAAAAATTAGTATGTTTTTAGTCATTTGCAGTTAGAAATTTTCTGTCTCACTAACTTGCAGTGCAGTTCTTCTTAACCAACAGTGGAATAATTACATGTTGATCAGTCCTTCCTCTGGCAAACAGTTCTGTTGCTGTTATTGCATATATTCATATGCTTAAGTATCTATCGGCAAGAACAAATACTTCATATTTGGAGCTTTATTCTTCATTTATGTTATTTATAATGCCTAGGGAATATATGCCTAATAAAGTAACAAAGTAGGACTCTAATTAAGCTTCAGAACCTATGCAAGAAGACATATATGGCAGGCCAAGGGAATACATCATTACACTCTTAAAAGATAGCACTTTTTTCAGAACTATTCTCAGATTCACAAGTATCATTCTGAAGTCATCTACCAGAGGTCAAGTTTCTTTTCTGAAAAGCCATTATTTTGTATATCTTAAGCTAAAGGAGAACAATGACTAATAAACCAGAAGACAGAATAATCCTTTAGACTTAAAAATACACATTATATTGGGCATCCTAGTTATTCAGTGGAATTAAAAAGTCAGCATGTATACACAAATGCTTGACAATGTCTTACTGATACAATGAAAGTATAAGAGCTTTCCTTAAAAAGTCTTAACCAACATTGTGAGGTTTTTTGTAAAATAAGCAAGACCTGGTTTAGAACTCTTCTAACATATTGTATCCCTGCAATTAGTATATTCTAACAGACATATCCTGGTTTTGCTGAAAACTTGGCATCTGACTGTCTCAAAAGTTGGCATGTAGGGGAGAACTGGAAAGAAGTAAGCTGTTCTGATGATGACTTTTATACAAGAAACTAATTAAACCAGTATCCATGTTATGTAGCTGAAAATCACAACTATTGTAAATCTAGCAAATCAGTTATTTATTGGTATTACCACAGAGCCTAGAGGCACAGGAAATCAAGGGCAATTATGACTGAGACTATATGAACACAGGAGTCAGACCGAGCCCTGAAGAGCCTTCCATCTAAATAGACAACTCAAAGTATGACAAAGGAAATCATTGCCCTATAGGAAATTAAATGCAGAGAGATTGCATCATTTGCTCATGGTATCAGGAAATTTGGAGGTGTTATGCACCACACCTAGCTATATATTTAAAAAATATATCTACATATAAACTATCCATTTGATGTAGCATTATGTAAACCATAATACATTCTAATCTGAATACATTTTAATAACCTTAACAGTCTATCAGGAGCTACCAGGCAGTCAATGATGGAGTTTCCTCAAGATTATATACTTTAAATCATCAGCATTATGACTTTAGGAAGTATTATATTTTACTTCAGTAGAAGCTGAAACTTTTGACCTTCTAATGAGAGCAGTTGTGTTAATAAGATTAATATTAAAATTTCATAACCACTAATTACAGAATATGTTTCACATTTTTTTGAGGGAAAAAATAAAAGATAAAAATGCAAAGCACTGACTTCCTTATTGCAATCCATTACTTTTCTCTACCCAGGCAGTACACTTAGCTTCAGACAAAGGTAAGTTGGTTACAGGTTTGATTTAACACTGAATGTTTTTTTCTGTATTGATTGGGAGCTGATGTACGCCTAAGTTAGCTAGTTCTGCGACCAGATATCTCCTTAGGATCTCGTTATGAGAGGTCAAGGTACATTAATGGCTTGATAGGTCAGTTCAATGTTGTTTAGGAGCCAGTGATCTGAACCTACTTGTGTTTAAAATGGCAAAGAAAGAAACATCCTAGTCATCACTAAATATGTGCCCACTGCTTGAAAATGGAAAATTTTTTAAGGCTTGAGATGATTGAACTAAAGAACAAAGACAGAACAGATATGAATTAGAATTTGCAGTTCTATAAGAAAAGCTCATTTTATGTCTTAACTGCTGAAATTCCATAATCAAGAGAGAGGATGACATTAGGAAAATTTCATTAAACAAAAACACCAATAAGAAATCATAGTATTTTATGAATGGAAGAGAAGGAGATGTGTTCAGCAACATATATAGATTCAAAGTTAAGGATTTTAATATGTTGACAATGGAAAATGAGTAAACAGAGAAAGAAATCCCTGACTAATGGAGGTAATGACAATAAGAGTTCTTGTTATCTGTTTATTGGTTCAAAACAAAGAAGAATAGTTTGAATCCTTTAGTAGATGGAAGTAGATTGCTAAAAATAAAGTAGGAAAGCCAGAAGTATTCAACAAGATTTTTTTTCTGTATTTAAGGAAAAACAGGATGATTGATTACAATATACAAGCATGATGAAACACTTTCCAGACCATTAGTAACAATGGAGGATGTTTAACAACATCTACTAAGTACAACCATTTTTTAAAACGACAAGTTTGGCTAAATTGTGAACAGTATTACTAAATGAGCTAACTGAGGAGTTTTCGGGCCTGCTAATGCTCATTTTTATTAAATCTTGAAAAAATGGAAAAATCCCAAAGGATCAGAAGACTATTAACATTCAAAAAAAGGCAAATAGATAGCTCATTGATCCAAACATCATATGTCGTGATGTTGTTTTAAAAAAAAAGTTCAAAGAAAAGAAACCTGATTAGTTTTAAAGACATATCTTTATTTTAGGGCACACAATTTTAGGGTGTGGGAAACATCTGAACTAGTTTTACTAGGTCCTTCTAAATGAAGTGTCCAATTTTTTTGCTGAGCAGTGTAGAACGATTTTGGCTTCTCTAATTATTTCAAAGAAACTATAACAATATTTTGACTTAGAAAATGTTATGTTTGTTTTCAGTATAATCAAACTCAGCCTCTTGTTCAGATCTTTTGAGAGTAAAGGTTTTTCTTTTTAGGCTCTTGGAAATCTCAAATACCTATGTATTTTTAATACGTATTAGAAACTTGTTTAGGACATCTTTTAAAAACATGCCAAGATCAAAATCTTACAAAATTTGGTCCCAGTAAAATTTCAAATGTTAAGGTTTATTTAAATGAAAATTGAATTTAGTGCATAAAATGTAAAATGAGGTTAAAATGGCTCATCTTAGCAATTCTAATAATGACGAATGGTAGTAAACTAGTCTGTACTGAGTTTTATTCAGATCTATGGGAATAATTCCATTTTCATAGACAGTTTTCTTGGTAATTTTTCCTTATATGAATTTATTAATTCTGAAACAGTTAACACATTTGTCTTATGCTAATCATTAATTAACAAACTACTGGTTTCCAAAGTTATTGTTTATTTCCTGATAAAAGCTCTCCTTTTTTAGAATCTGTTTTTCCTAAAACTTCCTGTTTCTTTTTTGCTGGTCACAGTGTCTTCAATATAAATTTACAGTATTCCTGCGATAACACTACTCTCTATCCCCCAACACAATGAGATTCTGCTCATATGTTTTCCTCTCATGACCTCAACTAAGAAGCAACCAAGTCACAGATTAATGAACTGTGAACTCCATCAAAGAGATGGTTTAACACACTTTCTCTCCAGGGTCTTGCCCATCTGCATGCCAATTCTCTGTATGCTGCAGGAGTATAATCTCTTTTGTCAACCCCAAGCAATCTGCTTTTCCATCTGTGGTCTCTCTCTATCTTCTTTCTGTTCATTAGCCTTGGGGAATAACTGATCACTCTCTAAGCCCATGCCTTGCATAGGAACCATACATCTCCAGCTGTTTGCTACCACTTCAGGTTTTTAACTGGAAGGCTAAACATTGCATGTCTAGAGTTAGCTCATCCATGAGTTATCACGGCTTTCCATCTGGTCTGCATTTACAGTGTAAGTTCTACCAGTAAATGTTGGAGAACTACTTCTTTTATCCTTTCTTTTTTAAAACCAGTGCCCTTAGAGCAGGGGTGTCAAAACTCACGTCCGGCAGGTAGAATCCAACTCTCTACCTCATTTTATCCAGCCCAGCACCTTGCTTCTGCCCGCCAGCAGCACCAAGCTCCTTGCCAGCGCTGGTCACGTGTGCAGTGTGTGACACACGTTACGCGGCAGGAGCAGGAACAAGAGAACAGTGGGAGCCATGAGTTTGACACCACTGCCCTAGGGGTTGTATGGAATAGTTGGCAATTTAAGATCATGATTTCTATATCCTCCAAAGTTGATCAAACTTAAAGACATGATCACAGGAGAGAGTTACTATCACACTGTGTTTGAGCCACCTGTGTTCTTATCAAAAGATGTGGTCGTCATCACTCTGTTCTTCAGTATTTTCTACCTCAGCATGCAGTTATTCTCTTTCCTTAATGAGCCATCATTCTTCAGGTTGTGTTTAACTCTCTACTATTGATTTTTGATAGCATCTTCATTAGATACACAAAAAGAACTGATTTCTTCATAATTTTGTCTCATTTTCCTCCACAGATAGAATTAGCTTTGATCATCCTTTCACCTTTACGCCAGAAAATTCTTTTTCTGCACACTCATTCTGATTGCTGCTTCCTGTTGCATTGCTTTCAGGTTGGACAACCTAAACAGTTGCCCATACACTCTTGTTATCAAATCCTATATAGGTTGGAAGCCATGTCTGTTGGTCATCTGGTCTGACCTCCCTCTCACACACAGCTTTGCAGGTGTGTCTGTATTCCTGTTTCTTGGCATTGAGCTGGTGCTTTGCAGTCCAGCATAGCAAGCTAAATTTCATTTCCAGCATTAAGAATCTCCAGTGACAATAGATAATTCTTGTTCTCCTCTTTTGATGGATCATTCCAGCTCTTTCTTTAAATGTTGTGGAATCGTTCTATGAGGTGTCGTGCAGCATACAGCACTGCAGAGCTGGTGAATTTCTTTATCCCAGCTGCTGTTGAACAGGATGAATTAGCTCTCCAGGCTGCTCAGGCTATTCTCCAGCTCTTTTTATCTGGCACTCCTGAAGTGTTGTTTCTCTGGATGGGCTATCTCTGTTCTCAGGTCCATTAATCGGACCCAGGAATTTGGATTGCATTGCTTGGCTGGCAATCGTAAAGGGGAGGACAGGGAGCTATGAGGCAAGGAATTGATTGATTCTGGACATCTTTACTGACCTCCATTTTGTTTTTTCTGCCTTACTTCCCCTTTTAACTGTTGGACTAACTTTCACTTTTCATCATTGTCCAGAGTCAACATGGTCTTTTCTCTCAAATCTTTTTCTTAAGAAAATGTGCAGAAGTCCCCATGTGTCTGGGTCACTACTCTCCAATGTGGCAGTTAGCTTTAACAATACTTGTTTCTTGGCCTTTCACAGGTTGCCAGATGCAATCCTAGACCACTTCCCACATTATAGCTGCTATATTGCACTAATACTCACTGCAAACTGAGCATGCAAAGCAGCCCATTAGCTCTAGTTGTGTAGTTGTGTACCAAATAATCACAGACTAACGAAACATTTTATTTTTCTAAGCTTGACTTTTTGCTTCCCACTTCTTTCCATTTTTTCAGAACTATCCAAAACAGAAAAAAAAAAGGGAGAAAGGAATGGGTACATTTCAATTATTTTTCTTCTGCCCTCCTAGTGCCTGAGGATCTAATCTCTTACCACATTGGTTTATGCAATTGCTTATTTGCAAAACCTTAGAGGGCAACCCTGGGTATCTGCTACCACTGCGCAGTGTTATGCTTCTCCTTAGTCTTCCTTTAGGCTGACAGTGTCCATGTTGGAGGCAAGGTAGGAAGCAAGCATCATGTCCCTGCCACAAAAGGAAGGAATGATATTTATCTTATATACTACAGACAGAAATCAATACTTTTACACTTCCCACCACTGCCCCGGTGCCTTCTTGAAAATCCCTCCTCATTTGGATGTCTGCTTTAGCAATAGAGGTGATGCTCTTGGAGGACATTTGGAGTGATATCTCCCAGCATAATTGTCATATTTACTATAATAGGAAAGTTCTCTCTTTTGATTGGATGGGAAGAGTTGAATTTGAAGAACCATTTTATCAGTCTAGATGCAATTTAGGCACAAATGAGTTACACAAGTTAGGTAGTATTGAAATTCTGAATATATATCTTCAGCTATCTGATCTGATTTTGGAATAAGATTTCCCTTTCTGATTATACTTATTATATGCTACTTCTTTATCCTCTATGAGTTCTTGTACCAAATTAAAAACAATGAACAAAAATCTTTCCATCTGAGTGGAACATCTACTTCTCATGATATTTTTTTTTTTCAGTTTTGGAGACCTTTATGCATTATAAAAATATTAATTTATTTTGGTATATTTAGAAATTAGGAGATTCCTGCATGACTATACCAAACTCCAAAAGTCAACAGAGAAATGAAAAATTTCTTTCAAATTTACTCTTACCTGAAAAACTCATATTTTCCTTTATGAATTAAACATTAATTCAAAAAAATTTTTGGATATATATTCAGATACGCATTCTTCAACTATGTCATTCCCAACTTCCAAGAGCCCCCTTAAAGGAGGAGCTAAGCATTGTGCAATCTGTTCAGGTGTAAGAGACTGTCAAAATAAGGAAAAATGAATAGCAGGAGCTTTACTTCATACCTACTACATTGTAGAATTGCTTATAGTTTTGCAAAATCATTGTAAATTATGTTACTGCATCAGACAAGGCAGTATTTTCCATCCACGACACAGTGTACATGACTACACAAAGTCATACATAAGGCAACTAATTTGACAGAAGGTTAGTAACAACAGCAAGACAAATAAATTGTGGCATTAGCATGATATACCTGGGAGCAGAAATGCCTCTAGTAAATACTGTTTTTTCTTTCTTCTCCTATTTTTCTTATTTTCTTTATGGCGTTGTCACCTGCTGAACAGCAGTAGTGAATTATTAACTTCTACTGTTTCATAAGAGCACATCTGATTTTTTTTGCGGGGAGCTCTGTGTTGCAGCAATTACTGATAGTTACTGACATCTATTGTTTTACAGTTAATGTTACAGCAATTGAATGTGAGATACATTAGATCAACCTAATGTAGCAGGCTAAGCTGTTACCAGTTATTTTCTTTTTATTCTGACAAAGACTGATAAAATAAATCAAAAGGTTCTTAAAACCAAAGGCTGTTTCAGAGGGACAGTTTTATTACCATAAGCTGATTTCAGTTAACTGAGATTGCCTCCCACTGTCAGCTTTGTCTCTAGACATCTTGAAAAGAAGAGACTATGCTGAGGAAGGGGAAGGTCAGCTGTCTGCGCTGATTAAAAACAGTACTTAAGGCTGATGCTGAGTTAGAGACATACACAACAATATGTCAACCAATGATGTTACCTTTGCTAGAAGAAAAAAAGTCGAGAGAAACGACTGTTAAAGTAATTATTTTCAAGTTTGCAAATAGAATACAATCAGAGTGTTTTTCTGTAATTCATCACCTACTCAGAAGCACTTAAACAATCCTCACAACTGTGAACGTGTTTCTCAGTACCTACCCAAGTCTCAAATAATTCTAATTTTCAAATACAAACCAGCAGTCAAAACCATTTTGATTAGCTGTGATAATCTTTGAGCACAGTGGTATGTTCTTGTGGGACAATCCCTTCATCCTATTTCAAAATTATCTGAAAAAGACAAGATTGTCAACATCATATACCACTGAATAGTAAAAGAGCTGAATGGATTTTTATTTGGTCCTGAAAAAGATTTGCTATTTGATACTATATGTAAAGCAGTATTTAGTGTATAGTGACTCCTAGGGGCTGCCCAGAAAAGTGAATCTTTTGAGGTCTCAAATGTTTTTCTCTAAAAGGAAATAAACGTATAATTTTGGAAAGGATAATAAAAATTTATATGAATGCACTGAATCCCATCACGTAGGAGATTACAAGCGGCAAGATACAAGACACCATTCAGTATTTCAGATTCTTTAGGACGTTAAGCATTATATAATTCACTTTTTGTCCAGTCAATCAATATAGAGCTTTCAGCCATGGCTTCACCACGAAGAAATTATAGCCTAGATTCAACAAAAAGAAAAATGAGCTATGGCTCTAGCCAAATACCAAAATAAATTATTTAAATATCTAGTGAATTGCTTGCAGACATTATTAGGGCAATTTTAAACACTAATAAAGTAATTTTCAGTAAACAGGGAGATAAACGAAAACTGCGGTTGTTGTCTCAGGGATTTTAGGTGTTTGTCTTTTACTCTTCATTTCTTTATACATGCCTCTTTTATCTCTGGCAGAGTAGAAGAATGTTTTACACTTATATAAAAGGTATAATTTCAGATTTTGTTCCCTGCTATAACACTGTCTACCCAGGGTAACATCCAGAACATGTCTTTCCTGTCACATAATTTTCACAATGACTTTGGAGAAACTCCAGATTAACTTTCAACACTCACAGGAAAATAAACTTATTTATTATTTGTAGCTGCCATTTACTTGGTAACAGGATGAAATAAAAGCAATCTGGCTGAATTTTAAGACAAGATTTATAAGATTAGAGAAGTATTCTGTACAGAATAGGAGTAGATAAAGACATATTCTTTATTGAAATTAGCGTGTCTTTGGAAAGGATGAAGGAAATCCAGTTAAACTATTATAACGTGTGATTGCTGCAACAATCATGGGAAATACTCTGGCCTGTAAGATATATCAAAGATCAGCAATTGCTCTAAGCAAGCGAAGAAGTAGAGGTAGGAATCAAAATCCACAGAAACATGATCAATGGAACAATGAGAGTAGTGAAAGAAGCGGCTGATGTGACAGATGAAGGCACAGTCAAAGAGCTTATAGCAGTGTGGAATCATAGAATATCTTGAGTTGGAAAAGGATCATCAAATCCAACTCCCTGCAGGTCTACCTAGAACGAAACCATATTACTAAGAGTGTGGTCCAGGTGCTCCTTGAACTCTGAGAGCCTTGGTGCCATGATAACTTTCCTGGGGAGTCTATTCCGATGACTGACCATCCTGTCAATGAGGAATCTTTTCCTAATGTCCAATCTGAACTTCCCCTGATGCAGCTTCATTCTATTTCCTCATGCCCTATTGCTGGTCATCGGAGAGAGGAGACCAGCACCTCCCTATCCACTGCTGCCCTTGAGGAATATGTAGACTACGATGAAGTCACCTCTCAGCATTCTCTTCTCCAACTTGAACAAACCAAATTACCTCAGTCACTCCTTATTAAGTCTTGTCCTCGAGAACTTTCACCATCTTTGTTGCCCTCCCCTGGATACACCATAACAATCTGGTGTCCTTCTAATTTTGAGGCTCCCAAAACTGCACACAGTGCTTAAGGTGAAGCTGAACTAGTGCAACGAAGTGTGAGACGTTTACATCCCTTGGCTGCCTAGCTGTGCTTTGCTTGATGCACCCCAGGGAACGGTTGGCCCTTTTTGCTCCCAGGGTACACTGTTGACTCATAGTCAACTTATCATCAACTCAGACTCCCAGGTCTCCTTCCACAGGGCTGCTTTCCAGCCTCTAATATCCCAGTTTGTGTGTATAACCAGGATCATCCCATCTCGGGTGGAGAATCTTGCTCTTGTTAAATTTCATGCGTTTGCTTATAGCCCAACTCTATAGTCTATCCAGATCTCTTTGTACAGCCTTTCTACCCTCAAGGGAGTCAATAACTCCGCCTATGTAAGTATTGTTGGCAAACTTACTTAATGTATCTTTGATTCCTCCATCCAGATAGTTCATAAAAAACATCAAAGAGCACTGGCCCTAAAATTGGCCCCTGAAGAGTCCTGTTAGTGGCTGACTGCTAGTTTGAATGTAACCCCATTTACTGTAACCTTTTGAGTCCTGCCCAGCAGCTCACCCAATATATATGGACTCACCTAGCTGTATGCTGGACGCTTTGTCCAGAAGTGTACTAAGAGAGAGAGCCAAAAGCTTTGCCAAAATGAAAACCCAATATGTACTGGCTTCCTTTGGTCAACTAGATGGGTGACCTTGTCATAGAAGGAAATTAGGTTTGTTAAGTACACTTTCCTCTTGTGAACCTGCGTTGGCTATGACCAATGATTGTATTGTCTCTCAAGTGCTTTCAGTTACTTCCAGAAACACTTTCTCATAATTTTACCAGGCACTGAAGTGAGATTTATGGGCTTGTAATTATGAGGGTCTTCTTTCTTATCCTTCTTGAAAATTGGGACAGTTGCCATCCATCAGTTAACTGGGACCTCTGCAGACTCCTGAGACCACTGAAAAACAAAGTAAAGAGGTTTGGTGATAACATTGGCCAGCTCTTTTGGTAGTCTGGAGTGAATCTCATCAGGCTGCATGGATTTCTGTGCATCCAGCTGGAGCAACAAGTCTCAAACAAGTTCAGATTTAGCTGGGAGTTTATCATTCCCAGAGCCCACCATCACTCTTGAAGACAAAGGCAAAGAAGGAATTCAATGTCTTTGCTTTGTCTTCATCTCCATTTTTGAGGTGACTGATCTGACTAAATAATGGTCTGATGTTATCTTTGAACCTCCTTTTGTTGTAAACACATTTAAAAACTGCACAGTCATATAGCCTTGTCAGGTTACATAATGTGGAAATGTCTCATTTTTACTTGCCAATGGCATTGCTGGACACAGAGTTTCCTTAACATTGTTCCTCATTTTTCCTCTGCCATCTATAAATCTACATTTAACAGCAGGAATTGCCTTTTTTCCCTACGGTAATGAATTCCAACTGTCAACTTGTAAATCCATCTACTTAGTCAGATTATTTTCCCTCTAATCCAGCTGAGCTAATTCTTTCAGCTGAAGTCTGCAAAGGAGAGACTAATTGTGCTCAGTGCTTTCATGGTGTTTGTCATGTTCAAAACATTAAATAGATGTTAATTAATTAACAAATATTAAGAGCTACAAATCTACAAATTCGTCATTAGGGCCGTGTTTAATATTTTTTTAACTAAGTTTTCATTACTTGAATTTTATCAAAAATCTTGGTCGAAATGAATTCTTTATTTTTGAAGGAGAATTGAGAATGTAATCATAAAGAAACAGGAAACTGTTTCAAAATATCATAAAGTCAAGTGAAATAATATAACCTAAAAGGCTCAAAGGTTTCTAACCTGTCTAGTTTTACTTTTGTAGCTGATTAATCCATGCTCCTTCACGATACAATAATGCAAGCAATAAATACTGTTTCATCAACAGTTCACACCTGTTACGTATAAACAGACCTCTACAAGATCTATTTGAACTGAAGAAATATCCAAGGAGATCATTCACTAGATCATGTTGCTTAAAGCCCTGTTCACCCTGACTTTGAACAGTTCCAGTAATGAGGCATCCATAAATAAACTACCTATGCAAAATATCTTTTGCAATACTTACATCAGGAATGTCAAACTCACTTTCACCGGGGGCCACATCAGCCCGCTTGTGCAGCGTAATGTGCGTCACACACGCTGCGCACGCGACTGGTGTGCTGATAGAACCGTAGGCTAAAGGCGCTGCCGCTGGGTAGAAACAAGGTGCCGAGCCAGATAGAACAAGGTGGAGGGCCAGATTCAGCCCACGGGCCTTGCGTTTGCCACCAGTGATTTACATAGACAGACAAGAGGAATTTAGATACAGTTATTAATAAGTTATAACAGCTGGGCCAGTTTGAATGTTAGCAAGGGCCAGGTGAAAGTGAGTTTGTTATCTGGAATGCGTAAAGAAGAAAGTTATTAGGGAAAGTTTGCAGTCAGAGGAACATTCATAGTAAAGTAATCCAACTGCAGATGACTATGCTTAACAGATTATAAAATTAAAATTAATGGAATATGTCATAGAAACCACAGTAATGAACAGAGAGCCATGTTGCAGGTCTGTCACAAAACAGCGAGAGACATGACTGAGTAATACCAGTATGTTCCCATCTATTGGAATTCCACTGGATTATCATGAATGCTTAATTGTGTCATAGCCATTGTTAAACCGTTCTTCCGTTACCTTGCTACTCTCTCAGCTGCTGGTTGGCATTGTTTGTAGCTTTTATTTCCAAGATACATAAAATTATCCCTATTATCTGAAGAATTAATTGCTGCTTATATTTGTTTTCCCCTTCTATTCTGGAAACCTCAAAATCATTCTTGTTGCTTATTATTACTGTACTAAGAAACAACTACAGTGGTAGAAATCACAAGTTGCTTTTCTCCCTGTGAATTGTGACTCGTTTCTAAATACACTTTAATCTGTTGTTGTTCCCTTGTGAATAAACAGCAGGTATAAGTCCTGTTAAAACACTACTCCATCTGATGATGTGTTGGGCAACAAGATCTTGTTAACTTTATGTTGTTCCTTAGAAGCACTAGACACCCTCATCTCCCATTTGGATTTGTAAACATACAGCATTTCCTCAGCAAGGCTCATATTGAATCCTGCCAGCAAAAACCCATCCAATAAAGTCCATCAAGTGTTAGCAATAAACCAATGCCAAATGGCTTCAAGATTTCATTCAAATCCTTATTGGGCTTAGTAGTTTAACCTGGAGGACTACAAACAAGGTTTTCAGGAGATTTCTGGAGTTCCTTGTTTTCAGTAGAAAGAGAGGAAGAGCATTTTTTTTTCCTAGATATGACAAAATTTGTATCACAGTTCTTAGCAGACCCTGAATTCTCCTACCAGAGAGGAAACAAAAAAAATCCAAAATTTATTGAATTTCTTAATCCCTACAATTTATGTATTTCATAACAATTTCTTATATAACATAGTAAAAATAATTTTATTTTATGTTTGAGAAAACCAAGCAAACCATATAGTTTTCTTTTCTGAAAATCACAGGAGGTGTAATTATAAATAAATCAGTATTAGAAGTGGGTAAGGTCACAGCTCCCGGAATTCAACAAATGGAATTCAGTAAAACAGAATACATAGAATTGGACTGTATTTCCTGAAGCATTTATGTTTCACATAAGCAGAAGATTCATAAGCTTAAATTATTTTATATCCATGAGGCAGAGGGCTAGAAACTCAGGGCCAGATGTCCACAAGGCATGTCACCATGTATGATATACATATTTTTGAAGATGATTGCCTGAAAGAATTATTTCAGACCCTGGTTACCAAGCAGAGAAAAAAACATAAAATTGCATGCTAAGTGTATTACTTCTTCATTTGCATTCCTTCACCCACTCCTCCTCTTCACAAGCACATTCTTGAAGATTTAAAATAAAAATATAACTTCTGAAAAAAAGAAAAAAGAATGTACAGTAAGCAAACTTCTCCTCCAAATAAACTCCTCCCCCAGGTTCACTGTTCAGAGAAATCATATTTTGGTGAAATAGGAACCAAACCTGCTCAGATAAACTTCTATTTTTTAAGTTTATACCTAAATCTGCTTTGTCATAGAAATTTCTGCAGTTTGTTTATGAAGACATCTGTAATACGTGTATCAGTTCTACCCAATATTGCACTAGATAATTGCTCCTCCATAGTGGTTTCCCGGGGTAAACATAGCACTGGACTCGGTGATCTTGGGCGAAGCATCCTTCCTCTACTGGGTCTTGTATGTAAGGCTTGAAAGCCTTGAGTAGTCTGAGCATGAGTAGCTATTGTATAAAAAGACCCCTCAGCATTCAACATGCTAAAGGAAGGTGCTGGGATGCCCCGGACTGGTCTGCGCTGCACTCTGCTGGATATCATGAAAGAAATAACATCCCACTATGTAAGAAGATAGATTTGTTTGCTACACAAGATAAAAGGCACCACAGTACAGGAGGGAGACTGAACCTCTCCAGAGGTGGGAACTGTGCAGCAAACTGTGGGAAATCAGTTGAGGGCCATCTGATGCTGCACGAAAGAGGGGTTCCCAACATCTGAAGTGAGGTAAGATTTACTTGCTGAGTTTATTTCTCTTCTTATTTATATTGTGTTGCTAAAGCAACGTTATCACACAGTTCGGTATTGTACCTTTCTGACTGAGATCCAGAAAGAGCCCTGCATGTTCCATTCCGCTAGTGCAAAGCATCCTCTGAATTCTTCCCTTTGCGTTCTATAACAAAGGTTATAACAAAGAGCATATATGGGAAAGTATCCGAAGTGAATCACTGTAGCTCACAAAACAGTCAGTAATTTACACGCAGCCCGGCAAGCCAAAGACAGGTATAACTACATCCCTTATTGGTACAAACTGGCAGAGTTTCACCCGGTTTATCCTGTCTAGGGATTCTGGTTATTAATATTTGAAACTTCGGGATATCTTAAAAACTAATCTAGTAAATCTTTCCTGCTTTTCATCCCATGTTCTCCATTCTTCTACTTCTTTTTCTTAAAGCTGAAATTTTGCAGTGGCCCAGCATTGGTTTTATGTCAAAAATGTTTTATGCTTAAAAGCAGAAGAAAGGATTTATTTCTACCATTGTACTTTCTTTCACGTATTCATGCTTTAAGGAAGTATTATGATGTTAAAATCTTTCCAACTATTCTTATTAAAAGCTTCCCATTATTTGAAGAGATGTATGAATGAAAATTATTGACCTTAATTGATTTCAGAAAAATCAGTATTATAAAAGCCAGTATCCTGGTTGACAGTAATTAATACTTTTGCTGTTTACTCAGAGAGCTGGCATAATGAATGATTGTAACCTACCTCTTGCTATTTTACAAATTGTACTTCACTTACCTCTAAGAACAATGTAAGACTATGATCATATAAGACTGTGATGACATAAGATGCGCACTCTAAAAAAAAATAAGTACTGACAAGTCGAGTTTATCATCCTAAAAATCTTAAGATTTGTTTAAATAAATAGGCAAACTGCAAAGTGCCCCAAGGTTCCTATTTTGATAGTTTGACATAAAAAGAATTGTTCCTTCCAAGAAATGTTCCCTTCGAGAAAAGGATTCAAGTAGCCTTCCTGTTCAATGAACCTTTGCCTCTATGGATAATATCAAGTCTATGACCAATCTCTCCAGTATTTTTCATTAAAGTCATTGAAAGCCAAAAGTAGAGGGGGCAGAGGGTTCCTACATATTTGCAAGCCTCAGAAATTCCATATCTAATTGAGTTGTTCCTTTCCTCCTGCCTGCTTTCTAAAACACACCTTTCACAGAAGAACTAACTACACTAGTTTAACATGAACATTTCACTTTAGTCCAATTATTTCCTGCACAAAGAACTGAGTTTTCATAACACTAAGTGTAGGAGAATATATTGGAAAGCCTTTGTTATATACCATGTATCAAGATTAATTATTACACTTAGCCTAAGGCACATCAGGTTAGTCTCTATTATCATTTAATTATCTTCCTAGTTATCTTTTAATTATCCTATTTCGCTGCAATTACTAATATATGTAGCTACTATCCTGCATCTTTTTCCTTTACACAGGAGAGCACACACTGCTTTTGAACTGCAGCACAGTTCGTACCAAAGTTTTGTAAATGTTGCCTACATTAGAAGATGTTTACTTTAAAAGCACAGATTTCATCATGTTTGAATGCCATCAGCAAAGAAACTGACCAGAGCGAACAGGGTGTTTAATTATGAGATTGTTATAATCTGAAATGTTACACTGATAATTGCTTTCCCTTTCATATATATCTTTTCATGCATTAGACAATATTGGTATATGAAACATTGGGGACTGACCTTTTACTATCCACTCATTTCCTTCCCTGTGAATAAAAGGTCTTATGGGACAGATTCTATAAGAGCAACCCACACATTCTTTGGGTTGTTATTGAGGAGAATGTTTTGCCTTAACATCTTTACAGTTTTTTCCTCAAGAACATTAACAGGTAACAAAACAAAAAACTCTAATTTCACAGCACACTGCAAGAGATGGTTGCTTGGGCACTGCATGTTAAATTTTACCATTCTCTGCTAAACAAGGTGAATAAATTAGCAGAAACAGGGGAAAAGCTGAATAATGTTACAAATGTATAAACACTGGTGACTATTCATTGTGAGTTATATTAAAATACCGGCTGCAAAGAAACCAAATGTCATACTTCATTGAACAACCTGATAATGGAGACAGTGTAATGTATTGTCTGTTTATTGTTAATTTACCAAGAATAACATAACAAAGGGAATGAAATAATAACGATAAAAAACCCTCCAAACGAACTAAAGAGGTACCTCTCCCAGAAAGCATGCATGAAGCTCAGCTAGAGGTAAGACCTTTACTGAAGGTACATATCCACCAAATGCGTTAGCCTGGGAAGTGGTAACTGTCAACATTCCATCAAACACCAACAATCAAATCTCAGCTATCAACAATAACCTGATTACTAACCTCAGCTTCAACTGTCAACATTTTGTACCAAACCTGAAGACATTTAAGGAACGCTGAGGCTGAAGTGACTCAAAAGTCATTGAAGAAGGGCTGCTATATTTCTGTTTTCCCAGATATACACTATTTGTATGTTTGGCAAGCACAACAAATATAGCAGATAAAAAAAGAAATATTTGTTCATTTGTCCACAGTTTCTGGATATTCGGTATCTTGGTGAGAACAGAACTACTAGTGTCAGCAAGGCAGCTACATAAATTCCCAGATGGCCACCATGATGCCTGTCACACACATAAGAACGAACTGCTTCATTGAGTATTCACATAGTGTCTAGAAAAGGCAGCATGATTTCCTCCTTTTCTTGACTTAGAAAAGTGATCTGAACTCAGATCTCACCAAAAGTACCGAGAGTGCTAAAAAATACCTTATCATGGGAGCCTTATTCCATTGTCAGTTAAAGCAATGCTGATCTGCTTGAAAAAATTAAATGCTCATCTTGGTTACAGGCAGTCCCATGCACAACCCTTCTCCCTCTCCCTCTTACCGCCTTTGAGTATTTAATTTCTTGTTCAGAACATCTTCAGAGCAGCCCCTGATCCAAGAGTGCTTAACCACCTCCGGAAGAGGACGTCTTTCACCACTGCCTTCAGAGAGAGCCTGGAGCAACCAGCTTTGGCCTCAGGGCTGTGTGTCTTCTGTTGCCACCTCATTCTGCAATACTGAGCGTAAGACACTGCCGTCTATACGTTAGCACACTGAGATAATTCCTTCCTCAGAAATATTTTTACTCTTTTTTTTCGGCACAGCCCTCCAGAGCTATGCAGGGAAAGGATTTTATTTAACCTGTTGTTCTGAAATGAGGAAGATGCTGCTACAGGGTATACTGCACAGTATTAAAAAAAAAAATAAAAATTCTTCTTGCTGGAGATATTGGTTTGTGCAGCACTTGACATCAAAAAATGAGGAGAAAATTGTAGTTCAGAATGCTTTCACTTGCCTTTCTAACAATAATTACATGTGAAATTATGTGCTGCTGTGGCACTGCTTTTTGTCAGGCGGCATAAGATGAAAATGCGTGTTGAATCCAACTCTGCGTGGATCTATGTTAATTTCATGCTATGTTTCCAGATTATATCTTTCAGTTTGACAGATTTTGTGAAATGTTTTATGACAACATCTGATTTATTTAGTTAGAGATGCTGCCTAATGAGAAAAGTAACCAGTCCCACCAGCCTTTGTTTTCAAATATCAGTTCCCATTAGAGACATTTCTGTAACTCTTACTGCTCTTCAGTCTAAGTGGAGATTTTCTGACTGAGAAAACTTTCCAGATTCACACATCATAATTTGACTGAAATACAGTTACTTCCTCCAATGTATCTATTTCTATTTCCACATTTTCCTAATAGCTTCTTTTTGCTATTAAGATTTAAGCCACTTATTCCCATTTGGTTGATGCAACGGTGGAAGTACAATTAATCCACAATCTGAGACAATATAGCCATGGCCAGAGCAATACCTTGTCACAGTTGTTTTAGGGAAAAAGCTTTTGAGATTTGTTATAAACCAGAAAATTTTTTGCTAATATTCAACACCTTTAAGAGAAATTTATAGGTATTAAATAACAAATAGTTATAACCATTGTGATTGGTAGACTGGTATTAAGTTCCTTTTCCTATAGATAAATGCTGTTTATGTTTTCCAGTATTATCATTCAGTCAGCTGGAGAACTGTGTAAAAAACTAGACCCCTACCTCCTGCATTTATATTAAAGACATTCTTTTCCTCATCATTTCACTACTTGAACAAGATGAATAAATGTAGAACAATTGGCAGCTTAGTCTAATTTTACCAGAACAAATTACTGTGCTTTTTTTAAAGAAAGGGGACTACTTTTACTGCTACTACTATTATAACTACTTTGATTTAAATTCTAATATTTAAATTATTGATACTTCACCAAAGGTGAGAACTTAGCTATAAAAAAAGAGAAAATACCAAAGCTCACAATGCTTAATTCTCAGAGCAGCTTCCTAATAAGAAATATGAAAATTAGTGCTTTTATACAAAGAGAAAATATTAAAAAATCCTAGAGCAAAACATTTGATCTTATTTAGGTGCTTCACAAAGTCCAGATTACTAATTATTACATACCTACTGATAATTTCAATGAGTCTTTTAATTGTGTAGCATTAAACTTTTTAGAATTTCCTTTTGCAGAAGTTACACTATTATATAAATGGCAATATAGTTTTCATAAAGTTTCTTCTTAGTTCCTTAATGGAATTTGTAACATCTCCCAGGAAAAGATTATTTATTTATGTGACATTTTTTTAATAAACTTTCATAAATAATCTGAAGCATTTTTTTTTTCTTTCACACAGAGCCATGTAGCAGCTTACAAATTTCATTACCTTTACTTCATAAAATGTCAAAAGAACCAAAGGCACTGAACTTGTTACGATGTACATGACATACCTGGTGTTATTAATGACAGGTTTCTACAATAAAATGAGATCATTTATCTTTGTTCAAATCAGATCCACATGTCCAGACCTAAGAGATAAACTGACTTCCGAAGTGCACTTTTGTATACTGAATTAGTAAATTTCATGTTAAAGATAACATTCAGAAAATATTATTGTGCAAAAAAGCTATAGTAAGAGAACAATAAGAAATTACTCAGAGGGTTTTAAAAAGCTTAAATGATCTTATATTCCAATATTATGCAGATTAATGAAAGCTATAAATTCTAATCCAAGAAACCCAAATATCCAGCACACTCAGAACAACAATTCTATTTTTTTCTTTTGTTTTCTTTTGCTCCCTTCCCCTTTTAAAATTATCTATTTTTATGTGAGGAGCTGAACACACCACATAGTTTCTTTCAGAGCCCTTCCAGCATGTGCAGTCTGCGGACAGGTAAACGAAATCCACAGGGGTTTAACTGTGAGAATTTCAGCTGCTTGTTCTGCAGGAGGTTTGCTCTCCCTTTCCCTTTAGAAATAAAAACCAGAGGAAATTGAATTTTCGGAACCTCAGGCTCTTGACTAGCCATGAGCACCATAGACCCTCTGGACTCCTGCCATGATGATTATCCAGGCATCCAGAGAAAGAGCTGTCTGTCCTGCCGCGTTTTAAAGCACTTACCTGAGGTGTCTGATTTAAGCATTTCATGATCAGAAGGGATCCCATCATCCCCGAAGTGCTCTTTATGACTGATCTAGAGCAAATTTAAGACACAATCACACTCTGAAGAGAACTTTCTTCCTTCGTTATTATAAAAAAGTGCGGGCATCTAAGTTAAGTGCTCAGTATGAGTACTACCTCTGTACTCAAGGATATACTCAGGAGTGAATCCTTCCTTTTATTTACTTGTAAAGCTCCCTATGTAAACACATACCTCTTCTGCAGAATCTATCACGTGGATACATAGCAGAAAAGGTGTCAGTGCATCCTTGTAGTCTTATTACTCATATCGTCCCTCAGTTACTGAGAATTAACAGACCTTCACTTTAACATACACGACTGTTTGTACATTATATACCTAGTGGCTAATTTTTCAGTGTGATAATAAAGAGTTCAAATAAGCATGGATGTGAGATTTACATGAAAATTTCAACAATACTTATCAATTTGAATTTGCACACCAACTAAAGGTTTCCTAGGAACTGATAATGTCACAGTATTAAAATTCAAGACATTGTTAATTGGAAGTGAAGGAATATTGTCAATAGAATGCAATCAGAAACAACACAATTTAGCAACAGTAAAATGAAGCTTAAAGTGCCATAACAAAGGCCACGTTGAGAAAAATTGTTTATAAGGGACAATTCATATTCATAACCAAGAGATACTAAGAGATCTTATGAGTGGAAGAGAAGCTGGTATTAAAAACTTGGTGAACAATCAGATCACAATATGACATTAGTTAAGGATTTCAAAGAAAGAAAAGAAAAGTGATATTTTACTTGTTCAAATCTCAGTGAGAACATTTACTACCAACACAAGACACGGCAGGTAAAGAGATACCCAATTACAATATTACTTCTTTCATAAATGAAAAACCTTCTAGAAGAACAGATTAAGAAAAGAGCACCTAATTAGCCAATTAGAAGGTCTGAGAAAATGCCAATTTTTACTAACTATGTCATTAAAATGTACGGTGTGGAAATTACCTCTGCATCAAACAAGCAAACAAACAAAATAGGACAGGAATTATTAATGAATAAATACTCCATCTCTTTAAAACTTCCTCCTTCTCTCCTTCAGAATCTTCCATCCAATATAATTTGAATTTAAATAAAGAAGCCTAAGAAACTGAAGAACATGCAGGAAAATTGCCTATTATTTTTGGAATAAGTATTCTGTGTTGTCTGTCCATATTCTGGATTATTAAAAAACCCAAAACAAAACAAAACAAAACCAACAAAATATCTCCAAAGAAAGAAACAAACAAAAGTAATAAAAAGTGTATACTTACTCCTGACTTCCATTATAGTTTCTGTGAACAATGGAAAGAGCTGCAAACAGAGTTCTCTGCTTAAGTGAGAACCAAGAAACAAAATCTCAAAAACATGAGAGATTAAGACACTGTTACATAGATGGAACAAAAAAGAGAGCCATGGCAAATACTGAGGACACTGGAAAAATTGAAGAGATTAAACATACAAAAATATTTTACTATTGTTAGTGGAAAAACTCCTAAAATAAAATTTTGTTGCTTTGTGGAACACGCTCCCTGGAAAAACAAATGAAAGTAGAAATTGTGTTGAAAAGTATTAAAAAAGAATAACAGTAGGATTTTTGCCTTTATTTCTATTTTCAGTAACCTATTAAATCAATAATCAGACAACTCAACTCTTGGAAATTTTATACGTCTTTTTGCTTGCATTTGGCATTTAAGCAGGTCATAAACATCACTTCTGGTATGTTTCTGGTAGACTAAATATGTCAACAGTTTGCTATGGTAGAGTGTCATGGAACAAATGCTCTAGTTTGGTTTCCTGCAGCAACATTTATCTAATGAATTACTGCACATCGGCTGCAGTGCTTCAGTCCCAAGATACTTGGTAGTACTCACTTACAAAGAGCATTGCGGGGATGCTAAGCAATAACTACAGTCATTAGACTAAACATATCTTTAGGATACAAGGAAGAAAACACTACAAACTCAGAGACTGCTTTAGAAAACAAGATATTACAGAACTCGTGCAAGGCCAGAGTGTGCTGCTCTGACAGGTAACGTTATAGTCAAGCTTAGAAATAATTACAAAGCTAAGCTGTTTTAGTTTATTTCTGAAAGCACTGAAAAAGGTAGGTTATATCTTAATGATTTAACAGGAGTAAAACTCACAACAATTCCACTAACTATATTGGAACTAATTTGCTTATAAACTCCAATGAAAGTGTGGTGAAACCAACTCCAGAGAAGTTTCTCTTCCGCCCGTGCTCCAACTCCTTACCCAAGAGAGGCACGGAGCACCTTGCTGAATCTCACCCCTGTTTATGGGAGTATGAAGGGCAGCAGCCGTGTAGTCAGACAGCGCTTGCAGAGTCTCAAATTAACTAGACAAAGTGAAGAGATTTTTCCACTTCTGTCAGACAAAGAAGGAAAAAAGGAAAAGCGTAATCCAGATTCTGTTCAGTGCTGTGCTCTTGGAAGATTAGAATTTAGCTGAAATAGCTGCATATATGCACATTCCAGCAATTTTCAATTATTGAAAACATTTTTCTGAGTAGTATAACAAGGAGTTTATGTTAAATACTGGAACCTTGATTTTATCACACAGGCCACCAAGAAAAAATAACACCTGGTGATCTGCTGAAAGGAATGCAAGCTGCCAACCCAATCCAGCGAGAGAGGACAGATCTCAGCTAAGTCACTGAAAGTCATTAAAACCTTTCTTTTGCTCAAATACACTTAAAGAATCATAAAATTGTAGAAAGCCACATTGGAGGGAGCTCAAGGATGATCTGATCCAAGCTTTTAGGTGGTATATAGTTTAAAAGAGGTGGCCCAGCACCCTGCCAATCTGAGCCTTAAAAATGTGCAGTGTAGAGGAATCTATCACTTCCACCGGGGAGATTCTTCCAATGTTTTACCATTCTCATGGTGAAAAATTTTCTTCTGAAATTCATTTGGAATCTCCACAGGAGCAACTTATATCCATTACCCCTTTTCCATGTGAATCCTTGTTAAAAAGGAGTCTCCGTCCTCTTGGTAGACACCCTTTACATACTGGTACATGTCAATAAAGTTTCCTCTAAGTCTTCTCCTCTCAGGGCTGATCAAACCCAGTTTTCTCAATCTTACTTTGTATGGTAGGTTTCTTAGTCCTCTGATCATCTTACTGGACCTTCTCTGGACCCTCTCCAGTCTTCTCACATCTTTTTTGTATAATGGGGACCAAAATTGCATGCCATACTCATGATGAAGCCTGACAAGCACTGAATAGCGTGGGATAATGACTTCTTTATCTCTGCTGTCAACAGATGAAGGTCGTTTTTTGATAGAAATCATAGTGCAAGCTGCCTACATGTCTGAAGCAATTAAGCCCACTGAGTTGAATTCCAGATCTGACCTGGCAAGTCTTTCTACAAATTAAACTTCATCACGGAAAGGAGAGCTATTGATGAGGTAGCACAATGGCTATTTTAGAGTGACAAGTGGATATATAGAAGCACTAGATTCTTGACAAGGGAAACACTAAAAGTCTCCTGAGATCTGAAGACCCTTCTGTGAGGTTTCTGTGTTACTGCAGGTAATATTGATGCTGCTACATTCTGACAGAATGAACCACTTTTATTTGCTTGTACAAACACTAAAGTGTTATCAAGAGCTGACAAGATTGGTATATAAAAAAAAAAGTATAAAAGAGAAGGAATTTGGGTTTTGTTCAATTGAGTTAAACCACAAGACCCTCAGAAGAAAGATTTGCAGGATAAGATCTTAATTGATTTCACCTTTATTTCTTCCTTTTTGTTTTGGTGTTTTTGTTTAATTTAACACTCCAATGAACTATCCAATGAAAAAGACGCTCATGTCAGATATCAGCTTTCACATTTTCACTTAAAGCAAAAATCCAGACCGTCGATATGCATCAATTTATTCTTTTTGTAACAACTCCCAGATGTACACTCCAATATTTCATGCATCACTAAATCTATCAAGTAACAGTTATTTTCTTGGAGCTAATAAAGATGGAAACATTCATTTTTTTAGTGTTTTTTCCCTACGTTGATATTTAGTTTTGCCTTAGATGCTTCAGACAGAAATGAATGGCTCCCCCAAGGCAGAAAGAATCTGTAAATTTAGCTTTGCATTCCACCCCAAATCCAATTATTATAACAACCCTGCTACTTCTGTTATAGTTAAATGCCTGTCAGTGTTTCTATTAAAATCCTTTCTGTGGGAGTTTATAACTCAACCATTAAAAGAAAACTTGCTTCAAGCTAAACCTTGTCATACGCAGTTCAGTCCAGAGTACATTAAAAGAACAAATGAAAACAATAAACCTGCAAAGCCACCTCTCCTCCCCAAGTTTATAAAACATCTCTTCAGATGTTTTTAATTTTTTTAGAAAGGGAAAAGCAAAAAGTTTCAAAAAAGTCAAAACTTAAAAAAGAACATTCAAGTCCTGATTCATCACATTTGAAAGTCATCAGCAAAAGTCAAGCAACATCTGGATCAAAAATGTGGAAGCAATCCATCTCTATGTAAAACTGTTGATTTCAGAATCTGCCTGGATGCTGCTACAGCTGCATCTGCAGATTGCCTGATGCTTCAGTGTGCCTTGAAATAGGCTACTGTATGGGACAGTTAACACCTATAAGTTATTGTTACCTGATCTAATATTGATACATGCTGAAGAGTGAATGGACAATATAATCAAAAGTCTTATTCACACATTTTAAAAAAATCTAATTATGAAGCTATAGAAAGTAGATCTGTAGGGACAACTGCAGTGGTAACATTATTAGTGACACTTCCAGTCAGTAGTGTGACCCATTGATATCTGATATTTTTAAAATCAGTATCACTGTAAATATAACAAATTATGCCTTCACTTATTAACCATAAAATAAAGTCCAAACATCTTTCTCTCCTTTAGTACTATAATGCGAAAATCAGCACTCGTTGAACAACTCAGAAGAGTAATTTTGAGTATGGAGAAGTCAATACCTAGGATGGGATTAGCTATGGTCACAGACGTGGTCTTAAAATATAGCCAGGAGCAACCTGTTCTAATATATATTAAGGAAACAGTTGTCTGGGGAATATTGGAATTAGGATGCTGGAGAAAACATTTTCAGAAACTTTGATTTTCACCCTTTTTTTTCTGAGGTTAGTTGTTCATATTTCCTTCTTTGCAAAGAATTATGCACCCTTTATTTTGTTGACTTTTTCTAAATTACTTCAGGAAATATTTCAGGTTACAGAGGCTCCCCTAGGTTTGCTTGAGTAGCTCAATAGCTTCTGTGCAATTTGCCTTACTTTGAAGATATTAAGACTTCCTGTGCCATTATTTTGTAGCTTTAGAATTCCTCATTATCTTTTACACTACAGATTAGACTCAGCTAATTAAATGTGTCATCAGTAGGCTGTCACCTCAGCATGACCTTTCAGAGATTCTTTATTAATACATTAGAATCTACTAGCCTGAGTACAATACTTGCCTTCCCTATCTTAACCTTTTGTAATCTTGAAATTGATCATTTAAATCTCTCTCTGGTTTCATTTTGTTTGTTTGTTTGTTTTCTTTTTTTTGTGTGTTCAACTTTTAATTTCATTTTTACTTCCCTTAATACGACTTGTTAATTTCCACGAGAGTATTTTGCTTTTTTTTTCTTATCTTTCAAGAGGTCTAAGTATTGCGATAGTCGCCTTATAGTAAGTGAACTTGTTGTTGTATACAAGTGGTTGAAGATAACTGGAGTGAGTTGGCATAGATTCTTTTAGTTCTAGGAGTCATACCAATTTACACCAAGTGAGGAACTGACTTCATGTGCTTTATACAACACATGCACGGCACTCTGAGATAGAGGTAGACTTATGTCCATACTTCAGGTTTCTTATCTTTTGTTGGACTTTCATATTTTGCTTGATTGTCAGAGCCTATTTTTTAAGATTTAATTTAAGCACGATTTAGCTCTATAATATGATGTATTCACCCTGCCCATTGTTTCCTGGGCCTGCTGCAGTGCATATAGGATGACCTCTCTGTGAGATGTAGGTATATTAACAAGTCGTATTTAATTTACAATGCTAAATTCTTGCACTGTGTGAATAAAATCTAAATGGCATGAGGATCTCTTTAGGAATGTATGGAAACACTGTCTTTTATTTATACTGCTTCAACAGGCTAATTGCACTAGAGAGGCTGGCTGCACCTGTAATATCCCTGGACCATAACTGTTTGAACTTCATTTTGCAAGGAATTCACACAAACAATAGGAGTTCCCTGATACCACGTTGACTCAGTTTGCCAGCTGTATGAACCTTAAAACCTTAGGAAGACATTCTGAAAAGTGCATAGCAGTGACCCACCTCTTTAACCATGTAAATGAGTGCAAGAGGTTTTAGTATTGTCTTCAACGTGGATAGAGTTTAGCTAATGTGGAGATCTTATCTGACATTCAAATTTGTTAATAAGATGCAGTAAGGCCTGGAGTGCAATATGGGAATGAAAAGATTAGTAGGTGTATGTGCGTGTGCTGGAAGGGAGGGAGAAGGGCAGGAATGTGGACCTATTTGGAACATCGTGATGGGATTCATACAATTAACTGCAGAAGATAAATCCAATATGTGGTGAATGAACATTAATAATGTTAATTTATATATTAACAATGAATTGAGGTTAGTATAGATTGACCCTTTCCCAGGTCAATCTTTCCTTTTAGTGAATTGGGACAATGGGACTTTAATGGCATTTGATAGAATCATAGAATTGCCTGGTTGGAAAAGAACATTTGAGATCGTTGAGTCTAACTATACCTGTCCGCTAGTAAGCCATATTCCTGAGAAACATGTCTGCCCATCTTTCAGACACTTTCAGGGATGGTGACTCAACCCCATCCCTGGGCATCCTGCTCCAGTACCTGACCACCATTTCAGGAAAGAAATTTTCCTAATTTCTAGTCTGAACCTCTCCTGGTGCAACTTGAGACCATTTCCTCTCATCCTATCGCTTGTCACTTGTGAGAAGAGACCAACACTCACCTCACTACATCTTCCTTTCAGGTAGTCGCAGACTACGATGAGGTCTCCCCTCAGCCTCCTCTTCTTTAGCTAAACAACCCTAATTTCCTCAGTCTCTCCTTGTAGGGCTTATTCTGCAGGCCCTCACCAGCCTCGTTGCCCTTCTCTGGACGCGCTCCAGCCCCTCAATGTCCTTCCTGTAGTGAGGGGCCCAAAACTGAACCCAGCACTCGAGGTGCGGCCTCACCAGCGCTGAGCACAGGGGCACAATCACCTCCCTGCTCCTGCTGGCCACGCTGTGTCTGATACAGGCCAAGATGCCATTGGCCCTCTTGGCCACCTGGGCACACTGCTGGCTCATGTCCAGCCAGCTGTCAATCAACACCCTTGCATCCTTTTCTGCCAGGCAGCTTTTCCAGCCAATTTCTGCTTCACTTATACAGCTTTGAAGTTGTCAAATCTGAATTCCACAATTTCCATAACAGCAACTCTACCTATTTGCATAGTAAAAGCTCACGAGAGTGATGCTGATGAAGGCTGTTGAAGATGCAAAAACTGTCTACACACTAAGTATTCTAAGTGTTCAATTCTTATTTTTTTGATTGAATAAATAAGTCCTAACATAGCCTGTGCTATATTAGACCTTCAAAAAGGTTGAATGGGAGATAAAATGTTGATCTAAAATAACTTCCAGTCATGTTTATAAGTACAGCAGTTGTTCATTGTCACTTATTTAAACCAGGACAAGCAAAAGCTGTTCAGTCATAAACTTGTCCTGTATAAATCACCCTCTGCAGGTGAAAAGGAAAGAACACAGAAGTGACCCTTCAAGCCTCATGAAGATTTAGATTGGTCTCCCGAGGAATATCATATATGAATGACACCATCACTTGATGTAATTTCTCCCCTGAGAAGTTATAAATGAGGAGCTGGAAAGGTATAGATTTCAATTTTCAGTGAAAAGGTTCATGGTCAGATCAAAAATCACAAAAGCTTCCCAAAGTTGATGCTGGGTACTACAACACTACAAAAAAATCAAGGGATGTCAGATTATTTCCGGCTCTGTTGCAAGCTTTCTTACTCTTGACTGTGACCTAGGCTGGATCTGTACTGTCTGTAGGATAAGATGCTATGAAAGTTGTTCTTCCCGACCCTGGTTTGTCTTTCACATTACTGACAAAATGGTGTGTCCAGCTGATTTATAGAGTTTAAATTGTGTTGTATTATGGGGTGGCAAAGTAACCTCCCTTATGAAGACTTTTTTTCAGGTGTTATTTTACTGTGTGTAGAGAGACTTTGCAAGCAGGACATGCACAGCCAGTACACACCAGTTATCCATTAGCTAGCACACAATAGATAGCTAGGATTGGTGTGTTACCAACTTACCTGTTCACACACTCCACATCTTCCCCATTGCTGGCTTTAACAGTGCTGAATGCCATCATCTGTTTGTGAGTGGTTTTTAGACATAAATAACTATTCACAAAGGTCAATACTTTCTTCATGAATGCTTGAGTTATTATTACTCTCTCAACAGTTTGTCTTTCCATATTGTAACTTTTCCTGTCTTTTAAGGCTTCGTAGAATCATAGAATATTCTGGGTTAGAAGGGACCTTAAAGATCATCTAATTCCAACCCCCCTGCCATGAGCAGGGACACTTCTCACCAGACCAGGCTGCTCAAGATCCCATCCAATCTGTCTTCAAGTTGAATACTCTTACACTTCTGAACAACATTTTCTTCTATGAGAATGAGCAAAGGCAATACACCTAGGATTCACAAAATCAAATCTTAGGTCACAGACAGGTGACCACTCAGGCCATGGTTTCTCTGGAGTCATTCTGTAAATAACCTTGTCCAACTTCTCTGGCCAGCCTCAATAGGATATCCCCAGCCAGCCCACAGGCGCAGCAAATGCGTACTTGGGCTTTTTCTCTGCTGTGCTTTAGAATTCACACATGGGGTTTTCATTGTAAATATTTTGTATTCAAACACTGAAGTTTTGAATATATAAATGCAAAAATTATTCTGAGCCTTTCTAGTAGGCATCATATTTTGCCCACAATCTTATTCTTAATTATTAGTTTATAATTTGAAAGTAATAATTTTTATCCAGTTTGCTATGATGCTTTGTAAATGTTTTCTTCAGCATGTCTGAAGAGCTTCAGTTGCTCAAATCCACAGAAGAACCTATTTAGATTTCAGTGCTGTCAGGAGTCAATTAATATCATGACTGCTGGGAGTTGGTGATAATCTTTATTTAAACAGCATAGAAATAGATGTACTCCTGCTTTATTGATCACTACACTACTTCAACCTTTGGAAGTATATTTCATTTATGCTGTGAGACGAAAGATACGTCAATCCCAGACAAAAACTCTTCTTTCAAAGCCATAGAAGTGTAGTTACTTTCTGTAGAAGATCTATGGTTGATATAAACATTTTGACAGAAAATATTTGGTGGTGAATGCAGTGTAAAACTGTCTGAGAATAAATGTACTGTGACTTGGAACATAAGATACAATTTTCTTTGCATAGAGGCAAAATGAAGTGATGACAGAGTTCACAAAACCTATTCTCCTACTAAAATTACAATATGACCTTGCTTTTCGATAGGAGTCTTTCAAAAAGTTAAACTTGACAGTGCAAGAAATTTCACAGACTTTAGTCTGTAAACTGACAATTGCAATATAACAATGCCCAAATTCTTCTTTAGTGTTCTGTACATGAGAATACTAAAAAGAAAGCCCTGTCCCACCAAGATGTAATTCTTAAAGTAGCAACATGAAATTGTACATTTTAAGTTAATGACTATTGGAATCCAGATTTCCTGCTTGGTATTGTACTAAAATGCCATAAATATGGGTTTATTCTTCCTTTTGGGGCTCCAGACGTTCTAATTATTTAATGCAAATGAAACATTTTCCCCAAGACAATGATAGGGGGAATCTGTTATGGTTTGGACATTTCCCTGGGAAAGTATGGAGTGTTTGCACAATAAAATAATAACCTTTCCTATGGATATGGATTTTTCTCAAGTCCTGTAAGACTGTTGAAATCCTTCGGTTGACAGGTATATGAAAGTTGTCATTATCTCTACCTGTTTCCTAGGGCAATGGAATAGCTCAAGTGTAGCGGTTTCAAATTTTTTAAAAACCAGAAGATACAAGGCTACAAGCGCTGAAGAGAGAAAGTGAGACATTTTGGTACTATGAAAAACCATGATTCAAGGTGGGCTTTTTCATAGTGGATTTTGTACTGGTTTTCTCAGCTTTTGTTAAAAATGCAAATTTATTATGAAAAGTTTAATATGTTTCATATATTATAGAGGAAGCCTAGTTTTCTCTTTCTGGGCAGATTACTTTCTTGGGTTAAAAGTAGATCTTCCTTTTTTCTAGTCTCAGGAGTTTGTATATTGAAAACTTTAGTTTTGATTATCAAGCTTTCCACACATTATGTACTTTGGTATCTGCAATGGTATCACCATTTTGGGTCTCGTGGTGGGGAAGGTCTACGGTGTTTGGTAACAGCTCTGAGTCATTCTTTATAGGAGACACCTTTCAAGCAAATTTCCTTGTTAGGAAGCTCACCCTCTTCCCTCTACCTGTAGTGTTACACAACAGCCTGATTCCCAGTCATCCAGCTCAACTGGTTCACAGTTTGAAGGATGTTTTAAGAAGTTGCACTTTACATACTTTTATATATAGAGGAAGAAGACTGGACCTGACTGACTGGTGTCCAAGAGCATTCCTCAGCCTGGAGGACCTAAAAATAACAGTATTGCTGTAGAGATAAGACAAAGGGGAGAAGAATTTTGATAGCATCAATGTGCAGCTTGACTTTCTTCTCAAGCACATCTATGCTGCCCAGAAAAAATATGACTTGACTGTAGTTGTACTTATGTGGGTTTCTGTTGGTGCATCTAATTTATTATGGTTTTATAGATCAAGTAAAGCTATTTGACTTAGACTGCTCTCTCTAGCTCAGGTGTATAAGCTTTCCTTCTCTCTGAGGCATACTTGAGCCTTTGACTAGAAGGCAATTTGTTCTATAATTCTAATATATCATCAGTAATATTCAGGGCATCTTGTTTGGTTTTCTGTAGAAATGACAATCTGATAGGACTGAAATTTTGTATTTAAAATATTGCAATACGTTTAAATATTGGGGAAGGGGAGGAGGTTTAGTAATGTAGGTAGATTTTTGCATGGAGCAGATTTCTGGAAGAGAGCAACACCTGCTTAAACTCCAATAGCCATCAGGAGCAACATGTATTCTAAAACAGAGTGTTGTGTAAAAAGAAAGTCAGATCTTAAGGATCAGAAGCATTTTTTTCAGTCCTTAGTTGTGTGCAATGTTATGTACTAAGTTTTAAACAGTCCTCTAAGTTCATTGACTCCAGTCAAAAGAAAAGAAGGACATCACAAAAGGGAATTGCACCCACTGTTCTCTTAAACACATTTCCATGTAGGAAAGGTCTGTCTTTCAGTCAAAGAACTGCTTAGCTTGAGAAAGATTAAAGTGCTTACATATATGAGAATGTTTACAGATGCTGAAGGAAATGAGGGACAGCTATGAAAAGACTTAAAAGATGCAGTAGATTGAAAGAACACAAAAATCTGTTAAAACTAAGAAAATATTCTCCAGAAAAATAAATTCATGTCCACATGTGGAAAATTAAAATGAACATTAACTCTGGAAAATTAAGTGTAAAAAGCCTAATAGCACAAGACTTGACCTTTCAGCTTCCCCTCAGAAAATGCCTGTCAGGCAATCTGTAGGGCCAAAAAACCATGAAAGACTGAAGGAAGTGCCAAAAATTTAGGAGCAGAAGGAAAAGTAGTTTATTCTTTCACATCTATGTCTGTTGGTGGAGATTTTGGGTATTCCCATGCCAGAACCTTTCCTCACAGAAGGCTCATCAGAAAATGTGCCTGAAATTTAAGTGTGAACAGAACAGGTTTCAGCACAGCTCAACAAAATGAACAGCAACAAATTGATGCAATCACCTGCTATCCCCCCAAAGGTTGTAAAGGAATTTGGGTATGAAATAGCTAAATTATCGAAATTTAATGTCATAGTAACTTCTCAATTGTAACCGTCCTTGTACGATACAAGGAAAGGTAACGTATGTGTTTCTTCTGGTTTCTTTGGAGGGGAAGAGGAGAGTGAAATTTTATTTTCTTTTTCAAAAAGCTTTAAAAAGAACCTGGTAAAATGCTAACCAGAAAAACAAATCAAAGTAATACAAAATGAAAGACTGGGATTTGCTATTTTAAGGTTAATATTATGGATAAGTAACATTGTTCTTATGAAAGAAAGTCTGAATGAAAAATATTTTTAAAGGAGTCAAAAAGTGTGTGGATGAGAAAGTCAAAAAGGTCTAATTAGCTTTCTCAAAAGTGCTTGACAACATTTTTCAATGAAACTGTCCTGGTTTTGGCTTGCTGTCCTTATTTTGGCTGAGACAGAGTTAGGGTTTTTTTCTTAGTTGCTGTTGTGATGCTGTGTTTTGGATTTAGCATGAGAATAATGTTAATAGCACACTGATACTTTTAGTAATTGCAAAGTAGTGGTTATACTAACTGCCCTGGATATGAATTTGCAAAACTTTAGTATATCAGCAACTTAGAATTCATTCGGGTAAGGTTGTAAATTTCCTATTAACAGTTAATTATTAATTGTATAACGAAGTAATTAAAAATGATCCAATGTATGTGTTATAATCAAATTGATCAGTGAGCTGAAGGTACACAAGTCCATGTGTCCTGATGAGATGCATCTGCGAGTCCCAAGGGAACTGGCAGATGAAATTGCTAAGCCACTTTCCATCATCTTTGAGAAGCTGTTGCAGTCCAGTGAAGTTCCTACTGATTGCAAGAGGAGAAACATAACCTCTATTTTTCACAAATGAAAAAAGGAAGATCCATGGAACTACAGGCTGATCAGCCTGACCTCAGTGCCTGGCAAGATCATGGGGCAGATCCTCCTGGAAACTCTACTGAGGCACATGGAAAATAAGCAGGTGACCAGTGACAAGCAACATGGCTTCACTAAGGGCAAACCATGCCTGAAAAATTTGGTGGCCTTCTATGAAGAGGCTACAGCATGGGTGTGTAAGGGAAGAGCGGCTGACGTCATCTACCTGCACATGTGTCCATCATGGCATCCTTGTCTCTAAATTAGAGAGATGTGGATTTGACGGATGGACCACTCAGTGGATAAGGAATTGGCTGAATGTCTGCATTCAGAAAGTTGTGATCAATGGCCCAAAGTCCAAATGGAGATCAGGGATGAGTGGTATTCCACAGCGGTCAGTATTTGACTGGTGTAGTTTAACAGTTCTGTCGCAGACATGGACAGTGGGATTGAGGGACTCTCTGCAAGTTTGCTGACGACAGCGAGCTTTGTGGTGTGGTCGAGATGCTGGAGGGAAGGGATGTCATCTAGAGGGACCTTGACAGGCTTGAGAGGTGGGCCTGTGAGAATCTTGTGAGACTCGGACATCTTCACTAGTGCATATGTCATTGTGGCTGAACATTATAGACCCTTCTAATAGGTCTTCTGTCCCTAGTTGATATAGTTAACATGCTTTTCGAAGCCATAATATTGTTCCCCAAACATAGCTGAATTAAAAGTCATGAGATATATATGCACATATACACACACTTATATATGCACTTGTATCTATATTTATATATATATCTACCCCAGTGGAGTACATATCTGCCCAGCAGGAGCCCACGAACCACCAGATGAACCACAGGAGTCATCTGATTGTGGAGCACATGAGATAGAACAGGACCAAAACTCACTACACAGTTTTGTCACAAGTCTGTAAACCAGTTTTTGCTGTTGCAGGGTGCTGGAATCACTGAAGTTTTGGAAAGCATCTTAACTCCAAATGCAAGCTGAATTTGTAACAGTGTTTCCTATGCTTTTCAAGCTGTAAGCTCCATGGTACAATGAAAAAGAACAGGATAAGAAAATAATTAGAGAAATTGTAAGCATATCTTAAAATATTAATAATGTAATAAAATTAAGATAAATCTCTAGTAATTTGAGTCAGGGTTACCGGGGTCAGAAACTGCGATGACCCCTCTTAAAAGAAGGCAATTGACAATATACTTACAATTCTAAGAAAAATGTGAAAATTTTGAATGCAGATGGACAAAATTGTATTATAAAATGTGGGTTTGCTTCAGAGTTTTATGTAATTGATACATTTTTTTCTGGTGAATCTTGTTTTACCTCACTTAAAATGAAATGAAGGAATTGTCTGTACTCCAAGACAAAAATGTTAACTGAGCTATGCACACAGAAAATTACTTTTTGCTGAAGCACTTGTAAAGAATTTCTTGGAGCATTCATGTTTAAAGCGGATAATAAAAAAATGAATAAATAAACACTGTCATTAAGTGGAGGGAGGATGGGAAAGGAGTATTTGTAGTAAAAAGATTTGTACAACCAAGGGATAAGATGGGTCAAACCAAAACTATCAGTACTACAGTAAAAGAATCTTGATGTACTCTTTTAATACAGCATCAGTGTCTTGCCATAGTGGCGATCTTTGTGACCTTAGCAGGATCTACTGCAGTTTCTCATGAGAACTGTGTGTTGACTTGTAACCTTACAGATACACACAGGAACATATAAACCACAGAGATGTGCTATCAGTTAGAAACATAAGCTTCTTTTGGATTTTTTGAAATCCCATAGTTCATTGCTAAGGAACAGGAATAAAATAAATCCATTTTATGTGACACAGAAACGTGTCAGTCATAAGAAGAAAAACAGAAAATGTCGTGAGCTGAATGTAAGGGGACATATGTGGAGCTGTGGACATTATTACATAAAAATATCATGCATACCATTAGCTGCACTTTTAAGCATTGTGTCCCCAAAGTCATCAAGTACTATATTCGAATAAGGATGTCATGAGCCTTTGTACAGACTTTGGCCTTTGAATACTGAACTGCTTGGGAAAAGTTCAGCTGATTTTTTAGTATTTCCTGAATCTTTCAAGAACCAGGCAGATTTTCTTTAAAATCCCTTTGCCTTTTCTGTGGCCTGTAGCTGTAGTTATGTTTTAAGAATTTTTATACGTTTCTTGAAGCAAGTTTTCACAAGTAGAGGGTTTTTTTTAAAAATTGTATGTAAATACTCTCCCTATTGTAGAACTGTAATAAATGTATATGTATACATACATTTTCAGAGGTCCTTAAAGAATTTAACCTCTATCTATCTGAAGTGGCCCTTCTCCCAACTATTAAAAACCGTCCAGATAGCTTTTATAATTCACACTTTTAAAGGGAAAAAAGGTGATAAAACTTTAGTACATAAGACAGCACTAAAAATAAGCATAAACAATGTATATTTTTATATGTAAAACCTATTCATTACAGAGTGATAGTAAGATGCTTCAGGATTCTGAACTTGTGATTAATGTAGTATGCATCAGCTTCGCTTCATGCCTTGCTACACACCCAAGGTGTCCATTAATCAGCTCTGCTGCAGAGTTTGTCATATCTTGTTGCTTAAATAACACAGTCACTCACAGTGGGAGGTATCTAGTACTATACCAAATTTTTCCACTTGGAGCTTTAGAACTTCTTAAACACTCTTTGCAAGACATTTTATCATCATGGGCACATGAACGTCTTGTGTATAAGTAGAGCAAATTAAACCTTTTTAATGTGCAGATATCCTTGATCTTCATTTAAAGAGACTTACACAGCATACTATGCAGTGAGTTACAGTAGCTTCATTTGAGCCTTTCAGCTGCAGTAGAGTGGTACCAGAATTAAATTGTTGTTGTAACTTTAAAATAAACTGTGATCTCTTCATCACAATTAGTTCTCCAAGGAGGACAGTGACATCATCATGAAACTAATGTTAAGTAGAAAATATCTGTGTTTTGAAGAAAAAATATAAAACATTTAAAAGAGAAACTGAAAACTCAAATGCAATCTGTTAAATATTATTTCAGAAAAAAAATATTTTATTTTAAATGACAGTAATAATTTTGTCCTACTCTGGACACATTCAGGGACCTCCACATACTTCTTAAATTGTGAGGGCCCAATCTGCACTCAGTACTCAAGCTGAAGTCACATCTACACTGACTATAGTGGGATGATCACCTCTTTTGACTTGCTAGAATCTAGAATTTAATGCTTATTCTAATTTAAAAATTTGAACAGTGTTTTATCTCTATGAATGTCAGCAGAGAGAAATACTAGTATCTAGATTTATGCTACTGGTTTAAGAAAATGGCTGTTAAGCATATAAAAGCTGATAAAAGATGACGCACAACTTTTAAGAAGACAATTAATTTATGTAATGATTTCTCTTTCTCGACTTTTAAAAGTATGTAATGGTGTGTCTGTGGAAATTGCAAAGCTCAGTTTGAAGGGCAATATAAGATATGAGCTGTCATAAGCAAAAGAGAAAAAAGGCAGCAATTTCGAACCATAAACAAAAGCAGTGAAAACAATATGATATTTAAAATGGATAATGATTAACTGCATTGTGCTCTACTTGGGTTCATAAGCAGTATTGCACAATCCTTATTTATTTGCCAATACTGGACCGAGATTAATAAACTGAACCTATGCTTCACACCAAGGATATGTAATAAATTCCTAGAGCCTGTGTGGTTTTTTTTTCCACTGGGAGGTAGAAATTTGCGTATTGAAAGGTGTTTTACTACAATTTGTATACAAAACCATGTCTTTGCTATTTTGTATACCAAAACACAAACCCCCAAAGTTGACAAATTCAGCTGGTTGAACTCCAGATGAGTCATTACCACCTTATACTCAGAAGATATTTCCACCGAGATAGTCTTGTGATAATGCGTTCTGTTGCTTGGTTGTGATTTATAGATGAGGAACTGAAGTAGGAAACCACATTTGAGACCAAATTCTGCTTGTATTATGCTCTATACCACCAGCTTCTTTTGACCTCAGTAAAGTAGGTAAATCAGAGAACAATTAGAATACATGATTTGCTCAACAACCCTTGAAAATTTAGTGAGACTTGAAACAGACCTTGTTACCAGACTTCTAAATGAACCCTAAACCTCAAGATTGCCAAGCAGGATTATAGTATCTTCCAAAGCTGATACATATTCCTTTGCTTAAATGAAATGAAATCTATAAAAATGTAATTCTTGAGATTAAACTATTAAAATAAATGCAGTTTTTATTAATATGTATGTCAGCATGCCTAAGGTTTAGATGGATATTTTTCCATATTTTTAGAAAAAATTAACTGAACATAAATAAATTTAAATAGCTGAGGAATCCACATAAAATAAAGAACTCTAAAAATTTCTATTGTCAATTAAAATTTATTTGTTTAGTATTGAGAATCCAGAAAGTATTTGTATACTTTTGTGACAGGATGAGGTTTGCATGCACAGAACGCAAATAATTTTCTTAATGCATAAATCATGACATATATATAACATGTCATTTCTGTAATGATTCTTCATCAGAAAAAGAAAACAGAAAATGCATGAGTATGGTTTACATGGTAAAGTAGACAAAACAGAGTATATTTTGAATAAGTAAAAATAACTTCTTTTTGAATGGTCAACAGACACAAAATAGTTTATTCCAAGCAATTTGTTGAATATTTATGATTAAAAGATACATTTACAAGATGAACAATTTATGCACAAAGTGTTCACAGATTATTCAATCGGTTTGAATAGTATGCTCTTTATCCTTTAAGATATGTTTTTTTCCTCAATTAGTGGGAGCTTTGAGTCATGGGGTGTTTATAGCACCTGTATTCTTATCAAATATGGAAACTTTTAGTTGGGTTGCTAAGGCATAGAAAATAAAAGGCATGACAGTTCAAACCTGTATCTTTATTGTGGGTGGATGTGAAGATAGAAAAATGACAAAAAAATAGGATATACACTAGAGAATAACATAGGTTTATGACTAACAAAATATATTTTTAGAGAAGTATTTAACAAAATTTTATTTCATGTTTTCTTCAGATTGAAAGTAAAAAGAAAGTATAGATATATTTGCATAAACAGATGAAAGTTTAACCGTCACCAGAGGGAGTGTATGAGAGACATTTTCTGATGCCCAAAGGTGAGGTCATCTATCTGAGATCCAAGCTCCCAAGGTAACAAAAAGGAAGAACCATTCATTTTAACAAAAGAAAGGTGAAGTATGTAGCATTATGCCACAACTGTAGAAACCAGTCTGTGTCAATCTCTTTCCTCTCACTTCAATATAAAAAGCAAAATTAATTTTTGATTTCTTTAATCGAAAAAAATTAGAGACTATAATTGATAAAAATAGAAAAATGCCAACATATGATACAGCTTCCTTGCATATAAGCATTATAATATTATACATGGGGTTTATGCTGTCTTTAAGCCAAAGAACTCATGACTTATTCGACATGCTGCAGGAATGGGCTTAGGGCGAAGAAGTAAAGATGTGTCATAAATGGTGTTAGCGGAAAGAATATTTAAGTGTCTCTAGATATCGGGAGTTACATAGAGAATAAAGCATAACTGCTGAAGGAAAAGTTTAAATCTCTTGGTTTAAGTGAATATCATAAAAAATAAAATAATAAAAAAAAATTCAATTCTTGCCTCAGCCACAGGTTTTCTATTATATTCTTATGAATTTATATGACAAACCTTTTGTAACTTCTTTTTGGCAATGATTTAATTCTCATTTTTGGTGTCTTACACAAGCCCAAATCTTAATATACACAGTAGTAAGCACCTGTATCTATAACTAATGTAACTTGTAGGGTGGTACCTGGGAAAGGTAACAGCCCATATTATCATGTGGCTGGATATCAGCAGGTCTAGAATGTGCTGCACAACCAGGACCAAAGAAGAAATTATTGGTTCACGCTTGTCCTTATTTGTGAAATGCTGTCCTGCATCAGAGCAGGTAACCAACACTGACATGACAGCGCTACCACAGTTAAGAATCCCAGGAAGCAAAATAGTTATCTATACTACACAGTACTTCGATGAATGTTAGTAAATACGTTGGGATTGCCTCGGAAAGTTGTAGGACAAGGATGTACTGGTCTAAGTTCTAGGTTGCTACCTACTCATTACACTGAAGATATCATGGGTGCTACAGGGTTTAGGAAAGGATAAGCTACTGTGAAACATTGTAGAAGTATTTAGTGATGTTGCCTGGGTAACTTAGATCCTAGCATCCCCTAATTAGAGTGCTTAACTTACTTTCTTAAGAGATTCTTTTTTTTAAGAATCATGTTGGCATAATCATCTACCTCATTAAACTGGTTCCATGACAGTGTGACTGAACTTTTGTAAATGGAGTCAGTGCAAAGAAAAACTAGTGCGGTGGGGTGAAGAATCAGGAGTAACATGAATAAAGCTGTCAAGTTGAACTTTCACCTTGTCACACTTTTTACTTGTTAATATTTATGTAATTACTTTTAGCTAGATACTCAAGAGGGAATAAAGATTTGAAAGGAATGATCTGAGACTGCTAGAATAATTTTTTTATTATTTTGGGGGTAGGGGAGTTTTTTTGGGTTTTTCCCCTATTTAAAATAACCTGCCAACTTCTGGAACATATAATATTCAAGCAATGCATCTAAGCAGCACATTGCCCGGTGAGTACTTAAAAATGGGATTTGCTTCTAATGGTGTGAGGATTACAAAGTTATAGTAGGTATTTCCTATGGAGTGCCAGGAAAAGACCGAACTTTTTGCCTCCTCAGGATCTCATAGTTGAATAAATTAAATGGTTAAAAATTAAAAATTACTGCTGAATAGTATTTATTATCGTGAAATAAATTAATTTCTGAAGTTAGGAGTGCATACATCCCTTACTTTAAAAAATAAACCAGAGAATCAGTACTTCAAATCATGGCAAATTTCCCTCTTTTTTTCCAACAGATCAGCTAACATACTGCAAACTAAAAGGTCAAATACCGTGTTTTCACAGACGTACTCAAATTCACATTATGAATTTCCATCTGCCTAAGCATCAGACCTGCAGTACTTGGATGCAGACCATCCAGTTCCATATGTTGAACCTCTTCCTTTTCCCTGAAAATATTTCTGTATGCTTCGGTCAGAAAAAGCGTAGCTATAAGTATATTAAACTTTGCTTGCACTAAGGTCAAAGGGCATAGAAAGGCCCACATATATAACCTACAGCTCTCATCCTCCAAAGGGGAGCAACTGCATGAAGATAAGCCTGTGGAAAAGGTTCCTTCTCCATGCTAATTGTCATACTGAGCTCAGGAATTGTTTAGGAAAGTACTTGTTGTCCTGGACAAAGACAGCACCAGACATATTTTGAGTAATAACAATTTGACATTATAAGTAATTGGATTCCAGTACATATCAAGTTTCCTTGATGATTTTTTTTGACAAGTTCATATGACACTACAGTTTATAGGTTTGTGTACATACAAGAAGGTGAAGAAGATCCTTACGTCAGTAAATATTTAGAACAGTTAAATTATAATATGGATTATAGATACATAATCTTACAGTAGACTTCCAATAGCTCTGATATCTGAATACTTCTAATTGTAAGGAGGAAAGTCACAGTAGGAGGAAGAGAGACGCCATATGGACATATGACCACATGCATCATTGGTTAAGCACAGCTAACACAATATTCTTATACAAAGCATAGTCTTTTCTGATGTTCCTTCCTTCAGTTTTTGCAGGGTGATGAAATTGCCTAAACCTCATGGACACTATAATAAGGCAGCCAGGTAAATATTGTTTTCTTGTTGAGACTTCTCAAGGACATTACAGGACACAATAATTGATACTGAGTGCATGAATACTATGAGGACTTTGACAGTTATACACAGGTACAGTAGCAGGCAGACGTGAGGCAGAGAGGTCATGATTCCTGGGCAAGGTAATATCATCTTTTAGTGAAACTAGTTTATGATGACAAAACCACATATTCCATTTGTCAAAATACTCCGAAACTAAAAGGGAGACAGGATCCTTGCCTTCAAGAGTTTTCATTTTATCCTGTGACTGTTAAATATATCTTAATTTAATATAGGCACTGCATGACTAGCACAAATTCTTATTAAGATTTTGTAATCTCAGTTGGAAAGATATTTCAGATCTATTAAGGTAACGTGTCTTTTAAGCTTTCTGCAATTACGTAGGTGATTCAATGAAGAAAACTCTTTGATACCGAAATCCAATTATTGGATTTATACTAGTCTTCAAACTCCTTTGTGTAATAGGAGAAAATTTGGAAGTTGGAAAATCTTGTAATTTTTACATGCAAAATTACAAAATTTCAAGCTTGAAGATCTACTAAAAAGAAACTCAAAAGTGACAGACTGTCAGAGTGTGAAAAATTCTGAGAAGGCAAAATGCAAAGAGGGAAATAATCAGAATGTACAAAAGAAAAAGGATATTTAAATCCTATTGTCATTCTCCTGGCAAAGTTAGAATGTGTAAAATGAAACTTGACAGGGAGGAAAAGAAGATAACCTGAATTTGTGCAAAGCGCATTTGCACAGAAGTAAATGACATGCATAACACAAATGTTACTAAAAATAAAAGCTAATTTTGTCGTCATTTTATTCACTTATTCTTTAGCTAGTTCATGTTCAAACACAAAAGAAAAAAAAGTAATGCATGTATGTACAGAAACACTTTCATAATCCTAAATATTATCATATCTCTGTTCTTGTCAAGTGTTATCAGTAAACAAGCTAACCCTTACGTGTTTTTAATATTTTCCTTCACTAGTTTACTGTATTACTTCCATACTACATTACCCTCACAGTAGTTTCCTTGTAATTACTGAGTTCCTATGTAACAGTCATTATTGATCATTTTCATTGAATGAGTGGGTAGATGTGATGATAGTATTCCTGAGTTGCCGTGCTAAACACAGTCTGTTTCATTTGGACTTTACTAGATAGAATGTCTATAAAAACAAAGCATGGCTTTCATCAAACCCCACAAAACTAAATCAAAAGACGGTGTTTCAAAAACAGACTTAGGCGAGGGAAAGAGGAGTGACAGTGTCACAGACCATGAAAAGAAAAACTTGTCTTAACACCCAGTTCAAGAACTTATTACACCTGCTGAGTGTTGCAAAAACACATGGTCACCATGGGTACTTTTCCCCTTCTCAATGACAAAGTGCTGACAAGCTCAGAAGAGATGTAAGTGCGAGTGCTGTGTGCTGCACAGCTTAAGCTTACTGCAACAAGGAGTCCTTGGTATTTTGCAATCAGAGGCTGTCAAAATATAAAACATTCTGAGTCTCTCACTAGAGGTCGCTAATTATTACCTGTATTTCAGAGAAGTATGTTTATGGCAGTGGGTGAACTGGGGCATGGCAACAAGACCAGAATTCCTTTCCTCCCAACTCTGCCCCAAGTGTGGTAACACATCAGTTAGAGCACCAAAACCAGCATGTGTTTAATTCTAGGCTGCATCAGACTGGAATATTATCTTGATTAAGCCACTATAAATCTAGAATAACTCTACAGAAGTTAGACATCACTGCAAATAAGATAAGAATCTGTTTTCCTACATGTAATCATTGATTCTCAGCTCATGACAGCAGCCTAACATGAGAAATATTTATATATATATGTATCTGCAACTTGATAGAATCACAGAGAATGTGGAGCTTGACACAGTCACTCTCTTTGCTTAAGCCCTCTGAATCACTTGACCTAATACTTTCGGAAAATGTATTCCAGGAGACTATGTAAATTTCAAATTAATATATTGTTGGGTGAATAATACGCTTGACAACTTGATTTTCTATAAATTTATTTTCTAGACCTTCCTCTGGAGTAAACTAAGCTCTGTTCAATTTTCTTTCTTTCTTTTCTCTGATCGTTCTCTAGTTTGCAGCAACTATCATAATTTCAGCCCAAAATCCAGCTCTTGTAATGTGCTCTAAGTACTGGCAGAATGTCACGCTCTATCAGTCTCCAAGATCATGTGTTGTTGGACAACCACCAGATGAAACAGAAAATATAACCACCATGTCCACTTCACAGCCTTTTTTCACCAAGAGAGAGGATTTCTTCCACAACCAGTGATTTTTATTCAGATATTGGAAGTTCAGACCTTTGAAACCTCTAGCTTTCAATTATACTTGTTGAAAGTTAAAGCTTTCAGACATTGTTTGAGATAACTGGTGGAGAACAGTCGTTTCTGTCTTCCCTTAGTTTGTTCTTGGCTTAGGAAGCCATACGAAAAGCAGAGTTGAGGTGGTTCTTTATGTGTGAGAATGCACGCTAGTTCATTAGTAACTTTTTCTCTTCCTAGACCTATATAAGAACTCATCAATTTGTTAAAGGAAGTGCAAGATGATACTTCTAGGAGCCCTCTTGTTCATGTTACAGTACAATCTAATGGGCCCATACCATTTATCAGCTTCTTCCCATACCTTAAAGGTGGAAAAAGTGTGTATAGACAAATCTCCCATGTTTTTTCTAGACTTACAAATAATATTAAAATATATCCAACTAAAAATGCCTCAAATGCCCAGCAATGCCTCAAAATTATATCAGGATAAAGAATAAAGCCAGTATGAAATATTAAATCACGAAAATGCTGAAGATTTCTCCTAGCGTGAAAATTTTCAGATATTCATTCCCTCATTTTCTTCTATTTCTTTCAGCTTCAGATAAAGCTAAACTTTCTGTCTATAAAGGAGCAGAACCTTATGAAAAATTTTCTTTTGTGCCCCCTTTCCCCCATGCAAAGCTTTAAAACTTCTCACTTGCCTCCCTACTTTGGAAACCTGTGCTATGGCTTCTTCAGTGTCCTCCTTTCAATTTGCTGAACAACTTCTGTAAGACAACATCATACTTGCTGCGAATGGTGTCATCTTACTTACAGTAGCAGCTAGTCACTCATCCTGGCCCTGTCAGAGGAGATTGGAGGTCTATCACTTCATACATTTTGATTACCAGAGGTTGAGGTTAAGATGTTTTTTTAGACAAAAAACTTCACAAGGGAGACACAAGCCCACTTCAAAACAAAACACTGAGCTAAGTTACTGTCTTATTTATGATCTTCTCATAAATCTGAAAATCGACCGACTTCAAAAGGCTTCACTCTAATTCTCACTTGTTTATTTACATAGAAGTCTAAGTGAGAATTCAGCCTTTTATATCAGTAGCTATGGGTGATTTTGTTCTCTTAAGTTTTGTAAGCATTTAAGTCTGGAGAATTTAAAAATATAACAGAAAAAACCCCACTAACAAACATATACAGACACTAAATGCAAGGAAGCAAATGCCTGAAAAATAGATTACAGATGCTTAAAAGAATGTCAATGGATTTCTCTTTCTTCATCTCTTCAGTATTCAGAAATAATAATCTTCCCTGAGAGATATGTGTTTTTTCATATAAAAAACATAGTTACAATAGGGATCTTGTCCCATGTATAAATGTAACTTAAGGTTATCATGTTTTATATATTTTATTTCTGAACTGCGTTGTGTTTGTAAGGCTGTCAGCTGCTTTATCATAAACAGCAAATGCAATTTTTCTCATCCAAGTAGCAGCATTTATGAGAAGAGAAGCCTGCATCTTAGTCAGAACTGATCTTTCATATAAATTTCTGTATCCATCATTTCCAAGTACAGCCAAACTTTTATTCTATTTAAGGATACGTCACTCTGCATTTCCTTCTCCAAATGCACACAAACCCATACCTTTACATACACTTTGTTCTATACCAACTATGTCCAGAATATATCCTGTGATTTGTAGAACAGACTGTGTAACTGTCCCTGGGAAGGTGGGAGCATGTTTATTGTTCTCCACACATTTTTGAATTAGTGGTACACGTCTATATACAGGATAAAAAAAACAAAAAAATGAGTTATTGTGTCCCAATGTAATACGAGAAAAATTATCAAAGATTACAAAGCAAAAGCATTTTCAGATTCCACTTAATGGATTCCCAAGTTTTCCCCTCAATAGTTTTCATTTTCTTATATTAACTGTGGAAAGTACAATTCAATCTCTTTTATTCATTAAATATAAACTTTGTCCAAATATATTAGAAAATGCACTGAAAGGTTCTAATATATGCTTTGATTTTGTATCAGAAATGTGAAGTTATACACAATTATTTCTAGACTACAGATCTGAATCATCCATGTACATTTCTGTACTTGGTGTTCAAGTAAATAGAAAAAAACTTTTAGATTTTAGAGGTAGTTCCTTAGTTTAAAAATGTGATTATAAAATAAACTGTAAGAAGTCCCATGTGTTAAGATAAGAATGTGTGCTCTGCTTCTCTTCAGTGAGACACTCAGAACGTGGGATTCTTTCCTGAAGATTATTTATTTCCTAATATAAAATATGCATAATCCAGGTTCAAATACAAATTCGTCAATTTGCCAGACATATAAATGACTTCACAATGTTAAAGTCAGGATTCTAAGAGAAAATATAATTATACATATGTATAAAACCAAGAAAGAATTGAGGGGAAGTGAGTAGTATAAAGGACAAACCAAGTCCAGAATACTAAAAAATTCTAAGAGGAGTTGCAGTCAGTTGAAAAGCAATTCAAACAAAATAGAGAGAGTAGTAGATGTTGCTTAAATCTTGGCTTTCATCCTTTTTTCTCTATTCCGTCCTGTTGCATTACTGTTGATTACATACATTATACAAGATGATTGGTTTGAATGCTTAGGCTTGGAGGAAGGTGAAAGAAGGTCACTTTGGAACTGCTTTGATACTCAGTCTGACAAGCAATTTAAATTTTTCCTGTAGTCTGTTGTTTTGTTTTACTTTTTAAAATACAGTGGTACATATTTCTATTTTAAGCTTTGTACTGTCCGTGTATCCTTTCAGAAACACTACAATTTTGTGCTCTTGCTGTGTCATTGATTCAAGCTTTAGGTTTTGATGCCACTGCAATACTTCTGGTAATGACAACTAACCTTGTACAGACACAAATATAATGTCTGGTCATATGAGATATCGAAGTGTTTTGTTTTCAAAATCCATAGATAACAGTACTTTCTTCCTTATGTTTTACAGGATAAAATGTAAACCTCTTACTGTTGATGCCTCTGGGTCTTTATCTGTCTGGTTCTCTTATTTAATAAGTTAGGAGACAATATCTGTCAAGGCGGCTTCGTTTGCTTGATTTGAATTTGAAATATATGCTCTTCTTGGGAAAGACTGCCTCTTTGCAGGTTTGGGTTTGGTTTGGTTATTTTGTTTGTTTGTTATTATTCTTTTCAAAAAGGTGGGCAGAAGAGACTGTTAGATTCTCTCAGATTCTGCATTATGCAAATTTTAAGGAAATAGAAGGGTACAGATAGTATGAAAATAAAAGATGGATCAGGGATATTGAAGAGATGCAGAAGATGGAGTGGTATGTGAACAACGAGAAAATACACTGAGTGGACAGAAAACTGGGAGTAAGCAGAGATAAAATTGTCAGACCAACAGAAATATGAAAGGCATATAGGGTTGTAAAAAGTTAAAGCTAGGGATAGAAAAAGGCAATTGGGACAGAATTTGTCCCTTCTGAAAAGTTAGAAACCCACTTATCTGTGTTTACAGAATCACAAACTTAGAAATGAACCTGAGGCAAAAGGTAATTGCTTCCTGAAGACTCAGAAGTTCAAAGGCTCATTTTTCGTACCTTGATTTAAACCAATCTAATTTTTTTTTCAGGGAAGAAAGGAGGGAAAGCTGTCAAGTTGTTTGAGTGCTTGACTTTGGCAGTATTGCCCTTTACACAGGGATGAATTGCACCCTAAACAAACTCAATATGATCTGCAATAAATTGTGCTTACTTTTTATGAAGTATTCATTTATACTCCAGAATGTAGTGAGTAAGATCCTGCTGTAAACCATGCCAGAATACGTAGTTGTGTGAAAGGAAGAAAAGAGCTGAAAAAGAGAAGAGGGACACACCCATGCATTAATCTTTGATTTTTTAAGCAAAGCAGAAAAGAAAGAATTGTAATATACTTTTAAATTGTATAATATAAAAAGATAGTATCTTCACATCAAAAAATCAATGTGAACATCTAAATGCACACTACTGAATTTCACCTATAGGTAGTTTTGTCCAAAAGTGGATTTTCTATTTTATGGTAGTCTGTCTTGGTTCATAATATCAAATAGGTTTTCTTCTTGTTTTTGATGACTATTGCATTACATTTACTCTAATTTAATCACAAAATCTATTTTATTCTTTATTCTATCTATCTATCTATCTATCTATCTGGGATTTGTTTACATTTTGGATGGCATTTGGTTAAACTCAACTTGGAGCTGCCTGATTTTCAAATGTTCTCATCAGTATGTTTATCAGAAGGCACAGTTCATGAAATGATACAATAATTCTCTCTCTAGGAATGAGGATGAGAAGATGCAGTGTTTTTGTTGTTTAACCCTGGCTGGCAGCTAAGCACTACACAGCCACTTGCTCACTTCCTCCTCCTGCAGTGGAATGGGGAGAGAATCTTAAGGATAAAAGTGAGAAAGAATATTGTGGTTTGCAATAAAAACAGTTAAAGAATTAAAATGATTTAATAATAATTTTTTAAAAAGGAGTAAGCATAAGAGGAAAATAAGAATCCCTCAAAATGTGAAAAGAAAATAAAACAGAAGGCAAGTGACATAAATTAAAATAATTGCTTACCACCAATTGACCAGCCAGTGCCCGAGCAGTGGCTGCCTCAGCCAAGAAATATCTTCTTAAACTTTTACAAGACTGAACAAAGTATTTCTTGGCTACTATCATAATATGAGTGGTGTTACCTATTGTAGATAAATTTTATTTCAGATTTTTTATTCATCTGCTTTCAAGACCATTTTGTAGATATTTTAGTGTGTATTTGGCCAAACCTAGATTACTCCATCACAACTTATAAGTATCCAAAGAGGACACATGTTAGATTTCACAAATTCAAGAGTTAAAATAGGAATGATTCATGTATTTTGCAGTGTACTGGGGAAATTCTAACTTTCAGTCTTTAAATTATTGTCTTTTCACTCCCTGGCAAACATTTAAGCATTAAGGATTGCAATCATTCCTATAAGGTTGAATGGAAAATGAAATAAATAATATCTACTTAATAAACACTTCTTACTATTAATAATTTAAACCAACTTTAAACAGGCAGATGCCTTAAATAGCCCCTAGCCATGCAGAGACAGAGCATTTATGAAGGACACTCAGTTTTCAGGTAGACTAAATTGTGTTTTGGGTGCGTCCGCCTGTGTCCATGGCTCATCTAGCTATCTCATGCAGCTTCATAAATTGCCTGGTTTTAGGTAGTTTAAAACCAGGAGTTGACAACTGTAAAGTTAAATAAGCTATAAAAGTTTCAAAGAACAAAACAATTTATAAGAAATTAGAAAACCTGTTCCTTGAAGATAGTTAAATATGTCCTTGAGCAAATGGTAAATATAGGCTTGGGAACATTAAGAATTTTACAATGTTTGAAAGGAGTATACCTACAGAGGAAGACAGTTATTAAACCTAAAGACCATATAATCAAGAAAAAGGGTGTTTAATGTTCAAGTTTAATACAAAAAAGAGGGAGTTCCATGCATGAGATGTACTGGTTGTAAAATAGTTTCTCCAGGAAATACATGTGAGACTTAGATTGTTTTGGAGGGTATTGGGTATCTTTTTGTTTGGGGCAAGGGGGGAGGAGAAAACAACACAACAAAACAACCCTAAAACCCTGAAAAACTTACACCAGAACAAAAATGGAGAATCAAGTTAATTTCTAACCTTTCTTTTCTGTTCTTTTCAGAAGGTCAGTTAAGGTAATGTCCTTTCTGTTCTTTTTTTTTGTTATTTTTTGTCACTATTAATGAATTTATCAACTTTCACTAACAGAATCTGTATATTTGTGAAAACTGCAAAATACTTAGCAGTGAATTTTGCCTTTAATAAGATGTAGTTTATGCCTTAACATAAAGCTTCTCATCAATCAAAAGATTTAACATACACAATTATTTAATATAGGCATAATTGATAACTTCTGATGAAACTTATTATAAGGACACTATCTACATATTTCTTCCAGTTCTAGTTTGTAGGACTGTATTTCAGTCAATAAAAATTTAACATGAGCCAAATTCATTTTAATGTGGTGAGCTAAAGGAAAGAAATAGTCCCTTCTTCAGCACCCAACTTTAAAAAAACCCACATTAAATCACAGAGTCACAGAATAACAGAATGGTAGGGAATGGAAGGGACCTCTGAGGACTGTCTCGTCTAACAACATTGCTAAAGCAGGTTCATCTAGAGCAGAATGAACATGAACATGTCCAGGAGGATTTTGATCATCTCCAGAGAAGGAGATTCCACAACCTCTCTGGGCAACCTGTTCCGGTGCTCTGTCACCCTTACAGTAGGGATTCTTTTCCTCATGTTCAGATGGAACTTCCTGTGTTCCAGTTTATGCCTTTGTCCTTTGTCCTGTCACTGGGCACCACTGAAAATTGTCTGTATCCGTTCTCTTGACACTCGCCTTTTAGATACTTTTAAGCATTGATAACATCCCCTCTCAATCTTCTCTTCTCCAGGCTAAATACACCGAGGTGTCTCAGCCTTTCCTCATAAGAGAGATGCTCCAGTTCACTAATCATATTTGTGGCTCTCCACTAGACTCTTTCGAGTAGTTCCTTGTCTTTCTTGATCCACCCAGATTCCCAGGTCCTTCTCTGCAGAGCTGCGTTTCAGCATGTCAACCCTTAACCTATACTGGTGCATGGGTTTATTCCTCCCTAGGTGAGGGACTCTGCACTTGCCTTTGTTAAACTTCACTAGGTTCCTCTCAGCCCAACTCTCCAACCTATCCAGGTCTCACTGAATGTCAGCACAACCTTGTGGTCTACGAGTCACTCTTCACAGTTTTGTGTCATCAGCAAACTCTCTGAGGGTACACTCTGTCCTCCAGTCCAGGTCATTGATGAATATGTTCAACGGGACTGGGCCCAGTATTGACCCCTGGGGAATACCGCTAGATACCAGCATCCAACTAGACCCTATGCCACTGATTCACAACCCCCTGAGCTGTGCTATCCATTCAGTTCTCAATCCACCTCACTGCCCACTAATTTAATCCACACTTCCTAAGCTCTCCTGTGAGGATGTATGGGAGTTAATGTTACATGCCTTGCTGAAGTCGAGGTAGACAACATCCACTGCTCTCCCCTCATCTACCCAACCAGTCCTGTCTTCATAAAAGGCTATCAGATTGATCAGGCATGCTTTCTTCTTGGTGATTTCATGTTGATGACTCCTGATAAACCTTCTTTTCCTCCAGATGCTTGGAGATGATATCTAGAATGAGCTGTTCCATCACCTTTCCAGGGAAGGAGGTGAGGCTAACTGGCCTGTAGTTTTCTAGGTCATCCTTCTTTCCCTTTTTGAAGATTGGAGTGACACTGGCTTTTCTCCACTCCTCATGCACCTTTCCTGTTCTCCATGATCTTCCAAAGATCATCACCCATATCATCCTGCCACTTGATGCTTACCTCTAAGCTCTTACTGTTCTTCCTCCATGATCTTCCAAAGATCATGGAGAACGGCTAACAGTGTCATCTGCCAGATCTCTCATTACTCATCGCATGAGGGCCCATGGATTTGTGGGTGTCCAGTTTCCCAAAAAATCTCTAACCCAGTCATCCTCAATCAAGGCATAGTCTTCCTATCTCCAAACTTTCCTTCCTCCAGGGTCTGGGATTACTCACGGTCAGCTTTAGCAGTAAAGACTGAAACAAAGAAGGCATTCAGTAACTCTACCTTCTCTGCTCTCTCCATCACATGGGCACCAATCTCATTCAGCAGCAGGCTCACATTTTTCTGGTCTTCCTTTTGCTGCTTGAAAAGCCCCTTGCTGTTCTTGACATCCCTTGCCAGATTTCATTCCAAGTGGGCCTTAACCTTCCTCAATGCATCTCTGCATATTCTGACAGCTTTCCTGTATTTCTCCCAAGTGTCCAGGGTCTTCTTCCACATTCTGTAAACTTCCTTCTTTCATTAGAGATTTTCCAGAAGCACATTGTTCATCCATGCACGTGTCCTACCTTCTTTGCCTGTTTTCTTACTCCTAGGGACACATTGATTTTGAATATGCAGGAGGAAGTTCTTGAATATTGACCATCTCTCTTGAACCTCTCTACCTTCTAGAGCCCTATCCCACGGGGTTCCCCCAAGTAAGTCTTTGAAGAGACTAAATTTAGCGCTCCTGAAGTCCAAGGTAGTAATCTATGCAGGACCGAATTCCACCAACTCATGGTCACTGCAGCCAAGGCTGTCCCCAACTTTCACATCCTCAAACAGACCTTGTTTAGTTTGTTAGTACAAGGTCCACCAGCATAGCTTTTCTTGTTGGTTCTTCCATCAATTGTATCAAATCCTTTTAGCCATCTGGTTCTTGTCATGGGAGGCAGCCAAGGAACACTTGCTGCTGCTCTGGTTGGCCTGGAAGTGCTTATATGAGGATGCCGTGAGTCCTTCAGTTTAAAGCCCACCTCAGAAAGCTGGTCAACCTACCGCCAAAGATTCCCTTGCCTTTTTTTGACAGGTGGATTCCACCCCTCTCTGGTAAGTTGTTACTATTTTTTTTTCGTCTACTTTTTCTCTTCATACCTGGATTTGTTATAAAACACAGGTCTTGATTTAGTTTCATTTAAGGAAGATGCATTGAATTTCAAGAAATGGTTCAAATATCATGAAAGCTGTTTTGTATGCTTAGAGTTATTGTATTGATTTAGTATCAAACCTTGCATTCAATTGGATCTTGATGTATGAACTTCATTTCTTATTGCAATCCGTCAGACATTTTATAGGGAGAACAGAACTGCTGAATATGATAAACATGTCAAAATCAATAAAGGATTATGATCTGGTATGAATAATATAAGTGTTTCACATAACAACAGTACAGTTAGAACTGTTTGTCAGCACTGTCATGAATTACCTACTTTTGGGGATCACAGTGGTCTACGTATGTATATGGTTCTTCAGGGCCAAAATTGAAACTCCAGAGCTTTCCAGAGTGAGCTTTCTCTGGAGTTGTCTACTTCTCTACACATTGTCCTTTCTCAAATTTTTAGAAGTAAGGATGATCTGACAATTATGTAGGCAAATGATTCTCTTTAACAATATGGTATTGGTAGAAGAACACATGCTTTATTTTAACTCTATCTTTACGAACATTTAAATGAGTAACATTGAAATACAGGTAAAACATTGATCATTCTGGTCTACCACTGTCACAGCAACATCAATTCTTATACAGACAGCATAAGGATGTCAATCTTCGTACCAGGTACATGGTATATCCAGGTGTGTGGTATATCCTGGTAACTTCCCAGTCCCAACATTAAACAGCAACAGCCAGAGACAAATTCAACCAGTTGGCTAAAACCAGATATTTTTATAAAGAAAAGAGGGAACGAACAAGACCCCAAAGCTGACAATCTGATTATCTCTTTGCTTCTTTCCACAGCTTCCCACTTGTAACTGTTCAGAGCAGTGTGTGAAGTTACTCTGTGTTCAAAAAGCCTCCAGAAGATCTCAGATCTCTTCTAATCTGCTTTGCCCTTGCAAGTCTATTTATCTGAGATATGCCTATCAATCAGAGATATAAGTAGCCTGAAACAAAAAGGAAATTGGAGAACCATAGGGGAAAAAGAAAACACCACAGGAAACTGAAGTTTTCAATTAAACAAAATAAAGAATGAGATTGCAGATTGATTTGGAACTAACAGTACATCATACTCCTTAAAACTTTAACCAAATGCCATAAACATTGACGATGAGCTTCAATTTACATTTGCAAAGTTAAGAGAAGGGTCTTTGAGTAACATAGTAGATTTTGATTTAAAAAAATTACACTATACATAGTTATCACAGCACTGAGTAGATGTAATTTAAAACCAGCTCATTAACTGCATTTCCATACAAGCCAACAGAGAAATACTCAGATAAGGGATTTTTTTTAATTATCTTTTGGGAAGTTTTGCTAAATTTTTATCTATGACCTATATGATATGGTGAATTTCAAGTATGGCTGGCAAATGACACTGTCTGATGAAGAAAGTATTAATAAGTAGCTCTAATAAAGCTTTTTTTTCCCCTTTACTACAATTAAATGCAAGTGACCAAATTTGGCATTTGAGAGTAAAAAATGCATCACATACATTTATACAAATTTTAGATTGCTTATAATCGATAATTTAGAAGAAGAAATATGTCAGCATCACAGTTTGTTTCAACATAAATTCTCACTTGGAATGCTCATGAAAAAATGCAAGACAGAAAATGAGAAAAGAAGACATCTTTTTAGTATGAAGATCATGTAAGGAGAAATGCTGCAATTCTTTATCTAATTCAACACAAGAAAAAGACTGTAAAATAACAAAAACATCACCTGGAGTGGAGTCATAGCACTTATGAGCAGGGTGGAAATCCTGGGAGAAGCTCAGTTTCTTCCACTCAAGTTCCTTATAATGATTTAAACAAATGTTTTGGCACACTTCATCTTTTAATATGACATATTTAGCCTCAGAGACACTTTATATTGGGAAAAACTGCAAACTCGCATACTTGAGCACATCATAGCATATGTGAGAACCATAATTTACAAGTAAAAGATTATGCCTATTAAAGTATAACTGAGTGAATACTATTGCCAGAACTAACTGTTGAAAGATGCGGGTTCATCAAAACTTGCAGTAATGCAGACTTATGTGGAAAATGGGACCACACAATCCTTTGCCCTTGCACACTCGTTCTTTCTGGTTTTCTGATGCAGAGCCGTGGAGAGGACAGGATTTTAGAGCATCACAGTTCTGGCAGTAGACTATGACCATGTTCCATTTTTCATTGTTTCCGTTTCTTTTCCTCATGGGTAAGGAAAGAATATTACACTTTATCCAGCATGCCTAGACTCACTGTTGGTTTGACGTGTTCTTTTATTTTGTTTTTTCACCTTCTTAAGTACTATGAGATAAATAACTACGTCCAGGTTAGGCCTATCTCTGGAACATGACAGTAAAATATTCCTGATAACATTATATTTCTCAAAAATTACTTTCTCAACTTGTTAGTGGTGCTGGTTGCATGATCTTTACCCCTTTTCTTGCCACACTCCCTATTTAGTGAGAAAGATTAGAAGATAAGTAAGCTCATTACTTCTGTACACCTACATCCAGCTAATGTATCTGCATGGCAAAAATGTGAGTGAAGAGAGATGAAATATGTTTGATCACTCATTAGACCAAACAGTCAGTATTCAGCTACTCACCTTGAGGATTATTTTCCATCATGATGATTCTCAAAAATTTGTTCTCAGAGGCTGTCCTGTAGGAGGATCAAATTAATGTTATTAGCAATGCCATTATCTTTATTGAGCAAAAGATCTGATACCTCCACAGTAACAGTTAAGATCACTGAATCATTAAAGAATAATAATATGATACAAAACAACCACTTTTTCTTTGGAGGTTTTGTAGCATTTTCTATCTCACATGTTCCATGATGTAATCATCCTTTCTATAAGGAACAGATAGTTCTCAAAATGTAATCTATATTCATGTCACTGACATGTACCTTACTGTAAGGAAAAAGTAATGATATCTTTAGGGAAATTTTAGTTAAGTGATGGTCCTGGAGAGAGACATTTCAGTGTTCTCAGAAATGTGAAAGTTTAATAACCATATGAAGGCACAGGATATGAATTACTGACTAGGAATACATTGATTAATAGAATGGCAGAAAAGCAATGATTAGAATAAATACATGTATGTAGGTCTTAAGAAGCTGTGTAGTAAGGAACAGAGAATGTTCTAATATTGCTTGACAGGCCACCTTTCTAGATTACTATTGCATAATACCAGTGTTAGTCCAGTGCCGATTAAAAATTAGTTTCCTTCATTATCTGCACTGTAAAACTGATGGCAATGTAGAAGATGTAGTTCTCAGGCAATGCAAGTAAGAAAGCTACTTAGTGCACACTCCTGAGACTTATTAAGCTGCATTGTTTTAATAATTAGATAAATTCTGAGTGCTGTTTTGTGAATGGAGATATATAAGAAATTTTAGCATAAAAGTTTAGTCCTTAAGAATGTATGCTGCAAGTGATCTATCACTTGCTGTTAAAAGATTTGTTGCTTGGAAATGTTACATTCAGACAGGAGAAACTATCCTGTATGAGAAACAAAGAAAAGAAAACATATGAAATTGATTTCGAGCTTGTTAAAAATATGTATCAAAATACAAATTTAAAAATATAAATAATTATTCAAGCTAAATATAAACACATATGCATAAAAATTGGAAGACCATTGCATCTCGTTCGTGGTGTTGCTGTACTTTATAAAGTTATCTAAGTTTGAAGGCTAGGAATGTTAGACTAGACTGTATCATTTGAAGCTGTTCACATTATAATAAGGATTTGATGAGCTCTGAGTGTAATCTTCTGGAATTACTATTTAGTTAAATTCCAGTTTGCAATGGTACTGAGACATTCCTTTTAGGACACACTACTGTACATTAATTATGCTTTTATCTAATACAGCTTGAACAATAAGAAAAATAATGTTTTTTCTTCAGTTAATTTCCACAGTATGTGAGCAATTTTGGAAATCTATTTAAAATGCTTCTAGCAGTGAACAACTCCATCGAAATCTTTAATTCTCAATTTAGCTACTCATAAGTGCTGAGTCTTTCATCACCACCTGACCGTCAACCTCGAGCAATCTTCCCCACTCCAAGGAGTAATTAGTTCCTACAGTATGTAAATACATTAAAAAAAAATTGTTTACCATCGGACAACGTTTGCAATATGCATTTATAATTCAAAATTTACTTTTCTTACAGACTCTATGTACATTAGCTCTCTTTCCACTGCCTGTGTTTTCTCTCATGTGGTTGTACAATTTATCTGCCAACTTTCAAAAGCAAGCATACAAGCTTCCCTTCTTTAGCGTGCTTGCAATAGGCTGCAGCAGCTCATCCTGAAACTGCAGCTAGAGTTCCTAGAAATAAGACTATGGTAGAGGATCTTGAACCTTTTTAATCATGTCATTGAATTTAGCACTGAAATCAATATTAAAGAACTGAATCTGAAATTAATTCAAACAAAAATAAAAAAAAAGGCAGAAAGATGAGAACAATCTTAAATTAACATTTCATTAAAGATTATGTTTTAAATTTTACCATTTTTTAGTACGATGTTGGTCTTTATGTTTTGTCTCCACATGATTGCTGAGTTTTTTCCCACCCAAAAAAGCTTTTGTACATTGATTGTTATTTAAATTAAAACATGAGAAAAATATAAAAATATTATTTTCAACACTGTATTATTCACAGGTTTATTAATTGAAATTTTTAAAGCAATAAATGAAGGAACTAATTTTTCATCTATTAAGTACATGAAAATATTGGATGTCTTTTTAGAGATATAAAACTGAATTGAAATAAACCACAAGTAATGATATTTGTACAATACATTTGAGAGCAATACAGTAGTTGAAAGTTCTGAAAAGTTCCATAAAGCAATTCAGTGAAGGTAGCTCATCAGATATCTTTTCTAAGCAGATTGATGGAGATTTGGGCACAAATAAGAGGATTTCTATTAAATCAGAGCATTTATTTGAATGTAATCTACACAAGAGATTCATGGCTATGTGAGTTCAACTGGTATCTATTCAAATTAAACGTATCAAATTGTAATTAAGTACAAATGCAGAATTGTCTCAAACTTAACAAAGATTTTTTTTTTAACTATTTCCATTCAAATATTTCTGTATGGTTGACTAGCTTATATAATAAATTATAATTTTTGTTTGCTCTCTGTTTTACAAGTTATTTTCTTCAATTTAGCTTCTTTACCCTGCTTACTAATGTAATTATTTGAAAAAAATCGTTTTTATGTATGTACGCAAAACTACTCATTTTTATGGTTTTAGTGCCTACTTAGACCATTCTGAGAATCTACTATATTCTATATGTGAACAATATGACAGAGGTAAATTTTATGATCAAGTTAAGCATTTACTTCTGTACATGTACACACAAATGCACACAAATGTATTAAAGACAGGAACTTCTTCTCTGACCTTAAGTAGGTGTGAATACTCCTGAATTTTGCACACAAGGTTTCAGAGAGTTATCACATAATTCTGAAGATTTAATTAACTTTAGACACATCTCTTCCTTTTCTAGGTCCTCTCTATTCGATGTTCTTCATGACAAGATGATATACCTGGAGGACTTTTCCTTTAGTGTCTTAGAAAGAGCAGGAAATGGAAGACAGTTTTGCTGCATAGAAGATCATTTTTGAAATAATGAATAACAGTATGGAGTTCATAATCTGAACACTGATAGGTATTTGCATATTAAGATAATAATCAAAAGCTTTAAAATTTTCCACATGCTTAGGGCCATTTACAACGAGATTTAACAGATGCATATAATTAAGTCTTATTTCATGTAGTTCTGAATTATTAGAAGAATCTGGAGCAGCTTTTAAAAGTTGCAAAATTAAAAATAATCACCGCAACTTCTTCCAGATAATTCTCAGATTATCCTCTGGGCACGGTGTTGAAAAAAAACAGCACTGAATACAGTAAACCCAGTAGTTAACATTCAGGGTTGTTCAGAATATGTTTCAAAGAGTTAAGGCTCCACTGTGTGAGATTTAAGTGGCAACATCACAGTCTGAAGGCTCAAGTTCAAATTAAATTCCAAACACCTCCTGGACAGCAAACGCCTGGATCGTCACTCAATAATCGTATGTTGATGCCAACTAAGGCTTAATGAAAATAATGTGTAAAAAAAGAAAAAAAGTTCTAAAATGTGCTAAGGAAATTTTTGCTACTGTTTCTATAGGATGCCAAATGAAGACATTTCGCTGTTTTAAAATACATGGATATATGTTCATAAACCAGGGAAAAATAATTTAATAAAAAAATTATCGATTGATACTTCAGTCTTCATAATCACATTTAAGGACCATTTTGTTTTTCACTGCAATTGTAATTTTGGCAAAAAGAGTTTTTTTGAAAATAAATCCAGTAATGTTCTGGAAAAAAATTAAATTCTTCTTGAGCAACACTATTATAGTCAACTGATTGGAAACAACCTTCTATAAAACTATAAGTTCCATCTTTAAATACACAAGGGAAAGTTGAGAAACCTTAAGAAAGTGTAGAGGTTTAAGGCCTTGCTAACAGGAGATATTTTTCCCTCTGACTATCTATCTGGAAATAAAAGATTGCATATAAATAGTGGCAAGGATATTAAATAAAATGTTAGGAGGCTTAAAAGGATATTAGAAGTAAATTTAATCCTGAAGCTGTTTTGCAACCTGGAATATACTTCTCTGAGTCTTTAAGACCCTTTTGCATAGTTTTGGATTAATGACAAAACTGAACAGTAACATTAATTGTAGAAGTGAAGAATCAAATTTTGTTTTCCAGATAAGTTGTTAATGACTGTGTTCAGCAAGAAAAAACAAGTTGCTGTGTGGCAATAGCTATAAAAGAAGGAACCAGTGCAAGAAAGACAATTACATAGAACTTGAAATCCTAGAAGAGACAGACAATGAAATAGGTATCAAATTAATTTATCAGATGAATAACTAAGCTAGCACTGAAATATTTGATATCTATATCACCTATCTTGAATATTAGCTTAATACAAACAGACATCTAAATACTACTACATAAACTGCCAATATCAGCTCTCAAAGATTAGAAGTTCTTAAAACAAGTCAAAGACAAAGAAAACTTTCTTATTTGGAAATATAGATCCTTTTGGATATTTTTCTGATAAAATAAGACAATATCACTTGAAATTGTAATTTATTAAGAATTTTGATAGGAAACATATCATGTATATATTTAGGTACCATAAGGAATTGGGTTTTTTTCATTCTGATGACATGATAAATACAATGGATGCGTGAAAGTTATTAGAGTTTTGTTTTGTTTTCTGTTAAATATTTATTTGCAGTAAAAACACAAACAGCAGATTTAGTAATATATTTATATTAATAATTTATAATTATTAATATATTATAATTATAATATATTATAATATAATTATATTATAATTATATATATTATATATAATTATATATATTATATATTATAATTATATATAATTATAATATAATTATAATATAATATATAATTATAATTATTAATTTATTAATTTATTAATATAATAATTTATATTTATATTAATGAAAATTTATTTTAATCCATTTTAATAAAAGTAATAACGTGTTCAGCTTAACAAGCCTCAGTTCATTTAACTTTGAATGGAACACCTTTCGTATGAGTTTTTAAGCTAATAATCTAGTTTCTTGTTAATAAAAAATCACACAATATTAAAAAATATTAAATACCTACTCATTAAGAAATGCTAATGTAAATCACAAATTACTTAGGGAAATTATTTCATTGTCTCATTATCAGAAAAGTCTCAATTACAGAATTAAGAAATTAATTCTTTTAAGAGACTATCAATATATTTGGCTTTGTACGTGAGAGATATTGCAAAATATTTCACTGAGAAAGACTCAATAATTAATGAACTTAATAAATAACTAAATTATGTCATTGTCAGTATCTAGTCACTGGAACTGTCAACTGCAATGGAAATAGTTCTGTTTCATCTCTAACCTGCCGGCTTTCACTCATGATCAAACATAATTTGGATTGGTATACTTTCCCTTTCTTCAGAGTTCAGTCACTACTTTAGAATCCTCTTCTTGCTATTGTATCATATATATTTATTAGTACAGGAAATTTTTGAAAAATATTGTTGAAATACTGTGGCTAAAAGGATGCTTAATCTCACAAGAAGCACTTCTGCCACAAGAAATAAAAATTTATAATTTCCTATTCCTTCTGTGGTCAGCTACAAACAGTAATTAATTCATCTCTGTTTTAGAATAATTTTCTTTATTGTCAAATAAGAGAAATTTCCAATGATTTATTAATTATCTCAGCGGTTCTTTATTCCATTTCTCATGTAGGTTACAATCAATCAAAAATTAACCTTTGAGTTCCTAAAGGTAACAGGATTTCCAGTTAGCCTGCAGTGGTTCATGAAGTTATTGACAATATGAGCATGGCAGTCATTTGGAAGAATATTAAGATAATGTGCATGAAGAGCCTCATAAACATGATGATCAGAGTAACAGAAAAATCAGATAAATTATAGAGGGCAAGATCATGCCCTTGGGGATTAATGAGAACTTGTGCTACAAGCTCATTACTTGGAAATTACTATTGTGAAAAGGTTCTGGTTTTCCGATGTCTTATGGTACTTATAAACTTCCAAATAATTCAATAATGAATAAAGAGAAAGATAAATATTTTCCCAGAGTATCCAGAGTAGCACACCAGATATAATTTGTGGGATAGGGTACCAGTAACGCAGAAAATTGCTACCTTAAAAAATCCTCATGAGATCTTACCCATACAATAAAGAAATAGATAAACAAAGAAACAAACAAATAAATTAGTGTTTCAGAAATACTGAGATTCTGAGTTTAAAGCAAGGAAGAAGACACCGAATAAGCAGCATGGATAGCTCTTTTGTCATTCCAGAACATTTCCATACTCTGACTTTCACGATGACAGTATGGGTCATCATCATTCTGGAGTCATCTTGCTTTCTTCAGCTTGGGTTTGGACACATCCTGATGTACAAATCATTGGCTTAGGTTGACTCTTAATTCCGTACGTCTCATTTGATCTCTTCTTTTTTGTCAGGTAAGTTTGAGTGACCTAATCAGGAAAGTTTCTCAGTAGTGGAAAACAAGTGACCAAACATTTACAGAAACATCCAAAGCATCTTGATGTCACAAAATTGTATTTTATGTGATTAAAAGACCAGATGCTACTCTATGCTTCTCCAGCAATGAGATTGTCACAATAAATAGAAAGCTTGCAAGTATTCATTATTCTCCCTCCTTCAATTGTACAAAGTTGCTCTTGATTCTTCTGGGCTGTTTAAAAAAGAATGTGCTTTTCTCTGCATAAGAAAAATTAGACATCAGTTCTCACCATCAAGAAAATAATGAAGAACTCTTTTTTTCCCATAAGACATTATATAGCTGAGAAATTAGAACAACTGTGATTCTTGGAATGTATTGTATTAGCAAATTTGTTTTTCTAAGTGTTTCAACTTCCTCATTACTTGTTGTATTTCTACAATCCAATTAAATTGAATTGTCACAACATGACCAGCAGTAATAGAATGTGAAACCCCAAACCACATCAATTGTTCAATGTTATAACAATTAACAAGCATTTAATTTTTATTAACCTTTGTTGGGTCCAGAAGACTCCTCAGAACATTGCCTTTCTCAGCAAAGCAATTCAACATGGTTTATTAATTAAGTAGGCTCTAGGCTAAATTATCAAAGAACTTTCCATAGTACTTGTGTATTTATTTGCAAAAGTCAATTGAATATTTACTCTTCAGGAATACCTATTAGCACGCCCACATACTGCTTTGTACAGGAAGATGTACATAACGCAAATATGAGCACAAGTTACACAAGGGACAATTTTTCAGGCGTAAATGAGCTAAGACTGTTGTCTTCATAAACAGAAGACGAGCTGAATGTCCTACATATCCATTAAAACCACATCCTGTAAAAAAGGTAATATTCTACTTTCAGTTGTTTGTATAGGCCTACAGATGACATAGTGTGTGAAGTCATGAGCAGAATCACAGGTAAGAAAGCAACGACTTCAGTGTGTCTGGGCTCTGAGCACATCTCACCTTCTAGGACTTCAGCTAGCTGAATCAAAGTTGAATCTAGATAGCTCCTTCACTGGTAGAAGCTGTCATGAACAAAGCTAGAAATGAAGGCTGCCTGTCCTTTCCTTGAAAGCCAATTTTAGTTGAGCTGGAGGTGACAAAACGACAGGCATGAGCAATGTGCTCGCTTAAGAAGCTGAAGACAGGATCCAGTGTGTGGGCAGTCATCGGGGTCAGCCCTAGTGTGATGTTGGTCCATCATGACAACATATATCCAAGATCAAGCTAGGAAAACATCAAAATTGAGGAGGTATAACCCAGGTGCAGACATAAATGAAGCACAGAAATTTTGAAGCATGGATTAATGCTTGCACATGTAGAGCTGGACAGCCAGAAACAACACAGGAAAAACAATCACAAAACTTACGTATAAGAAAGGCTTACTTGTAGTTTTGTTCCTTTAAAGAAAAACTCAACCAAATATAAATGAATAATAATATGATAACATTAAATTAACGTATAATAAAAATATATGTGAATAATAAAACCTATGGAGATTCAAAGAGTAAGTCCTCTTAAAGACAGATTATGTGACCATGTCTTTCCTTTTTTTTGGTATTGTCAATTTTTTATGGGCTTCCATAAGTTGCAGCCAGAACTATTGCAGAAACCAGAATTTGAGTAATCCTCTTATTTGTAATACTGAAATGAATAAGTCATTATTCTGTGACTATTTCCTCTGACAGCTTTTTTTTCTAACTAGAGGGATAATGTTCACAGTGATTTCTATCAAACCTGGTATTGGACTTAATTTTAAAGGTCTTAAGCAACCTAAATGATTTTATGATTCTGTGATTATCTCTGTGAACATACTTGTTTCAGCTACCCAGCCAACATATTGCTCAATATTCTCCTTCACTCTACCCTGTAACGATTCAGATATGCAAATGTGCTCATATTCTGTTAAATATCCAGAAATGTCCCAGAGGTTGTGTTAAGTGTATGACTAAATCCGTCTCAGCTACCTAAACCAAGAAGAGAAAACAGCTAGGATCACTAGACTTTATGTAGGACTATTTAACAACCTGTGATACTCAGGACCTTAAATCTCACTCAGAATTTATTTTATTGTTCAGTCTGGATTTATGAAAACTATATATCTCAACTATAGTACTTTAATTCTATACTCCAACAAAAAGAAGCTCTTAAAATAACATTTTCCTCTTCAACACGTTCAAAACAATCACATTTATCCATTCCTCAAGTAAACGCTGGGTTTTAGTGTCATGTAGTGTATAGAACACAAAGCAGTTTACAAACAAACTGAGCCTTCTCTGTTTTCATCATAATTACAGATCAGATAATTATCTAAAGGGCAGAAAAAGATTCATGTTGTGGTTCAGCTTGAAGGTTACACACTGCCACAAAAGAAGTATAACCTTTTTTTCGAATCATGAGAACCTGACATAACTGTTATTAAAAATAAATTACTATCATACTTACTATCTATCTACTACTTACTATCATAATACTATTATTAATTTCACTCCTTGCTATGACATTTTGGCTATACTTGTTCTATCTTGCAGAATGAAGCCTATTTCATGAAATGAGCAAATATATTTCTGTCTTTATTCTGTTTTGATTTCAGAGTAACATTACTACAAAAGGGAGGAAACATGGTTTCTTTAATATTTCTAACTAGTGAAAGTATTCAATAACCCTATTACAGTTCTCAAATCTATCACTATTTCATATTAAGGTATGCTTTTTTTCACAGTCAAGTACAGAAACTCCCAAAATATATCATTCTGGTTGTTTACTTAACCAGCCTGATGTAACCAGACAGATAGATTTCATATCCAAATATGTTATCCAACATCATGTACACTCTTTTCTTTACAAGTGTGATAAAGAAAATCCAGTTTCCCAATTTCACATATTTATACTTTCAAGGTTTTAATAAAATGATTCTTGCTATAATGAGCTTGATTTTTTTGAGAGCTAACATAAGCAGAAATGCTAAAGCAGAAATCTAGTTGTATAACAGAAGCAGTCTTTCCAATTTCAGGCATATTTTCATAGCTCATACATGAACTAAAACTTGAAAATCACCAAAGCCCACAAGAAATGGTTTAACCTGTATAAATTGGCTGCAAGCTTTTCTAACAGACTCCTGGAATATTTTACTTAGTGTCTCAAATGCCTTACATCCCTACACATTACAATTTAATATTTATTCCTACGTTTTTCCACACAGATCTTTGAAAAAAATGAAATAAAATCCTCCAGAAGATAAACAGCAATGGGCAGTGCTAACAATGAGCATTTTCTGATGTACGGCATCTTTATGAACAGCTTATTTAATCAGTGCTGAAGTTGCGTTGGCAGAAATCACTATTCCCAAAATTTGGCAGCCAGTTGAACAAAAGTTACTACATTTCTCTCCATTGGATCTTTTTAGTATTTTGCCAACAGGTGTGCCAATAGATAAAGAGGAAAAGAGTTCAGAGAAAACTCTTCCACCTGATGATATCAGAATCTAAAGAACTTGGCTTCTGAGGTTTCACTGACAAACTGATCGGCAGTAACTACCATGGGTTTGAAATCAAGTTTTCTTTGCAAAGTAGATCTCTCTCTATCCTCTCCTCATCTCCGCTCTGCCATTGAAAAAATGTTAGACTGATGATTTTAAATGTGTGTATTTTTCCATTTCTCAAAGGCTGAATCAATAATTAATTATTTATGTTATTCTGCATTAAATTTAGTTTTTCCACAGGTTGAATCTCTGTCCACAATAGCATTTGGTAAGTGATTCACCTGTCTATATTTCAAGCCAGCAGCTTTCTCACCCCTATTCTTCCCATTTTCTCACCTATCCTGCTGATAGGTGGGGGAAGTGAGTGACCAGCTGTGTGGGAATTTAGTTGTGAACCTAGGCCATCCTACCACTGCTGTGTTCACCAGCTATTAGTTTTCTTGTTCTGCAGATAGATTACAATATAGTATTAATTTATATGATTAGATTTGATTTATCTATACGCACTTCAGTACGGTAGAATAGTGACAGTAGCAGGTGTACAGTTAGATTTGATGATCTTACAGGTTCCAACCTAAAATAATCCTATGATTTTACTCTATTCCATGATTCTGTATGGAAAGTTCTTTCTGAAATTATGTGGTCTCATCCTCTGTGAAAGGCCTAATATTGTCAGCTTCCAGCTACCATATCTAGCACTATAAACCCTTGCAATTTTCTTAGAAGTTTTGTTTTCAAGTGATATTAGCTATTACAATGTATTAAGGAGCACCTCCATATATTGACAGATAATATCTTCTGCCCCATAGGACCTTGAAAACATTAACATTTCTAATGCGGAACAGATTGAATATCATCCAAGAAAAATTATCTGTATAAAATTCATATTTTTATAGGTCATTTAATATATAATAAAGTGCAATAATATACAATTTTACTGACTTAAGAGAAAGTATGAAGGACAGAGGATTTGGAGTTCAAAGCATCCTTGTCTTAGCTGGTTTTAAATATTTTTTTATAGCCAGTTCAACTTGATGCTGAAAAGCAGCAAAGTTTTGATGAAAATAAGAACCTTTTTCAGTTTATAAATATTACTGGATGGAAATACCAAGTTCTATCATGACTAGACTGAATACAGTTATTTGTCTCGCGGCCCACACTGACCATGTACATTCAGCATGGAATCAGCTAGAGGGAAGAGTAAACACTGTATAGTGGTAACAGTGTTGTGGCAACAGGAAAAGTACTGGGGAGGATGAGACACTTGCACTAAGGCCTTGCATTTGTCACGACACAACGCCACTTTGACCTCACTGTATTGTCAATTGCAGCATTACACAAATAGATCACAACCATTAAGCCCTCCATCAAGTGTATTAGAAATAAGGTTTATAACGTAAAGCTCCTCATTCCCCAGAAACAAAAGGTACATTCCTCACTGCTATGAAGAATTAAAACCCCAAAACTACTAGAAAAAACAAGAAGTCAGCTATATATTCCAAGATTTAGTGCTACACAAACGTATAGCAGATCAGAGAATAAGAGCTGACAATCATAGAATCGTAGAATCATAGAATGCTTTGGGTTGGAAGGGACTTTAAAGATAATACACAGTTCTAACCCCCCTGCCATGGGCAGGGACACCTCAATCAGTATCTCTTGTCTCACAGTGAAGACAACTTCACCTGCTGAGTGGTGGGTTCTGGCACAGTTGATTCTGCAGGTGGATGCTTCGGCAAGAACTATGGATTTTAACCTATAAATAAGATAAAATGATTAATTCACTTTCATCTTATAGTTAATAAAGTGTATCTGAGTATTTCTTTCCTCAGCTTCCTGGTAAGGCTCTGCAAAGATGAAACAATGGACACATAGGAGACAATAGATAATTTGGGACAGGATCATTGACTCATTGTCTAGTGCTTTCACAACAAAGCGTTTGATTAACTGTTTTAGAAACTCTCCTGGTGAGGATTTCCACAGTCCCTTGGATTCCCTCAGGCAGCTTCTGCTTCCTATATAGTTGATAGGGTCTATATGTAGTTTTACATAACTTCCTGGATGGAGAATCTCAGAAATTCTGCTAGGTGGTCCTTGCTGTAGAATTAGAAAAAAAATAAAAAAATGTAAATACTGAAAAATACTCAACAAAAGTTTTTCCTGCAGATCAGGAAATCTGCATTCAATAGTATTTTGTACATAGAAAGGATCTCCAGGTGACGTTTTCTTGGTAGATTAAGAAAATCACTAGTGGTAGACCTTGCCTTAATAGAATTTTCATATAGGACTATGAGGCAGCTGGAACTGAACACAGAAGTACTTTTGCCGGTCTCACCAGATCCAGCTAAAGATGTTGTTGCAAGGACCCTTACAATGTACGTACCCACCATAACTCAAACAGTGACCAGGTGACATATTTCGGAGATTTGATTCCCTAGGTATGATTATCCTAAAAGGTCTGACAAAGTTTTGGGAACACATTCCTCTCCACAAAATCCTTGCTGGTTAACGTGCAGCTGCATACTCAACTTGCTTGTATATGTGAACATAATTTTCAGTATACGGTGCTTGATCCCTAGGGCTTCTGAAGGGGTGGTGATTTCAGTAAGTGGATTAACATTAAAAACTAAAACACACCATGGAAGAGCCTTATGGATCCAGTCTTTCATTTGAGACAACCTTTTGTCTCATTTTCCTAGCAGTTCCGATACCTTTGGGCAACCAGTGTTTGATACCTCAAATTGAGTCTAAACAATTTGATGAGGTAATAAAGGCTTTGTAATACCTTTCATGATGAAAGGTACATCTCAATGATCATCTTTAGAATGTTACCTCCATGCTTCATTCACCACTGAAAAGTATTTTAACCACCATTTTCCATTTCCATCTAGCAGCAGGTGGCACTCAGGAAGATGGGCAATCACTTATTCCAGTATTTGTGTTTAGTACTCTATAAACTATAATACATTGAAATCATAGATAAGATTCATTTCACTGGGAAGACTCCTGGTTTTGAAATGTAATAGGCATAATGAAAAGTCATGTATTGTCTCTCTAATACGTAAAAACCTATAAACTTCCCCAAAATTCTGGTGTGGGTAAAAGCTTCCAAGGATTTTGTGTTCCATGCTCAGACTTTTACTAAAGCAAGACTACACAACAGCTGTGCTCCCCACTTCCCAACTAAATCTCACTTTCTTTGGGAATTGAAAAGGACGGTTTCTCAATCTAACACTTATGCAGTAGCAGAAAGATGACTTTTAACAAGGGCATTCTCTGAGGGCCATATACTGATTTTCTTTTCTCTATTTGAAGGTTCAAAATTCTGTAAAACTGACTGAAGATTTACTGAATATTTGAAAAGATTTCCTGGTGTTACAGTTTGCATTACCTAGCGCTGCCAACTGTGCACATTCAGAATTTATGAGCTGGATCACGCTAAGTATAGTGGACTTATTAACAATCATAAGAATTTAGTTAAGTACAAGTAGCCCAGCACATTTGGTGCTAAATATAGACCTAATTGTTCACATTGCTATTTTCTCCAATGCAATGGTTGGAAAATGTTACTTCAGCTGGAACAGTGAATTTGTCACGTATTTCAAGAGATGGATAGCAGAGACTAAACCTTATTATGGGTTCCACATGAGGGTGTCTGTCATCACTGAAAGGTAAATACACTTTTCTGTAGAAAATTAAAAAGTTTTTTCTCTTTTCAGTTGTTGTACCAAAATACATTTTTAGTTTCAGTTACTGTGAATCTTACTTTTTGAAAACTACTTCGTAATAGTTTCTCCTTCATTCAGCAAATATCCTTAGTGATCCATAGTGAGATTCAGAATTTGAAAAGCAGTGAAGAATACCGTACACTCTAATTGCCTCTTGACTGCAGGTGGACCATTGAATAGGTAAAATCAATTTTACTATACAGTGAGCAGGCATGGAATTAAGGCAGTCTTATTGAAGAGCTGGTCAAATTCATTTCCAATTGAAGAGTTTTCCATCAGAAAATGCTAATTCATCCATTACACCTTTACTTCCAGTCAGGACTGCCCAGTAGCTTGACAACCAACCCAAAAAGGAAATAAAAGCTGCAGAGACAGGCTAACTGGCACTCTATGTAGAGGGTCAGAGAGAATTTGAATTTTTATTATCTAAATGTACTCACTGCTTCATTATCTTCTTGTGGATAAGAGGGGAACAGGAATGTCTGTACACTCTTGGGTCTTTGCTGGTAGTTCTTCCATTACTACTACATTTTTATTGCAAAGAAACATATTATATAACATTTTTGATATATTTCTTCAGAGTACGTGTCCCAGAAAAACTATAGTTAAAATTCCGTATTTTATTTATATGAATTATAAGAGAAGTCCTAAATTTGTTTTTGTTTTTCTTTCTTTTGTTCTTTCTCCAAAAAACCCAATGCTCTAACCAAAAGTCAGTCAGAACAGGATATTGGTATGAGATTCATATTGTGAGATGAATATTCTACCTTACAAAATTCTCTCTGTGTTTTTTTATCTCATTGTTTGTTCTTTCCAATCCACTCCTCTTAGCTCAATAGAAATACAACTCCAAACATATAATAAAACATTTGATGTTTGACAAGTTAAATTAATTTTGAGGAATTGAGACCAGTATTTGAAGTTCCAACAAAATATTAAGAACAGACATGTCCAAGAAATTCACTTGCAGGGGTATTTTTTACTGAATATTAAGTGATTATCCCATTTCTATTGTTTAAACTATGTCTCCTGTGTGTGTGAAACTGCCCAAAAGATTTTATAATCTAAGATATGCAGATAGAGTAATATTGGAGTGTATTTCAATGCCAGAATTATGAAAGAGATTTCTTCAGCTTTCTGAAGATTTTACCTCTTGTCTTTTCATAGTCTTCCTCATTTTTGGTGTGTATCAGTTTACAAAAGAAAAAATGTACCTAGGATAGTTACTATGTGATACAGTTTAATTTATGTTTTAACTTCAGTAATTATCAACACTTATTGCACTTCCCTAAGTTTCTTCATTTTTTTAATTGTCCCTGTAAGACAATAAAGCCTTGTAATGTACAAAGTACTTTGAACAAAGAGTAGCATACATGATAGACCCAAGATATTTTAATTCAGGACAGAGTGAAGTTGGCAGAAGACTCAAAACTGCTTAAACTATTTAAAAAAAAAAAAGGGAAAGCTTATTTTCACACTAACCTATTTTCCCCAACAAGTGTATGCTGAGTTCATAGCTCGTGGCCAGTAGTGTTGCAAGAAACTACCAAGTGCTGGAACTATCAATCCTAGCTGTCCAGTACAGATAGCATAACCGTATGTCATGAACCAAAGTTAAACTTCATACTTCGGTGTAGTTAGACAAATTCTGTATTGAATATACTAAGGAGTCATTCTGTACATCACAAGCAGGGATTCCCCAACCTAAAAAGATGAGATTATTCATATTCTAGTGTACAAGTCATGTAACATATGACCAACAACTGTGCAAATAAGGAGTCCTGATGTGAACCAAAGTGAAGTAGCTTCATATAACAAAAATGGCTACTGCACATTGTAGGGACACAAAACCATGTTTTTCTTGCTTTTGAAAGAATGTAAGAAATCCAAACTTTGAAAACATGAAGAAAGGAAAAATTAATTCTCATTCCAGATTCTGTTACAAGAAAGTATTTTTTAAAGATGTTGATTTTGTGATATAGAGTAATTACTCCAAAGAAAACAATAATATTCCAATTAATTATAGTGCTATGAAGCATATTAAGAAGTGCGAGCTATATTAAGAAAATCTCAATGTTTATCAGGGGCATAATTTTTAATGTTTGTCATGAAACAAAAACAATTAAATACTCTGAAATAAACCTTTGAAAGGATTCCTCAATACAAATATTTTCAGGGATCTTTGTCAAACCATGAAACTGATGTTGAAAAAAATACATTACATTAAGATCTATGATAGGCTGCTAAGATTTTCTTTTTTCCTTTCATCTTTACTGATATAATAGTTCACAATTTTTTCTTCTAGAATGAGCATGGTGCAGTGAACCAATAATGAACCTATCAACCAAAATTCCCAAGTAGTCATTCATGAGATGCACTACCATTATGAGAAACTAATTAATTAGTTGGGGCTAGAGAAGGAGACAGTCAAGGCTCCAATAAGCTTGAATAAGTCATTGCTGTCTACTGGAAAAACTGTATTTTAAAGAAGCTTCAAGTTTTTACCTAAGGACATAGATGTTGTGGGTTTGGCTAAAATAGAGTTAATTTTCTTCATAGCAGCTGATACAGTGCTGTGTTTTGGATTTAGTGTAAGAATAATCTTCATTGTGTGCTAACATTTTAGTTGTTGTTGAGTAGTGCTTCCACTAAGCCAAAGACTTTTCAGTTTCTCATGCTCTGCCGGCAAGGATGTGCACAAGAAGCTGGGAAGGGGTTTAGACAGGACAGCTGACCCAAACTGCCCAAAGGGATATTCCGTATCATATGACATCATGCTCAGCATGTAAACTGAAGGGTGATTGTTGCTCATAAATGGACTGGGCATTGGTCATTGGGTGATGCGCAAATGTGTTGTGCATCACGTGTTGGGTACATTATTTTATCATTGTTACTGTTATTACTTTATCAGCATTCTCCCTTCTTTTCTTTGGGAACTGTTTTTAAGATGAGGCTCTGGAACTTAGCCTGAACTATCACAATAGCATTGCAGATGTTGTCTGTGCTGGCCATGGATCCTGTTATCCTGGATCATAACAAGTAGGGTTGATTTTGTGACTTGAACTCATATATGCCTTGTTAATTTGGACTTGTCTGGTGATCATTAGACTCTTGGCTGACCCTGGTTACCATCACGGGGCTTCTTTCTCAGGTATTACAGCACTGTGCTGTAGTTATCCATGAGGCCATTGCCTCTGCCTGTCTTGCCATGACTTCTGACTCTGGTTGACCTTTCCTTACAAAGAAGCCTGCTTGCATTGCTCCTTGATAAAGATTAGAGTTTAGGAATATATGGCTTATTAGTGACTTTCAGTATATGGCTCCATATCACTCAATCCCCCAGCTCCATTGCATTTAGCAAAGTATTTAGTAGACGGTTTGTTTGCTAAGCCTGAAGTTATTAATTGTTGAATCTGTTGAATATTGCTTTGTTTGCTGGTCTGTAACTGGAAGTCTTCCAGCAGCAAAGGTTCAGACACAAGTCCTGACATAACTTAGCAGTATAGACAACGTATTTACTGAGGTTATAGGACATTTGATCATCTAACAAGGTTTTTACTCCAGAACCTATTTCACTAATCATTAGTTATAGGCTGAGCTGACATTATTGTTTGTCCAGAGCCATGTCTTTCAATACAACAACCTTTATCTCCACATAAAGAAAAATGTTAGGGGGAAAGAAATGTATAAAGAAAATGTGCATTGTCAACACAAAAGCAAGTAATTTCAATAAGGTTGTCACATTTACGTGTCTTATACTTTCCAGATTTTTTTCTGCCTAATCAATAATGCACATAATTAATCTTTGCAAGAATAACATAATTTCATTATCTTGAAAGAAAAGAGTAAAATTACTTTGAATATTTGAATTGATTTGGTTTATAATTTCCAGTGTCACAGCCTGAATGGATCTGTGTAACAAAAGGCAGGAAAACACTGAAGAACTTCCAGTGTAACTTGGACTAGATTTCTAGAAATTTGTGTATTGTTTTGAATAAATTTCTATTCTATGATTTCTAGTAAAACCATCAAAAATCATGAAGTCATCCTGAAAAAATATCAGAGAGTAGTGAAAGTCCAGCATACATTTGAAAAGAAAACCATGATATATTTAATCCTGAATAAATGTTTCACTTATTTGCATAAATGGGAAAAAAAGAAAATAAAAATGAAAGATAGTAAAGGTGTATTTCTCTGTTCCTTTTTTGTTGTAGTAAAATTTATGTCGAAGTAAACTATATAAAAATATTGCTTTATATTTTCAAAACATGTTAGATACAAAAGACAACTATCCTAAAGGAGGTTGTGGCGATGTGGCTGCTGGTCTCTTCTTGCAAGTGACAAGTGACAGGACAAGAGGAAATGGCTGCAAGTTGTACCAGGGGAGGTTTAGACTGGACATTAGGAAGAATTTTTTCACTGAAAGAGTGGTCAGGGATTGGAACAGGCTACCCAGGGAGGTGGTGGATTCACCATCCCTGGAGGTGTTTAAAAGATGGGTAGATGAGTTTCTTAGGGACATGGTTTAGTAGGGAGACAGGCACAGTTGGACTCTGTGATCTCAGAGTTCCTTTTCAACCAGATGATTCTATGATTCTGTGATTCTATGACATCATTAGAAATAATAATGAACCATGCTTAACAGATTAAGATATTTACAGTATAGAAGAAGAGAAAAATAAGAGATATAATTACTTCCCATGAAAGCGGAAAGTAAGATTGTTAGTATTCTATGTTCAGCTATTGTTGTCTGATGCCCACCAACACCAAAACAAGGAGAAAGTGTTGTGTGTTTTGTTCACTTTCTTGAATCTGCGGCTGAATGACCCATCAGAAAAAGAAGCATCTTTTAATTTGTTTAACTCTGTCTTTCTTTATAGAAAAGAGCTGTCTGTTAATTGTAGAAGTTACTATTCTGTGGGAGTGTGGAATCACAGGAGTTTGAAATAACTTTCTACTTAATGTTTTGAGTGCAGATGTGATCATGAGGGTGCTAATTTGATTTGTGGAAAACATAACTGTTTACAAAACTAATAGACAAATAATCAAGACAGCTATTAAAAATGTAGATTTTAAAATAGGTTTTATAAAATGCAAAAATAATTAAAGTAATCTAACATCCAAAAAAACTCCAACAAAAGAAACCAAAGCCATTTGCGTTAACTTCCATTCTCTTGACATACTTTCTATCGATTAACATCATGTCTAGTAAGAAAATGCTGTTAACTCTGAAGGCAGTTGGATTGGGGTTTGCCTAAGTATGGAATAAGAAGGTAACATATGTGCCAAGGGGTGCAGGTTTGCAATGAGATTCAATCAACTGAAGCTTATCAGCAAAGGCTATTGTTGCCTTTAAAAGAACTTGATAATATTTAAAATAGACCAGCATCATGAAATACCAGGTACAAACATAGAAATATTCAGCCTATGGCACTGACAACTTGGGTTTTGTTGTTGATTTTTGAGGGTGTTTTTACAAGCAACCATCCTTTTAACAGCAGAAATTCATCTTTAATCAGAACAGTTGAAACAGGTTTTTAATTCCTTTGACAGAAAATTCATTACAGCTTCTGTAATATATGAAGGAGACTTGAACAGTCAAAGAATAAATGCTGGAAGTGGCACCTAACAATTAAATAGAGAGATATTGCTCCTTCAGAAGGAAAAAATAGCTAAGGAATTTACTCATGACTTTGTCATCTATGAGATCACTGCTACCTCTTATAATTTGACTCATACCACCTCAGTGCAACATCTCCCAGGGCACAGAATGACCTAAAATTTGAGTTAGAATAGATTATCTTTAATTAAGGGGGATTGTGACTGAGTGCCAGATAATAACATCTCAAAAGGACATTCATGACATTTGGCCTAAGACAGAAGTATGAAAATGTGGCAGAACTCACACAGGTTTTGGCAGAACCAGAATTTAGTGTTTGTGAGATCTACATATAGCATGTGTGTGAGACAGCTACGTGCACCATGAAACTCACTGGTCTATGAATGAAAGCTGCGTAGATGTAGACAATGGTTTAAACTGGGATGTAAGGAGTAATCTTGTGAATTTCCTAACCACCAAAGTTACATTTCCAAGCATGGAAGATATTTTTGGCAAAGAACACTTAAAAACCACTTTCAAGTATAGTGTCAAAGACCATAATCTTTGATTCTGCGGAAATTATATTTGGGAGTTTACCACATCAGAGGAGACCTTTTGTCTGTTTATTCCCAAGCCAAGTGTCCAAAATGGAGATACCAAAAATGGTCACTGCTGGTATTGTTTATTTTCTACATTTACTGTCACAAATAATCTTGGAGTGAGTGGAGATAGTTTGTTTGGTGGGATTTTTTTGATAGATTAGGTTATGTTCCAGGCAAAGGACATGTATGTTCTTATCTCATTAAAACAATGAAAACGTGTATTACATGCAAACAAGGTTTCATTCCAGTTAGTGTACACATGATGCTCTGCAGTTCATCATGTGGTGCATTACTCTAAATCATGATCTGTTTCATTTTGTATTAATATATTGGACTGTCAACTATGGTCCCTGGTGCACAGTTCTTGTCAGAATTAACTTTAATGGCTGAAGAGGTCACTGTTTGCACAGCTGGAAGCAGCAGCCTGTACAGACACTGTAATGAATGCTGGCAGCAAACATGCATGATGTTCCTGACATGCTGACCCCTTCTGAATTTTTTCTTAAATGGCCTGGAGACAATATCACAATATGGCATAGCAAAGATACTGCCTCCTAGATGAATCTGTTAAGGCAAAGTCAGACTCCTAGCTTGTACCACTGGCGAAGATGAATGCGACTGAACAACTTTGTCTTGAAATTCTCTGATAGAATCAATCTACTTCCAGATACAACAGGTTTACAATTTAGGAAGCCTCAACAGATTGTCCTGTGATGACAGTTGCAATTCTCATCTGAGACACAGGAGCTTTTCTTGTGCTTTGTTAAAGTATAGCCCAAACAGAGCAAAGAGTGTCATTAAATATATGGTAGATAAGAGTGATTAAGGTGCAGCTAGAATATCAGGAAGATAGAAGCATTAGTTGACTGAAAATATTGTTCTAAATCAACTCCATACATGAAAGCTCCTCTAGGACCTAACAATTTGCGCAGTCATTTTTCATCCATGAGATCTTCAAGTGCTTGTATCATGAAGATGAAGTTGGACATCGTGCAAGTGACTCATTTTTTGTCTTGATTCAGTATATTTCAGATAGATAAACATATGGGAGTGAAGGAAATGTTTTAACTTGCAAAAATGGTATAAAAAAAATCAACTTTTTGGGGGGGTTGGATTATTTGCTTTCTCTCTCTCTCTCTCTGAGAAGCAGGAAACAATTTAATAATGAAGCATGGTTCCAGACAAACTCATAAAAACTGATAAGACTTTGAAATTCACTCCTCTAGAATGCTGTTCTTCATCCTTTAGTGACATATCTGTTAACATGTAATTTTACCCCCTTGAATAACAGCTGTGAAAGTTGATTTTAAATAGTGTCTGAAACAGGGAAGAAAAGAAGAAACATATATATATATACCATTCCAGGAATCATGATATAATCCAAGGGGCTTTATCCTGCAAGGAACTGAGAATTTCCTTTCCTGTTCAGAGACATTTCCAGTTTCATGTGGGAGGTGCAATTCTTTGCAAGATGTCAAAGGCCTTGAAAATCACAATGGACTAAGCTTCCAATGTTCTCCTTTTTCAGGTTGTTGATACGCTGCCAAATTTCACAAAGGATTTTTCTGTGATTATAAGTAGTCACTTTGCATATAGTGTTGAAGAAACATGATGAACAAAATGAACAGTAATTAGAAAAAACCAACTAACTAACTAACTAAAATTATGGTCAAAATGGCAATGTTTGAATAAATAGAAGAACTTATTAATATCACAAAAGATAACCAAATTATGTCAAAGAGCTACTATTCAGGCATATAGAATCATTTAGATTGAAAAAGATCTTTAAAATCATCAAGTTCAACAGCAAACCCAACACTGCCAAGTACACTACGAGTTCTTAAGCTCCGTATCTATACATCGTTTAAATACCTCCACGAAAGGTGACTCAGTCACTTCCCTGGACAGCTTGTTCCAATGTTTGATAAACCTTTCAGTGAAGAAATTTTGCCTATCTAAACCTACCCTGGCACAACTTGAGGCCATCTCCTCTCACCCTATCTCTTGGTACCTGGGAGAAAGTACCAACATCCAGCTCATTGCAATCTCTTTTCAGATAGTCGCAGAGAGCAACAGGTTAACAAAAAATCTTGTCTGAACACTCAGTCTAATTTTCATCCACCATTAAAACGTTTCTGTATGTTTAAGGACAGCATTTGAAGAGAAAATAAAATGGTCAGTATTGGCTTTCAAGTGTATATTATTTCTCCTCTTTCTCACATATAAACTATAATGCCTTATCTTGAAACTACTGACAAATATAAAATTGGGAGAATTCTTTCAAAAAAAAAAGATAGCTCATACACTTTTTTAAAACTTGTCATGCAATGTAAATGTAATGTAAATTCTAAAAAGCATATTATTCAGTTTGATTTTCTTCCTCTTTCAAAAGAATGATTTTGTTTAAAAAACGTGTGATTTCATTCTATGACTCTATTTTGGGCCCCTCACTACAAGAAAGACATTGCAGTGCTGCAGCATGTCCAAAGAAGAACAATGAAGCTGGCAAAGGATCTAGAGAACAAGTCTTATAAGAAGAGGCTGATGGAGTTGTGGTTGTTTAGTCTGGAGAAAAGGAGGCTCAAGGGAGACCTTATCATTTTCTACAACTACCTGAAAGGAGGCAGTTGGTGTCTTCTCCCAAGTAGAAAGCAGTAGGTCAAGAAGAAATAGCCTCAAGTCGTTCTGGGTGGAGTTAGGCTAGATATTAGGAAATATTACTTCACTGAAGGGGTTGTCAAGGGTAGTCCATAGAAGAATTTAGAAGGTGTGTAGATGTGTCACTTAGGGACATGGTTTAGTGATGGGCTTGGCAGTATTAAGTCAGTGGTTAGACTCGATATTAAAAATCTTTTCCAAACTAAATGATTCTGTGATTCTGTGATGCAATATAGCCTTTAACACTGCCAGGGAAAGGGCATCAACAGCTTCTCTGAGCAACCTGTTCCAGTGCCTCATCACCCTCAGAGTAAAGAATTTCTTCCTATATGTAATCTCATTCTCCTCTCTTTAAATTTAAAACTGTTACCCCTCTTCCTACCACTACGCTCCCTGATAGAGTCCCTCCCCATCTTTTCTGTAGGCATCCTTTAAGTACTTAATGGTCACTGTAAGTTTTTCCTGTAGCCTTCTCTTCTCCAACTAAATTACCTGTACAACCCAAACTATCCCAATTTGTCCTCATAAGGGAGGTGCTTCAGCCCCCTGATCATTTTTGTGACCCCCCTGGTCCGTGTCCTGTGCTGGAGGCCCCAGAGCTGAACACAATACTCCAGGTGGGATCTCACGAGAGCAGAGTAGAGCAGCAGGGTCATTTCATTCAAACTGTTGGCCTGTTAGGGGAAGGAGGAGGAAGACAGAATGTCTTAGGACAGAAAGTCTTAGAATGAGTTAGGACATTAGACTTCACGAGTATCTGTTATGCATGATGAAGCCCTGCTTGTTTGGAAGTGGCTAAACATCTGGCTGCTGATGGGAAATAGTGAACAAAATTCATGTTTTGCTATGATTGTGCACACATTTTTGCTTCACACTTTCAACTTTTTTTATCTTGACCCACAGGTTTTTATTCTTGTGTCTTTCTAATTCTCTCCCCTATCCAGGATAGGAAGACTGAGAGAGAAAATGGGTGGAGGTTTAGCTGCCAACCAGAGTGAACCCAGCACAAGGGGCCAGTGACTTGTTTAATATCCTGAAAAGTGTTAATTCATCTGTTGTCTCTCACATTAATATTCTGCTCTGCAGAATTTCTGCTCTATATGTTTTTCTGTCTCCATTTCCTTGTTTTGTTTTTCACTTATTTTGAGAGTGTAAATACTGAAATTAAATCATTCACGTAAAACTGTTGGTATTTATCTAATACTTCAGGCAGTAGTGCTTTTATGGCAGTACTGTTGCCATAACTTTTATCTTCCAGTTGCTTTTCCACGGAATGTTTCATTGGTCACAAGTGGATAAATAAGTAAATGTGTCTAACTGAAAATCACTTTCCAAAATGGTCAAAAGTATTTTTTAGGTAATCATCTTCCATTTACTACTTCTTTAATTTCTTTCCTCTTTATTATGAGACTCCTGCATCATAGGAATCTATCATGTGTTTTGCCACTTGGTCACTTTGGCACAGATCTTGACAGTTTAGATTTCACTTGATTTTAATTTTCTTAACATTTCTTACTTTTCCATAACTCACATTCATTGTTCCATAGAACTTTTGTTATTAATAAATCATTCCACTAATTTTGACACTCCTTAGAGTCTACTAAACTTTCTGAATTTATACCCGCTTTATATCTCTGTTGCAATGGAACACAATGTACTTCTTTCTTCATGTTATGTGCTCTTCTATGGTTTATTCATATTACTCTTTCTATATACAGTACAGACTCCCCTAAATACGGTGGGTATGTTTTGGGTCACCAGTATATTCCAGAACATATATCAATCTGTCATCTTGAATCTTATCAAAATCGATAAACGCAGATAACTCTCTAATTACTTAATTAGAAGGGATATTATGAAAGCAATGCAATATATAGTTGGGAGAGAATACAAGACTCAGCCACTTGCAGTCTACTTTCCTTGTAAATTATACTTTAGATCAGCAGTGTGGAAAATATCATTTCACACTTGATTTGTTACTTTGGGGAAAAAGAACGTTAAGATTCACATTCCTTCCCAACCTTCATCTTCCACGGCTCTTCTGAAGTTACCATAAGTTACTATGTACTGCATACTGCAATATTGGTTCACAGGTATGGTGAAAGGCCTTAGTTCCTTATCTCTCTCTCTCTCTCTCTCTCTCTCTCTCTCTCTCTCTCTCTCTATCTATCTATCTATCTATCTGTCTATCTATCTATCCATCCATCTACCTATCTACATACCTATCCACGCACATACCTACCTGCCTACCTATCTATATCTGGCCTATTATGGGGGGTTTTTTTCAGAACTAGAATGTCACCAATGTCTACTTCCTTATTCCTTCGATGCTTTAGAATTTTTGCATCTCATTTGTTGAACATTGTTTATAAGATCAGCTCAGAATGAAGCAGAAATGTGGGTGGGTAAGCAGGGTAAGCATAAGTTTTACTTTGATGTGAAGAACTTCTTCTGGGGTAAAGGTTTCAGAAAGGGATCCTGATACATAATCATGAGATGAAATCTTTCGAGAAGAACAACAGTCCTGTGAGAGAAAAATCTAGTAAGAATTATTCCTTTCTCTGAGGCGTGGAATTGCCACTCTCTTGTGTAAAATGAATTAATCCGACAAGATTTCACCATAGACCTAAATGTTTTACAGCTGCAGAACTGCATACAGCAGACAGCAGATGCGGAGCGCTACCATCTCTACTGGGAGAATTCTGACAGCTGTCACAAACTCACTGCTCATTGTCAAATGACACTGTCAATTCCATTATGTACTTCTTTACATGCCAAGGGAATGTTACAACCTTCAAGAAAATTAAAAGGCAAAGTCTGAAGACCTATCAGAGAACGCTTGTAATAGTGGTTTTATTGAGTTCATATCCAAAACTTGTTTGTAGAAGTAAATCAAATAAAGACAAATCCAACACATTATTCAAAACAATCAGGACTCATCTATGTAAATTGCTTCAAAATCCTGGTAACCAGTCTGTTGCGCATCAGCTGTAGATTATCACAGTATGGTAATAAAGGACCATTTAGCCTATGCTAGGAGTAAGTAGTGCAACTAACTGAGAAATGTCTGAAGTGATGTAAATTTAAGCACTTTTAGAATAGAGGCTTGAACTGTGTCAAAGTTAATTTAGTAAATAAAAGGAATAATGAATGCCAACAGTGCAGATCCTCAGTATTAAGCAATAAGAAAAGAAAACAGACAGTCCATTCTAGACGTCTGAATTCTAGAAGTCTATTTAAACCAGATTATGCTTATAAGACACTCTTGCTTTGAATTCCAAAATGTCCCAATGGACACAAGATGGAAAACATCCTCATATACTACTCACTCTGCTGTATCTTGACATTATAAACCACTATTTTGTTCTTACCAAGCTGCGATCCACTTCCCAGTAGAAATAAGAAAAATTATCTCTCATAGCCAAATATTGATCAAAGAAGGCATACTGATGGGGTCTTAACATATATATTTCATCTGTTAACAAAAAAATTAAAGGTTAATGAAACTATGTGAACAATGCAGAATGCTGAATTATTATGGAAGTCACACCACCTTTTCCATTTCTGCTTGAGGACAAAAGTAACATTTAGGAGTTCACAATATTTTCAAGCTTTATAAATGTTGTATCATTAACCCATCTCTGCCTGGAGAAAAAATAATTGATAGGCTTCAGGACTATATACAGAGATAATAAAATATTAAATAATGCTTAATGTGAGAAGTGATTTTATAGTCAGTTGGTTCTGAAATTACATATTTTCTGATACATATGTTAAATTTGTTTAAAAAAAGGAATTATGACTCTTGCCAAAGACAGGAAATGAAGCTATAATATCATTATATTAGAGTCTGGGAAGGGTTTACCTCTACAAACTGTAGAACAATAAGGAAAGGATAGGAAAGGAAAGGAAAGGAAAGGAAAGGAAAGGAAAGGAAAGGAAAGGAAAGGAAAGGAAAGGAAAGGAAAGGAAAGGAAAGGAAAGGAAAGGAAAGGAAAGGAAAGGAAAGGAAAGGAAAGGAAAGGAAAGGAAAGGAAAGGAAAGGGAAAGATCTGATATCCCTCATGAGGGTAAATAGAATTATCTGAAGTTCTATCTCATGACATAATCATAAATACTGAATTTGAAGGAAGAACTGGAAAGTGTAAGGTTAAATAAACCAAGGTTCATTCACTTCCCTGTCATGCAAGAGTCAATGGGTAGTGGAAGGAAAAGTGAGATAAAATGCGTAATTAAACATTAAAGGCTAACTGAGACCTGAGAATGTTAAAAGAAGCCATGCTTGCAAAAAAATTCTTCACAATATGATACATTATTTGCTTTTAAGTAATTACCAAGAATAAAATACTGTCTGTGGACAAAAATTTATATTAAAAGAAAGAAAAAACTAGGACAAAGAACAAGCCAGGATGCTGTTGGTCTTCTTGGCCCCAGGGCACACTGATGGCTCATATTCACCTGGCTGTCAAAGAGCACCCCCAGGTCCTTTTCCACCAAACAGCTTTCCAACCATTTATCCCCAAGCTTGTAGTTTGCATAGGGTCATTGTGACCCAAGTGCACGATGCAACACTTAGCCTTGTTGAACTTCGTACAATTGGCTTTGGCCCATTGACCCAGCCTATCCAGATCACTGATAAAGGTATTAAAAGAACTGTTCTCGATACTGAGACCACTTGTTACCATCTGCCAACTGGATTTATGTGCATTCACCAGAAATCTTTGGTTCTGGCAGATCCAATTAGCAGCCTATTTTTTTCCAGGAGAATGCTGTGGGGAGCAGTGTCTAAGGCCAGTCCAAGAAAACCATATGCTCAGTCTTTCCTTCATCCACAAAGTAGGTCAACTTGTCATAGAAGAAGATCAGATTAATCCCACAGGAAGTGCCTTTCAGAAACTCCTACTGACTGGGCCTGATCACCTGATTGTACTGGGCTATGGGGACCTAACAGCAATATTTTAAACCTGGAGAAGAGGTTACCAAGAAGATAGCAAAAGGTCCTTTGTTGATGTGCATTGTAAGAAAAATAGAAACTGGCCATAAATTGAAATGTGTGAAGATTCACTATGACGGTAATCAAGCACTGGAACAAGTTTCACTTATAGATTATGCAGTCTTGGTCCTTGTATTTCATTTGGACAAAACCCTGAGCAAATGGTCTGAATTCAGCTTTCACCCTGTCTTAAGCTGGTGGCTTGACTAGAGACCCTCAGATCTTTTCCAACCTAATTGACTCCATAACTCAGATTTCTCCTGAGCATTCTGCATCTTTATAGCACTTCAATTTATGTGAAAATTAAGATGTTCACACACACTCACATTCACACTTATATAAGTTCTTCCTGATACCTTAATAGTGATTTCAGTAATGCCAAAATTATATCTCAAGCACTAAGAAATGCAAAAATATTAAGCTTGCCTGGTAAAGTTTCTCAGGATTTGCACACAATATTACATAATAAAACACAAAAAAACCCCTAACCCTAACAAGCTATTTGTACCTTTCTCATAAAAGTGACCAGGATTTCCTCTGAAAATCAAAGATCGTCAACAAATTATTTTAATGACCTATGGCATAGATTAGGAGGGTATAAATTTTATGTTTGCATTGAATGTAATCTGAATCTTGAGGTTTTGCTTTTGAAATCAGGATTCACAACACTTAATACTTCCAGCTTCAGAATATGAGAGCATAAAAATAAAATAACTGAACAACCATGCAACTAATATTTTCACAAATGCTAATTTCTGTAAACAGAATTTAACGAGTAACAGTTGCTTTTGTAGTTACCTTATTTTTCACTTTTATCTTCTGAACAGGTAGTTGTTGAAATTGCAAATTTCTGTTTGGTAATTTTATTAAGTGTGAGATCTTATGCTATTTAACTGAATAAATTAAATTCCTTTTCTGGAAAAATATAAAAGAACCCTAGATGTTTAATTCTGCAAATTATCTTAATTGTGGCCTTATGTATTTAAATGCACAAAAAAAGTTAGGAGCATTTTACATATGTAAAATTTCTTACTAAAATGTAAAATTGTTTAGGTCTTTTATTATGGACCCAAGAACAAATGGGATCTTCTTTTAGGATGTGTTCCCAAGGGCACTACTGGATACTCTTGCTGTGGCATTGCGTAATGACAGGTCTAATGATAAAATTTAATGCCTTATATCATTAATTTTTGAATTCTATAATACTTTTCATATCAATGGGACTAATTATGGAAAGAGGAACAAATCCATATACGAAAAGGTGTCTGTATCTGTCTCTTAAATCAATGGAAAGTATTAAAAAGTCTTTTTGAAAGATCTGTGCCTCAGTTCTTAACACAATAAAATGTGAAGAACCTGGTTTGTTTATAAAATTTCATTCCAAGAGTTAAATATGTTACATGGAAATCATTTTTACGATGAAATTTAAAAAATTCTTGAAGGATTTTTCAGTGTATAATTTAGAAAGGTTTTCCTTATTTCTCTATTTGCTTACTTATTTATTTGTTTAGAAAAGCAAATTTAATTTTTTTCTGACCCTTAGCAAGATATTTTTTCTTCTAGACATGCACATGCCCAATGATAGCTAGGGGTTTATTAAATCTTTAATAAATAACATTATAGCTTATCTCTATAAGCTCAAATCAATACAATGCTGTGAAGATAACATCATCCCTGACCTTTATGTTTCATATAATTTTTATTAAACTCAGATAACTCAGTAGCTTTTCATTCAGAGTTTGAAAATATAAAGTGAACATTTGAAACTTTGTCTTGAAGCAAAAATTGCATTAATACCACCACAGAAAGCTACAGTGTCAGTCTGCCACTTCTTCTCCTCAGAAAATATCTAAACTGGGCACATGAAAATATAAGTAAAAACTATTTTAAAAAGTATGTGTATATGCAATTCTATTTAATATATGTGTATTAACCCCTTGCCTGCACTCATCTAACATGCAGAATTTGACTGAGTGCTTGCACAGAGTAAGAATTGGTACCAAACATGGAAAGTCTTACGACTTTTAGAAATCTTTGTTACGGTATGTAACTCCACTCCAGGGAGACCTCAGAGTGGCCTCCCAGCACCTGAAGGGGACCTACAGGAGGTCCCTGGGGAGGGACTTTTTACAAGAGCAAGTAGTGATAGGATGAGGAGGAATGGCTCTAAACTGGAAGGGGGGAGATTTAGATTAGACATTATGAAGGAATTCTTCACAATGAGGGTGGTGAGGCACTGGCACAGGTTGCCCAGGGAAGCTGTGGATGTCCCCTCCCTGGAAGTGTTCAAGACCAGGTTGGATGGGGCCTTGAGCAGCCTGGTCTGGTGAGAGGTGTCCCTGCCCATGGCAGAGGCGTTGGAACTGGATGGGCTTTAAAGTCCCTTCCAACCCAAACCATTCTATGATTCTATTATTCTATATATTAAAATGAAACACAGTTATGGGCCTTCCACTCAGAAGAGGACATGCTGCTATAGAAAATTTGATAATTCTGTCATAGAAAGCAATTTTTAATAAAGATAAATATAGCTTACTGCACTCTTGCTAGAAAATAAAATCTTTATTTGGTTTAATATATAAACAAATATTGCCTTTATTATTTTGGTGAAATCACAAAGATTTCCAGTATCCATTATGGTTGATTAATTCACTGTACTTATTACAGTATAATCATAAGTGGAATTCACTGCTGATTGTCATTGTATAAAGTAATATTCCATATAAATGATTTTAAAAAATCAAGGCAAACATTCACCAGGGAAGTATAATTTCCAGAGTCAAAAGACCCAGTTTTCTTTCAAAAAGGTTCAAATTGTCCCCTTCAAAAGAAAAGTGTTTTAGTCTGTTTGAAATTCATAACGTAACGTCCTTGACAACAGAAAATTCTAGAATACCAAAAGATAGATACCTGTTACATTAATCAATTTAAGTATCAAAAATCTGATAGGCTTCATATTGAAATCTTTATATGCCAAAATCTTACAGTGTGAAATTTGAGTACAGGTCCTAGAGGCAATGAAGGCAGAAAAATGGAGATTTTATAGACCTTTCAGCTGTCTGTGTGAAGACAGCAACCTAGACTGAAGTCTTTTCTATTTTCCAGTTTGTGCTACCTGTGGGTCTCACATAGGTCAACATTGAAACTCCTGTTGGATTTCCGCATCAAGCTCTGAATGATTTTCAGGTATAAATTTATACAAAAGCTGCTAAGAACATGAGTAATATATGCTTACAAGCCACACTACTTCAACACTACAGGGCACATTTGAGATACATAAATACTATTTTAATTTCAAGTTTCTTTGATGGAGATATGAAGTTACTAGTGAGCATATTTTAAGACTAATTAAATTATATACACAACAGTAAAATTTATGAGTAAATCTCATATACTAGATTTTTTTAACACAGTTTTGGGAGCTTTATAGTCTAGAATATTTCATTGTTCAGTAGGGGTCTGAAGAGAGTTTTCATCTTTGCAGTGATTTTAGTTTTGGGTTAATTTTATCATGTTCTGGAAAAACAGAGTATTCTTGGGTGAGAACACAAATTCAGAATTTGAGTAAAAGTATGCATTCAAAGAAGTTAAGGCCAAAAAAATCTATCATAATAATTTCATTTTCCAGTCTATATAGCACAGACTTTCACACAAAAATGACTCCATCACACCACATGGGAAATATTTAATTGAACTGATAAAAAGAAGTTTATAAAAGAGGTTGTGGAATAAGTGAAAATAATGGACATAGAAAGAAATGAAATTCTTATGAGGTAGTAGAAGTGGAACTCCTAGAGTTCTTCCTCAAGAGTGGAACAGCATTCTAGGTAGTATTTTTGTTAGGTGCTGTGGCAGTATCTAGACTATACACATATACTTTCCAAGTATCTCTCATCTGTCATTCCTCAATATGGGACTATAAATCATTATAAAGATCCCAGAAGTTACCATGAGGGTAGTCTAGATCTATCTGGTTGTGAATTGGGAAAATTCAGGGGCTTTTGTGAGCGTGGTGCAACTCAGCGGTGCTTCTGGTTGTGCAAAGAAAGGAAAAGCATTTTTTTGAGAAAGAAAGGAATTTATGCAGAATGTAACTGGAAATAAATTGGAATAATGTGGAAGCTGATATAAACTAACCTGAAACTGGTATAGTTTATAATTAAGTGTCCTGTGACTATACTCATCACTGAGCCATGGTAGTTCGGGCAATTCATATTATATATGATGGAATAACAGCTATTTCTATAAAGACTAAAATTACAAATATATAAAAGGTTCCGGTCTTATTAATGAAGCTCCATAGTCCTTAATATTGAAACTATAGAGATACCTTAAAAAAGCAGTAGGGTATATCTTTTACAAGTCCAGAATGCTGTTTACCTTTATTTAGCACAAGCTTAATTTGCTGTTGTCCCAGAAAAGCATTTTGGTTCGTATAGAGGAAAACAACATCTTCTAGTGCACTGATTTATTTATTTATTTTTCCTTCAAATCTGTTAGAAGGCTTTAGAAATCGAATTACAAAGCTTTACAAGACCAGAAGAGTTTCAGAAAGATATATATACCAACATAGTAAAAAAATTATTTTAATAGAATATTTGTATGATTGTTGTGCCACTGTTGATGTTGCAAATAGAGAATTATGTAATTATGAGTATGTAAAATGTATTATTTGCATTCCGTAAGTAAAAACTATTTCTTTGAAACTTTCTGTGGTTTTTATTTTTATTTTTAAAAGCAAGAAGGAATGCCAATTCTGTAAATAATTCTTAGTTTCTTCTTAAAGTCAAACTGTGAATTCCTATTAAAATTTCACATTACTAGTCAAAACTGAACCTAGATAAATCAATAAGAAATTACAAACTAAGCTCTGTATAATCTAACTGTAATTTGATGACCAATATCTTTAAGCCACATATGTGAGCTGAAAGTTAAGATTTGTGGGAAGCTGAAGGGAAAGAATTACTCTGTCGTTTAAAAACAGTGTGTCTACCAAGGTCTGTTGACAATTCTTATTTTTTGCTTTGTCAAAGTTGATGAAGACTCTGACTGCCTCAAACAGATCAAAGTGAAAATTCATTTTATATAAAATACATATGTCTACACCAGGAAAGTGTATTTTACTCTCCTCTTTTTTTGTTTGCAACTACTATTCTAATCACATTTGGAGAAAACTGTTTTCTGCTGCATTTAGAACAGATGTTTAAATTATTTTAAAATATTCATGAACTCAAAACTGTTCTATGATTGATTCTAAACATGGATTCAGGGTCAGGGACCCCACAGACAAGGTGCAGGGGGAGGTAACCACAAGTGACAATATATCAGAAAGTATTACAGACAAAGCAGCATAGAAATTACTGTGGTGATAGACACGTGAGGAAGCAGAATACTGCAGATGAGTTTTGGATTGTGAAGGGGAAAGAATTAACAGAAAGAAAAAAGAAATACAAATACATTTTTCTTAAGAAAATATGAATTTTAAAATGTTTTAAAATTGGAAGTGTTTTAAGGCATAATTATTAAGGATGAAAAATTAGTAATTCTTCTTTTGAAAATGTGCTAAATTTTTACTTCTTTAATTTTAAGGAAAAAAAAAGCTCCTCTAAACGTTCTCGTAATTTTGCCGAGACCAATCTCAAGCTTACATTGCACCTTTGTTGAAAGCCATTTAGAAGTTGCATGTTAATGTGTTCTTGTGGGAAAGGACGGGACAGGAAAATGAAGGGAAGGGAAAGGAAAATATCAGGGCATGTTTCATATAGACTTTTGTTATGAATTCATTGTAGGATTTTAAAAATGTATTTCTAGAACAGAAATTGCAAATTTGTTGAGTTTACATTTTCTACTGTTATACCCATAGAAGTAAAATATAATAAACAATTGTTTCAGTTTCTTCTCCATACTGTATTTATTTTGGTTTTACAAATCATTAATATAAATGCCTTTACATAGATATCTCTTTATGCAATCCTTTGAAACAACTTTCACTGTTACTGTCACTGTAAAGAAAGTTCTGAGTGTGTTAAACTAAACTTAAACTTTATTCTAAGTTACTTTTAGGTTATTTGAAAAAGAATATGCAATATTCATCAGTTAAGATTAATAAAACCATCTTAGAAATGCATAAGATTTATTGTTTCTCTTAAGGCATCCTAAGTTTCATTAAACATCAACACCTTTCCCTGCTGGTCTAAATGTTTTTTTACCTTATGTGCTCTCTGTATGAGATCACTTGACACCGCCACATAGATTCAGCAAGAAAATACAAGTGATTAGTTTGTACCAGGTTGTATTCAACAGCTTTTGACCCTAGCTTTTCCCTAAGAAACAATTTCTTGAACGACATCATGGATTCAACATATTCTAGATCAGGGTTTTATTGCAGTCTGAAGCAGCATTGTCACCTGCTAAATAAGTAGCGCATCTTCCTGCACGATTTACATTTTTGCTGCCGTCAGAGCTCTGACCCATAGACCTCCCATTGAACAGTTTCTTTAACAGCTGCTTGCAAGAGTCAGCTGCCACCAGTTGGCACAGACTGGCTGCATAAACTAAGCTAATAACTTCCTTCCTAGACCATCTGGAGATCCCCAGCTCCTCTCTTCCTTGTCCAGCTCCTTCATGTGCCTCGATTAGCCAGTAGCTAAGGTTTGAAAACTTTGAAGGATGGAGATAACCTGTGCAAGGGCGGCATTACCTTAGTGATATTCTATTTAACAGAGAAGTGCTTTCCTAAACCAGAAATATTCATTATAGAAAAAACATCAGGATCAGAGCTCTGTGATGATGGTTTTAGAATATCCATTATCTATGTATGTCGAACTGTTTCATATAAACTACTTCTCCAATATCACTAGTGTGTTTTACGTTTAAAGCTAACAACAATTCTACTTGTTAAGTACCCAAGACTAGACAACAATTAGCTTGACTTATGTGTTTTTCTACATCCCAGCTGCAAGGTCACTTGAGTGTGTTTATAGATCTTTCTTGCTAAATCTGCTGCTGTATTCCCACAGCTTATATCTATATCTTTTGATCTATCTATCTGTCTGTCTACTGAATTCTATATTCTATTTCCTATCAAGAAACAGATGGGATGCCAGTAGGATTTCTAGGTCAAAATCCTGCATTTAACACTTTAAATTTTTTTAGATAATGTACTGTACTCAGGTGTACTGTACTGAGACTACTGAGTGATCAAGTCTCAGACTCTGAAAAAAATTATTCCTGTAATACTGAGGATTATTTAACTAGCAAAATTTCTCAGAAAAGAACTTGGATGATGAAACCTAGTATAAGCACTTTGTCTCTGAAGCTCGTCCAAGTCACTAGGATCTTCAAACATGACATTTATTGTATTTATGAAGTTCTAAAGGCAATTTATAGTCACTATCATATAAGACAATACTTTTTAAAACAAAATTTGGAAAATTTCTTCACATTTTTTGCTTTCATATTAAGGAAAACCAGTACCATAGGCACAATATCTTACCTGCTTTACATAAACATTTTGCCTCTTTTAAGAAAAGGCCTAGATTACAGAGTGATGGGCAAAATAACTAACATGAGAAAAAGACACAGACAAAAGAAACCCAAGGAATATATATTATCAAATTTTAATAGGACTTAAGAATGCATAACTATCTGAATATGTGGTTTCTTTTTGACATTTCCAGACAGCAAATTGATATTCCTGTACATGTAGAAGATTTCAGAAGTATCCAAGTTAAAGGGGAAAAAGAGTTACAGTAGATTTACTAAAAAGACCCCATTTTCATGCAAAAGAGATTGCTACAGGAAAATGATGGTTTGAGTAATTTTCAGTTGTATGTATCTCTCCTGAAACCATTTTAAAATCTTCCATTACTTTTGAGAGACTTATGACCCATTTAATACCATATAGCAATTATATATTTTAACAATAAATTGGAACTGATTCGAACAAAATTTCAGGGCAAGAGTGATAGCCAAAATAAAGCTGAACATTTGAAGTCATTACTTTAAAAGCAGAAAATGCCTGCCCTACATGTTCTTTTGTTCAATCTGACAGCACTAATTTTTGATGGAATGATTGCACATGGAAACATTGACAGGATGTGCGAATTGTACCAGCTGAATTTGATCTGTGACTCACTGGCTTATCAGTGTCAACTGGAAAATATAACCTTTACTACAGAAAATATAATACCCTCATATCTCCAACTGAGTAGTCAGAGAAGTCCATTGGAAAGAAATGGCTCATTTCATGCATTTAGTACAAGGTGTATTCCACTCCCTCACACCCCTCCCCGATCATGAGCTGGATTTTTTGACCCTTATTTGTCAAGATACATAAACTCACACACAACTTAAGTAGCATTTTGAATTGAATACAAAATTAATATTATGGTGCCTGAAAAAAGAAATTTAAAGGCTGATGTGTAAAAAATTCTCTGCAAACCTGTGTTCTGTGTTACCTTTGGACATAAACAGAGGAGAACTTAAATTACATGTCTGAGTCACTCTTCAGGCATCCTTTTTCTCTAGCTTGCCCTTTCCACTCTTATTCCTGGTCCCGTAGACCTGTATGTGCCTTCCTACTGATTCCAACATTGATTTTGAAATTGAATTCATTAAGTAAACTAGTCAAATATATTATTTCCTCTTTTTTTAATACCGAGTTAGTGCTCCCCCTGCTTACTCCCACTTGAAATTGGGTGCCACCACAAGAGACTGGAAGGTGAATACATAACCCATGGTACGGGTAAACAAAAAGAAGTGAAAATTTAGGCTGAAAGTTTTAATTCTAATGTCAGATTCACTGAATGTCTTGCTCATCAACTTGAAATAAACTTTAGTTTTGAATATCATATGTAAAAGAAGCACAGATATTTTTCCTCAGTTTGATAGGGAGAAATAGAAGGAATAGCAGGAAAGAGTACGTTATCTTCCATATTTTCAATTAAAAGAGGGAAAGAAAAACACAAAATTTTTGCAGTACCTGAAGTAATAACTATGGAGCTGCTGAAGTATGTATTTTCAGAAGTTCCATCCAAAGATAACCAAAAGCAATTTTTGGAAATTAAATAAAAACAAATATTTTTGATGGAGTAGGCTTTCCACATCATGATCACCTCCAGGCTTGTTAAATGAAATTTATTTTTATAAGATAAAAGACCATATTGTTCAGCAGAGATATCTAAAAGATAAAATAGAATGTGTTTACACCACAGTTCCTCTAGTGAAACTGTTCTTGGTTATTTCAGTCCACTATTGATCATAGAATCACATAATCTTTTAGGAAAAGATAATCAAATCCAACTACAAACACAACACTGCCAAGTTCACCACTAACCCATGTCCCTTAGCACCACATCTGCACAACTTTACCTACTTTTAGGGGTGGTGACTCAACCACTTCCCTGTACAGTGTGTTCCAGTGCCTGATAACCCTTTTGCTGAAGAATTTTTTTTTGATATCTAGTCCGAACCCTCCATGGTGCAACTTGAGGCCATTTCCTTTCGTCCTATCACCTATCACTTAGGAGAGGAGATCAACATCCACCTTGCTACAACCTTGTTTCAGGTAGTTGTAGAGAGCAAAAAGGTGATGCTTCCACCTCCTCTTCTACAGGCTAAAGAGCTCCAGTTCCCTCAGCTGCTCATCATAGGACTTGTGCTCCAGACTCTTCACCAGTTTTGTTGCCTTTTTTTGGACGTAATCTAGCACCTCAATGTCTCTCTTGAAATGAGGCCCAAAACTGAACATGATATTTGAGTTGTGGCCTCACCAGTGCCAAGTACAGGAAGACAAACATTTTTGAAGTCCTGCTGGTCACATTATTTTTGATACAAGCCAAGATCCTGTTGACCTTCTTGGTCACCAGGGCATGGTGATAGCTCATGTTCAGCAGGTTGTCAACCAGCACCCCCAGGTCCTTTTCCACCAGAAAGTTTTCCAGATATTTATCCCCAACCCTCTAGCGTTGCATAGGGTTGTTGTGACCCAAATGCAGGATGCAGCATTTGGCCTTTCATACAATTAACCCTGGCCCATCAACCCAGCCCATCCAGATCCCTCTGTAGAGTTTTTCTACCCTCAAGCAGATTAACTCTCATGCCAGATTTGGTGTCATCTGCAAACTTACTGAGGGTGCACTCAATCCCCTTATCCAGATCATTGATAAAGTTATTAAACAAAACTGGTCCCAATACTGTATTCTGGGGAAGTTGACTTGTGACCAGCTGTGAGCTAAAATTGACCACAATTATTTGCACCCAACTATCCAGCAAGATTTTTACCCAGTGAAGTCACCTGTCCAAGCCATGAGCACTCAGTTTCTCCAGGAGAATTCTGTGGGAAATGCTGTCTAGGTAAGCAACATCTACACGCTTTCCCTCATCCACTAAGCACGTCACCTTGTCATAGAAAGAGATCAGGTTAGTCAGGCAGGGTTTACCCTTCCTAAACCAGTGTTGACTGGTCCTGATCGCCTGGTTGTCCTGTACGTGCCATGTAATGGCACTTAAGATGATCTGCTCCATAATCTTCCCTGGCACCGAGGTCAGACTGGTAGACCCACAGTTCCTTGAATCCACCCGGGATCATGTTCTGAGATGACATTTGTAAGATTAAAGATAGAATGATATAAGAAAACATAATTGATAAGGAACAGTCTGTGTTAGTAGCATTAGGCTGATGCTAGAGCGAATGGTGAGGAGAGAGGAGGAAGGGTCTGGAAGAAGAAAAGGGAGTTGAAGGAAATGGAAGCGCTGGTGGAAACATTTTTCTTCCACACGTCACAGCTTAAAGTAGTGATGTTGTGTTAGTCATCCTAGTTCTGTCACCCTAGTCATCCTATCCTGTAAGATAGTCATATTCTGCTCATCAAGTATGACATTCTTTTTCTACACTTCCATGATGAAAATGGATTAGACTCAATCCCCCTGAACTCTGCCTTCACTGACACTGGTACTATCAACAGGTAGGAAATTATCCTTGATGGTGCATCCAGTGACTCTCACATACCTTCTGTTGATTTGGTCTGTGAAGTCTGGTTTTCACATGGCCAGGGACAAAGTAAAATATTTCAGAGGAATTATTTCCTAAGAGTATTTTGTTTCTTATTTTTTTTTCTTTCCATTAAATATCTAAGAAGTCTGGGGTGATGAGACCAGATGTAGACACCTACATGGAGGAGACATGAATCTGCCTAAAGACCTGTTGTAGTTGAACCCCAATAGACATCTCGGGCGCACATGGCTTATTGTTCTTTCCACTTAACAGGATGGGAGAGAGAATTGGAAAGGTAAAATTAGGAAACTTCGTGGATACAGATAATGACAATTTAATAGGTAAAGCAAAACCCATGCACTTAAGCAAAGCAAAATAAGGAATTAATTTGCTGTTTCACATTGGCAGGTAGATATTTAATGGCATCCAGGAAAACAGGACTCTACCACTTAAAACTGTTACTTGGGAAGATAAATGCCATAATTCAAACCTCCCTCTTCCCCTCAGCGTTTATTGCTGAGCATGGTGTCATACAATATGGGATAACCCTTTGGTTAGTTGGGGTCAGTTGTCCCAGCTGTGTCCCTTCTCAATGTCTCTGTGCACCCCTAGTCTACTCACTGGTGGGGCAGGGTGAAAAATGGAGAAGGTGTTCACACTACGTACGCACTGTTCAACAAAAATTAAAACATTAGTGAGTTATGAACAGTTTTGCTCAGAAATCTGGAATATTGCACTGTACTGACTTCTATGAAAAAAATTAAACTTGTCCTAGTGAACACCAGCATAGGAACACGTTAAATAAATGCCTAAGAGTCTAGTATGTGTTGTAGAATTTCTGCGAATACTAAATGCAGTCCTAATCTGGCAGGAGCTTGAAGTTGCTACCTCTAACGGGCCTTAAAGAACAGCATGTCTATTCCACCTGGCCAAGTTTCATAGGCTGATCTGTAGACCCAATAAAAATGATGGTGTGCTGGAACACTAGAATGCAGCCCTTAGTTGTGTTTGAAATGTCTTTATGTGCTAATTACTGTTGATGCCAGAGAAGCTGGCTCAGTAACTCATGAGAGTGCTTCCTGAAGTGATTTCTGTAAAAATGTAGTGGACTGAAAAAAAGGCTTATCAGTTAAGTGTTTAAAATAGGCCAATTTAATTTAAATATAGAATTTAATTTTCAATTTATTTCTGGTAAAAAGCAACAGATCACAGTAATTCCTTTTAAAGTCATGTAATAGATCCATAAAATCTAACTGAATGCCTAGAAAAGCATGAAGTGAGAAAGCTGTGGAGTTGGTTCAGTGTTCTTTTTTTTCAGGTGGATGCCTTCACCCTCTGGCTTAACCATGTTGGTAAGATCATTTGCGGCAGTTCGCTTTATTACTGCATCTGTTCTGCATTACAGACATTTAAAAAGAGAGAAAAAAGAAAAAGCCTGATTCTTAAAATATTTATCATGTCCAGAGGGGGAGAAAAAAAAATAGATACTTTCTGGAAATATGAATGCATATTCAAATATGTGTTTTACACGGTGGAGAAAAAGGAGAAATATGGGCTGTAATTTTTATTACAATGGTAGCATCCCCTTAGAAAAATAAGAAAATAGTTATTTTCTTTTTACATTACCATAACTTCAGATTCAAGTCTTTTTCCATGGAACTGATCTAAACCAGACAGAAAAGAAGTTTTGGGTTTTTTTTTCATATTTCTATTCCATTTGGGAAAATAATGTCCAATAATACATGTTTCATTCAGAAAAACTTGTAATTTGCAATGACTACCTCTGAAAAATGTTTTTCTTTTCATGTAAAACTTAGCAAGAGAAATTCTTCTTTCTTAATTGTAACAGTCTAAGAAAATGAACAAAACTCCCAAAAATTTAATAGAGGCAACGCAATCCTGACACACTGGACAAATTGTAAAGGGCTCTTCCATGAGGGATTTGTCCCTGCAACATCACCAGCATGAGCCTAATAGGCTGGTGTGGTAGGACAGGCTTGCTAGCCCCTGCGAATGGCAAAGAGCTTGTCTTTGCAAAGGAGAGCAGTCGGCAAATCGGAGTGCCAACGGATAATTGCATCACGCAACAGATAGATTGCGTGGTGGCCTAACACTCGTATCAGCTAAGTGACAACTGGGGTGAGACAAAGGCCTCACAGCCTGGTGTTGCTTCAGTTAAGAGCAAAAACACCCCTGAAAACATCTCCTGATCTCCCAGTCTTGAAGGCATGGTGAGATGCCAAATCCCCACTTCTGATGACACAAGGACCAGACAACACATACCAATTGACTTTGTTCCACCTCACCAAGAGGTGCCAAAAGGTTTTTAAAAGGTATAAAACTGATACCTGAAAACCCTTTCTTCGGGAAGAATTATGACCTTATGGATGGGTCGATGGGCCTGGACCTCTCTTCCTCCACCAAGAAGACATATCTTTCTGGTAAGAATTGCATGCCTCTGACTTGTCAGATGTGTTTCTCTGGAAAATAGCTACTAACTCAAGTTTTCATTGGTACTTGTTTTATACATATGTATACATATATATATGTGTGTGTGTGTGCTGACTGTTAAGTGGTTGTAAGGGTTTAAGTGCTAAACACAGCAAATATATTTATTGATGGCACTATGTAATCTGTAATTTGAATTAAATTACCTACTGCCTCCAGCATTGCAAAATTTTCTCTTCGACAGACATTGCTGTAAGTAGCTGCCAGATGCCCAATTTGTCCCCTGAGACACAAGTATTAACCCTGTTTGTACCAGTCTCTACGGAGACTCTCACAGGCAACTGGATTCTGACTTGAGGCAAGAACATGTATAAGCACATACGCATAATCTTTTAGTCATAAACCATCAACCAAGTCTGGGCCTAGACACTGAATCCAGTTGCACCTAAGCTCCATATAAAAATGAGGAAAATCTCTGAAAATCCTTTTTTCTCTTTTTCTCTTACAAACTCTTTTATTTTTAATGTTTTAACAGTAACTTGTTATTTTAACAGTTATTGGCCGTAGTTGCTATATTAAGAGAAACTGAACCTAATGAGAAATATTAAGGGTTTTTTTACAGATATAAATGATAATTCTTCATGTTATTATTTTAAAGAAGGAAAGGGTGAATTGAAAGCCATTTCAAACTCTGTAGAGCAATTAAGATTGCAGGAGAATTTATACTAAAAGCCTGATATTGAAGTGAGAATCAGACCAAATTTCCTCCTAAACTAGTGATAGGTAGACAGACGGATGCATAAACAGGTAAATAAATGAATTTATACTAAAGTTTATTCCTAGTTCAAATATATTTCCCTCTATATTTTTATCTTTTTTTTTTCCCCCACCATGCATAGGTATATTTAATCACAAGTACTAAATGTTTGTAAATGAACATTGTGCTCTATGTGGCTGTATGTTTGCTAATTTCTTGGGCAAAACCTGGGCTCACTGAAGATTTTTTCAATGAATAAACTTCAAAGCAGACACTGAGTTAAAAATGTCTTTAACAAAATGTAGATAATATTTCAGGATATTTAGTTAATTATGGAAACTGCAGGAAGATCATAGACAGTTTGAAACTACTTTCCTTTGAGAAATACCTTTGAAAATTTTTCACTCATTCATACATATAAGCATATCCTTAATTGTCTCTGAAACTGTGGATGGTCTTCTTCCTAATGACAGGAATGAAGCATTTAAATTACACACTGCATAGCACTGCAAAGAAAATCAGTGACATGGCATGAGTCAGTAGTATGAGAACATACTGACTGGATAGAAAACATTAAGAAGGCTTTGTAGTAAAGACCCGAGCACCACGGTGCACAAGAGGTGATCATGAGCCAGCTAAGCAGTTCAGAATGATGACAGAAGGATTATTGAAATGACTACATGCTTTGTGATTTGCATGGTGAAAGCTAAATTCTTCATAGAAGCATCAATTTTTGTTGAGTTACTTCAGGTGTTTGTTACACTAAAGGTAGCCGAGTTGCTATGCAGTATTCACCTGCAACAGAGGTTTTCCAAAGGCTATTTTAACAGTCAGATAGAAACAAACTGTAACATTGGAGATTCTACAGATATTTTTCTCATTTTAAATGTATCACATTAAGTAACTGTTCTTAGAATCATAGAATGGTTTGGGTTGGAAGGGACCTTAAGTATCATCCAGTCCAAACCCCCTGCCAATAGGCAGGGACACCCCCCACCAAACCAGGCTGCTCCAACCTGGCCTTGAACACTACTGCGGGGGGGGGCATCCACAGCTTCCCTGGGCAGCCTGTGCCAGTGCCTCACCACCCTCAGTGTGAAGAATTTCTTCCAAATGTCTAATCTAAACCTCCTTCTAAATCTCCCTCCTCCCTCGTCCTATCACTACAAGTCCTTGTAGAAAGTCCCTCCTCAGCTTTCTCTTGGTTCCCCTTCAGGTACTGGAAGGCTGTTATGAGGTCCCCCCAGAGCCTTCTCTTCTCTGGGCTGAACAACCCCACCTATCTCAGCCTGTGCTCATAGCAGAGGTGCTCCAGCCCTTTGATCATCTTCATATTCCTCCTTTGGACCCGTTCCAACAGTTCTACATCCTTCTTGAGGACTCCAGAACTGGACACAACACTCCAGGTGGGGTCTCACAAGAGCAGAAGACAGGGAAAGAATCATCTCCCTCACCCTGCCAGCTACGCTTCTTTTGATGCAGCCCAGGACACAGTTGACCTTCTGGGCTGCGAGCACACATTGCCAGATCATGTCAAGCGTCTCATCAATGAGCATGCAAAATCCTTCTGTGCAGGGCTGCTCTCAATTATATCATACTCTATCCTATATTGATACTGTGGGTTGCCCCGGCCCAGGTGTAGGACCTTGTACTTGGCCCTGTTGGACTTCATGATGTTCACACAGGCCCACTTCTCCAGCTTGTCCAGGTCCCTCTGGATGACATCCCATCCTTCTGGTGTGACAACTGCACCACTCAGCTTGGTGCCATCTGCAAACTTGCTGAGGCTGCACTCGATCCCACTGCCTATATCATCAATGAAAATATTAAACAACACTGGTCACAGTAGCAACCCTTGAAGAAGACCACTCGTCACGGGTCTCCATCTGAACATCAAGCCGTTGACCACTACTCTCTGAATGCAACCATCTAACCAATACCTTATCCACTGAACAGTCCACCCACTAAATCCATATGCCTCCAATTTAGAGAGGAGGATGTTGTGGGTTCTGTGTCAAAGGCTTTACAGAAGTCCAGATAGATCACACCCATAGCTTCTCAGGTGTCCACTGATGCAGTCACTCCATCATAGAAAGCCACTAGGTTGTTTAGACAGGACTTGCCTTTGGAGTAGCCATGCTGGCTGTCTTGAATCACCTCCCTGTCCTCCATGTGCTTTAGCATATCTTCTAGGAGGATCTGTTCCATAATCTTCCCAGGCACAGAGGTGAGGCTGACGGGTTGGTAGTTCCCATGGTTCTCCTTTCCACCTTTTTTTAAAAATGGACATGATGTTGCCCTTCTTCCAGTCACAAGGAACTTCCCCTGACTGCCATGACTTTTCAAATATTATGGAGAGTGGCTTGGCAACCATATCAGCCAATTCCCTCAGGAGAATTCTTCTCCACCTAAAGGAAATCCATAGAACATTTTCATCTTTAAGACTTGGTGTTGATGAAATAACATACACTCATCTTTATTGAAATCAATAACTGAAAAATAAAGAAATAATGGAAAGATATGTTTTTCAGTATTAAGATACTTTTTTAACATGGTCAGCCTAATGTTCATAACAAGTATTCTTCATTAGAAGAAATGAAACACAATCTTGTCTTTTTTTTCCCTTAGTCATTTTAATAACAAAGGAGACTGCAGAACATGCAAAGATTACATATTAAACAAAAAATAAAACATCAATATTAATGTCTCCTGCTTTAGGAAAAAACAAATGCCCATAAGATTTCAGTTCATTCCTTCACAGTTGTCCTCTGCCCTAGTCTCCATCAAAGCATGGTTTGATCTGCCTCTGGCAGCTGCTGGCGGGCAAGGGCTCAGAATAAAAAGCAAGGGGCCTGGAATTATCAGGTTTTATCATATTTGTTTAAAAAATTAATTTCTTCAAGGAAACAGAAAATATATTTTTGTATTCTTTAATCAACCCATGTACTATTTTGTAGGAGAGATGTTAAAAAAGAAAGAATCAAGTCCTTTAATTTTTCTGGAGATGTTCTTGATTCTCTACATTGAGAACAAGCAAATCTATTTGCATTTTTGCTCATACAATGCTGAGTTTCCCATGATTGCTTCAAAGTGAGCTGGAGAAAAAGTGAGCTGGCTAGAAAGAAAGAGGGAGACACAAAAGGGATCATTTATGACTTCCATGCTTCTTTTTTAGCAAACAACTTGTAACAGATACTGTTCCTGTATCAGATAAGCTCTCACTGGATTTGGTAAGCATAGAAGTAATAGCTGCATTATTCCTCCAGTCCCAATTAGCATTTGTGTTGCTTTCCCACTGAGTAAGTCATGACACGATGACAGAGAAGCTAGAGATTATAATTTATTATGAAAATGTCACTTCATTTAATATTATTTTCATTTTTACAGTACTAAAATTTTAGTATTTTAGTGATTCTTATTTTTCATACCCTCATTTATAATTTTTTTCACTAAAAGATTCAACAATAGAGTCTGTATAAAAAATTTATAAGATAGCTTATTTAATTTACTTTTTAAATTAAAATAAAAATTTTCAGGAAGAAAAGATGAAGTATGTTATCTTTTAGATGTATGAAATGCATTAGTTAGAATAAATATGGTTAAATATCTGTATATTTCTGTTCTGAAGAGACACCAAATTGCTAACAGGCCTTGTGTAATATGCTAAGTTTATACACATTACTGAATAAATACCAATGTGCTTTATTATAAAATTATATGTTACACTATATATGAAAGCTCTAATATGTATAAACCTATATTACAGATCATTCGTTTCCATATCTTGTGTATTTATATGTCTATTTAGAAAGTGGGGAAAAAATCTTATTTAGAATTAATTCATTTTAATATAGAACAAGATATGAGAACAAGAAATTCCATTAGTGATCATGGAAGAAGGAGAAAGCGTATTTATGACTGTGTAATTAGCTTCACTGTCTTACAGAAGAGTATTCAGCTTTAAAGAATACGAGAACATCTGTATTATACTGCAATCTGTAAAGTACAGCTGGTCTAGGCAGAGAAAAGCTCTGCTGCCAGATTTCTATGGAGTTATCCTGCCTAGGAAACATCACTTTTATTATGTTCATGCTGCTTCCAAATCTGTGCAAAGAGTAAAGTGGCTTTAATGGACCAAGAAATTCAGACCAATATTTGCTGAATTTTACAAGCAGAAAATTATTTTGGCAACAAGCAACCAAAGAAGAATAATAGACGTAATATCGTGTTCAACAAAGGTCTTGCTGAAAATTAAGAGCGGGATAATAACTCGTATTTTGTATCTCTTTGTTATCCTATTTCTAAGAATGAAGAATGGATGAAGAAATGTTTGGGAAAAATGTAGTCTGAACTTCTAGAGAGTGTATTTGGGTGTTTTTTATTTTACTCTACTGAAAAGAATAATTATAAAAGGTGTGGATTTAAAGCTCAAAAAGCAAAACCACTTTTCAGTCCTACTTTCACCTTATTGATGACTGCAAAGGTAGTTTGCCTGTTCAAGCAATACAGCAATACACATGAAATCTGCAGGTCACAGCAGCCAGTGCGCACAGGTTTGCAGCTGGAAGTTTTCCATGTTTGATTTTCCAATTTGGCTTATTAAGGAAATAAAATCTACTTAAATGTTTTCTGCTGGGGTTCAAGTATAGGTCTGCTTCCTTTTCCTCACAGTCACAGAGCTTGTGTTCACTTTCCGGATAACAAGTTATGTGACCTTGTTCAGAAGCGTCCTGTACAGGCTGGTTCATTACCACGCCTTGAAGAAAAAGAACTGTTAACAACAAGACAACTACCACAGATTTTCATTATCTTTTAATTATGAAAGCTGAGGGTTCATTATTATTTCAAGCATAGTGGGCTTTTACTGGGCTTTCCCTGTTATGTTTCAGAATCCTGTTACAATAATATATAGAAATAATATAACTTTATGTTTTTTATATAGATGCAAATAAAAATGTTCTGCAGTAGTGTGTATTCAGCTCTTTCAGAATCCACCAGGAAAATTTATAGACATGGTTCAGTGTTAAAATTCAGATATAACAACATTCAGATGCGTTGCTCAGAGTACAATACAGTTGCAGAGTCTAAACTATACTTGCCCAAACAAAAGGAGATTTTCAAGAAGCAGGTTTTCTACTAACACAAAAAGATAGTAGGATAGAGTTGAATGTACTTTGCTGTTATTGTTATAGTATTTATGTGAATGAATTCCACAGGAAAATCTATTTCAAAAGCAACAGAAGGAAAAACTTCAACTCATAGTTAGAGAAAAAAAAAGGCATTACCATTTCAGGAAACTTCAGGTTCCATGTTCTTTCAACTGAATGACCAGGTCTGTTCTCTCTTGAACCACTCTCTTGACTTCCATTGAGTGACCCATGGAAAGCAAAACACTACAGCTCAAAGAAGCGTAATACTGTCACATTGTCTTGCGAGACCTGGGCATGTTTCTGCTCCTTTTATGTTTGCATAACAGCTAGGTTATTTTTTTTTTTTTTCTGAACAACACATTTGCAATTCCATATATTTATGTATCACCTGCAAAGCAAGGTAATTGTGCAGTAACTTAGCCACAGAGATAGGGGAATGAACTGAGGAAGCACTAGCCAAGAGTGGAGGACCAATGGAAAGAGAGAAGTGAGGAGAGAGACATCCAAGCTAGAATTCGGACAAGTGCTTCTCCCAGGAACCAGTGTAAGTCCAATGAAATTAATGAAAATATTCTCATTGACTTTGGCAACCTTTGGGTAAAGTGAAGGTCTTTACAATAAAGCACTGTATGATAAATGTCACCACCTTCAAATTCAGGGACTATAGGCAGGATTCAAGTCCAGAATTCTAAAGATATTCCTCATCTGGAGTGGATACCCCTTGCTGACACCACATGATGAAATCGGCTTTCAAAAAGGATCAAAAGATAATCAAGGAATGGCTGCCTGACAAAGTATCCTTTTTAGAGACACGGAGGTCACTACATATACAATTGGAAAACCCAAAGTAGGGAGTGCCTCACAAGAACATTATCTACAAGGAATTTATTTTCATCTTTCATACTCTTTCAGCTAATGAAGTTAACTAATTTTCTTGACAGAAGAAATATTCCATTGCACAGTGTCATGGCCTTGCCAGCTTCTCCACAGTTCCATGAGGATAAGCAAATCCTTCAACTACACTGCGGCTGCAAAGAACTCTCTGCTGCATAAATAGTTCAGATCTAGTTAGAGACTGTGTACAGATGGTGGCTCAGTAGGTGTGTTCACACTGTGCAGCCCAGAAATCCATTTTGTTCCATCCAACCACGTGAGCTCGCTCTTTTGTTGGTTTGTTTGGTGGTGGTTTCTTTTTCCTCCAGGTATGGCTTATGAGAGATGGAGTCACAGGATAAAAAGCCAGCTTCAGGGAAGCCAACAGGACTCTTTATTGATAATAAAATTTCACCTGTACTCCTTTCTGTGATCCTTCATGAGGTTTTTCTGAGTCAAAGAACATTCTTAAAGTCACAATACTCAGAACGAAAACATATCATAAGTTATTTTGACTTTCACAAATTTCTGCAAATTTCTATATCTCGGAGTTTCAGAGGAAAGATGAAAACACAGATACTACATATTATTTTGCATATATATATATATATTCTTTTTATCAAACTGCATTTGGTACTATCTGTTGTTCTGAATTGCAAGGTTATTAGCGCAGATTCAGACTTGAGTCAAGCCGGTTTTGACTAAAATTTTACTTAATTAAGTGAAGTCAATTAAAAAATTATCGTTTATTTTCTCAGTGTTATTTTTCTACTGAATTGCCCAAAATACTTCCAAAATATGCCCAGAAACATTTCTATAGAGGTCTGCAAGAATTCTGTTCTCTAAGTTGTTTTTTTCAGAATCAAAGCTTAACTATGCAGGTAAGAGGAAAATGATGTCTTAGAATAGAAAGCTGAAATTGCAATGAGGTCAGGGTATATTGTGAGAGAAGTTACTAACAGCAAAAATTGAGTTTATTATTTTAAAGTAATGATTTCTCCCAAAATTGTTAAAGGTGATTTTTATTTTCATAGGTGAACTAGAACTAGTTGCTGCTCTTGGGTTTGTTTTTTTTTCTCTGCAGATACAGTGAGCTACTTGTTTGACAGATGATTGCTAGGAAGAAGGATACACAGCAAGGGTATTTGAGTTTGCTTACTCACAAACACTTGTGTGAAGCTAGAGAATTTTCAAATATTTAAATTCAGGCAATATATACATGCAGTGTATACCTGTCAAGAGTTATCGAGTACATAAAGTACATACTTGATATACTGTTGATCTATACTTTCAGTGCTGTCTGCTATAACCATATAATTAATTTACTAATATAGGTACTTTGAGCTTTATTTTGGTTTATTATAAAAAAAATTAATTCAGTCATTATTTTCAGTTCTCTCTTTTATATGAAAAGAAAAACACCAAAGGAACTAAATACTAATGAGTATTCTTCAGCTTCTTCTCTTATGTTATTCCTTCCAAAGAAAAGTACCTTGAAATTATGATTTAGGGCCTCATTAGCATATTTAAGAAGTCACCACTAGTGCCCTTTCAAATGAGAAATGGGTAATAATCTGATACTTTCTTAACCTTCATAAGATGCACTTGCTGACCTTAATCTTTGCCATTTTTCTTCCTCAGCAGGTGCCTCTCAAATCTTTAGCTGAAAAATAAATTAAAAAGAAACAAACTGGGTAAATTACTGCATGCTATTACAAGTCAAAATATGAAGTCCTAAAAAAATTTTTGAAACATAATATTTAACAAAAAATGAAGATATAAAAAAGCTAGTTGTGGTTGTTTAGTTCTTTCTTAGTCCTAGGATATGAAAAAGAACCAATTAGAACTAAATATTCAACAACGTATCTCAAAGAGATTTTTAATTTTTCAGTGTGTTACACTAATTCGGGACCTGATCTACTGCAAGTCTGAATATATGAGACATTCTTCACTTTTCCCAGAATCCATGGAAACGAGAGCTTCACGTCTATTTAGAACCACGGGAAGATTGGGCTTTTAAGGGGGAATATATCCTGATATTCTTGAAATTTAGACTGTATCATCTTTAAATGTCCTTCCCTTATTATTCAGCCATATTTTCTGTGATTATCTGAAAGCCTTTAAAAATTTTGAAGAAACTTTCTTGTTGTTATTGAGAACTTGTAAGACATGATAGCCAAAGACCCGTGTTCACAAAATAAAAAAAAGTAAACACATTATTATCTTTTTACTCTTTAACATATAATCATATAGTTCATTAAGTCTGCACAGATGGAAAAAGTAAATGAAATTTATTTCTGTCCGTTGTTATTCTTTTCCCCTCTGTTAATGTCCATGGATGCAGATTCTCAAAGCAAGGGACAGAAATGTGTCTGGATACAACCATCCAAAGACCAGGTGACACTAATCATAATTAAGGCATTAAACTACACTACTAGAAATTCCCAGCTAAGAAAGTGTAACTAAGAGTAGAAAGCTCCTGCAAAATCTGAAATTAATCAGCTGAAAAGTAAACAGACGTGGTGCCACCACCCCCAAAGCAGATACTGAATTCAGACACTTTTATTTAGAACTGCATAGTATACATCAGTGTATCGCTATCAGCTTACTGAGACAGTCACAGATTCAGAGTTTAATTTGGGTGAATAGATTGGAAAGAAATGTTGTTTTCAACTGGCAGGTAAGTCTGTTTTCAGTTTAGATAAATTGTTCCACCAAATAACTTCCATTGACAGGCTTACGAGGAGAGAAAATATGTTTGTGAACTGAGGGTACAATTGGGAATGGATTTTATTTATTTAGATATTTTCATACCAGGTGGCAAAGCCATAAGTTCTGAGTTGCCTAGATTGCAGTACGTATTTTTTCAAACATATGAATTGTACAAATAATAGAAAATACCTTGTTTCTTTTAAGCTGCTGCACTAGGTTATATAAGATGGTGGTATTTCTCACACAATCATTTTCCAGACTAACCAAAACAGTAGCATTGTTATTTACTCGTTCCTTTTCGCTTTTTTCTCTTTGTTTATCTATATAAACCACATTTATCTTCCACTTTTATCAACAAAATAACCACAATAAAAATATAAGTGGTAAAAAATCTAAAAAAAATAGAAAACTCTGAAATTAGTTTTGTAAGACCGCCCTTCATTCAATATTATTAACACATTACGATATAGCCTGTAATTGTCTCTTCACTTTTTTTTAGTGAGAGTATGGCCTGACTTGGTGAAATAATTTTTTTAATATTTTTTGTTCCTATTTTGAAAAGGAAATTGAAAAAAAAATCACTGTTCTGCATAATGATATCTACCTTTAGTTGCAGGACGAAATTATTATCCTCTAAGGAAACTGGCATGTGAAGGAGCTTAAAAACATTGGAGGTCACTTTCAAATCATAGAAACACAGAATTACAGAATGACCTGAGCTGGAAGGGACCCACAAGGATTAGCAAGTCCAGCTGCTGCACAGGACAACACCAACGTTCATACCTTGTGACTGAAGGCATTGACTAAATACTTCTTGAATATTATCAAGCCTGGCGCCGTGACTGGTTGCTTGGGGAGCCTGTACCTGTGATCTACCACCATCTGTGTGAAAATCCTCCTCTTAATATCTTACTGAGAGCATTCCTTCGAGTCCTCTCATTGGTCACTAGCAAGAAGAGATCAGTGCCTACTCCTCCTCCTTCCCTTGTGAGGAAACAGCAGACAGCTATGAAGTACCCCCTCAATCTCCTCTTCTCCAGGCTGAACAGACCAAGTGACTTCAGCCACTCCTCAAATAGTTTCTCCTCTAGACTCTTCACCAGCTTTGTGGCCTCCTCTGGACACTGTCCAGGAATTTGACACCCTTTTTTATACTGCAATGCCCAAACCAAAACACAATACTTGAGGTGGGGTCAAACCAGTGTGCAATAAAGCGGGACAATCACCTTCCTTGACCGGCTGGCAAAGCCATGCTTGATGCCCCCTAGGACACAATGGGCCCTCTTGGCTGCCAGGACCCACTGTTGACTCATGTTCAACTTGCCATCAACCAGAACCTCAAGATCTGTTTCTGCAGGGCTGCTCTCCAGCCTCTCGATCCCCAGTCTCTGTGTATATTCAGGCTTGCTGAGTCCCAGGTGCAAAACCTGGCACTTGCCCTTGTTAAAGTTCATGGAGTTGGTGATTGCCCAGCTCTCCAATTTGTCCAGATTCCTCTGCAGAGCCTCTCTGCCCTCCAGAGTGTCAACAGCTCCCCGCAGTTTTGTGTCATCTGCAAACTTGGTTAGTAAGATTTTGAGTCCTGCATCCAGGTCATTTATGAAGATATTAAAGAGTACTGGTCCTAAGATGGATCCCTGTGGAACCCTGCAAGTGACTGGTCACCAGCCCAATGTGACCCCATTCACTTTGACCCTTTGAGCCTGACCCATCAGCCGATTGTTCACCCACTGCATTATGTGTTTATCCAGCTGTATGCTGGACATTTTGTTTAGGAGGATACTATGAGAGACAGTATCAAAGGCCTTGCTGAAAACTAGAAAGATCACATCTGCTGGCTTTCCTTGGTCAGTTAGGTGGGTAACCCTGTCATAGAAGGAAATTAAGTTTGTCAGGCAGGACCTTCCCTTTATAAACCCATGGGATCAATGACTGTGTTGTCTTTCAGGTGTTTTTCAGTAGCTCCCAGAACAATCTTCTCCGTAATCTTCACAGGCACAGAAGTGAGACTGAAAGACATGTAGTTACTGGGATCATCTCTGATACCCTTCTTGAAGATTGGGACAATGTTTGCTAGCTTCCAGTCAGGTTTTACCTCCCCAGATTCCCAAAAGTGTTGCAAATCATCGAGAGAGGTCTTGCTATGACATCAGCCAGCTCGTTAAGTACCCTTGGATGAATCCCATTGGGTCCCACCAACTTGTAGGGGTCCAGCTGGAACAGCAGATCCTCCACAGGTTCAGGGTTCATTATGGGATTATCGTTTATTCAGTCTTGGTCCTCTGACCATGGGCTCTGGAAGGGGCTTAGCCCATTATTAGTATTGAAGACAGAGACGACAAAAGCATTTAAAGTCTCTGGCTTGTCTAAATCTCTTCTTATGAGGTGCCCATGCTTGTCAAGTAATGGACCAAGGTTATTTCTGTCCTGATTTTTGTTGTTATCTTATTTGAAAACACCTTTTAATATCCTTTACAGTGCTGGCCAGCTTCAACTCTAATTGAGTCTTGTCCACAGGAATTTCCACTCTGGAGCAGTGAACAGCATCCCTGTAGTCCTCCCATGTCACCTGTCCATGTTTCCACTGTTCATACACCATTTTTGCACATGCAAAAGCTTTTTCCCAGGGGAATTTACTAAGCAGTCCCCTGAGCAACATCAAGTCTGCTTTCCTCATATCCAGAGCTGACAGTTTTCCTCCTGTTGCCATAGATGTCAAACTTGACTGCTTTGTGGTTGCTATGACCAAAGCAGCCTCCAGTTGCCATTTCACCCACAAGACCTTCTCTGTTAACTGGCGACAAGTCAAGGAGGGCACCTTTCCTGGTCGGTCCCTCAGCACCTGTGCCATGAAATTATCATCCAGAGAGTTTAAGAATCATCTGGACTTGTTTGTCCCAGCTGCATGGTACTCCCAGATGATATCTGACAAATTGAAGTGCCCCATGAGGACAAGGGAAGATGACTTTGAGGCATCCCTTAGTTCCTTAAAGATTAACTCATCAGTGGCATCATCATGGGTGGGTGGTCTATAGCAGACTCCCGCGATGACATCCGTTTTAATTGTCTGCCCCTGAATCCTTACCCAAAGGCTCTCAATTGTGCCATTCCCAACTGCAAGCTCCATACATTCCAGCCCTTCTGCTACCTACAATGCTTCCCCCGCCTCACCTGCCCTGTCTCTCCCTCCTGAATAGCCTGTTTCCATTCTTCATGGTACACCAATCATAGGACTCATCCCATCAGATTTCACTAATGCCAGTAAAGACATATCTTTGGGACTGGGCCAAGGCTTCCAGCTCCTTCTGCTTGTTCCTCATGTGGCACAGATTTGTATAAAAACACTTGAGATGTGGTTCATTGTGCCCATCCCCCCATGGAGCAGCCTGAATCTCACAAGGACGGAGATCTTCAGACTTTGGCATGCCTTCCCATTACTCATCCCAGACTAGCCTGCTGTTGCCCCTCTCCCCCTTCAAATTTAGTTTAAAGCCCCTACTTCTAGCTGTAGTTTCTAATCCATTAATGGCCTTTGCATTTTGGCTGTCACTGGAAGCGATATCCCCCGCTTCCACTGATGGGGTCTCATTAGTACAGCATTCCTCTGACAGTGGAGTGCCATTCCCAAGCTTTATTCTGTTAGGTGTGGTATCGTCCCACTCCCATTTCCAATCAAAGACACACACCAAGAGTTGTAGCTAGATAAAGCTCTAAGAATCTTTCCAAGAGTATAGTAGGATACATGGCTTACAGGACTCATCCTTATCCTCCTTTTTTCCTCATATATAAGGGGTTTTCCTATGCCATTTGCAGTGTGTCTGTATTCCTGATATTTTCCATCCATAGCCTAACTTCTCAAGAGCAACAACCGCATACATCAATTTACTTATCCTACCCTTCCCGTGAGGCTACAATGATCTCCTCCTGGCTTCTAGTCCTAAATCTTTTTAACCATGTAATAGTTGTCAATCTGTTTCTCCTTATCCACCTTCTGCTGACCATAGTTGACTCTCCCTCTCCAGGCTAATTTGTTTTGCCATATTTACTCTTATCCCTACCCTCTCTATTTGTCTAGGTCTAGACTGGGTTTTTTTAATCAGTTTCAACTCACTGGCATGCCAAGTCTGTGGAGTTGACCAGCTGGAAAGCAGCTTTGTGGAGAACGACCTGGGAGTCCTGGCGGACAACAAGTTAATCATGAGACGGTAATGTGCCCTCATGGTCAAGAGGTCAATGGTATCCTGGTGTGCATTAAGAGCACTGTAGCAAAAACGTTGATGGAGAATATCCTCACCCTCTCCTCTGCCCTAGTCAGGCCCCATCTGGAGTACTGTGTCCAGTACTGGTCTCCCCAGTTCAAGAAAGACAGGGAACTACTGCAGATAGTGCAGTGGCAAGCACAAAGATGATCAGGGGATTGGAGTGTCTCTCTTATTAGGAAAGGCTGAGACACCTGGATGTGTTTAGCTTGGAGAAGACTAAGAGTGGATCATATCAGTGCTTATAAATATCTAAGGGGCAAGTGTGAAGAGGATGGGGCCAGACTCTTTTCAGTGGTGCCTAGTGACAGGATGAGGGGCAATGCATAAAAACTGAAACACAGGAAGATCCACCTTAACACGAGGAAAAACTTCTTTACTGTGAGGATGACTGGAACAGGCTGCTTAGGGAGGCTGTTAGTGTTGCCTTCTCTGGAGATATTCAACACCCACCTGAACAGGTTCCTGTGCCAACTTCTGCAGGTGAATCTGCTTTAACGGGGGGGATTGGACTAAGATGATCTGCACAGGTCCCTTTTAACCTCTACCCTTCTGTGATTCTGTGACTCGGTGTCATATGCCAGAGCCGTACTTGGGTCTTGAAAGGAATTTCACTGTTCAGACCCTCGAGAAGAACACACGACAGCTGGGTCTCTCAGTGGTTTATGACATCCCTAGAGGTGCCCATTCTTCATGAAAAAGAAAATAGAAAGGTCCTCACAGTGTTCTAGAGAGGTGTCAAGAGCTTCATCAGATGAAAGGCCACTAAATCTTTCTTAAAACTTAACACTTAATATATTTCTCTGCTGTACTTCACAGAAAAAGCAGTAGTGAAACTGATGAAATTTTCTGATGGGATTCAGACTTAGTTTTATGATCAGTATGGATGTTTTTGCTGAGATAATTAAATATTGAAAAAGACATAATTAACTGGAATGTTCACTTCTGTATCCGTGTGTGACTGTGTAAATGTGATATATATTTTATAATAGGCAAGGTTCTAACTCTGATTTGGCATCCATTTAATCTAAAATAATGTCTTTGGATTTCCACCTATCTACCTGTCTGTCTGTCTATTGATGTCCTACATATGTTATATTTATTCTTAATATGCTGAACAGAATTACTTCCTGTCCCTCTTTTCCTGCAAGTTTGTATCATTCTTTCTTACAAGTTCGTATTTTTTATTTATCTCATTTGTGGAAAGATTAAGAACATAAAGATCACAAAGTTCCATGAAAATGAATTTTAGTTTCTGAATATAGCTATAGCTGATGCTGATCCCATGGTTACTAAAAAAAATAAATAAAATAAACAGAATCTAACCAATCCTCTTTTGTATAAACAAGGAATATATTTCTTTTCAGATTACACATTTACTGAAACCACAGTCAAAGGGCAATGTTATCAAGGAAACACTGCCTTTTGACAGACTCCCTAATACTGAAGCAAAACTTTTAAGTATGATGCCAGAGTAGTAATTACACATGAGAGAGAAAAATAAATTTGGTAGGTCAGATTTTTACCATGCAGCTTTTGAAACTTTTGAAACAGTGTGACTATTTAACTTTCAGTTATATGTGAAATGCAGTGTTGTAAAGCAGAAAAGACTTACCTGTGGGAAATGTCGTATTAGTGTTTCAGAGTCCTCAGGAAACAAAAAGCCAGTTATGCTGGTTTTAAAAGGTATTATAAGTCTAGCCAACTGATCTGTGTAGAATAGTCCAAGATGCATGGTACTGGTTACACATATATGCTTAGAAAATTGGGCTGAAATCCAGGAATGTCAGCCAGATTTGACTTAGAAAGTAGATCTAATAATTTAAGGTTACTGGAATGTTCTGGAACTGGACAAAAATACACTAAAACTAACACCTTAAAAACAAACTTTGCCAACATCTCTATGAAAAACACAAATGTACTTCTTTCAACAAAATTTATAACTCTGAACTGTCAAAACAAACCATTTAGAGGGTTTGCTTCAATAACATGAAATGCTTCAGGTATACTTGGATGTGTTTACTCATCTAGGACTAGTATTGTGATATCAATTGAACAGAATGTATAAACATAATTTTTTAATGTACTTGTCCCCTTCTATAAAAAGAATTTTTTTGTGTTACCAGTTGGAAATTTTTCAGAAATTTCAGATATATTTCAAAATTCTAGGGAAGGTATTTAGGAGGAGAGGTTGTGTCTTTTAAACTATTAATTTATCTTATAAAATATATTAGTTCTCCAAACTGCACGACCTTATTCTTAACCTACTTGTGCTTAATATAATTCTCTACCAAACCTCTGTTCTTTTCTTTCCTGATGTTTTATTCAAGAAAGGACTGAATTGGTAAGAGGTAAGCAATCTTTCCATAGGTATAACTCTGAAAAAGTGTGTTTTAGTGAATGCACCGGGAATTTCAAGAAGGATGATATTCTCATCAGCTTCTCCAGCATCTACAGCATGAATTAAATCCCGGAGAAGAGCAGGTCTCACAAGTATATCCTGGTATCCCAGAGTAATAACAGTGATTAAATTCTCAAAAACATCTATCACAAGAACTTTGTTGATCTATGTTACCTTGATTAACAAACACAGTTAGTTATTACATGGTTTTGTAATAATTCTATATACGTACACATACTTACATACACATATATGTATGTGTGTTTGCACACATATACACATGCACACACATAAACAAAGATGTGTCTGTATAAGTTTTCTCTGGAATATCTTTTAAATCTGGTGCCCTATATAAAGCATGTGCTGCTGTACCGAATCTGTTATTCCTTTTCAATAAATAAAAGGACACGGCCATCTCAATTAATTCAATTGATTTATCTTCAAAAGTATATAATCTCTTGAAGAGCAGGATGTCATAAATATTTATATGTGCTGGAATTATGACTTAGGATGGTTAAGAATGAAAGAGAAGGTCAAAATGTGACAGATTAGAAACTGTGAGAAAAGTTAGCGTAAATAACCCATAATGGAAAAAATGAAGCAAGAGATTAATGTTGATGCAATATCACTGTTTACCACCATAGTTGGTATTGTAGTATGGTATACTATGTTGAATTCAGAGAATTTAACTATATGGACAACGAAACTAAGCTTTTTTTTTTCTTTCTCTCTTCACTTTTGGGGGGTTGAGGGGGTGGGTGTGATTTGCATTTTTCTAAGACAGTTTCCAATAAGCCGTTACAAAATGAGAAAAAGGAATATTTGAGTGTCTGTTCAGAATGGATAAAAGAATTTTACAGGAGAGATTTAGACGGGGCGTTAGGAAGCATTTCTTCACTGAGGGAGTGATCTAACACTGGAACAGGTTTCCTAGAGAGGTGGTGACAGTGTTCAAGAGACATCTGGGCCATGCACTTTTTAGTCACACCTGAAGCAGTCCCTTCCAACTGAAATACTCATTCTATTCTATTCTATTCTATTCTATTCTATTCTATTCTATTCTATTCTATTCTATTCTTTCTTTCGTGTCCCCAAGATCATGCTCGTTTTATAAACTGAATCTCTTTAGACCATAAAGCACTGGCACTTACATCCTTGTAGTTAGGGTCATCAAACACAGAAATACACGTTTGGTTTTATAACTGTTCTTTAGAAATATTTGGAAAATGACAGAATGTACAATTTCACCTTATGTCTATCCTCTCTTTCATGAAAGACATAAAAATACTGAATTTTCTTGCTTAAGCTATTTTGCAGTCACTGAGCCAACTCTCATCCTTTTTTTAATTTCACTTATGGATAGAAGTCAGTCCTTACACCAAGATATTTAAGGATAATTGCAATAAATAAGATTAGCAGAGCTTGGGTGCAGGCAGTTTGCACTAAATAGCTTTCAGACATTAAGACATGCAGAGTGAGGAAGAGATAATAATTGTTAAAAGAAAGTTTTGAGTTATCTGTGCTTACATTTCCAAATGGGTAATAAGAGAAATTGTACTTCATGTTATTACTTTTTGTAAATAATTTGGATCCTGATGATTCATTCAGCTTGCATCTCACTGTGACCCTATCATTTGGCTTCTGGAACAGACAGCACAGAAATTATTAATAGTAAACCACAATATTAATAGTGTTCTCTGGAGCATAATTTTTCATTTAATTATTGTAGTACACTGGAGAAACTAAAAAATCTCCATGAATTCAAATACTTCTACAAAATTCATATTGATTACCTACCCTTAAGACTCACTACAATCTAAATACTAGAATATTTTATTTTGTTTGTTTGTTAGTCATGTTATTACATTTGCAATAAAGATAATTTGTTCTCTATATCTTTTTTCAGTTACTTTTTGTCAGTATCTTGCTGGCATTAACAAGTTTGGTTTTAATTTCTTTTGGCCTTATAAAAGGCTATGCATGAAGTCCCAGCTACAGAGCTGAAAGTAAACCAAATTGTTTTTATGAGGAAAAAAGAGGGAAGAAAGAAAAGAGAAAGCAGAATTAGAATGAATGAGGAAAGAAAAAAAAGAGCAAAATATAGAAGATAATTAATTTCTTCTCTCATAAAATAAAAAAAAATATAACATTTACATGCCTTCCAACAGCCACTTAAGCAAACAGAAGGAAACATATGAACCCAATAAACAACCCCCAAACCAGTAGTTTGTTGGCTTTTGTTAATGAATCCCAAATGCCATTACAAACAGCCTATGAGGTTGATAGGCCCTATCCAGCCAGGAACTGAGCACTCTCAACTGGTTGACTGGTTGGTCAGATGAATAATAATTCACCTGATGTAATGTAGATATTTATGATGAACTTTTAGATTTGAACTAGCCATTCTGGAGTCTGTATTAATAGAGAAATTATTTGTGCCATAATTGATCTTGCATTATACTAATGTAACTCACTATTAAATGTTTTTGCTCTGCCAATGAATACACTTTGTACCTGTCTTGCAGTCAGAATCACTTAGAACTGAGAATTTTGTCTAGTGCTTTCTCTTCATCCATTTTAAACCATCTTGAACTGCATAACCGTATATGATCTACAAATGAAGCCATTAACTATGAAAAGGAACATTTTAATGGGACTTAATTACTTAGAGAACTCATAGAATTTCTGCCCCTGTTAGCCCATGAGAATGTTTTGGGTTTTAAAATTTAACCTTTTTATTGATGATATTTGCTGCAGTGCCTGTGTTATTATAGGCTGTGATCACGTCATTTCATTATGAAGTACCCTTGGAAATACTAGGCATGAAAAGCAGGGAAATAGACATAGACTGACTTTCTTTTGCAATGTGGAGATGTAAATTGTTTAGAGCAGTCATCAAATAAGACTTGAACCTTTTCCGTTTCATTGCTGTCTTCTCTCTTATTTAAGGCTGTTAAAACTTATGTTTTACTTTCTGATTTTGTTTAAGTTTGTTACAGTGTGTCAGTTTTATTTAGTAGAAGAAATTCTCTTATGTTTCTTTTAAACATAGGAGAGTTATTTTTCAATATGTTCAGTTATGATAGCACTAAAAGAAAGTCACAACAATTTGAGAGTCTCTTAATTTCATGCATAAAGATCAACACTTTCATATTTGAGTGTCTAACGTTAGAAATATCAGAGTGTATACCAATTCTCCCTGGGTTTACTTCATAGTAAGAAAAGACCTTGTTCCAATTAGACTGGAGAATCCAGCTGAAAAACCTTCCATCCAAATAAGTAATCATTTTGCTCTCATGTCTTCTTCTTCTGCAAATTTCATCTTTTTTTCATGTCTCCAGCCCATATATTTGTTAAAAAAAGTTAAATAGGGTTCAATAGTAGCCAGTAAACATTTCAAAGATAAATACCAATTTCACTGTTTATTTTTGAAACATATTAAAGTTCAGATAAGAAATGTAAAAGATCTGAATATTATGCAGTTTATTTGGATTTAATTCCTTTAATCTTACTTGCATTTGCATTGGCTGAAATAGTGGGCTGATATGCAAATTTTTCACAGTAATCAGACAATTACTTAATGTGACTGGTTTATATTAACATATCCAAAAAGCTGTGAAATTGGCTTTAAATTGAATAAGCATCTATATTTGATTGTCATTTCTTGTAGTAAGCTGTCAGGTGTTTCAATAAGTGCTAAGTATTCTTTCACTGTAGGAAATATGTTTCTATCATGTTGCTAATTTTCCTCAGCCAAATAAACCTATGTAACACAAAGCCATGATATACAGACTTTTCTCAAAATGAATACAGACCAAATGAAATATTTTATAATCTTTTCAGTATTCATGTCAGAGTATCTAGGAGAGCCATAAGAAATCTTCAGATTTACTATGTCCAACTTACACAAAATCCATAAATGCTGCACAGCAGCAGTAAGTATAAAAATTGAGAAAAGAAAGTATTCAAGGGAATAAATTAACGTCTTATAATCTAATTCAGCCTACTCATATTATTTCAGTATATTTTTCCCCTTTTTTGGTACTTTTCTTTTAAGGTAGTGTATTCTTAGCTCATCAAGAAAGCTGGGATGCTCTTTAGACTGAATTTTTCAAACCTTGTTATGAAAGGGTAGTTCATCACCTATACTCAAAGGCTGTGTTTCTTGCCCTTTGCTGGTTTTTATTTGTACCAAAGATCAATCTAAGATGTAATTTTAAATTTAGAGGCCATTAATGACAAGGTGATTTTGAGATAATTTTTTCCTCCAGCATATTGCTAATTCTTTGGGGACATTACCAATGGCGATACATATTGAGAATATTAGAAGTTAAGAAATCATCTACTGCATACTGGGATAGAGTAAATTGATTTGAGGCCTGTTCAGTTTCCTGAGGTGATTTCAGCATTCAACAGAGTTGTTTGTTTCATAGATAGGATATTCTGGATACAAGTGGATAGAGATGGATTTGATGATCTTAAGGATCTTTAAAGACTCAAAGGCAACTGAATTGCTGTGGACATCCGAATCATTTTCTAAATGTCAATCACTTTAAGTGTGTTCTCAGATGAACGACTCCATTCAACATTAAGATGCAAACTACAGGAGACCATCGTTGTCTTCAGAAGAACCTCAAGGACAGACATAATAAGTTAAAATGTCTCTGGGGCACCAGCCATCCATGGGCAGCCAATTGAGTTGATGTCTTTAAGAAGGCAGGATTCAGTTCAAGTTGAAGGCCTAAGAAGTCCATAAAAACAAAAGCAGTCTCTTCTCTTCCTGGAGTTAAGTGGGATTTAACCAGGACTGATAATGCAGCCTAGATGATGATGCAGATGACTAGTCTCCACAAGCTATGTTGAGAGTCCAGGGCAGTTCAGTTACCCACCTATAGGTGTTTAGTACCAAATGAAGTGTCGCCAGGTATCAATGGTATGTAGAGGTCTTGAAAATGCTATAATACATTTTAATCAACCTGGCCCATGTGACTTCTCAAACGACGCAGAGAACTGAGCATTGGACAAGAAGACATTTTTAACAGTGATGTTATATACACAATTTATAAAAGAAGATTTATTTTGATGTTCTGCAATAGAACCCATTACTATCAGCTATCCTTGAGAGAAGGGAGCTTAGTGTACCTGAAAAAAAAAGCAAGAAAAATAAAAAAGACATCACTCAGAAAATGTGAATGACAAGAGAAAAACTATTCCATAGTAAATATTAAAACAATACCAACACTTCAGAGAACTGTTCTGTAAGTATTATTGTAGGCTTTATGACATCCTAGTGGAAATCAACATGAAGTGGATATTGCTCTGTTGGGAGCTGATAATCATCCTAAACCTCATGATTTCTGTTTCCCTAAAATGCCTTAAATGAAGAAGGCTCAAGTCCGGCAACTACTGTTCCCAATGCAAATCTAAATTCTCTCAGGTTGTGATACAGCTGCTTGACACACACCAGCAGGAATCTCGGAAACGGTTCATTTTTACAGGTTATGTCTTTTGTTATAGTACAGGGATAAGAGTAAAAAGGGTGGCACTATAAAGAATAACCACCCTTCATCTGTTTAGTAGTTTCAAGAGAAAAAGAACTCCAAATCTGATACAACATCAAAACCACTGAAATTAATTTGATGACAAAACCAATGATCTTTCTACATCTCTCTTTTACTATTAACTTAAAATATAAATATGTCCTAGGAGGCCATGTTTACTCTTCAGCCATACCTATCTCCTGCAGATAGTTTCCAATCTTTCCTCTGCACAAAAATAAAAGGAGATTTATAATAAAAACCCTCACATTTATTTTTCGTAATGCTAAGCAAGATTTATCTGAATCCCCTTGAGAGCTACATCTCAAACTGGTTGAAGCAGAAAAGTCACATTTGAATATATTAAGTCTGACTTTAAAGAACGTGAGTAATTCTACATTCACTTGCAACTGGATAATTGACTGTTCTGCTGTATTAAGATCCTTCATTCTACATATGATCTCAAGCTTAGTAACAGGCTAGCTTAAAGCTAACTTAGGAGAATAAAAACAGCTTTTGATTAGATAGATCTCGTGATGCTCCAAAGCATATAATGCTTCCATAGCAGCTTTATTAGTTTCCTTATCTGTGGTCAGTGTGTGAACCCCTTGGACAATAATGATTCAGATCTGACCTAGAAGAGGGCATAACTGGGACTCATTTATGTCTATCCCTTAAAACAGGGGTGTGAAACTCATGGCCCACGGGCTGCATCTGGCTCTCCACCTTGTTTTATCCAGCCCAGCACCTTATTTCATCCAGCCCAGCACTTTGTTTCTACCCAGTAGCAGTGCCGAGCTCCTTGCCCCTACGCTCCTCCCAGCGCTGGTCACGTGTGCAGCGTGTGTGACACGCGTTATGCTGCAGGAGCAGGAGAATGATGGGAGCCATCAGTTGGGCACCCCTGCCTTAAAAGAAATTTTGTGATATTGTTGCCATTGATTTAACAGAAATTGGATGAAATATAATGGAATAGATCAGAAGATCAACAGTATAGGAAATTCAGGAAAAAAGATCCATTGTAAACTGGGAGACTGTCAGCTAGAAATGGTGGAGAGAAAGAAAGATCCAGATGCAACAAGAAGATAATTGAGACTAGGTATTAGGAAGTAATTTTTCACGATGAGGGTGGTGAAACACTGGGACAGGTTGCCCAAAGAGATGATAGATGCCCCATCCCTGGAAACATTCAAAGTCAGGGTGGATGGGTCTCCAAGCAACCTGATCTAGTTGAAGATGTCCCTGCTTATTGTAGGGGAGTTGGACTGGGTGACCTTCATGGTGCTTTTCAATCCAAACCATAACTATGATTCTATTATCCCATGCACTAAATTAAAAGTTTATTTCTATGATCTATTGCATTTAGTGTTGCCAAGAGAGATCAGAACTGTTAAGGCTATTGTATAGGACTCTGTGAAATATTCTAGAATTCAATATTCAGACAAAAAATCAGTAAAATTTACCACCGTTGGCCAAGATATTGTAAGAGAAAAGCTGATTCATTTAGCTTAGCAGAATCTATGCAATAGGGAATATGGTTGCTTTCTATAAATATATCATAAAGGTAAAACAGAAGACCTATCTAACACAAAGAATTAACATAACAACTGATTTTCCATAAATAAATTAATCTGGTGATTAGAAGGTTTATAACAATCGGAACAGTGAAGTTGTGAAAAATCATCTGAAAGCAACAGAACAAATGAACCAAATAGATTTTAAGATAATTCTCAGGTTATGAAAATTGGTATTGGTATTCGGTCTAGTAGAGAAGTAAACACAGTGTTCAGACTCTGTCCCTCAACAACATATTTCCACTACTTATTGTTCCATATGATTTCCTGCAAGTATGTGTTGACAGAAATCCCTTTCCAGAATAACAACAGAAAATACTGTAAATTGAAAGTTAATACAAGTTAATTTGTGATTATGATTGACATAACTATTATTGAAGGTAGACGAGTGTACCTAGGAAACTGAAGCTATTGATTTTTAGATCTTGATTTTGTTTTATGATTTATTTTCTACTAATTATCCTGTGAGTTTACTGCAGAAAATATACACAAGAAATGTCTAAACACTAAAGATCTGATTTTTCTTTATTATAAAATACCCTAAAAAGATAAATATTAAAAAATACTCTAATTAAATATTTTAAAACATCAGTACTAATCAATTAATTTCCCCTGTGACTTGTATTCACCCTTTGTCTGTGTGTGAAGTGTTGCTTGTTCTTTTAGGACTCCTTTATTCTTCCAAGGAATTCAGCAGAACATCATTCATGGAAGTTCATGTCAGTCTAAGTTTATGAAGATGGCTGCTGTAAGCAAGGGCCAAGAGCTAACTGCATTCCTTGGAACAGTCTGTGTTGTAGCAAAAATTTAGAGATTTCAAGATGTCCCATTTTCCTTCAGTCTCTGGAATTTCAAAACTTTAGAGAAAACTATGTGGTAATGGGAGATATCTAAAAAATTACTTTTTTTAGTGGCATCCACTTCCAGAATGATAGAAATTATGATCTGTTAGAAGAACTTGGTGGAATTGCCAGTTTTACCACATAGGATTTGCTGGTACCATGGGTATTCTTAGTCCTGGAAATTAGACATAAAAAAAAATTTGCAAAATTGTTATCTAATGGCTGTGTTTTGCATAATTTACTTTAACTTAATCATGCAATGAGTCTTGAAATATTTCACTTGAGAGTAAATTCTTGTTTTATACCCTAGTTTCAGTACAAATTTCCTGACACAGAGTCCAGTTCCATTTGTTTTAGAACATGTCTTACCTTTAATCAAACCTCACTGCTAATCAACTAGTTCATAAATTTTGAGTAATCCATTTCAATGGAAGTTTTAACTTTCCTGTTTTTTTGTGAAAGTATTTATGAAGCTTTCATGAAGCAGTCAAAACGCACATCAAGCCAGCAAAATACTCTAGAATCTTTGTCATCTTGTATTAAATATCAAGAAAACACAAACAGAAAACTAAGGTGGAAGATATAAGAGCTGAAAGTCTGGTGTTTGTGAAGAAGCAACATGTGAAATCAAAATATCTAGCATTTTTTTCAGCTGGCACTGAAAGTGACAGGCAAGGTGAGTTTAACAGGAAACACAGAACACGGTGTGTTTGGGCTTTTTTCATGCGGATTGCATGTTTTCAGTCTGTCTCTGGTAGAAAGTTATTAATATGCTGATGTGGCCCCAGAGGTTGTGAGAGACAAAAGATAACCCCTACATTTCTACTCAAAGTACTCTTTCAGAAAGGGAAAAAGCCTGCAACAATAATAGCCACTTCCTACATTAATAGTAAAGGTTTATGCATGTCAGAAATAAAAATGGCTCCCTTTGATCACTACTTTGCAATTTTGATTATGAAACACAGCAATGGTGAGGAATATTCTGCTGGGAAGTAGCAAGTGTTACTATGATCAAAGGACTGATAGAAGTTGGTATTCACTGCCATAGAGCACGGCTGTGATCAAGCACAATTCTCCTACGCATACCAGTTGATATTGGATCAGCCTGGGAAAAATTTCCTTTTCATTTTTCTTTTCTCTTGGTGAACTGCTTTCTGATGCCCATGTTGGCCTAGAAATAATGTCACTATTAATGTTTGATGACAATGTCATAGAGCAAGTACACGTTTCAAAACAATGAGTCAGAGTAAAAGGAAATATTATTTCTTCTGTGCCATTTTCTTTCTTTATACAGCCTGCTACACTTTGCAGCAGGAAAAGCAGGCAAAAAAAATGGAGTAGAAAAGTGACACTTTGCCCAGAAAGCCAGCCGTGTCCTGGGCTGTGTCAGGGGGTGTGATCAAGCAGGTTGAGGGAGGTGATTGTGCCCGTCTACTCTGCTCTCTTGGGACTTTGTGTGGAGTACTGCATTGAGTCCTGGAATCCTCAGCACAGGCAGGACATGGGACTGTGTGAGTAGGTCCAGGGGAGGGCCATGAAGATGGTCGGAGAGCTGGAACGCCTCCCCTGTGGGGACAGTTTGATTTGGGCTTGTTCAACCTTAAGAAGGGAAGGCTCCTGGGATACCTTATAGCAGCCTTCCAGTGCTTAAAGAGGGCCTACAGGAAAGACAGGAAGTGGCTCTTTATCAGGGAGTGCAGTGATAGGATGAGAGGTAAGGATTTTAAGCTGAAAGAGGGGAGATTGAGATTAGATATTGGGAATAAATTTTATGTGAGGGTGGTGAAGTCCTGGAACATGTTGCCCAGAGGAGTTGTGGATTCCCAGTCCTTGGAGATGTTCAAGGTCAGATTGGATCAGGCTTTGAGAGACCTGATCTGGTGGGAGGTGTCCCTGCCTGTGACCTGAGGAGTTGGAACTTGATCATCTCTTAAGTCACAGTATCACAGTTATTGTAAGGTTGGAAAAGACCTTTGAGATCATCGAGTCCAACCTATGACCCAACACCTACACCTACTCCTACTTGTCAACTACACCATGGCACTAAGAGCCTCATCCAATTTCTCTTTGAACACCTCCAGGGATGGTGACTCCACCACCTCCCTAGGCAACGCATTCCAATGAACAATTACCCTCTCAGTGAAGAATTTCTTCCTAATGTCAATCCTAAACCTCCCCTGGCGAAGCTTGAGACCATGTCCTCTCGTTCTGTCACCGGTCACCTGAGAGAAGAGTCCAACCCCTGCCTCACTACAACCTCCCTTTAGGCAGTTGTAGAGAGCAATAAGGTCTCCCCTGAGCCTCCTCTTCTCCAGGCTAAACAACCCCAGCTCCATCAGTTGCTCCTCATAGGGCTTGTGCTCCAGCCCCTTCACCATCCTCGTCGCTCTCCTCTGGACACACTCCAGCATCTCAACATCCTTCTTAAACTGAGGGGCCCAGAACTGGACACAGTACTCAAGGTGCGGCCTGACCAGTGCCGAGTATAAGGGGATGATGACCTCTCTAGTCCTGCTGGCCTCACTGCTCCTGATGCAGGTCAAGATACCATTGGCCTTCTTGGCCACTTGAGCGCACTGCTGGCTCATGTTGAGTTTCCTGTCCACCAGCACTCCCAAGTCCCTTCCAACCCAAACCATTCTATGATGTGATGATTCTATGAAACTCCAAAATGGCCAAGCAGTGGAAAGTAGAGAAAATACGCTTCTGTGACAACAAAAGTTTTCCTTTACTGACCCAGTAAGTGGGAATGCCGAGCTTATTTTTTTCTGTAGATTATAAAAGGACATTTTATTTCCTTGAAGTCTTATTCTTGGTGTCTTGTTACAGCTGCAATGGAGGAAGAAAAAATTATAATATTCTTAAGTCTCCCTTTCTTCATGCTTTTGTCACACAGACACTTCTTGGACAATATGCTTGCTCAGGAAGAACCGTAAACTGACTTTTAATAGGCGTAGTTCTTACAGAGCATAGTGTGTCATTTGTATATTGCATTCTTTACTCTAAAATATTTGCCTCAATGGGAAAAACCTTCCTTAGTAATGACTACTTCAGTCAATATTTAATATATCTTCATTCTTCTGAAATATAAAATTATTGATATATATTATTAATTAACAGTGAACATGCTGAACTGTATCTCATTTAATTACACTTAAAACTAAATATTATAAGTCAAGAATATTTTTCAATAAGTCTCAAGATCAGGATCGGTTTAAATGACAATACAATAGAGTGCATGCATCTGGGATGGGCAAGATGAACTATTTAAGGTGTTAGTAAAGACAACATCATTTTAACAACAAAACAGAAAAGGTAAAGTATACTGTGTATACATCTTTAGGAAAAGAATGTTTGACATATCAAGACTTAATATTCTTCATATTTGCTGTTTTAGGTATCAGTTCTCCCATTTAATAAAAGATCTATAAATGCTGAAAAAAAAGAACATTACAAGACTCCTAGGCAAAAAAATATGGTGTATGTTTATTCAAACATAACATTTTTAATTTTCTTGATCCCACCACTGGCATCACAGCCGATCTGTACCTACTCTGTTTTGGTAGGCATTCCCTTTTTTTACAAAATGATAGGTTACACTTTTAAAATATGTTATGTTATGATAATGATATTAAAACATTAAGACACAAAGACCTGTCAGCTGACAAGTAACCCTCCACTACCTTTCCTTTACTGTTTTGTTTTGGGGGTTTGCGTGTGCATGTGCTTTGAGATCAAACTGATTCCATGATTGATTCAGAATCCAGCAGGGACCTTTAAAACTTATCTGTGCTGTGCTTCTTTTATAAAGAGGATAGGATGGTTAGATTCTTAACTGGGAGATCTGCCTATCATCTGTGGGGAAGCAGAGAAACAGTTAGCTTTGGTTGAGAGAGGCTGAGTTCATTTAGCCCTCTCAAAAGACTTTTCCCAAGAATTTTCCCACTGACTTAGGTTCAGTGCTCTGAATCAACCAAAATCACTCATCGCGACAAAGGGATTGAGTGCACCTTTAGCAAGTTTGCAGATGACACCAAGCTGGGTGGAAGCGTGGATCTGCTTGAAGGAAGGGAGGCTCTGCGGAGGGATCTGGACAGGCTGGATCCATGGGCTGATACCAAAGGGATGAGGTTCAACAAGGCCAAGTGCAGAGTCCTCCATTTGGGTCACAACAACCCCATGCAGCGTTACAGGCTTGGGGAAGAGTGGTTGGAAAGCTGCCTGGCAGAGAAGGACCTGGGGGTGTTGGTTGGCAGCGGCTGGACATGAGCCTGTAGTGTGCCCTTACCTGACACTATAGTAGTTAAGATATGCTTTGCAATTGAGAATTGAAGCTATTTCAACATGAATTGTAAGGTTCTTTGGGCCTCAAGTTTTCTAACCCTCTCTTCTGAGGTTTTCAGATAATTAGAAAAACAAATTACAGCAAAAAATCTTTTAACTTTTAATACCATGTTCATTATGCTAGTATCAACTTCTGGGGAGTAAAGAATGAAATCATCTTTCATGATAAGATAATGAGATCTAAAATCTTTAAAGGGTCAAAGTGCCAGGTCATTAGTTCTAGATGTGAGTGTCTCAACCTGACTTCCCAAAATACAGTGAAGGTATAGTAAATAGAAATTAACAGAAGTCAGTACCAGCATATCCCCAAATACAGTAAATGGGTATTTACCAGATGACAGACAGAGAGATAATAATAATAATTCTATTAAAATAGGATAGAATGGGAAATGTATTCCTCTTTTTAAATGCAAGGGAAAATAATTGCCTCTAAGCTAAAGACATACATGCAAAAATATAATTTCATTATTAGAAGCTGTAGCTATCGGTGTGCATTTTTGCAAGGAATTCATAGCTTTTTCAGAGAGGACAATATTCTTAAAACCATAGAATCATTAGGTTGGAAAAGGTCTCTGAGATAATCGAGTCCAACCATACTTGTCCCCTTAACAAACCATGTCCCTAAGGAACTCATCTACCCATCTTTCAAAAAACCTCCAGGGATGGTGACTCCACCCCCTCCTTGGGCAGCCTGTTCCAATGCCTGACCACCCTTTCAGTGAAGAAATTTTTCCAATGTCCAGTCTAAACCTCCCCTGGAGCAACTTGTGGCCATTTCCTCGCATCCTATCACTTGTCACATGTGAGACGAGACCAGCAGCCACCCCATCACGACCTCCTTTCAGGGAACTGTAGACAGTGATGAGGTCTCCCGTCAGCCTCCTTTTCTCCAGGCTGAACAACTCCAGTTCCCTCAGCCGCTCCCCATAAGACTTATTCTCCAGCCCCTTCACCAGCCTCGTTACCCTTCTCTGGACGCGCTTCAGCCCCTCAGTGTCCTTCTTGTAGTGAGGGGCCCAAAACTGAACCCAGCACTCGAGGTGCAGTCTCACCAACTGCATGAACGTTAACAAGGGCAAGCCTGAATATACACAGAGACTGGGGATCGAGAGGCTGGAGAGCAGCCCTGCAGAAACAGATCTTGGGGTTCTGGGTGATAGCAAGTTGAACATGAGCCAAAAGTGGGCCCTGGCAGCCAAGAGGGCCAATTGTGTCCTAGGGGGCATCAAGCACGGTTTTGCCAGCTGGTCAAGGGAGGTGATTGTCCCCCTCTTCTGCACAGTGGGGCGGCTCCTCCTTGAGTATTATGTGTAGTTTTGGGCGTTGCAGTATAAAAAGGATACAAACTTCTGCAGAGTTTCCAGAGGAGGTCACAATGTTAGTGAAGGGTCAAGAGGAGAAGTTGTATGAGGAGTGGCTGAAGTCACTTGGTCTGTTCAACCTGGAGAAAGGAATACTGAGGGGGAACTCATCACAGTTTACTGCTTCCTCACAAGGGAAGGAAGACGAGCAGGCACTGATTTCTTCTCTCTGGTCACCAAAAATAGAATTCAAGGGAATGGTGGGAAGATGTGCCAGTGGAGGTTTAGGTTGGATATTAGGAAAAGATTCTTCAATCAGAGGGTGGTGGAGATCCAGAACAGGCTCCCTAGGCAGGCAAACAGTCATAGCACCGAGTCTGGAAATATTCCAGAAGCATTCAGAAAATGCACTTGGACACATGATGTAAATTTTGGGATTGTCCTATGCAGGGGTAGGAGTTGGACTTGAGTATCCATGTGGGTCCCTTCTAACTTAGGTCATTCTATGATTCTGTGATTCTGTGATTCTTTGATTCTGTAATGTAAACCTTTAAGTCTTTACTATTTAAAACTCCTAGGACTCGGACTCAAACCAGACTACTTGGCTTTCGGTTTCTTGGTGGTTCTGCCATCTTTTCTTTACCTCTGAGAAACAATACTACTTTTTCAAGGCCTGGATTTTTTTTTCCTTTAGGATTAAAAACTGGAAAAAAGAATTACAGTAGTTCCTGTAACTCCTACGTTACTCTGTTATGTAAAATGCACAAGCCATACAATTGCTTAGCATCACATTCGCCTTACTGTCTGCTATTTATTCACTGGTGGCTTGCAGTCTACTTTAGCAATTCTCATGTGACAGTAGAATTATAATGTTGCTTTGCAGAATATAACCCAAAAGACCAGAAAACTAAAATATTTTGTTAACTCTTCTCAGTAATAGACCCAGTTCAGTTATTAACAGGATTTTATGGTACATGTATTTGTTATAGATTTGTACGTGTATATATATAAGAAAATGTCTAGACATATTCCCCTATTTTCTGAATTTTCCTATTTTTAAAAGCTTTTCTACAACTACTCTATTTGAAATATTAATTTCCATAACACATTTAGAATATGTCCTCTTTTTATTTATTCTAATTGTACTAAGCTTGTGACTACTGCTTGCTGGGCAACATATAGTTTATTTTTAGTAGAAGATATTAAAAAAACTTAGCTAAACCATTATGTTCAATACCATGTGTGTTAAAAAATTTATTGATCAGCTATACATACTATAGAAACATCAGTGTCTGAACAGGACCTACAAGGTTTATCTCTCAAAAAAAAGTTCCCAATGACAGTGTTATAGATGAATAGTTAAAGACGATCTCATTCTGCAAGATATAACTGACTAGCTAGATACGGAACTCACCACTAATGGACTTTGTAATTGGCATGTTGACCAGAACACTGTGGCATTCACAGTTCTTACTTCTGCCAAGCTGTTCGCTAGAGTGTTAGCTGGCTAAGTTGGCATATCTTTCTGTTGAAGATTTTATCCTGAGATAGCTTCACATACTTCTTTTTCTTCTTTTGTTTTTCCCCAAAGTGTTACAATTCCACAGTATATTTACATTTGACATGACATCAAATTACGATGGAGAGTATTTAGCATTCTTTTACTCATCAGGTTTTGTTATGACTAATATTAACAAAGCTCTTTTTAATTATGAGAGTCTATAGCTCATTCTAGCTCTTACTCAGCATTACTCACAATTGTGTCTTTAGTACATAAATATTAATGCCACTTGAATAAACATTTTTTAAAATCCATCCACTGTGAAAGGGAAGTGAGGTACTTCCAGGTAGATCATGTGGAGATTCCTCTCTTTTGGATAGTTTGCAAGGTCCCTGCTGCCTCTATAAACTTTAGTTTTGCTTTACTGTGGGACCGTTATAAATATGTGAATGCTTAGCAAACGTTTCAAAAAGCACTATTCAGACAACAGTATAGAAACAGCTCCTGATCTACTGTAATAATGTGACCTAAGAAGAATGAACCTGAATTGGTTGGCCAAAGGGGCAAGCGTAGGGAGCAAACATGTCTTGAACTCAGAACTGAAAAATAATATTCAGTTCTCCTGGAGGTTTGGGGTTTTTTTGGAGGAGAGGGGGTTTGTTTGGTTTGAGGGGGTATTAATAGAGAAGTGAGATTTTAAACAGTTTCTGTGATGCATGTTTACTTTAGTTTTGAATGTAAGGGATTTTCTAAGCAAAGAGACATAAAATTGTTTAATCATTCATAAAATTAGTTCTACAGATGCCAGAATTTCACCCAGATAGACGGATTTGAAACTAATACACTTGTTAGTCTAGGTTTGTTAAATACACAAAGAATTTATATGGGGTTTTTTAGGTACTGTTTAGAAAAGTATATTTGAATCCCTTGGGCTTTTTCATGTGTCGTGAAAATTACTTGAGAGCTGATAAAATAAAAACAGTCTCTCATAAATACAAGATCTGCCCTCTTTTCCTTAATGCTTTCAAACTTATCTGCTTTCAGCTCTGTTATTTTTATGTCCAGAAACATAAAAATAGCAATCATCAATATACTTAAAGAACAAGAAAGTACAAGGAAAGGCTTCTCTGGAGTTATTATATATGCATGTTACTATTGCTATTTTTAACCAGCTAAGTGTGTAAGAGAACTCCCCTTGTTCAATATATGGAATTAGAGAACCCCTTTATTCTTCACTGTGCAATTCTCACAGAAACTGAGTTAACGCATATAATTATGATAAAAAGACAAAAAGAAAAATTCAGAGCTTGATGAAACAGTAGTAAAGCAGCTATTAATTTATGGCAACCAGGTTTTAGCCTGACCGCTGTGTAAGGCTAGATCTGCACCAGCAAATAAAGTAGGAAACATGCCTTGGCCCTGTATCTAACTGACGTAGGTCTACCCATGCTTACAGCCTAAACATGTTTCTTCACGAAAGTAAATACCGACACATCTGAAATACCTGTTGGGAACAATTCCTAACTATTGCTGTCCACTGAATTATGCAATTTCTGTCTGTGGAAGTATTGGCGTAGGTTAATGTAGTGACAAAAAGCACATTAAGAATTCAACTGTATGGAAAACTGTGAGAAAATATTCAAGCTGTGCTTTATTTTAGCAGGGTAAGGATAGCCTAAGTGTCTATTTCATTTCACTAGCAGGCAAGTCAAATTCCAGAATAAGAATTCATGAGTTCAATTCAAAGGTTATGTTGTTTCAAAGGTTATGCTGTTTCATGAGTCTAAAAATGAATAAAGAAACTTTATGAAACACCAACAATGATCTTGGATTTGACTGGAAAAGAATCTCATAGGGCCGATTTATCTAACCTAATTTAGATAAAATAGCATCCGTATCTGACCCAGTTATCTCTAGTAAAAATACAAAGAAACAGATACACATACGGTGTCATTTTTATGGTCCATTTTGGACACTTAAATTAGGATGAGATCAGTTTTGGAAGTGTCTATTTCTTTCCGTTGATTGTAATGGGAAACTCAGGTGTCTATCTAAAATGTACACAGCTACAGACAAATACTACTCAAAGTGACCTGATTTTCCTCTAGTATGAGTCCCAATTAAGGATAAAGAATACTGCAGATAATCAAATATTCACCGTTCACCTGTGTCGCTTGTATCAGATCTTTTATTAATGCATAAAGAAAAAAGTTTTCCTTCCATGAAAAAGTATGGTTTAAAGACAGAATTAAATATCATGTTCTGAGACAGTGACCTGGAGCAACTCCCTCAAGGAAATCTTGGAGCTTCCTTATCAACTTGTTTTAACAACATACAAAACTAAAGGGAAATATTATTAACATTTCCTTCATCATCCAGTCATGCTAACTGGATGTAAAACCAATTTCAAGAGGAACAGTATGTAATGCAGCTTTTGTAGAATAGATGCAACATAGCCTCCCATTTTGGCAATGGCAAGGCATTGATCATGTTTTGCTGGATGAAAACGCACTGTACTTTTTATTTTTCATCAATAGTTACAAACAAGAACTTTTGTGGACTTCTGTTTTATATGAGGAGCTGTCAAAGGAACTGAATGTTCAACTCATGTTTATCAAGCAATTAATACTCTTTTTGAAGCAGAAATCCAACAGAATGCCCCAAAAGAAATATGTGTGCAGGTGAAAAAACACAATGTGAGTTCGGTTTTCTTCACATCTTGGAGATACTTTTTCAATCTCTGATTTCTGAAATCAGGGTAAGAAGAAAGAGTGTATCTCAAACATTTATTCAGTTGTCTAAAATTTCCTGGGAAATTTTCTGGCAGGTGTAACAAAAATACAGATCTTTGCAAAGGGTTTAAATGAAGACGGAGAAGTAGAGATTAAAGGTTAACAGGTACTGTATTCGGTATGAAGGGATGCCATCAAAGTAAAGTAGTAGATATTGGGTGATAATGGATTAAGATCTCAGACTGTGGGTGGACTAGACAGTCATAACAATAAAAATGAAGAAAAGGCTGTGAGAAAATTGGAGTTGTATAGAACCAAGGAGAAATACAGGAAGATTACTGTGGATGTTACATTAAAAGAGGTGTAGAGCTGTGAGGCTAAACCAGATCTCAAGAGGTGCCTTCCAACCTGAATGATTCTCCACACCTATGTTTCTGTCTTCTCCATTTTTTTATGGTAGGTCTCATGGTGATAAAGATTTAGAATATATATATAAAACTGTATATGTATTAAAATATTATTAAACTAAAGAAATTTTTTTTAACATGAACTCTTTTTACTTCATTAGATGTGTGCTTCTTAATGAAATATTGCCAAACACAGGCTGCATGCCTGAGTGCTGATAGTAACTAGTATGTTCCCTTGGTATGCTGCAAAATTATGAGAAAGGTCTACTTAGAATCTCTTCTGTTCCATCCTAAAAGGTACAAAAGCTAATGATAACCACTGTCGCTGAGGGGCAGTGCCTCTAAGGTTTGAACAAGCCCTTTGGCATGAAGTCTTTCATTAGTCATCTGAGTGCTTTTGCCCTATTGCAGAACCAGATTCTTGAATCCATTATCTAATGCACAGAGGTTATATGTTATCTCTGTTCTGTATCTATTTGACTTTCCCAGGGAAGATTTTATTTTACAGTGTATACTGCCCTGTATAACCTCATATTCAATGAAAATCTGCAAATTTAACAAATGAATTTTGGCAGTGCTTGTAGACATATGATTCAAGTATATTAAATCACTTATGTGTAATTGAGAACTTTGAATAGAGTAATATATGAATATGATTAGTTTAACATGGAGAACCCCATTAATAATAGACAAGGGCTTCTGATTTTCTGAATTCATGGCATATTTTAGAGGGTGGTTAATGTTACTCTAATTCTCATTTTGTAAAGGGTTAATCTTTCTCAATGTTATAAGCTAAATAGAAAAAAAATTAATCCTAAGAAATAACAAATCTGAAAGATGCATGTGTTAATTCTATTGTACATCCATCAAAATTTATGAATAATATATCTACTCAGATTATTTCAGATATCTTCAGATTGATTGCACAGAAGTTTCCCAGAAGTGTTTTAGCAGACAGACATCTTGTGACTCTTCTACAAAAAAAATTTGAAAAAACTCTTTCTTTCTGTGTCAAATAATCAACCTAAAAATATGCTGTTTAAGAAGATTGAAACTTAGTGACTTCTAAGTATTTGTGACTTTCAGCAGGGTTATGGATCAAACATTCTAGCACAAAAAGTGATGAAAAGATTATATAAAGGAACTTGAGGAATTTGTTGTAGTAATTTGAGGAAAACTAGTTCTGTTGTTTCAAACAGGGCTTGACATTTCAACAGAAGTTATCTTTTTTGAACTGGATTCAATGCAAGACTCTGTGGAGTCATGGATTTGAGATAAAAGCAAACACTATATCAATGTAGCCTAAATTCAGGCAGAAATCAGATTATAACATTTCAACAAGTACTTCCTGCATTTGAGGGAATTAATTTTCTCTGTTGTACCTATGAATATGACCAAGACAAAATTCCCCCATGCTGGTGTCTGAACTACCTCTAGGTTTGCAATGTTGTTCATTTTTCTAAGTCACATTATGAGCTAAAATATGTTTCATTTGAATTAGAATAAGTTAATAAAACAAATATATTTTTTTTCTTTAAAATGTTGAATGCTTCTGAAAAATAAATTGAAGGAGGGAACCAGTGTACCATGTGAGTAATAATATTATGTAGAATATTTACAAGAAAGAAAGTGAAGAATTCTTCAACATTTCTTTTCCCACAGAGACTGGCCAACAGTTTCAGTCATCGGAAGAAAGACACTAAGAATAAAGGAAGATTATCAAGCAATAATTGTCAATAAGTATATGATTATATCAAAACTCATCTCACTGGGTAGTTAATAGCCCTTAGATTGAAGAATTGTTAGGTTGGAAGAGAATTCTTCAGATCAACTATTCCAAACCCTCTGCTTAAAGCAGGGTCAGCTAAGGTATTTTGCCCAGGAAGAGATCTAATCAGGGTTTGAATTTTTTTCAGAAATAGACTCCACAACTTCTTTGGATAACCTATTCCAGGACTGGCATCTCTAGTAGTCCCAGTGCAACACAGCAGCTTTTTCCCAGACTCTGGGATTCACCAGACTGCATGTGGTGCCCCCACAGCACCGGGAGGCATTTGTAACAAAGGCAGTTAACATCAATGAAAGGCATTGTGAGCTTCTTCCCATGGCAGATAAGATAGCCTCTGCTATTTTTATAAAGAGATGTAGTCTGCTTTGCAGAAATCAGACATTGCTCCTGTGTTATGAGTTCTGGGTTTCAAGTAGTGTTGTCCTTTCCAGGTGTGGGCTTCAGAAAAGCCTGTTATTTGCAAACAACACAAGTGTCATAAGTGTGAGATTATAGGGATTATTCCTTTACATGCACCGATATTGGAGTTGCTTCCACCTATTGATTGTCTTTCAACAAAAAAAGATAAAATAGTATTCTTACATTTGCTTTTCTTGTTTTAATGATTTATGAGGCACGTCTGGATAACGAACATGTCATTCTGCCATTGCTGTATTGCCTTGCATAAATTATTATTATTTATCACAATTACTGGGGCATCAGGCACATGAAGGAACAATGGAAATACAAAGGCAGCCAATGTTAGACAAAAGGCACGTATTCAGAAAATAAAGAGTAATGGAACATCTGAACCTCCAAAATGTGGTAGATTCTTATCTTGTAATCTTTACATCAGTGCTTGATGCCTTTCTGGGAAATGTGATAGAGTCAAAAATAGGAATAACTGGAATAAGCTATACATCCTACATAAAAGAAGATAACAGGTTATTTGATCTAATAATATTTTTTGTTCATAAAATCTACTAATTTCCTTGCACCATTTAAATAACCTAAAAATTAATGAGAATAAAAATGAAAGTATAATTGTACTGAAAATAAAAACAGCATTAAAGATTAATGACATGATATTAGGGATAAATTAGAAAAATAGCTAAAATGAAGTGTTTTGCAGATTTCATTAGTTCAGTTAATTGGGGGCAAAGACTGACTAGCTTTAACCCAAGTAGGATGCTGAATGGCTAAAAGTGATTTTCTGAGCATGAAGCCTAATATTTTTTTTTCACGGTTATCATAATAAATAGCTTGAGAATGCTTCTAAAAATACTTAAACATTTTCATGACTATGCAACGAATTATCCTGATGCAAAAAGAGGAACGTAAGGCACAAAGTATGTCTTTAGAATGCTAATGGTTATGAGCAAAATGAGAAAGATCATCATTGTCCATTCAGCCATGTGGAAATGTAGAGGATAAGGCAATATCTCATGGGAAACAAACAAGTATCCCCAAAAAACCACAATGGCCTTAGAAAGCTGAACTGATGGTTCGTCTACCTCAATATTCTACAGGGAAGAGAATGAAATGATACTTTTCTCTCACAGTTTCCACTAATTTATGTTTCAGGGATTGAAACAAAGGCCATGTTTCATATTTAACAGCACTGAGCAAAGTTTTATTTTTTTATTTATCAGGTTATATTGTAACTCATGCACATCTTGAGCACACACAACTTTCTCATCAGTTATCTTTGGTAGTATTTTGATTGGATCAAAGAAAAGCAGATATCACAGTCATTATAAAAGTCACTGATATGTCTCTTTTACACAATCACATAAAGATTAAATACAACTACATGTGCTTGGTATACTATCATCATGTTGTTTATTTCCCCATTCTCAAGCCATTTCCTGGTTAAGAATGTGCAAAGCTTGGAAGCAGAGCATGGTTATCATGGAAATACAAGCTGGTTATGCTCTTAGAGATGCATTCCACTTACTAGTAATGTTTAATATTAGATGGATAGGTAGACTACCAGTTGTTTGGAAAACTCTGGACCTCAGGATTCTAATGGTTGTGATTAGTGATATGAAATCTAACCAGTAACTTTTAGCCGCTTACTAGTAGTGTTCCTCAGAGGCTGACACTGGAGATAAGAAGGTCTAATACTTTAATAATGAACTGGATAATGAAACCAAATGCACTATTAGCATTTTCAGAGATGACACTGTTTTGCTGAATTAGGCCATACTAGAAATCACAGACTAGAGAAATGGGCTTACAGGAGTTTTATGAAGTTCAGTAAAGGCAAATGGGAAGTCCTGCACCTGGGATGTGATAACCCCCCACAAAGGTTTGGGGCCAGGTGGACAAAATAGCTCTGCAGAACAGGACCTGGAAGTTCTGAGACTACAAGTTGAAAACGCAACAACTCACTCTTCTAGCAAAAGCAGCTGAACATGAACCGACAATGCGCACTCATAACACAGAAAGCCAGCCATATCTTGGGCTATATCAAAAGAAGCATGGCTAGCAAGTTGAGGGAGGTAAATCTGTCCTTCTACTATGTTTTATTAAGACACCAACTGGAGTACCACATCCAGCTCCAGAGCCCTCAACACAGGAAACATATGGACGTGTTAGAGCGGGTACAGAAGACGGACACAAAAGTGATCAGATGGATGGAACACCTCTCCTATGGAGAAAGGCTGAAAGAGTTGGACTTTTTCAGGCTGGAGAGCAGAAGACTCCAGGGGCACATTACTGCAGCGTTTCAGTAATTAAAGTGGGCCTATGAGAATGATGAGAAAAATCTTTTTAGCAGGGTCTGTTGTGATAGGAAAAGCAGTAATGTTTTTAAACTAACAGAAAATAGATTTAGACTACATCTACGGAAGACATTTTTTACAGTGAGGTTGCTGAAACACTGGAACAGATTGCCAAAAATTGTAGTAGAAGCCTTATCCCTGGAAACATTCAAGGTAAGGTTGCACAGGGCTCTGAGCAACCTAATCTAGATGAAGATGCTCCTTCATCACTCGCTTACTCACTGCAAGGGAGTTGGACTAGATGATCTTAAGGGTTCCTGCCACCCCAAACCATTCTATGATTCCATGATTCCATGAAAAGTCAGGATTCATGACTGTAGTACATTTGTTCATAATCCATCTGGTTTAGTAGTATTGCTCACATTACTCCTGAAATAAGGATCTGAAACTTAAAACGTTGTTAGAATCCTATCAAATGATTTATTTCATTATAAAATCTAGTGATATCAGTCAGACAAATGTGAAACAGACAATCATCCAACTAAGTTGCAATGTTATGATTATCATTTTGTTATTGAAGCACCAAATATATGACGACAATAAAGGTCTAATATACTTTTCCATGACATAAAAATGTGGCATCAGTTTCATGGCTTATAGATCATTAAGCTGTTGTCATTGTTGACCCTTATTGATACTCTATTTTGCATTGTTAAACTATATAGATTCAAGGCCAGGTCATTAAAATTTTCACTCAAAAGAGAAAGGTGAGATAAGCATAAATATTTTTGTAGCGTACATTAAAACTGTTTTCAAAGAACAGAAAGTCATTTTGAGAGCAAAAAGAACGTCCACCATATACTCACCCCTCTTCTCTCCTTTGGTAAAGCCTGTAGGCATTGCCACTAATAGTGTTCACAAACTCAAAACTAACTCAAATCCTGATCTTAAATCACGTTACAAAGCAGCAGTTTCAACTCATCCAAAAGGAGCAGTCTTGAGCCTGGAATTTTCCAGTATATGTATTGTTCTCCATTTTTAATATGTAAATACTATATCAAAGATTGTCAGACTCACTTAGAAATGTTTGATTATAACTTAGAATGCCTTAGTTTTATAAAGTTAAGTCTAACTGTAAATATTTTTCAAATAGTTCAAAGGATAGACCTTTTTCTAAGCTGAACAACAGTTAAGAGGTATAATGTGAAAATTTCAGAATAATATTGATCAAACAAAGAGTACTCAGCAAAGGATGTAATTTTGTAGAAACAAAAACAAACACATTGCCACCTTAACTTTTTCTTCATCTAATTTAAATTATTTTTAAATGTCTTTGTAAATAACTTTCAGATATTTTCATATACCAGCTTCTATTTTATTTTCTAGACATAAAACTATAGCTAAATTTTTTTTCCCTAGTAAGACTTTTTAATTTCTGATTTCTTACGTTATATTTTTTCTTTTAACAGAATTGTTCTGGTTTCATCAAGGCTTTCATTATGTAGTTCCTGATTAATAAAAAAAAAGCTGAGAATCTTTATCTATATGAAGGGAACTTCAGTGTGTCCTTACTTGCAGCATTGAACACTGCCTCAACTATTTATTGAGGTAAGGTATTGAGAGTTGCAAAAATATTTTGAACTAAAGTCAAGGTTTCAAACCTGTGTTTTCCATACCTCAGATCTCAGAAATCCCACCATTAGCTATCCTGTCAAGATTTTGTATTTTTTTTACTAAATGGAACATCTGCTGTGTTGCCTAATGAAATTGTTCTTATTTTCTTTTTTAGTCAGCCGTAGCAATTCATTTATCTTAATGTATTTACAAGTAATCTACAGAAAAGAGGCAGAAAATTTTTGTGAAAAATAGAAATTAAAAATCAATATTTATTTTTCTAATTAAAGTTTCAGTTTAGAGAAAAGATCATTATTCAGTCAAAACTTGTATTTATGTGAAAAATGCTGATTGATTTTAGACCATATGAAAATCTTGAGTTCTTTTGAGAATATAGACAATTACACAGGTGAAATGTTAAGTACCATGAAAGTACAGATACAGAGGTAATGGGCTTATTGTCACAAATAATTTAGCATTGTTTCTGACAATGCTCATTTAAGCCTTGTTCAATATCATTTATGAACATTAAATAACAAAATGTCTAACACAGATCCATCTGGGACTCCTTCTTCCACTAAGGAAATGGATCATTTATTTTTCCCACACATTTCTGAATGAATTACCAGTGCCCAAGAGGACCTTCCTTCTCATCTCACAGTAATTTTGTTTCTTTAAAAGCTTTTGCTGAATATCTGTTAGACATCCAAGCACACTATTGCCTTGTAGCTGTCTCTATAATGTAAAGAACTGCTGAGACTACATAATATTTATCTATTGGTTCACTCATTCTATTTTTTATTATACTTATTAACATTTACCCATTGCATATAAAAGATTGATCTACAGTTCCTCCAAACCTATTTAAAAAGTTATGTGACAGAAAAACATTAGCTACTAGGCTAAGTATTAACAGGCTCACCATCCTCAGTAAATCCCTGGTTAAACTGCTGTAGTTGGGTGGCAATTTTCTGTCACGGGGGAAGCCTCGTCCTTCATTGCTCCTGTGAGTGGGATGATTCTTAAAACCTTATCTTTCAAGTCCTCCTTTTTCCCATTATGCTTTTATAACTTCTCATGTTAATGTTTTGCCTCTTAAAAACTTGAGCTGGTAGCTACCCTGGCAGTGACTTGTAACCCTAACCACGGTCTTACCTATCTCGTGTGGCCCTAATCCATATATTTAACACATGAAGCTTAACACTTCACTCTTTTCTCAGATATCTAAACCAAAATTAGGCATTTATGCTGTATCTGAAGTAGAACTTGGATCACAGATAGCTGAGGAGACAGCTAGGAGAAGAGTCGCACAAGGAAAGGATTGATTGTGCACCTAGCTGTGGAGTGGAACAGCGAGGTCACAAGCTCACATTGCTACTTACATCTCCTTTTCTGAGGTTCCGACCCAAGTCTCTTTTTTCATCCTTTGTCTTATATGGGGGATTTTTAGTCTCCAAACCTTTACATTGCAGACAGCCAGAAGAGTAACTTTTTCTCATTTTTACAACCCTCTTCAGAATACTGACTGCTTGGTCAAAGAGCTTCAACCTGAACAAATCTCCAGTGCACCCATTCTAATGGATCAGGGTTGTTAGAGTTCTTGTCGGTAAAGCTGTTGAATAGATACACTCATTAAACAGACTTGACCAGGAACAGCTTCATACTACCAGACAGAATGCATGCACTGAGTAGAAACGGATGCACAGATCATCACATCCTGGGTCTAAACAAGTGGGAAATTGGATATTGCTAGTAAATCATGACAAGGTCAGAAAAAAAAGAAAATAAAACTATGGAAAGAGCGGAAAAGGTTTGTCAACTCAGTTTTGAGAGAAAACTCTTAACAAACAGAAGTTTATTATTAGCTGGAAAGTCACACCAACTCTATGTTTAGTTCATGTATTACAATTGATAGCAGTAAGAGAGAGATAAAGCCACCTAAGGAACTGAAAGGTATACCAGTCCATGGGACCTGATGAGATACATCCGTGGGTTCTCAGGGAATTAAGAGACGAAGTTGCTAAGCCACTATCCGTCATCTTTGAGAAGTCGTGGTAGTCCAGTGAAGTTCCCAATGAGTAGAAAAGGGGAAACATAATCAAGATTTTTTTAAAAAGGAAAAAAGGAAGATCTGGGGAACCACAGGCCAGTCAGTCTCACCTCTGTGCCCAGCAAGATCATGGAGCAGGTCCTCTTGGAAACTCTGCTGAGGTACATGGAAAACAAGGATGTGACTGGTGACAGCCAACATGGCATCACTAAAGGAAAATTATTCCTGACAAATTTGGTGGCCTTCTACAATGAGGCTACAACACTGGTGGATAAGAAAAGGGTAACCTACATCATCCATCTGGACTTGTTTGAAGCATTTGACGCTGTCCCACATGACATTCTTGTCTCTAATTTAGAGAGACATGGATCACATGAATGGACCATCCAGTGGATAAGGAATTGACTGGATGATCTCACTCAAAAGTAGTAACTCAATTTCCAAGTGGAGATCAGTGACAAGTGACGTTCCACAGGGTTTGTTATCCGGACTATTGTTGTTTAACACCTTTGTCGCAGACATGGACAGTGGGATTGAGTTCACCTTCAGCTAGTTTGCTGATGACAGGAAGCTGTGTGATGTGGTCAACCCCCTGGAGGGATAGGATGTCATCCAGAAGGACCTTGACAGACTTGAGAGATGGGGCCTGTGCTAGCCCCATGAGATTCAACAAGGCCAAGTGCAGTGTCCTGCAACTGGGTCAGGGCAATCTCAAGCATAATTACAGGCTGGGTGAAGAACGGATTGAGATTAGCCCTGAAGAGAAGGACTTGGGTGTGTTGGTGGGTGAGAAGCTTAACATGAGCTGGCAATGCATGCTGACAGCCCAGAAAGCCAACCATATCCTAGGCTGAACCAAAAGAAATGTGACCAGCAGATCAAGGGAGGTGATTCTGCTCCTTTATTCTGCTCTCATGAGACTCCACCTGGAGTACTGAATTCGGTTTTGGAATCCTCAGCACAGGAAGGATGTGAATGTGTTAAAGTGAGTCCAGAGGAGGGCCAGGAAGATGATCTGAGCACTTCCCATACAAGGAGATTGTTGGGCTTGTTTAGCCTGGAGAAGAGAAAGCTCTGGGGAGATCTTATATCCTCCTTCCAGTGCTTAATTTGGCCAACAGGGAAGATGAAGAGAGACTCTTCACGAGGGAGTATAGTAGTACGATGAGGGGTAACTGTTTTTAAGATGAAAATAGGCTAATTTTGATTAGCTAGTAGGAAGAAATTTTTTACTGTGAGGGTGGTGGGGCATTGGAACAGGCTGCCCAGAGAAGAGGATGTGCCATCCCTGGTGGTACTCAAGGCCAGGTTGGATGAGGCATTGAGCAACCTGATCTAGTGGAGGGTGTCCCTCCCTGTGGCAGGGGGATTGGAACAAGATAATCTTTAAGGTTCCTTCCAACCCAAACCTTTCCATTATTCTCTCATTCTAAATAGCTCGTTTAATGTAGACAATTGCTGTATGATATAAATCGTAACAATGTTCCTGAACGGGTGTATTTTTTAAACAATCACAATTACATAGCTATGCTAACTGGAACTTTTAATTATGCTCTTTTATTGATACAAACGTGATCTTTGAGTTCTAATTCTAAAGGAAAGACAGATTTCTCAGTTTCAACTACAGGAATATTTGCTCTGGGACTTCACTACTCTTTCGCTACTAATGAGAGACCTGGTGATCCCATCCTTGGGGATTGGGGGTAACCTGAGGTCATGCATGTGGGTAAATGTGGGGGCTCACAGCGGGCTATGGAGACAGTTAGCTTTGACTTTAGTGATATTAAAAAATTCTCATGAGAAGAAGGCTATGAGAAAGAAGAAAAGGAGGACTGCGGAGGCTTGAGGAACAGGGAGAGCATGGGGGAGGAGGTTGGCACAGAAGAATGTTAAGCAAACGGAGTTGAATATTAGCCAATAAAATGCCTGCTTATACTCTGTAGAGCATATAAAAGGCAGCCATTGTTTTAATAAAGTGGTGTTTACTTTTGACTTGCTAAATAGGAACTATTGTTGTTCTTTGTCCGTCTTGACCACAACAGGTAAAAAAATTATAGATAGCAAATCATAAAGAAATAGGTGGAACAATAGTTGTATATTTTTAATATGGCCTTAGCCTTCATACTCAATATGCGTAGTGGAAGGGCAAAACCCAAAACTTCAGTGCATGAAAAAAATGTATCTTCTATGTTCAAGGGAAAAGGATATCCAGCATGTTTTTCTGTACTCAATGTATTAGATTTGTGGGATCAATTCCCTCTAACAGCAGAAACAGTGTACTAAAATCCAGAACCTTTCCTAGACAAACAACAAAAAGACCTCAAATACAATAATCTATCTGAAGTGCTTAAACTGAAAATGTCATAGTTGTACTCCATTAATACAAAAATAGATATATTCTAGAGGATGGGAAAAGGATTAATTTTTCTGTGTTCTGAATGTGCTATGGTGAACATCCAAAGAACATACAGTGCATGACTTTCTTGTGAAAAAGGGAAGGTCAAGAGATTTTCTTTCTTCCTGAACTGTGACTGATACACATTTGGGACATCCAAAGTAATTAGAGAATATATAGGGAGAAACTGAGACATGACTGAATTTCAGCCCTCTTGCAGGGCATCTATGGCTGCTGGTTGATAGAGCATTAACATCACCAGCCATAAGCAAGGGATACTCTTGTTTATCTTAAATTACAGAGGGGACTAACCTTGTTAAGAAAGTCATACTCAAAATGTAGATCCAAAGTAATGAGTAACACTTCTACTTTAAAAGCAATGGTAATTTATATTGCCTGTATTCCTCTTTGAGCCTTGTCATTGTACAGGTTTCTCCTGTAGAAGTCAACTTCGTGATGTTGTGCTACAATACTTTTTCAGTTCAAACATTAAGGAAACTTCCAATAAATTATGCCCACCTTGAAAAGATTTATTATTCTTTTAAAGAAAATAAGAAATTGAGTAAAAATATGATTTTGACTACTGTTAAAGTATTAATGAATTCTGATCAAATATGCAGAATATTTTGATTGAAATAATATATTAAGGATTATATACACAGATATTAGTAAAGGCCTTCAAACAAGCAACCTTTCTTTTTGCCACATGGAGAAAAATCTCACCAAAATTTTGATTACTAGTTGCATGTACAGGATTTTTAGGATGGGACCTTCCTGAAAACCAAGAAAGGGTGGTTGGGATTTCTATATTCACATTTTTGTACTAGAGAAACTATCATTCACATAGTTTACATGTTTGTCACATGATTTGTCAAAAAATATTAATATTCATTATATTAACATCTATATGTAAGTATTGAAACACTTTTTTTAATAGCACTCAGGGTTTTTTATCTTAATTCTCAAAGGAAACAAAACAATAATAAATAAATAAATGAGCTAATTTTTCAAGTACTGTTCTCAGATCAAGATCCATGCATTCCTCTGTAAAACAAAAATCCTTGAAAATATCATATCTAGCAAATAAAGCTTGGAATACTGTAAAATAAAAAAAAAAGACATATATTTATATGTCTTAAATTTATTTTATGTTAAAAATGTAATAAAATATATTCTAATATTTTAGCACAGATACTAATATTTTTATGGAAAATGAAGGAAAAACTTTATTTTTGTTAAGGAGACAGATATGCTAAATCATAGTTCTGTACCAAGTCTATGTATTCAGACAGTGGAGGTGAATTAGCTCACTTGAAACAAAAAACACAAGTCCTTAAGGATGGCAGAGCAATTTAATGCTGTATAAGATTAGCTTTGTGAGAGAACAAAGTGAGAACACAGTGTTTGTGAACACTGTGGAGGTCCTGAGGGTCTCATATCTCACTTATTCCAAATCTTTAATATGCTCATTTAAATTTCTTCAGACTTAATAATAGGCCCTAAAGTCAGAATTTTCTATTTAGGGAAAATATAAATACAACAATTATCAACTCAGTACTATCCTCGAAGGCAATGAACATACGTAGAATCATCCTGCTGGGTCCTTTAGGAATTAGCAAGAATAATAGAGGAGTTTTTGCACATCCTTGTAGTGTTCTGTAGTCCTATGCTGTTAGATACGAGTAAATTGTCCAGACGCGTATTCTCTGCAGCTCAGACACTGCACCAATACAATTGCATCTTTATAGACTGAAGATTACTCACATCCACGCAGTGTTAGGCTCAGTTCCCTCTCCAAATGCTCTTGAGATGGCCATAACAAGCACGTGTGCAAGCAGCAAAAAGGGTTCAGGTCCTTACTAATTTGAGTGGGACTTTATCTTTCCAATGCTACATAAAGCATTTACCTATCTCAGGAGGACTAAAAAAGGACATGCAAACTAACCTTTGAATACAAAGGAATGTAGGGAAAGTGTGTAAGAACTGGTGAGTCTGAGGAGCAGCAAACAAAGGATACAAGAGGGAGAGACAAGGATGACTGGAGGAACAGGACGCAGATTTGGAACTTTGATACATACCGAACTGTAAGTATTCTTGTAGTCATTATATTCACCTGATATCATGATATCGATTTGATATCAGGTAATGCACCTGGTAATTTCACAATAAGTGAATTCGAGGAAATATTTACAATCCTTTCCTGTCCAAAAATCATTAATGGGGAGGTTGTCACCTGTCAATATGACAGTCCCACATAACTTCAATAGTCTTTATCATAAAAACTACCATTTCAACAACTTCGTACCTCTATCCTTGGACTTTTCCTGTTGCTTGGAAAACATAGTTTGGTTGCTTAGTTTAGGAAATGAGATGTTGTGGTGTTTCATAGAATCATAAAATCACAGAATCCTTTGTCTGGGAAAGAGCTTTGAGATCATCAGGTCCAGCTGTTCATGTCTGCTACTGAAACAAACCCCTGAGCACCTCATTTACATAGCTTTTAAATACCTCCAGAGATGGAGAATCAACCACCTCCCTGGGAAAACTATTCTAGTGCCTGATAACACTCTCAGTGAAGAAATTTTTCCTGAAGTCTAACCTGATCCTCCTCCTGTGCAACTTGAGACCACTCCTCATAAGGCTTGTTTCATCTGATTAGGCATTTAGTACCGCACACAATGCATTAGAGTATTCCTCCTAACCTCTGTCTGCCAATCCTGATAGGCATTGTTCTCCTGTAGGTCCCTTGTCATATCTGTCAGCCCCACGTAGCATCTCCAGTCTCTTACAATATTTCATATGCTGTATGACATCTCATATTGCATAAAATATGTACAAGGAAGCAATAAACTCCACTTCAGACTTCTACTTTATGGTAAGCTGAAATGCTCTCACACCTTCATAGACTTCATTCACTGGATCACCATGGACTATTACCTGATTTTAGATATTTAGCACGCATTGGAAACAATTACATGTAGACACAAATGTCTCATATCCAAAGTTCAGCCTCTAGTTAGACACTGTAACGTTGGCTAAATACAACTTTCCTTATCAAAGTCAGTGTAAGCTTTCTGAATTTTTCTGATGAAAAATATGAGCCCTCTAAGATTTTACAATGTTCACAGACTGTTCCTGTAATTTTTTTTTGTATTCTTACAAATATTGTGTACTTCAACTTTTATCTGTATGTTAACGCTATTAAAACACCTTTCACAAAAGAAAACTTTTGCAATATAATAATGTTCTTTGACATTACAAGAAAGATGACTAATATAAAAGCCTAAAAGAAGGAATCTATTTTCACTGAGGAATTAGTTACTTGAGAGTATCTGACCTATTCAAACACTTCAGAAGAGTCACATCTCCTAAGAGTATTAGGAAGAAAATCAAATAACTTAATTAATGATCAATTAAGTGCCAAAATGAGCTTTAAAAATTTCAGGACTACTCAAATTTTAAATGATTACTTTGAGACTTTAAAGATTTTTTTGTAGAAACTATGATTCTTGTATTTTTTTTTAATCAGAATTTTGTATCGTATTAAATCTTGATGGAAATAAAAACATCTCAGAAAACAGACTTACTAAAATTAAAACTACAAAAGTTTGACTTAAGGAAGTTCTATTCTACTATAAGAACAAAGTAAGATGTAAATATGCTTCATATTTATTAAAAAGATTGAAACTGAAATTGAAATCAAGATTAATCCATGAAAACACATGAAAAGAAACAATAGAAGGGTGGAAAGAATTATGTTCAGTACTAGGCACAACTAAAAAAGATGTAGTAGAGAACAAAGCTTTGGTTTGATGTTAATTGTTACTGGATATGTGCACTAGACAACATAAATTTGTGGAAAAATGAGTCTGTAATCAGCACACTATTATGTTGCAAGCAGGAACTAGTAGACTGGCAAATGGGTAGAGGCATTCTTTTTGTGAGTATGCACAACAGATCTACTGTTCTGAACCTCACGTTGCATTTTATTCAGCTATTTTCTTACGGGCTTTGGTATGGCAGACGCTTTATATCGCTGTTTTGAGAGTGTCCTCTAACTAATCTGATTCTCAGATAAACTGCAATAAAATGAGCGCTCTACCTCAAAGTGGGACTAAACCCCGGCTGCATTGCAGCACAGTAATGGCAATTATCTAAACTGGCTGGCCTGTACCAGTTAAAAAAAAGAAAAAAAAGAAACTGACCTACCACCCTTTTCTCCAGTGTCTGTATCATTAACACAATGATGCCTAGAAAATGTTTTACAGACACCTTATATGAACTTTCTGTACTTAAAGCGGGCCTACAAGACAGCTGGATAGGGTACTGATTGGACAAAGGGTAATGACTTTAAACTGAAGGAAAGTAGATTTAGATTAGATATAAGGAAGAAATTCTTCACAATGACAATGATGCAGTAGTGGCACAGGTTGCCCAAGGAAGTTGTGGATGCCCCATCCCTGCAAGTGTTCACAGTCAAGCTGGATGGGGCTTTGAGAAACCTGACCTAGTGGAAGATGCCCCTGTCCATTGCAGGGGGGGTGGAACTGGATGATCTTTAATGTCTCTTCCAACCCAACCCATTCTATGATGCTATGGCACAGGGTCATTTTGCAAACTATGGGGAAATTGTCAGCAGAAGAAGAACTGTAGGAGAAGTAAAAATATGTTCTGTGAGTGAGAAAATAGAAAGTGATCAGTATAGCAGTAAAAGTGATTGTCAAGAAGATGACTTACATGGTGTATTTTGAAGCTTGCTACTCTCAACTTCCATTGCTCTACTCATAGAATGATTGAATCGTGAAAGTACAGGAGACAATCACTTCCCAGGTTCTCCAGGAGAACTATTTCTGGTACAAGTCAGGAGCTATTGGCCTTCTTGACTACCTGGGCACGTTGTTTGCTCATATTCAGCTGGCTATTGATCAACACCCCCGAGGTCTTCTTTCGCCAGACACCTTTCCAACTGATCTACCCCAAGCCTGTGATGTTGCATGGGGTTGTTGCCACCCAAGTGCAGAATCCAACATTTAGCTGTGTTGAATCCTGTAGAGTTTTCTGTGGCATCATGTTTCATCATATTTGCAAACTGTCTTAGAATTAATAATTCAAATTAAACATATAATGTGGTTCTCACTTTAATTCACTTTCCAGAACTCCATTGTAATGAACCACATTGCACTTCTGCTTACCAGGAAGGTGGGAGAGAAGGAAGGACAGGATGTGGCATGAGCTGCTTATAGAATATTTCATCTGCTTCTTCATGCTGGTTGGATGCTTTACAACTGACTCACACCATGACATATTCCTTTCTGGCTTTCCCCCCGATTCTTACCCACAAACACCCAGTCCTATTATCACCATCATCAAGCTCTAGACAGTCAAACTCTCCCTAACATATAGGGCTACCTCACCACTTCTCTTTCCTTGTCTATCCCTTCTGAGGAGTTTATATTCATCCATTGCAGCACTCCAGTTGTGCAAGTCATCCTACTGTGTTTCAGTGGTGGCAAATATATCACAGTCTTCCCATTGCACAGTGGCTTCCTGCTCCGCCTGTTTATTGCCCATGTTGAGTGCATTGGTATAGAGGTTCTTCTGTTGAGCTATTGATTCCACTACCTTTTTTAGGGAAGAAGCCTTCATTCCTATTTGATGATTTTGAGGCACTTCTGTGGTTTCTAAAACATCAATAATGCTTGCGTCTTTGCTGCCTTATGGATCTCCATCTCCTGCCTCCTGAGATGTCTGACCAAAAGATCTCACTAGCACACAGTCCCTCAAACACTGTTATGCTGCCCTCAGGCTTATCTTTAGCAAGTCTGGTTTTATCCCTTTCCCTTTTCAGTGTAAAGATCTTTCAGTGATCCCTGCTAACTTCTGTACAAAGATCCTTATCCTCCTTTGAGACAAGTGTATCCGCCCTGCCACCAGCAGGCTTAGTGTCATGTATACCGACCCATAATAAAACAACCCAACATCTTGCCTGTGACACCAGGCTCAGAGCTAGGCATTGATCAACTAGCTCTTCCTGCTTTTTTTCTGCTACTGGAAGGATAGAAGAGAACATTACTTGTGCTGCTAATCTCTTAACCCATCGTCTCCAGTCCCTGACGCCTCTGTAGATTGCCATTGGACTTCTTGTTGCAACCTTAACACTTCCTACCTGAAAAATAAATAATGGATAAGAATCTGAGGGCCATATCAGAGTAGGAAGCTTTCTCTTTACATCTTTAAACCAGGCACCAGCGAGGCAGCAGACTGCATGTTGGGTCTTCAGATGGGAGTCTCCTACGACAATGACCTGCCATTTCTCAATAAATATTTACCATGAAAAACACTATTTGTTCCACATCATCTCTATGATTTCTTCAATTGGCCTCTGATTTATAAGTCAAGAAAAAAAAATGCACCTTGTCAGCTTTTACTGCATCAAGAATGTCTCTGCTGAGAATGTAAAGAGTGCTGGTTTCAAATTATTCTTTACTTATAAACCAAATGCAAGTACATTATAGGCACTTCTTTCATCCCACTCCAAATTTATTTCAGGTCACCGTACACAATATCTTTCGGGCCTGGCTGAGGTATCACGCTGCTTTTCATACTTGAATAACTTCACTGTCTTCAAGGAGTGCTTTCTGTTTTACACCCATGTAACGGAGCAGGAGAGCAGGCAGCTGTTCTTTCCCAGGAGACTAGAATTAACATTCCAATTTCAGGGAAAATCTATTGCAAGGCAATTGAAGACTTTGCAATGTCTTGATGTTAATGTGCTGTGTCCCCTCCATGCTAATCATAGCAGAACAGACTCTCAGCTGCTGCAAATGTTTGTAGCCTTATGATTTCACCTAAGCTACACCCTTCTCACTAGCTGAAGATCCAGCTAATCATTCCACAGTGCAGTCTGCAGCACACCAGAAGGTGTATAATCAATTCTTTACCTAATTAAATGAGGAAAAATACATTAATGGAGCATTATGGCTGTGATGTTATGCACACAAAAGACAACATATTTAAAATTATTGTCCCCCAAGCAATTTTAACTCAGCTGCTTTGTATAAATATATTAAAGCATTAAAGCTAATATGTGCTGCAAAACAGAATGGAACATATGTGCCATGGTGTTGAGATACCATCACAGTTGGAATTGTAACTTTTAATTTGCTGGGTTTGGTGAAAATAAAGGCTAGCCCTTAGCATTATTCTTCTCTATTTATTATTTTATTATTTTATCTTTTTAGTTTTACTACAATTATTTCAGTTTCCTAGGAAAAATATGCCTGTTGATCACACACTTTGTGTCCACCTCTTGAGAAAAATTCTTGATGTAAAAATAATTTCTACAATATGAACATGGAGGATAATCCACAAATCAGCAACATGTCAAATACTAGAATACAATTCTAGACAGAAAAGAAAGGGTGGTAAGGCCTTCTTCAATCCAAGGTCCTACCAGCAGCAAAATTTAATCCTTAAAGACCAGTGGTATTAAATGTTTTGTTTCTAAATTGTTATTAGTCTCTAAGACAGCCAAAGTTGGGGAAATTTTCTGCCAAAATAAAAGCAATTAGAATTTAATCTTTGCAGATTTAAGAAAATATTTGTAGTGCACAACAGTTTATGGTAATTCATCTGAGTTTCATCCCCACAGCAGAATGTGTGAAAATATCTATGGGTTAACATGATATAAAGTTACATTATGGTTGTCATTTATGTTGCAGAAAATGGCAATAAAATATGCTTTTTGATTTTGTAAAGAAATTAATATGAAAACTCAGAAAGAACAATTTGTGTTTTGCATGCAGAATGAACTCTGAGAGAAACAGCACTCTCTAACCTTTCAGATATCTTTTATCCAAAGTAGCCTTAAGCAAATATAAACAACTTCTTATAAGTTACAAAAAGGAATTGATTCAGTTCAGCAAAGTGATGAATGATACAGGGCTACAAGGTAACTAATTATTAACTGTAACATTAAACAGTAGTTAACAAAGATTAATCTTCAAGTCAGCTTATAACGAGCACAGATAACTTATTATTCTGGTTTTTTTCACCAGAATAATAGGAATGATGCATAATACTCATTAATGAGGATGTTGTTGCCTCTCTACATGAAGACTTTTGAATTGTTTTTGTTTGAACATCATGTTTGAAACGCACAAAAAAGGCTATGAGCAGATGGATCTTAATTGGACAAGAAACTAGCATTTAGAGTTAAACATGAATTACTAATTAATATTCTTTTTTAAGGTTAACCTTCTCTATGTTGCTCTGCAAGACTGTAATTTCTCATTAGAATCACTATTTTGCCATGTTGATGAGCTATTGATTCAGTGTTTGTTCAATATTATTTGTTTTTAAATGTCAAAAATGGAAATACACATTCACCATAGACTCTTTCAACAGTCTACTGAAATACAGATTTTGCACTTGGAAAAAAAATCCAGTTTTGAAAAATTATTTTTTTCTGAAATACTGTTCTTGTTTTGAACCGTAAAAAACAATTTTAACAAAATTCTAAAGATGTAAAGGAAAAGCTCTAGGAAAATCCTCTAGATATGGAAACTGCTCTAAAAAATTATGTCTTTCATTTAAGAGAAATAATTGCAAAAATATTCCATTAAATCGAAGGATAGATTGTGACTATTTTTTCCCATCTCAAAACAAAATTTAATACTTCTACAGTAGCCTATGTCTAGGCTGCTGAACTATTTCTTGATGTTCAGAGAAACCATTTTAAGTAATACCCTTCTGTCAAGTTGACTCATTTTAATACATTTATCCAGTATTTCAAACCCTTCCATAAAGTATTTTGCCATTTTTTCTTTGTACATTTTCAAATCAAAAGAAGAAAAAATAATTTTTTCTTGGTTTTTTTTTTTTAATTATTTTTATTTTTTTAAAGCAGTTTAAATACACTTAAGTGAAGCCTGAATTCCAAAAATCTAGGAAATAGTTCCTAATCATATAATTTTATATTTTATAAGTTTTAATTAATTATTTTTAGATAAAATAAATCTATTTACAGAAAAGTATTTCTCTGCAGTTGTGTGATGGGGACAATTCAGTTTATTTCTTGGCTATGTGGACCCTCTCCAGTTACGCTTCAAATCTATTCTCAGAAGCACCTCTCATTCAAGATTCCCCTGATTTTAGTCTTTACCTCTAGGTCAAGGTGAGAAATGCGTTAATTGAGAAGAATTACCATAAATAAGTCACATACCTGTCAGTAAGTTTGCTCATGCAGCGTATGGCACAGCTACAGTCCAGCAGGCTGAGTCTGAAGGCCAGCGCTCTGCTCCTGAGTCTTGAGCAAGTCATCCAGGCATCTGGAAATGTAACCACATTTCTGAAGTGAAAATAATCACTCATTCCCCATCGTGAACCTGCATCAACAAACTTACTTTACATTCCATGTTGGAACACTTAGAACCCAAAGAACAAAACCCATTAAATTAGAGGGTTCCATTACACACTAATAATGTCTTCTACTCCCCTTTACCCAGTGGAGTGAAACCAATGCTATACTACGGTTCCAGCCTTACAGGTCAGGAAAGAGTTCTTTGGGATTGACTCAGAGTACCCAGAAAACTCTACTAACCATCTATAGGACATATAAGAGCATAAGTAAGTTCATAGAAGAAAAAAACAGGGGCCCCTTTAGCCTAACATCGTGTGACCAAAAAAAAGGCCAATGAAAAGGAACCAGACTGTAGCAGTGAATGGCTTATGAATTTTCCCTATCGGATTTCAGATTTTTATAAAACATCATTCCATGGCTTTCTCTTCTTTGAATCTCAGAATATCCTCTGGTGAGTATCTCATCTTCACTGCATATTGTATAAAGCAATTATTTATTTGTTTTGGATGAGATAAGAACTGTTGTTCTGTATTCACCTTCCTCGTGCCAGTCATGATTCTATAGCTTTCTATAGCAGTACATCCCTCCAAATCAGTCTTCTCTTTTCTTGCGTGGGAGCTTTATTAAGGAGATTCATACAGTACCTTTGATCACCTTGACAATATTCTCTGTATGCCTTCCAGTTCTACCTTTTTGACACGGAGGATCCAAACAGCACACACCGTACAAGATGTGCACCACTACTGCATTAGGTTTTGCATTTCTTCTGACTTTTTTTTTCCTTAAAAATTTCTAATATTTTTTGAGTTAGTGGGTATTGAGCTGATGTGTTAATATTACAAAACTAGAATACCCTCCCTGTATTGTAGCAGTAGGAAATGGTCAGTTCAAAGCTCGCCTCTATGTAAATAGGTTGTTTCCCCATGCCTCACTGTCTGACCCATTTCTCTGAGCCATTATCACTCAGTCACTTAGCATCTAGATGTCCTTTTTCTTTACTGTCAGATTCGTTGTTCTTAAACAGCTTGACAATCAGAATACCTGATTACTAGCATCTTGTATTGTTAACACACAACAGATGTCCATAAAATGCTTTAAGTGCCTTCTTTTCACAGTAGAGGCCGGCTAGTCACACAGTTTGCTTCCTGTCTTATAAATGTTATTTATGGAAGGACACTAAATTTATTAAGAGATTTTGGTAATGGAAATACTGTTTAGGAACCTGGATATATAACCTGCACACTCCTCGATTACCCTTATTCATTTAATTCCAAGAAGTCCATAGATTCATAAAGGATTACTTCCCATTCTAATACTGGTATTAACTCTTTTCCTTTATCCGTGTGTCCCGTGACACTGTTCTGGCTAATTTATTGGATGCAGATTTCGCTGTCTGCTGTAGTTTGAATTCTCTTTGGTAACATTTCTGGAGATATGCATCATCATCTGCCACCCTCTGATTCACTGGTACTGAGGTAATTTTAAGCAAGAGTTTACATACCGTGATTGATAATTCAGGTAGTTCATACTTCAGTTGCATTACAGCTCTTTTGGTCTTTCAAGTTGTTATTGTTATTGTTTTCATTTATTGTATAGTGTCTTTTACTGACATTTCCACCTTAGTCTTCAAATTCACTTTGCATGAAAAAAAGCTCCATCTTATGCACTTCCTCCTCTTCTCTCCACTAAACACAGGTGTGAAAATCAGGTTTTTTGCCAGGGCTTTATCTTTTCAGAACACATTTTATATAAATTGATCTTTTTTGGCCTGAAAGGCTCTCTGACTTCCCTGAATTTCAATGTATTTGAAAGATATTTTTTTATTTGTTTTATTTTGTTTGATTTGGTTCTATTAGTTTTAGTTTTTCTACAAACCTGTATTTACTGTCTTGTTAATGTTTTATTTCATGAATTTGCCACGTATAATTTAAATTTATTTTATTTTCCTTATTGAATATAACTTCAGCTTTCTTAGGGATGTTTTTTAGCTTTAGAAATCTCTTACCTTAGTGTTAAATAATGGCAAGGATTTTTCTGTGTTCTTTCTAGGGTATTACGTCACCATTTAACTGTGGATTGTGTGCATTTTTTCCCTCTTTTTCTTTCTCAGATCCTATTATTTACTATTGTTTGTTTTGATTCTAAATCTGTTTAAAAATACCGGTGTAGTATTGTTACGGCACAACATTCTAACTCATGACCCACAAATATACGAGGTCTGACACAAATGAAACCAATAGTCCAATAGCTCAGGAATCAAAAATGGGAGGGGTGAGACAAAGTGTTAGTTACAGAATATGTTCTAACCTGTTAGAGGGAGACAAGGCTCACTCAATTGCTTCATTCAGTATGAGTGGATGCATGTTCAAATATAGAAGTTTTCTTACCCTTAATCAGAAAATATCGATGTGCAAGAGTGAACAGTGAGTTAACATCGAGTTTTTTGTGAAACTGAAGAAATCCACAATGGAAACTTTTCAGTTATTGACCAAGGATTACAATGAAGAGATCCCGAATATCAAGTTGGTGCTCAAAGGAACATATTTTTTATCAGTAGAAGATTTGAAAGCAAAACCAACAGAGTTCCTCAATAGCCTTTCTGAAAATGTTCTGTAGAATTGCTTTGAACATTGTCAGATCATGTGCAGTTGTGTTTTAACTCAGATGGGAACTATTTTAAAGATGATCGTAGTTGATGTTCTTAATTTGTTGAAGAGTTAAAGGCGCAATCTTGAGGGATTTTTGCCTCAGACCTCGAATACCCTTTTGGATGTTTCTTCTAATTCTTGTTTAATATTATTTGCTTATTTAGGCAGCTGCCTTTCTTAAAATTAAGCCTTAACACATTGGATAAATGGTCTCTGCTCCTCTTTGTGGAATGCATATACTTTATGACTGCTGATAGTGTTTTAGTAACAGACACATTTGTAACCAAAGTATATGTACTGCTCAAAACCAATGCAACCTTTGCAGGCTACTATGAGCTGTTACATTGACAGTTCATTTGCAAGGTTTACAAATTTAAACTCAGTACTTTGATGTTTATCCATATTATACGATGGCCTTAGGTATGGTCCTGGGAACATTTCAGAGATCACTGTCTGGATGCTTCTTCATCTATCTCAGCTCTTCCAACAGATTCAATGTCCTTTCCTTCAAACCAACCTCGTTTCCTTCCTTCGGTGAGTAGTAGTAGTACCTGCATGAATCATTAGCAAAAATCAGTGGGCCCCATTAGGGCCTTGTTGCAGTCCAAACGCCACAGCAGCTCCTCCTTGACGCTGTACAGCTCCACATACATGTAGGAGGCTGGGCTGGCCACCACAAGGTCCAGTTTGCACTTGAACTCAGCAATGATGAGGCCGGTGTCATAGCACTTGTGGGTTCAGAAGACATTTTGACTGCTGCTCACTGCTAATGGTATGGACCCCACTCCCAAGCACCAGCCCAACCCACACGCAAAATCTTCAAGGAGAAAGTGTACCCGTGGCACACAGAGAATACTGCAAAAAGAAACACTGAATGCTCATAGTGGATGACTGTCTGTTAAAGGGCACTAAGGTGCCCATCTACCAGCCTGACAAGGAGTCAAGGGAGGTATGTTTCCTTCCAGGACCTAAGGTCCGAGATGTCTCCAAGAGGATGCCACAAACCGTCAAGAGTACAGACCACTATCCATAGCTACTCTTTCATATGGGCATGAATGACACTCCAACATGGAACACAGACAGACTCAAGGAAGGCTACAAAGCCTTGGGAGTGTGAGCGAAATGTATTGCTGCCTAAGTTATCTTTTCTTCCATTTCACCAGTTAGAGGAAAGGATGCAGCCAGAAATAGACATATAATACAAATCAACTTCTGGCTTCTTGACTGGTGCTGTCATGAAGTTTTTGACTTTTTTGACAATGGGACATTCTTCAGTGACTGCAGTCTGTTAGGGGGGATGAGATCCAGCTGTCTAGAAGAGGCAAATGAATCTTTGGGAACTGGCTGGCCAACTTGTTGAAGCGGGATTTAAACCAAAGGACTTGGGGGATGAGGCTCAACATGGAAATGCTCATGCCGTTGCATCCGACCAGGGAGTAAGCCAGACCAACCAGAATAACAACAATGTTCCTTAGCTGCCTCCCAAGGCTAGAATCAGAACAGTAACCACCTCAAGTATAGGTATACCAATGCATGCATCCTGAGGAACAAACAGAAGGAAGTGGAGTGTCATGCTCAGTCAGAACATTATATCATAGGAATAATGGAAACATGGTTGGACAACTCACACGACTGGAGGATTGCAATGGATGACTATAGGCTATTTTGTAAAGACAGTCAGGGAAGAAGTGGAGGAGTCACGCACTGTGTTAAGGAGAACCGTGAATGTATAGAGGTCAACTATAGCAATTTTGGAAGTCCTGTCTAACACCTTTGCGTCAAGATCAGAGGAGTAGTCTCCAAGGGGGAACATACAGTAGGCATCTGCTACTGACCTCCGAATCAAGGTGATAAGACCAATGAAATAATATTTGGATCACTTAAGCAAACTTCAAGTCAACAGAACCCTGTTCTTATGGGTGATTTCAACTACCCAGACATTTTTTTCTAGAAAAATACAGCAGCTTACACATCATCCATCAAGCTCCTGGAACATGTAAAGTACTGCTTCCTTATACAAATGTTAGATATGCTAACCAAGAGTGAGGCATCACTAGATTTGCTATTCAAAAACAAAGAAAACCTGCTTTTTAATATCTCAGTGTTAGCTGCAATGATGACAATCTTGAAAGTCTTGTGAAGTTCGTGATCCTGCTGAGCATGCTGAAGGTTAGTACTAAGACAAAGTTTTTAGATTTCAGAAGAGCAAACTTCTGCCTATTCAGAACTCAGTTAGAAGGGATTCAATGGGAAGCTTCCATGGAGGGTGAGGGAGCTAGCAATTCCTGGGGATTTTCCAAGAACACTCTCCTAGAAGCACAAAAATCATTCATTCCCTTTAAACGTAAGGCAAAGCAAAAGCCTCTCTAGTTTAACAGTGAGCTTCTGAGTCTGCTCAAAACTAAAAGAGAACCGTACCAGAGACAGAAAAGCAGATGAATACCCACTGAGAACTACAAGAAAATTGCCAGAGCATTCAGAGATGCAGTTGGAAAAGGAAAAGCTAGGCTCAAATTGAAATTTTGCTGGAGATATCAAAAACTGCAAGAAAGGATTCTTCAGGTACATAAACAACAAGCAGAAAAAGAAGGAAAATATTGGTCTGCTATTATACAGGGGGGTGAATTATTCTCCAGCAATGATGAAGAGGCAGAAGTTCTCAACACTTTTCTCACCTCTGTCTTTATTAGTGCTTTTGAGCCCAGGCCTTGGGAATAAAACCCCAGATTGATGCAAACATAGACCCACTGTGATGAAGGAAGAATTGGTATGTGGACTATTGCAGGAGCTTGACCCCTACAAATCAGTTGAACCAAGGGAGCTGCTCACCTCAGCAATTGAGTAATAGTTTAAGAACTGAGAATTAATTTGGAAAGCAGCATCTCCTGTTCCTGGCTCAGTAGTGGTATGTGATACCACAACAGGCTTTGCCTAAGTGCGTCTCCCAGCTGTTGATAGTACCGATGACACACACACATCTACGTATTCAGACTCCCTAATAGGCATGCTTCAGCAACTAAAAGGGATGGTGTTCCACCATTTCATAGGACATTTTTTGTCTCTGCGGATAGCCTAGCAAAATACTTAGTGGCCCAGTTCATATTCTTCCTAGAGTATGACAGACAAACAGATTTGTATATTCATGGTGCTGGGCCAGACAAGATTAATGGAGCCATTGTGCCATTGTTATTTGGCAGAGCACTTATATTCTTATTACCGTGCCTCATAAAGTTCATAAATGTAATCTCATCTATCACCAAAATAGCTCTAGTTACCTCCTAAGGAGATACCAGATGGCTGGGGAATAAGTTTTTGGTGGAGGAATGGACCTAAATAATTCTTCTCTTCTTGAAGTCTAATTCTCATCTGGTGTGTACAAAACCGAAAGAATGAGAATGGAAGTCCTAGTAAAACCATGACTACTATCTGGGCCATCTGAGGTGAGTTTACTGATCTGTGAGAACCAGAAATACAAAATCACAAAGACTGTATTGGCTGAATATTTATGGAAGTTTTTGAGAACGGTTTTGTATTGTCTTTTATTTTCCTCATTTCCTTCTTTCCCTTGAGGTCATTGAAATCTCACAGTGCAGCCTCTGACACCCACTGACCTGAAGCTTCTGTCTGTAGATGGGAATCCAAATTCAACAGTATTTTAAATCTCAGTCCAAAAGCCTTTGGGATGCAAAAACTGCATTTAGCAGCTCTGAAGTTTGTTTTTCCAATGATCTTTCTATCATTGATACTACTTTATTCTGAAGGTCCGAACCACGCAATTACACTTCTATAGTGAATGAGCTATAAAAGAGTCTATTGAAAACAAAATGTGCAGTGCAAATTGGAAATCAAAATAGATCAAATTAATTTGGAGCCATTTATTGTTTAAAATTTCAAACATGGACAGATGCTGGTTAGCTACCAGTTAGTGTTTTGGACTTGGTAACAGCAAGTGCCCTATCTATGAAGAGACATCAGTCAAGAACATGAGTCTTTCAACCTCAGTTGTCCTAACAGGAGAGGTTATCTGGGAGCTGCTGGATATTCAGTGATTTCTCTTAAGGAAGCAGTGACATCTGGGCTACAAAGGGATGAGGTGGAAAGGTACAGAAGAAGAAAGAATAAAACTGAGTCTGAAGTCTACATTTGCTTTATTTAGCAAATTCATTTATGAAAAAATGTGAATAATGCTTTGAGTCAACCACAGCTATGTGAGCTCAACAGAGAGGGCAGCTATTTCCTGACTATGAAAAAAAGTTAGTCTGGTGTGTCCTAATGACTGCCTAACAAATGAGAATGCTGAGTATAGGAAATTACAAGATCTTGCTTATTTCTTTAGCCTCTTCCCCTTCTCCCTATTTTTGACTGTGATAAGCTTGCTCTTTTCTAAGCTGAGCTGAAAGGCCATATCACTGGCTGTCTGATTTCTTATCTTTTATTTTTTTTTAAAGAGGCAGTTGCCCTTTCTTTACCACACTGAAACATTTCCAGCTTTTCTGGAGATAGATGTTAAAGGTATGCATTCCATTGGTGGAATCAAACAAACAGTAGGAAGTACATGGAAGGAGGAGGGAGAGTAGATGAGGGTAACTTGGTAGAAATACTTTGGGATAATATGTAGTTGAAAATGTTAAGGTATCTGGGATCCTGGATCCCTTTTCGGGTATTCTGAACTGGCAGGTTTTGGAAAACCTAAATCAGTGTTTGTAAACATATTGTGATGATATCTTTTGTTTGGTAACAGTGTCCTCAAGACTGTCAGGAGAAGCAGATGCTCTGGTATCACTGAGAGACTGGGGAGAGAGCAACAGCAACAGCAGCAGCTGCTACAAGTAAATGGTGGATTAACAAAGCTAGTGATGTAGCAGCTGAACTCTCAGGTAGCTAGCGTCTAATGAAGCTTTGTGGTGAGAATACCTGCTGAAAATTTTGAACTACTGTAAACTATACCATAGAGAAGCATTTGATTTTGAAAAGACCTGTAAGATCACCAGGCTCAACCATGAAACTAACACTGTGAAGTTCATCACTAAATTATCTGTAGATTTGGATTGAAATTTTTTATGATTCCTGTTGGTAAAATCTAATAATGTTACTTTGTCTTAGTTTAGATGAGAAAAAACCCAACCAAGATATGCTACCAGAAATTAAGTGATTTTGATCAGAGATTGTGCAGACAAGATCGCAGTTCTTTGCTACAAATGTATGTGTGTACAGAGCAGAATTAACAACAAGTGTGATTGAGATCTTACTATGAATCGAGTCCTGTACCCAAGTTCTGGTGGTACCGGTCACTTTAAGGCACAGCTCCACTCCAGGAAGCCCTGGGAGTGGCATGTGCAGCTTCTCCTCTGCCTCATCCAGATGACCAGTGATCACGCACACACTCACACACACACACACAAGAAAGAAAAATAAAGAGAGAGAGAGAGGGAGAGAATACAGCAATGCAAGCAGAGATAACAAAGCATGCGACTATTCTCTGTGCAGCCAGATGGAGAGAGAGAGACGAGAGACCAGAAATAGTCAGCGAAAAGAACGTCTGGGCAAAACGGGACATGATTTCTGCCCCTCTTTCCCCGGAAACGGCCCCCCCTCCCCCGCCCCTGCTGGCAAAGGAAGAAAAAATTCCCCGAAAAAGAAGAAACAACCTGGAACTTTAACATACTTGAACATACTCATTTCTCCATTCAGAACTTTTCTTCTTGAAGAATTATTTCTTCTTTGGCCCGTTGTTTTTCACTGTACACAACGACACATACTATCCTGACAAGAGAAAATGAAAAGATTGAATATGGGATACATTTTTTTAAAAATATATTTTAATGGTTTTGTCAATGGTTCCTGAAACTATGAAGTCTAGACTTTTAAATGTTCATTCATTTTAAACTGAGCATTCATTTTCCTTATAACTCTATTTATAGAATCATCCATGTTTTTTTCACACACAGTAAATGATATTAAATGTAGAATCTCTGTCTTCGAAAATCTGTATTTTATTTTAAATACAGGATGTTTCCACCCAATGGAAACAATACTTTTGCCATTAGGTATATACAATATTCCTTCCATTATCAGTGAAAGCAGCATGAACTACTGCATTAACTAGAGATGAACAGTCACCACTTAATTGCAGTGTGACACTCTTTTTCTTAATAAAGGCAAAACCAAAATTATGGAGTTTAAGAATTAAATTTTAATAGCACCATTAAAAGAAGTATTTCCATGATTTGCTTCTGATTTTTTTAAAATATAATTTATCTCCACAGTCACAACTTGTGAGTACAATCCATCAATAAAGTAATATTATGGTTGTTCAGCTGTTAAATTATGATCCATTCTGAATAGTTTAAAAGCCTCTGGGATTCTTTATATATAGTTTCTGCTAGTGTTTATTTTTTATTTTTTAACATGTACCACAGAAATGAGTTATAGTGAAGAATTTCTGTTTGGTGATTATTAGTCTTTTAGATTAAGCATTTTATCTTGCTGAATGTTACCAAGTAAATATAATTTACACACGGAGCAGTTTATTATACTCATTCAATGCATGGGGTTTCAGTTTTTTCAATGCAAGTGCAATCCCTGTGGCTATCTAAAAACACAAGTGTACAGATCAGAAGCTACAGAGTAATTATTAGCACATACATCACGTTACCATGTAGGGAGACATCAGTGCTGGACCCTACAGGAAGAATTGTTCTGATTTTTTAATGTTTATTTTCCTCTATGTTTTTCAGAATATCTATCTAACACTTACTTTATTATTATGCAGTTACTGAAAACATATGCAATTATCATGGCTTTATGTATACAGTACTCAATTTATTAATTGCATTCATTGTACGGTGACAGTGATAGGTCACAACCATAGAAATGTTTGTGTTCTTCTATATCAGATTTTATAGCATTCGACTGTCTTTCTCCATCTTTACCTTTATTGTCACCACTTGTTAATGTCACAAAATCAGACCAAAACCTAGGCATTTATCTCAAAGTGCATGCAGCGCATTCACCTATACTGCACAACAAACAGCCCTTCCTCCTCAGTTCCTCCCTCCCCACGCAGGAAACAGTCAAGTTCACTTTGTTCTGAAAAGGTATTCCCCAAATGTGGTCTTAACAGAGACCAAACGACCATTTTCTGGTTAGCCTTTTTGTATTTACAGCTAAAATTGTTCTTATAGCTAAATGTCTGTTAGTGACTAGATAGGATAGTCAAGATTACGCTGATTAATACAGTTGCTGCCCAAGACCGTCATAATTTGTAGCATTTATCGAGCCACACTGCATAGTATGTGAGTACACTCTGGAGCAATGTCTACATCAGAAGCTTTTCAAACTGTCTGAACCATGTAAAGCCTGCACTGTTCCTACACTGACCGCCCAGCCATCAACAACAAGAAATTCCATGGCAGCAAGCTGCAAAAAAAGTGAAACTTTCAGATTTTAAGAAGGAAAAAAGAGGCTGTAATCAAAGAGTCTGAGACTGGAAAAAGGAAATCCACTAAACTCTTGAAGGTAAGGCAGGTACTGTTGTATATCAGACACAAGATGGTATGTAACGATTTACATTTAACGCTTCGGCAGGAGTGGCGGCATGGCGCAGCAGCAGCAGCAGCGGAGTTGCGACTCGTGGGGTTTTGCAGTCTCTGGAGGAAGCATCATCGGTCATCTGATCTTCCACAACTTCTGCAGAACTCACACGCCTCCTTTTTTCCCTTGTTCCCTTCCCGGCCCACAGTGGCGGAGCCGCGACCAGGGACCACGGCAGTGGCGACAGCCCCTCTGCACCCTTAAAGAGACCTGCATCATAAGATTTGGGGTACAGGACTGAATCCACTTACAGGTTTTAAGGTTTTGGTTGTGATTACTGTTAATTCTGTTCTGCTTATACATATATTTGTACCTAAGAACTGTTATCTTTTCTATACATTTTTTTTTTTTTTATTAAAGATCTTTAATATCTGATTAATATCTTAGTTTTTATCAAAACTAAGTCACTCGGCACTGGTGAGGCTGCATCTCGAGTGCTGGGTTCAGTTTTGGGCCCCTCACTCCAAGAAGGACATTGAGGGGCTGGAGCGCATTCAGAGAAGGGCAACGAGGCTGGTGAGGGGGCTGGAGAATAAGCCCTATGAGGAGAGACTGAGGGAACTGGGATTGTTTAGCTTGGAGAAGAGAAAGCTGAGGTGAGACCTCATCTCTGCCTGCAACTGCCTGAAAGGAGGTTGTGACAGGGTGGGTGCTTGGGCTCTTATCACACGTGACAGGAACAGGACAAGAGGAAATGGCCCCAAGTTGTGCCAGGGGAGGTTTAGACTGGACATTAGGAAGAATTTCTTGAGTGAAAGAGTGGTCAGGGATTGGAACAGCCTGCTCAGGGAAGTGGTGGAGTTGCCATCCCTGGACGTGTTTAAAATATGGTTAGATGAGTTCCTTAGGGACATGGTTTAGTAGGGAGACAGGCACAATTGGACTCGATGATCTGAGAGGTCTCTTCCAATCTTATGATTCTATGATTCTATGATTCTGTGATTTCAGGGAACCATAGTGAATATGTATGTGTTGAGTAAATATAAACAGTACATCTACGTACTTTCTTCAGAAGCACTCATGGAGGAACACCCCCAGTGCTTCTTCAATGCTGAAATTAAAAGAATACTTTCTTAACAGTATCTCAAGGTTTGGGGCTATTTTCTTTGTTTCATCAGCCACACACTGCTTATGCACTGTGTATCTCAAAGCATCTGTACCTTCTTTTTGGTATATGCTTTTAGCAGGTACGCAGGTGTGTTAAAAAATGTTAAGAAATGAGACATTACTGTTTACTGACCCTGTCTGAAATCCTTTCAATTCTTAAAGACTAAATGAGATCAGAAATTCTCCTCACATTATGGTCTTGACAGTACTAAGGAAAAGCAAGAACAAACACAGGACTTATTCTGACCTAGCCCTTCAAGACAACTGAAAAGCAAGCATGCTGCTGTAGCTGCCATATGTAACTACAAAAACATGATTAAAAAAAAAAAAAAAAAGCAAGCTGGACCCTACAACTCCAAGTCTTAAGGCTTATCTTTCAACTATTACCTCATATGGTCATCAGAAAGGTTCTATTTGCCATGGTCTTTTTAAAAAGTCCTGAAAGTTCCCTCCTAATTATGAAACATAAAACAGAAACAGAAATGAAAAATCATCTCTGTATGTTCCAGTAGGTCCCATTGGCCATTGACTAAAAGATGGTGGCTTCTCATTAATCTCTAGTACAGTGAGTCTGTGGAAAGGCTTAGGCATAAGGTTAGCATTCCTTGATGAGTTTACTCTGATAGCGGATTTAACAAGAGTAGTACGATGTGCTCGGTTGCACACAGTTTCAAGACAAATTCAGCTTGCTCATGTAACCTAAGTCAATTGTGAGGTTCTGTTCTGGAAGCTGTGTTATACAAACATCCTGAAACTTTCAGTCAAGGTTCTGAATCGGAGGAGTGGATGTTAGCGTAAAGGTTATGTTTGGACCTGAAATAGAGACCATCTTAGTACCTGCTTCTGTTTGGGACATCAGTGCTGTTTTCTATAGATGTTTTTCAGTACTCTCTGCCTGAATCCCATGGCCTGTTCACACTCTCCTGGCAGTGAGTGACTCAGAAATAACGTAACCAGAGATATGCTTCTATTTCAGATGGTAGGGGTTCAGGTTCTTGGGGGCCTGTGGGCCTCGGTACAAGCTGTCTGTCTCATCTGAACGGGAGAAGTCTCAATGTTCCATGATTGTTAGGTATGCAGTGATCTGCTTATGGTCACTTCTGTTTTTTTATCCAGGTCCTTTTCTGGCCTTTGTTCTATACTTTTGCTGGGATATCCAGTCAGTGAGTTACTTTTTAAGTCTTTTCATGATGATAAAACTGTACTGGAGGAAAAAGTATGAGATTTGTCCATGAGTGAAATATGAAACATTGCTAAAATATGTGGTTCAGATGTCCATCACCCAGATTAAGTATAGAAATACCTGAAGAAATCTGAAAGGGCCCAAGTGTGTCTGACATTTCTTCTCCTGAGGGGCTACTTGGCATGTTCTCAAGAGAAGGAGGAAGAGTAAGGAAAATCAATATGATTATCTGGGGAATTTGACATCAAGACCTACACTTAGAACTTGGTCAATGTGGACAATGTTTTGAGCATAAGCAAGGTTGGAGTTCTATCATCATTGGTTTTACTCTTTAGAAAAGTGGCAACTGTTCTCCTTTAGAATTTTATTTCTGTCCTGCTACTTTATTAAGGCACCTCTGAATTTCTGCAGTGACATGAATATGGAAGAAAGCTAATATACTTAAAATTGCCTATTCCTCTTTTATATTCACCATAATAAAATTAAATTGTTCATGTGGCTTTTCAGATGTTGGTTATTATGAAGTGTTTTACAAAGTAATAAATTAAATGTTGGTAGTGCTATGCCCTGTAGGCAAACAGACCTGCCTTTATGCTGCAATTGTTCACATACAGATGTAGAATTGCAACCTGATTTTATATTGAGAGCATGAATGGAGAGGACACTGAGGTTATTCTCTACTCACTCTGTATAGTTCCAAAAGCCATGAAAATTTTCACCTGAATAGAGAGGAAGAAAGAATGGCTATAGATGAAGAAACTATTGACAGCTATATTTGACTGATTTAAAGTACCAGAAGTAGCTAAGCAAAAGCCTTTGTTGGCATAATGATTTGCCAATATATAAAAAAAGATGCAGTCACAAGGATAAAATATTCAAAAGTATTCACATTTTGTTTGCAAATCACCATATCCAACTTTATCAGCAATATAAAGAAACTATTGTGAGTGAAACCTATGAATTGTGTTAAGTGCTAATGAAGATCTGACTATATAAGTTATTCATCGCCCCCTTTAATAGGACTTCTCAGAATAATTCCATCTGATCTTTTCCTGACTATTTCCCCATTTGACCTTTTCTTTTACTGTGAACAGGAGTCTTTCTCCTGCTATATCATCTAGAAAAGAGATGTATACAACAATTTATTTTTTTTTTAATTAAACAGGAAATTTAAGTCCTTATTTAAAAAGAAGGCACTGTAGACTGGGGAAATAATGGCTATTTGAAGGTCTCCTGCTCATTTAGTTTACTACTGAAAGGCTGTTGTAATTATATTTCTCTGCCTGATTATTTTTTCTTCCTAGGAAAAGGTGATCAGAGTAATTTAGGTTGGAAGGGCTCTCCATGGGTCTTCTGTTCAAATTTACTGTTCAAGGTACATTCATCTAGGTCAGGTTGCACAGGGCATAGTCCAGATGAATTTTGAAAATCTCCAAGGATAACAATTCTACAACCTCTCTAGGAAACTGGTTTCAATATTTGACTGCCCTCATGGTAATTTTTTTCTCTTGAGATCTAGTCAGAATACCCCATATTCTGGTTTGTGCATAATGCCTCTCATGCTTTTACCTCCAGGAAGACGTTTGCTCCATCTTCTCAATCCTCTCCCATTAGATAGACACTGACAGTTACAAGATTTCCCTTTGGCCTTCTCCTCTTGATGTTGAATAAAAATAGTTTTCTCAGCACTTCCTGCTATGCCATGTGCTCCAGCCCCTTCACTGTCCTTTTGCTCTTCAGTGGATTTGCTCTAGTGTGTCAAAGTGTTCTTGTCCTGGAGAGGCCTGAACTGGACATGGAAATCACAGTGCAGTCGCTCAACTTCTGATTGAGGAAAATTTGCTCTCCTCAAGCTGCTGACAAATGGTTTGGCTAGCTAGTCTGAGAATCATATGGCACCTAGAAATAAATGCCCTTATCAGAATATAATGAATACTGGTTTGCCTTGAACTTCAAAATCAATACGTTATTGTAGAACAATCAACAACAGTGCATAGTTATTGGACGTAGGCAGATAAGATGGATTTTACTAAGTAGTGAGCAATGTGACCACCAAAGGAGCACAGCAAGCTGTGTGCATTTCCGTGTAGGAGGTAGTCAGGTAACAGAAAATCGTTAGACAAAGTTCACAAAAAGAACAAAGGATCACAAATAAGCAGGACACCCAGCTAAATACACAAGAAGGATGGTGACAAAACTGAAAACAAGATCGACAGTAAAAGGAGCACATAAACTCCCTTTATTATTTTTGAGCAGGGTATTAGAGCAAAATAGTATAAAATCACCAGCCAAATATAAGCAGAAAAGAAAGAAGAAAAGTACTTTTTCATTAGCCAGGATCACCTTAGCCACAGACAGCAATGCTAACTCTATGGTGTTGACTTCATGGTGTTATACACTCACAGTGGGGTATGTATTTTAAAGACTGACAGTTTTGTACATTTAGTAATATTGATTAATAATAAATAAGAATTAACCATAAGCATAAATTATGTTGCTATCAAATTCATTCAATAAAGTTCAGATTTAAAGCGTGGTTTTGAAGATTAAAACTGACCTGATTTTTCAGTCTTCTAAACCCTTCCAGTACAGCAATCTGATTCCCTGTCATGTGTATATTCATGGTTTTCAGTTGCTAATACAACCCATAACGTGTTTAGTTTTCTTTGCTTCAATAGCACATTGCTGATTGTTGCCTATCAGGATGCCCAGATCTTCCTCTGTTTTCCTGCCAATTACTTTCACCTCGTACTGGGTCATGGCATTATCCCGTCCCTGGTGCTGGACTTCACACTTTTACCTTTGTTGGAATACATGAAATTCCTGTTAGATGATTTCTTCAACCTGATTGGGTCATACTGAATAGAAACCCTGCCCTTCAATCTATCGCCCACGATTTTGGATCTTATGTAAACTTGCTGAGAGAACCATCCATCTCACTCTCCAGTTGATATTAAGCAGTGCTGTCTGCAGGCTGAAAGATGGACTTTGCAGAGCTGATCATAATCCTTTAAGCTCAGCAGTCCAGTCAATTTTCCACCCATCTTTTAGTTCATCAGCTTTCCTCTTCATTCTTTTTGACATTTTGCCACCCTATTTGATCCTTCTGTGCTTAAAAATGCGTTGCTCCTGGTTTTGGCTCTGAGGAGGTCATTCATGAAGGCCAATCAGCTCTCCTATTTTTCTTTGCCCTCCAGGGACAAACTTCTGTGGTGTTCTGCCAGGCATATTCCTGAAATAAACAAAATCTACTTTTATGAGGAAGAGCTGCAATTCCAGTGTTCATTCTTCTCACTTCTCCTAGTATTTCAAAAAAACATAATCTCACAGCTATTGAGGCCAAAATAATAATCAATAGAATAAATACTTGACTAGAGGGAGAAAAAAAATAAAAAAAAACATATACAATTTGCATGAAAATCATTTAACACCTTTAGATCAAAGGTCTAAAATAGCACACAAATATTTGATCATCATAATAAGACACTTGAAGTAAAACCTTTCTAGTGTTCATAAATAGCTTATTTAATTAACAGGGAGGAAGCAAACAGAATATCCTTCCCTTCAGACACATTTCCAAGCAAAAATAAGTTATTGGAACAAAATAATTCTTTAGGGAAAAGATGAAAAAAATTATCTTCACTTTTGTTTAACTTCTCAGGATAAACTTATTGGTTGAATCTGTACTAACAACCCAAATGAAAAGCTGTAGCTCTTTTTGTTAGAAGACTACAAGGGAAACCTCCTAACAATGTATTGAAACTGTCTCTGGACTATACTGAATTTCAAACAATACTCAGGAACCGTTTAGAAGAGCAGAGGCTGATTAGATCAAAATTATCCCATACTGTTTTTAACAACTTAGCTGTAGAAATTGAGCTCCAGTGCCCGAGAAAGTTGCCCAGTATTATTTGCATTGCTGGGGATTTATGCTAAATGTCTGCATAGAAAGGTATTTTTTCAGGTTAAATTCCTTGGTGCTGTCTAATCATAATTTCAGAAAGTCCCAGATTTCAGTTATGTGGAAAATTCTATTATTTAACTTTTTGTTGCCTCTTTTTTTTTTTCTAATTACCATTGAAGATTTTGTTTGTTGGTTTCAGATCAGAATTACAGAAATTATTTGTATTTCCAAGGTCAAAATTTTTATTTTGACACTGTAAATTTGCATTTATTTTATATTTCATTATACGTTCTTATGAGAATGCAAAGTATTTTCAACTCTACTAAAAGTAAATATTTCTATATTTTTGAGACAGTCTTATCTCTTCGCATCAGATTTACATGTCTTTCTACCACTTGCCTGTCCAGGCCAATATGTTTTATTTCTTTTGAAACTTAATAAATGAGACCCTCTGCTCCTAGTCAATAAAATAGTTTCAATATGGTTTTGTCTTAGTCGTCTAGCTCTTAGTATGATAGTAATTCAAATGCAAACATGCATGTAGATTTTTGTGGACATGGCTCTCAAAAATACTTTTCTGTATTTGTTTTGTCTGTTTTCCCTTGAAAACTTGACCACATGGATAATTGAAAACTATTTAAAATAAAAAAAAAAAGAAGCAACCTGTTAAAAAAGTGTTTTAACCAAATCCTTCTCTTGTATTTTAATGAATATACAGCTATGTAAGGACTCACATAAGTTACTTGAAATATTTACAGTTTTTTAAGGTATTCATGAGATTTCTTTTCCACAGCTTTTCCATCCATATCATCACCCATTTTTAGCTAAGGCTTTATCTGAATATCTGAATGCAAGGCTGAGCCCAGTAATGAGACAGTCTAATATCTTATCATTTTTTATTTAAGATTTTGCTTAAAAAGCATTAGGAAAAAAATAATTCAGGAATAACAGTAAAGGACAGATGAGTAAGAACATCTGTTATCTCAGTATTAGCTCAAGTTATCTCTCTTTAATATTGTGCTGTTACACCATACTCTTCTGTACTTACATTTTTATAGAGATTTTTTCGTCTTTTTCCTTTACCACGTAAAAAATTGTATAATCAAATATTTTATTTCATAGTACTATTACTAAGACATGCCATGCTTAGCACAAATGTAGATGTTAAAGAAGCCTACTTTGCTCAAACTGCTATGGAAAATTATTTAACTTCATTTATTTAATCATTTAATTATCATAGAGGGAGGAAGATTATCTTTCTTTTCCTTCATACAGCAGTATTCACCTACAAATGTAGGAGTTAGACTGGGTATTAGGAAAAATTTCTTCACTGAAAGGATGGTTAGGCACTGGAAGAGGCTGCCCAGGAGATGGCTGAGTCACCTTCCCTGGAGGTGTTTAAAAGACATGTTGATGAACTTCTTAGGGCCGTGGTTTAGTAGTGGATAAATACAACTGGACTCGATGATCTCAAAGGTCTCTTCCAACGATATGATTCTACGATTCTATATGTTTCTGCTGGTCTGTAAGGTACCTAAGAATTGTCTCCTTTCTTGCACAGTCTTGTTCCTGAAATCATCCACAGCACATCTTATACTTTTGCTCTTTGGCCCTTATCATTGTTGGTTATTAATTGTCAGGTCACTTAGGAATTTAATTATAGCACTTACACATTTCCCTTAAGGTACTGATTATCTACTTCTCTTTCCTCTGATAGCAATAAAAGGCTCTTATGAAAATACTGATTGCCAACACTGTGTTGTTACTACTACAGTTGAACATATTCATTTTTGTCAGGATATCATACAAAAAAATTACTTCTGCATAATTCTTCAAATGACTGCATATGAGATGGAGATGAAAGCCTGCTAGGAGAGTTTCAAAGAAACTAAGCAAGTATGCATGCAATTGTATTAAAATAAATTTACTGAAAAATTATATAAAACACATTATGATATGATATGATATGATATGATATGATATGATATGATATGATATAATATAATATAATATAATATAATATAATATAATATAATATAATATAATATAATATAATATAATATAATATAATATAATATAATACCAGAGTCTAAAATTGTGGAACAGTCTTTTACTGAAGAGGTACACAATACAAACTCTAGTTGTCCTTGGTATGCGTCTCATCAAATAAGGAGGGAGGAGACTACAGATCATTAATTCCCCCAGTTAGAAATGTGGTGAAAAAACACTAGAAGTCCATAACCACAAAATAATTTATTGCTAATACGTGCCCACACTACTTAATCACACAGGTAAAATACGTGGCTTAAAACACAATTACAATGCAATGGCATGTATCTAATCTAAAATATGTGACACCAAATGCAATATTACAATAGAGAGTGTGTTAAAAAAAAAAAAAAGAGACAGAAAAAGAGGAGAGGCCATGTGTTTAATGAAAAAAAAAAAGAGAAAAAGAGAGGGAAAAAGGAGAAAAAGAGAGGGAAAAAGAAGAAAATGAGAGAAAAAGATCAGCAGTCGATAGGAGTGCTCCACTTGAATTTCTCCCCATTGCTGGTCTATCTTTCAGCTCCTATAGCTGCAAGACTTCCACAGCTCTGGAGAGTAAGAGCTTTAGCAGCTGCTTATGACCCAGAAAGTTTGAGACAGATCAGACCAAGACAGTTTCCACCTTTGTTCTTATCTTTTGCTGCTAAGTACTCCTTCAGGGAACATTCTCTTCTTTTAATCAATCCTTTGCCTCAGGTGGTTAAAGGTTGGTAGGGTCTCCAGGGGCTCTGTTCTGTCCCTGGTCTCCTGCACTATGATGAAAAGGCCAAATGATCCTTTCAGAAACAATTTTTTTAAAAACTAATTGAGTTTATATCTTTCCAAAATGTAGTAAAAACTTATTACAGAAACTCATTGATTTTTTCATTTGTAGCCTGAACTCATCACGACCAGGTAGAATCTGTAGGTTTTGGCACAGAAGCCACCCCTGTAAACCATCACCTCCCAAAAGAAACCCTTGCCACACAAACCCAGTACAGAATGACATTCCTCTCTTCCTGTTTAGTAGCCCTTATCCTCACGCCAGAACATGGAAAACTAAAAGAGCGTAGGGGTTTTATCTTTTTGACTTAATAGTTATACATTTTTGCCATCTTACTTACATACTACAGTTTTATTTAACTATAACGTAAATGGAGACTATATAAGCCTTCTGATAATAGGGGGTTCAGGATATATATATTCAACAGTATTTTTTCTTTCTCAGCTAGGTTTGTTTGATCACACATTCCCTATCTGAATTGTACATCATCAGCCATTTATTTATTTTGATACTTAGTTTGTGACAAGTGAATGTAACAGCATTAATCAGAAGCAGCAATGAACCGACCCTTTGTGTAAATCCCATTAATCACAATGTCAAGCTGGATAACCACTGGGTCACATGATAACTTCTGACCTGTAATTATTTTTATCTCTGGATATATGAATACTTGTGGAGTTCCATTTAAGTGCCTGAAATTTCTACCTATATATAAAATCTTAAAAGTACATCAGAACAATCGGAATGTATATCCTCACCAAATTTAAGTATTAGACACTGACACACCTATTTATTAGTGTAATGAAGTGAAAAATTTTGAAAGCTCTTCAGAAATATTTTTTCCTAGAAATTTAATTATACAACTGGGTCTGGAGAAAACAGACAATGCTTCACCCCCATTGAGTTATTGTAGTTTAAATTTCAAAATGTTCCACTATGGATCCATTATTTATTTACATATTCAAAAATAACCACCTTTTAATGATTTCATGATATTTCATGAAAACCTTTTCTCAGATATAATGAGTTACTTTGTCTTTGGGTTCATCACTGTGAATGTTCCCTTTGGAGCATATATTTGATTGAAGTGGCAGTGCAGCAGATCGCCTAAGGCAGAGTCAATGAAATAATTTTCTGAGGTCAATCTAGTGAACAAAAGCAGCTAAATGGAGCAGATGTCTAATAATCAAGATATGAGTCCCAGTTCCCAGCTTTTCTCAGAAGGGATGCAAGGGAGCCATTTATAACCTCCTACTTCTAGAAGGAAGATGATTGTGACCACCTTTGGAGGGATTTAAGAGAATTTTTTTTCTTTGTTGTGATCTTCACTTAAGGCGTGGTGGTTTTGTTTCTTTTTAAATTATTCCTTGAAAATGTCTAAAAGTGTATACAAAAAGGATCTTTTATATGTATGAATTACCCAACAGTATTCCCAGTATCATGATGTTATTGTGTATCTATTAGAGGAATGAAAAAGTCCATGAAAAATATTCTGAATAGAAATTACTCATTCTTTAATATTCAGCACACAACTGCTTTCATAAGAAATATGAATTTAAAAATCCCTTACCCTAGAGAAAGTTAAAAGGGCCATATATAACAGTTCATTGATAAATGCACAACACAACAAATACAGTTATCTAGCTAAGATTTTCCCCTGACATATGGAAGGCAAATTTAGAAACATTGTTTATTTCACCAGAAGATTTATTTCATAATAATGAAAGATATGTTCCTTGTGTCTAATATATTTTAAACAAATAAAAGAACCACAGAATTTAAATATTGGTTATGATATATAATATCTTTTCTTTGGAATAGTCTTATGCATAATCAATCTTTAAAAGTCCATTTCTATGTATTTGTATCTCCATGCTGCCTAATTATTATCACTGTTCTAGGCACTGCATTTACAGGTAGTAAAATTCCACCAGTTAAAGATCCTTTAAGTGGAAATGACCGCCCACAGATATACAGGAGATAATGGCAGAGCTGAGAATAAATACGGAAAAGCCTAAATACTTCTACTACATAAATTCCTGATTTATGAATCTTAAAGAGAATCTGCTTTTCAGAAAATTACTCATATTTTACATTTTCTATTGCTATCTAGTAATATAATCATAAAATCTTAGAATCATTTTGTTGGAAAAGACCTTTGAGATCCTTGAGTCCAACCATACCTGTCCACTACTAAACCATATCCCCGAGCACCTTGTCTACCCATCTTTTAAATACCTCCAGGGATGGTGAATTGATCACTTCCCTGGGCAGCCCGTTCCAGTGCCTGACAACTCTTTTTTTGAAGAAATGTTTCCTATTATCTAACCTGACCTCCCCTGGCACAACCAGAGGACATTTCCCTTCGTCCTAACAAAAGAGGCCATATCCTCTCGTCCAGTTCCCTGACAGTAGGTGGGAGGCATCAATGTTCCATTTAACCCAGACAGTGTAACAATATTGACATAGTCAAATGCTGTCAACTAAATAAAACATACCATCGTGAGCCCTTAAAATGGAAATTTGCAGTAGTGAATGAGAATTTCATTGAAAATCAGATCTATCATAAACAAAGCTTGTGAGCTGTGAGATACGTCACATATAATCCCTATAATTGCAAGATTCTTTTAGTCCAGACTTTAAGAAACTCCATACCTTGCTACACATTTTATCACACCTTTTTCCATACATTATGGCATATGTAATTTTATACAGAAAGTTATTTTGAAGTGGTGTTAGAAAGATTATATTTTGCTATATAAGCTATATGGATACGTTTACAGTGTATCTACTACAGTGCTGAACAAAAACCTACGGGATTCCGTACTTAACACCCAATTGCACCTTGCAAGTAGTTGCATTCACTTCAAGCTGACAATTTATACAAATCACATCCTCTCTCGTGTCTTTTCTAAGTATCTTAAAGATCCCACAAAGAAGGATCCTAATAATTTTATTTAATTTCCATTTTTACCACAGCAGCAGAAAGGAAACCTGAAGAGATAGGCAACGAGCATCCGTACTCAAGATGCAACTGGTCCTTTAAGCATGGAGTGCACTTCTCTTCTATAAAAATCAACCAGTCTTGTCTAAGAAGCAGTATTTCAGTCTTGAGGTTATTCTGGGCACTATTAACAAATTAAAGTCCATAAAAACACAACAGGCAAGTGCCAAGACAACTTAAGAATTTTCTACTTTGGTTCTAACAATCCTGGTCTGCAGAGGTAGTTGTAGTGAAATGAACCCAGAATGTGGTAGTCTTAAAGACATGAAAATAAGACATAGATCTGGAAGAGTCAGTTGATATCAGTTTTTTCAGACCAGACAGGAAAATACACTCAGTATGTTTGTGTTACTGTATCTCAGTATTCATAACAAAAATGTAAATGTTTTAACCTGCATCCTAAAATTATTATATCCTCATTCTCTGCATTTTCCAGTTTGTAGTACATAATACATAAAAATTATTTTTATAAGGGGATTACATACTGAATGAAAAAATTGAAATTAGAAACATTTTTCTTAAAATCTCTGCTAGAAAGCTCAGTCCGCTTAGACTTGCCTGTATGCTTAAGGGACGTGCTCATGAGGGTTGGAAGATAAGAAAAGATTTACCTGTGCTGTAATAATGAAGGATATTAGAGTTGGACACCATGCACGTTCATTTTACAGGCTTTTTCAACAGGGCTTTGGAGACCGGGAATTTATATAACACTGCTTTGAGAAGCTAATGTGCAGGCAAGATAATCACAAACTTTTTGATGTTCAAAAACATGATTCTCTTTTTAAATACTATAAATATATTAATTTTAAAAAAAATTTCTCTGAGTGTTTTGTTGTCTGTATTTGACTTTGAATCAAACAAATGCCTAGTTGGAAACACTGAGAAACCACTTTAAGTTACTGTTTAGTGAGCTTTAAAAAACAGGTCCTGGGCAAAGTAACTGTTTTTTGTGTATGTAATTTTTTATTGGGACTATAAATATTTTACTGCATCTTGTATTTTAGCCCTGATAGGCAGCTGAGTCCTACATAGTCACTCTCTCAATCACGTGGCTCAGTGCAGCAGAGGAGAGAAATGGAAGTGTAAAAGGGAGAAAACTCATGGATCAAGATAAATACAATTTAATAGTTGTAATAAAAGCTATATGCAAACAAACCAAAATAAGGAATTCACGTACTACTTCCCATTAACGGGAAGGTGTTCAGCCATCTCCAGGAAAGCAGAGCCCCATCATGCATGTTACTTGGGAATAGAAACACTGTAACTCTGAATGTCCACCCTTCTTGGTTTTTCCTCCCAGTTTTTTTGCAGAGCGTATCTTATGGTGTGGGATATTCCTTTGGTCATTTAGGGTCAACTGTCCTGGCTGTGTCCCTCCCAACTTCTTCTGTTCCCCCAGCCTACTTGGTGGCGGGGCAGTGCAAGAAACACAAATGTCCTTGATGCTTGTATAGACACGGCTCAGAAAAGTTAAGTCTTTCCTGTGTTATCAACACTGCTTTCAGCACAAATCTAAAACATAGCCCTGTATTAGCTACTGTGAAGAAAATTAACCCTATCCTAGCCAAAATGGTACACTAAGTCATTAAAATACACCTCTTTAATACATGAATGTATGATTTTTATGATAGACAAAAAAATAGGGGTGAAAACTAGAAAAGAAAAAAGAGATGAAAAGAACAGGTGGCAATGCATGGTGGGAGGATGTCAGGTTGGGGATAATAGTATCCTCTAAACAGAATTAAGTGGAGGAACCAAAAAGTCTATTTCAAATAGCCCTCACGGCACACATCCTTAGCAACTGGATTTTCTGAAGATCCCAGCTCATACATCACATTCCTTTTCCACCTTCCACTTAACCTGGTTCCCTTCAGGACTCCACCTGTGGCTCTCAGCGTTTCCATATCTTACTAGTACCCATCATCAGATTCCTCTCGACAGCTACAAGCTACCGATGTAACCTTGAGAAAGTGAAAAATCAAATTTAACAGTTCAGCAGTGATAATTTGTGCCCAAGAAATTATCTAGAATGGAGGAAAAGAAGGCCCACTTACAGAAGTAGTTGATCTGGCTGGAAGTTAGAATGCCAGAGACAGAATATCTCCCTGTCAGGAAGGCAAGTTTCCCTTGACAATAAGAAACAACCTCAGCATTGTCTTGCATCTGTCCTGGAATAGAAGCACTCAGAGGCCACCTTTGAGCAGCAGGGGTGGGCTGGGGAATGATGCCAAGGCCAGGCTGAGGTGGCCCAATGTGACACTCACAGGACTAGTGTTGATGCAGTTGCGCATAAAGAATTGGTTCATAAGGCATGCTTGCAAAGTCCTTACAGAACTACTTGTGGTAGTAGGATTCTGTTCAATGCATTGCTCATTATTTTCTTTTTTTGATATTTAAGCATAAATGTGTTTAATTTGCTCCAAGGGGTACAGTAAAAAATCCTCAGAAGAATTTTAAAATTCTAGACGCTCTCTGCACAGACCAGAAGATTTTACAGAGTTCTGAAAAATAAAAGAAAGAGTATTTCCAGCAAAAACATGATATAGGTTAGTCCATTCCATAAATCACACAGATGCAGCCACAGCTGAGGTATAAATTCTACTCTCTTTCCAACCTGCAATAGACTGGTATCAAAGTCCCTATCCTCAGGAACAGCGAAAAGACCAAAATACGTCATACTGTACTTTTTTGGTTTGCCCTTGTTTTGTGCTAGAAACAAGAGAGGCATCCTCTCTCCAGTTCATCCATAGCAAATCAGTTGCACTGGGTCCAGATACTTCATCCATGCAGTTCATAAAATCTCTATGGTCTGAAGAGGAGGAAGCAATTCTTATATAAGATGCACTCTGTGCTTTCTCGCGCCACCCTTATTTTATTGTCTTGGATAAAGAAGTAAAGAACTTCTTATCCAGCATTATATTCTGAGTTAGTGTCCTCCACAGTTTCAGGCTTTCATTCTAACTACAGCGCAAGAATTCAACAGGGGAGATCAGGGAACATTTTACTCTCTGCTTGTATTCAGTGAATTCTGTCAGAAAAAAAGTTACCATTGGAGTTGGCTTTTTGAAACCTGTGTTAAGTAAAGTTAATTTTGAGAGATATGTTTTTCATCACCTGATGATCCTTTATTCTGCTGCTGAGTCTAATTGATGTTGACTACAACTTTCTTCCAAATGGTTAAAGAATTATAAAAGACCTTTTTTTTTTTTTTTCTCTTATGCTTAGAATCCTTTTATATTAACCTCTCCTTCTCTGAAACTGGTGCCTATTTATTTGATGCACAGAGAATAAGTAATTCGTAGAGGAAGACTAGATACGTCAATTGTGAACAACAGCTGGAAAGAATAACAGTAGCATATATAGCACTAAGGTTGAGACCAAAGAGACTAAATTGCTGTAGGTAGAATATGTACACAGCAGGTAAAAGGTTTTGTTCCAATAGTAATTTTTACATAATATTAATCTCTAAGCATGTACAAATCAAAAAGATCTTATTTTTTTCCTGATACGTGCCATATGATTTGAATCCAGCCTTAATATTATTAGAGTCTACCATCAGAATGCCAACCTTTAAAACTCTAAACCAACAGAAATGTTTATGGTTTATTCCTAAAACAGCTGCACCCCAAATAGAAGAATAGTTTCTTATTAATATGTAAAGTTATCTGTGTTTACAGTCTGATGTATTACCTTCTTATATTTGTCATAGTCAAATTTTAAGTTATTTTATTACAAGGTTAAATAGGTAAAAATTGTGAAATAATACATGCTTCAATGTGTGTTAACTTAGTAATGGTTTGTGTCAATATCAATTTGTTGGATGATGCATGAACATGCAAGATGATAAAAATTAAGTGGGTAGTACACAGAAAATGAAAACTAAGTACACCAGAATATAAGTGATGGTATAAACCAGTTTTGCTACAATGAAAATAGGATTACAATAATCCGATACAATAAGATTAAAAAAAAAACATTTAGATGAGAGTAAGAGTGAAGATTAGGAATGAGAAGCTATTTGTTTTTCAGATAAATTAAATTAGTTAGCTGTGATTCTATCAGCTCTTTCAAGCTTTGGCTACATGCTGAAGGACGTCTTGAAAGAATGATAATCATTGGAACTGACCATGGTTATACAGCAGTATGGATATATGTGCAAGTGTTTCATATTGAGTATGAGTCAAAATTTGTCAGGTGCTCTGTGGTAGTTGCAAATGTGTCTGCTCTTGCTCTATAGTTACTTCAAGGTTATTGGACCCTTCTTTTCCTCACATGGGTAAAAGCATGCAGGAGCTCTTGCAGAGGTAAATGATGTTAACCTGTTTGTCACAGCTAGGCACTCCCTAATCCAGCAATGAAACCTCCCACGAGGAAGTAGAGAATCTTTGTTTCTTAGCTTCATTCATAACAATAAATGAACACCAGAAAAGCATTTCTGAGCATACTTAACGTAATAAATAAAATAAAAGTGATTTAAATATCAAAATATCAACTTTTAGACTACAATGGTGGTAAAGATAGAATCTAGCCACGAGATTACTTTCCTATCCTAAATTAAACTTCTTTTCCTGGGATGTGCCTGGTCTTAAAATTCAGTCTAAATATTCCATCTCTGATTACTTACCACTAATCAAGTTGCACTGCTCTATATCTTCCCCTAAATAGGTCACCTTTATGCTCTTCATAAAGTTTTCATTCTTTATTTTCCCATCACAGCTCTAACGGCCCTTTTGGCATCTCTTGATCCGTTCGAGTGAATCCATACTGACATCTGTTTTTGAGGCACTCCCATCCTCTGAGAAGGTCTTAGTCCCTCCTTACCTTTTGTTGCTTGCCCCCTTTTTATTACACCTGGAAACCTCTGTCACTGACACAAACTACATTTTTCTGCAGCCAGTAATGAAAGGCTACATTGTCCTTTGGGTTATTCTGTCAATGTGCTTATTTTAAGGAACTTTAAGACAAAATAACATTATTTTATCTCTGTATTTTAAGTTTCAAGTGATCTTTCTTTTTTTCTTCAGTATTATTGCTTTAAATTTTCATATAAACTACCAATGAGAACTATAGATGTGTTATGTTTATGAAAACATATCGATAAGACTAGTTTTCAGAGTTCATCATCTCAAATATTTTTGATGGAAGGAAAAAATATCATGTATTTTAAGCATATATGAAACATATATATAAGAATTTTTTTCTATGTTATTGTCAAGGTCAATGATTTAGTTTTAGTTGTTAAATGCTTCTGCAAATGAAGACTGGATAATTTTAATCTACAGTCTAGTTTAAGTAGTTATTTAGGCCGTTGGTAACTGAAACTTAGAGTTAACCTGTGCATTTCAAAGTACTGGAAAAAGCCAAGTGGAGGCAAAATAATTCATCTGATGAACATTGTGATTAAAGGCAAATTAGAAAATAAAAATAACAGATTATATTGACACTTCAATTTTTTAAAAAAAGATATTGATTCTTTCCTTCTAATCATTATAGTCATCAACACAGCTGTCTTCTTCATTGCAATGTACTTTAAATCTCCTCAGAATAGAATCAGTAATGACACTTAATAAACAAAGCCAAATAAACCATATCCTTGCTGTTTATACATCTGTAACAGACAGATTATTTTCAAGAAACTATTGATGATTTACCATAAGCAAGTAGTTCAGAAGGTATTCCAATTTGGTAAGCAGCTTTTATTTTCTCCGAAGCTCTGAGAATCTTCCCAGAAAATATAATTGACTTTAATTCCAGACTACAAAGAAAATAGAAATCCTTTTGTAAACCGTCAGAATCTCCTTACTTTTCTCATCAGGAAAATATTAGAAATAAAATATTGATTACACTGCTGGATCAGTTACCAAAGAAAAGAACAGGGAACAAACAAGAGAAGTGACATTTAATACAAAACAATTTCTCTGTTTCTCTGCTTCTGAAACTTCTTTTTACTACTCAGACAGTTCAAATGACATTCAGTTATTTGCCTCCCATATGTCTGTGATTTAATTATAATCAAAACTGTCAGAGAGGTATTTTAAATCACAGGGATCTGTCAATGTTTGCTGGCACAAGCACAGAAATTTTCTGTGTTAATCTTTTCTCTGACTTCAAATTCATATTAATGGTCATCATTCCTCAGACTGCCTTCCTAAGAAGTGCTGGGGATCATGATTGGAAGAGAAATAAACTATATATCGCCTCCAGCAGCAAGCAGCTGGTGTTTTAACTGTCTGAATACAAGCTTAAAATGTACAATTCTGGCTTTATGTGAAAAAGGCTTTTATAGCTCAGACACTAACAGCACCTAGCTTGTCCCAGTCAGCCAGAAGGACTGACATTATTGTAAGGCTAACCGCGTTGCAAAGAAGCTGTCATTAAGTGGGAAAGTACAAAAAATTTTAGGAGGTTCAAAATGCTTTACTGAAACAATTGTTTTCTCAAGCAGTGACATAAAACAATAGAATGTCAGGTGCCTTAATGCCTATGCATTTTTCAAAATTTATTTGTTGAAACAGACAAAAATCTCCAAGCTTGCAATTTATACCTTTAACTATTTTAAGACTTGTAATTCCTATCAAAAAAAAAGGAAAAGGGAGATGAAAAAATATTTGTCTTATTGCTCTTGTGTGTTTTTTTCTTTCATATTAATGCAGATAATATCTGTTGAGAAATACCTCTTTCAAAGAGATTGACAAAATCATATCGGTTTATCTCACCATTTTCACTTAAATTGTAATGAATGGCTTTGCACCTCTACAATGATTAATACCTCAGATGTTACAAAAGATCTAAGTGAAAGAAACTAAAAAGACTGACATACACATTGTTTTCAGAGTTTCAATTAAATTCAGTCACTGTAGGACTTTCTTTTCTTCTTCTGTCTTTCCAATAAGAGTTGCACTCTGTTCCTTTTTTGATGTCAAAAAAATTATGCTATCCCACTGAATATTTTGTAAGTTATTGCCAGTGTCCTAAGTTTAGATTCTCTTTTCTGACTTTTAGAACTATACACTTTTCCATGATATAAAGCAAACCTCTTTTATAGAAATATAGTAATCTCTGATATAAACATATCAAGTTCCATGATATACAATACAGATCAATTGCTTATAAATACAGCAGACTAATAGAAGGTGAAATAATTTAATGAACTCTGCTAAGGTGCAGCCTGTAATACTGTTACTTATGAATGCCATGGATTACTTATAAATGCCATGGATTATTTCCCAACAGGAAAGAGTAAAAGGACAAACCAATTCATAAAACATACTATCATTAAGTTTGTATTTATTGACAATGTGTACCATTAACACTTCATAAGTTTTTCTTCTATTGAGAAAGACAGAATTTAAAGTAGGTCAGAAGAAAAGTAATAATCAAGACTTGTGTTCACCTATTACACCTTTCTTCATATCTATAGTATCTAATATTTTTTAACCCTTAGTAAAAAGCTCTGGAATGTGATTCCTTTTCTTATTTCTGTATGGTTAGTAACACATTCAACGTGTTAATAGGAATATAAAGCAAATTTAATCATTTTGCCTGTATAGGTAATCAATGTGATTAATCTAAAATCACGTCTGCTGTTCATGTCATATAGCAAGAGAAACAAGAAAAATGTAAAGAAGAATTTAAAATGCAGAAATAGTAGATTTTCCTTTAATTTCTGGCCAAGACATTTGTAACACTTAAAATTACTTTTATATAATTTAAATGGAATGGTGCAGCCTTCAATTTAATAGTGAACTTCTTCTCAATGTAAGGAAACTAAAATAACAAAGTAAAAATATAAATAATACAATAAAGCAATAGCAACCTAACCTCCAATGATCCAGTAAATGTAATTTTTCTATAGATCTTAGAATATCACTTATTTTTAATGGATTCGGTAGTGTAAGTTTCAGGAGTTTTCTGGCTTGTCTTGGAGTGAATTCATTTTCATTTATTTTAGTTGTCACTGTTACCTAAATTTATGTTAACTTTAAATTATAGAGAAAACAAATAGTCCTTCCGTTTGAACCATTTTTGACTCCAGAATGAAATATGATGTCAAAGTAAACACACATAGCACATAGGATGACATCACATATTACAGTCATCAATTAATAGTAACTATTGATCAGAAATGAAAACTGAAAGAACTGAGATCTAAAAAAAAAAAAAGAAAAAACAGTTACTCAAGCGAACTTTGGTGAGAATAGGTGTAAAAAAAATGTACACCTGACTGAGGAGGAAGAAATCTCCTCTAGGCTTTCTAGCGAAAACTACTGAAGGTTTTGGGATTCTGGCAATTTGCTATAACCCTCCAGCCCATTACTTTCTTGAGGGATCCTTCTGTGCACCAGTTTAGAAGTAGCGCTAATTCTATTCCTGTTGGTAGGAAAACCTGGCCATTGTCTTGGACAGTGCTCAACGGAGAATTTGGCTGCATATGGAGATGCTCCAGTACTCAATGCGCATCCAATGATCAATCCCATTGATTCGTCTCAGTGGTTTTGTCATGCATGCAACATTTTACTCAGGAAACGCCTAACACAACTGGACATAATTGTGCATGCAACTTGCATATTGCATAAACTCTAACTGAATTCAAGCATACCACCAAGATAAAAAGATACCTGATTCTCATCCTTTTGATCATAGCAAGTGTCTGCGCTTTCCCATCACCAGCAGTTCGAGTACATTACATGGACAGGGGTTCTTACACAGGTATGAAGGTGGAGTTCAGGCAAATGTGTTTCATTTATACGCAATTCTATTCAACTAAGGGCTTTATATTCATAAAAGAATTAGTATTATTCCAGCTGTTCTTTGTTCTGACACCAGCAAGTTGCTCTGAAATTGTTTGTTTTATTGGCTTCTCTTTTCAAAACAGGTACAAACGCCGACAGGTTTGAAATGTAAGTGAAATTTTTACTTTTGTTTTCTCTGTGATTTATGTCTCTGAGCACTTAGGCAAGAACTGAATCGTTGACTTTTTGTAGCTCAAAGGCTAAGCATCAGGTTAAAGGATTGTTTTGGGATGTTATAATCCTTTTTGAACATTTAATGTGATGTAACCTGAGACAGTTGCATTTGATTTGCATTTAGTCTTCCATTCACAATGGACCAATCAAAGCTGTTGCTTTTGGTCAACCTAATCCCAGACTCTCTAAACCATTAATTCCTTAATATGCAACACAGATTTCAAGGCTATACCTTCTGTTCTATGATGCTTTTGTTATATGGTATCAGCACATGACAGAATGACACAAATATTTCTTCTCAGTGTTAGAACCTTAAACACAGTCACTTGTACCTGATTGTCTTCTGTCTAAAGTCATTCTTTGATTTTTACCTAGGTGTTCAACCAATCAGACCTGTTGCCTTGCTTCTCAGCCATGTTTCACTTCCTTCTCTGGTGATCAGTCAATTTCTGCAGTATGTAAATATACACAAGCCCTCCAGTTTCAAGGACTGGGATTTAAATAGGCTGCGGAATTTTAGTTCTCCATTGTGGGCAAGACTTAGTTTAACTGTATCTCCTAGCTATAAACAAGAATAGAGATAACAATACGTTTTATAAAGTACCTGCTCTTCATACGAATTGTGCCCTTTGCTAATGCATGACAAAAGAAATACAATCCTATACTGAATAGGTCAACAGAATAGTCATGGCAATACATTAGCATTCAATACTTGGTTAACATATGTGTGTTCTAGGTAATGACTGAAAATATATGGAGCAGATCTATTAAAGTCCAATTTTTGGTCTAATATCAACATAAAAACAGATGACACAAACAGTCACGGAAGTTCAACTCTGGGAATGCCAAGTCACATAAATTTGGCAGATTTATTTTATTCGTCAGCTTCTTGGCCTCATTTTCTCATTCTTTATTTTAATATTGCTTAATGTTTATGACAATAGGACCTGTCCATCACAGCCAAGGAGATAATTTATGAATGATGTTAAATTTTAGGAAGATAGTCTTAGGCAATCAGGAATTCTAAGCATCGTCATTCTAATAGTTTCTGTAAAAACTGAAGTCATCTGAGAAAGAAAAGTTAAAAATAATTTTCAGCAGTAACTATGGAAGGGAACAGGAGACTAATCCCACTCTTTGATCCATCCATACATATGCTGCAACTCTGAGGCTTTTTATTTATACCTCCTAGTAAACAGTATGCTGTCTGCACAAAACATCCGCACAGAGGTGCAACTGGTGTATTGCTTTCTAGAAAACTAGTTCTTTCAAAGCTTGACAACTCACTAATCATTATCTAACTGTGGAGCTGCTGCTGTAAAATGCCCATGAGTGCAAAATAATAAGATCAACTGTAGACAGGAGGCAGATGGTACTACCTAGTAGCACAATATAGAAGCAGCCTGTAGTGTTATGAAAAAAGAAAATATTTCTAATTGTAAGGAAAAATATAAAGCAGTTGTACTATATCCTTTCTATCCATCTTAGGTACTTGTTTCTATTTATGTATTTAGGAATATGATTGAAGCTTATAATTCTTTTATCAGAGGGGAAAAATACATACAAGAAAGTATATTATAGCATTTGAATAATAATACTTATAAGTTTTAATACAAATACAGTTTCTGCTGTCATATATCACATATTAGGTATTCATTTCGAATTTGAGGAGATGATGTGGGAGGAGTATTCCTATATTTTGCAGATTGAGATGAGCATCACACAATTTGATACTCTCAGATCAGCCATAAGATAGTGTATTCCTTATAGAAAAACAAGCAGAAAATTCCAAAGTGTCAGTACAGCTCGGCAATGCGTTTATTCCAAAGGCATAAATACTTTAAAAATAACATTCACCTAAGAAAGATGAAAGTTTTGAGGATGTAAACGTGGAGCTTGACCATGATTCAGAGAAGGCTTGTGTCAGTTTGCTGTTTAAGTAACACTTATTTCATGATTTACCTAGTGACTAGAAGGACTGATGTGGAAGGGAAAACCCCAGAGGCCTTGAGCTGCTGCTTAGGGCTTTATAGGACTGCAAGACACAGCATGGTGAAAGTGGCAACAATTTAGGTTCATCCTCAGTGCCAGTAAGGTTGACTACCCAGGTCATTTAAAGACCTTGGCCTTGGAAATGTTCCTAAGGGTAGAGGTTGCTGTCTTGGTGGCATTATCTGTGAAGCATGCACACAAATTATGGAGCCACTAGGCTGAGAGAAGCCACCAGCAGACTGTGTAGCATCAAGGAGGATGACTGAGAGATCTACATTTTAAGCATAAAGACTCTGAAGGTGGGGGAGAACTGTGCAAGCTCATGTTGCACAGAATGAACGACGACCAGAGGTTATGCCCGAGTGTGTCATGAAGACTGTTATGGAGACTACTCTGAGAGTGGAAGCTGGAAGCCCATGAATTCCAGCATCAGGAAGGTTATTTCTCCACTTGCAGCCGTCGCTAGCAAGACATAAGACCATGGTAACTAGAAAAGACGAACAAACTCTGCCCAAGAGGAATCTAGGTCAGCTAGGCTGAATTTGTAGGCTAGTAACGGTGCCACCAGGAGGGGATAATAGGTGGCTGTGTTCCGAGCCTACTTTCTTCAGTCTGTTCAGGCACTTGCATGCAAAGCTGACTTGCCAACTTTACCTAAGAGGTGCTGTGATCTGGTATGTTTTGGATAGACTGCCATGAGGCATAATTGGGCATGTTGGTGGATGAGAAGCTCATTGTGAGCCAGTAATGTGTGCTTGTATCCCAGAAAACCAACCATATCCTAGGCTTAATCAAAAATTCTCATGCTGAAGGACAGTGAGAATTACATTTGTGTTAAAATATATCAGTATTTGTGTTAAAATATATCAGTATTATTCAAATGTTACAATATACTCTTTCTGGTATGTGTTTCTCCCTCTGATGAAAGGACTACAAGTTTTAATCATATCCCTAAATGAATAAATAGAAACTCGTTCTACCAGTGTACTCCCTGGAAAAGAGCCCCTTCCCAGCTTTCCTTTAGGCCCCTTTCAAGTCCTGGAAGGCTGCTAGAAGGTCTCCCCAGAGCCTTCTCTTATCCAGACTAAACACGCCCAGCTCTCTCAGCCTGCCCTCGTATGGGATATGCTCCATCCTCTGATCATCTTTAATTCGCTCCAAGACATCCATGTCCTTCTGTGCTGACGACTCCAGAAGTGACTGCAGTACTCCAGATGAGGTCTCACGAGAGCAGAGTAGCGGGGAAGAATCACCTCCCTCGACCTGCTGGTGACACTTCTTTATCATTAATTCATGAAGTCTGATCTCCTTTGGGTGGTATTTGATAAACCAACCTGGAAAATTGGTACATACTTTGCAGTTTCATCATCACTTTGATATTCCAACCTCTGCTTATGGTTTCAAGCACTGAAAAAAGGAGGCTGAGCAAGTTAGTGCTCTAGATTTCGTTTGTAATATTTCTAGACTAGGTGTTTCAATTTTATTGTATCCTTTTCTACTGAGCACACGTAATCTGATGACTGACTCTTTTAGAGTTGCTGCAAAGAAACAATAAACACTCCTCTGACTAACCAGGACATCTAATCATCGCTGGCAATCAAAGGATTTGTAAATGTCACTGCACTTTGTCACATCCTTCCAGCTGCTAGTACAGCAGTGATGATTCCACTGAGTGCTAAATTGTCTTGTTTGACCTCCAGACACAGCATACATGAAGAATAAAGGAAGCTGAAAGCTGGCATTTTCACACGGAAAATCCTTAATCAAAGTTGTCAAATGTGTTTATGTCCAGGAGAGATAGGGTCCCAAATACCTTTTAATTAAAATATTTGAAATAGTCCATTTTCTCTACTTCTGCTTCATATGATTCTACTTAAACAGAATTTTAGGTCTGAGGTTAACACTTTGCTGTGTCCTGAGTATTAATAATGAGCTTTTTAAACTGTAAATTATAATAAATTTAGGAAGACAGGCAAAATTGATTTGCATCATTGTGTTTACAGGATATAACTTTTCTAATGGGAAGAAAGTGAGCTGTATCGTTTGAAAAGACTGTTCAATGCTTTTTTTAAGCCTTTGTTTCTTTTTTAAAAGAACTTCTATGTAGCCTACTTTATGTGACCATAAAGTGTTATGAATGACACAGGAAATTTTAAATATATTTTTTCTTGTGTTGCTTCCAGTATTCTGTCACTTTTCTGTTTTTTCTGAGAAATTATGGATAAGGAAGCCCACATACATACACTACCATAATACTTTCCCAACAAAAAAGGATATAAAATTTTGCTGGATTGTTAATTACAGAAATCATCAATTTAATCTAGCTTTGCAGAAATTCAGTGAAGTGAGAGTTTAAGGCCCAAAGAAAACGAATTGGAAACTTCAGGGGAAAAAACCCATGCCAAACCAAAAATAAAATGTGCATTTCTGGTGTTGAACTTTGCAGTGAGACTTGTTATCAAGTGTGTCTAACTACAGCAGATATTTACTTCAGAGCTGACTGTCTGAACTCACTGTGCTCCCTATATATGGAGAAATGGATACAACCTGGTCAGGATTTTTTTTATTCTGAAGGCTATATCTAAATAAATGAGTCATGCTCCAGCACAGCCTAGTTTTTTTAATTAGCTATAAGAGCAATAATATCAAATGTATATATGTAGATTTTGGTCCAGTTTGATCCTTCCACATGGTTAAGTAAATGCCATTATTGACTAGGAAAGAAAAAGAAACAATTTATTTTTGTATGAATCAGTTCTCTGCCTGTCTATTGCATATTGTTGTGATCTATCTGGACCTTCTACTTAAAAAGTGCAGAAGAATCACAAAGACAGAAAAGGGCAAGAATCACCAAAGTAAAGGAATAGCTTCGGTATGATAAATGAGTAAATATACTGGGACTCTATAACCTTGGAAAGACACAATTGAGACTCTACATAAGACTTTAAAATTATGAGTGGCACAAAGAAGGTGAATAGATACGATTATTCACTTCTCATGATATAAAACCTAGGCAATTCCACATGAATAAACCACTGATTTAAAATGAAAAAAAGAGGTTAAACAAAAGACATACTAGATATTAGACAAAAAGATATCAGAAAATATTCACAGAAGAAAAAAATGATGTATAATATAAATAGAAAAATTGCCTTTGTTTTCATTTTAAAGAGCTCATTTCCAGATAGAAATTAAAAACGATTTGACAGGAGAAAAGCAGTAATCAAATTCAACAATTGGTTCTAATCTGTCCAGAAAGGTCCGTGAATACAAGTGTTTTAATTGGACTCTGCAGAGAAAGAGGGGGCTGTACTGAAAGTCTGGTTATGTCTGTTGTTAAGGCTTGTGCACACTTCAGTGCAAAGGTGATTCCATCACAGACACATCCTCAAGAGTCACGTGTGAAACACTCAATTTTGCCACCTCGGGAGGGATTTTGCTCTGTAGAGGCAATGTTCTAAAAGCCAAATGAGATGCGTATCTACAGTGTTTTGCCTGCAAATAAGAAGAAACATTTCATTTTTCAAGGCTGAAATACTGATGTAATGCACTAAATTACACTACTGCCTTATGTTCCTAAAGCAACTGCTAACTTTTTCAGTTTTCATTGCAGAGGCCATACATAATTTATGAGCAAGACAAGTAGTTTTATCATCAAAGAAAGACCAGAGACTCTCATTGAAATCCCTGCTAGACTACTTCTTTTTTATTTTTCTTTTCCTTTTTTTTAATTAATCTATTTATTTAAAGGCTTCATTGTGAACATATGAGCCTCATTTTAGAATATCAGTTTGGAGAATCCTGGTTTTCTTTAGGAGTTTTTCAGCAAGCACTAAAATGGAACCTTGTCAGGTAGAAAGTGTGAAGCCCATGTGATATTTTCTGCTTTATTAGTAGTAAAAAAGAATTTCAAAGGAACACATCTTACTATAGAGCTTTTGACAGTGCAGAAGTGTGAACTCTGCTGTTTCCATGTCACTAAAATTAAGACACAAAACTGCAAACACTCTATAGATAAGTAGCTTTAGATAGAATTATTATACTCTAATTTTAGCAATTAAAATTTAGCATTTAGCCTAAACTGATCATCAAGCCTCACTATATAGAACCAAAGAGCAACAGAGGGTCCTCATAAAACAGTTATCTAGGATTAATTGTTATCTGTAGAATTTTATCTCTCTCATTGACTGAAAAGGGAGCAAAAATATCATTTGGAAGGTCATCCAGAACAATACTTAGATGTTCACCATCTCTAAATCTGATCTAGTCCTGTGGACTACTTTTATTATTTCGTATAAACGAAAGGCAATTTGTCAAAAATACAAACTAAAGGTAGCTCGAATTAGCTTCTACAGATGTTTGTTTTGTGGTGTGACGGTAGAGGAAGTGACTAGTTCAGAACTAGACAGCCACTGTTAAATTTAGTCAGGTGGATGTCACTCACCTGTAACTTTTTATTGCTAAGGTTATGCATATTGAAAAAAAGCACTTCTGAAAAGTCTTTGTGTCTCTCTGCATCTGCAGCCATCTAAATACATTCAAATACCTGACTTCCTAAAATTAGTCTTTTGTGTAACCTAAAGGTCTTAGTAATTTTATACCTCACAGGGACAGTGAAATTTAAAATGCACTAAAGATTATGAGATGACCATTTGTACAAAATCCAGGCAAGATTTAACATAATAAATCTGCAGAATTAAAGTTTTGTCATCATATTCAACATAACACTAGCTGACAGAGGGTTACTCCATAAATATATTATATAGAAGTCATTGTATTGCCTCAGCTTTTTATGTCTCCAAAATTCAGGCAACGCCTTCCAGAAAATAAACGAGGGCTGGCTGTACTTCTAGACATCTATTGAAACAGTATTAATCCTTCTTCTACGTGTGAAAAATCATTCCATTGATATGGAATGACAGTGACATTACACTGTAATAAGCATAACAAAAATAACGCTCAGTCCCACTCTGATAGATGTTCCACCCTTCTAAATTACACAGTTCCACAAACCTGTCATTGCAAGGGGAAAAAAAAGACAGCCTCCCCCAAAAAACCCAAATAAGCACAGCTCCTTGCAACAAATAGAAAAGCTGTTTTATTCTATAGTAAATAAAATACAGGCCATCATTTTTTTTGTAATAACGTAGCATTGGTGCACGAACTGCATTAAACACACTAAGAGGATTCCCCAGGAGGTTGTATTGTGCAATGGTATCTGTAAAACCACTAAAAAAAGAGAGTACAAAATGAATAAAAAATACAATAGTACCTAACTATATTCAAATATGTTAGACAACAATGCATAATTTCATGTAGAAAATAAACACAACCTTCCTAATTAGGTTTTTAAACTTATTTACCTATTTCAAAGGGTCTACATTGAAATTTCACCATGCATAGACCCTTCTGTTGATGTATTCTGCTCCCTGCTGGTTCTTCGTACCTTCTGCTTTTCAGGAGAACACTGTCTAACAAATCATGACAATTATAGTGGAAACCAAAGGAAAAATGGTAGCACTTGTTGGTATAAAGGGACTGTACGCTTATTAAATGAATGTTAACATTTTAATATCTGAGGGAGTTGAACATGAAACTTAGCTGAATGATAGGAAAGTAGAGAAGTTTCTCACATCTCCCCACTTCTTTTAAAAATTAGTAATGAACAAAATTTTGAATGGTTATTCCCTTTTTTATTCTCTGTACTTTCTACTACTACTACTAATCAGTACTGACAATTAAAAGTTGTTTTCAGGCATATGTATCTTAGATGAAATAAATTAGACGATTTCAGAAAATAAGGAACAAAGACAACCACATCTTTGCAATTCACGCCACATTGACATTTTCCAGGAATCATTCCAGAAAGGCTGAAATTAATAGAATGAGTTCTGTGCTGAAAGAAATATATATGCTTGAATTCTTACCAATCTGGATTGTCATCATGTATATTTGCACATCTAAAAGTACTTTTTTTTCCCCCCACAAAAAAGACAATGTAAAGAAGATTTAATATACTGTGAGAATATGAATAGGTACATGAAAGTAGCTTTGGGGTTTTTTTCTAGGGAAAACAATAAACAAAAACAATATTCAAGAGGGTTGAATTATTTGCTTCCAAACAGAATTTGCATAGGATCTTTGTCAAATTTTATGTTCATATTACTGCATTCTGTGAAAATCTGTTGTGGTGTCTTTCATAATTAACAAGTTATGAGGAATAGTACTCTGAGTAGGAGTAACAAACAACTTTAGATAAATTGTTTTGCTTATAGTAACTTGATAAATGTGGGTCTTGACATCAAGTAAATAAATGAGCCAGGTAGACTTTGATGAAAATAAAGACTTTTAATGAGAGCACAGGCATTTCATATGAACGTTAGCAAATGATAACACTACATTAAGTTCCAGTGAAATTCCATGAAGTTCAATAGCACTGGTTTAAGTATCAAGCAATTAGTCATTGCTAATGAATACCAGCATAGACTTTGCTGATAACAAACAATCATTATGGACATTTAATATTTAATGATTTACTGGTTTTGCTTTCAGACTTGACACCAAAAACCACACTTGACCTTTGCTATATGGAGTGCTGTTGTCAGCTAACATGGAGCCAGTTCTTGCCTCTGCTTAATGTTATACCAGTTCATAGTTTATGGTAGGTATATTTTTCCTGTAGAAATATGTGCATGCTAAATCTGCAAAAAGATGCGGCAACAGCTGAAATAAATTTAACTCTGGAACATTTTTAGCTGCCAAGTTAAAAAGCCAGTTGACCGTGACTATTCTTTTCAGTATGATACTTCCTTATTCAATCTCTACAAAAATTCAGTTTTATGGGTCAATAACGTATTTTACTCCCTACAAAGTTTAATCAATTACCATAGAATGTCCAGGCAGGTTATGCTATTCTGAATTTTTTTCCCTATAAAGCCTTTCCTTCTGCTTCAGAGTGAAGAAAGTAATATGTCTTTTTTTCAACTGATGTTCTATTATGTTTTGATTTTCCTTTGTTTCTTTATTTTTCTCTGAATAACTTTGGATACAATCCTGAAACTTTATCATATAGACACTCTCAGTAATTAGGCATGCCAGGTATGTATCTAAATAGCAATCATAATCAGCTTTCATCAGTAGAGGCTAACTAGATAATGTCAAATCGTTCTAAACTTTTCCACGCTTCTGAATAAAAGCTTATGTTAATCTAACCACATCATGCTTCTGAGGACTCAGTCACTTATCTGAATAAAACATTGAATAACTGGAAAATATGATGAAACATATTAATCTTTTCATCAGGTTCTAAATTAGTTACTAACAGGAGAAGAAATATTTCTCTTTGATTAAGTAAGCAGTAGCAGGATAATGTCCTCTAGTCATAGATGATTACACAGGATAAATCTTTTGACAATTTGTGGAAAATTCATTGCATTGTGAATGGGAAGAATGAAAGAAGAGTTTGTGTTCTTTTATGCTCTGACACAATGTACAGGAAAAGAATGAGTTAAAGAACTATTGTTTTCTTCACGTAATGTAGCTGCATTCATATTAGGAGATTGTAGGCTTTGTAACCCTAAAACTACAGTGTGAATTCTGCCTTTGAGCCTTGGTTGAATCAATACAAGGTATGGGTTTACTCATTCCACTGTCCCCAAAATGTTTTTTCTGGCAACTGCAAAGGTCGATAGTCTTTCAACACTTTCCTTTATTCCTCACTCACTCCTGTGTCTGCAGCAGTATTCCTTACTTCATAGTTCTTTAAAGTTAACAAAACTCTCTCTGTTCACTTAACATCTTCTTGACAATAGCACAGCAGGAGAAGAGAAAATTCTCTCCATGAGTTTTTCATGCATTCACTGTAGTGGAAACAAAGAGGAAGGGACCCTTTGGAAACTCTAACTCATCCTGCCTGCAAAAGCAGAACATATTTTTACCTTCATTACATAATCTATTTGTATATTTCTACAGAATTACTTATACGATTTCCCTGCACTAGTCTTTATTCCTTTATTCTATGTCAAATATTACTCGTTAATACTTCCTCAGTCAACCCTACAATTAATTTCAAATGAAATTTTGCCATCTCTCCACATATTACTCAAACTCTTTCAGCACTTTATGAAGGTAACCAAATTACATTAAGTTAACACAAAAATTATTGCTGGCCATGACTAATGACTGTCAAAAATATACAGCCCACTTCCTACAGCTGAGGGGCAGTAGAAGGGAATCCTATGGCATCTCATTCAAAATTGGAATCACAGAATCATCAGGCTGGAAAATATCTCTGAGATCATCGAGTCCAACTCTAGCTGTCTCCTTAAGAGACATGTCCCTAAGAAACTCATCTGTCTTTTAAATACTCCAGGGATGCCCACCTTCTTGGGCAGCTTGTTCCAGTGCCTGTCTACACTTTTCAGTCTAAACCTCCCCTGGCGAAACTTGCGGCCATTTCCTCTCGTCCTATCACTGTCACTTGTGAGAAGAGCCCAGCACCCACCTTTCCAAAACCTCCTTTCAGGCAACTGTAGACAGTGATGAGGTCTCCCCTCAGCCTCTTCTTAGCTGAACAACCTCTCCAAGCTAAACAACCCTAATTCCCTCAGTCTCTCCTCTTAGGGCTTATTCTCCAGCTCCCTCCCCATCCTCGTTGCCTTCTCTGGATGCGCTCCAGCACCTCAATGTCCTTCTTGTAGTGAGGGGCTCAAAACTGAACCCAGCACTCGAGGTGCTGCCTCACCTGTGCTGAGCACAGGGGCACAATCACCTCCCTGCTCCTGCTGGCCATGCTGGGTCTGATACAGGCCAAGATGCCATTGGTCCTCTTGGCCACCTGGGCACACTGCTGGGTCATGTTCAGCTGCTGTCAACCAATACCCCCAAGTCCTTCTCTACCAGGCAGCTCTCCAGCCACTCTTCCCCAAGCCTGTAACGCTGCACGGGGTTGTGACCCAAATGGAGGACTCTGCACTTGGCCTTGTTGAACCTCATCCCGTTGGTCTCATCCCATGGATCCAGCCTGTCCAGATCCCTCTGCAGACCCTCCCTTCCTTCAAGCAGATCAACATTTCCACCCATCTTAGAGTCATCCACAAATGTGCTATACAGTACACTTAATCCCTTCATCCAGATCATTGATAAAGATATTGAACAGAGCTGGACCCAGCACTGAACCCTGGGGAACACTGCTTGTGACTGGTTTCCAACTGGATTTAATCTCATTTACCACAACCCATTGGGCCCGGCCATCCAGCCAGTTCTTTACACAACTGAGGCTGTGCCTGTCTAGGCCAATGACAGCCAGTTTTTCAAGCAGGATACTGTGAGAAACGGTGTGAAAATCTTTACCAAAGTCCAAGTAGACCACATCCACAGCCTTTCTCTTGTCCATTAAATGGGTAATCTTGTCATAGAAGGATATCAGATTGGTCTGATACCCTTAAGTGAGTCCCATCTGACCCATCTGACATAGACTTGTGTGTGTCTAACCAAATCCTCCTGGGTCATTGGAGCTTCATTCTCACTTTCTGCTTGCTCAGGGTGCTGAGTATCCCAAGAACATCTCACCTTACTATTAAAGACTGAGGCAAAGAAGGCGTTGAGCACCTCTGCCTTGTCCTCATTCCTCACCACTACTGTCCCTTCTGCATCCAGTAAAGGAGGGAGATTCTCCTTGGTCCTCCTGTAGTTAATGTATTTGACGAAATATTTTTTATTCTCTTTCACCAAACTGGCTACTTGAAATTCTAGTTGGGCTTTGGCCCTTCTGATTTTTTGCCTACATGATCTCACCTCACCCTTGCAGTCCTCCTGGGATACCTTCCCCCTCTTCCAAAGCTCATAAACTTTCCTCTTCTTCCTGAGATCGATACAAAGCTCCCTACTCAGCCAAGCTGGTTTTCTTCCCCGCCAACTTGCTTTATGGCACATGGGGATGGCTTGCTCTTGTGCCACCAGGATTTCCTTCTTGAGGAGCATCCAGCCCTCTTGTGTTTCTTTGTCCTTTACAACTACCTCCCAATGAACTTTATCAAGCAGCCTTCTAAACAGTTCCAAGTCTGCCCTCCAGAAGTCCAAGGTGGCAGTTCTGCTGACCTCCCTCCTTACTCCTCCAAGAACTGAGAATTCTGTTATCTCATGATTACTGTGCCCCAGGTGTCCTTCAGGAGTCACCCCTCCTATAGGCCTTCTCTGTTCAGAAACAGCAGGTCCAGCAGGGCACCTTCTCTTGTGGGCTCACTCACCAGTTGTGTGAGGAAGTTGTCTTCTATACACTCAATGAACCTCCAAGACTGTTTCCTTTCTGCTGTATTACAGTTCCACAGACATCTGGAAAGTTGAAATCCCCCACAGGAACGACAGCTAGCGATCAGGAGACTTCTCCCAGTTGCTTGTAGAAGAGCTCATCAGTTTCTTTGTCCTGGCTGGGCAGCCGATAACAGACTCGAATCACTGTATCTGGCTTACTGGTTGTTCCACTGATTTTAGCCCATAAGCACTCAACCCTATTATTACTATTATTGAGTTCCATGCAATCAAAACATTCTCTAACATAGAGGGCAACCCCACCACCTCTCTCCTAGCCTATTTTGCCTGAAATGCAACCAAAGACTTACTTTTCGTTTTGAAGAGTAAAGCCTGTTGTATCATTGTGTATTTCTGTTTGAGCTGTGACTGTACATGGGCTGGAAAAGGAAACAAATTTGATTCCTGGGTTTTTTTTATTTGTTTTCTATAGTTTCCAAAACATTTTACCCAAAGGCTCGAGTCTACTTTTGGTTTCTCTTCTCTTCTCTTCTCTTCTCTTCTCTTCTCTTCTCTTCTCTTCTCTTCTCTTCTCTTCTCTTCTCTTCTCTTCTCTTCTCTTCTCTTCTCTTCTCTTCTCTTCTCTTCTCTTCTCTTCTCTTCTCTTCTCTTCTCTTCTCTTCTCTTCTCTTCTCTTCTCTGGTTCTGTTTTGAAACAAGGTGTCAAAACCACCATACAGTCAGACATTGTTCATAGTACTTTACCACACTAGTTTACGAGTGGACCAAAGATTGCATCATCAGCGCAACTGGCATATATTTTGGATAGCAGTGAGTGCTATGCCCAAACAATTGTCTTTAGCATTTTGGATAAAGCTTTGTATTTGTTGGGATAGAATATCTTAGCTATGTGAATGCATGCCATATTGTACTGCCTGGCTTAAGGTCTTCACGAGGATAGATGCATTGTTTTCTTCTTTCTATCCGGATTCTGACACCCCAGTGCTGAATGTTCTATCACTGCTGTTCAAGGAGATTCTGGAGCAGGACTTAAGCACAGTCAATTAAGCACAGCCACTTAAGCACAGCTAAATTTTTATGCCCTGGGAATGAAGGAAAATAATCCTTCTGATGACATTATTCAGAATGGTTAACAGTAGCTTAATAATTCTTCTTGCTCCCTTTCTAAGAACTACACCAAAATGACTCCATATATTTGCCCCCAATTTTACCCTCCTTCTCAAGCACTTCTGGTTTGATGTGCCAAGTCCTGATGAAACAGAGTGACCAGATTTATGACAATAAATCAACAGAAGCAATACCAATCTTCCCACTAATTCCCAATCCTCCGTCTTCACTACTAGTTTGGTTTTTTATGTTTGTTTGGTGGTGGTTTTTTTCCTCTCGTGTCACAGCAGAGACTTCTTAATTTCATGCAAGTATCAAGGCCACGGCCACACTCTGCTAAGGATGTTGTATCAGATTCAGTCTCAAGACTATGAAGATTTTGCCACTAGCAGCTAGTGTTACCAGCAGGTAGAGGAATGTGATCTTCACTTACTCAGCACTGCTAAGGCCACACTTGGAGTACTATAGCCAGGTCTGGCCTCCTCAATACAAGATGGAAATGGACATACTGGAAAGAGTCTAACAAAGAGCCACAAGGATAATTAAGGGACTGGAGCATCTCGCATAGAAGGAAAGGTTGAGGGAGCTGGGACTGCTTAACCTAGAGAAGAGAAAGCCTGGGGAGAAACTTATTACTGTGAGGATGCAAAGAAAAGGGAGCCACAGTCTTTTCAGCGGTGCCCTGTGACAGGACCAGAGACAATGGGCACAAACTGAAATAATGGAGGTTCCATCTGAATACCAGGGAAAGATTTTTATTTTTTTTTACTGTGAGGGTGACTGAGCATTGGAATAACTTACTGACTCTTATTAACCGTATCTCATTGCATTAAGAAATTAAGCATAATCATATTGGTAACAAATACTTCTTATGTCAAAATCAAAGAGAATGTTCAGTTGATCAAGTGCAACATATGTTCCAATCTATTTGCCCCTGGTCCTTTTATATGTAGGCAAAGACACTCTGACCGTGTAGATCACTTCAGTCCGATATAAATGTCTGGATAAGTCAGATAAATTCTTCTCTTTCAGTATCTATTTCTCTCCAGTGTCTTCAAAACAAATTTGAGGTAAACTCAGTGGAAAATCCTGCATTACAGATTTCTAAATACAAGTAAGATTTATCCCATTAAGAATTTTGATTTGTATTTTGTATTGGTTTGTCACGATTACAGCATAACAATTATTAGTAATCACAAAGCACAAATATGTAGTACCTGAAAAATACTTTTATGGTTTCCAGTAGTATGATATAAACCCATTTCAAGGTTCTTCAGTGTAGAAAAAGATAACCTGCAATATCTCAAGGGTGAGATGAATGCTTAGAGAAATGGCTTTGTTTTGCTGTTTGATTCTGCAGATGATAGAAGTGACTGACACTGCTACTGATGGGAGAATATTTCCCATAAAATTAGTTGCCATCTTGCCCACACTGGACCTTAGGGGCATCAGTAGAAAGAAAAACTAAGTCCTTTATATACAATTACTCAACAGAAAGAGGAGCCAAGCTGCAAGGATATCACTTCTTCCAAGACACAGCTCTGAAATAATCTACAAGCAGGTTGACTTAGCGTGACCAGTGAGTGAGTGCTTGCAACTTGAGAAATTAAGACTGAGCTTGAACTAGTAACCTTCAACATACCTGTGAAGCAGTTGGTTACCAGCCTTGGAACTCTGCACTTAGCGAGTGATCCTCAAGTAAAATAAAGTAATTTCACATTTCGTGGAACATTATTGCATTTTATACACAGAACATGTACTTCTAATCATCAAACTCTCTATATACATATTGTATATATTATATATTTTCAGTTATTTACGTCTTAAAAATATATATTGTACACTTTTTTTATGTATTATGTTTATATATAGATCTTATGTATTGTATTTAAAATTGACTTACTTATTTTCTGGACTTAAATGTGTGAACTTTTGTCCTTGTGTTTAGCAGCTATATTTAATAATGATAAGTTAGTACTTTTTTTTTTTTCCATCATGCATTCATTTTTCCAGCATTTGCGTTGTCATGCCTGATTTTTTTTTTAATTTCAATAAAACATTATTGCAGAAAATGTTTCCTTCATAACTTATAAAATACCTGATTTTTTTCTATATTCCTCTTATAAAGTTTTATTTGCTTGATTTTATACTCAAGCCTCAATAATTAAGAAAACAAGTCAAGAATAAAAGATATAAGACAAACATTAATAACTGCATTTTACCATTTGATAATAACCCCTTTTAGAACAACAAAAGGTGACCTGTTTAGAACCATAATTTGTATAAATTTGTAGCATCTACATAACGCTAGATAAGAAGTGAAAATTACTGGATCATGCACGTCTATTAAACAGTGTGGTTAAAAAAAAAGTTGAAGGCAGAAGAGAAACCCTATTATTTCTCTATTCCTGCCAAAGCGAGATAGTTCCCCATAGTATAATTTTCTAGTGGTTTGCCCAGTGTCATTTTAAACTATTCTAACAATGGGGCTTCCACTGCTTCCATTAGGAAGAGCAACTATATATGACAATCTGACATTCACTTTACACTCTAGTCCCTAGATGACACAGTTCAATGTGACATGACTTAAGATTTATTGTGATGGACGCTAATATTTGACAGGCTCCAGTACAAGGTAATGTGTCATGAACGGGTGATTTAAACAATGTTTAACAAAACTACTACACCTATTAGATAAAGGTGGTTACAAACCTTTGGAAAATAAAATAAAATAAATTAAAAAAAAAAATAATAAAATAAAATAAAAATAAACCCAAACAAATCCAAAAAAAATAGATAAATAATTCTACAAGCACTAATTCAACATACACTGCATGGAAGGATGTTGGTAAACACTCCTGTTTTCATGTAAATTTGGTCTGCTAGGCTCTAGACAGGATGAACAGAAGAGTCAAAAGTTAAAAGCATAAGCTTTTGAGTGTTAAGAGACTAAGCAATGGATTGTGAAACGTGTTTAATCTCTTTTAAGAAAAAAGAAGAATCTAACAGATTTTTCAAGAGAAACTTACACGTCTAACTATATTCATGTGTTCATTGACTATAATAATTAAAGGCTTAGATTTTAATGGCAGGTGTTTGTATAGATTTTATCTGCTGTTTGAACAAATCTTTGTGTCAGCACTAGGAAGAAGATGCAGAGATCGAGGAAGAAAAGTCATCTGATAGCAGCGATAGTAAGGTATTAGCACTGATTTGTGACTTTAGACATGCTCATATTGTAAAAACTCACTATAAGCAAACACTAAATAGATAAGCATGAGGAACTGAGCGGTCAGGAAACAAATGGAGAGAAAGCAGTGCACTTGGCAGAGGTGGACTGATCTAAGAAGTGTACTCCTTAAAATGAACATGCTTAGAGGGACCCAGAGAGTCTTCCCCATATAGGGAATAGTGAAGAAAATGCTGTGACATCCTCAAACATATAATGGATGAGCTACAACTTGAAAGTCGTGGTTCACAGAATACTGTTTTTTCCACAGGACTGATTATGTAGTGTGTGACAGGTCTTGCAGTAATCTAATCTAATCTAATCTGATCTAATCTAATCCTTCCAGAAACATGCTTTCCTTGCCAGTGTGCTCTTGTAGTTTTGTCTCTTTGTTCTTTGGTAGCCAATTCTCTACCGTGCCTGAGGAGTTTGTACTGAATACCCAAGAATTCTTTGGAGTCTCAGACTACAAATGGGGTCTGCCTTTTCTTTACAGTCTGTGAATCACTTCCCCCACTTGAGTAACTCATCTTCACATGGAAGAAGTAATTCTGACTTCTTACAGAAACACATGACATTCTTTACAAGTGACAGATACTGTGAGATAAGGTACAGAAACCAGTGGTTCAATCGCTTAACAGAATGTGTATTCTTACAATGTCACCCTATTGCAACAGGGCTCTTCCTCAGCTGTCAGAAGGTGAAAGGCCTTGCTGATCTTACGCTGCCCCTTTAGACTTCTACAGGGGAGAAATGTCAGTTCCAACAGCCAAACACACAGAAGAGAATGAGGCTGTAGAGCATTGTTTCCTTCCGGCTTTATCTCTCCAGGCGGAGAAGCGAGGTCTCCATTTCAAAGTCGAATGGCATAAGAAAAACACACAACACAAGCCTGAATCGAAATGCTGATGAAAAATCTTTGCTTGCTCTGTTTCTGTATCTCTTGTTTATGAACAATAAGTGATATGAGAGGGGTTTTTTTGTTGTACTTAAAGTGATAATATAATTTTTTGTGTGCCGTAAAATCACAAAGTATTTGACTTGAGGAAAGTTCTAACAGAACTACCTTTTGCTGACTACAAATTATATAAGGTTTTCACGGAATCTGGAAGTCAGTAAATTTTCACATTTATATTTTATATCATTACTCTTTACATTTTATTTTGAAGGATGTACTTAAGTGTTAGGTATGCTAAACTTGGTTTTGAATAAAAAATTAACAGGGTGATTTGACTTTTTCAAAGCAATTAGTAAGCCCTATAAATGTCAGATTGTAAATCTGAAGAGCACTGGCTTTCAGAAGAATATGTAACACATTTATTTTACCAAAACCGGGAATGCGTCACATTTCTATAAAATGTATTTTTTTTAAAGAATACACTACAGTTCAAGCAACATGTTACAAAATATCTATTTTAAGAAGGAGTTATGTCTTTAAAACTGTGAAAGTGTTCTACTTAGGAGTAAGAAGGAATCGAAAGATATTTTTTCAGAGTCGTAAAAATCCACTCTAAAACCAGATTGCTTTCTCTTACTTCCCTTTACAAGGGAAAAAATCCTACTTCCTAAAGCTTAAAAATGCTTGAAATGTAGTGTTATCTTGTTTTTTTCTTTCTAGTGAGAATATCTATTTTTTATAAGTGCTCCAAAGTCCTAAAAACTAAGGACTAGAAGTATCTTCAGGAGGAATTTATTTATTTTGTTCAGTTTCTTGCATTATTAACAAATATTTATTTAGTTCTCAGATAGTCAGATAAATTATTTTCTGGCAATTATTTCCAAACAGTGTTTCAAAATAAACCTTACATGAATTAATATATTTGTTATATGTTTTATTTATGACAATTTCAAGACATTTCAATATCAAACCTGAGTACTTATGTAAGAAGTAATATGACTAGCAAGATGACACACACTGCAAACTTAGTTCCTTGGCATTTCTTAAAGAATTATATCATCAAATGTAGCAAATAAGAAATAGTTTTATATAGGCAATAAGATAAGAGAGTATGCAATGATTTTTAAAATTTTAAAACTCGTCTTAAAAATGGTTTAAAAATACAGTTCAAGCCTAAAGTAATGTTTTTAGTAGAAATTATTGGTTTCAGAACCAATTTATAACTAAGTTTTAATGCCTTTAAAGTTTGACTAGAAAACCATGAAATCTCAGCAATGATGTGTATGGTAGGATAAAGAAATCAATCCAAACGTCTCAATTTTTAGGTATTTACTGATAATTTTTGACCAGTAGGAAAGAGGTAATCCATCATGTAATGTGTATCAATTAATAATTTGTATATTAATATACTGAGATATTAGAAAGATCAGATCATGAAGGCACTGAATTGGTGAAAGTAAGAAATAAATAAGAAAGTAAAAAATAAATAAGAAAGAAATAAAATATACCCAACTTGAGCACCACCAAAAACTTCATCATCTGACCACTTCACTTCTCTCATTGCAGAAAAAAATAAATTAAATAAAGAGAAAACCGATTACCTCAATGCAGTGAAGATGCAGTAGTTTTCCGACTTAGCATTGTTTCTGTATCATGAGTGGAACAGATCTTGCAGTCTGAATTGCTGGAGGCTGAGATATATTTTAGGAAAAAGATCATTTGATGCTTCTTCCAAAAGCTGACATACTTGGCCCTTGGTCAGACACAGCTCAGTCATTTCTATGTTCCTATATAACATACAGAAATATATTAGTCATACTACAAAATAAAAAAACACTGGAACTTGAAAAAAAAAAAACTTCTTTCAAAAAATAGAACAATTGGAAACTATGTCTTTGAAGAGCAAAATATGATATTCTTAATAAACAGAGAGGAAAACCACAGTTTAAATTGTATTTAAGATAATTTTAATTATTTTTTCTGTCCCCAAATGACCTCCCTGATTACATGGAAAAGTATTTTGTATTGTCAAGATTGCTCACTTCTATGAATTTCTGAGCTGTTAATATAAGTTGTGTTCACTGGTTCTGAAAATGTAGGCTTTCATTGTCAGTGCTAAGAAACATCTTGAGAGTTAATTTTTAAGATTTACTGTAATAAAGTTTATTTAGGTACAAAATCACTCTATACTGTATTTTGAAAAATAAGTCAATTAAAAGACAGTAACTGGTAAAATTCTCTTTCCTTATCAGTTCTATTACTTGCAATTAAAACAGATGTAAATCTATAGCAATAAAGTGAGCTTTCCTAGCTCCTTCTTTCTACAAATTCCGATGTAGTGATACAGTGGTTCTCTTCTGAACCTCAATATATATTCCAAAGAAGTTCAGAATAAAACTTAAGAACAATGGTTCAATGGAAATTTGTGCATTCTAAATTTGAGTATTTGCGTGTACTCATATATGCTGGATAACTTCATGAAGACTTTTTTGAAAGCTGGGCACACATCTCAGTTACTGTATAAGGAAATTACCACAGCTTATTGTCGGCAAATTACTACTCCAGTAACACACAGCTCAACCTTCTGACCTTCACTGGGGTCATTCAGGATCAAAGAATCTAAAGTTAGAGTAATGAATTACTGCATATAGATTTACTTCCTTTGCTAGTCATATTTATGACTGTTCATGCCTTGCTTAGAACCCTTTCTCACCTGAAAAATTCTGTGAGGACAGAATCATTGCTTGGAGCTTGCCTAAGGCGTTGCATCACAACACAGAGAATTGCCTGAGCCCTAGTTTTACCGCAGTATGCATTGTCACTGCAGAACAGAGAATGCATTCTCTCAGCCAGATTCCTCTGTGCAGCCACTACAGTATTCAAAAACCCAGAGGGTATTTGCTTTGCTTTCAGTTTCTTTCCATAGTCTGTGAGTGGTTCTTTAGTATTTCCTTTCATTTCACTTTGCTTTTGCTTTTGAGCAATGCTTTGATCAAACCATCCAGGAGTTCCTTAGATGATAAATCTTATTATTGTTTTAAATAACATTTTCTGTTGTACTTCAGCTCTGCTTAGAGCAATAATCTAGTGAGGCCCTGAGCATTATCTTTTTGAGTCATGACACAATAGCTTACAGTGTTAGCAGCTCTCTACTTGGAATCATAAATTCATAGAGTATCAAACTAGAATTTACAGTAAGACTAACAATTTGGATTTAGAAGTAAATGTGTTTATGACACTTACTGTCCACTCTTTTTTCTTATTTTACTTTTTAGCTAAGAGTATATATATGTGAAAACACCTCAGCCAACACTGGAGAGAAGAGAAATTAACTAAAAGAATTAAACTAATGAATAATAGCTCTTCTTGCTCACTGAATAAATTTGTGCATGCTAAGTATCAGGTTATTCCTTTGATATTTTTTCTATTATCTGCTGCATTGTCCTTATATGACCTTTAATTGTCACACAGTCATCAGAGGTTATTTTCTAGATGAAAGCCAAACACATATGAAATAGCATCTGTTTTACTCCGTGATTAACATTAATAGTCTGAAAAGTAACACAAAACCTGGTGATGCTCCTGGTAAGATGGATTTGCTGCTGACAGTAGTGATGTCGTTTACACAGTAGTTGCACTGCAAATATCCCCACAACTACACAGTTAACTTTAGGGTCTTTTCATCTGTGAAAAGATCTCACTAAGTTTAACTGGGATAACTTTTTTACTGTGTCGCAGAAGCAATTAATGAGTTCATCAGTACACTCTAGGCTGCAGAAAACAGTAATGTAATCTATGAAGATCAACTTTTGGATAAAAGCTCCTTCAAAGACTGGCTACATGATTCCAACACAGTTAGGAACACTATCCAGTAGTGCTTTAGCTCATAGACTTATTGTAAGACAAAGCTTCAATAAGGGAGCCTTTCTAAAATAGAGCTCATGAAATCTGGCAGGCAGCCTGGATGCTGCCTCCCTTTCCTCTTCCCAGGAGCCTCATCCAAGATTCTACGCTATCCCTGCTGATAAGCAGTTATTAAGAAACAATGTGGTTCAAATGTTAATATAGACCTAACTGATTTTTTCCATAGCCATAAGCACCAAAAGATTTGAGGCTAAAGGAAATACTTTATGACCAAAATAGATTAGTTTTCTGGCATAGCAAGCATTTCTTCAAGACTGAAAGAAAGTAAGAAACTTCAGATCTAATTGACAGGTTTAGATATTTTTATAAAGTTAATCCGTTAGATTATTGAGAGAAAGAAAGTAGGTTGCACGTTTGAAATGGAGAGGATTGAAACAAGGGCAGGGATGAAATGGTTATTTTCTATGACAAAGGGAGTAGAATGTTTTTTAGCTCACTGCGCAGGACAGGATGCAGAACGTACGGATATTAACAGGTAGAATAAGAAAGTGTCAGAAAACATTAGCTTTATGATGCTCATGGTTTGGCTTGCATGGCAGTGAAGTGTTTGAGTTCTTAGGCTTGCCTTTCCAAGGTTTTTGTAGCTATCTCTTAATAGGGAGAGATCAGTGGTTAGGTGCAAGATGTAGTTTTCCACTGATAAATGACTGATCCTTTGATCAGGATGGCTTGTGTGAGGGCCCGGACTATGCCTCTAACCCCAGCACACCTGGACTTTGGCTGTCATGGCTATCCCATCAGCTGCTGGTTGCATTTTAGCTCCAGCTCGCAGCACCATGCCTGGCTCGGTCACTATCCTACTTGCTGCCATGCCATCCCTGCTGATCCTTGGGCCTGCACACCATGGCAGGGGACTGTGCCTCTGTGGGGCTGTGGCTGACCCTGCTCCACCAGCCTGGGCCTGGTCCACTCCCTTCATGGGGCCAGAGGGCTGCACTTCACCCCTGCCCTGTAGGTCCCTGGCAGGCTTCCACTTGTCATAAGAGGAAAGGCAATAGAGCTCAAACAGAATGGGTCATGAAGTTGAAGATTCGAGACTTGATGTAAATACCCTGAAAATCTACAGTGTACTTAACTATATGAAATAGTGTTCTGTGTCAGCAAGCATTTTGTTTCTGGAAACGACAGAAGGGAGCCAAAGTTTGCAGACTACTACTGAAAGATAAAGCAGCCCACAGCACTAAGCAGATAACTGATACTTAAATAGCTGTTAAATGTTATGTTCTAAACTGTGGCCCTAATAGTGAATTTGCCAACTAGAGAGTATTAACAATTTAAAAAAAATTGCATGTTTATACATTCTTTCAGCTAAGGATCTCTGTTTGATATATACTATGTAATGGAGCTTAAAAATACAGTTTTAATACAGATACATAGTTTCCCGCACTTCACGTAGACTGAGAAATAAGTTTTATATAAAATAGTCAAACTCAAGTTTACACAGCAAATACTAAAAAAAAAAAAAAATCAAGATGAAACTTCTTGATTTTCTACACTGCATTCTTACGCAACAAACAAAAACCAACTGTAATGAATTATCCAAAGAAAAAGACCAGTAGGATGAAATATCATGACAAACTTTTTTTTTCCCTAACTGAAAATTATGCTCTATGAATACCTTCCTAAAAATATTTAAACAACCTTTATCCTGGCTGTGGTACTGTGTTAGTTTATTTAGGGACAAGAAGATGTGATAGATTATGTCATTTACATTGTTGGTCCTTCCAGTTACAAATTCTCTTTCCCTATAGACAAGAACCAACTGATAAGTACTTAGCTGAAAAGTTAAGTTAGCTCTTGCCAGTCAAGAAAGAGAATATGGTACTTCCTCAGGAGAAGTCACCCCACCTACGTAGGCTTCCACCTCTCAGGCCCAAGTCTTTCTATGATTGCAGAGAAAGTTAAAACCATCAATGTAAATTAAACTTTTACTTGGTTATGGAAAGTGAGATGACTCCTACCTCAATTTTCCAGTTAATCTGTAGGAAAATGAGACATATTCTCACTTTTTCTCTCCAAATGACATCACAAGATAATATAATACAAGTAATGACAAAAATAATTTGGAACGGAACTATGGAATATGGAATTATATTATGGCTTGTAGGGTTATTGTACCAGAAAATGTAATTGGCTAAGATTTTGCTCAAAGAAATGAGCCATTACAAATCCACGAGCCATTATAAATTCACGAGCCATTACAAATCCACTTTACAATGAACATATTTCATGGCACCACTGCTGAAGTATTGATCTTTGATTGCATACCAGGAAGATTTTGAAGATTCATGGAGCTAACATGTAGACCTAAACTATCTGATTTTATCAGCTGCAGATGACATTACTTTGCCTTCGTCTCTATCGTATCTAAGAAGCCACTTTGGCACATCGAGTCCTCCCATTTTGGAAAGATAGGATTTTGTATGGAATTCATGCAACATCAAGCTAAGACTTTCTAATACTTCAGGTTACGCTGCTCTGTAAGGATAGGGGAGACTATCACCACACGTGAGTGTAAGAACTCAGCTTTCAAGAAATCAACTAAACATTTCCTTTTTAATTGTGAAAATGGGTGCTTAATCAGTTTTCAAGTCAGGAAAACGCCTATGTTCTGTAGTCTTGTCTCAGATTTATCCAGACTTATTACACATTGCATCTTATGAAGTGACTGATTGTATAAAATGTTATTTATTGGACAAAAGACAATTTTATAAATAATTAAACATGTAAATACAATGAAATATTTATGCCAGTGTATCACAAACGACCAATATTAGCAGAAGATCCACATGGACAGAATATTAGGGTGTGCTTTTCAAACCTTTTTTAGATTCAGTACAACTTCTTTCTAATCAGATGTGTTCTGTATATGTACATATAAATCTTGTAAATAGCGTGAATGTGCCAAATATTCTTGTTTAAATTATAACAATTAAGACTGATGTTTTAGAGATAGAAACTTTAACGTTAAATTCAATTTAATGGTAAAATGAAATCAGCAAGAGACACTGGATCATTCTCAGTAAAAAGCAAATGAAAAGTTATGTACTGTAAAAATGCACAGAGTAATAAGAGAATTCTAAAATCTGTCCAGGACACCAGAAGAAAACAAACATTTGTAAATAAACAGCAGGCAGTTTAACAAGAGTATTCAATAATGAAGGTTGTATTTTATTTTTCTAATTTCTTTGAAGAAAATTTATTATTGCATCTGAAGTAACAATCTTGAGGAATATGTGTTGCATTATGAGATGGAGGATTTGTTCCAGTTGAGAAAAAAAACAAAATCACAGGAAAAAGACTCTTACCATAGATCATAGTGCTTCAGCTTTATATATTAGAGATGAGGGCAAATTCAAAAGTATTATAAGTTTCTTTTTTATAAAGACAAGACAAACTAATTTCTTCTGAAGCATATTAAATAACGGCTAAAGATTTGATATGTTTCTTATCTTTTCTGCTTTTAAAGAAGCTCTGCAGCAATGCCAAAACTACTATTAAGCTAAAAAGTCCGAAAAACATCTGATTTGTAGTGAAATGAGAAAAGCTACTTTTTTGGAAGGAAGAACACATTTGTTATGTTATTTCTAGGCTAAAAATATTAACAATTTAAAAGTTGTCTCATACAGGCGTCCTTTCCCATACTGAGTTGAGATAAAATTATTTTACAATCCATCTTGTCAAAATGTGTCTAAAGGGGAATTTAAAAGTCAGTGCTTGATTTTGGAAAGAAATATGTGTGATTTTCTGCACACACGTGGCTGCAGTGTGCAGGATCAGGCAGGTGACTGAACTATGACACAGTGCATGACAAACCCTCTTTTATTGTGAAGACAGACTCGACTTCAACAGAGGAACACCTAGATTCAGTCTGAGCCGGGTCAGCAGGAGGTGTTCCCTCTCCTACTGACTTTAAGTAACTCCCCTCCCACCTAATCCCTCCCCAAAAAAGGTATTTGCTTTGAACAGTCATTGTGGATTCAAGAGAATTATTCACAGAAGATAAGATTCTGTCTAGTATATAAATGGTTTGCAGGATTTTTATTTTATGGTGATGACAGTCTACTGGTATGTTTCTTGTTCCCTGCTTATTAAGTACAGTATAAGGAGTGAACTGATTAATGACTTATTACAGAGAACTGGGAGTAGAAGATAGGTGGCTGGCTGGATAAATAGATGTGTCAGTTATATCCAGTTATCATTCTCTGATGTGTGTGAACATTGGAACTAAGTCAAGTCTAAAAATTAATCGTCACAAGCAATAACAAAACGAAGATGTGCATCTGTAACTTTATGTATCTATGCATGTATTTTTGCATATATATGTTACTTATATATGTTCAGTTATGTCTATATTTGTGTGCAGAGAAATATGTTTACACTGTATGTGTGACTATATATATATATTAATAAAACATCTTCTGTATATATAGAATATATGTAGGTTCTGTATGTATATACAATATACACACATTTAATATAGTAAATGTATAGAATTGAATAAATATATCTTTCTTACATAAAACCTTGAGTATTGGCTTAGTCCAGCAACACACAGAGCCTATTTTCCTTTACTCAGTATATAACTAAAACTATAAGTAAACATCAAAAGCATCACCAAATCAAATGCACATCTGACGCACTTTGCTAAAAGTCATGTAAGTGCTAAGTGTGAGGGCACAGTGTTCCCTAAATGCTCCAAACACATATTAATTTCAAAGGTTTATAATTTTCTAGTTTTTTTTTTTTTTCCAAAACAGAACTCCCTTTACTAAGAAAGCATCCAAACTATAGGATGCTTTCATTTTACAGCAGATAATTAAGTGTCTTGTACCTAGGACACTTGTACCTAGGACAAAATTAAGTCCAGGTGTTTTGAACTACAAAAGAGAAAAAAACAACTTTGCAAATCAGTCTAAAAAAGGTTGATCTATTATTAGTTTTAATGATGCATCATATGCTGATATTGATCTGAAATTTGCATCAAGTGACTTGTCACTGTGGTTCACAGTGCTTAAGGGGAAGGAGTAACTTACTGAGGATGCTGACCTCTAAATCACATTGGTTTGGATATATTGAGAACAAGTCATAAAGAAAGCAACAACATCTACTGTCTAGTCCTGTTTTTAAAATCCTTTCTTAGAAAAGATTCATTAGATTTGGAAAGACAGTATGCTTGACCTGACAAAATGTTAGGAATAACCTAGATCATGGAAGTCAAACTCATGGTTCCTGCCATTCTCCTGCTTCTGCTCCTGCAGCGTAATGTGTGTTACACACACCGCACACGTGACCAGTGTGCTGGCAGGATCATAGGGGCAAGGACCTCAGTCAGGTAGAAACAAGGTGCCAGGCTTGATAAAATGAGATGGAGCACCGGATTCATCTTGGGGGCCATCAGTTTGACACCCCGGGGTCATAGAGAAGCTCAACAATCATCTGCAGCCTGCTTACTGCATGGTTACTTAGGAGGAAAGGAAAACCATTCAGAGATTAATGAGGGGAACATAATGAAATAAAATAAGAGTTGTTACCAGCCTTCATAAAAAAAGATGTCCTTTCAGTTCTGTGCCATAAGGAGACTATTGTTCTGTAAGAACAGATATATTGGGACAAATGTCTTAAGTCCCTATCACAGAATCATAGAATGGTTTGAGTTGGAAGGGATCTTAAAGCCCATCCAGTTCCAACCCCCATGCCATATGCAGGGACACCTCCCACCAGACCAGGCTGCTCAAGGCCCCATCTAACCTGGCCTTGAACACTTCCAGAGAGGGGACATCCACAGCTGTCCTGGGCAACCTGTACCAGTGTCTCACCACCCTCATCGTGAAGAATTTCTCCTTAATGTCTAATTTAAATATTCCTCCTTCCAATTTGTTGCCATTCCCTCTTGTCCTATCACTACTTGCCCTTCTAAAAAGTTACTTCCTAGATTTCTTTTAGGTCCCCTTCAGGTACTGCAAGGCTGCTATGAGATCTCCTCAGAGCCTTCTCTTCTCCAGGCTAAACAAGCCAGACCCTCTCAGCCTGTCCTCATAGCAGAGGTGCTCCAGACCTCCAATCATCTTCATAGCCCTCCTCTGGACCTGCTACAACAGTTTAATATCCTTCTTATATTGGGGTTTTTAGAACTGGACACAATACTCCAGGTGGAGTCTCATGAGAGCAGAGTAGAAGGGGAGAATCACCTCCCTTGATCTGCTGGCCATGCTTCTTTTGACGTGGCCCAGAATATTGTTGGCTTTCTGAGCTTTGAGCACATATTGCTGGCTCATGCTGAGCTTCTCATTGATCAGCACCCCCAAGTACTTCTCTGCAGGGCTGCTCTCAATCACATCATCCCCATCCTGTACTGAAACTGGGGCTTGCTCTGACCCAGGTGTAGGACCTTGCACTTGGCCTTGCTGAACTTCGTGATGTTCACACAGGACCACTTTTCCAGCTTGTCCAAGTCTTTCTGGATGACATCTCATCCTTCTGGTGTGACAACTCAGCTTGGTGGCATCTGCAAACTTGCTGAAGGTGCACTCGATCTTGCTGTCCATATCATCAAAGAAAATATTAAAGAGCACTGGTCCCACTATGGACCCCTGAAGGACACCACTTGTCATGGATGTCCACCTAGACATCAAGCCGTTGACCACTACTCTCTGAATGTGACTGTCCAACCAATTCCTTATCCACTGAACAATCCGCCCATCAAATCCATATCTCTCCAATTTAGAGAGAAGGATGTTGTGGGGGACCATGTCAAAGGCTTTACCAGAAGTCCAGATAGAGAGACAACATTATTTGGATGGGAAACTTATGGAGAGATGCCATCTCTATAAAAGATACCAAGTTGTGGTCCAGGCAACTAATGTCCCAAAGAGACCCCATCAATCTGTCAATCTACTCCACAGCCTGTGTTTAACTTTTGGGTTCTTATTTTCAGCTTTCATGAATCTCTTTGCAAAATGTTACACTATTGCCATGTCTTATTAGACAGTTCATTAATGTTCATTTTTTAGCTAGATGAATTCTGGCCCTGTAGAAGAACTGAAGTCTTTGAACTTTTATCCAAAACAAGCAATTATAAAATCTTTTGGCGTTCAAATGATTTATGATGTTTATGCAGGTGACTTCTCACCCATTGCTTTTCCCATATGCACTGAAATGAACACCCAATCATAGAAAGCCACTAGTGAATGCGTCCACCAGTGTAACGTAATTGTCCACAGCGTTACATTCTATAACAGACACTGTTTTGGCTCAGGTGACTTTGTGGTGCCCCCCAAATTCCCAGGCACGCACAGGAGTTAGCACAGGCAGTTTGGATATAGCTAATGCATTCTGGAGTTTAGTTCCACTAGTGTGACTGGACCCTGTCCGCTAAATTCAAGGCCAACAAATATATTTTAACACTACTGAGTTTACCATTATATAGCTACGACGGTACAATCAAACTCCAAAGTGTTTCCTCAGGAGGTAAGAGCTGGTTGTCTGCTGCTATGCTGGTAGAACCTGAATAAGAAAAAAGAAACCTAAGAATTGCAGGCATCTGTGCATTAAACCCATCTGATTAAATGGAAATATTATAATGCATTTCATACTAAATATTTTGCCAACAGTAAGAGTGACAGAACACTATTCTCATTCTGTAATGAATTATATTCTAGTGGCAAATTGAAAACAATTTACACTTGACACAATCAAATACAGGTTGTGATTACCGTTGTAAAGATGATCTGGTGCTCTTTAAAGTCAGTGGAAAGCCTTTTGTGAAGTTGATGCACATTAGGTTGCATCAAATATGTCTATGTCACATGCCTTAGGTGTGCCATGTGACATAGATTTAATGAAAGGAGGGTTAGAATATTCTCAGAAAATGTCAGATTTTAATTACCTGCTGAGATCGCTTGATAGTTTGGTTGCTTAGGTTGGTGTTTCAGTAGCTTCAAATTTCTACTGAAAATTCAGACCCTAAAGTATTCGTCAATATTTGAATATATATTGAAGAAATTCTGGCTTTATAAGATTTTTACCATTGTCTTAATTCATACTAGAATGTTAAAAATGGTTTATCCCCTCTGTTTTTTTTCACTTTTTCTTTCAGATACTTTGTTTTTAAGATTAAAATATACAGAAAGTCGATCCCATTCTGACCTGATTATCTCATAGCTGTGAATCCTGTGTTCAGGGAATTTCAAAAAATATGGTCTCTAACACAATATGGAACTAATTCTGCTGTATGCTTTCCAATTATATTAATTTAAATCTAAATGTTAAAATTATTGATTACTTTATATACATAGAAATAGTGTTGAGTTATGGCTGCATAATCACTTCCATGTAAAGGTCTTTTGCAGTGTTAAATTTAAGTTAAATATATAACTCTCAAAAACAATCACTTTTCCAGGCTTTAATTTTCCATGTATAAAGTCAGTTTGAAATGGGACTTTAATCTTTAGTTTGTGTTTTGTTTTTTGTTTATTTTTTGTTTGATTTTCTTTCTGATTAAAATTTCTTTTCAATTTCTTTGAAAAGAAGATGAAGAAATAATCTCACTTCACACTAAAAGACTGACAGAGTTGTTGTAAAATAGTTTTTGTATTAAAATAGTCTTAGACAAAACCATGCCTTACCAAAGAAAAAAAATCAGGAAAATTATTGCCACTTATAAACAATACATTTTCTGTACTTCACAGAAAATTTTATACTTTTTCTCATGACATTATTAGGTTTAACAAGCAAGTCTTGCCATCCACTTATTTCTAGCATATCTGTGGAAGGCAGCAGTATGATTTTCTTAGCTGTTCTTGCCAGCATTTTTTATTACAGAAATTTTTTACCAGTGTTAAAACTGGAAGATTTGAAGTATTTTCTCCAATATTTGTTTTGTTGCAAAATGTGGCTTTGTCCTATGAATATTTTCCACAAGAATACATTTTCTAATCTGGGCAAAAGTTTTTCATTTTAACTTTCAAAATACTTTTGCTAACTTATATAGAAACGTGGTGGCTCATTGTTAAATTAGTGCAATGGGCCCTGGAATGATTCTCTCAGCACTAGCATTTGATGCATACCTCAGCCATGCGGTGGATTTGTCCTGGGATGCAGAACAACTGCATTATCACTCCTTCCCCTCCACCACATCCTCACATATCTCACATAAATTCAGTTACTGAGATTGAAAGGGAACTACAGCCCATGTCAATAAAAGTCTGTCCTAGTCCAGATAATAGCAGCTATGGAATAGATATTGAAGAATACTTGCTGTACATTCAGAAGCAACAATGGAAAGCAAAAAAAAAATGTTTTGCTTGTTTCTCTGTAGAAGTTATTTTTAAAATTCAAGAAAGAGTACAATGAATGAGATAGTATGTACAAGGTATTTCAATCATTCTCTAGAGCTGCCTAGCATGGACGTAGTGAATTCCATAGTAGATCTAAAAATGCTTTTAAATTCTCCAAGTGCATTCCCTCAGGATATATAAGCAATCTCCTTTGCAATTCTGAAAATGCAATGTTCCCAAATGCCTTGCAGATGTTTATTGTTCACTGCTTTTCTATGGGTGAAATCTCACATTTATCTTTCCCTTCATCTTTACTCTAGAGTGCATCTAAACCCTAAATGAGAGAATAGCCAAAATTTGCAAGCTGCAAGTGACAGTTTTTACCAATAGAGAGGAAAATGTGTGAAGACCTCTTCCACATCCATAATGACCATAGTAAGGGCCATTAAATTAGGCATAGCTTTTAACTACTCCAGCAGCAAGATAAACCAGAGCAAAGCTGTGGCATGGTGCTCCTTCCCCTGTGTTCTAGCGATGGGTCTGCAGGAGGCTGGACGAGGCAGAGAATCATAGAATCACTAGGTTGGAAGAGACCTCTGAGATCACCGAGACCAACTGTGCCCGTCTCCTTACTAGACCGTGTCCCTAAGGAACTCATCCACCTGTTTTTTAAACACCTCCAGGGATGGTGACTCCACCACCTCCCTGGACAGCCTGTTCCAATCCCTGACCAGCCTTTCAGAGAAGAAATTCTTCCTGATGTCCAGTCTAAACCTCCCCTGGCACAACTTGGGGCCATTTCCTCTCATCCTATCACTTGTCACTTGTGAGAAGAGATCAGCACCCACTTGTAAGAAGAGACCAGGCAGTTGTAGACAGTGATGAGGTCTCCCCTTAGTCTCCTCTTCTCCAAGTTAAACAACCCCAGCTCCCTCAGCTGCTCCTCATAGGACTTGTTCTCCAGCCCCTCACCAGCCTCGTTGTCCTTCTCTGCACGCGCTCCAGCCCCTCAATGTCCTTCTTGTAGTGAGGGGCACAAATCTGAACCCAGCACTCAAGGTGCGGCCTCACCAGTGCTGAGCACAGGGGCACAGTCACCTCCCTGCTCCTGCTGGCCACGCTGTGTCTGACACAGGCCAAGATGCCATTGGCCCTCTTGGCCACCTGGGTCACTGCTGGCTCATGTCCAGCCGCTGTCAATACACACCCCCGGGAGAAGAGAGAATGGAAAGATTATTACCCTCCAGCATCGCTAGGTTTAAAGCAGGGTTGATTTCCAAGAACTTGTAAACAAAAGATGACCTTTCATCAGATTATATCACAAGCCTGTGATTCTGAATAATGTCAATTATTGGGAACATTGGCTTACTACTAAAATCTTATGCAATGAATTAAAAGGATTTCCTTATCTGTAATTTAAAACTTAATCTCTTAAATTTAGTGTAATTATGATAAAATATATGATAAAAAAATTTCTATGCAGCATTTTCATGAACTATATTTTAAATTTACACAGAGTAAACATAGCTTAGAGAATTTTTTATTATTGAACAGCTCTTATTTTTTTTTCTTCCCATGGGATTTCATTGGCTTGTACCATTTTCTACAAATCAAAATTGAATTCAGAAGTTCAATTTAAATCTTGGCAAGTCTTCAAGAACTTGCAGTTAAATCAGTTTTGGAAAGACACACAGTTATATCTTAACTTTCTTTTTACATAAATTTTAAAAGAATGTTTTCTTTTTGAAATCTATTATAACTTATGACCAAGACCCTCCTGCAGTAATGATTTAGCTGACCCACTTATGTTAGTCAAAATATTAACTGGAAAAAAGTTTTTAAAGGGATCTTAGGACTGCCATACAGCATCTACATTATAGCTGATTGGTTTTTGCATTCCTACTTGCTAAGGACGTGTGTTTACAAACAGCCAACAGAGCCCAGCAACCCTTCCCTTGCTTTTGGACTAGCTAGTACACCATGCCTACAGCTCCACACCCTGGTGTTTGAAAGAGTTTGCTGACATCTGAACTGTTAGTTGGCTAAGGTCCCTTAGCTCATGGTTGACCCCAAATCAAAACTGTGAGCACGTAGCCAGAGTGGCAGCTGGCTTGTGCCTGATAACTGCCCAGAACAATTTAGCAGAACTGAGATAACATACCTGTGTCTATGCTCTGTTTAGTTATTAGTACAGACAGTTTGCCCTTGGTGAGCTATAGGCACATTTACTTCCTTATTAGTATAAAATATGGTTTTCAACCAATAATCAATACCCTTGGGTTTTATGGTAAACTTGTTCTGATTTCCAAAGAAGCTGAATCATTCTATCAAGGATTTCTATGGGAACAATCCTGAATGATTTCTGACAATACCCAATATTTATGAGAGGGGCTCAATACAAGCAAAAGTAGTTGCTGCTGAATTCTCCTGTGGATTGATGAATGATGCAGTTAAGAAAATTTACTGCAATGAAGAATATGAAGATTTGTTTAATAATGCATAGCAAAGAGTGACCTTATTGTGCCCATCATATATTGCAGACTAAGTAAAAATAAGAATAAGTATGTGATGAAGGAACTCTTGAAAGATGCTGAAATACCATTTCAACAATAAAGATGTCTCTATTTAATAAGGTTAATTAGTTCTGCGAACAGTTAAATATTCAAGTTTTTATTTACCAAGGAATAAGTTATGTAGTAAAGGCAATACAAGCATTGTTTCAGACATAAACCAGTGTAAATTAGGTTACAGTTCAGCTATGGGTTATTAAACTAGATATAGAATTATATATTATTATGTTGAGCAGTACTATGGAGAAGAGAAGGAAGCACAGCTCCAGGAAATGTGTATGGAGGTGAACTATACATTAAGTGGATACTCAACAACACAACACTCAAATATATATATGCTAAGCCAGCCAGCTTTTTCATCATGTCACATTGAAATTGTAGGCCAGTTTGGATTTGTATCATTCTATACCACGTAAGGCTGATTTGATACAGAGTTTCGGAATAAATATTTTGCACAGCTCCTCTATTGGTTGACTGTTCTCCTGAGTTATTGCATACATTTACTTTAAGCAAAAGCATATTAATAAACAAGAGCTATGTCAAGTGTACAGTTTCAATTGTCCTCTAAGTGTCAGAGCACTCTGTTACACCACTTCTATAGTTTAAAATATTCCAAATCTGTGAACTGCAAAGATACGACACAGAGTAAAACAATATCAGTGTACACACAAGCTAAAGGTCGTTTCTGTTGACTTCCAGACTCTAGCTCCTCTTTCCTTTGAAAAGGGTTTGGCGTCTTGCTCCTACTGCATATTCAAAGATGTTCTGTTGAATGTAGTCCAATGACAGTAGGATTTTATTGTTTGAAAAACTTAATTCTTTATTTCTTTAAGATGCTTTACCACAAAGCATACTAGCTTTTTCAACACTAGCTCAGAGGTTGCTCTTACAGCATTGTGTCCACAGAGTTGCGCCTAAAATGGAAACAAGACAAAATGCTGATGTCTGAGCACAAAAAATTCCTCTACAAAATGCAGCTCTAGTGATAACATTTACTCAGTGTCTGTGATGTCATCCTCAAAGATGCTTAAGTTGTTACAGATTTCTAGTAAGACCGCTCCCACTTACGGTCTTTAATATCCTAAAAAATAAGGATAATTGGGTGTGAGCAGGTAGCTCTGGTAGAAGCCTTTGTGTGCTGACAGGTTTTTTCATCCGAGACAGTGCTGATGTACCTATTTAATCACTTACAAAGTCCAGGTGGCAGGACTGCAAATTTGGGAAGCTGATGGGGCGAGTTTGATGTCTTCTCCCTCCTCACATGACTTTTGTCCACACTGCCCATTGCACAAAATGATGCTCTACTCATTGGCCAGAGCTTGGTTTGCTACCATGCTTCTCTCCCCGCCACCGCTCTTGTTGAAGCGGTGTAGAACAGAATATAGAACTCTCATGATCTACAGAAAAAAGATGTTTGATATACTGCTAGTTAAAGCTATAAGGAAATAACTAAATAATGCCATTTTGTGTGCGTAGGCTCTGTGTTGTATGTGTGTTTTTCTTTACATCCCTGTGTTTTCATGAGAAGAACATGAAAAGTCTCTCAACTTCTTGTTTAGGTACTATGCTGGGGGAAAAGAACAACACTAAAACAAATCAAAAATACAGATGAGAAGAACACACTGTAATGCAGTGTCACAACAAATGAATTAAAAAGTAAACAGAAATGAATTGTATTTGGTTTCTTCCACAATGACATTTTGGATTCAATTGGATGTAACACCATCATTTGGAAGCCAAGCCTGGTGAAAAGAGAGGTTAACTATACGCAAAGTGCTGCTGCTCCTTCCTAGTGATGTACAAAGCAAGAATTCATGCGCCATCATTCTGGTTACTGAAACTCCCTTTCTCTTGCAAAAGGAGGCCTGACCAGCAGTATTGCGAGCAGGAAGAAACTCATCCCAGATGTACCATCTAGTATTTTATTACTTTTTAAAATTTATTCAGGCAGTAAATGAATGTTTCATATAACTGGAATTGTCTGGATTCTCACTTATTAATGTTCGTCCATCAAAACTTGTTTTATAACTAAATATTCCGCTATGAGGAAATTAAATTTACAACTTCTTTTCTTTGTGTCACTCCTCTAGTGCTAGCTTTTTTTAATGCCCTGTGAAATCTAGTTTAAACATATTCAAGGCATCTTCAGTTTTCTTCTAGGTCTTTTAACACTTTAGAGTGAAAGAAATGTTAATAATTGCACACACACCTTACCTGCATTTGCAGTTTAGCAGAAAAAACATTCAATGTTGTCTTCCTACAGTTTAAAAATATGCAGGATTTAATGGGGAAACTTGACAAGTGAAGCAATGGTTTCAAGTGCTACACATAAATCTTATGCACAGAGATTTACAGGTTGATTCAGTCTCTCATATCATTGCACTGTACAAATTAAATAGCATAACACATAGCAGAAAAGTTTTAACATTTCCACTGCTATTACTCTCTCTCAAGATACATTTCTGCTCTGCTGATTTTCTGTTGTTTTAGCAATGTATTCATGCACTCAAGAGGACTTAGCAATTAAGGTAACAATTTATGTTTTCTAGCCAAATAACTTCCCAAACTTTCAGCACTTTAGACCTGCTTGTATAATCGTATTACATTTCTGAGCTTCCACAGCCCTCTTGTCTGATGTGCCAGTGCTATCCCACTTCTTATAAGTGCACAAGCTGAGAGCTTGCTCTGAGCTCCTCAGAACTATCTGAAGAAGCTGAAGAAAGTCCCCTCCTTCTGCTTGTTTATGTAGAGGGAGGTATAAAGCTTCACTATACAGATATTCAATGGAATGTACATTTCTTATGCTTTCTTTATGAAAGTTATGCTTATCCAAGCCAGAGCAGACTTTATGCTAAATACTTATTTTATTATCTTTTTTTAATAAATAGAAACAAGGGCTGTACATCATGCAGTCTTCAGAAATATTAAGAGTTTTCCATCATCTATTACAAACTGAAGGGTAAAAAAAATAAATAGCAATGTTTAGTTCTTCACAAGGAAAATACAGTCACATGTATGGATAAATGCATATATGAATGAGAAACACTAAATTCCTTATCTGTTCCTTGGTTTGGATTAGAGTCTTTCCTATGGTAAGTTTGATAGTCTTTGTGATATTTATATGTGTGAAGACAAAGTTCATTTAACAAGAGTTTAATCCACACATCATTTCTGAACTAGATCCAGTCTCTCCTAATTAATCTCTTGGTCCTTCAGCCTCCTGTTCTCACTGGTATTATCACAATATTGCTACAATTGCCAGACTAACCCTGCAGAATAAAGTAGTAAACATCTTTCTGCTATCTTAGGTCCAAGAACTTGCTCACCAAACAAATAACTATTTCAGCATCAAGAAGATACAAACAGGACAGGAGTGTAGGTGAAAGAATCCCCACTTTCTCTGTTAGTGGTTATTAAGTATAAGATCATTCCAGCTCTGCTGTAGACGTACTGTAAGGTCACTAGTTATATGGCTATATTATTTTGTCTTCTATTCTTCCTTTAGCTTGCAGGTCCTTCTGAGACACATACTGACATTGCAGCCCTCTATTTAATCGATAACCAGCTACCTCACTGCCTTTCCCATCATTTTTTACCTGTCAGGGAAACAGGTGGCAAGCAATAAGTTTTCATGAAGCAACATATACTTTAAGATAAAAGTTGGGGAAAAGCAGATACCTCCACCTTTTTAAAGTAAAGCTAAACTGTGCTGACTAAACAGACTAACCTGACTGAACTTGGTTTAGACCCGCTGGCAAAAACGATTAGGTTTTTGAACTCATCCCTTCTTTGAATCAGAACCACCAGTGATCCTATAAGTAAAACTAAAATACAAAGCAATGCTGAATGCCTTTAAATGCCTTTTATTTTCGTAAAGCAAAAAAGAGAACTTAAACAAAAAACACCTACCAACAAAAAATGTAACTATATAATGAAAAATGAACCTTTTATTTCTATATTTCTCCTTTTTTTTCATTCCATTCTGAGAATTTATAATCAGAAACACCCACAGAATGCAAAAGTAGAGATGTTTTGTGACATCCTTTTTTTAGAGTGCATTTGTTTCTCATCCAAATATTTACTTTCTCAGAAAATTTAATACTGTTGGATTTGTTCCTGTAAACATGGAAAGTAGGATTCTTAGTTGGTCAAAATCAGCATCAATTTAGTGAACAAATATCTTGATTCTGCTCTGGCTCCCATCAGAGACTTGAGTGCCACTGTTTTCTGGAATCTATGTCTCAATCTAGAGTCTTAACTACCATCCATAAAGAAGCTTGTTATTTGATACTTAGAATCTACTTTGTCTAACTTTTCATCCAACAAGACTTTTGTCCTATTAAGATCGATTATATAATCCTAAAAAGTGGACTATGCATGCAATAATCATGAAGGGATTCATTTACTACAAAGCAAATTGTCAAAGGACAAGAAACATTAAAATTGATCTATGGAGACAGATTGATACAGAAAAAAATATTCACAGCTGGTTTTCTTTCCATAAAAATGCTATTCTTCTGAACTCAATGCTGTCCCAATAGTCCGTAATTGCGTGTTCATTACGTATGTATATTAATTAAGTCATATAAAACAATTTCTCTTAAAACTGTTGATTTCTTTCAGTAGTACTTAGAGGTATGCCCAGCTTAAACTCCATTCTACTGTAACAAATGTTAGTCATTTCCCGTGAGAGAGAGTGATCAAAAAGACAAAAACTGAGTACTGGGAAAGAAGAATAAATGTGGTAGTAATAATAGGGGGCTAGTTTAATACAAGTAATATAAAATGATGTAAAAAAAGCTCAGGTCACAATTTATTACTTGCCTATAGACTAGGAGGTGGAAATATTCTGCATGTGAAATGTCAGAAAGAAGTCTCCTTTATTTATCCAGAGACTTAGTGAACTCAGATATACTTTATTCCTGTAAAATTTATTCATTAAAGTTTTGTTCAAACATATTGGATGCTGAAAAACAATGACAAGAATATTATGCTATTCATTGTTTCCCTGAACAACTTCTTTAAGAAATGTACATACCAAGGTAAATATTTTTAAGCTTTGAGGTTGATTTGGAATGAGATTTTGAAAGGCTTGTGGGTATGCAAATATGTCTGAAATTTGGTCTCTAAGTCACCAGTATTAAGCATCCAGAAACTAAAAAAAGAAAAAAAATAATGCTGTCCCCAAAGTCTGAAGAAGGTAAACACAAAGTACCTAGTGCCCTGGAATTTAAAAAATCCCTCCTACTAGAAGCAGACATATTAAAAATCTCTTTCAATGTTTAGAAAACGTGATTAAATAGAAGCAATATTTTTACAATTTCTTGAAAAATATGAGCAAATATATACCCCAAATATATGAACATACTTTGGCTGAGGCTTAATGAAGACAATATATTCTGCAACACAATACATATTAAAAGTTGCTTCTAAAAATATACAAACTCCTAATGAATTTCAAATACAGACAGGAAAACTTTTAAATTTGGATTAATTAATCTAAATTAATTCACAGTTTTGGTGCTTGGTTTGACAAAAATTGTTCTAGAAGTCTCTAATAGCATGTACGGCACTTCACTGATTGAGAGGAGAGGAGATACATACTAGTTCCTTTACATTCCACGCTTAGAAGTAAACGAGAATCTCGCATGAAAAAGATGATTAAATTCCTGAACAGAGTGTAGAGGAGTGAAATCAACGTAAGGAAACAAAAACAGAAAGTCAGGAAACAATTTATGAGTAACTAGGATTTTGTCAACAAGGATAAACGTCATAAAGATCAAGAAAGGTGTTGTGGAACTATAGATAGAGAAGTATTTATGCTAGATATTTGCAGATATCTGAGCTTTCAGTAGCTCAGATATACAGATTTTTCAATGTGTGTATGTTTTTTGGAAAAGATTTTAGAACATTTTTTGTATGTTTTGCAATCCAAGAATACATTTCAACATCCCAGTTTATGTTTCTATATATTTTCTATGTATTTAAGTATTAACAACAAATTATGAAAGCATAAAACAATAGGAAGAATATTAAGCTTTTTTTTTCTTCAAGTCCCTTTTCAAATCTCATATTTTACATTATTAATTGTTATTCATACATCTTCTATCATTCATTTTCCCAATCCTTGCACAATAGCAATGACAAAAATTACTAGTTTATTAAATATGCCATTGGAATGAATCCATGTACAAAAACCTTCATGTTGCTCAAATTGTGATTTGTTTGTTTTCCTTTTGTTAATCAGTGCTTCTTTTTGCCCAATCGTGTGCCCTTCCTGGGTTGCCTATACTGTACTGAAGAAGGTTATATCATAATAACACCTTTCCAAAGTGTTACAGGTTCCATAGTAAACCTATTCACTTTTTGGAAGCTCTCATATTGGAATAGTCTTTCAGATCCTTATTAGTTTCTCATCTAATTTCAAGTCTAAATAAATTCTATTGTCAATGCTATCAATTTCGTTTCTTTCCTTGCCACCTTGCCTGCTCTTGGTGACATTATTTCTATGCCTTCTCAGACGTCCTTTCTGTCTCCTCTCTTCAGACAAGCAATCCAATTTACTGATCACTCTGTTATTTCTTCTACTAGTTTGTCTCAGACATCAGTTCAGCTTTGCTGAATGTAAATGACAACAAAAGTAATTTTTATTAGGTTTATATCAGGATGGTTTGTAACTATTAGTATTGTTGAAGATGTTAAAAATCAAAAATATTCTGGTAAACTGAATTCACTTCTGGCATGAATCTGCCTTTTCATGACAGACATAGTTCATCATCTTGAGTAAGTCACTGAATACAAGGCTGAGAAACTGATGTACAACTAGAATCTGTTCATCCAGTCTTGGTTGAGCAGATTATAGAAAGGTAGCACTCAACGCCCTGACACATTATTATAGTGATGCTTCACCACAGCTACAAGAAAACTCAGATAAACAAAGACTGTCCTCACAAGCTAGCTTCCACCTCTAGAATTGATATTTTATTACAATTTAGAAAAGACTGTATAAAATACCTGAACATTTTATTCTTTTCTGCATTAAACTTTAGATGAAAAAAACTATCAAAGAAGAAAGGATATTCTCTACTTATTTGACCAGGGATGAAAAGAAGGAATGATGGTTCAGACTCTTATCCAAAAAATTAACGATATTCTCATCCCACTTTATTTGCCAGTATAGTGCTGCTGTCTAAGTCATTCCCACTCATTTTAAAAAATCTGGTGGTTTTTAAGTCAAGATGAAAATTCCAGTATCTAGTCTGCATGATAGTAAATTTGAAAATATATGTGGGAATATTCTGTCCAAGGCAAAATGGAGAACCCTGGGACTCTGAATCAGATTACTTTTGCCTTCAGAACAAAATTGCTATATTGTATATATTTACAAGAGAAAAACAATTCAGTTGCTGGTTTGCATAATTGATTAAATACTGTGTGACTCTTTCATGTGTTTATTATTTCCTATATGGTAGAATGTACATTCTGGAGGATGGACACAAACCAGAATATTATCCTCTGACTTTCCCCAGTCACACTGATCAGTGAAACAATGATGCTCTGCAAATAAAAACACAAGACCCACTTTGTCATTTTTCTTTCCTAAGTTAAGATTATTGTTTTTATACAGCTAAGAGAAGAAAACTATTCTTTTTCTGAATTTTTTTTTAAATAAAAATTACTTTTTGCTTATTCCAGTGAATAAGAAGGATATAGCCTGTAATCAATATTTTCTCAATTGCCTTTTCAACAGCTATGTAGGAAAATAAATTGAATCTAGACCTGAACTTTTGTGATAACACAATGCTTAATTCCATTATCACAAGCTAAGGAATTTGTAGTTATTGTATAGACTAAAAGAGTTGTGACATTGGATCAACAAGCATATGCTTCTGAGGGAAGTTGCTTTCAATTACTTGCAAAACTGACTTTATCAACAGATTTATCATTCTCTTCTTAGGAAAACTGATCACTTGAATTAGCAAATTAGTCTGGCATTCAAATAATCTGAGTTCATTAGTGGCTGAACATGCAGAAGGATAGTAATCTCTTCTCTAAGAGAAGGGATAAATGCAACATAAGGCCTACAAATTTTTATGTAAGAATATGGTCTGGGTTTTTTGCTAATGTTCCCGATGAAATGTTTTATAATTTTATCTCCATCTTTGTGATTCAATGCTGCCATATTTTGCTTCTTGCCTCTAATGAAGTAATTAAAAAGAAGTTAGATCAGGAAGTATCAGAAAAGCCTTTATTCTTGCAGAGAATTAGTAAAACTAAATGCGGAGGAAACACCTGTATCTCAGGAATCATAGAGTCCTGTATGTGCTAAAGGTGAATTAATCTCAACACAATCCCTTTGCTGGAAAAAAGGAGAACAGAGTACAGACAGCCATGTGTAGAAAAACCACTCCTGAGTTGGAATATACACAATTCTAGTAATGAAAATATTCCGGCAAAGCTTAAGTGCTTTCACAAGCACACGTTGGAATGGAATTGGGGATCCAAAGCCTTTGTGGCCCAAAGATTCTACTAAACTGGAATATGCTTATTGTCCTTCATAGTCCATCTTATAATTTCCTTTTGTTCTACATATTTCTGACTAAATCATCTTTTTCTTACTGTCTTGTATTTGGGTTTATAGTTTTCTATGACAGATGTGTCTCCGTCTTGTGTCCAAAGTCTGTGTAGTATAATGAGATTTTGGACCATGATAGTTCCACATCATAAACTAAACACAGATAAAACCCCAAAGCACTCCTAGTTTTAAGAAACCAAACAAACATACAAAAACAAAAGAACGAAACAACAAAAAACCCCAATGAAACAAAAAGCCAACATTTAATGCAGTCTTTATTTGCCTCAAAGCTTTCATTATGTCTTCCTAGGTGGTGCAAATCAAACCACCTTACCAGCTTTTCAGTAATATGAAATACTCCATACTTCCTACTTGACTCTCTTCCATACCAATTCTATAATGCATTTGTCAATCAGCTCTCAAGTCAACACAATGTTATGTAGGTGAGAATCAAATAAATGAATCAGCAAAAAAATCTTTTGGATATAATCATGGTGCAACCATGAGAAAAGGGATTAATAGAGCCTGCTTCATAATTTACAGGCCTCTGTTACAGATTATGGGTTGATGCTCATGAAAACAGTTTCTAACAAAGAAATCTAAAGGAATAAAAGATCCAGCAGCACATAGGATGAGAGATTCTGAAGTAAGGGACAATCAAGGAGAGGAAAAAATGTTAAAAAATTTAAGAACAAAATCTTTGTGTTTGTACAATCACTGATCCTTTGGTGTAAAAGGAAGATTTAAAATACTACTTGTGTATGATTTTATTTCATTTATTATAAAACATGTTATGAAAATCCATTCTTTTCCCAGAGCCCTTCCGACCTGCAGGTAGAACTGAACACACTGCTTTCATTAACAGGGAAAATACAAATGTCATTGTGTAAAACGTAGGTGTACTCTACATTTACAAAAGGTAAAAGCAGAAATGTGGGTTGTTTTAATGGGTTATTTGCCACTCCCAGAACTTTTATACTCCCAAGACTTTATTGCTAGTTATGGAAATAGTATTTGAAAGCACCTCAAAAGTAAAAGTAATTCCCTCAATGAATGCGAAAAAGACTTAAGTCATCCATCATTAATAGCACATAAATGTTCTTCTAATATGTGACTGGTAACATAAATGGTACAATAATGACCCTTGATTTTAGCCTTTTTATTTTTTTTAGAGTTTTTATCCCAGATCATTCTCTAGGAGCCTTTTCTTTTAATATTGAAAAGAAACAGTGTTTGCATTTGATGGATTTTTTTATATTCAATTATAATTAGAGGAGGTAAAAGAGACAAGCCTTACTTTAAGTTACATTTATATTAAATTTCACAACATAATTAGTAAAATATAAGTGAAATGCCTCTATAAAATTGCAAAGGGAAAGTTTAACATGAAGGAAAAGGTGACTTGAAATGAAAATAAATGAAGAATTAAAATTTGATATAAACAGAGTGTTTCAAGTGAGTACTGAAAATCCTTTTGACATTACTTGGATGTAAGACAGCTTTTAGGACTTCTAAGTTAACTTCTTCCACACTGATGCACTTTAACAATATTTTATTTGCCAAAATGTTGAGCAGCTATTATCCTATAAAAAACTATAGTGCATAAAACCTTTGAAAGTAAGTCCATTTTGTGTACAAGTGCTTCAGTAAAACCTACAGACTTTTACCATTAGGCAATCCAATTTATATATCAAGGCATGTGCAAAGTTTTGTTTACATATAAATAATTACAATTAACAAAGATTTACAGAAATAGGTAAATTAATTTATAAGCCAAACTTTCAAGCACTGAGCAACTACCTGCATGTATTCACAGAATATTCATTTTTTAAGTCATGAAGTTACCTTAACGTACACAAGGAACAATGCATTTTAGTCTCTTTAATCACAGTGACTATGATAACAAAGTATGGAATGCTCACTTTTGGAAGAAGTGATATCTTTCAGATAGATACGTATGGTTCTATTTTGCAAAGTGAGTGAGATAGATATTTGTGCAAATGAAGAACCAAGTTTCTCATCATAATTTTTGGAGGTAATAGTGTTCAGTTTCATAATCTGAAACCTTTAGTTTGGTTCTCAATTTAAACCAAAAACAAGGCGTTGTGCTAAATCTTAATATTTTTCTTATGTAGCTCTCAATGTTTAGATTGAAATGTAATAATGTAATGGGTAAACTGGTGCTAAAATGTCTCTGGTTTCAGAATTGTTCCACCTAGCTGTGATGACAGTATAAGCATGGCTGCACATAAAACTTTACAGACAGGAGTAGTGACATTCTAGTTGACACAAAGAACAAAAACACCCATGTTCAAAGTAAGAACAGCTGTAGCTCATAATTACTTTTGTTACATCTCTGATGGAACAAATCATGAACATCAGATATTCTCTTTTGGTTAAGAAAAAGAAATACATTTGCTACCACATACTTACAGACTAATTTAAAATCCCTGGGGCCATTTAAGGGAAGTACTCCTAAAGCTTAGCTCAAACCTAGCCTAAGCTTCCTCTGTAATCAATTTTAATCAATGGAAGACAACTTAATTTAAAGTAATTTTCATTCTGACTAACTTTCTGGTATCTAAGATTTGGGTTGTTTAATCTAGCTCTTAATAGAGAAAGACAGATGTCTTTACAGATTTATACGATGCATGATCAGCAAGTTGTATAAAATGGGTGAGCTGGATTGCCCCAAGGCTATCGTGAATGACTGAATTGCTGTCCCAGTACACCATAAGCATTAGAGAATGTCTGGCTGCCCCTTTCAGGTGACGCTATGCAGTGCTGGCAAGCACTGCCCATTTAAAGGCAAGCCCTGTACCTCGATTGATCTAGTACAACACATTTAATGAGTTCCGTATCTGCAATCTTAGAATTATAATGATTTTTCTTGAGTTTTAGTTGCTTAGTTAATGGCGAACACAATGGATATATGTATGGGATACAATAGATACAATGAGGGTAATGGGTAAGACTGTGTAATAGATCTGCAGTCCTGGGGGTTTTTGTATTTATTGTGTTGATGGGTTCTATTTCTCCCTTGTGAGTTACAGAAAACAGCAGATATGTTCTACTACATCAATTAAGTATTCATTCTATGAAAGCAGTTGCACTACTGAAATGATTAAATAAAAATCACTGAGAAGGGAAAGGATTTAGATCAAAATTAACAGGGAAAAATCATGGACATCTAGACCAAAAAAACCCAATGTTACAACAGCAAGATATTTTTTAGTTATTATTCTATATGTAATAGAAAAAGAGGAACAAAAATAAAACAAGACACAAGGGGCGAGGGAATAAATATTGATATTGCAGCAGCAATTGACTTGACATCGTAATCTCTTGTCAGACTGCATAGTGTCTCTTACTGTTGCATTGACATACAGCAGCTCCAAATGTCATCTTAATTATACTGGCGGAGCAAAGTATCCTTAGGGAAATAAAAAGAGGAAATAAACAAACATAGTCTTCCCATGCTGTGGAAATGGCACTTACACTTCCATTTTAGTGTCGAGGAACACCATGTTCCATTTGGATCTAAATCATTAGCCATCACTTATTTATTTGGCTGGTTTTATCTTTATTATACATTATAGATATTTATATCTGTGATGATAATGTTTCTCTGCAAAACCATTTGCTACTTTATTCAAATCTGTTTTCTAAATGAAATATATGTCCTATTAAGAGCCAAATGAACTACCAAAAACCCAAATATATGCTTCATTATAATTCTCAGACATATATTTTTATTTATTTTCACTGGATGCATAGAGCCCTACTTTCAGAAGAACAATATTTGAATTTTTTTTTCTCACAAGATGCTTCTGAAGTAGGAACATATCATGAATACTTTAAATAGATGATGAACAGAGGAACAGAAGGATAAAGGCCACATCTTCAGAAAACACAGCCATTGCAATTCTTACCAACAGGAGAATAACACAACCCAACTTCTCTTTGAATAAGAATAGACATATACAGAGATAAATTTCCTTGCAGATGTCTGAAAGGACACATTTCCTGACAAAGCAATCCTATAAAACTGAGCTTTATTTCACCTTTAAGGAAAAGAAAATTTAGTAGCCAGATAAACAAAACCACAGTAGTAGCAGTAGCAGTAGTAGTAGTTGTAGTTGTAGCAGTTGTAGTAGTAACAGCAGCATTAATAATAAATGCTTGACTTCAGATATCTCCTGGAATGTGTCGTCCTGGATGAGAAAGAATTGCAGTGCTATAGCACAATCCATGAACCAGAAATTTGCTGGAAGGGACAGTGATACATAGCAAGCCTAGCGGGCAGAGCAGACTGACATATTTCCTTCCCAATATTCTTGCAGATGCGTCCTTACATCTGGAATTCAGATGTACTTTTTTACATATGTTCAGTCATCACCGGAGCTTTCATCTTTATTCTAGGAGGGCATTTATTTTTGGTTGTAGGGGAAGATGCTCGCAGAAGTTATTCTCCTCTACATAGCACATACAACCTATCATATTTTATAGATTAGTTCACATTCATTTTCATCATAAAGATTTCACAGGGCCGTATCATACAGAAAGGAAGGTTGTTCTCTGAAATGAAACAAGTTGGTTACCTCAGAAAGCGCTAGCTCCATATGTCAAAATAATTTCCTTAGTGGAAAAGGTTGAGAAGAAATGAAAGGTTTGGGCAGGAGCCAGGGGATGTGCATTGTCCTTTTTTTCCTCATAGAAATGGCATATGAGGATTTGGATCAACAAATTTTTTCCTACATAGTCTCATCAATTATAAGAAATATTTCTACATGGTTGCAGTAACTCCACAGATATGCAGACCTTGGCTTTTTTAATTTATTGTGTTAGTAGACTCTATTTCTCCCTTATAAGTTACAACCTAACTCTCCTTTGAGAGTTTACAGCAGCAACATGCAAAGAATTTCCATTTTGCTCTGACTTATCTGACATAGCCCCAAACTAAAGTTGGTGTTTTGCAGTTCTACTGTTTTATTCCACTATTGTGCTAGTGTTTACACAATAACCTGAAGCAGAAGAAATCGTATAGAATTAGAAGAGATTTATTGCTAAATTGATCTGTAACTTGTGTGCTGAAAAACATAAGCCAAATATAAATATTAAAACCATTGACCTGTAACAAAAATTATTAGTTTAGAAGGCATTTGTTACAGAACCACAGAATCGCAGAATCATTTTGGTTGGAAAACACCTTTAAGAGCATCAAGTCGAGTCATTAACCTAACACGGCCAAGTCCACCACTAAACCATGTCCTTAAGCATCACATCATGTCCTTTAAATACCTTTAGGGATGGTGACTCAGCCGCTTCACTGGGCAGCCTGCTCCAGTGCTTGATATCCCTTTCAGTGAAGAAATACCTCCTAACATCTAGTGTAAACTTTCCCTGGCACAACTTGAGGCCATTTCCTCTCATCCTATCACTTGTTACTTGGGAGAAGAAACCAACAGCTGCCTTGCTGCAACCTCTTTTGAGGTAGTTGCAAAGAGTCTCCCCTAAGTGTCCTTCTCTTCAGACTATAATTCAAATGATTTTGGATTTCAACTATATCTAAGAATAATATTGGTGCAATATTGTATTAGAAAAATTAGTGTTGAAAATAGCAAATAACTTCTAGCTCTGCCTGACATTCACTGGTAATAAACTGTGAACAGTGATATATAATGGCTTAACATACTGCATTATGTGCCATTATATATATGCATATATAAATAATAAGATGTATTACATAATGTAAATACAAACTTATTGGCTTCTATAATGTTTTTCTTTAATACTGATTTATTTTTCCTTCATACAGGTATAAATTAATAAAAGCAAAATATAGATAAATGAGACCTGCCACAAAGAGAAAAATATTTAGACACCATAGCTAATTAATTTCATGTAAACAGCCATTTAATGTATAATATGCTTGTTTAAAATTTAAAGTAAAATTTTCAAACAAACAACCTTCTATAAGAGCTGTTTTGGAAAAGGAGTTTCCTTGGTTCTTAGGCAGCTCCTAAACTATGAACTTTCCTATGTAACCTGTTTACAGTCCTTGACATCTCTTCTTCTCTGTTTTTTTTGTTTTGTTTTGTTCTGTTCTTGTTTTAGTAGCATTCCTGTAGTATTTTAAAAGTAGAAGACAGGAAAAAAAGAGGTTTTAGGGTGAAAATGACTGACAAATTTTTAAAAAATATGGTTACAGTGTTGTTCCTGTTATTCTTAGCACTGACCCTCCAGTTGTCATGGCAGGTGAAAGACACTCAGACACAGCAACCTTTCATGCTATTTTAATTCCAGACCTTTCTTGGACAAAAGCTGTCTTTGTTGAACGGTAAGACTGGAAGACAAGACCGAGTATTTGATCAGTTGGTTTGCAGACATTAAGAAAATAGAATTATCATAAGAAAAGCAGAAAGATGGATAGAAGATTGGCTAACAGGCCACACTCAGAGAGTTGTAATCTATTTTTTTCACTCAGCCTGGCAGCCTGTCACAAGTGAGATCCCCCAGAAATCAATGGGCATCATGACATTTAACATCTTCATAAATGATCTGAATTGTGGAATTGAGAGCACCCTCACCAAGTTTACTCATGACACCAAATCGGGTGGTGATGTAGACATGTCAGAAAGGCGAGTTATCTTACAGAGAGATCTGGATGGGCTGGAAGAGTGGGCTAGAAAGAACAGCATGAAGATGATCAAAGGGCTGGAGAAATTGCCCTGAGAAGAAAGATGGAAGGAGTTTAGAGTATAAGAGTCAGTTGTTCTTTTCCTGGAGAAGAGAAGGTTTAGGGTTACAGTATTCCAGTACTTAAAGGGTAGCTACAAACTGGATGAAGGCTCTCTCTTCACAGGGGAAACAGGTACAAGTTGTACTGAGAAATGTTTTGTCTTGAGATAAGAAAGAAATTTATTACAGTAAGAAATATTATTCACTGGAACAATGTTGTCGGAGATGTGGTAGAAATTTTCACTGTGGTTTTTCAAGATGTGATCCCTTTCCCAACAACAAATTTGACCTGATAATCTGAATATACTAGACTAGACTATTTCAGTTGGAAAAGACCTACAATGATCATTTAGTCCAACTGCCTGACCAATCCAGGGCTGACCAAAAGATAAAGGAAGCTATTAAGGACATTGTTGTTATAGTTTCAGGTTGTTTTTCAGGTTGTTTTTCTTTTTCAGGGAAATTTTTCTTCCTTTGCTGAAGGGGGCGGGGGAGAAAGGGACCATTTCCGGGGAGACCGGGGCAGAGGTTGTGTCCCGTTTGCCCGGACATCTCCTTTCACTGGCTACTTCCCGGTCTCCGCCTCTTTCTCCATCTTGCTGCCTAGAGAATAGTCGTGCTTTGCTACCTCTGCTTGCGTTGCTGTATTCTCTATCTCTCTATCTTTATTTCCTTTCCCTCTCTGTGTGTGTGAGTGCGAGTGTGACTGATAACCATCTGGATCGGCGCTGAGGAGGAGGCCGCCCGGAGCGGCGCTGCGGCCTGGGAGAAGCTGTGCGGCCCGCGCCAGGGCTGCCCGGAGCGGAGCTGCGGCCTGGGAGAAGCTGTGCGCCCCGCGCCAGGGCTGCCCGGAGCGGAGCTGCAGCTTAAAGTGACGGCACCACCAGAGCTCGGGTACGGGTCTCGATCCATATTAACAACTTAATCGCACTTGTGTTGACTTTGTTCTGTTCTGTGCACACATAACACTTAGAGCAAAGAACTGTTATCTATTCTGCACGATCTGTGATTAAAATCACTTAAGCATATTTTGGTTGGTTTGTTTTTTCATCAAAACTAAGACAATTGTCCATGTGCCTCTTAAACACTGACATGCTTGGGGTATCAACAAGCTCTCTAGAAAGGCTGTTCAGTGTTTGACCACTCTCTCAGTAAAGAAATGCTTCCTAATGACAAGACTACACACCCCCTAGTACACCTTTGAATCATTCCGACTTCTCCTGTCAGTGAATACCAGGAATAAGACATCAGCAACACTCTCCACTTCTTCTCCTCAGTAAGCTCTAGAGAGCAATGTCAAGCCTCAGCCTTCTTTCCTCCAAACCAGACAAGTCCAAAGTCCTTAGACACTTTTCACAGGACATACCTTTCAGTCCTTTCACCAGTTTTGTTTTCCCCCTCGGAATGCGTTCTAGGACATTCACAATCTTCTTAAAATTGTAGGGCTCAGAACTGCACGCAGAGTACTCAAAGTGAGGCCGCACCAACACTGAATACAGCAGTATAAACACCTCTTATGACTGTCTGGTTGTGCTGTGTTTGATGCACCTCAGGAGATGGTTTGTCCTCTTGGCTGTCGGGGCACACTGCTGACTCACACTGAACTTGCTCTCAATCAGCACCCACAGATACCTTTCTGCAGGGCTGCTCTCCAGTCACTTCTCTTTTAATTTATACTTATGCCTGGCATATCTCCATCCTTGGAGCAGAATGGGGCATTTTGAGTTTTTAAATTTCATCCCATTAATCACTGGCCAATGCTCTAATCTATATAGATCCCTCTGCAAGGAATCTTGCCCATCAAGAGAGTCAACACCTCACAGTCCGATATCATCAGTGAACTTGCTAATGATGCATTCATCTCTTGGATCCAATAGCTGGTAAATATATTGGACAGGACTGGCCCTAGAATTGAAGCCTGAGGAACACCCCTGGTGACCCGTCACCAGCCAGATGCAACCCCATTCACTACAACCCTTTGAGCTCTGACAATCAGCCAGTTCTCCAGCCAGTTCTCCAGCCAGTGTACCATGAACTTTCATTCAAGATCTCTTCCAGCCTGGACTGTACTATAATTATAAGAAAAGTCATAAAGAATAACTGGAATTGTCAGATAGGTGATTTTTAGAGATTCTAGACAATGTTGATGAAGAGAAAAACACTACCGAGGAGCAATGGTTTTATGGTCTCCTTGGGTAGCAGCGGTGCAAAGTGAAGAATGTTTAAACTGAAAATGAAACGCGAGACTTTGCTAAAATTAAATAAATAGATCTATGTTAGGTCCTATCACTCTAAGCAGTTGTTTGTAAAACAGGTCTCATTCCTACTCCTCATTCCCAGAATTACTTTTAAATGTAAATACTATCTCTACCACAAAAATTAAAAGTCTGATAGGTCACATTTTGCTTGGGAGTACATAACTGCTAGTCTTCCCTGAGTCAAGACAGCTATTTAAGAGAGAAAGCCACCAGGACACCATCTCAACAAGGTTGCTAAATTCTTCTTACGGCCTTATTCCTTCTTCAGTGCTTCATTGAAAAGTAATCTCTTATAGGATGTATATATGTAGAATAATCTACATATTTAATATTCGCAGAGTTATGCCCCTCTGGAGGATATGATTTAAAATAATCATCTGATTTACGGCAGAGAGGATGTATTTAGATAGAATATAGTTATCATTTATTTCACAGTTGGTTTGAAACACATTGTTAAAATGAATGCTTTGGGTTGCCTGGAAAAAAAATAGATGATGAAAAATCATTCAATACTCTTAAATCTTCTAACGTTGTTTATTTGGGAAAAAGGAAAGAGAGAGGCCATGACTGACATCTCTATTAGCACAGTGATTTCATGTTTTCCACTCTCATGTCTACTGCACCATTGCAAAATAACATCCATGTAGGTAATTATGGCAAGAAATACTAGAGTTAACTGACTGTGCCTCCTGTCATGTGACAGAGAAGTAATATTTCATCCCCTTTTCCTGTCAGATAACTGAGAGCAAAAATAAGGATTTTTTTTTTGTTAGCCTGCCTGTATGTCACAGTAATTGTTCTCAGTAGAGAAGCCAAAGTCAGCAAATTGACATTAATTTTACATCACTTTCAACAGTTACAGCTGAGTCCTATATGTATGTCTCATTCAAGTGGATCCATTGAAGTCAATTAGATTATTTACTAACTCAGCTGAAGTCAATGGGAACAGACGTAACTCCTGTGTAATCAAACTGAACAAAGTTTATTCCTACATGTGAAAATGTGAGGTTAACTCTATTGAGTAAATGTCCCTAAAGTTCTTTTACATATTTTTTAAATGTCACTTTACCTGGAGAGTCATCATCTTCATTTCATTTCAGCCTTAGAACTGCATATACTTTTAACCTGCCACAAAATGAACTCTTTCAGAGAATCTGTGAATTGCCAAGATTACACATATTATGTGCTATTTAATCGAGTACATTATGATTCTTGCAGATATACACACTTTGAAAAAAAATAACTTTTCAAAATTCAGACTGTTTTTATATATTCTGCATAAACAGAAAACAAACCAGAATAATTTTCCAAGACAGAATTATAGAGAAATCTATTTTGCTTTAGTCTGAAAGCTTGAAGTGGAAAAGATTTCCTTTCAAAAAAAAGTTTTCTTCTCAAATATGATGTGTTTATGCTTCTGTATGTGATTTCAGAAAAGTCAGAGAATACCTGAGAAAGTCAGGATGAAATGAGAGGTATAAGGGGCTGAAATGGAGACAGAGTACCAAACGTGAAAAAAACAAGTTTAAATATCTTGAAAGGTGAGTTTTGGATAAACAAGTTAAGGAAGTCTGGTGTGAAACTATCTGATATGCATAAATTCTATGTTTCAGCATTTGCCCTTTTGATACCGCTTATAATCTTACCATCACTTGTTGCAGAAAAGGGAAAGCTTTCAGACATTCCATTGCTTTGTGGACACACACACACACTCAAATAGAGAGAGAAAGTAAAAAACCCCTCAGCATTGACCAATAGAGAGCAAGTTTCTGGACTGAATTCTTCTACAATGTATGAAATAGAAAACTGGTCTTTCTGATCTCGTTGTATGCTGCATTCTGATGAACAGTCACTTTGAAATGGCTTTTCACTATCATCTTTAACAAGTGTGTTCAGTGTACAAATTCAGATATATTGTTTTCTTGGTAAAAAACACAAACTAGGAGGGAAGAAATATTAAATAAAACTATGTGGGCAACAATGCTAGATTTCCAATTATCTCCTTTGGGACCCTCACTCAAAGCAAAAGAATGGTCCTGAACATCATTCAAAAAGATTTCAATAGCATCTCTTTCAAGAGATTATGAAAGAGGTTATGTAACATTTGTTCTTTTCTTTTTGGTTGTAACCTGAACACTGAGATACTGCAGCTTGTAAGAGTATTCTGCAACTTGGAGTAGAGACACTGGCACTTTCGTCTTCTTTGTAACATAAGATCAGTGCACTTGGCTTGAGAAAGATTTTTTGGTTTTACCTGATTTTAACATTTTTCCCGCTTCTTCAAAAAGCTCCCTAGTGCCAAGCTCAGTTCAGGTAGGGAGAAATTAAAGGTCAACATCTTCAATGTCCCCATTAAGTTTCTGTCCACTAGTGATTCAGGTCTTTCTGACTCCTTCTAAAAATGATGTAGTTTCGAGAGATTACTTGTCATCCCTTTCCCAGCTAGCTGCCATGAATAACCTTACAGTATTTCCACAGGGAAAATGGGATTAAATCACTCTAGGCAGAGAGTAGACCTGAAGGTGAGTGAGTATTGTTGCACCACGACTAGCAGCTTTAAAAACCAACCAACCAACCAACCAGCCAACCAAAAACCAAAACCCCCACCCAGCTAATTTTTCTGATTATAACTTGCTGTTTATTATCTGAAAATGTCTGCAAATAGGTGAAAAGAATGAGGGTGTTGACTATGTTAGAAGCAGGCGAGCCAGAATGCTGCTTAGCCTGGGAAGGGCTGAAGGCTTGCATGAACTCAGAGGCGCAATGTTGTATCCCTGCAAACTTGCAGTTTGAAAACACATTGTACCTAAAGAGTTAAATGACAGCTGAGTGTGTGTATTAGCAGTCTCAATTTTGGTCCTAAGTTTTTAAATATCACTTAAATTCCATTTTTAAGATCCTTAATAGCTTCCCATCCATGCTAAGTGACATATAACTAGGACTAATGAAGTCAAATTGAGAAAAATAAATGTCTTTTCCATAATAGGTTCCTAATAAATATTCTCTTTTCCTAGCCTGTCAACAGTTGTCAAGCACTGACAATAAATATTCCAGTGAAAATGATAATTGCTTCTGGGGTTTTTAGGTATTCAATTACCCCTTTTCAGAAATAAAACATTAACTATTAGCAAAGTCATAGAAACAAAGAACTACAAAGCAAAACAAAGCCCAAAACATCCATCAACTCAACAAAGGGAACAAAGAAATTCAGAGGCAACTGGGAGATGAAAGTGAGATGAAGTCAGAAGCAAAAGAACATTTTTTAGAACGCAAAATCCGTGTCAGTTCTCTCACCCGTTTACTTCAACTCCTTACTTATGCATATACTTCTGTTTGAAAAGTTTATAGTAAGTCTGTGATAAATTTCGTTCTACAAAGATGTTTCATTGATTTCTCTTCATCATGTGAATACAAGAAGTTATTCAGGCATATTATTAAGTTGGATTTTTTCTTGAACTTGAGCCAGAAACGTGATCTTGTAGCAAAGAAGGCTAATGGTGTCCTGGGCTGAATTAGGCATTGTTGGCAGGTTGAGGGAAGTGATTTTTCACTTTTCTGAACTGGTGAGGCTCCACCTGGAGTATTATTTTCAATTCTGAACTCCCTAGTACAAAAGAGATATGGGCTTACCGGAGACAGTCATGCAAAGAGTGACAAAGAGAAGGCTCAGGGAGGTCTTACGATGTGTGTTAACACCTGAAGTGAGAATGCAAAGAAGAGAAAGGCAAGGCCTTTTCAGTGGTGCCAAGTGACAGGACCAGAGGGAAAGGGCACAGATTGAAAGACAGAGCTGTCATCTGAACATCAGCAAACATTTTCGCTGTGAAGGTAACTGAGCACTGGCACAGGTTGTCCAGAAATGTAGTAGAATCTCCAGCCCTGAAGATAATCAAAAGCCATCTGGATACATTCCTGGGAAACCAGCACTAGGTGGCCCAGCCTGGGGCAGGGGAGTTGGCCAAGAGGATCTGCAAGGGTCAATAAAATAAAAAGTTTTAAAAGCATGAGGGTGATCATATAAAAATATAGATTCTATCTCAGAGGTTCCATGTATGCCTCTGCTAGTCTCCTGCTGTGTAACCTCATTTTTAACATTTACTGCCTCTATTAACTAGCCTAAAATAGTATGTCCCTGTGCCAGTAATGACTGAAGATCACTGCATTATTTCTGCACACTGCAGTAGCCTATGAAGCCACGATGAGCGGAAGTTTCATAGCTTCCTGCTCTTGTACAGGTGCAACAAAGTAGTCCTTTTAGCTCCAGCAAAGGGGTTGTGCATGTCTGGTTCCTTGAAGCAGCGCGTTGATCAAGTTGTCATCCTTTAAAACAAGACTTCGCTAATATAACACCACATTTTTGAGTTTATGTCACTGATATTTCACTAATACTAAAAGTATTCAATCAAAAGTTGTAAGCAGCTGAAATAAAGGGAATAACACTGAAATCTGTCTTTCTATTAGGTTTTTGTTACATATTTTTGGTGCATTTTTTAAAGGAAGAGTGAAAAACAAAGAGAGAAAGTAGATATTTTTTCCTAGCAATTATTCCCTCTCGAACAGCAACTCTTAGCCCCTGGAGAGCTAGAAAGATGTTAGGTTCTATTTCTGCAAATCTGCAGAGAAAATACATCTGTTTCAGGTGCAGACTTAAACCCTATTTATTGCAAGCAAATCCAACAACATGCTGTTATCAAAATGAGGAGGCCATACCCTCTTGTTTCATCTGTTTCTCTTCTTTGCTTCTAGCGGCACTCATTCATTTCTCTAGATCCTTCAAGTGAGCCAGGTAAACTTATATGACCAGAGGAAAGCAAAGCAGGAAAAAAGAGTGCAGCTCTCTTCTTTTTGGTTAGAATGTAACTAAGTCTTTGGTAAAAGGGAGTTACTAGGATTTCAAATTCAAGGTGCCAAAAGGAGGTAGGTGCCAAAACAATGAGCAGGGTCAGCTCCTTCTAGGAGCAGCACTCTTAAGACTGCAGAATATCAAGGCATGTATTATTTCACTTAATATCTGATGTCTACTTGATTATCTGTCTTAGATCAAATGAATCACATTCATGAAGCGTTCATGGTATCCCAAATCCTGCCTCACTCTCGGACCTAAATGTCCAATTTCAAGATGTAAAGACATGTCTCTTCCTATTCAGGAATCATAATCCCAGAATTTGTTCTCTCAATATAATTTTTATTAAGTATTGAAGGGTGCCAATCATTCTGGAAAAGCATGTCCTGAAGTGGACCTTTCTTTTCTATAGAACAGAAAAAGCGGATGTCAGAATTTCAGTTTCTTTTGTTCCTTTTGGGATATCAACCCCCATCTGCTGTCAGCAAAGCCTTCCTACTGGGTTGTAGAGAAGTCTCATTCCATTCAGCTGAAGTTCTGTTGCATTATGTAGCATAATAGGTAGTCCTTTTGACTTGAGTTGCAGAACAAGATTTATGCCTGGTTGATAGGGGATTCATGTTTTGTGTGGATTTTAGTATTTATTCAATATAGTACTGTTTCAACTGTTTCCAGTATTTGACGGGTAAGCAGAAAGACAGAGGATCCAAAGTATGAATTAAAAATTATAGACATCTTACATATAAGCATTATTATCTGGAAATTTTTGATAAAATTAAAAAAGCAGACAGATATAAGCTGGAATAAAAAGAGAAAACAGAAGGATTTCAGGGAAGAACATTCCTTGTGGGGACTTGGCAGCAATCACAGTCATATTGAAAAAGGAAGAAAGAAAAAAAATCACACAATCTTTTTTTACGTTTAACACCATCAAAAAAATGTAAAGGTTTCTTCTTTTTCTGGGTAATATTCCCTCTGAGGTTTTTCAAGAATTTAAAAAATATATACTTTGTGCAGCATTTTAATAGGGTAAAACTCACTACCGGACATACCTCAGGAAATTCAAAGCGACTCTAAAGCAAGAAGTGAACTGTTGTCCATCTTTCGTTCAGTACTTCTAAGCAACTATTTTCTTGAAATGAAGCATTATTTGAAGGGAGAGCTGAGTAGGGTTTTTTAGGTCAAATGAAAACAAAGCAGACAAGCCTGGAGGGTTTCAGATTCTTCTTCAAGCTTCTATGTTCTCAGTGTCTTCTAGTAGAAGCCCTGAATATATTCACACACTGAATACCCTTAAACATAAAATATTAGTGAAGAGCGTCACTCCTCCCATTCATAAGAATTTGCCCAACTAGCAGTTACATCCAGTAAGAGAGGGGTCAGATTTTTTTTCAGATTCTGTCAACTGCAATTTAAAATCAGTCAAGATGGTTAATATTTTTATTTTCCAAGGTAGCCAGAATTGTGTCTGTCATCTAGAATGACTTTATCCTTGAATTCTTAGAAGTGAAGTCCTTCAATCTTCATGGTCTAATTAGCCATCCATTCAAAATGCCTACAGTGACCTTTGGGGCATCAGGTCAGCACAGTGATTGCTGACTTCGAACCTTTTGAATAAAGTTCAGGAAATATTTAGTTTATCAGTTCTGTTTACATTATCAATTAAACACGTATTTTAGCATTGTGATTTAAAATTGTCTGAAAATTGCATTTGGAAATGTTAAAGAGCAGCCAGTTATTGAATTAGCTGAAAGGGCAGGAAACATTCTCTCTAAGTCTTTTTTATTAATGAATTCCTAGACAGTGTTAAAACCACAGAGATGTAGCAGGCAAAGTACTTTGCAGAAACAAAATGTAGGCATATTATAATCAGGAATATAGGAACTGGAGGGCATGGATAGAAGTTCAACTATTTATATACAATTTATAACTAATGAATAAGGTACATATACTACATACAGAGGATAAAGTGATTTTTATGGTTTACTGTTTAAATATGTGACATTTATAGTACAGCTGTAATATCTACTGCATATAATGCACGTGTCATGAACAGTAGGGTAAGAAACATGTAAATAAAAGATGGTCACAGGAAAGAAGACAGAAGACAAGAAAAATAAAAGAGGAAGAAAGAAATTCCTAACAGAACAAGAATAAGGTACTGTCATCAACTGCCATTGAATATAACTTGTAAAACTACAGAGTTGAAGATTCATACCTAATTTTTAACTCTCACCCTCTGTAGTCACTATGTTTTTTTCTGTACAAATCAAATGGGGAGTTCAGTGGAGAGCATAAAGAAGTATTATTTGTATTTATGTTAATATGACCTAGGAAAACCTTCATTTCAGTCAACAAAGTTACTCTGTTACTGATAAAGTGCCATGAGAATAGAATTATGCCCTCATAATTAATTCTGTGAGCATGACAGGGAACATTAATTTAACTTTTGAGATTAGGTTGTGATACCATGCATGAGAAATGATGCACACTTATGTGAGGACAATGGGTCAGGTAGTCTGAAAAGTCAGATGCAGAAGAGAAGAGTCGTACTGAGAAAACTAAAGAATACAGGGTAGCTATGAATACATATAAAATTGGAAGAAATAGCTGAAAGTGAATGGACAGGAAAAGTAACATAGCTATAATACAGGTGAATGTTGTCCTGGCTTGGAGGCAGAGGGATCATGCTATTCCCCATTTGATGCTATTCCCTATTTTATTTAGAAATAATGAAGATGATTAATTTAGAACATAGGCAACGAGAACTGTTCCAGCCGCAAGGTGTATGAGTGTAAATTGTCTGCTTCCACTGACTTTAATGGGTTTATCTGAGGCTTTAATCTGGGCCAGTGAATAGAAACACATGAAGATTTTGTTTACTGGAAAGGGTGTCCAAATGAGTATGTTTTCTTTTATAAAAGAAAAATAGTAGAAATCATAATGAGCTTGAATGTGACAATTTCTTGTTTGACAATCTTCAAAAATAGTCTGTAAGAACACAGTAAGTGAAGAATCTGTATATTACTAATTTAGTGACTGGTTACTAAAAGTTTTAAAAAATCTGAAAGCAGTATCCATCAATCCTGTCTCTCAGTATCAGCCTGAATAATTGTGTGAAAATATAAAAATCTTAAAATAACAAAGGCAACAGTAAGAGTAAGATTAATTACATAGGGGATATTTTCAATTTAAATCATATTAAATTCAGAAGCCATGAATTATCATCAATGGAATTCCTTCCTTATCTCACTAACAGGAACAATCCATGAAACATCTTAGTGTCGTTTAATTAAAAAACACATCTAATTTCTGCATGGCCTAACATCTGTTCTTCCACCCATTCTTTTGCCAACTGCATTACTAACCTCACCACAGTTCTCTCCCCTCCTTCCCTTCCTACAATGAACACTTGAAGGCAAAAGTCCACCTTTCTCCAGGAAGGTGGGAAAAGATATTTCTTCCTCTGGAGTGGTTTTGACCATGAAACTGCCCCTGCCATGCTCTCAAATTTCCCATGTCTTCCAGTTTCAATTGCTATTCAAGTGGCAGTACACTGGTTTCATTTTCACTTAATAAAACTATCCAATACAAGCCCTCTTGAATAAAAGAGGAAATGAACAGGGTTACAATTTCAAGGTGAAAACTGCTCAAACATTAAACTGTAAGCCAAAATCATTCCTATAAAAACGGAAATCGTGGCAGAACTCAGTTTAGCTTCATATATGGAGTTTCTAGGCCCCCCAAAATGTGACAATCTTTAGTAATATATTTAAGATGAATACTGTCTTTACTAATGCATTTCACGTGAGTATGGTCCAGTGATTTTTATGATATGATAGAAATAGGCCGTTTGTCCCAATTTTCATTACTTTTATTTAGTGTAAACCCATTCTGCAAAATGGCAGGTAAAATGTTATATATTAGAAACAAGAGTCCGTTTTTTTCAGTGTCTTCACAGATCGTGCATACAGAAAAAGAAGCAGGCAACGAGCTGGTTACTAAATAAACAGTGCTTTCAGTCTTTTCACTTGTAACACTTGCTTTCAGCATGTTTGCTTTCAGCTTTGCAGTGAAAAATATCCAGGATAATGTTTGGAACAGTTTACGTGTAGTTTTATGTGGCTCAGTTTGGCTTTCTTTGTGCTTCATATACTCGCAGTCTTCATAATTAATGTACAATACAATCTGTCATTAATCTTACATCACAAGATAAGAAGTAGCTGCATTAGTAATGCTGGATGAGTAAGATGCCTTAGAAGGGTACTCTAATAGATGTGATAACATGCGTACAAAATCATTTGCAAGGCAAAATTTTATAAGAACCAGCAGTGATGAACTGTCAAGATAAAAAAAGACAGGTAACATCAACACGGAATAGATAATGAAGCACTATTCCATAAGATGATGGCAATAGTATGATGTTGTCAAATAAAATCTTTGAGGAAGGGAAGGAAAGGAACTTTATAGCTTAAATGAATTGGCAATATGGACATTCAGCTTTAAAATAATTATCTCTAGTATAAGTATGTTGAATGGATAATTAGTAGATATTGACCAAACTAGAGACATCTTCGTAGATTTAAATGCCTATCCTCCTAAAGAACTAGATTTTATCCTGCTTTCTAGAGAGGCACTGACTGATCATTCTAGAGTACAATCGACCGATTTTATTGCATGATCTGTTTTCTCCAGCAGTGGAATGGGGAAGATAAAGTTTTTAAAATGCAAGAGGAAGAACATATCTCTCTATTCAGAATCAGATAAAGCTGGCTACACACTCAGCTCTGAATAATAATTACAAGTCCATTCCTTCCAGCAATTACTGAACCACTTTCAAGCAAATTCCAGATTCTAAATGTGAATCCCTGCAAATTTTAAAAGTATGTCAAATGGATCTACAGAAAAAATGGGTGGATTTTTATCAAAATAGTAAGCCCTTGGCTATCCAGACCAAAGCAGTTGTAGATCAGACATTTTATATAATCCCATTTTCAAATGCAAAAAATTTGCTTCTCATTCATCATGACGTCAGACTGTGTGGCCAAGCTAGAATTGAAATCAGCATAAAAGTTACCCTTACTGACTCTCCTAGAGGTTCCCTTCCTAAGTTACTGCTTATAAGTACTGGGATACAAAAGACAGCAAGGGATTTTAAGGCACAGAAAATCTATTATGATTCTGAATCAAAGTCAAAAATCCATATAATGTCAGGACACTCTCCTAAGTTAAAGACCACAGATGGAAGCACTCATAATTGATTGTCTGTCAGAGATAAAATGAAAATACAGTTTAATTATAACTTTACAACAAATAGGAGGACAGGAATTGTTACAAAAATCTGTAATTCTGAAGGAAAAGTTGCTATACCAAAATGCACTAAAAACCTAGGAGTTACTTATTGTCTGTTCTAGTGAGGATAATTTCATTTCAGCTATGTAGGTAGCTATAAAGAGACACTATACACTCAGGCTACAACGTAATTTTCAGGCTGGTAATTTTGTGATGTGGTAAAAGCTTCTGATCAAGGGGTGCCAATAGAGCTGAATATTTACCTTTTGGGAGGTATTAGGAATTTCTGGGGTTAAAATGGGCTAGACTTCAGCCCAGTTTTAAAGGCAAACATTAAAAGACCAAAATTGAACAAATAGCCCTTGGTTACAAATATACTATATTTTTTTTTTTTTCTTACAAATTTGAATAATCATTATTAACCTCTCATTGCTTTTAATGTCACAGATATCTCCTCCATTATGGATAAGTGTCTATGTTTCAAGTGAAATAGCTGAGCAGCTTGAGGTAGATTAAATTAATGGGGTTTGGTTTTTTAACTTCGAGACAAACATAGCTTTTAAATAATGAAAGTAAAATAAATGCAGTGATCTCTAGGATCTTGTTTCAATGTTTCCGTCTTGTTTTGGAACTGTTTTCACCTCATTTCAGCAGCAGTTCTGTAAGACTCTGAGAATTTAAGAGTCAGATAAAATGTCCATTGAAGTCAACAGAGGAACCCTTGAAAACACTTCCATCACCAAGTGAACCCAAGATCTAAAGGCTGGGCAGCCTGAGGGACAGAACCCTCCTTGCATTCTCTGTCCAAGTGTGTGTTGCAGTCCAGATAGAACTCAGGCTTTGTGAGCAAAGGTAATGCTGGAGCCTGGAAAAAGGGTATCACTGATGTCTGAGTTTTTCTTTGCCAAATCCGTATCAGAAAACAAGAGTACACAGGGTTTTCAAGCAAAGAGTTTGTGCTAATGAAGCTAATCTCCCGAGTCTTCTGTAACACAGAAGTGTGGTCCTGTTCAAGCTGCCTGTTGGGAAGGGCTGTTGGCTAGCACTAATCATGAGTAGGCACAAGATGGGAGGGAGTTTGGTCTTTTTTTTCGTTACTATTGTAGATGCAGTTCAAGCCCCTGAACATCCTGTGGAATATAGTTTGCAGAAGTCATTTAAAGCAAACTTGGAAGTTTACAACACGGATATTAGAAGAGTTTGGCTGTTAAGGGGTGACATACTCCAATTTAACAGATGGTATATCCCACTGAATTCAGCAGGTGGTTGAACAAACCTGTGGAGGTATAAAAAGGAAATTAGTTCATATGAACTTCAATGTAACTTGCACAGCAAAGGTTTGGTTCAGCTGGATGCGAAAGCCTTTAATGAGATATTTTGAAACTACTGAACTGCGGTATAACAGCAAATGTCTGTTTGTATGCCTATACAGGTGTATATACACTTGGAAAAAAACATATACATGCACATATATATTTAAAACACTTAGTGAGATCAATGTTATTAGAAAGCATTAGATATGTTGGTCTATATAATTTGTGATTATGACATTTTCTTTAAATATAGAATCTGACAATTTACCAAATAGAAAAACAATCTAGGGAATACCATATCATGGTTTATAATGTGAGAAATTAACACAACTGCAAAGCTGATTACTACTACTGTATCAAATCTTCTGGAATACTTGTTGTTTTCCTCTAGACATCTGTTATTGTATCAGAGCTATTTAATTTTTTAAAACAGCAGCATGTTTAATTTAGGTATAAATCAGTTCTTGTGTACTTGTTTGGAAAAGAAAATCTAGAGGCACCTTGAGAGCTACTCAAAGGGTGTATATATTTGGTTGAGAATGAAATGGCCATAACAACCTTGATGTACATTAAAACTATAAACTAACTGAAACAACGCTTATTAGTCTTAATATCAAAATGCATCTAGGATAATTCTGTGTAACAATTTTGTATTCCAAAATATATGCAAAGGGAATGATTTTTTGCAATTAAAAAGATAATATCTTTGATCATTATATCTTAAAGGTTGCAGATTTTTTTAGTGACAAAGAAAAGTAATTAACAGAGGACAGATCCTGACCTCACCTCGTTTGTCAATATAGTGGTAGGTATAGTATATTAGCAGATATTTCTGCGTACTAGAAGCATAGACTGGTTTGGGTTGGGAGGGACATTTACAAGTCATTTAGTCCAACACCCCTACAAGTCATTTAGTCCAACACCCCTGTAGTGAGCAGGTACATCTTCAAGTTCTTTGTGAATAATTAGCAATGAAATTCTATAAAAATATCTGACAGTAATGTGCAAGTAAGTAAAGAAGTTCAACAAGTGTACACTTAGAATGCATTTATTTCAATAAATAACTATTTTATAATCATCTGTTATGCAAATCAAACCCAGATGTTACATCAGTAATTCACAGCCATTGCTGTAGTAGTCCATCTTGTTCTACTAGTGAAAAAAGAAAGGCACTTGAATAGTTAGCTAAGTATTGCTTTAAGATAGGCAAGATCAAAATCTGATTTTCTACAGGAAAAAAAAAATTTATGTTTCTATTTCAGGTGTGTTGCTTATCATGAAGGAGTAATAATGAATCATTTTGATAACAAAGATACATTTCCTTTATTCCTTCAGTCTCTTTTAAACACTTTTGTCAGCCTGCTGCAATTGCAACTTGCAGTTCCTCTTCCAAGGCAATAGCAACAACACAACTTGGACATTTGGTTTCTTTAAGCATCTCTTAACAAACGTTAATTTTTTCTTTCTCAAGCTATGACCATGATGAACAGGATGTATACTGATCTCCTATCTGGTTTATCAACATTTTGAAGGTGGGTAACTTTTTCACCCAAATGAGCTATGAACATGCAAACTGCCTACAAGGTTTTTAAAACTGAAAATAAATGTTATCAGCAATGAGTATTGGTCTGCTGCTAAAACGGATTAAGAAAATGTTGCCAGTGAAGAACTCGGAAAAAGATTTAGGAATACAATTATAATCTTCAAAATTATGAAAAAGCTTCCACCAAAACAGATAGTAAATATAGTTCTTCATATCTACCAAAGGTAGGCATGCATATTAATAAAAATATTTGATAAAAATAATGAGCCTAAATAATTCAAAATACAGTGGATGTAGATTAGGACATCATATTTAAACACATTACCCAGGGACACTATGGAACGCACAACTTGAGACCACATTTTAAACAGATATCTTCCCATAATAACAGACAATAACTTTATGTTGGACCTGTGTAATTATGTCTTTGAGTAGTGATCAAGACCAAATCAAGCCCTGAACACACTTTCAAGCCTGTATTTGTATGACTGTATTATGCATTTCTTTGTTTCTAGTCAGAAAAATGACAACTTGTGTATAAACTATGAAGAGTCCTGGAACACCTATAAATATTTCCAAAAGGAACATTTTGGAAATAGAATTCTTATCTAAAGCTCTGTCTGCCACGTGTATATGTCTGAAACAAAAGGTAGGTTCAGAGAATGTGATTCTGAGCACTGTTAATTATCTTTTTGCTGGCTCTCATTTTAGTAAACTCAGTATTGAACTGAGATTATTTATTTTCGCCTTCAGAACTTCTTGTGTTAAGGAGGTTTTCCCTTTTTCACTTGTTTTTCACTTGTTCTTTTTTTTAGCAAAACTCAAATTACTTTTCCCTTGGTGTTGCTCTTCATTATTAGTGATTGCATTTTTAGATGAAAAAAAGAATTCTAAGCATTTGCTTTTCATATATCTCTGCAATATGATGTATTGAATGTTTTATGCTTTTACATACAAAAAAAATGATAGAACTAGTTATATTGTTGCCGATATAAAAAGAAAAAAAATGTTAATCATTCTAGACAGGAAGGTGATTTTCGTTTGATCTGGATAACACTGATTATTTCTTTCTGAGATACATTCAGGGCAGCTTTGTAGAAGCTGAATTGTTTAGACTTCACTGTCATCTTTTGCTTCTTATGGGATTTTTGTTTCGTTTGTTTCTTTGTTTTTAAATTGGTTATATATAAGGTAGTCATAAGTTTAAGGTTATCATTGAAACACAAACAGATATGATGAAATTAAAATATTGAAAACTTACGTTAGCATATTGGAAGAATTATTGTCTGTAGGATTAGCTCATGAATAACTTTAATAGATCTAGAGGGCTCTCAAACACAGCAAAATTAGTTTTAAAAATGTGATCAACGAGGAAAAGTAAAAAATGTGAATTTCTCTGGTCAGTTATAAAGAAATAATAGAACAACTATCCTTCATAACCATAGTTCAGCTTTTTAAAGAAGTGTCATTAGTATCTGAATTAATAATAGCTCCACAGATCTGAGGAAACCTGAGGTTTTGCAAGATATGCCAGTGCATATCATTATATCATCATGCACCATAGCACTATAATCTTGAGTACTTAGCACACCAAATGTAATGCTAAAATGCTTTGCATCGTCATGGTTTCCTCTAATATATCATCCACTGCTGTATTTTAGCAGTGTAGTGCTTTGCACAGATAACTAGTTATAAGTAAATGAGCTTTAGTACTGAAAACAGCCACACTGAACTGAGCTTCACTTTCCTCTTCTTGCTTGTCCTTTGGGCTACATCAGCACAGTGCACGCATCAGGAAGACACATCTGACCCCCACGCTAACAGGTAGAGTGAGAAAAATGCACTCTGTTCAAGCCTAGGCCCTCCAGTTTAAAATAAAGCATGCAAAGAAATAGAAGCCCATTTAAGTTACTTTTCATGGAATGAAGTTGAGGGTATCAAAGCTATGAGCTATGTTGTGAGTTTGTGCAAGGGCACTGGAAGATGCAGAACCTGTTAGGGTAGTACAGGAAGGTGTTGTAAAGTACAGAAAGAGCTGGAGGTGCTGCAGCCTTGTCTGTGCTCTCTGTAAATGTTCCCCTTGGCATGAGCTGAGCATGTGGTCAGGAAAGTAGGATCTGGGATTGATCTCTAAATTTAACCAGTAAATTTTGAGAGGAACACTGAAGGTGAATATATCAGCTCTATCTACTGCTTTTGTGGTTAGCTCAAGAATTTTTAATAGCTCTGAATTATGTTATAAAAATTACCCACTTATTTTGTCACTGAAGAATTCTACTTTTCCAAACCTGGACTGTTAGTCCCATATATAGATCTGAAGGATGTAGGTAGATTTTCAAGAAAATAAGAATTGTTTGAGTTCTGATATCTGCTTTCCCTGTCGTTAGGGAATGAAGACGGATCCTTTCAGAAACTTTAAAAAGAGAAATGTATCTGCACAATCAGATTCAAAGACCAGTGGTAGAAGCATAGAATATCTCGGGTTGGAAGGTACTCATAAGATTCATTGAGTCTAACTCCCTGCCACTCGCAGGTCTTCCTAAAACCAAATCATATGATGAAGAGCATCATCTAGACTCTCCTTGAACTCTGACAAGTTTTGTGCTGTGACCACTTTCCTGGGGTACCTATTCCAGTGACCCACCACCTTCTCAGTGCAGAAAGTTGTCCTGGTGTCCAATCTCAACTTTCCCTGATGCAGTATCATTTCATTTTTTTCGTGTCCTATCGCTGGTCACCAGAGAGAGGGAAACACCACCTGCCCCTTCTTTGTTCTCCTTGAGGAATGTGTAGACTGTGACAAGGACACTCCTCAGGCTTCTCTTCTTGAAGCTGAACAAAACATGTCACCTCAGCAGCTCCTTGTAATTCTTGCCCTCAAATGATATGGGAGTTCCTGCTTTAAAACCCTGCTCTTTCTCTTTGAATATTTAATGGCAAAAACTTCCAATCTGGTGTCAGTGTAAAATAACAACTTTCCTTAAGCAAAGTAATTATACCTCATCCATAAACTACTTTTGCACCTGAATAGGGTCAGTAATAAGTTTTAATATATGCCATTTTCTTCTATTTCATACTGTAGTTTTCTTAAATACAGGACTTTATAATGTATTTTTTAATAAGGTGAAATAAGAAAAAGGAATTTCTTCTTAGATTTGATTAATAATGTTCATCTCTCAAGGAATTAAAAGTAGATTACAATTATTTATAGATTTTAACTGATAACTCCAACAGAAAATTGTTCAAAAATGGATCAAAAATAAATAAACTTAATATTATCTATTTTTCTAAGAAAATCAGTCATAGATGTTTCTGTTATTAAATTCTCTGTAATTAAAAAAAAATCATATGCTGTTTTAGAAGCATCTATCTCAATATTTAAAATTAATTTATACTACTCTGTTTAAATTATGGACTTTATAATTTTTTTGAACATGCTTATTAGATTCTCCACACCTTTAATTCTTTGAACTATTTTATTGTCAATGTTCTTTTTTCTAGAAAAAGGTTTTGTTTGGACTGTGGTATTGAAGATAATGTTGTCATTATCCTGAGCAACTTCTGAATTCCAAAACAAACTTGAACCCTCAACCTATGTCTGTTTACATAACTCACTTGACCGTAGTGTCTAAACACCTCCCAGTTTTTACTGCAATTATCTTCCTAACATCTTACCAAGTATAAGAAAGGGACTCTACCTCCTTCAGTATTTTGTAATATTTTTTATGGTCAGGGCAATAGAAATAATTATTTTTAAAATGTTAATAGCAGTATCAGCATACAAAAGTATTAATCTATAATTTGTCTAATATTAGCACAGTTATTCAAAACACAAAAGTCATCTTCTGCTTCTGTATCAATGGAATACATGCAATCACCCCTGTGAAGTACTACTGCTGTCTGCATTTTACTGATTCGGAAGAGCTATGTGAACAGGAGCTAAGCAAATAGAAAGAGACCACAAAAGAATCCTGCTATGAAGGAAAGTTGCTTGTCTTAACCTTAGGCTATGGATTTAAGCATGGGATTTACTTGTCTGTAACCAGTACCTCTATGCCGCTGGCTGTTTTTTTCTGAAACTGATTTCAATCAACATTCTCAGTAACTTAGATGCATAAGTTATAACTGCAGAAATGCTTCTTACTCAAACCAAAAAACACAAGGTAAACCCACAATATAGGGTTTAATAAGTGAAAGAAATAAGCAAGGGATGAATTTATTTGCTTTTGTACATGTGTAAAATGATAATAAGTAGTTCAAGAAGTTTTCTATCAACCAGCAGACAGCAATATTCACTTTTAACAAATTGCGTATTTATTTCATTTTTCCAATTTTCTCAACTTCCATTTTATCCAGCTTTATAGATTCAGCAGTTAACTTCTCGGAGGACAATCAAAGCTTTATTTCTCATTGATTTTGTACAACTGCATTATTAGGTCCCAGATATAACACAGGATCTATTCACAGATGCACATTAAGAAATTTGATAGCAAGAGTCGATTCGTGTGCACTAGAGTGGTTAGGCAGTATGAATCAGCAGCAAGTTGTTTAACTCTAGTGACTCTAACTGTATTTGCAGTTAGGTAAAAAGGATTTGAAGAGTTCTTCTTTTGCAAGTACTTTCTACAGATAATTCTATAATATTTGGACATCCTAGTCATATGGTAAGCAACTGATAGGCTCTAAAATTTACAACTGAAATATTTTACATACAGCTTTAAAACTTGAGACTTTAATAGGCTTTTTGTTTTCTCTCACTGTTCTTCCCGTGTTTATCAATGTACGTGAATTTTAACTAGTATCAATTTCATGAGGATGTGTACCCAGATAATATTTCTGCTCTTTATTCATATTCGTATATGTTCTTTTCATGTTCAAGGTCCCCTATAAACCTTTGTATTTAAAAAAATAATTAAAAAAAAATCAATCAACATACTGTCATCCGTAATTTAAAAATTGTATTAATATTATGAATTTAAGCTTCAGTACTGTTGATGTTCCAAAAAAGCTTTAAATTCTTCTGTAGGAGACATAATAATAAGTAAGAAAAACTCACCATTAGAAACACGTTGTAGTTTCAATACTAATCATGGAAGCACAGAAAACCATGATATTTTTAAAGATCAGATATCAAGTAATAATATTGGCACAAACATTCACCTATTTATTAAAAAGTAGTTGAAAATAGCACAATGCTTCTGAACTGAGGGTTGTGTATGCAATCCCATAGATAACTTATGAAAGTTTGTGTTTGATCTGTTTTCCTGCAGGTTTTAACTTTTTCATTGCCTCAATCTTCAAAATTCCCTCCTTCCAGGGTAATGTAAGGAAGATTTAAATTCCTAACTGGCTCATCCCAATAGTTCAAATACTTAAGAATACAGGAAAAAATGCTGAAACAAAGAATGTATAATGAAGACAAATGTAAACGTTTGCAATTTTTTATGTACAGTTTACATGAGACTCAACAGTTAAAAGGTAAAAGCCATATCAGTAAGATCTACTGCCTGAAAACATGCACATACATTAAATAGGTATTTTCATCAAGAAGTGCCTTTGTTGCAAAATTGATGCTCGACCTCATTGACTTCATATCAAGCTCTGCAGCCAAGCTGTAACTTTCTCGGTATGTGGAGGTTTTTGCTCTTTTTCTTCACTTCCAGTTTTGTAGCTTGTTGTTAATAGACTAACAGTATTTCAGTCATATTGTAGCTCAAATATCACAATCTGCCATATTTCTTTTGGGGTGACTACTAGAATCATAGAATCATTAGGTTTGGAAAAGACCTCTAAGATCATCAAGTCCAACCATCAGCCCAGTACCACCATGCCTACTAAATCATGTCCCAAAGTGTCTTGAATGAGTTTCTGCAGCACCTCCAGGGATAGTGACTCCAACACTTCCTTGGGCAACCTGTTCCACTGACCACTCTTTAGGTATTGAAATCGTTTCTAATATCTAATCCAAACCTCCCCTGTCACAACTTAGGACCATTATTTATTTTTTTACGATTCACTAATGGTTGATTGGTTGGCTTGTTGGTTTTGTTTTGTTTCTTGAGAGACAGTAAATTAAAAGCAGTGATCCTCTGTATCAGAACAGGTACACAACACATCGCCTGTCAATCTCCCACTTCATGCAATTGTCAGAAGTATTAAAACTCAGTTCTAACTGAGAAAACACAGAGTCACCCATACACCAGTACTCACATCATGGTCAGCAGATCATGGATCAGCAAAAGCAACTTCTTCCTTCCCAGTAAGCTTGTGAGAATAAAAGAGAATATACTTATGGACTGGAAGGAGAAGGGAAAGGTGAAGGAGAAGGGAAGGAAATATAGCCATCAGGACTGTGACAGAGGTTCAAGATTTCTTTCCCTAATTTACTTTCCATAATAAATAGAATAAAGCTTACAATGGGTGTAGCTAATGCTAAAGAAAATGCCTCTTTGAAAGGAGAAAACAAAAACTGGCAAGGTCATGAGAATCACACACAGCTCTGTGAAACTGGGCCACAAAGCACTGTGAAACTTTAGGAAGGGAATCATAAATCATCATTAAGGATCTTGTATCTTCGATGTGCTATTCTTAAGGGAATTAATTTCTTAAGTCTGAAAAAATTATTGCAGGTGTAGGTAACTGAAAAAAACCAAACATATGCTGACCACAAATGAGTGTGTTAGACCTATAAGGGAGTAACTAAACATAAAAAAGTCAGATCATGAAAGCAGGTATAATAAAATTGTACGAGACTCACTGACTACAGAAACAGGACAGATGCAGCAAAATTCAGAGTTGGAGAAGACTGCTTTTGGAAAGGAAAACTACTTATTTCTACTTTTCCCTGAGAAAAGGGGGAAATTTACTGTTTGGAGGAGTAAATATTTGTATGAATTAAAAATAATAAATCTTACCTATGTTACATTCTACATTTTCCTCCAAACTCTTAATCAGTGTTGTGTTTACTAGTATGTTTAAGTGACTTCACCACTGAGGAGAAAAAAGCCCGTAAAACAGCTGTAACTGCTTATGGGAAAATGCAGCCTTGTGACTCCTTTTAGACAGAGAAAGAAAGTCTGTGCTAACATACTGTGCTTTGGAGTAAATGCTATAGATGAGCAGAAGGAATGAGGCTGACAGAACTCTCTGGAGATGGGATTAAGTGATGATGGTCATTTATTGTTCATTAAAATGACTTAGATTTCTGCTAATATAAAAGGGAAGGAAAAGGCAATGTTCAGGGTTAAAGAAACACCTTTTAAATTGGAGACAGGCAAACTGCTAAGGTTTAACTGTCTGATTTTTAAGAAATTATTATTTTCAACTGCAGCTAGAGGAAAGTATTTGCCTCTAAATAACTGAAATTAAACAATTGATTGTCCAACACCTTGTTATTAAGCAAACAATAATGAAAACTGGAGGACCTTTTCCTTCATTTTCATTTGTTGTAGTTATAACACATTGTTTGTCTTGATCAAGACGTACCTGAGTGATTTCAAGAAAAACAATGCTTTTTAAATGGTACTACTTCATGAAACCCTTGAAAACTAAGATAACACTGGGAACTACATGTAGTTCATTCACCTTGGCTGTGGTGTGCTTGTCAAGGTTATCTCTATTCAGTTCTGACCATGGAACTCAGCAGCACAAAATGTTCTTAGGGGTTAATTGCTTCAAAATGCACTGAAGTCTGGTTTCCATGGCTCTCCAACTCATAGTCCAGAAACTACTAAATGTGACAGTACTTGGAGTGTTGTGAAAATAATATAATTTCAGTTAGCTGTGGCATATTTTTTTAAAAAGGCAGAAACTCACTGTTTAGTAGGTTTTGTAGCTCTGAAAAAAAAAATATCTTGACCTTTAGATGACTCTCTCATATTGTTTGCAATGTTTTTTGCAATCACAAAATCAGAGAATAATTTTCATCAGAAAGGACCTCAGGAGGTCTCTAGCCCAGCCTTCTGCTCAAAGCAAGATCAGCTATGAGAGCTGACCAGGCTGCCCAGGACTTGATCTGATTGGGTCTTAAAGCCTTGAAGGATGGAGACTGAAAACTGCACAACCTGTCTCAGCAAGATCATACAGCAGTAGATCCTTTAACAGCAGATGTCATTAGACTTCAATAGATCCTCTAAATCCTTTGGTAGGTGATCCTATTTCTATAGAAATATTTTTTAGCTAGAACTAGCCCAATCCAACCAACCACTGCAGACCCTGGGATCTTAGTACGTTAATTACTTCTCTTCACCTAGTTACCATATGCCTGAAGACATCTGAGGTATATTTTTGTTATTGAAGGATAAACCCCCCTATAATTAGCTGTGGAGTAAGCTCTTGTACACGGACAGCTAACAAATTTTGACTCCTGTGTGAGAAATTGCTCCTGGGTGAAGCTGGAGCTCCTAATGTTTGGTGTGTTTGCTTCCACATCTGGTCTGCTCTGGGATCTGGGCATCCAAGCCTGGGGAAGGGTGGTTAGGAAGAGAATCAACATTGTTGAAAGGCAAGGCCATGCTACACGAAAATGATAAAGGCAGAGGTTAGTTCTGGGGGACTGTATTATATCACAAACATATACAAGGAAGACAGCTTTGCTTCTTTTGAGGCAAATTTGTTTTTATTAATTGCCTTTGGATATTGCTATAAAATCTTCCTTGGGTGTCACAATGCTGAAGGCTGACCCTATTTACCTTTAAACACTGTCTGATGCAACCAGCCATGAAGCTGCTACTATTTTTTTTTTTTTCCACCAGTAGGAAAAACAAGCTAGATCTTAAAGTACACCAGATACTCTTACCAGCCATCCCAAGACCCTGGTCTCTTTAATCACTGTTGGACCACACATTGCCTCTTCCTCACCTCCTGCATAGAGGTAATTGGTAATAGTCTGAGGGCTGTACCAGACCTAGGACATTTCTTGGTGATGTCCTTAACCCAGGGCCCAGGGAGGCAACAAGATTTCCTTAAGAGGAGGGTCTATCCGGCATATCGGGCCCTTTGTTCCCCTCAGAAGGGAGTTGCCTACAGCTGTATCACATCTTTTCTTCCTTATGGAGGTGTGTCTGATTCTGTGTGATTAGAATGCCAGATAAGCCTACTTTTGAAAAATATTTTTTTTCCTAAATATTTTAAGGCAAGTGTACAGAATATCAACCTAGAAAGTTAAATTATTGGAAAAGCTATAAGCAAGCGACAATGGAACCTTTTATTGCAAAATACCAAGTAAACCTTATAGGCAGAATGTGATAAACATGAATCCTTCAGGATACACAATCCAAGGCTGAGAGAGAGATTGACAAGAGTGAGTTTGATAAAGAGTAAGTAATAAAACTGATAGAGAATGAGTGTAGTTAAAGAATTTTATACCATCCTCTTACCTACCTTCAAATCATAAGAAAATATGGAAAAATTGAAGTTGAAATGAAGGATTTTTAAAGCTAATGCTTTAAGGAAATAACAGTCATCCTCTGCAAAAAGACCTGAAATAACTGTACTGAAAAGCAATTACATGTATACATGTTAAAAAAGGATTCAAGACGGGCTTTGGGTTTAACTACTTAACAGAATTTTAAGATTACTTTAAAGCAAATATGCAGAAATGACATAAAAATACAAGTCACAAAAAATAATTTCAATACTAAATAAGCTCTTTCAGAAATTAATGAGATTTTTAATTGACCTCAGCAAAAGAAAGATTAAATTCTCAGTGGAAAATTTAATAAGATCACTGCTTTTACTATAAAGTTACAAAGCATCTAACATGCAGGTATTTGTAGGGCTGAAGCCCCCTGAAATTTTCTTGGCTGCTTTTCATGACTTCTGAGGGATTAAGATATATGATTGCAAGGCTTATGTGACAAGAGTAAGTGGTAGCACATCAGCCAGTGAATCATACTTGCTTTAGAGTAATACTGTTCACAAAAAAAAAGGAGTGTCCTCACATCTTGATTAGTCTAAAATCCCAAGGCTTTTTACAGTTCATCAGCAGATTAAGCAGACTCTTCCTCAAACCATCAGTTCTATGGAGAGCTGGATACATAAATCTTAAGGACCACGAGGCAGTTGAAGAAAACTTCTATGCACATTTCAGCTTGTTTTCCCTAGTCTGATCAAAATTCCTTGACTCCAGTTAACTTCTTGCTATGTTGATGATCCCAGGATGGAGGTCTGGGATTTCTCTCTTCAACCTTGGAGCTGTAGCAAACTTTCTGTAGCAAAACTATTTCTGTAGCAAACTTTCTACTCAGTATATCATATCTTTTCTGTCTTCCCCGTTAATACTCATTGAGAGCCCTTTTCTTGTACAAAAATTTAATCATCTCATTTATCAGGCGAGCAGTGCTATTATCCACTAATGTATAGATTTAAAAATTGGTGTGTGAAAGAATTGCCACCTCTTTGTGCAAGGATATTCTCTTTAAATCAAGAAAGGGCTCTCAAATTTGGTTAAATACTAGGTGTAAGAATTTTGCCCGTGTGCCTATAGACTATGTCAATTTAGAGGTAAAAGCAGGTAATTGTATCCACACGTAAAAAGCAATGTCTAGTCTGAAGTATAAAAATAGAATTTCCAGTCTCAAATATAATTTGTGCATCTGAAAGTATTCCCAAAATCTCACCAATGGAGACTTCTTTCTTTTTTTGGGGGGGGAATCAGAAGAATGGATTAAATTCTAATATTAAAATGCCTGTGGAACTTTCTAGCTCATAAAGTTCTGTTTCACCAGTTGAATAAAGGTGAAAATATCACATTCCTCCTACTCATCATGAATTTACAGGTGAGACTTATTAAACAGTTTTTATATTTTCCAAATGTCATTAAGGTTGGCAGAAATTATCTCAGAACATTTAAAGTTATCTCAACACATTTTGAATAAAATTATTACGGTCTTTCTGTCCTCACTAATGAAATAGAGAAACATTTCTTCTAGCAGACTCATTTAATCATGCAATTTTTGTTTATTTTATCTCAATCGAGTCTCTGTTCTTTTTTACAACTACTGAACTAAATATGTTGCTGTGAAACAACCCTCTGGCTCTTTAAAGTTACGTTTTATTATTTTTATGTTTGATTTAACAGACCCTAAGAAATGTTCCTTTCTTGCTTTCAAGGCCAGGAATGAGTTTGTCCAAGTTTTAATGACTTAATTTAAATGTAAATGAAAAGTTTGAGCATAAATATTTTTTCTAGACCTGATCAGGTTCACATATAAGAAAAAGTGAAAAGGAAGACATTCATCTTTGGGAGAAGAAAATCTGCAAAACTAAAAAGTACAAGTCCTAAGAATCTGTATACTTCTTTAAAATTAAGTAAGAAAAGAAGTGAAAATAGGTTAGCAAAATAGTTCATAAGGACGTGTTACTCATGCGAGTTACTCTTTCTAGCAGCTTTAGAAACCTTTCCAGTTGAAAGTAGATGAAATTTGCTTGCATCATGGCTTTAATAGCACGAATGTGAGTATTTTAGACTTCTGGTGAGCCATTCAAAACACACATAAAAGTGCTGGATGGTACGGACTAAAGCTTAATGAGACAATTCAAGGCTTACGTTTGTTATTGTGGATACCAATTTGGTACCTCAGTTTGGATTGTTGCTTTGTACTGCAAGGCATTCAGTCATCGCACTAACGTCAGATCCCACTACGATTTGTCCCAGAAAGACACTGAATTTGGGCTAAGTGGTAGAATTAAAAAAAATTAAGAAATCCACATAGTCAGGACCACCAAAAGGTCTTAGCTATTCTAATCAAAAACATTAGATAGATAACACGAAAAAAGTCAGTAAAACAAAGTGTACACTTTGCAAACCTTTTAAATTTTACTTATAAAAGCAAATATTGTTATGTATATTATTAAAGCAGGAATATAGCATCTGAGGAAATATTTTCAAAAATAACAGTGTAGCTGGAAGGGGGATTTTTTTAGATTTTGAATATCTGATCTTACCAGATGACTAAATAGTGATTAAAATGCATTTTATTTATTAATCCTTTTCATATCTATCGTTTTTCTTGGAGGTTTCAGTTTCATTAGAGTCTCCTTAGTAAATCACTGTTGTGATACCGGTTAAAGTAACATAATCTGGAAAGCAACTGTCACTTTCTTCAACAATAGATCTGCTCTTCAAGCCTTATCTGCTTAGTGACAAGAACAAATTTTTAAAATTTTTTTAGCCCTGCTGTACTAACAGACTTTATGTGTGCTGGATTTGGTTTTTTGTCTTCTAATGTCCACCAGTTGAACTATTTCCTCTGGTTTAGCTCCAAACACAAGCTCTGGTTGATCACACCTATGCAACCCCGACTACTTCAATAGCTAGATTTGTAGATGAACTCTGACAGGATTCTTAAAAATGCCATTTTTTACAGGGTAGCCCACTTCCAAAATGGAAATTTGGGGCTGGCTGTAGACTACCAGAGGATGTATTACATAGCCACAATAATTTCTCTTTGCGCTTAGCTGTATTGTGCTTATAGCAACATGATCTTTCCTGTCTATCAGGAAAAGGTATGCTAGGATCTAATGGGAAAAAAACTCCAGTCATAATTTCCAATTTAAATTTAAGGTTCAACTGAAAATAAGCGAACATTTAAATAGTTTATGAGCTTGAATGGTTACTTCATCACTAGTAATAGTATTACTGTTTTTCAGCAAAAAGCTATAATCCATTCCAGCTCAAAATTAATGTGTGGAAATTCCATAATGTCTGTCATAAAAGAAGCCAGTTTGAATTATAAGACTATTCCTTTTCACTTGATAATTTATAAATACAATATGATTCATGAATGGTAAAACCAGAAATAAATTCATCATTGGAAAAAAGGGTTTGTAATACCTCATTTGCACAACACAGTGCAACAAATACATGTTGAGTCACATAACAGGAAGGCAATATTAAAGGCCTCTTGCTTCGTTTATAGCTTCATCCACTTCTGAGTGGGAAAATTTATTCTCTAACAAGAAATATCAGTGGTAAATTATGAAGATCTGTGGGCACACGGATGCATACACGGAATGCATGAGTGTTTTTTTTTAAACTGAGCACTGTGTTTTTGTGAAATTTGGGAAATATCATCTTAAAAATATCCAGATCCTTGTGCTAAAGTTGAACTTAAATATTTTTTGTTTGTTTGATTGAATACTGCTATTTTTTTTATTTAAATCCAGATGTTAGATAACCAGCAGTTATGCATCAATTTTTATCCACTGATTTGGTTGAGTTACTCCTATTTTTATTTATTGTTAACACAGTGTAAAGATTGGCATTCATTTGAAGATTCTAATGCTGCGTGGAGGTATTTTTGGGTTTTGTTCTGTTTTGTGGTGGTTTTGTGTTTGTATTTTTTGCTTGTTTCTGTTTTGTTTTAAAATAAAAATTCATAGAAATATACCTTTTTCCTTTTTTTGTTACTTGCCTCATATAGTCATTTTTTTACATCATTTCTCTTACATACCTTTCTCTTCCTTAAAGGTAATTTTCTTTCCTATTCTACTGTCACAAGTAAGTCTTAGGCAAAAAACCTCCTAGAAATAAATTTTGTTTGGAATAAAATGTTGGAACTCTGATCATTATTCTTACTACAGATCCCCAGCTGTATCCAAATGTGTCCAAGATTCATTAGTTGCCTAGTTCTACTGGTAGCCTTTGTACAGGTGAGTGGTATGTGATACCATCTGCTTCATAAAGTCATCTGGCTAAGGGCTACTCAATATAAAAGAAATAACCAATAACAAGGAAGTGATAAATAAAATGCAGAAACTCAAACACTCAGGGCAGTTGATAACAAGGCAGCACTTAAAATAGAGCTCTTCATCCACTGACTGATGAGCCATGAGAAGAACCACTCGGGAAGAGCCTTCAAGAAGTTCACCCTGAGCTTTGTAACTGATAAGAATGGGGAAACATTATAAGCATGAGTATTGTGGGATATTTGAGTGGACTCAGGGGAAAAGTCAAAGACTGAGAAGGGAAGGACAGGATTAGGTGTTGACTCAGGAGAAACAAACTTTGCAATAAGAAATCAGAAGGAATAAAGAAGCCATTATATGAAAACAGGTTGCAGATCACTATCCTCTGGCCATGCCTCGTATCTGTTCACTGCAATCTGTGCTATCTACTTAGGAAATCCAAGTTTTGTTCTGTGTAATCTCACTCTAATTTATCTGAGTGCTACCAGGTCTAAATACCAGCAACTGGGAAAGGTGCTGGAAGCCACCAGGCTCACAGACATATGTGCCAGCCACCGGAGGGACTGGTATGCATTTACATTTCCACAGCAAACTTCATTACCTGTGAGTGCATGTGTAATTCATAAACTAATATCGAGTGATGAGTAGGAAAGCTGCCTACTGGATAAGGGGTCCAGGATCCAGGGCTGGATATCAGATGGGCTGAGAAGCTGTGCACATGTTGAAGTGATCCGTGAGTATACGTGTGTTTCTGAAAGTAGGCAGTGTGGACACGAGTGTAGTCACTAGTGAACCTCAATCCTCTGTATGCGTGTCTGGGTGTCTGTTTGTCTGTGACATGCACTCAGCCTTGCTAGTGGCTGAACATACAAACAGGAATATCAGCCTGGACCACAAGCATGGCAAGATAGGCTCCAGCACCTTCACAAGGGACATTGTAGGTTCAGGTGTCTGGGCAATTTAGCAGCCACCCACAACATTCTTCACCGTGTTAGATTCCCTCTAGCAAAATATTATGATTTTACTCAAAATGGGAGAAGGGTTTAAATTAAGCTCTCTGCTAGAGAATACTAGGTGAGCACTAGAACAATGAAGGCCTTTGCTTGGGTTTGTATTTATTTTTATATATCAACTAGAAATAAACTATATTTTTTATTTTTCGCTATGGTCATGTTACTTTTGAGAAGTTTGTGATGTCTGATTCACACTCAGAAGCTGTTATACATAACTTATGTCTGAAAAAAAAAGTAACTTTCAAAAGAAAGAGGTTTTCAAAGTCTGTTTTTATATTTGGTTGTTCTGCAAGGTTTTAAAAATGATCTGTTGTTGCATGGATAGAATAGTGTTTGATGTTTTTTATTGCATGTTGTCAAGAGTGTAAAAGGTCTACTTTAAAACTACCAATTCCAGTGCTGAGAGTGACTTACAGTAGCCTTTTGTTTCTAGAATAAAACTGCAGTATCTAAATGAAGGGGTTTAAATCCTGGTTCAAAGTCAGTGCCTTTATTTTTGGGGGGATCAAAACAACATTCTCTTCCTCTCTAATTCAAGTTTTATGTTATGGAACATTTTAAAGTTCCTTTAAGAATCATCTGTAAGTATTCATGTGAAAAGAGAGGAAGAGGAACACAAAAAGCAGGCACAAAGATCTATGGTAATGCCAAGGGAGTGATCTACAAGTAATTTAAGTTGACAGTTTAGCTCCCTTTTCAGCTTGCAGCTTGCCTGTATGCGGAAGTCTCATCTTTATATGTGTCTAGGAGGACTGTTGTCTTCCAGAGAAGGGCCACGAGGCTGGTGAGGGGGCTGGAGAATAAGCCCTGTGAGGAGAGACTGAGGGAGTTGGGGTTCTTTAGCTTAGAGAAGAGGAGGCTGAGGGGAGACCTCATCACTGTCTACAACTGCCTGAAAGGAGGTTGTGACGGGGTGGGTGCTGGGCTCTTCTCACAAGTGACAAGTGATAGGATGAGAGGAAATGGCCCCAAGCTGTGCCAGGAGAGGTTTAGACTGGACATTAGGAAGTATTTCTTCACTGAAAGGCTGGTCAGGGATTGGAAGAGGCTGCCCAGGGAGGTGGTGGAGTCACCATCCCTGGAGGTGTTTAAAAAATGTGTGGATGAGTTTCTTGGGGACATGGTTTAGTAAGGAGACACGCAAGGTCGGATTCGGTGATCTCAGAGGTCTCTTCCAACCTAGTGATTCTATGATTTTTTAAAATATATAGCATATATTTTGTGTTATTCTTAGACTGGGTGAAATAGTGAGGACATGATAATTGCATATAAATGTAAAAGTCTAAGAAATGCTGACTAATGTCATCTTGTTTTCAACAAAATATATGTATGTGTATGAGCACAAGCATACAATAAATGTTGGTTCAATATCTGGTAATATTCTAAATGAAAGCAAGAGAAGTTAAGCTTATAAATGCATATGACATCCTTAATAAAGATTCTGGCTTATATCCTTTACTGTCTCAAATAAAAATAAACTAATAATCGGTACTGTATTCATAAAGATTTCTGCATTCCTATGATCAGTTCCTGCTTCACCTTGACAGTGCCTTTTCAATGAATTAACTGATACAGACTTGGATGTTTTTTGCAAAAGAACCATTTTTATTATAGGAAATATCAATGCTTCTCAAAAACTAGAATAGTAAAGTCAATGTATTATTCCCTGCTCTGCAGGGAATGCATTTGAATCCAGCCTAGACAAGCACAATCAAGACTAATTTTCAGTAGATATTTTCAGCTGTTACAGTTTGGATTTTACTTAGTCTAAGATTGCCTCTTTTTTTTCTTATTCTTTTTGACACCAGTCCTTGGCACTGAATTGGAACATTTGGTTTTGTAGTAGGCAGAATTCCTTTTTCTAAAATGGACGTAATAAGAGTTCAGAATTTCAAAGTCAGAGGAAATATAAATACATTCACTCTTTTTCTCTGGCCAATACCTCCTGCAAAGACGATCATTTATCACCAATAATCCAGTTATTGCTTATCTACAGGTTATTTGGAGATATACAGAATGGAGAGCGTTGTTTCATTCCTCCTTGTGGAGATCCATAAAAAATCAGCTGCAACTTTGACAGTAATCATGCTCACTACAGCAGACAATGTGATCTATTTAGCTTGTTTCACTATGACCAAGACTATATGAGTTACTCTGCAGAATAAAGGTCCCTCTCCTTGGACTGGGAAGGGAGTCTGTATTACACATCTAATTTTTTAGGGCTAAATTTAGGTATGATGAATTCTAATTCAAGATTTCTGACAAAATTCATATGGCAAAATTGTTACAGGAACCAAAGCAGAGGCCAAAATGTCCTGTCCTACAACTACTCTGCTGAAGCTGAGAATTGAAGTTAGTTGCATGCTGTGTCTGTAAAGCCTAACGATTATTTCAAAGATATTGTTGTAATGGACTCCTTCATAAAGTCATGTTATCCTCAGGAAACTAAAGAAAATTAATACACATTTTTGTGAGGAGTATCCAAGCTTGAATATAAAACAATCAGGTTTTGTCTTAATGCAGTCTATATTACTTTAGACAGAGATGTACAGTAATGTTGAAAAATTTTGAAAGCTGCTGTAGCATATTATTAACTTTGACTGAACAATAGTCACATCAGAGAGAAAAAGAAAATCCATTTCTTTCATAGCAGCAACCTGTCCTGAATCTGCGAAAGCTTAGCCAGGCAGCAGCCTTGCAGTGCTACAGTTGAAATTAGAGAAAAAAATCAATACATCATCCTTCAACTGTCAAGTGTACTGTAGACACATATAATGAGCATTTACATACCAGAAAAAAGATATTCTACTTCATTCCTGTTAGTGGCATTTACTTTGAAAATAAAATAACAATTGCAAAGCTTTTGACAGAGACAAAAATAAAGGATTGTGGTATTCGATCAAACCTATTAGACAAAGACCAGGTCAGATACTTTTGACCTTTTGAAGTAGCGTGCCTGTAACCCAAAATCCAAAAAGAGTCTGGAAATCAATCTTTATCAGACTTACTGCCAGGACCAAAAATCAATCCGCTCAACGGAAGAACACTGGTTTTTGCAAGTCATGCTGTGATACTTTGAGCCCTGGCATGCCATAAAGGTCTCAGAACTTACAGAAAACAGGTCAATTCAGTACCACACACAGGGTGAACCTGGTAGAAAACAACATTCATTTAATTAATTAATCCAATCATAGAGTTTTACCAATGCATTTTGCACAATTTTTGACTTTTTTTTTTTTTTATAATAACTGGGGTAGGGCTAGGACAGGTGATTTAAGGGTCCATTACTTATCTGGGACGATTCCATGAAATGTATCATATGTTTTATGTACACTTTATCGGGCATATCATTCACAAATATATAGCTGGGGAAAGTGGGGTTTGGGTGTGGGTTTTTTGGAGGGGTGGGAGCTGTTCTGGCTGCCTCCATAGTGCTCTTCTGTCTGTATACTTGCAATTTTCTTCTCAAAAATGATAGGAAAGAGTCCTTCAAATTTCCTCTCAAGCACAGATTCTTCAGATTCCTAGAGACCCTGAAAGAAAGGAAGGAGAGATTGTGTAAGCAGTTACACAGAATATCTCTGAAACTGTTGTGGATTTTGGTTGGTTTGTTTTTTCTCTATTGAGCACTTGTTTATTCTTACTCTCATTAAAAGCAATACTGTCCTACAAGGATTACTTGCAGGAGGATCCCACATTGCCTACTTTGCTAAAGATCTACAAGAATTTCTTCTACAAATGGAGCAACAAGAAAAACAGCTGAGTTTTAAATACATTTAGAAAGTGAGCTTCTTAAGACTGGCAGAAGATTGTTATTCACAGATATCAGAGAATGGAAATATATTCTCTTTCCTTTAGTTAACAAATTCACATGGAAGTTACAAAGCTGAGACACACACCATGTCTTTTCAACATGGTCAATAAAACAATGTTAATACTAGGTCTTCAAATCTGGAATTTAGTTAATATTTTGGGTTTTGACATTTGCAGCATCTCAAGCTATATTTCTATTTCAATAAGGGAAAGAATATTGATTTTTATTAGGTATTAAAAATATATATATTTAAAATCTTGATGTATAAATCCATCCATTTATCTTCCCTTTTACATGAAATGACTAGATTACCACTTGAAAAATAATTGTGCTGCAATATGTGTATATACTTCATTGTGCCATCAGCACATGTGATAAACAGTAATGATGAATAAAATTCAAAATTTTTTAAAATAAATTGATAGTTCCACAGTCTGAAGTAGATACTCTGGGACCTTGTAGCAAATCAGAAATTTCAGCTGACAGAAGAAGTGTATGGAAATTAGGTCTTGTGAGTTTTCTTCTGAGTTACATCAGTTCACAATGAGCTGTTTTCAAGAAAACAAACGTATCACAGGATGTGAAGGTAGTTTTTGTTGCAATTAAAACCAGACTGTTCTCTTTCAAGGCTTACACCCACCTTTCTTCTGCCAGATTCTTTGTTGTTGTTGTGAGAGCATACTTCATCTTTAGCCATGTTAGTTTAATTTTAAAGAGGTGTCCTTAAGCTGTTCTTATGAATTTCTAGTATTACTTAATCTTATTTGCCAGTATTTTGAAATTGCATCAGTATAAAGGCTTTCCTTAATTTGATTCAGTATTGCTATGCCAACATTAATTTTAAATCTGATTTTTAATGTTGATAAGAAGAAAAATCTTGAATAATCCCAGGTACTTAGCTCATATTAATAAAATGTTTTCTTCCCTATAGGAAGAGATTTAATATTTACCACTGACACTACCATGTGCAGCAAGTATAATGTCCAGTGTCATATCACTAGTCATCACACTTATTTGCATTACAAATATTTTCTCCATTCAAACTACATAAATTAATGCAGGATGAGCATAAATGGTTAAACTTGATATAATACCCTTATTTAGATTATAGATTTTCAATCGAAAATCTTCTTTCTACCTAGACAAGTGCAGTTTGTGAGTTTACTATAAAGTTTCCAAAAAAATTGAGATGGAATGAATTTCCTTATAACTCTCTACAACTGCCTAAAAGGAGGTTGTAGTCAGGCAGGGGTTGGTCTCTTCTCTCAGACAGAACAAGAGGACACAGTCTCAAGCTTCCCCAGGGGAGGTTTAGGATTGACATTAGGAAGAAGTTCTTCACTGAAAGGGTGATTGGTCATTGGAATGCGCTGCCCGGGGAGGCAGTGGAGTCACCATCCCTGGAGGTGTTTAAGGAGAGATTGGATGAGGCTCTTAGTGTCATGGTGTAATTGACAAGTATGAGTAAGTGTAGGTTGGGTCATAGGTTGGACTCGATGATCTCAGAGGTCTTTTCCAACCTTATGATACTGTGATACTGTAATACAAGTATAATACCTGATAGCCCCACATGCTATTACATTACCCATTATGTTCTATGAAAAAATGTATTTTCTGTGTTTTTATTAAAATTTTCAAACTAATCCACACAATTCAAATTTCCCATTCCTAATCTGCATCTCACGATAAGATTTTTGAAGGTTTTCAATGTTCTGTGTGTGATCATGTATATGTTTTTAAAGATAACAGACAAACAAATAAAAAAATCCAAATCTAAAGCCCAGCATCTTAAAAAGGTCATGGTGAAGAGTACTTATGGAAACATTTGGTTTCCTCTCTGGCAATAGAAAGGACTTGCAATTTGTCATTGTGTTGTTTTTTAACAAGCTATAAAAGTACTTTCATTTTCATGTTGTTGGGTTCTTTAAAGGAGGATGTCTGGTTTTGTGGTGCTGTTTTTAATTTTCCTGTGAAAAACTTTCAATATTTGGTCGTTACACTAATTTATCATTAAAATTGATAATCTCATGTTGCGTATGCCCTGTATATATTCATTAAAATGGATTGTCTCCAAAGACTTGCTTTTTTCTTCTATACGTGTGTAACACTCCATCCCTGAGGCATGCTTATTGTATTATCTGAAAAAAAAAATAAAATTGGTGCCTAGGTTCATTCACTTCAATACCTGACATTTTCAGATGGAATATTTTCTACTATTTGGAAACTTTAGTTAAGGTAAATTGATACTGGATTCTTTTACATAAAGAAAAGTCACTGTTGTCCTTATGTTAATGTTAGAATATAATTACCTTTAAAGATAATTAACAAAATTTATATTAACATTCTCTATGTTAAGCTTTTTCTGAAAAATTCAACAAAATTCTTGCAATTCCTCCGTGAGGAACAACGTTCTAATCCAAATACCAACAAGAGCTCCACTGGTCACTGCTGTGGGTCCACATAAACAGAATTACTGTTGCCACCAAGCTCTACCAGTACTGCTGTACAATTTGTTGAGATTCTGTTGTGGACAATCCTGTCCCCTGGTTGTGAGGATCAGGAGACACAAGCTGATGTCTTGTCATTAACATCTTGCTTCCTGTTCCACAAGGGACGAACATTGAGTGGGATTGTGTAAAGGTATTTTCCAGCTCAAGAGAGATTCCTCTGCAGCCTGTGGTGAAGATCAGGGTGAGACTGTTACTCTGCAGCCCATGGATGTCCACAGTCCAGCAGATACCAAACTACAGCTCATGGAGCTCTTCATAGTGGAGCAGGTGGCTCCACCCAAAAGGACTTGTGATCTTGTGGGAAGTAGACACTGGAGCAGGCTCCTGGCAGGAACTGTGAACAGATGGAGAAGACCCCACACAGGAGCAGGTTTGCTGGCAGAACTTGTGACCCCATGGGAGACCCACGACAGAGTAAGCAGTTCCATGCACCCCATGGAAAGAACCCATCCAGGAGCAATTTGTAAAGAACTGCAGCCTATGGAAGGACTCATATTGGAGAAGTTTAGGCAGAACTGTTTCCTGTGGGAGGGTCCCCACAGTGGATCAAGGGAAGAATGTGGGGAGTCCGCCCTCTGAGGAGGAAAGAGCAGCAGAAACAACATGTGGTGAACTGATCACCACCCCCATTCCCTGTCCCCCTGTGCCACTGAGGGGGAGGAAGCAGAGAAAATCAGGAGTGAAATTGAGCCCAGGAAGAAGGGAGGGGTAAAAAGAAGATTTTTTAAGATATAGTTTTTATTTCTCATTATCCTACTCCGGTTATGATTAGTGATAAATTAAACTAATTACCCCAAGTCAGTTCTGTTTTTCCCAGTAATTGCTGAGTGATCTCCTTATCTCAACCTATGAGCCTTTTGTATGGATCTAGGCCCTCATTCACCTTGGTAAATGTACACTGATCTCACTCCTCCTCTATCTTTACTGAGTCTGAACTAGATAAAACTTTTCATATAAGGCCCCAGAAGTGCTAAACAAGAGGGAAAATACAATTTCTCTTGTAGTCCTGCTCACTATACTCTTGCTGAGTCTGAGTCTTCTTCAACCTGAGGGGACAATGCACCTTGTCTACCTGGACAAAGGTACAAAGATGGTTTGTATTCAGTTTGTGTCTGGCCCATGCCGAATCTTGGGATTATTCCATCCCTGTAGATGAATTTTGCAGTTGCCTTGGCTGAAATTTAAATTACATTCAAAATATTTTTTCAGACTGTTAAGGTCCAGTTGAATATAACTGTTTCTTCCACCATATTCACTACATCTCAAGATTTTTACAGCACACAAATTTTCTGTGAATACATTCCATCCCCTTGTTCATGTCATTAATAAAGGCAGTAAAGATTATCACCTGCTTATCAGCTCCTGAGGAATTCTGTTCATCACCGGTCACTAGATGGACTTTGTACTGCACCATTAAGTCAAATTAAACAGCTTCCTCTATTTTCTCGTCATTCGTAAAGCCAGTCAACCTGTCGCAGGTAGCTATTAGTTTGATCAGACATGGTTTGCCTATTATAAATCCCTGTGAAGTATTCACAGTCACCTTCTTGTCTTTCACCATTCATATTCACTATTTCTCATTATTTAGGTCAACTATGATGTATTTGTTTATCCAATAAACAGATATTCCTAAATTGTTCCCCAATTTGTTTTGCAGTCTTATCAGGTGAGAACAATTCATCGTTTTGGGTTGAATACCTTGTGTTTGTTTTCAAAATATCTTTATGCATATGATTAAAGAATATAAATCCATAAGATCCTACCTAATTGAGTTTATACTTTGAATAACACTCAAAACACATAGAGACTCACTGTATGCGAGTCTGAAATAATCTTTTTGATCCATAATTAAGTGTTGTCTAAATTGTATTTGCATTTCCCATAGTAAAAATCTAAAGTAAGTCTGATTAATTAGGAAGACACTATAGAAATCCAAAGATATTACTGAGAACAACTTTAAGTACTCTGCTTGCAGATTTGCTGATAAACTATGCACAAGGCAGAGAACGGTTAAGATTAAATTCAGTTTAGCTCAGCTAAATTAATTCACGATTTTCTGTGCCCAGTGACTGAGGCAGTAATATTGTAAAAAAATCCTAAACATGATAACATAATAAAATACCTCAGAGTAGATACACATTAGGGATACAAGTATCATCAGGCATGTTTAACTGATGTTCCTTGATATGGTCACATTATTTACGTGTGCATGGTATGCTGAAGCATTCAAGTATCATAGCTGTATTTCTGTTTGTATTCACTATTCGTTCTCTCTCATTTTTGCATTTTCTGTAATTCCTGTTCCTGCAACTGGATTCTTTAATAGATGTCTGCACCTTACATTGCCCTCCTCACCAAGACTAAAACCAGATTCATAAAGTGAAAGGACAACAGGGAATATTCAGTAGTTCTGTCTGACCTACTCAATGCATTACAGACGGTAGAATTTGCTCTTTTATTTGTCTAGAACACATCTTTTGGAAATATACCCAGTTCTCATGGCATCAAACTATGTGAGGATCTAACACTTTTCTTGGTATTTTATTAAAATGATTTATTGGTCTTGTTTTATATCAAAAAATAATTCTTTGCCTCAATATTTAAATATATTAAGTTTAAGCTTCCAGTACTTATTTCCTATTTCTTGATAGATTTTTACAGCCCTTGGTATCTAGTGTTCCATACTGTTACCTCTCAGTCTTTCATTATGCTGTGTAGACAGAGGTTATCGTGATGCTTACAGTAGCAGATTTATCACTCAAAGTTCTTTTTGCACCTTTGGCAGTTTTTAACATCTGGATATTTCTCTTAGAAAGTAAAATGCAGAGTATCCAAACATTCATATCATGCAGCACAATAAAATTTGGGGATTTTTTTGCACAATAACATTCAGTATGCTCTTGACATGTTTATACCCATATTATTATTTCATTTCATTAACAAAAAAAATTGTAATTTGTTTCTCCGAAGAACACACGGTTTGTCAACTAATTAACAAGCAGAAAGGGTATTTTTTTTACATCTACACTTATTACCAAATATGATTTTGCTAGTTAAGTCACACTGTGCTATATTAATTATTTCTAGCATAGTGTTAATTTAAAACAAAGAGACAAAATGATATGATATTGATATTGATGCTAATTTCATTCCTTAAAAGGTTTTAAAATAATTAACACCTAACTTGGGAATAGATATAGATTGGACACTCCTCAGAGTTCTTATTTAACTTCTATTAAAGAAAACAGAATAGTAATATTTTCTGATCTGTTATTTCTATGGGAATATTCCATGGGAATAGTAGTTTCAAAGCAAATGAAGAGTTACTAGAAGCTGCAAAAGAGAGCTCAATAGATGGAGAAAATTTTTTCTCTTATTCTTCCATTTTAGGCTCAGTGGGTTAGAATTTGTTAACTCACTGGAGTGTAAAATACATCTGTAGATAACTGTTATTAGGGAGTTTTGTCACTGGGGCATAAAAGCTGACATTGCAGGGCGTTATCCTTGTGATGTTTTCATTTTTGTAGTCCGTTGGTAACATTTCCATTTGTACTAATGACAAGCTTAATTGCGGTTCTACAAAGACAGCATCACACAGTGTAATATTTGTGGTTTTCCTAAATAGTAGTGAAATGGAGGAGTGAAAGCCTTCAGGGAACATATATGGACAAGATAAAACTGCAGAAACATTGAAAATAAAAAATGAAATTGCAACTTGACAGTCAGGAAAAAGCGGTGTATTTTATGCGCTGTTTTATTAGGCAGATATACAGCGTACACTGCTAGTTGCTGTTAACGCTGGGGAATACGAGGAATCTGTGAGAAGAGGCGATAACAACAACAGGGAGGGGTCACCCCCTAGCAAAAGTGGGGCTGAGGGGATTAAATTCACCAAACACAAAGCACAGGTTTGAGCCTTCCCCCAGGGACAGATGTTAGGACCTGACTGAAACCCCAGCTCCGTGGGGTTTGGCTGCCCGTGCCCCAGGTTGGAGCTGCAGGGAATTGCCACAGACCTGGAGTCTGGGGTGAGCTGTGTGAGCTGGGGTGGTGAGATGCCCACTAGGGCTGTCCTCCAGCTGGGGGCTGTGTTACAGCTCTGGCCCTCGTCCCTGCACCTGACCATGCCCCTCATTTATCCACTTCCATGGCCTCCCAGATGATAAATTCACCTCTGGTGCTGAACTTCAGTTCTGGGTTTGGAGAGATTTGCTGGGTGTTTGCTGATGGCAGCAGGAATGGCTGAGGAAAGGAGCTCACCTAAGGAAACAAGGAGTAAGGGGTGGGGTTCATCCTACAGTGTTGATCCTTATTGTTAAGGTTCACGTTGAGTGAGTTACCCAGCAGCTCCTTAAAATGTAGGTGGAAAAATATAGGCACGCTAGAGAAATTCATCCTCTCTGAAAGGAGAATCTAAAATATAACTCAGATGTACAACGGTCCGAAAGCACTTACCCATCTCTGAGGACAACTAGAACAGAGATCGGCAGAAGCTGAGTAACAGCACTGGTACAGGACCTTGTGAGAAGCCTAGGATAGAAAATTTAACTTTTACACCAACCTATGGACAGAAAAAGACAGAAAGCAAAGCACAGAAAATCAATTTTCACTTTATTAATCTTATGATCAGGAAACAGTACTTCTTTCATTCTTCTGATCTGTAGGATTACATGAGAGACTGTCTCTTCATTGCACTACGTCATCAGTAACAAATGTTAAGTTAATGGACAAAGAATTTTGAGCAAGCAAGTTAAAGTGGATGACACAATACACTAAAGCCAGTAAAAATCAATATTTTCTAGAATTTAGATAATACAAAATAGGAACTCTTTCTTTAAAAATAATTGAATTAAATATTTAACTACAAGCTCTATTTAACATGGATATAGCAGAAATGTTAATTGTTGTTTGAATGTAGTGTTGTAAATTAGCCGTAAATTAAGGAAGTGATAAGCAAATCTTAGAGTAGTATCCTTCTGAACTTCACAGAATTTTTTTAAAAAAATAAAATTAAAAACCAGTTATTAGCATCTCTTTTAAGTTTATAAGGTATTTGGTTTCAACTGGCCTAAAAATGTACCCAAATTGACTTAAGCTTGACACATTCACCTTTAGTTCAGAAGGCTAAAGAGCAGGGCAAGTGAAAGTCATTACCTTGATTTTATTAATGTCTTAGACAAAAACACCATTGAGGTCAGTAAGGGAATTTTATAAAAGACATAAAAATGAGATGAAAAATTATTTTCTTGCTTGGCACCTTGTGTAATAAAAAAGGAAGCAATAAGAGGGAAGAACAGGTGATTAAAATAAAATTACTACAAAATAGCTTTTGGTATAAGTAGTAGGTATGAGTACCTATAATTCAAATAATGATAGAGAATATCTTCTCTTGTAAAGTGCAGTGATCAAGGATTGTTTAGTAGGTGAGACAATCATTTCTTTGTCCGAGAGAGGCCCTCCCCTTTATTGTTGATTACAGCCATGAAGTGTTTTAGAGTATTACAAATTCAATCATTATTCTGGATCTAAACTTGAAGATTTTGGAGCATGTTTGTTTTTATTTCAGTAGAGGCTGAAAAAACTGAAACAATTTATACAGCTTGAAGCTTTATTCCTTCCTAATGAAAACAATCATAAAAATGTTATATGGTAGAATACTGATGAGGTTGTATAGCATGCAGGTGTACAGTGGAGTTTCCATGTTAAATTGTTCTCTAAGATTACACATTTGAAGAGCAATGGTCTGATGTTTAAAAGACAGTGGCTGCACAATAATTTGTAAATAAATTTTTTAAAAGATGATCTCCACTCACATTTTCACTTGGAACATTAAATTCATTAGAACACTTTCAGGATCAAAGAAAAAAATATATTCTCCTTTCAGACACTTTTATGTTAAAATTTGAAGGGTTTTTTTCCCACATTCCTTGTACTCAATAAAAATTCCCAAGGAAGTAAGGATTTTAAAATTTATAGAATCATGTCTAGATAAGCAGTTCATGAAATATGCCACAAGCTAAAATAAAAATAAAAATGCAGTTTTAACACCTTATGAATAGTATACACTAACACAATACAGTCATAGCAATTAAGAAAATGTTTGATTTAAAAATATTTAAAATGTCTTATCTTCTTTTTCCAGAAAAGGGAGGAATTATTATTTCTTGACTCTATAATTTACATCTCATTTTATCAGGAATGAAGTTCTTTATGCAATGAAATTATGATCTCCCTGTTATAATCTTTAAGATGTTGAAACCTTCATTATCAGAAGTCTTTACAGAGCATCGAGTTTGGTCAAACAAATTTTTGGATATAGTACAGGTGTAAGTAGATGAAGATCTGTGGTATGGGATGTCAGAACGCATGATAAATTATCCCTTTCACCTTTAAAATGAATTTTTCTGAATTTCTGTTCAGTTCCTCCTTGATACTTAAACTACTAGACTGTGAAACGTTCTTCTACCACTTTAAATTATTTAAAATCTTACTTTATTTTAAATCTTCATTATGAGAGAGAGCAGAGAAATACAAAATGGTGAAAATTTTTCAAGATTTTTTTAACACATCACCATTGAAAGAAACCAGTTGATGAAGTTCCTCATACTGCTTTCACAGGAGCCTAAAGTGAGATTAATTTCACTTAATGTTACCAGTTTTAAAAGTAATAACTGGTCTAAGCTAGTTCTTTAGAATCCATTTGTCCATGAATTTGAGGTCTATCCTGAAGGTGATATGTCTCAATAGCTAGCTGAAATATATGTCACCATTCTACCTTTGTCTGCTATGTTTTATTCTAAATGGAGAAAGACCACACAAATACCTATTCTAAATAATGGCTAGAATAGTTAAATCCCCTACACATAACTCTCTGATCATGATTAGTTTCCAATTCTTTTACAACAAGCTTAATTGCTGTGTCTTATCATGATTCCAAGTAAAATTGAGTAAAACTGTAAAATGTTTTTTGCACCACAAGAAATTTCTGTTAGCGATGTAATATTTTGATTAGGTAACTTGAGGACTGTTTATTACTCTTGTTTCTAGTGAACTGAAAGAACTCCTTCAAGTATTCGTCTCTGTGGTCCAAAATTTCAGTGACATTCCTTTAAGGACTACTGTGGGGACTGCCAGGCACCCACCTTGCCACTCTGTCTCTCCTCTGCAGGGCAGGGAGAGAAAGTAAGGTTAAAAAACCCTCAGGGGTTGAGATAACGGCAGGGGGATTTCTCACCAGTCACCATCAACTGTTACTGTGTAAGCTCCTCTTCGTAGGCTGCAGATCGTCTTAGGATGGGCTCTCCACAGACTGGTTTCCTTCAGGGCATATCCACCTGCTCTAGCACAGGGTCCTCAGCTGGCTGCCATATAGGTCACTTCTGGTGTGGTCTTCCATGAGCTACAGAGAGACCACCTCTTCTCCGTGAACAGCATGGGAAGCTCTGCTCCAGCAGCTGGACCTTCTCCTTCACTGCCTTGTTTTGTGTAGGGTTTTTTATATCACATCACAGTATCACAGTATCGTAAGGTTGGAAAAGACCTTTGAGATCATCGAGTCCAACCTATGACCCAACACCTACACCTACTTCTACTCGTCATCTACACCATGGCACTAAGTGCCTCATCCAATCTCTCCTTAAACACCTCCAGGGATGGTGACTCCACCACCTCCCCGGGCAGCGCATTCCAATGGTCAATCACATTTTCTTTCACATTTTGTCTCACAGTGTGTTTTTCCCTTTTCTTAATTATGTTATCACAGATGGGTAATACTTTGGCCAATGATGCTTCTGTTTCGGAGCCAACTGAAATGAGCTCTGTCTAACATGGGGGCAGCTCCTGGTCTCTTCTCACAGAGGGCACCACTGCAGTCTCATTACTATAAAACAGATATTCCTAAATTGTTCCCCAATTTGTTTTGCAGTCTTATCAGGTGAGAACAATTCATCGTTTTGGGTTGAATACCTTGTGTTTGTTTTCAAAATATCTTTATGCATATGATTAAAGAATATAAATCCATAAGATCCTACCTAATTGAGTTTATACTTTGAATAACACTCAAAACACATAGAGACTCACTGTATGCGAGTCTGAAATAATCTTTTTGATCCATAATTAAGTGTTGTCTAAATTGTATTTGCATTTCCCATAGTAAAAATCTAAAGTAAGTCTGATTAATTAGGAAGACACTATAGAAATCCAAAGATATTACTGAGAACAACTTTAAGTACTCTGCTTGCAGATTTGCTGATAAACTATGCACAAGGCAGAGAACGGTTAAGATTAAATTCAGTTTAGCTCAGCTAAATTAATTCACGATTTTCTGTGCCCAGTGACTGAGGCAGTAATATTGTAAAAAAATCCTAAACATGATAACATAATAAAATACCTCAGAGTAGATACACATTAGGGATACAAGTATCATCAGGCATGTTTAACTGATGTTCCTTGATATGGTCACATTATTTACGTGTGCATGGTATGCTGAAGCATTCAAGTATCATAGCTGTATTTCTGTTTGTATTCACTATTCGTTCTCTCTCATTTTTGCATTTTCTGTAATTCCTGTTCCTGCAACTGGATTCTTTAATAGATGTCTGCACCTTACATTGCCCTCCTCACCAAGACTAAAACCAGATTCATAAAGTGAAAGGACAACAGGGAATATTCAGTAGTTCTGTCTGACCTACTCAATGCATTACAGACGGTAGAATTTGCTCTTTTATTTGTCTAGAACACATCTTTTGGAAATATACCCAGTTCTCATGGCATCAAACTATGTGAGGATCTAACACTTTTCTTGGTATTTTATTAAAATGATTTATTGGTCTTGTTTTATATCAAAAAATAATTCTTTGCCTCAATATTTAAATATATTAAGTTTAAGCTTCCAGTACTTATTTCCTATTTCTTGATAGATTTTTACAGCCCTTGGTATCTAGTGTTCCATACTGTTACCTCTCAGTCTTTCATTATGCTGTGTAGACAGAGGTTATCGTGATGCTTACAGTAGCAGATTTATCACTCAAAGTTCTTTTTGCACCTTTGGCAGTTTTTAACATCTGGATATTTCTCTTAGAAAGTAAAATGCAGAGTATCCAAACATTCATATCATGCAGCACAATAAAATTTGGGGATTTTTTTGCACAATAACATTCAGTATGCTCTTGACATGTTTATACCCATATTATTATTTCATTTCATTAACAAAAAAAATTGTAATTTGTTTCTCCGAAGAACACACGGTTTGTCAACTAATTAACAAGCAGAAAGGGTATTTTTTTTACATCTACACTTATTACCAAATATGATTTTGCTAGTTAAGTCACACTGTGCTATATTAATTATTTCTAGCATAGTGTTAATTTAAAACAAAGAGACAAAATGATATGATATTGATATTGATGCTAATTTCATTCCTTAAAAGGTTTTAAAATAATTAACACCTAACTTGGGAATAGATATAGATTGGACACTCCTCAGAGTTCTTATTTAACTTCTATTAAAGAAAACAGAATAGTAATATTTTCTGATCTGTTATTTCTATGGGAATATTCCATGGGAATAGTAGTTTCAAAGCAAATGAAGAGTTACTAGAAGCTGCAAAAGAGAGCTCAATAGATGGAGAAAATTTTTTCTCTTATTCTTCCATTTTAGGCTCAGTGGGTTAGAATTTGTTAACTCACTGGAGTGTAAAATACATCTGTAGATAACTGTTATTAGGGAGTTTTGTCACTGGGGCATAAAAGCTGACATTGCAGGGCGTTATCCTTGTGATGTTTTCATTTTTGTAGTCCGTTGGTAACATTTCCATTTGTACTAATGACAAGCTTAATTGCGGTTCTACAAAGACAGCATCACACAGTGTAATATTTGTGGTTTTCCTAAATAGTAGTGAAATGGAGGAGTGAAAGCCTTCAGGGAACATATATGGACAAGATAAAACTGCAGAAACATTGAAAATAAAAAATGAAATTGCAACTTGACAGTCAGGAAAAAGCGGTGTATTTTATGCGCTGTTTTATTAGGCAGATATACAGCGTACACTGCTAGTTGCTGTTAACGCTGGGGAATACGAGGAATCTGTGAGAAGAGGCGATAACAACAACAGGGAGGGGTCACCCCCTAGCAAAAGTGGGGCTGAGGGGATTAAATTCACCAAACACAAAGCACAGGTTTGAGCCTTCCCCCAGGGACAGATGTTAGGACCTGACTGAAACCCCAGCTCCGTGGGGTTTGGCTGCCCGTGCCCCAGGTTGGAGCTGCAGGGAATTGCCACAGACCTGGAGTCTGGGGTGAGCTGTGTGAGCTGGGGTGGTGAGATGCCCACTAGGGCTGTCCTCCAGCTGGGGGCTGTGTTACAGCTCTGGCCCTCGTCCCTGCACCTGACCATGCCCCTCATTTATCCACTTCCATGGCCTCCCAGATGATAAATTCACCTCTGGTGCTGAACTTCAGTTCTGGGTTTGGAGAGATTTGCTGGGTGTTTGCTGATGGCAGCAGGAATGGCTGAGGAAAGGAGCTCACCTAAGGAAACAAGGAGTAAGGGGTGGGGTTCATCCTACAGTGTTGATCCTTATTGTTAAGGTTCACGTTGAGTGAGTTACCCAGCAGCTCCTTAAAATGTAGGTGGAAAAATATAGGCACGCTAGAGAAATTCATCCTCTCTGAAAGGAGAATCTAAAATATAACTCAGATGTACAACGGTCCGAAAGCACTTACCCATCTCTGAGGACAACTAGAACAGAGATCGGCAGAAGCTGAGTAACAGCACTGGTACAGGACCTTGTGAGAAGCCTAGGATAGAAAATTTAACTTTTACACCAACCTATGGACAGAAAAAGACAGAAAGCAAAGCACAGAAAATCAATTTTCACTTTATTAATCTTATGATCAGGAAACAGTACTTCTTTCATTCTTCTGATCTGTAGGATTACATGAGAGACTGTCTCTTCATTGCACTACGTCATCAGTAACAAATGTTAAGTTAATGGACAAAGAATTTTGAGCAAGCAAGTTAAAGTGGATGACACAATACACTAAAGCCAGTAAAAATCAATATTTTCTAGAATTTAGATAATACAAAATAGGAACTCTTTCTTTAAAAATAATTGAATTAAATATTTAACTACAAGCTCTATTTAACATGGATATAGCAGAAATGTTAATTGTTGTTTGAATGTAGTGTTGTAAATTAGCCGTAAATTAAGGAAGTGATAAGCAAATCTTAGAGTAGTATCCTTCTGAACTTCACAGAATTTTTTTAAAAAAATAAAATTAAAAACCAGTTATTAGCATCTCTTTTAAGTTTATAAGGTATTTGGTTTCAACTGGCCTAAAAATGTACCCAAATTGACTTAAGCTTGACACATTCACCTTTAGTTCAGAAGGCTAAAGAGCAGGGCAAGTGAAAGTCATTACCTTGATTTTATTAATGTCTTAGACAAAAACACCATTGAGGTCAGTAAGGGAATTTTATAAAAGACATAAAAATGAGATGAAAAATTATTTTCTTGCTTGGCACCTTGTGTAATAAAAAAGGAAGCAATAAGAGGGAAGAACAGGTGATTAAAATAAAATTACTACAAAATAGCTTTTGGTATAAGTAGTAGGTATGAGTACCTATAATTCAAATAATGATAGAGAATATCTTCTCTTGTAAAGTGCAGTGATCAAGGATTGTTTAGTAGGTGAGACAATCATTTCTTTGTCCGAGAGAGGCCCTCCCCTTTATTGTTGATTACAGCCATGAAGTGTTTTAGAGTATTACAAATTCAATCATTATTCTGGATCTAAACTTGAAGATTTTGGAGCATGTTTGTTTTTATTTCAGTAGAGGCTGAAAAAACTGAAACAATTTATACAGCTTGAAGCTTTATTCCTTCCTAATGAAAACAATCATAAAAATGTTATATGGTAGAATACTGATGAGGTTGTATAGCATGCAGGTGTACAGTGGAGTTTCCATGTTAAATTGTTCTCTAAGATTACACATTTGAAGAGCAATGGTCTGATGTTTAAAAGACAGTGGCTGCACAATAATTTGTAAATAAATTTTTTAAAAGATGATCTCCACTCACATTTTCACTTGGAACATTAAATTCATTAGAACACTTTCAGGATCAAAGAAAAAAATATATTCTCCTTTCAGACACTTTTATGTTAAAATTTGAAGGGTTTTTTTCCCACATTCCTTGTACTCAATAAAAATTCCCAAGGAAGTAAGGATTTTAAAATTTATAGAATCATGTCTAGATAAGCAGTTCATGAAATATGCCACAAGCTAAAATAAAAATAAAAATGCAGTTTTAACACCTTATGAATAGTATACACTAACACAATACAGTCATAGCAATTAAGAAAATGTTTGATTTAAAAATATTTAAAATGTCTTATCTTCTTTTTCCAGAAAAGGGAGGAATTATTATTTCTTGACTCTATAATTTACATCTCATTTTATCAGGAATGAAGTTCTTTATGCAATGAAATTATGATCTCCCTGTTATAATCTTTAAGATGTTGAAACCTTCATTATCAGAAGTCTTTACAGAGCATCGAGTTTGGTCAAACAAATTTTTGGATATAGTACAGGTGTAAGTAGATGAAGATCTGTGGTATGGGATGTCAGAACGCATGATAAATTATCCCTTTCACCTTTAAAATGAATTTTTCTGAATTTCTGTTCAGTTCCTCCTTGATACTTAAACTACTAGACTGTGAAACGTTCTTCTACCACTTTAAATTATTTAAAATCTTACTTTATTTTAAATCTTCATTATGAGAGAGAGCAGAGAAATACAAAATGGTGAAAATTTTTCAAGATTTTTTTAACACATCACCATTGAAAGAAACCAGTTGATGAAGTTCCTCATACTGCTTTCACAGGAGCCTAAAGTGAGATTAATTTCACTTAATGTTACCAGTTTTAAAAGTAATAACTGGTCTAAGCTAGTTCTTTAGAATCCATTTGTCCATGAATTTGAGGTCTATCCTGAAGGTGATATGTCTCAATAGCTAGCTGAAATATATGTCACCATTCTACCTTTGTCTGCTATGTTTTATTCTAAATGGAGAAAGACCACACAAATACCTATTCTAAATAATGGCTAGAATAGTTAAATCCCCTACACATAACTCTCTGATCATGATTAGTTTCCAATTCTTTTACAACAAGCTTAATTGCTGTGTCTTATCATGATTCCAAGTAAAATTGAGTAAAACTGTAAAATGTTTTTTGCACCACAAGAAATTTCTGTTAGCGATGTAATATTTTGATTAGGTAACTTGAGGACTGTTTATTACTCTTGTTTCTAGTGAACTGAAAGAACTCCTTCAAGTATTCGTCTCTGTGGTCCAAAATTTCAGTGACATTCCTTTAAGGACTACTGTGGGGACTGCCAGGCACCCACCTTGCCACTCTGTCTCTCCTCTGCAGGGCAGGGAGAGAAAGTAAGGTTAAAAAACCCTCAGGGGTTGAGATAACGGCAGGGGGATTTCTCACCAGTCACCATCAACTGTTACTGTGTAAGCTCCTCTTCGTAGGCTGCAGATCGTCTTAGGATGGGCTCTCCACAGACTGGTTTCCTTCAGGGCATATCCACCTGCTCTAGCACAGGGTCCTCAGCTGGCTGCCATATAGGTCACTTCTGGTGTGGTCTTCCATGAGCTACAGAGAGACCACCTCTTCTCCGTGAACAGCATGGGAAGCTCTGCTCCAGCAGCTGGACCTTCTCCTTCACTGCCTTGTTTTGTGTAGGGTTTTTTATATCACATCACAGTATCACAGTATCGTAAGGTTGGAAAAGACCTTTGAGATCATCGAGTCCAACCTATGACCCAACACCTACACCTACTTCTACTCGTCATCTACACCATGGCACTAAGTGCCTCATCCAATCTCTCCTTAAACACCTCCAGGGATGGTGACTCCACCACCTCCCCGGGCAGCGCATTCCAATGGTCAATCACATTTTCTTTCACATTTTGTCTCACAGTGTGTTTTTCCCTTTTCTTAATTATGTTATCACAGATGGGTAATACTTTGGCCAATGATGCTTCTGTTTCGGAGCCAACTGAAATGAGCTCTGTCTAACATGGGGGCAGCTCCTGGTCTCTTCTCACAGAGGGCACCACTGCAGTCTCATTACTATAAAACCTTCTCAATAAACCAGATAAATTCATCTTCAACTTTTTTTAGCTAGAATTTGATGTTTTACTTAAAATTCAAACAAAAAAACTAAAACAAAAAGCTCCCAAGAAACAAGAAACAAAGCCAAAGCCAAAGCCAAAATTTCTTCTCTTGTGTACTTCGTTGTTGATTTCTTATTTATCTGCAGAATTCATTAATTTATAACAGTCTATCTACTTTTTCTATTCAAATAATCTGAAGAAAATTAGTATTTAGGAAAACACGGGCAATAGTTTGTCTTCTCTTATGTAGTTGTTTTTTTGTTAAAATAAGTTCTGTTTCAGCATATTTGGAAATTTGCACATACAGATGAACATATTTAATCTATAAAGGAGATTCTTATTGTAAGGTGTTTTAAAGTTCAACCTCTTTATCAGTCAGGGAAAAGATTTTAGTATCTTTCAGACTTATTTTATTTTAATTAGTTGGTTCAATCTAGTCCTAGATCTCTCAGCCACCTGCTGGCTTGTAGGTATATGTACGCAGATTTGAGTTTCAAAGCCAACTAGGTCTGACTGATGATATTCCCTTCTTCCAGAACTGACAATCATAATCCCAGACTTAGACCTTTTCTCTGTTTCCTTTCATTAAGACAGTCAACTCCAAATCTCTTCTCAGTAAGATGGGGGAGTTCCTCCTTCTAACAGGTCAGTGCTCATCTGGGTGGATCATGAATGCAAGTTCATCATTCCAGCGCAGAAAAATAATGAGCAGAGTGATGGAAAAAAGCAGTGGGTGGAGTGGTGCAGAGGTACTATGTTCATAGAATCATAGAATCATAAGGTTGTAAGAGACCTCTGAGATCACTGAGTCCAACTGTACCTGTCTCCCTACTAAACCATGTCCCTAAGAAACTCATCTACCCATCTTTTAAACACCTCCAGGGATGGTGACTCCACCACCTCCCTGGGCAGCCTGGTCCAATCCCTGACCACTCTTTCAGTAAAGAATTTATTCTTAATGTCCAGTCTAAACCTCTCCTGGCACAACTTGCGGCCATTTCCTCTTGTCCTGTTGCTGTCACTTGCTGGAAGAGACTGTATTGTGAAATAAGAGTAGAGGAATACTTTGGAAAATTGTTTTTATTTAAATCAAATATGTGAAGCAGTTTCAAACTGAGATAGTACCACATGAAAAACACTTGTTGCCAAAGTTTTTCAGTTCTTCTAGGCTTCTGCAAGGAAAATGAAGTGCTATATTCTTTAAAAACTCACTCCCTCTGGGAAAATCCAGATTCATAACACTGTTAAAATATATTCTAACAGATAACAATACATTTAATCCATAGAATTATAGAATGATAGAATGGCTTGAGTTGGAAAAGACCTTAAAGATCACCTAGTTCCAACTCCCTTGATAAAGACCGGGACACCTTCCACTAGGTCAGGTTGGTCAAAGCCTCATTGAACAACACCCATCTTAACAAAAGACACAGGGATACACAGTAAACAGAGGGGACTAGTCAAGAAAAGTGAAATGCAATAAACATACGGTATTCACCCCAAATTAATAAGGTAAAATATTGTATGATCACTAAAGCTTTAAGAATTATCTTCGAAAACTTGGTAGCAAATAGGAGACATCCCATGGAACAGCTTAGGATGTGGCTCTCAAAACAGGATAAAGGAGAAGTAGGGAATGAGGAACAAAACATTTTGACTGATTGTTTGAAAAATCGTAGGGGAAATCTTTAAACTGACTGTTTGCAAGAAGCTAGATGATACTGAAAAGATTAGAAAAAAATGGCCAGCATAGATGTATTGAGAACATCATGTCAAACTAGCTTAATTTATTGTCCTGACAGAACACCTGGCCGAGTGGAAAAAGGAAGCAGTAAGGTAATTAATATATATTGACTCTAAAAAGCTTTCTGACACTATTTCAGCAGGAGTTATCATAAGTAAACTAGAAGTATAATGGAATAAGTGAAATCATCCATTAACTGCAAACCTCTTTTCTTAAATCTATCACTCTCTTTCACTCCGAAATGATGGTTTGAATCCAGATAGGTCCAGGACTAAATAAAGAGAAGAACAAACAAAGTTATGTAAGAAGGAAAAAAAAAAAAAAAAAGAAAATACAAAGCATGGAATAACTGGCTAGCCAGGAATATGGCAGGACCTACTTTCTTCAGCCCCTCTAACTCCCTTCAACCCCTCCCCCCCAAAAAAGAAACAAACCTCTCAAAAGCACCAAAACCAAACTTTCTGCTATGTCACAACAGGTCAATAAAGTCAATTTTCAGTAAATAAATTCTCATTCTGGGATGTGAATGTCATCTGTTACACAGAGGAATTGGTTTTCTCTGATTTAACGAGTCTTCAGCTGAAGTACAATGAACTCTTACATTTAAAAAATAGTATAGAGTAATTGGTGAGAGAATAGCGGAACAGCAATAATGATAAGAAGCTGGGAAAATCCTTAACTCCAGCTCCAGTGGTGAAATGTGCATGTCCACCTGAGATTGATATATCATAGATTATGCTCTCTCTCTTCGAATTACCATTTCTGGAGAGGCATGCTTATACTTTTTGTATATGTATACATCTTTGCCTTTGCCAAGAATCAATAGTTATTTTACTCTAATGGACAATTGAATATAGGCAAGATGCCTTAAAATTAATGAATTTGTTCATATTAGCCATTTAGTCTTGTTTCAGTGCAATTAACCTCCCAAGACTTCATTTTATCAAACAATGTTTCCCTTCCCACCCTCCACAAGGGAGTTGGGATGGCATAAATTTAAAGTTAACAATTTAATTTTCAACAAATAATTATATTGATGGTTGGAAAAATCCTGCTTACTACAAGGGCAACTAAAGCACTAAAAAACAGACACTGGAGTCAGGTAGAATGTCCTTCTATTCTTATTTCTGAAGGAAAGATTAAATATGCACCTTTCAGGTTTATCTGGTTTGGTCAAAATAGACCTCCACGAACTTTGGAAATTTCCTCTTTTTGATACTTCCTCTTTCAGATATTTCTATGATTTTGTAATTTTACAGTTATATAGCTCCTCACTGAGATCTACATATAGACAGGTACAGTTTGGTCTTCGGTCGCAAGTGTGTCCACGGGGTCTTACTTAATTAAAAGTGAATTAAAATGTTAGAAGAATGCATTAGAAACCTGAGGACTGTTGTGTTACGAACAGGAGAAACAGTTTTTTAGAAAATAATTACAGAAGTAGGTTAAACGCAAACCAGATCTGTAATAACATTTAATTAGAGGATCACAGAGAACTATAAAGAGATTGTCCGTAATAAAAAGCTAAATTATATGCACCTTTGGATTAAAAATCATCTATTTTAAGAAAAAAAAATCTAAATAAAATACAAAAATGCCACAGATAATACATAAAAAAAAGGCAAGGAAAAAAAATAACTTATTTTTTTTAAAAGCAGGGATTATCTTAAAAAAACAACTTCAGCTCATTTCTATTGAGCTGTAGTAAATTCACAAGTCTAACTCCTGATGAATGCTCTCTATCACACTAATGTTTTATCAATTAAGCTGTGTCTTCTGGGAGTCTAGAAATTTTTTCTAATGATGTGAGGGATCAGTGTCTCTTCACTCACAATAAAAGTAGCTTTTATTGAACTTTTCTAACACCAGTGAGATCTCTCTTTCAGTTAAAGGGGAAAAAACAGTCAATGGAATTACTGGAATAAAAGTATGAAAAGTAGACTTTTATCGTTCCTAAACTTTTTAACTTCACTTAGAAAAACTTGGTGCCAGTTTTCATGTACTATGATTTTAAAACTGTTTGTATTCTTCATTTAGATATTTCTATTCACAATTTTTTTAGTGCAAATACATACATGCTAGAACGGCAAATAGATTTAACTACACAATAATTAGCCTTTTGTTTTCTCTCTCCCAACAAGGTAGACGTGAAAAGTCTTAAAATGAACAGGCAGCTAAAACAAATACACAGCTGTTCACTCAATCCCCCCACTGGGATGGGAGAGAGAATCAGAAAAAAAAACAAGTGTGAAAATCATGGGTTGAGAAAGAAACAGTTTAATAGAAAAGAAAAGGCATAGAATAAGAATAAGAATAAGGTTAAGAATAAGAATATACAAAGCAACTGATGCACCGCACACTTGCTCACCCCACTGACCTATACCCAGATAGTTCCTGAGCTGTGATTCCCCCGGCCACCTTCCCCCAAGTTTATATACTGAGTATAATGTCATATAGTATGGAACACCCTTTTGGCCAGTTTGGGTCAGCTGTCCTGGAGGTGTCTCCTCCCAGGTTCTTGTGCACCCTCTACCTTCTCATTGGCAGGTCAGTATGAGAAACTGAAGAGTCCTTGACTGCTTAACTACAACTGAAATATTGTTGTATTATTAACATAGGCAAATATGTTTCAGAAACACATACTGATTCCTTTTCATTCCTTTCCAAAATCCAAGATTTTGACAGTGTCACCGTTCCTGCTACTTCTCTGAACTGAAAGACTGTTTGATGCTTTGAAGAGATTTATAAAAACAGATCTTTGTAACAGCCAGAAAATACATTATCCCCTTAATAAGTTACTTTTGTAAGTGCTTGCAGGGCTTGATATGGATATCACTGTAAGGTTTAGTTCCATTTTCCCTAAATATAAGCCTTGAAACGTAGACTGTTGGAGTCATGTATTTTTTTTCATATAAGTAAGCTTAGGAAACCAGGCTGTGTCTCTAACTTGATAAGTGAAAAATACCTCTGCTTAAATATTTAAGGAAATATAATTACTTCGCACTGTAATATGATGTTTAGCATACTATTTAATAGGAAGATATTCTGTTCCATATTTAATAATAAACTGCAGATAGAGTGTTCAAAACTGCAATAAACTTTATGGAATGTAAATGGCCCTATATACCTGCTCAAAATAACTAACTAGTCCCAAACTGAATTTTTAATTTAATTTCCTAAGTGAATAAGGCTTACTTAATATCACTGTGTTTTTGCCCATCTGTTTCTCTCTACATCTGTCAGTTTCCTTTAATAACATTTGATCTCACTGGGAGTTTTCAATCAGATTTGACAGGTTGGTTAAGGTCTCAAAGATACTAAATCTCTATAAAATGTTAAGTTTCACGAAGTGCGATCATTGGCTGGGAGAGAGTATTCAAATTAACATGTTCACCACAAAAATTAGTTATCTGGGTATTTTTTGGTTTACCACCCAGTTTATCACCATATTAATTTCTCCTAGCCAGCTATTTTGTTTCAAGTAAGCAAAAGTAAAAAAGAATTGAAAAGGACAAAGGAAAGGTAGGACACTGTGGAGGGAGATTCTCTTAAAACTCATGTAAACTCTTGTAAATTCTCTTAAAACTAATGTTTCAAAGGAAGAAGATGGAAGAACAGCATGAACAGGAAAATTATAGAATACATGTTAAGGAACTTGTATTCTTCTCAGAGGGGAAATAGCAGATCCCCTGGAAACAACAGTTTTCACAGTATCCCAGTATCACACAGTATCACACTATCATAAGGTTGGAAAAGACCTTTGAGATCATCGAGTCCAACCTATGACCCAACACCTACACCTACTCCTACTCGTCAACTACACCATGGCACTAAAAGTGCCTCATCCAAATTCTCTTTTGAAATTCTTTCTTTCTTTCTGCTGTTCACATACCTTAAAGGTTTGTTTTCTTCCGAGCTTGTCGATATTCACTCCAGAATGGTTGTAAGTGCCTTTTTACCTACTTCTCTAAAACATATTCAGCCTTGACTGTTACAACATAATACTGCGGGCCCAAGGGATGAGTGACATGGAATGGCATGGTTTGTTTCCAGAGAGGTAAAATTGTGTTTTCTCCCCAGTACAGAATTACCTTCTCCAAACTACCTTCGCAGGTCTAGCATCCTGAACTAATCTGGGGAGTGCCGATTGATCTGACCATGGCCACGCCAAGAAGCACACTAATACTGTCAGGATATTTACTCAGTCAGAGGCACTGAAAATGAGTACTATCTACAGAAATTAGTATCTGTGGATCTAGAATGGAATATTATTTAAGCTCTGTCAAAAATCCTGCTCCTATTAGCTTCTTTTTCACCAATAAATACATAAAACCGTGCCTTTAAAGCTGTGAAAGATGCTCAAGGTTGTGCCACAGTCAGATTTTATGGATGACCTTGCCTAACAGTTGAAGTTCAGACAGAGCAAGGACCTGAATTCACAAGGGATGTTTAGGACCCTTCCTTTCACTTTTCTTCCAGAATGGACATCCTACAAGGAAAAAGATGCCACATGGTTTATATTTGCTAGTCTCTCCTATGAAGTGTTATTAGGTAGAATGATCATTCAGTCACAGATGAGGCCATCCCCATAGTAAGACAGAACTACAAAGAGGTAAACTAAAGGACAGAAAAGAGGAAGAATCTGTACGATTTGAAATACTGACTGCAGTACATCTCTGAGTTAGGTCAAAAGTGCTAACTCATAAGCTCAGGCTGTCAGGTTTAAAGAATGCTAACCATACGCATGAACTTTCTGCATCACTTGAGCAGTTAACTTTAAGGCACAACAAATATTGTATAATTGTATTTTTGTTTCATAATTTATTTTTTAATGTATAATACATGGCACTCTTGAGACCAAAAGAAATAATGACTGAGTTTTCTATGATTTTTCGGACCCAAGACTTGAAATCATTTGTGAGCTGTCAAAAAATCATGATGACAAATTTATACACAGTAAAAATGGTTTGAGTTAGATGTGTTAGGAAATATCACAAGGATATGATAGTGGAAGCATTGCAAAAGACCTGCTGGAATAGCATGATAAAATGTATAAGTGAATGGTATCAAACTGAGTTTGAGATCTTCCATATTACCCTTAGGAGCAGTGTCAGAAGTGAACTATCACCAAAATAGCACCTGCCCCATAAGAAATAGATAGTTCACTCAAAAATAATATCCAGGGGTTAATAAGTGCAACAAGGAAGATCAGTACAGCAAGACCCAGGAAGAAATGGGTGACACGAGTTATTTGATGTTGCAATTTATATATTGAAACCTCACAACAACAAATTGTGAAATGCAAGGGAAAAAGGGATAGAAGGATCAGTTCCATAAATGGGTTTATTTATGTTTTGGGGTTTTTTTTTGTAGGTGGCTTAATTTTAAGAGCAGACATCATGATCTGATTGAAACCCACTAAAAAAAAAGGCTTACTTCAAAAACATCGATAAACCACATCCAAAATTCCAAAGCTAACTCATATTTGAACCTAAAATTGAAAAAAACAATTCATGGTGCCAAAAAACTTACCATGGAACTAAGGAAAAACTTGAAGAGAATGAGGTACGGAAATAATCAGGTTTGTAATCCCTTGTTAAAGGACAGAAAAATTCTACAAGAGGAAAAAATCATTAGTCAATCCTTCTTAAAAGATTGAGGAAGGAAAAGAAGCATAAAGCAAATTGAACCATTAAAGCTCTTTAATTATATCATTTAGTTATTAATTGTAAAATATTCATTTGTCTGATTGTGTTTAATAATATATCTGACTGTGTTGAGTGGTTGCATTTTTTAACACATTTTTAGATAGGGTAATTTTAATGAAGCTCTCCTCGGAATCTTTTCCACTGAGACTCTTAAGGCTGTTTCTAATTTACTTTTTTTTTTTGCTTTTGAAACATTTGCATTATGCTCCAGTACACATCCATGCTCCATGCTGAAGATGTAGCTATTGCTCGATTATCTCATGAAAGATTACTGTACTGTTACAGAGGCAAAAATCCCACCAGGAAAGCTAATGTTAATGCTGCTGTTTGCACCAAATTCAGATTAGCATAATTGTATTCTGCTTACCTAAATTTGTCCTTCAGGGGATAAAGCAGAAGGTTTAGCCTCATTGAGAAAGGCAGCAAAGGTGCCAACAGAGGTAGTTATGAGGGAATCTGAATCTATGACATGTAATTGTTTAGCTAAGAGTGGCTGCACATGTCAATATAATTCCTTTACCAAAATGCTGACTATAATGTTATAAAGAAGTGAATTGTCTTTAGAAGCCTAAAGAAAGATATCTGGAAATTGATAGCTGCCATTCAATAACTGGACTGAATTTTAATTGTAAATTAATGCTTCTGCAATTTTGCTGTCATTTACATGACTGTTCTGTTTTATTTCTATGACAGAGAAATTTTGATCACCTTCCCTAACAGGAGCAATGTGTAGGAGAGCACATTTCCTCAAGGAAGCCTATGGCACTACATAGTGATGATTTTGGGTTATCACCCTCTCCAGAAGGATGAGGACCTTGTGGCTAAATATCCGCTTGAGAACTAGCTTTGTTCTCTACTCCTGAGAACACCTACATAGTCTGTTCACGTTTCTAGCCCAGAACGTAATCGTCCAATACAGGAAAACTGCATCCATACCGCCTATGAGAAATGACACCTGACCAATGCTAAATTCAATGCCGTGTGTGGGAATTTTGTGAAGGAATTTTGGATGCCTTAAGCCAAACTTAAACCAGGCACCATCTTAACAACTTCACAGAACAGGGAATATAATTCATAGCCTGAGTCATTGACCTAGAGCCACTCAATTTACTGCAGCTTGCATAATTTAAGAGGTTAGGAAAAAAACACAAAACCTTGAAATAACTGCTCATTCAATTGCCCATTGCACAAGATATGAGAGAAGTCTGAAGTACTTCTATTCAGATGTGATCTATTTCCAATTACAGGTTACATTATCTATAGTAGCACTACTCTCAGACAAACATAAAACTTACCATATCTGATTTTTACTTGGGAATCCGGCAAGATCAAGCAAGAATCAGTGGTGAAAAAACGTATATGTAAAGAGTCACTAGAACAATTTAGAAAGCATTGATATAAAAGAATACTACACATCAAATGTATTACTCCTTTATCAACTACCTTTATTGAAGACTTAGATATAATCAGCACATCAAAATTATCACACTTTTTTGAAAGGAAAGTTATGTCCTTGAAATTGATCAATCTCATACTTATGAAAAAGATATCACACTGTCACGTATAATTTGTGGTATATAAAGACTGTGAAAGGAAAAACTAGTACCTGTCAATTCCAGTTGTTGAGACTGTGTATTTGAAGTGTTTCACCTCCTTTTTTCTCTCCCTTATGTGCAATCAACTAAGAATAAGTTTAAAACATTACATAGAAACATGGTGCAAGACACAGTTGCCTGCCTACCTTGAATAGTAATGTCTCCTATTTCAATTATTTCTAAATTACATTTTTAAAATTGGAAATATAGTCAAAATTGGAAATCAAGTCCAATCTTTAATTTCACCACCAAGTTCATCAGTAAGCCATGCCCCTAAGAACCATACATCTTTTAAATATCACCAGGAACAACGACTCAACCACTTCCCTGGGTGCCCTGTTCCGAACAGTGCTTGACAACCATTTTGATGAAGAAATTTTTTCCTGAAATCCAATCTAAACCTCCCCTGATGCAACTAGAGGCATTTCCTTTTGTTGTATTACTTGTTACCTGGGAGAAGTGACCAACACCTGCCTCGCTACAACCTCCTTTCAGGTAGTTGTAAAGACTGTTAATGTCTCCTTTCAGTCTCCTTTTCTTCAGGCAAAACAACCCCAATTCCCCCAACCTCTCCCTCATAAGACTTATGCTTTAGATCTTTCACCAGCTTTGTTTCCTTTCTTTGGACATGTTCTAGTAGCTCAATTTCTTGAGCTCTTTTCCTCTAGTGAGAGGCCCAAAACTGAACACAGTAGAACATTTTTGATAAATTTCAAATTATTTGAAAACAATTTAAATTCAGAAGCAGTATAAGGAAGTTGCTGTCTAGTTTCAAATTCCCTTAAGGTGGGAAATTATCAGAAATAAAATCTTATTTGGAATGCATTGTTCATAGAAAATACTTTGCCTAACTGAAAAAGTATAGTTGTTATTATTTGTCAGTTTTGGCCGCTCTCATTTATACTGGTGTAAACTTGGAGAAACTCCAGTAAAGTCAATGGACTCGAACTTGTATAAAATCTTTATATAAAACTGGGATGAGTAGCAACAGTGTCTCTTGTGTAATATATAAACTTTACAATCCATGTAAAACTTATGCTTCACTGATTATAGTTAATACATATTCTTGCGACAATGTGACAATTTGCAAAGATCGTGAACTGGATATTTTATGTTCATATTTACTTCAAGCTTCATTTGTGGCAAAGGATCATTAAGATCAGAGATGATTAGAAAAGAAATAAAATAGGAGAAAAAGACAACTACACAGTTTTTACTCATAAAATTATCTCCTAACTTTTACCAACATATTTTGTGAAAGTGGGTTGGATTAACTGACAATTTCATTCATACATATTCCTTCCATCCAAAGTAGAATTTCTCTTTGAAGGAAAAGAAATCCCAAATAACAAGACATGTAGCTTTCATATTTAAATCCATTACTCTGTGTATGTTTTTAGTGTTAGATTTATCATTAAAGAGACTAGAAAGGTGTTTCTTTTCTGACCTTTTTTAAACAAAGACATCTCTAAAACATTTGGAAACATCTCATTGTCATCTTATTAACAAGAAGAGAAGACAACCATCAGAGTTGTTTAGTTTCATCTCACAAATTCTGTTATCTAATACTTAGATTTACTTTTTAAATGGAACACATTTTTTCACAGTAGCATAAGTTTATATTGCCAAGAAATACTTATTCAAACATTACCAGTTAGCGCTCCTCACTGAGCAAAGTAAAAGTGAAATACTGTCTAAGGAATGAATATCTTAAAAGTGTGAAGAATCTGAAAAGACTATATTAATGTTTCTTGTAATCTGGTCTATATTAAACATTTTTTTAAATTGGTCAGTAGCAGATTTTCACTAGCAGGCAGCTATTAATGATATACATATAAAATCTTTGCTTCTTTAGAATCAGTGGGAACATCTCTGTATCTGAAGAACAACCAGAGTTTTAGCCAGTCTTGTATTACCTCATTTCTGTCATGAAGCATGAGAGTCATAGTGTATTTTAACTGTATTATAGGTGATAGAAGTTTGCATTACACCTGTAAACATCTAGCCTTTTTTTGAACATGGTTAAAGTCTTGGCCTGAACAGTAATTTTGTCATTACTTTTTGCAGGATTGCTCTGCATTTTTACATAATATATTGCCTTTTAGCATTGTTGTGTTTGTTGTCTCTCTGTTTTAGTGGACGTCTCAGTTTCTGCATTATGAAAAGGAATATAATAGCACCAGTTTATAGACTCTAGACTATTTGTTAGTTCATAAACCTCTGTCACATCCTTTTTTATTCCAGTCACTCTAAGCAACACCACACTTCTTATAGACACATCTTTGTTAGACTTCTGTCAACTGGTTTTGAGTGTATTAATTAAAAACCTTCTGCTATCAATTTGTTTAACAAAGAATCGCATTTAACTTGTTTTAAACCATGCTTTTTCTACAAATAATGCAGTAACTCCAATAACAACTCCAACTATCTTATGATCAGGTCTAGAGATCTGCTTTAGAGCAACTATATGAAAGAAACTTATTTTCCTGTTTATTTTCCAGTCTGTCATCTTTCCTGTTGCCAATGTTTAGTCCCACTCAGCTTGACTGGCAGCTAAACACAAGCAGTTGTGACTCAGTTTCTAATGTCCTCTCCCTCACCAGGAAATAGGAAAGGAAAATGAGAGAAATAGGATTGTGGATTGGAAAACTGAAATGGCTTTAATGAAGTAATAATAATAATAATAATGAAAATACTAATAAGAAAGTAATAAAATATATACTAAACTGAACCCCCCCCACGATGACTACTTCACCACTGATGCTGAAGAGCGGGCACGGGGAAAGGCCCCAGGCTGAACTCAGCAGCAGATAGGAGCTGGACTTGGAGACCTTATTCAGGAATGCATATATTTAGGATCAGGGGAAAAAGACAGAAGGAGTTCTTAAAGGATGTCGACCATGAGGAAGAGATCTTGACCCTCATGATCCCTCAGTTTTACATCGAGTAAGATGCTTATGGAATGGAACTGTTTTTCAGTTTAGGATCGTCTGTCCTGTCCACTTCTCCCTGTGTGACCCTTTTCTGATTCTTTGACTTCTGGCATTTCACCAACTTCTGGATGACCTTTGTCTACATAAGCATAGATGTAAGCAATGGCCTTTCTGCATGCCTCTATTCCATTATTTGGTGATAATCATGTATTTTAAGTGTTATCGCTTCTAGAGACAGACATAGACTGAAGACATGCAATTAACTTTCAGAAAATGAAGTTACTCAGACAAGGCTTAGCTAAAAGTTAGAAAATCAATTCTTCTTTAGCTCAAACCAGAACACATATATTTCTGAAAATCTTCCAAGATAATTCATGGCTATATGGCAAGACAATGGTGTATTGATTTCCTGAAATGTATTCAATCACTTGATAAAGCTACTGGTCTGGGGTTGTCTGTAGTTGCTATTAATCTTTTTAATGGAAATTATGAACTTGTTTCTTCTGGTTATCCTGTGAAAATTATCACCTGCAAGACCCACCTCCTTCAGATGTTTACAGCTCTATAGATTCCGACACTATAGCATTATCACAGTTTTAGAGATAGTCTACCACCTTAGATCTAAAATCTTTCTTCTCTTAAATCAGTTGAATTAACTGAATTACTGAATGGCTTGTATTTCTGTATGTTTCTCTTAACTTAGTAGGTAAATAACAAAGTAATTTGTCTTTTCTCTGTTAATCAAGATATATTGATATACGCCACATCAATGACACCAAAAATCAGACATATTTGTCATCAATTTTCTAACATTAGTTGCAGGACATACTGCTTTCCTAAGTGTACTTTTACAGTTTTTAATTGAATTTCTATTTCAATGACATAATGTACCAAAATATTGGTTATAATATCCCAGTACACGTTTCAGAAACTTCACTTGAAGTTTTACATACTAGTCTCTGGAATAATTTGACTGTATTTCACCCTAAAATTACAAGTTTCATTAAAAAGTACAAGTTGCGAGATATGTCTGCCTCAATAGATGCCTAGAGAGGGACATTGGGCCACAGTTAGTGATTTGCGTAAAACAGGTCAGGTAGGGTCTTTTGATGGTCTTCTGACCTCCGTCTTGTCCCCTCAACAGTGATACCAGACAAATTGTTTTATTAATTAAATCTCCATTCATTAAAACACAGGAAAGTAGTTAAATCAATTCAAGATGGCCCAGGCATGCAGGTAGGGACAAGAGAGTAGAACATGCTTAGTTAGACACCACACACATAATTAGTGCAGTTCCTAGTGAAATCTGTTCAGTATAAAATATACAAGAAGAGATATTCTGATAGTTAAGAAAAGGAAAGCAAATTATTTGCAGATACAGGATTTTTCTTGCTAATCTGGATAGCTCTGACATTCCCCTTTACAGGACTGAAACTTTCATTAGACCTCTAATTTACTGATTTTAGTTGAATAAAACCAGCATAATAATCAATTATACTGACGTGTAACAACTTCAGGTCCATAAAAATGATTTGATTACAATAATTTATTTTCAAACAATGTTTGTTGGTGAATGCAAACTATATTCAGATGTCTTTTTAAAAAAAATCTAGATTTTAGCATTTCGACCACATATTTACAGAACTGATATTTTTATCTTAATACTAAATTTTCACTATACCCTAAAGACAGAAAGAGCACACCAACCAAAACTGGTTTAGTAAGACACACAACATAGTTTCTGATCTAATATTTATAGTTCAGTATTCTTTAAAGGTTTCAACATTTAAATTGTTATTACTATCAGAGGAAAGGAAGGGATTATGCTGCTTGGTTCCTATATCATGCTGAAATGGCCTCTACTGTATACCACATATTTTTCCAATTGAACAGATAGTGAAAAATTACTGCCTGTATTTCCCTATAGGTAGAGATAACCTACATGAATTTACAGCTATTGACGGACATGGAATCTCTTCCAGGAACTGAATTAGACCTAGTAAGTATTGTATCAAATCCTAGCTTTCCTATGCTCTGAACTTCTATTGCTTAGTCCAGTCTGATAGCCGTTTTACCCAGATTTGAGACATTTTCTAGGTACTGAGAGTATATATGAACGTATGTACTGAGATACAGCAACAAATGAGACCAACATTCTGTCTTTACCCATATTGAACAGGAAGTATGTAGGTAAAAAAACACCCCAGACATATAGCAAGTCTTAATTTTCCTACATATTCCAAATATGCATGTCCTTATTTTGTACAACCTGCGTATTAAAGGCACCAGACCTTGCACTAAAATTTGAATAGACCTTTACTGGTTTTTCCTTTCCTAATTATTTTTAAAAACAAGCTGTTGGAACTGGTGGAATGCACTTGTGACAGTGATTTCTACAGTCTATGCATTGGGTAATAAAATCTTCGTGATGTTTTTGCAAAAAAAGCTTGATTATTTCTTCTGATGCCTATGGTAGTGTTTTAGATAGAGTAGTGGACAATTATTATTCATTCAGTTTCTCCAAGCAACTACATTTTGATTTCCCTCATGCCCTCCCCATTCATCTCCTCTTATTTCACAGAAGTTGTGTTCATCATTCAGGAAGTCTCCTCTGTATTTTTATGGTATACTTTGTAAGAACAAACAATTCGGCAAGGAACGGCAGCCCATTCTCTTGCTAGCTGGGGACTTCTCAAACATCTTTTCCTTTTTATTTTTTTTCCTACTGCATGTTATGATAAAGAACATAACAGAATGAACAGCACCCTGGAAACAAAAGTAACTATTCAGTTGTATCCAGTGTCGAAGAAGGAAAGGAAACAAAGATTAAAAAAGGAGAGTCGTTATCACACACTGTTTCATGGACATGACTAGTGACTGTGACCAAGTTTGTGTCCCGAAAATCAGTTTCCTATTGATTAGGTTAGTGCCTGTCTGGTGTTTGTGAGGTTTACTGAGGTACATTATTAAGATTGTGAGTGAGGAAGACATCACAAATTGCTCCTGTCTGCCCTTATCCCAACTACAAATAGGGACAAATTTAAGTGTAGTGCCAGTACTGTCCCCTCCTCCATCTTCCTCCTCATCTAAGTTTCTTGATGAATACAAACAGTGAGGCCGTCAGCAAACAAATATTGTAGATCAGTGGTATGAGATGCTGGACCATAATAACACAGCAGTATAGATGCATTCATAATTCAAATAAAGGAACCCAGAGAAGGTGGCTCATAAGTAATACTTGCTCATGTAGTGCCTCTGTTTCTCAAGTATACAGAGGGCTGTTTATCAGTCCTTTGCTCTGCACAGCTATTTTGCAGTACATTCAGTCTTCTGATTCTGTAAACATACTGCATACACGTAGTATAAATACGTATATACATACATACATATATACGCACACATGTACATGTATATCTATACTACAGTCTTCTTTTCTCCAGAGTAAACAACCCCAGTTCCCTCAACAGCTTCTTGTAAGACTTGTGCTCTAGACCCTTCATCAGCTCTGTTGCTCTTTGGATATACTCAATGTCTTTCTTTTAAAGGGGTCCAAAACTGAATACAGGATTCAAGGTGTGGTGTCTCCAGCACAGAGGGATGATCACTTCCCTAGACCTTCTGGTCACACTATTTCTGATAGATTCCAGAATGTTATTGGCCTTGTTTGCCACCTGGCTACACTGCTGGCTCGTATGCAGCTGCCTGCTGACCATCATACCCTATGGATTCAACCTTTTATATCTTCTAATCAAGATTTTTTTAAATATGGAAATCTAGCTTTTTTTAATATATCTGAGTAAACAGAGAACAGAAAAAAAATCTGCAGAGCAGAAAGTTCACACATAAGTGTGCTGCATAAATATCTGTATAAATATACGGATATCCAGTAAAGAGTAATAATACAGTGTTCTATGAAATTCTTAGCTTTTCTGTCACCACCTGGCTAGTTTCCATTAACACTCTTGTAAGATTAACAAACCTCTTTCTCCTAAACCTGAAAATACTACTCCCTCAAACTGATTCTTTTAAGTAAAACATAGCCCAGCTTCTGTCATTTCTAAACTTAAGAGTTGGTAGGTGCATTTTAAGCTAGAGACGGGATTACAGTGAAAACAACAAGCTTTATCTGAGCAAAACCAAGATGCAAACTCAAGAGTTTTTAATTTCCAGAGCACTGTCTTTCAGAAAGTCCTCAAATAAATAAGTCATTATTGAGTACAAATGAAATGTCTGAACATTTTCTGGGACTTTCCCTCTACTTCATCTTTTTCCTTTCAGTTTAAGGAAACTGGCTATATTCTAGTTCTGACTGACACTAGCTGTTTATGAAAATGCAAATGAAACTTTATTTAAACATGTGGGCTTTACAGAGGTGTCAGTATTGTCTACTGCTCTCTTAGTATGTGAATTTAAACAAAATTTTGTCTCACTCTTCCTATCCTGGACAACCAATCTGCCATTATGAAGTGTTTTAAGCTTAGCTAAGTGTTTTAGGCATATCCTATTTTACATATCAGAAATTACGTATAAATTACATATCAGAAAATGAATTAACTGAGTGAAAGTTCTTATAGTCTCATAATTTTCAGAGAGCTACTGTTTTTTCATAGAAATCATATAAGGCATGTTCATATCTGTATTACTTACTGCCATAATATAACCCCATCCAGCAACTAAAAACCACATGGTCATTGCCAGTAGGATGGGAGGAAAATGAAGAAGTAAAACTTATGGGTTGAGATAAAGACAGTTTAACAGGACAGCTAAAGGGACTAACTGTTGTTGTTGTCATTATTATTAAATTATAATAATAGAATATTCAAAAAAGGGGCGCACAGTACAATTGCTTATCAGCTAATGACTGATGCCCAGCACAGCCCCGAGCAGCAATTGTCGAGTAGTGAACCCTTCTCCCAGCTAACTTCCTGCTTATATATACTAAGCATGACACTGTATGGTATTTAATAATGTTTTGATCAGCTTGTGTCAGTTGCCTGGCTATTCACCCTCCCCATCTCTTGTGCACCTGCTCACTGGCAGAGCATGGGACACTGCAGAGGGCCCAGGCAGGCCTCCAAGCACTAAAGTTACACCAGCTAGCCAATTAAACTTTGAGACTGGTCCCTGGCAGGCTCATGGTCAGTCCAAGCAATATTCTCCCATTCAGTGGGTTGACACTAGTAGTCTGCCTGGATTCAGCAATCCTACTTAAAAAGGCGAGAGTTGACACTTTTCATGCTGTCAGTCTAGACTGCACTACACAAAGTCTTCCTTGTGCAGGAGAAACCCTTTATTCTCCTGTTTTCTTACTTGGAAATCAGGGGTTTGATTTAAAAATAACCCACAAAACCAAACAAATAAGAAATTCTTCACCTGTTCTTTTCCTAGCTATAGCCTCTGTTGAGTTTCAAGTTGATACTAAGGCACATTTGTAAGGCTGAGATCACCCAGCTCAAGAAATAAATGCAGAAAGAATTCATAAAGTTATAGTGCTGCGCGTAATGTAGAAGACACAACCTGTCAAAGCTATTATTCATACAGCTATGAATTTATTTTTTAAAAAATCTAATATGAAGTTTCCAAAGGGAATTTCTTGTATTTCTATAGATCTTTTGTGAATGTACTAAGGGTGGAAAGAAGAGAAACAATATTTTTTTGTCCATTTATACTTCCTGTGATTTCTTACTTATAGCAATAAAGTATAAAGTAGTTAATGAGAGAAGAAGGGAATGAATCAACTCATATTTAAAAGTAGGGATTCCTTTGTTCATCATGATAACAGGACATCAATATTTTGCACTGCTTTATCAGCAAAGTTGTTATGGTTCTTAGACAATCTGAACAATCTGGAGAAAAACTAAACATTTTCATTTAAAAGGGATAAAAACTTGGATAATTTTGGTTTCATTGTGTCTATGCAACGCTCTTGGAAGTGAGTTACTAATAAAACCTTACAAAATGAATACTTGTAAAAATAACTGATAAATCAAATCAAATCAAAACCGTGTATTCTTTTGACAATCAGAATGTCCTGAAAAAGGTATCACTGAGCAGATAAAGTTTCTGAGCTCAAATCAAACCTCAGAGGCACAACCGAGAACAAGCCCACAGGTTTTTAATAATGTTTCAGAATGATCGGTGCCTGTGACACTTTTGTTTTAAGGATGCAATCCATGCCAGATGAAATACAAGTTTCATAAAAAATAACTGCTGCTCCAGTCTTACAACAAGAATTTTTTCCCTCCTTGGCTTTTCTTGTTTTAAAAAAGAGATAGTAGTATTGCACAGAGACCAAAAAATCATTATGAGGTTTGCTTGAAGCTTTGTGTGCTATACCTTGCAGTAGAGAATCATGGGCATCCGCTTTTTCTTAATGGAATGCTTATTAAATTACTTGAGGGATGAATGGCTCAGAAAAGCAGCAGTGGGATGTGGAGGCTGCCTCGTTACTTGCTGTTTGTCTCTGCCTGCAGTAACGAATGCTCAAGGCTCTCCTGGGTGGCTACAGACCTGCGTGTCTCATTGGTCTGGATTGTCCCATTGTAGTCTCTTTCCCACAACTCCCTGCGTAACGTTTCTCTGCAGCTTGGAATATTTGCATGTTCTTGTCTCTTCATCTTTCTGAAGTGATAGCTTGGACTGGAGAAACTGACGTACATGTAATTCTAGGGCATCTAAAACTACACTTAAGGTTTTGTTTTCCTTACTGTGAAGCAGGGATATATTCAGTATATCACAGTCCTACCTTGATTGTGTCATGCCATTTGTGTTGAAGGCAGATGTTAAAGCACTACTAGCGTTTCAAAATAATATAAAACATGTAAATGTGCAATGTATGTGTGGAATATATACAACGTGTAAATGGAATATTCATTCTTCTTCAACAATAACAAAAAAAGGGGAACACTGGAACATATGAACTCTATAAGGCCAGGTTGTATGTGGTCTTGAGCAGCCTGGTCTAGTGGGAGGTGTCCCTGCCCATGACAAGGGGGTAGGAACTAGACAATCTTTCGAATCCCATCCAATCCAAAACATTGATTCTATGATTCTATAAGAAGGAGCATGCAGAAATGCAACAGAAAAACTACAGACCAATAGCAGTTGTCAAAGAGCTGCATGATTCTTAGTAAAAGGAATTAATATACATTATTCATTTTAAAATTAGTTATTTTGACATAAACTTTCTGAAAGATTAATAAGGCTTATTTACTGAACATATAAGTTATTCCTTTTCACCTATTGTAAAATTAAGTGTATATAGGTTAAATGAACTGCCTGATAAGACAGATGGTGTCCTTTATCTTTTTTTAATATGTTGTTCCGTGTGTCTGTGGAATTTTTTTGATGGATTTTTTATTGTTATTTTATTGTATGAACCATTCAATACGAAAGGGAAAAGGACAAATAAAAAAATAAATTGCACTAGACAGCCAGGCTGGGATTAGCATGACTGAAAGTAAACATACGCCAGTCATACAGTCACACTAATTCTTTTTTGTTAATTGAGGGAAATTGACACTTCCAAAGGAAGATATATATTTTTCTGAAATAAGAATTTTTACAAGGTCAAGTGAACCATCTTTTGAGCTGCCTTTATTCCCGTATTGATTTGAAAGTGAGTCTAAGGTGATTATGGGTGGACTGGGGTAACTAAAATTTAAATACCAGACAATAAAAGAGACAAAGCTTGCATGTTATCAGTTATTTCAGAGAATGTAACCATGCTGTACTAAAGAGATTCAAAAATACTCACAATGTATTTAGCATGTGTTGCAATTTCTTCTCTGGGGAAATGAAGTAAATTCAATTCTGAACAGATCACAAAGACAACATAAAATCTTAAGCAGGCTAAAACTGCCAAGAAAAGAGATGTTTTACAAACAGTGCACACAGGATTCAGGACCTGCTTTACATTTAGAGATTCTCCTGAAGATGAACTTGGGGAAAATACCTTAGGTAGATATATATATCAGAAAAAGATCGGTGAAGATGGATGTCCACTTCACCTCTTTTCCACTGTTTTCTACATGAATAGGTATGACTAGAGATGTTTTGAATGAATCATTAAACTATTTTTCAATAAGAACAATGTGTCTCTAAGACTAATAATGCAGGTATCGTATTTTAGGCACCATATTTAGTCACACAAAATTTAGATCACATAAATCTTTACATTACTTTTTTTTAAAAAAAAGAAAAAAAAAAAGGCTAAGGTTTATGAGAGGATTGTGGGTTATGTGGTACCATCTTCCCACAGCTCTTTTGTGGGAAGACATAAAATTGATTTAACAGTGGTTCATCTAGCCAGAGGATGTTGCTACTGAATGCAGCAACATGCGTCGATGCCTTCTTACAAAAATACAGGGAGGTTGGGGCACTGTGAGGATGCAGTTCACCAGTGCTTTACATGTTCTCACACCCTGAATTCTTGTTACAGTTTAGAAATCATATTTATTCAATAGTTTCCACTTGAACTTCAGATCTACACCAATCATTTACTTCTTTGAACATGTACCTGCAATTTAGTCTAAGACCTTAAGCCTGAAATCACTCATACTATACCAAGAAAATCATTGATCTGCATATGATTTTTTTAGTTAAAAATGTCTCATAAGATACTATAAACTTGGAAGAGAAAAGATACTAGGAGATTATTTTTATGTGTTTAGTAGAAATTACACTTTGAAATTACATCCAGAAGCACACAAGTATGCATAAATGCTATTAAAATAATGAGATTTAAAGGTATGATTCAAATTAGATTAATACTTGCAGATTTTCATGGACTGAAATTGAATCTTCCTTCAGCTGGACCCTAAATTTTCATTAAAATCAAATGGAAGTCTAAAAATGTACCCCTAAATATTTAAGATATATCTTTGAAATGTGTTGCAGGACATAATTAATTAAAAAAAAAAAAAAAAGGAGAGCATAGGTTAGTTTCATAACCTCTAAAATATAGTGGGTCTTGAAAATTTTTCTAAGAAAAAATAAATAAGCAGATTCATCTTGACAAACCCATTCAAAAGAGAAATTAGAGGAAAGGTAAATGATATATTACAGAAATTAAGTCTATTTAAATGAAGTTGAAAAACCCCATCTTATTTAGTCTCCTTATATACTCTCATCTGAAAGCAAGACATTGATCTCTGTAGACTTTAGAGTTAATTACATTCAGAGAGCTCGCATGTTTCATCTAGATTTGTTCAGACAATTTGATACTTTGGAACTGAGAGGAAAAAGAAAGGACAGTACAGGACACCGTAAGTCATCTCACTAAACTTTAGATGTCTATAGTGGGATTCAGTTCAAGATAAAGACACTCAAATAGAGATATTTATATGTAATTTTCTATCCCCGTGCAAAGAGCATGAGTCTATGCAGGACTGGCCGATACAGCTCAAGACCAATGGAATGCGGATGTGTTGTTAGAGTAGCACATTTCAAATGGAATTTTATCCCTTTGGATTGACAACTGAATTAAACTTTGAATAAAAAGTCACTCATGTCCTAGATTGAACATCCATCTGTTCTCCATTAGAGCTGTGTCGTGGATGGAGTGATGCGCTTCACTTGTAAGAGAGAAGCTGCGATGTATTTATTGATATAAAATAGTGATTTAACGAAGTTTGACAGTAAATGCAATAGTGGTTTAACAAAATTTGATTGCAATGTATGCTTGATTTTTTACTGCACAGAGGAGAGGTTCAGCCAAAACTGTCAAGGAGACTCTTCCATTGAGTCACAAGGCTCAGAAAAGACTGCCTTGGTTTCCAAACTCCTTCTCAGAGAGGAGTCTAGGTGCAGCTGGATCCAGCCTTAATCCCAGACTTGGTCAACAATTTGTGTCTGCAGGATTATACTTGCTTAATCAATACTTTATATTATTTAGCTAAGATTTTCAAGCATTTATTCCCAATTCACTTATTGAGTATCTGGCACAATAAGCATTCTCTCAACCTGAAGGAACCTTGAAAGGTGTCCCTACTCAATGGGAAATTCTAGCATGCAGACCACTGTCATGCAGGAGAGCTCAAAGGGCTCTGGGCTGTCAGCTGCTTATGGAGTAAGAAAACTGACTCGTAGTTATGTTCGAATACTGACTGCAGATATTAATTTCTTCCAAATTTGGCTTGAGTCGGACATTGACAAGCACTGTGGCCAGGTGGGCACATTTCCATAAATTAGTCCTTGGCTATTGTGTTGTTATCTGTCTCCCCTGAATCCACATCATGTCCAGATGAAAACATCACGACCACCATAGTGGTTATCACTTCACTAGGGTTATAGGAAAAGGTCCACTTGGGGCTGGGGGAGCACACTGTCAGACGATGTCATTCAGTTTCCAAAACATCACCATTTAACGTAATTTCAATTGGTCTTGAACACCCAATGTTATGTCTCACTGACGTTCTTGGAGGCTTTCAATCTGTTATGATTTCTTCTTCAGAGACTGAGGAGAGACCTTCTCACTGTCTACAACTACATGAAAGGAGGCTGTAGCAAGGTGGGCGTTGGTCTCTTCTCCCAAATGACAAGTGATAGGACAAGAGGTAGTCTCGAGTTGTGATAGAGGAGGTTCAGATTAAACATTAGGAAAAATTTCTTCACTGAAAGGGTGGTCAGGCACTGGCAGAGGCTGCCCAGAGAGGTGGCTGAGTCAACATTCCTGGAGGTGTTTAGAAGGTGGGTAGATTAAGCGGTCAGGAATATGATTTAGTAGTGGACAGGTATAGTTGGACTCGATCTCAAAAGTCTTTTCCAACAAACCGATTCTATAATTCTATGATTCTATGACCTGCAAGTCCTATGACTATCCTGAAAACTGACAATATATCCGGGAGCAATAAGTACTTCCTTTCAAACAAATCAATTACTCCATCATAGTCTGCTTTATAATAAGATGAATTATTTTCCATGCTCCATTCACTGTACTAATGATACCTTCATCACTGAGTGTGAGAGATGCACAGCATACCTCTGGGCAGGTATACAAAGCTGAACTTCTTAACCTGCAGCCGAGTACGACTTTTGAGTGCACATCATAGCTAAGTTAGGATCTCTTTATAGGAAAACACATGAAATGAAGCATCTGAAAAATAGTTTACCTCATATATTTTTCAAGGTCTTTTTTTTTTGGCCATAAAGCGAATCTGTACAAGATGCTTATGTTCAAACATTTAAATATGGCTTGAAAGCAACTAGTTATATTAAGAAAAAGACAAAATATATTGGACTTAAAGATATCGTTTTATTGGTTTTTTATAAAACAAGATCAGCTATCAATTAAGGTGTGAGAAGTATACAAAGATACTGCAAAATGCTCTTATAAACAAATAGGCTTTATTTATATGAGTAATCCCAAAACCAATTTGTGTGCACAAGGCCAGCTAAGTAATTGCCAAAGACAGCATGAAACATATTTTCCAATTAAATGATACGTACATATATGTGCAATATACCTTTTCAATATGTGTTATGGAAAATTTACTTTGCAGAGTTATTAAATGCGTAAAACATTTATAAATATATTTTATATTATTCTGCACACTTTAAAACAATTAAGTAGAAATGGCCTGCACTGAAATCACTAGAGCTGCAAAAGTATAGGAGACAGAAGCATCCAAAAGATACATACCAACACTGATAGAGAAATTCATTCCATCATAATCAGATATTTAAGATAAGTGAGATGAGTGGTTCTCCATTTTTTTGTCTTTCTTCATTGACTTTGAAGAGATCTAAGACTACTAACATAGACTAGTTTTCTTTTAATTAGTATAGTGAATCCTACCATACAGGTAGAAAATATAAGGGTTTTTTTCGAGAGTTCAAGAAATCAGTTTAAAAAGCATTCTTAAACTGTCATTCCTCTCAATCTTTAACCGCTGTTCCATTTGCTCCCATTTCTTCTGACTTAATATAATAAAAATAACTTTGAATTCTGGACCTGAAGGCCAACAGACAACTTCTAAGAAAGATGAGTCTCTTTAGAAATGAGAACGAGGAGTATATTACTTGATTGAAATATGTTCCTCACATGAAGTCTCCTTCTCTTCATTTTTTATAACGTCTTTGTAAGATTTCCTAAAGCAATGTCATTCCTACGAATGAATATATTTCAGCTGACAGATCATAAAAAGATTGTTGCCTAGCTAGTACTTAAAAACATCTTTTCGATGATATTGAAAATTATTTGAACTTTACCTGACTGTCCTTTTCAAAAATTGTTTTCTTCACAGTTTGAAAATGCTCAAACTAAATAATTTTTCTCTTTAATTTGTGCAACCGTCTCAGCTGCAATAAAATGGACTCAGGTTTAGTGGTGTAAGGAATTTTGTCCAGTGGTTTCAGCTATCTCTAGACTTGTATTAAAATATCATTTCTTCCAAGTGAAATCTATCTTTCTGAATTTATTTTGAATTCAGTCACTAGCTTTCAAATTGTTTTTACATTGCCGTCTTGAAAGGCATGGTGACAAAGAAACAACAGCATAAATAGTAAAGTATGAAAATTTTAAAAATCCTGAATGTCAGAGGGACTGACTAAACACTTCCCCCTTCATTATCTTTTTAAATAATTGAATAAATTTACAATATTAATTACAATATTTCAGAATTGTAAGAGCTATTCAGACAAGTCCAAAATTAGATAGAAAACACTTTTATCATTCATGTGGGACAGTGGCAATCCAGTCAGTGAAATCTGCTGCATGCCAAAGTAAGCAACCTCTGTATGTGAGGTCCATTAACAGCACATCCATATTTGGTTTTGGCAGTGTGGATTCTAAATTCTCAGCTCATCTATCCATTCGATGCCTCAGACTGGTCTTCCTTCCACTACCCTTCCTTTCCTTTTGGTCTTGCACTGTAGTGCTTTTACCCTGCAAGAGGGCAAGACCCATGCAGTGCTCTGTCTCTCTCCTGCACCAGGAGCTCGTTAATCCTTCTTCAACTTTTCAAAAAGACAATTAGAAGAATTCTGAGTTGTCCCAGGACAGTGAAATGACTCCTGGGGTCAGTATGGCACACTTACAAACTTTTTCCTCTTCTCTTCCAAACTAATCTGATATCTATCACAGGCTGACTTGCCTCCACTTCAGCCTGAGTTTCAGATGTATCTGTGTCTATGTAAATTCCGTTTCCCAGAAGGGACCAGGGATCTTAAACAATCCTAACTAGGTTACTGGTATATGCACTGGATCACTACAGAGTAAAGCACAGCACAGACAGTTTAGTAAGGGATTAGTAGTTAACAGGTTTTGGGGACATTTCTTTTTGTTACATGAAATTTTTCTGCCTCCTTATTTATATTTATTTTAAAGAAATAACCCAAGAGCCACTGTTAGTAAAGAAAGGTCCTTGTTCCTTAAATATTTGCTGTCTAAAAAATAGTTCCATATCAGTTGGTATAAGAAAAATTAGCTCATCCCCATCAAAACCAGCACAGGTTTCATAACTAGCTGAGCTATTTTAAAAGACCACGATTGCCACAGAAGGAAAGTCACTCCTCTTTTCCTTGTCTTCCTCTCTCTCTTCTCTTTCTCATTTTCTGTTCTTTTTCCCCTCTCTTTGCTCTCAGAAGCATTTTGCTGGTTCCTCTTTGAATTGAATTTCATACTTATCAGATGATTAAATTTATTAATCCCTCAAGTTTGCATCTTTCATAAAAGCTATATATATTAGTAAATGGAAGCAAGTCAAGGGCTGTGCAGCCCAGTGGGCATGTTTTGGCAACATCCACATTATTAAACACTCTTACTAGGCAAAAAAAGATGGTGCAGACAAGTCACTTTTATGGAATAGCCCCTGCCTAATCCTCTATACTAACTCTCAAATTGGGTATGGGAACTGTTAGTGTAGTTCTGCTACGCCTTGGTCAAACTCATGCCACAGAGATTATGTAGATAATCCAGTTTCTCGTTCTGTGTATTTTACGGCTGAAGGTGTATCCCATTTATCTCTAGTTTATCTTATTGTAAAGTTCAGTAGCTTAGCCAGTATCTAGCAGAGAAGCAAGTAAGTACAAATGTATGGAATGAACCTCAGTTCTAAAAACAACAAACCAGTAATAACTTTGAGAATACATCCAGAGGATGCTTTCTTTCAGATGTTTGTTTTGCCATTGTTTTCCATAAATCTATTCCTTTAAGCTTTAGCTATTGCAATGTACACCATTATAATGTGGCAAGGAGATAGATGATGTGTTATGAAGGGCATATGACATCACCCATAATGGATGTTTGCCATGTCTCTATATTTTAGTTCTTATAATGCCTAAAAAGTTTTTCAAATTCTAAATTCCTAATTCTGCAAATGCAATTAGGTCCTACTAATTACATGGACCTACACTATGTGGATATTCCTCAAAAATACAAGATCTAAACCACATCATTCAGAGTTGTTAGACTGATTCTCCTCATGTGTCCAGAAGTTACATAAATTTGTGGACTTAGCAGCCATAATGCAGATAATGGTTTTTTTACTTGCTTTTGCAGAAAGTTTCCTAAAACTGTGAAGGAATTGAAAGTGTAATTTTTTATTGGAATAATTATTTCTAATACTGATGGAAAATCACCGTATCATATAGTGTTTGTGTATGAATATTGTGACTACAGACCTGCAGAGAGGTTTATAATTTTAAATTATATAAAATAGCAGAATTATTTTTCTTTGAGAAAAGTCTTTCATTATGAAGATGACAATCTGCAAAAAGTGAAGAAATTAGCTTTTTAACTTGGCCACCGTTATCTAAGAAATCAAGCTAAAGGTATTTTTTTTCTTCTGAAGCAAAAACTGTTATAAAGCCAGTCGCTTTGCTAATCTTAAAATTTAACCTACAGATAAATTTTTTAAAAAGCCATAAACTATGCTCTAAGCACAGCATTATTATATTTATAACCAGAAAACATTTTGTAGAGTGTTACCTCCATTCTTATATTTTTATATCTAGTAAGGTACATATTTTTTCTTTCAGTTTTCACAACTTAAAGACTAAATTAAGTTCTTTTCCAGTTTGAATACATTTTTTTTCAAATTAACATGCTGTTTGGCATAATTCTTTGATATAATACTTTTTAAATGTAAAGAATAATATAAATTCATTACATATCTAGAACTTGATATTTTAAACTCTTTAATTACCATTTAATTTATACTTGAAAACTAAATGTTGTAGTTTTCAAATGTTAATTTTAGTTTTGGAAATACTGGAAGATATGGATTTTCATTATTCATCAAGTGTAGGAAGGCAATGGAAGAAATCCTGAAGAACTTCATAGTAACAACACTCAAGAACAATATGTTTACACAAACTGGTGAGTGAAGAAAAGTCAGAAACAACCTTCGTATAGTACATATGTTTATGATAGTTCGTACAAAGTCTTGAAGCACTATTAAAGAATCATGGAAATGTATTTCAAATAGACAGCGATAAAGAGAAACGGAAAAGTAAACATTAAAGTTTGAAAGAATAGAATTCATAGCCCTTAAAAACACTTGAAATTGAAATGCTATGTTCAGCTGTTTGTTGAGATTCCCTCAAGTTAATGCAATAAATGGTGGCTTTCAGATGTCAGTTTAACATTTTACCCTGTATTAAAAGAAGTCTCAGTGATCTCTGAGGTAAAGTGCCTTAAGGAGGTGCTGACTTCCCTCTAACTGTAGAGGAAACCTAGACTGCCAGGCAACATCAATACTTAGATTTTTTTATCAATAGGGCAGAATTTTTCCACTGAACTTTTTAATATGAATGCCTATATATCAACTAGTCATCCTAGACTTCTATTACTCATGAAGATAAATAAGCACTTTTGAATTTCTCTCATTTAATCTTAGTTGTTTACCTTATGTCATAAATAAATAATCATGTGCCTATGAAATAGAGAGTAGACACTCTTAGAAATGTTTATTTCTCCTCATTGTTCATAAAGGGAGTGAAATGACAAGCTTAAATATAAACATCAATACTGTAGAAAGCTAAATTGTGCCTGATGAGTTCCAATAAGTGTTCTTCAGCAGAGACGATTTCATTTTGCTGAGGTACGTTAGAAATCTATAGGCAATAAACTGAAGCATCACTATGATTCATCTAAAAAAATTGTGGTTACTTATGAAGGAGATATCCATATTTCTCTAATCCAGCTTCTTTCTGATAGAAAAGAAAAATTTGCTTGGAATTGCTCTGCCATCAAATGAAGAGACAAACGCCAGCTCACAAGATATGTCCTTTAGGAAGCCATTGATTTTTATAACTGAAATTGTATCAATGTCTGTGTAGAGTCTTTCTACGTTTTCACATGATCTTCAGTAGGAAACTAGTGAATATGTTTCTGAAATATATATAGTCAGGACTAGGTAGTCAGAACTGGCAATACAGGAAGAAGATCTCTAATGTCAGAACATGTACAACAAGAAAACCATAATTTCAGAGCAAGCTTCTACAAGAAGAATGCTTCACTAGCACTGTGTTTCATTCAGAGGTCTCAAAGCATACGGCAGCAGATGGAAATCAGATAGCTGAATTTGTTAACACCCTAGCCATCTCTGTCATTCACTCACATGTTTTATTACCCAGAGATACAGATAACCGAGTTATTTAACAGGTCTTGTTTTCACTCTTATAAGCAGAAAGTAGGATTAGTTCAGTTTTGTATGTTAGGTTAGAAACTTATTTCTTCTTTTACATGCTGAGTTAGAAACTTTCTTCCCAAGACATCAGGCATTCTGCCCAGATTGACAGCATTTATCAGAAGGGCAAGGTGGGAGACTGACTGGTGGCTGTAACTGCTTCAGCTGTCTGATTTTAATCTTCTGTCACGTCTGCTGGAGTCTTTAGTGAGATAAAGCACTGCCAAGGATTAGACAGACTATTAGTGAAATAGATTTTAATTAAGAATATTGACTTATTGTGAATTTAGGTCTATCCTGTTCCACCTTGAAAAACCAAAGACAAAATGTTCCTAAGAGGGGGTGCTAGTGGACTTAGGTAAAAAAAAAGCCAAGTAACAATTGTTATTTAGCTTCCGCATAAAGTTACTACTAGTTTCTACCTAGTACCTCATTTTACATTACACTAAATTACTTGATGAATTAAAAGATCTTAAGTAACTAAAATATTTCTCTAAGTTATTCGATCATTCCTATGAGCTAAACATATTTAATATTTACATTAAGATTAGTGTGACTGAAGCTCCGCAGAATGTGAGGTTCATTGTTTTACACACTGTCCTGCTACAAGAATTTCCTAGGCTCTGTATCAAAGTCTGTCTGAGAAAAAAACTACAGTTGATGTGAACTGGCAAGAAAAATCTGACAGACTCATTTGTTCCCTAGTTTGTAGTTCAAAGCCTGTCTTCTGGACAAGACAATTCAATAAATTCCATTTTATATATTTAAACACAATTGACAATCCAATAGCTTCATGACAACAGAGAATATAATGAAAATGATATATACTATTTCTTTTGAAACCAGATATGATTGCTCCCTAAGAAAACCTTATTATTACTTCTAAAGAGCATAATTTCTGTAAAAAATTCTCTGCAGAGACTGTATATAAAATGAATTTATGTGAGAAACATTTTGCAGAGAAAAACTATCCACTTTTGTGGTATGGAGATAAGAACATCCTTAATACAACATAAATCAATATATGGAAACAGCTCTTGGATATCCTTGATATATAATAAACACTGTCATATCGAGGAAAAAAGAAGAAAGCAAATATTTATCTAGACTATAATATTGTATGTAGTTATCCACTTTGTCACAGAGACTGAAAATGTTATTAAGAAAAATACAGACAATTACTATAATGCTATTTCTTTTGAAAAGATGTTTGAAAACAGGGAAGAATTGTGTAAGATAAATTGATAAAAGCCTGTTGTAGTCTAATCATATTTCTTTCTAATCATATTTGTTTATAATCATATTTGAAAGTGATGTTTAATCCTATTTAAAGAATTTGTGGTCCATTCAGGAAATACGAGAAAAAGCAGATAAGCAGTTTTCTCCCATTTTATTCTTGCAATATTTTTCCAAGAATTTGTTAAATTTATTTTGCTAGATAGTTGTGAAACAGCAGTATGTTTATTTATATGACTTTTGAATATTGAAAGATAACATTATGATATCTCTCTGTAATACAACTGACTTCACCTGTTGAGAAGATCCACTTCAGCAAAATGTCATATTTGCTCTGCACAGTTTCTTTTTACTGCTGTGTTGTAGTCACAGATGAATTCAGTTTACTCACTTCTAACTTGGGCAGCATGGAATTTATATTTCCTGGCCTGGAGAGTTATCTGCTCTTTAATGAATACCGCAACATTTCTGCTTTATTAACTTGCTCTTTATCAGTTTTTATCCTCTATTGCAAAGGCTGCTAATCTGCTGTGTGAACCCACACGTAAAGGCAGTCACATGGATGGCTAAAAACCAAAGAATACCCATCTCACAACTAGAGTCAAGAAGAAGAGTTTTTTGAAGCTTTCCTCAAATAGAAAATATAACGATTTCTGCATCTTCCGCTGCAGTGTGGGGTTAGAGTGCCTTTATACCGGAGAGGGGACCAGACCCCCTATCAGTTTTTACACAGCCTCACTAGTGGCATGATGTAGCACTGAGAAACCCAGTTTTGACTCTTGCTTGGTGACCAACACGTGGCTCAAAAACCCGAGACTGATGTCCTTTGCCATACATACGAAGTGTTATAGTCCAGTTTGTCTATTTGATTCATATAAAATATAAAACACAGCTGGAATAAAACCTAGTAAACAGGAAACTGACTCAGAACAAGGAACAGATGGTTTGCCTAGGCCCAAAGTGTTTGTCATATATTTCCCATGTATATGAAGCTGAATTCCTTCTGATGGACTCAGATTGTACAGAAGAAATGTTACAAATGGGAGATGATTTGTTTTCTCCCTAAGACACACCTTCAGTTCATGTTCGATTGTACACGTAACCAGAAGATGCGTACTTGTAATTTATAGCGTTGGTTTTCATGGATCTGGACTCTCACTTGAAGTTCTGTGGGGGAAGCCATAAGCATCCAAACTCATTTTTTGGAGGGAGACTTAGCAATATGAAAATTATCCTTCTCAATGAGCCAGAATAAACCAAACTCATCAAACATAATTTTGATAATTAACATCACCATTTTACATTCAAATACCTCCCAAAATGGTGGCAATTTATTAATGTCAGATTAAAGAGCTCAATTCATTATTCTCTTTCAGTAAAGAGGCAGTTAATGAGTGATGCATGCACATGGACAAGCTTCTAATTAGAGCTTCTGTATGTGTTGAAAGCTTGGTGCTGTGATACTGAGTGTCTGCCAGCAGACTATTGACTTTTTCCCTCTTTGCTGAACATGCCTATTTATACAGCTTATTGTTAATGAGATGCTAATTGAGTCTGCCATATCTAAATAAAAAAACCCTTGTGTTTATTGCTGAATCCTCTAAATGGAGCTCTATTTCAGAATATTCTGCCCTGACTTATTTTCTTCTACACTTTCTATGCTCTGATTGAAAAATAATTTTGAACAAGAGGAACAGAATGCCAATTAAAAAAAAAAGTCCCCCAAAAACCAAAAAAATCTTACATTATTTCTAATATTAGTTCAGAAAAGAACCTAGTAAACCTATGCCTGGATATTTACATTTGGTTTCATTTAAAACAGTGCCAAAATACACACATACGATGAATGCTCTGTAGAAAACATATAAACCCAGGTTTCTGTTCCCTGGAGATTTTCATTATAATCACTGTGCATCGTATACAGGCAGTATAAATGATCACCACAAAAAAAATCCTAAAACTCCAAAAACCCCCTCAAAACAAAGCACATTAAGAAAACAAAATGAAGACAAGAGTGTGAGATTTAGAGAAATTAAATCTTCTAAGTGTAGAGATAGAGCACTGGTTTTGTGATCTTTAGCTTGTTAACCAGCAGGCACTAAATCCAGTCAAAAATAATCTTATATCTCTTTTTCTGTATAATATATATTTTAGGATGAATTTTGGAAATACTTTTAACACAAATTTTGGAAATATTTCCTAAAAATGTTTGATATTTTTTCAGATATCATTCAGTGGCTGAAAATCTCATTGGATTTACATTCTGTTCAATTTATTTATTTATACTTTTTTTTATCATGATGTTACTTGATTTCTTTTTTCCAATTCATGATCAATACCTTTGGAATGAAATCTTTTCTATGCATACCACCTAAACCAACTTACAAACTCTTCATTGCACCATTCATCATAATTTTTTGTACTGACAGCAGTTCACTGTGATGTGTCCCATGATGTTGTTTGTATTGTTATCCACAGTTTGTGAATTCTTTCAGGTTATGTGAGTAAAGGTTAATCACAGTGAACTCAAAGACCTGGCAAGGATCAAAGAACAATGACAGGTAGGAAAACTATAGTTACCTAATTAGGAGTACACTGGATATGCTACTCTAAAAAACATCAGGGGAGAGTAATTAGATTACTGCCCCTGCTGTGAAACCCACTAGGCTGCCTCACGAAAAGAACCTTTCTGGAAGGCAATCTAAACTATAGAGGTTGTTACCTAAAAAGGTGTAGGACTTATCTCAAAATGCAGTTGAAGGGAACTATGGGAACATGTAATATATATCTAGGGGAAGGACCAAAAAGGGGAAAGTAAGTCTCAAGATCAGTGAGGGAAAAATAGAGGAAAAAAGATTATAAGAGAAGGTAATTACCTGTAAACAAGTAGTTGGTCAGTATGCTCATCTAGGATGCCCCACATCTGATCACTGCAGTGTATTCAATATTCTTGTTAAATCCTTTCTCTAACTCTCTTTGGGGTGGATGAATTTCTTATCTGAGAGCCTATGTATACAAACTACAGAACTTAAAGACAAATAAGCTGAGTACTGGGAGAAGAAGTCTACGTGGAAAAACCTCCTGGAGTGGAAGCTGGTGCTTGAGGGGCCCCACTGGGTCACAGCAGCTAGAGAGAACCAAGGGCTGGGAGTCAGCAACTGGGTGGACTGAATATCTAAGACTAACTACATGAAAGAGCTTGTGTATACATGTGTGTGTGCGCTTGTGTTCCATTAGCAAGCTTTCACAGTATCACAGTATCATAAGGTTGGAAAAGACCTTTGAGATCATCGAATCCAACCTATGACCCAACACCTACACTTACACCTACTCCTACTCCTACTTGTCAACTACACCATGGCACTAAGTGCCTCATCCAAATTCTCTTTGAACACCTCCAGGGACAGTGACTCCACCACCTCCCTAGGCAGCACATTCCAATGAACAATTACCCTCTCAGTGAAGAATTTCTTCCTAATGTCAATCCTAAACCTCCCCTGGCGAAGCTTGAGACTGTGTCTTCTCGTTCTGTCACCGATCGCCTGAGAGAAGAGTCCAACTCCTGCCTCACTACAACCTCCCTTTAGGTAGTTGTAGAGAGCAACAAGGTCTCCCCTGAGCCTCCTCTTCTCCAGGCTAAACAACCCCAGCTCCCTCAGTCACTCCTCACAGGGCTTGTGCTCCAGCCCCTTCACCATCCTTGTCGCTCTCCTCTGGACACACTCCAGCATCTCAACATCCTTCTTAAACTGAGGGGCCAGAACTGGACACAGTACTCGAGGTGCAGCCTGACCAGTGCCGAGTATAAGGGGAGGATGACCTCTCTAGTCCTGCTGGCCTCACTGCTCCTGATGCAGGCCAAGATACCATTGGCCTTCTTGGCCACTCAGGCACACTGCTGGCTCATGTTGAGTTTCCTGTTCACCAGCACTCCCAAGTCCCTTTCCGCCTGACTACTCTCCAGCCACTCTGCAACCAGTCTAGAGCTCTGCATGGGGTTGTTGTGTCCAAAGTGTAGGACCCGGCATTTGGAATTGTTAAACCTCATGCCATTGGAGTCAGCCCATCTCTCCAGCCTGTCAAGGTCCCTCTGTAGGACCCTCCTACCTTCTAGCAGATCAACACTTCCTCCCAGCTTGGTGTCATCTGCGAACTTTAACCCCGATGTACAGAAGAGGAGGAGCAGGATTGAGCCGCTGCTGTTGTCCACTCTTTGTGTTTGTGTGGGTGGCAGCACAGGCACATTTCTGTGGTTTGCCCTTGTGGATTGCTATGTGTGCTATTTGTAGTGTGAGTGTTTATGGGGAGCATGTGCTCATCCTTGCTGCTGGCTGGAGCTGGGGGAATGAAAATGCAGCAGCCCTGCAATTATGGGGCTGTGACAGGAGAAAATCCCCTGGGTTCAGAAACCTATGAAATTTGGCACAATCGAACAAATTCTACTAGAAATCTCAGTTTGTCTCCAAGCTAGAGAGTCCAAAAAGTCTCCGTCATTGGAAATGTTTAGATTAGAGAAATATTCCGTCAAGAATAGTATAGATGCAATTGATCTTACTTGGGCCAGAATGGACAAGCTAAATGAGGTGACTCCTAGCCTTATGATCTCATTAATCTCCATCATTTGGACCATTATTCAAACTCTTGGAAATAAAACCAGTCATTGACAGAACTAGGCTTGCTCTGTCTGACAACAAGGAGACTAAAGGTGAGCTTGCAGCCTGGAGTAGACTCAAAAGATAAGCTGCAGTTACCTGAAAGGCAGTGACAGACAAGGAAGTCAATCTCTGCTCACTAAATAAAAGATGGTAAAACCAAGGTGAACGAGAATAAATTGTAGATTGGATAATTCAGATTAGACATTTAGTAAAATATTCAACATTAGGAGGGTAATGCAGCATTGCAGCAGGTTTGCTATAACAACTGAAGAAAAAATTCCCTCTTTAGTGGTCTTTAAAACTCAGTGGGATAAAACCTGATCTATTATTGGCAACAGTCCTGCTTCAAGTGGGAGCTGAACTGTGACCTGCAGCAATCCTTTACAACCAGCATTTCTATGATTCTCTGACCTCTTCAACAGCTGCTTTGGACAGCACCGTTTAAGGCAAAATAAAGCATAATGTCTACAATAAGATGAATCTTATGATGGGTATCAGAGTTCCGTCATCTTAAGAACTGAGCAACTGGCATTTTTCCCCGCTTTTATAGCCTGAAAGGTATTAGACAAGTTTCACAGAGGATTTTTGTTATTCACTTGTGCTTCTGGGTTTCCTAATCCATGATGCATGAAGCTTTCTTTACTTGATGGTGAGAGTTAACAAACAGTAAGAATTTCCCCAGGCATTTTTTCTGGCCTGGGCATGGAGAGAAAAACGGTGTAATTGTGTTATTCTACATCTTTCTTACCGGCCGTCTAGCCTCTTGAAAAAGAAAGAAATCTTAGCCTGATTCCTAAAGAGCTGCCTATTGAAATGAGATGCCTATTTAGGGACGATACCAAGTAAATAAGTGTTTCAGAGTTTCAATTACAGGTGTATACAGTATCCCAAATGAGTCTTTCAATGCCTTTCACACAGCCCTTTCTCTCTAATTTTACCCTCATGAGCCCAACTGTCAAAATGAAGAAAGAGTTACCTAGTTGGCAAATTCTGATGATGTGTAAGTCAGGTGAAGTCAAGATTCAGTCCCTCTTCAATGTGTCTAGAAGTTGAAGTATAGATGTATGGAGAATTTTGATACCAAAAACTTAAGCTCCTCCTGAAATTGATTTACTATATCTTTGTTTATGTAACAGTCTGGCACATACTTTGAACTCTGCTCTGAATAGAAAGAGACAGATGGCATTTCATAGCACCTATCTTATACTTACATTTGGACAGGATGAAAAAACTTCTGGAGGTACTTAACTCTTTACTGGATCTAAATTCTATTTATGTTCTTAATTCTAAATCTGACATCTATGATTGAAATTGTTGCTGATACAATGATGTGTCTATACCATGAAATGCAACATAGTTTAAAACCGTATGCTTTCCTGAGGTGAATATAAGATATTACGCAGTGCTCTTTCATGGAGACAAAATCGCAGAATCTCAGAATTCTTTAGGTTGGAAAAGACCTTTAAGATCATCAGGTCCAACCATAAACCTAACATGGCCAAGTCCACCTCTAACCATGTCCCCAAGCGCCACATAAATACCTCCAGGGATGGTGACTTCACCACCTCTCTGGGCAGCCTCTTCCTGTGTTTGACAACCTTTTGAGTGAAGTAATATTTCCTACTATCTAGTCCAAACCTCCCCTGGCACAACTTGAGGTCATTTCCTCTTGTCCTTTTGCTTGTTACTTGGGAGAAGAGACCTCTCTCCTCAGCCTCCTTTCTCTAAACTAAACAATACCAGTTTCCTCAGTTGCTCCTTATAAGATTTGTGCTCCAAACACTTCATCAGCTTTGTTGTCCTTCTCTGCACATACTCCAGCACCTCTATGTTTTTTTTGTACTGATGGGCCCAAATCTGAACACAGGATTCAAGCTATGGCCTCACCAGTGCTGAGTACAGGGGAGTGATCACTTCCTTACTTCCCCTTGCCACACTGTTTCTGATACAAGCCAGGATGTTACTGGCCTTCTTAGCCACTTTGGCACACTGCTGTCTCATATTCAGCTGGCTATTGACCAACACTGCCAAGTCTTTCTCAGCTGAGCAGTTTTCTGTGCATTCATCCCCAAACCTGTAGAATTACGTGCGGTTGTTATGACCCAAGTGCAGGATCCAACACTTAGCCTTGTTGAACACCATACAGTTGGCCTTGACTGATTGATCCAGCCTGTTTAGATCCCTCTGTATTGTTTTCCTTCTCTTGACCAAATCAAAACTTCAGCCCAATTTGGTGTCATCTGCAAACTTACTGAGGGTGCACTTGATGCCCTCATCCAGATCATTGATAAAGATATTAAACAGAACCGATCCCAAAAACTGAGTCCTGGGGAACACAACTTGCGACCAGCAGACAACTGGATTTCACTCCACTGACTATAACTCTCTGGATTCGGCCATCTAGCTAGTCTTTTATTAGTGCCAAGACTGAACATACACAACCTGTGCAAATTATTCATCCAAACATAACAATACTTCTTTTTGATGTATGACACCACATTTCTATAATACATCATTGTTCTGTAGTGTGGATACTTGTCAGAGGACCATATGTTAGGGAACTTTGCTTCATGCCTGCCAGTGTTTGTAATTTTCATACTAGTTCACAAAAAATGTTTTATTTAAACCCAAAGGGTTCTCAGGTATTTCAGGTTCTTTTGAAAAAGTTGTTTTATAGTGGAGTCATTAGTCTGCATGTAATTCCTGCTGTGTCTAATATCTTCACACATTACCAGTGGGATACAACTTTGGAAGTAAGAAAGAAAGGATCAACAATAGGTTAGATAAATTGCCTTAAAGCTAGCACCCATACGTCTCAATCTGGCTGTGTAAATAGCTTTTACTAGTGATGTTTAAACTACGTTGAATAAGCCATTCTTTTTCCTTGCTTGGATGTCCGAGGAGGGGCAGAACAGTGAATTACAGAAAAGATTCTGATGACTTAGTCTAAAGGTAGGTACCCTTATAGAAGTCCTTAGCTTCAGTATGAGAGGAAATAAATTTCAACTCCTTGATCCCCAATTTAATGCAAAAATATAAAAAATCTTTAAGGGAACAGCAAAGCAAGTCTTTCTACCAAATATGACAAAAGCAAAAAAGCAATATTGCAATTTTAAATGTTTCAAATATAACAAATACGATAGTAAAAAAGGCTTTGTGAAGGATACATTAAGCAGTCAGCCTTAAAATAGAAGTCTATTAGGTAAGGTCACCAGCTTTTGCTGTGTTATCTAAGCCTTCCCCTTCTTTCTACTGGGCGTACCTGCGAATGTCGAGATAATGCACTAGGAATCTAGCTAATTTTTATCTCTTGAAAACACATCACTTTTTAGGGGCAAACATTTTATGCAGAAGGTTATGCATATATGGGATGTGTGTGTATGTATATATACAAGCATATATAGGCGTGTTTTTTCATATCTGTGTACTTTTGTAAAAAGCAAGAATATATATACATCTAAGAGATTATATTTTTTGTATGTATTTAATTGATGTATTTATATTCCCAACTTTTAGTTCTCCCATATTAAAATACATTTGGAGATTTTTCCAAATAGAAATTCTACATGAAACTGGTCTCCCAATACTTCATGATTTAAATACAAATAATCTTGAAATACATTATCATAATCTGCAATATCCAACAATATTTAAAAGAATAAGAAATTAGTTTTATTCCAATGAATGCTATTTTCCATTTACTTCATTCTTTATAGTGTGATTTTTCCTTATTTATTCAAAGTGTTTTTCAAGGAATTAAACATTTCTCCTCTTTTCTTTTTTAAAATGGTTCATGATTTTAGAAGTTTAATTTTCTAGGCACTCACCTTGCTAATCCATTTGAAGAACTTTCTTTTCAAAGGGTGGATGTGTTGTATTTTCTGAAAATAAAACCTTCTAAGATCAGTCCTTTTCTTACACAGAGATATTCCGAAAACACATTTTACTGTCATAAAGTCTTTGAAAATTTAGTGTGTTATTTAAAGTTTATTTAGAGTAAATACCCATATTGGTTTGTGACTGCAAAGCTTCATGTCTTTTACAATCCTCTGAAAGAAATACTCACCACCCATTTTATGAAGCTGTAGGCCGTCAAGTCACAGGTGGTTAAGAGTAGTAAGTTGTACCCCTCAATTATTTACAGCAGAGTATAGGAATTTTCCACCTTATATATTCACAGAGCAGTATAACACTTGAGAATGTTTTCAGCTGGATATTTCTTCTGCCACCAACAAAATACTGGCTATGAAGAACAAATTAGTCTTTTACTTAAGAGATGACCTAGTGAAAACTTACATCAATCAAACATTGAGTAACTTATGTTATAGGAACTCTGTGCTAATTCATGGATGGCTTCAGTATTTACTCCAGACTAAACACATTTGTAAATTTGCTTTGTTTTGTTTAGAGAATTGTGAAACACACTTCTATTTTCAGTTCATGTTTGTATTTCTTTAGGCTTTGGATAGCATAACTCTTAGAAGACATTAATAACTTTAAATAAACTACAGTGATTTTGACTACAGAAATCCAGTTTATAGCTTACACACAAAAGTATGGTCTTCAGTCATTGATTGGTACATGCTGAAAGACAAAACTAATAAAATAGGCTGAAAAATTAGTTTAACGCTCATTTAGTAAAGGATGTAGAAAAAGAATCAGCATACTAGTAATCTCCCTCCAAAATCACTAAAACGTGTAGTTTGATCAGCAAATTCTAAACATGCATGAATGTATCAGTGATCCAGAAGATGATTTATAGATTGATGTTCAATATTAATTTGCAGAAAATGAAAGTCATCAGCACTTAAAACATTTTCCTTCACAGAAAATAAAATAACCATCCACACAATGACTATATTCAATTGTGTATAATGTGGTTGATATCCCCTTTGTCTTTTATTGCACGTCATACCACCCCCAGTTTCACTATTCTCAGACTCTTTTGAAATTATTTAGTCCATCAATCAGGCTGATTGACCTTCAGTTCATTCAGACCACAGATGTACGTGACCAACCAAACCAAAGCTACCTGTAGAGTTGGAAAGCTCAAATATTTTTTGGTACAATGGACAAGTCTGTTGGAACACAAGTAAAGAGGATTTAAAGTAATATTGAATATTCACCTGAAACTTGCATTTTCATACTCTTGAATTTTAATAATTGTTAAAGAGGGAGGTCTGTATGCTGGACAAATTGTTTGGTTTTACTAACTGTATGAGCTAGTCTGTTAGTCTCTAGAGGCCTTGTAAGCATAATATATCCAGAACCAGTTATATAATAGTTTCACATGGACCATCACAGCTACAGCAGGTGCTGCCAGATAATGTAACTTCAAATCTTTTTTGGAGAGTGTGCAGATCTGAATCTTACATCTTCCAAAAAAAAAAAATTAAAAAAGAGCCAGATACATTTCCCTACCCCAAACTTACTAACAAAGACACATTGATGAATGTATTTGACTGCCTCACTTTATTGCATGTAATACTCTACAATATAATCACATTTTAGTTATTTTGTAGTCTTTTTTTCATTCAGCTGGTACAAATTCGACCACTCCGGAAAAATCAAGCAAAAATTAGCATCTTTATAGCCTAGATATTCCAGTCTTGTGCATGACATCCTTCACTGACAAAAAGGCATCTCATTAGGTAAATAATTAAAATTCTGATCTTTGAGGTTACTTTGTCAGGAAAAAAATAAAAATAAATCTTAATATGCTTAATGGCTCTGATGGATGATTGTATTTTTGTGTGTTTATTAAAGCAACAGTAAGAAATTAAAGAATGGAAATAACAATATTTTTTTTCTGTATTGTCATAGCACTGAGGAGTCAGAGTCATGAAGCATTGCCCGTTTTTACTAGTTTTTTGCAAACACAGATATGTATACATAAATTAAAGGTTGCCTTTAATAAGCTCATAAAATGTATTTGCTTCTTGAATTTATAGAGTATTTGAAGGATGTTTTTCATACTGACACTTTCTAAAGTTTGCCGTTATTGGCATCATAATTTTAAAAAGTTTTTTGTCTTCCTTGTAGAGAAATAAACATCCTGATGGATGATTCACTTACTTTTTGTTTTACAACCACAGTAATAAAAGCTATAGTCTATTCTAGGTTATCAGGCTTAAAAAAAGACTGCCTAGGTCCAAAGTAGACTGATCAGCATTGCAAATTCTAATCACTGCCATGCCCTTTATATGACATATAAGGAAAGTTCAGCATCTCACAAACTAAGGGAGAAACCACCGAACTGGAAAGAGGAAGATGTCAACAAAAGCACAAATGTAAATCATACTTTGGGGAGGGGCGAGAGGGAGGTGTTTTCCTTCACTTGAGAATTCTAATCCTAAACATGTTTTTGATTTTGAAATGCTTCAGCCAGTTAGTCAAAACCTAGGAGAAGGTAAGGGGGCTTTCGCCATTGTGATTAGTACCTCTTCCAGTTAGAGGTAGTCAGCTGGATGACCTGCATCCTGTTCCTTGCTACCCCTCACATCAATGGCTGTCTCCCACACTCTGCCTCACACTTGACCAGTTAACTATAATTTAGTAAGAGTTATAGCTTTCCCAGTCCTTTTTGTTTTAACGTATTCTAACAGTAGAAAGTAATCCAGTCTCTGCTGGAATAGGAAAACATGCTCATTGGAAACTGGAATGAACAAGAGTCCTGACAAATATAGCATGCATTTGGGAGACTGAGACTGAAAACTTACATATTCCAAAAAGATGCTGATAGTTCCCAAATTCAAAGTATTCTGAAGAACAAGCCACAGTGGTAGGAAATATCATCTCTGATCTCAGACCAGATTAATTAAAATAGGTGTTGGAAGCTATATTTTCCCAAACCTTAATTAGATCTCACACCAATGAGCTATTTCTGCATTTAGATGAGGTTTAAATGATATCTGTGTTCTGAGAACTGCTGCTCCACAGGTAGTATCAGTTTTCTGACACTGAGAATGTTGGTTCTGATAGGATTCTACCTAGAGGCATAAATTTAGGTTACATCTGTACTAGCAAATTACAAAGTAGCAGGGATTGTTCCCAGCACTGTAATTTAAGCATCTGTAGTGTTCAATTTTTAGAATTGTCCCTAATACAGTTGTGACTTGAGGAAATTACTATTTATAATAACCATTTTTTGAATAGTTACCCTTTTTCAAAGACTGAGATACTTTAATAGCATGGATTTAGGTAATTTAGCACTTAAGTCCAATTATGGGCACAAGTAATTGACTCATATACACAATACACTGAAATTTAATGGTTAATGCTAGAGCTCATCTGCCTGGGGAGCTTTAAAAAAAAGAATTGCGATAACCATGGAATCAAATATCTTCAAAAATAAGTTGGAATTTGAGGAACAAATACATCCAGGCTTATGCCATCTCTTATTTTCCTCAGGGAACTAGATAATTAGAGTGCTGAGTTTAAAATGCAAGGAATATTGAGGTGGTTTGGGTTTTGTTTGTTTTTTTCCCCTCCAGTACAGTAACGAACTAAATTTCTGACATTAAATATAAAAGTCTCCCTTTAGTAGATGGAAGTATTTTGGCTCTTTTAGTTCACTCCAAGACCATTTCTAACAGTAATTTCCCTGTTAAACTTCGTCTTTTTGCATTTGTCTTCAGACTATTACTTCCATCAATCAGTGGTCTACAGTTTAGACTATTTTCCCTTTTGTTTGTTTTTTTTGGTAACCATATATTTTCTATGTTTCTAACACATTCTTTCTACCACCTCAGGAAATAAGAGTGTCGCTATTTCGCTACCATCTTTAGTGTTATCAAGAAGCTAAATACGCTTTTATAAACTAAAAGAACACATATAATAAAACTAGTGTGTCAAACTTTCATTTTCTTTAGAATTCAAGGCTCACAGAAAAATGAAAAGCATGGAAAGTATGAAACTGATCTAACTTAGTTAAAAGGGTGTGGAATGTACCACATTCACTGTATTTGCTGTCAGAAAAATATGAGATAGAGGAAAAAGCTGTAAGTGCAAGAAATTGTGCTTCTTGAGAATTTGGGTTCTTCTTAGTTTATTAAGGTACAATGTAGAATGACAGACAATTGTAGATTATTAGTCTACAATCTAACCCTACATCTTCGGTTTTACCTTTGCTTATCTCTACCTACCCTTGAACAGGACAGAGAAAAATCAGAAAGTAGTAAGATTAAAACACATGCAAACTTATTAAACATCAGCAGTGCATGAACGAAAAATACAAAAGGAAAATACCACTGAAATAAATTAGCTAACATAAAAAATAAATTTATCAAGATATAAAGAAAGCTTACTATAATAGAATATAAGACCCAGGGCACATGCCAGAAGGTTGCTTAGCCGAGATGTGTCCTGCATATCTGGAAGTTAAAAAATGTTGAGTGATATTCTGATGTGCTTGGGTTTTCTTTTATGAACACATTTGTAGGTTGAAATAATAAGAATACAAAGGAAATAACTGGTGACATGGGGAAGTAATACTGGAGAAAATGTTAGACTTGAGTTTGTATAACATATGTTCACTTCCTTGCTCCATCACTGATTTTTACTATAATGCTAGAATTTGATCCATGCATGCTTTGGTTCACTATCTGTAATGTAGGGATAACAGTACTTTCATATTTCTCAAGAGTGCTATAAAGATTAATAAAAGTAATTAATGACTATGAACTCCCTAGACAATTTGATATTAGGATCATGGTAATCCCTTATATAGATGTTAAGAAGCAAATTAAGTTAGAGGTTTCCAATCTGTTAAATATATACAGTGGGATTCTGAAAGGTGGAAAGTGCAGGTAGTTTTAATTGGTTTCAGACACAATTGCTGAGGGTCTGCACCTCTGAACATGAAACTGCTCCTGTTAAATGTTGTCTGACTTCTGGTGAGATGGAGTTTGTAACACAAACCCCTGTCAAAATCTAACTTACTTTTGCCAAGCATTTACTTTAAAATACTGTCTTTATTATTTACTTTCATTGTTAAAAGACAGCAGCATGCAATCGATAATAGGAAGCTCTCCATGTTAATCCCCATTACTTTTCTTATAAATATGCAAATTTTCGGACTCATAATCTCACCGATTACTGTTTATTGACAGTTTGGGAAACTGGGATGAAATAGACTTGCCTATTTTAAAGTCAGTAAAACAAGCAGATGAGATACTTTATTAAAATGAAAATCTTTTATATCTTGGTGCTTGCTTACTATTTGTACATCATGTGTCAGATAAGGCACTTCATCTTATTCCTAATTGTTGCCAGTAGTTTTATAAAGTTATCTCAAAACTAAGCATTACAGAGGTGATCTGTCTTTTTCATTTGCTTGTAATTTCACTACTCCATCAGCTCATCACTAAACTTCTTCTCAGTGCTCCCTCCATGCCCCTGTATCCCCTCATCTATTTAGACATACATGAAGACTCGGATGAGAGGAGCAGACCAGTGACAAAGGATTTCTGTGCTTGAGGCACAAAACAACTGAGTTAACGGAAGGAATTTCAGAACTACATTGGAAAGTTAACAAGTAAGGAAGAACCCACCTGGGAATTGAGTGAAATCTTGACACTGGTGTTAAAATTGATCTTTTTGACAGACATTTAAAATGAGAGAAAATCAAAGGCAGAGTCCTATATATTCCTCAAAGGCATGGATATTTACTACTGGGAGCAACAGCATATTTACCCTTATTTTAATGGCCTTTTTCTCATCTTATTGAAGAGTTTAGAGAGACCTATTCACCAAGGAGGTATTATGAGAATTTACTTCCTATGAAAAAGATAATTATAGGATCACAGTATCATCCAGACTGTGAGGGATCTCAGCTGGCCTTAAGTCCAGCCTCCTGCCTGACCAATGCTAAAGTCAGACCAAGTTGCTCAGAGCTTTTCAGTTGGTCTTGAAAACATCCAAGGGGGGAGCCTGCACAGCCTTTCAGGCCAGCCTCTTCCTCTGCTTAACTGTCCTCACAGGGGAAAATTTCTCATATCCAGTCTGAGCTCCTGAATCCCTGTCTTCCTGCCAAGAGCGCACGGCTGGCTGTTGCTAGCTGCCAACCAGAATCCATTTCCACAGAGCTGCTTACCAATCAGTTAGTCTAAAGTCTGTGCTGTTGCAAAGGGTTTCCCTTTCCCTGGGTACAGGACTTCGCTTTTGACCTTGTTGAATTTTATTAGCTTTCTGTCACCTCATTTCTCTGGTCTGTCTAGAATGGTACCACAACTGTCTAGCACTCTCAGACTGTTCTCTCGTTGTCATCTTGAAACTTGATGATACCATACTACGCCCGTTCCTCCAGATCACTGTTATTAGACAGTGTCCATTTTCACCACATCACGTGTCCCATTTAGCAACAGGCTTATATTTGGCTTGTTCAACATTATTACTAACATAATAATAGAAGATCTTGTCCTTGGTGCAACTCAAACTGCAAATGTTAACTCTACAGGAGCTCTGGTTTTGCCAGCAACACTTTCTCAAGCCCAGACTGTTCCTAGATTCCTCCTTTGCAGCCCGCTCATTTCTCTATAGATTTGTGTTTTTACTAGAGCTCTGCTATTAAACCCCTATTTAGCGAAGAGAATTTTTCATAGTTTTACTTGTTTTTCTGAGTATCAGGGTGGACCATTCATTTGTAGTTTGCAACTCACATCTGCCAAATCCCAGAATATTACTCTTTGGTTGGAATATTTCCACTTATCTTTCACAATAAGTTAAGTATGCAGTTCATGTTCCATCTTTAATCAGTAGAAAGAGAGAAGGATGTTTAGATGAAGATTTAACCCTCTTTTAGGTAGTCTTCTAACACTAATTTAATCAACAAATCAGAGCTTAGGTAGGTAATTTGATCAACAAATCCAATGTTAGGTAAGTAACTTAGAACAGACTCTTTACTTTCAGGTGCCTAGAGTTATTAAACTTAATCAGCTCTTAATCATCTTTATGGCAAGGTATTGTACTGTTCTTTTTTCTTTGATGACTGCTGAATGACTGGTGAATCTGACAGAAGCAGATGACTCATATTTTCTTTCCCCATTTTGAAGAATATAGCGCAGGAGAGGCTGACAAAGATTAGGTTCCTTTTACGTTTGGCACTTCTGTGTATAGCAGTTAATATCTGTGATGAAACTAACATGGCAACAACACAGAACACTGCGACCAGACAATGTTTTTAAGTGTCCCAACTGTTTCACAACCCAAAACCTCTCCATCTTTTATCAGATGACATTAATAATTTCACATATCATTGCCTGTTGATCTGTCAGGATCAGTAGGCTACATGCAATTCTCTAAAAAGAACAATTGAGCGCCCCTGAGAAAAAGGAGCATCTACCCTGACTCAGATAGACATTGACAAAGTTGTTGATACCTTTAGTGGAATTTTTCCTTTAAAATGTGGATATTCACAGAGCAGATGATTGAATCAGAATCAGATTGCACTATACATAATAAATATTTAGTAAATATTAAGACAACTTAGGACATGAAATTAATCTCATTTTACCAAAGATGCTGAGAATAGGTCACATGCAGCGTTTCGTAAAAGTGCCTCTGTATTGACTAAAAAGGGAATGTAGGATGACAGGATTAGATTGCATAGATACACATTGCAGAAATCGTGTATTAAGTGAGATGAATTTAATATTTGCCATTCCACAGCATCGGTAGACATTAGTAATCTGAAGCTCTCATGCAAATTAAACACTTATGTAGAAAATCATGCTAAGAAAACATAGAAATCAGCTGTTAGTAAACTGAGTGCCATTTACAAATGTTTCTTAAAAATTAGACTATTTTCGTATTTTCTAAATAAACACAGAAGTCTGATAACTTACAAATTAAATTATATTTTTTGACAACAACTGAGTTATCAATGATATAGCAGAGGAAAAACTCAGTGAATAGGTTGAACTATTGGGAAATACAGTGAAGTGTGGTGTAATTTCAGAAGGGGTAATAGGTATGAGCATCAGCTACCTATTTTGAAGAATTAACACTTATTTGACAGAGGAAAAAATGTTAATTTGAAAATTATATTTCCTCTTTGAATACATTCCTGTAATATCCTCATTTATTTTTAAAAGCTCTTATTATCTTCTCAAATCTAATTTGTTTGTTAACAATAAATTATTTGATTATCAATAGCAATCCTTCTTATAATTTTTTTTACTGTGATGTTTCCCACACTGAATTTGGTACATTTCAATGTATTGGTTAAGCACAAAAAAAATGTAACTGTTTGGTCCAAACTATCTCCATTTGTTTAAAAACCTTGCCAGCATCTGGTTCAAAAATTTGTAGCGTACATCTGTAGCATACTAACTTCTACTATGACGTAGCGTATGATCTGCGGCTGTCCTTAGTTTCTAGGTCACAGGATAATATACTGTTCTTTACAGTCTTCATAAAGTGAAATCGAATTTCCTTTTTTATAATGTATTCTCGGTGCAATCATACACTTATTCAGTAAGGAAAAAAGTGCATAGATTAAGTAGAATCATTGCTTCAGAATGAACTATAAACTGTGGAATTGCAGAGACAACTCATCATCGAATAGACAGCAAATCTTCAGATACTAGAATGAAAAAAGGGGAAGAAAACCCCGAGCCGAACTCAGAACTGCTCTAAGGTAGAATACCTTTTTTTTTAAACTCAGATTATTCTGCCAAATCAAAACCATATAAGACTAGGATGCAGAGGTGGATGAAAAGCAGTAAAAATTCTTTGCTTTTGGATTCCCTTGCATGAAAACCCATAGAACACAGAGCAATGAAAGGTTATCTGATAGAAGTAAACATTTAATTTGCACTAGTTTGTGAGTCCATTTCAGCTGAAAAGAACTGTCATTTAGTTAGCTCTCCTGCTGAATGTTCCAACAAATGTAGACAGAATTGAGCAAATTTTCTTCTGCAGAAGCTGTGCAGTCTCACAGCTTTTAACTGAGAAACTGGCATTTGATAACTTGTTACCAAACATCACTACAAGTGGTGCAAAATGGGTTTGTGATATGTTATGAAAAGAGCCACTCATTGGTATAATCAGGTCAGAACTTGACCCAAAGGCACTACATAACAGAAATAAGAACACTTTTGCACTTACATTTTATGCAATAAAAATACTTATTGTTTAAAGAACATAATCATAAAAATTAAATTACATGAAATTCTACTAAGTGTACCCAGAAAAAAGGAAAGTATCTTGTAGTACTGCTAGGTCACAGTTACTAATATTGGAGAGAAGCAAATATGTGGCTGCATAAAGTCTTTGGTTGGTAATGTCATTAATAATGCTTTCATAGTATGAATTTATTCAATAAATTAAAAGCTGAAAAAACCTAAAATTCACTGAAAGCTATGTGTTCTTTGGCTGGAAAGAGAGCACAGCTGGTTTGATCACAGGGGATGGTGATTCAACTCTACTTGACAGAGATTCTTCTTTTGTCTCAGTCAAAGTAGATGAAAGCAAAACTTCTAGTGGATCAGTGTAAAAGTCAGATGCCGTTGCACACATGTGACTATCAAGTTTCAGACACGCAGGTATTTTATTAAAGGCTAAGTGACAAGACAGTATTTATACCTCGATCGGTATCTCCAAAGCCAGTCAACTTAGTAAGCTCATTTTCTTAGACGAATAAAATAAAATTGATAATTCCTTCAAAACACTGACAAAAAATTGGCAATAAAAGTTTACAAGACAATAAACTTATATTGTTATAATAATTAATGATCATTAATATTAATTTGGTAAATAACTTTCAACAAAAAATTCTTTTATACAGATCAAGAATGAGAAATATAATTCAGAAAATAATGGTGCAAAAATCTATTTTCTATAAGATTCTCTAAAAAGGAATAGTTCAGATTAGAGTGCATATTTTCCTCTGCACAGTTTCAGGAAAATTAATCATTAAAGACTTCTAAAGATTATACTGTTAAAAAATTTCCTTTATATTCACAACATAAATATATTTCCTCTCACAATAAAAAAACTATGAATGAAAAAGTACTTGAAAGAAGACAAGGAGGTAACACTGTGCTTAGTGCTTGTCTACCTCATAGGGATATTCTGTAGTCAAACGTCTATCACGGCATCTTCTGCTCAACCTTGCAGTTAAAATATCTTTTAAAAAACTCTTTTAGTGCATTGCAGTAAAAGTTTAAAGGCTCAATCTTGCAGGTCTTACTAAATAATGCATAGGGCTCTCTAGCCTGTTTGAAGCTGACAGTACCACCTGAATGAGTAATTGCAGTGGAACAGCTCCTAAAGGCTAATTCTGTTGTCAGATCTTAGTTACATGAATCAAATAACAGTTCTACCTACAAGGAACTAATAGTAACTCAGTCATTAGTAAAAATAAATTCAACAATTTTGTTCAAAGAACTGGATTGTCAGCCTGCAGAATTGTAATACTTCATTGACAATTGTTGTTCTCTCCCATCCTATTGCTGAAAAGAAAAACGAGGCTGGTAGAAAAGCTAACAGATACATGATCATATCTCTAATATCTTTTTTGGCTTCAAGGAAAGTCATTTCATCTTCTTTGCTGGTGAACAACATAACATCTCTTTTCAGTACAAAGATAAACTGTAAAGAAAGGGCAACTATTAACTTCCATTGAATCTAATTTTTTCAGCCTCGTTAGATAGCAGTGACTTTGTCTTTCAGTAACATCACTGAACCAATTTGTTTCAAAAAAACTAAGCTTGTTTAGCCAACATTTTGCTGAACTCTTCAGATCATGGAAATACACAGTGTACAAAGTAGGATCTTTATAAAGCCTATATGTAATTCTGGTAGGAAAGAAACCTCACACATCAAACAAAGTACCCAAAACAAAGACGTAAATGCAAATAAATGTTTGGGCACAATGGGAAAAACTTTAGGAAGGAGAGCTTGTCAAATCTCAAAAAAACATAACAGAAGATGGATTTCTTTCCTCAGATACGAAAGGCAACGAGATTTTGCCAGTCCATTTGCAAGTTTAAATATGGGCAGTTGCAAGGAGATCTATTAATTTGTCTGTCTGGAAAGGTTTCCAGGAGGAATTAATTCAACAGCTATTACCTCTTCCATGGAGCAATTTTCTGTTCTCTGTGAAGAAGGGCAGCAGTGTAACTGTGAGGGGATAGAAGATGGTACAGGTATTTGAGCCACTGCATAGTTGTGTCTGCTATCTGAAAATATCTCAGAGACAAAAAATTAGTTTTCCAAATTCAGTCAATGATATAAACTTAACTTTGAAACAAGTTAGAATTCTCTGAGGAACATCTAGTGGAGTTTTGTTACTTGTATGAATTTTCCAGTTGACGAACATTTAAGCCTGCAGCTGGAACCTAAGTTTGCACTTTCAGACAAAAACATTTCCATCCAGTCTGATAAAATGATCATGACAATACTAAGTAATTTTAAAAACCAAAGTTTTGATTAAAACTGGAGTGCAACAGGTTTTAACTGAAATATATTGGGAAAATGAGAATCAATACAGACAAATGTTGAAGGATATATCATCCCATAGAAAGGTTTGCTTAGGAGAAAAAAGAATGAGGTAATAACTTTATAGTTCAAAGAAGGTAAATCAGTCAGACAAGAACGCCTAGAGAAACCACAACTGAAGTGTCCCTGGTGATTATTCATAACTGAAGGTATATATCTCTAAGGTGTATAACCTGTCATGCTAGGAATTACCTATAGGGCAAAATAACCCAAAGAATAAGCATGGTTATATAAAAAATACACATATGGCAGAAGAAAAAAAAAAGAAAGACCTATTTAACTAACTCGTCATAATTCAATATACAATGAAATATATGAGTGATATAGAATCATAGACTCATTTGGTTGGAAAAGATCTTTGAGATCATCGAGTCCAACTGTACCTGTCCACTACTAAACCATCGCTCTGAGCACCTCATCTACCCGTCTGTTTGTAGCCCTAGTAACAAAATGAGTTATTTATAATTTCTTCTACTTACAGGAAAGAAGAGAAAACAAACACTACTCCAAATTTAAGAGCCTAGATGTAGAAGCAAAAAAATCATTAAAATAGCCTTGAAATGCAGGTGAGGAATGTAGTCTGAGTGAATATGGAAACAGGCTGCACTAATTCTAGTAACAGACTTGTAAGACATCAAGAAACAAACAGTTCACATTAACACATAAACTAAAGCAAATCAAATATGAAAAAATAATAATATTCTAATAAATGCATCATGAGAGAAAAGATCAAATTGTAGCAACCTACTTCAAATGCATAGGCAGGAAAAGTTAAGTGAGGGAAAAATTCTAAGACATGAACATAATTTTACCGTCAGTCTGAGAAAAAAAAACCTAAAATATTCTTTCTTTTTACCTGTTTCTTTAGAAAAAGTGGAGGAATCAGATCAGAAAGACGTCTAAGTTATATTAATGTTTATCATTGTAGAGATATGAAGTGAAAGAAAAACAGACTGTGTCTGAGGGCTGTCCAGTACTGGCCTACTTTAGCAGAAGAGCTGGAAGTTGAAGGAAGTCAGCAACGAACCAACAACCGCATGTGAAAAGCTTTATATAAACAGTACAACAAAATAATTGTAAATAAGAGCCTTGAACAAGACTTTCACAGCTGCTCAGTTTAGAAGCCAGGACAAATACATGCTTCAGAAAATGAACACATGATGAACCCAACTCTGTTTTCCAAGCTCCGTTCAAACACACTGCCCCGAAGTGCCATATGTTACAGAGCAGAACATACTCAGCTACAGCCAGTAGAAACCATAAACCAGCTGGTTTAATCAGTTTCCCAGTGTCAGTAGGGACACAACTGCACAGCTCTATAATGCAACAAATGAGAAACGCCAGTTAGGAAGGAGTAAAACGATACATCTCTGAGGTACTTGCCAGTTTTTGCCAGCAGCATAAAATAATAAAAGACATTTGCAGGCCTCTGCATGCTACTTGGCATTTTTCAGCTTCTATTTCTCACATTTCACAGTATACAATGCAAATGTTCAGTTTAATATAAACTAAATATTTACTGAAAAACAAATCCCTCTCAACACTTCTACAATCTATTGTTTGTCTAATACATACTTTATTTCTCTTTCTTAAGGTGAAATGCAAGACATGGATCACATGCTCTTTAAATTGAGCAAGACGATGGGTGTAGGTATATGTTTGACCATACGGCTATTCACATATAATGTGATGGTATTGCAGCTTCATTATCCACAGATTTGTAAGACTCTTCTTCCGAAGGCTCAGTCATTCTACAGTCTCTGTATTCATCTTTCTCTATACATCTCTGTGCTCACCTTAAATTGACTAAATGACACATGCTAGGTTATTTTGTTTACACATTTATTAATTTATATTTCCAGTTTCCATTAGTCTATGGATTTTTAATTTCAAGATATTTTTTGTTGTTGTTGTTGTTGATTCATAATCAGTTTTCAACTCCAGAGCTCTATAAATTTTTGTTTCCAGACACAAGAAATTTTCAAATGAGTGACTGGAGTTTGATTGAGTAAACCAGTTAAATCAAACCTCATCCCTAGACTTGTAAAAAATTATCAAAACATTTAGCATTACTTCAATGAGTAACTTTTGCCAAGGTATTTATAACAGCAATGTTAAGCAAGTATTTGAACACTTGTAGTCCAGAATATTGCATTAATCACACTCAAGTCATATATAAAATGTACAAAAATACATCAAATGAAAACAACCTTTAAGCATAACATGGCATTCCATTATTAAAACGAAAAAGTGCTGTGGACAGTACACTCCATTTTAGCACTCAACAAAACAATTACACTTTTCGAATCTGGAACATGAATAAAAATTTCACAATAATAAGAAATTTAAAAGAGTGTTAAAATACTACTACTAATAAAAAAGTAATTCCTAACGTATTGAAATGAAGGAATTTTAGCTTTATTGCATCTCATCCAGGGAAACATATTAATCACTGCCTTGAGAGTACCACCACCTTTGCAGTATTTGAAGTTGGGAAAAATGCAGTTTTTTGCGAATATTATCTTTAACTTCTTTGATGTGGTTTCACAGAGGAAACATCTGTAGGCATAAATACCAGCTGATCTGAGACCCTGAAATAACGTGGTTAATAATCAATACTCTCTAAACATTTAAATGTCAAGTTATTTTTTATGACGACCATTTAAATTAACTTTAAGAAGCCCCTTAAGAATTAACTGGTATATTCAGGTAGCACGAAATGTGACTAGATATGGAGGATACTTTCAGTGGATACAAGCAACGACAGACCTAAACGCTTGCGTTATTGGTAATTGTTCGAGTGATTTAGCTTTTGGACTAGGGAGCTTAGGTAAACTGGTTATTTTAATAAGGTAAAATACCCAATTTTACATATGCAAATACAATATCTTAATGTAAAAGTCTTCTCTGTGTCTCTAGATTTAAAAAAACCCAAAGAAATAATATAGTTTTTTTTCTAAATTAAGGAAATGCTGTGAAGTCTTTTAAGACTAAAGGGACAGATCATCTCTTCTCCATGCAGCGTTACAGGCTTGGGGAAGAGTGGCTGGAGAGCTGCCTGGCAGAGAAGGACCTGGGGGTGCTGGTTGGCAGTGGCTGAACATGACCCAGCAGTGTGCCCAGGTGGCCAAGAGGGCCAATGGAATCTTGGCCTGTATCAGACACAGCATGGCCAGCAGGAGCAGGGAGGTGATTGTGCCCCTGTGCTCAGCACTGGTGAGGCCGCACCTCGAGTGCTGGGGTCAGTTTTGGGCCCCTCACTACAAGAAGGACATTGAGGGGCTGGAGCGCGTGCAGAGAAGGGCAACGAGGCTGGTGAGGGGGCTGGAGAATAAGCCCTGTGAGGAGTGGCTGAGGGAGTTGGGGTTGTTTAGCTTGGAGATGAGGAGGCTGAGGGGAGACCTCCTCACTGTCTACAACTGCCTGAAAGGAGGTTGTGACAGGGTGGGTGCTGGGCTCTTCTCGCAAGTGACGAGTGATAGGATGAGAGGAAATGACCCCAAGTTGCACCAGGGAAGGTTTAGACTGGACATCGGGAAGAATTTCTTTACTGAAACGGTGGCCAGGGATTGGCACAGACTGCCCAGGGAGGTAGTGGAGTTGCCATCCCTGGAGGTGTTTAAAAAACAGGTAGATGGGTTTCTTAGGAACACGGCAGACAGGCACGTTTGGACTCGGTGATCTCAGAGGTCTCTTCCAACCTTATGATTCTATGATTCTATGAAAGGTACACATGATATAACATGAGTATATGCCATTTTCAAATCTGCATCCAGAAACAGAAAGCATAGACTGACATCATGCATTATAGCCCAAGCAGAATAAATTAATGGAGACCAAAATCTTTCTCTGGCAAAAGAAAATCAATTATGAATAACCTCTCATGTGATTTATAGCACAAGAGTTCACTAAGCGACTTAGGAACCTAATTGTGTTTGAAAACATCCTTATGGTTTTTGGTGGCCTTCTTCAAAGGCAAGTCTGACTTTTCAGGGTTGAATGGGTATTAAAAGCTCTTTGTCTCCTACAAACTTGACAACAAAATACTTAATTTTCGTTAAGAGATGTAATTTATCTTCTGTGATATCATGTAGCTGTGGTTCTCTCAAACTATTAAACAGCACTCAACATAGAATTTCTGTGATGATATCCAGTTCTCAGTAGCTCTTATATGCCCATAGAAGTCTGAGAAGGTTCCTTCTGCCTCCAGTCTTAAGGACGGAGCTATTGAAAAATGTTAAGTTTTTACTAGAAAAATGAACACTTGATAGAGAGATAACAAGTTTGGTCCTGAAGATCACTTTTACCAGAAGACTGCTACCATATAATTTTAAGCTACCGTGTAATGAGTTTCCATACACCTATCAACACAGCAAACTGGGAATCTGAAAATGCTAGCACTGGTTAAAATGCATGTGCAATACCAGTCTCTTGTCAATACAAAGCAGAGCTGATCCGTACTGATAAATAAGTCTGTCAGGAACGGGAAGTGTCTGTCCTGTACCATTTTTAAATCTGCCAGTGTTGGCAGGATTGATCATATAATTTGTAAAACCATCACTTCCAAATTTGGCAGCAATTAAAAAATAAGCAGACTATCAGAAAGGACTGCAGCAAAGATACAGGAGAAAAACACTTATCTATAGAGATCTTTTTAGATGCTGGCACTGTGTACACAAAACTAATGAAAATTTACCTGGAGTGTTGTACATAAATCTGGACACCTTGTTAACACAAGCAAACCTAATACCTGGAAATGGTACAATACGGTGAAAAAAGGCTGATGAAGTACCTTGCAGGTTATAACTGCTATTTGAAGAGAGGCTAGAAAAATCAGGTTGATTGTCATACAAAGAATTAAGATGATTAAGGTCTATAACATTTTGAAGGGCATAATACAGTGTGTATTATCAACTACTGGAAAAGCAAAAAATCCCTCAAAATGAAAAAGGAAACTCAGAGGCTGAATGGCCCCTGAGCACTGGTAGAGTTTGATAGACAATGGCACTCTGAAAGCATAAGCAATCTTCAGAATTAACTAGAAATGCATTAGTAGAAGAAAGAAGTGAGTATGAGCTTCTATAAGCAACTGGGCTGTAGGGAAGAAATAAAAAGAGCAAATTATATTTCTGTCCCCGAAGACAGAGACTTGAATGGGCTTGGAAGCCCAATTACACTCTCAGCCCTTGAAATGCCCCCTTAGATCAATACTGAGGAGAGAAACTGTTCTGCTGGAGAGAAATGGGCAAAAGTAGCTTTTCATGATGTAAGAGTCAAAAGAAAATCCACTGTCTTTGCAATTTACTTTAAAAATATTCTGTTCAAAAGACTTATAAGACTTCACTCTAAGATTTTAGTTCAAATGCCCCTTCACTATCTCCTAAATTTCTATTTAGATTTTCACATTCTTACTGAAAAGTATACAACCACAGAGCAGTAGTGACTAAGGCTCTCCACTGGGAACAGGGCTGAACATTAACTTGTTTCACACAGACCCTCGGAGAACTCACGAACCGCAACAAATTTTGCTTACTGGTTTCCAAGGTCAGTCTCAAGGTGATTATCAAGAGGTGAAAAATTTCATAGACACTTCCTTTCCTTAGGTTTTCCAGCTCCCTACTTTCAGAAACAACAAATTATTTTTTAAACTGGATTTCAATATCATGAAGGGACAGGGAAAAGTCTGTGGTACAAATCCTCAGTCTTCAAAATGTGATCACTCATAGACTTTACTGCATCGATTCAGAATGTCTTTAGCATTGATGGACTATGCCCTAGAACACAATTGACTCCCTGTGTATGGAACTAGGTGGTGTGGATGGAGCTGTGGATGCAGTGTGGTGCAGTGACACCTGATGGTGTACCTAAGACTCTAACCCAAAGCTCAAAACCTAAGCCTTACATATGAAATAGAATCATGGAAATCCGAGACACAAGAGGGTAGTCAGAAATAAACCGGTATTTCTTCAGCTCTTAGAGCAGGACACAAGAGTGGTGGTTAATGGAGTCAAAATCAGTTGGAGGAGAGTTATAAGACTCAGTGCAGGGTCCAGCCCTATTTAACATATTTATCAACAAGCTGGATGAAGGGGTTGAGTGTACTCTTAGTAAGTTTGTGAATGACAGTAAGCTGGGTGCAAGTGTCGATGTGCTGGAGGCTCTGCAGAGGGATCTGGACAGGCTGGATAGATGGGCCGAGACCAACGGGATGAGGTTCAACAAGGCCAGGTGCTGGGTGCAGCACAAAAACTCCATGCAGTGTTACAGACTTTAGGAGGAGTGGCTGGAGAGCTGCCTGGTACAGAAGGACCTGGGGGACTTGGTTGACAGCCGGCTGGACATGAGCCAGCAGTGGCCGAGGTGGCCAAGAGGGGCAATGGCATCTTGGCCTGTATCAGTCACAGTGTGGCCAGCAGGAGCAGGGAGGTGATTGTACCCCTGTGCTCAGCACTGGTGAGGCCGCACCTCGAGTGCTGGGTTCAGTTTTGGGCCCCTCACTACAGGAAGGACATTGAGGGGCTGGAGCACGTGCAGAGAAGGGCAACGAGGCTGGTGAGGGGGCTGGATAATAAGCCCTACGAGGAGAGACTGAGGGAGTTGGGGTTGTTTAGCTTAGAGAAGAGGAGGCTGAGAGGAGACCTCATCACTGTCTACAACTGCCTGAAAGGAAGTTGTGACCGGGTGGGTGCTGGGCTCTTCTCACAAGTGACAGAGATAGGATGAGAGGAAATGGCAGCAAGTTATGCCAGGACAGGTTTATACTAGACATTAGGGAGAATTTCTTCCCTGAAAGGGTGGCCAGGGATTGGAACAGGCTGCCCAGGGAGATGGTGGAGTCACCATCCCTGGAGCTTTTCAAAAGACAAGGATATCATTTAGTAGTGGACAGGCATGGTTGGACTCCATCTCAAAGGTCTTTACCAGCCAGGCATTTCTATGATTCTATACAGAGATAGAAGAGCAGTGAAACAAAATGTCTAGGGAGAAAACAAGGACAAATCTTAATTGTCAGGCTATAGTTGCCTTTTTAAGAGCTTTAGAAAAAATTCTGTTTCAAAAGGATTTTTCTCACTAGTGTCACCATACTTTCATAGAGAAAAGAAATTTTTGCTATTCCAGTCACTGTGTGAGCCTGCAGCTCAGAAGTTAAGGCTTCACATGCAATAGACTGGTGAGGAGACAGACATATACTAGGAATTTAGATATATTTTTCCAGATCTCTGTATAATATATATCTTTAGACTTTCTATTTCTATCTCTGTCTGTCTCTACATCCTTCTTTTGTCACGAACAATAAGGGTTAGATATGAGACATCCCACTAAGCAGCTCAGTTTAATACAGTAAAAAGACTGTGTTAGATTTTGTGCACTGTGTGAACCCAAACTACATGAAAGTCTGGTTTTGTGGTGTAATTAATCTGTAATAGTGCAATTGCTATAATATAAGGTAGAATGTGAGTCCTAAAATATAGCACTTATGAAGTTATATATGTCTTATAAATACTATCACAACCATACTACAACCTAATACCTAGTTTAATTTCCTCTTGGTTTGTATAGCTAGCTCAAAAATGAGGACCCTCTCTTTTGTGAACACATATATAAGCATATTATAACAACATACATAATATTTAGCATATATAAGTAGAGAATTATAACAAAAATTTATTAATGAAAAACAGATTATATAAAAATATATCCTCTTTATAGTATCCAGCGGTTTGCTCACTGTTCCATTTGACTAACAGACACTTTCTGTAAGCAAACTTAGAATCATTGCTACCTCTTAGATAATTGCCAGTGGTTCTGTGTTCAGTATTGTGCCTTATCAAACACTCTTCTTCTCAACCCTTTCATAGAATAGAGATCAATTATCTTCAAAGTTTTTCCAGTGACCTCTTTCTCTCAGGAAGAGGCTGAGGTAGGCTGCTTTCTTCTTCTTCTTGCTCTGCTTAAGAAAACTTTTACTGCCTCAGTAAGGTACCAAAGGGAGAGAGAGGTTTTGTATGGAGTTCCAGAAGGTTTTTAAATTGCTTAAAAGATTTCCCAGGTGGTGGCGTCTTCCGAAAGAAAAAGGGAGTACCATCACTACACGTCATTTACACTTCCCAGTGGGTTGATGCTCCTTACACAGAGCAAGAGATCCTAGCCCCTGGTAACACTGTTCATTTAAGGATAAGCAGAGTAGGAAAAGAAAAAGGGATAACAACTGCAGATGATAAATAGTCACCAAACGTGTGTTCGAAAGATTAAGCAGTGTTACAAAACTTTAAGGTGTTGGGTCCCACTTTTGCCATCGCTCCTGGGAAAATAATTTTTTAACACTTTTCTCTGTTACATCTATGCAAGCAAAGGACAATAAACTCACAACTCGGCCATTCCTGAGTTGATTCCCAGGACTGGATCTTCTGCTACCCAAACATACCCATCACTGACCAACTAAAATATGTGCATAGGCTTTCCAAAGAAAGGGCTAACCTGAACTTTCTCTCAAACAACCCATTAAGCCACTGTGTTACTGCTTACTGGGTTCAGTGATTTCTGAAGTTTTCAATTGCTGTTGCTTCAGGTTTACAGTTTGGCAAGCAGTCACGAAACATATAAACTTATCCAAATAACAGTGTTTGAACAAATAAAAAAATCCCCTCCACAGAGAAGTAACAACAAAGCATATTCACAAATACCAGGTTAGATGTAGCCAAAGATATTTATGTTAAAATGCAATTACAGAAATCTCCTCTTTTGATTCTATTCCGAAATAGATTTATAGCTGTTTCTGAATCAGGTTTTGCACAGATTATTTTAAGTAAAACTATGTGAAACAATTTTGTTATAATACTTTTTGTTTATAAGTTACTACTTGTGAAATAATCAGTCCTGAAAATTTTAACTCCAATAGCATTGTTTGTGAGAATGATAGTTATGGGAAGAGGTTTTGGGGATCTGCCCCTTGGAACCTGATTGTTGAACACCAGATAGAACTACACAGAATAAGAGAATAAAGGAGGATTTTGGAACAGTAGTTTGACATTCAGATGGCTCGCTTAACATAAAAAGAGAATCATGTTAATTTTGTATATATTTGTTAGTCATGGCATCTCATGTTTAAATACAGTATTTTGAATTGCTATGTAAGTGCTGTCCAGGAGGGTTACAAATTTAGCTGCCTAGCAGCTAGATTACAGATTTAATTAAGAGACATTGAGAACTGCTGCAAATCAGCTGTGCAGCCATTCCCTTGCTATTGATGATGACAACCTTATGGAGGCCCAGCTGCAGATCCACCTCACAGACTGCAGTGCAGCAACCATTATTCTATTGATCAGCTTTTTCTCATATGTTATGTGATAAAAACATGCTAATCAGGATGACAGGCTTAAAAGATGTAAGCTATTCACAGAGCTATTGAGGAAAAAGAGGCTACAGACATTTGTTGTCACTCAGTGTATCTTTTGAAATAAAATACAGTCTTTTGGATAAAGTAGAATGTCAGATAAAAAAATGTGGCAAATCATAAAAGCATGGTAAAAGATCTGAGTTTAAAGCAAAGTGCAACAGAAAATAAACACTGAAAACTATCATCCAGAAAACCTCAGCACCTGTAGAGAAGGCAAGAACAGATGTTTACTCCTTCTGATCTCAGTATAGGAATTGTGGTGTTTTACAGGTTTCTTGCACCGTTGTTGATGACATCACAAGAACAGAAAAGTAGAAGAGAATGAAAATCATAAAAGGGAATTATTAATAAACTGTGTTGAGGCAATGAAAATGGTGTTTGGAATTACTACTAGGGGAAAAGTGCCCCAGTGCATTACCATAGAAGGAAAACGTGAAAATATTTTGATTTTAGAATGTCTCAGTTCAGCTCTGTTCAAATACATAAATATTCCCACGGATGAAGAGCTGAGAATCAGAACTGCTCCCCTAGGCTAATATGTCATCCTAGAGGTAGAGTAACATCAGCATGGAAGAAGTGAGTTATTAATAATAATGTCATGCTTGGGAAAAAACACTTTGACTCGTGTATTTTGAATTATTGTTAAGAAATATTCGAGACAGACAGCAATTTCTAAAACTAAGTTTCCAATGTTCAACATAGAGACAATTATCAAGCGTGCTGCAATTAAATTAGAAATTGTATGAAAGGATAACTCTAATTAACAGCTCTGGAGGAGGGGAGAATTTTTTGTGAAATATTTGCAGAAATCAACAATTAAATGCAATCTAATAAGTCTAAGAAATCATGTATTTTACAAAACAATGAAGAAAGGAAATTTACATAGGGAGTAACTGGCTTCCTGAATACTGACTACGAAAGAGCTTTGAGAGTTACTATAGATAATTCCCCAAGGCCCTTAGAAAATTGTGCAACGAATGAATGCAGACGATAATAATGCTTATCTGCTTTACAAGAAGAATAGAGTTTAAATTAGAGTATTGTAATTTACTAACTCTTTTGCTATAAAATGTTGTGATATGCCCAGCCTTCAAAGCAAGTGCCATTCTGACGAATACTGTGGGCTTTGTTAAAATAGCACGCCATGATATAATCTCACAGACAATAGAAATTATTATTTAGGGTTGAAAAGCCTTACAGCCATGTCTCCTGACTATAGATTCTGTAACCTATATGTAAAGTCATATTAACAATCTGAGGGTGTATTATGTTTACTTATTTATGTGTGTTATTCTTGTTCATTTGTACCACTTATCTTCCCACTTCTCAGGCAGGACCAGGCTTTCTTTTGATTCCACTCCACTGTGAGCAATTCCCCACATAGTAAACCATGCAGTATGTAAAGGAGTATCTTCATGAGTTATTAATGAGATAGATATCCATCATTTTTTTCACAAGGAAAATGAATTTACTCTTGAAATTCTCATGTGTCCTGGGAGATAAAGAAGCCAGACAAACAAATAAAGCTTTCATCCTCAGTACTGTTTTTAGTCTCCTCTAACAAGATTGACGTGTAGCTCCAAACCAAGACTTTTGGTCGACAAAAAAACCACATTGACTGACCTCAAGTGCCGGATGCAGTGCCTCTCCCATTTTTCTGGACCCCTAAGACATAGCTATGTGTGGTGAGTTGACCCTGACTGGGCACCAGGTGCCTAGAAAAGCTGCTCTGTCAATCCCCTACTCAGATTGACAGAGGGAGAGAAAACATAACGAAAGGCTCATAAGTTGAAGTAAGGTCAGGGAGAGATCATTCACCAATTTCTGTCGTAGGCAAACCAGACTTCAATTGGGGAAAATTAATTTAATTTATTAACAATCAAATCAAAGTGGGATAATGAGGAATAAAGCTGAATCTTAAGATATCTTCTTTCCACTCCTGCCTTCTTCCTGGGCTTAACTTCACTCCTGATTTCTCTATCTCCTCCCCTCGAGTGGCACTGGAGGACGAGCTGTAACAGTTGCAGTAAGTTCATTGCTTATTTTCTCTGCCACTCCTTCCTCCTCAGGGCAAGACTCCTCACACTCTTCCCCTGCTCAAGCATGGGACACAGTCCTCCATGATCGTCTCCAACATGACCCCTTCTGATAGGCTACAGTTCTTCATGAGCTTTTCCAGCATGGGTCCTTTCCCTGGAGTGCAGTCCATCAGGAACAGACTACTCCAGCATATGTCCTGCGTGGAGTCACAAATCCTTTCAGCAAACCTACTCAAGTGTGGAGTCGCCTTTCTCCACGAGCCCACAGGTCCTGCCAGGAGTCTGCTCCAGCACGGACTTTTCACAGGGTTACTTCTTCTTTCAGATGCATCCAGTCTCTGCTCCAAAACCTGAAGCAAATCCTCCCTCTCTTTCTTCACTGTCCTTGGTGTCTGTAGAGTTGTTTCTCTCACATTTTCTCAATCTTCTCTCCCGCTGCAGATGCTGTTGTGCAGCAATAATTCCCAATTCTTAAATATGGGGGAGGGGGAGGGTTTGGAGTTATGGCATTGGTCTTCCCAAAAAAACATGATGGATGATGGAGCCTTGCTTTAACAGAGATTATTGAACATCTCCCTTACTATGGGAACTGTTGAATTAATTGGTTGTTTTGCTTTTCTTACATGTGTGGCTTTTGCTTTAACTATTAAACTCTCATTATCTCAACCCACGAGCTTTTTACCTTTTACCCTTTCAGTTCTCTCCCTCATGCCACTTTGGGAAGTAAGCGAGTTATCCAGTGGATCTGAGCTGTTGGCTGGGTTTTAAAACACAATATAGCAGAAATACAGCTTTACAGAAAAGATAAGGGAATGTTACTCAAGTACAAAACTCCTTGATTTAAAGAGATTTTTTTTACTAAAATTAAGCATGTGTCATATACTGTTTGCAACACTGGAATTTTGTCTTTTGAGAGTCTATGTCTGTTGCTGCCAGGGTAATTTGAAAAACTAGTTTATGGTGACATAGTTTTACATGGATTTTAAAATATACTCTGACCTCAGGATGCATGCTACAATATTAATATCCTATTATTAAAAAAATAAGAAAGAAATTGAAGATACTATTGGGTACTTGAATTTATGAATATCAAGAATTTCTTTAAGAAAGTAAGTATATATATCAGGGAATGAACAGTGTTTGCAGAATGGAAAACCTAGAGGTTTTACTTGGTCTGATCTATATTAACAGCCACTTAAACTCCTAAAGCTTATGCACTGCTTGATCTGTATATAAAAAGTAACGTCTGTTTATTATATATTAGCAGCAAATTTTCAATGAAATAGTTGTATTTTGCATATTATTCTACTGTCACTGCATTGATGCTGTTTCAGGAAAGCAACACATCAGCCAAAGCAAAGTATTCCCTTTCCTCTAAGAGTCTGCACTGCATTTTAAAACCTGACATTTTTTCTGCTACTTCTGATGCAGCTGTTCCTGCTCAGTCTTCTTGACAACGTGTGGTGTCACTTGCTCTTCCTGCTGGCTTTGGAAAGGAGACACAATTTAAGCAATCATGAGTCTTGAATGTTGGTGTGCAAGAGGTCCTTCACTTCCACCCACTGGGACACAGCAAGGAAGACAGGGTAATTAAGCAGAAGTGAAGGGCAGACGAGGAAAGCTGGAGCTGAATGTTTCAGGTTTGATATTTTTTCAGAGGACAGCTGAAGGTTGCTAACATCAACCAAGGTACAGAATGTGAATTGTATTGTCAGGAACTAAGCAGTAAAAAGGGACAATATGCTATCTTCCCCCCTTTAATTTTTTGACAGACAGATGCACTCACTAATCTGTCTACAAAGCCAGTGAAATTACTTGAGAAGCATGGTTACCTTTGCTGGCAATGCCTGCAGCTATCAGTAAAAGGACTACAAAACTGTCTAAATCCATTATAAGAGTAGACAAAAGAGAGTTCACCTTCCTTTGAACCATAAGGAACTGGCCATACCTGGAAAGAAGATACTGACTTAAAACACCAACAAAACCCACTTTAAAATCAATGCCGCTGTGATATATTGCAGCTTCAAAAAATTGGATAAAGGCATTGCAAAATGATTGTCTAATCAGTAATATCGCCTGTCAAGCATGAAAAAGACTGATGACTGTGGTGTTCCTCTGCTTTTCTATAATTTACACAGCTCTGGTATCTCTCTTCTGTCTGAAGAACAATATAGCTTCAGAAACCATTAGGAATATTAGGATAAGAATAGCTCACTTAAAATGCCGCAGTGACATTTACACTTACTAGACTCCTGAAGTTTTGACAACACTCTTGAATGCATAACAGAAGCAGCAAGGTCAGCAGCATAAAAGCATTTTCATTTTCTACAATTGACTATGTAAGGCTTCATATTTACATGATTTTAGTTGTGGATACCTGTGTAAAATCTGATCAAAACCATCTGTTACTAAAAGGCTTAACTGGTCTCAAATGAGATGTGACTGAGCATGCTGTAGAGACATTTGCACTTATGTAAAGCAAATGATGACAGGTATCACATGAGTCAACACAAGCTTGGATTTTACTTATTTGAGCCACGTATTTATCTTTTCAGTTTTGTCTTTATTTTATTTTTAATGTATTTTTTTTAACTGTTCCTCAACTGCAGGAAAATCTGCACCTTTGGGTACACACACAGTTTTCTGCAGTTCTTTCATAGCTGGCCTTAGTTCATCCAACTTAAAATTCAGATTGTAAAGCCTGGATTTGCTCCCTACTATCTGAGCCAGTTGATGACCTAAAGGAAAAACCAAATCAGAATAGAATTAGAATTACGAATAGAATAGAATAGAATAGAATAGAATAGAATAGAATAGAATAGAATAGTCCAGTTCAAAGGGACCTACAATGATTTTCTAGTCCATTGACCGCTTCAGGGTTGACCAAAAGTTAAAGCATGTCATTAAGGGAATTGTCCAAATACCTCTTAAACACAGACAGGCTTGGGGCACCAACCACTTCTCTAGAAGACTCGTTACAGTGTTTGATCATTCTCTCAGTCAAGAAGCATTTCCTAATGTCCAGTCTAAACCTACCCTGACATAGCTTTGAACCATTCCCACACATCTTATCCCTGGATACTAGGGGGAGCAGATCAGCACCTCCCTCTCTGCTTCACCTCCTCAGGAAACTGTAGAGAGCAATGAGGTTACCCCTCAGCTTCCTTTGCTCCAAACTAGACAAGCCCAAAGTTCTCAGCCGCTCCTCCCAAGACACACCTTCCAGCTCTTTCATTACCTTTATTGCCCTCTTCTGGACACATTCAAGGAGCTTCATATACCTCCTAAAGTGTGGAGCCCAGAACTGCACACTGTACTCAAGGTAAGGCTGCACCACTGCTGAATAAAGCAGGATAATCACCTCATTTTGAGTGGCTGATTACATTGTGGTTGATCCATCCCAGGATGTTGTTTGCCCTCTTGGCTGCCAGGGCTGACTCATATTGAACCTGCTCTTGATCAGCATCCACAGATCCCTTTCTGAAGGGTTGCTCTCCAGCCATCCTCTCCCAGTTTATAGTTGTGTTTGGTGTTACTCTATCCTAGATGCATAATATGGCTTTTGTTATTGTATATCTTGTATATCTTACAATACTTAAATATTTCATCTTCCTTGTAGGAAAACTATTATTTTACTTCATATATTTTTAACAGTATGATATAAAGGGTATTAATTAGTGTTTTAAGCCTTCTATACCATCCATTATCAGCAAGGTGTTTATGTGTGAGGAAGGCGATCTTAACACACATAACTCTGGGACACAGAGTGCATTCATCCATGAAACTGACACATGAGCTCATTGAGTCACCTTGCTGAAGTTACAGGCAAGGATATGTTAAGAATCTGATTAGATTTGTCCCACTGCAATGAATAAAGCAGAATTTCTTCTAAACAGCAATAGGAATGTAAATTACTGTTCACTTTTTATACATCATAGTTATCATAACAAATCATGTAAAGTTCTGAAATCCAAAATCCTCTTATGACAATACTAACAGAGGAGCCTGAAGTGATTAAAAAGATTTCATCAAAACTTGAACCAAGTTTAAAAATGTACCCTTGAGTACAGAAAAAGCAGAGACCATTTCCCAGGCTAAATATCAAGATTGAAAATGTGAGATTTATAACTGATCTCTATATAAAAGACGTACTCCTAAACACATTACTCCTGGGAAGCAGCTGCCATCCAATCACATAAAAATGTGCATTACACTGTCAATCAACTACTGCATGCTTAATGCATCTATAAAGATAGTAATCTCTGTGGCAGTAGAGCTAAGGAACCCTTAGAGGATTTTAACAGGAAACAATGCAGAGAAGCTGATTACAGAAAGCTGTCTGCAGGAAAGGAACTCAGAAGGAGCTATACATTTTAGAACTTTGCATCTACTACATAGATGCAAAAGACCCTCAGAAACAAATCCTGTAATATGGGAAAGGATGTGACTTTAACACAAATTCCACTTTGCTATCAGTACTGCAGGTAAGTTCTTTTGTCCAGAAAAGCTGTAAACAATTATTTGTTTGTAAGGCTAATACACACAGGCACAGACAATATTTCCAGAAACTAGAAAGATATACCAGGGAGATATTCACTTCATCTTCCTCTATTGTGGTACTCTTTCACAGAATGACGGATTGCTAAAGCAAATTCACCCACAGTAGGCTGCACAGGACTGCATCCAGGCAGATTTCTAATATCTCGAGAGAAGGAGACTTCATAACCTCTCAAGAGACAAGACAGACATTGGAGTGCTGGAGCATGTGCAAAGAAGGGCAACGAAACTCATGAAGGGTCTGGAGCACAAGTCTTATGAGGAACAGCTGAGGGAACTGGGATTGTTTAGTCTGGAGAAAAGGAGGCTCAGGGGAGTCATGGGACAGGTGTTGGTCTCTTCTTCCAAGTAACAAGCAATAAGACAAGAGGAAAAGGCCTCAAGTTGTGTCAGGGGAGGTTTAACTTGAATATTAGGAAAGATTTCTTCACTGAAAAGGTTGTCAAGCACTGGGATGGGCTTCCAAGGGAAGTGGTTGAGTCATCACTCCTGGAGGTATTTAAAATATGTGTAGATGTGGCACTTAAGGACATGGTTTATTGGTGAACTTGATGATGTTAGGTTAAAGGTTGGACTTAATAGACTTTTCCAACCTAAATGATTCTACAGTAGTCTGGGCAGTCTGTTCCAGTGCTCTGTCACCTTCACAGTAAACAAGTCTTTCCTCGTGTAGAACTTCCCATGTTCCAGTTTGTGCCCATTGCCCTTCATCCTATCTCTGGTCACCGCTGAAAAGAATCTGGATCGGTCCTCTTGACACTCACTGTTTAGATATTTAGAAGCACTGATAAGATCCTTTTTCAGTCTTCTCCAGGCTACACAAACTGAGCTCACTTAGCCCTTCTTTGTGAGAGATATGTTTCATTCCCCTCATCATCTTTGTGGCACTCTGCTGGACTCTATTCAGTAGTTCCTTGTCTTTCTTGAGCTGGGGAGCCCAGAACTAGACACAGTGCTCCAGGTGGGGCCTCACTAGGTCAGAGTAGAGGGGGAGGATAACTTCTCTCAACCTGCTGGCCATAGCCTTCTCAACAGACCCCATGACAACATTGGCCTTCTTGGCCATGAGGGCACATTGCTGGCTCATGGTTAGCTTCTTGTCTGTGAGGACTTCCAGGTTCCACAGAACTGCTTTCCAGCAGGTCAACTCATAACCTGGAGTGGTGTATGGAGTTATTCTTCTCTCCGTGCAGTACTCTACAGTTGTCTTTGTTGAACTTCATTATCATACTCTCTGCCCAACTCTCTAGCCTGCCCCCAGTCTCCACTCAGTCACTCCTCCTAATTTTGTATCATCAGCTTTCCCTAGCATTACAAGTCACACCCTAAGCTAAACTGGTTTGGATGGTTAGCCTGTCACACAGTCTTATACTAAGCTCAAACGATGTTGTGGGTTACAAGAACTTCAGACTTAATAGTTGCATTTAAAGCCCAAATACTTTTGGGCAGTTTTGACTGAACTCAATGATAAGTATCAGTAGGCTGGAGGACAGACTCACCTCTTTTTGTTTTCAACTCTGCATTCTGGGGGACAGAATGACACATCATTTTTAAGTCTGAGCAATTTGGCAAAGAAATTTGCTTCTGCTTTTCTTTATCTGTGATTTTTTGTTTATTTCTGCTCTGTACATCTCCAAATCTTGTTCTACAAACAGAATCAAGAGGACAAGAAAAACAATGTTTCTGTTCTCCATGCCCACTTAGAAAGTTATGATATCATAGGAATAACTGAAACATGATGGGACAACTCACGTTACTGGAGGTTGAAGGTGGATGGCTATAAGCTGTTTCATTAAGACAGGAAGGGAAGAAGAAAGGGAGAAGGAGCCACACCATACGTTAAGAGAACCCTGAAGCCAACTAAATAAATTGTGAAAGTCCTATTGAATGTTGCTAGGTCAACGTCAGAGGAGTGGTCTCCAAGAGGGGTCTTACCATATTTGTCTGCTACCAACCTCCAAACCATGATGATAAGCCAAACAAAGCAATATTTGTCACTTAAGCTTCAGTTCAACAAAACCTGATTCTTACAGGTGACTTCAACTTCCCAGACATTTGTTGGAAGAACAGAACAGCAGCTCATGTGTCCTCCATCAACTTCCTGGAATCCTCACACAAATGTTATATATTAACGGGGAAAGAGAGGTAACTGTACTTGAAACTTACAAACCAAGAAAACCTGCTTAGCAATATCTTGGTTAGTGAAAACCTTGGTTGCAGTGATCACAATATTGTGAAGTTTGGGATATTGCTGAGCACACTGAAGGTTAGTATCAAGACAAAAGTTTTGGATTTCAGTAGAACAAACTTCAGCTTGCTCAGAGATCAGCTAGGAGGCATTCCGTGAGAAACTTCCATGGAGGATAAAGGAAGGATCCAGGTAACTACAGGCCTGTCAGTCTGACCTTGGTACAGGGGAAGGTCATGGAGCAGATTGTCTTGAGTGCTGTCATACAGCACACGTGGGACAACCAGGTGATCAGGCCCAACCAACATGGGTTCACCAAAGGCAGGTCCTGCCAGACTGATCTGATCTCCTTCTATGAAAAGGTTACCCGTTTACTGGATGAGGGAAAGGCTGTGGATGTGGGATACCTGGACTTCAGTAAAGCCTTTGACACTGTTTCTCACAGTATCCTGCTGGAGAAACTGGCTGCCATCGGTGTGGACAGGCACAGCCTCTGCTGGGTTAAAAATTGGCTGGATGGCTGGGCCCGAAGGGTGGTGGTAAACGGAAACCGGTCACGAGTGGTGTTCCCCAGGGTTCAGTGCTGGGTCCAGTCCTGTTTAACATCTTTATCAATGAACTCGATGGAGGGATCAGGTGCATCCTCAGCAAGTTTGTGGATGACACCAAGCTCTGTGGAAGTGCAGATCTGCTTGAAGGAAGGGAGGCTCTGCAGAGGGATCTGGACAGGTTGGATCCATGGGCTGAGACCAACGGGATGAGGTTCAACAAAGCCAAGTGCAGAGTCCTTCATTTGTGACACAACAACCCCATGCAATGTTACAGGCTTGGGGAAGAGTGGCGGGAGAGCTGCCTGGCACAGAAGGACCTGGGGGTGTTGGTTGACAGCGGCTGAACATGAGCCAGCGGTGTCCCCAATGGCATCTTGGCCTGTATCAGACACAGCGTGGCCAGCAGGAGCAGGGAGGGGATTGTGCCCCTGTGCTCAGCACTGGTGAGGCCACACCTCGAGTGCTGGGTTCAGTTTTGGGTCCCTCACTACAGGAAGGACCTTGAGGGGCTGGAGTGCGTCCAGAGAAGGGCAACGAGGCTGGTGAGGGGGCTGGAGAATGAGCCCTGTGAGGAGAGACTGAGGGAACTGGGATTATTTAGCTTAGAGAAGAAGAGACTGAGGGGAGACCTCGTCACTGTCTACAGCTCCCTGAAAGGAGGTTGTGATGGGGTGGGTGCTGGGCTCTTCTCCCAGGTGACAGCGATAGGATGAGAGGAAATGGCCACAAGTTGCATCAGGGGAGGTTTAGACTGGACATTAGGAAGAATTTCTTCGCTGAAAGGATGGCCAGGGATTGGCACAGACTGCCCAGGAAGGTGGTGGAGTTGCTGTCCCTGGAGATGTTTAAAAGATGGGTGGATGAGTTCCTTAGGGGCGTGGTAACTGGGGAGACAGGTACGGTTGGACTTGATCTCAGATTTCTCTTCCAACCTTAGGATTCCATGATTTTAAGGAACTAATGAGTGTTAGGACATTTTCAAGAATGTTCTCCTAAAAGCACAAAACTAGTTCATAGTCTTTAAAGGTAAGGGAAGTAGACAGAGCAGGAGACTTCCCTGGCTTAACTGAAAGCTTCTGATTTTGCTTAAAATGGAAAGAGAAGCATACCAGAGATGGAAAACCAGACTAATACTCATTGATAACTACAAGAGCATTTCCAGTGCATACAAAGTGCAGTTAAAAAAAAGGAAAAGCTCAGCTTGAATTGCAATTGGCCAGATATGTCAAAACCCACAAGAAATGGTTTATCAGGTATGTAAAGAACAAGAAGAAACAGAAGGAAAAGGTTCTTCACCCTGAGAGAGAGTGGTGGAGCACTGGAACAGCCCCCCAGGGAAGCAGTCATGGTATCAAGCATAACAATATTCAAGAAACATTTGAGCAATGCACTGAGACACACCGTGTGAATGTTGGGATTGTCCTATGCAGGGGACAGCAGTTGGACTCTATGATCCTTGTGCATCCCTTCCAACTCAGGTCATTCTGTGGTTCTGTAATTTTTTCTAAAAATATTGGCCTGCTGTTAAATAATAATCAGTCACCAACAATGCTGAAGAGGCAGAGGTTCTAAACATTTCCTTCACCTCTGTCTTTACCAGCACTGTTGGGCCCCAGGCCTTGGGAATAAAAAGCCAAGTCGATGCAAACACAGTTCTGCTGACAGCAAAGTAAGATCTAGTATGTGAACTGTGACAGGAGCTTGATCTCTGCAAATCAATGGGCTCTGACAAAATCTACCTGTGATGATGTGATCTCCACTTGGGCCTCCTGCCAATCCAGGGTGAGTCAGGTATGTTGTAGGAAAGAATTCCCATTATATTACGTTTTGTAGAAATGCAGTGAGTCAGAGGGTTAAGGTGTTCCCTTAATGTACCAGAAACTTTCTTTTGGGAAAGGACACCTACTGCCCGAAAAAGGGACTCGTAATTAGTTACCCCCTGGCAGCCTGGTACACGTGCTATCTGAATCAGCCTGAGCAGGACAACACCACGTTAATACAACCTGGAAAGTTCTGAACATATACAACTGATTGGAAAATTCCAATATTACCTCACCCATGGAAAAAAATATTGACCAAAGTTCAATCAATCATGTGTAAATAGTGATCCTAAACGAGACCCTTTGATCTCTCCTGGACTTCAGAGGGCTGTGACCAGCAGCTCTCCCTGAATGGTAATGTCTCTCAGGGTTGTCTGCTAGCTCAGATGAGGATAAAGGTGAGGCAAGAATCCTCAGGACTCAATATTCGCCCAGTGAGAAAGTCAACACATTGAAAATCAATATTTTACTATTCTTGAGAGGAGGGAAATTTTTGGCCGTAGGTTAATCTCTGTATATTCAGGTCTGTATGTGTATTATTTGATTTAACTTCATAGTAAGAGTAATGTGAACTTTGCAATTTTTGAATCTGTAATTAAGTTAATGGTTTGGTTATAGAAAATTTGTTGAATATTTTGAATAATTTTATTAATCACCTGATGATTAAGTTTTAATAAAAATTATAAATCTTAATTTTGTGGTCTTCCCCAATTAATTCTAAATTGTTGCTAAATCAAAGTCTCATAAAAATTCCATCCACAACACCACCTGAGGGTGTTAATAAAGCTGGCTGATGTTGTTGTGAGGCCTCTCTGCATAATCTTTGAAAAGTCGTGAAGCCTAGGGCATGCCCCAGAAAACTGAAAGGAGGCAAACTTTACCCCCCATCTACAAGAAAGTCTTAAAAGGATGATCCATGAAACAATAGGCCCATTAGTCTTACTTCAGTCCTTGGAAAAGTTATGGAATGAATCCTGGGGATTATCACAAGTCAAATGAAGAACATGGTTGGGAAAATCTAGCATGGATTCACCAAGGTCGAATTGTGCTTGCCAAGCAAGATTGCCTTCTACGACAAAGTAACCTTCTTGACTGATGTGGGGCAAACGGTGGATATTGTCTACCTGGATTTCTCCAAGGACCTTGATATAGTTTTCCACAGTATCCTCCTAGAGAAACTGATGTGTTACAGTCTAGACAAGTTTGTGCAGTGGGTGGGGATCTGGCTGACAGGCCACATCCAGAGGGTATGTCAAACATCTCCTTTTCAAACTGGCAACCTGTCACAAGTGGGGGCCCTGAGGAATCGATATTGGGCCCAGCATTGTTTAATACCTTCATAAGTAGATGATGGTATCAAGTCTAACTAGATGAAGTTTTCCAATGATAACAAACTGAGGGGGGAAGTGAATGCTTTAGAAGGGAGAGCAACCCTGCAGGAAGACCTGGATAAGTTGGAAAAGTGGGTTAACAAGAACTTTATGAAGTTCAACAAGGACAAATATAAGGTCTTGCACTTGAGAAAACATGAGTACACTACAGGTTGGGATGTGCCCAGCTCATGGGTAACTCTGTGGAAAGGCACACAAGCTCAGTATGAGTGAACAGTGTGCTGCTGCTGCAAAGAAAGCTGACAGGATGCTGGGTTGCATCAACAAGGGCTTCACCAGCAGAGATAAAGAAGTAATTATCCTACTCTACCCAGCGCTTTTCAGGCCACACCAGAATGCTGTGTTCAGTTTTAGTCTGGTCTCCACTCTGCAAAAAGAATGTGGACAGGCTGGAGAGGGTCCTCAAAGGCCACAAAGATGATCAAAGAACTGGGGAGTCTTCCATATGAAGCAAGGCTTAGAGAACAGGGTTTGTTCAGCCTTGAGAGGAGAAGGTTTAGGGGAGACCTTATCACCGTGTTCCAGTACTTAAAAAGTGGCTACAGAGAAGACGGAGAATATGAGTAAAAGACGGGGGCTAGTAGGTGAAATTTTCTCCTGGGGAGGTTCTGATTGGAGATGAGAGGAAAATTTTTCACACTTAAAAGAATTGATTATTGGAATAATGTCCCCAGGGAAGTGGTGGATTCTCCAACATCGGATAATTTTAAGATTCAACTGGATAGAGAGTATGGCCATCTTGTCTGGACCATGCTTTTGCTGAGAAAGGTTGGATGAGATGATCCTTGAGGTCCCTTCCAGCCTGGTACTCTATGGTTCTATGATTCTATGCAGAGACAATCTGGAGCAAACGAGAAAAACTGGTTAAAAGTATTGTTCTTACTTCCAAAGGATACTGAGTGTTTTTAAGGATTCTGTAAATATAACTTGTTGTGGTGATCAAAACAGAACAATATGCATTTCACACTTGACTCACAGCTCTTCCATCTTAGACTCAGAACCTAACCAGTATGACAATATCATGAGTGCTAGATAGTATATGTGCTTTGTTAACAGCAAGGTTCAAAAGCTCATTACTCCGGAAACAGTATAGTCAATGTAACAAAAAAGATACCTACATTTTGAGGATCCTAAAGTTACAGAGTAAAAATTCTATTTCATGTATATCTAAAAAGAAGCATCTCATTTTTATCATTGGTCTTTTGTTGAACTATTTGGAGAGTGACTAAAATGCAAAGAAAATTACAGTAAAAAAAAAGCTGTAATAAAAAGCTGTAAAAACCTGCTGACCATAAGAACAATTATGGAAGACATGAACTAAACATGAGGAATCTATGGCAAAAATGATGCCCTTTGTTGAGTATTACATGTAAAGAATACAAGTCAAACTCCTGTTTTCTGCTAGCTGATCAAGTAATTAGATTTTTATGTACCATCAGTTTTGTCAACAACAAATCCCTAGGTAAAACTGTGCCACATTTTAATCTTTTAGAAGTCACTTATCAATGTAAAAACATGTAAAAGCCACAATTAAAAGCATTTTAGTAGTAAAAGTAAATGTGAATTTGTTATTCCAAAAAACATAACACATAATAGTAAAAGGATCACACTATGCAACTCATCACAGAATATTTGGGTAGAAAACAGAGTACTTGAAACTGCATTAAGAACTTAAGCAATCACTGATTAGTTTTGCTGAAGGTAGATGTTGGAAAATATTTAAATCTTCATAATTAAATCACATTTAGAAAATGCAATGAATAAGTAAAAGAGGCATTAATTTGAAGAGTGTTATTTTCCTGGATAAAAAATTGTGAGAGATCTGAAAATTCATAAGCTGTGCAAACAGCTATTTATTCTCAGCCTGACTGTTTTAAAAAGGAAGGTGAAGCTTATCAAAAAGAACACTGCATTCTTAGCTGAGAAAATTATTTCAGGCTTAAAAGGTGACCTAATAAAGACTGACAGGAACCTCCAGGCATTACTTCATAAAATGCTTGTACTTAACCAAATTTTTCTAAAAAGTTGAAAATAGAAACATTGGGGAGGAAATTTCCCTTTAAGTGAATGGTGTACTACAGGTATTTCCCAGGGCAAAATTTTCTGATTGATGCATACATTATACAGAAACTCACCTTTACCCTTTGCAATCAGTATCTATTTCAGTTCTTCTCTAGCACGGGTTGAAATACTGTTCACCTCATAAAATGGCAACATTCACTTGAAGGCAAAACCTGGATGTCTATGGAAAGTATGAGGGAAATTGAAATTCAACACCTGGAGCATGAGACCAATATTGGAGACTCAGCTGAAAATGAAATGACTATAAAACCTTTGCCCATTATGCAATGCTTTACATATTAATTGAAAATTGTGGGGGAAAATGTAACTAATACATCAGAAAATAATGTATATACCAACATCTATTTAGACATCTATATATGAAAGGAATAAAATACCCAAATTTTGTAGCACTTTCAGTAAATTCTTCCAGCATATTTCTAGTTAAAATGAATAAACATGCACTCTTACAGTAATTTCATGGATAGAATAGCAGTGATTCAATTCTGAGAGAGAATATTATATCATCAGTGAAATATTAGTCTTCTAGAGAGAATAATATATGCATCAAAGTCTCTTGGTAAAATAGAATAAATCTTTTTCCATAGGCTAAATAAACATTAAAAGGAAAACAATGCCTCCACAAGGTTGTTCTGATAAAAAATAAGTTTGATATTTATGTAAAGTTGATTAGAAAGCAAAAACAGTCTTTTTTTTTATTTTGATGAAAGTGATTTATGTTTCAATGAGTTAGTAAACAGGTTGTTGTCTCTAGCACATGAAAGCAAGTAGGAAAAAATCTTGGTTTTAAAAAAGTAAGCCTTTAGTCATCTGGCAATCTAATTCCTTGTAGGGCTAGAAATGTTTTCTTTTTTATCTGTAATTTAAGAGAAATGAAAGAAATAAAAGGAAAAATTTCCTTTTTATGCAAAAAGCCTGCAAATACTATGCAGATGTAAAGTTGAACACAAATAAAAACGCGTGTGTTAAATTGCTACCATGGATTGGATCACAGAATCAGAATCATAGAATCATTTAGGTTAGAAAAGACATTTAAGATCATCAAGTCCAACTGTAACTCTAACACTGCCAATTTCACCAATAAACCATGTCCTTAAGTGCCACATCTACACATTTGGTATTACCTCCAGGGATGGTGACTCAACCGCTCCCCTAGACAGTCAACTGTAATACTTGACAATCCTTCCATTGAAGAATTTTTTCCTAATATCCAGTCTAAGCCTCTCCTGGTTCAACTTAAGGCCATTTCCTCTTATCATATTGTGTGTTACTTGGGAGAAGAGACCAAAAATAACCTTACGATAACCTCCTTTCCAGTAGCTGTAAAAAGCAATCAAGTCTCCCCTCAGTCCCCTTTTCTGCAGACTGGAGAGCCCCAGTTCCCTCAGCCACTCCTCATAAGACTTGTTCTCTAGACCCTTTCACTGCCTCGTTACCCTTTATTGCCCTGGTCTTTCAGTACCATTGAACACACTCTATTGTATCACTTGCATAAAGAAAGTTCCACACTCCCATGCATCAAACAGGTAGTCTGGTATGATGGTCTGAAAAAGGGAGTGGCACCCTGTCAAGAATGGCTGTTGCTCCTAACAAACATGTAACGGAGAGCTGGCAGAGCCATGCTGGTTACTCAACTTCTTTGCTGGCCCGTGAAGCACTTGTCTCTCCTCTGCTGCATACACCATCTGCAATCTAATAATTGAACTGGTCATAGTGGCAAAGTTCTTTCATTCTTCTGTCACTTGCAACTTAAAACACTCAAAAGCTGTTGTTCTTTACTTTTTTATAGATTGTTGTTTGTCTGTCTGTTGGTACAACCAAACTCAGAGACATAAACAATGGCTATTGCATTCTTTAAGTATAAATAATTTTAATTAATTTTTTTTCTGATAAAACTTGACTAGAAATCACTACCCTGACAGCTGATGACAGATGCCATCACATCCTTGTGGTGGGGTGTTTAAATGTTTTTCTTGGCACAAAAGGAGAAATTATTGCTTTAGGCAGTTGTAAAGTATGGTCACAAAGAAACATAAACCCCTCTTTAGTTAATTCATCAGCTTCATACAGTAATACTTGTGTCATGATGATCAAATCACTTGTGCTATGTCCAGGTCATAGATTCCAGCAAGTACAATCCAAGAATTTAATAAAATTTCATTCAAGTTTTCTCAGTACTTAAATTCTGCTTCTGCAAATGCCCTGAAGGTTTTGAGTTCTGTGTGGTTTGGCTGCTCAGCTGATCCCTAACACTAAGGACAATTTTGGATCCACAAATCACATGACTTGAAAGAGACTTCCATGAATGGCACACTGAACATAACTCTGCCCACCAAAACAAGATTTGCCTAAATCCCTGTGGCCTCAGAGACTCAAATAAGAGTTGATGCACGATTGCATACAAGTCTGATGGCTAGAATCAAGAGTTAGCAGAATGAAGTTTTATTTCCAGTGTTGCCTGAGGCTTTCAAATCCTAATTTCACACCTTCCAAAAGTGCTTCAAACCTAAGTTTATGCATTAAGAGGAAAAGAGGAGACAGGTTTCCTCGCACCACTTCTACTGAATGTGTTTATTCTGACTAGAATAACAGAGAAATCAGCAGATCAGGTAAATAGGAGAGCATGCCTCTCAAGCCTATTGATTAGATCACTTAATAGGAATAGAGAGAACTGAGATTGTCTCCTCTCAGTTTTTCTTAATCTTAAGCAATAAGCAATGATGTGACTGAACTGAATAAATCTTGAGGGAATACAGGAAGGCAAGAGTCATTGAATCCAGTCCCCTTCTACTGCAGTTAATCCCATCTTATAAGTCTGTTCATATAACATACAGAATTACTAATATAAGGCATCAGTCAAAATCATAACCAATCTTGGACATTATAGTCATTAAAGTTTTCAAAGTTCATCTTAGAAGTCTCATAGAAGGAAATAAGCAGTGCCAGAACAACTGTGTGTATGTGGAAACAGAACGGAAAAGTTTAAACCAAAGTCACTTATTTCTACTGACATGGATAAATCATCTAATACCATTCAGCAGTTCAGAAAAAGTCCCATACTCACACGGCTGGCAGGAATCAATTCAGACTGCAATAAAAAAATCCACGTGGCTGTAATAAATCTATGTGCTATATTCCTCTTCAATAGGATTTTGGACATTTCAGTCTCTGTAGAACAATGAAGATTCAGACAAAAATCCAGCTATACAAAACAAAGCCCACTTAATCATGTATATGTGGGAATAATTAATTGTTCCCCTTGTAGCAGCAAACTACAATGTATTACCTCTTGTACTGGCATTTCAACCAGTGTTTATGTATAAAGTGTCCAAATCAGTTTTGTAGGTAACAGTGCAACTTAGTGGAGTTCGATGACAAGGTCACCCTATTAATACATTAAGGAAATATATGGAGAGAGTATTGGGTTAGAATTGATTTGGACTGATTTACATAGGGACTGGGGATGCAAAAAGGTAAGGAAGATCCTCCCATAAAATCATGAGGTTCAGAATGGACCCCCATGCTTTCTACATGCCTTCTCAGAGAGGAGCTGTGGTGTGGCTGGATCCAATCCTAGTCCGAGACTTGGTCAGTGGTTTCTGGCTAAGAGATTCAGGGGGGAGTGTTTGTATGTGTTTCTAGCTAAAGAATTACACACACACACTTGATTCTCCATGTCACTTAGCTGAAATTTCAGAGGTTCATCATTCTTCTTCACTTGCTTACATTCCATCTGGGTGTCGAGTGTTAGTTCGCTCCAAAGTTCAAATCCAAGGTTTTGTGAAGCAGACTCTCAGGCATTGTATTTTATAAAATAAATAATTTAATAAAGCGGCACAGCGGCATGGTCAGCTCCAGAGACAGGGGTCAATCCAAGTGAAGAAATCCCAGCATAATTATACTCTTTCAGACTATTTATCTGACCCTCACATGACAGTTTGGTCCAGCAGTGATATTTGGGTCTACGGTCTTCTTGTTCCCCATTGGATTCCTTCACTGCCTTTCAGAAGAATTATTATCTTATCTTACTGAAGCTGATGTTGATGGTCTGTATCCTTGAAGCCTCAGTATTTCTGATGTTTATTGCCTCTGGAGGATCTGTTTTTACTAGGTAGGTACATGTTTACAGCAAGGTTACATGGAAATTTACAGCTTGCAGCCTAATGCTTCAACATAACTTCAAAGCTAAGCAAACAGATACTAGATCACACAATATTGTAACTCTACGCAATTTGTGCTATTTAAGATTTTACTTATTTAAGCTAAACAACTGATCCCTGTTAAAGAGAAGGATTGCCTGGTGTGAAGTCCAGCTGCTGTCCAATGAGGATTCAAACAGGTTCGCAAATGATCTGCTGATAAAAGATCTCATTGTTTCAAGGAGCACCCTTGAGACACGTCCCAGCACAAGGGAAGATCATCACCATGCAGTCACACTGCCTAACAGGGAGAGTTCAATGAAGGCTCACTTAGGCTGGCATAAAAATGTTTGGCCCTGGTGAGCCTGATGATGTTCACATAGGCCGACTGGCATGCCACCCCTCAGTTGTGTTAACTGCTCCACTCAGTTTGGTGCAATTTGTAGACATATTGAGGATGTACTTGATCCCACTGTCTATGTCATTGAGGAAGACATTAAACAGTAGTGGTCCAAACACGGACCCTGAGGGACACCACTTGTCACTGCTCTTCATCTGGATATCAAGACACTGACTACTACCCTCTGATTGTGACCATCCAACCAATTCCTCCTCCACCCATTAAATTCATAACTCTCCAATTTAGAGAGAAGGATGTTGGGGGGATTATGTCAAAAGCCTTACAGAAGTCCAGATAGATCACATCTGTAGCTCTTCCCTTGTCCAGTGACTACTGGTGTAGTCGCTCCATCATAGAAGGCCACTAAGTCATTCAGGCAAGACTTGCTTTTGGGAAGCGATACTGACTGTCTCAGATCACCTCTTGGTCTTCCATAGCTTCTAGGATGATTTGATCCATGATTCTCTGTACCCTTTTTAAATATGAATGCAATTTTGAGAAAGTAAGGAGATAGTGGCAGACTACCAGATACATTTTGCTACATGGAAAGGTGATTCAAATATTGCAAAACAAGATTAATAAGACCACATTCTTGTCCATGAATGGAAATAATGGAAAATATAGTTATCAATATCTCAGCACAGGCTAAATTTAACTACTTTGTACAGATACCTTTACTGTATATTTACTTTTACACACAGAACAAGGTGTGATATGACTAACACACCACAGTATAACATTTTTATTTTGAAACAAGAATAATAAATTCTATTATCCATGACTCCGTGTCCTTTTTCCACCACATTATGACTTTTCTACTCAGATTTGATTGAAGAACTAGAAATATGCAGCAGCAAATTTCTTGTAAGTTTTGCCTTTCGACCAAAGAAGACTTTTGTACCAAAAAAAGTGAAAAATTGAATCAACAGAAAATATTTCTGTGCACTTAAAGCACTCTGAATTTTACATGGTTTATATACATATGTAGGGATGCTGCCCAGTTGTGTAGGGATGTGGTCAGGAAGGCCAAGGGTCAGCTAGAGCTGAACTTGGCAAGAGAAGCAAAAAATAACAAGAAGGGCTTCTATAGGTATGCCAACCAGAAAAAAAAGGTCAAAGGAAGCCATACCTCGACTGATGAACAAAAATGGTGACCTCATACCAACAGATGAGAAGGTTGAGATAATCAACAACTTTTTTGCCTCAGTCTTCACTGACAACCGTTCTCCTCACCTCTCCAGGTTCAAGGAACAACAAGATGGGGCCCAAGGAAGTATAGTCCCTTCCACTGTAGGGGAAGATCAGATTCTTGACCATCTGAGGAACCTGAATATACACAAGTCTATGGGACTTGATGAGATGCCTCCCAGAGTCCTGAGGGAATTGGCTGATGTGGTTGCCAAGCCACTCTCTACAATATTTGAAAAGAGGAGAAGTCCTTGGTGACTGGAAAAAGGGCAACACTGCACTCATTTTTAAAAAAAGTAGAAAGGAGGACCCTGGGAACTACCAACCCATCAGCCTCACTTCTGTGCCTGGGAAGTTCATGGAACAAATCCTTCTTGAAGATATGCTAAAGCACACAGAGGACAGGGAGGTGACTCGAGACAGCCAACATGGCTTCTTCAAGGGCAAGTCCTGCCAGACCAACCTAGTGGCTTTCTATGACAGATTGACCGCATTAGTGGACACGGCAGAAGAAATTGACATGATCTATCTGGACTTCTGTAAAGCCTTTGACATGGTCCCCCACAACATCCTTCTCTCTAAATTGGAGGTGTATGGATTTGATGGGTGTACTCTTCAGTGGATAAGGAATTGGTTGAATGGTTGCATTCAGAGGACTAGTGTTCAATGGCTCAATGTTCAGGTGGAGACCCATGAAAACTGGTGTCACTCAGGGGTCCATACTGGGACCAATGCTGTTTAATATTTCCATTAATGATATTGACAGCGGGATCGAGTACACCCTCACCAAGTTTGTGGATGACACCAAGATGGGTGGGTCAGTGGTCACACTGGAAGGATGAGATGAAGTTGGCCTTTGTGAGGTCCAACAAGGCCAAGTGCAATGTCCTACGCCTGGGTCGAGGCAGCCCCGAGTATCAGTATAAGATGGGGGATGATGTGATTGAGAGCAGCCCCTCAGAGAAGGACTTGGGGTACTGACTGATGAGAAGTTCCACATGGGCTGGCAATGTGCGCTTGCAGCCCAGAAGCTGTGTCCCGGACTGCACCGAAAAAGCATTGAAAGTAGGTCAAGGGAGGAGATTCTTCCCCTCTATTCCAGTCTTGTGAGACCCCACCTGTAATATTGTGTCCAGTGCTGGAATCCCCAGCATAAGAAGGATATGGAATTGTTGGAACTTTGAGGAGGGTTACGAAGATAATGAAAGGGCTGGAGCACCTCTGCTATGAGAACAGAGAGAGTTGGGATTGTTCAGCCTGGAGAAAAGAAGGCTCCAGGGAGACCTTACAGCAGCCTCCCAGTACCTGAAGGGGACCTATGACGAATCTGGGGAGGGACTTTTTACGAGGGCATGTAGTGAGAGGATGAGGAGGAATGGGTTTAAACTGGAAGCGGGAGATTTAGATTAGACATTAGGAAGAAATTGTTCACGATGAGGGTGGTGGGGCACTGGCACAGGTTGCCCAGGAAAGCAGTGGATGCTCCTTCCCTGGAAGTGTTCAGGACCAGGTTGGATGGGGCCTCAAGCAGCCTGGTCTGGTGGGAGGTGTCCCTGTCCATGGCAGGGGGGTTGGAGGTGGATGATCTCTAAGGTCTCTTCCAACTCAAACCATTCTATGATTTTATGATTCTGTGATTCTATTTGATACAAAAAGAGCAGGGAACATTAATGCTCAGTTGCAGTATCTGTTCACCATAATTTCATGTTAGAATCTGGAAGTTAAGTTTTCCAGTTCTTCTATTTTCTGAAAGAACGCATTTACTGAAGATCTGAGCTGATAACATGAGGCTTGGGTAAGAAAGTTTGTTATTTTTAAATGTCCTTGTACATGAGACCTCCAAATTAATCCTGGCATAAGTCTGGAGGGAAAAGTTTATATTTTTGCTGCCAGTTAGCATTCTCTCCTCTTTTATTTCAGGACTAGATTATTTATAATATGCTTGATTTCTTGAAGAGTAAGACAAATCAATTCATTTGTAGTCATTAAATTTGATAAAGACAGAGATAAAATTATATGATATTTTGGTGCAACTTTTCATTTTAGTTTTACATATGTTTGAAGACTTGAAGGGGAAAATTATTTACAATGCCCTTATTACTATTTTCTCACTATTTTGACACCAATATTGTCAAGTTTCTCACAAATTTATAATTATAGCACACTAAGTACTGAGTTCAAATCATCCTTAAGAACAGAACAGAAAGTGTTCCCTAGAACTAGTCTTGCTCAGAAACATGGCCTGTTCTTCATTACGTCTGCAGATATCCATACACACTTATTTACAAAAAATCATTAACACTACAGTCAAAAGCAAATATCGATACAAACTTATAAATTTGTTTGGTAATTTGCTTCAACTGGCTTCAAAAGCAGCACTGAATTAAGGACTGATGGTATAATGAACAAAAAGGACCTGCATAAGCCATTTGGAATGTCATCATCACTTTGTGAATGAAATAGTTATTATTTTGTCCTAATTATAGTCTAGAGAAATAAGAATTAAGTGCTATTATCTTTGAGATATTGCATTGCAATGCTAATGAAGTGGCTCCTTTATGTATTTTAAATTTTTATTGAATCATATTAGGACAAAAGAAAGGCCACTTATTCTGAAGAAAAGTTAAATAATTTAAATGTCAATATGTTAGCTATCTTTACTGAACATCAGAGTTAAACACTTCCTCAACATAAGACGCGGCATCTCAAGGATCTCAACTGAAATAACAGACACTATTTTATGATCTCAAGGTTCTCATTCATGAGAATGACAAGCGGCAGCTAGAGAGGACGTCCCAGAAATCTTTATTCTAGCCTTGAGTGTTGTGTGTTTTCGGCGGGTTCAAGATACCAAAATGCAGTTTGATTGGGCACATCACCTCTTGGGAAATTCCACACCAATGCATACAATTTTTTTCCTGGTTTATCAATGCAAGATCTTCATGTTGTATTATACAAGTTCTAAAATAAAGACAGTGCTGATGACACTCTGTAGTAAGTCTCAAGCCAGTGAAAATGAGCCTCACTGAACTAAGAAAATTATTTTAAAATATCATTGGTGTGACAATTATTTATGCTACAGAGAAGTTATGGTCTGAAAACTTCACTACTGGTAGACTTTGGGAGTAGTAAAAAGTCTTATTTTTAAAATATTTACTTAATAAAGATTATTTTATTAATAAATTGAAATCAGAATAGATAGCAGTTTGTTTTTATTTTTTTTTACTATATTTTTAAATAAAACTAATATAGTGATGGACTCACAACTTCCATAACCTGACTAAGCTCCTCTGATAAATTAATAATTGTCATGAATTTTTACACTTCAATTTTTTCATGCAATGACACAGGACTAATATGTCATAGTTACATTTTAATTTATCAGTGGCTTATGTATATATTCTTTTATTGCACTGGGCATATATTTAATATTGTGTTTTGGTTGCCATTTAGTTTCTAAATGAAAATTGGAATATTACACATACCAAGCCTCTCCAAGATGCAATAGAAGTCTTACTGCTCCAAGGATCAAGATGCAGACATAGTAAGTGAAACTTCAATGTAGAGAAAAGGAAAATATTTCTTAAAGCTCTCTTTGCTATCCTATATCCAATATTCACTTATTGAGGTTAGGCAAGGTTCCTTGCAAGAGAAACAACAAGAACTGTAATAGTTTTAATAGTGAGGAAGATGATAATCGCTAATGGTTTTCCTTCAAAATCATCTGTCTGCAAAAGATTTTCTAGCAAATTCTTCTGAAGATGTTGTGATCAGAAACTTGTCAGTGGCAGCAAACACGAGACGTGAGAGTAACTTTTACTTAATAAGCTTTAATTTCTTTTTGGAATTGTTTAGCCAATGTTTGAACCTTCAGTGCACAGCATGACTGAGGGTTACAACTATTAAAAGGCTGTCACCTGACTTTTTTTTTCCCTGCGTTTTTCTTTCATAATATAATATGGTTTCAAGAGCAACACAGCCTCGAAGAATGACCCTACAAACCTTAAGTAGTTAGGCCAGATGCATGAAACATATGGTGAACTCTTCATGTGAATAACAGAGTTTCCTCTCACCAGACGGTGAAAGACCTTAAATATAAACATTTAGATATGTATTTTCAGAATGGATGCCCAGTTTAAGAGAGATGTAAACATACAATGGCTGGATGTCACAACATATGTGAACTGGTGAGAGTAAATAGTTCACAAAGCAACTATCGACTCAATACATAAGCACATGCTTCTTTTAAAAAGGTTTAAAGAAATTATTGTCATAAATGATATCCATAATTCTTCCTGCAGCGCATAAGATGCATATTCATGGAAAAGGTAAAAAGCAAGGATCTTCTTCCTAAGGCGCTAATTTATATAGGATGCAGTGAGGGTTATTACACTAAGGCAGAACATATCATTTCTAACAGCCTGTTGTACAAATGCATGCATAATGCCTGAGATTACACACAAAGATTAAAGAATGTACTAACTCAGTTCCATTATACTGAACATCAAGATATTAGCAACAAAGATAAACAGCTGGGGAAGAAAGAATGCCAAAGTTATAAAACCCAAAGCGGCAAGTACTCAATTTAGAGATGAATCTTTTTAAAAAGAGATGACAATAAAAAGCATCATTAGAACTCAACCCCATTAGCAGTTGTCATCTCTTCTGAAGCTGGGTTGGTCTGAGAGTTCCCAAAAGCAGGACAGGATTTACGGTGAGGTCCTGAATCACTTGGGTTGGTGAATAACATAATTCATTCAACATTTTTCATTTTCATCATTACCACAACTGCCACACAGCATTCAAAACACAGATTTTGCTGGGCCTCTCCTGACTTCTTATGGAAAAGTCAGTTTATCTGACAATCAGTAACTTCCAGAATAGGAAAACTCTCTGATTAACTGCAATTTTGTTTGCAGGAAGCATGTATGTTTTCACGTAAGAGTTAAATTTCACAAAAAACGTACTGAGTTCACCAGAGTTTTCTTCCTGAGACTATTTTATAAGGATCCAAAAAGGAATGGAAGGTAAACGGCAAGACAAAAACTTTTGTCTTTTTTCTTAAATTACTTGGGGATGTTGCTGAATTTTTTTTGTCCGTAGCAAAACTCTCTGAAGCAAAGCTACATTGGATTAAACGGAAGAATAGAGGTTTAAGTTAACTCATGCACATTGCACACCACCAGGCTACACAATACAAACTCTCAAGAATTTTTTAATGACATTTAATTTTTTTATTTTTATTTTTATTTTTATTTTTATTTTTATTATTTTTCTTTTTTAGAAGAGAGTAGAAAGTCTGTGCCTTAGAAACTGCTGAAAAATAGAATTTTCTTCAAGGAAACGGAATTTAATAAATGTTGGTTTTGGTATCTCCCTCTCCACTTACTTCCCACTTTGAATGTTGACCTTTCCGAAGATTCTCTCTTTAAATATTATGGGTTTGTAACCATTATTCTTAAATCTGGACTATTTATTATTAATTTTACAGATGATAGAAAAAATAATTACAAATATATAGTAATTGTTGCTTTGATTGTTTATTGCATAGTGAATCATCTACAAACAGGTCCTGATTTTTTTTTTTGTTTTTCATTTATAATTTGTTAGTATTAGCTGAGATGTTGAATAAATAACTTTCAGACTACAGTTTATCAACAAATTGTTTATTCTGTTCTCTTTTCTTTTTTCATATTTTCTGTTGTTCATTTGTTCACCTAAGTTAGATGGCACATGAGCAACTGAACATTTTGAAATAGGAGAATGATGAAAAGCAAATGCCAAATAATGCACCTGTGGGATGGCTTTTCATGTTAAATTTTATGAAATTATTTCATTCACTGCATTTTTCATGAATTCCCAGTAGCCATACAAACGCTTGCAAAACAAACAAATAAATAAAACCACCTGCATATCAGGAAAATAAATTTAATGCTTTATTCTGTCAACAGTTTTCAAAGCATGCAATAAATTCTGCACAAATTTAATCTACAGTTAAATTTGTTACATATATGCAAACCAGCGATGTTCTGCTGATAGAATAAGACTACAAAAATGTGTATTGCCTTTTCATGCTAGATATATTATTAATAAAACACACAAGGAAATTATTGAAAGCTTTATGATGCTAGGAGGAAGACAATGTGCTGTAAGAGGAAACTAAAGTAAACGTTCTTAGAGAAGAAGTTAGAGAAAACAGACCATAATTTACTGAATTCATTATTATTTATCAGTTACCATAAAACTCTTTATGGATATAAACCTGTTAGCCCTTCAGGAACCTAACATATTTCTATATAAGGTCCATATAATGTCATTTACCTTTTACTATTGGTAGACAAAAATTAAATAAAACTATTTAGTGTAAAGTGAACAATATGTAACTACGTATCTCTATGCTTTAAGGCTCTATATTTTAATTTCATGTATTTATGTCTATACTGTCAGACTAAAAACAACAAAAATCTCAAAACTAGATCTCACCACTAGGCTTGATATATAAAACAAATTTACTATCTACAGGTAGTAACGGGCTGTCCCAAGATGTGCAGTACTGTTATGGCAGATCTGGGTTCTGATTTTGCAATGCGTATCTATTTTTTTATTAATGGACAATAGCGATTGAATCACAGTCATTCATCCTACGTTATATGCTTAGGGTTTTTTAGTACTTACCTACCAGAATAATAGAAGTCTGCCTGCATGACTCAAGTAGGCACAAATGTGGCAAGTTTTCTGTTTTATCGACAGGATGCCTCCAGAGCCCCAGAACACACAGCCCTTGTCTTTGGGCATATTTTTAGGAAGAGAGAGGCTAGTCCTTCAGAGAGAAACCCTTTCTGTGTCTGTTAGGATAACCCTGTCTGTCTCATTATATTTTTAAACACAAACTCAGAACTTTCCCCCTCACCAGACTTGAGCTTCTTTCATTTTTTTCTGGTGGGTTTCTGTATAGAAGAACTCTCTTGTGTTTTTTATCCTTAAGTCCTGTGAACCTAGCTCTGAAAGCTTATATTATTGTTCTTCCTCCTGGCCACCCCAGGATGAACACATTACAAAATCTAGATTTGTTTTCAAGCTTTTCATCTTTGTTGTTTAGTGCCTTGTTATCTTTCAATAACAAATTTTGTGGTTTATCTCTTTAGCTTAATTTCCACTTCCATACTATTATTTATGTATCACATCTAATCAGTTGTGTTTCCTTCCAACTAGTGCTTTGGTTCAGAGTGTTTATGTGGACATTAGATTATTTAACCTTCTACTATGTGTGATAGTGAAACAGTAATACCTTGCAGCTCTTTTAAAATAGTATTAACATATTCTGTGAGGGCTCTTAAAAATTTAGTTGACTCCTCGATTGTTTTTTTCTGCAGAGGGAGAAGTGCAATTTTAATTCATTCTGGTTGATATAGTGCTCCACAAAACCTCCCAGACTTCAGAAATACAGATTAATTCAGTTTGTTCTACTCTTTGGGTTTGACTTTCAGGCATTAGGATAATCTTGTAATCTTTCTAGTCTTTTTATAGCTAAGAAAAGGCTAATATTTACTCCAAAAATTAAAAGTAGAAATTGAAAACATATTTATCCCCTTTTTCCATATAAAGAAGTGGAGAAACCACTGAAAACCCCAAAGTCAGAAAGAAGAACTACAAAATGAGAGGTAAGATAGAAGGAACATTGCAGGAGTGCTGTCCTTGCCTCTAAGAAGTCCAAAGACTACATTGCCCTGAAAAGGTGTTAGACCTTGACCATCCCTATAACTTCAGCAGATTTTGACACAAGGCAGGTGATATACAGATTTAATTTACTTCTGTTAATAAGGAGTAATTTGGTGGTTACAATAAACATTCAAAAAATAATTCTCCTCTGAGGTAGATAGATTTGTTAGGTACAGCAATAAAGCATCATGATGTCTAGTTCGTAAGATGTCAAAGTGAACCTTATAGAAAGCAGGCTGTATGACAGGGAATCGATAAAAGAAATTCACCAGTGCTTAGTAAGAGCTAAGCAGCAGTATTCCATTTTCATGTGCCAAATGGCCTGTCAGGTCACCTTGAGTGAGGCACCTTCCTGGTTTGAGCTTTCTAAACTGCCTCGTAATGGTACTCACATCTCCTAAACCTGTGACAAAAATGACTTTTTCAAAAGAAATCAGCATCCCTTTGGGAAACTCAAGAGAAGACACCAGAGTTTTAAAAGTTGCTGAAACACAACAGTCCTCATTCAGCATCTAAATTTCTCAACTGTTTTAAAAATATGTTGCACTTGCATATCTAAACTGAATATTTCTGAATATCAGGCATTATTCACATATTTATTCAACCTGAAAACCAACAATTTCATAAAATAGAAGAGATGAGTTCATCACCCATTCAGCACAGAACACATTTATCCTGCAAGTGGCCAAGTGGCCACTGATAAGAAAAAGGACTAGGCTACCTTTCTAGATTTTCTTAGAACCACTACAGTGTTACTGTCCCAGTTTTCAACTCTCAAACCAAGGGCAATGATCCTTTCCCTCTACTCAGCACTAGTGAGATGTATATGGAGTACTAGGTACAGTTCTGGGACCTCCAGTACAAGAGTGACACTGAACAGCTCACGGCCGTGAAGATGACTAAGTGACTGAAGCATCCAACATATGAGCAGAGCCTAACAGAGCCAGGATTGATCAGGCAGGAGAAGAGAAGAGGAGGTCTTATCAACGAGTATAATATGTAAAAGAGAAGTTAAAACAGGAGAGCCAGACTCTCTGTGGTATTGAGTGACAGTACAGTTCACTGAAAAAAACAAATGATAAAATCATTTTTCATAATAAAAAAATTAATACCGGTATCTATATTTAGTCTTAGAAGTGATCCCTAACACTAATCACAGCCAGCAGCAAACATAACTAAATGCCAGGTTCTCTCTACTGCATTGATATTTATTTCACTTTAAAGACTAGGGAAAGAGTAAAAAACCCAGAGCTAGATGTTCAGGTCCTGACACTGCTGTTAAAGTTCTCCTCTGTCTTGTAAACCAGAGACTCTTTTATTCATTTTGTCAGATAAGACATTGCAGCAACAAGGTTGATGTCTACTATACATATTTCTTTAATTTGTAGGAAAGAGTTAATATTGTTGGACTCACAGTTTATGGTCATTTACGTGAAATTCTCTTCCCTTGCCTACATTGCATTAAAGACACGTGGGCAGGGGAAAGATTTTATTCCTCTTCATTTCCAGCTTTTTCCCACAAGGCTCTTCCTTCATAAATCTTCCCTTTACCCACTGGAACAAAAGATAAATTACTATAATTAAGCTACTCCTCTGCAGATTTTTCTCTCCTTTTTAATATATAACATGACTTTTATTCACTGAAAGGATTTTCTTCCATGGTAAAATACAATTCTTTGGATAAAAAAGATACTCCAAGAGGCAACAGTGTAGTTTTCCACCAGGAAAAAATCCAGGGCACAGGGCACATCCTTAAGCACTTCTAGTTGTACTTTCTCTGTAACAGTCCTTTCTTTGGCAGAAAGATATAGGTGAGTTGTATTTGTTCTTTTCAAAACAGCAACAGTGCACTAAAGCTCAATGGTTAAGATTTCACTCCAAAAACAGAAGTTCTGGTTTACCTCAGTGGTGAAATCTCACCTCTCATTTCCCAAAAGAATACTCTAACCTGTAAACTACAGCATGAGGAGCACAAGGTGCAAAAGTGATACCTGATGTGTCGCAGTTAGTCAGAGACATGGCACAAACAACAACGATTCCTACAACTTAGTGAGCAAAGCGTTCAGCAGGGAAATGACAGATCACTCCTCTAGTTTTGGCTTCCTGCATTGCTGTCAGGGTGCATTTCTTTATTTTTGTTACTATTTATTGGCAGAGCTGTCCCATGACAAATCTAATGCTTTATTCCTTGAACAGTTCTGTAGAGGTCAGGATGCCAATGCGTTGTGCAATGCTATTGCATTCACGTTTCAGGCTCAAGGACCACGTGAGGAAACTGTTTCTAAAGATCAGACGTTAAAAGTTCATCCTTTCTGTTTGTTAGACTGATAATTCAAAGTCTACAGGGTCATTCCTTCTCTTCAGCTTTGTTTTGTTTCATTAAACTCTGCTTTCACTGAAAGTTGTTTTAAACCTATCTGGGTTGGTTTGTTATCTGCTTGTTAAGGTACAGAATTGTTCATTTAAATACATTTTGTAATTGTTGTATATTTACCATCCAGATTTTCACAGAATTATTGAGGTTGAAGGGGACTTGAGGAGTCTTCTAGTCTAACCTACTTACTGAAGCAGGATCACCTACAGCAGGTCACCCAGGACTATGTCCAGTGGGTTTTGAATACCTCCAAGGATGGAAACTCCACAACCTCTCTGGGCATCCTGTCCCAAAGCGCAGTCACCCCCACAGGGAAAAAAAAAGTTACTTCCTTATGATTGGATGAAATGTCTGTTTTTTTTCATTTGTGTCAAATATGTCTTGTCCTGTCAGTTGATACCACTGAAAAGAGTCTTGCTCATGCATCTTTTTTCCCTCTCATTAGGTATTTTCTTTAGCCCTTTCTTTTCCAGGTTAAACAATCCCAGCTCTCTCCATCTTTCCTCAAGGACAGATGCTCCAACACCTTTGTGATATTTCTGCTCTTCCATCGGACTCGCTCCAGCAAGTCAATCTCATTTGGTACTGGAGAGGCAAGAACAGGACCCAGCACTCTAGAAGTTTCTCACCAGTGCTGAGCAGAGGGGAAGTATTACCTTCTTCAGCCTGCTGCCAGTGCTCCTCCTAATTCAGAGCAGAATGCTTTGGGCCAGTTTTGCCATGAGGGTATATCATTTGATCATGTCTATAAGTACCCAAAGATCTTTCTGTGCAGAGCTACTTTTCTCACAGTCACAGCCCTAGCATGTACTGATGTGTAGGGTTGTTACTCCCCAGAGGCAAAACTTAGCATTTCCCCCTGTTGAGCTTCATAATGTTTTTCTAGACTCATCTCTCCAGCCCGTCCAGGACCCTACAAATAACAGCAAACCATCTAAGTGTATCAGCCACTCTTCCAGCTGTGCGTTATCTGCAAACTTGTTGAACATGCACTCTGCCCTAGCGTTAATGAAGATTTTTAACAGTATTGGCCCCGTACTGACCCCTGTGGTACACTACTTGTGACTGGTCTCCAACTGCACTTTCTGCCACTAATCAAAACCCTCTAGACTCTGCTGTTCATCCAGTTTTCAGTCTATCTCACTGTCTCCGTATCCAAACTATACTTTGTCAGTTTACCTATGACCATTCTATGGGAGGCAGTCAAAAGCGTTACTAAAGCCAATGCAAACAAAATCCACTGCTCTCCCCTGCTCCAGGAAGTTTGTTAACTCATTGTAAAGGGCTACCAGCATTTTTAGGTATGATTTCCTATTTGTAAATGCATGCCAGCTACTCCCAATCACCTTCCTGTCCTTTTTGTCTTCAGAAATTATTTCTGGGTTTTTTTCCAGCACCTCCCTGAGGCCTGAGGTGAGGCTGACCAACCTGTAGTTCCTCAGATCCTCCTTCTTATCCTTCTTGAAGGTAACAGTAACAAATGTTTTCTTACATACTATAATATCTGATATGCTTTTTTCTATACTACAATTCAGAGGTAGGAATCCAGACAGAGAAGAGCGATATGAAAATATATTTGTCTCTTTATATGAACTCCTGAACATTGTTATTTGCCTAAGGACCCAGACTTTGCCACTTAGTATCAATAATTATGTCTATACTACTACTTTGACAGTGCTAGGTACTGTACAGAGGCTTTTGAATATCCATGTTACACTGCTAATTTTTCAGGATGGATATAGTACTGTTTAGGTCACCTTATACTCTTCCAGAGGTTGCCCAGGTAGAATTCGAGAGGAAAAGAACAGTCCACAACCATTCCCATTACTTGGTTTACATAAAGTTCAGCCTCTCTTGGGGGTAAGAGTATTTAATAACAGAATCAGACCATGCCAGTTTACTTTAATTTCAGAGAGTAGTCTAATCATGTTTAGTTTACTAATTTAGATGTAGCCTATGTTTTTTTTCTCTTTAAATAATGTGGGTTTTTTAAAATATAATCCTAAAGATGTTTGTGAAAAAATAAAAAAATGTTTCGTCTGCATTGTGTTCTTCTCAATACATAGACAAGTTGCAGGACTGTCGAAAGCTTACGTAAGCGAATGGTCTTGATTATTGCATGAACATCAGAAATTTGGCAACCAGTCTGAATTCTGACATACCAGAAACTACAAATGACTGGTGCTTTTCATGTATGTTTCTCATGTAATACTTTTTTTTTTTTTCAGAGAAACAAAGTTAATATAACAGTTCAAAGCACAGGTATGAAATGCAAAGTTTAAACCAAAACAACCACTGTGACTTTTCTAATTACCTTCTGTATGCCTAGAGTGTTTTTGCAGAAAAGACTTAATACCAAGCACAGCTTTGAATATTACAGAGATCAACTAACAACTTATGGATTGTTTATATACAGCAATAGAGAAATATATACCCTGTAGTGCTTATTAATATATAAACTGTTCAGGAAGGGAATGTGAAATGTCTACATTTTGAAAAGCAGAAAACACCCAACAAAGTTGTTGCACACCAGCAGCAAAAGGGCGTTGTTCGTTAGCTTGCTCTTGAATTTTTTCTGATGCCTCAATGGTTAAAAATGATTCTGCTTAACCTCTTGGAAAAGCTGAGAATGGAAAGCTTACTGCTTCCTGTCAACTTCCTAACCTGAAACTATGTTTTCAGGCAAGAACTTCTTCAGTCCGTTAGGAAATTACTGGTTTTGTAAGCTTGTTCCTTTCCAAATTTCTCTTTGTTTTATCAGAGAGGAGTTATGACATTATGTAGCACTTCCCTGAATCCATGTTGCAGACTGTTTCTGATAGTGCAGCCACTGGAGAATATACTATAGGGTTGCAAAGCAATGAAACTGCAGGCTTCTGTAAGAGATGGAAAGCATTCAAGAGTTTTATTTCCCAAATACAGCATATGCTTCCGCATGGATCACAGGGGAACTTGTGTAATGGATTGAGATGAAAAACAGCCCTGTCACATATAAAGATTTGAGTTTGTTCTATTTTCCCCTTCATTTTTTAGATATATATCAAAGAATATTTAAATTACTGCTGAATCTAGAAAACTTTGATTACAGAGGTGTGGGCTATGCAATTTCCATCTAATGGAAAATGAAAACACACTCAACCAGCAGAAAGACACTAGTTCTCTCGTCCCGAAGCAATTCGGCTCTGCAGAGCTTGCATCCACATGAATAAACTCTCTTACTCTTCAAAATATGATGGCATCATCCAAGCCAGCTACTGGTAATTGTTCCAGGTCCACATCATTCCTCAAGTAGTAGCTGTTTTCAACCAAAAAAAAACCCCAACATTAAATGTTCCAACAATTTATCAGTATGGACAACTCAATTCAGAATTTGAGAAATCATTAGTTTAAAACCAAAGTCTATGTTGTAAAAACAGGTCTTGCTATTACAGTAAATTACAAAATGTTCTGAGATAATGCTGGAGACATATCAGGCCACTCCTTCTTCTCAGTGCATGCAAATCATAGAACAGCACTCGAGTAACCGTTCCTCTTCAGGCATATATTTTCCCCTATGGTACAGGGAAATTTTTTTTAATGAGAAAGAAATTGGCATCGGTTGAATTCTTCTGAGTACATAAATAGATGTCATAAGGATCTATTTACCATAAAGTGTAAATCCAAGTGCATACTTAAGATTACCATCCGAAGTGTTTTGCTAGAATGGTACAGACCTTTGTGGTAATTATCTGAGGAACATGTGGGTTATTCTAGGAGACAAGGAACAGTTCCCAAAATAATTATTCTAAGGTGTCCCCTATTAAACTGAAGTAGACACGCTGACTTTGCCTCAAATTCCATTTAGATGAACAGTTTGTTTCCCTTTCCTATTAAAGCAGTGAAATCAAAAGTAGTTTTTTTCCTTAATGTTCTATACAAATAATAGCTTTTTGATGATCCTTGTCATCCTGCAGTGAAGTGTAAACACAGCAAATTTAACTGTAGTATGGAGATCATCTAAACAAAAAGCATAATAATGTTCTCTTCCTTCATGTCATCAGCTGTATTGTTGCATGAAATAGGAGTGCAATGACATCCTATAGTATATTAAATGTATATTTATAAATAAGGCTGAAAAGTTCATATAAATTAACCTTTCTCATGGTATAATGCATAAATAATTTTAGGGAACTGTCATATTATTGAAGGAAGTGTCAAGAGTGATTTTTCTGCAAAAATATTTTCCTTGTTAAAAGAGAAAATGTTTATATAATGCAGGAATAATGAGTATTCTTTATTCTGTCCTGTGAACCTTGTGATACCTCATGATGAATCCAACATTCCAATGAAAGTGAATGTGTGACTTTCAAATAATAAATAAGTGTTTAATACAATAATCTGTGAACAGTGAGTGTAGAAATCTATACAAGTGTGAAACATGATGAAGGAAATAAGGAGAAAGATGCATGTATATATCTGGGCAAAAAAATAAAATAATTCAACTATTCTAATCTGTGTATTTACACATTTTACAGCTCCCTCAAGATAATTTTTTATTTCTTTATACATGCAAGTACTGAACTCTTCCTGAGCAAGATTTCCCTCTTTCAAACAACAGGCTATCCATACTGCAGAGAGTTGTATACTTGTCATTTGAAAGACATTTACAAGAACAAAATAATATATCTGTTAAGTCAGATATTCATTCTTACTGTAAGTCCTCCTTTTTTATGTGTTGACGCAAAACACTTTTTCCTTCTGTTTCTTCAAAACTACTCTGGTTGCTGAGACTCTGTATCCTGTACCTTCTTTTAAAATATAATTCCATGGCACGGAAAATGTCAGATAAGATTTTCATTGCTTTCATCACACCAGGTGTTGAGAGAGTATTAGTTTAATTTCTAGGGACAGTACTCTTGAGCAGGAAATAACAGTAAATCTGCCCACTGCGGGTCTTTTGTATAAGCCTGGATCTGCTGTTGCATTTGCAGGAGTATATATCCATTGGCTATATTTTATGGGGAAAAAAGGCATTCCATTTCTTGAGGGATCACTCAAACTGTGAATGAAAGAAGAAGAAAAAGTTGGAAAAATTGTCATCACCTGATACTTTGATCAATATAAATATATGGATGACTGTCAGCTTCTTTTCATAAACCTTGGAAGAGCAACACAATACTGACAGTAGTGAAAATGGGACTTACTTTTCAATTGACAACCATAAATACGAGTCTGATATAATATCAGACAACTAGAACAATCAGGAATAGTGTGGAATCAGTACAGTAATGAAACCACGATGATAATGAGAAATATCAGTGTGTTTCTTTCTGAATTGTCCCTGTGTTTTACTAAAGACTATTCCTATGCGTACTGTTCGGGACAGCCTGCAGCAAAATTGTGCCAATGATCTGCCAATTCAAAAGTGTAATCAGGAGTTCTTCTGAAGAAATACAAGAAGATTGCCTAGATTCATCATTAATTCGTTACATATGCTAATGGCCATAGAAAATCTTTCAAGTGTGATTTTGCAAGAACTACGCACTACCACAAGTAACTACTTTTCTCAAACTAAGGAATGTTTTAAACACTTTCTTACCCTATGTTAGTAATTCGCCTTTACATACTTTATTTTTCCAATCTTTAAACTGTTTTATTAATATTTGTAGACATCATCACGTAATTTTTCCTAAGTTGAATAGAGGATATTTCCTTTCTAGTGAACTTATCTTCTGAAAAAAGTGCACTAAAGAGTTTGTAACATTTTGTTGGGATTATAGTTGCCTAAAAATACTAGAAAGGGAGTTGTTTTATCTCTCTGCTATTGTAACACACATTTTCTTATTTGCTCTCTGAAAAATAAAGAGTTCAAAAGAATAAGTGGATTATTTCCATATGTAGATGTTTAGTTTGTATTTGATTTATATAGCTTCACAGTTTCAAAAATAGTGCAACAATACCATGCAATGCTGTCCATTAGCTTTGCCTTGTCTGTATGAGATTAACCTTACAGATTTCTAATAAAGGTTAGTTCCTGTTACAGGCCTGCACAGAGCTTGCTTTTCATCCTTTCATTTCAGTAACCTGCTCTCTACTGATGATCAGGTTTCAACTAGGTATTTTGCTGAGGAATATTTTCTAAGTTTTATTTTAGGATTACAGAAAAAGGATCCGCTTCAAAACAGAGATGAATGAGGAATATAGAATCATAGAATCATAAGGTTGGAAGAGACGTCTGGGTCCAACTATACCTGTCTCTCCACTAAACCATGTCCCTAAGGAACTCAGTCACCTCTCTTTTAAACACCTCCAGGGATGGTGACTCCACCACCTCCCTGGGCAGCCTGTTCCAATCCCTGACCACCCTTTCAGGGAAGAAATTCTTCCTAATATCCAGTCTAGACCTCTCCTGGCACAACTTGTGATCATTTCCTCTTGTCCTATTGCTTGTCACTTGTGAGAAGAGACCAACATCCACCTCATCACAACCTCCTTTCAGGCAGTTGTACACAGTGAGGAGGTCTCCCCTCAGCCTCCTCTTCTCCAACTCACTCACTCACTCCTCACAGGGCTTGTTCTCCAGCCCCCTCACCAGCCTCGTTGCCCTACTCTGGACACGCTCCAGCCTCTCAATGTCCTTCCTGTAGTGAGGGACACAAAACTGAACCCAGCACTCGAGGTGTGGCCTCACCAGTGCTGAGCACAGGGGCACAATCACCTCCCTGCTCCTGCTGGCCACGCTGTGTCTGATACAGGCCAAGATGCCATTGGCCCTCTTGGCCACCTGGGCCACTGCTGGCTCATGTCCAGCTGCTGTCAACCAACACCCCCAGGTCCTTCTCTGCCAGGCAGCTCTCCAGCCACTCCTCCCCAAGCCTGTAACGCTGCATGGGGTTGTTGTGACCAAAATGGAGGACTCTGCACTTGGCCTTGTTGAAACTCATCCCTTTGGTCTCAGCCCATGGATCCAGCCTGTCCAGATCCCTCTGCAGAGCCTCTCTTCCTTCAAGCAGATCCACACTTGCATCCAGCTTGGTGTCATCCACAATCTTGCTGAGGGTGCACTTTATCCCTTCATTGAGATCATTGATAAAGATGTTAAACAGGACTGGGCCCAGCACTGAACCCTGGGGAACACCACTCCTTATCCTTATGAAGGATAATTCCTTTGAATCTCAACTCTATGAGGAGAAATACAAACCAGCTGTAGTGGAAGGATTCAGTTTGCGACATTTAGATATTTTGATGGATGAAAACTGGTAAAGGTCTAAATTACCATTCTAGCCACAAAACCTGACTTATTAGTATCTATGGTCATCTGAGAAGACCTACAGCATCTCACTCAGCCTCTGCGTGCTTATCCAGAAGGGTATAGTTGCCCCGTAGCTATTGTGTCTTATTGTCATATTTGTCAGCTTTGCATAGGTATCTGATTCTCTATGTCATTTCAGCTAACATTACATGCCTAAATTTAGGTGAGTGAGTAGAACTTTACAGATTGATCAAGACAGGGAGATGGCCCTAGAACATGGGTCAACAATCAGCCACTAGGAATGGGACCTAATTGCCTAAATATGTTTATACCTTAAAGTATCTAGGGTACCTACATAGGTCTGGTAGATATGACAAAGGACTTAAAGCAGACACAGGCTCTTTTGGGAACTGGGGGTCTGTAATTTAGTACAGGATATGGTAAGTGTCACTGAATACCTATAGCTAGGCAGAAGTTGTACATCCTGTTGGATTTCACTGCATTCCCTTGTAGAGTTGTAATCCTCACTTCAGGAACTACAGTAGATTCTTAACTCACTCCTTGGAGCAGGATTAGCAGGATAAAGTTGCATATGATGAGTTACAGATTATGGAGTGTGCCTGTTACTTCATTTTTTTCACACAAATTTCCTAGTGCTATTTGACTCCTCATGCCTAGCACATCTAAGACATATACACAGAGGTGGTAGATAGGCTATAAGAAACAGAGGGAACTTTGTGCCCTGTTCGGGCAAGCAGAATAGTTTAGGATGTCTTAAATGGCACTAAATGCCTTTGTATGGGCAAGTGAATGGATTCTTCTGTACCTCCAATACTAGAAAAGTAGTTTTATTACAGAATAACTTTACATAGAGAAGAAAATAAAACTTAAAAGTCAAGGATGTTTGGAACAAATACAGAATTTAAAGCATGATTAAGGAAGTGTATTGGACTGTAATTTTAGTAATACTGCACAAATTAGACATTATGAATAAGGCAACAGGTATAACATTACAATAACTATTCAAGTCATAGCGAGCGGTTTATTATATCCTGTATTAATAACAATGTACATTAAAATCAGAGTTTAATGTGGCTTGATTTTCATTCAAATTGATGAATCAAGTGACAGAATTCTGAAAAGTATCTGGACACCTTTCTGAAAACACATATTAACTCTGATTGTTGGGAAAAAAAGAAATTAAGACTCATTGTTTAAAATTAAAATTGCTTGTTTTTTCAGAATTTCATTAGATCTTTTTGATGAAAGCACACATAGAGCATGTCCAATGCCAAAATGCATAGATTATTTTATTATAAGTTACATGTACAATCTCTTCTCTGAGTTTCCCGATCAAAAAACTGCTTAGAAATCTACAAATTTTCCATATAATTAGCTGAAATATAATCAGATTCTGTGGCCTCTTCTGTAAAACAGTTAGGGTAGTCGCAGTTATTCCTCTCATTTCAAAACCTGCCTACATGCCCAAGGAATCTACTATGTTTACTCTTAGTAGGCGTCTTGGCTGGCATTTGTGGAACTAAGAATGTGATACATTTCTGAGCACACTCTTAAGGAGTCATCACATCTATGTTCTCAGTAGCTTTTTCTCACACGCCTGTCTTTCTGCAGGTTTCACATTGCAGTGATGAGGATGAAAAGCTAAGAGTTAAAGTGCAATCACAGTTTGAAGAAAAACTACCCATAGCATTCCTCAGTAAGTAGAGGAATCAAGTCTCTGTGACTATTAACGCTCTAAGTAGAACTTCCAGGAACATTCTTTCCTTTTAAAGAAAAAAAAAATCTAGTGAATGAGTAGACAAAATTTTAGAAAGACATTTTGACGTACTATGAGGGGTAAAACCCCTAAGTTGGAGCAAAACACTGTAAATTAGATGGCACTCCCTGTCTCCCTAGACAGCAAATGAGAGGGAGAGAGAGAGGACGACTTCTGGGAGATGGTCAGTTTACTGCTTCCAGGTGCTGGGACACTAAGGTGATGGTGCTATCTGGAATAGAACCATAACCAGCCACTGCTTCTTTACCAAGTGTTTGACTGGGTTTAGGAGAGTCCCATTATTAAACTAAATGACAAAATCTGCATGATAAAGGCATTAGACTCTAAGAAGATAAAGGATTATCACCGAGAAAGCAGGGGGTTATGGGTTTTCAATAAAAAATTAATACTTTAGGAGAATATGCAGCAAATGCGACAACATAATTAGCAACTATAACATTGATGCCATCCATGAGATTCACAATAGCATCGACATTTTTCATTTAGCTGTCATTTGCTTCTTTATTTTCCTGATGCACTTCTGAGAGTGTCTGTGACTATTTGTTAGTATTCTCAATTTAAATCTCAACAGATATCCCACAATAATTTCCATTTTAGTTTTTAATTATAGTTAAATTATAATGATAGTATAATCTTACATTCTTTACTTTAAAAATCTAGGAGCAAATGCATTGGCTTAAGGAATAGCTATGAATTTAGACCCTCATTGCTTTCCTGCTACAATATGGAGACTTTTCCAACATCAAACAAGGAGTGGTATACAACATATGGAATTTCAGGACTGCGATCAGCAGCACTGTGGAGCAGGAAATTGGTCTGTCTTATTTCAGAGAAATATAAAAAATATTTATTTTTATACCATGAGATTTTTCTGCTACATATTAATGTATTCTATCAACATCACCACAAATAGAATAAAAATCAAATATCCTTATGTTAAGGCTTCATACTATTATGTATCGAAGCAAAAATAAAAATACATTTTTTCGAATGATCTATTGTTCTCCTGCAAAAAGACTCTCAATGAACATTAGGAATTGTTACCGACAGCTACACTGACTAATCTGAAACATGATTCCTTTTTATTTTTTGTAACATTTAGGTCTAAACAAGCCATGATGACAGTTAAAAATGAATGTGTTTTATAAACGATTGTCTACATTCAGGAAACTGTAGTTTTTATTAAAACTTGAGTATGTTCACATTCTTTTCTGAACTTACTGCAAGCTGCATTGGTAGGAAAAGGTACATCCAATTTAAGCACTTTCTTGGAGTGAATAGACATAATGGAACAGAAGAAGTTTGAGGGAAAAGGCTTTCAGGTGTTACTGATATTTCAGTTAACTACTTCTTCTGGAAAATAGAAGACTGAGAGGGACCTTATCAATGCTTATAAATATCTAAGGGGCAGGTGTCAAGAGGACAGGGCCGGATTCTTTTCAGTGATCACCAAACAACAAAACAAGGGGCAACAGGCACCAATTGGAAAACAGGAAGTTCCACCTCGACATGAGGAAAAACTTCTTTACTTTTAGTGTGACAAGGCACTGGAAGAGGCTGCCTAGAGAGTCTGTGAAGTCTCCTTTGGAGATATTCAAAACCCACCTGGTCAAATTGCTGTGCAACCTGCTGTAGATGAACCTGTTGTAGCACGGGGGCTGGACTTGATGATGTCCAGCAGTCCTTCCCAACTCCTACCGTTCTGTGATTCTGTGATTCTGCAACTACAAATCCCTCCCATATGACTCAAAGCTTTGACTGCATCAGAAAGGGAAAAGTAAGGGCAGGAGCAGTCCTCTGACCTCCACATCCCTGGAAACGAACCCAGGAGCAGCTCACGTGGAGGTAAAGAAGAACTGAAGCCAGGCTGCATCTTTCCCCATTTGGGTTTACTCCATCCAGACCAAATGCACATGAGCCTATGTGAAGATATTAAACTTGCTGTAGCTTTCCCTCTCAGCAGTGACCCAGAGTCTGACCTACACCCACATCTATAAAAGATTTTGTCCTGTAAAACCCTTTTGTTAAAAGTAGCAACTGTATTAGCTTGTGGTTAAAGGACAAGCTCAAACACAAAAGACAAGGAAACAAGCCTGAGTTCTGCCTCTGTAACCTCAGATAATTTAATTTCCCTCTCAGTTCCTGAAAAATAGAACAGGAATGATAATCAATAATGTTTCATGACCTTATAGAGACACTGTGTGCATCAACGCATGGCAACATGATGGGAATCAAGTCTGTGAAGAAAGTCTTAATATCCTTATTTCTGAACTCTGCAGGAGTTTCACGGTCATAACTACTCTGCAAATTTCCATATCAAAATTACCATAAAGTTGTTGTGGTTGTTCTTGCTGTAGGCAGAAAAGGAGAGAGAAACTAAGAAATAAAATCCTTAAAAGACAGTTTTCTGAGCCAATACCTCCCACCACTGCGCACTTACGGTAGGCTTCAAATCTCTGTGGATGAAACACTACATCCTCGTGTGTTTCTGAGACGAGGTTCACTGCCTGCTAGGTTCAGCCCTTACTCCGTATGATGATAGCGTAACTAAAATTGCAATACCACAGTTATGCAACCCTACAACTTTTCCTGTATCGTATGACTTTCTAAGCAAACAGGATGATTGAGGAAAGAAAGGAAACTGAAGGGGGAAGGGGTGCTGTATTGCCTTTATATCAAATGGTAAATACAGGCTTATTCAGCTGCAAACCAGCTGAAGACACTTGAACTGTTTCAGCTTGTGGCAGTTCCCTGACTAACACTGCACTGGTAATGACCAGAGCGTAAGCAAGTACAAATTATGTGAAGACTGTTGGATGCTAATCAATTACTTTCAGCTTTGAGATGTTTTGAATGAATTGTGTTAGCAAAGATTATTCTGTGGGATATGACAGATTTTATTTCTCTCATCTAGGGTCCATCAAAGAGACAAAGGTAGAAAAAACGTGTATATTTCCTGCTCTGTTCACTGTATCTACAGACAGGCAGAGTGAATAAGAACTGCAGAATTTGTCAATGTGTTCTTAAAACTTTAAGTAATGATGACTTTGAATGATAAATCTACATTACACAGAGTTCTTAGACTCGGAAAGGCAGCAATGACTCTTTACATTCCCAAATAATATAATTTTAGGACTTACTTTCCAATGCAGAATATATCCACATTGCCACTCCCAGATATGTCCTGCAAATCAGTACAGATAATGCAATTCAAATTTTGGCAACTTTCCAGGAAGTCTATACAGCTCATTTCTGAAGAACATAAAACATAAATTGACAGGGAGATTCTGTTTTGTGGAACTTATTACTTTCGACTGCTGCTAGATGTAGTCACATATTCCAGCTGACCTTTCTTAGCTTTCACAGCAGGAGGGACTAGCTTGAGTTTGCCACTCTTATTGCCCCCTCTATCCATACCACCAGAAATTTATGTAGCTGAAAATAAGAGCAACATGAAGCTCCAGGGAATCAATTCACAAGGGATGATATTAAATTTTCTTCTATCTGGTGGCACATGCAGCTGTGACACTTGGATTTCAGAAAAAAAACCCACATGAGAAAGCCCTCATCAGGCAGCTGATCCATGGAAGAGGTGGTGGAGAAGACTGGTATTAGCACTGTCCGTAGTCCCTCTACAGGTGACTTCCTATAAGAAAGTAATTTTTCTGAGGGAAGAACATGGGCTCATCAATCTGGACACAAAACCACAAGGTATATATGCCAGCTATATCAGCGGCACTAAAAGAAATAGGTTTTGAGGTTTTCCAAAGCATCCATGAAGGATTCTTATAATCCATGAGGTGAGAGAGGATAGAAACTTTAGAGTAAGCCTTGGTTGCTAAGGTTTGCTATTACCTATGTGTCCTACCTTAAACCAAATCTCTTTGTAAACCTTGATCTTATTTTGTATTCCCATCATGCAGAACAGTGGGTAGGTTGTTTTCATTTGGGCTTTTGATATCCTAATCAACAGCTGAATTTCCTAATATTTAGAAATATTCCAGCTCCTGATTTCTGATCAACATCTGAACTAAACCAAAATATAAGCTTATTCATTAAAAATATTATCTAGTTTCAACCTTGCTTGAGACTTCTACACAGAGAGGTGGGTAGGTTTGTAACTAAATGCAAAGCAAATTTGTGTTTATGGTCTTATTACACATATATCACTGTTCCGTTAATGACATAACAACCGTGCTGGCATTTGTTTGATGACTTCATTATTGATATCACTATTGAGAAAACATACCCTCCACACTGTTTCACAATACTATCCAACAAAGAGAAATATCTTTACAGGCAGAAACAACCACGTTTTTACACTCCTGCCCCAGAGGAGTTTTTCATTAAATACATATTTACTTACAGATATAAAGTTCAATGGTAATAACTATTTCACAAATAGTGTCCTGCAGTTTATGATTATTAAAGTCAGCTAGTCAGCAGAGGGCACTGAAGGGAAGATTATAATAGATTCTCTTGATATAATCACCACTGCCACCAACTCCTGATGGCTTGAGGCTCAGTATGAATGAAAGTCTGCAACTCCTTGTATTTTATTAATATAGTTGTTTGTCTAATAAGAAAGTCATTTACCTGCTGTGTGTGATGAGGTTCCTTGACAGATATTATTGTTTATTTTCCTATTGCTCAGTGTTTTGGCTCTTGCAGAAATAAGGGAGATTGGGTTTTTTTTACATTTTTTTTTAGAGGTATCTGAGATTATATACGGTATCCCCTTTCACTTTTTCTGTCTGAATAATTGCTGTTGCTTATCCCTAATTGTTTACCTATCCATATTACCTTTTAAATATTGGAATACTTCATCAGAAAGCAACTTTTTTTCTAATAGCAGCTGTTATATTTGTTCAGACCAATAGTATGAAACTGATTTCACTTTTCTATTTTTCTTTTGATCTCTAATGGATTTAGACTGTTATTCCATCTAAAGAACAAGGTCTGGTATTCCAATATTTATGTTGGGTTTCACTGCAATAATTCTTGATAATTCAAATGAATATTTAATGTTTTCTGCATTTTTCATTTTGGAAGCCTATATACCTTCCTGTAGTAAAGAGCTTCACCATCTAGACAGGCAATTTATTTTGTTTCCCTCCATTCCTGGCATCTGCAAGTTAAGGTTCATCAGGGTGTTTCCTGTGACATTGCATGTCTCATGACTGGTGTTTATTTGCAATGTAATAACTCATCTTCAGTGATGACAAGATTGTTATTCTTAATGGCACAATTGCACATGAAGTTGAATATTTCTGCAGCACTGATTTTATCTCTTGCCTGCAGTATTAGAAAAGACAGGTTCCCACAATGGAAAAGATAACACAGGTCTACAGATTTGTAACTCTGCAGAACTGCATCAGATACACGTATATACACATACTACATATGAGATGAACATATATATATATATATATATGTATTATCATCCTGCAGTGTTACAGGCTGGGGAGCTGGGGAGCAGCTCTGCTGAAAAATCCCCTGGTACACTCTGGCTGCAAGCTGGAACATTAAGCCCAGGCAGCACAATAGGCTAACTGCATCCTGGGCTATATGGCCATGAGCACAGCTGGGAGTCGAAAAGAAGTAACCATCCCCATCTTTACTCTGCACTTATTAGATCACACCTGAAATATTTTTCCAGTTTTTGGATCCCCAAATACAATAAAGATGTAGATGAACTTGGAGATATTCAGGAAGCTGAAGCACATGATCTATGAACAGAGCTCAAGGGAACAGAAGTGTAATTGGGAGTGGAAAAGTGTACAGAATGAGCTGAATAAAAACCTCAGGGACATGAAACCGTTGAAATCTCCTGACAAGCTGAACTGCTGACTTTTCCACAGCTCTGATAGCATTCTACTCTGATTTTGAGGTATTTGCAAAAGTCTAAAATCAGTTTGCTTGTAATCCCTGCCATACCAGTGTATTTTGAATTATTATTTAAGAAAGACTTTAATCCTAAGCCATCATTCTCCAAGAATCCAAGAAAAAGCTTCTGTAAAGAACATGGCATTTTGAAATCATAAGGGCTAGATGAGAGGCACAGTATTTATTAAAACTCCTATCAGTGCCCATGATTATTTAAAATGCTATCCCTCACTTGTCAGCCAAAGTTTACCACTGTGTGCTGCACAGATCTCTGCAGTAAAGCAAAGCATAACACGATTTATCATTTTCTGTAGTGCTTGATCATTGGTCAAGGTAAGACCACCTAGACAATCTGTTTAAAGAATAAATCTAATATATAGGAATTATGATAATGCATTGATGTAGTTTTGTAGCCAGGTCTAAAACTATCAGTGTCCGTTTAGCCTAAGTGAGGCAGCATATAGACTTCACACTACAAAACCACACCAAAATGTCTGGAGTTTTGCTAACTTTTGAGATATGTCAAAGCCCCAGGAAAGACCATCTTTTTCTCTTAAAATCTGGAAAGAGGAAGTTTGTAAGGAAAATTAAGTCATTCGCAGAAAAAAAGGTTACTTCTCCAGTCACCTGCCTATACCATCCCTTATGGAACCGTCAGCTTGTTTTAACAAATGTCAGAATATTTGGCCAGAGATTTGTGGATGGAATACACAGACAAGGCTTTAAATGATCTTGAATGGAGAGCTAGGATATAAGGATCACCATGGCAATTGGAAGTGGCACTTTAAAATTGATTACTGGGGTCTCCTTTTTAGATTTTGATTGGGGATAAAAATCCAGATATTGCTCTTCCCACATCAAAATGCAATCAAAGTGGTACTGTATATGATTTTTGCTATGTACATTCTTAGGTATAATTGCCCTAAGGAACATACAGTTTCTGCAAGTACAATTTGTTTTGAAATCCGTTGACTTGCCATTTAGATTAAAATGAGTTTAACTTAAGCACAGTGGGGCTTTAAACAATACAATTAAACCCTATTATGTATGAAAAATAATGTCATCATTAATGAGATTTTTCAAAGGAAAAAGGTTACTCAGTTGAATTAAAATCTATATAGCTCCAGACAAAACAAAAGCCACTGTCAAGCTCTGCAAACAATGTTTGATGCTGTGTGGATGTGCCAAATAAAACACCGAGGGTGAGGATCATGCTGCCCTGCCTTTCACACAAAATACATGTAGCTCTGCACCTCTGTGGCTGCCACAGAAAAGGAGAATGGTAGAAGACATTCATAGAGGATGTAGCAGACTCTTGGGTTTCCCCTGATGTCGAAGTATTCTACCTCTGCTATACATGCCTAGTATTTTAGGACCATTAAGCAGAGAAGTTTCTGGAGCTGTATTTACTTGTTAGGATGAGATAATGAGAGCTAAGACATACTTCCGGAGAGGACAGAATAGATGAGGGAGGAAATACACCCTTTTTCAGCAGTTGGAGTGATATTGCTTTTTCCAGAGCTGTTTGGGAAGAGAAAGAACTCCCTCATGATGGCTACACTGGTATGGAAAACCTCATTTTCATCAAGAGAAACATCATACATCTCAGGGACACATCACCTTCTCTGTCTGTAATTTCATGCATAGATTAAGGTCCAATCTCTCCTCTCTCCTTGCAAGTGTTTAGAACTTGCTTAGTGTCTCCATGAGGCTTTAGAATGTGGACGTTTGGATTTGCATTTCCATTTGATTTACTTATCACTTGGCTGGTGAAATTTTCTTAAATGAGTCTGTGGGTTGCTTGCACATGCTTGCAAACATTTCTATATGCAAGTACATGCCTTCATACTGTGGGCATTTCATCATAATATTTAAAATATATTGTAGGAGTCACAAGAGCATCTGTTTTGCCGATCAACTGTTTAAAGCAAACAAAACATTCATAAAGTCGTTGGAACTTAAAGTCTGATAATTTCACAGTTTTTATAAGAAGATTTTCAGGATTGTATAATATCCCTTTTAGTTGTCTCAGACTACATTTGAGATTGCAATTACAACCTCGTATAAACTGACGGTACTTAACAAAAACCCAGTGAAGACTAGAATGTGTGTGGCAAAACCATCCAAATTTCATGATTATAATTCTACCTACCATTTTAACTACATACCAGAAAAATGAATTCTTATTCCCTTTCCTGCAATAGCTTTGTCTGAAATCACATATTGAAAGAACTTGACTTAGACCTCGTTACATTCTTTTGAAGGGATGAACCTGTGTAGAGGTGAAGTGGTATTTAGGGGCTTCTATACGCAAAGTGTGAATAAACATACAGATATTTGCAGTAATATAGACTGATTGATTCTATTTAATAATGGAGGGTCTAAGATGTGAAAATAGTAATTCCAGCATCTTCACAGATGAACCTAATAGATTTTTCCATTTAAGGCAATCCAATGAAGAATTTGGGCAATAGTATTTATTACAGCCTCATTTGTTCTTTCAAATACGGTTTGTTTTTTTTTTTCTTCCTCTTCCTTTTCCTCCCTTTCACAAGCAGAAGGAAACAGATGCAGGTACTTTGTTAGCAGTATAATTTCTAGTGAATAAACTAGGCTGAGTCACACACTGTGTTATAACCATCCTTACTCCAAGTCCAGTGCCCCGGCCAATACCCTGTGTACAGGGTAGCAGGCAATGGTTCTCTAAGAGAAGATGTGATTGAAAGTCATGCTAGGAGAAACACTACTAAGACCAGTTAGCTCAAGCAGAGTTTTAAACCCCATCTGTACTTTACTAGAACCTTTGAATGGTTCTAAATGTCTGCAACATGTTCTTGTTAGAATCTGTAAAAGGAATGGCAGGTCTATCCTAAATAGAAGGAAAAAGGACAAGTTCGGTGAACATGTTGCTGCTCTGTCAGCAGCAGAGTAACTCGTTCCAAAACATAAGTCTTCTGAACGCACTGAAGTTAGGGCAACACTTTGAAAATGATCATTTATACTCAGGTTTTAAATTAGTATCGTTGCACATTACTGCCAATCTAAGATATGGTATTTCTAAATTTCTCATTCCTCTAATGAATGAATGGTAGTCCTAGAATTTACTTCATTATGCTTTTGAATAAGGTACAGCTTCATAAAGTATTCCAGAAGATAATTACTGCTGAACAAAGTGTTCCTCAGGTAAATAGTCTATAACTAGTGCAAATTATCCCATACATGTATTTTATTTTAGGATTCCTTGTTTTGGCTCCTCAACAAGTAAAGGCATTCTAGGTAATTACTAATGCTGTCTGCGTGATGCACTATAATTTTCTTCTAGAGGCTGAGTGTTTATTTTTACTTATACGTCTGATCTTCTAAGGAACTTCTTTCAAGTCATAATAATCACTCTTGGTGTTGAAAGAAAAGTGCTCTGTTCTGCAATATTTAGGAGATAAAGAAGCTAAATTAACCCTACAATATACTACCTTTATAGTCTGATTAAAGCCTAAAAAATCTGAACATATGAGTGTACATCTAAGAAATTATTTCAGTCATCCACAATGAAACATATTTTTAATGTATTACTCTGCCTCATAAAATGTAAAGTATGTTTATTTGTGAAGAGCTCAAACGGTGAAGTCCAAAAACATTAGTTCTTATTTCATATTATTTCACAGAAAAAAATGGATGAATTAAATGAACATGAACACTCTTAACTCCTTTTTCCTATAAACTCTGATATTGCTCATTAATTTTTGCAGATAACCAGCTGATAGCTTCTCCAACTCTAACAACTGTCAATTTAAATACTTACAGAGAATACGAGGCACACAATTTTAATGTTTCAGAAAGATGTATTCTTTCATGAAATTATTTTTTATTTATTTATATAAAGCACAAGTCAGAATTCCAAAACTTTTCTTTCAAAAATGTAGCATTTCTTTGCCGATGGTTTAAATACAGCAAAACTTAACCCTGTCATTATGAATGTAAATTATCTTTGGTGTATAAAGAAGCTTATTGCCCTTGCAATAGGCTAGGAGTGAAAAATCTGGTACACAAAGCAAGTTTAAGGAAAAAAAATTCATTCCTGAAAAAGTTTATATAATCATCCATTTTATATGGAATTGAGCATAAATATAGACTAGCCCAACCTTATTTGAAAATTTTTTCTTCAAATTCCTTTGAATAGATCACTCTCACAAAAATATCTCTGCATCCCTTTCTCCTTGAATGCCATATTCACCAAATATGTTTTTAAAACTTTTTAAGGGTCTGGCAAGTGAAATGTTTGTTACGTTCCCTATCTTGCTACTAATTTTTTTTTTAATTTTTCTTTCTCCTTACTGCAAATATTTATTGTTTCAGTACTAAGACCTGTAATAAACTCAGCAGAAAATGCGAATTGAGCCCCATGAATGTGATTTGTATTCTCAGTACACAGTGATGACATCTCCCTTTGTGTTTCAGTTCAGAACAGGACTGTACTTTTGAAGTGGATTTTCTGGTCACCCCTGGTGACCCACCATGCTTTGGGTCACATGACACAATAACACGTGAGTGCCATGAGCTGAATGAAATCAGTTGAAACTGAACTATAAATATGCTCCAGAACCACATGTGATGTGTTCCACAAACTCCTGGAGCATTCAATTTGCACAAATAGGCTAGAATTATTCAGAAGCAAAATATGTGTAGAGGAGTCACTGGGATCACAGCATCAACTAACATTCTACAAATCTACTCCTATTTGTCTACAGCACTTGCATATTTAAGCATAATGGAGCCCCATTCCATGATTAATACTTTTAAGTTACCGAAATAGAAATAAATAACTGTTGAGGTAATTAAGTTACTCTGGGGAGTGCCTAACCACATCAAGTAATAACACAAATTAATCCAAATACCTTGGCTGTAATTCAGGAATACCTGAACTGCATTAAGTCCATTGCATATGGATGGATTATGAAAAATTTTGATATGACTCCTTTCGTACAAGCTCTCTTCCCATCCCCTTATTTCAATTCTACTCTTCCTTGAAGTTAACCTATTTCACTTACCAAAGTGCTTCGTCGGCTACTCATTTCCCACCTACTTGATGCACAGTTCTTCATTAGTGTGAGTGAGCAAGGAATAGTATTTCAGAATTTAAAAGGACTATTGCTGTAACCTTAAGGTTCAACTGCAAAGCTGCTACAAAACAGCATTATTGCCTTGCTCTTCAGGAAGCCCTCCCACAGAAATTTTCTCCAGCACCAGCTCTGCTGAATCACCTTAAGGCTCGAGGGCAGCATGAATGGCTGAGCTGGCAACATCCACAGAAAGTACGAAATATGAAAAAGATCTATTTGTCTTTCCTATTCTATATTTCATTCTGAGGTTATGGCAAGGTTATTAGGTATCAAGTGAAAATGAGGAGGAGAAAGAGAGTGACAGAGTGTAATAAAAATAAAGACTAACTGTGACAGGCTGAGAGACTGGGAAATGAGATAGGAAGAAAGGGAAATGTACTAAAGTAAAGTTGGGAGAAAAGAAAGGTGATATTTAGCCCTGTAATAAATTCATATTCTACTAATCTATCTCAACTCCAAAAAATATTCCCTTCCTGATTTTACTTCATGTGAAATAAACTTTTACATTTCAGTATAAACTCAGCCTCATTATTAGAGCATATTAAGCATCTACAGCAGCTGGAACTTTCAGAGGGTTCATTCTGCTCTACTTGCGTATGAATTTATTTATCAGGAAGCCAGCATAGGGCTTTTTGATAGCCCCTTTTCTGTCATCATAGAATCTGAAAGTGACTTTTAACTGCATAAAGACTTTCAGACTTTATTTTAAATTCTAAAAAAAGAAACAAATAAATGATCAAACCTCACTGTCTAGTGCAGGAGTCATAGATATGTTATACCAAGACAAAATGATAAATCAGGTGTCTATTTTTACACTGGAATTTAGCTTTTCTAAAAGTAAAATTCTTTTTTTTTAATTCTTCTTTTTTTTTTTTTTTTTTTAAAATCATTCTAGCAGGCTCTGGTGGCTCATTTGCTAATTCCTAACATAAATGAGAAATAAACATTTTTTCCATCTATTACTATTTCTTTTATCTTCTGAACTATTTATAATACTTAATAATACTTTCTTGAGGTACATTTACTAAAAGCAGACACTAAATCAATAATGATTTCCACAGTGGACATACAGGTAAAATTCCTTTCCAATTTATATTTAATGCTCCCCAATAAAGCCATGAAATAGAAAGACAGGTGCACGTGCTGAAAATCCATCTTCCCTACGTTATCTCACACGGCTGTATCATCCTTCTTAAAGTTCATGCTATCCAATGTAGTGGTAACCCTATCATGCTACAAATATGACTTTTTCTGTTTTGAGGTGCATAACCTTGTATATATTTCGATTAAAGTACAAATCAAAGGTCAGCTATCCATGCAGCATGATGCTTCTGCTGATACGATCTGTCCTATCTAATGCAAAAAGATGAGCACAAAGAGCTGCACTCACAGGTTTCTATCAGCTGCTGGCACACTGGAAGCTCAGGGGTAAACACATTTTATTCAAATTCATATAATTTTATGCAAATTCACAACAGTAGTTCTCTCTTTAAATGACAGAATCAGTAAAGTTGTAGCTTTTTTTTTTTTTAAAAAAAGATAATACTATTATAATCTAGACCTGGAAAAACAATATATCCAAATAATTATTTTATGCATGGCATCAAGACAGGGAATAGTCAGTACCATTTGCAAGTGTTTGCACTTGAGATGCTAGTATTTAATTTACATTAAACATTAACCCAGAGCTTATGATAGTTGTTTTTTTAATTAATAAAACATGTTTTGGAGATTATTAAAACCCCTTTATAGCTTTATTTACACTGCAACACAAATGTATATTATCAACTATAATTCTATATCACTGTATTTGGACTGAGAGGAAAATTACTGTTTTGCAAACAGGGCTGGACTAATTTGAACCTGGGTTATATTCTGGTTTACAACTCTCTAAACCAATTAGAACTATTATACTATTAAACTATTAGGCAACTAAAACAAATATAATTACTATGATTTTTTTAAAACTTCATTTTCTGTAAAAAATTACTCATTTTTCTGTTTATGAAAGCATACCAATATATTTTACTTTTTCATTTAAACTGATGTATTTTGACACTGGACGAAAATTTGATATGCTAATGCTTTGATTCCCAACTCAATGGAGTATCAGATATAGATTCTCAATTCTATCTTATAATTTTGTGACCAAAATAGATGAAAGGCATATCTCCTGAATTTTTACAAGGCTCCTGCCTTCATGAAGTCTAGCCTTGTGATATATCTCTATTGTTAAATTTATATATGACAGCACAGCGTTACAGTGGCATAAATATAATTGCTTCTATAGAAGCCCCACCCGAGAAATAATAAATGAAACAATACTGTAAACTTTTAATAGAACAACTTTTAAAACGTCACTGTCATTGCAGACCGTTGTACAAGTTCAAAGTTATTTCTCATTCTTAACTATTTCTGATTACTCAGATTTAATACTTGACACATCTACTGATGCAAGGCAGACAAATACAGACACTGCATTAGTTAGTCAGCCTTAGGTATACCAGACCCAGTTGTCCATTTTCATGTTGCTCTGAACCTCTTAAGTAAAAAAGTACATGAATGTGTTTTGCAAGAAATTAGACTCAGTTTCCTGGAAAATTAAAGCACATTCAATAGACTGTTTACAGCCCTAACCTCACTCAAATGGATTTAGTGACCCACACAACAAGATCACCAGTCAAGAAAACTAAACACAACCACGTTGCTGATAATCATCTAGGAAGCAACTTAATTTTTCTTCTCTGGCCAGATCAGCACAAATTGTGTCACATCAATGAGAACTAATTTCTCTTAACCTCTCATAACAGGATGGTGGCATCCAAAAATTGTGATGGAAATAGTCCCTGGCTCCTGCTAAGCTCTTAAACTATACCCATGCTACCTTGCCAACGCCAAAGCTACAACAGGAATCCTGCTGAGAAATTAATGATGCAGTCAGTCATCTGCAGTGCTCAGCCTTGCTTCCTCAACCTTTTGACTTTATCACTGGAAGCGTGGCCAATAAGACACAAAGCAATTTGTCTCAGCCATACACACGTATCCATAGCTTAAGGGAAACAGTAAAACTTCGGCCTCCTCAGACATTCAGAGTAGCCTTCGGATGCCTGGCTTAACATTCTTGATTGTCTTGAAATGAATATTTTGAATTTTTTACGTTCAGCCAGAACAGTACCTACATGTCAGCAGCTTGTCATCTTGTTTCCAGATTACAGGCAGAAACACCTCCATTTTCAGGAGCAAAGACAAATGAACTTGACAAAAAGTCTTCAGAAAATGATAGGTTTATTTATCAGCTGTAATAACGATCTACCACAAAAAAAATAAAAATAAAAGTGGTCACCTAGCCAAGAGCCTCTGGACACATTTAGTCTCACGAAGGTCTGTATTTCAATCTGAGCTAAAATTTCTTCCTAGGCAAAATTTCTTCCTCTGCTGCAAGAATAATTCCCGTACTCAGCAGACTCTTTCTAGATGTGTATGGCTTTTTCACTCTACTTCTTTTCCTGAATAAAAAACATAGACTTTTATTTCAAACCCTGCATGGATTATTTCACATCCATGGGCAGAATTAATCAAGATAAATAAAGATATCTATTACTAAACGAGTTATTTAGACTTTCGATAACGTCAATGAAAAGAAATAAACAATCTTTGCTTGTGCTTCATCTCACACTAAAATAAATGTCTAAAATAAGTCAGATGAATCATGTTCTAAGACAGCCTAGTTCTCTCCATTACCTATAACAGGACATTAGTTGACTAGTTCAGATGAAGGTCTAATGAATTTTACTCCAAGTGTTTTCTGGGTTGTTGTCTCGTTAGTCAATACAGTTCCTCACTTTGGAGAAGGTATGGGAGCAGAAAAGAAAGAACATGTGCGAATTTGTCTAAAGGGCAGCTGTTATCTATGTATTATTGTGGATACTGAACCTTGCTATCCCAAAAGATGTCATAGGCAGCAATTATTCTGGAAAACTATAATGACATTAAAGGAAAACCAAAAGCATTCTACTAAGTCTTCACAGATTTTTATTCTTTGTTGGGCTGTGACAATGCAATTCAGAAATGCTTGGAGTTTTAAGATTTCCTGTTCAGATTTGTGAGGAAAAGGAACAAAAGTAGGTGCCCATAGCAGCTGAAAATGAGAGACAATGCAAGCTATGGTTAGAAGACTCTCAGAGCCAAAATTGGAGGTCATATTCAAAAAGGTGTCCCTTGACAGTTTCTTAACATTTTTACTAGTTTTCACAGCTACAACATTTGTAATGTACTGATGAAACCTCAACCATAATTGTCAAGGAAGTTTACTGCTAAAGTTTTGTGGTTGAGACTTCAGCCCAGGTTTCAAATATATGAATAGACTTTCATTGTAGCATTTATTTTATTCCCCTCTAGTAGAAAATCATAGAATCATAGAATCATAGAACGGTTTGTGTTGGAGGACACTTCGAAGATCATCTGGTTCCTATTAGCCCCTATTTACCTCACGATGTTCCATTGTAGTTAATCCCAATCGGTTAGATATGCAATCACTACTGATAAAACAAGGACTTTTACGATTTCTTAAGGTATTGTTTTGTTCTTTTAAGGGCCTAGTTTTCAGAAGTGCTGAGCAGTTACAGTTCTTGGAGGAACCAAGCCTTTGTGTGAATGTATGCTACAAACAATCAGGTCATGCTACCTTTTTTTTCCCAGGTATAATCTCAATAGGTACAAGCGGTTCCTGTTTCTGTCATGTTATTTCTCTCTTTCTAGTTCTGATGTCAGAATTCTCAGTTTTCCTCAGTGTGTCTTTGTCGACTTCTCTCGAAAATCTCTGTGGTCCTCTAGCCAATTGAAAATCTATTACCTTCAAGTAGCGATTCAATTTTCCAAGTCTGCTGCTAATATACCTCTGACAATGTTCTCATTAAAGTTTTTTTTTTAATCCTGCTGATAGCCGTCTGCTGTAGATAGAATTATGAATTTCAATGTCTTTAAATTTTAAAGAAGGACAGAAATAAAACCACTACTTACACAAGAAGCCATGTTTTCAGTGATATGTTTCAAGCATCACGGTTCCTTAAACTCATACTGAAATAAATTAGAAAACACAGCTCTATTAAAATTCCATATTTGTTCCTGTAAACTGACAAAAAAATTTAACATACAGAAATCACTGACTGCAAGGATTATTCTTGGTAGAAGTCTACAGATACCAGTTTTATATATTTATTATGCCATTCCCAAGAGAAATTATTTTAAGTACTTTTTTTTTCTCATCTTCCAGCCGTAAAGACTGCTGGCGGTACTTCTATTCAGGTGTGGCTGGGTGATATAAGGTGATTAGCTCTAGACCATGAGTAAACAGAAGTCTAGATCACTGTATTGTCATTTACAATGTTTCTGTCTATAAGCTTTGCCTTCTCTAGCTGTCTTAATTTTTCCTTATGCTCCTCAATAATGTTATCCATTCCTCCTAAAATTTGTTAATGCCATTCCTTAAAACTCTATTTAGATCACAATTAAAATTAATTTCCAGTTAATATATACTGGATTTTTCTCCTTTCTTTTTTTTTCCCTTCAGTATCCTAGGAAATCATTGCACTTAGGTCCCCTTAGAGACCAGAGATATCATTAAGATATGCAATTAGACATTGTAAGATTATGTATGTAAATTAGGTTCAACCATGTTGAGAGCAAATTATCCAGGCCTCAGAATAACAATATTTTGGTGAGTTCTGTTAAAGTCACTGTAATTTAGAGAAGCTGAATGGATATAAACTAAAGTATTTCCAAGTGGAGTGTATTTGGATGAATGTTTGATGGTAACTAGGATATATCGTTACTTGGTTACTATAAAGAAAAATATGAGGTAGAAGTACGTTTAGACAGGCGAATACATAAAACGCTAACGATTATTTAGCTAAATAGCTTAGCCAGCATATAAACAGAAAATACTGTGGTAATTGATATATTGCTTCATGTTATTTGGGGATTTAGTATTCCATTGAAGGAAACCATCCATTAGAGTAGATTAGGACATCTGCTATGAAAAATGCTATTTTACTGATGGAAAAGTAACACTTACGAAAAGTTAACAGGTATTAGGATGATCATCAGGTAAAACACCCATAAACTTTTGAGTTGTTTGTGGGACTTTTTTCAAAACATGGGATTAACCAAAGCCATGTGCTATTTTATCTCTTATCTTTTTCCAGAAAGAACTAGCTGACACTTGCAACAAGAGACTATTTCTCTCAACCAAGAACTTAAAAATGGCTCCCCAAGACATTTGCTAGTGTGAAGCCTAGCAGAAGATAGCTCTAGCTCCTCAGATTTCTAAAATTGCTCCATGGTGATCTTTAAGGTCCCTTCCAACTCAAAGCATTCTACGATTCTTTATTGCAGACACCCAAAGGGTTTATTGATGCGAGTAACTTTTTTCTAATATGACAACCTTGGGGAGTTAAAAATACGATCAAGTGCTGGAAAAGTCTGGCCAAGGAAGTGATTGAGTCATTGTCACTGGAAGTATTGAAAAGATGTGTAGATATGGTGCTTAAGGACATGGATTAGTGGTACACTTGGCCGTACTAGGTTTCTGGTTGGACTCGATGATTTTAAGGGTCTGTTTCAACATACATTATTCTATGATTTTCTAATTCTATGGTTCTACTGCATATTCTTCCGAGTTCATTTAAAAATAGTAAGATCATAAGATTTAAATGGAAGTTATAAAACAGAAGATTAAACTATTAAAATATGATTCAGCATTAAATTAAAATGGATCTTCTCCTTTTCAGTTGGTTCTCTACTTTGGATGATTTTTAGAAAAACAGCCTCAATCTTCATTCTCAGTAGTGACTACTGAATTTGAACTTTTGCGTGCCCATTTCTTCAGTATCAAATCCTTCCCAGTCTATGCTTAGAATCATAGAACCATAGAATTGTTTAGGTTGAAATGGAACTTTAAATGTAGTCTAATTCATCCCTCCTACAGTGAGCAGGGACATCTTCACTAGATCAGGTTCCCAAAACCCTGCCAAGTTGACTTTGAGTGTTTCCAGGGATGGAGCATCTAGCACCTCTCCAGGTAACCTGCTGCAGTGTTTCATCACCCTCATTGTAAAAAAAAATCATCCGTAATCTGTCACAAATCTGCCTTCTTTTAATTTAAAACCATTGCACTTTGTCCTATGGCAACATGCCCTGCTAAGAAGCCTAAACCACATCATTCTTATACACCCCCTTTAAGCACTGAAAGGCTGCTATAAGGTGTCCCTGGAGTCTTCTCTTTTCCAGAAGACTCTCTTAGCCTTTCTTCACAGCAGAAATGTTCCAATCTTGCTATCATTTTTGTGCCTTTGGACCTGCTCCAATAGATCTGTGTCCTACCTATGCTGATGACACCAGAGCTGAATGCAAGACTCCAGGTGAGGTCTCACCAGAGCTGAATAGAGGGGTAGAATAGCCTCTCTCGACCTATTGGCTACACTTCTTTTGATGCAGCCCAGGATACGGTTGGCGTTCTGGGCTGCAAGCACACATAGTCAACTCATGTCCAGATATCATCCACCAGCACCCCCAAGTCCTCCTCCACAGAGTTGTTCACAATCACATCATGCTCCATCCTGTGTTGAAACCAAGGATTGCCGCGACCCAGGTGTAATATTTGCACTTGACCTCGTTGAGCCTCATAAGGTTAATGTGGGCCCAATTCTCCAGCTTGTCAAAGCTGGATGACATCCCAGCCTTCTGGAGTGTCAACTGCTCCGCTCTGCTTAGTGTCATCTGCAAACTTGCCAAGGGTGCACTTGACCTTGTTGTCTATGTCAATGCAAATATTAAACAGTATTGGTCACAGTATGGACCCCTCAGAGACACCACTAGTCACGGAACTCTTTTTGGACATTAAGCCATTGACCGCTACCCTCTGGATGTGGCCATCCAACTAGTCCAACTAGTTCGTCATCCACTGAAGAGTGACCCATCAAATCCATATCTCTTCAATTTAGAGAGAAGGATGCTGGGGGGAACCGTATTAAAGGCTTTACAGAAGTCCAGATAGATGACATCCATAACTCTCCCCTTGTCCACTAATGTAGTCATTCCATCATAGAAGGCCACTAGTTTGTCAGACAGGACTTGCTCTTGGTGAAGCCCATGCTGGCTGTCTTGAATCATCTCCCTATCTTCCATGTGCCTTGTCATAGCTTCCAGGAGGATCTATTCCGTGATCTTCTCAGGCACAGAGGTGAATAAATTTCTTTGTATATTCACTCCCAAAACATGAGTCACATAAAGCCATTCATTGTAAGGGTAATTATCATTCCCTGATGGCTTCTCTGGCACTTTTTGGTTTGGTTTGGTTTTTCCTTACCAGCACCCTCTTTTTAACTTTAATAAACTTATTGTACTTTGGGGTATATTTGTGGCTGTTGCAACATCTTTTAAGTAATTTATTCTTTTATGTAACTAATGTTTATCTGTCTTATTTAACTCAATTCCCTGCTTGCGGTTCATGCGGTTGATGGAGGCAGTATTCACAGTGTTTTTCTGCCTCCACCTTTTGTCAGTTTTAGGATTCTGTTCTTCTGGTCATAACCCATAGCTCCTAAACTCAACGGTAATCTTGAGTAATTGCATAAGTATTGTTATATTAGCTCTATAGTGTGGCTTGTAATTATTAGATATAATGAATGTACAAAGCATAATTTGGTTTTGAATGATAACGAATTTTAATTTGATTTTTACTGTAAGCAGAAAAAAATAATTAATTGATGGTAAATAACCATTTCTTTTATTTTTCACTACAGACATACATTTGCTCTATTTCGTGCTCTGCTTTAGTTATGACTTTTTTATTCTATTCAAACAGTCAAGTTGAAACAATTTTGGCTTACCGGATTTTGATAGGTCAGACTGTTGGTGGACATTTCATTTTCCCTTGGTAAGCACTACATCAGCTTTGAACATGCAGATAATCAGCCTGCTTGTCTGAAATATCTAATAACTGCTAGAAAAGGAATGTTACTCCATGAAATTAGAGAGCTATTTCCTTGAGTGATTTTCTTGTTTGAAAAAAGTTACGCTGCAAAGTTCCTTGGCATATTTCAAGCAAGATATTTATCTTTTAAAAATAACTATTGATTTTTAGTTTGTAACTTGAAACTAATTAAGTAGGTCTGAGTGTCTGAGTCGAGCCCTCTCAGGTAAACAGCAAAAAGGTTGTTTCATTGACTAAGCTGCTTAGTGCAGTTTTGGAAAATGTATTATTTTCTTTATTTTAGTAAAAATTGCTTTTATGACCTTGGAAATTCAGGTCTACAATTGTAGAGCAATGCAGTCACTTAAGAATGCAGTTAGGAGCTAGGAATGGTAATTTGTTTATTCTTGGCAACACTGAAGAACAATTAAGGCACTGTTTAACTGTTCATTGGAATTCATCCCTGTGCTGTACCTCACCTACAGAGACATCCATACTAGTAAAGCAGCCAGTACCTGGCCAAAAGCTTTGGCAGTAGAACATTCAGTGCTGAAATTGGCATGGTGGTCCCTCACTCAGCTTTAGCCTTGGCCAGTTATTAGTATTCCAGAATATTTCAGGGAGAAGGGGATAATTCTCCTGAGGCAATTTAGATGCAGAAACCCCCTGTTTGGAGACAAAAGGATGAAGTTAGCTTTCCTTAAAGGCAGAGAACATACCCTAGCACCCCCTGGCCCTGATGCTAATTTGCTAGCATGGACGACATAGCCATTTCCTCCTGAAGCTATACCCAAGTTGGCAAATATTACCAAGAAGTAAAATAATGCATAAATAATAGGCTAATGAAACTTGCTAGATTCTAGATCAGAGTGGCCTCTCAACTGGTCATCTTGGCAGGAGGACACAGCTAAAATCTGTCTACTGCATCCCTGTAGCCTCACCCCAGCAATAAGTAATTTCAAAGTGAGGGTAACTGAACTTCAGCTGGCAGGAATGTGACACTGTACCTTGAAGACCTCTGGTGTCACTGAGATAGATGTATTTGACATATATCAAATGATTCAGTACTTCTGAATAGATAGCTTTTTGATTAAAAGAACAGGTTGAAAATTGTTCTAATTTTGTTTATCTTACCATTTACTTAAACCAAAAATGGATAAAAGCTGATACTAGACTTCGGGGCTCTACATAAGGTGATTCATGGTGCTTTGTATTTACTTGTGTAAGTCAGAAAATTAATTTCTATTAACAATTTTGAAAACTTTGGTAATTTTTTATCTGTTTGAGAAGGACTATTTAGCTCAGTGGGTGAAACTTCTGTTTGAAACTTCAGAGAGAGCCAGGTGGAAAGATGGATTAAAGATAAAGTAAAATGGACAGTATGTGGGAAAGAGAAGTCAGCTAGGAAATAAAAGTTCCAAAATATTCATCCTACATGTCACAGTCAAAAAAAACCCTCATCTTGTGTCAGAAAAGAGAAGTTAAGATTTAAAAAGTAGTCCCATCTCACCTTATAAGCCTTGTTCTCACATCAGCAGTCTGCCACAAGGAAATGAAGCCCACAGAAAACATGACTTAGATACAACAAAAAATGAAGAGGCAACACTGCCAAAAATTTATCCTATTCTTATCTCCAGGTAAGTTTGTCACCTAGCATAGGTCTATGATCATTATAAATAAAAAATCAAACTCTAAAAGAATACACTAAAAAAATAACACAGGAGCAGCAATCACTAGAAACTATGCCAAGGAGAAGAGAACAGTGAGTTTATGAAACACCCAGCCTCAAAATACAGCTTACAGCAGCAGCAGAATGTCATGTCAGAAATGGATAAGTTCTCATGCTGCTTTCCAGAAATATGAGTATTCACACAGAGAGTTTCTTAAAGACAACCATCCCATTGTCTAGTGTGTCTACACAACCACTGCCATCATGCTTCACATGAACTTAAGGATATTATGGTCTCAGGGACACCAAGGGAAATAAGACAAAGCCTAAATTTCAGTTGCCAACTCCCAGAGTGTTCTTTGAAACCTGATTTAGCCACCAATGCGTACACAGACATTGCAGACAGATGGAAAATCGCACCTAAAATTTCTAGTAGTCAGATCACTGAGAAACAGTCATGTACGTTAAGTAATGAAAAACAGTAAAAACGAAAGATATCCCTGAAACCCTTCTTCTTGCAGACACTTCATTAAGGTAAGGCTTCAGACACATATTTTTTTCTATAGTGAGATACCACCCACTTCTCTTGTTAAATCTGTGCATAATGGAGGAGAACGGAATGCAAAAAGGAGCATGACTATAGCACAACAGTTTAAAAGGAGAGCAGTGGTGAATTTTATCACAGTGAGGGCTGTTTCCATCTTTCAGCCAGTGCCTACATTGGCTGGCACATCAACTGTTCATATCCTTTAAATGACTACAAACATAACAAAACATCAACTTTGCCTTTAGTCTTTCAGAAAAATTTCCAGGATCAAGTTTCTCTCTTCAGAGGACACAACTGGTAAGTCCAAGCCGACACTTTCCAGCTTTTTCAAACAGTAAGTTACATTAAGCAGGAAAAATATAAAAATTTTGCTTTCATGGAAAATTCACGGTCTACCAAGCATAATTTAAGATAATATATATGTAAGATAATATAAACAAATACTGACAAGACAGATGAACAAGAGCTTCTTACTTTACTGGAGTTTCCCTTGATTAAAACAAAAATTGACATGCTGAAGCAAAAATGTAATTCAAAGTACAATATAATTTTGAAGGCAGACAAGCTCTGAAACACACTTCAGTCTGATTTAATAACTTCATGAAAATATTGCCCACTAATTTGCTTGCTTTTTTGTCCATTAGGATGCTTTATTTCCATTTTTTGCCCTTATTCAATGTGTCCCAAGTGAGTGACAGCCCAGTGATAATCTTATTAAGCAGCTTTAAAAGTTTATGAGCCAGTGAAATTCCAGCTACTCAAAAACATAGCTTTTGGAGGATGTTTCTAAGGAACTCAGTAATAAAATTGTTAGGATGTCTAATATTAATATTAAGCAATATTAATATCTTAGAATGAAAGAAAGAGGAGAAGGAAGGAAGGAAGGAAGGAAGGAAGGAAGGAAGGAAGGAAGGAAGGAAGGAAGGAAGGAAGGAAGGAAGGAAGGAAGGAAGGAAGCTTTAAAAAATGTAGTAAAAAAGTAAATTTAATAAACCATTACAAATAAAAAAAAACCACGGTAAAACTAAAGATAGTAAAGGATTTTGACAGCTTATCATGTGCTAAGAAAGACTGAAAAAAATTTTAATTTCAGTATATGAAATAGGTTAAATTTATTTATATGATGGTGTGAACATGGACATAAAAAAAGATTGAATAGTTACAAAACTAGATTTTTCTTTGAGGGTTGCATTATTATTATTATTGTTGTTGTTGTTGTTGTTATTATTGTTGTTGTTAAGCTGTAAACAGAATACTCCATAAATTATATGAAGAATTTTGGCAGTATTAGGAAAAATATTTAGGTAAATAAAACATCTTGGGAGTCATAACAAATGAATGGTGTTGGAAAATGTCCACAGAGACAAGCTCAGCATCCTTGAAATCTGTCAGTATTAAACTGTAGTCCAGCATTCTGGGTAGTAATATTTATTTGACAAGCGTAAGACTTGATTTGAACATTTTCTTTACTAATAATTTTATCTGTAATGAAAATACAAATAAAATAAACTCATATATTTTACGAGTATGAAATACATGTTAAACTATTTGCTTGCTTTCACTGAAATTTTGCTAGATATTCCAAAACTGATGATGTATGGGTTTATTGTGATGACAATACTGGCAGAGATTCTTTGTCATCTACAAAATTTGAGCTTACCTAAAGTATTCTATTTGGAACATACAACACAAATTTTTCTCCAGCGTCAGGAACTTAATGTGGAGATGAATATAAACATTCAGTTCCTGAACATCAGACTCCATTAGGCAGAACTCCAGTGGATTGAGGTGAGTGTTTAACTGATGTAAAGCTTTCTGAAGTTTTTAGTGTCTTGTGATGTTGTTTATCATTTTGACAACGCCAAATGGTACATTTAGGGCTTAAGTTTCAGGAAATATTTCAGGTTAATCAAAACTTATCTGAACAAAAGCTTTAGGTGGTTGTCAGTCTGTGGGATGCTTCAGTTGTACTAGACCTGGTTTATACAGTTTCTGTGTCAATTTGATTTCAGAAAGAAGAAGATGAGATTGTTTTGAAATACTGAAATTGAACTTGGCTATACAGTGACTAAAGAATCAAGAAGTTCAAAGTGCACAGATAACACTGTTTTCTCTGACTAACTTGCTATATATGTCAGTCTACTAAGTATCAGCCAGATGTAAGCTTTTAGGTATCAGTTTCATGTTATTTAGAACATAAAAACCACTAATTTCCCATTACTGTAAGTAGCTTTGACTCCTAAAGTTTTTACAATTTCTTCATAAAATCTCAAGCAGTAGTAGGGAAATAAATATTGTCTGACATGAAACAAGTCACTTTATAATTTTATATTAATTTTTATTTTAAAATAAGGGTATATTGACAAAAATTGATACTTTTTGCCGAGGGAAAACATGAAACTGTATTTTTTGAAAACATACTCTTGAAAGAACACAAGGTTTAATTTAGAAAGATTTGGTAGAATATTACAGCCTAGCCACAACATCCATGCAGTTCCAGCAAATGGGATCACCCTTTGGGGTAGTATCCTTTGCCTACTTTCAGTCTGACTGACAGGTTTGTCTCTCCCTAAAATCACGGATCACCACAAACCATCCAAAACTTCAGTACCAGGATCATTCCTACATCATAAAACCTCAGGGGAAAGCCTTCCTTCGACACCACTATGTACTCACAAAGCACCTACCAATCCCTGAAAGCTATATACCAATAGGCAGTTTAGCTGGGCATAAAATGGGCAAGGGCTTGTTTTCCCGATCTTGCAGCCAGCTAGTAGTGCCAGGCAGGTGGGCATGCAGCTGATCTCTCGCAGCACAACGAAGCGGCCACATCTGGACTGTCTCACTGCTGACCCCCTGACTGGTTCTGGATGTTGCCTGAGACTGCGGTGCCTGGGTTGCCATGAAGCACCGCGGATGAGCCACACCTCAGTGTTCAAAGGTGTGCCCTAGCCGTGCTTAGTTGACAGGTAGAGACACATCTGCAGAGCCACAGTAAAGCAAAGACAAGTGAAATGAAGCGAATAATAATGTGAATAAGAGCAAAGACAGACGTACCTCCCAATCCAGTCTCTTAGATAAGGTATTGCATTCACTGATGAAATACGTATAGTGCCCATAAAAATCTGCAAAGACATTGGAATTTTTTGAGGTAGTGTCACCTTGGCTTTGAAATCAAAATAAAAATATTGTGTTCCAAGGAAGGGCATGTAGGCCTGAACTTACCTTCTGTTGTTGATTTAGCTCAGGTTTCTTATTTAACAGGGTAGGCAACTATCAGGCTCCAAACGGTGCATTGAAGCCAGTCAGACATCCCTGTGTCCTTTGTCTTTGAAAACACAAATACTTCTGCATATTGTCCAGAAGGTAATTGTTAAACAGATATTATTGTGCCTACAGAGAATATTGTGCCTTGAAGAATAACTAGCTTTTAGACAAAGGAAAGAAGTTTTATTACTCCAGTTAGTATGTTTAGATAAAATGAATTATTGGGAAGTTATCTTTGTCCAAGATTCCTAATTGCTTACATGTTGCTTAATCACTTCTGTGGAAGTCCTGATAAATAAAAAACTGAATTGCGTTAATGTATAATCAGATTCTAAGCTGAGTGTTTTTTCCTGTATTGGGGGTCTTCACTTTAACATTCTTAATTTTGCTGTTACTTTGCAAATCCATCCCACAGTGAAATAAGTTAAAGAAAACAATCAGTTCTCATTATATATGGAAAGGCTACTCATTAAAAAAGAATGGACTAATAATTTGATGTTTCTGTAGTCCTATAAAACAGAGTAGGGAGGAGAGGATGAAAATGTTGTCAAGGAAAGTACTTTTGTCCTTCTTTGAGGTAAATACCTTTTGTTATGATAATTATGTTTTAAGAACTACAGTCATTGATGTGTGAATGACTTTCCTAGTCTTGCAAAGATTTCACAGTAATATTAACAAAACCTTTATATCTTAAAACTAATGGATTCCCCAGTACATTTCAGAATCAGAAAATAATTTTTCTATTTCCTATTTCTAAGACATTTATTTTGGCTTTTCACACTTACTTACACTAAATCTTTGGGTTTTGCTGTTAAAAATGAAGCACCCTTCTTGTGAACACTAGAAATCATTCTACTCAGTATCAGTTCAAACCAGGGACATTTTTTTGAAAGCATATAGCTGGATGATAGTTTTAGTTCTATTATTATATTGGAATACATTTTGATTGCAAGATGCAATGTAAGCAGCCTCATATCAATTTCCGCTGGCAACTTTCTTGTTGCTTATAAACCTTGAAAAAGAATTTAAAATTTAAAAGTCAATAACATCAAGAAAGCTTTTGTGAGATGAGATGTTTCTCAAAGTGTCTCAAAGGCGGTTTTATTCTTCCACACAACATGTAGTAATTTTCACTCCATCTTATACTTCTGTTGAAATCTATATTTATTCTTTATAGAATTCATATGCCATGATAATACACTCTGGAATAACATTTTGGTTTGTGCTCTCTTTTGCTTTATAATATTTTGTAAGGAAAAAATGCATGTATTGTTTTCAAAACTTTATTACAAGGACAAGTCTCCTGAAATGCTATTTTTGCATCGATAGAGAAAAACATGAGCTTTAAGATATGCATATATTTTGCAAAATAGAGGAGTGCATGTTTTCTAAATTGCGTTCCACTTCATTGACCTTCAGTCATTTATTTTTAAATCTCACTTGTAGTTCATTGGAAGAGATTCATGATGACTAATAGATACTCCTTGAGTCTTTCTGCTGCTTGGTTTTAGTGCTTAGTATAATGCTTTTGAATAAAGTTTGCATTATACAGGTCTAGGTAATTTACCTAAGAACTGTAATGGAAATGCAGCATGTACATTATGCACCTGGCTACTCTGAAGTAACATTTCACTGTTATCCCCTTTTAACCCATTTAGATGATATCCCTTGCTAGAAAAAGTAATTGAATACTTTAGAAAATCTACAATGTGAAAAATTATACGTGTTGGCTGACATTTAAATCTTGAAAAACTTCATTTGTTATGAATGGACAATAATAATGGGAGCTGCTAGTAAAGATTTCTACCCCACACAGCTGAAAGTATTTTGCACTTGACAGCTCAGTATATCAGGCACCAGCTTTCGACTTGTGATTATTTTCTTTGTCACAGTCCTTCAGCATGACCTTAGGAAGGCAATTCTTTTCCTTCTCTGTGCCTTAGTTTCACTCTGTCTTGTCTATTAAGCTTGTCAGTTTTGGAGTTGGAATTGTCTCTTACTATATGTTTATACAGTAGCGTAGGGACCTTGTTATACTCCCACAACACTGGCAATAGTAGTAGATAATAGTGTCAAGAAGTTCTGAAAGAAAGCAGGAAAAGGTTTTTGAATGACAAACTGTAATCTGTAGTTGCATGTTCAGCAGCAAAGAGAGCATAAACAATAAGGTTCCTTCCAACCCAAAGACCAGCATTTATAATCATGCACACCCATTTTCATGCAATCCATGCCACATGCTAGCACAACTATTTGTAAGGTCATATGATGGAGCAGACTAGAAACTGAGACAGTTAACATTTTTGGAGATTTTTTTCCTGACAGAGCCATACAAATATGCTAGGGATATGGACAATGGGATTGACTGCACACTCAGCAAGTTTGCAGACGACACCTAGCAGAGTGGAGTGGTTCATATTCTAGAGGGAAAGGATGCCATTCAGACAGACCTTGACAGGCTAGAGAGATCGGCCCTGTGAATCTCGCAACAGTCCAAGCAGGACAAGTGTAAGGTCCTGCACCTGGGTCAAGGCAATCCCAAAAAAGGATACAGGCTATGCAATGAGGGGATTGAGAGCAGGATCACAGTATCACAAGGCTGGAAAAGACCTCTGAGATCATCGAGTCCAGCCTATGACCCAACACCTACTCGTCATCTAAACCATGGCACTAAGTGCCTCATCCAATCTCCCTTTAAACACCTCCATGGACGGTGACTCCACCACCTTCCCGGGCAGCGCATTCCAATGACCAATCACCCTTTCAGTGAAGAATTTTTTCCTAATATCGAGCCTAAACTTCCCCTGGTGAAGCTTGAGACCGTGTCCTCTTGTTCTGTCACCAGTCACCTGAGAGAAGAGACCAACTCCTGCCTGACTACAACCTCCCTTTAGGTAGTTGTAGAGAGCAATAAGGTCTCCCCTGAGCCTCCCCTTCTCCAGACTAAAAGTCTTGTGGAGTACTTCAGGGTAGTGGTGGATGAAAAACTGAATACGAGTCAGCAATGTGTGCTGGCAGCACATCTAGGAAGGCGAGTCTTCCCTGCTCTGGTGAGACCTCACCTGGAGTAGTGTGTTCAGCATTGGTTCTCCCAGCATAAGATCAACATGAACCTGTTGGAGCAGGTCCAGAAGAGGGTCACAAAGATGATCAGAGGGCTTGAGGACGTCCCCTATGATGACAGGCTGAGTTGGGATTATTTACCCTAGAGAACAGAAATCTCGGGGGGGACTTTATTGTGGTCTTGCAGCAGTTAAATGGGGTTTACAGTAAAGATGGGGAGGGACTATTTTTCAGTGAGTGCAGTGACAGGACAAGGGGTAATAGTTTTAAACTGAAAAGAGATAGCTTTAGATTTGTTATTAAGAAATTCTTTACTCTGAGGATGGTGAGGAACTGGAACAGGTTTCCCAGAGAACTTGTGAATGCCGCCTCCCTGGAAATGTTCAAGGTCAGGCGAGATAAGGTTTTGAGAAACCTGATCTAGTGGAAGGCATCCCTTTGAATGATAGGGCAGTTGGAACTACATGATCTTTAAGGTCCCTTCCAAAGTATGCTATGATTCTATGAAATGTTTAAATGTGAAAAATAGTCCTGCACCAGGAAAGAGTAGCAAGAAAGGAAAAAGACAAGAAACGTTCATAAATCTTCAGATTCAGATGCAGCAAGTAAGATAAAGAGGATAAAAAGGTAACCCAAAAAGAACTTTCTTGAAGCGAGACAAAGCAAGCTTCAAATTCACAATGAGAGGCTGCCAAGATTGTCCCTCCATGACTTAGTAGGCATGTAACTCTTCTACCAGAGAAAAGTTGATCTAAGAGTTGAGCTAACTGTTAACTTAAAGTGGAGGAAAGTCAGGAAATCCTTCCCATACAGTTGACTTGAAGTCAATATGAAGGTGAAATGTAATTAAAGAACCTGCTTCAGTAAGGAATGAGAGTGATGTAAGTGAGGTTTTATGCAAGACACCATCTCTTTCCCGGAGTTCATCTTGGCACACATGTTTTGCATGCTTTATAGTACTGCTCAAAACAATATCATCCTAGGGGTACACAGCACTGTATAAGACTCTGACAGTCCACATATGATCCGCACCCTCTTCCCTAAGCTTTTTGAATCGCTTGCTTCTCAATGTAAACTTTCTCCATCCTGCTTGTGTACTCTAAACCATATGTTACTCTTCCTGAATGGATAACATTCAATCGGCTACACATACGCATACACATACACATATATTTATATACATAGACACAAAAGCAGTTCATTCATTAAGTTACTTAAAATGTAACTGGCAGATATTTTAATTACATAAGTCATTTTAAAATTGCAGAAATACTGATATGCTTCACTTCCAGAAAAAAACCACACAGAAACAAAGTGAATCACATCTCATCTTGGACCTTAAATACAGAATTATCCAAAGCTGCTGTCAGGTACTTCTGGAAACCTGCACACTGTGTGTCTGAACACCCTATAGGAACTCCCTGCCAACTGGCAAGATGCGTGGCATGTGCAGTGCTCCATAGTCCTTTTTATAAAGTTGGCACCAGCTTCATCTGGCATGTCTGCTGGTTGCTGTTTGTATGGACATCAAAGACATGAGTCTAATTTCTTTTCATCTCCTTCAAACTCCATGGAAAAAACAGGTCAGAGGCGTTCATTTGAACTGATGTCCAACCTCAATCTGTCATCAGAAAATCAAGTAGGTAATTATAGCACAGTGATGGCATGATTTTTAAATCTGTATCATTTAATTTATTAAAAAGTACAACAGATATCAGACTTGAATGCATGTTCAAATCCCGCAAAATACAGTCATTTCCTTCCTATCACAATAATAGATATAATGTGCTCTATATTACATAAGAGATTCAACATAAAGTTTGAACAATAACTTCACTACTGCCAATAGTGTCTTGCTCGCCCAAAATGAATTTATTTGCTTTTGGTCCATCTTATTAATTATGGTTAGTGAGTACCAGGACCCAACAAGGCATTTCATAAGTTTCTTTTGCGCTATGTGTGATGTTGTGAATGTCATATTCATTACATTGGGCATTATGGGCTGTTGTGTGCTGTAATTGTGTCATTAATTGCTACTTAATGAAGTTTTTATGTACATACTTTGTGTATATAAGACTTGAAAGAGTATTCTCTATATAGAAGCTATTTCTAATGCTATTTTTTCTAAAAAGAAAATGAGATTTTTCAGAAAATTTGACATTAGGTCACCTATAGTTTTGTTCTAAGAGGCAAATTAAAATGCACCACAATGTCATCTAAATAATCCTTTCTTAAAGAGAATGCCTATTTTGAAGCTAACACAGAAATTACTTCCTATATTACTGGAATATATTACCCATCTGACTTATGTGGACGAGCTGCTTTACAGTTTGTAGAAGCAATGTGTAACATTTTAGAGTAAAAAATAAATAATATTTTTGTCAGGTGAGTACAGAGAAGCAAATTAATATTTTGTCAAAAGATTGTGGCTAGTACAAACTTAATTCCCAAGATGATAGATTATTTCATAACTGTAAAAGATCAAAACCTTCAGCTTAAGGTTCTTAGAGATTATTCAGTCCTAATTACTTTTATTTTACCTTCATTTGGTTAATCACGTCTAAAAATAAGCTCATTGTTTATGTCTACTCACAAGTACTGACAATTGTTTAAAGATTATTCAAAAAAATCCGGAAGTAAATTTGCTGATTTTCTTCTCAAGGATATTTCTTCTTTGTGGAATGAAATATAGCTGTCTTAACATCTGTTATTTTTATATCAGTATGTAGGTATGTATGTGTCTGTCTATCTATCTGTCTATCTATCTATCTATCTATCTATCTATCTATTTTAATTTACTGCCTTATATTTATTGTCCAATTTTTATCAAAATTTAATACTGCAATTTTTTTTTTATTATTATTTTAGTCTGGACATTCAAAGCCACATTCAGGCAAAAACCTCAAGACAGAACAGTTGCCTGAGGAAAGAGAAAGTTAAAAATGAGGTGAAATTACAACTCCATTTAAGTCAATGGCAAAGTTATCATTGACTTCGATGGGGTTGGAATTTCATTCAGTGTGTGGAATTAAAAAATTTATTTTCCTGAAAATGAAAATATACCCCCCTCCCAATGTCATTTCACTGTGTAACTACAGTACCTGTATAGATTAAAGTCAAATGGCTCTTATCCTTCAAATATCTAATGAAAACACATTTCAGTGACAGAAAAGCAATTTCCACACATCAGAACTGTATAATATTATAAGCCCTGCATTTAGTAATACGTGTGTTAAACTGTAGAGAATAATGGTCATGTTAAAGTACAGGCTAATAAAAGCTGCTGCTTTTGCCTCCAACTTCTGATAATAAGGGTTATAACTCTTCTTAAACATTAGAAGTTTCAGTTTTACAATTACCATATAAGCTGGCTGATAAAAGGCACGAATCATAGATTTCCTTCCCCGTATTATGCATGACCTCCAAGACTCCCTACATCTTGATATGGGGAGCTGAGCAATACTTTGTTAAGTCTTTCCAATGACTTGGCAAAGTTAATCATCTTTTCTGAGATGCTGTCAGAATTCCTTGATATCTAAGACTTCAGTCTGAAGGGAGTGACGCTGAAACAGAATGTTTTATGTTGGAGAGCTAAGAGAGAGAAGATCTTAATATAACTTTATAGGCATGAAAATTATGCTTGCATATTATATTTTCTTTTCCATAGTGTTTGAAAATGCTGCACAGTTGCTTCTTATGATGTGAGTTCCAATTAAAAATAGTTAAAGCTGAAGCTATATAAGAAAGGACTTCTGTGATAGTGCCATTATAATTTTAGTGTTGTATGCAATCTGGAAGAATCTTTACACAGAATTTTGTGTAAAGCTGCTGCACTTAAATGAAAAGGTAAAAATAAAAAAAAGATAAAAAGAAAAGGTAAAAAAAAAGAACACATAAAAAAGAAAATATAAAATAATGAAGTAGTAAAAAAAATCAAAACTAGAAGATATCCTCCTATAAAAATCATGCCAAGTAAACTTAGTAAATCATCTCTAAAATTCATATGGTTCATAGAAAAAGTGAGGCTAAAATGAAATGAAGAAAAAAAACCCCCAACCTTATTGTAGGTAGAAAGCAAGGATACATTTAAAGTGCATATCTTATGCAAATATCAGGAAAATATGGGAGGATCTAAAAAAGTAGAAAAATAATCTGTAGAAAATTCTGCCTATGTGTGCTAGGAAGCAGCTGATATTTTTAGAAAAGTGCTTGAGGGAATAGATTTTTCATATACAGCCATATATATTGGGAAATTTTCCAGTTCAGGAAAAAAATTGTCATGCAGTCTTTGAATAAATACTTTGCAGAGTAAAGTATTTATTCTGCTTAAACAGAATATGTATGCACCCCATCGCGCTTGTACAAATGACACAAGTAAGTTGGGCTAGTTAGAAAGCTGATTTCCACTTACAGTATGTTGAGGGCTTTGAGTTTCCCTCTTCTTTATTCTCTGATGCCATTAATAGGTGAACAGAAAATCTGTTTAAAATGATAATCATAGTCAATGGTGCTCAGGAACAGGAAAACAAATGATTTCACAAAACTGAAAAACAGGAAATTCTCTTTAAACACAATGAAAATAAACTTTCTTACCGTAAGGGTTATTGAACTTTGGAACAGGTTGCCCAGGGGGCTTGTAAAAGCTCCCACCATTCAGATTACTCAAAAGCCATTTAGACACGATCCTGGGCCATGAGTTTTAGGTGACTCTGTTATCAGCAAGAGGGTCAGACTAGACGAGGTAAGGTACCTTCCAGCCTTGGCTGTTGTGTAGTTCTGTGGCTTTAGATGGAATAATATGCGAAATAGTTCAAACAAGTGGTCTCTTTAGAGGCTTAGCCTAAAGAAGTATCCATGTTAACTCTTCTGAAATAAAACCCTGTATTTCTGGCTACAAACTGCAAAATGCACACTTTGGTGATGAATGAAGTTTTTTTCTGTGCATCCCTAGGCCATTCCAAGCGTTGACCATAGTAAATGGAGGGTCAATTTGCCTCTCTTGACCAAGTGTGGAATTGTGAAAAGACAGAGAATTGTTACATCCTATTCATTTATCAGGTTTCCTCATTGCAAAGCAGTACTAGGCCGAGTAAAAAGGCAGCCTGATTCTCACCTCGCTCCATCCTGTAGCAGTTAATCAAAACTGAAAACATCACTAAGCTCCAGAGCAATTTTTTTCTTTTTCATGTAAGGCTAAAAGAGCTCCTGTTATACTGCAGCAACAATATAAATGAAATGCTAATGGTAACTGTGGTGCCATTGTCCATTTATATGTTTCTTGAGGGTGAGGGATCCTAATTAGCATGTAATCGGGACAAGGATAGTATAAAAATCAGTTTGCAGTTTTGTATCTTTGTTATACACTGAGTTGGTAGCCCAACTCTGAGTTGTGTAATTAATGCTAACCTAGCATTATCCACAAACTTTGCCAATATTTTTTTACATCGGAAATCTACTAGTTTGGTTTTTTTCTTTTTGGTTTGATTAGTAATCTACTAACCTGGTGATTAATGCCTGCAGAGCTTCAAAGGTGAGTGTGTGTATATTATACTGCTCTACTGAAAGAAAAGCCGTTCACATATGCTGAAAGCTCTGACATTTCAGACCTTGTCCTTATTGATTCCATTTAACCACTGACTTAGCAGATCAAAGTCAGCTTCTTCTAAATTTCTTGGGCAGCAAAAAAGTCTCACTCCTGTCAAACAGCCTCTCAAAAGCCTAGAGTTTCAAATGTACCTGAAAATTCAAATGATCCATCCCATTTCATCTATTTTTTAAGAGATCTGTCTAGCTCAGTTTTAAGGTATTCAGGTAGGAGAGCTTCCTTCTCTTTCATCTGGTGAATAATCCTCTGCTCAGACTGACCTCATTGACAAGGAATTTTTCAAGTCATCTCAGTCCAGTCTTTTTTGAGCTTCAGCTGGTTTTCCTAAATATACCACCTACAATATCCCATCCTCCTCCAATTTCTAGCTTTCAAACAATTAGAAACTATCACACTGCAAACTACTACCCTACACAAAATAATTAAATAAAAAACAGCTCGATTGGACAGTGCTAAGCCTTTTTTCTTTCCCATTTCCAACAGACAGTATTTTTCCATTTAAAGAATTGCCTGACACAATGCTGTATTTGTACACCCTTGTAACTGCTTTCTGGAATTACCTTAGGTAGATCAGACAGATCAGATTAGGCAGGTGATTCCTCAGAACCTCACAGCTGAACAAAACTTAGATTCTGTTCCTGCAGAATGGATATGAAGTATGCATGTCAGCACACTGAGGGGTAAGGCTATATTTCAGACATGTGAGCCTAACAACAGTCTTGTAAATCTGTTTATTCTAGCTGTCAAGAAAAGCCAAACCCAGGGACTTTGCTTCTTAGGCCATTTTGTGCTCTATTCCCATGTGCAGGCTGAACATATATTCATAAGACCCATAAGATGCAAGGTTGAAGGTTGTGTGCACACATACATTCTCTTCATTCACAGGCACACCTGCATTCAGAAATTCCTTGAAAATACCCTTGAAACTCTTTTTAAATATTCTCAAACCTCAAGGTTAATTCTGTTGAGTATCTATGTCCAGTGCTCTGGCTTTTTACCAAGCCACTGGTTCAGACACGGGTTTTTTCCAGATGTGAGTTTCCTTCTACTCGTCATGTAATTCAGCTTGAAATTTGCTAATGAAACACATACGCGCATTCAGAATAGTGGGTGTGGCTATACAGAAAATAGTTAGAAATAAGATTTAGTATGATAGGACAGACTGAGGCACAAGGCAGGCCAGACGAGCATGCTGACTAGGTGCTGGTTTACACCTAGCTGGTCCCTTTTGCCCCCATCCCCTCTAATCTCCCATGCTTGCTCCTCCCTGATTCACTCTAATCCCTCTCTTTCATTTTCTTTAGCTCTTGCATCTTTCCTGGTCTTTAAATCTTGTCTTTAAATCATTTCAACACCCTGGAATAAGTTGTCAACAAGCCTATAAGCTCTCTCAAATATCCCATAATAAGTAGGTGCCCTCTCATGAGACCCACCACAGTCTGATTTCCCCTGCCTTATCAGCTGCAAAGTTCAGGCTGCGCCTTACAACTGCTACATGTGAACAGGTTTTTAAATGGCCCAGGCATCAGTGACTTGAGAGGTCTCATCTTTATTGTCATCCCTATTATTTACATTTACTAGGGTTTGTGTATCTGGAATTTTGTTGTTTCTCTTGCCTTTTGCTCTTGTATTGGTTGTTCGGTTGGTTTTATGTTGAATAGCTTTTATTCAGATACCTCTACATCCTTATATTTGAGTATAATATAGAAAGACATAAAAGTATCTATATTCATATTATTTTTTCCTTAGATGAGAGAAATGTGATTTAGGTAAATTCTTCAGTATATATATATTAAAATATTTTATTTGGAAGCCATTGGCAGTTTAGAGAAATATCACTAGAAGAAAACAGCAGAATAGATGGGAAACGAGTAAGTTTTCCCACTCAACGGATAGGGAATCACAGGCTTCTAAATATTGCATATAGGAAAAACCTAGGCAACGTATAACTGAAGGAGTTTTATGATTTTCTGGGTATATCCTTTAATCTAATTTCAAAAATAAGTCGGTTGCTTTGTACTTAACTTTCATTACATTTCAGTTGATAGAACAGGGCTAACTGAAAATTTGTAATCCCATAGCATGTTACAGGGACAAATTCATATAAAAAAAACTTTCCAAAATGCCACAAAAAAAAGCATAGAAAGGCTCTAATTGAAAGATGCACACTATGAAGGCTGAATATTGCTATATATTTCAACAACAATTCTCCCCAATATCCCACATAAAATCTATTGAAATCATTGATCTTCCATAAATTTTAGGCAAAGAAAATAAAAGTAGTACAAAGGAAAGGAAATTAAGCATATATCTATACTTTTCCTTTTAAAAATTAATAGTAAATTAACATTTATTAGGCTGGACAGAATCCTTTTGTACTCAAATTGAACAAGATCTTCGAATTAAATCATAATTTTCTATCTCACATCAGGCAATACTAAATTTCCAATATGAAGCAACATTTCCAAAAGTATATATGTAGTTTGAAATTACATTTTTCTACTGAAGATAAGCAGTAGTTTTGTAGTCTATAATATAGACAAAAGTGAGCTTTTTACTATAATATTTGTACATGCATCATTCAAAAGACAGGCCAGCTTAGTACTGGATAATGATTTGGGCAGTCTGAATGGCTAAGTTTCTAGTAAAAACCTGTCTGCCTACTTGATTCACTTTTCTGCCCATATTAGCTAACCAAAGAACACTTTAAGGCACAAAAAGAAATATGGAATTCAAAATTCAGTAAACAATGTCATTTGCAGGCAACTAGACATAAAGACAGTTATAAATATACCTAGCACACAGGAAGATATAGTAATAAATTAATTCAAGAAATAAAGGATTGTCATATATATATATGCATCAATATGGTGTTTATTTCTTCTGTTCTTCTACTTAATACTTGTTCCATGCAAACTTATTCACTGGAAAAAAATCAAGCAGAACCCAAGTTCCTGTTTTCTTTTCTATTTTTTGTAGCATAAGCCTAAGAGAAAGAGAATTCCGTGTCTGAAAAGGAAACAAGGAGTGGGAGTTGGGGAAGAACATTGTACAAGGTGATATTGCATTTTCCCATTACCAAGGGAAGGAACATAGCTGAGTTAATCAGATACTAAAGCGGAGCTCTGGGAAATCTGGTCCTATTCCCAATTCTGCTGCAATTCTACTTAGTGACTTTGAACAAGTGATTTCCTTCTGAGCACTGGTTTCTCCACGTGCAGACTGCGGATGCTCTTTCATGTATCGTGTGTCGTGATTCACCGATACAAGAAGTATTACTATAATATTAATAACCTTTTTTCACAAGGCCCTTATTTCAGCCATGTGCTAGTTGGTGCCAATTGACTGCCTGATGGATTATAGCTATTTAACACTGACACTAAGGCACAAACAACCACATGAAAGAAATACTTGTTGCCTGTATCATAATTACTTCCTATATAATATCTAGGAATGTTTTGTGCAAAATCTACCCTGGAAAAGTCTTGTTTTTAAAGAACCACCTTAGCACAAATTGTTTAACACATAGAACTGAGTGAGAAATGAGGAGTTATTACTGAACTCTTGCTTTGTCATCAGAAATCATAGACATAGACGTATTTGTCATATGGGACAAATATGACCCCTACCAGATGCTGAAGAACTGCAGAATTCCCCAAGCCCTTGGAATTCATTTCCCATACAGCACAGGATTCCTTTCTACATGGAAAGAAAGAAAGAAGATCTAGAAATACATATTCTTTTGTCCATTATGAAAATTCTCCTTCTATGTATTATTTTCCTATTAAGTAAGAACTTATGTACAGTGTTGACAGGTTTTTGATGCAGTTTATGCATGGAGCAGTCTCAATTACATATAAAACAAGCTCATTGCCTAGAAGTGACTTCAAGAGTTTATATGAGTATTTGTCTAGTTCATGGCAGGTTCAATACATGACAGATGTTTGCTGAACCTTTCTTAAAGATTCCTGTGATGAAGATTTAAAAATCCCGTATGTACTTCAGTGTTCATTTTGTGCAATAAAAATATCTTTATGCAGAACTTAGATGGTAAAAGGATGGGATTTAATCAAATTGGAATGTGAGGTTAATATGTGGAGAAAAAAATTAAGGTAAGATAGTATTAACTTCAACAATTAGTTTTGTGAGATTCTTAGGTAAACTTGCCCAAAATTTTAATGTATTAACTAAACATATGCCCAACCAGTGTATGGATAAGTACTTCTATGTATTTGTTCATTTACAATGGACCATTTTCACTAGAAGAGAAACAAGGACACATTTTAATTAAAACCCCTGCCTTTATAATTCCCAAAGGAAAAAAGCCAATTTTATGTTATATAACCTGAAAAATATATTAAAATAATTATTTTTATTTTAAACATCATGTATCTCAGTACATTTTAATTTCATTAAGTCTGGGTCACTCTAACTTCTAAGACTTTTTAAAGTGTCATAAAGTATTTGTTCAGGCAAGAATCAACAGACTTATACCTGACATGAAAATTTGTGGAGTGGAAATATGAGAAACATTATATAAAATAGGCAAATAGTACAGGAGACAATGAGATGAGGAAAAGGAACATCTTTCATTTTTAACCTTGCAGATTATGGATAAGATATCAGGCATATATGTATTAATCTTTCTAAGTAGTTCCTCACTCATCTCCAGGAATGCTTCATGTCATCAAATCTCAATGTCATCCTCTGTGATTTAATGCATTTAATTTAGCACAAGGAAGGCCTTCTCTATCAGTTCACAATGAAGTTATGAGAGTTAGAGATGAGCCATGTTGGGATTCACACCAGCTGCCCACCGGCTTCGCAATGAAACCTAGCCACGGTGCTGGAGGGAACAGCAGACATTTGCACCCTGAGAGCAGTGAGCGAGTGGACATGAACAGCCCAGTGATTCAGGACATATATCTAAAAAATGGAGTCTGTAATTTTGGCCCTTACACTATTTTTTTATTTGTGTTTCACAGGGTTTGCAATGCAAAAGAAACTATGGAGAAGAAAATGGAACCCTGAGCTCATCCAAACACAGAAAGCCATTCTATCGGGCTTCTTTTCCTTTCTTCCTAGACCCATAATCTTGTTACCTGCCTGAATTCTTTGTTGCAGCACCAACAGACTGCATGGAGGATACTTGCAGCCTGCTTAGCCTTTCAGCTGCAGAACTCTTCCAAAGGATTTTCTTTAATTCCCTCAAGTCAAGCAAAATGTAGGACCCGTATCTCTTCTTCTCCGTAACTGCCCTAGTAGGCACCAGAGAGAATTACGTGTCGCTCTGCCTCCTGCAGAAAAGACGGTAAAAGCTAAGAGCTTGAGTGTCCCCATAATTAGTTCATTTAACCAGTTAATATCCACTTAGCTGGCAGGACTTATGTACACCGGACTTGCAAATAGCATTTCTAGGTGTCTCATTGTCTTAGTTTGAATCACCACTCTGCAGCTAGGATCGTACCGCCAAGCCTGGGAGACCCAGTGAACACTGGGTAGCTTAAATGCACCTTAGTGGATCCGAGTGGTTAAAAGTGAGGTAAAATGATACTGACTTGATATGCTTTATAATTCACCCCTGCATTTTGTTCCTCAAGTTTATATCCTGGTTAAATTCTGCCTCTGGATCAAATGTCCCCTCTTCCTGGTGCTGGTCTTGGTCTCGTAGTTGCAACTACAAGACTTGACCTGTTTCCTCCCTGCACAAGTGCAGACTTTCTTTCCAAAGATAACTGGACTATGTGACAGAGTCAGTGCACAATTTCTGCACCACCAAAAAACCATCAGAACCAAACCTTCAGGGTATTCTGGGCATCCACCCGCCCCAAAGTATCCAGCATAGTTAACTCTTTCCCCACCATCCTTCAGTCAGTTATAACTGTGTGTTGATTCTTCAAGTCATTAATATTCATTTTGATCTAGTATTATTACACTAGTGGAACAGGGGAAAACATTTTGTCAATTCTGGATGGAAATTTCTTCATGTAGGGAGTGTCAGGCACTCACCAATTCACATAGGACAGAAAATTCAGCCTCCACACATTGCAGTTACATGTGCAAGAAAAACTGGATCTTTTTTCTTAAGTTTGTATAGTCCTTTTATCTTGTTCAATTCTCTTCTTCAGTCTTTTTTTTTTATTTTTAATTCCTTCTGTGATCATTCAGTTAGTTCCCAAGGGGGGAGTTTTCTTATAAATATTTAGAAATCTCTTTGTTTTTTAGAAATTAATTTCTTTCCAGCTACAACACTGAACAAAGTAAAACTGTCACAGCCTGAACCTCCTACACTCTGTAATGCTGTTCTGCCACGACCATTATTGTACCTTGTCTTCCTGTATTGCATTGCACCTTTCAAAAAACAAGACTTAGGTGATTTCATGTGGCATAGACTGCAATATATACGCTAGCAATTTTGAAAAGCATGTTTTAGACGATCTGGTAGAATTAGTTTCTAAAAGGAATTCAGAGGAAAAAAATAGATATATGTTCTGCAAAAACAACACCCTAGAAAAGCCCTCAAACAGCATGTAAAAAAGCACATTGAGGATTTATGCAACCCACGGTTCTCATTATGAATAATTCCTTGAAATTAAAGTAATTATTCTGTTACAGTTAGCAATTAAAATGAACATACAAACATTTAGAAATTAGTGGAAGCTCTTCAGGTACAGCAGTTAATGATTTCTGTAATATATGTACCTGTCATAAAATGTTTATGGCATATGTGTAATTTAAAGACCACTTTTATCAGAATTAATAACAGGCAAAACAAACTGACACCTTGCTCTCCTCCAACTGCAACTGAGAAATATAATATTCCAACACTTAATACTTTACAAAACTACAAAAAATAATGTATTCTTCTATTCTTATCAATTTATGGTTTAACAGTCAGAGAAACAAGTTATAAATTATATACATAGTGGGGGGGAAACAGCTGAAATTTCTACTGAAGCAACCAACTCATTTTAGATTTAAGCCTTTTTTCCAGTTAGTGTAGTGGATAAGGTTCATATTGGATACCAAGAAAAGAATGAGTTACAAAATTGTAATTAAGAACAATGTTTTGAAAAACTCTTGTTCCTGCTTTTGAAACAGAGCTAATATTATTTTTTCCTACTTATTGAGATTTAAGTTTCAAATATACTGCACTCAATAATCATTTTCTCTACTTAGAACCTCAGTGAGATTTTTCTTTGCATATTTTGCCTGCTAACAATGGAACTCCATTCGCAGTAACCACTTAGGTAAGTAGTTTTCATTAGTTTTCTAGGTGTTCTTTCTACAGATGCTGTATAGAAAATGTTTGTTTTATTTCATTCTAAAATATGTGGGATTTCATCTGATGGGTTCCTGTGACCACAGTGACATATGACACACACTTATCTGCCTAATTTTGTATGGCTATAATTAGGTGACATTAATCTCAGTTTGTGTGAGCCTTTGAGGCAAAGTTTCTCTATGACTGCACACAGGAGACAAATGTAGATGCAGAAAATAAAACTTTTCCTTGAAAGTCCCTTCCTGTTCTCTCATTGGATGAGTATGGTGATACAACACCACCCAATGGAGTTCTTAAGTGAACAAACTCTGCCACCTTTCATATCTTTATTACTGCTTTTCTTTATAATGATGCTGACTTAGAAAAGGTTGATTTTTAGGAAAAAAAGTATTCCCAGTGCTTTCACACACCATCTGACAAGGAGAAGAGTAATGCCATACAATGTCTCTTCTTCCCATAACGCTACAAAAATCCCTGTTGTTCATTTCTAGCAGGGCTGGAATCTCAAACATGTTTTCTAGGATGGCCTTGAGTTTATCACAGGCTTCTGTTACCTCAACACACAGGATTCTACTTGTTAAGCACACAAGACTAGGCAATGATTAACATGGTTTATGCATTTTTCTGCAACCAGCTGCAAGGTCACTTGAGCGTATTTATAATCCTCCTTGCTAAATATTCCAGCATATTCTCACAACTCACTTCTGCAAAAACATAGATGAAATTCCATAAAGGGTAAGAGTCTAAGGAGCAGTAGAGTTTAGGAGGATCAGAGGCAGGAAGCATAGCAGCAAGGGCTGTGGAGTGGATCTCCTTGTTTGTCATCCTAATTGATACAGGAAGAAACAATGACACTGAATGTTGACATGGTTTATTGCGTTTTGAAACAGAAGCTACAGGGTACACAAGAAAATACAATAAGATTTACTTTCTTTACTACTACTTTAGTGTATTTATATTTTTATTGCTTTATTAAATATTTATGTTTCATCTGTATCAGTTTTACTCATGTGTAACTCATCTTTTCTAATACTGGCAGATATACAGCAGAGCAGTACGGTATGTTGAGCCATTTTTACTTGTTACTTGTTTCTAAATAATGGAACTACTGAGCAAGGAATCTCAAGTTTCAGCCTCTATGTGAGAAGTACTTTAGAATAACATGCATGGTGGCCACATTAAGATATGTAAGACGTGTTATTAAGAATGTAGTGGACATTAAAAAAAAAAAAATCAATTAGGCTATCCCATTGTCCAATGCAATGGCAGGAACTTTGTTATAAAATTATCTGAACACTGAAGTGATACAAAGTAGAATCTGAAAGTCTGTGGAAAGGGATGTTCATTGAACAAGGACAGTCAAGTTTCCCTGAAATACAGGGGAGTATTTGAGGATGTTTAACTCACAGCTAAAGACAATGGCTTGTATTTGCACACCTTTAAAAAGTCTCACAACAGACACTGCTGATCTTCCTAATCTACACTGCTGTTAAACTGATCTTCAAAGGAGCTTTGAGCTAATAAATAAATACTTCAGGGTTTGATACAAGTTAATCCTCTGAGATGTCACTGAATTGAAGCACTTGCACTTACACCAATGCAAAATGCCCATGCCTAGCACCATGCAAAGTCAGTACCCTGTTCTGTAAACATCAGCTATGCTAAGCCAAAAACAATGCAAGACGCCTTTTGGGGGAATAAGAGGATAAATTTAGACTCTACTCCACTATCTCCACTAGGTAAGTGGTTTTAGAGAAGTTATATCTACCACTGGAAGAGGAAACAGAAAATCCCCCTGTGCTGCAAAACCTACTGTGGCTATTTTCTTCACACACATTCACACTGCTGCATACATTAAAGAAAATAACCCTGTGCCCAGCCCCGGGAGACTTTGGACCACAGCACTTGAAGTGAGGAAGATGCGGCTGGTTGTGCTATTCTGCCAAAGGAGGGAACTAACCAACTCTGCTTGCAGAGGTTCACCAGCTGGGCCTCAAAATATGCTTTTCACACAGATGCCAAGCTCCAGCACAGACATATCATTTTCAGGAAACAAGAGGCAGGATATTATTCTCAGAACTCACTACGTGTCTTATCTGAGGAACGGTGAGAGCGGAGACTTCTCTTCACAAGTAATATAGGTTGTCAGGTCTTCTTTAAGTCAAATATTTCTGGCTGCCTAGTAAAAATCAGTGTCAAACCTTATTACTGAACAGCAGTACTCATACAGTGATACAGAGAAAATCTTAATCTAAACCTTCTTTCTAATTATCTTAGTAGTGTTTCTGTAATCTACAATAATTATCAGTCCATGAATTCCCACTTTAAAATATAATTTCAAATAAATAATGTGAGTTTTCAAATTGGCATTTTGCATCACAGTAGAGCTTTCTAATTAGCAAAATATATCATATTTGGGGAAATATGTCAGCATGATGTACAGTCAGTAAAAAAAATGCAATTGACTAATAAGTGGTGAGAATATGTGCGTTGGAGATCTGTTTCACAGTACTGCACATCTGATGTTATGACTGCATACATTCCAAAAAAAATTACAAAATATATTATAATAATAACACCAGCAATAACAGTCTAGTAGGGAAATGGGGGGAGAAGGTGATTGGGTTAGGAAGAAACTACTCTTCTATTTCCGGTTCAAAGGTAAGATTGATATTTGGAAAGTATTTATTCCTAATCATAGAATCATAGAATGGTTTGGGTTGGAAGGGACCTTAACAATCACCTAGTTCCATCCCCCCTGCCATGGGCAGAGACAGCTTTCTCTAAATCAGATTGCTCAAAGCTGCATCCAACCTGTCCTTGAACACCTCCAGGAATGGGACATCCACAATATTTCTAGGCAACCTGTTCCAATGACTCACCACTTTCAGAGTAGAAAAATTGTTCCTAATATCTAATCAAAATTTCCTCTCTTTCAGCTTAGAACTATTATCCTTCATCCTATCACTGCACTCCCTGATAAAGAGCCCCTCCCCAGCTTTCCTATAGGCCCCCTTTAAGTAATTGAAGGCTGCTAGAAGATGTCCCCGGAGCCTTGTCCTCTCAAGGCTAAACAAACCCAGCTCTATCACCTGGTTCTTGTATGGGAAATGCTCCAGCCCTCTTATCATCTTCGTGGCTCCCTCTGTGCTGAGGATTCCAGAAATGAATGCAGTACTCAAGGTGAAGTCTCATGAGAGCAAAGTAGACGAGGAGAATCATCTCCCTTGACCTGCTGGTCACATTTCTTCTGATGCAGCCCAGGATGCAGTTGGTTTTCAGAGTTGCAAGTGCATATTGCCGGCTCATGTTGAGCTTTTCATTCACCAGAACCCACAAGTTCTTCTCTTCAGCGTTACTGTCCATCCATTCTCCACCCACTCTGTATTTGTTCTTTTGATTGCCCCGACCAAGGTGCAGGACCTTGCACTTCTCCTTTTTGAATTTTGTGAGGTTCATACAGACCCATCTCTCAAGCCTGTCAAGGTCCCTCTGGATGGCATCGTTTCTCCTCAGTGTGTTGACTGTGCCAGACAGCTTAGTGTTGTCAGAAAACCTGCAGAGTGTGCCCTTAATCCCATTGTCCAAGTCAGACAAAGGTGAAAAACACCGCCAGTTCCAGTAACAACCCCCAAGGAATGCCACTTGTCACCAGTCTCCACTTGAACACTGAACCATTGACCCGGGTGGTGTAAGAGCTGGTCCAAAGAACAGTATTTGTCTCAACTTCGCCATCAGAGAATTGGAGAGATACCAAGAAGCAAACATCTTGAGAGAAAGAACTGCGTGGTACAGTGGGTACTGTGCTGTTCTCCAATACTTGGAACTGCAAGTAACAACCGAGATAAGGCCACAAAACTGCTGTCCAGGAGATGGATTTCTTCATTCTTGGTCAAAAGCTACTGGCCTCCTCCCCTCCTGTGAGGCAAACTCCTTGCAAAACCATACCTACTGGGCCTGTGCAGTTAAATATTGGCAAGCGAAGCAGGAACCTTTTTGAGATGGAGATTGGCCGCAATCCCTGGGACAGAGGAGGATCAAGGCGTGTTGCTTGGTATAAGAGATGGTTGCCTCGCAACCGTGTTGAAAGAAGATCTTCCCCACGATGGATCACAACGCAGAAGGATTGCCAGACCACTGCCTGGACCTGGGACCATAAAGATGCCTTGGGTCCATAGTGGTAGCTATAATCCTCTTTCCTCCCTTTACTTACATTTTCTTTCGCTTCCCATTACTCTTCCCATCTATCACACCCCACTTTATGAGCAAAACAATGAAGTTGCACTGTTTGGTTGAGGCATAACCCCTTGGCGTGGTCACCTTGATATTTTGCGCTTCGAGATCATGGTAAATGAAGCATTATGTGTCCACCAAGTGGACTGTGACATTAAATTGCATTTTTGAATGCAACTGTCCATCCAATTCCTTATCCACTGAGTGGTCCATCAGTCAAATCCGTGTCACTCTAATTAGAGACTAGAATGTTGTGTGAGAGATGAGAGAGTGCTGAATGCTTTGCACAAGTCCAGATAGATGATGTCAGTTACTCTTCCCTTATCCACCAATGCTGTAACCCCACCCTAGAAGGTCACCAATTTCGTCAGTCATGATTTTCCCTTAGTGAAGCCATGTTGGCTGTCACAAATCACTGCCTCAGAGTTTCCAGAAGGATCTCTGCTCCACCATCTTGCCAGACACAGAGGTGAGGCCGAGCAGCCTGTAGTTCCTCGGGTCTTGCCTTTTTCCTTTTTTTAAAAAATGAGTATTATGTTTTCCCGTTTTCTGTCATTTAGAGCGTCACCAGACTGTCATTTAGAGCGTCACCTAACCTCTTATATACAATGAATAGTGGCTTAGCAACTACATCCACCAGTTCCCTCAGGACCCACGGATGCATCTCGTCAGGTTCCATGGACTTTTGCTCCTTCAGATTCCTTAAACAATCTCTCTCGATTCTCTCCTACAGTGGGAGGTTTTTAATCTACCAGTTCTTGCCTTTGCCTTCTGCGACTTGGGTGGTGGCTTGAACCCTTGCTGGTGAAGACTGAGGCAAAAAGGTTGTTGAATACCTCAACCTTCTCCAAGGTTACTTGGGTAACCAAGTCTCCCATTTCCTTCCAGAGAGGGTCCACATTTTCTCTAGTATTCCATTTGTCACTGACATACCTGTAGAAGCTTTTCTTGTTGTCCTTGACATCCTTGGCCAGATTGAATTCTATTAGGGCTTTAGCTTTTCTAACTTGATCCCTGGCTGCTCCAACAATTTCTCTGTGATTCCTCCCAGGCTACCTGCCCTTGATTTCACCCTTTGTCGGATACGGGAGTTCCTTTTTCATCTATTCAGGCCTCTTGGGGCTTTTTGAGCTTGGAGGAGGTGAACCTTGAGTATTAGCCAGCTTTTCTGGGCTCCTGTCCCCTCCAGGGATTTATCCCATGGTACCTTACCAAGCAGAACTCTGAAGAGGCCAAAGTGTCCTCTTCAGTTTGCAGAGCAGTGAAACGGTTCTGCAAGGGAACATCAGGCTTTGGGGAAAGCCTCTTCTTTCTGCTGATCCTTATCATTATAAGCTTACATTCTTCTTCATTATTGTCCCCACTTCTTTCTGCGTGTGCTGGTGGGGGAGTTTTTGGCTGTTTGTCTGTAGTCTAGAGGTCCGCTGCAGACTCCACTTGAAAACAGCACTCAGAATCCTGCTCAAACTATCAATACTAACAAATTATGAAGACATCCGTTCCTCTGTTTTATTCTCATAATTTGATTTGGTTTTATTTTAAATTAATAAAACACTGTTTTTTGGAACCTTATGATAACTTTTGTACTATATAGAATATAATATAAAATGAACTGACCTTTCAAAGCCCCATTCTGTTTCTTTTAATTTATTTAATTTTTTTACTAGTCTAGCTTAGTATTCTTGTAGTTATCTCAATCATTCTATCTACAGCATATGAAGCTATATTCTATGAGCTAAAGAACTGTGTAATATATTAAATAATTGCATCTGACTGTGAATTTTTGTTATTAAACTAATCTGCATTGGAAAATGTCAGGTTTTGGTGGAAAGCATCCAACCCACAATATCCATTAATGCAATGCTTGAGGAACTCCCTAAGTTATGATCTATTAAAAGCAACATCAAACATGAAATTATAATCTCTTATCCATGCTTGTAGTAGAAAGCTTAAACTACAAAGAAGATTTACATTAGAATTTAGGAAAATTGTCTAATGGTAATAGCAGTGAAGCTCTGACGTGACCTACCTGCAAACACTGCATGGCTTTTCTCATTGCAGGTCTCCAAAAGAAATTGCAAAAGTATTTGAGAAGAATGCTCCTATCTTAGGATAGGGGATAGACAAGATGGTTCACCAAAAGCCCTATCAGTTCCTCTATGGGTATTTTATTTCTTAAGAGAAAAGGGAAGCAATGGGTTACTCAATTTAAAGTACAATGAAAATGAACACTCTGTACTCTAGGAGAGAAATAGACTCCGTGAAACAATCACATAGCCACTCACATATCAGCTCCTTAATATAAACGAACACTTGCACTCAGAAATAATGTACTTCAGAGGTGTGCACCAGCTTTTAGGTGAGATACTCACAGTGGTGGAAGGGTACATGTAACGTTACCAAAGCAGCACATCACATCGCATAGAGCTTGGAATTTCCAATGTCAATGATGCCATTTACCCCTGGATCTGTTACTTCATAGTGCCACCCAATGAAGAAGTTTTGCTGTGGTTTTGACTTTTCTGGACTTCCTTATGCGTGACTTCAAATGCATGTGCACTTATAAAGCTAAAGAAAAACAGAAACATTAATATGTTTTTTTGTTATTTCCCTATAATTTTCATGAAGTGCAGAAAATAACAATGGTCACCTAGGTCTCAAAATTTTCCTTAAAATGGTGACTGTTTTCCTGTGCATGAGACAATAAAATATTACAGAATAGTGGTGACAGGGGGAATAAAAGTTGAACTATGAAATTCACGATTACATTAGGAAATATAATTACATTAATTGCTGTGTAAAAGAAACTTTATGATTTCTATCATTTATTTGCTGACATTAGCTGCTTTAAAAAATACAAGAACTAAAGGAAAAAGAGATAACAAATTCTTTCAGAATAAAGGCGCTAAAAAGAATTTTTAGTGCAGGAGACCCAATCAACCTCAAAGGGAAGGATGGGCTAATAAAAAATAAAAAGGAATCAGCATGAAATTCGATCATAGAGGGATGGTTGGGTAGCTTAACTATCATGAAGTAAAACTAAAACTAATAATGTGTTATAAGCAGGAACATTCTGCTGGAAAATGCGTAAATTTATATCATATATTCATATCCTTTATCCATGCATACACAGACTCAGTGACCTGACCTCCATTTCTTTTATGGTTAGTATAAAACTTTGAAGTGTGCCAGCAATTAGGGTCATGAGGAAAGAGAAAAATAATAAAAGTGTGGGAGGACAGGTTCTCTCAAGAATGCATTTTCACAGCTCTGAACACAGAAAATAATTGATAGTTGAGCATGGCCTTGTATTTTTAGCTTCATAATGAAACAAAGAAACAGAAAAATATATTTCACCTTCTATGAACTCCTATTTATTTCCAATTTAGAACTAATATAACAAGAAGCAGCAAACCCCAAACCATGATGATACGTATCAACATTTCAGTTGAGAAAAATTCCTAGTAAACTCCTTTGCCTCTTCACAAGACCTTTTGTTTTCTACTATTGCCTTATTTATTTTTAGCAGCAGTGGAATATTTGTTAGCTAATAGTTGCTGCACTGTAGCACCTGTAGCAGAAGAAATAAGGAAGCCTGTGGGTTTTATTTTTCAAAATTTCTATATGCCGTTACTTAACAATAATCCCAGCTTCTCCTTTTCCTGTTACAACCTCACCTTTACCCCTGCTGCTTCTGCTGTCACAAATTCCCTTATAATTCCTGACTGCTCTTTACCCTTAGCACTAATTTGCCTCTTTTGTCCTTTGGTTCACAGCTGGAAGTTAACAGACAAACACACAACCTTTCAAAAGATGTTGATAAAACCAGTGCCAAATAAATCACTGTTTTGTATGACACAGCATTTGGTAGGAAGCAGGACAAAGTTCTACATATTGCATTTTGAAAGATAGTTCTGCATTGGTGAAGGAAAAGTCTCTGTCACTTCCCATGTGTTTTCTGTCCTTAACCTTACAAAGTCCCTGATAATTTATAATCATTTAAAAGAGATATGGGTAACTGAGTCATCCAAAAAGTCTGGGATGCAAGACAGAGTAGGAATTACTTATTTAAAAAATAGATGGTGAACCCAGAAAAATGGCTTGTCGCTTCTTGAAGAACAGTTTTGTCAAATCCTACAAGGAGAGATTTTACATTATTACAGCTGCTAAATGTTGTAGAGTACATTTAGGAGCTCACCTGTACATGGAGTTGGACAGGAAAATAAAGATCGTTTTGTCATGCACTTGCCTATCTTATGTTAGAACCTGTGTTTGTGCACAGGACACTGCAAAGAGGTGACTTTTTTTTTTCCCCACAGGAAAGACAGAAACCATTTACTGAGGCTTTATTTGCTCTTTAGCTTACAGGGCTTACCTTTCCTGCCTGCATATGCTCTGCAAGTGGCCTGCTCCCGAGTCAGATCCTTCAGATCTCTTCCCTGCGTTTTTTCATACCTCATAAATTGACCCATGATTGGTGTTCTCCTGGGTGAAGTTCAGCAGAACAATCCATTAGTATTCCACAAAATTCCATCACTCAGTAGTACACAAGGGTGTTTAGTGGATAACCTTACCCGTTGCAATATTTTCTAAACGAGGGCTTACTCCATAATGCTTTCCCTAAGAGTATGAGGTGCCACTACCTGTGCATTTACCTTCTGGCAGCTTGTTGTCTTGCCATGTGCAGTGGGTTTGTGCCTCTGCATTGTTATTTCACCTCGGAGAAGGGTGGAAAGTAGTCATCAAACACTGTGGTGAAGTACTCTGAGAATCCTCTGAAGGAGCACGTTTCATTTATCAACAGCTTTGTTTTAAAGAATTTTCTGAGCAAATAACATAGCTAGAGTTTTCTAATTTGCATTTATCTTTTTTTCTGCTGGCAATACTGAGAGTGGTACAGAAGTTGCCAACCTTAGAAGGAGGAAGAGCCCAAGGCCCATTTCACAGCACCGTAATGTATGAATTATCCCTCATTTACATTGTAGTATTTCCATATGGCAAGGGATATTTTGTCACTACCTGTTATAGTAGCAACACTCCAGTGTAATGCTATACACATTTTATTTTTGAAACTTCTGTTGAATATTGATTTACAACATATTTGTGAGTATTCCGACACAGTTCAAGATCACTTATCTTAATAGACTGTAAATAGTATTCTCAACGTTTCTAAATAGAAAATCTCAAAAGACCCTAATGGATAATTGCTTGACTTCTGCAGCTTTATTTGCCAATATATAACTTTGGATATAAATGCCAACTACGTAAATGCGTTTTCCTTATGAGTTAATATTTTTGTAGTGTAAATACTTGGCAGTGGGCCAAGTATGCAAGTTGCTTAAATTTAAGAAGACAGCTGCACTTGGTTTCTTAAAGGCTATATTGCTTTTCATTCAGCCTGTGGACTCGAACAATGTTTTTTTCTTTACCAGTTTGTTTCATTACTTGCTTTTCCTTTGCTCTCCCTCCCCCACACAACTTCACAACTTTTTTTTTTTTTCGCTTTAGTTTTCTGAAAATTTCAGGAAAGGTGCTGTTCTTCCTGCAGCGTTGCATCCTTCTCTAGGTGTACCATGTCACAGTCCTTCAGATGAATCCTGCAGCAGTTTTGCTGGCAGATTACCGCAGTATCTTGGCTGTTCTGCATGCTTTTGTTCTGCTTCAGTGTCCATCATGTGAATCCTTTGTCCTAAGTTTAGATTTCACTCATTTTAGCTGAACAGGATGGCTCCTTCACTTTTCACAGTACCTGAAACTTCAGACTGTGCGTTTTCCTTGCTCTACTACATCTTATGTACATCTTTTTATGGGTAATGTGATCTTAGTTAACTTATAATTTGGCTTTGCTTAGCTACAGTGTGCTTCTTGAATAAAACTGAGAAAGCTGTTTCAGGCCAGAGCAATCATCCATACACCATTCTCTATTTGGCCTTCACTTACCTGTTTTTATTCTGCTTATTTGTACTCTTACTTTGTGCTACTGCACACTCTACTAACCTTTCATTTTTCTGCACTAGTTACATTTATGCAAAATCTCATCCTTCAACTAATTGCTTGTGTCCCCAATGTGATGAATTACTTTCCTCCTCTTTTCTTGTCTACCTGCCCTGACATAATGGGTTTTAGGCTATAATTAACCTACAGGTAGGGCATTTTCCATTACAGTTTTTTCTCTACACTTCCAAAGATTTACCTTTGCATACTGACATCGCTGTGTTATACTTTTAAATTTTCTTCTGCACAGAGTTTGATGTCTTGCCTCCTTTATCTTCATGATTTCCTTATACTTCTCCATAAATCACATTTGTGTCTATTCCCCTTGTGTTATACAGATATATTTTTTCTTTGCTTTGTCCTGTGTCATTAGCTCTTGGAAAAGCTACTGTGACAGCTGAACATTCTTATTCAGGAATCCACTATTAATTTATACTGACTTGTTTGCTCTTTTCAACACTAGTCAATCATTTCTATAGTTTACCTGTGTATAAGTGTATTTTTTCCCTAGATTCTTGTTTACTCTTTTCGAAAATCTGTTGTGTATATGTCTTATTGTGGACTGAAAATGCTTTCACGGTTCTTCTGGGCGGAACTAGACATCTCTCCACATATGCTGCTGAAACAAGGGACACCTTTAACTTCTGGGGCTAACAGTAGATTTCACCATGCTTTCTTCAGATTAGGCAAACCGTATGCAAATATATGGTGAATATGTTGCAAAAATTGTGCTTTATATTCCTTCACTCACCCCCCAAAATTTTCTGAGTCTACAGGGATTCAATGCATGAGGAGGGCGGAAGATAGCTCATGCAAAGCTCTCCACAGGATAGAGAAACACAAGGTGATATCAGAGACCCAGAAAGAAAGTATTTAAAAAATACCCCATGTATTCCTTAAATACATAACAGTAAAGATGCTAAAGTGCAGATAAATGGCATTCTAGCACAAAAAGTGTAAGAGCCAGTTACGACAACTCACATCTTCACCTGGTAACTGGATTTCTCACCTTCCTGGGAAGAAAATATCTGTCAATACCGTGCGTAAAATGTTTGTGCTGCCTCGGGCCAACACATTGCTCACCAACGATAGGTACTAAGACTGAAAACCCAACACTGAGGACCAAATAAAAAATTACACAAAGCTAACCTAATTTTGATATGAAAGTAGGTCTTTCCACAGATTTGGATCTGACTTGGTAGCAGTGGAAGAAATAGACATCCTTAGTTTTTCTTCTAAATAAGTGAAAAATGTAGCAATATTTGAACCCAGTTTTATCTGTTCCTGCTTGCATTTCCTACCTTTGAACTGAACGTAGCAATGTTTGCAGTGGGTTCACTGCCAGTGTTTTCTTTAGGAAGATTACGTTACTTTGCCAAGAGCTTAGCTGACTGTTAGCTAGTCAAACAATTCTACCATCAATAAAAACAATAGAAAAAGAAAGAGATGTATATACTTCCTTCTCAGAGTTCATGTCTTTCCTATCAGGATTAAGTGAAAGAGAGCCAAAGAGATTGGGACCATTCCAGAAATATTCCTTTCCTTTGTTTTTCTATTATTTTTATTTGTAACCAACATGCTCTCTTTACGACTTCAACACCACTTTATCATCCTTAAAGGCAACCAAATAACAGCTGAAGTTGGCAAATGTAGGTTTAGCTGTTAAAAGGAGAAGTAACTGTATGCTATAAATGGAAGCAATGTCTGTTGTTTTTAAATGTGCAGAAGCCTCTGGATCATTGCCTTTAGAGATGCCAGATGCATCTGCAGGTGGCAGTGAACTTGAAAACTCATTCCGTCAGTACTTTTGCCAGTAGCACAGTAGTCTTAACAGCATAGATCACGTTAAAGGTCTCACTGAATCGCAGTTGGCTCCAACTTCCAGCGACTTCATTCTATTAAGTGAAAAGAGAAGATCTGAGCCAGTGTTAACTTTATTCAGGTTGGATTGCCATTTCCAGATGTTTGCCTTACAGGCATGCTTGCCCTATAACGTAAGTTTGAGGACCAAGTAGTGTCTTACTATTAACTTATTCAGGGCCCTTATTGGTATTCAGACATCACTGATTATTGCTAAAAATTGCAGAACAGAGATACAGACAGGCAGAAGGTGCTAGTGAATAATCTGCAGGCTGATTTTTACAGAAGGCCACACTTGCACATAACACATTCTTTTTCAAGCAAGTAGTGGTTCAATCAAGAGGACAGAACTACCCAGAGAGATCAGAGAAAAAAATTCAGCTCGTCCAGGGGTCACCACTTCTCAAACTGTCCTCTGTGAGCCTAATGTAGCTTCTCCAAGGAAGTCAGGATAGTTTTCTAGATCTAGAATTTGATAATATTAAAAGTGTCAGAACAGATGTGACTTTGAAAGAAAAATGAAAACCTAACTTCTTAATCTTGTTTTTCAGCTTGCTTTAAAGAAAATATTTGTATTACAGTCCCCAACGTAGAAATCACCATAAATCTCTCTGCTGCATTTTACTCTGTCCTACTGCATTTAAACGTGCTTATCTTTGAAATGCAAGTGAAGGTTCACATTATTTATACAAAAGGCTGTTAAATTACACAGAAATGGGGTCTAGTTCTTCAACCTAGAGACAACAAAATCCTGAAATGGTTGTGTGGCTACTGGGATTCTGCTGCTGATGTCCTTTCCGAAGGTTTTTTAACTATTCTTGGAAATCGAGAGTTTCATTTTAAGCTGTCTGAATGTCAAAAGGACCAGAGAGCACTGAATGTTCCCTACAGTGTTAGCCCCTGTAGAGCTAATGACAATCAGCTACTGATGGCTACGAGCAGAAAACCAAGAGACCAATACTAATTGCTGTACTCTTTGATATCTTCATCAGTGATCTGTACAAGACACAGGAAGAACTGTAGAGATGGTAGGCTAAATGGAGGGGAAGCAGTTGTCAACACATGGCTGAATTTCCTCTCAGAATGTCACAGACAAACAGGAGGACTGGGCCAACAAAAGCCTCATGGGGTTCAATAAGGAGGTGCTCTCACTTCGGCACCTGGGGTGGGGTAACTCCACACATCAGTGCAGGCTGAGGGGAGCACCCTGCTGACACCGTTTTGGACACAGTATTGAACATAAGGCAACAAACAATACGTTTGCATCCTATAAGTCAAACTTCCTACAAAACTGCATTAGAAAACGGGTTAACCTGTTCTACTTCCATTCAGGAGGGGTCTGGAGAAGCTGGAGAAGGTCCAGTAGAATGGACTCCGTAAGGGATCTAGGCCATGAGAAGAGAGGTTGAAGGAGCTTGGTTAGCATAATCTGGTGACAAGAAGGGCTAATGGTCCTCCTAATAGCGACCTACAACTGCTTGAAAGGAATTATAAAACGATGAAGTGGCAGATGCAACAGCAAAGAGCACCAGCCACATGCAGCAGTTTGTGACTCTCTGACTGGATTTTAGGAAAAACTTCTTAACCAGGAGTGCGGTTAAGCACTTACGCTTAGAAGGAGCATGATCTCTACCCTTGCAAGTTTAAACAAACCCATGGTTCACCTGACAGTTCTGCTTCTAGAGACTTGCAGAGGTCCTTTTCAACCAACTTAATTATGTAAAAACAGGGTATTTACTACTGTTTAAGGAAAGATACAATAAAATAGTTCTGAAAAGCTCTTTCAATTACTGATGTCAAACTATGTGTATTAAAAGATCCTAACCATTGGGAAATATCATTTAAACATAAAAGTCTAAATTAATCACAATTCATACACATAGTAGAAGTTGTGAATTTGATACTTGTCCAAGAGATACTTGCCTACGAGATACTAATTATGCAGTTTCAATAGGCAAACTAATGAAATAAAGCATTTCTGACAATGTACTTCTGAAAACTCTTCAGCGAGGCTTCAAGGAGACAATTTTGTAATGCTATTTTGTGGCTTGGTTTCTGCTTGAGGCTTGATTGTGTGATAAATGACAGTTTGACGGAGATACATAGCTACCAGTGGTTTTGAAAGCTCCATTTAGTTCTCATTATATACTGTGAACATCACTTTGGTTTTATTGGGCTTTTCAGGAAAGGGCTACACCATCATTCTTTAATTCCAAATAGAAATGGAAAGCTGTAAATCTCTATACAGAATGACAGCTTACAAAATGTGTTCAATTCACTTGGCAAGCATACGTTTCAAAGTTGAAAAAGTAAGAGAAGTAGCAGGTCAAACGTCTAGCACTTTTGATTATTTTTCATCTGAGAGGTAGGCAGGGACAGGATTTGAATCCTAAACAAGAAGTGTTTTAGTATAGTTTTGCAGCCTCATTACCATAAATATGTATTGGTAACCTCAACAAGAAAATGCTTATTTAGGTTCATATAATGTCATGCTGCAAGAATTAAAGCCCAGTCTTTTCAGTACTGGTACATTATATAAAATGCAAATGTACTGATAAAAAAAACTTATTGCTCCTCTGACCTAAGACTATTGGCTGTAACTTGGGGCCTCGAAAGGTTATTTCCATTACAATGAGAAAATTGCAGACATCAGTCAAACACACAGTTTCATGCAACTTTATTTACTTTAAAAAAATATACAAAGTATTATTTCCCCAAACAGAGCACAAATAGAGTCAAGCAGCTCTATAGCTCTGAATTCTCCACATCTGCTCCTTAAACTACCATCAACCCACAAAACCTTGACTCTGCATCTTTGTTACTCATTCCTGGATTTCTGTCCCATGCATGTGTATCCGCCATTTCCATCTGACAAGTTAATCCCTTACCAGCAATCTGAGACAAAACCATATTGCCCTGCATTTTAGTTCCTCAGGGAGAGCTTCTTCTCCCCCACTCCCAGATGCTTTTATGGTATAGAGAGGCTTCTTTTTTTTCTTTTCTCTAAACCTGCAAGGAACTGCTTGGTATACCCAAGGTTTAACAGGAGCTGTAATTGTCTTACAGTTAAGGTATAGCAGCTGGTAGCCATCAACCTATTTAGTAGTAAATCACTTTAAATGAAATTATTACTATAGATTGGTGAGGTCCTTTTGTGTTGTGATACATTGTTAAAAGATTGGCTCAGTGTGATATGGCCATAAAAAAAAAAGATGTACCTTTTAACATGTTTAAAATTTTAAAAAGCCCATAGGCCTTCCATAGGACCTTCTTTGTTAAAGATGGACCAGGTAGAAATGTTATAAGAGCACCTTGCCAGGGCTTTATTCTATTCCTTTTCATATTGTCGTTTCATTTTCTCTTCATGTAATGTCAGTGCTTACACTCTTTCTCATGTAATTCCTCTGATCATTCAGAAAAACTATAATAATTTAATGCCATTATTACTATTGCTTTTTCATTATTACTTCTTCATCATTTTTCTGATAAGTCCTTATTTTTATTTCCTGGTGTAAGATTATTTTTATTGTAAATAACGATTCACTTCATATGTTTGCTTGGAAGCTAATAATTCTGTTGAGAAAAAATATAAACTGGAGAGTCCAAAGTTAGAAACTTGGTTTTGTAAAACCAGAGAAAATACCTTAGAAAGTATAGGGTTTGGGTTTGTATGAGCCAATATCATTTAACTAAACAGAGTGTAGCAGTAGGTTTTTACTAATACAATACTTAAATATCCAAACACATAACTGAAATTAATTATAAAATTTTGATGTATTTTGTCAAGAACCCTTAAGCTATTTTATTGGCAGTGGAGAGCAGGGAAGCTTATGTATTAACAGGCTATTATTAAATAAGAGCTAGGTTCTGACTTCAGGACCTATTGGAAGTAGTCGTTGAGTTTGTTTGAGAGGAACACAAGAGGAAAGAGAAAACCTCATCCTTTGAGGTTTCCTATACAGAGGAAAGGATTAAAGCAGTGGTCCTTCCTCTGCCCGAAGACCAGGACCCACAGGAGTCACAGCTGATTTCTGAAGACAGAAGGAACACGGAACACTACATTAGATCCCTGTCACCTGTCTTTTCAAGAATGAATGGAAACTGTCACTTCACTCATTAACCTGATCGTTTTATTTGAATTTCTCAAAATCAAGTTCATGGCACGAAACTGTTTACTTCATTGGAAATCAGTAAAATTTTTTGGAGGGATTTGGCAATCTCTGTATATTTTATATTACGCAAAAACTGCCAAAGCATGTCCACAGACATTCAAGTATGCTGCTCCACGGAGAGTCATGTAAAGCTTCTCACTGTAAAACATAGCTTCTGTACAAATAAAAAAATCTCTGTAATTTCTTTGGATTTTGCTTTAAAGAACCACTGGGAAAAGAAAACAAAAAAAGATTATCACTCAACTCAAATGGGAATTAAAGAGATATTACAATCAAAAAAAGAAGGGTAAAATGTCTTCATAAATTGATCTTGACAGACCTAAATCAGGTCTTGGAGTGAGAGAAATAAAGAAACCCCATGATATAATTACTTCCTTTTTTTACTCCATTTTGTGTGTCTGTATTTCCTGACTGAGTTTTCATTCTCAAGGAAATTAGACTTAGGACATAGTTTAGGTGAATACTTTTTGTGCCACACTCAAATTTGACTGGCATTTGTCAATTCATCGTAAAGGTCTTGGGTGGAACTAACTTTTAAACTCCATTCTTAATTTCCTGCTATTCTTGCAAAAACAGAGGGGGATAATTGAAATCTGGTCTTTCCCACACACACATTACCTTCGCATATGGAAGGAGAAAACAACAAATAAGCTCACAGACAAAAGCAAGATAAAATGAGGGAGCACAAGTTCTGCTTACACAACACCATCCTACATTATAAGTGCAAGAACATACACAAGAAACAGGACAAGTATATGTTGAAACACCAAAGCTGAAACCCGGGGAATATCTTCAACTAAATTGCCTTGGCACAATCATTTCAAGGAGTTTCTTTCACAAGATCTTTTTGACAAATTCTTCCAAAAAATGCCTTCAGAATTTTCAAGACTGCTACCCAATATATTTTTTGAACTTAGAAAAACTAACCAGAATAGCCACATTTACAATCTAGGAATCATTCCTGGAGAAATTATAGTTATTTGTTGACATATTATGGTATCCAGGAACCTTTAGGACTCGGGGCCTCTGAGTTGCACTTCCAGTGAAAAAATACAAATTTTATGTTAGGATTTTTCACATAAGTTTTCCCAGAACAACCACTGTCAGACAATATCACATTAGTAATCTTAATGCGCTCCTGGAATAGCACCCAAGAGAGAAGAGAATATCTGCTCACCATTTCCTTTTATTATTGACCTTGTACAGAGGAAAAAGTAAGTCTTTCTTTCAAAACACTTGGTTCTGGTTTCCCGAAGATTTTTAGTCTTCCCCAGTCAAAGATTTATAGTCTTTAAAAATAGCCACTAATAAACCAAAAGTCTTCCGTTAGACAAAAGAAAAAACCTCAGAACACATCCACCCCAGAAAAAACAATTGGAAACGAATTTCCCTTAATTTCACTAATCTTTGGCCTCTTTTTTTCTTGTAAAAACACATAGCAAGGGAAATCTGAAATTAAATAAACCCTCAGAAACCATGAAGGAATTATGTGTTCTTCAATGAGGCAGCTTGGCAACCCAGATTGAAAGAAATAACTATTAGCTATTTAGTTCTGTACACCAAAGAAATACTAGTGGGAGCTGGTGTTTTCTCAGTCTTGCTGGGTTAACATATTCTTTCCCAGAAAGAATATTAACTTGGAGAGTTTCTGCAGGATGGAGTTTCAGGAATTTCTGAAGTCCATTCAACAGCATCTTCCTCAGATGATTGCTTTTGATCTAATCCTATAAAAAATGGGATATTTGAAATCCTTAGGTTTTATTTACATATACACGTCTCGTGCCTGCAGTACGCCAGCCTATTACCAATACTGTGTTTTGGCTTTATCTGCATATGCTGAAGTGTGGGGGGCGGAATGCATGATCGAATATCCCTGCCTTCCTCTGCCATGAAGAGTCTCTAAACTGAATCGCAGACCAAGGTAAATACAGACCTCAATGTTTGTAATCAAGCAGTGTTTTTCCATTGCACTCAAGAGTGATTCCATCATGATAAAATTGATTGTGACAGTCTAGTTTAGTAACTCCGGGATGCTTATTTATATCTTGTTTATGTGAAAAATTTCACAGAGCCCCATAACATTGTAACTCTATCACTTCTTTCATATTTTTCCCAAATAGTTAAGATTCTTATGGCAGATGACAATTTAGTATTTTATATATGTATATATACGTATACATATATCTCAAAAGTTTCCTTTCTAAGAGAATAACAAGAAGAGATTCAGTATTTTATCTGGTTTCGTAACACTTCCCATTCATAAATCCAAAAATATTTTATGTCAGTATAAATAAGTCTATGAACATTAATTCAAACATAAGTTTAGTCCTTTTCAGAATACACTACAAGAGGAAAATTGGCATAAATTTCTAGAATACATATATATTTAAAAATAATTTTTATACAAATTCTGGGTCTGATTTTCCCTTTTTTAAAAATTAAATTTATTTTGAGTCTAAGAATAAATTAGAAGCATGAATAAGATGAGAAAACAAATGTAAGCATAAATACACATGTTTAAATCTTAACCCAACTGTGACACACATGCAAACACCAGAATGTCCATTTGACAGTGATAGGATTGAGAGTAGTTGTCACAGACTGATTGAACTAGATTTAGACTAGATGTAAGGAAGAAATTTGCCCAGAAAGGTGGTAGATAAGCAATCCTTGGAAAAATTTAAGGTCAGGTTGGATGGAACTTTGAGCAACCTGATCAAGTTGAAGATGTCCCTACTTACTGCAGGGGAGGTTGGACTGGATGACCTTTCAAGGTCCATTCCTACTCAAACTATTCTATGGTTGTATGAATCTGTGATTCTGTGATTCTATATCATGTTGCCATTGCAAGACAAAGAAGCCTGAGTACTTTTACTCAGCCTTTTTCCACTCTTCTTTAAAAATTATACATGAATCATACACATATTTTTTGAGATTTAAAGCATAAAATTATAGCAAAGAACCATAGCTGTTCTGCACTACAATACATGACACTTTAATTATCATATTAATCTGAGTACACAGCTTTATTGCAATAAATCCTCTTGTGCAGGAAGGGTAAAGCTATTTAGAAGTCCTATATCATTATGCAATTCAGTAATGTGTCACATCTTTTTAAAAAGAGCAGGGTTCTTTAGAGCATGTTTGTGTTAATTAGGGTTCTGTAACTTTTTTTTTGTTTCTTAGGTTGTTTGAACTGGCATAAATAGTTTTAAATATCTTTTTGGGGCAAGAGAATTATGCAGTAATTAAGGTCTTGCTTGTTACTAAGAGGAACACAACACTTGAGTTAAAGCTCAAAGTTCAAAACACCGAGTCAAACCTTATGGCGGTGTTATTAATTTTTTTTCTGCAGAAATGTTCATATTAACAGCAAGACCAAATGTTCCTATGTGTTTTGCATAATTTCTCATTGAAACCGTTCATAATTTGTTTTTCCAAATGTACCAGTTACACAAAGTGTCTCCTACTGGTGCTGTTATGCAAAAAACTTCCAAGGCTCCTCTCCTGGCATCCCAAGCAAAAGTACGTTCTTGGCAACACATACTAGAAGTTGTTATTTGCTTTAGTTTTGTTAGTGCAAATGCAAAGGTGTGACACATGAAGGAACATTTAAACTATTTTAATTTATCTACCCACAACTTGAGGTCACTTTACTTTTTGGGAATGTGTCATGGAAGAAATGGTAGGAGTCCTGAAACGTGTGGGTAAATTTGCTCCAGAACCAGTCAACGTGAGTTTAACAAAAGAAAGTAAATTGCAGCCAGACTGCACCCAGATCTCCTACCATTGATTCCACCAGGAAAACAAGCTGTAAAACAAAGTGAATCTGCTAAGCCCGAGCAGCAGCCCAGCTACAGAAACTCCTGCCATTATTTATTTAAAACAAAAAAAAGGAAAATGTCATTGATGAAAACTTCATTTTAGTAAAATGTTTAAGAAAGCGACAGCTTTGTATGACCTTGGTCTAATCAAACCATGCACAGAAAATTCAGCATTGCATAAGCTTTCATAAGTGTTTAACAAAAAGATATGAATACCAAGAAGGATGTAGAATTGTCAAGCAAGTCCAAGGTAGTATTAGAAAGAGTAATGGCGTGAAACCACCAGTGCAGACTTAGCCTGAAAATTTGCAACCTTTCCTTACTGGCAAAACCTTGAATTTAATTAGTCCAGCGTAAAAATCTGAAGGGATCTTACAGTTCTCTGCTATAAATTAATAGGAATTATAACACTACTTTCTCTCCCAATGTTAGTGGATAATGCATACTTTAAATAATTAATAGCTAAAACCTCTCATGTATTCATTTCTAAGCATTCTTTCATGCCCGTGTCTCTTTGAACACAGGAAGTGCACTGGCACATATGCACACTTTGCCCTTGTTTTTCTTTGCCTTGTGGGAACCTTGCCGCTTTCCCAATTTGAAAACATGCTGCGATGTCTCAGTGAGATACGCATTGTTTCTGAAGAACAGTATATTAACATGCTCATCTTCAGGAATACTAACAAGCTGACACGTGCTGTATAGATTAAAGCACAACAAGAAGATTACTTCCACCTTGGCAGAGCCTATGGGGCACATCTTCGGTGATGATTATACTGACTAAATGCTTCTTTACACTAGGATAAAAGGTGCATTTTAAAATGTACCTGACAAATTGAAGTTATGTCGATGATAACTAGCAAAAACGCTAACAGCTCAGGAAACAGATAAGAACTTTGAGTTTTGGTTTGTTTCGATTTGGGGGTTTTTTGTAATGTAAATGTTTCTGTTTTGTGAGAAACGTTATTAAAACACTAATTGAGGAATTAGAGGACAGCTTTTCTTTGTTTCTGTTCTTTACTTATGATTATGACTGTTCAATATTTTAAGTGATGCAGAACGAATGTTAATGGTAAATTGCTGGAGTGTGATAATTGATTTCTTTATTAATAAAGGAGATTTAATGTTCCATGGAAAGCTTGATCTAACTCATCATTACAGATTTTGTTTTAAGAGTCATCTACAAAGTGCAGTTCTTCACCTTGAAGGGTGCTCATACCTCTCACCAAGCATAACTGCCTTTGCACAACTGCTTATCGCATGTGGGATGTGATATTCTGGAATCTCAAAGTGCTTGACAGTCATTAACTTCCTGTGGGATTGTGCTCAGCACTTCTAAGAGCCAGTTCTGTGGAAAATGAATCTGTTCTGCCATTAAACATGTAGACGATTAAAGTGCAAAGAGACCCACAACAGGCTTATGATGAAGAAAAGCAGAGGGCAGGTCTGTAGTTGCCACACTTTGGGCAGTACCATAACAGAGAAAGGGCAATAGAAATACTGGAAAGAAAGCATCTGTGCCTTCCAAACAAAACAAAACGAAAAAAGTGAGAGCATTTTAAATTCAGGTACTTTCAGGTTTCAGTAAAGCAATCTTTCTTATTTAAAGGTGCACTTAAAGATGACGTAAGCACAAACCAAGCTTTCAGTGCTGAGCTGGACTCACATACTGCAAGGTTGGTTGTTTAAATCACCTCCGGGTAACAAGAGGTGATACAAGATTAAACAGTGAAGTGTGTGAAAATTGCCTGTGGGCAATTATGAATGCTATTTAAGCAAGTTTTTTCTAGAGTGCATCAAAGGACTTCCATAAGGATGTCATAGAGCTATTCCAGAGGCATATGTAGGATGCCAAAATGTTTTTAATATGTGTTACAATAGGAAATATTTCTTCCTTGCTATGTTACTACTTGCGTGAGGATTATTACATTTCGTTTTAGAGTTACTGATGAGTCATGTCAGACAGACACAAAAAATATTAAGAATTAAAACTCCAGCTACTGCTATTTGACATATTCTGGATAATTGGAGCCTCAAGTGCCATCTAGTGTAGTCCTGACTCTACAGTTCTGGCATAAGTTCACTCCTCTCATGTTACTTAACATGTCTATCAAAGGAGAAGATGTGTTGTTGCTTTCAGTATCTGCAGACACTTAAAAATGCACTTACTATTTCAGAAACCTTATTTATCCTCAAATTTGACTAGCATTAAGATAGCAGTTACAGCATGATATTATTTTTGGTTAAATTTTCAATTCAGAATAAAAGATTTTTTTAAAAACTCAGGTATTCTGTTGTTCAAGAAAAGGAACTGGTAGCACCGACAGTTACATTAATTTGATCTGATTAAAACTCAACAATTGATACACAACTGAGAAGTCTCAAGATCACCACATACTTTGTTAAATGTGATGGAAATTGTTCCACAAGCTAAAAGAAAAAAAAAAATACTATGGAGAATAGCATATGATAGCCCTAACAGACAGAACAACTGAAAAAAACCCAACCCTAGGATAAGGAAAATAAGTGAAACAAATAATGCTCTTGAAGAAGAGAAGGCAAAAAGATAAAATAAAAGGCAAAAAAATAAATCAGTTCTGATTATGTGGTGTCAGAAGTGTGGTCTGGAATTACAGCTTATGTACCTTCAAGTCTCACTAACAACATTAAATTCTACATGGTAGAAAGTATCATTTTAAAGAATAGCAATAGCTTGCTGAAGTTGATGGGAAAGACTATTTGAATATTTTACTGAAAATGTCTGTATTCACAGTCTTATATCTATGGAGACTAGCTTAGGCCTTTTGAAATCACAGTTTATCCTTGGTACATAAAGGTTTTGCGTCTTGCTTTCTCTTTGTTTTACAAATGTGTGAAAAACATATTGTACATATGTTCACATATGACATTAAGTATATCCTAAATTAAGCAAATAAGGAGAAAGAAATTATCAGAAAATTTACTGCTTGTCATTTAATTTCAGCATGTACAGATATTTTCCATAAAATTCACTAGAGATAGAAAATATTTCTCAATAAACTGGTCTTTATTCCAAATTAGAGAATCAGACAGACAATGAAAGAAGAACAGCGATCAAGTACAAAACTACCTATGCAATCTGCATAGGACATTTCAAGACATTCTTTTGTCTTCATTTTATATTGCCATATTCATTCATTCCTGCCCTTATAAGAAAGTCATTTCTGGCCTTCACTAGACATGCATCAAGGGGGAAAACTGACAAAGCAGAAGCACATGCCAGAATCTAACAGTTCATCCTGAGAATATTTTTCCTGCAGACCTTCAAATTTGAACAGTGCTTTTTGGCTGCTTTCCCCAGTTTCATATTGCATAGCTCAAACCACATCAACAATTCAGAATTATAACTTCTCATTTGAAATGCTCCTTGAAACAGAGTAGAAGTACAGAAGAAATATTAGTTCAGTGAGCTGCAAAAGCCATGAAAAGTGTTCTGCTTAAGTCCCCTGATTCTGATTGGCAGTATGCACTGATTGGCAGTATACACAGATGCCAAACTGCAGCTAACTTCAGTGAGAGTCCCGTACTCCGAAATGCAGAACCTAACATTTTTTTTTTTCTTGATTAGATATCTTCTCCTTTATACTCTAAATGCATGTAAAAGATAAGTATTTTCCTAGATTTCCTCATTGGACAGTCAGTCCTTGCTAGTAATAAGTCCTAAGTCAACCAGCCTTGTGGCCAAAAGAAGATTTTAATTTAAAATCAGCAGGATGCTTCTGAAGTTTGTAAAGAGAATTGAGGCATATCCACAGATAGAATAATTATGATAATATCATCTCTTTGTGATACCAGTAACCTAAGACTGTATTCTGAAACAGAACTACAAATCCATGTCATGTATGAAGTGGACTAAATCCTTTCTTGGATACTGTTAATTTCAGCATGGGCAGACAAGAATTCATCCATAGCTTTAAATGTCTAAACATGCTGTTTATCCCAAACATCAGAGCAGAAAAGAAGCATGCCATATGTTTTACGGTAAGTGTTAATAAATAGTGATTTTCCACAACAACCATTCATTCCGCACACAACCAGGTTTGTTCTTAAAGCTTCAACTTTCTAAAGCTTTCCTCATAGAATAATAGAATCATAGAATCATTACTGGCAGTGCAAAGAGAAGTGATAAATTAAAAATAATAATAAAAAAATGGTGAAATGGTTCTTTGTTTTATTTATATAAATGAACAAAATAAACAAATTTAGGTCTTGCTACTCATAACTTTAATTTTGCTCCTGTAAAAACATGGGTTTTTTTAGTAACTAGAATGTAAGTCTAAATTTTTCCTTTTAATTTTTTTTATGATTTTTTCACAGCAGTTGTAATGTCTGATTTCGAGAGCTAACAATTTGAAATCACCTACTTATTTACACTGCACCTCAATTCAACTCCTTAAGCGCTCTGCTCTTGTTTCATGTAAACTCCCGTAGTCCACTCCCCATGGAAATAGCAGCCGCGGCTGATGTGTGAAGTAGCTCACTGCTCATTTCCTATGCATGACAAGAAACTTCATTATCACCTTATTTAAGTGAAATTATACATTTCTGCAGGCATCTATTTCAGTAGCTGAAAGTGTTAAAACGCTCTTTGGTTATTGATGTGCTATGTGGATGGTTAGAATTAATGCTAATAACTATTGTCATCACTAGAGTGTGAACAGCAATTTTATAGATGCATACGTATATATTCACACATATATACATACACGTGCTCATCATCAACTGGAGAGTCATGACATTTTCTGAGCTATATAAGAAGGGAAAGTACAATATGGTATTTTATACTCTGCAGAATGACTTTCTTTCTGAAAGCAGGCCCAAGAGCCTTGCTACATTTCCCATTTCTGTGAACTCTGTTATTATGAAGACTTACTAATTGGTCATCTCTTCTTGAGTCAGCCATATATACCATCTCCTATTAAGGCAATAGTATATATTTTTATGCTTAAGGCTCATTACTAAGTATTGCTTTTCCTCACACCATCCCTCTTTGTTACTACGCCTTATATGCAGACTATAATTCACTAATATTAATATGTCACTCAAAAACTCTGAACTGACAGAGTAAAATCATATTTATTGGGACACTACGCCAATGAGACCAAGTAGATGTCCCTATGAAGAGCAGAGTTTACTTACAAAGAAATTCTGTAATGGCTAAGGAGAAAATTAAAACAAAAACAAGCAAACAAACAGCAACTTCATTGTACTGAATGAAAATAACGGCACTCCAAGCCAAATTCATTGCAGATGTCATTTCTTCAACTTCAATAGAGCTGTATTTAATAACACCAGACATCTTTTTTCACCGTTGTCTTTATTTCTTTATTTAATCTTTACTTTAAAATACCATAATTAAAAGAGAACATAAAAGATTATCATTTATTTAACAGATGGTTAAATTCTCCTCAAATGGTTGTCACTGAACTTTTTTTATGTTGTGTTTCTTTTATTGTTTTTTGGGGGGGTGGGAGGAGGAAGGGGCAAGGCTGTTATGTTTGGTAGTGTTTGGGGTTTTTTTGTTATTGTTAAAACTATCCCAGCTCACCATTCATCATGCTTATGCATGTCAGATTAGATTTGTTGTGAAAAAAAAAACCAGACACCTGAAAAATGCAATGCAGATATCCAAGAGCATCCATATCATTCCATTTTTATCTTGCTAGATCATTGCATTCATATCTTCTTGAGACTTCCTTAATCAATCTGTGCTTTTTTTTGTATTGCAAAATAATCACTTCTTGAAACTCTAGATGTTCCACATTAATATAGATTCCAAAATGCTTGAAGATGGATAAAGTTTTCTTTCCTTAGACCACCATGATATGAGAAAACTACTGTGACGTTTAATATCAAATCTGATATCTGTTGCCAAAGGAACAACTGTAATGTTTCTTTCTTTGTGTTAGGTCATTCATCTGCCCTCAAGGTAACTCAGTTCAAAAAGCATCGCCCAGCCAAAACTAATCCTACAGAGAGAAAGAACAGGTTTCTAATGATAGCAGCTAGTCATAAGATTAATTTCTTTTCACGAATATGATCAAAGATGATTCTAATAACAATCCATACCTCTTGAGAGTATCATGTGATGTTTCCATTTGCAGTTGCTTGCCCCCATCTCTTCCGGCAAGCATCTAAGAACTTGTGGCCTGATAATGGAAAGGAAAAGACAAAAGAATTTCAATAGCTTGGTCAGCTTAAGCCACACTTTCCTCTGAAAATCCTGTGAAATGTTATCCTAGGGTTCTAAAACTAGAGAATAAGATTCAAAAAGGTATTTAAAATTTGGAAAGCAGGAAAGTGTTGGTTTCACTCTCAATATACACAAATCTACTGGAACATAGAAAGGTGTCATAAAGTCAAAACACATTTGCAGAAGTTCTAACATATCATTTTGGTTGTTCAAGTTAAGTTAAATCTAATATATTAGATGGTTCATTAAATATTATATTTTGAATCAAGGATCAATCAATATTTTAGACAGAATATTTAAATGACAAGTATGTAAAAATAGATAAACTATCTGTAGTTCTTTTCCTAATTATTGGCTAATGCAAGCCATTCTGTTTCCCTTTATTATGTATTCTATTAATGTAGTTTCACTCATTTTGTACACTACTTGCACTTCAAATTTCCCTAAGGAATACCTGTCAAAAAATACCACTTATTTTTGACACAACTGAACATTTATGTGAGAAACCATTATGGTTTGTTGTTAAAGTCAGCTAATTTTAGATTGAGAGGAAGGAGGGGAAGTGACATGAAATTTTTTTTAGTGCTTATATTGTATAATTAATCATAATATATTTTCTTTCATATTGCATTAACCTTAAAATAGGAATTTTGGATGACAAATTGGTGTTTTCTGTAACTTTTTTTTCTTTATTTCTAAAGTTGTCTTTAATTGCTGTTCTTTTAAATCATTATTTAGCCTAGGAGTCCAGACCTCATGCCACGCTCAAAATTTCCTGCCAGACTTCAACAGGAGATGCACATTCACTTAAATACCGTAAAATATTTAATTTGCATGAAATTAAATATCCTAATGGAAGAAGATGGAATCCCTTAATGAAGCCTAGAAATTCTGAAAAAGGCTTTTGTATTTTATGTTAGCATATCCACAGGAAATATTCAAGCACATGTGCAGATCACTTCAATGAAAATCTAAAGGCATGTATGAAAGCAAACCAGGTTGTGCAAGTAACTTATTAATGTTGTGGATATTCATGCTTTGGGGTTTTTTTCTTCTTATCATTAACATTACTTGCACAATGGTGGTAACCTTTATTTTGTATGTTAGTTAGCATAGTATCGGAAATTGGCTTTCCCCTCTTTCCTCTTTTCCCCAGATCAGCATCAGGAGCTCACAGCGGGATTCATTTCACTGAATTTGTACCTTGGACATAAAACCCTTCTGTAGTCAACAGAGGGTAAAAGGGATCTCCAAATTCCAGTTCATCTGGGATCTTATTTATTTTAGAAGGAGATATTTCAGCTTCTGGAGGTGCTAGGCCACATTTGAGTTTTTTGATGCCTAGAGTAAGGGAAGTGATTCTCATCACTCTTCACTAGCACAGCACACTTCCAAATTAAGTTAAAATGGAGATATAGCAATAGCTTGACTGAATCTTAGTTATGATCACAAGCTATAATACCATAAACCGTAAAACCCAAACCTACAAAAGGAATGCAAAAACCTAAAGTGTCTTTAAATACCTCACCCCTGCAAAGTCACCTTCAGCCCAGAATACCTTTGTAGACTAGGACTTCTACAGATTAAACTCATAAATAACATCCAATTATGCAAGTATAGAAGGTTTCAGCTGTTGGATTTAAATATAATTTTGAGTAATGGGAGAAGCATTGATTAGCAAAGTTCAGTGATCCAACTCACATGTTTAAAGCTCACTTGATGTGACCTGGGATAGTCCAAGAGGGCACAAAGCAGCATGTTTATTGCTCAAATCAAGGTGAAGTTGCGCAGCACGGTTTGTGCAACATAGCAATGAGGAAAGGAAGCTAGTTAACTGCTTGCACTATATATTATCACGGATTTGTAATCCTACCACCCTTTAATATGATTAGAGGTTGCTAAATTCAAGAACAGCTTTTCTAACACTGCTTACTACAATAGGCGGCCAATATATAAGATTTTTTTTTAATACAGGAACATTGATAATATTGCAGTATATACTGTCCATGGGCATGTCCATAAAGCTACAGGTTTCCAGCAGGATCATAGTACGTATGAGAAAGCAGAAAATACAGAACAAAGTACAATGAGACGTGTCAGCAAATGTCTGATTAATCAAACAACTTGTATTTAGTTGCAGCACTGTCAATGTTTATATATAGGTGTGCACTATTGATCTCTAGTGGCTTTTTCACAGAGCAGGTTCACTATCTAGAGGAGCTACAGAAACTTGTAGCAAAGAAAGTCATACCATTTTTTAGTTTTGGAAGTAGGTGATGAGAATTTTGGCCTTAGCTCCCCTGAAATGTGAGAGAAATACATAATACCTGCCTATTTTTGCAAGTAGTAAGAACTTTTACAAGGCATGAATACTGATACCACACAAACAGATCCATCATATCCGAAGGAAAAATCCCGCCTTTGCTATGCACTCTAATGCAGACAACAGGCAAGGAATGTTAAGAAGACAATAAGAATATTACCAGTAACTCAAGGGATAGCAGCAGTTCTGAAACAGATGTGAAATAGTGTGCACATGTTAATGTCTGCCCATATTGCTGGAAGAACACTGTGTTGCTTATATTAAATACACAATTTCTAGTCAAAAAACCTCCCACGGTTGTGTACAATGTGATGAAAGTGGAATAACAGCAGAATACCAAAGTTTACTTATAGAACCAATGACAACTTGCTTTACAAGTCCTGTAGTACAAAAACATAAAGCTTCTGTTCCCAGTTAATTAGAGAAATCCAGATTCCCGAAGTGTTCTAATTTCAAACTTGGGAATTAGCAAACATGGTTTAGGAGCAAAGAAACAGTCTGACCATTTCTACAAACATTTGCTTTAACTGAAATCAAAACCACAGAATGCCAGGTGATATATTGACATTTTCCTCACATTCGTTATGTTTTCGCATTTGAACTTTGCAATTCCAAAGAAATGCTTCTTCCCTCTTTTCATGGGCGTGTGCCAAGAGAAGGGGTTGGGAGAGGTAAGTAAAGGCAAGAGACTGTAACAGAACTACTCTAACAACACATACAGTCTACTCTATGTAGTCATCCTTATCTGCTCTCGCATAGAGCTTGATAATAAAGTTAGCCTTTTTATCAAACCCAATGGCCTCATATTGAGAAATGGCACAAGGCCATAGACAGGCTGAAGTGGTTTTCCAGAAGTGCCCATTAAACAACATGCTGACATTTTATGGAGATTATTACAAATGCAGGAATTGTGAACAGTAAATGTCAATGGAGTGATTAAGGAAGAATTCTTACGTTGTCTTAGGAAAGGTAAGTAAAGAAGTACTTGCTTTTATGGTCCCTTGATCTCAAGATCGGTCATTTTCTAAATAGGCATGCCAGCTACAGATTATCTATTTATTTAACTGAGACAAAAAAACCCAAAAAACAAAACAGCACCCATCCAATTTTAAAAGATTCTCATCCAACTGTATGTGTTCTTCTAATATGTAGAGACATATGGTTTTCAAATTCTACTTCATCTACCAAGTTCACAGATTGTGAATTTTAAGCAGGCTATATATTAAGCAAAAGTCATTCTAGAAAGATGATATCTTCATTTAGTTTGGGAGTTGCTCCTGAAGCAATTGCAGACTTTAAGATGCTGTTTGAAAAACTATATGCAGAATTTTAGGAGAAAACATCCATTTGAACTTTCCCAGGGAACTGTTAGAAGTACTTTCATGACTAAACTGAACTTGTAGTCATGGGTTTTTTTAACTCTGAACAGACTAAAAAATGTTGATAAGTTAATAGTAAGGTACATAAACCCAGTTTTTTTAAAAAAAAAAATTAGTTTATTATAATTGTGTCTCATATAGAGTAAGAGTATTTAAAATATCATTAAAAAGCCAACTACAAAGGGCCACCAAGGACAGACTTTACACTAACCTAACCTTAACTCTGCCATTTAGGTAAATTGTTTGTATTAATAAGTAACAGATTTTAGATTTTACTTGTGACCTAATGCCTTTCTCAAAAGTCACTTCATTAGGAATCATAAGATTAATATGAAACTAGTGATGTGAGGATCTGTAATTCACTGGTGAAGCTGTATTGCTCTGGGGTTTTAATTGTCAGCCAACAAAGTACTGTAAATTCAAGCTGAACTTCAGTTTCAACTAGATGTTGAAGTTATTTACACATACCTGCTACTGCTTTTTTATTAGCCATATCTTTCTTCCCAAAGAAAATGATTGAGAATATGATTTTTTCTGGGACAAATTCTTCCCTAAGCCAAGGAAGAACCAATAAACTTGTGAGCTAAAGTTGATTTAGTGGCAGAAGTTATTGCCTGAAAGGTGGTATGAGTTCAGTTGAAATCTACGTTGAACAAAATATGGCACAGGAAGTAGCAAAACCTCATACAATGTTAACTCACAAGAGCAGGCGTGTTGCAAATTTACATAACAGCTCCTTTATTAGATGAGTTTTATTAGATGAGAGAGAGAGATACTAGAGAGATGTGTCTTCATGAGTTGACTACAGTTTTAGACAGTACACCACCACCAGTCTGAGCCTTTGTGTCTTTTGTAGGTTAGCATAAGTGTAAACAAAGGACCTTAAGAGTCAAGTAGTGTCAAAGGAAAGAATGTACAAAACCTGGACAAGTCATATTGTTCTGTATTATTTTCTTCCCTTCTTAACACCTAGTCTGGGGAAATGATATGCAAAACATCTTTAGTTAATCAACCAGTAACAATAATGAAAGAAATAAAAATGAGTAATGTCAGAAAGTTCCAAAGTCACGTGTTCTCCCACATCTTTATCTTAGCAACGTTATCCATCTGTGGAGTTGCTATTTTAATTTCTGTGTTAACTATTTGCTTTCTTAATATCTTATTTTTTCTCAACAAACTCTACCAGATACTCTGCAGCTTGTTTTTAGTGCACTTAAAATGCTAGCAGCAGATCAGCTTCTAGAAGTTCTCTATGCAGACGCTTCAATAGTAATAATCTTTTAAAGTTTGAGTTCACGAGGAACTGAGGTTGTTTAGCCTGGAGGAAACTGAGGGGAGACATTATTACTCTCTACAGCTACCTGAAAGAAGGTTGTAACAAGGCGAGTGCTGGCCTCCTCTCCCAAGCAATAGGATGAGAGCAAATGGCCTCAAGGTGCCCCAAGGGATGTTTGGATTGGATATTGGAAGAAGATTCTCTACCAAAAGAGTGGTGAAACATTGGAACAGACTGCCAAGGAAGTGGTGGAGTCTCCATCCCTGGAGGTGTTCGGAAAGTATGTAGATGTGGCACTTCAGGACATGGTTCTGTAGACATGGTGATACTGGGTTGACAGTTGAACTGAATGTTTTTAGAGGTCTTTTCCAACGTCAGTGATTCTATGATTCTAAGATATAAGAAAAATTTACATCTAGTTTGGGAGGAAGGTAGGTGTATTATAAGAAAACTATACCTGTATTGCTCTCATCTATATACAAACATTGTAACATTATTCAGTCTTTCTCTGAAAGGTGGAAGTCTACAAGGAATTTCAGACTGAAATACTCCTTTTGAAAGGAGAAGGAAGTCAAATAAGGGAGGGTGTAAGAAAGTATGTTGGGAATAGCTGGGAAGAACTTCCTGCCATGCTGAGGATGCCAGTGCTGCAGGCTACGAGATACGACAACTGTGTCTACAACTCTGCTGGGTGAATTTCTGAGCAGGGCAGATCCAGATGACTGTTGCATCCACTGTTCAATGAGGTGGATCTAGATCATTTGATCTTAGTTCTTCTCCCATTGATAGAATTTTCCCTATACAAAAACTCATGAAAGTAAAAAGAAATAAGAGGAGAAAACAAGATCAGTGGAAGAATAAATAGAACCAGAAAATTAAGTGGGCCACTAAATATTCCAACGTAGAAACACCAAGGTGTCATTTCTACCACTTTTTTACAGTTCTTTATAGTTACACATACCATGTCTCTCTACAGTGCAGTGAAATATATGCCCACCTTCAAGTCATCTCCCTCTCTGGACTAGTTCCCATCCCAAAGATTGAGAGAGGATTGCTCTAGAAAACAATTAATATTATGCAACCATTTCATCTACATAAGTAATTTAAACTGCTTCAGGTACAGCCAAGTAGAGCTCACACATCCCCGGGCCATCAGGTGGTCAACCATTATGCATTTAACTTCTCAGCAGAGAAAGGCACTCTCCACTTGGCCAGACCACAAAATGCAGCATGCCAGCCCTGAAAGAGATTGCTTTAACTTCCCAGTCATGAGTTTCACTTACTTGTTCATTTGGCCAGGACTGAAAGAAAATATTGACTGTTTGCAAAGGCAAACAAATCAGCTGTGAACAGTTCTATTGTAATAATCCTCTTTCTAAGAGAAAAACAGTAGCATTTGAAAACCTTTATAAATAAGGCATAAAAATAATATCCCATAAATGAAAATTACATTGTTTCTTGGGCTGAAACTAGAGTTGAATTTAGTTATTATTCATCAACTAATAACTGAACAATTTTGAATATGAAAATGTAAAGTATACAGTGTTTATTATATTATGCATTGAATGACATTTACAGACATCTGCTTCTGTTTTTTGATTCAAGATGGTGGGTTCTGTCAATAAGAGTTTATTTCAATATCTGCAAGATTAAAATGCAATGCAATTTAAAGTTTTTGCCATTTCATTATTCTATATTTCTGCCAGCCCAGAAGTCTGGCTTCTGTAACAAAATCTGAGTGGAAGAGGAGCATACAAAAATGCCATAGTGAGTTTTAGCAAAAATATAGGCAGGATGAAATATCAAGGCCAAACTCACAGACAAGGGAAAAATCCTGTGCATAAATGTATGAATTAATCTCTCCAGTTTCCATCATGCACCTATTTTTATCATGAATGCTGGCAGTTATCTAACAATCATTTTCAACAATTCTATGAGATGGTTTCTGTCCTTTCTGTCCTATCACTTCTAGGTAGTAATGATACAAAATTTCTTCTCTTCTTTCAAGTGCCATTGCCTCTATTCTCTCCCTCACCATATTGTTTAGCTGCTGAGGAAGAACTAAGGATCCAAAGATCTAAGGATTCTAGTTTTGATACTTAACAGATCAGAAGTTTGTGTTTACTTCTAACATTATAAACAATACTTCATAGCTTTCACCAGCATGCCTCAGTTATTGAGGTTTAGAGGAAAAGATGATGCCGAGCCATGAGAGTATCAAGTTATTAATTAGGAGGAAAGAAAATAGTATATGTTTCAACAATAACTATCAATTTCTAGAGAAAAAATTATAAAACTTTGAAATATTATTAAAATTGTTCCATTTATTAAACCCCTATTACGTTGTATGATCTACTATACAAGTGCAAATGTATCTTGATTGAATCACATCCTCATAATGAACTTCCGCTCTTAAAATGCACCATTCATGTGCACAAAAATATGCACTATTACATATGCAATGCAGTCCATGAACTGTTGAAATGATTTGTTACAATAAAAACTCTCAAGGCTGAGGTTTACAAAAAATCTAGCATCAAAAGTACAACAGAATGAAAAGCCAGCTGGTATTAGTCATTACATCTGATTTTTGTCATGAATGAACTTGTGAGAGTCAGATCTTGTTTTGAGAACTCATCTGTATTTCTTGTTATGTATAAATATTATTGGTGTTGGCTCATAGATCAAATGCTATTTAAAACAGCTGAATTTTAAACAAAAAGAAGGAATTCTGTTCTGCTTAATCTGCATGGGTATTTTTGTGACTAAATCTTAGGCACTTTGAGAGTTCTTTAAAGGAAGTACTTAAATTCACAGTCAACGAAGGGAGGCGACTTTGGAGCTCTTTAGAAGAATGTTTCTGCCGACAAAGGGCTAGAATCTCTCATCTACCTTTAGCTCTTCCATAGTGAAGAGACTTTCCTGTGTTAAAGCCTTAGCAGTTATCTGTAGTCAATGCAGAGAGAAGGACATCTTGTCCCCACAGATTATGTGCCACTCGTCTATTTAAGATTATTTTTTCCCTGAAAGAAACTGTTTCTCTCCAATATCTATAATACAGCCGAAATTATTACCTTAGACTACACCCTTAACCTTAAATGGCTATAAACGCTGCAGATAATTTACATCCCAGGTCAGCCAGGACCTCTTGGGAATCAGCTACCTCTCTCCATTTATTATGCAGAGAATGAGATTTACTGTATTAGGGCAACAGCTTCACTTGGCACCTAACACACTTTCTCAAGTAAGGAAGTTTAATCTCAATATCTTTTAGAGCCGCCAAGTATACGTTCTGATGTATGCTGGTAATGTTGCATTTTCTATGTCTTGGTGAGTATAACTCTATTTCAAATTCATTGATAATTCCAGCAAGACACTGAAACTGTTGAAAAACGGACAAATTCATTGATATTTTTCTCTTACTGGTGTTTCTCTTTGAACTTGTTTGCTGTAGTTTTAGATTGCAAAAAATAGTTTTAAAAAGCATTCCAGCACATCAGAGCTAGTCTAGCTGATTTAAAACTTTTTAAGTGTATTATTAAAACTATATCATCCTGGGCTGTGTTCCTCACAGAGCCTCTTCATCAGAATGTGTACACTCATTTCCAGCACACAATATAACTTACATATAAGCAGAACACCTTTGAAGGACGATGTTAAATCAAGCTGTTAACTTCTGGTTGTCCCTTTCCCCTTCTTCTTTCCAGCATTCAGTATTCTTTTTCTCGTTTACATAATTGTCAAGTCTGCCTCCTGCCACCAGGGCCCCCCTCACTTTGACCTGAACAGTCAGAGAGGGAAGGGTCTTTTGGTGTCCCAGGGTAAATTCAAAACAGTGTTTATTTTGGGCACAGTCAAAATAACAAATCAAATACTCGAGTGCACTCCAACTTGCAACTTCCCAAAAGCTGCAAAACCAGATCCCAATCTGTGCAGATCACAATCTGATACCCTCAAGGCAGCTGGACAAAACAACACAACTCGGATCTGATCCGATGCACCGCAGTTCCATAGAAAAGAAATATAATAAGAAATGAGTGAGAGAGAGAGAGAGAGGGGAATAAGAGTAGCAGCCCTATGAGGAGCGACTGAGGGAGCTGGGGTTGTTTAGGCTGGAGAAGAGGAGGCTCAGGGGAGACCTTATTGCTCTCTACAACTACCCAAAGGGAGGTTGTATTGAGGCAGGAGTTGGACTCTTCTCTCAGGCGACCGGTGACAGAACGAGAGGACACGGTCTCAAGCTTTGCCAGGGGAGGTTTAGGATTGACATTAGGAAGAAATTCTTCACTGAGAGGGTGATTGGCCATTGGAATGCGTTGCCCAGGGAGGTGGTTGAGTCACCGTCCCTGGAGGTGTTCAAAGAGAATTTGGATGAGGCACTTGGTGCCATGGTGTAGTTGACAAGTAGGAGTAGGTGTAGGTGTTGGGTCATAGGTTGGACTCGATGATCTCAAAGGTCTTTTCCAACCTTACGATACTGTGATACTGTGATACTGTGATACTGTGATACTGTGATACTGTGATACTGTGATGGGAGCGGGACGGGGTGTGAGGGAAGAGAAAACCAGGCACCGTTCCATGGGCCTAGGGAAAACGTGGGTTTCAGGAGCACATGGTCCTTCTGCAGCACGTCTTTGAGCAGGTTTCATGGGGCAGCGGACACACTTGCCTTTCTGGTGGGCTTCTATTTCAGGGCAATTCCATGCTCCATTAGCATATAAGGGTACTCTTGCTGCGAAAGTTCTCAGATTGACGCATGTGCTGAAGCTCCTGTGTGAATGTTCTAGAGTTGTGTCTGAGGACTCCAGGGTCACTGGCAGTTCAACAGACCCTTGCTAGAATAACCTCTGCCTGAACCTCCTCTGCAGCAGCACAGTCAGTCTATCCTTTAATGAGGAGCCACAGCACTCAAGAAGTTGTTAAAGACAACAATACAAGTAGAGTCAGACGAGGTTTAAGACAATACAAGTAGAATCAGTTGATGTTAAAGACTATAATTTATTTTCCTTGTCCCTTTCCCTTTCTTCTTTCCAGCATTCAGTACTCTTTTTTTCATTTACACAGTGAAGGATACATATCTATTTGGTGCTTTGATTTACCACTGTACCTGGCAAGAGTGCTATTCATCTGGTTGAATTTAGACATCTACACTTTATATAATCACTTCAAGTTCCCTTTCTGGTCAAGAAAACAGAATAGGTACTGTTAGTGCACAATTGTTCTCAAAATACCTATTTTTCTGCATTGACTATAATGAGAATTTAAGGTGACTTGCTCAAAGGCAGACAACTACTCTGTAAATCAGTATATTTACTGAAATAGACCTAATGCACAAAGACTCGAGAGGAAAGAAATGTTTTCCCTGTCTCTAAAGACCACACTGAATTGAAAAGAATACTAGTCCTGGTGGTGTGGGTTAACCCCAGCCAGAAACCAAGTCCCACGAAGTTGCCTACTTATTCTCTTTAGTGAGATGGAGGAAAGAATCAGAAGCTTAAAAGGCAGAACACTCATAGTTTAGGATTAAGACAGTTTAACCGGTAAAACAAAAGCTATATGCAAGCAAAGCAAAATAAGGAATTAATTCACCAGTTTCCGTCAGGCATGTGTTTAGATTCATCTCCAGGAAACAAAGGCTCCTTTATACCTAATGGTTACTTGGGAAAACGAATGTCATAACTCCAAACATCCCCTTTTCCTCCTTCGTGTGCCAACTTTATGTTGCTGAGCATGACATCATATGTCGTGGAATATCCCTTTGGTCAGTTGGGGTCAGTTATTCCAGCTGCATTCCTTCACAGCTTCTTGTGCATCTGCTCACTGGTGGAGTGGGATGAGAAGCAGAAAAGGCCTTGACACTGTAAGCACTGCCCAGCAATAACAAAAACGTCCTTTGTTTTACCAACGTTATTTTGATCACAAATCCAAAACACAGCCCCATAATAGCTACTACAAAAAAAATTAATTGTATCCCAGCCAAAACTAGTACACCTGTTCATCTTTATTACGCTAGACTCTTCTAGTCACTCAACTACCATACACACTAATCAGGGGTGATTTTTTTTTTAATACATAATAAACAAATGGGCTACTACTCTAAAAAGTCAGCAATCGTACAAGTCTGTATCTTTCCAGAAAAATAAACACTAAATTTGTGTTCTGTTGCATTCTTTGTTAGTCTTTTTGGTTTTTTTTCTTGTATTTCCTTTTTTAGAGAGGATAAAAAGGTAGAAAAATATATCAAGAACGTAGAGAAAAAAAAGAAGAAACAAAAAATGCTTCTAGAAAATACCAAAATAAAGTGCTGATCTTTTTCCACAAACTGTTGTATTTTGCCAAGTTCAGTTTTAATTTCAACTTCTCTGATTTTCTCTTAACTTCACTTAAAGCCAGTTCCCCAAATGATTACTTAATGATTGGTGTACTTAATAATAAATTAAAAAGAATGAGGATGAAGTAAGACAGATGAACAAATTGAATGTAATATCTATTTTCATCAGGAACTACACTAAAAAACTTAAAATCTCATGTGAATTTTGTTCTATTTTCTGTTCTGAATTTCATTTTATGGTGAAAAGTTAATGTCCTTTTACTGAGTACACTGAATTCTGAACTAAATGAGGACTGGTAATCTATGTAAATTAACTATGAAAAAATCCATAATAATCATGAATTATTTTCAGCAATGTTTATTGTTTTTCCATTCCGAGGGAAATCTCAACCATATCCATATATAAATTTGTGCTATAATTTGTGCCCATTACTCAAAGAATTTTAAAATATTTATTTGAAAGTTATATGGCATGGGGAGTTACAATTCAGTATATATTTTTTTCCTTGAAAAGATATTTTGGAAAACAGATATTTTTTAATCTAGCCATCAAATTATATTTGCTTATTACACTGACATATGACAGATATCAGTTTCATGCTCCAAACAGGTGGTAAGGAGTGCTTATATTGATTTTCTACAGCTAGATGTTAAAGAAACCTACAGGTCATCCAGCCCCTGTCATCTGGTTATTATTCTGTCAATGCCTAAAAGTCCTGTTTGTGGATCCTCAAATACAATCTACTCAGAAGGACTCAAGCACAGATCTTCCATTGTTTCATCTGCAAACACATTACACATTCACAGAGATACCATCACTCCTGTATACATTGTATTAGTCTAAAATATCAAGTATTCAAATTCAGTCCAGCTTCAGTGTCAGATCATTTATGGCTTTACTGTGATTATAATTCCTCTTCTACTATCCCATAATTTTACTCTCTTTAAATCTATAGTCAAGTATGTTTAAGTCTGAAGGTTAAAGTCAAGTATATTCAAGTCAGAAGGTTAAAGATGTTAAAAACTAAAGGTGTAAACCCCTCAAGTTTTTAAAAACATTTTAACACCATAGGTACAGAAATGTATGCATACTTTTTTTTAAAAAAACCCTTTTGCTTAAATAATTCAGGGGCTGTCTTTTTGAGTCTACATATTAAGTCACTAGTGTTAAGTATGTGCATCATGCTTCAGCATGCATTAAATAGTATTTGTTATGAATGAGGAAGGCAGCAGATTTTACATTTAAAGCATCAGTACCAGTTGACCTTATTAAATTACTTCAGCAACAAAAAAAATCAATGGCATCCCAAGATATTCTTGTCTAAAAAGTAAAACAAACCTACATCAATACATTTTCCAGTGGTGAAAACTTACAATTTTCACAAGCTATTATTAATTTTCTGCGACGTACACATTTTGACACTCTCTCGTTTAATAATAAAATTTTGTGACCAGTCTTGCAGTGCATAGGTATCACTTATAAACACACAAACATAAAGGTAGATTCAAATCAACAGATCTGAGAAGGATGTGAAGAGGTTGGTCAGCATCTATGTAAACACTGTATTTGCCCACAAAAGTGTTATTATCAGGCTGTCACCTAGCTTGCCACAAGTAATCAATTCCTTTACATTATTATGAAGGACTGAAGTCTGCCGTCTGAGTTCAGGAAGGTGATGAGCCGGAAATCAGGTAAAACCATAACTCCCAAAAGGACTCTAGATATCCATAGGGCTAGGCATGGGCTAGTTGCGCCCATTCTGAAAGCTGATGGGTCACATTGGCAAGTGTTTCCTGGCCAGGAGTGCCTTGGCTGCTGTAGATGGAGAGACATTCCTTGCCTGCCACCTCACCACAGCAAGACTTCTTGGGGAAAGGGCGTGGGGTCCAGGTCTCAGCAACTCTGCACAATCTCAGATCACTTCTGAACACCTCACCCTCTCTCTCGGAGGGCCAGAAGCCAGACAGACCTGGTATTCATCTCATTCCTGCGTAACCCACAAGTCTTGGGATATCATTTCTTTCTTCTTGGTTTCATCAGACAGGGAAGGGATAACGCTGCCTGCCTTGTTCACAGTGTTGCTTGGTCTTTATTTTAGTGACGTGAGGGACAAAACAAAGGGAATAAGTTACTCATTACTTCATAATATAGCAGTATTTGGCTATACTGATCTCATGCAAACATGTTGGATAATGTTGGATCTCTTTTCATTATGCCAGGTTTTGTTGTCTTCCCAGAGGAGAAAAAGAGCAAGGTGCACTGCTTGATTTAAGCTGGTGAAGAGCGAGGACTCTTCCACAGCTCCAGCTGCTTCACTTTCCAGACTTAAAGATGGATAAAGAAGTTAGGATAAACATTTCTGGAGCATTTAAGTGCTTTCTGCAAAGGAGTTTCCTTTAACTTTTCCTGTCAGACTGTATCGCAAACTAAATGCCAACTGCCCGATGATACTCAAAACTGCCATTAGGACAGAAAGAAATGAAGCTGTCGAAACACATCAAAGAAAACCAAATGAAACAGCTTCCCTGTGTTATTTTCATAGATATCTAAGTGTTACAGTGTTGTACCTTCCTATAAAATTGTGGATACTTCTGTCAGATATGTAGCAAGTCACCACTCAATGAGGTGCTGGGGAATACTGACTACTGAGCTTTGGAGAAGAATTACTAAACTTGGGTTGTCAGTGAAAAAATAGATAATAATTATGCCAGTAGGGTAACATGCATGTACACTCTAATGATTGTTTTACTTTTACTTACCTGTGGATGTCACTGAGGTGGACTGACAGATTGCACAGCTATTGCGTTTTGCCATCCCAGTAAACAATGCATCTCCTTTCCGACTCTTACATCTTGTGGATTAGTTGTTAATAATCATTTTTCAGAAAGCAAATTCTTCCCTCTTGAATAAAAAGAGGCAACAGGAAGATATTTTCATTAGAGTAAGGCTGAGTACAAATCTTCTATTCCAGACACTGAAGACCGTTACATCTGCTAGTGCAAATACCAGGAATTTTCAAAATCTTTTATCCTCCAACCTAAGTAGGTAACAAGATCTACAGGATTCAGGTGGTGGGTTGGTGGTGTTTATTTTCAACTGTACATATACCCATGTTTCACTGCGTATGTATTTTTCTAATGGTGACAGGATAAAATAAAAAAGAACATGAAAGATCTTTTTTGAACTATCATCTCATATACTGATATTAAAATGACTGAAGATATAAGATATAAGATGACATAAGAAGACATAAGAATGACAAAAGAATCTATAAAATGACATAAGAATCTATGGAGAATATAACAGAATCAAAAGGAGGGAAAATATTTAATTCTACTCAGCAGTCCAAATTTTGCTGGTTTTTTTCGCTAAATTTTGCTATTTTGGTGTTTCTTCAGTTTGTGGATTTTTGATAGTTTTCCATATTATTGCAGTGCTCTATACAGATAAGTAAATAAAATATATTAATCAGAATTCAAACTTCAGTAATCTTCTTGATTATCAAAAGTTTGAATTCTGATTAATAAGACAGTGATTTATTTTTGTTTGAGCACCGTTCAGTCAAATATGAAGAACATGAGGAATGGCACAGTTTGGGCATGTATAAATCAGATAGCACTCAGTGCGTCTATGTTGTAAATTTAAATAGATTTTCCTCTGCAAATATTTAATCTACATTAATTTCTGTGAGAGATGAGTCTAAGTAATGCATATCAGATGTGGTTTCAGACGTAGATATGGATTCCCCTAAATTTCAACTGACATCTGTGGGTGAGAATGGTTTGACTTTTCATGTCAATTCTGAACTCCTTACTTTTACAGGGTCTTCATTTATTCCTTATTTCTGTTTATTCTTATTTATTTATTTATTTATTCCTTTTTTCCTGCACAATCCTCCTTACAAGATGTCGCTATCTTTTTAACATTCTTTAGAATCTCCATTGTGCCCTTGAGGGTATTTTGGGTTGTTTTCTTTCCTCCCTACTCCAGCCTCTGAACTATGGGAGGTTTGATTGCTATGCCTTATCAAGAAGTTCTTTCATGAACGTTTCCAATTTAGTCTTCACATCTGAATGCATTTGTTTGCACAAGTGTTTTTACTGTTGTAACATATTTCTTATATAAGACTGAGAAGTATTGAGAACTTTTCAAATTCTACTGCTTCTGATGTCTTTTGTTCAGCTTCTCTCCTAGCCATCAGATATTATTCTTTCATCATTGTAATTCTCTTGCTGTCATCTCAGTGATGTATTGCCTGTGTGAACTGTAGTGAGTAGCTTTAATATGGTTGTAGTATTCTAGGTTGCTTATCTGTTGATATTTTCTCTGTATTACTGGTAAGGTGAAGCTTTTCCTTTGGATAATTCTTTCATCATGATTGACAGAGGACAAGTAAGGAGTCAGTGATTCTCAGGTAGTTTCAATTGCTGATAATGAAAAAGTCCTAGGAACCTTTTTCTGGACAAAGAAGTTAGCATATATATATGAAGCATATGGCTGAACTTCATAGTCATAAAGAGTTATTTCAAGAAAGGCCAGAAACATAAAAAATTTCAAAAGAGTAGAAATTATGTACTCTTTTTGATGAGTACTTTTTCTGTATCTATAAGCCAAGAGAAAATACTCTGTGTACCACTTAGAGGCGTTTAGAAATAAAGTTAAGATAAAGTTACTACTTCCTTTTAGACCTAGATGATAACATTTTCAGAGTGTTAAAGTGGGTTTTCGTATCTAAAATGAATTAAATAAACATCAGGTACATAAATTCAGCCTTGACATTCCTAAAAATCCTTCCCCTTTGTTGCCTAACCCAAAAATATTTGCTAATAATTTCCTTAGATATCGGCTTTGTATCTGTTTTACAGCACCTTGATCTTGACAACACATGGCTTATGTGGCAATGTTTTGGTAACAGGGAGTGCTGCGCGAATGCCTTCTGTGAGAAGGCACCAGACGCTGCCCCCATGTGAGACAGAGCCAGTTCCAGCCAGCTGCAAAACGGACCTGCTGCTGGCCAAAGATAAGCCCATCAGTGACATGATAACATATTGCAGAAAGCTTGAAAAATGCTGCACGGTAGCTGGAAGAGAGGAGTGAGAAAATGTGAGGGAAACAGCTCTGCAGACACCAAGGTCAGTAATGAAGGAGAAAGAGAAGGCGCTTCAGGCACTGGAGCCAAGATTCCCCTGAAGTCCATGGAGGACCACAGTGGAGCAGATATCCACCCCGCGGCCAATGGAGGACCCCGTGCTGGAGCAGGTAAATGTGCCTTGAAAGAAGCTGTAGCCCCTGAAGATTCCGTGCTGGAGCAGGGTCCTGGAAGGATCTGTGGCCTGTGTTGAGGAGTCCACACAGGAGCAGGTTTTCTGACAGGACTTGTGACACATGGGGAACCAACACGGGAGCTCTGTTCCTGAAGGACTGTACTTTGTGGAAAGGACCCACGTTGGAGCAGTTCTTGAAGAATTGCAACCTGTTATGAGGACCCGCATGGGAGGTGCTTAAGAAGGACTTTCCTATGTCAGGGAGTGTGAGAAGAAGAAGAGACAACGTTTTACAAACAACCCTTATTCTTCATCCCTCTGCACTGCTCAGGGGAAGGAGGTAGAAGAGCGAGGAGTGAAGGTGAGCCTAGGAAGAAGGGAAAGTTGTGGGAGGAAGGTGGTTTTAGAGCTATTTAATATCTTACTGTCCTACTCCTTTACAATTGCCAACAATAAAAAAAAAAATTCCCATATTCATGTCTGTTTTTTCTTGTGATAGCAAATGGTTGGTAATCTACGTGTCCTTAACTTGAGCCATGAGATTTTCCACAGAGTTTTCTCCCCACCTTGTTGGTGTGTGGGGAGTGATAGAGCAGCTTAGTGGGTACCCGACAGTCCAGGTCAACATACCACACATGGCAACAGAGTAACTATCTCATTCCCAAACATCCAAAAGGACCAAGAGTGCACTGCCACATCTCACATCTTCAGAGGATGAGAAAGATCAAATTTAGGGTACCTAAGACCAATGACAAGTGTATCTCCCCATTGGTAGGTCCAACAATTTTTCAAAACAAAGTGAGCCCAAATTTGAAACTTCTTTTATTGCTTGTCACGCAGTTATTGTTTCACTACTTTTGTAAAATTTGTTTGGGGTCTGGACATCAGTAGTACAGTATATTAAATGGTACCCAAGCCCTCTGCGAAGCCTGAAAAAAGTATGCCGTGTAGTGCGGAATCACTCTGGCAGGCAAATCTTCAAACTGTACTCAGAATTTATGGGAAAATCAGGCCAATTTTCTCACTGATTGCTAAGAGAAAGGTATTTCTGAAGGAATGTCCAAGTTCAGTGAAGAAGTATATTTAGTCAGAGGCTTATATTGTAAAGTTAGGGGGTTTACCTTGAGTAATCTTAGTGATGTGTATTGAGTATGTATCAGTCTTAAGTACTGGTAGCGTGGAAAATAAGTAACTGTGGTATTTATAGAAACTGTGCTAACTGCTCAAAGTTACATTTATTCATGTTATAAATGTATCTATAATTACTGTGCTGATGACTAATAATCTTGTACAATTGCTCAAAAATAGTCATTAGCCATAAATAAACTCAAGAGTGAAGGGGAGGGGGAAGAGCAGGGAGGACCAAACAAATCATAATCCTGTCTTCTTTTCATCATTTTATTTATAACAGAAAAACCTAATTTATTAAAAAAAAAAAAAGAAGTTGAGAATCTGATAGCTAGGTAGTAGCTATGAGAGAAATGCTTCCCATCCTAAATTTTCAGGCCACTCTGCTGAGCAAAACAGATAGTATTTGTTTCAGAGTAAATGAGGGTATGATAATTGTCTGAGACTTTAATTTTATCTTAGATGAAGTGCTTGATAGAAACTCTAAATTTTCCAAAAGACACTTAAAAGTGACAAGTGTTATTAAGATTTGCTGGGAAACAATTTTATAACTGATATTCATTCTCATTTTCTGTATCTTAATCCATCAGTTACACAGAGATTACGCATTTTACTTGAGGCTTATCATCTTTCCTCACATAGAGATTTCTTCAAGATCGAACCTAATATAGGATAGAAGTGAAATGTTAGATAAAAAGAAGAATTTTATAGACTATATTCTGATTTCCAAATTGCAATTAGAGAGAAAAATATATTGGCATAAAAATATAGATTAACTGTGTCTATTCTAAAAGCAGAACATTTTATAACCACTAAAAAAAAAAGAATTATTGGAATAATATATATTCTGTTTGATCATCTGTTATATTTTGAAATATGAGCAAATGTTTAATTATGGTTAGAAAAATCTCTTATGCAATATTAAAAATAAATTATTGAGGATATAAATTGAGACAGATAACCAAGCAATGGCATGTAGAAAATCTAACATAATCTTGAATCTTTCTTTTTCATTGGCCTAAATTATTCATATCAGATCCAAAGCTAAATATCATCAGGGAAGTATAATGTACAATGAATTTGCAAACATTTTGCCCAATAAGGTCAAAGAAAGGTCTTCTTTGGGCCAAAAGAATGTGTAAAATCTTAGAATCACAGAATCAGAGAATTACCCAAGTTGGAAGGGACCCAAAAGGATCATTAAGCCCAACTCCTGTCCCTGCATAGGACACTCCCAACATTCACCCCATGTGACTGAGGGCATTGTCCAAATGTTTCTTGAATGCTGGCTGACTCAATGCAGTGACTGCTTCCCTGGGTGAAGAACCTCTTCCTCATATCCATTCTAACCCTCCCCTGGCACATCTTCTTGCCATTACCTCTAGTCCTGTCATAGGTTGCAAGAGAGAAGAGATCAGCACCTGTTTCACCTCCCTCCCTTGTGAGAAGGCAGCAAACAGCTATGAGATCCCCTCTGAGTCCCCTCCAGGTTGAACAGACCAAGTGACTTCAGCCATTCCTCATACGATTTCCCTTCTAGACCATTCACCAGCCTTGTGGCCTCCTCTGGACACTCTCCAGTAATTTTATGTCCTTTTTATACTGCAGCATCCAAAACAGTACCCAGTAGTCGAGGTGGTGCCACACCAATGCAGACTAGAGTGAGACAATCACCTCCCTCGACCGGCTGAGAATGTCGTGCTTGCTGCACCCCAGGACACAGTTGGCCCTCTTGGCTGCCAGGGTGCACTGTAAAGGACATGAACAAAGAGACAGGAACTTAAATCTATGTGACTTTGTATAAAATTAGCCAAAAGATAACTTAACTCTTCTGAAAATTGGTAGAGAAAAGCAAACACGTAAAAGAAACTGTCTTCTTCTGCCATACTGTTTCAAAAGCTATCCTGGACATTTAAAGCACTAATGATATCTCATAAAAAGCTCTTCTGTTCTGTATTATGTAAAAAAGCTTTAATATCTTCTTTGGTCTTTTTACATGCTTTTACAAAACTGAAGGGAAATGAGAGCAGAATTTTTGATTGTGAACTAGTTTAAAAGGATGAATTGTTACAATAAAAAAAATGTTAAGAAATTTTTATACATAAAAAAGTTCCCAAAATGTTGTCTAAGCTGTACAGATGAACCCACAGAGATTCTGAAACCTTTTGCATATTCTCAAATTCCCCGCACCTCAGAGTAGCCCTAGGAACTTTAAGCTACGATTACTTTTCCAATTGTTTTGGCTTAGAGAAAGAGAAGGAAGGTTATCATCTATTGATGTTAATTAGCAATAAATTTATTCATCATCAAAACCATTATGATCCATCTCTGCTACATTAAAAATGATAGTAGTTGTTCATGTTTCCACTCTGCACAGGTAGGTGCATATTATACCAGAGTCCAAGTAAATACTCTTAACAAGATATTCCTTCTTTGTTTGCTATTCTTACATCCAGTTACAGTTCAAGCCTTACCCTTGAACTGAGCAGAAAATCTCTTCTTCATGGCCAATGTACTTATTATCCTTATAATGAACAGTTATAGGGATACAACTGTTCAACAGGACCTTGGAATTCTGGCAATAATATTCTTCTATTTTGCAGAACCTATGTACTTAATGTTGTTGTCAGCATAAAATTGAAAAAGTAATATTAATAGGAGCACACTCACTGAAATTAGAAAGTAAGTGATGCCACATCTATTATTCGATAGAATTACTCGGTGTAAATATTAAGTACTCAGCAACTTCTGAATCTATAAAAAAGCAGGAAATCAAACGTGAAATAGATAAATACTTTTTCTCTCAATTTACTGACTGTAATAAATAAATTATTAAAATGTAATTTAATGCAAATGGTAAGTTCAGCTATGAATCACAAGCTAAAGTTCTGAAGAAATTAGACTAGCTTTGGAGGTCAGACAGGATGGAGTTTTTTTCTTGCATGGTGGTACTGTCCCTTCTTCAAACCGTACAGAAACCCCGAAATGCACTACATAAAACCATCCCTCTAATTCTCAGCACAGTCCATGATAGATTACTATAGTTAGATCTTGTACACACACTCATAGTGTACATATTTTTTCCCTCTTGCTTCCATTTTCTGTTGTTTAATTATATGTAGCCAGTCATCTCATAAGTCCATAAAGCAGAAGCAAATTAAGTAAGATATGATGAATATTTTCTGGCCTTAATTCCAAATATTACCGCACTAAACCAGTATAATTAGTGGTAATTTATGTCCATCATTTTATCACATTGTAATAGCCATTAATTGCATTTTGTAACCCTAATGTATAATTATTTTTCTGTATTTTATATAAATTATTCATATATAATTATTTTATTTAATAATTTTTATATATATCTAATTGTTATATAGCCTGTAACCATAATGCATAAATATTTTCATATTAGTGGTATTAATTGCATTTTGCAACACAGCCAAGCATAAATAAACGGATATGTACTATATTCCACTATTTGTTGACAGAGCTCAAGTCAATATCCTTGTTTCAACTTTCCTGACTTGAGACATAACAGTTCTTTTCTCCACCTGACTTCCTTACTCGAACTCTGACAAAATACCCAATAGTCCACTTACACTTTAGCTGTACTGTCTCTTACACTGCTGGAAATGTCTTTCTGGTAGCTGCTCTTTCTCTCCTTTTTCAAAGCACTTACTGTAAAACAGAACAGATATAACGCCAGCAAGGGATAACAATGTTCAAAAACAGAATCATCCTCCCCCCATCTATTAATGAAGGGTAAAGTGGACATAAACAAGTATTGGGGATTTCGTGGCATAGAATCATACAATAGTTTGGGTTGGACCTTTAAAGGCCATCTAGTCAAATCCCCATCATGGGACATCATGGGACACCATGACATTACGGGACAAAAGTAAAAGGGAATTCTAGTTAGGAATAAGTTTTTAAATCATTTGGAAAGGAACAGTTTAACTCAGAAAAATCTCAAGAATAACACAAGCTTTAAATCACATTTTTTTCAAGATTATGAATACAAACCAAAGGAAATTTGTGAAATATATATAAACCATTCCTTCAAAAAAATAAGTAATATCAGAGGAGATACGCTGATTTGTACATGATGTTATCCTTCTTGGTACCACTATGTTACTAGCATACGTTCTGTTAGAGAAGTGTCAAAGGAGAGGTGACTTCATAAGTCATTGGATGCCTAATAAATACTTCTATTATAACTGTAGATACATTTTCATGGACCATAGTTTGTTTTGATTTTTTATAGTGGAGTGATAAAAAGAGTTTTACTCTGTTTTTAAAAGACAACATTCAATCTTAGAACTTGTGATGTGTTCCAGTTTTCAAAACTATTAATGTTGTGACATAAATTTTGTCCAATAAGAACAAACTTGGATTACTCAGCATTGTAGATATTAACTGGCTATTGGTATTAGGATCCAGAGAGCAAGGTAAAAAGGAAGGTCATGGCGTTTGACTTCAGGAGAGCAGACTTTGGCCTCTTCAGACATCTGCTTGCAAGAGTCCTGTGGGATAAAACTATGGAGGGAAGGGAAGCTTGAAAAAACTGGATCACCTCCTCCGAGCTCAAGAACAGTCCATCCCAATGAGCAGGGAATCAAGCAAAAATGCCAAGACACCTGCATGGGGGAACAAGGAGTTCTGGCAAAAATTAAACACAAAGAGAAAGCATGAAGACGGTGGAAACAGGGACAGATAACTTTGAAGGAATACAGAGACGCTGTCTGAGCATGCATGGTTAGCAAAGTCGAGGCCCGCGCCTGCAGCTGAATCTGACAACAGTCATCAAAGCAAAGAGAAAAGCTTCTGCAAGTACACAGTTGACTAAAGGAAGACTAGAGCACACAGTCATGGAGCTGAGGCACTGAATGCTCTGTTTGCCACATCCTTTACCAGCAAGGCTAGCTTTCAGGAACACCAGGCCCCAGAGGCGAGGGGTAAAGGCTGGAGCAATGAAGATTTTCCCTTGGCGGAAGAGGATTAGGTCAGGGAATACTTAAACAAACAGGACCTATGTGAGTCCATGGACCCTAAATGAGGTGCATTCACAAGTGCTGAGGAAGCTGGGTGGTGTTACTGTGAGATCACTCGACTATATTTGCATGATCATGGTGACTGGGAGAGATGCACAAGAACTGGAGGAACCTTCTTATCTTCAAAAAGGGCAAGAAGGAGGACCCAGGGAAATACAGGGTTGTCAGCCTCCTTTGATCTCTGGACTGATGATGGAGTATCTAACTCTGAAAACCATTTTCTGGCACATAAACAAGAATGTCTTCAGGAGCAGACATGATTTTGCCAAGAAGCAATCATGCTTTAACAACATGACAAACTACTACACTTAAATGACTGGCCTAGTAGATGGAGAGCAGTGGGTACTGTCTGCCTTGATTTCAGTAAGGTCCTCAACACTGTCTCCCATGAGATCCTCACAAAGAAGTTGATGAAGTATAGGATGGATGAGCAAACAGTAACGTAGATTGGCTGATCAGACAGACTCAGAGGGTGATGTAAAGCCTAGTTGGAGACCAGCAACTAGCAGTGTTCCTCAGAGGTCATTACTGGTTCAGGTCTTCTTAAGCATCTTCATTAATGTGCTGGATGATAAAGCAAAGTTCACCCTCAGCAAGTTTGAAAATGATACCTATGATATGCTGGAGGGTCATGCTGCCATCCAAAGGGAGCTTGACAGGCTGGAGAAATGGTCTGACAAGAACCTCATGCAAGGGAACAAAGGGAAGTGCAAAGTCCTGCACTAGGAAAGAATTACCCTATGCAGTAGTTCACACTGGGGGCTACACTGCTGGAAAGCAGCTTGGTAGCAAGGGACCTGGGAGCCCTGGTGGATAAAAAGATAAATGAAAGCCAGAAATTTGTCCCTGGAGCAAAAGGGACTAGCAGTATGCCAGGCTGCATTAGGCAAAAGGATGTCCATCAGGAGCTGATCCTTCCCCTCTACTCAGCACTTGGTGAGGCCACATCTGGAGTACTGTGCCTAGTCCTGGGCAAGAGAGACGAGGAGATAGTGGAGACAGTTCAAACACTGAGGTGATAGCAAGACCTCTCATGAGGAAAGGCTGAAAGAGCTGGAACTGCTTAGCCTCAAGAAAAGACAGCTCGAGGGGATCTTATCCATGCGTATATGTACTGGATGGAGGGGGAATAAAGAAGATAGAGCCAGGTTCTCTTCATTGAAGCCTAGTGTCAAGACCAGAGGCAACGGGCACAAATTGAAACACAGGAGGCTCCATGTGAACATCAGGAAACTGAACACTGGAACAGGTTGTTCAGAGATATTGTGGAATCTCCAAAATCAAAGATATTCAATAGCTGTCTGGATATGGTCCTGAGCAACCAGCTCTAGGTAGCTCAGTTTGAGCAGTGGGATTGGACAAGATGATCTCTAGAGGTCCCTTCCAACTTCAACCATTCTGTGATGCTATGATTCTGTGATCTGACCTACCTGCCCCTTTTCATGTTTCATAAATGCTGAACTTTTATTAACTGTATCAGTTTGTGAAAAAAAAAATTGTTTACAACAATTATTCAGGAGATTCCAGACATTCCTTGTTGAATGGCATAAGCAAAAGTAGGAATTATTTAGAAAAAATATGTTCTCAACTACAGTTTATCTACAGAATTACACATACATAGCTTCTACTATCTGTCTCAAAGGATTCAACTTCTTCAAATAACAGCATTGCATCCCATCTGGACTGTAAGTATACAGGGTCATCAACTTCAGACAGATTTTCCTAGTTGACAACGGCAAAAGGTTTTCCTGTCAAGTTAAGAGCATCCATCTTGTTAATGTGTATTTTAGAGACAATACTGAAAGAACAAGAGCTCATGGAGGTATGCCACAGGGGTGCAATAGAGAGGTAAGATGGCTTTGGTACGCTCTCAGTTAATATTACAAAGTCAGCAATTATTGCTTTCAAAATGGCGTAATTATTCCAGAAAGTAGCAATTGTCCATCTTAAGGCTATAGTTCCATGAGAGTCATCCAAATGTCTTATATCCACCACGGTTCATAGAGAAGGCATAAGGTAGAAATGTCCCTGAACACTAAAGTTGCATTGGTGGATATTTTCTGAAGAGATTCAGTCTTGCTTACCTTAATAAAATGGAAGCACCATATAGAACATTTTGGACTGTATAATTTGATACACTTGAGATGAAAGAACTTTTTTAGTTCACTTTGAATTTTCTGCCTCTGTGCAGAAATATAGTGACTATACTCTGTGCAGTATAGGTGAATGAAAATGCCTAAATAGTGTGAAATGAGAAAGCAGACTGCGGGAGGAAAAAAATGTCTAATTGCAAATAAGAGTAGTCCCCCAGAATGAACTAAGCAGTTCATGCAACAGATGAGACCCTGGAGAATAAGAGGAATTCCAACACTGTTCTAAATCGAGCATTGTTTGAACTATGCAGGAGCCAGATAATTATGAGCAAGTCTTGGAGACTTCTCTTTGGCTTTTAAAACAGTTTTTAAGTATATGCAGGTATGAACATTCCAAAAAATGCAGACCATAAATTCCCTATTCCACCGGCCTCTGAACCCATACAGTGCCTATTTGCATATCATCTATATTTTGATCCGGAGTTATTTAGAGGATTCTGTTAGGTATTTAGATTTCTCTCATGATCAAGAAGGCTGACTCCTTACCAAGCTGCTTTGTGTGAGGCATCCAGAATGTTGATCTTAGACTTATATTGCGACAACCGCAGTGAATTCAGGAAATTACACCCTCCACACTCATTTATGGTCAATAACTTTGCTTCGAACAATAGCTAAGTGTTTCAGGCTTGGGCTTTATTTTCTCCTCAATTATGCTTTTTACTTATGAGGGTCTTACTAAGATAAACATGGAAACTTTTATTTGTTCTTATTACAGACATTGAATTGAATTGTTTAATAGCATGTTGCTTTATGACTTTCAATATGATACAAATCTCTTATAAGTGTTTTCAGAGATGGCTCTAACTGTTAGCATTTTTCTGCCTAGAAATCTTCACAAGAATCCTGGCAACCTGGAGTCTTTCACACCCCCTATTTCCTTTACTGCTGATATACTCCATGTCTACAGATCATGGAAACTTGCGGATGTCACACATGAGAAGAAACAGACTGGACATCATTCAATTGCTTCATTTCTGTCTACCATTAAACCAACATGCAAAGATACTAATAATCAATAATGCTAGATTGCATTTTGTTGCCATCTGCTTTGGCTCTGCAAACATCTGTGTAGCTGATTTAGGCCATGATTCGTGATGAAATGTCTTTCTACAACACTCTTAAGGAACCATTTAAACAACTGTCAATGGCAAATGTAAGCCTTTCCATTACTACAGGAAAAAAATAAGAGTTTCTTTTGATGAAGGTTTTAGGACCATTTTTTTAATGATCTTGCTTTGAAAACACTGAGAAGTTGTTAAAACTTCTTTTTGAAAGTTCATCTAGATGATTTCTATCCTAATCTGGTCCTGATACATATATTTGACCAGATTATTTAAAAAAAAAAAAAACACATGAATTTATTGCTTGTCCCTCACATTATAAGGTTAACATAAACATAATTTTACACTTAAAGCTTATCACAGAATCGGAGAATCACTAGGTTGGAAGAGACCTCTGAGATCACTGAGTCCAACTGTACTTGTCTCTCTACTAAACCATGTCCTTAAGGAACTCATCCACCTCTCTTTTAAACACCTCCTTGGATGATGACTCCACCACCTCCCTGGGCAGCCGGTTCCAACCCCTGACCACGCTTTCAGTGAAGAAATTATTCTTACTGTCTTGTAGTACCCAATCATTCTACTATGTGATACAGAAATTGTGCAGTATACAGGAATTGATCTCTTATGTTCTGCTAAATAAACTCCAAATATTGAAAAAGATAACTCTTAAATGTCCAATTCATTGTGATGTTCCTCTGAGTACTTTATCTTCTTACATTTATGGTATTTTTCTCCCTGGCATCAAGGTTTTGTCGCATATCTGTGAAGTTTATTTGCGTTCTCTGCTGAAAAGCATACTGTCTTTTTGTAATAAACCTTAAATCCTTTATTCTGGTTAATTTTTGATGGAATATTACCTTTTCTGGGCACATTCTCTTTTCGGGTGTTTTGTTCCTTACTTTATTGTCTTGCTTTTTCTACACTAAATCAAATAAAGTAGTTATTTGCTCATGCTGTTAGTCTATTTCAATCTTTCTGATTTTGGTTGCATTTTGCGGTGACCTTATCTGCCCTTCGAACACTTTGTTTTCCTTGAAATTTAGTTATTTTATAGCTTAATCTTTTCTTGAGGCACAAACAACTTCAATTAAAATGCTTGAACTTAATTTGATTTTATCTACAATAAAGACTTTTTCTTTCACGCTTTCAGAACACATCTTGTTTATTTAAGATAGGTCAGTGCATATTACATTCTTAATGATTTATAAGATTAGTCTCTTGCACAGTAGAAAAAAAAAAAGCCACGTATGATCTCTTGGCAGATTCTTCTGTTTTCATAAATACCACAGTAAGTTACTAATAATAGGTTATTTTTATAGTTAATAGTTTTATAGTTATTTTTCTCTAGCATTTTCATCTTCTATTCCATTCATACCCTAGGAATGATATTTGCTCATTATTATAAACCTAATGAAGAGAACTTAACTCTTCTGATTGCTTAGTGTTATTTCAGAAGTCCTCAGTGTGGACAGTGGTCCAGTTGAGAGTCAAGCATATGAAGAAACTGAGAGAGCTGACAATAACACATGAATCTAACAATAGCTTTTATATTTTTGAAAAAGAGAATCAAACTCTTCAAAAAGCCTTATTTTCTCAAGGTGACCCAAGTAAATTCAAGTAAAAACATACAGTTATATGAAGGTGAGAAAACCTATGTGTTCTCTCTTCTTGGTACTTTTCATATTGAGGTGTTTAGAGGTATTTAAAAATATCAGATCAACAGTTTTTGCTTTGGTAAGTTGACAGGCTGTTTTTCCTCTTATTATGTATGTAGAAACCTTATGGTATCCTTTTTAAACAGTGTCCTTACATGGGCTCTGCTTATCATGTGAGCTTAATCATGTGGGAGCACTTTGATGAACAGAAAAAAAAAATACTCTGCAAATAGTTTCTGCCATACGTGGTGCAATGACAGTAAGGTAGAAGGTCATTCTGGTGAGATTAATGCATTGTAATGCAGATTACATTCATTTTCCCTTGTTTACTGCTAGGGAACAAAACGTTCTGACAGATCTTCCCACATGCATTTCTCAAAATACGTACCTTGTTATTATTTCAGCTAAATGATAAAATTTGCAAGGAAAAAATATGAGATAATACTTCTGCTTTACAATCTAGTGTCACACCTGCAAAACTATTAATATTACTCTACTGTCCCTTGAAACTCTTCATATAACTAGGCAGTAAAAAAGACAATTCCCACTATTCCCCATCTTGTGAGATTTTCCTCCTAGTCTACTGAACACTCTGATAGTTATTCTAGTCAGAGCTTCTCCTGTTTTACTTCACAGGACCAGATAGCACTGGATCAGTCTGTCTCTGTTTCACTTCAGTGGGGTGACTCCCTTTTGTGTCAGCGCAAGATTTCTTCTACCATGTGTATTTCTTGGAACTACATAACTTCATCCTTGAAGACTATGTTTGGTTAAATGTTAAACAACATTTACTGAAGTGAAAAATGAACTGAACACAAATGCGTTTTTATTTTATTCCCGTAACCTCAGCAAAATTATTTCAGTAACCTCTGTCATTAGCTCTGTCCTTTGTCAATAAAGTTGTACCAGTTTTGACTGGGATAGATATAATTTTCTTCATAGTAGCTAGTATGGGTCTATGTTTTGGATTATTATTATTATTTGGATTATTATTATTACAGAAAACTAATTATTGACAAATTCATTGTTCACAGTCCTCACCTGGGAGGACACACAAAAAGTACCTGAAAGGAATTTGTAGCGATGTGGATGTTTGTCTCTCCTCCCAGGTAACTAGTGACAGGACGAGAAGAAATGGCCTCAAGTTGCACCAGGGGAGGTTCAGATTAGCGATCAGGAAAACTGAAAGGTATTTAAAAGATGGATAGATGAGATGCTCAGGGATATGGTTTAGTAGTTGACAGGTATGGTTGGACTCTGTGATCTCAAAAGTCTTTTCCAATCAAATGATTCTATGATTTTCTGTTATGATTTTCTTTGGGCTGAAAAGAGTTAGCATAGACAATTGGGAGTGTAGTGGAAAGGAAATAAAGGGAAAACATTTATAGACAAACAATAGCTAAAATCAGAGGCTTTTCCTCAAATCACCAGCTGAGTAGTAGCTGAGAGGTAGATGTTCAGTACTCTGAATCCATCACTTTGTTTAACGACTTTCAGAGATTTTCTAGATATTAATGTTCTTTTCTAAGAGTGATTGAGAGTCTTCAAATATTCCTGCAACAAAAATAATAACAGTAAAAAGGATGATATCCATTTGGAAACACTGTGATTCTCTGAGCATGTGGCTAGGAGGGAGCATGTTGAAACTACTGTTACAGATCTGGTTTTGTGTTATGACAAAATATTTCCACGTTAAATATTTCTCACTGAGCTTCTCAGCTTTCAAATCAATTCCTCTGCGCTTCTTTATCTGTGAGACACTTGCAACACATTAGTACAATATCTATTTTCCTCTTCTATGTAAAGCACAGACTTAGCATAACTATTTCCAGGTCCTCTAGCCATAGCTATGTTGTGGGACATCCTAGTTCATGGTTTCATCCAGCCTTCCTCATATCTTCCCCGAAGAAAAAAACCTTGACAAGTAGTTTAGAAAAAATTATTACATGAGCCTGACACAGTTCTGATAAAAGTCCCTGATTTATTTATCAGGACAAAAAGACTGCAGCAAGGTTTATACCGATGAAAAGTACTGATGAAATTTAGCAGTGCTCTGGATATTAAAAAAAACAATAGGTCTGCAGAAGGGAGTGATCAGCAGTGCCACTGCTGAGGGAAAGATGATAAAAACTTCGTCGTTATCTCTTTGGTAACAACCAACTTGACTGTAATGTATGTAGTTTACATATGCCCTGTAAAAAACCATACCTGGGTTGTTTTGTGAAGAGCGCTACAGCCCAAACTACCTGAACAGGTTTTGTAACCATCTGTGGGGTGATAGGACCTTCCTTGCAGAACTGCAAGTAATTTCTGTCCTTTGCAGATACCACCGAAGTCCATTCCGAGAAAAGCCTGGCTGAACTAACCTGTCCTGAGTTCTATATTGTCACAAAAGAATGCAACTACTATTCTAAAGGTTTGCTTTCAAGCCTAACTAGGCTACCTCTAATCATTGCCTTTGCACAGATTAAAGAACACCTCTAGATCAGTCTTCTTCAGTTAAATAGGGAGGATAACAGTTTCCAGATAGTTTTTTAAGTTTTTGAATAGTATTTGGAGAGCTTTGTGAAATGAAAGACATGCTGTCTCTCACCTAAAGAATTATTGAAAACAAAGAATGGCTTTACATACCTCTGTAGGGAGACAGGAGTTTAAATCCTTTTGTATGTCTCAGGAACACCACTTGTGACCACCCACCAATTGGATTTAACTCCATCCACCACAACCCTTTGGGACTGGCCATCCAGAAATATTTTGCCCAGAGAATAGTGCACCCATCCAAGCCATAAGCAGCCAATTTCTCCAGGAGAATGCTGTGGACAACAGTGACAAAGGCTTTACTGAAATCTAGGTAGTCAATTTCCCCAGGCTTTCCCTCATCCGCTGAGTCATCTTGTCCCAGAGAGAGATCAGGTTAGTCAGGCTAAACCCATGCTGACTGTGCCTGGTTGTCCTGTACATGTCATGCAATGGAACTCAAGAAGATCTGTTCCATAACCTTCTTGCCACCAAGGTCAGGCTGACAGGCCTGTAGTTCCCCAGATCCTTTTTCTGGCCCTTGTTGTAAATGAGTGCCGCATTTGCTAGCCTCCAGTCAACCGAGACCTCCCCAGTAAGCCAGGACTGCTGACAAATGATTGAAAGTGGCTTGGTGAACAGTTCCGTCAGCTGCCTCAGAACCCCTGGGTGAATTCCCTCTGGCCCCACACAGTTGTGTCAGTCCAGGTGGTGTAGCAGATCGCTAACCATTTCCTCTTGAATTATGGAGATTCCATTCTGCTCCCTGTCCCTGCCTTCCATCTCAGGGGATTGCAGACCCAGAGAACAACTTATCTTACTATTAAAGACCAAGGCAAAGAAGGCATTGAGTAACTCAGCCTTTTCCTCGTCCTTTGCCACTACATTTCCACCTGCATCCACTTAAGGAGATTCTCCTCAGTCCTCCTTTTGCTGCTAATATATTTATATAATAATTTTTTTATTTTCCTTTACCTTAGTAGCCAGACTAAGTTCTAGCTGCGCTTTGGCCCTTCTGATTTCCTCCTTGGATAACATCATGATATCTTTGTAGTTCTCGAGTTGCCTGCCCCTTCTTCCAAAGGTCATAAACTCTGCTTTTTTATTGAGTTCCAGACAGAGATCTCTGTTCAGCCAGGATGGTCTTCTTCCCAGCTAGTTTGTCTTCTGACATTTGGGGACAGCCTGCAGCCTGCTCTTGCCTCCTTAAGATTTCTTCCTTGAACAATGTCCAGCCTTCCTGGACTCCTTTGTCCTTCAGGGCTGTCTCCCAGGGGACTCTCTTGATCAGTCTCCTTAACAGGCCAAAGTCTGCACTCCACAAGTCCAAGATGGCAGTTACGCTGACCACCCTTCTCACTTCTCCAGGAATCAAAATCTCTATAATTTCATGATCACTATGCCCAAGACAGTCTCCAAACATCACATTAGCAACAAGTCCTTCCCTGTTCCTAAACAAGAAGTCCAGTGGGGCGCCTCCCCTGGTTGACTCACTCATCAGCTGTGTCAGGAAGTTATCTTCCTCACACTTCAGAAACCTCCTAGACTTTTTCTTCTCCATTGCATTGTATTTTCAACAGACATTTGATAGATTGAAGTCACTTATGAGGACAAGGGCTAGTGATAGTGAGGTTTCTCCCACCTGCTTACAGAATATTTAATCTGTCTCTTCATCTTGGTTAAGTGATCTGTAACAGACTCCCACTTATGATATCTATCTTGTAGGTCTTCTCCTTGATTCTTACCCTTAAATGCTCAACCCTACCACCACCTTGCCTATCCCTTCTAAGGAGTCATAGCCACTTATTGCAGCACCTCGGTTATGCAAATCATCCTGCCATGTTTCAGTGAAGGTATCTGTATCATAGTTTTCTTGCTGCACAACGGCTTCCAGCTCCTCCTGTTTGTTGCCCATGCTGTGTGTATTGGCCTAGAGGTGCTTCAGATGAGCTGTCGGCCATGTCACCTTCTTAGATTCTTCTGCTTAGATGCAGACCCACACCTTCAGAAATTCCTTCACAGAAAATAGATGAAATTCCTAGCATTATGTAGATTAAGTCTACCTCTTTGTACACATTCATAGGATTGAAAGACAGGACACAGACAAAGAAGCTGCTATTGAAAGGAAAAAAACACATTTTCAATGACAAACTACTCCAGTTCGGATTTTTTTTAGATGTCTAATTTACATATAAGTTTTTGCATTTATTTACAGAGATTTTAAACACCATATTCCTTAAATTTCTGATTTCCTATCTTCCACTAAATAATACATAATTCATTTAATCATCATCAAAGCCACTAGCTGGATGTTTGATCATTGAAATCTAAGAGCTTACATATAGCATTTGAGGGACCAGGATATGTGAACACTTTGTATCTCGCTCCTCAGATTGACATAAATCTTATCACACTTATATTTTTATCTCTCTAAAAAAGTGATTGTTCATGGGTTAGTTAATTTTAAGAACAGATGCACAGCATTTCTTTAATTAAGGGAACATAGAACAATATGTTAATTTATTTCTGTATATGTCACATGACTGGGACATTGTTTTTGAGAGAAGCAAAGAATGAGATAGGCCAGCAGTGTCAGAATACTATATATAATTCAGGCTTTTTTCTTTTTTTAAAAAAAATCCTATAACAGAATCTAATTTTTTCACTTAAAATAGTTTCTGTGAGCACCAGTGTTAGCTAAGGAGTTAAAAGTTTCATCTTCCCAGATGATGAAGTCTAGCAATAGTATTATCATTGCACTGACAGACTTCCTTTAGTACCTGGGTGCAATCATGCAGCACCTGCAGAATGAGCAAGAGATCAGGCCCAGCCAGCATGGATTTAGGAGGGGCAGGTCCTGCCTGACCAACCTGATCTCCTTTTATGACCGTGTGACTCCCCTGGTGGATGAGAGGAAGGCTGTGGATGTGGTGTACCTGGACTTCAGCAAGGCCTTTGACACTGTCTCCCACAGCAGACTCCTGGAGAAGCTGGCAGCCCGTGGCTTGGATGGGAACGCTCTGTGCTGGGTTAGGAACTGGTTGGATGGCCGAGCCCAAAGGGTGGTAATGAATGGTGTCCCATCCAGCTGGTGGCCGGTCACCAGTGGTGTTCCCCAGGGATCGGTGCTGAGCCCGGTCCTGTTCAATGTCTTTATTGATGATCTGGATAAGGGGATTGAGTCCATCATTACCAAGTTTGCAGATGACACCAAGCTGGGAGGAGGTGTCGATCTGCTGGAGGGTAGGAAGACCCTACAGAGGGACCTTGACAGGCTGGAGAGATGGGCTGACTCCAATAGCATGAGGTTTAACAAGTCCAAATGCCGGGTCCTACACTTTGGACACAACAACCCCATGCAGAGCTACAGGCTGGGGACAGAGTGGCTGGAGAGTAGTCAGGCGGAAAGGGACTTGGGAGTGCTGGTGGACAGGAAACTCAACATGAGCCAGCAGTGCGCTCAAGTGGCAAAGAAGGCCAATGGTATCTTGGCCTGCATCAGGAACAGTGTGGCCAGCAGGACTAGAGAGGTCATCATCCCCTTATACTCAGCACTGGTCAGGCCGCACCTTGAGTGCTGTGTCCAGTTCTGGCCCCTCAGTTTAAGAAGGATGTTGAGATGCTGGAGTGTGTCCAGAGGAGAGCGACGAGGATGGTGAAGGGGCTGGAGCACAAGCCCTGTGAGGAGCGACTGAGGGAGCTGGGATTGTTTAGCCTAGGGAAGAGGAGGCTCAGGGGAGACCTTATCGCTCTCTACAACTACCTAAAGGGAGGTTGTAGTCAGGCACGGGTTGGTCTCTTCTCTCAGGTGACTGGCGACAGAAGAAGAGGATGCAGTCTCAAGCTTCGCCAGGGGAGGTTTAGGCTCAATATTAGGAAAAAATTCTTCACTGAAAGGGTGATTGGTCATTGGAATGCGCTGCCTAGGGAGGTGGTGGAGTCACCGTCCCTGGAGGTGTTTAAAGGGAGAATGGATGAGGTACTTAGTGCCATGGTTTAGATGACGAGTAGGTGTTGGTGTTGGGTCACAGACTGGACTTGATGATCTCAAATGTCTTTGCCAGCCTTGTGATACTGTGATACTGTGATACCGTATCTACAGTATGTATCAGCCCACCCCAAACCTCATATAAAGCATATGTATAATAGAGATATATTTTTAAACATATTTCTTACAGGTCTGCTGACTCTTCCTTGTCAAAGTTATTGATCCTTTTTATGTTGATTCTCCTCTGATATTGCCAGTCTTTACACACTTCTCCTTTCTAATGCTTTTGCTGCTTATCTCAACCTAGTGCCACACCTACTAATAAAAATTTTTTGTAAATTTCCAAAGTGTATTGGAAAAGTAGACATTAGCAGATCCTATGTTTCTTGTACGGTATTTGGATTTTTTCTGTTCCCAGAGATCTCTGGCCTTTAAACACTCCCTGTGAAATATGCAGGGGAAAAAACAATAGCAACGTGAAAATGAGCAATTAGCAAAATTAGCATGGCTAAAGGATGGTGTAGATAATTGATTTTCCTGTCCTCAGGACTGGCTGGCACCATAATGTTAGTGGTCACAAAAATTTGAGAAAGAAACAATACAGAATATAAAAGAAGAATATTAATTTGAAAAGACTTTTTAAAAAATTAAGATGTTATCAAAGTCATTCAAAAGACCATTTTTAAACTCCTACACAAAAGTATCTTGCAATCCTAATTAATTTCTATATTTCTGACAAATATTTTTAAGTTTTGTTTGGAATTTAATTCAGATTCATCTTTCTTCTTTCCTGAGAAAATCAGATTTCCTTATGCTGAATATTCAGGTCTTTGCATTATATTCAGTTTCTCTCTCAGTAAGTGAAAGCTTTCAGCTGCATTATGTTTTTCTATTGAAAGATAAGGCTGCTGGATGTTTCTTTCCTTATATGATCCTCAGCCCTGCCATAATCAGATATTACAGAAGATATGCAGGAATGAAAGAATTGAGAAGTCCTGTGAAAAAGAAGGGATGGAAACATACTGGGAAAGGGTGATCACATTAGTTCCTGGGAAAAAGATGAATCAGCTGAAGAAAAAAATAAAACCAGAAAGTTATGGGAACTTTCTCTGATTAGCAACAATCTACATTTTTCTAATTTTGTTCCTGAAAGTTGTTACATCTTCCAGATTTTTTTCTACTTTTGTAGGGATTCATTACTAGAAGTATCAAAGTGATGTAACCGATAATATAGTGGTAGCTCAAAAATGATCATACAAACACCAGTGTTAGATACTGAGACTGCCTTGTCCTTGTCCTTGTAAAAAGTCCTTCTCCAGCTTTCTTGTAGACCACCTTTAAGTACTGGGAGGCTGCTGTAACATCTCTCCAGGGTCTTCCCTTCTCCAGGCTGAACTACCCCAATACTCTCAGCATTTCTTCATAGAATAAGTGTTCCAGCCCTCTGATCATCTGACACATTGCATTGTATTGCACTTTTGGAGTTATTATTCCTAGACTTCAAAACTTTTGTGATTATTAAAAAATTGAAAACACTTTTATTTACATCTGATTTACCTATTCACTAATGGATCTCGCTAATCAGACTGGAGTGCTGGATAGACAGTGACTAGTGACACTGACTTTTCTGGAAGTACTGTTTGATTAAGAACGGCAAAATTTATCCCATACGTAACAATATTTCCAAAACAGCAAAATATGATTCCACATTGGTTTAATGAAATCAGCAGTTGTGCAAGAAAATCGATTTCCTAGGCAAAGATGGTGGTGCCTTTACAGGTGAAAATTTAATCTCAGATCCAGGTAGAAATAATCCAGTTCGTCATCCTGTCTTAATCATAATGATGCAACATAAGGAAAACATGCTTTCTGGAATGTCACATCACTTTGGGAATATGAATAATGCTCTGCTCCATCAAGGACTCTATTCTCCTGATTGAAGCCATCTATAAAATGAATATTGCTTTTTATTATCTGTACAGAAAGATGACTACTTCAATAGAACTCTATGGGAAACTGTACAGCTTCTTCTTAAACTCAGGGGTTATTTTGTAGAAATTATATATATAGGTGCATAAAGTAGCAATTAGACAATTTTAATCTATGCAATGAACAAACTATACCCCAATTAAACACTCACCATCTCATTTTGTAAGACCTTTAGATACAGTGATTTATCACATCAGGATAATTCCACACCCAATTTAGTCATTGATGCATGTCTAAAATCTGATTTCCCTGATGACTTGGAATAAATTTAAACTGCTATCTTCTATTTTCATTGCCCAGGAAACCTGCCTCAAAAGATCCTTGACACTGCAGGACAGAAAAAAAAAGCTGTATCCCATATCTGCCAACATGGCATGAGCTGAGAGGACAAATAAACCATTCTTCTAGAACCTAAATAACTGAAACTGTGGTTACAGAATTTCAAACACCATTATGTTCTTCCATCTCTGTGATTTTTCACAAGAATACCAAAAAAACAAACTTCCTGCTTTACAGTAATATTGTAATAACTGATTCATTAAGGCCAGACCCCTACCCTGTCACTCTCTTGCCCCTGCTCCTCAAGAGAAGAGGGGAAGAAAATGAGATGGTAAGATGAATAAGCTCGTGGACTGGGATGAAGGCAGTAAAGTAAGAACAGCAAAAGCCATGCACAGAAGCAGAGCAAAAAAAAAAGGAATCAATACCCTACTTCCAATTAGCAGGCCACCTCCAGCATCTTCCTGGGAAGCAGGGCCTCAGTATTCCTAGTGGTTACTTGGGAATTCAAGTGTCATAACCACAAATGTGCCCCCATCCTTCTCCTTCCCTAAGCTTTTATTGTTGAGCACATCGTATGGCAGAGAATGTCCCCTCAGACAGTCGGGGTCAGATGTCCTGGTGGTTTCCCCTTCCAAACTCTTATCCACTCCCAGCCTAATGGGCTTTCGCAGGGGCAGGTAGGAGAGAAAACCTTGATGCTATGTGTGGACTACTCAGCAACAGCCAAAACACTGGTGTGTTATTGAAGATTTTCCAGCCTCAAAACACTGCATTGTATGGGCTGCTATGAGGACAACTAATGCTATGGTCGCCAAACCCAGTACAGCCATCAAGGAGCGAGAACTCAGGAGCGGAAGACAGGACTGCGGGGGAGGATAACAGAAACAACTACTAAATGAGCATTACGATTTTCAACTATTCTACTCTTTCTAAATAGATTAGAATGGGAAAAAACTGCGAACATTTGCTTTAAAACAGCTGCTGTGGGTTTTTTTGTTTAGTCCTAAAAAGGAAAACAAAAATATTTCCTCTCAGTGTAAGGTAAAAGACTACTGGTGTTCCAATCAAGTTATGTGCACATTCCCAGTGCGATATGTGACTGAACTGGCATATCAAATCCTCCAATATTTGAGTCTCCGTACATAAAAACCACTCCTATGTGAATTGTGAATGAGAGAATTAGCTGAACCATGCTTTGAAATGCTGAAAACGGTTGAAATAAATCCTGCCTTAAATCTGCACACCGTCTGCATCTATAGAACTTTATTGAAGAGAGGGGTTTTCTTAACCCTGAGTCATGGACTCTGTTCTCATCTCTGCTGCTACAGGGACCTAATCCTAAATTCCCTTTGCTTCACTACAAACTGAGAAGCCATTTAAGTCCTTGGGAGTGGTTATTGCTGCCTAAAGGAAGGGCATGCAGAGTGGAGGAGCATCTGCTCAGATGTCAGCACATGGACTGCAGCTTCTGTGCTCACCTGGCACATCAGGATATCTGAACCAATCTCTCTGACTGCAGGCAATAAATCACATTAGAAAGAAACTGAATAATGGTGTAGTATTCTTTTAAAGCACCTCGCAGATTAAGACAAAGTTTGAGATCTACATCAAAAGCACCAGTTCTCTCTTTGCAGTTCTGTACCGAGTTTCTAATATGGTCAGTCTGAGAAGCAGCAGCAAGAACGTACATCTAGGGCTTGAGCAGTGAAACAAAGCAGTTGTTGAATATTTTGGCAAGGTTTTTATATGAAATGTTGTTAAAAAAATCAAACTTGTGCTTTATTCCAGCTCTAGCTGCTAATGCATCATTTGACAGCCATGAAATCAGAAATGATCGTATATTTAGAGCGGAGTACACTTGACAAAAAAAATAAGAGGCATGGATTTTTTAAGGCAAGGAGGAACAGGTCTGGTTTGTACGAAACAAAAATGCGTTTATATTAACAACCTACATCAGGATTTATTTTCTAGTATCAACTCAAAGGAAATCCTTTTCAGTTCAGCCAGCATATTGAACTGTCTTCTCTTATGTGTGACCATATACTAAGTTATCTAGAAAGGAAACTATAAGAAAATGCTCTGGCTAAGCTTGTAGAAACGTCAAATTTGTGAGTAAAATCTCCCTAATCCAGTAGCTGTAGCCATAGCATTGTACATAGAGAATTTTGTTTTGCTTTACCTTTAAATATCAATATATAATGGTTGCATTATAACATGTTTTAGGAAAAAAATAAAGCCTTCTTAGAGGCCACGGAGAGAAAACATTTCTTTTTAGTGGATAGTAAAAAAGCAGAAGTATAATTTCCCACACAGAGTTTAACTACAAGGTCACTGTTAAAATCTTATCGTGCAGTTAGGACCCTGAGGAATAAATATGTTCCAATGAGGAAGGACAAAGGGGCAACATTTTTCATTGTAAAGAGTCTTACCATGTATCTTTAAGCAGGATTTGTGGAGTAGAATTTTTAAAAATACCCCCTGTTGAGGGAGAGAAGCAGAGTTGACTCACTGTAAAAAGCTCATTTAATGGCTTTTGCATTGTAAAGAAGAGAGCAATTCCTAGGGAGAAGGAGCCACCTTTGGCTTGTCAGCCTTAATGAAGTGCACTTAGTACGTAGCTGCAATGAAGATAGATCAATAATATGGTAGGTAAAACTGATGAGTTTGGGACATATTTGCATAAACTGGTACTTGTGCTTCTGAAATGCTCTCATTACAAACAGTGAAACCACATAGATTTCACTCTAACACATTTACCACATTAAAGGAGTGCTATTTATCTACATAAATAAAATTTCTGTGCTGGGTAATAAGTGGTACTTCAGGGATTTCCCAATTTATCAACTCGCTTGCTTGTAACAACACAACTGGAAACTATATGAACACAGCAATATTTATCACTGGCTTTAGTGGTACATTTGTCATTTTTATCTTGCTTGTTCTAGACAGAAAACAACTGGATATACATGGCTTCAGCTGATAAACCACGTCATTGAAAAAATAATCAAGCTATATTATGGGGGAAGATGTGCTTTTAGTGGGTCTTGGGGGGGGGGCAGGGTTAAGACTTAAAAGCCCTATCAGTACATTGCAAGAGAGTATCATTTTGAATCACAAATGGATCTTTTTTGCCCCACACACCCTCTGCAAGGATTCATCTGCAGAATCATTAAGCTACTCTGCCTGGGTGCACACAGTGACATCCACTGGTGCAGAGCATTTTTGCTACAAGAATCACAGAAATAATGTGTGTCATGATTGATTTAGGCTTTGAAAGTAATTTCATTCACTTCTACATTATCTAATGCAGCACAGTATTTAATACCGCTTAACGTTAAGCATGCAAGTACTCCCACAGGGAAATGAATTTAAGTGATTTCCTTGTTGGAGTCCGGACACCTTGCAAGATTCAGTCTTGTAGATTAAATGAAGTTCCTGATTGGAAAGTTTCCCATCTCTTCTGTATGGTTTGTCCCTCAACTTGCCAAGAGAGCACAGAGCACAATTTATTACTATCTGCAGCCTCAATCTCTCTTTTTTTTTTCTCTCCACCCTTCTCTACAGGCTTAGAGTTATACAGCTGAGGGAGAAGTTGAGATGCAGGATGAAATGTATTGTGTTCTACAATCTTGTGCCACTTTCCGCCAACATAACAAACTCAGCAATCTAAAGACTGGAAATCAGCTTCCCCGGGACTGAGCTTGACTGAGCTTTATGTGCTCTAAGGACCTAAGAAGATGAACTGTAACAGCCATCTTAGAGCTTTTCTTGACTGCACTTACTATGGAGTCTCCTGAAAAAAAGCACAATCTAGGAACGCAATTCAGTACCTCTCAGATGTGTTGGAATCATTGCATGTGACCAGCACAACATCCGCACAGATTTCATAAAAAGACAGGAAGAAGTATTGGAGTTCTGCATACAATAAATAATTCTCTGTCTTTAGATTATGGCAATCTTCAAAGTTTATAGACTGAGGGAGCAAAATCCTAGATGAGTAGATTTAGGGGGAACTAGGAATCATATGTCAGATCTCTGAGTGGAAAGGGAGACAACCAGTTCAAAAGGATTTCTTTTTGTGTTACTGTAAGTTGAGGACCAGACTCTTGATAGGTTTGCCTAGAGTTGAATTACTAGCCATGTTTCCTCAAAATTTAATAAATAAAAAGGTTAGGGATGTTTTCAATTAGTGAAATCGAAGTAATTTTTCTTCGTTCCCCTTATGTTTTAATGTTTACAACACTGTATACTGAAAAATCTTTCAAATTATGATAGATTTTTAACTAAACATGTAAAAAATGACATCTCTGGAATTCAAAACGTGTTCTTTATAATTATATTTCATATTTGGTATTTTCTGAACTTATTTTGCTAATTATCTGCTCCAAACCCTGAGAACTGTCAAAAATTGCCAGAATAACTCTAGCTGACTGCTCTGTAAAGTCAGAGTGTTACTACTACAGAGAGCCTCCTTTTCCTTTGTTTCATGTTATGCACCATTAGCAAACCTGTCAGCTGAATTGTGATTCTATAATCATTTGATTCTGGTGACCACTTGCAAAGTGAAAAGAGCAGAACCTTGCTCTTCAGACTATAGATTTTATCTCTTTTTCAGTGTATACATTCTATAAGAAGCTTTTTTTAACTTTTAAATTGACAAATTTGATAGAGAAGAAACAATTAACAGGTGTTGGAAATTGATTTTTTTTAACTGACTGTGGGCTTTTTCAACTCAGTTTATACTTTCTGATCACATACTTCCAAATAAACAAATAGTGATTTTTTTAAACCCTCTCAACTACAAAAATATCTCAAACAAAAACAAATATCGATTCTGTGAAATTCAAACACCTACAACTAAAACAACCAATCTTATAGAAAAAAAAAATTATCATGCTAAGAAGTGAAACAAACTTCTATCTCTATTTATCTCCTTCCTTTCTCCAGCCATAATTTAATTCCTTTTCTCAAATAATTTTTCCCTTTCATTTTTAAATACTGACTTTACTGTAGTAAAAAGTAAAAGTTCCATAATACTTGCAGTGATCACATTATAGGCAGTTACTTGTAATCTCACATAAGAAAGAATTATGTAGCAATTCTTCTGTTCTGCTTAAAGTTTACACATAATGTTGCATCCTAGAGAGAATTCTTTTGTTCAGCTCCTCCTGCGACACATTCTCTTTGAATTAGAGGCACATACAAAAAGAAATAAGAATAAAAGAGATTATTTTAAATAACTTTTGACTTAGCTTTCCTGCATTTAGTTTCCATGCAGATCTGTTAATGTTTCAAAAAGCCTCTTGGAAAAAAAGCAGTTTTAAAATTTCATATGTCTATAACATATTGCCATCTATTGGCAAAAGGATGGAAACACCAACATTTCTGAGCTGAATGTTTGCACTGATAATAGAAATCCCTTTCCTCCAGGCGTTTATACATAACTAATTTTATGTGTGTAAAGAACTGCTATATAATATCATAAAGTTTTATGTAGTGCTTATGGAAGATCCATGTCATAAAAAATAAGATTCCATTTCTTCCTAAGTGAAAAAGATAATATTCAATATAATGCACAGAAGAGCTGACCTTAAAACAAATTCTCCCTCACTTGAAAGAACATATATGTACCATGTCTATGCCCCATGCTGATACTGAATGTCGAAAGAGTGTGTTGTACCTGGCATGTTCCCATGTCACAGATACAAAAGAGTAATAACTGCTAACTTATCTTATGATAAAACCACAAAACAGATTACCATAACTGTCCCTTAAAATTATCTCTGCTGTACCAAACTTGTAATTAAAATTTTCCCTAGTTGCTTCTCGCTTCTTCCTCCCCATGGACACACAAGCGATCTAATGCCATATTGGTGGCAGAGGACCAGCTGCTGAATGCCCAAAGGGAAATGCATTGATTCAGCATGAGGAGTCCCTACATCGGTGACCTACCATAGTGTCTGGCTCCCTTGTCAGAACATAAATGAGGGTGAATTTTCAGTTATGTAGACAGTTAAATATGCAGATAACATGTAGCAGGTATTTCTGACGAAACGTGTGCACCTCAGAAACTTAAAGAAAATTAAACCAAAATAATCTGTTTCCTTGAGGTGTTTTGGAGTTACAAAAATTGGTGCCTCCACAGGGTCAGAATCTTCTGTGTGGTTTTTCTATCAGTTTCGCCTTAAAAGTTAGCTTCATTACTTGACTTAGATGCCCAGTAATTTCAAGAGGCCTGTTGTGATTTAACTACATAGACTGTAAAATGTCACACAAACTAATAACATACTGAGATATTACCTGAATGGTAAAAAAAATCAATTGGTCAAGAGCAGAGGAAGAGAAGGAACAAACGCAACTAAAACAACAGATATACTGTGTGCATCCGGAGGATAATGGATAGGCTGAAGATTAAGATTAAAATCTGAAAGTTCTAGAATGTGTTGAAACTGGAAGAAAAACATCTGGCAGACAATTATTGAACCTAAAACTACAAAGACATGCAGCAGGGTAATGAATTTCACTGCTCAGTACTTAATTCACTGGGTCTTTTTCTTTCCTTTGGACAGGTCAGCTTCTGATCTATGTATTCGGATGGGGATATTAGAAGATTTAAGATATTCCTCACTCGCACTATTTTCCTGTCAGTGCCACAGAGAAGACAGCAGGGGAAGGATGTTTTCAACTCCTCCATGTGGAATGGAAGGAATAGGGAAAGGTTATAGCCCAACTTTCCTTCTCTTATAACCTCAGCAGACAACTGTGCCAGGGATGTGCATGGAGCTTTCTGAAGGACATTTCCTCCTCAGATAGCAAATCTGGGACACAGATTGACTCCATTGCAATGCAGTTGCTTTCTCAGTGCCTCCTGAACACTTTACTGTGCTCAGCAAAGCCAGATTTCATTTGTTATTATTCCAGAAAAACAACAGTTTCCAATAGGCAACTTAGAATAGAAAAAGTCTAATATTGATTAAACCAAATCCTTGTTATGAACCAGCTAGATATTTTTTAATATATATAATGCTGATATAACTCTGTCCCCACCCCAGGATGAAGAGCCCTGAGAAGTGTAAAAAGGAACAGGAAACTTGTTTTCCTGTTCTGGAGAACATGCTGAGGTCACAAAAACATCCTCTTCTCTGTACTGGAGCAAACCCAAGATTTCTGACTTCTTTTAATGAGATAAAGAGAGAAAAGTATTTCTGAAACTTGTCTGGAATGTTCTGACTCTTTCTGAATCGGAGCAGAACCAGCAAACCAAGCTCTCCCGCCCTCCAAGTCCACAATCTGCCTATCACAGACCTCCCTGTGTGCGTATCTCTTATGGGAATCTCTCCCCATGAAAGCTTTACTGCAGCTAAGTATAGTCCCAGAGGAAGTTTTATTCCTAAAAACATTCACCACTGTCAGCTGGGAATAAAGTTATAGGCTGTGAGGCTAAAGATAATGTCATATTCTTAGCTCTGTCCCTCTGCTCAAACTGTGACCTCCTATTAAGTCACTTAAAGATGTCTCGAAAGCAGATGAATAATTCAGAAGGCTTATTCTCTTCAAGCTTTCTTTCAATCAAGTACATTTATAACTGTGCTTCCTTTCGTACTTTGCCACTCTGTTTTCCCCTCTGCCCAGCAGTGAATCGCCATCTCTGCGTGTATTTTGAAGAGATTTATGAGTATGACAAATAATGTTAATGAGCTATTATCCAAAGCTGGTTACCTCCCTGTGACTTTTTCAGCCTTCTGTCAGAGTCTGCCAAAACTGCTCTTAATAAATGCACACTCTGAATGCATTGAGAAGGAAGTACATAACTCACTCAAGCCTTTTCTTCTTGAGGGCAATGGTTCCCCTTAATCCATCACTGTAGCCCAAAGAGGCTAATGCAGTATTCTATTGCAAACTGTTATGAACATACCTTTCATTTTTATAATGCCTTTCATCCAAGAGAGATGGACCCCAAGGTGCTTTAGAGATTGTGTTGTATGGTGTGATGATAACAGTATATGGATCACTGCACTCATGTTGAAATATAGACCCCTCCGGGTTGGAAAGCAGCACACATCTACCATTGCCAGGAACACTATGAAATATATTAAGATAGAAATGAAGGCTACTTCATCCTTTTGTACCCACAGGTGAATGCAGGTAGATCAGGCTGTATTTTCTTGTGCTATAATTTAACCAGGAAACTAGAACCAACTGTGTCAGAAATACGGCCTGAATTTTAATCACTTCCAAGAACATATTTTTTCCTTACAGTAGCGCTAAAATGGAGTTAAAACTATGCAAATTCAAGATTGGCTCTGCAGTAATCCTGAGTTCAACAAGTTTAAGACAACTTGGTGATCATCTGCACCTTGACAGGTCAGTGTCCTACCGTTAGAAATATCAATGTGTTTCTGCTCTTATCATGCCAGGAGCTGCTGAAATTGAGAGCATCATGACACAGCAGCCAGCTCTTCTCTCTGAAGAGAGGCAGACAATTTCCATTCCTCTGGTAGTGCTGGAGACCGATGTGTTTCTATTATTTCATGTGCTCATCCGTACTCTTTGTTTATATTGTTAGACTGTTATTCTACATTTCAGTTGTATAAACCTCAGGTAGGCATCACCTTAATGTATACAGCACACACTAACACTGATCCAATTGGAATTCCTACCATCTGTACACTATATAAAACATATAAACCATAACCAGGAGAAAAGTAGAGAGGAAAAATTGATTCAGTATATGTAATTTCTCAGTTTTATTGACATGTTAAAAGAAACACTGCAGGTCAGAAAAACCATTTTACAAAGGTATTGTACCACTATCTCATGTCACTTTAATATTGGAAACAGGGTTCTGTTCTGCTGTAGAATCTAGCATTTATTTGCAGATAAAGGGAATGTTGTTGCTGAGCTAATATGTGAGCTCAGCCACCAGTTAGTAAGTGTACACATTCAAAATATTTCTGTGCTGTTTCCCAAAGACCTCACCTTTACTTTATCAGACACACAGAAAAGTCAGCTAAGACCTTCTTCAACGTATTTCTGTCCCAACTGGGAAACAATAACATCTGTAAGCCTCACAGGAATGGAGGAAACACTACTTTAGCTTAATGTAGAGGCAATCTCTAACACTGTCCATATCCAGACTTGTCTGAAGAGAGTGAAAGCACTGCTGATCCTGGTCTGTGAGTTTTGAAAGAAAAAGTTTCATGAGATGTCACTAGAAAGACTGCTCTGACATATGCAGCACCTTTATGACTAATCTGATCCACTGCTACCCATAACTGATGGAGTTCAGTGGGCCCTGTTCAGATACCCCAGGAATATCCTTTAAGTGGAATAAGTGTGGAGGGATCAATACCCACAGACCTTTAGAATTCCTACATCTACTGAACTAAGTGAGTAAAAAAGTAGACATCTTATCTGATTGAAACAGCTGATTAATGGTTCCATTTATAGTTGTAGTGGAGAATTTATTTTATATTTTTTTTCAGAATTCTTCACATGCTTTTTTACTCTGACCTCAGAATGACAGTATGATATTGTTACTTTGTGACAGCAACATACAGCATACTGTACAGATCTTAATATCCTGCTGGATTTTTTTTTAATATCTGCTAATCCTGCTTTAACTCTGACCAAAGATAATTTTTTAAGGTTTCAGAACACAAAACACTGAATTCCACTTTCCTCTTTGTCTTCTTCTCACCAAACAATGTGTCAATACATTATTCTGAGCTATATTGTGCAAATTTTCTGAGAAATCATAAACTTTGTAAACAGATAAATACTTTTATATTGACAGGTCTCTTTTAGCTATTTTTCTAGTGTACACTAGAATTCCAAATTAAGATTAGAAAAGAAATGTTGATATGCAGAGCACAGAATTCATTTATTAGCATTTAGTTACAAAATTTTAACAGTTATTCTTAAAAAATTAATTCAGCTGTGTAATTTGAAATAAGATATTTTGAGATCAACAATGAACCGTACTAATAACTTCCTTTCATCATGGAAAGAAATAGAACAATTCCAACAAGGACTTTAAACCCCTTCATTTACAGAGACACAGATCTCTCCAAGACTTGAAACACTGGTAAGTAGGCAAAGATCAACAGTGCACACTCCTCCGGAGCCAGGAATATATTTGATGACCTTCTAGAACAATGCAAATAAATGTGAATTAAACTCCTTGGTAAAGTACTGAACTACAAACTGAAAGACAAAGCCCAGGCCGTACAGGCTGTAGTTCTGTATTTTCTTTTAACAGATTCTTCTGATTATTATTACTAGTTATACCACTGGGGATGAAGATTATACTTCTTATGTTGAGTAATAAGTGCCCCGAATTATTCTGTTCTGGCAGAAGCAAGTAACAGTCTGTGCTTTTTATAAGTCTCTTGGGCCTTAAGCTTGCAAACATTTGCATTTTTTTTTAATTTAAGCACCCCAGTAATCCTACTGAGCTCAACAACTAAAGAAATGAGAATTATCAACAGCTGGCAGTGACCACAATGCTGATCAGAGGCAGCACAGCTCTGTGTGTGTTCCTCTTTGTTGAGAAGTGAGATATCATCTTCACCCAATAAGTTCTTAATCAGAGTGGCTGCTGTAATGAGAAAGGATTCCTGCACAGGGAGGAAAGGGAGTGAAGAATGAAACACGTTTAGAGAAATTCCTTGTGGGGGAATATTTTAAAAATTGTGTGCTTTATTTTATAACTCTCCCTCTTGTTTTGTCTAATTTATTATGAAGGTCATAAACTTCAGCTTGCTCTGTGGGGGCTCATATACCTGTGATGATGAAGACAGTGCAATAAACGTATTTGAAGGAAATCTTGAATTTTTCTGTTCTATTTCCTTTGATGTCTACCCTGATTGTTTTGTCCCTCTGTCCTTGGATAACTGGACAGTACTGCAAAACTTCACATACTGCAAACAAAACAGTTTTACTACTAAGTCTGGACTTCTCTTACTAATTTGCAAATTACAACAGCAAACCTATTAGACAGTTTGGCAAACGTTGTATTTTAGATAGAAAAACTACACCAAAAAGTCATAACCACAAATGTGAACCTACAGTAGAGGTGTCCTGCACGCCTGGGTATTGGAAGTGATGTTTCCTCTTCCAAATTTGTCTTTACACGGGGGCTACAGCTTCAGACAGCAGTGGAAGATTGCTCTAAAGGTTATTAGCACTTTGTTCCTACACAGATGTATCAGTGGTGTCCTGGCTCCTACCAGCCAACAGAAGACCCTACTTTGCATGAGACAACTACACATTCAGGGGCAACTCCCTTCTCTGAAAGGTGGCATCTCCAGAACTATGACCAAGTTGCTACTGGAACTATTAACTTTAAGATTTTCTTTCCCTAACTCCATGGTAAATCACCCTTGATGGCTGTCTGCCTTGCAGTAGAAAGTAGACAATATATCTTGAAATATGCCCTGTTAGTCACTGTATGTATTTTTATTTTAGGAAATGTATTTTTATCTAACTTTTAAGCCATTGTAACATGAGAGTATAAATACCTCAAAGGTGTTACATTAAGAGGTAGTTACCTTATGCAAGAGCAGAAAGCTTATATAGAAAGAGTACAATGGAAATACAGGTCCTGGACAAGAAAATTTAATGTGGTTACTTCTGTGTGGCAAAATATCTTTTTCACGTAGAAAAGTTATAACAGTAGCACATAGAAACAAACACAGATCTACAGAGAAGAAGATTTTCAAAATCTTTAGGCCAAATTCTGTCATGCAGACCACAAAACACCAAACATCACAACCAGCAGTACTCCAAACAGTCTACAGCCATTCAGATATTGACAGCTGTCAAGGTCAAAAGTGGAACAAGACTGACAGTCAAAAGGAGTCTTTCTGCCTTTTCTCAGCAAATACATAATGGGAACAGAGGGGGTGGAGAGGAAAAGGAAGGAAGTTGTTCTAGCCATCCTCGGTACAGTAAATCTTGGAACCTGAATAACAAACAACAAATATATTTACTCAGCGTAGGACTTATCTAATTTAGGAACTGTTTGATTTTTCTATCTTTATATTGAGATGAATCATTCTCAGGAAGTATTTCTGAAGAGAATGTAGCCCAGCTAGCCCCAGGCTAGATAACTAACGTTTAGATGCCTGTGCTGAAAGAGAAGAATTCCCTAACCTTTATCTCTACTGTCTCTTATGGTGACCTTAATTGTATAATAACATCAGCTCTTCAAAAGTAATGATAAAAACTGTTACGTTAGCCAGGCACCCTGGAAGCCACCATTCAATATGCGCATAAGAAATATGGGCAATAGGAGAGAGTCTTAAATTCATCAGAGAACTGACTGTTCAGGTAAAACGTATGCTTATTTGTGGTGAAAGAATCCCACCTTCTTTGGCTGGATACTTCCCACCCTTTTATAATACCTCTACATAGTAACATGCACGTACAGCAATTAAAGACTTATAATATTTTTTTTTTTTTACCTTTACGTTGTGCCACATTATATCCCTGAAATTTCAGGAGCTAATTTAATGCAAACTTTCTATAAATGAAAGTATTATCATTTTTTAAGTCTCTCACAGAATTCTGATACATATTTTAGATTGTTGCCAGCAGCATTAGGCAGAGCCTGAGGGTACAGACTGGGAATGTGGACAACAGGAGCTCACTCCAAGGCATAGCATCTGAAAAGAATAGTGCTTATACGTTTAGCTCTCCCCAAAGTTAACCCAAAACTCAGAACCGAAGCACTCATAGAAAAATACATTCAGTTAAGACACTGCACTGCTGTTTGTTTAGTTTAAGCAGTATTTAGAAACTATATCAAATGGGAAAAAATTTACTCAGTACTTATATTGTAAATAGAATATGGATTAATAATCAGTAAAAGTCATGTTTCAGAAGAATCCACTTAAAATTTTATTATAGATTGATTGTTTGACATCTTTTGGAAAGGGGCAAATACAGTCTCGTGTGCAAGCGAACAGACTAGAGTCCCAGATTTCCTTCTACTTATATGATCCCTCATAATATATTCAAATCCTCTCTGGTGTGAATAGCCAGTCCCTTTGCTTAACTCCATAAGAATGAGGGGGTCACGCAACACAAGTCTTAGAGGCAGCCACGAACAACCCACATGAGCTGGAAATACACACAAACCCTTTTCAGCATTAGGCTGCGGGTCTCAGTCCTATCCTAGATCAGAAAAACCTGCAGATTAGTCATGCTGCTTTAATACAAATAATTGCAGTCCTTGCTTACATTTTCCATGGAAATGCCCGTCTTTTGTGAGATAATGCCTTTAAACAGTACCCAGTACAAGCTTCACTGAGCCTTAGCTGGCTCCCTCAATCCCAGCAGTGTTAATCCATGATTAACTCCTAGATCTGTTCACATGTCTGTTCTTTAAACCCTAGCAAATGTAATTCCTCTTGATTGCTCTGTAATAACTCGTTCTCCTGATCCCCTTCTATCACAATTTTAGGCATTGCTCTACCCTTGTTCCTTGATGGCTCACAGATACACCAGCAAATTAGTACCCAAAACAAAAGTAGGAATATCATCTCTGTGTTGCTGTCAGTCAGAAAGTGGAGCAATATTTTTAAGATCCAATTTATAATCCATCAGAAAGAGGCTATGAGATGAGAGTGGTTAGTGCTTTACTTCAGTCATGACAATGGACATACTGTAAAATTTTAGAATAAATAAAAAAGTTTTTATGGCATATTTGAAGTGTTCCTACCATAATGAGTAGTAATCTGCTACCAGAGATTCTGCACCACCGTAGTATCAATGAGTAACTATCAGGAAAATTCAGCTGCAAAGACGTGGGTTTGGAATGCAAAGGTTTGAGAATAATCTGTTTATTAACAGGAACACATGTAAAATATCTAGAATTTTAATATGCATCACAGAGCTGGGCTAAACAAAGAAACAGAAGGTGGCATTGAATAGAAACTAGATCTACTTGATGATCCTGATGAGATCTGATGGTCAAACCAAAGGGCAAGAAGGAAATGCACAAGCAGTGGAAGCAGGGACAGGTATCCTGGAAGGAGTTTAGAGATACTGCCCAGTTGTTTATGGGTGGGGTCAGGAAGGCAAAGGCATGGCTGGAGCTGAACTTGGCAAGAGTTGCAAAGAATAACAAGAAGGGCTTCTACAGGTATGCCAACGAGAAAAGGAAGCTCAAGGAAAGCAACCCCCCTGCACTGATGAACCAGGCTGACAAACTAATAACAGTCAGAGAGAAGGCAGAGACATTCAACAACATTTTTGTCTCAGTCTTCACTGGCAATCTCTCTTCCTACACTTCTCAAGTGGATGGACTTCAAGACATGGACTAGTGGAGAAGAGTTCTTCCCACTGTAAAAAAAGATCAGGTACATGACCACCTGAGGAACATAAGTATACACAAGTCTATGGGACCTGATGAGATGCATCCCATAGTCCTGAAGGAACTGGCTGATGTAGTTGCCAAGCCACTCTCCATGACATTTGAAAGGCCATGGCAGTCGGGTGAGGTCCCTAGTGACTGGAAAAACATTACACCCTTTTTAGAAAAGAGTAGAAAGGAGAACCCTAGGAACTACCAAGCTGTCAGCCTCACCTCTATGCCTGAGAAGATCATGGAATAGATCCTTCTAGAAGCTATTGTAAGACACATGAAGGTCAGAGGGACATGATTCAAGACATCCAGCATGGTTTCACCAAGGGCAAATGCTGCCTGATTCAACTCAGTGATGGACTGACTACATCCATGGACAAGGACAGGGCTGCGTATGTCAGCTATCTGGACTTCTCTAAGGCTTTGACACAATCTCCAATAACATTGTTCCCTCTAAACTGGAGAGATATTGATTTGATGGGTGGACTGTTTTCTGGATCAGGAATTGGATGGATAGTCAGATCCAGGGAGTAGTGGTTAGCAGCTCCATGTCCAGATGGAGACTGGTGACAAGTGGTGTCTCTCAGGGGTCCGTATTCAGATCACTACTATTTAATATCTTCATCAATGACATAGACAGCAGGCTGGAGTGCACCCTCAGGAAGTATGCAGATGACACCAAGCTGAGTGGTGTGGTTGACATGCCTGAGGGATAGCATGCCATCCAGAGGGACCTGGACAAGCTCAAAAAGTGGGCCCATGTGAACATCATGAGGTTCAACAAGGCCAAGTGCAAGGTCCCTGCACCTGGATCTGGGCAATCCCCATCAGCAAAATAAGCTGAGGGGTGAGGGGATTGAGAGCAGTCCTACAAAAGAGGGGGTACCAGTGGCTGAAAAATCAGATATGAGCCAACAATGTGTGCTTGCATGCCAGAAAGTCAATCATATCCTGGGCCGCATCAAAAGAAGCATGACAGCAGGTGGAGGGAGGTGATTCTGCCCCTCTACTCTACTTTAGTCAGACTCCACTTGGAGTATTGCGTCCAGTTCTGGAACCCTCAGCAAAGGAAAAATATTGACCTGTTGGAGTCGGTCCAGAGGAGGGATACAAAAATGATCGGAGGGATGAAACACCTCTTATATAAAGAAAAGCATTAGGGGTGTTCAGCCTGGAAAAGGCTCTGGGCAGACCTTATTTCAGGATTTCAGTGCTTAAAGGGAGCTTATAAGAAAGACAGGGGAATTTTTTTTCAGCAGGACCTGTTATGATAGGACAAAGGGTAATAGTTTTAAACTAAAAGAGGGTAGATTTAGACCAGATATAAGGAAGAAAATTTTTATGATGAGGATGGTGAAACACTGGAACAAGTTGCCCAGAGAGGTGGTGGATGCTCCATCCCTGGAAACATTCAAGGCCAGGCTGGATGTGGCTCAGAGCAACCTGATGTAGTTGACTGTGTCCCTGCCCACTTGCAGGAGGCTTGGACTAGGTGACCTTTAAAGTTCTCTTCCGACACAAATTATTCTGTGATTCTGTGATCCTGGTTCTTCCTGGGGCTGAAAGATTTGAAAACATACACAAATGTTGCAATGATATTGTAATGTCAAAAAAAAGAACTTATTATGAGTTTTCACTTTTAAAGTAATAAAGTATTTAATGAAAATGTAAGGTTTTTTTTAAATGAATTCATAAATTTAAGATATCAGGTTCATTTTGGAAAACACTACATTTAACAACGCTGTATTTAATAGAGAAAAAAATGGAAATACTGAATGAGTTTTCACATGAAGCAGGCATGTATGAACTGAGAAATCTCACACTGTTAGGGACAGGCTGAATAAACACAGATATTTTTCAAAATTTGTTTTAGAATTCACTAATATACCATAAAAAATATTAAATTTTCACTGGTTCCCTCATTATACATAAATGTCAGCTACTTTTTATGTTTAAATTTACCCCAGTGTAGTTATATGTGCATGAAGATCACGTTTGAATAGAAGTCCTTTCACACACACAGTTGGAAAAAAATAATACTTCAGTTCTTATCACAATGAGCAGTGGGAAAAAATAGAGCTGAACAAAAAAAACAGGGAGACGTAAAGATCAGGCAAACAATAGAAATAGAAAGTGAAGTAGGGGGAAAGAGAATAAATAAGTCCCAAGAGGAAGAAAGTTCACACAAATCAATATGGAAAGTTCCAGCCTGGGTCTCATTACACAGGATGGTTGACTGAGGAGTTGAATTAAGGTTTGCAAAGGTGACTAGAGATACAAAAAAGAATTTCTCTGCTGTGTCAGGAGCCTTCGCTTTCAACTTTTCTGATGAACTTCATCTTCAGCAATCCTAGATTTGCTCGGAAAATAACAACTGGGAATAACAAAGGAAATGCAGGTGTAGTTTTCATTTTAAGTGCTGCTATATTATTGAAACAAAATGCAAAGAGAGAGGAATACTAAACCTCATTTTCTTCTGTCAAAATATTTCTTCCTCATAGTATTGTATCTATAATCTATTTGTATAAAATACAATAAAGCTGCGACCAGTGTAACAAGAAGCAAACAACGTAGAAAAACATATTAAAAAGCATGTCTCATACATTGGTAAAAGGCCTGAAAATAAAAAGACAGAAGGAAATGTTATGATGAATATGGGAGAAAATTAAAACCATGTGCGAGTTCAAAGAAAAAAAAACTTATCAAAAGATAAGTGGGATCATATGTTAAATGAGGGTACTAAACAATGTTATTTGTCTTAAAAATAGATCTCTGCTTCCATCACTTGTTAGTCTTGGCTTTACTGCAGAATTTTGTTCCCATTGCATATTTAGGCTTGACAACATGTAGATTGCTTTTTCTTCCTGGAAAATTCAAGCTAATTATTGACGTAATGACCTTCTTTACCTGAGCATGGGTTACTCTGGAAATCAAGGGTTGGCAGTACACTCTGCACATCATTCCAACAACCATTTTCATTTCTTTATCTAACCCAGAAGGTCACCAAAAGTCAAATGTGATCTTGAAGTGTAGACAAATATGAAGTACTGGGAGTCATGATTAAAATCCTTAATTCCTCCATGATTAGTCAGTAGTTTAACCAAAACGCTCTTCCAGATGATACTGTGCCGTAGATGTCTTTGTATGTTCCCCTTTGTATTGGGTTTGCAGGGCAAGGTTTCGGTAGCAGGAATGCTACTGAGAGAGCTTCTGTGAGAAGCTGCTAGATGCTTCTTCTATGTCCGACAGAGGCAATGCCAGCTGGCTCCAAGTATGATCCTCCTGTGGGCAAAGCTGAGCCCATCAGCAGTGAAGGTAGTGCCTCCATTGTAACACGTTTAATAGAGAAAAAACTGCTGCACAACTGCAGCCAGATGAGAGGAGTGAGAATATGTGAAAGCAACAATTCTTCCAACACCGAGATCAGTGAAGAAAGAGGGGAAGGAGGTGCTCCAGGTCCCAGAGCAGAGATTCCCCTGCAGCCTCTGGTGAAGACCATAGTGAGACAGGCTGTCTCCCTGCAGTCCATGCAGGTTAGTGGTGGAGCAGATATCCACCTGTAGCCCATGAAGGACCCCACACTGGAGCAGGTGAACACAAAGGAAAGGGTGTTAGGACAATTCTTAACACTGGTGAACTATATTCTGTTTCATGGAAACATGCAGGCAGTGACATTGGAAGGAACAGGTAGGCCCAGTCTATAATACATGGCTCTGTGACTGATGTCACCATAAAAACTTTGGAGTTTTTTAACAATAGGATGGCCCACAAGGTACCAAGCTTATAGGCATCAAATGGGAGCCACCTTTCTCAAAGAGTTAGGAGGGTCTTTGCTTAGAAGCTTGCAGGGCTCCTTGACAGTGCTTTAAATTAAATGTGAATGGGGAGGGGGATAATACCAGGCTTGCCTACAACAAGTTGCGGGAGGACACACTATGGTTAGAGGTGCAGGGTGCTAGTATGGGCCATGTACCTGTTGTTCTGGTGCATGCTGGGGGCACAGCAACATAGTTGAAGTCTTGCAAGGGCAAGTCCTGTCTGACCAACCTAGTGGCTTTCTTTGATGGGGTGACAACATCAGTGGACACAGAAAAAGCACTAGATGTGATCTGCCTGGACTTCTGTAAAGCCTTTGACACAGTCCCCCACAACATCATTCCCTCTATATTGGAGAGATATGGATTTGTTGGGTGGACGGTTTGGTGGATGAGAAATTGGCTGGAGGGTCATGATGTCCCTCAGAGATCTGTAGTGGGACCAGTGCTGTGCAATATTTTCATTGAGGATATAGACAGCGAGATCCAGTACACCCCTTAGCAAGTTTGCAGATGACACCAGTCTGAGTGGTGCAGTTGTCACAGCAGAAGGATGGGATGTTATCCACAGGGACCTGGACAAGCTGGAGAAGTGGGTCTATGTGAACATCATGAAGTTCAGCAAGGCCAAGTGCAAGGTCCTACACCTGGGTCGGGGCAATCCGCAGTTTCAGTACAAGATGGGAAATAAAGTGATTGAGAGTAGACCTGCAGAGAAGGACTTGGAAATGCTGATCTTTGACAAGCTCATCATGAGCCGACAATGTGTGCTCACAACTCAGAAGGCCAACATTATCCTGGAATGTGTCAAAAGAAGCATGGCCAACAGGCCTTGAGCAGCCTGGTCTGGTGGGAGGTGCCCCTGCCCACGACAGGGGGGTTGAATTTAGATGGTCTTTAAGATCCCTTCCAACCCAAACTATTCTATGATTCTATAGAAAAAGATATTATAGTTTTATTTAACATGTCTTCTTAAAATCCTTTGCAGTAGAGTAGACACAAAAGTCTTCAGCAGCTGTTTGTGACTGTTACATGCATATGAAATTAAAGTGTATAGTACATCAGTAAATATTTTCTATACATTCACTTACATCCAAGATATTTTGATAATAAAAATACGTATACAAACACATAAAGCAAAGTGTCACAAGTCTTGTGTCTATTTTGTCACATTGTATTGCAGTTTTACTACTGCTTATGAAAAAATAATGAGACAAAACACAAGGATATAACCCCCTCATGGCAGGGGCACTGGAACTACATGATTTTTAAGGTCCCTTCCAGATCCAAACCATTCTACAATTCTATGTTGGAGGTTAACATCAAATGTATAGTTTGAGTAGTGGTTATGCTCATTTTCTTTTCAGTGCTTCGTAGGAGTTAGATTGTAATCCTTGACGAAGCATTGGAAGCCAAGCTAGGAATTTCCTTGCCTCTGAAAGATTTATGTGCCCATGGGAATAAGTGTTAGGAGATATATTTTATTGAAATATTTTGAAAATAAATATATTCTATCACAAAGGTCAGAGCTGTGATTATATGATCTTCATATCAAGTCTTGCTTTGTGGAGTTAGTGATGTAAGCTCAAAATACATTTTAACAACACTAAGAAAGAATGTCATGTACTTGATTTTTATCAAGTATAGGCAGCTTTCACATTAACTTTAATTATCAACAGATTTCCTCACATCTCCATAGGATCCTCACCTTCAATTTGTCTTCCACAGATGTTCTTAGTCATTTCTACGGCATTCTTGTCATTCCTGTATCTCCTGTCCTGTTTTACTCATTAATTTCAAATGATACAACTGAGTGTTCTTATATCTTTTGACATATACACTGAGTTTTTGCAAGCTACATGTCTCTTTTTCATGTTCCCCAACAATTTTCTGCCTCTTACAGGACTAATTTTTTTGTACTGATGACACTTAAAGCACTGCCTTGTTTGTCTTTGTATGGATAACAAGTTTCTCAGGAAGGGTAAAGCAGGAAAATAGAAAAGGAAAGAAAGTGGGGTTATTGTAAAGATCAGTAACAAGGACAAGCACAATCAAAATGTTTGTGCTCCATAAGGAGAGAGAAGAAAAAGAGATAAAAGCAAGTCTCAAAAGAGGGGCAAGCTGAGGGCTAGAGAAGATGTATTTGCAAGTTCATTTCTTCCATAGTCATATCATCATTATTTATGACATTAATAAGTACAATACATAAACAGGAAAATTTTTAGGACTTGGTTTGCTAGTTTTGATTGATACACATCTTCACCTCCATCTGTTTTCCCAGAATGCAACCAAACTTCACTGAAATTGTGCTAGGCTTTCTTAGCACAAATTGAAATGGAATTACCTCAGTTTCTTTTCAGTGATTACCTCCAACAATAGTACAAGGTACTGCAACTACTGCTGTCCATCACTATGAGAGGAGTCTAAAAATGTTGTTTCCAATTGCCTTACACATCTTAAAAGTCTCAGCCAATGTCTTCTGGATTAGCCCTGTACCGATCTGTCAATTGGTAGTAAAAGACAGAATTGTTTTCCTGGAACAATTTTTACAATGGAATACTAACAGTTCATTCTACTTTACAAAAAAAATTTTTGAAAGTTATTACAACATTCTCAGCTCAGATAATTCCCAAACAGAACATTCAAAGCAACGGAGAGCTCTGCCTAGTAAGGAGGAAAAACCAATCTGAGTGATAGTTGTCTTCCTCCACCACTGCTGTGTATCCTCTCAGCACACTCCCTTATCTTCACCCGTTTTCCTATTTTTAGAAGTGGCAAAGTCAACACCTCTACCTTTCCACATACCACATTCAGAAAAGGAAGGGTGAAACAAAGAGGATTATCTTCTCTACTTTCTGTAATCTAAACTGGGAGTTCTAGGTACCTATGTCAAGTGACGTTATGCATGAATTTCTGTCCTACGTGAAACTATTCCCAGTTTAAACAAAGGTTATATATAACACCGATCATAACTTAAAAATACTCTAAAGCAATTGAAGTTGAATGGGTGTGATCTGAAGATCATAACCAAGCAATGTTACAGCCTTACAATTTTTCAGAACTACCTCCTTTTCTAGCGTGCATTCTTTCATATATTTATATGTTGAAATAATGTTTCTAGGTTTTGTTGTATCCACATGAACACGATAATAGTTAAGAAAGTACTTAGAACCCGTCAAGATACTTCTAGCAGGCATTCTTAGTGTCTTTACAAGTAGTTTCAATCCCAGAAACACAGAAGAACAGAGCCAATACCGCTCTTCCAAATCTCAATTTCGTCTGCTAACAGATTTTTTTATTGGATCTTGTTTACCTCATTTATCCTAGTTCCTTATTTCGTCTCATGAACCCCGATGGTAGGAACTTTTGTATTATAGGTTGCAATGTGGCAGCAAACACCAGCCAATGAACTTGTCTAACATAAACAAAAGGACTGCTGAAAATGGCAACCTCTGGCTTTCTCCTCATGGTTTCCTTGGTCTGTCCCTGGCCTCTGCCAGCCATTCAGCACAGGCACTGCTGAACACTGCAGCATCACTCCTTTCCTGCCCTGCCCAAACCTGTTTGATTTATAGTTTCAGTTGTCTCTGTCTTCTTTTGCGCTTTCCTTTCTTACCAAACTTTCAGTTCATTACTTCACTTTCTGCTTTCCTACAGAGCAATGTCACAGTACGACAGTATCATAAGGTTCAAAAAGACCTTTGAGATCATCGAGTCCAACCTATGACCCAACACCTACAACTACTCTTACTTGTCAACTGTACCATGTCACTAAGGGCCTCATCCAATCTCTCTTTAAACACCTCCAGGGATGGTGACTCCACCACCTCCCCGGGCAGCGCATTCCAATGGCCAATCACCCTCTCAGTAAAGAACTTCTTCCTAATGTCAAGCCTAAACCTCCCCTGGTGAAGCTTGAGACCGTGTCCTCTTGTTCTGTCACCGGTCACCTGAAAGAAGAGTCCAACTCTTGCCTCACCACAACCTCCCTTTAGGTAGTTGTAGAGAGCAATAAGGTCTCCCCTGAGCCTCCTCTTCTCCAGGCTAAACGACCCCAGCTCCCTCAGTCGCCCCTCATAGGGCTTGTGCTCCAGCCCCTTCACCATCCTCGTCGCTCTCCTCCGAACACGCTCCACCACCTCGACACCTTCCCCAAACCGAGGGCCCAGAACTAGGCATACTCTGGCAGACTAGACATTTATCCTGACTGGCAACTTCGCAAACCCAGCGGCTGCGCTAAAACTAAAGACTTGTTAAGAAGAGAAACCTCTTGACCAAAACCGTGACGGAAAGCCCTTACTTACACCGGGGCGGTTCTCCCGCCGCCTGCCCCCCGCACGGAGCTGTCTCAGCAGCCCAGCGCTCGCAGGCAGCAGCTCCTGCCCGATGCGCCGAACACCACGAGGTGGCAGAACAAAACCACTGTAGGGACTGCGGTGCCGGGTGGGGGAGATCAGCCTCGGCCCGCAGCTCCTCTGCTGGGCAGCCTCTGCAAGCAGCTTTATTCTTGCGCAGGAGGAGAAAGAGGCATCCTAAGCCCTTAAAAACACCTGCCTGCTTTTCAGCTCGGGGGCACAGCCTCCCCCTTCATTTTCTTTCACTGCCGAGTTAGTGGGTGTTCACAGTTTTTCCAACACACAAAGAAATTTAATATAAGATTTTCATGGGGGATGTGGGACAGACAACAGAGCTACAGGACTACCAGAACAAAGCCTAGTTTTTAACTGATATTCAGTGAGTCTATTCCAAAGAAATTTACACCTCCCATCACCAAAACTAACAGACTGCAGGTTAGAAGGTACTGGCTTGCAGAAAAACAATCCCTCTCCCCACGCTTTTGCAACTTATTCCAGCAGAATCCATCTTTACTTTTATTGGGCTGAATCTATTTAAAGCATCAACTAATACTCCACACCTGCGTGCTTTCCTCCAACAGAGCAGGCACAGCTGTTTTCTCAGGGTCTTAAAGTACCCATATGCTTTGTTACAATGTGATAACCTTGGTGGTAAATATTCTTCAAACACACGACATTGCTGCAATGTAACATTAGGAAGGGGCAATAACTTTATGATGAGGAACAGATGGATTGTCTGTGGTCAGTTCCCAACTTTCCCCTTTGGGAAAGACTCAGTGGGAATGCCCTCCAAATGACAAGAGTTCCTTCAATTTACAGCATTGCCCAAAAGCGGATTTCCTGTCAGTGCAGATCATAATTCCAAGATTGTTCATCCTTTTAGCTGACCTATTGTGATCTGTCACCAATGCACACCCAGAGACTTGCTCTTAGTGCAAGAGACATCTATTCCTTTTTCTTTAATTTATAAATCATATATAAAATTTAATTTTTACTAAAGTACTCCTAGAGAAGGGTCAAATTTAGGTGTTGTATAAACAAAGGACAAGTATGGTTAGTTATAAAGGCAGAATAATTTAGCATTATTTAATATGTCTTCAGGTGATTTCACAATTTGAACTTCCACAATTGTCCTTTAAGAAATATCTTCTTTTGGTGAACTAAGGCCTGTTCTAATGAGACACATTACCCAAGAAAGGACTTAGCTGCATTTAAGTGGAAGAAGATTCCAGGGCAAGTACAAGAGAAGATCAGAAAACAGGCAGCTAGGTCATTCGGCTTTCCTGTAATGGAGAGGATGATCAGAGGTCAGAAATCTCAAGAAATCATTTAGTGTGGAAGGCCATGCATGTCAGCCTTCACTATCTAACTGCTTCATCTTAGCAGAGTAGGAACGGTGCACAAGAACCAAGGGGCAGAGTGATTAAACAAACAGTTGCAAATCTGACTCGTGCAGTCAATAGTAACACAAAGGTTTTCAAGCATTTTGCAAACTGTTTAGCTGGACAGTCATTTTACCATTATGGATCAGAAATGACAGATTGCAAGTGGTTAATTGACAGGGTGACATCCTTTCCTGGAGTACAAGGAAGCTGTTCACCGAAGGGGAAATAAATGACTAATTATTTCCTCTATCTGCAGTTTGCTGCATGTAAAGGACAATTTGTCCAACCTCATTTTGTTAGGACTAATTGTGACTTGAATGATGTCATCCAAGTGAACAAATAGCCCAACAGTGATACAGAACCTGGGGGAAGCTACAGATTTTCTACATGCAGTCTTTTGTAAAGAGAGGTTATGAAAGCTTCAAGTTATTGAATAGTGATGCAAATATTAAGTGTATACTTAATTTTTTTTTTTAACATCTAAGTTTACCATTGCTTTTTAGTTCCTGTTCTTAAATTTAGACTTTTCCAAAAGGAATATTTGTCCCATACTGAAAGCTTTCTCCTCCTTTCAGAAGAAGCATAGAAAAAAACTAAGTTGTTTGCCCTACTTTTAAAAAAGAAGCCAGTCCCATTTTATCAATAGGCTCCAATACCTCAAACTTTCCAAGAGACACAGAAACAGAAGTAGGCAAACACATTTCTTTTGCTGCCCTTTCAGAAAAGTAATGAAAACATTGTCACACCGTTATTCCTTGAAAATTTCAGTTTACAGACACAGAAAGAAACAGAAACATTCATTCAGCAGCAAGCGGGAACAATTTTTTCCTCTGCAAAGGACAATTCTCCTTGGAGGCCAAATGGGCTGCTTCCTCTTCTTTCTACTGTACACTTATCAAAGTCACCATTGTTTGCCAGTAATCACAGCTTAATTAGAAGTGCGGAACTGGGAAGAGTGAGTATAGGTGACATTATGTCTGAACAGGAAAGCTGCAGGAGGGAATGGGGATGGGTGAACACATATTTAAGGGTGGTAGCTTGGCTGGCTTGGAGTAGAGCAGAAGAGCAGGAAACTGGATGAATAAAAGCAAAAATCTCTACATAAAACTGCCTACAAATCACTGCAAAACACATTTTTCTCTGTATCTTGGTCCTCTGAACTTTCTTATCCTTCTGCTGTCATAAAATATCCAGAACACTGAAAGCAGAAATAAAGACTTTCTCCTCTAGAGGGAAGAATTACCTGCTAATGGCCACAGTTAGTCTGTTTACTTGTGTAGTTTATTTAGTGAACTCTATTTACTCAAGTGGTACATTTCCGGTCTGTCAGAATAACTTCAGCTAAGTAGTTCTTTGACAGAAAATACAATTCCGTCAAAACCAAAACACTTCAAAATTCCATCACTTTGGTCCACATACTTCATTCTAAGGGAAAAGAGCTCACCAATGTCAAAACATTCAATTATTCAATTTACAACCAAATTCGAACACCAATAAATACATTTTTCTTGAATTAAAAGTAAAAACATTTCAGTCTTGAAGAAATGAAATGCCATATACATCTGCAACAAATTTATTAGACATTTTTTCAGAAATAATGTTATGGAATTTGTCCGAAAATAAAAAGAAAATAAGCTTCAACATTATGGTGAAAAAAACCATTCCTGTTCTTTCCCCAGTTCTGTGGTGTATATTATTTGATATGCGAGGCTTTTTTATGCCAGAGGATCATTGCTTAATTCAATACATAGAGCATATTAGAAAACAAATCATGGTCATTTCTCTCTGTTTTATATTTGTGTCTTTTCCAACAGGCTGTTATACAGAAGTTGTAACAAAAGTGAAAAATATTTTTTCCCTCTTTCAATGGGGCCTGCAGAGGGATCAGGCAAAATTACAGCTCTGTCCCTCTGTGAGAGAAGTGAAGAGACATGGCCATGATTCAGCTTTCTTCACCCTCACTTCTACATCAGCAGCTGGGCTATGTATTCCAAGAAGTGTTATTAGAAGACATAGCTACTGCATTCCTAGCAGCTCACAGAGAAAGAGTGTTTCTCCTCAAGCTACACACCTGTCCTCAACCACACTACAGGCTCTGCCAAATGGCCCTGTCATCCTTTGCTCTCTGTTCCCCTGGAGCACCAGCGAAAGCCTTTTAGTTAAAAAGGTCACATGCCGTGATCTAAAGGATGTCCATGGCCTGCACAGCACGTGTTTGTTCACATAGCGATAACTTCCCTGGTTCCACCTGCTAAACTGTATTAAAAGACAGCTAAAAATACGTGACTATTATTCAGGATGTTCTTTTCAATGCAAATAACGCCAGCAGCTGCCACAGAGATAGTTTTCTCAGTCTCAGGATGAACTGATAGAGAGAAGCAATAGTCCAAGAAACTATTAATAGGAAGAAGAAGGGTGAATTTTTTTATCAAGATGTAGAAAAAATGCAAGAGCTCTAATTTAAGAAATATATATTTTTCCTTAGCAGGAATATCCAGGGAAGAAGACAGAAGTTTCCTTCATTTTGGATGAGTTCACCTGTTTTTAAACTCTGGTACTCTGGTTTCCAGCAATGACTTTTTTCCTCTATCAGCACAAGTGTAACTCTAAGCTGTGTTACCTGTGTTCTGAAAGGTAGCCAGGAACATTTGTTTCCAGTGGATTTCTCTGTCAAAGCCTGTGCTCTTATCTGCTCTCTCTCTTAGCACCCTGAAACTTATGTTTGTTTTGGTCCTTTCTATGAAATCTTGCAAACAGTAGATCAGGGAAAAAGCATAAACTTTTCCAGACTCTTGAACCTGATAGAAGTTTGTTGGCCAAGAGCAATGCCTTCCTCTTCATTTACTTTTTGAAAATGTTTGTGTAAAGACAACAAAATAAACACATAATTTCTACAGTTACTCAATGTATTCTCTGCAAGTACACTTTGCCCTCCCTACGACTACTAGAAGAGGCTTTCCTTTTGCTTCCTTCTGGTGTGAACTGAAACTCATTTCACTGAAGAAGTACAAAGTGTTGTGAAATAAGAGAAGAGAAATCACAGGCGACAGTATGCTGTAGTGAAAGAGCTTGTAGAAGCTTTAAGTGCAGTGGGAAGAATTACAATGTTAGTACTTCTCTCAGCAAAGTAGATTACCAAATGTTCTGAATTTGCAATTTAAGTGAATCAATCATTTTGTCTGTTACTCTAGATTTAGAATTGTGTTAAGAACAAAATAAGTCCATTGTTTTTAAGGCATCTGTTAAATATACGAAGCATACAACAGACTTCCTAATGCAAAAAACCCCACCCAAACCCTAATAATGAAACAACAAAAAACCCCATCAATACCCATACATTCCATCACTGCTATCAAAAGTACAACTAGAAAATCTCAAGATCATTACAGAGTCAAAAATTATTGTAGTTCTTTTGCTATCCACAGACTTGCATCCACTTGGCTACCTTACAATGCAACTAATTCATCAAATTGCTTGATAAACCTTCCTTGGAAAGCCAACAGAGGAATAAGATTTCAGACAAAGGCTTTAAAAATGCAAAAGAGAGGCAGGTACCTAAACCTCATCATCTTCTGTGCTCACATTGTCTCTAGCTTCCATTTGTCTTACTGGGAATCACAATCCCACTTAGATTTTTTTTTTCACACTTAGTTATTCAGTTCCCCTGCAACGTCTGACACAAACTTGATTAGAATGAAGAAACAATTAGATCCCTATCCTGGTCCGGGCAAACTTAGTGGCTTTTCAGTCTCTTTTGTGAGATATTCTTCCTACATGAAAAAATGCTCTCCTTTCACTTAGAGAAAGATGGGCAAACTGTGCCACTTTTAACAAACAAACTGCAGACTTGTATGAGAAAATGTAAAAGTCCCATCTGGGAACAATTATGCATTGATTAAATTCAAGTAGTCTCAACGTAAGACTTACTATTTTTTATTTGTTTTTTTTATTTGAGTTGTCTACTAAGATTGGTCACTCTAGAGAAATTAATCACAACAATGGCAAATCCTAAGACAGACCCTTTAATTACACCTGTTGCTCTCACTAAGAGTTAGTTTGTCTTTAAAAGAGAGGACGGTGAACTATTTAATACAGCCAGACACTAGCAGACCAGAAAATACAAGACATCTGTAAAGTAAATCAAGCTGCTGATGTATACAGAAAGCATTCATCAGCAAGCATCCTACTGTTACATCTGTAGGACAGTAGCACATTAAAGACCCAGTTGAATGTGAATGATGAGGACTCTCCCTACCTCTGCTTCCCTCTGTTCACTCTTCACCTTCTAGCATGCACCTGCATATCAGTCATTCCTCATCTTTCATCTATCTTCAATCTGAGTTTCACGTATCTCCACACTCCCCATGTCTCTGACCACTCTTCTCCCAATGCTCAGACTTGGGAGAAAACCTTTCTCTTTGCCTTTCCGCCCCCCCCCCCCCACGCCAATCCTGCTCCTTTTTTCTTTGAATGTTCCTGACTTCACAAGGCTTGAATAAAAGCCCTCAGTTGCTATGCTTTGGAGCAGGCAAAGAGCTCAAATCCAACTCCACTAACTCGAGGACACTTGTGTAGGCACAAATTCCCTACAAAGACAGCTTGTAGGTAGCCCTGAAGACCTCTGGAGAGCGCTGTAAAAACACCTAAATGAGGCTCTGTCTTTCTCTGGTGAATGATTAAGGAACCAACAGGCACTGCTGAGCACCTCCACGCTGCCAGACCCCAGGCAGAACACAGGTAACTCCCAGAGCACAGATGGCCCTTTATAAAGAGAAAGGTGTGTGTGGTGAGGATTTCTGTCCCCTCTTATTAGTCACGATATTGTGTAACTGCCTTAGGTTTTCTCATTTGACTAAGAAAAAGTAGATTTGGGCTCATTGATGTCCTCACCCAGCCTAATAAGGATTGCAGAAGAGTGCCCTAACCCTAGTTCTAGTCTGTGGCTACCCTTGCTGTTGAAGAGGAAATACCATATAATCACAAGTCCCGAGGCAGACCAGGGAAACGCCTGCTACAGTTAGTGTTTCAGATCCCCCTCCTTGCAATATGTATGGACATTGAGTATTAGACTATAAACAGTTACATTTTTGCACAGTCCTGGGAAAACTAATCTAAACATGAGAACACTGTTCCTCAAATGTGTGCCCCAACTGCTAGAACATGGACTCAGCCTAGGCTACCATCAGACTGTGTTTCCAAACCTGTGACTCCACAATGCACCAAATATCATAGAATCATATGGTTCATCGAATCCAACCATATCTGTCTCCCCACTAAGCCATGTCTCTAAGGAACTCATCCACCCATTTTTTAAACACCTCCAGGGATGGCGACTCCACCACCTCCTTGGGCAGCCTGTTCCAATCCTTGACCACCCTTTCAGTGAAGAAATTCATTCTAATGTCCAGTCTAAACCTCCCCTGGCACAACCTGTGGCCATTTCCTCTCGTCCTATCACTTGTCACTTGCGAGAAGAGACCAGCACCCACCCTGTCACAACCTCCTTTCAGGCAGTTATAGACAGTAATGAGGTCTCCCTTGAGCCTCCTCTTCTCTAAGCTAAACAACCCCAGTTCCCTCAGTCTCTCCACGTAGGGCTTGTTCTCCAGCCCCTCACCAGCCTCGTTGCCCTTATCTGGACGCGCTGCAGCCCCTCAATGTCCTTCCTGTAGTGAGGGGCCCAAAACTGAACCCAGCACTCAAGGCACATAGAGCAGAATACCCAATGGAGATGGTTATGGCACTCCGGAGGTGCAAGACAATTCTTGTCATAATGAGGAGGGTGGGGGAATCCCTTTCCTTCCCTTTCCTGAGTAAGAGTTTATTCTTTAGCCTATTATGCAAAAGAAGATAAAGCTTCCCACACATCTTTCCTTAGAACAAGGCTGTCAGAAGTATGATGTGGATACATAGCTTGAGGTATCCAGTCCAAACAGTATTGCATGTAGAAGATAAAGAAGAGCAAGAAAATAGACGATCTGACTGCTGTTTAAGAATTAGGTGGAAGCAAAGTTTGCAAATCTCAATATAAGCAAGGTGTAAGAAAGCTTGTAGTCTCCTTGTTTACACTGACTATTTTGCAGTCAGGACTCAGAAAATCAAACCCTGACTGCTATTCTTACTTTATCGATGACATTTTCTCTATTTCCACCACTGTCTAATAAAAGACATTACTTCCTCACTTACAGGTTTGCTCAGGCTGTAGTGTCATATCTTCCTGGATGCCACAACACAACTGCTAGGTGAAAAAAATGAAAAATTTGGACAGTGGTGTATCACACAAAGATCTGCAATACCAAATCAAAGTTTGGGTTCATAGACTTCTCTCAAGATAATTCTTAATGCTTGATATTAAAGCTCAGTTCATAATCAGTAACAGTATTGCCAAGCTCAAGATAAACTAATTAGCCCTCCTGTAGATCTAATTTTATCAAACATGGCCATGCCATATTGGTTTATCCATGATAATAAAAACTAGAATGATCAGATTCTTTCTGATGGAGCAAGACATTTAAAACAACCCAACAAACTAATCCTGAGTGTAACTCTGTTGATTCATTGTACCCAGTAAAAACACTGACTGAAATTAAAGCATCTGAAGATCTAAATCTGAAGGAGACATCACCGAGACAATTGGCAAGTTAATGTAATCCTATAATATCTGATCTGGAGGCTAATTTTCCATGTGATATTGTCAGCACCTAGTACATCATGACAAAACCTCTCCTTTAACCACACATTAGAAATAAACATTACATCAGTACATTTAAATCCTGTTGTTTTTCTTTTTTTGTTTTTTGACATCATGTTAACCCATGTTTTCTGACTTGACTGGACAAAATAAAACCCTATAGACAGCTGGATGTCAAATCTGTAAAAAAATAATTTTGCACATTTGATTCATTCCAAAACTTCAAGAAGACTCTGACCTCAATGGGCAAAACATATTTGCATATGTAAGAATAAATATTTAGAGGAAAAACATGAAGACAGATCATCATCTGTTATCTCAACAAGCAAAAGTTATGATGTTTCCTATAAAACCCTGGTAGCAGTTCCACTGTTCTTTTTTACTGTGTATATAACCATGCAGGTACAGAAGTCTTCATGTTGCATTAACGCATTTCAGTTGGAATGGGAAATTCTTGTGCTGCTCGTGGTCTTTTTTGCTAGAACAATCAGCAGGCATTACTGTTAGTATTTATACTGCAAAGCTGTATAAAGCTTCAGTCACCAGTGAGTGCCTTGTTGTGCTCAAGTTCTCCAGAAACACAAAAGAAAAGTGTTCTCTCCTCCAAGAACTTTAAAACACACATGAATCATTTGAAGGCTATAGATTTATGAAACCTATATTTCTTCTAGAATATTGCTGTTACTTCTAAATCCATTATCTTACTTGTTTGCTTCATTGACAATGAAAGCAGTGGTTTGGAAATTATATAATTTTCTCTTTATAAGTAACCTGGTGGGCTCTTGCTTGCTTATAAAAAGTCCTGATTTCATAAACAGGTTTTTAAGATTTTGAAACACATATTTTACATCTTTCAAACTTCTTCCAACATTTTACATTTTTCAAAATGTCTCTTAGAGCAGTCTAGGATCATTAGCACCCCAGGGCTGACAGGAAAATCACTGGGGTTTTCTAAAATGACTAATAAACAAGTCCACCTACCTTTAAAGTGAGTGGAAAGTCTGACTTTGTCTTCTGTGGGCGTTAAATAGAACTCCAAAAAACTCTCTGCAAAATCAAGTTGCCCAAGTAAGAAAGTAAAAAAAGAATATATATCAGTTAGATTATTCTTATTTAACTGACCATTTCTTAACTCCACGTTAGAGGGCAATATCGGCTGTAACTTGTGCTTAGCTGTATATAATTTTACTATAGTAGTTCAAGCTTATTAATCTCTTTAGCTGATTGAATGTTATAACAAATATTTAGCTCTTATAATTCTTGCTGGAGTTTGAAACTGCAGCCATTTGCATGTTATTCATCGTGTATCTGAAAACGTCATAACAATTGCAAATATTTCAAATATAGCAATTAACCATCAGAATAACTCTGTGGAATACACCACTATAATGTGGATTTGTAAAAATAATTCTTTTTATTTTTTGACCAGCTGGGGTAGTAAACCAGTTATTGTAGTTCGCTGTTTTTGAAAAAAAAAAAAAAAAGAAGTGGTCACAGAACAATATATTTTTCAAAGAATTAATATTATTACTGCTATGATCCCAACTGAAAACTGAGATGTATGGACACATTAAAAAAAAAAATAATAATGAAAGAAGAAGGAATGAGAAAGAATAGAGGCAAAATCATCCAAAACTGAGCCTCTTTGTCTCTTGTGTCTAAACTTGAAGATGTCCAAAGTCTGCATATACCTAAGGAAGGTAAAGTTTTGTTTAGACACCTGCTCAGAGCCTCCCAAGTACTGATGTCAGTGCAATGTCTCACCTTATCTGGTTAAATCAGTCTGTGTGCAAAACACAATGTTAGCCAACATTTTATTTGAAATTATGTTGGTATTGGCAACAGCTACAGTCCCCCTCTATCAGAGTAGTTCAGCAGCAGCTTGAGCATTCATGCAGAAAAGAGGACCACATGTTTCAGACTTTTCTACTGCCTGGGAGAAGTAAAAAATTACACCTCCAAAGAAGAGAGGCTAGGAAAGAAATTTAAGATATGGATCCTAGGTAGGGTTGTCTTCCGAGGCATGCAGAGGCCAGGGAGTTTCAAACTGTGATTCTTCGCTTGGCTGGTTTAAGTCTTGCTCTGCTTGCTGCTATTTGGGCATTCATTTTAGGAGCCCAGCTTTCTAAATGTCTTTTGTAGGGACACAGGGCAGAAATCTGTATTTCAAACAAGGGCCAGCTGGATGGAAGCAGTCCCAAACACTTTAAAATCTGAGTCATCCTCTATCCCAAGTTTCGCAATAAGGGAAAATAATTAGAGCTGAGAATTATAGAACTATAGAATGGTTTGGGTTGGAAGGGACCTTAAAGATTATCTAGTTCCAGCACCCCTGACAGAAGGTTCAATATGCCTGTGAACGTTATCTATTTAAAACCTCATTCTGTCTGTATGGTGCCATAGCATCTGCTGTCACCACTAAACCATATAAGTAGAACTCCCCCAAGCCAGTAACAGATAATATCATAGAATCATAGAATCATAAGGTTGGAAGAGGCCTCCAAGATCATCGAGTCCAACCATACCTGTCTCTCTACTAAACCATGTCCGTAAGGAACTCATCCACCTGTTTTTTAAACACCTCCAGGGACAATGACTCCATCACCTCCCTGGGCAGCTTGTTCCAATCCTTGACCACTCTTTCAGTAAAGAAATTCTTCCTAATGTCCAGTCTAAAACTCTCCTGGCACAACCTGCGGCCATTTCCTCTTGTCCTATCACTGTCACTTGTGAGAAGAGCCCAGCACCCACCCTGTCACAACCTCCTTTCAGGGAGCTGTAGACAGTGAGGAGGTCTCCCCTCAGCGTCCTCTTCTCCAAGCTAAACAACCCCAATCCCTCAGTCTCTCCTCATAAGGCTTATTCTCCAGCCCCTCCCCATCCTCATTGCCCTTCTCTGGACGTGCTCCAGCCCCTCAATGCCCTTCTTTTAGTGAGGGGCCCAAGACAGAACCCAGCACTCGAGGCGCAGCCTCACCTGTGCTGAGCACAGGGGCACAATCACCTCCCTGCTCCTGCTGGCCACACTATGTCTGATACAGGCCAAGATGCCATTGGTCCTCTTGGCCACCTGGGCACACTGCTGGCTCGTGTCCAGCTGGCTGTCAACCAACATCCCCAAGTCCTTCTCTGCCAGGCAGCTCTCCAGCCACTCTTCCCCAGGCCTGTAACGCTGCATGGGGTTGTTGTGACCCAGATGGAGGACTCTGCACTTGGCCTTGTTGAACCTCATCCCATTGGTCTGAACCCATCGGTCCAGCCTGTCCAGATCCCTCTGCAGAGCCTCCCTTCCTTCAAGGAGACCAACATTTCCACCAGCTTAGTGTCATCCACAAAGTTGCTGAGGGTGCTCCCTCCCTTGCTGAGGAATTAGTGACATACAGTCATGAAAATTGCTTGTTGTTAGTAATAGAGAGAAAAGCAAAAGTTTTTACAGTGACCTTCTCTTATTCCTATTATTTAGTGTAAGTTTCACTTTTTTTTGTTTAGATGATTTATGGTCACCTTAGCATTCACATAAGCAAAAAACTGATGTCACTACGTAACAAGGTGTGTTACTGACACGTTATTTCTATTGCATCCAAGAGAATCTTTTGCTGAGTTGCTACAGAACTGGGAGAACTAAAATACATTCAATCTTACTTTAAACATAGACAAACTATTTATAAGATTCAGACCAGTATGCAGTTCTATTCCATTTATAGAGATTTAAGTGTCTTAAGTTTCAGCAAATCAGTACAGAGGATGTATTGCAAGGCTCTCCTCCTTGCATATTTGCAGAGCTATGAAAGAATGATTTAATAATCTAATTAAAAAACTCAAAAAGTTTATAAAAATATCTGCTATCAAAAGATTAAGAGATTTCACACTGATCTTTTATTCCTCCATATATCCCAGGTGTAATAGCAGCTGTGGTAGTTTAGCCACAGTTACGAATGAAAAAAAATGCTAACATGTGGCTTATCTTTTCCTATCTTTCTTCTAATATCTATAAACAATGTGCCAGTTATGACTCTGTTTCTCGATTTCACAGTTATGACTCTGTTGGAAGTAACTGGATTTTCTATTTGAAATGAAGACCACATAGCATGAAGAAAAGAAAAATCAATCTAAGTAGCACAATTGATTAAATAAAGGAAATACTTTTCCCTGTAAATATTGTTCCTTTTACTCTTCGCCAGTGTCAGGGTAAGAACTGAATATAGCCATTTAGTCATCACGTCAACCATGGATGATAAAGTGTGTCTAAATCAGGTACAAAGTCGTCCTTCTTTTCACCAGGCAAACACACCAAACAGTGCTGCTAACAGATATGGAAACCAGACAAAGCTGTCAAAACCTTCTCTACACCCATAGATTGCTAATCTGCATAAATACAATAGGAATAAATCAAGAAGTGGGTTAAGAAACTGAAAAGTATGGCTTCACAGTATCACAGTATCACAAGGCTGGAAAAGACCTTTGAGATCATCAAGTCCAGCCTGTGACCCAACACCTACTCGTCATCTAAACCATGGCACTAAGTGCCTCATCCAAGCTCTCTTTGAACACCTCCAGGGACAGTTTATTTAGAGAGAGAGAGTCTGTGTGGGAACCTAGCCCTGATTATATTGAGCCCACAAGCATTCAGAGGTGAAGCAGGGGAAGACAGTATACACAGGTGTACATATCAGCCTATGTGTGCATGCAGACAGGGAGGATGGAGAAAGACGATAAGGACAGATACGTCTGTTTCTTTCCTACATTACATAGGAATATGTGGAAGAAGGCCTGTAACCTATGCAAAATGGTGGTGATGTTGTCTAGTGTGTGTGCATGAGGAGAAGTAGGTTTGTCAGTTGCTCTGCTATTTCCTTCTAATTCAGGTTACTATTGAAAATTAACTTGGGGTGACATAAGTGAAGACCATTGTCAAAAGAAGTATCTTGCGCTTTCCCTGCCTCTTTTCCCAAATACACTAATGTTTAATCCTGTCACAAGGGAAGATAAACCAAACTAAAATGTAATCTGACAATAACAAAATTATATTAATTTCCACCTGGATAATTTTGTTAACATGACGAGTTATAGCCCCACAGCTAATTGCTACTGCAGACACAAGGAAGATAGTAGGACATGTGGACAGAGACCAGGAACAGAATAGCACCTAGTGCTTTCATCAGTTTAAAATGATCCTCAAATCACCAATATTTCTCTCTCAAAAGAGAAACAATAACAGAAAGTGAGTGCCATGCCCTAAGACTTTTTATTTGGTCTGCTTTTGCATATCATGCCCTTGAGAAAATGGCATGCCTAGAGGACTTTTGCCAGGAGCATGAAAAAATATCAAGTAAATTTATTCTATTAGCATTTTATATGGTGATTAGTGTCTAATTACAAATCATTATAGTAATGGCGCATTTAGCAAGTATATCCCAACAGCACTATATCTCTAGCCTAATTATTAGTTGAGTAAGTCATCACCTGCAGGAAATGAACCTGGAAATTCAAGTTAAACTATGGTCTTCTGTTACTACAGCTGAAAATCAGATCTTGTATCCAGAACTACCTCAGACTCCACAGCTCTGAAATACGTGCACAGGAGTTGCAGTCTCCCCTTTCCCACTGACAAAGCCTACACCAAGTTCACAGTATTGTTTGACCAACATGCCTCTGGGGATCCCACCTGCATCATTAATTCTTTTGGTGAGCCACTACCTGCAGACATTTAAGATGCCAGGATTCCAAAGCACAAGCTCACAGTAATTCAGCTGAAAGAGCTTGCTAATGCCCTAGTTCAGGCTACAGTTTTGAGGGGGACTTTTCATTATTGTGTTACACAAAATGAAAGGAAATGGCTCATGGACGGACCTTCTCCACCGACTGCTTTCTTCCAAGCATTGTAGTTTAGTCCTTAGCCAGCAGCTAAGCGGCTGCTTTCTCACCTCTCCTCACCTGGTGGGATGAGAAGGAGAACTGGAAAAATGAAAACTAATGGGTTGAGATAAAAAACAGTTTTATTAAAATAATATAAGAAGAGATAATGACAACAACAGTGATAATAAGAATGAGAATAACAATAGGATATATTAAAATACAGCCACTCACTGCTTGATGATTAATGCATCCTGGGCAGCAATTTCAGTGAATGCAGCTATAACAGTGAGCGCAGAGATCTTAATGAGTTTAGTGATAGCAGCAAGGGGAAAACCAGCTGTGGAAACTGGATAACCTACCTGCTCTCCAGCCAAATTCCCATTCTTATATTGAGCATGATGTTGCAGTATAGAATATTCTGTTGACCAGTTTAGGTTAGCTGTCCTAACTTCACCTGTACACTAGTAAAATATGGGAAAATGAAAAATCCTTGATTTCTTAGAATCAACTAAAACCTGCAGTGTATTATCAACATTACTTTCATACTAAATTTAAAAATCAGCATCTACTGCGAAGAACTTTATCTCAGCTGAAACTAGGACAGCAGATGGGCGCTTCCACCAGGCTAGACTTGAGTTGAGCACCTCAACAACTTTCTGTGTTGCAACAAACTCCATACAATCTCTTTAAAGGCCCTAGAAATCTTTTTTCTGTCCTGTCAGAAACCTAGTCACACAGAGACATGCTGCATTATCTTCTTCAAAGTATCCCAGACTCTGGTGTGCTCCATCTTCCTGTTCACTCCATTTTCTACACATCCCCTTCTTTCTGTCCTGCAGTCTTTGTATGTGCAATAGCTTTCAAGAAACACAACTTCACTCAAAAAGCTCCTTCTGCAGCAGACAAAGCAAACAACAGTTGTCTTCTCAGAGGCCTCCCACCTTTATAAAGGAAGAATATAGGCAAACTGTTGATAAAATGGTTATTGCCCATTCCTCCCTGCAAGCTGAAACTGTTTATACTAACCTTTCAAATGCATGCAGTGTTGTCAAAATATCAGAAACAAAGAAATAACCCCAGCTGAAATGAAAAAAGCTTTGACCAGAACTCAAAAATTAATCAGAAATCTGTTTATTGTTTTAATAATACACAGACATGCATGCTTTTTATCATGACAAATATTTACCAATAGGAAACTTTTAAAGGAAACTATCCCTTTTTAAATAAAAAATAGAGAAATGAGAAGTTATTATATCACTGCTTGCAACACAAACACTGTGATGTGCAAGACTAAATACAAGATAAGTTCATTAAATACCAGATAAAAATGAAGTTGCTTTTCTTCTACATTGTTTTGACCTAACTTGGTAGGTCTTCGTACAGTAATGTACTGAGATGTTATAAACTCCAAGAGCAAAGGGCAATGGCAGCAACATTAGGCTGAGGACTGAACTGACATAAACAGCATGATCCATACACCCATGAGAGGGGAAAAGCTTTAGTGCTGTATTATATGTCTAGGAAAAGTACGACCTCTATAAATTCAGCTCTATCAGTATCTAAGGCCATTCTTAAATGTAATTTGTGTTTGGCATTTCATGTCAGGTATTTCTTGTATAGACTCATTATGCTCTGCCATAAGCTTTGGCTTCTGGCTACTGCAAGATGCTGAGCTAACTCAGCATGGATAATCTTTTGTACTTATGTTTATAGGTGAACATAAGCTAAATTTTTTTTGCATAGCTGAGCCTTTAAATGATAACGAGTCATTCAATAATTCTTAGAAACTGTTTAGAACTGTCTGTGTAGGAGGCACAAGAAAATACTTTGCCAAACATGAGAGTTATTTAGTCTATGAAAAATAAACTTTATGCCAATATACAGATCGCAATGATATAATTCATAAAAACCTTGCATTTTCTATGCAGGATAGTCCCCTTCCTCCCACTTTTTTTTTGAAATTTTATTTTAATCAAAACTTATTTTTTCATAGTGAAATATTTAGTCAGTCCTACATTTCAATTCAGTTCAGTGGTTTCCTTCATATATTACCATACTGATAAAAATGATTAATTCCTATAATTTCATTTCACTTTTATCATCCATTTTCTTAAGAAAAGTTAATGTCTGCGTTAATGGAAGTCAGAAACTCCCGAATCTAGAATCGGTGGTCACTCCAAAGTAAAGATCAATCCTATTAAATGCTATGAATAATGATTCACAAAAGATTCATATGACATATGTGCTCACTTTGGGGAACATCAAGCAGTTGTTATCTCTACTTTAAATCATTCCTTTTCTAGTCTAGAATATTAATATCAATAGATATGAATCTCTTTAGAAATATATAAGCCACTTCATAACACAGTGGTCTGTACGTGTTTCCCAAAGAATCCCTAACCAAAGGTTACATTGATATACTGACTCTGAATTAGAAGAACTGAGGAAGGGCCATAAGATAAGGATATATAAAATTATAATAAGAACAGGTTGCTTTTATATCCTTTCCAATTTAATTACAATCACTGTCATTAAAATAGATTAGATACTGCTGGTTTCTCTTCCCATTACCATCTTTGTCATAAGAATGAGAAATCCAGACTTCAATGCTTGTCAGCTTTAGCTGAACGCTATGTAGTTCTTTAACCTTTCTACAACTCTGTCATTTTATTGGCTGGTTTTTCCACTTCTTTCATATCTGAACCAAAGTAGCTTGCAGTAATGAACTGGAATGGATAACCGATCCCACACCAGCGTATTGAAAAGGCCAAAGCAGTTCATCATTGCGTAATCAATATAACAAATTAGAAAACACAAATCTTATTCTTATGAAAAAGGCTAACAAAACACATTAACAATAATTTATAGTGATAAAGATAATTTATATGGAGAAAAGAGGCCCATCTTTTTACAGCTTTATTATTTTAGAGACTGAAGTTTTATACTTTGACATTGGACATATATCACTGAAATTCACAGCTGAAGGTACTATAAAACTTTAGACATATGTACACGTTGCATATAGTGATTTTAGCACCTGTATCTTCCTCAGTTCATTTCAATGCTAATGTACGAATGTACAAGTTTTTATTGTCTTTTAGGAGAATGGACTAAGATATATTAATAAAAAATAAAAGAAAATACCTAGCATCCACCATAGCTACCTGTTTGCCTACAGAGCCTTGGGGAGCAAGGGTGTCCACTGCCAGGACAGTGTATCCTGGGCACAGCCAAGTCCCACCTTCTCCCAGGAAACTGTAGGAGCAGGGTACCAAGGAACAGGAAACATGAAATCTCCTGAGGGCCTCTCTCTGATCTACTAATCGGGCAACCTCACTCAAAGTTAAAGGGATTTTAAGAATACAAAGCAAGTACTCATGAAATATATGTGAACCTGGCTTGGCAATGATTTTTCATCGTCATGATGAAATGAATCGTAATACTATCACACTGCAAAATTCTATTTTATTCCTCGCCATTGAATGACGAGTTGTACACTGTTCCTTGGTACTGAGTTATTCTTTGCTTTTGTTTTGGGTTTTGTTTTGGTTTTTGTTTTTTGTTTTTTTCTAATGTAGCTAAACCAAAATCTGCAATATAGACAAATTTATTAATTGTATCCTGGATATGGCCTTCCTCTTAAATGTGGGTGCTTCATAGATGTGTTTATCCACTTATTTTAAAAGTATCAATTTAAAAGTAGCTGGCAGTGTAGTTCAGTAGAGAACTAAGGAGACAAAATTTGAGACATAATTATTTCTTTTCTTTTTTAATAACCTGTGAGGGCCAGAAGCATCTTCAGCAGAGATGAAAACTTTGAAGATGCTAGCTGCCAATTACCTGAGGCTAAATCTAAGTTCATGGGGAGTCTGGATTATTTTTTTCTATCTTTATTATGTATTTTACTGAAGTGGCTTTAGATATTACATTCATATTTACATATTGTGTTCTACTGCACCAGAGACAAGCATTTCTCACTTTACTTTTAGTAAAGATAGAAAACCTCTATATTATTTATGGGAGTCATTGATACTAACTTGAACAGTTAAAAATTTCTAATGTACCCATCTCAAATTAGATGATGAATATCCCTGCAAAAGGAAGAAAAGATGTCACTGGCTTTCTAACTGCTATTTGTTTTGGTCAAGATAATATCCCAATTTCAGATTCCAAGAGTAGGGATTAATGTGATAAATGTGCAGGCTTGGACAGCTCAGGTTAAGATGCAATCCACAGTAGATGTTTTATCGGTAGCAAAGTGAAGGTCCTGTGTACTACAAGTGGCAGCTTTAGTGGAAATAGGAAGGGAGACCAGGTTGCAAAGAGTTCCAACTTGGCAGTAAAAGATAAATATTCTATTTTATCAAAGATTCATTGAGTTTGTTTTCATATAGATGTCTCCTTGGTCAACCAGTTTTCTAAACTGGAAGTTTGTTTTTCTGGGCTGTTAGGTGAAGAATAGAGATAAACAGGTTTGTTGGATAGCAGTTAAAAAAAAAATATTTGTGTTAGAGTGCTGCTGCCAAGATGTGGGAATGAATATTTTATAATGAAACCTTCTGTTTCTCTGGGTCATATTCCTATGTTTGGTGTTTGCATTACAAAACATACAATGTAAAGAGCATTAGTCAAAAGCCATTAGATCTGATGCAACACCTACCACAGTCAGAGCAAAGACTCACACTGACTTCAACAGAAAGACCCGAGATACTCTTGTCCAAACTGTACGTTTTCTGCCCAGTGTGTTGATACTGGAACAGAGGTTCTGAAAACAAAATCCGTTGTCATAAATAGGACCTGATGCATTACCTGCTCCCCATCACAAGCTCCTGGGCGGTGCAGTGGAGACACATAGGATTAGAGGAGGACTGTTTGTAGAGCAAGGGAAAAGAGAAGGGGAGACAAAAGATGAGGTAGAGGAGCCACATAAGGAATTAGAGGGATTAGAAGTGAGGAAGCTGGGGCAGGATCAGAGGAAAGTTTTTTGTGGGGAAATCTAGAGTGGCTAGAAAAAGGCACACAAGGGACTACCGCGACAGACATCAAAAGAGGTGAAGAAGACAAAGTTAAGAAGAAGCAAGAAATACCACCTGCTGTGGTAGCAATCATCTCCAGAAACACAGAAAGGAGTTTGTTTAGTGGAGGCTGGGCTGCAGCAATTCAGCATTGCAGTGCTGAGAACTGCATGCCCAGTGAGGCATATAAACAAAGTTATGGGCCATAAGACTCAACAACAACATATGAGAGGAAAGTGTTAATGAGTGGATGAACTGCATAGACTCATACACAAGTTTACTCAACTTCAAATATGACTTAGCCTAGCCTTAGTGGGACTCCTCACGTGCCTCTAGTCAAGGCTTTTAGAACTGGGAGATAAATCATTATTAGACAACACAGAAAAATACATGAAGCTGTTGATGCAAAACTGCATAAAAACAAAGTTAACACATAAAATCAAAACAGACAACTCTGCTAGATTATACACTTTATTGCTTCTATTCTCCCTAAACTTATCAAATAGAATAGACTCATTTTCTTCCTTTATCTGAATTAAACTAAAACATTTCTCAGTACAATAAATTTAAATTAGGTTATATTCAAGAGGCTGATGAAGTTACAGAACGACTCAAATGCATCTTTTTTCCAACACAACAAAAGAAACGGCTGAATGGATTTCTGATGAATTTCAGACATCTGTGCTCAACTGGCCTGTGTATCATTTGCTATACTATAAATCTGGGAGATAATTCCAGTTCTCAGTTACTCCGTCCTGTGACACAAAAGTATTCAATTAATACATTTGAAATGTAAAGCTACCAAGGACAAACTGTAGATTCATACGGTATTGCAATACATTTTTTATTTTGTTCCTAACACTTTGTATCAAGTGTTTCTTTTCTGAGTGCTACTGATGACTGATATGAGGTTTGTATTTCTGGCTAGAGACACTCCAATATCCTTTTCCTTAGTAGTAGTAACTACCTCAGAGCTAACTACACCAAGTATGTATAGTAGAGAAGACTTTTTTTTTTGATGGTACGTTACTCTATGCCTATTAACATTACCATTAATGTTCAACAATTAAAATTATATATTATCTGCTGATTTGACTCACTATCATCACATAGTTCGGCAGCATTTCACATCAGACTTCATATTTATTACACTATCACTTTTACTCCTCCATCAGCAAACTCCTTCCCCAGGTCCAGTGCTGGGAACACATGTTGCTGGTTCCTCGACTTTACAGACCACGTGTAAGGGAACTGAAGTCAAATCCTAGGACTGTCACAGGTTCAGCAACAAATGACAGTTACTAGGATTGAAGCCCTCGTTGGGGAGCTTGAGATCAGCAAATGTCTCCATTAGGTGACAGAACACCAATATAAGATATGATGATTTGTCTATAATTTGGGGAAAAAAACATTAAAAACAACTGAAAAAAATGCAAATCTTAAAACTATAAATCTTAGAAACGTTTCCTTCTTAGTGAATGAGGTGTTAAAGAAAAACAAGTCTTATCAGGTTTCAAACATGTAGATAAGTAATTGCAGGCTTGTTCTTTCCTCTCTTCAAAGGAGACAGTATGCTCACCTTAAAACAACCTAGGTAACGAGGCCTCAGATAGAGAAGGCATGGCAGACTTTATCTGATATGCCCCTTAATAGCACTGTTTTAATTGCTAGAAATCTCTAAAGCCTCTCGCTGTGCTGCAGACAAAAAGTGAAGTCTGAAGGCATTTAGATTGCTGCTAAGGAGCTAGTTCCTTCCACTGCATTGCTGGGATTTTTTGCGGTCTATCGGGAGCCTCTTAGAGCCTGGAATAATAAAACAAAAGTGGAGCAACACTCTCAGCACGAAATGAAATGCTCAGCATAGGAACAGGTTGAGACCAGCTGCTTTTGCAAATGAAGATAAAACCACATAGACTCTTATTGCTTTAGCACGTGGGTGGTTCAGAGGAGGGTAGGAAATTAATGTGTTGCAGTGGCAAGGGTTAACCACGGCTGAACAGAATTATTTAAAATTGAATTAAATACCATAGGTGATAAGAAAGCAGAGAGGAGTGAAGTAATGGAAGAGAGCATCCAGCACACACTAATTGGTTGCAAAATAAAAAAGAAAGGAAATATCAAGAAAGAACTGATTTATTCATCTACACCTGTTTAGAGACAGAGACCAACTCTTCTGTTGCTGCTTTCTATCAAAATACATTAAATTAGAAACCTGACAAGAGCCAAAAAAATATAGTGGGTCTGAGCCAGCAGCTCCAGCTAGAGGGAAAACTTTTGGCAATGTTTCGCCATGATAACTGGTTTCCATTCATTGTACACCAGTCATATTCAGCAGTTCAAGCTCAACTTTTTAGGCCAGATATCTGTCTTTGCATTCTTGGAGGAAGACATGGCTGAAATTGTTCAACTGATGTGAAAAATGACACCAGAGAAAGAATACGTCAGAAAACACTTTGGTCTGTAAGCTGAGAAAAACTGCAGCGAGACAGACTGTTTGCTCTGTGAGTCTAACCTTGCTCCTGTGAAAAGCTGGAAATGTAGAGAAAATAAAGCAGAGCACAGAGAGTAGAGAACAACCTGTATTTAATCAAGCACTGAGCCGGACTGGGTTCAATAGCTACTTTCAGGTTTCTGTGCAGCACTGAGAAGACAGACTCACATGGTGCAGTCTGTGGCGTGCAGGGGTGCCTGAGCCAGCTCTTTGGCTGGCATTTCTCCACAGCCAGTGCAGTGCTGCGTGCACTCGCCTGAGCTCTAGAAACAACAGAGCTGTGTTAGCACAGAGCTTCACAGGGACCAACCTCTTCTTCTTGCACAACCTCATGGCAAAGAGAAACCCTCATTAGGCAAATCAAATGTGTTCCTTCCACTGACTTGAGCAGCGCTAGGTCTACTATATTTGTTGGTGCAACCTAGAGTGGTAGGTAACCTCAATAAAGCAGTGCCATGGTTTAACTCTTTCCTGGACAGGTCAGCAGCAAAACATGGACAGTTGTGATCCCAGGAATGTGATCTCCCTTCCAAGGAAAAGAGAAAGGGAAATGAGAGAGAAAGACTTGTAGGTTGGAAACTAAAACTAAAGAAGAGCTTTAACAAAACAATAGTAACGAAGAGGAAACTCATATTGTTAAGAAAATAAAAAAATATTTACAGAATCAACCCCCTCGATGACTATATGTCACCACCACTGATACCACAGAGCAGGCATGGGGAATGATCCCAGACTGAACTCAGCAGTAGGCAGGAGCTGGATCCAGGAACGCACAGAACCAGGATCAGCAGTAGAAGGACAAACAAGGTCCACATTAGACACTACCTATCGAAGAAGAGGACTTGACACTTGTGATCCCTCAGTTTTATACCAAGTATGACATATATGGAATGGAATGGAATGGAATGGAATGGAATGGAATGGAATGGAATGGAATGGAATACTCTGTTGGTCAGTTTTTTATTTCCCATCCTGTGCGCCCCTCCCTGCAGGTGCAACACTTTTTTGCCTCTTTGACTTACGACATTCCAGCAACTTGACTATGACCTTGGTCCTCCTAGGGATAACTGTAAGCAATGGCCTTTCTGCATAACAATGCCCTGTTACTTTGGTGCTAATCATAAATTTTAAGTGCTAACACTTTCATAGACAGATATTATGTCAAAAAACATGCAGTTAACTTTCAGAAAATGAAGTTAATTAGATAAGCCTTAGCTGAAAAGTTAGAAACTTAACTCTGCTTTAGTTCAAACCAGATCAAGCAGGGCCATTTGACACAGAAAAATCTACCTCAATTTTAACAAACTGTGAGTAATCCCAGGTCCAGCTGATTATGGCTGGAGTTGCACCATGAGTAGATATTGTGCTGCCTTTTTTGTACTTAGGCACCAACTCAGGTGGACTAAGCATCCCTCCAGAATTGCTGATGTTCCATAGAAAGCAAGGCTCACCCAACTGAGCCATATGACAGCTCTTCAGATAAGAGTTCTCTACCTGTCCCCACTAATACTATTTAATTAGGAAGAGTGAGCTGCCCCTGACACCTCTTTAAGGTAGGCACAAGTTTGATGAAGCAGAGCCTGCATTAGTCCAACTAACTAATGTCTTAAATGTCTATTTCCAGTTTCAGTAGTTCAGTGTTTCAGTAAGATTTCAATAGTATGCTATCTTGTTTTCGTATGAAAACTGAAAACGTGTGTGTTTCTGTAATTTATTTTTAGTAAATTCCTGTTAGACCTTAAATTATATTCTTTGCAAATACAGCAAATATAAAGATTCCATAAACTGACATGTATTACATCACATCTCTTTATTTTGTTCTTGTCTTCATTTTCTTTCACAGTTGGGTCTATCCTGAGTTGCTTTTGGATAAATATTTTCTATGAGAAATTATTGACTTTCGGTTCTATACAAAATACAACTATATGCACAGAAAACATCAAAAATATGAATGGCCCCATTGTTTTTAATGATTTTTAATATTTCTAATGATGTAGTGTTGTATGTAGTCCAGTCTTTAAGATAAGTTCAGATCTTTATAGGTGTTTAAGCTTTGAAAACATCTTTTGTAATATCAAGGTGCTGAGATGCTTGAGAAACATTTTAAAATTCAGTAATCATTTTTCATAATCAATTTTTGTCTTCATATCTGTAAAAATTGCAGTACAAACACAGAATCCATCAGTAGCTTTGTCTGGATTTTATTTGACTGTGTTTCCAAAGCTGAAGATATTCTGCATGAAACTATTCTTCCCTAAATTCTAAGAGTACCACGTCCCAGTTAGATACTAAGCTCGGTGAGCTTCTTACACAGAATCAAAAAACAGCTGAGGTTGGCAGGGATCTCTGGAGATCATTTTAGTCCAACTTTTTCTGGTCAAAGCAAGGTCATCTACAACACCTTTCCCAGGTTTTGACACATGAGGTTTTGAATATCTCCACCAAAAGAGACTCCACAAAGACTTTGAACAGCCTGTTCCGGTATTTGACTACTCTTACAGTGAAAAAAGCTCTTTCTTACATTTAGACAAAAGTTGGAGTTTTCCATTCAGGTTATTGCCTCTCCTCTTGTTACTGGGCATACCACTGGAAAGAATTGGCTCCATCTTCTTTAGTGCGTTTGCAGCATGCACTTATACACACAGATAAGATCTCCCTGAGCCTTTTCTTCTCTAGGCTGAAGAGTTCCACCTCTTTCAGCCTTTCCATGTGTGAAAGGTGTTCTACTCTCTTAATCATCTCAGTGGCCCTTTACTGGCTGTTTTCCTGTAGCTCCGTGTCTCTCATGCACTGAGGAGCCTAGAACTGGTCACAGTAGTCCAGGTACAGCCTCGTGAAGTATTGAGCAGAGAAAAGGATCACTTCCTTTGCTTTGCTGAAAACATTCTGCCTAATGCCGCCCAAGATGCTGTTGGACTTCCTCACCGTCAGGGCATATTTTTCATCCCATTGTCCCAGACTTTTGGGTCCTTCCTTGCAAAACTGCGTTCCGGCTTGTCAGTCCACAGCATATACTGGTATATGAGGTTGTTCTTCCTCAGGACTTGACATTTCCTTTCTTGAACTTCCTGAGGTTCCTATGTGCACATTTCTCCCAGCTGTCCAGGTGCCTCTGAAAGGCACCCATCTGGTGTATCAGCCACTGTCAATGGAAAGATGCAGACATCGACAAACATCAAGACCTTTTCCCAGCCTTAAATATTTTCTTCCTTGGTAGCTGTAGAGGCAAACTAAAAAACAGCTTAGACCAGACCCTGATACCTAGGTGGCTGGAGTTATTAAATTTAAATCCTATTCAATTTAACAATTCAACAGAGTCTTTCTTGGTTATTCTCTACAAAATAATGTTGTTCGTGATGGTATGATCACAACACAGACGTTTTGTACATGTCATATACTACTTTGTAATACTTAAGGAAGGAAACCCTTTTGCAGTCATCAAAAGCTCAGTTTCTTTTGAAACATCTCCCTGTTAAGTAGATATTAATAACCTTGTTGTGACAGAATAGACAAAAAGGTCCTTATCAAGTTCTCTGTTTTGTCTTGTTTCTTCCCATAAAGGAATCCATATAACAATTTATTGTCAGCTACACAGCTGTTTCTGTATTGCCCATAAACTCCATGTTCATGTGTAAATTCGTGTCACTAAAATCTTCTGGCTTTACCCTTATATCACGGTGACTGTGCTTTTTATATTGACCTGTAGATCTTCTAAGAGCCCTAACTTCTTGCAGAGTGCACAATATTTATCACAGGTTTGGCAACAGTTAATATAATGAGATTATTTCCCGAAACATAAGCACTCGAACTTTGACAGTTCTCCAGGCTGCACTTTTTGTTTGGCTCCCAGCAGTCTGCCACACAGATTTCACACCATTGTTGCAACACTAATATCTTCAGTGCCTTTCTCTAAATAAACTCATTTGTTCTCAGCTTGAGTGAATCATCGGAAGCAGAAGAAGTCTTCACTCACTGGTGGCATTGAAAAGTGTTTTTTCTGTATACTTTTCAAAGTCCCAGGAAATGCTTCATCTGCTTACTTAATAGAAGAAATTTTGTTATACGTTTTAGCCTTATAATTATCATTGGATGTGAGATAATATTTCAAAGTAATGGGTCAGACATAGAGCAAAATGCAAAGTTCTGCCAAATAGCCAAGCTCTAATTCTTTTTTCCCCTGCTAAGCATGTATTACACTTCCGGTCTGGTGGACACTCAGTGTATTCCTGGTTTATGTGCTTCCCACCATCACTGACTGTTGTGTTTTTCCTTTCTGAGCCAATAAGCATAAAAGGAAACTAGACAGCTACAGTCAGGAAATTGTCTCTATCAGTTTCAGAAAGTTTAGCTGGTTAGTGCCTGTCTTGCCCACGCGGGCTCCAATGGCTTCTTCAATAACAAAGAGAGACTGGCTAGAGGGCTTCTGACTGTTTTGAGGGGTAGTATCTAGATTTCCAGATTATTCTTTCAGTTCATGGCAAAAGGTCTGCTTTGCAACCTGTTCCTGCTAACAGTTGTGTATGTTCACTGCTGAGAAAACCACGGAAGTTTTATTTTATCCCAGAATGCCTCTGTTGTATGAGCTTAATCTGTATTGAATTGCTGAATGAAAAATTAAAGTTCATCCTCCAAGTTAAATTTTTGGTTGCAAGATGGGTTTTTTTAAAAAAGGAGTCATCACCGCAGATGAAGGAATTACATTAATATCTTTACAGGATGTTAAAAAAAGTAGTATGCTTATTTTTCCAGAAAAATTCACTTTAGACTTATGTACAAAGGATATGTGGGCTATTTTTGGAGTTGATGTTACAACCTTTGGCTCAACCAGTGGAGAAAAAGGAGGCTTAAAAGTGACAGAAGAGCTGCCTAACACATACTTTGCTGCATGTCCAATGCACAATGAAACATTACTGCAGGGCTTGCCGAAAACTGAATTCCCTATGTATTTGAGAGACTAAACCTACTTGGAGCAAGAAGGAAATAGACTTTGTGATATCATTGTAGCATTTCTAGGAAAGATGAGTCATGGAGCTTGACCAAATATAGTGACACTTCTTTTTTTGGTTTTTTCTTCTCTCTCTCTGGGAAAACAGGCTCAGGCTTCTCTTGTAGAAAATCTGGGAAAACAACTTTCTATTTTAAAAGAATCCAGGAAATTTCTTGAAATTCTCTAATTGTGGATGCAGAGTATAGAATATAAAATATGTTTTTCAAAACTCTGATTTGAAAAGCAGTCATTTATGTTTTTAAACACACAAGGTGCTCCATTTGAATTGTATTACGATCCAGGAAATCACCTTCCTCAAATCATTGTGACTGCTCATGTACTTAAGTACTTTGTTGGTGCAAAGACCACACTACAGCTCATTTTTAAATGCTTGAGACGAGATGATCTAACAGAAGTGAGATGGCAAAAACAGAGTTTAACAAAGTCTTATACAGATTTAATTCTTTCACATATCAGTATTCAGTATTAAACTTCCACTTCCTTGAGAAACATAAAAAGAACAAAGAAATCTATAAAAATACTGTGTTAGGAAAAAAGATTTCTATATAGAGTATATGTACTCACTAAAAATAACCCCTCAAAAAAGCCCCACAGTATGACCTTGATTACATCCTCATTTAAGCAATTTTTACACCTCTACAACACCTCTACAGTATTCTTGATTTATACTAATATAAATCATGGAAGAATTCAGACCAGCTATTTCCAAAGTCTGTGGGAGCAGCTGAAGAGTCCTTTCATATTAGTTTAGTAGATGCGTTTAAAAACAACATTTAATAGTATGTGACTCATCAAATCCAAGTTGTTTACAACAGAGGTTGTTTTGGAATGCTAGATTGCCTCTAGGTCACAAAGAAAGGCCAAGATGTTAAAGAACATACTGTGGATACCCTGGCTAAGCCATCACAGACTTATTTAAAAAGGAGGGTTCGAGCTAGTAATTTTTTCTAACAACTCATCTGTTTTTTTATTCCAAAGGCATCTTCCACTTACATTTTGGGATTGTATTTAGAAAACTTTTCCCCCATAATAAGTTTTGTTATATAAAAGTTACTATAACATTCTCAGCTGGTGTAAATTCCTATAACTCCTTATAGCTGCATGGATTTTAGTAAGTTCTCATGTAGGTTAAATATCACAGACACTGAAGATGTATAACCTTAAAAATGTTTAACTATTTTATTTTATTATTGTTATTAATCCTACAGGAGCTCTCTCCATCAAAACCAGTTGCCGTAAGAATATTGACAACACTAACTTGGCTGACCAGCATGTTCTTCCATTCTAAAACACCTTTAAAGCAAAGTTACTATCAGCTGTAAAAATAATATATGCTTTTATAGAAAGTAAGCAGTTAAATACACACATTTCACAAACACCTGACAAATTTGCGTGGTATAGCATTCACACTTTGAGAAAACTGAAGGAAAACACTAAAAAATTTATTTTTCTTGAGGTACTATGGCATCACAAAGTCCTGCCAAACTTTTAGAATAACAAGATTTTTGGTTTGGCTTGTCATCGATAAAAAGGCAAGTGTAAAAAGAATTATGCTATATTTCAAAGATAACTTTTCCACAAGATGAAACTCCAAAAACACATTCACTTCTGAAAGGACAGTTGCTTAGCTAGTCTTGATCTTCAAAGGCATTCTGCAATGTGGTATTTGCCACACACAAATGATTTTTTAAATATTTTCATTTTCAGAGAAAGGGACTTTTCACATGGTCTGCCTCTTTCTTTACAAACACTAAGTCATCTCAGATACATGGAATAATAAGGTAGCAGCCAAGGTGCTACATCCAGCTTAGAGGGTGTTTAATATCAGGCAAGCAGTGTCTTCTTATCAACTGAAGTCAGAAGCAAGTATTAATCTGTGGGCAGAAGTCTTGGAATTCTTTTGATGTCTGGACTGCCATATTTAGCTCAATATTGTCCATGCGAAACTAGGATGACTGGTGAAATCTCTAAGTTTTCCCAACCTCTTTATCACCACAGTCTTTCAGAATAAAGAATGAACTATACAGTGAAACTCCAGGAAATGTGATTCTGTGAACAAAGCAGGAAATTTCACTGGATATGGTATTGACCGGTGCCATCTGATTGTAAAAAGTGTTTGGATTATTCCCACTGTATGCCTAAATGCTAAAAGAAAAACAGAATTCCATTAATTCCTCTCTAGCATGATGATGTAAAGCACACTTTTACAGGAAGAAAGGCAGTGCTTATTCTGTAAGTTCCTGTTAAAGGAGAACTGTATCTATGTTATACCATGAACACTTTTTGTTTAAATCTCTTGAGCACACAGAAAGTTAAAAACCGCAGCTTTCAGGAAGAGACGCAATAATTGTCTGAAGACAGAACTCGGCTGCTTATCTTTGAAAAGCTGAAGCTTTGGAAAGTGCTTAACAATTCCAGTTCTTCTATATTTCGGCCAGCTTTATTGCTGTTTGCAAAAGACCCGTGCTGTGGCTGATACTGTCTAGTACAGGTGTCTGAATAGAGGGTGTATCAGAGCACAGAGCACCAAGTGACGTCCTACCGAGGCATTATTTCTGGACTGTCAATGAAGCTGAAAGCTCCTGAGGAGTTCAGAAGTGGGGCACTACCAAAGGCTGATCAAAAAGATTTTGAAATCAAGCAGTTGCCTCTAATTGGATCCTTATGGCACTTACAGAGAGAATCCTTTCAGAAATCCACTTTTAGAAGGTGATATGTAGGAAATTTCAAACGCTGTATAGCTAGAGTACCAGTAATTAAAACTTGACTACTATTCATTCTGTACTTTAGAGATGACTGATTCCTTGAATGCTCTGAAAGTCCCTTTTCATCCTTACCAAATAATACCTGAGCCTGGGACAGTCTACCCTCTCTATTTTCAGACTCAGTCCTACTATTCTTACCTTCTCTGTGTTAGCAAACCCTGCTCGTGTTCAGCAATAGTGTGAAGTATTTAGTTCACATTTAGATCAGTACAGTTATTCTAAGGGCTGTGAGGAAAAAAAAGGGTTCCCTTGAATTTAAAACTCCCTCGGCAGCGGGCTGAAAGTGATGGCAGGTTAGAGCACAGCTCTGCACTTGCAATGTTACTTTTGGATGGCACCCACATTATTGAAGGTGTCTGCCGTGCCACAGAAGAGATTGATGTGACTGTTAGAGGCACGTATCAATTATGTGAAATCAGAGGGCTTATTCTCATGTAAATTGTGGATTGTGAACATGAAAAACAAACTCAAACTAACATCTGTCATATAGCACCTACAAAAGATTTCTGCTTTCAAGTCTTAAGGCTGTCTTGGGTTAGCCATAAATCGTATTTTGACAGGGTTTAATAAAATACAAATTATGGAACTAGTGAGTCATGTTCAATATTTCAATCAGACAAATTTGAATGGGTTTGCATTTTAACTTAGCTGTAAATAGATTAAATTGCAAACCTAATCCTCTGAACATTTTAGTTTTACAGATTTTGGAGCTATATGATCTTGCATTCAGAATTCATTCCTAAAGTAATGCTGAACATGACTGTTTAACATGTTTGTTATGAGGCAGGATTAGAGGGATTTACCTAATGTTATATCAGATACTATGTGTGTTTTATACAAGTGAACATTGGCGATTTTTGCCTCAGCAAAGCCTTATAAACAAAAGGATCTAAAATGTTCTTTAACCTCTCTGCAACACGTCGCTAGGCTCAGGTTCATCCTACGCAACTCTAAGTGCAGAGTCAAAGGGTTTAAGTCAGGAGAGGAGCTGTTATAAGCTTCCTTTGGAGTGAAGGGGACAGGCAGCTCCAGCCCACTATTCACCCCCACCTGACTTGCCCCTGGGAGGCTGCTCATGAAGATAGCTGTATCTCCCTGCTCTGACAGCCTTTAGAAGGAATCCTCAAAGCGACCACACTCCTCCGCTTGACAACTCATCTAAATACTTTATTCTTGGCTGAAGTGTTGCGATTCTCTTCTCCTTTCTATCTTGTAGAATTGATTTTGCTGTCAAGAACATGATTGAGTCTCTGCAGCAAAATATTAAAGAAATAAAGTGTGAAACCTTAAGGGGAAAAAGAAAAGTGTAAAAGGAAAAAAAAGTTCTTATATCCAAACATTCTGATCAAACACTTAACATGAGAAAGCCTAAAATGGAGACTTTATGAAATGCCATTTACTTTTGAGTGAATCTATAAGGAAACTCACCTTTGTTTTCTCTTTCTCTCTCTCTTTTCTTTTACTTTTTACTCTTTCATTTTTTTTAATTCTGTCTAGGGGTAACTGCTACATGCAGGGTAAGTATTAAAGAGCTAAGGGGAGAAAATAATGAAATTAAGGTTAGTTCAACTAGATGCCTGTGTGTTTTACTTCCATGAGAAATCATCTTCACATCACGAATTGCCTCCTGAAAACTATACAGAAGTACCCAGATAGACAAGTACTTCAATAGACATATATGGTTGTATATATATTAATTATATTAAATTACTCCAATTCTTTGTTATAGCCTAATTTTGAAGGTTAACCTAGTTCTCCTTATATGTGGTTCCTGGGCATCTTCTCCAGATATGCACGAAGCTGAAAAAAAATCGTATAAGTGTTTTACTGGTGAAGACCTAGAGCAGGTGTTATGCACGATTTATCAGATATTTCCAGAAATTAGAGGTATGTCTGGGCTGCAATTTACACACGTCCCATATTCAGCCTGATAACTCTCAATGGAAAATGCCCCTATTTTCACAGATTCCACATAAGTGAGTTTTGACCTTTTTTTACCACCCTATTTCACTGATTATGAGAAGCTTATTAGCATATTGAATATGTAACATTTTTAACCCACAAAATGATAACTGTATGTCTGAGGAAGAATAGGATACTTTAGATCTAGAGTTCTCACTTAAAAGTGAACTCTTCATAAGATTAAACCACAAAAAAATAAAGCAAATTTAAACTGACATTCCAAGTGATTCACTCTTATTTCATCTTTTTTTAAAAAAAAACCAATTCAGATAATTTGTTAAAAAAAATAGTAAAAATTTAGCTTTTGTTGCTTTTTTGTTGACAAATTCTGAGCAGGCCTGAACTAGCAATGTATTACAAAAAGAACATGTACATCTTTTCTTAAGGCAAGAGAAAAATGTAAAATTTTTACTTACATTTTGGAACTTGCAGTCATTGTATTTATTTCCTTTTACAATGCAGAGAGAAATAATAAAAAAATACATTAGAAAAAGCTGCTGCAGAACGTAAGTTTGCTGCTTTGGAAAAATGAGTAATAGCTGCATAACTGTCATCACACAATCACTTTTAAGCCTTCTTTCATGGTATGCAGCTGTGGGTTTGGGCAAAACAGTTAATTACAGGGTGAAATCAAAGCAATGCATCTTTCTTCACTTGTGTGATTTTTACTCTCTTTTTATATGGCTATCATGGCAATTATATTAGATGCAATTAAACTGCATCTTTCCAACCAATATTTCCATATTCCTGTCAAACAATATACTTATGGTCAAATAAAAACTTATTAAATAAATGAAAGGCATTAGTGTCACTTCCATATAAGCAAAAAGAAGTTCCCAAGTAGCTGCTGTTCTTCATGGTCCATAGCGCAATCATGAACACTATTACTGTTCTAGGAAAAGGGGAGAGATTTTCAGAAAAATCATCACCATTTGGGATCAGACTTTCAAAAGTTTCCAGTGACTATCAGGGTCGTTAAGGGGTGCTGAGTTCAAATTAGCTTTATTTAGATCCACATAAATGTGAAAATTTTGATGATTCTAATATTTACATTTTAAAAATCAATATTTTTTTTCTTCTAGTGTTTTTAATGGTAACATTGTGCTCTTGAATTCACAGAGTTATTCTTAACCAGTTCTTACAGGTCTGAAGCGAAGTTTTACACTTGACACTTAAACTCTGAAATGCTTTTCTGTATGTTTGGTGAATATGACCAAGAAAGTGAAAGATATTACTACAGGAACAAGCTGAACACAGGATAATTAATGATCCTCTGGATGGATCTGCTGATACATACTTTGCCACAAACACAACAAAGGCTCTCAAAATGGTTGAGGACAAAAGGCAGGCCTCACAGTAATATCTGTCCCTTGGTCACACCAGCTTTGATTTCCACAGCTTTTGCAGATGTCCACAATCCCAACTATAAAATTTTGTCTCAGACACAACTCCACAATGAGAAAAAAAAATTCATGTGAGCCTACTATACTTTTTCTACATATCACAAAGTATGTATAGATTTAAAAAATCCTGTACCAATTATGTTTGTCTATCCTACCTAGTAGGAAAAAGAAATCTGTGAGGAAGAAACGCATTTCCAAAGGAAAATTATTTTACTCATAAGATCCTTTATTGTGTATTTAGTCCAACTGTAAGTATTAGACTATGTGTTCCCATGAATATCAGAGAACTCAGTTTCTTTATAATCTTCTTCTGTTCTTCAGCTAATAACTTTGAGGTCTAGTCACAGAAAACTCTCCATCAGTAACAAAACCTTAAACAGTGTGAGATCAGCAGTTGGTACTCATAACATTAATGAAATCTCTACATTTGTGAGGCACCAGCCACGTATTGGTATCCCATTGCTCCTACAGACCGTCCTTCCACATGTAAACAAGATGAGGTTAGTGAGGCAGAAACCTCTGAACTCATCCATGTCCTATCACAACAGAATTTCTCCTGTTCTCTAGGAGGAAGTGATACATCTCATTCTAAAATGGATCAGAATTTTGCCTCTAAGTGTCTCCTTTTTTTCCAGTAAATATAAATAGAACCTCAATAAATAGCTGAAATGCAGACATCTGTGTAGCAAACAATTAAATTTTTACCCTAAGGATCTTTAATTAAAGTGCAATTATATTCCTGAATTACATGGACAGGATCTCACCCATTGTCTCTAAACTACTGTTGTTGATATTATTAGTTAGCAGCGAGGTAGGACAAGCAGATTTGGATCAAGTTTGACATTTCATGATACTTAGTATCATACAAACACCATCCTGAAGCATGAGACATTCAGTCTAAGACTGTGTATGAATGAATAGAAGACATGGAAAGGGAAGAAGTAAAATAGCAATATCATGTGGCTATATACATTGACCATAAATTCATGTACTTGTAAGTATAAATCATCATTTATTTTCTCACTGATGGATAATCATAAATTCTAAAACCATAGATTTAGAGATAGTCACAGTCTCCACTGAACCTTATCTGGACAAGATATCCTTTTGGCATGTAAGAAAAATTAGTTTGAGTAGCCCGTGGAGGAAGAAGATAGAAGCTTTACAAGAGGAGAGGTGAGAATATTAATGATGAATAATGCAAGTCATATTATGCAAAGAATCAAAATAAATTGAGCAAAATTATTTCAAAATCCTTCTTTTATAATTTTAAATTTCGTTTTTACTGATCGGTTCTTATCACTTCTGGTCTGAAATAATGAAAAAAAAATATTTGGAATAGTTTGCTAAAATGGAACTCAGCTGAATATTGAGAAAGAAAAGTGAAGGTGCCCAGAGTTGATAAAATAGTCCTTTCTGTTTGCTTTTACCATAGCTATTTCATTTTTAAAGAACATGAATGGAAATAACAAAAAAATTACAAGAAAACAGACTTCCAAATAGGAACAGATGAAAGCAGAACATATTACAGATCGATCAAAAAAACAGGAGGCTCCAAAGCAGCCCTCTGAGTATACTGTGGGAAAACAAACAAACAAACAAATCCCCCCACAACAAACAAACAAAAACAAAATAAAATAAAATAAAAAAAAAAACAAAGGAAAAAACCAAGCTATCAGGAAAAATGTGATAGTATGTAAAGAGGTGGATGTTAAAACCTTTCAAACACAAAATCTACACGGAGTGAGATACCAAAATATGCTGAAAGAAACTGGTGAAATGCAAACACAGATCACGGTTGGAAGAGCACCATGCAAGTATCCAAGGTCTTTTAAGAAATGAACTTACATGTTTTCCTTTTTGTCCTTTTTGGTTTTTTCTTCCAAAGATTGATTAGTTTCCAGCCAGTAATAAAGTGTTCAAAAGTATTATGTGCATGCAAAGCCATCACTAAGTATTGTTCATAAAGAAGTCTGTCATCAATTATATTTCAAGCAATTACTTTGATATCATCTTTCTTTTGTTTACAGTAGGCTGCCATGAACAAGGATGTCCCTCAGGAAAAAGGATTTGGGGAGGGGAGAGGATGTAGGAAGAAAAGGCTCTGAAAACAATATTTGGCTTGAAGCTTTTTCTAAGAAAAAAATGATTCATGCACACATTTTTCAGTGCAACAAAAGAAATCTTGTTTGCTCGCCAGAAAGGTTTGTTACAGCAATGACAGGAAATAGGAGAAAAAGAGGTGGGATCAAAGGGATTATAAAAATTTAAAAAAAAAAAAAAAAGAAAGAAAAAAAAAAGAAAAAAGGAAGTCTAAAAAAGTCTACAGATTTTGAAGCAGCTTTGTCCAGTGTGTATGTGTGGTACTTTTCCTTGGTGAGTATGTTTTCTTTGAGTAGCCGATAAAGTAATAATTAGTTCCATGTTCAGCAGTGCTTTGCCTTATCCTCATTTCTTGAATGCAAGGAAAAAGGAAAGTAGTTCACAGTCATTCTTTTCTTTTTTTAGGTAACAGTCTGAAGAATGAAAGCATGATTCATTTCATAATAACAAAATGATGCTGCAGCTGCATGTAGAGCAGGAGTCCCTGAACTGCACTTGTTCGCATCCCACCATGAGCTGTTGAGAACGAGCGCACCTGTGCTGGGAGAGCTGGGATGTCAGTGATGTGCACAGAGACCAGAGGTGCCAGGGAGAGGAGCCAGGCTGGGGCTGGGCTCGGGATTACAACACCGTCTCTGACCTCAGGTTTCTGGGCAAATGAATCTGCAGAGAGAGCTGCAGTGTGCGGTGTGAAGACAAGTTAGTAATGTTGCAAGGTCCATCCTGGCAAGGGACTGGCATCTCTTGGATGTGAGGGAATCTCGGTAGTCTCTATGATGGCAGCAGTGTATTCCACCAGCTCCCTCACGAAGAAATGGCAGTGGCTGTTTGTACTATGTCAAACCAGGGGGAAGCTTCCAGCTTTCTGGAACAGCTTTAGCTGGTATACAGCCTCAATACAATCCCTACAGACCAGCACAGATGCAGGAGCTGCAGTCGTTATCTAGATACAGAACAGCCCAGAGCCCTCCTGGCATGTCTAAGACACTGCTAGTGATACATCTCAAAGACAATCTCTTCTCAGTAAAGTTTACAAATTCTATAATCAATCTGCAGAAATATAAAGCACGGGCTGATCCTGCCTGTATTACTCACATTAATTGTTTTTATGAATTGACCCACTCAGCCATCCACAGTACAATGATATTTTGTTGAATCCATTGAATCCAAACTTGCCTAGTGACAACCAGCTTTCATAGAGTGATTTTTGTATGACAGTGGCATTTTATAATAGTTAGGACCTAAGGATGTGACAAAGGTCTCAGGGCTTCCTCCTGTATCTATGTAGTGAAAGATCCATGAAAGACCCAGGAAAGTCAGAATCAGATCTCTAACATCCAGCCTACCTGTAATGGCAGCATGTAAAAAAATCCTTAAGAAACTGGAAAATATTGTTCCTTGTTTGATGTAAATATCTGAGTGTGTCCAAGGAAACTGATATCTTAGAGTGCTACAAAAAGAGGTTGCAAGTTAAACCCAGCCATCTCACTGAAATAGGAAGTTAACGTCCTTCAAAAGTCATAGTTAGTAATCAAAGTATTGTCTTTGTATGTCACTATCACCATACATTTATATTGCTTTTTTTATTTTCATTGTCTCTCTGGTCATAGGAAATACAGTTTTCACCATATAAATGCATTTTTTACTTTAATTATGAAATCACAATTTAGGAAAACAATATTCCTTGTGCTTTGCAGGTTTCCCCTATGAGGAATGCGAGCTGCTGCAGTATGTTTGTTTAAGTACCATGCTTACACTGTACTCTAGTTCCCACGTGACTCACTAGCTCAGTTTCCATTGCCCCTGGCTCTCTTTTATTATTTACCTTGCTTCTGAAGTTCCTTGTAAGGAGATTAGAAGCCTTTATCAAAAAATACAGTGAGTTTGGGGCTCATTTTAAATGCAGTTATTCACCCCAGAAAGGAAGAATGAATAGATTGGTTACTGAGTCACAAAACTGGCTTTAATGCCTCACTCCTGCCTCTGGCCAGGCTGGTATGGGACCGCAACAGGCACATTGGTCATCTTACACCCAGAGCAAACTAAAAGAGAAATAGAAATGCAGTGGAGGAGATGGGGAAAGAAACATGGCGAACAAGAAAGCATTCAAGACATTTGAGCCTGTCTGTAGATGGGTTATAAAATGGTTCTATAGCTTTGAATATGATCCTAAAATGACTGAAGAACCTGAGATATTACTGAGGGTGGGAATGAAAATTTGTCATTCATCCACTAAAGTGACATGAGGGCACAACTGCCAGCTCAGAAGGGAATCCAGATCCCAGGAAGATAATAAAAGCAGTCATAAAATCTCATTCAGAAGCTCATTTTAAGTTAACACTTTCCACTGCATCTGCATTTTAGAGCAAAAGGCGTCTTTCCTGCATTTCAGTATGCAGATACCCTCTCCCAGCTCCCTTTACAGCATGCTGAGCAAAGAAGGCAGGTGGAGTACTTGGAGCTAATGATAGACCAGAATCATCATCTCGCAACTGGTGGTGCCTAATGGATGGCTGCAGATGCCTAATTAACATTCATAAAGCTCTTGAATCCCTTAGATGAAGTCAGTATACAGGAAAAGCCTAAATTAGTATTACTGTGGGTAGTAAGTTCTTCAGAAAATAATTTTGACTATTCTAAAAAAAGGTTTATTATTTCTTTTGCTAAAAGAAAGTACCAAATGAGAAAGCTTTTTCCCTACACAGTAATTACTGTGCTCTTGTGTAAATAGTTAAAAATCCTGTCTCAGGAATCTCAGGAATTTCCAACAAAATTTAATACTCCATTTAAAACTCACTGAAAACTGGACAATCAACAATCATTAAAGTGTTTGAAATTTTAAAGCAGATTATTCAGTCATGCTCCAGAGCTGCTAAGATCATTCTGTGTCCTTTCCTTGTCCCTGACCCTTAAACTGCTTTGCATCTGGATATTTAAATACTTTGCACAGCTGTGTCTTGCAGACTTTGCCTTCTCCATCTGCTTGTTTGTTTTCCTGGTTTTATTTTCCAGGCCGTTATTTTGTATAAGCAAAATTATCCTTTTATGTCTCCTCTGCCTCTGTTGTTTCTTCTGGATACTGTAAACTACAGCATCTGTGGTACTTCTTCCATTATAGATTTATATTCTATCAGGTAGTGTGAGATAAAGATAACAAGCTTCAACAGAACATGAGGCTGATGCCCTAGTCTGACACATAAATCCCCAAAGCTTTTTGCTAAAGTTTTCTATAGAGTATCCCCTTGATGTATAAATGACTTCTGTTGATTTTTTGCAAGTACATATCACAGGTCAATAGAAAAATGGAAGACAAGTCACTGGTCATTTGAGAGAAAAAATTTACTATTTACATTAAGACAAGTAGCACTTTTTTAGCAGATAATCTGAATATTGTGATAGTAAATCTTCCTTAAAACTGGGTGTATGACCTAAGAAAAGTAGCAATTCAGATTTGATTTTTAAAGATTTATCTGTCTTTGTGTCAGCATGTTTGCAGAATGAAAGGTTGTGTCCTGACCTTTTTATCTCTGAAGGGTGGGAAGTAACTTCAGATTCAAAGATTTATCTCTCATATCCTAGAAGCAAACTTGGCCAAGTTTTACAGTTCTATTTCTCAATTATTTCTGAATTACTGAGCTTTACTTACTCTGAAATGTTTCATAAAGGAAGTTAAAAAATAATGATGCTGCTTAGCTATAGACTTAAAAATGATCTCAGCTTTCAGCACAAACAGATGTTATTTGCTTAGTTGGGAAGATCTGGGAAAAATCCAAATCCAAATTTGTTTTGATGTATTTGATTCTAGGAAGCTGTTAATGACTTGTGAATGGAACACACAGATGACTGTTAAGTCAGGATCTTGGTTGTCTTACCGGATAGCAGAAGTAGATATAACAGGACAAAAGACAGGATTCACTTACTCAAGAACCATGGTGCTTATAATACCCTACATATTTCATTGTCATTGATGCACCCCTAAAGCTTTGTTTATGAACGTGAAATAGATTGCAAGATCAGAATCCTACCCGTTTACAGAAATCTCTCAGATTTACTTTAAAATGTCATTTGCCAAGCTTTGTAACTATTGTTATATCCTGTTGAATTGTTGTGAAATGTCAAGAGCAAGACAGCAAAATATGCCCTACTGAACAGAAGATTAGGAAACATGAATCACTGAAATCTAATTCTGGATGACCATGGGGAGAAGGAGTGGCAAGAAGGTAATGCCAAATTTTTGTAGTACGTTCTGATCATGAACTTTGCTCTCTGACACAGTTTACATGCAATTCATGGGTGGTGCATGGTACTTTTCGCTCACCGTGGCTCTGAGGAAGTCTTAGAAATGTCTAGAATTGCAGCCTGACCCTCATAGGAAAATCCAACTATATCCGGGTAAATTCCCAGTAGTTCTGTAAATAACAAGCACATATCACCTTGAAAGAGAAACCTTAAAGAAAAAAAAAGCATCAGGCTTAGGGTGAGTATCTACACTTTGGGATGTTCAATTCACATCTTCTTTCCTCATGGCTCCTAGACTAACAGGCTCTAGAGAAAAGACTATTAAGTTACCTAATCTTCATCTCCTATTTATCTCAGATTCCTAACATTTCCCTAGGTAACCCCTGAACTGAGCTCAGTAACTTGTGTTTGATGCAAGAAGATGATTTTATTGTATAGCACTATTTATCAGCTCTTCCAATGTCCTTACCGTAGCCTACTGTGTACTGATTTTAATTAGGCCATGGTATTAAAAGTTTTTGCTGATTTGTAATTTTGCAGTTGTACTTAGGAATCCCAGTTGTAGACCATTTTGCTCTCAGCATTCAGAAGTGCAACAGAAATGTATTCCCTTCCTCCCACAGATTACCATCTAAAATAATTCACTTGGGAACAGTGAACTCCCCTTTCTTTCTTATAGTTCCAAAGGCTAAAGCTTTTGTTAGAAAAGTACTAAAGGGTTATTATTGCTCATATTAAGTAAAGAAAAAGGAAAAATTCAACATTTTTTTTTCAGATAAATCTTACGAGAATGAAGAGCTAAGGTCCTATTCTTAACCATTTGATTTTAAGGTCTGCTTAAACAGCGGAGGCGGAGAAAATGTCATAAACTCACTAACTACCCTGAAAACTGAGGCATCTGAAAGATTTCATATTCCTCTTTCAGCAAGTGTCAAAAACATCCCTGAATGTTACTCTGTCTATATTTACATGGTAAGTCTGTAAGTTGTTCTGCAGTGCACTGATTCACATACCCATAAAAACAGGACTTTAGAAGCTCTGTGTGTTTTTTATTACTCGAGGCCATAAGTGGGTAAGAGAGCAAGTGTTGGCTTTAGGGCTCGTGATACTGGATCGAAAAGCCAATGGCATGTGAATTATAAAGCTAATTCTAGATTATCTCACTCAAATGGCTCAAATTTGTTCAAAAATAGCAGAATGGTTAACGTTGTAGTGACAGACTTTGTACCAGACTAGGCACTGTTCACCTTCACCATTCCATCTCAATGCCAGAGCTGATATCGTTTGTTCTCTTGTCTTCGGGGGAAAAAACAAAATGCCAAAATAAACTCTGGCATGTGTACTGTGGCTAATATGATAGAAGTTCAGCCATCTGATCGCAGCCAAGCTGGATTACATTTGTTTCATATAGGAGTCATTTTGCTATTGATCGCTAACAAATGTAGTATCAGCAACAGCAGCTCTGCAAAGTAACTTGCCATGCTTGAAGGAAAGCTATATGAACAGTCCTATATGAAATCTCTTAACACGGTAATTTTTGTCCTAATCAGTATTGACATGAACAACTCTAAGGTGTAGAGATATGCTCCCTGCCCCAACCGAAACACCGTCTCCTTCAAGACAGATGGCAACTGCTAGTGTTCTCCACCCAAACAACCAAGGTATACACTTAACCTCAAACTGCCAAAAGGAAATAGTTTCGTACCTGACAAGGGGGTAGTTTTTCATTTCCTCCACCCAAATACCACATGTGAAATGTGTTAGGTGGGTAGAGTGGAAACACACCCCAAATAATCCCATGGTTTCAGTAGAAGCCAAAACATCCTACAGTGTGTTTACACCGTGTCCTCCTGAGGAACATGTTCTGGGTGAGGCTCTCGGGCTGGATTTATTTTCCACATTCTAGAGTTATCTGTGTGTCATTTTCACAGAATTATGTGAAAATGCTTTCCAGTTTTTACACTCTTTTGGAAGGAACAGGTCTTACCTATAACAAAAGAACAGTTTTGTTACTTAACAGCACTGAGGATAAGCCAAAATGCACTAATTTCTCCTCACTTGTAAAACATTTAACATATTGCTACCCACACCCTGTAATTTCAAGACTCCTAGAATTTATATTTTAAAAGCATAATTGAAACTTCTTGGCAAAGGCCCTATGACTTCCAGTCAAAATTGTTATAGGAGAAAAATTCTCTGTCTTCACATAAAAGAAATCATGCCTAAATTAAAAACAGTTGATATTAGCTCTTTTTCCTCTATAATAATATCTACCATTAAGATGACAGCTAAAATATAAGGTGTTCGTGCATTTCAAGGGAGGAGGAAAAGGGTTGGTGGTGTTATTTTAGTGATGTAAAGCTGAACGCATAACACCTTTTGTCAAAACAATTGTTTGCTCATCTGCATATGGAAATGCATTTTTATTTTAGAGTTCATTCAAGATCTCATGCCTTAACCTATCATATCATAATAATTCAATGCCTCATCTAGCACAGGAAAGAAAGTGTAAACTTTCATGTTGTTTGTGCCATACTGCAAAAATAATATTCTTAATATTTTAAAAGGACTCCTTAATATTTTAAAGGACTCCTAGAAACTCCCCATATCTCTATTGCACCATCTACTTTTTCTCCAGGCAGAAGACCATACCTCAGTCCAACATCCTTGGCTTCCAAGTGCCATGGACCTGGGGCAGCAATTTTATTTTCTTTCCAGTTAGAGGATTCCACAGCCACTGCCTGGCTCAACACCCAGCTACTGTCCAGAACAACGAGATTGCATCTTCTTGTCCTCCTCTGATGGTGAACATCCCCCTGTAATAACATCTGACCCACAGTAATCCCCATTTCATACTAGGCAGACAACAAATTGTTCTGATTTTGCTTGCAATCCAGTATTTTGTTTTCTACATGTTTCATTAGCTTACCAGGAGAAAAAAAAGTTTGATGTTGACTGTAGCTCATTTCCTGCTCAGCTCTGTTGCCCGTAGGCCAGAGACTGATGGCAAGTCTACAATACTAAATTGAAATGAAAGGCTGGTTCTGAATTTCAATTATTCAAAACAGTGTTGAAAAAACTGGCTTTCTCTGTTAGGATTTGTGTTAGCAATTATACAATTATATTGATGTAATGGTAGTTGTCAAAGAAAAATGTGAGATTCACAAAAGAGACAAAATTGCTCAGTAGTTTACCCAAAGTTATGAAATTCTATTGCAAAGGACATAAGAATGATCACTAATCTTGGTATGATCATAATAGTTCTCTTGTATTAACAATTACTTACAGTAGGTTAATGAGGGATGGATTTAGAGGAGATTAGAAAAAAAATATTAAAGTTATGCTTATGAAAACCCAAATGCAGTGCTGCGATTGTCATTACGAACTCCTTTTTATGCTTTCCTCATCTGTGTAGTTTTGTCTGTAGTTGAACTGTAAGACCCCTAGGGTAGGAAAACAGTCACTTCATCAGAGAAAGAGCTCTCTTTGTTCTCGATCCTGTAAAATGCTCAGCAAAAGCAGTCTTAATCCCATTATCACAAATAAAAATAAATACAGGTATCATAGTAGTGTAACACTGCAGAGACTTCAGAGATCCATTAGTCTAGCTGCTTTCTTTGAGGAAGAATTAAACCATAGAATCACAGAACGGTTTGGGTTGGAAGGGATATTAAAGACCATCCAGTTCCATCGCCCCTGCCATGGGCAGGGACACCTCCCACCAGACCAGGCTGCTCAAGGGCCATCCAGCCTGGCCTTGAACACTTCAAGGGAAGCTTCCCTGGGCAACCTGTGCCAGTGTCTCACCCTCATAGTGAAGAATTTCTTCCTAATGTCTAATCTAAATCTTCTCCCTTCCAATTTAAAACCATTCCTCCTTGTCCTATCACTATTTGCCTTCATAAAAAGACCCTCCCCAGCTTTCCTGTAGCCCCTTCAGGTACTGGAAGGCCACTATGAGGTCTCTCCAGACTCTTTTCTTCTCCAGGCTGAACAACTTCAACTCTCTCAGCCTGTCCTTATAGCAGAGGTGCTCCAACCCTCTGATCATCTTTGTAGCCCTTCTCTGGACTCATTCCAACAGTTCCATACCTTTCTTATGTTGGGGATTCCAGAATTGGACACAGTACTCCAGGTGGGGTCTCAGGAGAGTGGCGTAGAGGGGGAGAATCACCTCCCTTGACCTGCTGGCCTTCTTTTGATGCAGCCCAGGACATGGTTGGCCTTCTGGGTTGCAAGCACAGATGTGCCTAGGTTATCCATGACAAGTCTGTCTTGCCTATTCCTAAGACAGACTTCTCTTTTCAGAAGAGAATTGGGATTCCTTGGTTACTTTCTAAATCCTGCCTCATTGCTTGACTCTTCTTAAATTTAGAAATAATAATATCCATGTGGATGGGAAAAGCAAGGGGAAATTTTAATTATGATAAAATGTGGGGTTAGTTTTTTTGGTCAGGGATCTAGATATGACACCTGGTGGTAAGAGAAAGAGACCCCTAAGTCTCAGCAGCATAGCTGTAGAGAAAAAGCATATTCTACCTGTACCATCAGAGTACCTCCAGTATCGGTGACTAGTTTCATATGTAGCTATCAAATCTTGAGTTGCTTTTAAGTAGCTCCAAAGTAAAAACCTGTGAAACCTGTTATAAGTGTTGTCTGTCCTTTTCTTACCCAAAGTTTTTATGTATAAATTGGTCCCTTGTTCACATTCATAATTTTCACAGCAAAGAAAACCTTTTATTTTGGTAATATGTATAGGTAGTCCTAGTCCATTACTTCATGCTTGTTCACATCTGCCCTTGAAATTGTAACATGAGAGAATATCATGAGGTCAAAGTTTCTTTATGATTGGGTTTTATTTTTCTTTTTTTTTTATATGCATGTATATTGGAAAACACTCTGTGACATAATCTATCATGGAACAGTATTTTCCTATTTTTTCCTTGAAGTTCATTGAACATAAACATATATGTTCTACTGTCACAGTTTGGAGCATATTCTGTGTAAATTCACACCAACACACCCAACACTTTGTGTTCACAGGTAGGAAAATGATGTCTATGCTGCAATCAGGACATAGATTTGGTAAACATACCGACATAACCAGGCTAGCTCTAATCTTCTGATCTTTTGTTCCTGTACTGATGGTAGAAAATCCTCCAGAGCAATGGGTTTGCTGTGAGCAAAGTACGCTTGCACATAAACCTGAATACTCGCTTGGCAGCTGTATCCTACAGTATGCAGTTTTAGATTAAAACTAGCCTGGTATGCGTTACATGTGTTAAAATCACACTGCAATCTGAAGCCTTCATGTATGCTAAATTGAAGCAACAATACATACTTCACACTCAGAAATGGTCTTCCAGCTTTGGCCATCTGCAGGGCAGATGTGCAACACTTTTCTCACAACTATAGCAAAAATAGTTTCAGACTAACCTTCTTGTTCTGCTTCTTCTCGTTGACTCATTTCCAGATCTCACTGTTGGCAGCAGTCATATGACGTATTTGGTTTAATGGTTTTTCACCCCTGATTTAATCCACTCCCTTATGCATGGACACGTTCCCCCAGTCTCTCTCGCCCGAGTCCCTGAGGTATACACAGGTGAACAAGGAGGAAGATGACAACTGCAGCACTGAAATGAAAGTGCATCTACGAAATGAGAAAGTGATGCAAACCATGAGAACTTGTGGTAAACTTAGTCACAGAAGTTATCAGAGCAGGAATCCTGGACTGCCAGCATGTGAGCAGATTTTATCAAAACCAACCCCACAGTCCCTTCACCATTATGAAAACACAAACACACTTCTTATTGCATCAACAAACTAGGACTGAATACGTGTTATTTGAAAGGGAAACATAAGGGTATTTCATGTACTTTAATGTGTGTGTTTGCTTAACTAGTCTCTTCCCCAAAAAGTTACTTTTTATAATATGATGCAAGTGCTATAGAGAATAAAAACCAAGGTGCTCTACCATCACATAAAATGTGAGATTTAAATAAAAATCTTTTTAGTCTTTTTTCACAATCACATAAAAAAAAATCATCCAGTCCTCCAGACAGCTGTCAGACTTTGCTTGGTGCTTGCTGCTGCTGAATGGAGATAGCTTGCCTCACAAATATGTGGGCATTTCTGCAAGCAAAACCTGCTGCATAGGATTCAGTGACAGCATGGGCTGAGAAAGGAGACGAGGGCATGGGTAGGATGAAGTAGGAGACTCTCAGTGTGTTACCATTTAACAGCAGTAAATGTGCTGCTTTTGTCTGATAACATTTGAGTCAGAACACTGCACATGATTGCCCTGCAAAATACCCTGCTGCTCTTTCCGTGGCTGTAAAAGGAAATGGGAACCCATGGAGCTGCCTAATTTATCTCACAGCAATTAAGCGTATTTCACCTGACACGTGTCCTCAGATCATCTGGTGAAAGTAATTATAAAAGTGAAATATATGGTAATATAAGATAAAAAGCACTTGTTTTCCTACTCCGTATAGTGCATCTCTAGTCTGGGAATACTAGGTGCCATTTTCATATAAATATCCTGTTGTTTTGTTGCTACAAATAGTAATAACAAACATCTCTTGTTAATACTAATAAAATTATTTAGGAGTTTGCAGTCTGTTTTATGAAGAAATACCTAACAAAAAAGGAGTATCTTTACAGTAATCTCTTCCTAAACCTGACTTGCAGATTTTGTTATCTGAAAAACATTTTTCATCCCTGTTTGAATATATTTTTTCACTTATTGTACCATGAAGGACAAGTCTAGTAACTATAGATACTCTAAATGAGAGTAATTGCTAGTAGTACACAGATAGCCATTACAGCCCAGCTAGCATTAGCATGTTGTATCCTGTTTGATGAGAACTCAGCACAGTGGTATTTGCTAATGTTATTACTTCTACGTTCAAAAGAAAGTGAAATGGGTCAAGATTCAGGAACTGTAACCATAGTAATATGTTGCAGGATTCCAGGATTTAAAGGAGAACTGTTAAATTTTGAAAGAGATTTAAAACAGGAAAGATACGGAAATAATGTAAAGGACCATAGCATGCCAGTAGCATCAAAGGGCTCAAACCTGCTCCTGTTGAAATTATCTAAGTTCCTATCTATGTATTGGAAAAGAGAGCAGAGCTTAGTCTAGCAACTAATAAACCTTCCTTATGAATTAAATTGCTGGAGAGGATGCTTCTGTACTTGGCGGTCCAAGGAGTCCCAGCCAGGACACAAAGCTCCATCCCCATGTTCTGACCCTTCCATATGCCAAAACAGAAGGATGCTCCCTCCATTTTAAACAGTTAAAGACAGTCCTTGCCAAATGCAATAAGGCTGTTTGCAGAAGGAAACTTTGAGAATTTTGGCATGTATTTTTTCCCTTTTACCAATAAGCAAACATTGCGCAACTCTTGAAGTAAAGCCGTGTTCCAGATTTTCCAAAAATTTTAGGAATCACATAGTTAAACTGTGTTCTATTCCCACCATATTAGTTTCCAGGTAACGAAAGTGTCTGACCTCACATCACACAACATGAGATTCAAATTCTGTATTCACACTTATGCAGTGTTTATAATGTCAGTAATGTTTTATGAATACAGTTCAGAGCAGAGTTTAATCTAAGATACTGGTTTCACTTACCTTCACTTTGATACTTAGTAGAATCTAAATTTTAGGAAGTCAAACAGTCAGTCTCATTTTTTTCCCTGATCTCTGTAATTATTTACATTTCTTAGATTATTTAATTATAAACTTAATTGAATTAACTTCATACTTTTTTAATATGCCTTAGAAACTTATAAAAAATATATTTTTTTAACTTGAACAATGGTACCTGTATGAACAATCGCACCTGAGTTCTCTAATCCTGTTTTCAGGATGCTTTCTTCCCTTCCTTTTCAGCTTCTTATGCTTCACTATTTCCTAAGAATACAATTTCTCTCAGTGAAATTTCTACATTAGAAATCTAGATATCTTGTCACAATTAGGCCTCTAGACTTTCCCTATCAATGAAGAGAGGCTGTGAGGTCGTTTGACCTGTCTTTCCTAACTGACTACAGTGGAAGTCTAGACAAAGAGCTTAAAGCAACCAGGTAACTTTTAAATATGTACAAAAGGATGAGTTAATTAACAAAAAAAAAAAGGAAAATAAATGATTGCTCTGCTCCCAGGATATTGCAGATGTTAACTAAGGAATGAAAGTACTTGAATGAAAGGAATGAAAGTAACCTGAAATCTGTTTCTTCTGGCACTTATAAATATGTGTCTCATTTTTAAGGTTAATTCACTTCTTAGAAATTAAACGTGGCTATGTGCTGGTTACTTTCCACTTGATTTCCTGCTTATAGGCAAAATCCCACAACCAGAAAATATTAGTGATGAAATCCAGGCCTCTTCGGAAATATTAGATTTCTGTTCTTCCAAGGGAAACTGTAGTGTACTGATGATCTGCCCTGTCTCCGCCTTACCTTACTGTCTTCAGACTCCCTTGTGTTGATTTCATTCTTAAGCAGCTCTCTGGCTGGCCTCTGGGTACATGATTATTTCCTCAGAGAGGCATTGTAATTACTTCTCTGTGACCATGCTCGAAGCTGCATGAGCCCCCTCTGCATGTTCGCCTGGCTTCTCAAGCCTGACACCATCCCGTCTGGTCCTGAGGTGCTTCAGAGTCTCATCACCTCCCTGCAATATTCTCTGTCTCATGTACAGTTTCCAAAATATCAATAATATTTGCATTTACAGGTCTCCTTCTATGCCCATTACTCCTTCCTCCCCATTCAGTTTCTCCCCCGGTGCTGCAGGAGAAGGACATGATCTTCTGTAAGCATAGGGAACCAAAGGGGAACTGCTCAGAAGAGAAGGAAATTACGCTTCTGTAGAGAAAGACAAGGCTTACTGACCTTAAATCTTCTCACAGCTGAAATGAGAGAGCGGATGTTTCATGACATGAAAAAACAACATGAACCCCGTTCAACCAGATGTGACACGTGGCTGCTGGTTGGTGCACTACTTTATATACCAAATGTGTGTGCTCCCATAGTAGGATAAAACATAATGTTCAGGTGTTCCTTCAGAGCTTCATCTGCTACTAAAATTTACCTCACTCTGTAAGCCCTTGGAGTCACTCAGCAATGAGCTTGGACGCACGAGGTAAAACTGAAATAAGAAAGCAACCGTTCAGACCCAGAGTGTTCTTGTGTGCACACACATACACAGACATAATATGTCAAGCCTTGCAGGAACATGTAGTCAGAGGTTTGTTTTTCAGGACACAGGTAAAAAATATTATTTTGGATTTCCTTAGAGCTCTCTTTTGTAAATCGTAATTGCTTGAAATAAACTGCCAACTGCAATTTGTTAATATTATGTGATTTACTCCCAAAGTCTGAATATGAAAACCTGCCAGAAAAAAATGTTTTATATGACTGTAGTGATTTTTATCACCATTAGTGTTCTAGAAATGGAATTTTTTTAGTACTTTATCCTCTTGAATATTTGTGATGAGAAGCCAAGAAAACGACTGCCACATGCCATACAGTAATGAGGACAGTAAATCAATTACTGTTAGCCTGTTTGAGACTCAGAACATTTTCTAAAGGGGAAAAAAGATTAATTATAATCATTATCATACTGAAGTTTTTAAAAAAAGTTACATTTTAAAACTGCATTTACTGATTCTACAAAGAGGACTGCATTTAAAATAGCTACAACAATTTGTACAATGTTTAGCATCAAAAGAGAGTCCTGTCATAGGATAAATATTTCTCTGTAATGTAAATGCCCTACAGAACACAACACTACTTGAAAATAACATCACCAGTTTAGAGAAAATGACAAGAACTATATCTGCCTGAAACTGCCAACTTCAAATTTGAATCAAGCAAATTGATATTCAAGCAGAAATCTGGGATATACCTCTGCTTGAAAAAAAAAATAAGATGTGTTCATTAAAAAGCTTAAGAGACTTTAGAGATAATACAGAATGTATCAAGAGACTGAGAAGGGGAAAAGAATGATATCACCACATAAGCAGCACTATCAGCACCAGGGTGTATAATGCACTGATATGGTTTTCTGATGATATAAGCTTCAACAAACTTCCTGTAACACAATACATGGTAACACATAATACAGTCTTAGGAGCTGTCCCCACATCGGTTAGAAAGTGATTAGGCCTTTCTTTAATCAGATAAAGAATATCGTGTTAACACGCTATGTTTAGCCATCACCTACTGTCCTGAAATATCACCTTTAATATTTGTCAATATTTTTTCTTCAGAAAGATACTGGTTCTACTAGTGACACATTCATCCGGAATGCAGTTTGAATCTTTCCTATGACCCCAACGCAGAGATATTCAGCTTTACTAATGGACTCATGGGAGTAACTATGGAAATAACTGTTACCCTCTTGAGGAGAAGAAGGAGAAAGTGCACACCCTATGCTTATTTTGAAACTACAGATCTGCAACTGTCATTATGAGCAGCTTCAACTGAAAATTGGAAAAGGTGGCACTGTTTGTAACTGATTTGAATAACATCTTTCCCACTTACATCTGCCTCAGAATTAGCCCTGAGATGACCTGTGCAGGAGGTCAGTAGTAGCAGAAGGTCAAGCGAAATGGGAGGGGGGAAATTTACTGGAATTTAGGATTCCATACTAATGAGTTTGGAGAATTTACAGGCCGGGATACTCACTGCAAAGGAAGCCATGTAGACACAGAGCATAGCCATCAATTTAGATTTACTTTTATATTTCCTGGTTGCTGGTTATTAGAGTTCTAAATTCATTTTTTCCCATGTCTTCAGTAAAGAATGAACTTATGAGAATGAAAGATAAAATCCCCATCTTGAAAAGCCCTTTTTGTCTGGATTCACAGAGTATTGTACTGTATGCTGCAATGCCAAATGTTTATTAGGTGGTGGTGAATTATTAATTTATTAATATAATTAGATGCAGGATTACTTACACAAAGCTTTCTTCTCAATGGTAGTAAAATATAATAATGGTTCAAAACCAATTTCATTCTAAAGGCTCTGTTTTGCTTATCTTCTTGATTAACCATTTTCAGTGTAGTCTGTGCGACTCACTGGATGTAAGGTTTTGAGGATTTGTGTTTCATTTCGGGCAAAAATCTTTGAGTGTCCCTCTAATAGTAATGGCGAACCTACACAAAATAGCATTTCACCTTCACCAAAAAAAAAGGTGATCTTTTCTTTGATAAATTCAGGTTTCATTTTTTTTTGAGAATAATCTTGAAAGACGATGGAAAAGCACATTTTTGTAAGATAAGTCTCCTTTCTGTTGCCATCCTACTTACTGATTCTGTAAGACATAAGTTGTTCCTCAAGAAAAGTCAAGGCAGTCTCCAAAAAACAGGGCAGCTGTCTATCATTTACTTTCAGCCCTCTCACCTGCTGGATCCAAAGGCTAGGGGAGAGGAAAAGGCTGCATAGGAAGGGATGAGCACATTAGTGGCAGAGAGCTGGAGGAGAGATAAGTATGTTTGGAAGAAGTACCTGGGCAGTAGGCTATAGCTGGAATTTTACACAAGAAAACAACAGAAGATCTATTGATCACAACTGGGCATCTACAGAGGTTAAATGTGTAGGTCAAAATCTTATTTTTAATTAAAAAGCATCCACGAAGAAGCTGCTGCAGTCCCACAGTGATCAAGGATGGCGGAGAGACACGCAGCCGTACTCACAGAACTGTTTCCCTCCTCATGTCACACAATGGGGGGGTGCTCACGGCACCCTAGGCTGTGACCAGTGCTCCTTCTCCTCTTCCAAATAGTCTCAAACTTGAACTATCGATGCCAAGAAACTTTCCTGTAATGATTTATGCTTAAGTCAGATATGAAGATGCTATACAGAAGGTGAGAACAAAGTTCATTCCCCACCATAATCCTATTTTACTGAGGCATAAGAAAAGTTAATGATGGTGGTAATGGTGATATTTTTGTTGCTTGTTTAATGGGGTCATTCCTTCACAGGAACAGATCTGAGAGCATAACATTAGCTTTACGCAGGCCAACTCACCATATTTACAATAAGTTTCTAAGAGGCTGAAGATAAAATACCAGAAACATCTCCCTCTGTGGCTTGCATATACTGAAATTTAAATGGATGCTGATTTGTGCTGACATTCATATTACTTTCCAAGGCTATAATGACTAACACTTCCACAGAAGTATAATCTCTAACTATACTAAAAGCTTCCACTTCTTCCAACAATAAAATTTAAGAATTCATTTAAATTAGGAAACATTTTTGACCTTGTCATTTTCATACATAAGAATGTTGTAAAACAAATTTTACAGAAAAATAATTTCAATTGATTTTTCCTTCTCATTCAGATATCTATAGATGTAGATGGACTATGACTTTTCATTTGTAGTAAAAGAACAAGCAAGAAACATAAAGTGGTTTTATCTGGCAAATTTGGATTTCATCCTAGCTGGATACAAAATTGTAAATTGGATCCCCATGCTCAACAACTGAAGCTTAACACCTTGGAATTTATTTTGGGGGTTGTTTTTCTGATTTCTTTTCTTTCTCTTGGAAGAAACAGAGGATCATGTGGAAAACATTCCACCCTTTGATCCAATACACATCAATTTTAGACTTACCTTAACAGCTTTAAGGGTGGAATTCCTTTTTTCCAGCCTTCCCTCTGTTATCAGGACAACATGGAGGGTTCTGTTTAACAGCAGTCAAATGATTTGCAGATGACAGTCAAAAAGGAATTTGTAAAGTCTCTGTTCCAAGGAAAGCCATGATCCACTTAGCTTAAAAAAACCCTCCAAACTGCCATTTCCAATATTTTCAAGAATGCTTAAAAATGTAAAGTTCCTCACTGAAGCTCTTTTTTTTAACTTTCTCTCCTTTTATTCCACTATATGTTCAAAATATTCCTGTCCCTGGAATCTATTGTAAATATGAATTTGTAATCATATACAGGGCCAGAATTCTTTGTGATTTAATGGTATTTTTCTTCAGTTACTGTTTAGAGAAAACTCTTCTTCCCTTTAAACTACTCTCAGAGAACACAGCCAGGTGTGAATACCAAGCTCTTGGCTTCTGTAATACTCTTCCTTTTGTGCATTTTTTTGCTCTTGCAAAGCTGTTTGCTTTGAATAATCTTCATTTGCATTAGTATTTAAACTGAACTGAATGGAACTTCTTACACAAGAAACTACTTGACACGAGCCGTGCATGGTATAGCCAGGTTCTTTGTAGTTATTACAGGATGTGGCTTTTCCCTTGCAACAAGAGCATGTTTCGAAAGAATGGGCAAGAAAGGGAATCTCCTTTGAGCATCAGCCACTTTGAATCCATGCACTGAAGTCTCAAGTTCTAAGGCTGCACACACACCCTTCATGCAGAGCACAGATCACTTTTTACTTTCCTGAAGCTTTGCATTCATTTGTCAATATTTAGTGACGATCATATCTGTGAATATAGAGTCCTTCTGCATTAATTTGCAAAAGAAACTGCCCAAGGTTATTAGTTCATGTGAAGTGATATAACTCTATGTATGTCAAAAAATTACAGGTATATAATGTTGTACTCACAAAGTCTTAACCAGTAGCTTGAAAAAGTATTGGTTTGTGCAGCCTGCAAATTTCAGCAAATAATACAGTAATGATGTCCAGACTTGCCCATTTATAGGTATTAAGTATGCAAAAATTCATACGAAAAGTGGAGAGGACACAGCATCTTTTCAGTATCAATTGTCCCTGAGAAGTCTGAAACACAAAGAAATGTGAAGCTGTAAGGAGGGTTATTTAACTACCAGTCACAGTAGAGAACAAATGTCATTGTTTCCCCAGAACTCTAAAGAGCCCAGACACTGTTGCTTCCACAAACTTCATGTGTCTCCAGGAAAAAACAAAAGAAGGAGGCATTATTTCTTCCTCTTCATATCTTGTATGTTTACCCGAGGAATCAAGGAGAAACCACTGACATCAATGGCCAAGAAGTCCATAAAACCCCATAGAAAAGAACTACCACCTAAAGAACCAAGGAAGCATCATTTGAAAAGGCTGCACTCCTTCACAACTCTTTCTTCCTGCCCACTAACATCAATATAATTTGTCACTTATTTTTCAAAACAAAAAAAAGTTTCTCCCTATGGAAAAATACGAATTTTATACACAGATTTGTCTCAGAAAAGTGGCTTTCAGTGTGCACCAGAAACCTGGAAAGACTGCCTATGGAAAAAAGAGAAAAGTAGAAGCCCTTTCTGGAGGTGCTTGTTTATACCTTGCATGGCCAACGAAGTGTGGTAGGAAGAGTGACATCCAGCTAGATAGATATGAGGCAGCTTCCACCAGAGGATGGGCACTGTTTCAAAATAAACCTGCTTGGCTTCATTGCCTCCAGGACAAGAGAAGTCCAGGGTTTGATTGAACGACTTTTCATTGACACAGTGACTCAGAAATCCTTATATATGTGCTGAGGTCTGCCTGATCCCCTCGAAGAGCCACCCAGCTTCTGCTGCATAAATGAAAAGCTGAGCAACCAAGACTCTATCTTTTCATTACATTCACACAACTTTGTAGATCAGTCTATGAGGATTAGAAAATATTTAGAACCAGAAAAAAACATCTAGATAAGGGCCTTTGATTGCCACAATAGTTTGCAAATCATGACAGGCTAACACAAGAGAGCCCATAACCTTACGAAATGTGAGTGTTCCAGGACAGCTAAACAGAAGACTTCACTTGCACAATTTGAGAAAAGTTCAGCTCTGAAGAATGACAGGAAAACTCTTGCTCAATACCGTTGGTTTCATTTTAACTCAAACTGAATAAACAGATCAAAAGCAGTCTGGCTTTAGGACAGATTTCCTGCATACATACTCAGGTGATATACATAGTTCTGTAATTAAATGAAACCTGGCCAGGTGCTTCAGAGTACAACGTTCATTGTTCTGATACTTAAAAGAAAGAAGGTTCCGAAAGCTATGTTTTATGAAGATGCTTTTCACTCTTTTCTTCGGTAAGAAGGTGCTCTGTCCAGCACCATCTCCCAGACTTGCATTTTGTCCTCAAAGGTGTGGCAATACAGAGTCATTACACTGTGATAATAGAATGGATGAGATAATATCACAAGGCTGCTCAGAGCTGTACGTTCTTGAAAAATTATGCTATCCCTAAGCAACAGAAAGTCTTTATTTTTCTGGTAAAATAAACCCTTTTATTTAACATTTTTGTCCTACACCATACTCAAAGAAAAATTACATGCTCTACTTCTAGATCATAATTCTATTATACAGAACAGTTCTTAGGTTTTGATATAAAAATTTTCTCAGTCTTTCATAATGTCTGTTATCCCTTGAATTTCTAACTGAAATGCTAATGAAGATAATTCGGAATACCATGAAAGTGAATGGAGTCAGGCAAAGAGATATTGACTAGTAGGCATAACACTATATGCAGAGGACATTGTACTTGGGCTTCTTCCTGCATCAGAAAACACTTTCCCTAGTGGGAAATGTTATTCTCAGGGAATGCTCTTTTAGCATAATCAACATAAAGCCTGATTAAATCTGCCAGTATTTACTAATTTTGAGTTAAATATTCTGAATTCATTGTGTAACAACTAAATCATCTCTACATTTGAATGCAAATCCTTCTCATTTGATCACTTTTCACCAAACACTCTGCTGTCAGAATTTCTAAATGCTAAACTCCTGTCAGCCTAACAACTTGTGCTTTAATTTCAATAATGTAAGACAGCTTAGTTTCATTTCAGAACTTCTCAACAGGAGCATGGATATCAGAGGTAAACAGAAACCCGGATATGGTACAAGGTGGCGTGATGAAAGATTTCTTTGAATTTGGTAGCTGCATCTCAGTCCTTCATGCTCTGAATCTGTTGTCTTTTGTATTGAGTTGCATGCATTACCAATGTATGCTATGAGTTATGTCCATAATACAGTGCTTTTGTAAACCAGTCAGAAAAAAACATTTGTGCAGGATATCTGGTAGTATACTAGTAAAAAGTAGATAAAAACTCGATTATCACCCCAAATATAAACTTTAATTCTGGATTTATTTATTTTTTTAAAAAACCCTGAAATTATTACTAAAGAGGATGAAGCTAGAAGTGGTGGGAGGAGACTTTTTCTATTACTAAAAATAAAAACACTCTTGGATTAGTTTGGGGCTCCATCTTGAAAGCGTCCAAGCTTTCTGGTCCCAATTCAGTAAATTACTTAAGCATGTGCTTAAGTTTTAAGCACATCATCAATTCCAAATAAATGTTCTGACTCACACATGCCAAGTACATGTCTGGACTAGAGCCAGGGATCTCAGCACTTACCAGCATTAAGACCTTCATTTCCTAACTGAACTACAAATAAGAAATAGATTGCACAGAGAACAAAGCCTCCCACAAACCTCCACGTGGCCATGCAAGTTGGGAATCACCGCTGGATCTGTTGTAACCCACATGCTTCATGATGTGACTCGACTGTCCCTACCACAGTACAAAGTTGGCCACACTGTTCCTGCCCTTCTTGCTGTCAGGGGTGAATCATATTCAGTGTTGCTGAAATTCCTAGTATTCCAAACAAGCAATAATAGAAGCATTTGAAGAGAGCGGAGGTTTGAGTCATGCAGGTGGTTTTCTTATGTGGGAAACTACCCACTTTATATCTAAGTGATTAGGAAAGTCAGTTTCATTTGCCTCTGGCTGTCTGAGGCAAGCAACAAAAAGCACATTCATTCTCTTATTCTTTCCTCAGTAACAGAAAAAGAAGGAAAACATTATTAACTCCTATGTCATAGTCAGGTTAAGAGAACACGTTCTCCATCAGTAAGGCACCAGTTCTATCAGTGGGAATTTTTCTCCAGTGTTTGATATTGCTTACCCTAAACTCACATGAAGCTAGACAAAGAAAGTGCAATATCAACACGTGATGACTGGTACACAAAGAGTTATGCCGAGACACCAGCAGTATTGTTATGGTGATGCTCAGTAATATACTAAACCCTAGTTGGAAGTGATCCCTATCCAAAACTGGCTAGATATGGCTAGAAGATGCAATTGCTGGATAGAGATACAGAAGAGAGCAAAATAAGACAGTACAGTTCTCCATGTGTGGCCTTGTGGTCTCTGGCAAACTCTGATAGAAATCTTAAAACACAAGAGTTTTCATGGAAGACCTGAAAAGAACAAATTGGTTTTGGAGAGCTTTATAAAGCAAGCATGAGGAGCAGCACGGGCAGTAGTCCAAAAGGGTTTCTCTGAAAAGTGTAAGAAACAAACAAGAGACCTGGATACCACACGCAGAGAAAAGACAGCAGACAGTAGCTTCTCACAGCAGCATTAAAATGATGTGACCAGGAAAAAAAAGGCCAGGATGAGACTTCAGTTGAGACATATCTGGACTGCAGCATTGGATCTGGAACCTATCAAGAAACAGAGAATGAGGACTGCAATCCCTCAGACATGCTGAAAGCCTAGGGAGGGCACAATTTCAAAAAGAGCAGGCTGTGAACATGGCTGCGTTGAAGACTGCTGACGAGCCAGCTCCCCAGTCAGAGGCACGCTGGCTGAGCAGGAGAGGAGCAGAGGGAAAGGACTCAGACAGGAGAGAGGAGCTCTGCAGCTCAACGTGAGTGGTACCTGCCATGAGGCCAGGGACAGCAGAGAAAGGCTTTCCCATGCTAGGGTGGGAGGCAGGCTGTGTGCATAAGAAATACATTCTCATGAGCAGAAGGACATGAGGGATATTAGGAGCTAAATATTAAACCTTTCTCAGCCCTGCTCAGCTTTGACACCATGCTGACAACTGCACTTTCCAACTTGAAACAGGTATTTCGGTGAAATTTTTTCCAGCACCAAGAGATTTTATTAAAACCAATATGGCAAACTGTAACTTCTTTCCAGAAGAGAGCTTAACAACAGGTTTGCGTAAGTTTTGCTAGCAGTCTTTTGGCTGCGTTTTCAATCTAATACAGCATGATGTTTGTTGAAAGTGCTAAGCTGAAACTGGTGACATCAGCAGTGACAACGAATGAGAACTGCTTTTATGCTGCTCTCGGCAGCTTTAATAGCAAAATGATTAATCATAAGTGTAAGGAAAAGCTGTCATAATGCCTCAGCTGTTTTACTTTTAAATTATACTATATCACTTATTAGTTCTGGACTGACTTTTTTATTTTTAATATAAACAAAAGGTAGTTAATTATAAGCAACATCTGCATATATGATCCCAAAGTGTGGATAAAACCTTTCAACACACTGAAATATATTTGTTACTGTTTGTACTTAGCACCTGTCCTGTAATAAGAGGTAAATGAAAAATATGAAACAGGAAATAATCTGTGATACCTCTAGTCACCTCCTTGTTGGCATTTAAGAGATAATTAGCCCAAGACAGTCTATCTATATTGTTATGTACATAGACAATCCGCCTGTACACAAATAGATCTACAGGTTACTATGTCATCAACAACAAAGACAGGCAGTTGTGAAGATTTCAGGGAAACTCACAGAAAACTGGAAGGCAGAAACACTATAAACTGCCATTTCTAAGCAAACATCTGTGCAGAGAAGGAATGGATGCTTGCAAATACTTTTTAGCGGTCAAATCTGAACAGAATGATCTGCAGATTAAAAGGTCATGAAAATAGAAATGTTCTCATAAATAATGTAAAAATTACAACAAGAGTAGTCAGCACTGAGAAAACAAACACTGAAGAAAATGCAATGTTTGTTTGGGTCACACAGATGTACAGACAGCTACCCATTTGGCATCTGTAAGTAGATAAGGAAGTGCCTCTAAAGGTGCTTTTTCAGCACCAACCTTAGTGAGGAGTGTTTAGAGACAGCAGCTGAAACTGTGTATTAAAGGTTTTCTATATCAAAAATTAAAATATTTATGTTTCTAAACAGAAAGCTTTCCTTCCTTCCTTCCTTCCTTCCTTCCTTCCTTCCTTCCTTCCTTCCTTCCTTCCTTCCTTCCTTCCTTCCTTCCTTCCTTCCTTCCTTCCTTCCTTCCTTCCTTCCTTCCTTTCCTTCCTTCCTTCCTTCCTTCCTTCCTTCCTTCCTTCCTTCCTTCCTTCCTTCCTTCCTTTCCTTCCTTCCTTCCTTTCCTTCCTTCCTTCCTTCCTTCCTTCCTTCCTTCCTTCCTTCCTTCCTTCCTTCCTTCCTTCCTTCCTTCCTTCCTTCCTTCCTTCCTTCCTTCCTTTCCTTCCTTTCCTTCCTTTCCTTCCTTCCTTCCTTCCTTCCTTCCTTCCTTCCTTCCTTCCTTTCCTTCCTTCCTTTCCTTCTTTCCTTTCCTTCCTTTTCTTTCCTGCGGAAATAGAGATTTGGAAATCATTCCTGAAACACATGTTTTCTCTAAACGGCTTTTAAGGTTTTCTTTTGTGAGTTTAAACTGATTTTGTGTGTGTTTTCCCTAGCAGAGAAGAGTCTACCACCTTCCCCTTTGCAGTCAAATTTTACTTTCTTGAGGATTATCTAGACAAAAAACTATCGATTTCTTCAGTGTTTCCTCCAAAAATACCTTCATGTTTTCTAGATCTCTGAAGATTCCTGCTGATTTCTTCTGGAATCTCTCCAACTGTGCATATGTTTCTTGAACATCTATTCATTTTCTCATTTCTCAGTATTTTTACTATAATGGCTTTACTTGAAGTAGCCCCTTACTTTTGAAAAAGCTATCTGGTAGAGAGAGAAAAAATGATGAGGAAAAATATAATATTAATGTAAGAAGTAGTCCATCCCTGCTTTGCAGCTTTTAGAATAAAAGATATTCGGTAAGTGCAGAGAAAGTAACTGTGGAAAAATCATACCTTACATATAACATATGTAAAATCATACCTTACATACATATATATTTACATGGTTATAATCCCTGTAACAGTGCCTCAAACTTCTTAGTGCATCCTGAAGCCCCTTGAGAGAAAGAAGTACTGTTATTGCCTTGATGCTAGCAGGGACACATCAACAACTACATGCATATCAACACACTCAGCAACAATTATGCATACACATCAACACACAATTATATGTATTTATTTTTATATATTTTTATAAACAATTTATTTATACATATTTGTACTTCTTATTCTGATGCTACAATGTGGAAATACCTAAATCACCTCTGAAAGACCTAACCAGAGTACCAGAAGCTAAATGCCTAGGTTTAATTTGAGCTCTGCCCACGCAGGCAATTTGCTCAGCAAAGAAGCAAGATTTATTATCTTGAATTAATACAGTTATTCTGTTTTTGCTGCACAACAAACTTAGGATACTCCAGACAACCCAGGCTCATGTTCTGACAAAATGCTTGAGAGATGTATCATCAGATCTGTGGTAAACGAATATGTATCCCAAATTCCAGAACTAGTGTCCAAATCACTCAGAGTCCTTCCTCTTCACTAATGTGCTGGATTTTTTTTTAGGAAGCTTGATGAGTCGAGTGTTAAAGCAGAAATACAGGCAAAAGACATGTCACCTCAAGTCGAGGTTCTTTCCACACTCCGAGTACAGCTCTTTCATCAACATAGGAGGGACCCACCCTCTCCTCTGGGTAGGAAATAGCATGACTCAAAGACAACCAGCTGAGACTCGCGGCACACAAACAGGCACCAAATACTCTGTATAGGCCTAACAATTACCCATGACAGGAATAAAAAACCCACTTCTTTTGAGGACAGGAGATGAGTCTAATGACATTTGATGTAGGAAAGCACCTGGGTAACAGTGTCCTGGCACATTCACATATCTCTGTATTTCTACCATGGCACTTCAGGTGCACATGTGAGGACCCTGAGCTCCCAAGATGACCAATAGAACAAAGGGACACCTTAAAGGCACTAATGTGCAGTGATTGTCTAATCTACGTCAGCCGCTTCTCCAGCTGGCATTTGGTCTATACTTTGCTCTCCAAATTACTCCAGTTATATAGTAGAAAGCACAGTCTAGGGATTTCAATTCCAAGAAAAATTTGTAAATATTGAAAGTGAAATTAATGTATAATTTAGAATGTTACGTCTGGACAATATTTAGAGTTTCTTTTTTCATAATTTTTCATAATTTTTGAGTGGATTAAAGTTTTGCTTGTGCATAATTTGACTAAGTGTGTACAAAGGTCAAGGCCCAGGGCCTCCATGCAGTGTGAATGCCAAGATTAAGCCAAGTAGTTTATTGCAAGATATTCTATATTCACTTTACATTCTGTATTAAGGAACTTTTTAGTGAACTCTCTCCTCATTATTGCATTACATGTCAGAGCTGAAATATCTCAAGCACTAAATCTGGTGTATTTCCTCATTTACAAAATTATGTGTATATGCAGTAGATATACACAGAACCCTTGCAGTAAAGGTCTGAATACTCGTAGTGAGTAAATCACACCTTATTTAAATATTTTGCATGGATACTACAAATCCCCTTCTCATTTTTCCCTTTCCAAGACCTTCAGTCACATCATAGCTAAAAAGGCTGCTCTAAATTGATGTGCATGAAACCATCAATTGCTTTCTTTTCCCTGCAGCTGTCAGCAGAATGTGGGTGAAGTCTGCACACATGATATGATAATTCAGGCTGCATGATGCCAGGAAAACACCTCAGGATTTGAAGAATAAACCTTTTGCATTTTGAGTAGACTTGGGTCCACAGATCATTTAAATCGAAGATTTACACTTGCTTTTGCAAAGACTCATTCCTAATAAGTTTTTCTTTCAGTTAAGTAGATGGAGACAAAATTGGAAGAGAAGCAACTGCAACATCTTTCTGCCCAAACAATCAAAGCGTCCATCCATCTGGACAATTTCTGAGTTGGCAGATCTTTAGCTCAGCCATCCCAAATACATAAGGTCTCCTCTTTGAAACTGCAGGTGAAACTAGGAAAGCCAAGGAGTGAAAGAATCAGCAAAGGAAGGAGAAGATACCTAAGGAAAGAAGAAAGAAAGAAGTTCTAAAGCTAGAAAAGATGAGCTAGTGGAAGGAAGAATAATTGCAATTTGAGGACTGTCATCTTCATTCATTTCTCTTTTGTTGGCTTATCATCAAGTAGAATGCCAACACATAACCAGAACTTTAGTTAGGTAATTTAGTTAACATTCACAGTGAAAAAAAAATCTACAAAATGCTAAAAACCTGTTGCCCTTGGCAGTAAATTGTATTTTTGTGACTCTTGATATGTGAAAGATTGGTCACCCTGTTCATTTGCACACTGTCCATTGCCTGAAGGGGGCCAGCTGACTCATCAGAAAGGGAAATCTGAGGACAAAATAGTAGGAATAGCTCAGATGTCAACTCTGCCCCATTGTATTAGAACATGTAGCTAAAGCCATGTACTGCTGTTGAAAACTCAGGGTTATGTTTAGGGCACTACCTAGACACCGCTTAACTGTCATTTTTTGCTATTAATTTATGTACTAGATGTATTTTTCATTGTTACTCTTTATTCTTACTATGTTTTAACATTTGAGAGGCAAATATGAAAATATTTTTTATATTTTTCTTTTTTTTTTCTCCATAAAAGAACTAGATGATTTTCTTTGTTTTATACTCACAGTTTGGAAAGCTTCTAAATAAATAAATTAGTCTATCATCAGCTCTGATAGGTACTTTAGGTGTTTAAGTAACTTAGCTCCAATCCTGTAAATCTGCTTGCACAAAGATGGCCAAGAATAGGATTTATGTCACCTAATGTAAGAAATAGATAGGAATCTAATCCACACAGTTATCTAGGCTACATTTCTGTTGTCAAATGAGAGAGGCAGAAGACTAAGATAGGAGGTATGAATCACCCCTCCGGAGGCGAATATCTCTCTCCAATGACTGCTAAGGGAACCTAGGAAAATTGGTTAAACTAGACATGTAACATTTAAATGTTCAAAACCAAGTGAGCTAAATCACATTTGAAGTGCATGAAGAGAATGCTGAAACCAGTGCAACTATTCCTCTGAAGAAATTATATACGAAATATTGGTATAATAAGGAGTTTATACAATGAAGTTTTAATGGGAAAGGCTATTTGCTATGTGTTTAGAGGGATATAGTTTTGGTCCCTGGGTGATATTTTTCTTTAAAATTAGTAAAAAGGATGAAAGTCAGGAAGCTCAAATGCAGAAAAAAAATTATTGAAGTTCATTATGAATTATTTTAAAATATAACTTTTGCTACTATACCTGATCCTTCATTCATTTTTAGAGCGGGTCAATTTGCTCCTGAAAGGTAGTTTTCACAAAGATCAGCAGAAAATAATATCAGCTATGAAAAACTGCTGTATACAGGTGTTTGGGAACATCAAGCTTAAGAAGAAATTATTACTCTCATATATCAGTAAAAATGAATAATGATACATCCGCATCCTTGAAACTTTAAGCAGGAATAGATGCAACGTTGCTTGACTGCAACTACACAAAAACTTGATTATTGAACGCAATCTTTATCAACTACATTCAAAGGTAAAAAAGTTTCCTTGAGAATAATTTTGTAAAGTTTTTCAATAGAAGATAAAGGGCTTGTTAGTTTCGTATTTCTGAAGACCGTTTTGTGGCCTAGTTCACGTGGATCCTGCAATGAACATTCAAAGGTATATTTTTCTCTACACTACTAAATAACGGAATATTTTCTTCCTTTGTGGAATGAAAATAGCTTTAATTTTCCAGGGACGGAAGGAAGAAAATCCCACCCATCTTGAAGCATCTGATTTCAAGGGCCTTCTCTTCAAGTAGCATGTGTTTGTGGGGAGCAGAGACTTTGCGTGTGCACAGTACAGGCAACTTGCCAAAACCCACTTGGTGACTGCTGCCACCCCACTGACGCAGCCGAGGGGGTGATTGCTGTGTGGATGTACTGAGTCAAACTGGAATCTGTCCCTGCGCACGGCCCCAAAACCTGGAAACTTCAGTGCCAGATGAAGAGCGGTTAGGAAATCCACCCCCATAACCCACAGATAGGGTGCACAGCTGGAGCACAGCAGCAGCCAGAGCCTCCCCGTAGTGGCTGCAGGATGTGCTGGGATCAGCAAATCGCTGACACAGTACACCTCAAAAGGCTGTGATCTGCCCCTTTTCCGCAGCAGGTAAGAGATGTGTAGGCAGACACACACCATTAAGCCAAGGGATCTCCGCATGCCACTCAGCTGTCAGCTTTGTACCGACTGCCTGAAATCAGGTGGATTTCACTCAACACTCCGGGGAGACAGACTTTACCACTTTGTGACTCATACTCAGTCAGGGGGAGCGGGAACAGCAATCATTTATGACTCACTACATTGTATAAGGCTTTGGAAAATCATTTGTCTGCATACTGTACAAATACATATTGGAAGTACATTAAATATGTTGAAGTAATTGGAACACAATTGTAATGTACTGAAGCAAAAAGAAAAAGAGAAAGGTTACTCATTACCAGTCTCTTCCCTTTCACAGAGATAACCTATTAGCAGAAATTTACAGTATTTTCCTTTTGAAGTAGTCAAGGCTTTAAAATTCTGTCTAGAAATAGAACTGAGTGAATAATTTGGGGTGGGGGTTATATTCAAAGAACAACTAGCGAAGTGTTTGGCATTCTGGCAGTGGTTGTTTTCCTTCTTTTTTGAGCAAATATTCCTAGCATAAGAAAAATGCAAGTTCTGAAATAGTAGGAACAAATACATTTTGAAACGCACCCTCTAAAAGCAAAGTTGTGCAAAAGCCTACTGCTCAAACCAGCCGTTTCCAAATAAAAGAAACTGTGAAGAATGCGTTTCACAAGAGGGAAAAAAACTGTGCCCTGCAGGTTGGGGTCTACACGGACCTTTTCTTTGCTTGAATTTATGTGGGGATGTTAGAAAAAAATCTTCTTGGCCTAAATCTGCAAAAGATTTGAGGTGCATGAATCCTGTCAGAGTACGAAGGGTGCTGGGTGGATGAGAGCATGAACTGATGCCTTTCCATGCCGCATTTCAGTCTGGAGTCACAGATAGGTCAATCTAGAGAGAAAAACTACTTGTTATCACTGAAAGCTAAAGCTAAACTAAAATAAATGCAGGCAATAGTTAGCTGATTGCTAGGCAATGGCTATCACAGCAAATACAAGATAAAACAGGCCAAGACAAGTCCAGGCACGCTTTTAATCCCTGCACTGTCAGGTCAACAGAAAGCTCTTGACCTTTTACTTGTAGTGGCAAAAATGCATACATACAGGGCTGCAAAACAAGGAACTGGGAAGAAGAGACGAAGAGAAGGGCAGCACTCTGAATCCTGAGTGTGGGCACCAAAATATTTCCTTTTAAGATGCTCCTTGTTAAAATAGATAAATTACTCTGTTCTTGTAGAATGCAACCAGATCACCTGGGATCAACTCTTTCCCGGAATACAGAGTCAAGATCAGCACTCAATATCAAAACCCTCTCCCTTTATCACCTTGGCCATGGAGAGCAAACACTTCTGTCTCTTCAAAGTGTTAGGTTTGTGTGGATTGACTTTTTCCCTTGTTTTTGAAGGTTTTCTGTCCTCCCTGTGCAGCCAGAAATGCAGAATTCATGGGGCCAGAAGGAGAAAGTAAGAAGCAGCGAAGTAGCAATCTGGGAGCCTGAGTACTCACCTGCTATGGCAAAATCTGAGTTTGCAGTGAAATCTAGGTAAGACAATAAAACAAGTACAGACTGTCTTCCAAATATCTGACATTTGGTCAGGCTTGCAAAGACGCTGGGATCCCACTCTCTTGCTCATTGCCTCACTTTACAAAAAAAATGCCACTTCTAAGCGCATAGCAGCTGGCACCCCTTCAATGGTTTCTGTTCCTCTTGTCATGTGCTGCTTTAATTACCACAGACTCCTCTCTCTCTCCTTCTTATAGCACCCAATCCATAGAGCAGACAATATCTCTCAGTGCAGTTTTGGGGGCATATCTGCTGCGGCATCTTGCAGACATCACGGGACCTTGGTGTCATCCCAGTGTCACCCAGTCTGGTATAACTCCCTTCACTCAAACTAATCTGGTGTTTACTCACTCCTACTTTGCACTCAGTGAGCGATGGACCTCAGTCAACTAGGTGGCAAGTAGGGCAGAGCTTAAAAGATGCAATGAGTCTCACATAAAAATTACTATACAGCTACTCCACGTTTTCCATGAATTCTCCATTTGTCTGTGTTCTTTTTTTTCTCTCCTAGGCAAGGTCCCAACTGATATCTCAACAAAGCTGATGACAAGACTTTAAATTTGGAATATTGTTAAGATCTTATTCTGTCAATGTGTAGAAAGAAATCCAGTGTAAACCAGAAGTTTAAAAAAACCTCCTAATACCACAGGCACAGCCATGTACTTACAGCTCAGTGAAGTGCCCAGAGCCATATTGAGACAGATCAAAATGCAGCATTTTACAGGAGACAGAAAATCTTTCTGAATAACTCAGATGTAAAATGTGACTTGAGTACTACCTAAGCAGAGGAAATTAAGGAGGATTAATGGTCTTGATCTTATAGGAAACAATCCTGAAATGGCTAATATAACGAGCTAACACCACTACATATTATTAATTACTAGATTAATTTTTAAAAATCACTCATAATGCTCCTTTAGACAGAAAGTGGCAAAAACACTCCTCCTTTCTCCAGTGTTTTCTAATGGATTTAGAGATTTTAGCACACAAATAAGCTAGATAATACTGTCAAAATAACTGTGATTACTACAGAACAGGTCTGTGAGCCACCAAAGACCAGTACACAGTATCACAAGGTTGGAAAAGACCTTTGAGATCATCGAGTCCAGCCTATGACCCAACACCAACACCTACTCATTATCTAAACCATGACACTAAGTGCCTCATCCAACCTCCCTTTAAACACCTTCAGGGACGGTGACTCCACCACCTCCCTGGGCAGCACATTCCAATGGCCAATCACCCTTTCAGTGAAGAATACAATACAGTACAATAATAATAAAATTGTACCAAATAAAATAATAAGGAAAGGAAAATAAAGGAAAATGGTGATTGTGAGCTCTGTGGATTTCAGGCAAAATGAAAATATTGATGGTGGTCCAGAGACCGGAATAATAAAATATCATGAGAAAGACATGCTCATTTTCCTTGATTTAGGGCAAACAGTCCAATTTAAAAGGAGCCTTTTTACTTTTTTCTAAAAATTTATATATATATATATTTGCACCTAGGGTAGTTGCATATAAATTATTTTGGGACACACAGAAAACATGTAAAGGCTTTACAGAGGGAAAGAGGAGTGAAAATTTCCAGTGATGGATTTTTCAAAACAAGATAACTAGAAATATAAATGGAAGGCTAAGCAAGGAATATACTTCAGTTTTACTGGAGGAGAAGGAAGGCAGGGATTAACCACTTAATTCATTAACTCCTCATTCTGTTAGCAGAATAATTTTGCAGGATGATACGTGGGCATTTGAGCCAACCCACATGTATGCAGAAGCACTAAAGAACAGAGGAGTGTCTTATCTGTCCAGATTCTGGCGAGACTTGTGAGAAATATAGATTTTTTTTCTTCAGCACAAAATCTATTCCCTTATACAGAGTAGATGGATTATGAAATAGTTTTTTAAAGAAAAAGATTAGAATGTAGCGAGTTGTTTTTCCAACAGATGAACAAAGACCTCTCTGTTCTATTATCAGTACTCATATCTGTTCTTGTACAGGATGTGTCATTGCTCTCTGTACCAAAATGTTAAAGCATATTGCAATATTCATTGACAAAAATAATTAAAAGGGTATTTCAGGATGTGGTTATATTTCTAACAATGTCACTCTGGGATCTACATGTCTAGATCATGTCCAGAGTTACAGAATGAACCCAAAAGACTAAATTAGTATTCTATTAGATCCCTGGATACTTCTGGAAACTTCGGCAGATCCTTGTTGAATTTATGCAAGTATTGGCTTAATATCCAAATTCATGAAGAACTTGAAGATTCCCTGGGTTTATTAAAAAGTGTTTGTACTAAACAGTTTTGAAAATCAGGTCACTACATCACAATATGTAAAGAGTCTCAGCAGGCTGGCCTGATTTTTGGAAGAGCAAAGCTACCACAATTTTTACTAAAGTCAGTGAAAATTAGAAGTGCTCAGTAACTGGAAATCCAGCTGCTTTTGTTTACTTTTTTAGTTGTATATGAAAGATTTTGGCTACCTAAAGCTGAAAATCTTAAACTGAGGGTTGGTCTTGTAACAATAAAAAAGAACATAAATTTGGGTCAGTATTTTAAAAGAGGAAAAAAGTAATTGGGTCATCGAGATTGGGGTAGAAAAGCCGGTTCAACCTCTATTTGCTGAATTCATCTAAGGTCTTTAACATTAAGAAAATATATTCTTGTGTTTTTAGGATTTTTCCTGAGGTTTCCTAGTGTAATTAAAAAGAATGCATACTATCCCATGGGTATTTTAGACAGTGGTTAGATCTCGTGTCATATTTAAATACTTGTCACAATAGAAAATTTGAGGGAGTGGGGGTGAGAATATAGGGTGAAAATTTCACTTGGGAAACACTCATTTCCACTGGAGTCAGTGACAGAATTCCCACTGACTTTTAAAGGCAGCAAAATCAGTTCAGCACAAGAAAGCACGCACAGAAGCATCCCGAGCCTGCTGAGACATATTACATAATTTTAAAAACATGAAGGATAAATCCAGGCATCTAAATGACATATATGTGTGTTATGCACCATTCATAAGTGATGAGAAATAAATAAATGAAACCGAACATGCCCAGTGCACTGCTGCTCTTCACAGGATATGAGTCGAATAATCTAAAAATAGAAAATATAATTTTGTGTGCAAGTGCCATGAAGGAGCAGTGGGAAGATGTAAACAGACCGCTAACACAATCCCGGTGGGGGTGTGCAGATGTGAGGGAGGGCACAGCTTCTCTCACTGTGCATTACATGGAAAGACCTAGGTAAGGCACAAACAACACAGATCTAAAATGTAGCAGCAGATGCCCTCCTTAAGTGGCATATAATATAGGACTTTTTTTCTTCAATTTTGACTTGTCTCTTGTCCCTGAGAAACTGTTAGTGGATACTGGCTTTTTAAGTGACTTTTATGGTTTTTGTGCCCTGCATGTCTGCTGAACAGATTATGCTATGAAAAAGAAGTTAAGCAAGCAAGCTGCTTTTGTGTTTCGTTCAGAAAGTAGTGATGTCAGTGGTCACTCACTAGGGAAGGAAGGACGGTCCCAGAAACAGTTTGAGCCAAACCCTTCGAAGGTTTTGAAGATCAAGACTAGATCCTCAACTTAATTACACAGTAATAAAGGCCAGTGGTTAACTTCCTCCATTTGAAGAATGATATGTTCGTTCTGTTTCTAATTGGCAGCTGCTGCAGGAACCCGTGGCTTGCTGCAACGATGTCAGTATGACAGCTCCGAGCAAGAGCCAGCAAAACATCAAGAAATATATATGCACAGAGCACAACTGTTTCCTCTTAGCTGTTGATTTGCCTACAAAAATAAACCCCACCTGTTCCAAAATTCTGAGACAATAATGCAACATAAGTGGTACTGAGCACCTTGATCACTTCTAGAGCAGCCACAGGAACATCCCAACAACTGCTTGTAAATGACTGGTGGGTGCTAAAAGCAGACATGGGGATGAGGGTGTGGTAGCTGTGGTTCTTTGCAATGTGCTGTCTGTGTAGCAAGCAGAAATGTCACAAAAAGTAAATCCTGAACAGCATTATCCATTGTGGTTATGCCCTTAATTTCTTTCGCATTTCCACATCTCAGGATATGGAGGGCCTCATACACAAAACCAGTGAAGAACACTTGCTCCAGTAATCCCAAGTACTGGGAGCTCCTGGAGGCAGGATGTGCAATCCAGACTCTTCTCTGAGAAACAAAAATAGTTTAAAATTAATCAGAGAAGGGTAGAAGTTATTGCTTAGTAACAACACTTAACAACACTGATTTCCTTGCAAGTCTTATGTGTAATCGGATTCTTCCTCTGAAGAGACACCTCAAGTTAGATCAATTGTGTGCCCTCAGGAGGTCTTTTTATTCACTGTATTTTCAATGTGCCATGTGGAATAATGAATCTGGGGTTAGTATGTCATTTGAGAAGTCAAAATTGGGAAAAAAAGTATCTGAGTGACTATTTCAAATACCAGTGCAAGAATCAAAACAGAAGCCTGACCACAGTCAATGGCTACTGGAATGAGGGAAATCAATGAATGGTGTAATGAAGAAGGGTAACACTCGCATTTAGAAAGAAAGAGTGAAAAAAGCACATTATGTGCAGGTGATAAGGAGGGTGCTTTGATGCAAAGCTGAAAAAAAAAACAGAATGCCTTTTTCTCAACAAGCAGAAACTATTAATGCTACACAGAAGTCATGACTAGAATTAGAGTTCAGCAGGTAAGAAAAAGATGGTGGTGTGAAAACACAGACCCTACTTATTCCAGGCTATACCATGAAAAGTAAGAAAGTTCTCAGTAATGGTTGTGGTTATCCCTTACATCTCCAGTTGTGGCAGCCTGGACATCATGAAGGGCATCGGAGGTGTAAAAATGGACTCCTCTACAAGGGCTACAGTGAAGAACCCAGAACCAAATGAATGAACACCAGGAAAAAACCTCACTGTTTAATAAAAAGCAACATTTCAGGTATAGCAAATGTAACAGTAGAAATCTTAAGCCGTAAACCAATAACAGAGTGCATGTCTACCCCACTTCCTACTGAGAAATCCGAGGCCTTAACTCGTGGTATCCTCGCAGCAGATAAAGTTGGGGACTGTAATATCAAAACACATGACTGAGAGCATATTCAGCATTGAAGCTTGACAGCCACATTTGCAATATCCAACAGGTGGGTAAAGCTTACTGATTACCATGGCTTTAAAAAGACCAGGACCATCCCAGTTATGAAGCTCGGCACATAATTCCGTGAATAAACTCTACTATGTCATGTGGATTTAGTGACACAAACTTTCCCCTTTTTAGTGACTTCTGCACCACTCTTCATTTTGCAGCACTGATGTGTCCTCTGAATGCATAAAACAACAGAGATCTGGTTTGAGTTGAGGCAGCTATGCAGATTTATACCAGCTGAAGATCTGGACTATAGTATCACCATATTCCTTTCCTACATGCAACACAATATTGCTGGGATGCAAACAGCTGTTGGAGCTGCTGTATGGAAGCTAAGGGCAACCAGTTTCCTTCTAACAAAACAAAACAAAACCTTGTCACATGCAATGGACAGTGACTTATGATTCTGCCCTCTCTCCTCTAGAAAAACTGGTAAGGAAAATGGGCTGCATTCAAAAGATTAATTTTAACCCTGTACTGCTCTTCTGGCAATTGGTACATTGCCACATCAAACAAAGAGCCAATATCAACAAAAATAAACCCATTTTTTCCTTCTATAAATAGAAAAAAAACCATTGATAATGTGCATATTTATGGATATGAAAATGGGATCCATCAGGTTCTCCCATGCTACATAAATGTTGCAGCCAATCTTCCTTTCCACACAAAGCTATTAGTTAATGATAAATATGAGGGCACTTGGCCCAAAAGTTCACTTTCAATTCAGAACATTCCTAAAGTCTGGAATAGGTAAAATATCTAAACTTCTCCTCATCAATGATGCCTCATATTTTGTGGTTTACAAGCTGGGTTTTAAGTGATAAAAGCCTTTCAGCCTGCCTAGCTGAGATGCTCAAGCTGTTCAGCAGCAGGGCACCATAGTTCATGAGCAGGATTTCTTTACTCAAGCTAGAAAGCAGGAAGGTCTGTATTAAATAAAGTACAAATAATTGCAAGCTTGATACTTGTTCATTATTCCCACACTGAAAACCTCTGTTCCTTCTGGGAAAGGGGTTGGGTGAAGATGTTTATCTCTCCTTCTCTATCTGTTCTTAGCTTGTAATATGACTTCATTGCATTTCTACATGGGCCTAATCCAAATCCCATAAAGCCAATGGAAAACATAAGCTGGAAAATATATTCTAACAATAAATAAGAGCAAAACATTTGCAGAGGGAAGCAACTTGTCCATCTGAATGGGCACAGAGATCAGAACAGAGCTGAGACTATCACTTTCATCACTGCAGTGATCAGGGTGAAATCGTGCAAACTGTTTAGGAGTATGTTAGAAGTTTCAGTGAAAGACAGGGACAGATAAATGGCATTGGTGAGGGATTCAGCGGGTAGACTAGGAAGGAAGGAAAAGCAGTAAATCATAAGGAACAGCTGGCATTTACTAGTTTTAGAGCCTTTCAAAATAGGCAGGGTCCTTCAGAGAAGGATACTATAATCTGATTAGTATCTGAGTGGCAAGTGATGCTAACAAATCATAAAAAGTGGGAAGCTGAAGATCAACAAGGTCAGACAGTCACCCTTTTTAGAAAACCTGCACTTAATGGCTAGGATTTTCTTGTCAGTCTTCAGAAACACTTATGGACAGCCGTCTCCTTTGGGTACATCAGCATAAAATAGAGGAGTGGTTTCGTAGATCAGGTTTAAGAAGGTAATTCTGGTAAAGAAAAAGAGTGGCAATAAAAGCAGCAGCTAAACTGGGAATCTGAGGCTGGATCTACTGGCAGAGCACTATGTGCGGTGACTTTTCGCTCATTATTTTGGTAATCTGCGAAGTATGTCATATGAACAAAAGAAATACAAAAGAAGTCCTGGAGGCAGTAATCTTCCCAAGAAGCAGAGATAGTGATAGACATTAACAAGCAGGCTTGTTCTAAGATATCTATTAAATCATAAAGTAAACAACAAAACAATCTAGAGTAGCAATATTTCCCTAATCATAAGATAACTTGCAGTCAGCACAAGAAGTTTTCCTTGAATTCATCACAGCATTCTAGCAGAACTACTGTTGCAACAGATGTCAACAAGAGAGGCTGTTACATACTGTCTTTCCAAATCGCAGGAATAATTGTAGCATGTGGAGTAAGATTGAGTCTGGAAAACAAGCAGAGAATTTAGTTTGCTTTACATAATTGCTGGGAAAGAAGCAACAAGGACTTTTTTCCCTTGGTTTTAATCTCAAGCGTTCTCAAGAATTATAGTGGGAGAATCACTCTCTGATAACTGGGCATTTTTGACGGACTGTCATTTCTAATATATATATACATATATACTCTGACAGCTTGCACCAGAATGAGATTAAATAAGCATGATTAAAATAATCTCAGATAAAGAACAGAACTTCAGAGGCTTTCCCTGGCACCTTAACAACAATCCTATTTACTGCCTTTCCCCATGCATGCTGCGTGTTTGAAGTCCCATTTGCAGGCTTACCTCGTACAAGGCACTGCTCTCCGACCTGGTTTAAGATGGATCATATGTTAACATATGAGTCAATGAAAGAGCTTCGATTTTGGAGCTGTGCTCTATTGAATAAAGCTCTGAGTATACAAAACTTCTCATAGAACAGCAAAAACACCTGAGTTTCATTCTACATGTAGAAAAACTGGGTGTCTTTAAAACTGAATTCGTTGAATTTGACTGAGGCAGACAAATTGTGAGATAACGTCAGTAACTAACTTAGGTTATGCAAGTTAAAGTATCTGCACGCTAAAAGATTCACAGATCTAGTGTCAAATACCCTCACTGGCTACAGTCGAGCTTATCCTTTTCTGTGATACTTCCAATTTCTCAATCTGCTTTGCGGTATATAAATAATTAAGCCAATTTTTTCTTGACCAAATAAAGTGCCCAACTGACTGTTTTCTTTTTCCTCCTTGACCCAGTAGAAATCTTTTCCAAGGCTACACACACCTTATCCAAAGAGAGGAGACGTATGCATCAAGTCTTACCAAAATGTTTAGACTTCACAAGGTTGACATGGCTACTGAAAAATAAAATAAATCAATGCGAAATGTGAGAATGAAAACTTAAGCTGCAGCTGTACTTGAAAGGGTGTGACCCTTTGCAGAGAGTTTTGTTTGTGCAGACAAATAAACCTTTAAAGCATATCAATGTCTACTGGGTATTTGTTTCAAAAGACCAGATTTCCTGAGGCTGAACTTACACTATTTTAGTACATAAGGGTCAATTCCACTTGACGATTTCTGGTTTTTAATTCTGCATATGAATGGTTGGGAAGCAAAGGACCTTGCGTACAGGGGATAGTGAGCTACACAGGCATAGAGAGTTTGTTTATCAAACACTAATCAAATCTTTAAATGCAACATAGACTGGGATTGAAACAAGAGCACAGTCCAGTCTGCTGTAGTGTTTCAGCATGATTAGGGACAAAATCTATTTTATGAATATGCTTCATTCTTATAACTTTCTGCAAAGATCTTCAAGATCTGAAGGTGAGAATGTAGCAAAGTGTAGTACATTAAATATCCCCCCAAATCTCTACTTTGTTCTTGTGTAAGCCATTTCTAATGCCACTCCCATCACCACAATATCTTAGTGCCTTCTAGTAAAGCACTAAACTGCGAGACTAACATCTGTCAAATGTTTGTTCTCTCTGCTTCTCTCCTCAGGGGAAGATGTGTGTTCAGCAGAGTGTTTTCTTTTGGAATTTATTTTTAATAAAACCTAAATGCATGTGCTATTTGTTTGTTAGAGAAGTCAAAGAAATAAGTCTTGCTCTCAGGATGGTAGATACATAGGACGCCATAGCCCAGGGCTGCTTCTGGGAGTAGAATTGTAGATTTCTGCCCTTGAAGGTAAAAGCAGTGGACAGATCATAAAGGGAGGAAGGTGGGGAGCGCTCGAAGGAAGCCATGGCAGAGAGTACTCACACAAGCTGGGAATGCAGGAAGGAGAGGATGAGGCTTTATTTATTTATCTTTGCTTGCTCTCAAATCTTATGTTGCAAATACAAAAACAACAAGGACAAAAATGTTTCAGTCTAATTCCTACATACTCACATTACAGCCTTGGCTCACTTTGCTGCTTCTGCTCCTGAGCATTCTGGAGTTGGAGCAAGAGGACTTAAACAGTGAAGCATGTGGCATACTTGGAAGAGCATGCTTTTGCATTTACTGCTTATTAATTTTAGATGTCCACCTTGGGACAACCTTTAACAAATTCCAATGTTTCTTGCACAGGTAATTTTAAAAGAGAGAGAAAAGAGAAAAAAACAGAAACAAGAACAAATAAACAAAAAATACAAACAAACAAAAAACCGAAATAAAACCAGGCGCTTGATGCTGCTGAGAACACGGGTGAAAAGTTCTCTTTGTTGGGAATTAAACAATTTCTAGTAAGAAGGTAAACTTAGAGGGCTTTGAGCACACAGCAGAGATGCAGTTCTAATGTGCTCTTTTTCTTTTCAGTCACTAAGAGAGGCTCTAAGAGACTCCTATGAAAAGCCAGAAGGTAGCTCCATCCTCCTCCAAGTATTAGCAACTGATTTTTGCCTTTGACTGGAGCAGATGTGTTAATGTTAAACAAATAACGGAGAGGATGGGGTTGGGTGTATTCAGTGGGATGTTATCTCCTTCTGAAATATCAATTTGTGTTCCTATTTGGCATTGAAGTAAAGCGTTAAGAATAAACTTTTATACTAACCTTCACATAAATAGTATATCTAGTAAATTGTTTTTCCTCTGCTGTAAAAAGATTGACTATAGCCCTGCAGCTAAACCAATCCAATTCTCGAGGAATATCCTTAAAATAAATACTACAGATAAAACACTAAGTTTTCTTCTGGTGATATTTTACTATCCTTTCTATCACCATTGTCACTTTTTTCATTTCATTGTTAACTTTTCAACAGCTAAAATGTGATGTGCTCAGCATGATTTAGAAAGTGAGACATCCTTTAGGCTAAAGAGAAGCAACATTACCAAACAAAACTTTAAAAATATCATTGTTCTCCATTTGCAGAGACACATGTACATTTGCATTGATGCAGACAAGTGCTGCCCGTAAGGGAGGATTATTTTATTTTCCACTGTCCCAAGACATAAATCTAGTCTCAGTGCTCTAGTCCCCCAAACTCCCACACATTTCATTTGAAAATATACCTCAACAAAGACTGCAAGTTCTGTCCTTGGGGAGGCAGAGAGTAGATTTTTGTCTTAGATTTATACCAGCAATATGCGGAGACAGAAAATATGCAATAAGTCAAAGAGATTTTACTTATCAGAGCTTTAGACAACCATTTGTCAGTGCTTAACTGTATTGCTGGATGAGTCATTCCCATTTCTAATACCTAGGAATACAGGGCATGTGTGGGAACACAATGTCTGCACTGATTTTAATCTGGTCTCTTTTTGTACTGTCTACAAATAGCTCAAAATGAACCCAATCAGATAAGCAAAGCAGAAAATGATTGCAAAAACACATACAGTAAGCCACTCAATGTGGGCCTCAGAAAGGCCAAGGAGCACACAAACCAGAAAACTCTGAGGTAGCGAAAACCAGCTCATAACAGAGTACAGATCTTCTGTGCCATGACTGAAGAATTCAGCTAGGCAAAATGAATCCTTCTAACGGAAGGGAAAGGATTTCTTTGTAGGTAAGAATCAGCAGGTACTCTACTTGAAGCCTAGTGTTAGCAGCATATCCTTTTTGAATCACTTCACTTTTGGACTTCTTTCAGGGAAAACCAAGCTTCATGTCAAAGTAGGAGCGGGTAATCCATCACTTACAGTTGGCACAATTGAGAAGGTAGGTTTTGCTGCTACTGTGCTATCAGTGTTTAAAACACTGTACATCCTCCAACCCTCACTGAACTCCCTTTCACAGATGCCTGCTGCAATCCTTGGCTCCAGAAGTCTGCTGGAAGAGTAGGTGTGGTAGACTTTTGGAAAAGATTTTTCCTGTTATGGGGGAATTTTTAAATTTTTGAAGTTCTGGCTGATCCAAAATGAAACAACAAAAAAAGAAATTTTGTTACTATTTTACAGGCTTTTCCTCTGAAAACAACTTGAATCAGGTCAATTCAGATTTTTTTTTTTTGCAATAACAACAATCTATTTGCTTTCAATTTTTTTTCATTTGCTTTTTTCTTTACTTTTTAGCGAAGATCAAAATTTCAAAACAAAAACTCAATTAAAAGAACCGACTAAACCAATCTTTCTGTTTTAAAATTTTCTAAATAGGCTCTGACAACAATTTCAGAATCTTTTGATGTTGGAATATTCATTGTAGAGATATATCTCCGGAGTATTGCCATACCCTTGACAAGTCAAGAATTGCCAACAAAAATGCCTTGCTGGTCTGTCTTGTTAATACATCTTTCTTCTGCCAGCCTAAAGGTAACGCTTTGGGACCCAGAGTGGAAGGAGAGAAACAAAGGATGCAGAATAACAGGCTCACCCTTAATCCAGAAGTGATGATAGGATAAAGAAATACTCATAAGGAAGTTCAGACAAGATGAAGATGACAACCTATCTGATGGTAAAACAGTCAGAGTAGCCTCTTTAAGTATTCATAGACAGTATAAATTCCCTTTTCCATATCAGAACAAACCATAAGTCCCTAAGGGTGCTACAATTACACTGATCTTACATCAAAATAAACCAGAGAACTGTCAAAATTTCTGTAAAGACAAGGATCAGAATCTCATCTTGCCCTGTCCCAGTGACCGTGCATCTGCCCTTTGTTCTTTCTGATAGGCATCTTTTCTTTGTGAACCATTTCTATGAACACAATTATGTGGAAAAATTGAGAGATTCACAGAAGTTCCTAAGGCAGTGCCAGCTGAAGGTGGCATACATCCACATAGCTCGGAGGATTCCTTAGTTACAACAGACAGCCAGAGCTACCACATCTCCTTCTCCTGGTACTGGAGCTAGTTCTTCTAAAAAGAGCCCAGAGCCTTCACCCCCCACATCCCAGGGCAGAGCCCAAGTATGCAACTTGCCATCTTGTGACAAGCCTGCTGTAATTCATATGTAGTTCACGCTGGGCAGGAGTGCAGTCTGCAGAGAACAGCCACACAATTAATGTTTGCAGAGGGCATCCCGTGTACATCTCCTGAGATCATCTTAGCAGAAAACTGAGTTTCCTCCAATTTTCTAGACAAGATATGCAATATGTTTGAAACTGGAAAGAACAGTGTTGTGGTGTCGTATCACAAAAACCCCTCACCCAAAACCTACAGAAGACGATAAGAAACATGAGGTGTCCAAAAGCAAGTGGGAAAACAAATACACATTTGCAACGGCAGCAAGCCCAAGTAAAACTTGCTTCTATTTTCCATTTAGGCTGGAATCAGTTTTTTGAAAAGTTATTCTGAAAAGACTGTAGGGTTTCACAGCTTGAAGGCTTCATGCCGCCCTGGTGTCCTGTCACAATGACTACCTCCTTATTTACTTCTGAACTGAATGCAAAGTTGTTTTTATACATCCTACATCTTTGCTATCATCTTGATCCTTGTCTTCCAGCAGCCTCAGGGAAAGATTATGAGAGATAATGAGCCCCCACAAAGAGAAGCAAAGGGCTGCATAATCCTATTCCTTGGAATAACCTGTTCTACGAGGGCAATATATTTCCTTGACGGCAGAAAAGTGTTGTAGAACCTCTCTGAGGAAATGGTTTTGAAGCTGTACAAATCCATTGTTGATATCCCAAGGTTTTGTGTAACACCAGAGAACCTCAGGGATTCCCCAATGAGTCTGAGTTTTACCACAAATACCAAGCCTGGGCCTGATGAGCCACAATGACAGATACACCCTTTAGTCTTCTCCATACACTGAATGAAAACACTAATATCACCTTTGACCATATAATATTCCCCTAATGAATTTATCCAGTTGGGTTGGGAAACAACAAGCTTTGCTTTCCTCACTGCAAAGCACAGGACATGGAAGACACTGAAGGGCATCGGGATCCTGTTTACTGTAGAGAGGAGCCCATTTATTTGTATCTGTGGAAGATCCGTTGTATGGAGATTTCACAGATAGGAAGCCTTGAGGGTCAGCAGGATGTCAGAGGGAGAAATTCAATAAGCATCCACTTAAAACCCAATAATTCAAGAGGATTATCATCTTAGAAATCAACTAAATGAAGCATATTCCTTGCCAAATAAAGGAAAACTGGGATATTTATTATTTTATCTAGGAATTTTATTAAAACAAATACAAAGTTTATTGTACTCAAGTAATAAAGATAAGCAACAAGGAAACTTCTGAGATTAAATAATCACCCTCTCCAAACGCTAAATTGCTACTTTTACTGAGTGTTTTCTTTCATTGTTAAAAGGAAAGTTTCATTTTAATTAAAAGATCAAATATTAAACCCCACATTTTTTGAATTGGCTTTAGAAGCTGTAGATTTGGAGGGGTTTTGCCTGAGGCTGTGATCTAGAATAAACACCTTAAAATTACAAAAGACATAAACATCTCTAACTTCAAGCTGTACAACCAAAAATCAGTTTATGTAACTTAAAATACATGGCTTATATTCTTCATCTCCACATACACACTCAAGTTTACTAAAAATAAAATATTTCCTCTGATTTACATCTGTTTGCCTTTTTTTCTGTTGAGCTAAGAGTTGATCCTCCACCCACACATGCAACAGCAGATAACTCTATTAACTTTAAAAGATCTTTAATAAAAAATCATGCTGGAGAGGGAGTTAAGTTACTCAAAATTAAGTATCTGGTCTTCTCTAAAGTATAAGTGGTTTTTCATCACTCTGGAAGGTAATTTGACTTTAGGAAAAAAATAATTTTTATACTCCGCTGTACTTGACTGGTTGATAGACTCTAGTGATTCATTTTGCTTGTTGAAACATGCACACTCCCATCACTTGAACCAAACACTAGCTTGTTTTGTTTCTTAAACATTGTGAAATGATAGGATTTGTAAGTCTATTATAGTTTTCTAAACCACATTAAGACCAGCTGAGATCTGATGTAAACTGACTTTCCTTGGATATAAGATTTCCAAACAGCAGGAGACTTTCCTTGTAAGTGCTGAAATATCAGTTGAAAAATCAGGGAAAGGGAAGATCTGTCTATACACCTCTGTGTTAAATGATGGAGAGGACAAATGAGTAGAACAACCTTCCACAAAGCCCCACAACAATTCAGGTAGGATGCAATGCCTTGTGTCCCATCTGTCTTGCTCAGAGCTCGTTCCAGGAGACGATTCCCTGTCCCTGAGTTCACAGTGTACTGGTCCCCCCAGGACTTTCCTTAGCTGTACAGTGAAGAGAGATCTGAAGCAATTCTAAAAGGAAGTGGTTATTACACAAAATAACACCAAGGAAGAGGTGATTTAAGCTGCATCAGAATTCAAGAGAAGGCTTCAAGGCGTTGATCCTGAAGCATTTGCACTGGCTTCACCCACAGTACAGAGGAAAACTATTACGTCAGGTCCCCATGTCACACCTAAGTAACTGATGCGAAGCACACCCTTGAGCTATAAGCATCTCTAAGTGTCTACATTTGACTACTTATAGGAAAGACAGGCATAGCCTGGGCACCACTGAGCTCACCCTGAACTAGGGTCCCAAGTGGGTTGCATGGCTTGCTGCCCTGCACCGGCTGCAGCCCGGCTCCCTTCCTGGCAGCTCACAGGCTTACCAGCACGTACCTACGTGGGGTAAAGGCACATAATTCTAATGCTCATCTTATAGCTGCCATGTCTTTGTATCAGAAAGAAACAATAGTTTTATTCCATGCATTCGTTTTTAAACTGTGTCACTTCTAACATACGAATGCTAAATGGAGAGATCAAAATGATTTGTAAGGACTGTGTTGAGTTGAGACAGCATCCGTGGTGCTGCAGCGAAACAAAGGGGACACGTGGATAGCCTGTGCAGAGAAAAGCTTCAGAAAACCTGCAGTGCAGCAGGATGGGTAAACTAGCTAACAAAACACTTGATATCTTTGTACGGAAAGCCGTGTTAAACGAGGCGTGAAAGAGTAATCTGGACATGCACTTAGTGAAAGGAACAGACGGAAAAAGAAAGAACCATGCATACAGTTTCCAGCTGTGATATTGAAAAAGAAACAATAAATTAACCAGTTCAGGGTTAAAGACAAAATTAAGTATATTTGGAAACTGAAAAAAACTGGAGGATGACATGCTATTTCTTTATTTCATAGAGCTTTAAGACAGGAGAGACCTTAGCATCATCTATTTTGACTTCCTGAATAACACAGGCTATTACATTTCCCTCCTTTTTTAATACTTAGGTTACCTTTCCAGGTACAGTTAAACCAGTGCAATGCTTAGCTGCATGAAAACAGGTACCTCTGATTAACTGTGTCGTTAGGCTAAAGGACAGAAGGATTATTTCTGTCCTCAGGGGAATAAACAGTTCTGCTCTGCAGGTAGAAGACAGGAAAGATAATTCAGCTTATCACTGAGAGCATGCCGAGAAGATACTAATCCACACCACTGACAGAAAAACAAAACCAAAAATCATCATCACAGCTGCTCTTCCCAGGTGTAAAATCTATGTTTTTCCCCAAAGCTGGGGAAGTGTATGAAGAAAGCACACCAGTACATTCACTTCCAAAACAGGCTTCTCATTTCTACCCTGACCTCTGCTTGCTCTCGTACCTATTTGATCCTCAGTGAATGACCCTTCTCATCAGTTTTGGTGAGGAAGGTAGAAGGCAAGTTAAGCAAAACCCTGAAATAAAAATGCTCAATTGTTCTTTGATTAAAACCATATCTTTATTTGGAGCTGCAGGAGTTTGGGGCATACCTAAGGCAATGCTGAACCCTCTGTCCTCTAAAACAAACTCAGTGATTTCCAGAGGCCAGTTTGAATGCAGCAGCAGACAACAGCCAGGTGTGAAATATTACTGTGGAAGAAGCGCTGCATTTCCTGTAGTTACAAAGGGATAAAACAGTAAAAAGGCTAAGTAAAGCTTTCAAAGTAAAAGAAGGAAAGAATGGGGGAATTCAGGGCATCTAGATACACAAAAGGCTATCCAGTCTAATACTTAACATAACAGATGACAGGATTTTGCCTAGAGTTGAATTCAAAGATAGACATGTATGTAAATCTTATTTTAGCAATGTGAAACAGAAAATTCAACAGTGCCTCAGATCAGTTTTTGTTCTATTTTTACATCCTCACCTGACATCTGGATTGAACACCAGTATCTTTTTGTGCTGCCCCCCGACACACACAGTGCAAAGTACAGAGGCGAGAGAATTATCCTCTTACTTAATACTCTCTTGTCCATACATCCCAAGGCAACATCAGTCTTTCATGACGAGCCTTGAACACAGAGCTCAGAGAGGTGGTTATCCATGAACGTGTCATTCTTCCTTACTGTCTCAAAAGAAAAAAGAGAAAGAAAATATGAAGTACATCAATGTTTCTCTGTGGATACAGTCTGCTGATATAATCTTCAGTCTGTGCTCCCAGTTGTACTACTCTGGCTGAGAGCCAGCAAACATCTAAGTAGGTAACTCACACCACTGTGTACCATTAGATTGTCCTCATGATTTACCACTACATTTTATGTCTTCTCTAGACTTGTTATTAATGATTTAAATAAGAATACGTAAGCATCTCACAATGTATTTCTTTCCTGGTATGTTTTTTGAAAGTGTCCTGTCATTGACTTCAAGCACATCAGTGTTTTCTTTTGTCCTTTAAATTACTTATTTTTAAAGCAACCCTTTTTCTGGAATTTAAGGAGTCATCACTTTTCAGATTCTTGGGAGGTAGGTTGTAAACAATTCCTCTCATCATTTTTTTAGTCTTGCTTCCATGATGACCACGTTTTTGACACATGAACAATTATTACAATTCTGGGGAAACTGATAATTTTAAAGCTTCAAATACATTAATTATAGTTTGTACTATATTCTTCTCACACAAATTAACATGTGGGAGAAAATGGTGACTTGTACATAGGCACACATGATGTATTTACACTAGAGATTACACTTTGTTTGTCCATTAGAAGGAAGTCCAGTATTTATTATCCTGTACAAAGTGATGGACATCTTGTATTAAGGAACTATCATATATTTGTATAAAGTCTGCTCCTGGTCACATTGAATCTGCAGCAAATGCAAGCTAGGCTGAAATTATGTATGAAGTCATTGTGTCTACATGTTTGTAGTTTCCAAATGGTGGCAAAGGGCATTTTTATGTTGATTTATAATTTTTATCATCCCATCACACTAGTATTTTTGTTGTTCCTCCCTAGCACAGGTTTACTGCCCGCACCTGAAATCCTCCAGGTTTACACAGAGGTAAGCAGAGGAGAATTAGCTTTACCAGGCTGCTGAGAAAAGGAAGTGATACAGCACTTGGCACTAAGTAAAAAACTGGAGAAAAAACTGACCTGAAATGCTGCAGTAGATACAGGGGAAGAACAAAAGTCTGTTGCGGTGACAAACATGCACAAAGAAAAGGAATGAGGATTAGGTGGTGGTTTCCCAGAAAAAATAAGCAAAGGCCGTAAACTGCTTCACATAATCACATGACATAAAATGGAAACCAAGGCCAAGTGAGAGAAAACAAAAAAAAAGGAAAGAGGAAAACAAGGGTTTCTTTCTTTGCTGCAGTGCCTGTGGTTTATCAGATACTACACACCTTGCAGAGCAATTTAATTGGATGAAGAGCTCTGAATTATTATCTGACCGCATAATCACATTAAAGGCTGACTTATTCGCTTCAACCAGAACAAGCAAGTAGCAAAGACTCAGGGAATTACGTAAACTGGAGTGTGCATTCCTCCATGAACTCTGAAAGACTCAGACAGACTTAAACTGTGAGAAATGCTTTTTATCTCCTTAAAAGCAATTTTACAAATAAAAATTCCAAAACCAGATAAAACCAAACCTGCATCTTTGACCTGTACTGTCTTAAACAAATCAGTGGGTGATGCACATCTCCACAAAGCATGTTAGCTATTTTCAGTAGTTTTTCATGTGTGTTATGAACTGCTCTGTGATTTATTTTAACTGTATGTAACGGCAGCTGTGGGGTAAAGAATTTGAGATGTGGACACCCAACAGAAAATGGTCTCTTGTGGCTTTTGAGTATGTCATGCAATGGGTGTTCTCCACTGTAATTCTTCCCAATAAACATTTAAATCCCTCCAGTGTGTGCAAAGACAGAAAGCAGATGGAGCTGTGGTGAGAATGGAAACGTACACTTCCCTGCAAAGTGGCCATGAAGGGGAAGGAGGCAGGAGGGGAACAACTGTGAAGCAAGACATACAGCACACCCCATCTTGTTCTCTCCATCAGATCTACCTGGGCCCCAGACTATGATCTGTTCATGTTCATAATTTCGTTTCTCTACTTCTATGCTATAGAAGTCCACTACCATGGACTTTTGGAGGACAAACTTCGGTCTGTTCAGGACACTGGTTGGCAGAGTCCCTTGGGCGGCAGTCCTGAAGGGCAAAGGGGTCCAGGAAGGCTCGACATTCTTCAAGAAGAAAGTCTTAAAGGTGCAGGAGCGGGCTGTCCCCGTGTGCCACAAGACAAACCAAAAGGGAAGACATTCAGTCTGGCTGAACAGGGAGCTTTCGCTGGGACTCGGGATAAAAAAGGGAGTTTGTTACTTTCAGAAGAAGAGGCAGACAGTTCAAGAAGACTACATGGATCTTGTTAGATTATGCAAAGGGAAAATTAGAAAGGTAAAAACCTAACCAGAACTTAATCTGGCTACTGTTGTAAGAGATAATAAAATAAGAGCCGAGGAGAACCTCCATCCTTTACTGGATGTGGGAGGGAACGTTGTGGCAACAAGGAAAAGTTTGAAGTACTTAAAGCCTTCTTTGCTTCAGTCCTTAACAGTCAGACCAGTTATCCCCAGGGTTTCAGCCCCCTGAGCTGGAAGAAAGGGATAGAGAGTGGAATAAACCCCTCAAAATCCAAGAGGAAGCAGTTAATGACTTGCTATGCTACCTGGACACTCACAAGTCTATTAGGCCAGATGGGATCCATTCTAAAGTTGAGAGGGCTAGTTGAGGAGCTTGCCAAATCACTCTCCATCATTTGTCAGCAGTCCTGGTTATTAGGGGAGGTCCCAGATGACTGGAGACCTACCAGTGCAACACCCATCTACAAGAAGGGCTGGAAGGAGGATCCTAGGAACTACAGCCTGTCAGCCTGACCTTCATGCTGGTCAATACTATAGAACGGTTCATCTCGAGCATGCTCGCAAGGTATGTGCAGGACAATCAGGAAATCAGGCCCAGCCAGCATGGTCTCATGAAAGGCAGGTCCTGCCTGACTAATATGATCTCTTTCTATGACCAGGTGACCAGGCTAGTGGATGAGAGAAAGACTATGGATGTTATTTACCTCGATTTCAGTGAAGCCTTTGACACTATCTCCCACAGCATTCTCCTAGAGAAGCTGGCAGCTCATGGCTTAGACAAGTGTACTCTTCACTGGGCAAAAAACTGGATGGATGGTCAAGCCCAGAGAGTTGTGATGAACAGACCTAAACCCAGTTTATGGAAAAGTGGTCACAAATGGTGTTCCCTGGACCTCAGTTGTGGGGCCTGTCTTGTTTAATAACTTTATCGATGATCTGGATGAGGGGATTGAGCGCTCCCTCAGTAAGTTTGCAGATGATACCAAACTGGGCAGGAGTGTTGATCTGCTTGAGGGAAGCAATGCATTACAGAGGGATCTGGACAGGCTGGATCTATGGGTTGAGGTCAATTGTATAAGGTTTAAACAGGCCAAGAGCTGAGTCATGCATTTCAGTCACAAAAATCCCATGCAATGCTACAGGCTTGGGAAAGACTGGCCGGAAAGCTGTCCTCTGGAAAAGGACCTGGGGCTGCTGATCGACAGCTGACTAAATATGAGCTAGCACTGTGCCCAAGTGTCCAAGAAGGCCAACAACATGCTGGCTTGTATCAGAAATTGTGTGACCAGAAGGAGTAGGGAAGTGATTGTGCTTGTCTTCAGCACTGATTAGGCTGTACTTCGAATACTGTGTTCAGTTTTGGGTCTCTAAGTACAAGAAGGACATTAAGCTGCTGGAGTGTGTCCAGAGAAGAACAACAAAGCTGGGGAACACAAGCCGTATGAGAAGCAGCTGAGGGAACTGGTATTATTTAGTGTGGAGAAAAGGAGGTTGAAGGGAGGTCTTATTGCTCTCTACAATTACCTAAAAGGAGGCTATATGAGACTGATGTTGGTCTCTTCTCTCAAGCAATAAGTGATGAGAGGAAAAGGGAAGGTTTAGATTGGATATTAAAACAAAATTCTTTACTGAAAGAGTGGTGAAACATTGGAACAGGCTGCCTAGGGAAGTGGTGAAGTCACCATTCCTGGAGGTGTTCAGAAAACATGTAGATGTGGCACTTCAAGACATAGTTTAATAGATTGATAGTATTGGTCTGATGGTTGGACTTGACAGTCTTAGAGATAATTTCCAAACTCAATGTTCTGTGATTCTCCTTTAATTGAACTCCTGTATTAGTCAAGGTGCTACTTTACATGAGAATGAACTCTCACTTCTTTTCATCTTCACTGTTGTGGCCACCAATTGTGTTATTCACTGTTATGTGCTTAGTAGAGCTCTTGACCAAGCCTTCCTTGGTTGCCAGTTTTACTTTTTCCATGCAACTTAGAAGACCCTAGACCGTCATAGTAGGGTGAGATTTTTTTTTGTAGTTCCAGTGTGTAGTAACTGAGACTACATAAAGAGTCGTGAAAAATGGAACATAAATGCCGATGAAATGTGATCCTTTCCCTGTATTACTAAACCACCAGACTTCCTTACTAAAATTGAAAGTTTTATTAGAGATGAAGTTGTCTTTCCTGTATTATTTTGTTATTAGCTGCAAGACTTACATACTATGAGGTTACTCAGCCTGATGTGATAGAGCTTTTTTCATTTTATTTTAAACTGTCTGCAATTCACCTTTAAGATATATCCGCTGTTTAAGAGTAGGATATTATAAAAGGGTCTGGGAATTCTCTCTGTGCAGGGCAAAGTGCTGAATCTTCATGCGCACTACAAAATACGAAACAGCACTTCCACAGGAGTAGAGAAAGGACTGAAGTTAGAGATGACTCACACTAAAGGGCTCTCACAGTCTCTCTCTCCCCCTTCCATTCTCTCCTCCCCTCTCTCTAATTTGGCAGACAAGAAGGTAGGCAAGCTGAAAGCTTTAACTTCTGGCTGGTAGTCTAACAAAATACCTAGTGCAGATGCAGGGAGCCAGCATAAAAGCATGGTGTCTGATTAGAAGAGATATCAGGAGCGAAGTAAAAGATTGCAGTGCCTGCTGAGTTGAAACGGAAGTCAGGTTGAAAAGTTCCTCCCTCAGACAGACGGCACAGGCACTAGAGGAAGAGTATGAAGTGAAAGACGAAAAAATGTAGAGAATGTTAATGTTTTAGAAGGAAAACTGGAACAGCTAGCATTTAAAAAAAACAAACCCCAACCAAACTCCACCAAAAAACCCATCCATCACATACTCTCATCACAAGGAGTATCAGTATCACAAAAAGACACTTAAGCATTTGCAGAAGGAGCAAGTTTCACTGAAAGCCAAGGAGGAATTACAGGTACTCACTGTCATCCACAAGGCACTGAAATATACATACCTACACTTAAACCTCCTTCCTGAATAGGGTTATTGCATTATCAAGCCCACATTTCCCGTTCAGTTGCAGTTGAGGAGAGGAGAGGAGAGGAGAGGAGAGGAGAGGAGAGGAGAGGAGAGGAGAGGAGAGGAGAGGAGAGGAGAGGAGAGGAGAGGAGAGGAGAGGAGAGGAGAGGAGAGGAGAGGAGAGGAGAGAGGAGAGGGAGAGTTGGAAGGGACCTATGACAATCATCTGGTCTGACTGCAATGCACAAGTTTCTTAATGAGTTATAAATTGTATCAAAGGTATTAGAAAGTCTAGACTGTCACACAGCTTGCTGTAGTATCTTCCCGTTTGACCTGAACAAATATGTGGGGATTCTAAAACCAGAAAATGCATGAGCAAAAAAGGTAGAACTGAAAATGTCATTGGGATTGGCAGAGAGAGATAATCCTTTAAAGACACAAGAGATGTACATAGCCAAGAAGTTCTTAATCAAAACAGAACTAACCAGTCTACACCCACTGAACTGATTTGTCTTCATTCCTTAATGTTATTACTTGCACTGGCTGCTCCATTTAATTACTACTAGCACTTGTGGAAGCCAGTAGTGGGTGATAGGCAGGGAGGCACAGGAGTGCCCTTAATGTAGAAAGTGATTGATCATTTCAGGAGCCTCCATGACCTCCTCTATTTCTGTTAAACAGAAAGGTGAGAGAAAGCAATAAAAGGACAAGTAATTTTCCATCAATTTAGTACTAAGCATTCCACACTCCTGGACTTCCTTTAACTCCCACTAAATATTTAAAAAATACCAACACCAGGCTTTAAGAATTTTTAATTTAATTTTCATTAAAAATAAACATTTGAAAAATAATTTTTAAATGTTTGCAATCATACAGATGACACTTGATCACATCACTGTTCAGATGCTTACTCCCTGTGTAATTATTTTCGTAAAACACCTCTTGTGAATAGCAAGTAAATCATTAGTCATTAGACTTTTTGGGATTGTTTTGAAGAGACCCAGCTGCTGTCTTTATGTTAAAGAACATCCATAAGGCACCAGTGATTAAACAACATGCCATTTTTGCATGTCAGACATCACGTGCTTGGGTATTAATCACACTTAGTGCTTTTCAGATGTGAATCTCAAAGTATCTCATTGAAAAACAGTTATAAACCACATTTATAGACTGAGAAGCTGACACACAGGCCAAATGACTTGCATCATTTCACATGGTAGATCACAGCCCTGGTTTTAGCAGAGGAGAGTATCACTTCGATTTCTGCCTTTTCATCCACCTTTCATTTCCCGATTTAATGCTGAGAAAAAGAAAAATTCTGGACTATTTTATGATACTGAAGGAAAAAACCGATACACCAAACAAATAAAACCCAAACCCCTAAGAACTGGGCAGGCATATTGTCAAAATTAGAAAATCTAATTTAGATTAGAAAAAAAATTCTGAACCTTCTGTAATCTTACTTTTTCTTTCTAAAAGGAAATATAGCAATGCATTTTCCAGAACAAACAGCCCTTCACAGGCCCTAAATCAGCCACTGGAAAATAACTCTTCTCTCCTAAAATTATAATTCTGAATCATAGCTCTATACTCATTACTGAGATATATATGTAGAAAGAGTAAGAAAGAATAAGAATTGCTCTGCTTAATTGTGATAGCAGCAAGGACTCTTTAGTATATCGGCAAGATGTGTTTTTTGCATAAAATATGGTGGTTTTACAAGTGACTCTCAGAAGAAATTTTTCACTGTTTATATATAAATATATATGAATGAAACATTCACTGAAGCATAAATATAATGTTTCCTAAGCCCAATGGAACAACAGCTGTAAATCATTAACAAAATGAGAAATTAAAACCTTCCTTTGTGTCAGCTGCGTAGAAGGCAAGGAGTTATTTATATGACACCCTAAATATATATTTGAGTTTCCTACTGAACTCAAAAAAGTTACACCAGCTACTCATAAAGCTGAGTCAGTGACTGTAAAAAGATGAGTTTGCGGAGCAGTGCTGAGCTGGACCAGAGAGATCACTATGACATTTGGTGGTTACAATACCACTAGAACTGCAACCAACTCCTCCAGAGGAAGTGGTAATGTGCTTACTCAAATTTTCTGCCCTCCCTCAGGTTCCTGAATTCACAATCTGAAAGCCAAAGCAGGCTTAAATCCGGAGACAATAATGTTTCTCCACTTCCTTATGCAGGAAGCTTTAAATTACAAGGATGGATTATTTTAATTGCTACTCTTTGGGTTTTCTGCTTGAGCTATTGGTAAACATGTATGGCAAAACATATGGAGGATGAAATAATAGCTGTGTCAGAGCATCGTGCTTGCAGCTACTGCATTATAAACTTTGCACCTAGTGCATTTGGTAAAGACTATTAGAAGAGGAAATATTCATAAAGAGCTTGTAGGCAGTAGGATTATGTTCTGACATTAGCAAACTGCCCACTAAGTTAATCAGCATATGTTACCAGTAAGCAAGCCTTGAAGATAGGGAGAAAGCTCTGAATTGCTGCAAGAGAAAGTCAGGGACCCCACGGTATTAAAAGCCTGTTTAAACAATTCTTATTTTTACCTCCTTCTGTTAGGAAAATCCTAATGTGAGTGCTTGTACAGCGTAATAAATAGAGAAAAATTCGAGCTCAAAATCTAAACCCAAACATGTTTGGATTATGACTTCTTTGGGCTCCTTAAATGAGAATTTGGGTCAACATTGCTATTACCAAGAAAGATTTAGATTACAGTAGAATTTAAAGGCACTATTCCTCACTGTGAGGATGACGAATCATATCCTCCAGTGTATGAAGAGATGTAAGAGCGAATAAAGTGTCTTGCAATCATCTCTGAGTCTTGCAGTGCCCATTGCTAATGACAGCCCTCTTCCAGGTTACTGGCTGTCACACACAGCACAGAAGGGGACAGGGCATTCAATCCACCCCGTCTTCCCCAGCGACTAGCCTGGCCACAAGCTGGCACTCTGAAAATGTCAAAATACTTGCTGCTATCATACCAGATACTATACAGCTTGTTTTCAGTTTTTAATCTTAAGCTACTGCAGTCTCCCTAGGCAAGCCTGAGTACTGAGACAGGACAGGAGGAGAAAGAGAAGGAGAGAAGAGCTCCTGTTGCACAAGGAGAGGTCAGAATCAGTAAAAGCCTTCCCATTTCTTTCACAGGGGATGCAGCTAGCTCTTCGTTCCTCCCTTTAGCTTTAGGGAAACTTGCACCTCACCTCCTCAGCCCATCAGTATCCAGCTCCCTTTCAGCCCTGGGCTTCCTATTCTTTCTCATCCTTGGAAGTGAGGAGTCTGTCCTACCGCTGAGTGCATGCTCACAAGTGATAACTTGTAATAGAGAAACAGCATTGAGCTCTTACATAAAATATTTTACCCCCCCTAGAGCTGGAAAGAAGGGCAGGTTTTGCCGTCTCAATTTTATAGCAAGATAAACTTTGGTTCAAACAAAAGTCAGCTTAACTTAGCAAAGGTCATCCAGCAAACAGTAACAAAGAGCTGCTTGGGGTCTTACTGAGCACAGCTGAGGTGTCTTAGGGTCGTATTTCACTTTCAAATAGACTGTCTTCTCAAAGGCAACATGTAGTATATAGCTACATTTCTGAGTGAACAGTTATTTGTTCAACATCATGGTTTTACTTCAGTTAGATTTCAAACAATGCAGTGCTTTGCACACGACTGCTAATCAAAGGCTGTATAAAATGCAATGTTATTTCACCTGCCTTAACATGCAAACTACCAGCCCTTCACATAGGTCCTTGAAGAACTAGCTGAAGGCAGGAGAATTGCAACATATACATGAATGACTCCCAGCTGACGGTGGAGGGCAAACATAGCAGATGGTGAAAAGGCAGTAGCAGCAAAGAGATGAAATCCTCAAATTTAAAGCTAAACCTAAAGGCACCTCTACCAAGCCTTTAATATCAGCAGTACTGTGTTCCCCAAGTTCTAATATATAGTTATGAAGACAGGGTGAAAAAGAAAATACCAGCTCTTTAGTACAGTGCAGGGCTCTCCACGCTGTTCAGAGTTTGCTCTAGATTCTGCCAGGAGGCAACTGCCTCCTCTGAACCACCCAGCAGCGCACAGGCCAGTGCTCTGGTGCTCTGGGACCACAGACTTGCTGGGGGAAGGGTTTTGCTGTGTTTCTTCCCCTTCATCCTCTCCGTAGGCCAGAAGCCAGACAGACTCAGCGCTTTACAACGGAGGTGGACACACTCAGAACAGATGTAATATGAGGCTGTTATCCTCATTGCCTGGGACACTGGGCAACCAGCTGCTCGGTTAGTGGTTTACTACAGATAGGAAACGCCAGATGGAAAATCAAGGTGCTTCAAACAGGCTTGTGTTAAAACAAACCAAGACAAAAGAAATAAAGGAATGTGTATAAATTCAGCTATCTTCATCCACTTTCCATCTAATGATTTAATCACAAAGCCAAATAGTTGGTTTGCATGGCATCCTTATAAAGAGAGGCAGTAAAAGGCAAATTGTCTTTAGCTTCATTATCAAATATTCTAGAAAAGGCAGGAAGGAATGTCCTAATCTTATTTTGCTATAGTCTGACGCCAATAATTACTTATCAAATATCATAGCTAAAATCTGGGGTTTAACTGTCTTATCCAAAAAGATTAGGTTAACTTGTGTTTTCTGCTAAGCAGCATCGCTTTTAATTGTCGTAGCCTTGTTTGATCCTTTCAGTAATTTTACAAAGGATTAAGACACTTGGGTTGGCTAAACTAGTTCTGGTTACAGTGCTGTTCCAGAAGAGCAAATTTCCTTCTCATTCTAGTCCTGCTACCTGCTCAGAGGTAACAGAGCTCTCTCAGAGAAACTCCTTGGTAAAAAGCCAGTATGATCAGCCCTAACATCCCTTCCTCAAACAGTACACCTGCAGGACTTAATTGCTTTTTCTATTCCTTTCTTTTTTACAAGGCCTGAGAGTGAGCTTGAGTTTGAACAGCACACGACCTCAATTGCACCCATACTGCCTGCAAGGGCTGAGTTTGATCTCAGACCAAAAGTTTTCCCAACCTATGCCAGAAGGATTCGTTTCCTTACCCCAGCACGGAACCAGGGTGGAAGGCTGTGGAAACAAGAAGGAGCTAACATAACAGCACAGGCCTTGCGCCTGAGACTGCATTAAGCTTCCTTCAAGCTATAAACACAGGACTCAGATAGTGAGTCAGCCGATTTTTTGCCCTGATCTCCTTCCCCTAAAGTGCTGAATCTAGCTTAAAAGATGTAAATACATACATATGTACACACACGTATATATAAACAATTTTTAAGTAATACTGTTGGCATCTTCTTTATCTACTATCTTTTAGAACTATCAAATTTTTCCTTGTGGGTTTTTTTGACTAAAATAAGTCTATTAATCTTTGGAAAAAAACAAACGAGCATTTTTGCATAACTGCCTGAATCCAGGAAGTGCAGAAAGCTGCTAATGTTAGCAAAATGCACATGCTACAAAAAACAATGCTACATATGGGTTTGTGTGCTTTGCTGGACCGGTGCTCACTCTGGCCTGCATGCAAGAAATAAATGTCATGCCTTCAAAAAATGGAGAAAACACAGGGGGCAATCCTACAAAGTAAAAATATTAAAGGAATTTTTTTGCACCACTTGCTGGAGTTAAAACAAATTCCAAGAAAGAAATCCTGGCCACAGATAAGTCAGTGATGGGTCTGCCATCACCTGTCCAGCCAGGACTTCACCTTTGCTGTAACATGTAGTCAGCTTGTTACATTTTATTATCACTTTTGTTACATTATCAGTTATAAAGCAAGCTTTTGCCTTGCCATTTCATTTATCTAAGGTAAGAATAAAAGTTTTTTAGTAAAGGCAAGTAAAAGTATTAGGACCATTTTAAATCATTATAGTAAAACAATGAAAAGCAAATCAAAACCTAGTTAAAATTAAAACTAAAAACTTATAAGTTTTTGGCATCATGAAGCTCCCTTAATAGAAGGAGCTGGAAAACAACTACAGTATCATCATTGCTTATCTCTTCAGTTATAGCTATTCATTTTCGTAGCTCATCATTCTTTTCTCTAGCGACCCAACTATTTTAGAGTTTTGAGTAGTCATTATTTTCTAAAAACAGCGCAGCAATTTTAATCCCCCAGACGTGTAAGACTTCACACAAGAGAGTAGAAATGTCCTACAGAAAACAAACAAGTCACTTTTGTATAAAAGAAGCCCTGGCTAGGTTAAATCTCTGGCACAAGAAGCTAAGTATAATAACTATTCAAGTCAACATCTACTTAGGCTATGTACTAAGCCCTTTTATCACTTGCTGTATTATAAGAAAGAATGATCTATTATACTGTGATTGTTATAGTCCTGTTCTCTAGGAAGTAGTTTAAGACCTCTTCCTTCCCTGCACCCCTCCCCCCACACTATTTTAAACCCAGTGAGAAAGTCATTTCCTCAATGGTAGACTGCCTGTATAAAACTCAATGAATACATTTTTAATGTAATTTTTATATCATTTTTATGCATATGGTTTGAAGTGAATTTATGAGTACCACACATGCATGAGATATTTGAAAATATTATCTTAATAGCCACCAGGAACTTCTCTTAGATTTTTTACTTAATATACAGTGAAGAGCCTCGATAATCTATATAACACATTATAACTGGACTTCTGTATTTTATACAGTCCTCAAATTTCAGTGTTAAAATTCTAGAGGAAAATGTATTTTACTTCCGCATATCACAATCTAGATGCTTGTGTTGACTCGTGGTGTTACTCCATCTTTGGAAAGGGTTTTATCTTTTGCACACACCTACTGATATTTCCGAAACCACTCAGCCTCTGAAGAGAACCATAGAATTATTTGTTTGAAATTTCAGGCTTAGAAAAAAATCACATTTGGTGCCTTGCCCCAGTACTTATAGTACTGAAGCTAAGGATGAGAATGTGCATAAGCATTCTCAGTAGCAAGCTCTGTAAGATCAAAAGTGAAAGAAGTTTCTTTGACTTTAGTGGAGACAATAGGCATTTGCACTATTTAGGGGGGAGGAGTGGAACATAAGAAAACATATACTCCGACATCCTTGATCAGTGCTTAAACCTGCCAATTTCCATACTAAGAACTGGGACAATTTTTATACAGCAGCATTGTTGCTCATTGCTAAGCTTTTGCTGAACGGATGCCTTCACTCACCGAATTTTCTTGAGATTAAAACTACAGATGATCCCCAAGTTTCTGCCTTTACATTGCCATGATCTTCCACACACAATGGTTCCTCAGTGCTCACAGTACAGACAGATGGAAGTGTCACAGGAAATGCCAGGACGGCTCAACACTTTGTGAAGTTAGCTGGTAACAGATACATACACCTTCTGAAGAGCTCAGTACACATATAGTGAGCTCAAGCCATGACACAGAGTTTGCATATCATCTGTTCTGTATCAGAAAGCAACCTTCTTAACTTCTGTTGCCAGCTGGAGAAAATTTAGTATTTCTTACAGTTAGATTGTTCTCCCTTACCTAACACTATACAATGTACTTCCATTACAACATTGCCAGCTTGTCTGTGTGACACAGCTTTTTGATTTGTGGATCACAGATCAAGCATGAAAACCCAAGGAACAAACTTGGAGAGAATAAAAACTTGCCCTTCCTGAAGAACCGAATGGCCTTGAGAGGCTTTAACCTTTTCCTATGATGGCTGTTTCCAAGGCACGAATCATGTTAACAGCCAGCATGGGAGATGTAGGACTGAATCCTCCATCACAAATCAGGGACTGTGAGGAACTGCAGAAGAAGAGCATCCTCTGATGGTTTCTGTTCCCTTGAATCCTTCTGATCTGGGTAATGGTCACTGACTTGAGACGCTTGAGTGAGGCAAGGAGTTATGTTGGTTCAGGTTTTCTCTGGAGTCAACAGAGAGAAACAGGGAGATGCCCAAATAAAATAAAAACTTTACAGATCCTAAGCCTCTTGCTCCCTTCTGTGAGGGTACGGTATTTAGATTTGTCAAGACATAGGGTGCAATAACATCTACAAGAGCTACTGAATGTGGTGTGTACGCTCCCCATCACAGTGTGTGAATAACCTTGCTTTTGTACTACGCGACATCCACCTCTAAAAGCTTCTGATTTGCAATTCCTTTCTGACAAACTACAAATCAAAACCTTTTCGGGGACTGCTGCCTCAAAGGGTACATTTATGTGGCTGACTTTGCCTGTTTAATTGTAGTATTTTGACCACATCCCTCTTGAATCACATCTTTTCATTACAGACTGTCTCCACGTTTTGCAAGATGACAAAAGCCAGACTGCAAGTCAGTGATGAGACAGCATAGAGTATTTTGCTCTCATTGTGGCTTACTCAATAATGTAAAGGTGGAGCAGCTGATGTGTCTATTTTAAGGAAAAGAGAGTTCAGTGCTGGCCCCTGCCCTGCTCCATTACAGATTTCCCATAAGGAAACAGAGTTCAGAGGAACAAAAGGGACACTGGAGAATTAATCACATTGCTCCTTCCTGATGAGAATACAAAACTTGACTATTAGCTGACTTCAGGTAGAAGCCCTGGGATTTGATGCAGAAGAGGCTGGGGGCGAAGAGAATAGCTCAGGGACAGACAGCCTCAAGTTAAAGAAAGAAAATTATGCTGTTTGAAAGCCTCAGCAGAGGCAAGGCAAAAGATCCTGCAGCAAAAACTGAGACAGTCACTGGTATCTCAGGCAATATTTTAATAAGCTCAACTCTCAGGAAAGAGAATTCTGTAAGAAACAGTTAGAGGTTGATTTAGGTTCTGGGAGAACCTGAAGGATAATCTAACAGGATGAATTTCTATGGGAACCATCTTTCCAAAACCATACACTTTCCTCAGAGCAGTGTGACCCTCCACATGCTCCTATCTCAGACACCTCTCTCAGGGAACCTTTTCCTGGTAAGCAGGAAAGTGCTGGCTCAGATCCGGCAGGCGGAAGATACACCTGACATGGTGAGTAATATGGCAGAAGAATGACAGAGTTGAGTCATTTGGTGAGGAAAGGCTATGAGTGTCTTTTCATGAGAAGATTTTGAGCCAAAGTTTCACACCCAGTGACTGTACTCAGGTTGTAGTGGTTGTAACACATAACAGATCAGAGAGACCAGCTGGGCAACCACAGAGGATCACAGATCAGTTTGATTGGAAAAGAACTCTGAGATAATCAAGTTCATCAGAGACCATCAGAGAGGTCTTGTTCACAAAAAGGCTTTCTTGGTGGGAGAGGAACATGAGAAGGGAGAAAATAGTGGGAGTAGAAGACAGAAAAGAGTTGACAGGTCTGCCTGCTGACGACCAAGAGACAATGTCCTTATGGGACATTCAGAGCTATTGCATAGCCAACTGTTGTGCTAGAAGCAATGTCCCAACCACTGAAAGAAGCTGAACTCATCCACATTTTCCATCTCCAGGTGGCTCCTGAATGCAGAGCTGAATGTTCATTTTCTGCAGGTTCTTCCAACAGCTGAAACTAACTCTTGAGCATTTAGTCACAATGAGTGCTTGGGATCACATGAACGCATCACTGCCTGCCTTTGTCAAGACCTACAGGTCAGATTCCTGTCTGTCCCAGATGAGGCCATTGTGTTGAAATACTTCTTAAATCCAAAACTGTGTAACTATCTCCTGGTCCCTACAAATGCATGTCTTCAGGTTTTTAAATTAGTGATTTTAAACAGAAAATTCAAAACAGATGAATTCTTAAAACTAAGTTTGGGGATTTGTTTTATGCTACAACAGAAGCTATGAAAAGCTTCCCTTGCCACCTCACATTACCTCCTTGTTGCCTCCTCCTCAATTGTGTTTGTTGCTCCTTCAAAAAAGTCTTTAAGCTGTGTTATTTCTTTATGAAAGCAATTCTCTCCTTACAGGAGGATATAAGTATGTAGTTATGTCCCAAGAGAATGCACGGACAGACGGAAAGCAAGATATTCTAGGAAACCCAATAGGGGATGAACATTTCATGACTTAAATTAGATATAAATGTTACATGTATGTATCTGACTTGGAAACAACATAGTCACAGAGGGAGTGACCTCTTCTTTTATCTCATTCTGAAACCATGAAAAAAATCAGAATCATATGGATACACTGAGAACACAAGGACATGACCTACAGTCCTGCAGTTCCAAACAGTCATGACTCAACTTCCTGTGCTTGAAGGAGAGTCAGAACAAAAGCATCTTAGAGTCATTTTTCTGAAGTTAGAGAGAAACAATTTTAAGTTCATGCAAATCTCTGAGGTGAGTGAGATGTACATGACTACAGGACTGACCTGATTAGGTGAGTTCTCAGGAACCTAAGCTTCCCCAGTGCCAGTAACAAGACAGCAGATCCTCTGAGCACATGTTTCGGGAGGCTCTGAACACACGCTTCTGTGTGTATTCACATCCCCTTACAACATAAAACTATTATGCTGGGATAGTGCGTCTCAGTGGTACACAGAGGAGAAAGAGAACTTGTGACCTGATGTCAGTTTCAAATAAATGTTTAGCAAATCTGGTGAAAATATCTGGCAAACTTGCTACAGAACCTATTCAGCCCAACTTCTATTTTCTCTCCCCACAAGCTCCCTGAGCAAATTAGAAAATGTCTCTCTTTTTTTTTTTCTTTTTTTCCCCTCTAATTTCTAATTTAAAACAGGAAACCATTGCTTGACAAATAATTTCTTGGTGCACAATGAAAAATATTATTAAAAATTCTCTTCAGCAAAGTGCTCCTTTGAGTAATAGGCTTAATGGAAAGAGGTCTATGTGAAAGAAAAGATTTACCCCACACATCCATGCCTCTTAGACAGAAGAGAAAAAATGTCAGTTAGAAAATTCTTCAGTCCAGAAAACCATCTTATGTTCTGCGTGGAAAACTAACCTGAGGCTACCAGCCTTGGTTTCTGAGCTAGGTCAATTCTCCAGGCTGAATGGGATGATCCTGTAGCAGTCCTGTGCCAAAAAAAAAAAAAGATTTAGAGAAAAATGCGCAATTCACAGAGTTGGGGAACCATTTCAGCCATCAGCTAATTAAGTCAACTGCTGTGATATACTAGACATTGTGAGTCACACAAGGTCATTAATGGGCTGGCTCTCTAAGTCAGAGACTACCCTTCTATTAACTTCAACTGGCTTTCATGCCCAGAGACGCAGTGCACTGTGGCTGATACACTAGAGCCCCCGTCCAGCCAAGTAAGCACATATTGAACTTGCATCATGATAAAAGTTCCATTGAACTCCGAGGATTACCCCCACTGCTTAAACACTTGCTTATGTGCTATGCTTGGCTCATTGACCAGAATTTCAATAGCATTGCTCCAGAAATTAATTTTGCTCAACATATAAAGAAATACTGCAAATATCTGAAGACGTTTGGTACAGAATTTAGCCCCAGTTTCACTGCCACAGTAGACATAGAAGCAATAATTATTCCTCTGATTTTTTTTTCTGGTGAAGAAGGCTAAAGCATTAAAGTCACACATTGCGATCACTTCTGGCACAGTGTGAATTTGAAGCAGGACTAGAAGTGGCAAGTGTATATCTATTCCTTGATAGCTGCCTTGTATAAATTCTTACCTGCAAGTGTTTCATTTATTATAGGAAAAAAGTTGCAACAGAATAGTCTTTTTCTTTCCTTTTTTTTTTTCATTTTAATAACTCCCATGGAAGTTCTTCTATAGGATGACCATTATTTTTTCATGAATAGGATTATAAATACGTAATGGAAGATAAATATTTTCTGTTTAGACTAATAAAACATTTAGTTCCATAAAAGATTTATCCCCATTGAAAATAATTTGGCCTCAAATATAAATTAGTGGCAGTAACATATGAGAAAATTGTTCCTCCTGTAGGAGAAAGAGAGTAGCTAGGAAAGTACTCCAGAAAGTATTTGATAGGGATTTGCACAAATGTAAAACTGAATTTGTGGCAGATGCACCTACAACTGAGACAACAAGGAAGAGTCCCTAAAGCATCCTATTACAGCCTTAGCTTAAGGACAGTTAAACTCAGATGACCTGACAGAGTCTTACAAAAATTTACATTAGGAAGAATAAGACCTCCCATGAAAAAATAATTACTTTATGGAAACATAGCTCCAGAAAACTGCAGTTACACTCTGAGTGTATCAATATATTTTGCAATCATTTGGTCTGTCCTAATTTTACACTGGGTAAAACATACATTTCTTAGATGATCTTTAAATGTCCTTTCCACCCCAAATCATTCTATGATTTTATGATTCTTACAAACCAAACAGTTTTTAGAAAATCTGATATAATTCCATGTATGTAGTCCATCAGCCCATCCCAGGAAGACTTCATCCCAAGGCAATCTTTTCCGGTTCTCATCTGCTTTCACTGCCATTGGATTCCTGCCATTTTATGTAACTATTATACAAATAAGCAACCACAATTAACTAACACAGCTCAGATTTTCAGTTCAAATACTTGAAACAAATTCCATGTGATACCTCCTGCAGAGTAAAATAAATTCTCAGGAGAACATCAGGCAAACCAAAATCATAAATAAATGTTTGGAAATTATGACCAGACTGCAAACTTTCCATGAACAGAGAGACAGACCAGGCAGGTCCATCTTCCATTGTGAATTATGCAGCCCTCTCTTAACATTTTTGTTTAATTGTTATTAATTTCATTGCTGTTGGGCAGAAGTGTGAAACCACAATAGTAATATGAAAGTCGCTTCAGGAATTTCTCTGTATGGGTCAAAGTCAAGGAAAATGCCTTAAGAAATACTGCATGTTTTAAGTGGCAGCTAATTTTATCTTTACTAAAATGAAGTAAGGTGCTTCGCCCACACATGCACAGCCAGTTTATGTACACTGGGAGAAGCTTAAATGGCAGAAAGCCTTAACAGGCAGCTCAGGGACTGGAAAAAGTATCAGAGCTCCAGCCACTACTAGAGCACAGCACATTCTTACAGTCCTCAGCTAACCATTAACAGCTGATACACATTACAGAGCTGCTTCATATCCTTAAGGAGGATGAAGTCCAGAGGAGACCTGTAGCTATAGCACCTCACTCTCTCGAAGCTGAGTGTAGCTGGGATTCTAGCCCTGTATTAACTTCAAGACTTCTTCTGAAAACTAACTGGCTGATTTACAAGAAAAGTATAGAAACATAGAATCACTAGGTTGGAAGAGACCTCTGAGATCACTGAGTCCAGCCGTGCCTGTCTCCCTACTAAACCATGTCCCTAAGAAACTCATCCACTCATTTTTTAAAAACCTCCAGGGATGGTGACTCCACCACCTCCCTGGGCAGCCTGTGCCAATCCCTGACCACTCTTTCAGTGAAGAAATTCTTCCTGATGTCCAGTCTAAACCTCCCCTGGCACAACTTGCGGACATTTCCTTTTGTCTTATCACTCATCACTTGTGAGAGGAGACCAGCACCCACCCCATCACAACCTCCTTTCAGGCAGCTGTAGACAGTGACGAGGTCTCCCCTCAGCCTCCTCATCTCCAAGCTAAACAATCCCAACTCCCTCAGCCACTCCTCATAGGGCTTATTCTCCAGCCCCCTCACCAGCCTCGTTGCCCTTCTCTGGACGCGCTCCAGCCCCTCAATGTCCTTCTTGTAGTGAGGGGCCCAAAACAGAACCCAGCACTCGAGGTGCGGCCTCACCAGTGCTGAGCACAGGGGCACAATCCCCTCCCTGCTCCTGCTGGCCACGCTGTGTCTGACACAGGCCAGGATGCCTTTGGCCCTCTTGGCCACCTGGGCACACTGCTGGCTCATGTTCAGCTGGCTGTCAACCAACACCCCCAGGTCCTTCTCTGCCAGGCAGCTCTCCGACCACTCTTCTCTAAGCCTGTAACGCTGCATGGGGTTGTTGTGACCCAGATAGAGGACTCTGCACTTGGCCTTGTTGAACCTCATCCCGTTGGTTTCAGCCCATCAGTCCAGCCTGTCCAGATCCCTCTGCAGAGCCTCCCTTCCTTCAAGTATATTCTGCTCCTAGTCTGCTCCTAGCAGAGTTGGGATGAATTGCTTCGGTCAAGATCCTCAAAAGAACATGTACTGAAAGTGCTTGATAGTCTTCCAATATTCATTGGTAAGATGAGGCAAACAATCCAAATAATTAATAGCCCCACAGCAGACCACGAGAATCAGAATGACCTGTAACACTCTTGTCCCCAAGAGACTTTGAGAAGGGCTGAACTTCCTTGTCTCAGAAGTGCCTTTTTGCAAGTACTGTTTAGAAGAAGATAAATTGTTTCAGGTTTTGTTCATTATTTTTTGATCTATTGGAGAGAAAACCATAGTATTTAGTCAGAGCAAGGCAGTCTTTCAGTTTCAGTTTAACCAATAGGGATGTTTTCAAAACAAACTTAAAATGTGTTAATTCTTAGTACATTTTTTGTGATAAACAAAAATTGAGGGAGCATTAGAGTTGAACTGACGGAAACTTTGTTAGATGTTAATCAAATCCTTGCATGAACTAATTCCTATACTCCCACACCAAATTTTCACATGCTTTTCAGACTATAAGATGGTGTAACATGAGAGGTCCCTGGTAAGCATGCTGCAAAATTTCCTACAGAGTTTTCTTTGTTGTATTTACAGATGGAATTGTTACTCTTCTCAGGAAGATCATAAGAATAGATTCTTTTTTAGTACTGGGGCTCATATACTTCTGGAAGAAACATGTACAGTTTTGCACTGAAGACCTTATCCTCCATGCCCCAAATCCCATGACTACAATCCTAAGCAATGGAAATGGCTATAACACTGTAATTCATAAAAAGAAGCTGAAGAAATTACAGATTTTTTTAAAGCTACTGACTTTGTTGTAAAAAGGTTGCTGAAAAAAAGGATGTAATTGCTACATCTTAATGAGGTATATAAAAAGTAGTTTTTAGGTACAGGTAGTAGTTTTTAGGTAGATAAAGTAGTTATTTCTTCTTGATATCTTACATATTTGAAGTCTAAAGTAGAATACTAATATTCTGGTCACATAAGGTACATCAGTTCTGAATTACACTCCCTTAATATTCACAGATATTACTTGGACATATCTACTTACATAAATCCAAGAATTTTGTGATATCCACATCATCAATACCATACACAAACTTATCAGACTGAGCACCACATCTGTCTAGCACATCCTTTTAAGTCTGTAAAGAAACAACTTGGAAGCGCAACCTGCAAAACTATTTTAACTATTCTTTTACATCCTAAGCCAAGGTTGTGCCAGAAAGTTTAAGAGATACTGCCTGTTTCTTTTGGTTTTGTGAGGAGCTTGTGGCTCTCCATTGAGTGCGAGATTCTCACCACGATGTTATTAGCGAGGTGCTGTTCTAAGTGATAATACCCGGACCCTGGATGATCTGACTTAGAACTTTACAGCAGAATTAAGAGTTTTCTTTCAATGCACAGTACGTTTGAAAGTGGGAAGCCAGGAAAACAGTGAACTTCACAGTCATCCCTTTAATAAGTGTTAGGCAAAATACATGACATATTGATAACTCTCTGAAAGCACAGAGGAAAGCATGTGATTGCTTGGTGAGTATTTAAGTACTAGCTGTACTTTGCCAGAACTGCACATGCCAACGTTATGTTTGTGTTGCTAATGGAATTTCATACTTTTATCAATGGAACTAGGACTTCCAGCTCCAACATTTTCTATTTCCTTTGAGTCTACATGTTCCTGAGGAAGTTTAAGGCTAGGAAGAAAAAAAGAAGAGGTTGGTCAAAAGATACGTTCAGAATTTCTAAATTCTTTTTCTATTAAGTCAAAATAACTAAATGTTCAGTTGGAACCTGAAATACTGAAAGGAGGAGGCAGATCTCTTTCCACTTCAGTTTAGAATAAATGAGGATTCAAGCCAGTGAGTCATTGGCCACTGGCAACTCTAACTGATATTAATCAGGAGTTTGTATCACAAAGGCTCAAGTCACTGCTGGAGAAGGCATATCATCTTGATTTTGATAAAACAGGTGTTCTGATGAACAACTTCAAATAATCAAAGCCAAAAATCAAACTGATAAACATTCATATAAATTTCTCTATGGATATAGTAAGAAGTTGGACTATTCATTTGTTGGTCATTGATGGAAAGCAGTTATTCCAAAAATGTTTTGAGTCTGAAACAAGTATCTATCTGTGCTTTCTTAGTAGGCACATTTTACTGTTGAGATACAAAGCTTTCTAGCTTTCTGATACCTAATATTGTTCAAGGCTATATTGCTACTGAAAGCAGATACATGTTTCTTCACACAATTGTACCACTGTATTTCTATACTGCAATACAGTACCTCTTCATTGTTTCTAACAGTCATTTTACAAGATTAGACTGTTCTGCAACTTGGACAAGTAACTGCAGTCAGACTTCATTCACTCACAGTTTAATCTAGATATGACCATAGTACAAAAGCTGTCTATTTTGATATATATTTTTACTTCTTTTAATTGCTTCATCATACATGGAAATCCCAAGGAGGGAAACAGAACTACTCAGAGATCATATATTAATATCTTCCCAGTGTTTTCTAGTCACAAAAAAACCCAAACAAAATCCCAAAAATGTTACCTCAGCTAAGCAGAAATTCCACCCAAAATAACTAGCAAATGCCCTGAAGAATCCCTAAATTTCAATGAACACATCAGGGGATCACATGTGCCCATGTATATTACCTCAGCTACACACTCTGATTCTTTTCATAAGTACCTTCTATAAATCTGTATTAGGTCCTCTGGCTCAAAACTACCCTTCGAACCAAGCAGAGCAGATCCCAAAGAAGCTGAGTCCATTTAGATATAAAAAACAAGTAGCCTGGTCAGATGGCATCATCTGACTGTTCTTGACTTGCAAATGCAGTCACAAGTCTCTTCTGCCAAGAATGGAAGTTGCATAACATTGTCATTCCCCGTTTGCAAAAGAACTTCTAACCTTTAGTATTTCCATCACATGGCTTATAAATATTTCAGTGTAGGTTTTATTTTACTTTTGGGATTGTACCACCCTAATCCTGATTACTTTGTTTTTCCTAATGTGTTAGCTTCTAAGCTAGATATTTAAGTAGTAAGGAAAATATTAGCTAGTTTCCTCTGTGATAAGAAAGGACAGACTTACCCCCAATAAAACAACTCCAGTGCTCTACCTAGGCTTGCGTCATATTGCGAAAAAAAATGAATGTTGATTATGGGAGAGCTTTTCTTCATCGGATTTTTGTATACGCACTACAGTAGCTTCTTATTTTATGTAAACTAATTACAATAGTTGCCTTCAAACAACTTTCCAGTTGTAATTTAAATTTACCTCAGCGTCTATAATTGCCACACTTAGTGTAATGTTAAATTCAACCCACAGAGGAATCTGTTAAAATAAAGCTTACAGAGGCTGATAGTGATAACGATATTTTACAAGGGATGTACAATTCCAAAAATGAGACTTGCCTCCCAGCTGGTGACCATCTGGCATCCATGACTGTATGTTTGAGTATTAGTGTAAGTCATTATTGTGTCAGTCACAGACCACCCAGCACCTTATTAGCCTTACTGCTCAATGTCATAACAGCACCTTTGTTTCTCCCTCAGAAGAGTAATTTGTGTACTGCAGACTACCTAAGGACCGTTTCCTGTCCACATGTTCTTTGCCCTTCTGCGAAAAAACAGTCCTTCCAGGAGGAAGAATGAGATTTAATGTTGCTGCAACAAAACTTTAGGAAATTTATCCAGAGTTATAATTAATTACATCAATATACATTTCCAGTCCCCTTTGGAATCTAATTATATTCTTGCCCTTGACTCTCTGTAGCTGTGACTTTCACAAGCTAATTACAGGTTGGATGAAAAAGTATTTCCTCCTCTTTCAGTTCTTGTTTTGCACATTTTTATATTGTCCATCTCTTGCTACGAATGGTCTGTTTCCAAGTTTCTTGAGCACTGTCAATTTGCTTTGAATAGCTCCTCAAAATACTTTCTTTAGAAGGCAATAATCTTTAATGCATATAAACTGCAGATGAGGACATTTCTAATTTACGGAAGAGTGCTTTTGAGATCTGCATGTGGATTATGTAAAAAAGCAAGCTGGCTAACTACGTTTGTGTTTCTGATCTTGACTTTAAATTGAGCTGAAAAGTCTTGGCTGAGCTATCTGTGAAGTGGTCCAGTTTATTCTCTTGAGTCATATTGATTCAGCATCACTCCTAGATGACATGTTTTTATGCTACATAAATTTCATTTGTCAATAATCAGAAAAGTCTTGCATAAGTGTTAGAGATCTACATCTTTAATTCAAACACAGTCAGCCCTTGGTCACTGATAAGACACTTTCTGGCCTCTAAATAGAAGAAACCTTCTCAGAGAGATCTAATAGCTCCTAAAAGTCAAGGTCAAAATGCCTAACCTCTATTGTGTGCTTGTTTGTGTAGCTACAGCTCTTTATCCCTCCAAGCGTGTACTCTCTCCATTCTGGTGTAAATTCTTTTTTTTACGGAAGTTTACAGATAAAATATTTGGTTTAAAATGCATTCCCATATCCAGGCAGATCAAGGGTACAATTGCTCTCCATATTCAGTCATGTTTTTCAATACAGACTTACGTCTTTATATATGTGACTTATATTGAGAACATACTCATTTCTCCCTAGTCTCAGTAACAAATAATATGGGACAGCTCAGTGCACAGAAAACAAACAGAAGCCTAAAAGCAGAGAGAAAGAGGGGCTTAGTTCTTGCCTACAATAGAAAGTAAAAAGGTTCATGTAGGAGCACATTTAAAAATACACCAGCAATGTTAGAGCTATATATCAGAAATAGATATGTATATAGAGCTTGTCTTCGTCTTGTGCTTCATTTATGCTTTCTCATTTACTCTACATGATACTAATGACATTTGAATTTCTTGCATCAGTGGTTGAGACCACAGATTTAAACACCATGATGAAGAATGTTACTTTTGGCTGAAACCTCTGTCCAGTGGCAAGCCCACCAGCACTGACCAACAGAACAGTGAATTTGCTTTGAAGGCACACAGTAGTCAATGAGCAACTGCCAAGATTCTGACAGACCTGAATGTCCCCAATTTGGATGATACAATCTGCTCTGTAGGATTTGTACAAGGATCCCTTGTGATCACAATGCAAAACTCAAAAGGAAAGGAAGAAATGACATCCGTCTCATGTAAGGCATGGAAATGAGTTGTAACAAAATAAACCACTGTTCAGCAGGAAGAATTAAAAAAAATCATAAAAACCTGGCCGCAAAGGCCTTGGGCAAACATTGTGCAAATAGCAAAACTTGTAAATAATAAACATGTCTTTGTAGTTCTGAAGTCAGATATCTAATGACAGGCATGTTGGTGCCTTATTTATCCAGCAGCATGTGTGGTCGTCGTTTTCCTTCCTTTGTGGAAGATCAGTCAGACTCTGCCACATCTCCATTTCTCTTTCCCAAGTAAATAATCGCATCAAGTTCTCTAGAGCAATAAATCAGGCTGAAGACCCTAACATCTCAGAAAAAATCTCTCTCATGTAGTAGAGGTGAATCTCAAGCAGACATCACTTTACAGATTTTCACTCTCGTTTCTTTTCTGTAGTAAAACTGCAGCCTCTCTACCTCTCCATTTTGCCCTCACTCCTAATTCCCCTAAAATCCCAGCAAGATTGCTTCATTTGAGGGAAACAACATCAGAATTACCAGCTGCAGAAGCTCAAGACTTGCCTGATTCCGAAGTCTCATGAGGTTCTCCTCCATCCTAAGCTTTCTGTGCACCCAGGTCCCTCCACAAAAAAATAATAAAACATGCTAAAGAACATGCATCTTTCTGTGCAACAGCCCAGTTTACTCTTTCAGAGGTGGGAGGGGCTGAGGCCAGTCAGTTCCACACACTTATGAAGGTCAGCTGTTGTTTACTGAAAGAAGTATTATGTGAGATTGCAAAAGAGAAATGGGCTCCTACCACAGGCCCTGAAGCAGGATGATCTGAGAGAGGCACACACAAAAAACAGGGTTTTATTTGAGCACCTCTCTAATTTTCATACATCAGAAAAATTCCCTTTGAAAGAGATGTGATATCAAGTGCTTCCGGTACTGGATAAACAGATTGCTCCAAATGAAGGAGGGACTGCCCTTCATTCAGTGAATGGCATAAATGCAGATTGGGTCCCAGCTGAGAGGCTTCACCTGGAGCCTGACAACTTTTGCCAAGTTAAACTGTACCAACCCAGTCAATGCTTTACTTGCTCTTGTCTTCATTTGCAAGTAACATTTGTGTTAATTTCTGCAAACTTACAGAGCAGCAGATTTGAACTTTTTTTCTCTATACTGTGTAAAGCCCTATGAGGAGCGACTGAGGGAGCTGGGGTTGTTTAGCCTGGAGAAGAGGAGGCTGAGGGGAGACCTTGTTGCTCTCTACAACTACCCAAAAGGAGGTTGTAGTCAGGCAGGGGTTGGACTCTTCTCTCAGGCAATGGGTGACAGAACAAGAGGACACGGTCTCAAGCTTCGCCAGGGGAGGTTTAGGCTTGATATTAGGAAGAAATTCTTCACTGAAAGGGTGATTGGCCATTGGAATGAGCTGCCCGGGGAGGTGGTGGATTCACCATCCCTGGAGGTATTTAAAAGGAGATTGGATGAGGCACTTAGTGCCACAGTTTAGATGACGAGTAGGTGTTAGTGTTCGGTCATAGGTTGGACTTGATGATCTCAAAGGTCTTTTCCAACCTTGTGATACTGTGATACTGTAATTTTTTTTCTTTTACAGAGATGGCATGTGTGCTCCCCATCCTCCAGCTTTCTTACTCCTCTAAAGTAGATAATGGGGTAATTTGGGGAATCTTCAGTTTCTCTGTGATTCAAAGTCCACTGCCGTGTGAAGTGTCATAAGAAAGGAGAAATATGCTGGCCTGTCTGTGTAGGAAACAGAGTGCTCTAAACTGGCCACTAGCTCTTATCATACACTTTTATAACCCCTCAAAAGAGGGAAGAGACCTGTGTTAGTATGTTGAAGTATTTCTGATGACTCCTTGCTACTCTTTGCAAGAGGTGGGGAAGGCAGGCACAATGATGGGGTTTTTTCACAACACTTTTTAAATCCAAGGAAGGATGTAGCCTTTTCCTGCTAGGGGAATTTCCAAGAGCAGGAGTTAAAATCTCATTTCTGGTATTTATAATCTCTTGAGTCAGTAATATGTTCCTAAGCAGATAAAAAATTGACTTTGTTTATTTTCTGGCTTCATTTAAGCTCTCAGTTTCCCTTTGTTAACATATTCAGTGAGCATCTCCAGCAACTTCTAGGCATTTTAAGGCAGGTTAATACACTTTGAGACTGACCTGAAAACAGAGCCTGAGCAGTCCTTTGAGTCTCTCTTAATGGATTCACTTGGTTTGAAGTAAATCAAGTTACTCCCTATACACAAACACTTAGGTTGGGGTTTTTTATTAACTCCTTTTTTGCACCATGATTTTGCTAGAAATGTATAGATATTAGATTGTAGACACCACAAATGGCAGTCTCTGGGGAATGGTATGTGGCAAAAGCAAAATGAAGTTGAATAAAATCATACCCTCTCAGTTCTTCCCACCAGAAATGGAGAATTAGAAGTCTCAGGGTATCAAACAAGAAAGGTGATGGCACATAGGACTCTGCAAATCAAGATAATTCAGCTCTACGATGAATTTGATTTTAGTATTGTAATAAAAAAATAATCCTCATTTTATGTGACAATTTTGTATTGTGTATCTAATATAAGCAAAGCACCAGCTCTCATCTTCTCAGGTGCTATAATTGCAGAGCTGAGCTAATTCACAGCCACTGAGATCTTTTCCAATCTTCTATTCCAGGGCCGAGAGGCATAACAGATTGAATATAGCTGCAAATAGCTATAGGCTTTGTCCTGTTTTCATGCATTTATGACTTCATCTTAAAGTCAACGCTGTTTTAACATTGTTTACTGAACACTTAATTTGCTGAGCACACAGAATTCCAGCTGAAGCTAATGTGAATTGCAGGTGCTCAAAGTGCTGAAAAATAAACTGCCCTTTTGTATTTAAATGTATGTTAATAGGGATCCATCAGGTTATTGTGCTTCCACGATGATTAAAACATCAAAGAAGTCAATAAATAAATATAAACAAAAAATAATTTGGAAAAAAGAAAACCATTAGGTCGTACTTCCTGTTCTTCTTCCCGGCTCTTCCCAAAGGGCTTGATCAAAACTTCATGATGTCAGTTAAAACCTTTCTTTTGCATTTAGCAGACTTTGAGCCAGGTTCTAAATGCCTGAGAAGACACTTAAGCCTATATGACCCAAACACACTCCAGTCTGGGTCACCACACTCCAGTGCAGAGACACTGGGGACGGGGGATGTGGAACACTGTGTGTGACTTTCCAGCCCAGTGTCAGAGCAGCAAGTCCAGAGACCCCAGCAAAGGGCTTGGTGCACAGCAAACCAAGTCAGGGATGCAAAAACACATTTGTAGTCAGGGGCTTGTTCACCCTGCCAACTCTGCAAGGCAAAGCTCCTGGGCTAAGCATGAGGCCATGTTAACAGGATGTCAGGGGAGATTATGTATCATTTCTGCCATTCATTTCCTTTCCTGGACTTCAGCCTAACTCTTCAGTTCTTTTCAGGACATTTCAGAAAGCATTACATAAAATGAAAACCACAGGCTTGCATCTAAAATCCAAAATTAAGCTGTTATTCATATCTCCTGGTCACCTTCATAGACAGATAAAGAACGAACTATGCCACTGGCCGATACAATCTTCAACATTTTGGGGTCATCTGGCCTTGGCTATGTGACTGAGAAGCTGATCGGCTATTAGGACCACAAGCAAGGGAGGACAGAGAAAGAAAAACAGCTCCCCTACCCCTCATTTTTCATTGCAGTAATTTTTTCCTGTTACTATGGAGTAAATTTGTAGTTTACAGAGTAAGTTCACTTTTACAGCCTTGTCTGTGGCAATACATCCTTCAGTCATCCCCCTCACCACATACGGTGGAGAGAGCTACAAGATACAGGGGTAAGGAGGAGGTTGCTTTAGGGCCCAGGTTAGGACTTATTGTTGTAAGAATAGGATCAGGTACCACCATTTAATATTTTTTAAAAGCAGTTATTAACATAAATTGTGGCCTTTCAGACTTCCATCATGTTAATTTCTTGGTCTTTTCTAGAATGAAAACCCAGTGGGTGTGTTCTGTGTATCCTAGGACCAAGTGTTCACCATGTCTCTTTACTGATTAAAAATCACAGACTTCTGAGAGAAAATTTTATTTATTGTAGGAGCAAGAATGTATTGTGAGTCACCATGATTTTCTGCTGTCTGCATTAAACTAGAGTGAAATTGAAATCATACTTCAGTCCCTATTTAAATGCCTTTTCTTGGCAGGAAGAATGAAAGTTTGGCCTTCGAACTCTGGCAGCGTACTGCTTGGTTGGTAGCTAGCTCTCAGCCTTATTGGGTCCTCCCTGTTGTCAACAGGACAGATCTTGTCCAAGAAAAGCAACATCCTGTCAGCTACTTCTTCTTCCAGGAACCTGCCTTTTCCACCCCCGCAACTGCTCTCTTTCTCCAGGTTTGGACAAGAAAACAGTGATGCATGAAAGGGACAGAGCTACAGAAGGAATAACCATCAGACCTTAAGCTTTTGTTTCCTATGGGCCCTATAATGTCATTAAGAGGGAACACAACACAGCCTCTTTCTTTAGCTAGTAAGGAGAGAGAGACAAAGGGGGGGGAAATACTTTCATGTGAAGAAGTCATAAGGTAAGAAGAGGAGATTTTCTTAGGTGTCTCTCCAAATACCTCAGGAATATGATTTTGGGGTGCAGCTACAATAACCCAGCAAGGAAAACAGAATTATCTGGGACAGAGAAGGCAGGCAGCCAGGTAATACAAAGACAATACTCGGCTTCTTGCCAGCATCCTGCCACTGAGACAACAAGATCCCACACTTTAAGGCTTTTCTTAAGGGTATTTGATAATTTATTTCCAGATGCTAAAAAATAACTGTATAGAGGGGAAGAATGGGAAGAGTGAGAAAAGGAGGAATAAGGACGGTTGCAGAGGAGGTTTCGGTTTCTTGTTGCAGGTCGGACAGGAGATGGTGCCCCCTTTGATGCTCTCTTCTCTGGGATTCGATATTCCCTCTTCTTTAGCCCATCACACTGAGAGAGAGAGAAGGCAGAGAGACTCAATCCATCAAAAAGGAGGGGGAAACAGAGTCACCCATTGAGATGCAACTAGCACAGCAATACAAAAGCCCTTCCATAACCCCAAGGGAGACTCAGAGTTGCATGGCACTGGGAGAAGATCAGGTGTTGCCAGCTAAGGAACATGGGCATCTCTCTTCATAAAGGAAGTATACAGGAAAGGGATTGCTTTCTTTCACAAAGAGAAACAAAAAGACTGAAATGCTGACCTAGAAACAGGGGATAACACGCACAATGGGGAACATACAAGAGAACTGATGACAGCCTTAGGCATGACTTCAATATAGCCTAATAATTTACAGGAATGGATTAGCTGAGAACATCCCATAAAGAGTGCACAGTGTTTTCAATTAATGCTTAGGTATATACCATGAGTATAAAACACCTTTGGGCTATCCGTTTTTCAATGACATGTCTGTATTAATCCAGCATTTTTTTTCACTAAGTGATGGCTGCTACTGACTGCTAAGGATGTTCTGCTTCAGTAAACTTTGATTTCACTTGCAGTTGTGCATTTATTAGGCAAGATTATCATCATCCAAGTTTCCAAGGTTGGGAATTCGTTTGAAAAATATGGTCTATTTGCATTTAATTATCACATATTTACTGAGGAAAAATATAAACATGCCTGTTGTAGACAAGGAATGGAGCCAGTAATGTGCTGCAGGCTTAGGATTGTGCTTTTTAATAAAACCAAGCTACTGTTATAAATAATTCCCCTGTGGAAAAAAACAATTTTTTTTCTGATAGGTTGGGTTTTTTTAAAATATAAAAAAGTAAGGATGTTTTACAAAGTACTAATATTACCAAGAGGAATTTCCTTTATCATGTGAGATATTATCAAAACTCACTTTTAGAGAGGATGTAAAGGTAAAAAAAATCCCATCTATGAGAAGTAGCTACCAGTTCCAGCTGCTAGAAGAAGAAAAAGAAGAAATATATTCTTATAAGACACCAAAGCTAAAGAACAAAATAATAAGATGAGGAAATGTCAAGTTAACTTTTTGGAAACAAATCCTCTGTTCAAAGTTCACATAGTTCCAGTCACTGCACAGACCTTGTACAGTGACTCCCAAAATAGAGATTAAGGATTCAGACTTTACATCAGAAATGCAAAAATTTTGAACGGCTATTAGACAACAGAAAAAAATCTCATTCTATTTCAAAATTCCTGCATGAGTTATTTTCTTGTCCATTTGCTCAGGTGTCCTTTGTATGGATTTTGGTGGGCTGAAACAGAAAGAACAGTATCAACTTCTTTTCAACAAAGAAGTTTCACCCTTCTACAGTGAGCTGGAGACACTGTCATTGACAGTTATCAAGCTATTAGTCAACACCTAGCCAAAAAACCCCTCTCTCTATTGAACATGCTCCACTTAGCTAGAACTAGGCTAGGAAAATATAGACCCTGTAGGGTACTGGTGGGCTGATGGGTGTGTGTTGGCTGCTGAGCCAAGGAGCAGGTAGCCTGGAGGCAAGTAAGGGGTTATATGCTGGTGAGAAGTGAAGCTGAAGTTGTCCACTGGGTTTGTGAGGCATTTCACAAGGCCATATGGAGGTGTCTGTCTGGAAAGAGATGGGCAGCTCTTTGAACTCCCTTGGTGGCTTAGAAACCTAGATCACATGGAAACACCTACACTGCCAGAGACCTAAGCAAGCGACTTATGACTTTTGAAATGCACAAGATGCGCTGGTTTGCCAGACATAACACAGACTTGACAGAAGTCCTGTGTTTTCCCAACCAGCCAAAGGCTAGGCAGACTAGCCCAAGGTGTCCCAAATGGCTCCAGACACCTGTGTTTAGATGAGCAAATCTCTCATCTTGCATGAAGAACACAGACATTTCTTGGTGGCTCCAGACAGGGACCCTGTAGCAAAGAGGCACCCATACTACTGAGGAGAAACGAAGCATCCCGTGTAATGACAGCTATGGAAGAGGCAGGTGATGCTTCATGACAGCAAATGTCAGTATGTGAGACTTCCCCAGACACCAGTCATTTCATGCTGATAATACCCCTGCTGCGATCTTATTGCATTACAAAAATAAATAATTATTGCCTAAAAGTTCAACTTTAACCAATTTCAAGGTGAATTTAAGCTTTTTTAATTTGATTTTATTTTGGGAATGCAGGCATGTTGACTTGAAAAGCACTTAATATATATCTTTTTGCTACTGGTTTTAATTATTATTGAATGAATGAATACTAACGCCCCTTCCTGCTACTGCAAGAAATATAATATTGTCTTTCATTATGTTGCTCTGTATTTACTGTTTTTTACTTTTCAACTTCCTTCCTAATCTTTAGATGGTGTGAACTTTGTCAATTTTGTTATATTTGTCTTCCATAGTCTTGAAATTGGGGTTTGGTGTATCAGGTAAAATAACGATTTCTCTGCACTGGTATGTTCTTCTGAGGAAATCAACACTTATCAAGATGCTAATAGTATGACACAGATACAGTTTTGTATTTTTACTAAACATTTCAAGAGCCTCTATCTTTGCCCTAACTGCATTATTCCTTACTTTTGAAATTATTTGCTAACAATTTTCTACATCTAAGATTGTTTTCTTCTACCTGCCTTTTAAAAAATTGAAAATTATCTAGGGGTGTATATGTTGCCAGGAGCAAGTGACTCTATATCATCAGCTAAAGATTTGTGACAACTAGAACTTCAGTCCTAGGCTTAAAACACATTGTTGCACAACTCTTTTTTAAATTCAATTCACTCTCAATAGGTCTACTTTGGTGTGTAAGACTCATTCATATGAATAAATACTTGCAGTTATGTCCCATGACGAAAACAGAAAAAGACTTCAGGCAATTGGCCAGCTGATTGTCGGTGACTTGACATTTATGCAACTTGTTCTCCCCGTGAACAATAACATTTATTGTGCCGAAAGTTCAGGAACACAGTACAACAGGAACTAGTAAAAGATAGCTAAAATTAAAGTAAGGCAGAAAAGAAAGCCATAATGTAGAGCCATGGTTATTATTTTATTTCCCTTCAGAAATGAGAGCGAAAAACAAGACCTTTATTTCATTCATTCTTCTCCTCTATAAAAAACCCACAAAAACTATGCAGATACCAACCACAGAAACTCCAGACCCAGGGTCCTGGTTTGCATGGGCCTAATTAAGAGCATGGGATGACTCTAAATGAAAGCAAGACTTAAACTGAATATAAAGTATCTCATCCCAATATGCACTGCTACTAAAAAAGAATGGCATACCCATCTGTACACAAACCACAGTATTCAAAGGGAATGAGACATGGCAGCCACACAGAAAGACAAGGAAAAAAATTTCACTGTCCTCCTTTTTTTTCACTTTTCTTGGAAAGTAAGCATCTAAAAGATTCATTCCAATCATTTTGCTCAATAAGGAACCAAATTCTGAGAGACCAGATGGTCATCGCTTACGATCAACAGTAAGTAGTTTTAAAGTTTTTGAAAATCTTTGGATTTTCGTTTAGGAATTGGAAAGAAAAGTCATTCAGTGGACCTATAGAACATCTGAAATGAAATTCTGATTCAAGTGATGTCCATGACTTGTTTTTATTCCCTTCAGCAGATCCGAGATTTCCACCACAGAACCATTCAAAAATCCATGTAGAACCTAGATGGCAGATTCAGTCTCAGTTTTTCCCAATATTGGTGAAGATTTGGCTAATTCACTTAAGACATTAAATCAAAAGAGTCTTTAGTTCTGATAAAATACATAACTGTTTAGAATTAACTAGGAGTAAGAAGCAGAACATATGCTTATTGGTTTTGTTAGTAAGTTGATTTCTGTGATTGCCATAATACTTTGTGTAAAATATAAATCCTAAGTCATAGAGAATATTACTAAAAATAAGAATCAGCATGATTTTAATCTGGAATAGCTGGGAAATCCTGATGCTGGTTTCAAGAGTTTCTCCTCTAAAGTGTGTGTTCTCTTATACCTTCTGGTCCACAGTATCCTGGAGAGAAACAAAACTGAGAAAATCAAAATGCAAAAAGTTAATGTCAGCAAATGTATCCCTTTACCTGAAAAGTACCTAAAAATTATGGCTTCATACTTAATCCCTTTTCTGATGGTGATCAGTAATTAACATCCTATTCAGATAACCACATAAAGATGTCAGTACTTAACTATATTGACCACGAAACATGAAAACAGCCTTTCTTGTAGCTATCTGGCACAGGCTCAGGTAGAAAAATATCATAAGAATTCCCTGTCATACAACATTTCACAGTCCTGCTTCCATATGTTATTTGAAACAAAATCTAAACAGCTGTGAAACAATAAGCAACAGCAACATAGAGAAAAAAAAAAAAAAAGGCAAAATTTCCCTGTGTGTTTTGATCTTATTAGATTGAGGCTGAATAATTTGGGTCAATTCCTCTTTCATCAATATTGTTCACATGTTGCCACCAAACATGCTCTAATACAGTGTATTTACAAACTACCCCTATAAGGAACAGGAAGGCAGAGGAAAACTGTCAGAATGAGCTTATTCCTACTATGTGTACATCAGTCCTACTTCAGCAAAGAAAAGCCTTATTGTTTAACAGATTGAGACACACTAAAGCCAAATCAAATGACTTGCTGTCTGCCAGACAAACTATTGACTGGAACATTGTAATTTATGCTGATTTTGAAAGGCTACATCTTACAAAATCTAAGTGAAATTCTGCTAAAGCGCATTCAAGTTTTATTGAAATAATAAGAGTTGGGAATACTGGACATGCTATAGCCAAAGCCTTAACTTTCTTGAGGCAATTATGAAAATTAAAAATTGCCCTTTGTTTTCAGTTTCTGTGTGACTTTACGTGCAGGTAATGGGGTGGTGGAATTCTGTGCAATAATGGCTTTTCTATACCAATAATCTGTCTCCATAGATCACTGCACTCCTCAATTCATGCGTGAAGAGCCACAGCATCATTTACGGGAAAGCACAAAGCATAAATGGAGCAAAGATGAGGTGTAAATGGGAAGGGCAAAATTAGTAGATTCAGATCAGGAAGATGACAGATGACTACGGAGACTGAAATTCTATCAGTTTGCTGCATTCCTTCCGTTCAAATTTTTATATTTTTTTCCTGTTAGCATTAATACCATCAGTCACCTGAGTCATTCTGCCCTGGAAGCTTCTCAGTGTGAAAGGAAAATCTGTGTGATGAGGCATTTGCAACCTGCTCCTTTCTCGCTAGTGACTCTGCTGCACCCTGTTTATATGAAAGGAATTATACGGAGCAGGCTGACAAAATAGCCCGATGTCATGCAGCATGAGAACGATGTGTTCCTCAAGTAGCTGAACAGAAAAGACCACAAAATGGAGTCTGGTTTTGTCACTATATAAATACATTTATATAAATACATAAGCAATTTCAATTTACACTCATACATAGAGATATAATTTTTATATATGGTATATATTATATGATATTATTTATATGCAGTATTTACATAGATTGGATATATTTTAATACTATCTTTAAATAAATATAAATAATGGTACAAAATACTTACAAATTCAATTAAATTAAATATTAAATAATGGTGTGGTTAATTGTTCAACACCATAGCCCAAATGATAGCAAAACTCAACACTGGGGACAGTTACGTCAGAACACAGGTGTGGAATTTGACAGACGGCTATCTCGAATGTATCATGGTCCAGAGACAGGATCACAAGTTCTGGGGAGTGAAACACCATTACTCCTGAAGGTTCCTGGTGTGATATGGCCATCTAAGTGTTTTCAAAATTACCTTGGTACTGTGCATAATTTTTATTATCTTTTATTCTGTAGTTTGGGATACTGAGGAATACTGAGTAGCAAAGCAATAATGTATGTTCTTAAAACCATTAAAACACAAAAATTTAAAAATCACTGCTTTTAAAGGATATAATTTCTGAGGGAGATTTAGTCTCTTCTTCAGTTCTTCTCTGTCTTACCTGGAGTGACCAGTGAAAGTTAGTCTTGGACATAGATACTCCCAGAAATGGTGATGGCATGGAACAAATTAACATTTCCTCACAGGAAAAGTACCAAGCCAGGGCTGCATTCCTTCAGTGGTCACATAAGTCCTCAGCAGCTGAATGAAACAAGATTACAACACAGTAGCTAGAATGTTGTTCTTACAACTTTTTTTGGCTTTTGCAGTTCAGTTCAAGTTCAGCACTACAACCAGCCAAAAAGTCAGGTCTCCAAAACATATACAGGTTGTTTAAAAATTGTAAACTTTTTTAAAAAATAACACATTTGAATATACTTTATACATTTCTTTCGCTTTAGCTTAACTATACAATCATAAGAGACAAAAATGCAAAGTTTAAACCAGGGACAGAAGAAAAAAACTCCAGAAGATGAGGTCTTAAGAAAAATATTAAAACTACAAAACTTTTGTTGAAAGGACACAACACTACAATACAAGTTGGAAAGGATGTCATGTGGGAACATACAAAACTCTTGTGTGTGTTAATTACTATCTGGGAATTATGCATTGCTATGTACTGCCTCTCAGGGTTCTCCTAAACTGCACAGCCCTGCACACCCTCACTGCTGCTGCAGTCCCAGTGCAGCTGTGGAGACCTGAGTGGCAGCTCCAGCCTGATGTGCACCAGGGTGTTTCAGTGCTGGCTTCAGATAAGATGTTTTGAGACCCCAAGCAGGGGCTTTGCAGGCTATCTGAAGCCATCAGGGCACCCTTGGAAAATTATTGCTCTGGTGTATTTGAAATTGGGTCCAAACGCCAGAAATTAATTGGTGTGGCCAGCTCATTAGGGCAGCATAGGAACCTTGCAGCCAGAGCTTTGTGACCAGGACTATCACAACAAAAACCTTGTTCCTGGAAGTATCTCCACTACTAGTCAGGACTGAGCACAAATAAAAATATTCACAAAGTGAACAACAGCAATAAACCCAACAGAATTCCACAAAACATAGGTGTGGATCAGGAAGGATCATTGTTGACACTGTCACACCTTGTTTGGGTTTATAAACCAGTAAACCATGCTTATCAAACCGGTAAACACAAACTTTTGAAAAATCTGCTATTTCTTCTTTCTCAGAAATCTGAAGGTGATTGTTTGCTCTGAAGTATAGTAATATAATATATAATAAATATAGTGCTGGATATAACTAAAAATATTATTGCCTTAAAAAAACCTTCAGAAAATACACTGGATGGTTTCTCTTGGACTGATATTCCAAGACATACTGAAAGGATCTAAAATCACAAACAGTACCTCTGTTTATGAGATTTTTATCTGACCTTTTTTCAGAGCAAGACCACAAAAAGAAAATTATTCTGTTGTTTTCATGTACCCTTAATAGATTATCTTTTCAGTACAGTTGCTGAAGTAGATTATTATATTTTGCTTTCCTTTCAAAAGCTGGGTTAAAACCTGCTTAGGTTCTGTGAGAAATGGGTTTTGCAATAATAGGTCAGTTGCAGCTAAAGTTCATACGTAAAATTTGTTCCCATCATACAAAAAAACCCAAAGAATTCAATTAGAACAGAGCAGATGCCTTGTCTGAAGAATAGCAGGCTGCTGATCTCCTAAGATAGGACATATTGTACTTGATCCCAAAACTATTCAACCATTCTAATATATTAGTTTTACTTCTATAGTCAGAGGGACTCTCAATCTTCAGCCTAACCAGAATTTACTATCCTGCTATATACAAACAGAGAGAAAAAAAACCTGTCCTTGTTTCAAGGAACTTGCTATCCAAATACACAATTTAATAGGATTACAATGTGAATAGTTTCACTCTACCTCACTATCTATAAATGTATAGCTGTATGTATAAAATACCTTTTTGTACACATACTACTTTTATTTCCTATGCTTAATGTTCGTGTGCAAGGCCCATGGAAACCACTGAGAATGTAAATTATTAGATTGTTTTTCTTAGACTTCTTGTCAGACTAGAAGTAAGCTACAGCTCTCCTGATTTCTGGTGATTGCACGGCTGCCATCTGTATTGGAGCTAGGTTGTTTTGGCTCCTGTTTTAAAAATGAGGAAGAGTTCTCAGGCAGCGTGTGTATGGTGCCACTCATCTGATCAAATATCAGTGCCCACTTTGGGCTGAGATTAATTGCTCTCTAGGCTGTGCCGATTGAATCGCCGTAAATTGTGGAGGAACTAAGCTATCCTTCCAGCAGAAACCTAGAGCTGAAAGCCACCCCCAGGATTTAAGAAATCCAAAGACTGAACTGGTTGGCTCCTCTGTTATAACTCAGAAAGTTTCAGTTACAAAACTTGCACATTTGCATGGGCAAGGTTTTCCTGAAAGGTGAAAGAAAGGGTCCTGCCACCTCCCATCAGCCTCCTCCTCAAACAGCAGCCACAGCCGCTAGCAAGCCTCTAGCCTACAGAAATGCCTAACCTTTCCTCAGCTCTCTTCCTGAAGAAATAAGCTGTGATGTTCTGCAGCAACTAGGGAATGTGTCACTATTCCCTACTTGAGCTTCTTACTCAGCTTGGTGCAGAGATAGTGAGAAGCAGAATGGTACTGTCCCCACCTCCTTTGTGGTTTAGGATTGTTCACTTGTGCATGTGCCTGCATACCTTATGCACACATGCAGGCACATAAACTCATCCATCTCCACTTCTGCATAAGATCCTGTTTGCTGAAAAAAAGAGAAAAAGTTCCAAGCCTTTATTTATTCAGAACACAATTTTGCAACATTTACATGTGTAATTAGTCATGGGTGGTGGGGTTGCAACACCAGGCATGAACGAGCCAATCTATAGAGAGCTGTCTTGAAGCTATTCATGTACTGCAGTCCTGTTGGCTAAAGATGAACTCGCTGCCAGGAGTTTGTTGCTATTGCAGTGGGAGGTGAGAGTGAAATGTATCATTGCACAGACATCATGTCTGTACTAAGGCCGAATCTTACAGATGTAGTCTTTGATACTCTGCTAATAACTGTTAGTTATGCCAGGGAAATAAAGAGATGGGCATGCACAAAATGCCTGAGTAATACTGATACTCCATGGATTTTATAATTTGTCATTTTAAAACTACCATTAGACTTTTTCTCATTGTTTTTAAACATGCATTTCCACAACAACACTGAAAGTAAAAAAAAAGGTAAAAAACCCCCATCCGAAACCGCAGACACTCTTGCCATAAATACAGGATGGCTTAAGCTGCAAATCCAGCTCTGGACATCAGCTGGGAGACACACTTATCAATTGTTGTGTCCGCATGTTTGAATCGCAGGGAACAGATCCATTTCACGCTACTGTCATGACACTATTTTCATCTTCGGATCGCAGACTAGAAATTACTGTTAGATTCTTAGCAAAACTGTAACACCAGATAAATATTATATAGAGGCAGTACCTAAATAGGTTATAGAAGGGCAGAATAACATCATAAGGGGAAAGTATTTGTGACTCATTTATAAGTGAGTTTTCCTAATGTGCAGTGTAGAATTGAAAGAAATGGAAACTTCAAGAAATATTCTACATAAGGCAGAGTCCAAAAATGCAGAAGGTTATGCAAGGCTAACTGTAAAAATAAGCAGATGAGTCCTCTAAAATAATATTGCAACATTTTTTGGCTTCCATTTATTGGTTGCCATAGGATTTTTACTCAGTGAGCAACTGCTAAACACAAGGCTGCCTCATACCATAGCTTGGCTTTTGAGAGAAGAAAAACATTAACATTGTTTAATGAACACACTTGTCTGGAGAAGTATTAGCAAATGCTAGGAACTGACTTTCCTACTGCCTAAAACCAGAGAGATTTGCAAGTGTTGTGTTTATTGTGCTGTGCCCCATTTGAATCCTCCTCTCTGACAACACGCAGATTTCTTCCCCAAATAAAAGCAACTTGTTTTTATGGGAAGTTGTGGGGGGAGAAAGTCTAAGAGCAAACAGGTTAAAATGCTATGTACACAACAGAAAGGGTCACAAGGCACCTTTAATGAGCTATTTGAGTTACACCAGCTGCTTCTGGAACCAGAGAGCACATCCTCTGGTGGACACTGAAATGTGTCCACCAGAAATGTGAAATGCTTTTCTAAAGCATCTAATTTCTCTACTTAACAGGTCGTAGTTTTTTATTTCACTAGTTGCACATCCTACATGGAAGTGTAATTAGGAAAATAAAACAGTGATGTGCTATAAAAAGTGAATAAATGCATTTGCTCCTCATCTTTTATTCAGTCTCCCAGTATATATTGATATATCAAGATTCATAATTACTATTTTTATTATGATGATTTATGCTATCTTTGCAGTTGGATTTATTTCTGGGTTTTGTCCAGTGACTGCTTGATGCAAAAAGCTTAAAGCAGCCCACATGTGCCCATGGCTGAGCGCTTACTCATATATTACATAAGGGTCAGGCCTCCTTTGGCCTGAAACCCTTCTGGGCCAACAATATTTGCAAGCTTGTTTCACAAGTGTCCATTTCTAAAGAGAGAAGGAGAGCATTTTCCCACATAAAATACACATAAATTTACATTTTTAAAGGTACAAAAGTCTTGACACCTAGGAAACTCTCAATCTAATGAGAGAATAGTATTCTGAACTTCAGGTTTCAAAAGTTAAGGTCTTCTGGACCACCCTACGTGATCTCTATATAGACATATCCAACTCTACAACTACCTATTCTACTGTCTACAGCTACCTAAAAGGTGGCTGAATCAAGGTGGGTATTGGTCTCTTCTCCCAATTAATAAGAGATACGATGAAAGGAAATGGCCTCAAGTAGCACCAGGGGAGGTTTAGATTGCGTATTAGGATAGACTGGATATTCTGTACTGAAAGAGTGTTGAAGCATTGAAAACAGGCACCTTAGGAAAGTGGTGGATTCACCATCCCTGGAACTATTAAAAAAATGTGCAGATGTGGTACTTCAGGACATAGTTTATTAGGCATGTTGAGGTTGTGCTGATGGTTGGACTTGATGATCTCAGAGGTCTTTTCCAACCTTAACAATTCTATGAGTCCAGGACATGCCCAGCCATTGCCGTCTGAGATGCTTGAGGGCACCTTACCACATGTCCAGCTGTCTCTTCACAAGAGGTCCTTCTTTACTAGCTCGTGTCACATCTGCAAGCCTTGTGTAGATGTCTTGGGTACCTGGTGGCTCTCAAAAGGAATGAGATATTTTGTGTATCCTAATGAATTGGGGCTCTGGCAAACAGGGAGGATTAAACCCATCTAACTTTAGACAGCTATGCTTGAGATAGTCACAATGAGTTCCTTTTATAGTCAGCAGAGGAACAGTTGTCAACATTTAGCTGGACAAATCCCATGCCCAAATTCCACTTCTGTAAGCTGTAACTCGCAGCTTCAACTGCTGAATCTTGCCCTTGTCGTCCATGTGCGTCTAAATTTGGAAGTGGGTTTCTCTGCCCCTCTGAAAACAACTTGATTTAAGAGATGAGAGGCAGAACAAAGCTTGGGCTTTTCTATACTGACTCCAGAACTGTGGTCAGCCTCCCCTGCTGTGCTCTGACAGCATAACCTTTCATTGCGAAAACAATTTTAGAACAAGCTTTGAAATTGCCTAAATATCACAGTCTTTGGTCTAGTTCTGCAGTAGAAGTATGATGATTCCACTCCAGAAAATGAAGGCTATAATCTATCTACTAACCTCTGGAAAAAAGGTCATTCCTAGGTCTCTAGGGATTGTATCTATTATTGCTTCAGCTGACTGGAACTCGCAGTAAATTGATGGTGTCAAGAAGCTGTGAATATTGAAAGATGTGGTTGAGACAGTTTTTTCCACTTCTCTGAACAACTGACATCCCATAGCTGCGAAGTTAGAAACCTTCCTTATGGATAGTAGCAGCAATATTCAGAGTTTCTTAATCCCACCTAGCATCAAAAAGATGAGATGCCCTCTTACCCTTCAGAAAAAGTCTGGCACTTCTGAGCTAGATAGCCTTTGGATATAACACACACGGTTCCTTTCTAACAGTATACTCACTATGGTAGCCGCCAAGTGCACTCTGAGTGACTTTAGCAGCACAAACCACAAGGTACCAAGCATCACTTACAATTGCAGTTGTCCTAAATAAAAGCAAAGTATACTGGCAAAACAGAAAAAGTAAGAACATAAAACTGTTTCAACACAATGAGGGATGTTGGTCTTTGTTCTGCAATTTAGGAAAACAGTTTACCAAAAGTCTACGATTGCTTGCATGAAATACCCCATATCTGCTAGGTTTGTTACCTTTGTGACTTATTTATAGGCAAGACAATCCAAAACCTAAAAACTTGATTTCTATAACCATTACTAACTACAAAAAGTAGTAATGATGATGATGAATGAGAATTGTAGAAGAAGGATCCTTGTCAAACCATGGAGGTATGTTAACAATAGATTTCAAGGCATTTTGCAAAATCAATCCCAGCTTACTTGATGGAAAAAATAATGCACAGGCTTCCCCTTGCTCAACTACCAAATAAGTAGGAGCCAAAATGCCACTTAACCCTTGACAACTCAGCATGCAGTTATTCTGGAACAGCTCAGTAATGGTTCTCCTACACAAGGGCCAAAGGGCATTATCTTCCTTACCTTTACCTATGCAGACAGACTATTTGGAAAGGAAAGGAAAGAGGAAGGGAACAATCCCTCTGTATCTTCTGTGGTCTGAGGACATACACCAATCTTGACCTTGTCCTGGCTTCCTACATACAGCTAAACTTGTTCTGGAAAAACTTCATCCTGCAGTAAATTCTGGGTTATTATCATTGCCTGACCAACCAGTAGGGATGAAATCAGATGAATTTGACTTCTCTAGTTTTATCAGCTGCAGTCAACAGCAAAATGTCAGTGGAATTCTCTGAAACGTATTTCATGCTGCCTGATGTTCCTTTTTTAAATTAAAGACAGCACATTGCTAACTTTCTGACAAATCTCGCTGCTGTCCTGAGGTTACATGAGATCACTAGTTATTCATGTTAGCAGTTCCTCAGACAGAGCAAAGACCCAATATTCTACACAGCACCAAGAAAAGAGATTTGTCAACATTTCCCATCATGTCAAAAAGAAAAAAAACCTGTTTTTTGTTTCTCTGCAATAAAGTCTCTGCTGCAATCAGGATATTGTTCTTCCAAGATATGTTCCTTTGACTGAATATTACAGGGTTTGTAAAAAGGAACAACTGGGAAAATATGCAAGTACTTACTCATCTTGAGCATGTTGATTTGATTGGCCTTGATTTGAGCTACCAAAGAGAGCAGGCACGTTATGTAATTTTTGAAGCAACATTTATTCTAATAAAAGGTTGTATGTTGTAAAATCTTTTTACCTTAATACAGCTGGAGTCCTTTATACCTTAATACAGCTGTCAGAAATTTGATACCCAGAAGAGCTGAAAAATCCACAGATATTCTCCATCTTACAGCTGCTCTAAAGGCTGTTCACATGGATCAGGAACTTTTCTTGCTAATGTGAAAACTAAAACGCTTAATTAGCAATTACAAACACTTTGAAATTACAAATAATCCACAGTTATGATGATTACACATAGGAGGGAGTAGAACATAAAAAAATAGGAAGTAATAAAATGCTCATTGGTGACAAATAATCATCAACTCCCCTCTTCTAACAGGCCGATATTGAGGTTTTAAAATTAAATCGTAACTGCATGAAATTGAACTTTTTTTTTTTCAACCCATCATATTCTAATTCTGACGAAAATGCATGCTTAAATTTCATTTTTATTTCCAGTGACTGAATTAGATCAAATGTTAACCATAAACTGTTATGAGAGAAACAATGAATTAACTAATTCGGGATGAAAAAAAGATGACTGAAAAAAAGACTGGATTGCATTATGTAAGTGGTTATTAGTTGGGACCAGTGGTCCTTATGGAGCAATGGGACTCCTCTTGCGGAAGCACACACAAATATCCAAGTCAGGTACTCAGAGCAAACACTGAAATTGTCCTTTTAAAGATAAGCGTAGAACATAAGCATACACTTGTATAGCTCAACACGCATGGGTTTCCAAGTCAGGTCTCAGAACAAGCAGAAATCCACCTCTGCCCCTTCCATACCTTGAAGAACTTGGCTAGACCCGCATAGCACACTATTCCGAGGTGTTCCTTGAGTGAGGATATTTACAGTTACAGCTGGAAGTGGCTGGTTTTAAGGGTGCAGTGACAACTGAAGGGAGGCAGTTATGCTTTCTGTAGCTGCGCTCCCCATCTCCAGCGCACTGCTGCCGATGAGGGAAGCAGAGGCAGGGGAATTCAGACTCCTACGGCAGCAGTCCATGCTGCCTGCATGCTCCAGGCAGCAGGCAGGGACAGCGGGCAGGGGCAGCAGCCTCCTGACCCGCTACCTTCCGGCCAGTGCCAGCTCTCAGGGCTTCTTTGCTGACCAGTTAACACACAATTAGATGAGCATGCAGAAGAGAACATCATCGTTTGCACTGCTGTGTCACAACACCCCTTTTTACATTGTCACTTTGATTTACTTTGTGGAGGCCAAAAGTTCGGATCTGGAATTCCCTGCGAGTAAGGGCTGCCCAACGCCCATCTCAAACAAACTGTTTGCTTAACACTGGTGTTTGGAGATTAACACGGGAAAAAGTCAAGCCTGACGATAGCTCCACAGATTTCTACAGGGGCCTTATTGAGCACAAAGTATTTCAACCTTTCCAGGACTGACTCAGGTGTCAGAGGGCAAGTGGGAAGCATGGACAAACACACCGTTTCCTTCTTTGTGTGCTGCCTTTGCAGTATGTGTTTTGCTAACCTAATCAGATGAAGATAAACACCTTGCAACACACTGTATAACTGACGTCAGCTTTTTGTGTGCTCGGAATGATGTCAGCACCAGCTTTGCAACTATGCTTTAATCTCTTGAGCAGAAATAAATGCAGTAGCTAACCTATTACTTTCCTTAAGCTGCCACACCAAGATTATTTTATTTTTCCCCTGCAGGCTATGGATGTAGTGTGAAGGAGGCAGGAGAGCCAGAACAACGTGACCCACTCCTGTAGCGAGCCATTTTTTTGTGAGGACTCTAAACAAATTTAAATTGAACGGTAACTAGAATAAATGGCACCTCTCAGCACAAGTCAGGCTGATTTAGGCCCTTAAATAAATGGATTCCATTATTTACATCAGCACAAATAACATTAAATTAAATTCTTAGGATTTGCACTACCAACACTCTAACACTTTCCAATCCAAATATGGCCTAGAGTTTCAAATTTCTCTAGAGGCCTCCAGGGAGGCATCTCAGGAAGATCAGAACTTTAAGCAAATAGCCCAAATCGTCTTAATTCAGAAGTCAAAAAAGCAGGAGGCGTGGAAACTGCTACCAAGAACGTAGCAATCAGTGACATTAGGGAAAGCAAGTCAGTGCCAGAACCGGCCTGATTTAAGGTGGTTTTTCAAATTTTTTTTTAAAGAAATTTTCCTCAGTCATTTTTCATGTTCCAGTGGAATTACACCGTATTTATTATAGGTCATTTATACCCCGCTTTACTTACACTTTGATTTCAATTTGTCTCATCATGTTACCAATTTTCAACATTTGCTTCTACTGAAAGACTAGGGAAGTTACAAGCTAGTAAAGTTGTTAGCTATACTGTCACTTATTAAATTAGCAAGTTTTTCATAGAAACCTAAGACAAAAACTTACAAATAAAGAACTGATCATTACTAATTCATTTGGTATTCATTATGCTATTAGTCACAGACCTCACTCGTACGTTTCCAAATCTCAACATAATCATTTCAGGATGAGGAGTATTATTCTTTCCCCTTTCCAATAATTTTTCCTTGGCATCACATTTCATACTGTTCTTCTCTGACCTGCAGGAAAGCGCGGTTTGTGGTTTTAGAGGCCTTTGGTTGGGCTTTTATTTTATTTTTTCTTTTAAGAAACACAGGTTTACCAAGGTTATTTCATCCCTAAGAGAATGCATTTTTAATTAACTTATCCCCATAACACTTGCATACCTCAGTAAAGCTAAGGGATCACATTATAGGACATCTGGGTTCCTAAGGAACAATTGTCACTTGCAGTCTTGAAGAAAAGCCTTAGCTTGAAATCACACACAATGCTGCACTGATAAAATAAATGTAGTGGTAAATAATAAAATTTAAAAAAATCTTTTTATTTCTTTTTTTAAATTGGGATGGAGACGTAGAGAAGACAGAGGGGCTGGGGAGCTTCTGCTCCCAGATTGCGCCACAGGTTCCTGTTCTGTGGAATACTTTTGTTTGTAAACACAGCTTTTCACCCTGCACAGTTGTGAGACTATCCCTTTTCCCCAGACGGGAAGGTAGCTGAGCCCATCTGGTAGTGTCTGCTCAGCAAAATCCTGCATCCCACTGCAGTTGCTACCCAGAGGGTTCAGCACTGCTAAGAAAGCTGTTGAAGCATTTCTGCAGCAAGCAGAGCTATACCTGTACTCCTCTAACAGTGTCCATGAAGCAGGAATAAAAAAGGAGCCAGAAATCAGCTGTTTGAATCACAGATCTCCCTATCAGGTTTCACTTTAGGGACAAGGAAGCTCCAAAACCAAGACACCCCTTCAGCATTTTATAAAGCTGACTTCAGCTGCTAAAGGATTCCTCCCCAGCAACACCAAGAAAGCTTTTGTCTCTAATAAAAAATTCACTGCTAACGAGCAATCATTAGTCAGTAGCATTTTTCATATAATTACTGGCAGTGAAAAAGTAATCCTGCAGGTTGCTGTAAAGCAAGGTCTAACTACTTCCACCCAAACAGAACAGAAGCCACTCACTTAAGCTTTAGTGAGGGAGAGGGAAACCCTCAGTATTCCCCTCCCCTTGTCTCTATAACTGATCACAATCTGCTTTTTTCTATAAAGTGTGTTTATTATAGGAGTTTGATTTGAGAGTTTCAAGTAATTCAATCTGTGGCTGCAGGCATACAGATCATTTAAAAACTGATCTTCAAGTGTTTCTATGTGTTACTAACATTTCTGGTTGATGCTAGAATCAACCATTTTAATTCTCAACCTACCAACTGAAACATTCAACACATGCCGGAATTATGTAGGATGAAATCATGTAGTATAAAGTTAGCCTACACTGTGCTTGCAGTGTAGGTGCAATACTCTTATTTTGGAGGGGTTCAAGGCAGGGGGGTATTTTTTCAGAGATGATCAACACGTATGGCCTTTTCAGACCACAGAACTGCTTAAGAACAGACTGCATCCTGGTTCAAATTAGGGTTCTCTTCAAATGGTCTTTTCTTAATGGACCAGGATTCATCTGTCCTGCCTCACGTTCACAAAGCACCTTATTACTCCACATACACCTACATGATCTCTCCACGAACTTTTATTAATTATCATCCAAGATAAATGACAGAAACAGAATCCAGCCTTGAATAAAAGACATTAAGAGGTGCTATTTCAGAGCCATCCTTTATGGAATTGAGGGGCAAGTGCAAGGGGTACATTTCTCTAGGACTTTATAAGTGCATCAGCTTGCTCCATTTTGGTGTCTCTCATCAGCCAAAAAGCCATCCATCATCAAAAGTCATAGTTCTTACTGCATTTCAGTACTCTCTTTGAAAGAGCTAAATGGGCTTAATAAGTGATAGGGACAAGCCAAAAGAAAATAAATGAAATAAAAGCCAGTTTAATTTGTAGTAAATGGCAAAATTTTTGATGAAAAGGCTTACAGTGTTAGCTTGTAAAGGTAAGTGCAAATCTTTCTCAGCTCACAGGTCTGACAAGCAGCACAAAAAATACCAGCCAAATGGTCCTAATGGAGCAAACTCCTGCAGGACATTCAGTAAGAATAATATCATTCACTACTGAAGTTTAGTTAAATATGCACAATTTTATTTATTGAAGAGATTAGGACAAAAACATTAAACCAAATACATGACAAAGCACCAGAGGCAGTAAAACCCCACCATGCACATCACCAATCTTTCCTCCTATACTTATAAAATAAAAAAAGTCCTTCTTGACACAGCACCATCTTCAGAGTGTAAAAACATTACTCCTTTATATTCTTATTTACCAAAATAGAACCAAGGCAGGTCAGCTGCAGCTAGCTTTGTCTCTTGATAAAGAACTGTGAAACATCCTCTTGAGAGTGGGACCATAACTTTCCTGCAAAGCAGGCAAATAGCATCCATACGTCAAATGCCAAGTAGCTGTACGCACATGCCACATACTATAATTAAGCACAAATTCAAGTAACATTTACATACTACAGAGTCCACATGTACCTACTCAAAAAACATGACCACTTCACAAAACGTATACAGGCAGTAATATCAGAACAACTGAGGTACTGGAAACACAAATATTTATGCCAAGAGATTTCAGTATCATACAGCAATATAAAAGCAGTAATAAAAACATTTGCCAGTCTAAATCAAATAAAGCTATCTAGAAAAAAAAGCTAAATAAAAAGTTATTTAGGGACAGAAATACCTGAACAGAAAAGAAGTGTGTTAACTACAGCATGTAACATGTCATCCCAAGTCAACCCGTAATTGAAGTACTGGCTTAATACATCACTACTGTGACATTTTCTTCAATAAATAGAATAAGTCTTGACAATACAAAAGGTGCATATTACTGTGTATGTTTCAAGAGGAATATCTGTAATATAAATGTTCAGCTTATTAATACCCTCTTATTTCTTATTCTGGACATAAACAAAAACCAAACCAAAACAATTCTTTTCCCAAGTTGAGAGGAATTTAAAGAAAAAAAACCCCACAATACTCTTCTTCAGTAATAAAGAGCCCTCTATTTACATGTGGGCCAGTGAGTTAAAGAAGAGATTGGTTCTTATATAAAGACACAACTAAGGGCTTTCTGCCCTCTCTAGTCATATACGTGCAGCATGGCAGATATGGAAGCCAGTATCTCGTATCTTTGAAAAAAAGTTATATAGTTTTCTTCTTTTTTTCCCCCTATTATAGCAATAATGCATCTGGAAGTTCGACTTATAATAGCTTCCTGCAACAAACCATTTGACACAAAACAGAACAGCTTGTTAAATGACAGTTACTTCCCCTTAAGGGAACAAAGCATTAAAATGTCATTTCCTGACAAGAATATTAAGTAGTTTATTTAGAAGAAATGAGTTGAAAGTAGCTATCAAGAGACATGAACCGAAATTTTGTTTGTTTTTAGCACCCACTTTTCATGTCCATCTTTGTGCACCTAATTTTTTTCTTAAATTAACCCCATTAAATTATTAGATATCTGATTAAAAAAAAGTTAGCCAATTGTACTTTCCCTGAATAATGGCTGAAGTTAAATATCTAACAGTGCGATGCCAAGATGTGAGCTGAGGCAAAAGTTTCTATTTGTTGTGAGTTACCACTTTTTTTAATGGAACAGAAACAGGAGTGATACAGCTGCACCAGAGTTGGCATGTGCAGTCTCCTTGGCTCCAAAAAGGTGAGAAGCTACAATTAATCCATGCTGCCTTTTCTCCTCCAAATCAATCTAACCTGATAGCAAGCTCCCCCCGCCCCCCCAGTCTGTCCCCATGCTACATTTGTTATATTAGCTCCTTGTGGAGGTTCCTTCTCAATTGGAGGACCTCTGAGTGTCTTTTGCTACCAAGCTAGGCTGATGTAGGATGTGATTTAACACGGTCAGGAAGGGCTCCTTCATGTGTCCATCTCCAGGTCGTGTACCTTCTGAACACCAGTCTTTGTGCTCAGTTAAAGAATGGGTCCAAGTCTTCTTCCATGTTGACATCAGGCACCAGCTGATCTGATACTTCCTTAGCACCATATCCTGAATTCGATACATTAAAATCTGTAGAAAACCATGGATGGTCCAGAATTTCCTGTGAAGTCAGCCTTTCTGATGGCTCCCGACGCAGTATGCTACGTATGAGGCATTTTGCCTTGGGGGATAGAGTTTCTGGAATGTTAAACTGCCCACGACGGATCTTGCTGAAGAGGGAACTAGGCTCAATGTCATGGAAAGGATAGCGTCCAACTAGCATGGTATAAAGCATGACACCTAGACTCCATACGTCCGCTGCTTTGCCAGAGTAGCTGCCATTTGTGTTCAAGATCTCTGGACTCACATAGGCTGGGCATCCGTGCTTATCAGAAAGAGAGTCATCATTTCCTCTTAAAATATAAGCATCTTCTAGGCTTTCCAATTTCACTCTTGTCCTGCAGGCAAAAATAAAAATCAAAACCATCAAGGTAAGCAAACATCAAAACACGATTTCCAGGCTCTTACATCATTATAATAGTAATACTCTACAATTTCAACAACGACAGAAGTACAACAGTTTAAAATCCCACTCATAGCACTTGTTAAAGATAATTGACCATATCTCTTCTATACTGATTACACATTAGAGACGGATAGGGAATATTTCCACACACAGAACTACAAGATTTCAAACACAGTTACATCATTAAAATTATTAGTAAGTTCTTAAAAAGATAAGAATACTTGCCATATTCATGCTTTTGTTCAGTTTTATGTAGACATGATCTCCAGAGACATAAGCCTCAAGATTACTTGTCAACTGTCAATTGCACTCTAACATACCTGTGGAGGACTCAGTCCAAATATAAGTCTAGCCCTAACTAGACAACGATATTGACACCTTCACACTGGTCAGCAGATATTTGCACCTGTAATTCTAAAAGGTTCAATAGGAATAAAGTCATCATTCTGATCCTAAATGATCCTGCTGACCAACTAACATCTTTCTTTATCCCAGCGTCACGGAAGAACAATTTTAACAGATCTCAGTCTTCCTAAACATACCTTTGGGCAAAGGGAGATCAGTTGAGCCGAATACCAAGATTAACAGCAAGTTTATCTACCCAGCTGCACCAGAAGAGATCCTCATCTTGCAATGAAAGAAGAGTCTAGCAAAGGGCTTGCAGAGAGATGACAGGGATGCGTTATCTAGATTGCAAACTCCCTCTGCCTGCAAAGCACAGTGAACTTGCCATTGTGCTGCAGTAATTATCTCTGCAAGAGACTCTTCTTCCCTTTTGGTTATTACAAAGGAGCGGAAAAAAATACGCCAAACTTGCTTGTCATAGCACTAGATGAACAAACCCCTTCTTACCTTTTAATTCTCAGTGCCAGCATCTGCAACTATATTTAAAAATCTAACCCCATTAAAGGCATCCAAAAGTAATGCCAATTACCCTTTAGACCGTTTGCCAACAAGGGTTTGCTCTGTGAACAGGATCACTACAACACAAAAGGACTTGTCCAGTGCATCTGGAGAGAAGAACGACCTAGGAGTTGTGCAGGCTTTCTTTTCAGCAACTTGGGATCATAACTCAGCTTTGGGTATTACTGTCCTTGTCCCTCAACCTTACCTGTCTGTATGACCACTCTTAGTCCCGTGTCACGGCCATGTTCCCATACCACAGACACTCACAGGCAGGGACTGAACTTAATCCCAGAAAGCAGAACTCGCGTCTCTCAACTGAAGCACATCATTTAACATGGATTAAAACAGACAAGGAGAGCTCTGTTTCTTAAATGTTTACTGAAGACAACATTGCTTAGGCTTGAGTTGCAAAAGACAGCTGGGCCAGCTTTGGCTTAGACTTGGTTCCAGGGCAGCTCAGAGCTATCTTCTTTGAATCAACAGAACAGCATTTTACTCCCTGGAGTACTCGAGAGGCAACCATGCCATAAACTCTCATAATGACACTTGGACCTTTTCAACAGCTAGAGACATTTACTAGCAGAGGTGAAAGCCTGTTTGGCAATGTGCCCCAAATCAGGAAGTCATAAATACAGATTTCAGAATACCTGACTCCCAAGCACAGTCTGTCAAGGCAGCTCCTTCTCTCCTTAAATAGGCCAGTGTTTTCTCCTCCATTGCAGATGCTGATGGGGTTTGTGCAACACCTGCTTCCTGATTAATTACCAATTGCCAGCCTAACACACTTCTTCTGGTGGTGGACAACCCCCTCATTAGCACTCAAACAATACTTTACAGTAGCAATATCTCATACAGGAAGCTGGTTCCAAGGAGAAACTTAACTACAATTATCAAGACCACAGCAATTTCCTGCTGTACACAGATCAGAGGGTCCAAAGCAGGAGAGTGACTAGAGAAGAGTTCTTCCACAATGCTCAGCTTCAACATGTGCCTGCACCTGCATGGCTCAGAAAGAGCAGTGAGGAGAAACACTGTAAGAAAAAAAAAAACATGCCAAGGAGGGCTGAGAACAGAGAGGTGGAAATGAAAGGGAAGGCAGGGACATACGTTGCAGTTCCATTGGCATTGCCCACCTCAGTTTTTCCACAGAAAAGTATATGTAGCAATAAAACTCTGAGCCCAGGTATTTAAACATGCATTAAGTCAGTGAACTGCCAGACAGGAAAGCACAGGCTCACTCCCGCTAACTAACAGAAGCAGAACCCACACACAGGGAGTGGGGCAGAGCACGCTATTATAAACAACATACAGGAGGGAATTCACAGAATCTCTCCCTTCCATCCCAGCTTCAACAGCACAGGGAAATCCTGTTTGTTCTCCCATCCTATTTTACATTTCTGAGAGTTGCCAAATAATTGGGAGAAACAGTTCAATAAGGAGCTTTTATATTACAGAAAAAAATCACTGGAATTCCCTAATCTCTTATTTTCTACAATGGATGCGGTACAAGAACCACGAAGAGCAGACAGCAAGGTGTGTCAAAAAAAATCATCTCTCTCTCCAACAGGACAAATCATTTTTTGATAATAAAAGAAAAGCAGCATACAAAAGCCTTATCCCTGTCTGGCTTTTCTTGCAAGGTGCTGCAGCCTGCAGCTCTCCATACATGCTGCAGTGGGTTTTGTTTAAACAAGCAAATGGAACAACAGCTGGCCCTTATCTGCCTGCCCTTCCATAAGCTGTGGACAAATGAAGTAAACACTCAAACCAGGTTTTTCATCCTGCTGAGCTGACAGGCTTTGAGGAAACAAAAGGTCCCATATTAAACAAAAACACAACCTTCAGTCCTCCTCCTCCCCCGTCACCAGCCTCCAAACCCTCAACCAGTAACGCCCTTGTGTGTACAAGTGGTGAAATGGCCTCTGTGTAAGGAGGCAGTTCTCCAGTGCAGATACAGCCCTGGACATATCACTCCATAGGTGTTTCCCTCTCAAGACTCCAGGAGCTGCATCTCTTGAGCAGGCACTGCCAGGTACATGGCCTCAGTGTGATGTACTTCCCCTTCTAATTACCACCAGAAGCAATTTAGGTGTTCCCAGTCTCAGTTATAAGGTTGGGTGTCTTTGCAGAAGGTGATAACACAGGCTTTTCAGCAACGAGTGCGCAGGAGCAGAGGAAGGGCCTGCCTGCATGGCAGCTCGCCTGCTTGGCACAGCCGGTGCATAGAAGCGCTCATGAGCTTTTGCTGCCAAGCGCCAGAGCTCGGCTCTGCCAGCACCCCTCTGTACGAGCCAGCACCAGGGCTGGAGAGACCCACTCCAGTCTGTTTTTCGCTAGTGACGGATGATTTCACATACCTCAGCCTCACATACAGAACAGTCTGTAATCATACTACAACTGGGTAATACGCAGGTGTAAACAGCAACTCTCACTCCCCTTTTTACAGGCATTTCACGTTTTTTTTCAGGGAACCAAAAAAGAACAGCCTGGCTTGGGAACTGCTATTTCTGAACGCGCAGCATCCCATCTCTGTGAGAAATAGCTTCCAGCTCTGGCTGGCCTTCCCTTCCCCCACCCCATGTCAAGCACTGCCTAGAAGATCTCTGTTTTCTGCATACCAGAGAGGGCTGGGGTTTTTTGGGGGAGCGGGGCAGGGAGATGAGGGTAGAGGGCAACAGGAAAGAGGGGAGTCTGAATACACAGAAATGCAGACACACTCTGGATGAGAAACAATCTCTCTCTCCTCACACACATTCTTCTCTCAGAGGATCACTGAAATCAAATGGCCAGGAAAAATAAAACCCAACAACAGACCCTCAAAATTGCAAGCGGTGTCTGAGAACACAGAACCTCTGCAGCGAAGGGTGGGGAGTGCATCCAATTGCAGAGTAACCGAACAACCCTAAATTCAACACTTGGCAAGCAACGGACAGACTCAAAACCAAACATTGAGATGTGAAATCACAATCAGCTTTGAAGTGCCTCCCATCACACACACACACAAAAAATCATTCTCCTTTTTTGTTTTTTAAAGTCACATTTCTAAAAAACTCTCATTCTTTAAATAATTAGCTCACATCAGCCAACTAAAGGACCCTCACAAGAGAAAAAGTTTTCCAAAAGCATGAGCATTCAAGTTTGACCATTCAAACAGCTACAACAAAATTAATCCCTAAAGTTCAAATGTAAGCTACTGCCAAAGCTGGATGAGAATCACTTTGTACACATACTGTAGGGTAACAAAGACTTTTGTCAAGGCTTACGTAATTACAGTACATAATTTCAAGTTTTAATGCAGACCCTGAATAAGCACTTGGAAAAAGAGCATTATGCATCTATCAGATCATTGATAAAACACTGCATTAGTCTAATGCATTAAAAAAAAATACAACCCTGAATCATGGCTATTTAAAAAGGGGAAGCTATTCTGCCTATGAATGCTTTCCCATTACTGGTGAATGAAACCACAGAAGTGCAATCAGAGGGCAGCAGCAGCACTCAGACGGGAAATGCGTCTTTGTCCCCATAGAAACCGTCAGGGAAACCCATGAAAAACAATACCACTCTGAATTTCTTATCAATATGCCATTCATTACTTGACTGCATTCAGACTTTGCTCTTCAGTAATGTAACAAAACCTAATCAATTAATGTCTTCCAGAAGATTCTTGAATGGAACCTCCTAAGTTAGCACTCGTCTCTGGCAGACGGCTTTGTTGCACATCCTACACTTTATTCAGAGTGATTCACATTATTCCTCCCTGCAGAGCTTAGGGGCTACTGGCAAAGTGCTATCCTGCCTTTTGACACCAAAGCCAGGGCTGTAAGAACTCAGCATTCACACTTGCTTTCCAAAAGTAAACACAATTTCCATACCAAAATAAGTGGAATTATTCAGAGGGCTCTAAGCTCATAACACAGAAGGAAAAAAAATCTGGAACATTTAAAGCAGAAATACTGACTGAAAGTCTGAGTGTTCCAGAGGAAAATATCTCCACTACAGTGAATAAACAGTCAGTAGTAAAGGAGCCCAAGCCTGAATCAATTAAAGCAGTTGCTTCTAGTCTGCCTCTGAAACCATCTGTATGGAAAAAAACACCTGAACCACAGTTGAGCCACTGTTACATTTCTGAAAAAACACTGCAGAGCAGACCCACAATTTTAGTACAGCATCATCCCCTGGATGCCAGCTGGATCAGCTGCTTTGAGAGAAGATGGAAGAAGCCATGATGCTATGGACCCTCCAAGTACAGCATCCACTTGCTCTTCAGGCCAGGTGAAAACCAGATTTACAGATCGTATATAGCACCTTCATGTCTCCAGAGATCAGAAAACAATCATAATTGCCACCTGAATTGTCATTTTATGACTGCAGGTAAATATAGAATTGTAACTTCTAAAGGGAAGAGGTGCCTCATAATATTCCCCCCTACACATAAAAAATGAAGGCACCCAAGCAATGCTATCTCATATTTCAACATTACTCTAACTGAAGCCAGGAAAGCCTTTCCCTCAGTAAACAGGCACTCAAGCCACCAACTGCCCAGTAGATCAGGGATTGCTCCTATGTGGCCAATAATTTACAGGTCATTTAATCAAGGTCAGTGGCTACCACCTCATCACAAAGATGAGACGAGCATGAATACGATCATGCCATTAGTCACAAGGAGGGAAAAAAAAAAAAACAAAAAAGGAAGCTTGACACTGGAAACAGCTATCTTTTGCTAATTGATTTTCATAACTAAAGGAATCTCTCCTAAATAATGCAGAAGTAGGCTGCTGTCGTGGAGACAGCAAGGTGGGGAAGGCAACTAACAAAACCCTGTGCAGATGATTTGCGGCTTGGTGCATAGACTTGTTCTGAACTCAGAACTACCAGTCCTCCTCCGGGGGCAGCGAGGCACACGGGATCAGAGGGGAAATGTTACACCATTAATTTAAATCCTGTTGCTTCCACCATAAGATCCCTTCCAGTGTGTAACGTCACACAGCCTGGGAGTTCACAGCACAACATCCTACACAACTTCAGGGGGAAAAGAAAAAAAACAAACCCTGCACAAAGGCTGTCAGACAAACTGTCTCTTGCATAATGAAACAGGCTCAAGGATATGTTTCGAAAGACAAATGGGACTTGCACGCAGCACAGGTTTACAGGATGAATCTTCTTCCTAAGGGAAGATTCCCTCACTGGTACTTCCGCAGAATGAGGAAGCCTCTAAAAATTATATATCCCCCACCCTTCCTCTGAAGGGATGCTACCAGTGCACTCAGCCCTGCCCTGCACCCCCTTCCTGACATGCAGGATCCAGCAACTTTTAACTGGTTTTAATCTGGCTTTTTTTTTTCCTACAATTCCACTCAAAAAAATGCTCTGAGACTACCCTCTCACACGCTCCAGGAAGGGCTGGGCCCTCAAAGACCTCAGCTTTACAACACTCAAATGCAGCTGCTGGGAACAGCCTCTCCTGTATGCCATATACTTAGTTTCGTCCATGTCCTTACTGTCTAAGGAGACAACGCATTCCCCAAAAAGTAGGTAAGTAGGTAGCAATGTGTGTGTTGGGATGTGGGCTCTGAAATCCAATGCAGACTATTGAGGAGTTCAATTACAATACTGCAAGGAGTCCATTATTTGATAAGCATCTGGCTCAGGGCAGCTACTTCACCTCACTTTTATCTTTTTTAGATCACATTGAAGGTCAGAGTTTTAAAATGCTCCGCAGTCAACTGTATGCTGCATTTGCCATTTTTTTGAGATCTTTTCAAACACAATGCATGGTGATGCACCACGGGGAAAGGAGACCAAAATTTTATTTAGTTAAACTGCATGTTGTGAAAAAAGCCCTACACTTTCTGAGCCTGCAGTGTGTGCTCAGCACCTCTAAGATAAGGTGGGCCATTATTTCACAACCCTACTGGAAACCTTTTGCTTAGATGTCTGTAAACCTGTCTCCAAGCAACGTACACCTACCAAAAAGCAGGTGCTTAAGACTAAATATGCTCCAGGTTGGCTCCTGTTTACAACCTCCACCCTTCCTCTCCCTCCCAAGCCTGAAGTAATCTCATGGTGTGATAATAAGGACAATTAGAACAAAAGGCAGCAGAATTTCATCATGTCAGTCCACTGCAGCAGCCATTAGCCGGTCCCTGCATCCCATTTCCCCTCCTTCCCCCCAGCAGAGACATCCACAGATGCCCTCAGTCTCTGCTCAAAAGTCAACAAGGAGTATTTTGCACTAAGTCTATGGATGGAGATTTTTCAGGACTTCAAAATAATCAGCTGTTGAATTCTAAATGCAAGATGTCTTCAAGAGAGAACTACTTCTAGAGACTGAAAAGAAGCTATCATCGGAGAGATCAATTCTGTGACGAGTATCTCACTACAGGTACACAACCATGTCAGGCATTACAGCCAACATGTAACATAGCATGCAGCCAGAGGCACCTCTGAGAAAGTCAGCATGGCTGCAGAGGTTGGGCAGGACCTGGGGACAATCTGCAGCAGTACAGCCCAGCCTAAAGGCAAGACCCCAAGCAGGGTTCCCCTCCTGCTTCAAGCATGGCATGAGGCTGCACCTTGACACTACCCTTCAGCGCAGCTAGTACAGGAGGCTGCAAGGGTAAAAGACTGAAGAAAGAGTAAAGAAGAAAACATACAGGTCCAACAACAAGCCAAATACCAAAAGACAGCACAGTCCAATAGTAAAACTTTCAGCAAACTCCAGAGTTGGATACTACAGCAAAGGCTCTCACCACTCAGTCTTACCAAAGGGCTCTGAGCTGACTCAAGGTCCACTGGAGCTTCCATTCCCATCCTGGGGCCAGCCAACAGCCAACTTCTCCCTGGCTTTTGCTTTTATTTACGGCCTTCGGCACAGCACTTGACCTCTATGACTGTCTATGCCCTCAGGAGGAGATTTAAGCACTTTACAGGGGTGGTGTGATGTTCCATCTGCACATGTGTCCGCACCCAGCTAGGAAGTGTACCGCATATCCAACAAACCTGAAGCGCGTTGCTCCCAGGAATACTATGAGAAAACCGAGACATAGAAACCAAACCACATGAAGGCAAAAGTAAGCACGAACTCTTCTGTGGAAAACAGTTGTGCAACTGCTTCAACCTCTATCTTGACAGCAGAGATTTACTGCCTATGAAGAAATCCACCTTCCTTCCCATATTCTAGGAATAATAATTTGTGCGTTGAAATCTGACTTATGATTCTCCACTATTGAAGAAATTACGTTCTTTAGTCCTATGGCCCCTTTCAGAGTAATATGAAGTGCTTAAATGACAAAACAGATGAAAAATTGGTTTTATTTATAAAAATCTTCTGCTATTTAAAGAACACTCCTATTCTTTTTATTTTCTTCCACTCCAGGACTCTCTTTTCAGGACATTAGGAAAGCATTAACTCACCTGTTGTCTATGGAATCATAAGTAAAACAGCAAGTTCTAACACCACAGGTAAAAAGAGGCTTACTATTAACATAAGAAAATGAAAGTTCTACTTGGAAAAAGGCCAGCATACGCATTCTGTATTTTGTTCTGGGATCAGCTTTGTATCACTAGGATTGCAAACAACATAACTAGGTCACCTTAAAGCACCATCCACTTAAAGCTGAGAAATTCTAGGCAAAGAAAAAAAAAATTAAGAGCACTGTTATGCTAATGCAGGCTTGCTAAATTAGTGTACTGGCTGCACTCCCCTGGCACAGAGCAAAAAGTGTCAAATTCTATTTATTTTTATTGAACCCTACCTGCCTTGTATTTACTCAAAGAATACAGGAAAAATACAATATCTAAATACCAAAATTATTTTAATTTTCCCTTCAACAAGTATGATGAATGTACAAGGTCTTTAAGCTTCAAATATTACGACAGCTAATATTTTAATATAATTAAAGGCTTAAAAATTCACTAAAGAAATTAATAATTCCCTGACAGCAGAAATGTTCTTGCATTAAGAAAACTACTAGAACAACCAACACAGAAATGCTTGATTTAATTCTTTGAGGTAGCTCTTTCTCAAAGCATCTGCTATATATCAGACTGGTAACTGGTTTATTAGCTATATACTGTGTGTAGTGCTATTTTTAGCACAACCCAAAAAACCCTGCCCATTCTGCAACACCGTTATGGGACACCAGACAGAAGAAGGGCACAGTCACTCTACCCAATGGCTTACTACAAGGACATGCTGTACAAGGAAAACTGTAAATACCATGGCATGAATACAGCAAAAATAATTAAACTGAGAGCCGCACAACTTTAACATTGACCTGGGTTGATATCAAAGACAAGAAAAAATTACCAACATGGTTGTTTTGGAAGCAGAAAACATACAAACCCACATTTTACCTTAGCTCATCTCCACTGTTCTGGATTCAAGTTTTATTTATAAGTTTAAAGGATCCAATTTTTAAAGATTTCAAGAATTCTACATGTACTTTAGAAAGTCCAGTGAGACCCAACAAGACAAATCAGTGCTGTTTTCCTCATTTTGAGAGTTCTGAAAGTTACTGCCCTCATTTAATGGATGTGCTGCTGCTGACTAACCGAGTCTTATAAAAGATTTCCAGCCATGCTGTAATATTGTAGAAGTTCTACTTTCTCAAAGACAGCTGTACATTTAAGGAGCTTAACTCTGAAACTTCAATACTACAAGACTGGCCAATAGTTTACAAACGGTGGCACAGACACATCTCCCCCCAAAATGCACTATACTTCCACCTTCTTTCATACAAAACAAAACACTATAAAAGACCTAAAGTGCTTGGCAACAGCATGCAACTTTTTCACGGAATGCAATTTACCATATTTTCAAAATTTCTGCAGTTCAGGATTAATAGATGAAATAAAGAACCTTGAAACACAGACAAATTGTTTTTGCTTGTTTCCACACTGGAATTTGTGATTTCACTTTAAATGCTGCATTTACACACACACAGCCTACTTTTGATTTAGCATGTCAAGATAATGTCACTAGTAAGATTAGGATCCCCACAAATGCTAAACACTACCACCCTCCAACAGTAAATTTTTCTACCTTCTTACCTCCCAGTTCATTACAGACATCCCAAGGCAGTGCAATTTTCAACATCCAAACAGCATTCTTAGCAGTGACATGAGTAGGAATAAAGAGCACTCATGATACTGCTATATCAGAAGCCTAAATCTTTTCAAATTCCAGCTGTAATTCAGATAATAGGAATGGGGTGGTAAGAATTTCAGTGCTCTATGCACACGTCTGCAAAACTCCAGGAGCTCTTATTTCATATTGAACTACCAGAATATCATTAGATCAATAGAAGGAGTATGCACTAAGAAATGCTTTAATTGATTTTCTTTTTTAAACTAATGGAACTGCTTCCATATATCCATCACATTCTCTCTGGCTCCTCCAGTCTAGCAACTCTCAACTAAGAGCAGACAAATACCTTGCTAAAAAAAAACATAAAAGAAGGGAGTATTCCATTCATGTGCTGCCTGCATGCTGGATTTCCCATCCTTTCTTCTACCAAAATAAACGCTGTGACAGTCTGCAAAAAGATAAAGTTTCAAAGCAGTAGGTACTAAAGGCAAACTGCAGAAAAAACAGACTAAACAGACTTGAAATAGTTAGGAAAAGAACTCCTAAGACAGAGCTCCACTGAAGAACAGGCAACGCACAGCAGAAGATTTCACACACATTGTCTAAAACATCATTTTCACATCTTTTCTTCCTCCTTGGTTCATTACCAGTATCAGAGGAATAGATCTTGCATCTCCCAGGCACTGCTGCAGATAGCAGCTTCTGAAAGGCAGGTTGCTCAGCATGTGGGCATCCTCACCAGCAGCCTCAGGGAAATGCAAGCTTGGAAGGGTGCAAGCAACACACAAACACCACCGTGAACTCGGAAGGACCAGGAAGATATTTTGCTCTAATTATAGCAGCAGATTGAAAGTAATGACTGATTACAGTCTGATGATCGTAGCATGTGAAAAAAGACAGTCACTGTTTGGTTCTATTTCCATCTGACACTATTTCATCTCTGTTTATTTAGTTGAGAAAGGATTACAATACTTTTCCACTTACAAATCAACATTACATCCCATAGAAAATTGCATTATGATTACCTTAAAAATAACCAGCAAGTCTTATTTGACCTTTAAAGTGAATTATTGTGTAATTAGAAGACACCATTCAAAAGCAAGGAACTGTGATTTTGCAGACTACAGTTATGTTAAAAACATTCACAAGAGCAAACACTGCTATTATAGTACGCATCACTCTTCTTGGGTGGCTAAAGATTTGGCCCTGTGCCTCGTGTTGCATTCAGTTCCTAGTAAGCAGCAGGGTAGGAGTTCAGAAGCATTCAGCACAGGCCCACATCTGCTCCCACTGCATTATCCTGAACTCACGCTGATTTGGCTTGCAACAGAAAGTCAGGGTGAACCCTAAGGCTGCTCTGAGTCCTGTCCTTCCTACAAAACCACGCAAGACTATATATACCCCCAGGAAAAAAAAAAAATATTCTAACATTAGGACATTATCAGCTGCAACAGAAAACAACAGCTTTCTCAACTATTTCGTACAGGTTTCCTTGTACCTGCACCAAAGGTGCTATAATAGCCTTTAATTATTAAATTCACAGAGTAAAATTCAGAGTAAAAGTTATGAAAGTGCAGTTTACATCTATCTGCTTTGCGCTTCCTTCTGGGTGGACATTAAGCCAGCTTCATTTTAGGGATTTTTATCTGAAAAGGAGGAAAGGGCTCTGGTACAAAAATAAGAAAGGCGATTTGATTTGCAGATAATTGCCTGCAATGAATTAAGAAGTGAAAATATGTCTTATTTTTCAGTTTGTAAAGAGATTAAATGGAGAAGTGTATTTTGCAAAGCTCTGCTTGTAATAAAATTTAAGTAGAAGATATTTAATAGGATAGATGGTTGTCATTTTATCTTAAGGCCAGTAACTTCTCTTTCATGACTGAACTGTGTGTTTTTTGTAATTCACTGATCACAGGCTTACTGAGCCTGTAGAAAACTTCTGTGCCTTTGCTGTTTCTTATAACTTCCCAAAGCAGCCCCAAATGGAATTGATACACACTGGTTATTTTATTAATCGAGGTTTCCGGAACACTCATTTCACTCCGCAACAGCTTGAACGAGGTTTCAGACAATCTATAGGATTTAACTAGAAGGGAAAAAAATCTCTCTGTCCTCTAGAAGAACCACAAAGACAGGCTCTGCTTCCATTTAGTTCCATTTCTTTCCCCTAACGGTCATTACTCTGGCAGTGTTCACTACTCTGGTGTTACATGTAGAAGCTGCAAGTGAATATATGATGTAACATAACAAAAACTGGTAACCACAAGGAAAGAGATAGAGGTTTCCACAGGTACAACAATATAGTTATGTCTCAGCATCAGAAATAGCACTTCAACAATACATGTAGAGCACCAAGTATTATTTTTTTCCTTGTCTTCCCATACTCCTTCCCCAAACCATTTCCCACCCAAATATTGAAAGGACAGTGCACAGACGGGAGACACAAAAAGCAGAAAAAGGTAGTTGCCCCAAGTACCATAACAGGTCTAGTACACCCTGAGCAGCCACACAGCAAGGCAGCTTTAGTCTTACTATGATTAATGACCATATAATACTTTTAGATGAAGTCTCCAGACCCTTCTCAGCACGGGAAGCAAGAAGCTGTCCTCAAAGTCATCCTTCAAAGCACTGGTAGCCCTTCCGTCTAACCTGTTTCTTTCCCCAGCCTTACAGATATACCCCCATACTGGATCTTTTCCTCCTTCCCTCTTTTAACACCTGTAGTATTTATGACATTGGAGCTCTTACAGACATTTATGCAGAGCCTTCCTCCAGGAGACATCCCCTCCTTAGGATTGAAAGAGCTCCTCTAGGTGGAAATGCAGTGGCCAGGCACAGATGCAAATGGCACTCCATGCTTTACTCCAAACCCTAAGCCAGAAGGTAAAACAGCACATCTATCCCGTGATCAGGTTGCACAGGAAAATAAAGCATACTACAAACAAAAGGCATGGTGGCAATGAAGGACACAGCATTCTGTAACTCTGAAAGTGACCTAAGACACCCCCATCTGTAAAATAAGGGAGGCTCTTACCTTTCCTCATCCTTGAAAATAAACTTTCGCAGCTTGAGATCTCGCAGTACCAGTCCACCATCATGGCAGTGTGCTACAGCGGAAGCTATTTGATAGAAGAGTTTGGCTGCCTCCTCCTCTTTAAGCTTCTTGCAGGTACGAACAAACGAATGCATGTCCCCATAGCTCCTTTCAAAGAACACATATGCTTTTGTCTCCCCAAGAATTATTTCAGTAATTTGGTTGATATTTTTATGCGCAGGCAGACAAAAACATGGTGCTAGTAACTCCTGGTAGCAGCCAATATCAAATACCTGTAGGAACAATGACAGTAAAGTCAGGGTTAGCAACATGAAGGACAGTGAAGTTATGGTTTATCTAGCTCTGTTAACAGAACCATCTCTAAATACAATTTATGCTGCTGCTGAAGCTGCACCGATGTAAACAGGATGTCACACTGAGGACAAGACCAACCAGACTTCATACCCCCCCCCTCCAGCACACACACATAACCTTGACAGGAAAGGCTAATCTTCAGAATTTGTAGCAAGAAGTTTCATTAGCTAATAGCTGATCAAATTTAGAATGTAATTTGAATTAAGCTCTGAAGACCAGCAAAACACAAGAGCAGTGCTTAGAAGGAAGTATGTTTGTCTTCTATTTTCCATCCAAATGAACCATACAGAATATGGCCAGTAGCTTTGTATTGAGAGGTGTATTAAATCCACCCTGCTCCACATGCCTCCCTCTCTTGCTTCTACCAACCCATTAGAGCTTCAAGGATTTTCAGGTTTAAAATATCATATAGCACTATTCACATTTACTTCCTGTCTTTCTTTCATCTCTGACAAACAGCAAAGTCACTTTCACTTTCAAAGTCTCAGTTTTACAATGGCTGTTTATAAGATCAGAAGGACAAGCCAGGATATAGCCTGCCCGCTGGAGTGCAGACAAACATCCTTCAAAAGGCAAAGACAAAACCACCCTGAACTCTCTGCATTTCAATCAAGTGGTCCATTAAAAGCAAAGTGTCCCTTTCCTAGTAAGTATGTTATCACTGATCTTATGAATGAGCCGTAAGAATTAAAAAGGCTGCTGGGAAACCCAAATATGAAAAGTTACTATAATCTAGTGATGACGAATGAATCAGTATTTGAATCAATTGAGAAATGCCCACATTGAAAGAAGAAAGACTTCATTGAGAATAACAGAAGTCAGTGTGCTAAAAGAGAATATGAGCAAAGCATTGACAGGTGTGATTCTTATTTTTAATTATACCTGCTCCAGAGGTACTACAAAGCAAGGGATTTACATTTCCACCAACATAAAAATTCTATTAATATGTAACTTACTCTTGGGTGTTTTGTTACTTTTGTAAGAAGAATTTAAGGTAGCCATGTGTCATTCTAACTGAACATACAACTGAAAAATTGGCATAAGTCTCTAACCAACTGGTTTAAACTATTTTTCGTGGGTTTGTGTTCTAGTATGTGTATCCAACAGCAGGTATCTGTATCCTCTCCAAGAAGCAAATCTCCCTGCTTTCTTTGAAGCTTTAAAAAGCTTTCAAAACTGAGCAAGAGAGATACGGTTCAATAAAAATTTACCTGAGGCTTCAAATCCTGAGTCATCTAATGCTTCAGAGCACAACCCTAACAAACATCTTTGGCAGAAAAGAACCCAAATCCCATCAAAATGGGACATCCCCTCTTCATACACCATCTCTTCCCCATCCCCTTCGTGTGCTTCTATACTCCGGCACAGGCTAAAACAACCTTAAAGGCAGACTGCCAAACAGATTTTACCGGGGGTAGATTAGCAGTGAGGCATTCTAGTGACATGGTGAGCCAGAGAAGCAGGACTGGGGCTGGGAGGGGGTGTTGCTAAAATCCCTAGTGTGTAATTCATTCCAGAGGAGAATACATTGACATTTGGATCTCAAAATTCATAACTACTACTTGTCAGTGAACGGCTCTTTTACAAAGGCTGTGACAAAATTCAAGCAGGAACATTCATGTAGCTCAAAGCCTCATGCGAAAAAAAGCCTTTCTAAAATTCTCTCTGAATCAAGACTATCCTGATACAAATGACTTACATTTTGTTGTTCTCAGACTGTGTTAAATAAATAGGTCTGGATATGTACCAGTAGTATATTTGAAAGGGGGAGATGGGAAGTGCTAGCCTACTGCTACAATCTGGAGTACTCTTATAAAAGGCTTCTTTGTATCCCAGCTTTTAAGATGCCTGGCCTCAATTCAGTAGATGTCCAATAAGATGCAGTTTGATTTAGTTCTTGCTGGGAACTGGAAGTGAGAAGTTACCATTGTTTGGATGACACAGAGCCTTGAAGCAAATAATGGCATCTGTATAGTCAGTGGGTGCAGCCAAATGAATCTTGAGAATCATCAGTATGTGTCTGTTATCCAAACCAATGTTTCTGCAAGCAATCTCTAAGAACATCTTCAATAAGACACCAGATAGCAGGTCTCTTATCCAGAAGGCGACTTGACAAATAGTACTCATGATACTGCAGGCATTTTAAAGCACACATTAAGATGAGTTCAGGACTGACAACTGCATACTCACAAACTAGCAATTCAGGCTAAGATCATATTTTTGGAGCACAGCTAGAAGTAGTGCCTGGCACATATGGAAAAACTGATACTATTCAAATGTCAGAATCAGCTCAAAAACATACAGCTGAAAGGGAAGGAAAAAAATAGAAGTCCACTCTTTGTAAGCTGCAGTTATGCTGTTCATACTGTTATCAAAACATTGCCTTAATCCTGCAAAGCAAACAGGAAACAAAGAAGAGCATAGCCCCTGCTTTAGTACTTGCTATGTAAATTCACCTATAATTTCATACAGAGCAGCAGCTTTGTGGGATCTGTTTATTTCATGAAAAGATGCAAACGTCCTAGAGTGCAGCACTGTACTACTGCACTGAGCAGTGTTTTCATTCTAGAAATTCTCATGTTCTTTTTCAGTTTTGCAACAAAGCATTCAGTTCAGCATGCAACATTAGTCCTTTGCAAAGTCATGGGCCTTTTTTTCCCCTGCAAATAATCAAAGTCCTAGGTTGACTTAACATCAGGTTTTATAACTCAATCAGTATGCACATTTAAATTGCTCTCTGAACTCTGATCTTTACAAACAGCAAACAGGAGCAATTATTTTCACTTCCCTGCTACAGCCTAGTCCATAAATTCTTATCAATCAAGTATGAAAAACTATGGAACAGTCAGAAATACTATCATTAATCCCCATAAAACAAATAAGCTATATTATCAAGTTCTCTGTTTTGCAGTTACTTCAACACTAGAAATTTCCCCAAGATAGCCTAACGGCACAATTCCATATTTTGGGAACAACACAAACTCTGTAGTGTGCGTAGCAAGGTTGCAATTTGCTACGTAGTTACAAAAACTACTACCAGGTACTGCTTCAATTTGCTGGGCAGAAGTCTGGCTCGCTCAAGACAATGAGAACTGGAATTTAGGAACAAAGGAAAATACTCCCTCGGCCCAAAAAATGAAAACAACATCCCTCCACAGAGTGTGTTTCTTTCCCACAGCTCACCTTTGAATAGCAAGAGCAAACTGGGAGGAGGCAGAGAAAAGCAGGCAGGCTACAAAGACTGGGATAGCTATTTTGTCTGCTCTTTTAAGAAACGTAGGTGTGCAGGTTTTATTCTTGCTCAGTTGTGCAATAAGGAAGGATGCTGTTTGCAAACAACCTCCACGGTGAGGGAGCTCAGGTTGATTAATTCGATGTGGATTTTTTTTTTTTAAATTACTTCTGAGACAAAGCTGATGGCAATCTCCCTCCCCCACTTTTCCATCTTCTTCTTACCCCAACTCATAGAACAAGGGACAAGAAAAAGTGAGGAAGCCACCAGGTCCCAACACCTTAAAATTAGCCAGGGATTCCCTACTCCATTTTGAAAAGTGAGAGTGGGGAAAATGAGGCTTTCTCCTGATCTGAACTCACACTAAGACCTACTTAAAGAACGGCTCCTTCCAGAACAATATCCCCCGGGTAAGCGGCAGAACTGGCTCCGGGCCACCGCTTTAACGTGGCCATTGTCTAGAGGGAGGGAAAAGTTACAGGATGCTCCTTTAATCCTGTCTCCCTGCCTTTTGTTTCTCAACTGTTTAATAATTGAGCTGCACGACCGTGCTTGGCCCTCCTGCAAGACACAGAAACCCAACCCGCGACAGCAGGCTGACCCAGAGGAGAACAAGAAGGAGAGGGATTACCTTGCAAACCAGCTCCTCGCCGCTGTGCAGATGTACGGCTCGGAAAACGTGGTCTCCCTCGAGAGGCTCCAACAATAAGTATTTCCCGATGCAAGAAACGCAATGCGACAAGTTCGGGGTCTCCGGCGGGCTCGGCGAGCCTAGATTCGGGCTAAAACTCTGGCTTGGCTCGATGGACCGTATGGACGAGAGCTCCTCAAAATCCTGGGTTTTATTCCGCGGTCTCCCATATCGTGCTATCGTAATAGGGGTTGACCTTTGTATGTTCATGAGTATGGAGAAGACCAGCCGAGACGCTGCACCGGAGCCCTGGCGTGGAGCGCGGTCCCTCGCCCGTCCAGCTGCGGCTGCCTTTGTGTGGCGGGGACGGGGGGCGGGAGCGCGGCGGCGGCGGGCGAACCAGCCTCAGCGCCGCGTCCTGCGCACAGGGAGACAGCGCTCAGCCCTTTGTTCCCGCCGGGCGCGGAGCGGAGCGGCGGGGCAGGGGCACCCGGTGCTGGGCTGTCGGGGGGCGGCGGCGGCGCGGGGTGGCCGGGACTCGGCGGTCGCCGCTCCCGCGGGGCGCGCAGCGCGGGCGAAAACAAAAGGTTGGGTAACGCGCTGCGCGCAGCGGGGATCGTCCTTTCTCTCTTCCCTATGGACGCGCAGAGCCGCGCTGCCGCGGCCTGGCTGTAGGTGGCGCGGGAACCTCGCCGCTGGCGCCCGCGGCGCTCCGAAAATGCCCCGCGAAATAGCGAGGGAGCATTTAACTTGGAGCGAGCAGCGAGCCACGCCGACAAAAGAGCGCTCGGGGCTGCGGGAAGCTCGGCTGAGCCGCCCCAGAGGATGGAGCGGCGGCAGAATGCGGGGCAGCGCGCACCGGCGGAACGAATCGCGCTGTCGCGGTCACCTCGACAGAACAAAAAAAAAGTGCAACCACGGGCAAGAAGGAAACCGAACGCGTTCCCGTTTCCACGGCGCAGCGGGACTCGTGTTCGGGGGCTCGCTGCCTGCGCGGCCGTTTGATGTAGTTCACGCACAAAGAAAAGAGAAACCTGCACTGCGAGGCTGCTGGGGCTGGAAGGGCAATAAGCGAAAGGCCGGGGCTGGGAAATAAACTGCAATCGCTTTTAAAAAATAAAATGCAGGGATCGATTGTGCTTAAGTCTTTTTGTTGTTGTTCCTTCGGGGTAGGACAAGGGGAGGAAAGGGATGGCCGCGCCGCTCCCGCTCAGCAAGGCATCGTCTCCCCGCGGCGTATTAATAGCTACTTACGTGGCGGGGACGCTGGCTGCCTCCGTGCTCGCTGCCGGCCGCCGCACGGTGCCCAGCGCTCAGACTGACTGCCCCGGCGCCGCCGCCCGGCCCGGCCCGGCCCGGCCCCACCGCCCACCGCGCCGCGCCCCGCCCCGGCCGCCCGCCCCGCCCCTCCGCGGCCGCCCGCCACCTCCCCCTCCGCTCGCCGCTCGGGGTAAACAAGGTGAGACGTCCTTCCGCAGCGGAGCCGAGAGCGGCTGGGGAGCTGCGGGGGCAGCCGGGCAGCCGCGCGCCCGCGTGATGCTGACCCGCAGGTCCTGCCTCGCGCAGCTTGCGCTGGGGGTGCGATGTTAGCTGATTAATTGTCATAGAATAACAAATTAATAAATATTTTTAATAATTAATAATTAATAAATGTTAACAATGATGGAATAAACGCCCCTAAAAGCAGAGCCCTGGTGCTGGGTGCGCTATTACACGCGCTGGCGCTCAAAGGCGAGCGGGCTTTTTTTTTCTCAATGAAGAAATAGCTTTTTTTTTCCGGGCAGCGTAGGTCTCCGCGTATTTACGGGAGCAAAAGAGGTTGATTCCCGGTGCACTCAGGTGGGAGGAGTCCTCCCGACTCCAGGCTTGTCGTAACCCATCCCGACATTAAAATGGGGGGAACACAGAGGAAAAACGTAATCCCTTTCGTCCTGCACAGAGAAAGCCATGAATGAGGTCGGTCTGTCCCCGCCCAACACCACTGCGGTCTGCTAGGCTTTTACATCCGTTCCGCTTTCATTGTTTAAATAACAGGAGTTTGGATGTATGTTAAAGTTTGATGAGCAGCTCCCTGAACTCATAACGAGCCTGTCGTTTACTCCCTGGATTTTGTCTGGGTATTGGTCGTGAACCCCTTTAAAACAAAAACATACATCCCCCCATCCCCCCCCCCAAAAAAGAAAAAAACAAAAAACAAATCTAAAAATACACACACACAGAAAAAAAAATAATAACAACATAAGACAACAGTAAGGAGAGGACAGAGCAAGCAGGGCTCAGTCCCGGAGCTGCAGCCTTTGCAGGGCAATGCCAAGGGACTGGTGATGCCTTGGCTCCAGTTTTCACACATCAGCACAGGGCAGAGTCAGAAGTGGGAAAAATGTTCTGTTGAGGTGAGCACCTGCGAGTTTGGATGATGTTTGTTTTCAAGGGGTAGGAAGAAATGGGTATGCGAATAATGAAATGACCCTGATAGAGATGGTTGTCCTGGAGATGTCTGCTTTGCAGCAGAGCGAAACGGTGCTCCAAAGAGGCTGTGGAGATTCCTTCATCAGGGCTGGTCTTGGCAAGGGAGTCTTCAGAAATGGTTGTGGTGAGGGGTGGCTCTCCCCCCATGAAATTACACCCACCTCATTTCTCATTCTCCGCACTGGGAGATATATGTGCCTTGTTATGCAGTCATAAGGGAAATACTACTGAGAAAGGATTATCATGATCTTAAGTTTGACATGATGAACGTATAGCAACAGAGACTGCTGGGATTTGACCCAGTGAATGCCTCTTAGGTAGTGGGGAAGGGCACAGAAGCAGTGATCTGCAACTACCCATAGGATGACCTGCAGACCCTGTCATTCCTATGTGCTGTAAAATGAAAAGGTGTTTTCCTCCCATTCCTCAGTTATTCCCATCACCTCTGAGTACTTTGTAACTTTTCAATACCATTTTTAGAAATGGGATGAGCAGTGCCGGATACTGAATCATTGCAAATAAGGACAAGCCATGAAGTTATGCAATACATTCTCCAGTCTCACATCCTGTGATCCAAATCAAACATTCTTTTCTTAGTAGATGGCTTTTTACACAATTTCTCCCTTCCTTTCCCCCTGCATACTCCTGACTATGACAAAGCATGAGACCTAGATTCTTGCATCAACATTTGTTCTCTAGACCAATGTTTTCTGTTTAATTTTCTTAATTACCCAGCATCAGCTGGAGCCAGAGTCCCTGGCAACTCTGAAAAGGCTACCCGGACCCTCAAAGCCCAACAGGAGAAAGGAGTGAAAGGAGAATGGGGTGAAAACTCTAGTTAATCCCAAACCTCTAGTTGGAAACTCCTGAATTCTAATAAAATCTGAAGAAGTGAGTCAGGGTGGAATGGGATACGCCTGCCGTAAAGATAAACATTCAAGTCTGGAAGAAAGAGGTTATGAATTTCATTTTCTGTGTGTAATTCTACTCTATCAGTCATGAAGGGGTACATGTAGTGGGACTGGGAATCACATAGCTAGCTATCCATGGGATCCATTTCTCTCTTCCAGTATATTTTAATAATTTTGCTTTCATTTTCTATGGCATCTTTCCCCCAAACTACCACTTTGTAAACATTGCTTCTGCTCTCAAATATATCAATGAAACTATTGCCAGTTCAGTCCAATGTTAAAGGAGTAAGCTCTGAAAGAACAAATCTTTATCTGCCTCATAGGTGTACATAATTGTATGCCTGGTTTTTTCTGGTGTAAGTCTATGTCAGTCAGCTGACATTGGAGAGCAAGGTCAGCATATAGCATGTGAGATGCTCAAAGGAACCAGGTTCTAAAAGTCAGATCAAAGTCTTAAGACAAAGTCAGCAGTAAAGTTTCATCTAACTGCTGCCGGTCTTGCATAGCTATGGTGCTTTATGTAGGAGGCATTAACCATCGAAAAGAGATGCTTTGACTTGAAATACATTGGTCAGAATGTCTGGGCTAAAGAGTTGGTGTTGGCTGGTACAAACTTAAATGTCATATTCATACCGCTTGGAGACTCTCATTGAAATAAGCTGTATTGGTAGTGCAAAGTATTGTTCCATTATATTTTCTCATTCAAAGGAATGAGAGATTTTTTCTGAATTGATGATACCAAAGAACTAATCAACAGAATGGCTTATGACAAAACTATCATAACATCACCATGATCATTCTGTAGATACTGATACATGTGAGATTGAAGGTTGCCTTCCTTCCCTCAAGTGGGCTAGGAAGGATTCTCTTCAGGACCATTGCTGTCTGACTTTTCATCTCTGGACTTCATTGGGCTGATCTAACTTACCTGGAAACTCATCTAGAAAGGCAATCTGATTAGAAGTCTCTTTATCTTTTAAATAGACCCTGCAATTATCTACTACTTTGTTCACTATGTCCATTAGTAAAGTGCAGAATTGCCTCTCTGGAGTGGCTCTTCTTGAAGGAAATGCAGCTTTGGGGAGTGGCATGGTTTTCCTGGAGCCTTATCTTTCCTTTTCCTATTCTTCAGTGTTCCAGGAGTGCCTATGGTGGAGGCCTTCCATTTTCATGCTTTTGAAAGTGTCCGCTAAGTTCTCCCCTTTTCTGTGTCCAGGGGTTATCTGCAGGTAAACAGCAACAATCAATGTAGAAACTGAAGTTTCCTATATCATAGACTAAGAAAAAAAATTAAGTGAAAAGACTAACACCTAACCTTATGTAAAGAAAAGTATTATTTCTGTAACTCTGACTTTCAATATGTTTTATCTTTTAGCATCTGCTTTTGCGTATATGGACTCTGTGTGGACTGAAGCCAACCTTCCCCCCCAAGCAAATACCAGTCTTTCTTCTATTGATGTCAATGAGCTTAGATCAGAGCACAAGTCTTGTGAGTGATCAAAGACAGTTCTACATAAAAAAGACTTCCTTTTCCAGGTCAGTCTGCTCCTTGTCCCTTTACAGCATACAAACACAAGCCAGAACAAAAAGGGTAATAATTTTTGAAGTGGTAGAATAAAGACCTACATTTTATTTTTTGCTGATTTAAAAAGTGCAGGGCTTAGCCTATTGGGAACACTAAACAACTATTAAGTGTAGAGAACTGTCATATTGAGAAGACAGTCCCATTCTAGCAAAATTAATCCGAGTAGCTAGCTCAAAATATGCTTGCAAGTACCTCCCCTCTACTTGTTAAGGCTGCATCCCCATGCCAACTTGGGTAATGTTTTTCTACTTTTTTAAATCATTTTTTGTAATCATTTACGCTAGAACTTCAATATGTTAGTAAGGAAGGCTAAGAAAAATGGTAAATTATGGGGCAGTAAAGGGGCAAATCTTTTCTCCCTACATCAAAAAGGGCAATTCAAAGACATTGACAAAAGAAAAAGACAGCAGGCAAGCGCTTGTTCTTTAAAAGGAGGTGTGATTTTGGCTTTTAGTTTGCGAGTCCATTTTTTATTAAATGAGCTACTGTCAAGAGGTAGCTGCGTAAGAAATGTACCCATTTGCATTAACTGCATGTGTATGTACAATAAGGATACAAAAAAAGTATGTAAGGATAAATACCTATGTGCCATATCTGTACTCAGAATCAAGCCTTAGGCTTCTTTCTACACGTAAACAATGAAAAAAACAGGTGTTATTGAATAACTCAGTTCATGATTTACAACTGGCTGCAGTGCAATAAAATAAAAAACACTCCACAAAGTAATTTATGTACAGAAGCCAGTTAAATGATGTAGAGAGAAGCAGGTTCAACATTTCTGCAAGCTGTCTTGTTGTTATATCGCACAGAAATTGTAAAGAAAAAAGGCTGTTAGCCGAAGGGCTGGGAAATTTGTCCTCATATGTTTATTCATCTGGGACCTAAGAAGTGTCTTGGTCGTCTGCAGGACAAATCCCTGCATATGGGAGTGTGTTCTGCCTAGGAGGAAAAGCAGTCTTTGGCTCAAGAATCAATGATCTTTTTCTCTGGTTCCTGATCCCAGTAATGTTTTATATTTTTCGAAGTAGTAGTATTGCATTGTGAAGTTTTGTTTGTGACTGTGGCCAGAGTGTATTCCCGCCTAACCATTCCTGGTAGTTTCCTCTGTGTGTTGGATGTGTTGCTGGTGGTTCTTAGATGAGCTTGAGCAAAAGCAAATTGACCTTCTAAATCACAACACTGCCCTCCAAATCAGACTGTCAAAACTGTGGGCTGTTGGCTACTCTAGTCAGACCTTACATTTCTCTGTTACCACTAGCTCTCATTACTCACAGATGGCACCATTCCCAGAAGCTAAAAAGTGATCGTGTTATATATATGTCCATACCAATGTTATCCCTCACTTATTGAAATCAATCTTACGTGGTGGAATTCTCATCTAAACGGCCCCCTCTTTTAGCTTTATGAAATTACCTGAGGGAAAGCACTCCCTCACTAGTAAGATGTAAGTGGCATGTCTTTTATATTTCTTGCATTTTAAGTTAGGCTAGTATTGCCAAGAGAAGAAAAAGGGTGGACATATTTCTTTCATAATGGGCAAGGTGAATAGAGGACACCCATGGGTGAAAGATGAGAAGTGCTATGTTTGCACATTCCAGGGAAACCCTTATATGCAAGAGAAGCTATGAAGTATTACGACTAGGTATTCCTAACCTTTACACTCAAGCCAGGTACCGTTAAGGTCTCTTTTCTTTTAAGAAGATATAATGACCATTTTTCACTTTAGGAATAAGTTGCCTTGGAAAGTTATTTTCCAGACAAGTACATAACCTGAAACATATCTCTCTGGCAGATTTTGCTACCTCAGTTGCACCCGTCAGCATGATGCTGGTGGAGGCGAATGTGAGATGGAAACATGACAACTGGATGTGCTTTTAGGAATTGTGCTCCAAAACTTCATTGCAATCTTGTGTTGCCAGCTTTTTGGGTAGCACTGAAAAGTGAGCAGGTTCCCAGAGCAGAGCTAGAAAGAAACACCACCGCCATCATTCACAAAGCACCTTTTGATGTACACAAGAAAGTCCCATTAGCTAAATTTGGATCCCATTCCTCACTCAGAAAGATCTTTATTTTATTTACTTAAAAATGTATGTTAATATGAATCCCTGGAGATGTTCAAGGCCAGGTTAGATGAAGCTTTGAGCAACCTGATCTAACAGAAGGTGTCCCTGCCTATCACGGGGCAGTTGGAACTAGATGATCTTTAAGGTCCCTTCCAACTCTAACCACTCTATAATTCTGTGATACAGTTTGCACAGATGCATTCACAGGTGCTAAGGGCATAAACCAGTTTATGAACATTTCTAATGCTTCAAGCATCTGCCATTAGCTTACCTGGAATCAATTCCTATTGAACAAGAGCAGGATTGAGAAAGACTAGCGAGAAAAGACATCCAGATCTATCAGAGTGAATGGAAAATGGTTGCAGTAGTTGCTTATCCTTAATTTAGCTGAAAGTGTGTGCCTTCGGCTTTCCATTGGATTTCCTTGTATATTTTTCTGCCAGAGCAAAACCTCCCCTTTAAGACATTGTCTGTTCCACATAAAAGGACCATAATCAAATTATTCCTTAGCTTTTACTTTGACACACTAAATCTAAATAGACTTACCCCTGTGGAGTTACTCCATTTTATGACCTTTTTTTTCATTGATATTCTTGTGGTTCTTCTCTGAACTACCCCCTATTTGCCCACATCCTTCTTGAGCTGCTGACATCTGGACAGACATTATTCCAATAGCTTTTACCAATGCCAAATGCAGAAGTAATACAACCTCTTGTTGCTATCCTCTGCACACAGAAAAAGATTGCATTGGCCCTTTTCGCAGCATGATTTTAGAGGGCCCTGGGGCTCAGTTGATTATTTGCCTGGATCCCCCCATTCATTTCACAGTCTCAGCTTCCCAAAGGAAAACTTTTCTGGCCTGAGAAGTTTGTTCTTAAATAGGTCCTTTACATCCTGTTATATGTGAAACAAGTTTTATTTCTTTTGTACCTGCTCCTCAAGCAGTGCCAAAAAGGCATTGCCCACTTCTGCCCACTTCCAGATCTTGGTTTATTGAAAAATATTTTTAGCAAAATCACTGCTTTCTGCTGGTTTGCCAATAGTATTATTAATAAGCAGAAGGCTGATAAGCAGTCCCTGCAGATAGCCCTGTGTTACATTAGTTTGCTAGATCTAGTGCTTGCCGGCTTTAAAATGAGTTGATTGGCCAGGTGTGTTCATTGTATTAGTTCTGATTTTGGTCAGAATCTTTTGTAATACTGTAAACGAATCCAAATTCAAAGTGTGCAATATTACCACAATTGCTTTTATCCACCAAATTTGTAGTCTTATAAAAATAGCACATTAATTTGATAAGATCTTTCTTTCATTAATCTGTGTTGATTGCTATTAATTAAATCACACTGTTTTAATACTTTATTAATTGGCTTTCCTATCAGCAACTCCATCACTTTGCCTGAAATAAACGTCAAACTGACAGGCTTATAATTACCTATTGCCCTATTTTGTCTACAGAATTATTGGCAAAATATTAACTTTCTTCCACTCCTTCACCAGAAGGATGTTGGGTTTAGCCAGCGTATGCATCTTTCTTAATTGTGGCTTTTCAAAGATCTAATGAAATTTTTCTGAGATGCTGTAAATTTTTATTCACATTTTTGTTGGTTTAAATTTTCTCCTCCAGGCTGGCTGTTATACCTCCTCATTTTTTCAGCTTTGTGGAACAGGATCTTTAAGTCAGTGAGTACAAATTTTACTGGTTAGGGCTTTATCCTGCTTACAAGTAAAATGTAAAATGCATTTTAAAAGCACATAGAACACAAAACTAAGACAGTATCACTTCCACCTAAGCAAACTCTAAATTTTGTGATTAATATTTCCCTGTCAGGATGAGGTCTAATGTAGAAGTTTCCCATGCCAGATACAGCTCTTTTTGAGTCAGGAAGTTGTTTTGTGTATTTTTTCTTGAAAATCCAAGAATGCTTTAGTACTTGCATCATGAGACATCCCTTTGCTCTCCCTTTAGATTTATCTTGCCAAGGCTGAAAGTGCCATATATAGTGAAAGGCTTTTAAAAGGCTAATCGGGAAGGTCATTCTACACCCAGAGGTAGGGCTGGTTAGATGAGCCAGTTCTCGGTTGTTTGGAACAAAGCCTCACTTCATGCTATATTGTCAGTGTTACCATGCTGCTAGCACTGAAGACTGAAGACTGTGAGAGCACTGAAACTGGAGAAATCTCCTTGAGCGCTGGCCTGGGTTTCATCAGAACATATACTCATTAGCCAGGTAGAGTTACTGTCGTGATTCTGGCTTAGTACTGTGCCATTACTGCCCAGGTGTGTCCTGGCTTTCAAACAATAAGCATCAGATCTGCTATAATCTGGAGAAGGAAAAATAAAAACCAAAAAAAAAGAATGCAATTATTCCATTGTCCCTCTGCATCTCTGCTCTGGCTGCAGGTAGCAGAGGGCTCTTTCAGATCCCATGGAGCATGAAGAGTAGCAGCTCTGCAGGCACCAGCCTGTGCCTCTTTGTTTGTAAAGTGCTTCCTGTTTGGATTTCCATGAGCATTTTTTTACCCTCCATTTGCTTAAGTGATGACATTAACCTGACAAAAATGTGTGTGATCTTACTTAGAATGATCTTTTCTCATCTTCAAGCATATGAGTTTTGTAGGTACACTAAAAACATCACAATGACCACACAATACAAAGTCAGACCAGTGGTCCATCTAGCACAGTGTCTTCTCTCTGAGAGAGTGCAATAGCAAATGGCTGTGGGAGAGGACAAGAACAGTGCAAGCATGTAATGACACACGCTCATATCAGTCTCCCAGGCCTCTCTCTCCATGATTTTTAGCCCATTTGCTCTCTGAACGAGCAGCAGTGCTTTTCTATTTGGTATCCATCAGGAGATTTTTCTTCAAATTCTTCTGAATTGCTTTTGAGCCCTCATGTGCTTCTAGCAACCACAGCATCCTGTGGCCAGGCATTCCATAACTTAATTGTATATATGAAAAAGTAACTCTTTATTTGAACTTGTGTCATTCAAGCCTCCTAATTTCATTTGATACCCACTCGTTACTGCGTTAGAGGAGACAGCAAACAGTAATTCTGTACTCACTTTCTCTCTGCCATTCATTATTTTATAGACCCTATATTATATCCCATCTCTTTTCCCAGCTGAAGAATCTCAGTCTATTTAATCATTCTTTTTATGAAAGATCTCATTTCACTGTTCATTTTCTGCTATATCCTTTGGGATGGGAAACCAGAATCACACTCAACATTCAGGATACAGCAGCAATATGGATTTATAGTGACACACTTATGGCTTCTAGTTTGTTCTATCTTTCTTTCTAATAGTTGTTGATACTGATGTGCTTTTCTGACCATTACTAATTACTATGCTGAATGTGACAGTCTGTAACAGGCTGTATTCATGACTCCAGGATTTCTGTGTCCTCTCAGTGATTAAGACCAGATAAGATCCCACTGCTGGATCGTGCAGTTAAGGTTCTTTTACCCCCTTGTGAACTGCTTTGCATTTACCAACACTGGTTTTCCTCTGCCATTTTATTACCCGGTCATTCTGTAGCATAAGGCCACTCTTCAGCTCCTCAGAATCAGCTTTTCTTTTTATTGCCTCACATGAGCAAACATTGCAGGCATATTACTTGCTTCTATTTCCTAATTGTTTTGAATATAGCCTACAGGACAATATACGTACTAGGTGTTTAGTCTTGAGAGCAGCTGGCACCACAGAATAATACCAGAGCCAACTTCCAAGGCAACATATGTGTGCAGGCTATGAAAAGTGGCCAGACTGGAAAGAGAAAGCTCAGCCTTCCTACAAGCTTTTTTGGAGCTTCAGAGATAGCCTTGACTCCTCTTATGCTTGAAAACTAAGTATGTAACTGAGAGACCTAAACAGAAATGAGAGTAACCTTGAGCTCCATTAGTAGCCAGCAGTGGCCCTCCTTAAGGACAATTTAAATCCTAGGTGAGCTAAAAGGACGTTTCCTCTCTCTTTCCATCAACCATAGGAGAAAAATCTCCATTTTTAAGCACCCAATATAAGTATCTCCAATGAGATGGGATAAATCCAGACTTCGGTTTGTAGGCTTTTTTCGGGTGAATTGTCAACTGTGCAATTTTACAAGCACAGGGAAAGCAGAATTATATAGTATCACCTAGGCTGGAACACTGGCTATTTGAAGCATGTTATAGCTGATCTATAATTCACGTGCTTATTTTGACAGGCTGGCTCTTGTTAGTTTTCAATGGGTGTGGGAGGAAATAGCAGTGCATAAAACTTGCACATTACTAATACCATTGCCATATAAAACAAATATTTAAATAGGAAGTTTCAGAAATGATTCAGTGCTCTAGCTACAGAATATCCTACAGGAATTTTTTTATAGTAACAGAATTAATGAAAAGCAAATCTTATTTCTCCACCATGGGCATAGGGTGGTCCCAGTGCTGCAGAGCCAATGTGATGCTGTATCTCAGGAACAGAAAAAGCAGCCCCTACAGATTGCTGGCCCTCTGGGTGACTGAAGCTTACTTTGAAAGTCTCCTTGAGCTGAGAGGTTGCTATATGCTTTCTAAGTGAGTGCACCAGATCGTGTGTGGGTGCAGCAGACAGGGACTAAAAGCCCTGAGCTGCAGTACAGAAGCAATTGAAAAGCCACTCGGTTGTTGCTGCTCTACTAACTGCAAAGGAAAACTCTCTTCCCACCCCTGTAGATTATTCTAACCACAGCCTTTGAAGGTACTGAAGTTACTTCACTCACTTAGCCCACAGTTTTCTCAACATTAAGTCATAACTTGAAAGCTGCAGGTTGAGGAGATAATTGTTACGTCAGTAACAACATTTCATTCAGACACTGTCATAAGAGGAGGATTTCTAGGTGCTGAAAATGTGATATGACCACCAAACAAAGAAGCCAAAATATCACTGTAAAAATAACTCCCTTGCACCATGTTTTTTTAGTTCGCTGGGAACAATCTACAGGAAGTTTGGTCTTGGATTTCTTTCATATCTGAAGCAAGTCTGTTTCACCATGCAATGTAAAGTTAACATCAGCCTGCAAACAGTTTGGAGCAGATCTTGTATCTTGTGTTTTGTGCCTGCTTTATCACAAAATATCTCTGAGTTTTCTCAGTTTGTGTCTCAGATCACTATTAAAAATGAGGGGAAAGCATTTCATTGTCTCCTGCAGAACTGTGGTTGTTCCAGATGCAATGGTAAAAAGGGGCACATGAATTTGTGAAGCTGAGACAAATTTGACACAATCTCTTCAACAAACCATACTGTGTGCAATGACACAACATTGTGCACTTGGACAGGTTGGCCAAGGAAAATTTCTACTTTTTTTTCACTTTCAGTAACTTTTAAAATATGTATAGCAGGGTTTTGACACTGGAAAATCCACCTCGTACTGGTCAATCCCCTTTATCTTTTTGAAATAGGAAAAGCCTGTGTCTCGTATCTGTGTTTTGTTGCTAGAATAATTTTTAGATTGAAATGTAGTATACTACTATTTTTTACTTGCATCTATTTTAAAGATCACATATATATGATACTGCAACAGGTGGGGTTATTTATACACATGGAAAAAGATGTTAGATCTCTTAAGTTGTTCAAGGTCTTAAAATAACTTTTGTACTACAGGAATCCTTTCTGTTAACCTTAGAAAATGGTGGAGGTGTAGGGAGGAAATGAACATAAAGTAATTTATTTCTGTCTCAGAAGACCTGAATCTGTTGTCATGCAATCTTTTGATGTGGGTCCCCAGTCTGCTGCTTAGAGGCATTACATATTACTTATTTTCCGGGCTTCCTCAGCTAAGGTGGACAAAGGAATACTGAACAGAGAAATTTTAAGTGCAATGGACTTGAGAAGTGTATATTTTTCCCAAGTTTTAGGTATGTGGAAACTAATGAAAATGACCTTAAAACTGAAGTTAAGAGCTGTCCCTTAAAAGCTCGTGACATCCTGCAGTGGTGATGCAACAATTTGCAAGACTGACTGAATAGCCAAATGTAATTCTGATCCCTCTACTTTGCCAGGCTGTGACACTGGCAGACTTCCAGAATAAGCCAACTTCAGAACTGTGGAGCCTCCAAATATGATCTTCTGTCAGTCACAGGGATTTCAGCTCCAGGAAAGGAAAGATTGATCTGGCAGATTATAATCACTTTTGTATGAGACAGTGAAATAAGTGATCTTTCCTATAGCGGAATGCCAGCTACTCTGGGACTAGTCATCACCTTGAACTGTGCTGGGAAGCAGTGGTGACTTAGTTCAAGTATCACTATGTCTCATCCTGCTCTTGTGATGCAAACCACTGTTTTTATCAATAGGTGCTAGAGTGGCAACTCCCAACCTGTGCTGAAGCAATCAAAATGCTTCAGAGTTTCCAGAGCCATTCCCATTCTTCACTTCCCTAAAACAAAGAGAAATAAACAGTGAAGCTAAATCTCACACCTGATTTTCAGACTCTTACTGCAAGACAGATCAGCCATCCCCGGACCAGTTCCTGGGTTATGCTCTGCCCTCCCCATCCTGTCGGGGAGGATGGCTGTATGCCTTCGTGGCTCAGCCCCGGCAGCATGTCACAGTAATCAAGGCTTCAGGTCTAAAAGCTGTGATCAGGGGGAAAAGTTTATAACACAGAAGTGCAGTAATACCTCACAGCTCCCATGGGTTTTCCATCTCAGGTGAGACCCAGTGTGAGCATACAGAGAGAGGGGAGTTCAGGCAGTTCGGTCATAAATTACCAAGGGAAGTTCCTCAGCACAAGGTGTGGGACCCAGCACCAGGATGGCTGCATGAAATCAAATAACCCTGGTAAACGGACAGGCTGTAATAAATAGACCTGAATGTATTTGCTCCAAAACAACTCTGTTGTTTTGGTAAAATTATATTCATAACTGTTTTCTAACTTGACTAATCAACACCCTGAATTCTCTTTACTTTCTAATCTTTGAAAATCATATAAAGGAAAATACTGTGTCTGTGACAAACCTGGATCTCTTGGGTGGTCCTGATAATGGGACCATTTTGTCTCTACTTGGTTAGGCATTAACTTTATTTCTGATGAATTTCATGTCTCCTGCCAACACCTTAAGAAGATTACCATTTCTGGTAGAGGCTCAAAACATTAAGTGAAAAATAAAAAGAGAGCAAGTTCTTTCAAGAAAATAAAGCTGATGCTGTGGGCAATTGGAATGAGCTACATCAGCTTTCAAAGATTAAACAGGAAAACTGCAAAGAGGATTTACCAGTCAGAACTCTCTCATTAGAGATCACCTTTCTTTGCCATCAAAATATAATGAATTTAAAAAATGAAACTATATGTGTGTTTGCTTAGAAGTAGGAACAAACAACTATTCTTCCACCTACCACTCAGCTGCTGCTTTGTATAATGAATGTCTACTCATTTTTAATGTTTGGTGTCTTATCTAAATGAAAAAAAATGAAATGACAGTATTAATTCAGAGAAACAGCTGCCCATCTTTATACCTGTTATTATCTATTATAACTTAATATTGTGGGCAGAGCTGTAACAGGCTGGCATTCAGTAGTTCCTTATTACAATGATGAGCAAAGTTAGTTGACTGTCTGTTGTTAAGGTTGACTGACTGTGTTAGTCAAGGAAAAACACTTTTTTGTTGTTTATAACCTTATCAGACTCTGACCAACTGAATTGATAATACCCCTGCCAGACTTCTGTCTCAGCCTCTTTTTATGTGTTTTCTTTTAGAAAATTTCACCTAAAGTAGTGTTTTGAGGAAAAAAAAAAGGCAATGGAGTCTGTGTTTGGCCTCATGTGTGTCATTGATAAGTTCTTTCAGCCCTGTTTTTACACAAGAAAAGCTAGAGGAAAAGAGGGAGGTGGTTTTGTCCTACTACCAAAGATAAGTTTTTGGTGACCCCATGAAACAAACCTACCTGGACAAATCATTAGCCTCTTTCCACCAAAATATTCTCCTTTTGCCTTTGCTGAGTAGAGATGAGATTTAAGTTCAGTGAAGAGGACTCTGCAATGATCGTGTTCTGCCAGGAGCTACTGAGGCTAAACAGGATTTTCTGCGCATTACAAGGGATGCTATAGAAGTGCCAAACAGGGACCAGTCCAGTTGCTTCTCCTTTCTGGACTCTCCAGTCATTCTATATTATTAGATGGGTATAAAATAACAGAATAGATGAATATATCAGTTGCTTTAATGAAGTGCCCAAGTTACTGAGCTCTTGGTCTTCCTCTGCATCTTTCTCAATGTCTCTTGCATTTGGAGTTTCCCGGTGACCTGGCTTCAAGAGAAGGTCAAGGATGACCCTGTGCTGCATACAACCTGGGCATACAACACTGTCTTGACTTATAGAGTCTTTGAGTTTGCATGTGTTCAGACTGAATGTATGTTTCCTTCTTCCCAAGAATGCATCCAGACCAGTAGAATGCTATAGAAATCATAATGAATAGCACCTTTTCTATGGCTGTCTAAGAACCTGGCTAAAGTAAAGCTGGAAATATGTAAGGGTTACTGAGTAACACAAATGCCTGATATACCTCTAGCTCCAGTGACTGTGTGCCACAGTGTAAGGATGGGTGAGGACTCCAGTTGGATGAGTCTGGACAACTTCCTTCAGCATGTTTGGGTTTGTGGGTCAGCTTTAGGAGATGCAAAACTCTTCCTAATGCCTCTTTACCCAAATCACTTGATTGGAGAAAAGGATCAAATTTAGACAATATCAAATATCTCTGCATCAGCCATCAGATTGAAGTATCACAAAATCTCCCAGGAACCTTAAGCCGACAAGATCTGTAATTATAATCTATGGAGAGAGAGTAACACAAAGAGGTGAAAATAAGATTAGTATATATTTTACACAAGGTACTGATTTAAGGTGACTTGTTAATAAAAATGGAGTCCTTACTTTGAACAAAAGGGCTAAAGTACAGCTAGCACTCTATGGAAAATGGAATTGCTGAGGGAGGAAAATCTAAAATCTAGTAGAATGAAACGTATATATATGGTAGAACAGTATTCTTAGAAGATTTATCTCTTGGAAATTTTAATGAGTAGCACAGCTGTTGATTGGGGTGACTAGCCTTGCTTTCTGTGAATAATGTTCAGCTTCTTGCTCTTAAAGAAGAGGTCACTGTTTCAGTGACAGAGAAGAAGAGCAAATGTTCCAATTATTAATTGTATATACCAGCAGGTAGGAGGAAAATAGTGTATATAGCAGTTAGATACAAAATGCCCCCTTCAAATTACAATTACCTCTCTCTCTCAAATTAAAGGGTCAGATTCAGAATACCCTTTGGGAAAAGTTTGGATAAAAGATCGAATCTAGGACAAAGTGATCAATAGTAACAAGGATCTTGCAATGAAAATTGCGGTGCTTTAACAACTCACAGGATACTTGGGAAATAAGGTAAATAATTCAGAGAGAGTGGAGTTTTTTTAGGAGGGAATAAAAGAGATTTTGAAAGTTAAATCTCTCAGCTTTTTTATTACATCATGTTTACAGTAATCATATCCAGATGCTTTAGGCAATAATCGCTTCCTGTGCTTACAGTTTGCTGTTCTCTCATCATTCCTTTATTAATCTTTTTGTGGATTAGCAAAACAAACAAGATAACTGTGAAGCTGAAAACAATTCATGCTACTTCCTATAAGAATTTTTTTTCCAAGCACCAGTGTTATCTTTTTACATATCCTGAATTTCCTCACAAAATGCATTGGGAATTTTTTGCTATAGGTATACTTTTAGTGTCAAAGGTAGCAAGGCGCTGAACTCCTCTCTCCCAAGTGCCACATGTAGGTAGGATTCTGCATGCCCGTGACTCATTGCAGATACAGGCATCACTTTAAGTCTTCCATCCAGCCTTTGTATGTAAGACCATGCAGACATATAGTGGCCTATAAAAAACAGTACCTTTCACATTATTGTCTAGCTAAAAATAGCTTCACTATGCACTTACTATAACTTGACATTTACTAAGCAGTTATTTCCTCTGCGTGTCAGCAGAATAAAATATACATAAATATAATATCTTCTATACAATGAAAACAGCACTCTGTAATCATCCTGGCACACAGTACGGAGTTATTGTGCAACAACAGCACACCTTATTGAGTGATAGTGCAGGGTTGTTGCCCTTTGCCTAGCAACATACCAAAGCATGGGATCAGAGTCTACACCCTGTCTTATTGCTCAATTAGGATCTGGCAGACATCCCTTGATGTTACCCTGGCCAGTATCCACATATTTTACTCACATATGTAACTTCACATTGATGTTTTTAAGGGCAGACCTGGTTATGCATCTGCATGAGGCTTTTTGTATCTTGGATTCTTTTGCAGGAATCAGACCCATTGAAGGAGACAGATTTTCCTGGCTAATGCAGCACAGGTAGCATTTATCAGAAAGTTATGCTCCTGAAATTATTAACCATTGAAGAAGCCAAATAAATTGAGTTTAATATTGCCATAGAAGAGTGGCAAAGTAAGGAAGAAGTTAAAATAATCCCCGCAATCTTCTTGACAAAGTAGTCCCCATATTACATATATAAAATTATATTTTAAATTGAAAATTTGTATTCACACCTTTAGAAAGTCCTGGGGGTTTTGTTTTATTCTAGGTATATTTTAACTGTATGTAAATGAAAGGCAGTGATTTTAAAGTGTTTTCATCCCAAGACTCTCATTATTTGGGATTGAGTTGGTCAGTTACAGTCCATGGAAGAAGAGGTCACTGCCTTTCATTGTGTCCTGGGAGCCACCATCCTGTTTCATTATATTTGGAGAAGCCACCACATTGAACCTCATTGAACCTCTGTGTTAGACACTGGGAACTTCCTCTGGTTAAAAAGCAATTAAGCTGCAAAGTGTGTCTTATTTTCATGGAATAGTAGCTGCACAGAGTGAGGAATGGTAAAATATCTTAAAAGAGTATAAGGCCTAAGAGAAAGTTCCCACTTCTTCTAGGTTTCCTCTTAATTTGCTGTAGTGTTTAGTATTTCTAATATTGGCTTGAAATAATTTTAATTGTTTCCTGGTAAAATGACCAGTAATTAAGACAAAACTTCCTTCACCTTTAACAGTCGAAAGTACCTCACTTCATACTCTGGGTTTTGAAGTGAATTGGACAAGATCTGAAAAAACCACACCTATTGCCTGGTCCCCACTTCTCTTAAGACTGAAATATTGTCTGTCCTGGCAGGAGCAGAAGCTCAGAGTTATGAAAATGTTTCCATAGATACTCTCTTAGATTTTAGAAAACTTATTTGTAAAGGGTGTTTTAAGTGGCTTTTTTATATTTTCCACTGAATGGTGTTACAAGTTATGGTGATCGCAGAACCATCAACTGAAGTCTCCGTTCAGCCGTTCCCTTCACCTGGATGGTTCTCAAAGCTGGAGTGGTGCCTATGTCCTCTTAGGGTTGGGTGACAGCCTACCCAAGTATTGAAAAAAATTGAGGTTTGCAGTACATGCAGTTGCAGGGGAGCCCCAGAGCCCTGAAACAATGATGTCCATCATGTTCGCGGGACAGAAAGGTATTGTAGACAAAGTTGTAGACAATCAAAATGGACCTAAAATTAGCATTTTTACAAAATTATGGAATATTTTCTGACAATAAACAGGAAATGCAAGTAATTTTTTAATTGAGTTCCACCATCTCAACCCCTGCTACATCTCAGTGAAACTACACCGGTAAGACACTATAACTGAGAAACAGAATCTCCAGTATCAACTAAGGTAAAACCTCACAGTGAAATGTTTTTAATGGTTGGAGACAGTTCTGTTTTGTTATGTCAATGTGCTGGTGTATAATCAGGAGTGAGCTCACATTGCATCATTGCACCCATTGGGGATAACAAACATCATATCTCTGTCCTACTTGCTTCCATATTTTCAAACCACTTTTAGTAATATGATAACTTTGAAATTTCTGTTTCTCTGGAATTGTTCAAGAGGTTCAAAACTTATTTGTGGTTCCAGGCAGATGGAATGATAGTGATACTGATGGACAGGTAAGTGCATCATGGTTACATTGGATGTGCTTCCTTAGAAAACTAGATTAAAAAGTTTAAAAATTTATAGCTTTATAGCTTTAACGAAGAGCAGAATTATGCCTTCTTGAAAAAGTGTAATACTTAGTAACACCTTAAAGTTGTTCCTAAAAGAAACTTAGATCTTTTAAAAAGCTAAAAAGATGACATTTAAGAGTATTGTTACAATCCTGCAGAAACAGATTGTATTCACACCAGTACAATCATTACCTCTTATAGTCCTCTTGCAAACAAGCACCCAGTCTTTCCTTAACAAAAGTGAATATATACAACACATTGGAGATTTTGAGAGGTTCTATGTTTTTATTCTACAAGTCCATCACCCTCATGTACTTATATTTACTTCAGCTTGTGGAAGACAGAACTTTTTGACTCTTGTGGCTCTGGCCCTTTTTCTACCCCTGTCTTATGAAAGGTATTGCTAGAAGTTGGTGATTTACTGAGAAGGAAAGCAACTGCATCCAAAAAGTTGGGACCATAAAACCAGCTTTCCTCTTATGCAATTAAATTGTTTGTCACTTGAGACCTGAAAAATTTTAGAGTCTTAAATATACCCTCATTAGAGCTGTACATGAAAGTCAAAACCCCTTTCTTGTTCTCATTAGAGTACAACAGTGAGAAATGAGGCCAAACCTTTCAAAGCAAGGTTTTCAAATACAGATCATCCAAGTCATACATGACACCTCACTGAGAAACCTGATCCTTATAAGCTCTGAGCACCTCTGTCTCCCATCAAAGCACTGAGACTGCCAGATATTAAGATTGCAAAGACCTTACGGTGTAGGATTTTTCCATGAAAATCGACAGTTTCAGTGTCAGCATTGGTTGTCGCCACCATTACCGCTGCTGCCACAAATGCACTGCTATTCCTGCCTTTTACAGAAGAGTAGACATATCATCCTTGTTTGAAAATCTTCAGAAAAAGAAGAGCGGAAAGGCCAGCAACTTAGGAGACATAACACACCTTGCAAATAGCTGTTTTGCTTTTGCTGTGTGCTGGGGAACGCACGGCTGGGCCTTATAAACCAGGCACACACCTTCTAAAAGTGTATGTTTGTTTAAGTAACTTGGTTCTTTTGGCTTCACACTGAGTGCATGATTGCGAGTTCAGGGGGCATAAATATGGACTCCCATAATCTTCTAGAAAGAAACTGTGGTGTGATCCCTGGTTGTTGCAGATCCTTGTAAAGTAGAATGAAAAAGGAGTGTATTCCCCATAGGTAAAATTCTCTCCCATATTGTAGGCATAAAGACATGTGAGGGCTGTTATAGGCCTCTACAAGGAGATGTTTACCCTGTGTATTTGAGCAAAGGCTAGAACCACTTTTTGCATTTTATTAATGCAAGGAGTCTCACAAGGAACGTTCCATGTTCATACAGTTGGTTCTTATGATAGCCCTAGCTTCAGCACCATGCTTTAGACAGGTGCGGATTTATCTAGAAGACAGCTACATGCAGTTAAGCCCTTCATTGACATAACATGTTTCTGCATCAATTGTTGTGATGATTTCACAATTTCCCTTAATATTGAATATTGAATATTTACAATGCCGGTAATTTGTTAAGAAAATATTTGGCCACCTGTGCAGTTTATAAAAGTTGGACCTAAATTCTGTAGCCACTTGAACAGAGAGGTTACCACTCTATCAAGTCATTCCCATGAGTTCAGTGCTACTATTCCCTTTTGTGCAAATACCCTATGTGTATGCACATGGCTTTAAGTAGCATCTTTGTCGCATATTAAAGAAATCATACTCTTTCAAGCTAAATATTTACCTCAATCTTAAAAGTGCTACAAGGGAAAAAATTTAGTCAATACCTAGACTTCTAGGATTGCTGCACACTGCTGAAGTGCAGAAATGGATAAAGGGATAAGTGTTGGTGTTTTTCCATTTCATTGTAAGCACAAACTCTTTTTGAAAGCATGTTGCAGTTGTTTATGCTCTGAGGAGAGCAATATTTTTAGCTTTACCATTTACAGTACTGGGATGTATTGCAAACTTTTTGATTAAGCATCATAGGCTACAAGAAAAGCTTAGAGCTGTAGTGCCTCTAGCACATTTTTAGGCAGTTACCATGCCAACCATAAAAATTATGAGCAGAATGAATACAAAATTTTTTTTGGAAAATGAAATAGTGCAAAGTTAATGCAGGGTCCAAAATTTTGGAACACTGTATTCTATTGTTGGAAGATTTATCATGTTCTATATAAACCTACTGGTTATATCAGGAGTTCATCAACTGTCACTAGCTTAGTTTGCAGATCTGCAGAGATTTCACTCGAAAACTAAAGCATCTATTTTATCCTTTGCTGTAAAACCATGAGCAAACCTTCAAGCAAAGAATTGCTTCAGACTTTGTGCTTGAAAAGTTCGTGTTGGGTGCATGTTAAGTAGTAACAGAGAATCAGATTCTGTAGAAATTCCTAGATAATGCAGATATAGGCTCAGTATACAGAGAGAAACGCAAATGCAAACAAATAACAAGTATTCCAAAACCGTGGCTTTCAATGTTCAAAAATCAGAGGTGAGCATAAAACACAACTGACCAACTTTCAATGTGCCCACATACCCTGAGCTTTGTGTTGTGGTGATGTGAAGAAATAGCAATATGCTTGGAATGAGAATGCAGTAGTCTTTGTAGTTTCAAAATAAATGCCACCAATTTAAAAAATATGGTGGATTTTTTTCCTCATGTGGCAAGTTCCATGACATTCAGATGCTGTAGTTGTGTATTTGTATATATTTACATATTTGGGCTACCATATTTTCTGCAACCTCATTCCCCTGGACGACAGTGAGATTTGAACAGCTAATTTGAAAGAAGGAAGTTATTCATGGAATTCTCTGTGAAAGAACAGTCAACTCCAAGTCTGCAAAGAACAGTAATTTAGGAACAAAAATGAGACATCCCTCATACAAATCCCTCTTAGAAAATACTTGAAAAAGGAAAGAGACAAAGGCCAGAATTCTTTAAAAGCTGTGCTTGAAAATTAATTTAAATTTACATGTGTACTTATTTACCTGTCTATTCTCAGTGATTTCTTAGTAAATGACAAAAGTAAAAACACTGTATTTTTCAAATATTTTTGTACTTTATTTTTCAACAAGTTTGTTATATTCATGCTTGAAAACCAATCTTTATGAGACCTCCAAAGGAACTCCTATGATCAATCTACAAATCTTTGAATATTGACTAAATTTATTTTTATAGATTTTTTTCCTCAACATCCTATCCCAAAGATGTATTTTCCTATTAAAGTTGTGGGATAACTCTCCCCCACAATGGTAGGAAACAACAACTTCAAGTGGTCTGTTGTGTTTACTTCAAAGCAAGGACTTTAGCTCCTGTTCAACACACAGGCTTCTTTAATACTAGTTTATCTTTTCAATTTTTATATGGGATATTTCGTATTGAATACTGGTCAATAGGATTACTTAGATACCCTTCTGTGAGAACAAGCCCAGGCCACTGGCGAGGTGTGGTCGTGGGTGGGTGGGTGGATTTGGAGTGAATTTACATAGTTTTGAAATGTGTAAAGTGGAAGAAAATCCTGCTGCCTTTCTTTATTCATAGCTAGAGGTGAAACAGGAGGGAGAGGAGGCAGTGGTGGTAAGAGGAGGACATTGGATTTTGCAATATGTGTAGGAAGATAGCCAACATAAAGAGGAAAAAAAATGTGAGGAGCAGCCAGCACACAGGCTACTTTACACAAGTCTGATGAATGTTCATCTGTTGCTTGCACCAGGTCATGTAAAGCAAGAACACAGGCCACGTTTCCAGCTGTTCCCTAATGTGTGAGTAATTGTGGTTTAACAATCCACACAACATATGTGACAATAATTAATTAACAGTTAGCCCTTTGTAGTGCCTGTAACCCGGTGCTTCTAAGTGTGTGCTTGGAGCCCTCTGTGCATTCGTTTACCAAAGCCTCTGCAGTTGAAATTCAAAACAATCAGTTCACCCTTTCATGAGTTAATCCTCTTGCTCCCCTTGCACCTCCTTTCAGACCCCACAAGGCCTCAGAAATTTGGGTTATGGAAAATTGCCAAACTGAATGAATTTAGACTTGAATTACTGAAGTGACTGTATTTTAGGATTATCCTGGAGTGCAACACACTGCTGTCTTCTCACACTGCATTGCCACTACCCTGCATCTGCAGCTCCATTGGTCTCAGCTAAATTTTACTCTCTGACATAGCCCAGTAGAAATGAGAGGAGATTCTGGCCCTGGTTTTAAATATTTGAACAGGGTAAAAGCCAAGAAGGGTTGGAAATTATTTAGCCTGCTATTAGGGGATATAATTAGACATACTTGGGTATAATTAGACTTGGATTAAATGAAGGGGGGAAAAAAAAGCTGCAAGAAAAACAGCCTTGGTAACAGTGAGATCCCTTATACGCGGGAATAAGGCAAAAACGTGTGAAAACCACAGGGGAAATGAAGTAGGTGACAGGATAGCTCTTTTATCTCTAATATTATAGAGGACTAGCTTATACCCTTTGTTTGCTGAGCAAGGAAGAAGGGATGTCCCCAGAAACCAACAAGCATAGTCTGTAGTTTGTGATCAGGAACGCCTTCGTACTTAAGGTATCCCCGTCTGTCTGTGGCATGTTGAATGGGATGCGTCATCTCTCTCCAGACCCTTGTGGGTTTCCTTGTGTAAGACACAGTGTTATATTAGGTAGGATCTACAATGAGCCTTTTTTACTCCTCCAGCAAAGGTGAAGTTGTTTCTCAGGATGCTCTGTTAGGAGAATGGCGGAGGAAAGAATGATACTGCTGCATCAGGCAATGACCCAGCAGAGGATGTCCTGAGGCTTTTCTGGGGTTATACTGAGAATTAAGGCTTTTTAGCTCCACACTGCAAACCATTCACAACTTAGGCCACAATTTTGCAGTTCTAGTAACTGAGGCTTACAAAGGTCGACCACAGACCTTTCCTCAGAATGTTAGCAAAAATAAAAACAAAACTACTGAAAGATTTTTCAGGTGGAAAAATCAAGCACCCAAATTGTAGAGAATTCAACTAACTTAAATTCAACCATGCACAATCCTAATTCTACCCTTTTATGTGTTTTGATACTGTCTTTAATTGCATAATCACATGCTATTTGGTGAATAATTCCAGACCCAGGGCTGATTTGGGATTGTGCGAACAAAATAAGGCATGAGACCACACACAGTGAATAAAGTCAATAAAAAGGAATATTGAACAGCTGCCTTGTTTACCAAGTACCACCCACTAAATGAGGCAGTGATTCTGCAGAATTAGAAAAATAAAAGTACATGATCAATATAATTAAATACTCAATCATAATGCTTAAGTACACGGAGGAGCAGAGAGGTTATATGGACAAACCAAGTCCTCTTCCCTAAATCTGCCATTTAGTCAAATCATGCTTGCTTTGCTGTTTTTCACAGGTGCCAAGAATGCCTTCTCCCACTCTCCTCTCCCAGTGACTGCTGTGTATTTCTGATTTAGCTAAACTTATTCCAACCTACCCTGTACTAACAGCTGGAATTGGTTTCTCAGCCTATTTCCTTTCATAAAATGTTACAGCAAGGGTAAAGTTCCATGACTACATGACTAAGGGTGTATATACACCATATATAAAACAAAGTGCATTTGATCTGGCATTCAGATAATGAATGTCACTCAGCACAAGTAGTTTTTTGTGTTAAAATGTAGGCACGTCATTGATTGTCAAACCATTTCTTTTTCTATTCTCTGAAACACAGAGATGTTATGATGCATCATCTCCATAGATATGATGCATCACTCAAAAGTATCATTGGAAAGTTTCATAAATCCATTTGGAAAGGAATGTTTTGTGAGGATCTGGAAAAGTTAGCAAACTTCCTACCAAAGGTGTGGATTTTCTGAAAGCCTTCCGTTAAATATGTTTTAAAAACCAAAGAAACATAAACACCAAAAAAATTCACTCCTGACTAATCAATATAAAAATATTTTTGAATCTACATGTTTATAATTTTCATAATATCTTTGTCTCCTTCTTGATAGCTTTTCTTGAAAAAAAACGTCCCAGAGTTACCAGCATAAAGATAAACGGATATCTTTGCCTAGATTCAAAAGGAAACATATAAGTCTCTCTAAAAAGTAATGAGAAGAAGTCCAACCCAATGTGAAAGGTAGGGGCCAGGAAGTCAGCAGGTTGTTCCTGTTTGTACCCTGGTAGTCTGCTGGCAGCCTTTGGAAATCACATCATCTGTGTGTGAGTAGCTTCCTCATTTGTAAAACAGAGATTATGTGCTTCATGAGTTTTGTAATTCATATTGAACTGTGATGGAAGTCATTGCGGAATTTTTAAAATTTGTCCATAGCTGAAAACATAGCCATGTCAACTTGTGTTTTCTTCAGGCCTCACTGAGATTTCAGAATCCATTGATACTGGTTTTCTAAAATGTTCGGTTCTTTGAGCTGTACAAGTAAAAAATTTAATCACCTGACATTTTAAGAATAAGTAGCTCCAACAAATTACATATCAAAATATTAAGAATTTTTCTTGACTGAAGATCTGTTATGCTGCACCTTGCAGAAGTAGACCAACGTAACATGCTGTTTAAGACTAATCTTGAGATACATTGCTTCTCAGAAGAGTTACTACTCTCCATGTCAGAGATAAATACAACTTATGGTAAGTGAAAAAAGTCTCTGGATACCTCTTGCCTTCCTCACAGAGGTGCTGTGAGCTTTAATGTGGTATTCTTTGAGCTGCTTGGATGAAAGATCCTCAGGAAAGTAAAGGTAATTTTATGTCTCATAAAACATTAAAAGAAGGATAAAGGGAGACTAGGAAACAAAGAAAAGAGAAAAAAATGTAGCTCTAAGGGGGATAAGAATCTGTTGTGTCAACCATGCCCATTTTGGGGGGTAACTCAAGGTCTATTCATGTTCTGCAACTTTGCTATGCAACAAGGAGGTATTTAAACAGATGTACAGATGTTGTACCTACTATAAGAGCACATATAATGTTTGAAATCCCCTGTCTTTCCTCACTACCCTCACATACAATATATCTTTGAACTGTTGTTGAATGGATAATCTATATTTCATAATTCAGGCTGTCAGTATTTCCTTTACATAATTATAACAGCAGGAAATATATAAGACCTTTGTGGAACTCGAAACCTCTATTGCCTTGGGCCATATTTAATGTGTAATAAATTATTCAGCAACAACACAGTCTTCATTCTATTTACAGTAAGTTAGAACTAAGTGTGTGAGGTATACATAACTAACATGAAACAGTATTTGCTATCGCTGCCAAGGCTGAAGTGTTTTCTGAAGCCATTATTCTCATATTCAGTGAGCCAAATCGCAATCAGGTGAAAACTAGCATAGCCTCATTGGATTTACCTTGAAAGAAAGGGAAATGGGGAGGGTGAACTCTCTAATCTCCAGCTGAGAATCAGAAAGGTCAAGGAAAAAGTGTTGTGGCATGTCACATTCAAGTAGGTTATAGGATATTGTTTGCATTTCCTTTCGCGTCCAGATGCATACAGTGCTCTTAATGGCAGTCTGTCAACAATGTTGTTAGAAAAATAATGCTAGTCTTTCTGACTAGATCCACCAGCCTACTCTAACATACGCCTCATCCCTGTCCACTGATGGCAACCACAATGGGTGATGCACCGTGTCTAGCCTTTGCTCCTGACAAAAAGAGAGTTTTGTTACATGGAGCTTGTTCATTGAGATCTAGATTTTAGGCACCCATTTGGTCCACATAAATGCTCAAACTCAACCTGAAATACCCTAGACGGAGAGATATTAACCTTTTCTACTAATGAAAACTACCGTAACATTACTCTGAATGCAGCTAGCAAGGTTCATGTGCTACAAAATAGTCATGCAGTAGGTGAAAGTTGGCTTTATTGAATAAAGAGAGTTCAGGGTAAAATCATAGAAGGCAGAATTAGAATAAGGGGGTGGGATGGTAGGGTGAGATTGGTGAATTTTAAGAAGGGCCAGGTTTTTGTAACAGATAAAAGGAAAAAGAAGACATCTTATTATTTATTGTATTCAATATACCAAATATTTGCTGATTTCTTTGTTCCCTGAGTCTCAGAAAAGAAGAAAATCAAACTCCTCCTTACATACCTTTCTAGATTCACCGTTTCTATCAGTTCTCTGCTGAGACCCGGCATTCTCTCTGTGTAGGCAGTCTTTGAATTTCTGTGGAAACAAAAAGGGTCTATTTCACTTTGCCAGGAGTAGGGTAAACCTTTCTTAGCAGCAATTACATTTCCTGTACAGTTTCGTCATATTATTGTACCTGGATGTCCTCATTACTGGGCATGGGAAGCGTTCAGCCTTGCCAGGAGAGTGTCTGCAGCCATTCCACTCAAACCCTTGTACTTTATGAGGTGATTTGATGTTTCTGGTAGTTAAAAAGATTTGAGTTATAAGCAAAACTTGTAAAAACACACTTGTAAAAAGGGGAGGGGGAAGGTTTAATGATCAGTTCCTAAAGGTTTCAATAGACCATGAAGTAACTTGATCATTGCCTGATTGTGATAAAGTGGAAGACAGCTTAGGTGGAAAAAAAATAACCCTCTTCTATTCAGTTGAAATCAGCTTCTCCAGGTATTGAGTTGCTTAGCACTGGAAGAAAGAGTTGTGGCTCAGCGTGAATAGAAACAAAAGTGGCCACAGCTGAACTGATCATTGGCTCATACGCCAGGGAGTACAGTCTTATCTTTTCTTCTTAAGGTAAACTTCTGTATCTTTCTCTCTGATGCAACCTAAAGCAGATTTCCAAAATTAACTCCATTAACCCTTTTCTCAGATAGACCATCTGATTTCTCAGACCTTATGGGGCACAAAGTGGAGACCTTTAGGCCAAGTTCTCTCCTTAAAACTCCTCTCTTTAAAACACTTTCTTTTTTCCCTGGGAATCTGATTGCATGTAACTTGACTTTCAGCAGAAAGGAATCATTCAGTGTACACTTAACCCTGATTCTGTAACTCAAATTCTTGCAAAACTTCTATTATTTAAAAAGGATTTGCTAGTGTGATAGGTATAGGAGAAGATCCACTAAAATAATAATAATAAAAAGCATGTTTTTACTTTTATCTGCCTTTACAAATGTGCATAAGCTTTGTGGAATCAACTCTGCAAGTTTTAAACGTACTACAGAAAGAAAAGTCTCTGCCTATCAAATTAATGGTGGAAACTGAGAATTTTTTGCAGCTGCTGCTGTGTTATTTACAACACAAGTTTGGATCAAAAGATGGGTTTTAAAGAATTCCTAATGTTTTACTCCTCTGCCAAATATGTTCAGCTTTTAACAATGTTGAAACAGGCATTTCTACAGTGGCAGTTCCTCTAGGGTGATAAATCCCGGGTTATATTCTACAGACAGAAGGTCTCCATGAACATTCTGCCTGTGTTTGTTAGCCAGGATTCAAAAAAATCACACAAAAGGAAAGTCTAAAGTCATATGTAGTATTTACTCTGACTCCCTTGCACTCTTTGTCCTGAAAGGACAGGCATTCTTTCATTAGATATCTTCTATTAAACATTTCATTTTCACTACTAAATGCTCCTTTCTACTCTTATACTTGACATTACCGATAGCTGTAGCCACCCAGTATTATCCATTCCTTGTGATTTATTATACTGAATCCTTTATTGCACTTCTAAATTGCTCAGAGTTTGCTTCTGTCTGGATTTGGCAATGCTTTGCAGGAAGTTCAAGTACTGGACAGAGTGATTGCAAAGCTGAGATTTTATGTGCAGCTCTTTGAGCTGTTAATGTGGCACTTTCTAGTTCAAACAGAAATACATCAAAGAGCCATGTGTACTATTGTTTTTCTTCTCTCCAGCTAATCCGAGTGTCTCAGCAGCGCCTTTCTATTACACTGATTACAAAACATAGTTTTAAGTCAAACAAGATTAAAAACATGGTGCTATGACTCCCAGCCTGATTCCTGACAAATCTGTGATGCACCAGATGCTCTTTCCCTCGGGATGAAATGATACATGACTTTTTGTAATATCACTGCACAGACATGTTTACTCCACCTAACTTGTTCACACTGAGTAGAAGAAAAGACTGTTTAAAGGAGGCATGCTTTCAAACGCAGTTAAGAACAGAAAGGGTAGAAGGCAGATTTCTTGTTTCCTCACCTTTTGGTCCCCTTGTTCACATCTATTTTATTTCAGTAGTACTTTGGAGGAAGGAAGTCAGTGGGTATGTTGAGTCTTTAGCTATTAAATTGTGGGAGTTAATGCTCATTCTGTGGAACAGTCAGAAGATTCTTGCCTGTACTTAAAAGAAAGCCAAGAGCTGTCAAATATGATCTAAAAACACAAAGGTAACTTCATCTTTTTCACTGTAATGTTCTTAAAGAAGCTAGAAAGAAGGCAAGTATAGTTTCAAAACACAAGCAAAATCCTTTCCAAGTCACCTTTTCAGTTCCAAGTGCAAGAAATGCTGATTATTTATAGACTTCATTCAATTCAAGTCTGTGAAGTCCCTTAACCACAGGTAAGCTAAAGCAGATCGAGTGCCAGGCTGATTTTTTTTCCACATAAAAAGCTCCTGGAGGGATGGAGATTGGCAGGGATACCATGTGGCATTCTGCAGCTCATGGTCTAGCTAATATTTCAGGAAACATGATGCATATGAGCTACAGGCTCAGTCCTGCACCTATCAATGTTAGTGAAAATACTTCTAATGATTTCACTAGGAGCAGGACCAAGCCCGCTTTCAGAATTAGGCACTCTCTGCGTTTCAAACGTGCAGAGGGATTGCAAGGGAATTGTGAGTTGTGAAACAAGAGGTAAAGCTATGTCAATAGGAAGGGAGATCCAGTTTGGGTCTCTGTCCCTGTTTTTAGAGGTGGTGGCAGCATAATTTGCCTCTATGTCTGTAAGCATATAGATGCAGACAGACCCATTATATACCAGCAGTGATTTGCTCTTTCTGCCTGCAGCCAGTGTGAGCTACCTTTGTTCACGCTCCAGTCCGGCCTGTTGAGCCTGAGGACAGTCTTAGTGTAGCAGCTCCATGGGATGGTTACCAATGACTGCAAAAAGAACAAATTCCCATGTAGATATGGCTTGAGGCTATTTGTGTGACCTGCCAGGATGATCTTCAATATTTATTGCTGACTGTAAACTAAACAGGCACCGGAAACCAAGCAGAGGGCTGTTCACCTAATCTACCTGTTACAGCTCCACAGCCTGGGCCTTTTTCAGTAAAAGCCTGAACCTGAACATCACTAACTCAGAGGACTCATCATACAGATGAGCTCTCTTACCCCCTCATTAGTTGGGAACAAAATAGGCTGCAACAAAATTTTCTTCTGTGCAGGCTCCTCTACAACCTATACCTTTATTCAGTCAACAGTGATTATAGGAAAAATATTTAACAATGGAATAATGTTTACTAAGACTTTAAGCTCCATCATGGTTTCCTCAGTAGAATCATCTTTAAGAGAAATTATTGAAAAAACATGAGCCTTTATTAGACTATTGTTAAAACCTAAGTACTGTCAATGCAGATCAAAATGCCAGTATTGAACTCCCTTCCTCCTTGGAGAACTCTTCACTCTTTTCTTTTTTTGACTATGTACGGTTACTCTGCATGTTTTAAGTTACAGCTGAAAGAATGCCTTTGTTTGAAAGGAACGTTTATTTTATACTTGGAAGGAAAAAAATCACTAAAATTATATGCTTGTCTTTGTGCTGATTGCCTTTTTCTGATTTAATTTCAGGCCCTAATTTCAATCTAGAAACTGTTTCCTGGGCCTTTGCTGAAAAGTGGCTGAAAGTTCAAGATCCCCTGAATCAGCAACAGTACAAGGGTTCTTCGGTTAAATTAGCCAACATAATTGCTTCAGCAAAGGTCATGGAATGTGTGGCTCTGGAACATTAGACTGAGTCTAAACCTAAATGTATCCACGTATACAAATACTAGTGAATGAAAAAAACCTTCACACAATAATGACATCTTCCCAGGACTAAACAGCAACTGGATCATTTGGAATCAGCAAAATAAAAACAAGTGAGAAAAAAGACTTAACTATGTTCTATAGGAAGAAAAGTTTCAATTTAATATAAATTAGTGTTAGGTTGCACAGAATAATATGGTGGCAGCAAGCTACAAAGGGAGAGAAACTGAAAGAAAGCAATTCTTTCACACTACTGTTCTGTATTCCTAGTATACCCTTCCTTAACGTCAGTGTTAACATTGAATGTAATGTGACTTGGTTCCAAATGTTTCTGTGTTGATATGAACTGTGAGGAGGCTCTGTATGTAAATGTATCATTGCAAGGGTATGTGAGAACAAACCACTCCGCCTACACAGAGAAGTGTAAACAGATTTATATCCTCCACATAGGACTCGATGATAGCATGATTCTCATCTATAATCATTAAGCTCTCTCAGACCTGATTTCAAATTGATTTATCCATCCTTCCTGATTTTTTAGTAAAGACATTGAAAATGTCTGTATAGAGTGCCTGAGACAATTCTGCAGAACGCTAACACATGCTTTAAAGCTTCCCTGTATGAAATGCTCGGGGGAGTAAAGCAGAGTGTTTGATTAAACCTTCACTGATGACACATAATGGTAGGAAGGGATGGATTGCACTATAGGTTAAACAAGTGTATTTCAACTGGAAAAAACCCAGCAATTAGAAAACACTTTCCTTCATATTATTGAAAATGTGTGTCTGCCTGCCTTTTAATTACAGTGTGTGGAGACACTGCGCTGAATCACCCAACTTGGTATGTTCTAGAGAGCTTATTGTCATCATCTCCCTCCATGGACTCCATCTCTCACCTGATAACAGAGAACAAAAACAAGAGCTATATTTTGGGGCTGATTCATTGAAATTTTCACAGGTAGACAATGCATTAGAGATTTTCAAATCATTAGCCTAAGCAAATATTAGATCACACACCAAAACAGATAAAAAAAATAGGCCTACCATCAGATGATTTGTCTCAGCTTTAACCCAAGCACTTGGAAATCGTAGTCAAGCAAAACTCTGTGCCCATTTTTGAAGAGTCATAATTCTGTCCCCTCATGTAAGAGGCTAAAATAGCGTTTCATTTGCTATGAATTTGTCTTAATACATGAAAACCTGAGCATTTTTAGAATATGACCTTCTGTGGACAAAGTCACAAACTTTCATGAAAGGTGGCAAATGTGATACTAAACTAAGATTAACAGCAATGGTTTGGAGAGCATAATGTGACAGTGTTGTGTCTATGCTGGAAGATGAATGGTGCTTTATGGGTGGATAAATTGTTCTGGTATTTTTACTGAAAAAAACAAGTGAGTAGCAATGATGCTGACTGATTTTATCTTTAGAGTTCTGTCTGCATAAGATCTGTTCTCTGTCTGTCTTTTAATTCTCATCTTCCTGTGCTCAGGTTTGCTCATGGCCATCTCTAAAATTTCAGTGGTAAATGAATAAGTTGTTACTAGTAAGTCTAGAAATGTAAGACTCATGGAAAGAAACAAAGCCTCTCTAATCTGCTTTATTTCTTAATATTTAAAAACTTTTAAATACATAGGAAAATTCCAGTGAACTCCAAAAAGCCTGAAAAGTATGTGCCAAAATTAAGCTGAACTGAAACTAAATTTTGCAGATGACTAAATAGCAGAAGCTCAGCAGCAATAGGGTGCTTAAAACAATGGATATCTCTTTTTCAAAAGCCATTGTATATTTTCCTCTATGAAAATCCAAGTAATATAAGAGTGATCCTCTTGAAGAACTGGGAGATTACTCATGTCCTAATTTTCTTTCTTTCAGGTAAATATTCTTATATTAGTACAGAGCATTATAGTTTGCAATTTTTTTTTTTTTTTAAAGTGTATCACTAGTCTAGAGGATAAGAGAGTTTCTAGCCGCCATTGTGTGCTCCTTGACTGACTTTACACTGTTCTGCTTTTTTACAAATATACAGTCAGATTTTTAAATTTTTTTTGAACACAGTATTTTTTGTATTTGGGCATCCTGCAACACAGAGTGGAAGCGGTCTTTACAATATATAGGAGTCATATACTTGTACTACCTTGTTACTATTACTTTGGTTTGGAAGTGATCCAGTAGTTCATTCAGGAACATTTTTGAGGGCTGAAAGAGCATGACCATACCTGTTGACTTTGTTGAATTTCCTAGCAACCATTGTTCCTTGTTTTTCCCCTTGCTTTTTTTTTACATACCCTGTTTCCCCAGTTTCCAGTAAGCTAAAAACCATACCTTTCTTGCGAACTAATGGCATACTAAAGCATTACCTCTGTGTGGTGGCACAAATGCTACTCTTCTGCCTTGTGGCAGTGAGATGCAAGTCACAGGACAATTACAGATAGGAAGTGGGGAGAAACTAGTCAGCTACATCACATGGGCTCACCAGCTCAAAGCACATTAGCTTGTTATGTTGCCCCTTCACATGATATAATCCTGATTTTGACATTATATTATACTGACCTTTAAGTTTACTTACTAAAGAGAGCAGTTATGTAACTGAGATCCGCTAAACCAAACAGAAGAAAAATACGAAGAGATGGAATCCAGACCTAAGGAAGTACTATTCCAGAAATATAAACTGCTGCTCATAAATTTTGCTGACTGACCAGTTTTGTTATAGTGCTAAAAATGTTTTCCTTTAAAAGAAATACTCTAATTATTGTAGTATCATAGAATCATCGAATCATGGAATGATTTGGGTTGGAAGGGACCTTAAAGCCCATTCAATTCCAACCCCCATGTCATGGGCAGGAACACCTCCCACCAGACCAAGCTGCTCAAAACTCCATCCAGCCTGGTGTTGAACACTTCCAGGGAGGGACTATCCATGACTTCCTTGGCAACCTGTGCCAGTGTCTCACCAGCCTCATCGTGAAGAATTTTTTCCTAATGTCTAATCTAAACCTTCCCCCTTCCAATTTAAAGCCATTCCTCCTCATCTTATCACTACATGCCCTTGTAAAAAGTCCCTCCCCAGATTTCTCATAGGTCCCCTTCAGGTACTGGAAGGCTGCTGCAAGGTCTCCCTGGAGCCTTCTCTTCTCCAGGTTGGGGTTGAACAACCCCAACTCTCTCTGTCCTTATAGCAGAGGTGCTCCAGCCCTCTGATCATCTTCATAGCCCTCCTCTGGACCTGTTGTAACAGTTCCATACCCTTCTTATGCTGGGAATTCCACAACTGGACACAATACTCCGGGTGGGTTCTCATGAGAGCGGAATAGAGGGGGAGAATCACCTCCCTTGACCTGCTGGCCACGAGTCTTTTAATGTGGCCCAGGATACCGTTGCCATTGCGAGGTCATGTCAAGCTTTTCATCAATTAGCACTCCCAAGTCCTTCTCCACAGGGCTACTCTCAATTACTTCATCCCCCATCCTGTATTGAAACCACAGACTGCCCTGACCCAGCTGTAGGACCTTGCACTTGGCCTTATTGAACCTCATGAGGTTCACACAGACCCACTTCTCCAGCTTGTCCAAGTCCTTCTTGATGACATCCCATCCTTCTGGTGTGACAACTGCCCCTCTCAGCTTGGTGCCATCTGCAAATTTGCTGAGGGTGCACTCAATCCCACTATCTTTATCATCAATTTATCACCAGTTCCTTTTAGTCTTCTACCCTTCTACCCTCCTTACTTGCTATGTCAGAAAGAGATGCTAAATTTTGTATGAGTCCATGTGGAAGTGAGAACAGATGCCCAGATGCATGTACTAATGTTTGTTTCCTTTTTTGAAGTTACTTTAAATACCAGCAGGTGTAATATACTTTTAAATAGAGCAGGCCTTGATTAGCTGAAAATAGCTAATGCTGTTTAGAAACATAACCCTCCTAAGGCCAGATAGTTCTGGAAGGCTCCTAGAGTAGAGTGGAAAGGAACGATAAGCCCAGGTGAGTAACTAAAAAGAGGGCTGTGAAACCAGCTAAGATTTGCCTGGATTGAGTGTCACATTTTCTAGGAGCTGAGTATTGTCCCTAAAAAGTTCAGTATACAATGAGTGAAAAAGGATTAGGACTGCAGACAGGAAAGAGGTGTGGAGGTATTAGAAAGATCTAGCTGAGCACAGAAGTGCCCTCCTTTTAACAGGAAAAGATGAGAAGAAGCACAGTGTGGGACCAGAGCACAGGTAGCCCATCTCACCTGGGAGAAGCCCATCCTGTCAGGGTAGGTCTGCGTGGTCCTCTCCAGGTCAAACTTGTTTTCATCTTCCAGAAGCTCGCTATCTTCCACTCTATTACCCTAAAATCAAGGTAAGACTTCCCCTTTCTTCCTTTTCTCTTACCATATTTTCAGCTGCTAGCTACTTTTTTCCCTGCTGTGAGGTGTTTGAGTTCAAAGCAGAGATTGCCTGTCGAGAGAGAAAGAGGGCAGATGTCCGATTCCAGTGCATCCAAGATTTCACCTAGAAGGTTTTTACTGCCATATGCAAATAAGTGGAGTTACGTTTATTGTGTCAGAAGGTACAGATACTTGAAGTGTATTATCTGCTAAAGAGTCCTACCCTGTGACAGACCAGCTTCTCTGGAAAGCTCCATGAGCAGCGAAGACTATGGAGAACTGTTAGCCTTTTGTTTTGTCATAAAATTTAGGCCACGGGAAGGAGGGAAACCTGGAATGAAGACACTGTGCATGTTCTGCACCCAAGAAGGGTGGGAATATACTTTTTCACATCCTCTTTTCCCATCTTCCTTTTGAATAGCAAGCAGCGTGTCTCAGAGACAGTCTCTTAGACACCTTAATCAGGGATTTTACTCTCTGGCAAGAGGACAATTATTTAAATGTTATTTGTTGGTTTTTTCATTTACAGGATTCAGATCTATCACTGGACTGCGCATAAGAATTGAGGAAGCAAGAAGACCTGAAATAGACTTTAAAAACCAGACAGAAATAATATTAAATGGAATAGTTTTGTTTCATATTATAGAAGCAAAATTCTGCCATTCAGCAGCAATGCAAGTACTGTTTGTTGTAGTTGTTGCTTGCACCCTTTACTCGACGTTTTCCCCCTACCAGCAAAGCTCTTCTCCCCAAGTCCTCATTTCTAATGCAGTTTGTGTTATTTAAATATAGTAGCACTTTCAGAACAGACTGAAAGAACATTCTAATTTATACCTACCTTATTTTGTCTGAATATCACTTTTACATGGTCTTTTGAGCCATTTTCATTGTTCTGTATTTGCTGTTCTATCGACTGCCTTGACTTGCAGATATGCTTCACTACCCATTGATTGTATCTAATATTTTCCCCGTTCTTTTCCAGTGTTGCTATTTTTCCACTTCGTACTCTTCTCCTCCATTTACTTGATTCTTGTCTTCAGACCTTACATCCTTCCTGATATCATCAGCCTGCATTTCTACTGAAGGATAGGAGCTGTCAGAGCCTTATAGATTACCTCACTACTTTAAAAAAAAAAAAAAAAATTGCTTGTAGTTCTAGCTCAGTTCCTGCTACCGTACATCAGTCATTAATCAACAAAGTCACCCAAGAAGGATGGAAATATTTTTTTTTTTGCTTTAAAATCAAACCTTCTCTCTAGATCCTCCAAAGTTTCCATCTCTAGCACTGTCTCTAGCTCCAGTACTTGTTATGGCTCCTTCTGTAGACATTTATAAAAGTTGAAGCACAGGATTTTTTTTTCCTGAAACAAAAACTTGCTTGCATGCCAAGGAAAATAACCTTTTAGACTACGTGTAACAATGCCATCTGGTGACTCCTGCCATAACAAGCTCTTTCCTCTGCCTTTGTGTCCCATTTCTTCCCCCCTTCCTTTACCCTCCATGTCATCATCACTCATATCCCTAACTTTTCTCTTCCTTGCCTTTCCTTCTGCTCAATCCTAGTTATTTTTCAGAGCTGTAATATTCTTTTTATCGCAACGTCTCCTTTTTAACCATTGTATCTTTCTTTGTTATTGCCTTCCACCACCACAGTACCAGTTGAATGCTAGATCCTCCCTCTCACTTTAGTGTGGAGTGCTCTCTCCATTTGAAACTTCTCCAAGGTTTTTTACTCAGTGTTCAGCTCTACTGCAGATGTGCTGTGTATCACCTTTTCATCCTGTATACCAATAGGGCAAATCAATGTATTGTCTTTGCTTCCTGTTTATATTGGCAACCACTTTCTACTGCTCTCCTTTCCTATCACTCATGTCCTCTGGAGTCCAATGCAGAAGATGCCTCATTACTCCTTCCTCTCATTGTCTATCTAGTAATCTAGTCACTATCCTAGTTTTTCTCAATTTAAAAATTCAATTAGCAAATTTTTTTTTGTTTTAGTCCTTCCTTTTTACTTGGCCCCTTTATACTAATGAAAGGTACAGATTCCTAGGAATGGTGATTATAGAGAGTTGGTCATGGATCCAGAATGGGCGATGGAATCCTGGTAGGCAGTGAAGCTCAAAAGGTATTAGGAGCTGCAGTCATGCCTGCTGATGTTTCTAGCAGTAAGAGATGACTTTGAATAGGAATGAGGAAATATTATGGGTGCAATATTGCAGCTAGTACTTCATCAACTTCTCAAAACTTATTTTTAAATAAAGAGTTGAAAAGAGCTGTACACAATGGAAGATTTACATCATTCACTTCCCCTATCAAAAACAACAACAAAAAAGTTGCTTCATTATGTCTTGTGAGGACCTAATATGGAAGAGATTTCTGACAATAAATGACTGTGAAATAATCAACAAGTTCAGATTACAAAAGTATAACAAAATTTTATTCATGAGAAGTAACCAATGTAATAATTAAAGCTCAGGGCTTGAAGGCATTTATTATAACTTCTAAAAAAACATAAACAAGCTGGGAATTCAAACCTGCTGTCCTAAGGATGCATTGCTGACAGAAGGTGAACATGTCGATCTACATGGTTCACTTTAGCCCTGAACAGTAGTCCTCAAGCTAAGGGTCATGATGTGGTCACGGCATGCGTAGGTAGAATCTGCAACTCAATGGACATTCAATTGAAGAAATGTTTCTTGCAAGTAGAAATTTAAGACAGATCTGAATGTGAAACTATGAGCGAAGTCTTCAGTTTAGAAAGTTTGGATGTGAGAGAACTCACTTCCCAGGATTTCTCTGTACTCTCTGGTGTTCTTTCTGCTTCAGTAATTTTTTTTCTCTCAGTGACATCCTGAGTGAATCTGTCTGTTGCTGTCTTCTAAGGACTGTGCCACATAGTACTTCTGCCTCAGCACCTTTGTTCTCCTTTCCTATTCTGTCTTTCCTGTTCATGTGATTCAACTCTAGTAATGCCTTTGAAATAGGATTCTTCATGTCTTTGATATCTTCTGGTTTTCCTTTCATTCAAGCTCTTTACCCAACACACTATTCATCACTTCTGCCACCTAACAAGGTGAAACAGGTGGGCTCAAAATCTAATTTCTTCCCCCTTTCTTTCAAAAGCTTTCTGGATGAGATCTTCAGCTGGTGAAATCCATCGTAGTTTCAAAGCTGTAATTGCAGAGCTCTATTACAGTAAATGTTTGTACTAAAGACGTAATGATTCCCTCACCCTGTCCTCCATTTCACACCTTTTTGCCTTCATACCTAAAAACACTGCCATCCTTTTCATTGCTCAGCACTGAACTTCCCTTTCCCTTGTTGGAAACAGTCCATGGCAGGGTTGTCAAACTCACGACCCGTGAGCCGAATCTGGCCCTCCACCTTGTTTTATTTGGGCCTCCACCTTGTTTCTACCTGGTGGAAACACCGAGCTCCTTGTTCCTATGCTCCTGTCAGCGCAGGTCACATGTGCAGCGTGTGTGATGTGCTTTATGCTGCAGGAGCAGGAGAACAGTGGGAGCCCATAGACCAGACCCCCTGGTCTATAGCAACATTAAAGAGATGAAAGTGAATCTCTCAAAGAAAGAAAAAAAGGTAAAGATGCAAATTAACTCAAAGGAGATTTATAAAAAAGATTACCAAGTCAATCATGCATGAAAGAAACGTAGAGAAGTCAGATGGACAGCAGCAAATATTGCAAGGTGTTGTAAACTTAGAATCATAGAATAGTAGAATATCCTGAGTTGGAAGGGACCCACAAGAATCACCGAGTCCAACTCATGTCCCCGCATAAGACAAAAATCTCCCTCTCTTAAAAAAGTTTTCTCAAAACAGTGGTTTATTTCTTACATGGATCAGCACCTATATGACACTGCTGATAATATCAGTTCCCATATTCCTATGGAGAGCCCATGGCTTTAGGTCTAATTCCATGTAGCACTCCTTAGTATTTGTAGTCCTTTACCAAATACCTACACAACTATATCAAAAGCTCCTCGGAACAAGTGTGTTCTCTTTTCACCCACAGTAACCGAATGCCTTGCATGGCAGCATATTGCCAATATTAGATAATTTTGTGATGTGCAGAACAGACCAGCTTTTGTTTATTTTGCATGAAGATTCATTTTTATGCTTTAGATGATATTCTTTGATTATAATATGCAGCTCTGGACATGCAAGTATTTGAGTTTTCCCAAAACAGTACCAAATTTGCACAACAGTGATGAAATAGAGCTTCTTGTGAAGGATGATGACCCACTCCCCTTGCAGAATGATAAAAATTTGGTGTGCTTGCCTTTGTTTTGCAATTTGACTTAACTCTCTGAATTGTAAGTGCTTAAAAAGCATAAAAACCAAGAGGATATAACAAGTGTCTAATGTTACACTTTATATTTGCATACCAGGCTATAAATATGCAGGACATGTGCCTGGACTATTAATCAAATTCTTTATTAAGCTTTTGAAACAGTATGAATCTATGAATAATGCATAATTTCATAGCGTGATGCTCACCTTATTTAAAGACATGGAGCTCCATGATTAAACATCTATAGTTTTTATCCACTGTATGTAGAATTTTGGGGGTGGTTTTCACAGGAGATTTATTGAAGCATCTGAAACAATCCTAATAAGCAGTGAGCTGTTGAATCTGCCACTTCATGAATAGAGCTTGTAGTAAAGCATCCACACAGCTGTAGGATCCATCTACAGCAATAATTTTAGATCAAGTGTTTTGTAGTTGCTTACAAAGCACCCTCTGCTGTTTGAGCTGCTACATGCTTTGTAGATAAAGTTGCTTTTTGGAAAGATGAAAAATCTTTCTGTGGGGCCAAGTAAGAGCCACAAAAATATCCAGAGACAATTCTATCGATCTTGCACCTATAATACCTGTTGCATGACTTACATTTAAAAGTGTCATGGGATTAGGACACATATTGTCACATCAGTAGCTTGTTTCCTTATCAAAGTAAGAACGAAGCTGAAACACAGCTAATGGTGACAAATTCAGTATGTGGGACAAAAGATTCCATGTTTGATTGCTAGATTGACAGAATAGCAGTGGATTCTCCTTGGTTTCAAATGCATTTTCTCTCTTAAAACTTGTATTTCGCCTACAGGATGATGTTGAGTGGTCATCAACTGCCTAACACAATCATTATTTCTTGTTTGTGGCCTGAGGATTCAAGTTTTGGATAGATCTTGCTTAGAATTGGAAGTCTTCAAGTGGACTAAAAGAGAGACTTTTTTTGTACTTTGTAAAGAGATGTAAATGCTGATGTGGATGGCTTTTTTCAAAGTCCCTATGACGTATTACTCTGTGCACATTGCTTCATTTGTATCTATTCCTGAGACTGCCAGAATTCAGTGGGACCCTGCACTAGTGCAATAATTCCAAATAAGAACAATAAAGATATTTTGCATATAAGAGGTCATGGTTTGCTTAGTCCATTTAAGCTATCTGAGAATGTATTGCAAAGTCAAACAGAAGGGGTTTTTGAGAATTGAAAGGATAAGTCAAAAAAAGGGGAGGGGGAGATTCGCTATGGCTGCATAACATGTAGGGAAGGAATTGTATCTGAAGTTCGTAACTATCTGGTACACATTAAATGTCACTGCAATGAAACGAACAAAACTTTTACTCGATTTAAAAAATAACTTACTCTCCATGTTGGCTTCAAGGGCACTTGTAATACATGTTGATTTTCCCTAGTGTGACTGAGGATTGAGCATGTCTAATTAATAGAGTTGCTTGGGAATTTTGCTAAGAAAAATCACTTCAAAAGAGAGAACAATTTCTGCAGAAATTGTAATTTTCCATGAGAGAAATGAAAGAATCAAACCAAAATACATTGTTGAAGGCTATTGAAAATCAAAGTATTTCAGTTCCTTGAACTTAAAACAAATATAATTCAGATTTATCTCATATGCTGAGAGACACTGCAGCAAATACTTTGCTAAGGTTTAGCTGTTTAAATTTGATTTTTGATTTTTAGTTAGCTGACTTTCTTTCTCAGAAGGAAAGCTTTATTATGGTGCTTTATGTTGGACACTCAAAACCACAAATGATTTTTGACAATTTGGGCCAACGCATATTAAAGGTTGGGTTGTCAGAAATGCACAGTACTGATGCATCTCTACTCCCATTGACGTCACTGGGAACAAGTCAGTTTTACTTCAGTCAGAAAAAAGCTAGGCTGATGCCAAGTTGTTTTGAGTTCTCCACCCTATATCTTCTGCATTACATTAATTAATTATTGCTCAAGTTGCAGCTTAATTTAATAATGTCTCCCCAAACATGATGAGCTTTGTTATATTTCTGTCTTTACCACCCCCTTGTGCAATGTGGAAATATAATAATGATGTCTCAGTATCATAATTTTCCATATTTTCCCCCTAGAATTCACTTTCACACAACACAGTGTCAGATCTGTGTATGAGAAACCTTGAAATAACCTTTTGTATATCTCATTTGGTCTACAGGTGTCTCCCTGTAGGTCACTTTCTGTGTATTTTGAGCAACCTGAATAATCACATAATTTGGATGTTAATAATACTGTGTTCGTAATTCAAACAGTGCTCTATACATAGAATAAATCAGCAAGGGGAGCAAGATAAAGAAGAAATCCAAAAGGACAATATTTACTTAGACTCTCCTACTAAAGCACATCTATTTGCTTAAAAAAACAAAACCAAACACACACAACTTGTTACCAGGGCTACCTGTATCATTTTCTTGGAGTGGGTGAGCTTGCTTTTTACTTAGCATTGTTTACAGTAGATGTCTCTCTCTTTCAAGTGGTAAAATGGACATTTCATCCTCCTTTGCGCACTAACCTAGAGAAGCAAAATTTTTAAAAACCAGCACTGTTTATGGTACAAGTGCTGGGATCTGATGGTCTGTTTTATTGTCAACACAGGCCTTTTCACAGTTTTGGCTCAAGCCAATTTTCACCCCACCAAACAACTCCCGGGCATGGCTCAGGAGCCAGCCTAGACCAAAGACTGCCAAAGGGAAGTGTGAAAGTCATCAGCCAATTCTGAAGGCTAAGAGAGCCAAGGTGTGGCTGGGGATTGAATGCGGCAGCTGGACCTGGGGACAGAGCACAGCCTGTGACTGCTCAGTTACCTAGTGCAGATGCAGACTAAGATATTCAAATTGCTATAAAGATGGAAAGTATAATGTTGTCTGTGTGGGAGATAGCGTTATGTAGCAATGTGAAAGGCTCTGAGTTGTAATAAATTTTTGTGGCAAAAAGTGAATACTTCATCATTACAACAAAACAGAACAACAGATGTGATGAGCCAACAGTGCACCCTGGCATCCAAGAGGACCAGCTCCTCTCTTGGGGAGCATCAAGCACAGCATTGCCAGCTGGTCAAGGGAGGTGATTGTCCTGCTCTACTCTGCTCTGGTGCAGCCCCACCTCAAGTACTGGGTGCAATTTTGGGCACCCCAGTATAAAAAGGACATCGAACTACTGGACAGTGTCCAGAGGAGGCCACAAGGCTCATGAAGGGTCTATGAGGAATGGCTGAAGTCACTTGGTCTGTTCAGCGTGGAGGAGACTGAGAGGGGATCTCATAGCTGTTTGCTGCCTTCTCACAAGGGAGGGAGATGAAACAGGTGCTGATCTCTTCTCTCTTGCAACCTATGATAGGACTAGAGGTAATGGCAAGAAGATGTGCCAGGGGAGGGTTAGGTTGGGTATTAGGAAGAAGTTCTTCACCCAGCGGGTGTTGGAACACTGGAACAACTACCCGGGGAAGCAGTCACGGCACCGAGTCAGCCAGCATTCAAGAAACATTTGGACAACGCCCTCAGTCACATGGCATGATTGTTGGGAGTGTCCTGTGTTGGGATAGGAGTTGGACTCGGTGATCCTTTTGGGTCCCTTCCAACTCAGGTAATTCTATGACTCTATAACCACAGCATTGAGTAGGTTAGAAGGGAAGGACCCTGGAGGAAACCCCAGTCTCACCTCCTGCTCATCCCAAGTCCAGTACAGCAGGGTGCTCAGGGCTTTGTATCATCAAGGTGTGAGTATCTCCAAGGATGGAGTTCTCACAGCCTCCTGGGCAACCTGCTGCAATATTTGACTACTATCATCCTAATCTTCCTCTCCATTAGGCTGGATTTTCCTGTGTTCCAGCTAGTGACTGCTGCCTCTCTTCCAGTCTGCACCTCTGGCTGTATCTTTTCACATGCTTCTAAAAGACAACTTCATAGAGCAAAAGGATTCTCCTTGGCCATCTCTCATAAGGCTGAGCAAACCCATCTCCCTCAGCTGTTCCTTGTACTATGTCTACGTGCTCCAGCTTAGTGCTGTTTCACTGGACTCGTGACAGTATGGCAACACTTCTGCATTGCTGAGGAGCTGCAAGCAGGACAAAATATCCAGATGTGGTCTCACAAGTGCTAAGGGGAGAGGCAGGATCATTGCCCTGTAGCTGGATGCACTTTTGTCGGCGGTAAAGCAGCCCAGGAAGCACACGGCTGCCTTTGCTGCAGAGGCACCCTACTGACACCTGCTAAGCTTACTGATGACCAGGACCCCGAGTCTTTTTCTGCAAAGTTACTTTCTAGCTTTCCATTGCTTTCCCAGGGAGAGAAGTGAAGCTGACATAAAACAGCAACAAAAGGGTAAGGGACAAAAGAATCACAGCTTATACTGGTAACATTAAAATCTGCATTCCTCTGTGCCTGAACAGTGCCTCTTGTTTCCCCCAGTCTTTAGGGTATCAGTGACGACATTGTGCTTTATTGGAATACCCCATACACAGAAATACGAAGCCTGTGTGCCTGGAAATTACAATGCACAAAATCGCTCTGATAGATGACCAAACATTTTACCATTCTTTCCCTTCACTCAAGCAGTCCTTGAATGAATAAGGTGAATCATCCCTGTGCTACAACATATGGAGCAATTCTCAGAGTAAGCATTCATTGATGTGGTCCATCATTCATAAAGCTTCCCAGTAGAGAAGACGCTTGGTCAGTGAAATCAAAATTGATGATCTGTGTTCTGCAGCAGAGTTTAGATTGATCTCAGCCTCAGCATAATCAAATTACCATTACACTAGGTTTAAAATGGGTAGTATAGATCCTAGGAAAATAAGGTTTTTCTTGTACGCTTCAGGCTATTGATCATGCTAGAGCAAAGGAAGGAGTAGACTGGTGTAAAGTGGTAGTAAATCAGAATAGCAGTATTTTCCATGAGTTTTGTTCTGATGTAAATGATAGCACAAGATATTCTACAACTAAGGCTGGGCTCCTTATATTTTATTTATTAAATTGAAAACAGAAACAATTGACGGAAGAACAGATCTCCCAGTTTCTCACAAAACTGAAGAATTAAATCCTTATACAAAGGTTTAAGTAAAGATGGTGATTATGTTTGTGGGGAAAGGCTAATCTTGAAATGGCATAAATATAAGTATACTACAGCCTGCATCTTGAAGAGGCTTTTTTTGCTTCCTTTATCCCTGGGAATAACTGATTTCTCTGGGACATCTAACTAAAAATAATATTGAGAAGAATTTTTATTTCAGGGGTAACAGTATGTAGGCTTCTTGAATTTTATGTTGCAGTCTTATGAAAAGATGAATTAAATTCCTCTGGACTGTGTATGTTTGGACTATGGGAAAGCATGGTGAGTCTAACTAGAAAATAATAAATCACAACCCACAACCCTAATCACAGCCCACAGAAAGCCGCCTCTGTGCCAATAAGGTCAAATTTTGAGGACCTTATTTATATCACAGTTGGACTGAGTCCCATTTTCTTCATTAAAATTTACCAGATTAAGAACATCAGGATTTATACCCCTGATTCGAAGTAGATATTGTCAATAAAACATCCTTAAAATTTCTCCCCAGAATCCATGAACCTCAACTGGCCAAGTAAATCTTGTATTCACATCAGTATACCTTAAACGAACAGGAAAACTTTTATCTAACTCTATAACTAATTCTATTTGAATCCCAAGATAAAGGGCTGATGCATAGGTTGGATATGAAGGAAATCTTTTTACTCTTGAACAGGAACCAGAAATAACCTTGGACAGAATCAGCAGGCAATGGGAAGGCAAAAGTCACCAAACAAGGGCAGAAGTGCCTAAAATTGCTGACTGTTGATGTTGTCCTGAGAAAAGAGGCTTTAGATCTGCAATAATACCTGTATGGATCTTTAAAATTGGGAAGTTGCTGGAAGGAAGAAAATGTCTTTTTGCAGTTCTCAAACACTTTGGAGATGAGAAGATGGAGGGCTCTTCCCCAGGCAGAGTCAGCACCGGCCTGCACAGCTGCTCAGAAATGGGGGGCAGTGTGGTGCTCCTGTCCAAAAGGCAGTGCACTGCCCAGCTTTCATGCTTTTGCTGTTAAATAGTGATGTAAAAAGAGGGCCATTCTGAAGTATTTCTACTTTCATTTGCATTATTGGATATCTAACAGCTGAGAGAGGAAAAGGGGAGATTCTAGTCTTAAGCATGTTGTGGTATAAAAAGCTGCCAAAAGACATCGTGGTTACACTGAGTTTGATTGAACAATCCAAAATATTTGCATTTCAGCATTGCCAATTAAAAATACTTGCCAATTATCATCTGCTTGTAGTGGGGAAAATGTTCATTAGCTTACAAATCAAATTGTGTGTTATATCCAAGTAAGTTTGTATTAAGAGTTTAGAAGCAAATAATTATCTTCCTAACCTTTGGGATAGCTTGGTTAAAATACTGTTAATGACAACAAGAAATCATGATGATGTGCAAACAAAGGACACACAGCATGCGAAAATCACAGTGTGTTCTCCTACTTTCTTACACTTGCCAAAACCTCCTGGGTGAATGCTTACCAATAAACGGTAAGAGGATACATTTATAGACAAGGTGGAATGATTTAATTTCATTAGTTAAGACTCAGTGGGGTTTGTTACAGTGATTAAAATCTGCAAAGAGATGATGTTGTATTCTTGTTACTCCATGTTTGCACAAAATCCAAGAGTGAAATTTTGTTCACTGCTGTTTTTTTTTAAAATGAATTTTTTCAATCTATAGGTTCCTGTTGAAATTGAAACAGGAAGAATACAGCAAAACTATGAAACAGAACAACAAGCCATTATCACCACAAATAGATCATTTTAGTTGCCATGGGTAACCAGTGCCAGTAAGGTATTCAGGCTCTGCAACCACCAGCACTGATACCCTGCTTTGAAAGTGCTGACTGTGCGTCACATTGCCAACTTCAATAATTATTATGTGTAGGAGGGTGGTGGCACCAACAGGATATATACTTGTAATGAGTCATTCTTTAAATAGCTTAATTTATCATCCTCAAATAAAAGGGAAGGGATTTATCCAGAATGAGGCAGTTTGAAAAGCCTAAATTATTAATAAACTGAAATAATAGCAAGGTAGGAAACCTGCACAAATACACACAAACACACAGACACACGTAAAGGCTTAATGACAGTAAGTCTGAGGGAAAGTGCTTCTGTGAAAGTATAAAGCATAAACTGACGAACATACAGAAGTAGCATCACAAGTCTGCAGCCACACTGCGTTTGTTCATGCAAATGTAAATAGCTAGCAGGTAAGGTGTCTGTAAATGCGACTCAAGGACATCCAGGCTTTCACAGGCCACTGCCACTGGATGTGCTTGGCACAGTAGTTTCAATTAGGCAGTTCTTTTTTCTTTCAAAGAAAGAAATACAAGATCACAGATACAAAGAAGGGTCATACTTTGAAGAGAAAGCATCATAAGGAAACCTTTACATTCTGGCAGGAAATATTGATAACTCCACATGTAACACTCTTTTTTCTGAGGAAAAACTGAATAATGTGCACCTGTTCTCCTTACAATTCAAGCACACAGAGCAGTATGAAGTTCAATGTGTACATGGTATGACATAGACGTGGTCAATCATTCTTTGAGGTGATTGCACAGTTCTTGTCAATTTGGTTTCAAAGCAGACTTATAGTAAGAATCATAGAGATTCAGGCTGAAAGGCTCCTTCAAAACTGAAGACCCCAAGACACTAAATCAGGAGACCAACAACACTCTATCCTCATCTCAGATCCAAGGGAAGAGAATCAGAGGCACAAAGAAAAGGGAAGTGCAGACCTTGTTCCATGTTCCCAGCTAAGTGATAAAGGACTGAAGAGGTTTGGGTGCAGTGTGCTTCAAATGTATGTCTATAGGTATATCTCAAAAAAACCCCAAGCAAACCAAAACCGATCTAGGTCAATTTATCACATTGAGGCAAGAGGACATTGGAGGAAAAGAAAACACAAATGACTTTGACAGATGTCTGTCTCCAGTGATGGAGACACTTGGTTACCAGGGACTCTTTTTCAGCTACCAAAAAGCAGATTTTTTCCCAAGGTATTCTACAGCCATCTCTGCTGAACATACCTCCTCAACCATGTTCCTAGAGCTGTGCAAAATAAGGGATCGCTATCCTTTTGCCAGCCCCCTTTATGGCTGAAGTCTTTCCTGCCATGTTGGACATGAGGCATCTGTTTATATTCAGCTCATTTTCCCACCAGCCTTGCCTATTGTGTCATGTTTTCTAAGCTTCTGTTTGCTGCTGTGCTTTTAGAGATCTCTACACTGCCCTTTCATGCATTTTTGAAAGTCCAGTGCTGGATGTGCTATTTCAGCTGCTGCATCCCTGGCATCACTAGCTGCATCAAACAGAACAGCTCTCTCATATCTGATGTTCAGCTTTTCTCTTGATGCATTCTGGGAGGAGATTCACCTTTTTTTACCATGGACATTTTGTTGAGTTGTTTAGTTTGTGAGCTGTTACCAGTCTCAGATCCTTCTGCTACACTGATAACAGTACAAAGTTATAAATACAAATTCTTCAGATTTGTCTTAACTGAATTTAAAATTATTATTTGTTGGGGTAATTACAAGATTGACTAGAACTGACGTAAAATAGATTATCCAATGACAGATCTCCCTCCCTATCCCAATTAATGTTATGGTTAACTATAAATGCACTTGATAGAGGCTAAGCATAGAACATAATTCTTTAGATTGCATAGGGGGAAGATAGGTAAGACAATGTCAAAAGCCATTTTGAGTTGAAATATATCCCACCTGTGGCTTCCATCATAACAGTTAGGCCAGTTACTTACTAAAACAAAAAGTAGATTTTCTTATGTAAGCTACTATTGCTAAATCTAAATTGGCTGCTTTGGTCACTTTGCTACTTTCTAGGTCATTTGCCAACAGTTTCCAACCATTTGTTCAAAAATTCTCAAGGGTTTTAAATTATACCAGTCTGTAATTCCTGGGGCCTAATATGATCACTTTCTAAAAGACTGGCCTTTCTTCAGTCTCTGGGACTTTCCCTACTTTACCCTCTCCTTGAAAGATAGTGGACAACGTCTCAGAGACTGCTCCAAGGCTCTCCAGTGACCCATTAGAGTGTGCTGAGTTTAACACAACTATCTTGCCTCAAATCTCTTAATTTGGGTTGTCTCTAGCCCATAGAATCAATCTCAAGGAAGTAATGTGCTGTGGCAACACAACCATTTTTTCTCATTGGTTTCAATTTTATGTATGATGAAAATTACTGTGAATGGAGTATTTTTACCACAAGCCATGGAGTAAAAAACTGATTTCACCCTTTCTTTTAGACCTCTTGACTGCACTCCTCTCTTCTGAGCTGACAGTAAGTATATTCCTTATTTAATTAAGTTTTAATCTGATTTTTAGTTTTGTGTCTTCTTAAGTGGTGCAAATAAGGAATGGAGTGCTATAGCTTTCTTTGCATCACCCAGCGTTGCCATTTGCCATGTAGAATTAGGTAGCTACTTTCTTTTTGTTTTCATCTAATTTCTGGCACAGTTTTACTCTTACTCTTAAGAACAATTTTGTGCTGTCTTCTTTTCTTCTTTCATTTTTTTAATTTGATCTTGTCCTCATTTTACACTTGTCCCTCCTTGGATTTGTTTTTACTTTTTAGATGTTACTTTAAAAAACCTTCAGATCATCAAAGAGCAACTAATGCAGCAATATTAATTCTGCTTGTATGATTACTGTCTCTTATTTGTTTACTTGAGGGGCAGTTTGCCATAGTACAGCAAAAGTCTCATCTCACATGATGCACTAATTTGCACATTAGTTTATAAAGAAGCCCTTCCTACAAGTCTTTATTTTTTTAAAAAATATATCATTAACTTTCTGTTCTCCCAACATTTAAAATTCCTGAGAACAATGATTTTTTTTTCTTCATGATGATTTTCAGCAAAACTGTTTTTCCTCACTTTCCGTTTCTGACCAATCATCTCATTAGAACCTATATTTAAGCTTTTACAGCTAAGTGAAGAACTCTGCACACTCATGAGTGCCCCTTGAGAGATAAGCCGTATAGGTGGCAGGATAGCTTTAGAGTTAGGACCCAAGCATTTAAAACAGTCACATTCCCCAGGCATTGTTTTCCCTGAACAAAATTCTTGAACTGAAATTATATATGTGTACATGTATATATAAACACATATACGTCCTTTCTTGGTGGGGACCACACAGAGTATAAAAATACCACAGAAGATTTCCTGTTTAAACAGAGCAATTACTTTAATAAGGCTATTGATTAACTGCTATCTAACAGTTGCATTATTTACTTTTGATATCTACAGATGCTTTTGAGATGCAGCTATACAGAGACAGATTTTGAAATTCAGTACATTTTCATTTCAATATAATTTGAGAACCATACATTGTTTGCATACAGAGGCAAGAATAACGTAGCTTGTTCCTGACTCGAGGCATACGTCAACAGGGAATGCGGCCTAACATCCGCTGGGGTAGATGCAAGTCCTGCTAGTCCTACTGGCCAGTATCTCCATTTTTTCTGGATGAGGAAGAAAGTATGAAAACCTTTATCCTCATTTTTCATGGTGTTACTGTGACTCTTGCAACTTCGAAATAGAATTTACAAGGTCCAATACAAAAACCCCGAAACCAAACGAACAAACAAAAAACAAACAAAAACCCTGAATCTGTGCCTGTAACTATTTTTATTTAACAAATTAAGAAAATCATCAATGCTACTCTTCAAAATAGTTCCCTTCTGAGTTGACACACAGCTGCATGCAATGCTATCAACATTCAAAGTAATTCTACAGATCATTTTCTGAAAGGCTGTTGAGGATCTCCATTGTTTCTACTTTCACATCTTCTACTGAAAAAAACATGGTTCATTACAGCACCAACTTGATAAAGATTCTTCATCTTGTCCTAATTATGAACGCTGTAGTTTCTGACTTCCTCCCTTTCCCACTCCATGTCTGTGTATAGGCACCTGCCTTTTGGTTCTCCATGGATATTTATCCCCAGTCGTCTCCAAGTAGAACTTAAAGCTTTCCTATCTTTCATTAGGATTGATGTCTAGGTATCCTATCATACATCTGTGCTAGGTGGACTTGACTCAACCCTTCCTTCTTCTGGACCTATGGACTCATATTTTAAGTTACAACGTCATAAGGTATGTGCTTACTGTCTAGAGAACTCAGCAGTCTGAATCTTCAGTAGGCAGAAATTCCTGCTGGAGTATCCTGAGCTTAGCATTAAGTATTGTATAGAACCTTTGAACTGACTCATGGAGATGCCAAGGCTTCCCAACTTCAAGACCTTCAGACATGAACAGCTCTCTCCACTGCTTTTACAAATGATACTTTCACTTTGAAGACATTCAAAGCCATCCGCCTCTGCTAGTAAGGAGAGAGTTTAGAAAGATTAGTTCTGAGTTGACTAACATTTACACTCAGGCTAGGTGATCATTTGAAAGGTCTGAGTCCCATCTCATCTTTTATATGGCTGATACATACTTAAAAGATCCTAAGATGAAAAGGCTTAACTGCTTTGAGTTAAGTGCTCAGGAACTGTTGTTCTGTGTTGAACTTCTACTTGTTTTCCTACTTTCTTTATGCCCACATCTTACTCTCTCTATGCCCATATTCAGTTCAAATCACTCTCAGTGTGTGCTTGATTTTCTTTATAATTAGACTGTTGAAAAATTTGGGTTTGAATCTGTTTAGAAAAGTAGACTTTAAAAGCCAAAGAGAAAGAGGATTTGAATATAAAGTGGCAATTGCCATTTAACACATAACAGAACAAATGCACAACGTCAAGGAAAAAAGAAATATATATCAGCTTCACTGCTGACAACTAAAACAAAAATAATTGTTTCAATGTATTTAACAAATGAAAAAATTGCAAGGCTCTGGACTGGTAAATTATGGCAGCTAGCTAGTGAGGTAAAATGGTAAATAGCTTCATAGACTCTCGGGAAATAATTTGTTTTAATTGCGTGCAGTCATATTCAAATCAATATATGAGAAATCCATTGGGATGCAGAGAACCAGAATAAATCAGAATTTCAGAGCAACTCAGATAATAGATTGTTATTTAAGGATGACAGGAGATAAGACTTTCACATTTACATACCTTTTTGGTTCTTCCAGTATGAAATTTGCTCATATTAAATCAGTTTGGTTTACTGTAAGAATGAAAAGGCACTTAGCATTTAAAACAGGTACCAGGAAAGACTGCTATTACTGAAGTTTGTGCTTTGTCCGAGTAATCATTATTCTTGCCTGAGGTAACAGTCCATCAGAATTTTGTTATACCTACAAAAAAGTATTGGTCAGAAAATAATAGGCCTAGGGCAGAATATCACTCGTTTACTCACACAGTCAACCTGGAGAAGTGCAGTGAGGGAACTGGAAAATTCTTCTTATACTAGATAGAGATTTGGTAAACATACCTTGGATCATTCTTGAAGAAGAAATTTGTGTCAACTTCTCTAACAACACCAGGAGGAGTAATTTTAGCAGCACATTTACACTTAACCTCAAGCATGTAACAGTAAGAAAGCTCCAACTAGGCAACATTAATTTTATCCTGGCGTCCATATATGTGGTATATGCTTGATGTGTTTTAAAAATAAGATATCTGATGGAGAGATAGCTAAACTTTCCTTTCAGGTAGAGTATATTCATGAAGTGCTAGTCAAGCTTCCTATTAAGGAATTTATTCAGGTAATGGTACAACATTTGCATGAGCCACTCAAATTTATCTTTCAGTATTTTACCCACTTCATGTAGGCATCACTGAGACCTGAATTTGGCATGAAAGATGTACTCGGCAATCACAGTTTTGTCCACTGATTTCATGGGCAAATTGCTTGTGCTATCTTCACTTTATATACCTATCTCTCAGACAGAGACAAGGAAATAAGTCCTGTCATGCAGGACTATTTCTAGGTTTAATAAAACATTTATAAGGTAACCTATAATTAACAGGTATCATTAAAGCCAGAGAGAAGATGGGGGAATGAAACTCAGTCCATTGGGTTTCCAATAAGGAAGAGCAATGTTCTGACGTGAGGGGTCAGACTAATGAAAGCCTTATGCTAATGGCTGGCAGATTGATGGAAAAAACTGTGAATGCTAAAATATGTCCTAATACTCTTAAATTATGAGAAAAATAAATGGGATGGGGAAGCTGATGTATCTCCTTACCTTTTTAAAATTTATTTTTATTGTATTTGCCATTAGAGCAACTGAATGTATAACTTTGCAAAACCACGTTCCAGCTTGATGGCTGTTCTTTATCAGAGATGAGATATTTTATCAAGTTTCTATTAACTAAATCAGTGTACTGACAATTAAAAAATTGAAAAAAATTATAAATTCTAGGCACACCATTTGCCATTCAGTTGGAACTGAAACAATGGCAAGATAATAAAAAGGCATTTCGTTATAAACAGTGAAGCATTTGAAGACTCCCTAGACTGTCAAGTGATGAGTGCAGTATCATGAATGCCAATGCTTTTCTGCTGATGATTTCATTACTTGTCTTCACTTGGGTATTACCAACCCAAATGAAGATCATGCCCTAAATTCACAAAATCCCCAAACTCCCTCCAAAATATTTTCTTACAGCCTTACTGAAGCAAAACAACCTTCTTCAGGGCTGATGTGAGGTATTTAAGGGCAACTACCTGTCAAAATACCTTTTAAAAATCTGTCTGTTATTACTTCCTAATTTTTCATGAATAAATGACTTTTAAACTAATTTAGTGACACTCCTAGGTAGGAATGTGGCTTTCTGAGGTCTTCTTTATGTTTGTTTGTTTGTTGTTTCTTTTATTCTAAGTAACAGTGACAAATCATAAGAAGAAATCTGGGTCCAAGTGATAGCTGAACATCCTATTAGTCTCAAGAGACTAATTATAAAATCTTTATCCTAGTTGCTTGTTAATGAAAGTATGCTAATTTGCATATCAATACCTTTGTGTTTTCAGAGATATTTTTCTAAGGCCTTATTTTTTCCTGATTATAAGGTGGCTATATTTTCTCTTTTTGACATTTAGTTGCTTGTAACATTTTAATAAAATAAACACAGGTGTTACATTCCCCCTTTTTTTCCAGATATTATTCAGCACATACTGGAGTCAATAGGTTTTATCATTATTCACTGGACAGATTGTTACAAGAAGGGTCTTTTGGCCTCCTTCCTTTGCACAATTCAAAATCATCTGCAAGTAGTGCCAGCACTCCAGAAAAGCCAAATTTCTTCATTATCATTTAAAAGGCCATAGATCTTTCATTTTACAACTAGATGAACTTTTTTTTTGACATGCACATTTAAAAAATTGTGCTTACATTTATTTTTTAAACTGTTCACATCACCACTCTGGCAACATAAAACTCTGGCTTTCAGTGTTGTATATGTCAAAGTAATTAGTCCCTGGTCTTTCACAGATTCTTGCACTGCTAGTTTTCTGAAACATTCATTTTTGTCTCTGGGTTCCCTGTTGTATTTATCTATCAGGATATTTACACTATGGCCGTCATTATTATGGTGTTTCAGCACCTGCATCCCACATTGGGCTAGAAGCCATAGGTTAAACATTGTAACTCATCCTTTAAAAGAGCATGAGGGAGTCATGTTTTCATATGGAAGTAAAAGCAAAATATATTTTTTTTAAAATAATTTTTATTTTTTATTATGGAAACTAAGCAGCAAGGAGAGAAGACAAAACACATGGAATTTGATCCTTGAATAAATGAGTACCACCTGTCTCTTGTGCTGTAATTTCAGCACCTTTCAAGTACTCTAGATTCTATCTATGGCTCATGTTCCCTCTTCTTAATTTTGTTAACATGCAGTACTTTTTCTCAGGGCAGTAGATAGACTTATTCAATCACTGGTGCGTTATTATAGTGCAAGAAAACCTTAGAAGGCACAGGAAATTTGAAAAGATCACTGGATTATGTTTGGTGTTGCTGTCACTTGGTTTAGCTTGTTAGTTTAAAATACTGTAAAAAAAATACTGTAAGAAAATTACTTGTACAAGTAAAGTCCTGAAGTGTTGGTTTGGGGGACCTGTGCCAATCCCAAAGATTATAGTATTGTTCCCCAGTTGACTGAGGGGAGTTATCTGCTGCCTTGCATTTTCTTGTTGGCAACTCATGTAATCGATGCAGTATCATGGCTTTTCTCGTGCACCTTTGCACCACTTGTCAGGCACAGCTATCTCCTGGGTAGGATGGGCTGCTATCTCTAACATGGAACACAGCCGTGCAAAAATGGTTTGAGGACTGTTCAATACTGGACTGATCAGTCCTCTTTGCGTTCAATGAAGATCTTGTAACTTTTCTGAGTAATGTTAGTCAAAAACATCAGAATACAGCAAGGCTGAGCAAATGCTTAACCCAGTGGACCAGGAGGTTTCTGTGACAGTCAAGAGAGCAAGCCTGAGAAGTGTAAATACCAGACAAAGAAGCACACTCATGCTACAGCTGTGCATAAGCTGAGTGAGAGAGTGGTGAGTGAAGGACTCTCCGACCAATAAGTGAAGAAAATGTGCTTCCTTGGTCTGCCTGTGTTCAGAAGTGGAGAGCGTTGCACATTAAAAATATCAGGCTTCATGACTTGGTTTCTTTCTGAGGAAAAGGAGACTACTGACCCCAGAGTCTCACTAATCAAATGCTTCAAGAAAGGATAACATTGATTTAGGGGCTATGTAGAAAGAAACAAGTTATCATGGTGTTGCCTCACTTGAATCTCTATATTATATCCATTGTGAAACCATAACTAACATATAAATCCTTCTAGAATATGTTCGCTTTTTCCACGAAGCAAGAGTGGAGGCTCGGGAACAGTGAGTTCCTCTATAGAGCTTTGACAAACAAAATTTTTGAAGTTAAACAGGGGAAAAACAGCTTCTGAAAAAGAGTATTATATTATTCCTTCTTATTCACGTAGGATCAGTCTTGTTTTTCCCAACTTGTCTAATAAATGCATACAAATAAATAAGTCCTTTAGTGTTCAGGTTTGCTGCAGATTCGTTCAAATGTTGCTTTCAGTCATGAGCAATTTCAAGGCTGTAATGGAAAAGCTGAATCAGCTGTGAAATGTAACTTTTGACTTAATTATATTAATTGACATACCTATGTATAATTTTTTTGAGTATTTTGTATAATTGCTTCAAATGACATTTAATTTGTCACTTGAAGTACAATAATTAGAAACAGTTCATGAAAGAAAGTCATTGCAACTTCAAATGAAGTATATCAAAGGTATAATTATTCTAAATGTTATAACACTGAATAGTTACACTTATGGGGCTGGGGAGCTGACAGTGCCAATGTTTAAGCCTGCGGACCGATGGTTCTCTTTGCTACACAGGCCTCATACTCACTTATTTTCAGGATTTGTGGGAAGAGCACTATGTGAAAAGGAGAAACCGTGTGCTTCTTTCTCCTCCCCGCACGCTAGAGACAAACCTTCTGTGCAGAAACGTTTGTCATCCAAATCTCATTAGAAATCAATGGAAAACATTCCATCAGACTCAATGGGAGCTGAATTGATCCAGAAGTATATTTTTGGCTCCGTTGGAGGTGTTCGAGAGGCATGTAGCTGGCCGATGGAGCGGCTGCTTGACGTGGGTAGTCCCCACTGAAATACTACAGTGCAGTGCTGGGGTGGCTCCCATGGCTCTGCACAGTGCCTGCTCTTTGGGGAAAATCTCCACCCCCACCTCAACTCAGAAAGAGGCAGGAATGCGTGACAGAGGGACATTAGCAGCAGCTTAATAATGTTAACTGGCAAGAACAGTGACATAGCTAGGAAGGTATTGCCCAACATTGCACAATATCTGTCACATAAAGATAAATAAATTGAAAGCACAGAAAATTAAAGCAAGAAAAAGGAAAGTGAGTTTCCTCTACCACTCCAGGCAAAAGGGCATGCAACCATTCAAAAGCTTGAGGCCCTGCTCATTTGCAAGAAAAGTGATTGTAGCCCTCATAACCAGTAGGAACCAGTTTGCTGGGCACTGGTAGGGAACTGTCTCCTAAAAACACTTGGGCCAGATCTCTGAGTGGAGCCTGTCCCATGGAAATCTGAGCAAGGTGTGGCTTTCTCAGCTTCTCAGCCTCAAGTGCCAAGAAACTCAGGTGCTGAAACCTGATGGGAAGACCAAGGTGCAGTGCTGTGGGTCCTCATTCTGCCTGAGCTCTGCAAGCTCATGAAGAACATAACCTATACCAACAGTAGTGAATGTCAGGGGCATGACTGGACAAAGTGAGGGATTTCAGCACTGGGAACAGACAAACAATTTTAAGCATTTTTGTGAAGTTTATACTTTAACTTTAGGTGCTAGAGAGAGTTCATAAAGAAAAAAAATCAGGGCTAACTGTATTTTTCATTATCAATCTGAATGTTGGCCTAAAATCATTAAAGAAATTCCCAGCACTGAAGTCATACCTAGAGACTTAGATAGCCTGAGTATACCCAGGATGGATTCTAAAACCGTATGCCTACCTTTAGAGAGGGATTTTCCTCTGGATAATGAATCAAGTCAGAAGCTGTTCTGCAGACAGGAGAGTCAAATTGCAAGAGCCAGAAAACACAGTTCTTGGGCTTCTCCTATCAGTCCTGTTTAAAGCTACCCCTTTTCTCTGTCACTTAGCCATTGCCTTCTTCAGTTCTTCACATTTATGAGATATTGGCACAGGAAAGGAGCAGTGAAGGGGGTTTCTGCAGCTCCTCTCCCTAGTGCTGCGCTCTGAAAGAGTGTGTCAGTTCCCTCACCTTTTGTCAGCTCTGACTGTGACCACTGATCTCTCTCTTTAGGTCCATAACAGGTCCAGACCAATAAGTAAATACAGCTCTGTGACCACACACCCCTATAGTACGTTTTGTTTCTTTCAGTGAATTTGTAATAAGAATCTAGGCTAATGCTACACACCACACGCAGGCTGCTACATACCTTTTGCATGGTAAATATTTGACAATAATATTTTGGTTTTGGCATCCACACTGAACTTTCCCTATTAATCTTGGTTTTAGAGAAGCAGGCTTCTGCTGGGTCAGGAAGGGGGGACACCAACAGGAAATTTTGGGAGCTTTTGCTTCTGAATAGCCTAGTAATCTCTGAAAAGCCTAGTAATTGAGCCTTCATCAGAAGTGCTTTACATAAAAGCCAGCATTGGTCTGGAAATCCAAAGTGCAGTTCAGTTATAGCGAAGGGCCAAAGTAACCAGGCAAGCTCAGATTTACATCACTACATTGTGCCAACAGCACAGCTGCATCAAATTACTGTCTTCAAAACAGGAAGGACTGGAAGCTTGATTACAAGTGCTACAGAGACGATGAAACACAATCTCATCTGTACATTGTGTATGAGATATCTTTTTCCCATCGGAGAAATGATTAGTAGAAGGAATTACTCCACACAAGAGAGACCGTAGTTTTCTGAAAACAGGTCTGGTTGTTCATTTGTCAATTTGAATGTGCAAAACAGTTTGTTTTTTAGAGAATGGTGAACTGAAGACAAAACAGTTTTATTTTTTTCCATGAAGGATGAAGTGTGTCACTCAGCTTTCAGATGACAAATGGTAATAACCTATGCACAATACTTAAGAATTTTGTCCCTCCAGCATCTGACTTGTCTGAGCTGATTCCTGTATTTGTATGTTGATGCAATAACTTTAATTGGTCCTTGTGCAGTTGGATGTCCTGGCCTGTAGGACAGCAGGTTCAGGGCCTTTGTGATTTTGTTTTCTAATAAGTTAAGCCTCTACCTAAGCCCTCACATGCAGTTAATTTTCCATTTTAAAAATGTATCCCAAAGGAGTTTCAAAACTACTGAGCCAACTATTACTGAGCTATGCTAGCTTAAATGCAAAATATTACACTGGCATAACCGAACTGAATTTGGCCAGTTGATTTTGACTTCATTTTAATTAGCTATTTTGGTTTGAGTTGTTATTATATTTTTTTAGACTCTTGAGTAGTTGCGTAAGATTTCACTGTTTGTGTAACGTTCAAGTTTGAATAAGAAAGGAAACATAAAAATCAGCCTCAGAAACTAAAGGCTATAGGAACACTCTAAAATGGGCAATCTCAGAAATGCCCTTTCCTCTTTATATTTACCAGATATCTGACCATTTCAAATGTGTATGTTTCCTTCCTTCCTTCCTTCCTTCCTTCCTTCCTCCCTTCCTTCCTTCCTCCCTTCCTCCCTTCCTCCCTTCCTCCCTTCCTTCCATCTTCTCATTTTCTCATCTTTCTTGCTATTTCTTGCCTTCCTTCCTCTGAAACTGGAACAAACTGTATCACATAGCTTCTTTTGCCTTATTGGAGCTGCACGATTTGAGTGACCTCTTACATCTTTCCACTGAATCTATTTAGTCTGCTGATTTTCTCCCTTGGTTTCTACTTCTCTTTTAGCCGTTCATCCCTCATGACTTTGTGACGACACAATACCAATAAGAATCATCAATGTTTGCTGCAGGTATACCTGTGCTTGCTTGTTAACTGTTTATAAGATTAAGCGGGATATGCTGAGCACACAAGACTAGGTGCAATCTATGGTGCTGTGCTACCTGTCACAGCCACTGCTGCTTGCAAAGTCTGCTAAAGAAGGATGCAACACCAGTTAACAGGTAGATCCATGCAGCTTCAGCTAGATCATGACCCAAAGCTAGGACTAAGCCGGCTCAGATATCATCAGTCAGTTTTGTGATTGGAAGGGGGATATGAGCAAAGTGCCATTCCTGAGCACCATGATTAGTGTCTTATTTCACTCACCATTGATCTTAATGATATCTGCTCTTATATGATTGGCCTACATACAGAAAATGAATATTTAAATTAACTGGCTTTTCAAAACTTCAAGTTGCATGTATTTTGCTAGAATTCAACACTCTCTTTTTCACACTCTACCTTTTTCTTTTTTTTTTTTTTCAAATCCAATGCCTTTTACTAGGTCTGGATGGTATTTCTCCTACAAAGATGCAGAATTTGCCAAGCCAAAGGGGTTTATTGCTGTGAGCTGGTTATACTCAGCAAAGCTCTGCTCCGTACACTACTGAACTTCATGTACTATAAACCTTTTAGAGTGGAAATTTACAGCAGTGTCTAACCTTGAGGAAAGAATCAAAACAAACTTACTAGAACAGTAATTTAAAGACTGAACTTTAAAGGGAGGGGAGAGAAATAAACCTCCTACCACCACTTCTCCTAAATGGTCAGGATCATGTGAAAATCAATAGGCTGACCTCTTTCTTGCCTTTTTTCTTAACACTGTAAAAAGTCCAGCTGTAACTTTGTGCAATTGCTTTTAGGCAGAAACTGTTGCAGGGTGAGCAAGTACATATGGGGCCTGAGGGGGTTTGTGGCCAGAGCCCAGCCCACAGGGCAGTGGGCTACCGCCCGCTGTGTCAGCAGTGCAGCTCTGGACCGCACCGATGCACTCACTGCAGGATTTCTGAAGCCACTACATCCATTCTGCTCTTCCAGTGCATCTGCTTGCATGCTTCTTGCTTACCTAAAACCTGGGTAGGTGTAGCTGGAGCTTCCTCGCTGGCTTCACAACAGCAACTCTGACCAAGGGAAATACTATCTGCCAGGTGGAATTTCCTGACTGCTGCACAGTGTTGCTTTATACATGAGTATTATTGTAATGTTGAATAAAATTCCCTGAAGCCTTCAATTTCTGATTTCTTCTTTGAAAATTATGTATATAAGAAGAAATCCAAGATAGGCAAGAAATCCATCTCCAAGTTTTGGAGTTCCTCTGTATTACACTAACAACCAGTAGTCTATCCAAAAAACATAACATGGAATTGCAGACCTTACAAAGTCTGGAGGGCTTGTGAAAGAACAGATCACTACTGGCCCAACTACAAAGGAAAAGGAAATGTGCTCTTCTGAAAAGAGATGTTGAAATGGGAGGTAAGAAGCAGAGGCTTAGGGTTTGGATAGAAAACTACGGAACCCAGGAGAAGCCTGACCAGCCGAGAAGACATAAAATAATGTTAAGAGCCAGCTGGGAGATGGACTGTACTGCACTGGCATGTTCCTGAATGGAAAAAGAGGTTTTCCTGAGCTTAGACGATCTTGAACAGGGTCATTCATTCCTGGCTGAGCATGTACAACCACACTGGTAGGTTTGCCAGCAACCTTTTTAAAATAAATTTTCTTAATAAATAAATTACTGACATTGAATCTCATCTCAAAAATGTAGCAACAGTGATGGAAGTCATCAGGAGATGTGTGCCAGGTTTGGGAGAATATTTCTGGATGAGGTTTTAAGAAGTAAGCCTCTTGAATTTGATTAACTCTTTTAAAGAGCATTTCTGGAGATATTTAAGAACAAGATAGCTGAATTCATAGAGAAATGTGAAGTTAGGCTCCTGTGTCCCAGACAATACTTTACTCATTAGAATATTTGGCAGTCTAGGAACTTCTCCTTTGAGGGAAAATTGTGCAGAACCAGTTGTTAAATATTTAAAAGTTTCGGGAGGGTAAGGAGTTGGTTTTTTACAGTTCTGCTGTATCATTGCTGTGCTCCCAGTGCATCCTCAGAAGGATGTAGGTGAAAAGCATTACTAATTAAACAGAAGCAATTTCTGAGACTTTATTTTTTAGAAAAGACACAAGGACTGTTTCCTTACTCTGCTCTTCCACACAGAAACCGTTAAAGACTAAAGGAGTAAATCTGGGCAGAGCGATACGGTTCAGTCAAGTGAGTACCTCCTTGATGTGCTCTGACCTCTACACAGGGCTGACAGAAGTACTTCTTGAATCACTCTGTAGCTTGTATAGTACCCAAGTGCTTTGTTTTTCACTGAAAGGCTGATACAAACCCTTCTGATCAAATAAACACTTGGGTGAGAAAGAAACTGTCAAGGTGCTATTTAGAGGAAAATAACTGGCTTATAAAGGATTCTATTGGAATGTGCGTTACTGTTGCTCTGTGTGTAACTTTTTAAAAAGAAAACATAAAATAAAATTCACCAGAGATTTTCAGCTGTTCCCAAGAATTAATGTCCAGGTGTAAGAACAAGGTGTTAACAGCTACAAAACAGACGAGCTGTTTGCACCTTCAGGAAGCTGATATGCGTGATGGTACCTTCACAAGAACAATAATAATGGCATAGATTTTGTTTTCTGGAATACTTCTATTCAGAAAATGAAATTAATTAAGTTTTAAAAGAGAACTACCGAGCAGAAGAGCAAACTAACTTTCCTTCCACAGCAACGGAAAAATAGCTACTTTAATAAGAAGCAAAAATGAACCATTCATTCATTGATGTCTGTATATTGGTTTTGAATGCCAAAAATTACTTAAAAACTGTTTCCTGAATAAAAAAAGATAACATCAGAAGCATCATCCTCATTTCTGCTAAATACAGCAGCTACTGGCTTGCTGTTGACCCTTACTTAAATTTATGTTGGGTTCTGTTGATTGCACTGAGGAAAAGGATGTGTTTTGAAATGGTAAGGGAGGAAGTGTTAGTGCTACTGTTGTTTATGAGTTGTACAGACAGTGGTTAGTGGAAGTAGTATGTGTGCTGTCTTGGCTTGTTATTGCCACTGCAAGGCAGTGGTAAACCCACGTGTTGGGAGAAGGATTACCCCAAACCATAATGGATCCCTTGTGGAAAGTCAGACATTGTGTAAGGAATGGGAATCTGGCTCCAAATATGTACTAGAGAGAGCTTAGCTCATAAACTGTGTACAACCAATGCAAACATCAGCAGTGCAAGAAGCTAAAAAAAAGATGATTCAGTTTGTATAAAACTGAGTAACAGTAATAAAATAGTGTTCTTTATTAGAACATCTTATACACTGGTTATACAAAAGATTTACTGATTTTCTTCTTTTGCAGTTTTCTCTGGTGGTTTGGTTTGCTTAGGTTAACTCTTTAGGACAGGCTTTATGGGGTTTAGTGCCCTAGAAAGTGGGTTCCCTGGAGGTGAAGGAAGGGGTACACCTACACTTCCCCATCAGAGCTGGAAGGATTGTTACTATTGTTAATTTCCTGTTAGTACTGCTTTTCCCTTCAAAACAGGGGCTCTTCTAATTCATGCCTTTGAATAAGGCAGCAAAAAGAGAGGGAGAAATAAAACTGCTGTTTGGCAAATGAGCTCTGCAGCTGGGAGTGTCACTGTGTTGTCACTTTCCCCAAGGAGCTGCTGCGGTGCAGAGTGATGCCATGCAGCCGTTGGCCTGCACCTCTGCATGAGGATTGCTCACTTCCAAACCATTAGAAACTGTTTTCTCCTTAGCTTATTTCCTTAGTAAATTAAATTGTAATTGCAATTTACAGATGGATGGCATCACTTGTAATTTTCTGCTTGCATTCATTACTAGCTATTAGTTCAGCTATAAGGCTGCAGCTGGGCAGCAGGCAGGAAAGCTGCTTCTCGCTGTGGTCTGGATGCTTATTCTGGGCCAAGTGAGATGTCTGCAATAAGATCTGGGTAACCAAACGCATCTGAACACGCTCAGCAGGGAGAGGTCTGCACCGATGGGGAATGTCCCGTTCCTGGTATCTGCCTGTAACATAAAGGGGAGATTCCTGAGAAAAGAAGGGCCCAACATTTACACTCCAGAGGTCGCAGAGAAATCACATTCCTATGGACCAGGAAGGAACCGGATCGTTTATTGCAGCTTTGGAAACTACTGGAAATTGTTGGATGGAGTAAAGTCTGGAGAGAAGGACCACTCCTCCAGGTACCCAGAAGAGACACTTTTTTGAGTCTTTTAATTCTGTTGCTTCATGCAGATGAATTTTCCACGTTTCAAGAGTTGTTTGTGGTCTCATAAAGCACACCTGTAGTAACTGGATGTCCTTGGGGCACTTTCTTGAGGGCAAACCTTCTGGCAATACCAGCTGCAGCACCAACCACAGCATCACTAACACAGGGCCCGCTACCAGCGTGACAGCTTGCTACAGCAAGGCACAACCTGTTAGCCAGATGTAGGACCTGTAATAGAGGCACACAATTTTATATTTTTTTAGCATCCATAAGCCTTCTCTGAATTTCCTGTAAACACAGGTGTAGACCACATCTGAGTAGATTAACACACAACCAGGTGATGACTCTGCTCTTCATCTGAAGAAAGCTCATGGGGAAAAGACCTGAGGGAAGGGAGCTGTTAGATGTGAGCTGATATTTCTTTTAATAAAACTGTGCCTAGAAAAAAGTGGGAAGTAACTACTAGAAACAGGAAAATCTAGTGACTAAGGAAATCACCTGGCCCTTGTGAGAGGCACAGATTCAGTCCGTTTATGCATTGTGTTTTATTTTGGACTTTGCTGATTCAACTGCTGTGTAGTGTTTGGATGAAAGACCCAGACAGGATTTGATAGTGACATTTAACGTTTCCAGGGAGGTTTAGTGAAGCCAGCAGAGCCTGTTCCTGCAATAATGGATAATGTGTTACCCTTCAGAAACTGAATTTATGTCCAGAAAAAACTGAAAACTGTGACGTGGTGGGATCAATAGAAAATAAGGTCATAGCTGAATAAAGTTCTGAAAAGTTTCCAGTTCTTACTTGCTCAAACCTCTCTCTTGCCTGAGGCCAATTCTATCAGCATTTTCTCAGGACAGTGAAGCTATGAGCAGCATACTGGAAGACAGTTCTGCTGTGATTAGATGTAAGGAAATACAGGACTGTCAGTTGTCAAGGCACCGCTGATATTTTAATTTGAAGTGTCACTCAGTCTCCTTGAGTTGCTTTGCATTGATATTGAATAAAATAGGAGAGGAATAAGTTTTGAGAACAGAAAGGAATTGTTCAGTGGGCTGGAAGAGAGGGAGATCTCAGAAGGAGGCACTGGCTTTAGAGGATCCAGCCTGGTCTCACTACCCAGAGCAGATTTGTCCATGTGTGATGTCCCCCCTCCCTCACCTCCCTAAAACTGTCTTTGTTACACAAAAGCAGTTGTCTGTGCAAGTACTGGGACTGTTGGATTCCAAATGAGCCACATAAAAACTGATTTAATGAAGTGTCCCTTGATCTTATGTGTATTACTGAGGCAGGGTTTTCCCACTTGCCTGAGGCATTCTGAAAAGGCTCAATTGCTTTTTCACCTGAGTTCTTTTCTAGCTTATTCTGCTACTATTTGTTCCTAATGAACCTGTGACATTTATTCCCATATCTTTCTACCCTCCCATCTCTATCTTCCTCTGTTTCCTGAGGCGAAATTTTATCATTTTCTTTACTAGGTAAGAGAGAATAAAAAAAATACAGAGAGACTTAATGCTTTCCAGAGCTGCAGGTTCTTTTAATTCATTCTATTATGACAATATGACAGATTCTTGCACTTCCCTGTCTCCCAGTGGAAATATCAGACTCTAAGGAGACAGAAAGAGGGATAGAAAGATAGAAGGCATTTACTCTTAGCAATGATTTTTCTAATGAGAGTTTTTAGTGGTGACATTAACAAACTGTTCTCTTGAAGAATTTCCTGGGGGCTTCAGTGTCACTACATGAAGCACCAGCTAGGTGACAAGCTCTCAGTGGCACCCCAGTCACTGTGGAAATGGCACCCTCAGCAGGAGCAGGTCTGCGCTCTAGTTTTTGGCAGTGGTGGTGAATGCCAAGTGAAGCAAGCAGCACAACAGCTTTCTTCTAGGCATTTAATTCTAAAGGTTTACATCTTTTATTTGTTATTTTTGTGCAGGGAACATTAGGAAAGAAAGCAAAAAAACTCTGCCTCATATTGAGGGACTTAAACATTTTTGCAAAGCTTAATTAAATTTCTAAATCTGCACTCTAGACAATTAAACATTGCAATAGGTAAGATGAAGTGGAGAGAAATCAAGGGAATAATCCAAGGTCAGTGACAGGGTCAGGAATAGGCCCTAGGGCATTTGCTCCACTCCTCTGCTGGCATAAATCATTGACAGTAATTCCACTCTGGCCAGCAAATTTCCCCTAGTGTGAGACCAGTGAGACCAAGGAACTCACTCTGAATTCAAGCTATCTTTGTCCAGCCAGCAGACAGCCTTTAGCTCCTGTTGATAATTGCTTTATGTATTTAATTATGTTATCATAGCCCTTTGTTATCACAACAACTAGGATAGTGCCGATTTGCTTGAGAAAAGACAATGATAAGCAAGATAAGTTAATGCAGAAAAAAAATAGCCACATGTGGAAGTCAGCCAGTAGGATGTCAATCTACACTTATTTCTAGAAGCCATATCAGGAAAAAATATTTAAATAAAAAGATACTAGGTTCAGATACTTGGAAAAATTGTTTGTAGAAACCAAGAGTGCAGTGAATTTGTCAGAAATCCTCTTATAATAATCTGTTGTCAGTCCATTAGCAAAATCAACAACACAGCCTGCATCCTGGTGCAGATGGATAGATCTTGTGTAGATCCACCATAGGAGAAGCTCCTCAAGCAGTGTCCTGTCTTGCCCAGGGGACTGGAGCACAGGCACCCACTGGAGTTCTGCAGGAAATAGTATTGTGGTTACCCTTTAGAACTTGGCTTTTTGGACCTGCCTGACATTTGAATTGTAGTATGTTCTTTTTGAAAGAGCTTCCAAGTTGTATTTTGCTTTCTAGCCAATTGTATTATCTTGGAAGTGTCAGACCTTCACAGTCTGAGAAAGTAATTTTCTGTCTATCTTTACTTGTGATGCTTATCATGAACCATGGATTAACAAGTGATTAAAATTGCACTACAGCAAGTATATACATGTAAATCTGAATGATGCATGATTACTTTGAGCCAGCAGACATGTACAAATAATTGGCCTTTAAAGTTCATTAGTCGGTTTTATTACAAATATTGCATTTGCATGATGTTTGTAAATTTATGCACCAGCGGGCATAAGTGATGACAGCATTCCACTGACTAGGCAAAGCAATTACAAAAAGCACATCCGCTATTTGAAATGCCAATGCAAAACACTTGTTTTAATAATTGGTCATAGTGTTTTAGTCTTGAGAGTGAGAGCTGCTAAACTCGTTAGTTACAGCAAGTGGCATACACAAGGAATGTACCCCAACACACTGAGCAATTGTTTCCAAATTATTTTCATCATTGATTCACCCCCACTCTCAGAATATCTGAATTATAAGTAAAAAGCTTTTGAACTGGATGCTGTTCGATTTACCTTTTCCTTTGGATGTTGAAGAGCCTCTTTATGACTGTCACAGAGGATTTAGCTATATAGTGCTGTTCTCTATATATGAATCCAGTAAGAATTGAAAGATAACTGAGAGATTGTAGAGGTTATAGTGTCATTAGTACTGATCTGTTCCTCTCTGAGCTTGATGAAAAGATTAGTAGTGGAGGTAAAGAGGAAAACAGTCATTTTGAAGAACAACGTGAATTAATCTGTTGGGTAGTGAGAGAAGCTAAAGCCCATCTCCTTGCTATTTTCCTAGCAGTTAATGGTATTTTTAATCTATGCACATCTACTTTTGCATTTCTAGAAAGTGACCAGAAATGTCTTGATCAATGAAAAATTAAATAAAAGATGGGATCCATGTGTGATTACATGAAGTGTTGCATGTCCACGCTGTCTCCAGACAAGGACTGCTGCAGCATGTTTTCCATTTCCAGGTTATCCATGATTCCCAGTTAAGAAGCCATATACTTTGGGACACCAGAGCTGATACAGCGTTGTCAGCTTGAATCTCTTTCTTTGTTGCTTTCTCATCTCAGCTCCAGTATGAGACAATTAACATACCATATGTTGTGTTCTTCATTAGCCAGTACGTTTGACAGTGCTCCTAGACGTTGTGCATGACATGGCTTTTTATGTGCTACCACACAGCTGCATTAATAAAATCGGAGGAGGCAGGTGTGTGTGTGCGCATATATATAGATGTATGCAGGCATGCATGGCAGTGCAGTTGTAACAATGGTAAACACTCACAGCAGGAACAAACTGATGACAAGTGAACCATAAAAGGTTCAGTTGAGAGAAAATTATAAAAACTTTGAAAGCAGATTATATGCTCCTAACATTTCCATTATTTCATTATAATGGAAAAAACCTCTTGCATTAGGTTAAAGATCTGGTAGCATTCTGCACTGTATGGAGAATATCTCACGTTGTCAAACCAAAAATACAGCCCATTCCAGTTAAATCGCTTCATTGCTTATATTCACTAAAATTTGAACTTTAATACAAAAAACTTAGAACAACTGGAAACATATGAGCTTCAAACACAAATTCCTTAACTAGTGATAATAGCAAAAACCTGGGAGCCACTAGTCCGTGCTAGATGTTGTTCCCTTCTTGCCATGCGCACCACTGACTTGATAGTCAGATAAGACTGTAACAGGTAATTGGGGTGTAAAGCATAAATGCCACCTCACCACACTGCAAAGCACTCATCAAACTAAGTGAATAAAATGGGTTTGGCCACATGGCACCCAAAAAAGCTTCCTCTGTCACTTTAAGTGATCATCTTTAGGACAGCTTCTTGTCCATTGATGCCTTGACTAATGAAGGCATCTGCTGCAGTGCCTCTCCCAGTATCACAAGCACTTTTCTATCCATGTTGCCTTGTGAGTAGCATTCAAGGTTTCCATTTGCCCTATAAAGAACTAGTAGGAGTTTTCCTTATCTGAACAAACATTTTAGATGTCAGAGCTGCTTTTAGCTTGACAAGGTGACACAAACTGAGCTAACTCAGTGTTAAGGATTGGCTTATTTTTTAAAACCAAACTCCCTTCAGGATAACCCATGGGAAGTAATCTTTCAGTTTAAGGGTGAACTTTTCACTGTAAGTCTCCTTCCGGTATTTTTAGGTCAAATCTGGTCTTCTAAAGTCTTCTTCCTCAGTCAAACTACTGCATAGTCACCTGCATTCCAAGAGACTAAAGGGTGCTTAGTACCATGAATATAGAAGTGATGGAAATTTCCTGGGCTACGTGATGCAGGGCTGACAGAACACAGCTTGGATGGCTGCACTGCAGGCAGTGCAGTGCAATTTGGATAAGAACGGTTGATGAATTGATGCCTACACCTGATGACGATTCAATTCCAATAACAAATTGGGGTATAGAAAACTAACGCTGCCCCTTTTACAAAAGGATATGCTTTACTCGGACGTGAGCTGTGACTGTTGTTGCCAAGGGATGACATTGCATATTACTATACATTTTGTGTTTTCACCACAAAGGAACAGATAAGTACCTGAACAGATACAAATATGGCTGAAAAATACAGGTTCTCATTTCAGGTGCTTTAAATGTATTCACTAGGTAATCATCACAAGTAAGGAAAATATTCTGCCCTTTTTGGGTTACAAGGCTTTTCCAAAGCATGGACTTGGTTTAATTGCATGGAAGTTCTTATATGAAAAATAATAAAGATACAGTGAATCATTTCATGCTGACGGTGAAGTTATCATCTCTCAAGCTATTTGCTCTTGCAAAGTTCCTATTGTCGTTTGTGGTTTTGTTTTCCTTTTACAGTAGGCTGCTCTTCTCAGTTAATTCTCCCATGTACTAGGTGTCTTCTAATCTTAGCTTTTCAGTAGAGGGGAAAGGCTTTTTTTCTCCTCTCCAGGTGAAGGATTTTGTCTTGTGAAAGCACAATGAGCATCACAGACTCATTTGTCACATAGATACATTATTATCAGTGTAGAATTGAATTTCTGCAGTGTGGAGGATTGTTCAGGTGTTCTTTGCTTTTTTTTCTTTCTTTCTTTTTGTTAATGATTTTTTAAGGTTTTTCTAAGAAGTATTTTCAAGGAAGACAGTATCTATAGGAAGAAAAAGAGATTAAAGGGACACACTGACTACTCACAGGGTAGGCTACATTATGGACAGTTTATGAAGGCTGCATTTCATCATGGAAACCTTCTTTTATATATATTGATCTGTTTAAGGTGGGTTTTCATTGAACAGGTCGCTATGGCTGTATACAGCTTAAGAAATTTTAGTTGGAGGTCTGGAAAGCAAAGCCAATATTGTTAATCAAAATATGAACAATGATGTAACCTATTAAATCCTATTTGTGTTAAAATTTTTGAACTCTAGTCACAGCATTTCTGACAGATTCAGGGACTGTATTTGCTGTTCAGGAGAAAAGCTTTATCTCTTCATGCAGTCTGCAGCAGACTTTATTTCTTGCCATGTAATAATAACACTCAAAAATACCCTCTTAATCTGAACGAATATTTATAGTTGTCAGGGAAGTAGCTCTCTTCCATACAACTCTTTTAAAACAACCAGCGTTAGCAAAGAAAAGAGCTTCACTTACTGCTATCATCTCAGTGCAAAGAAGCTTTTAATGTCTTCACACTTGCCTTACGAAGACTGTCAGGAAGTTTCAAAGCCGTAAGCTACTTTACCTTTACTTTACCTGTCAAAATGAAAACAAACACAAAAATCTTTTTTAGTAATTTTATTGATTCTTTCTTTTTAAAATAAATACCTGGCATGTGCTACATTTCCAGTTGTCTCAATCACAACTGTTGGACAGACAGTCACCGAGTATCACTTGCCCTCCAGCCTTTTCAGAGCATCACTTCACTGTGTCCTGGCCAAGGTGGACAGGGCAACTGATGGGACCGTCAGACCCAAAACAAAGCAACAGCTCTGTAACTTGGCTTTTAGCAAGAAAGCCAAAACACAGGCAATTTGATTTTCTTTTTCTTAAGACATTTTCTTAAAGACATTAATTTGGGGTGGTGGGGTTGGGGAGAGGAGGAGGGAATGGAAGGAGGAAGTGTGGAGCTACATGTCCGAACATGTATCCTGCTGCAAGAAAAGCTCTCTCTTCTCGGCAGATCCACCCTTGATATTGCTGCAACTGAAGTCCTACAGTGTTTCAAGCTCATATCATACGACTCGCTTCTAATGTTAGCAGACTCTTTTTTTTTGTAATTGTAAATGAATTATATTTATAGTGGTTGCATATACACAAAAAGCACTGTATTCTTCTAGATTTTTTTTTTATTTAGCTGCCCACACTGTTGTTCAGAAAACCCTGTAGGAACAAACTGGGAAGCACTGGGCCTGGCTCCAGACTTTGGCAACCTATTTATTAAGGGGTGAAGGAAAGGGGGTTTACAAACTTCAATAAACAGTTACTTTAGTTAATAGTCAGAGTCTTGATTATTCACCCCATTGTGACTTACATCAATTTCAGGGAGGGTTGTGTTATATCCAGACTGAAGGCACGAGGTTATGTTTCTGCTGAACTCAACAAAAGGTGGATTGTACGCTTGTAGTACAGTTGCTTTGAATAGAATCTGGACCCATATGTTGAAACTGTTCTGGTCTCTAATTAAAGACTAGTACTCTGTACTACACACTGAGTTATTTTGAGGCATTGAAAATGCCACAGCAGGGAGTGTACATGGAGACTTGGTACTGAAGGCCTTGTTACACCCTGCATTAAAGATATGTGAGTAACTGTGAAAGCTTCAACTTCACCTGAAACTGTTCCTTTCTCTTTTTAAGGGACAAAAAAACCCCAAAACGAACCTTTTCAGTAATTAAATATTATATTGGGTTGAATGGAACAGAGGAGGTTTTGAAACCTATTTAACTCTTTTTTGAAATAAAGCAAATAAAACGTAGGAACAGGGTAAGACGCTCAAGGAGATTTATGTGCCCCTTAGAGAAGAGCAGCTCATTGTGCTAATGCTTTTTTCTACATCAGCAGAAGTCCACATTTTCTATTATTTCAAAAAAAATTCTTACCCTTCCTGATTTCTCTGTCCCTGCAATCACACGCAGTCGTTCATGTGAGTTATGTGTAAATAAAGCCAAAGACATGGCTTCTGTCTATTAATAAAGCTGAAGACTGGTCAAGATCATATAGTCTGACTTCCAAACTGTAACAGGCTACTTCAAGCCATCAGGACTTTACAGGGCCAAATAAATCAAGACTTGCATAAGTGCACCCTCCAGAATACATTTAGTTCGGATGTAAAGCCATTATGTGAATCTTCATCTTGTCTAGCTCTAGTCACCAAAAGGAAGTCTAGTCAAATGAAGGGAGTGCTTCATCTCATGTGCCTCTAAACTTGACAAAGTTTTCAGGACACCCCTATGTGATCTCTGTATTACATAGTTGATGCTGCTTGAGCTAAATACCAAGTGATTAAATTATTTTTTTTAACAGTGATGATCATTAAAAGATTTAATTTAATTTTAAATTTGAACTAATTGACATTGAACTAAGACTTTCTGGCTGCAATCATTCCTTTTGCCCAATAGATTCAAGAATATTTCAGCATTTCACTTTATGAACAGCAAAATATCACTTTTACAATTTCTGACTTTATTTCTGTCCTCATTCTGAGAAACTAAGTGGTCATCTTTAAATAATAGGATAAAGCAAGTCATTCAGTCCTTGAAATACTCTCGCTGTGCAGGTTTGGACGATGTGAAGTAATGTGCCATTTTGAAGACAGCCCCATTGTTGTTGTCACCTGTTATGTAGGTTCACAAAGTAGTGGTGGTGTGCGCAAACCATGGAGAAATTCATGTGGAAGATCTGCTCCAGTTGTATAGGAAATATGTTTTATCTCCTTAGCAGGACATCAGGTTCAACCTGGTCCTTCAAACAGCTTCAAATCACATGAATGTAAAGGATACATTAGGAAATCTTAAATACAGGAAGGTTATCACAGAGGTAGGGACATCAGCAAGAACTGACTTGAAATACTGACCTACAACAGTTGTGCTGAATCATTGTAACCATTGCTTTTGTGGCTCTCTTGTATCTTCTTCAGCTTTCAGCATTCTTTTTATTCCTAGAAATCAAGGCCAGGTGAGACATAGGTAAGTGATATCTAGGCTTAATTCATACTCAAAATCAGGATCAGTTACACCTTGTACCAATGTGCCAATGGTTGTTTTATCGTTGTGTTGGTTTGCGTCTTTTTTGCAGGGAGGTTCAACTTGAGCAGTGAGGAAGTTTCCACAATCTCATACAGATAAGAAGCAAGGGCACCAGATTTCTGTTGTGCATTCCTGTACCTACCTTTCTAATCCTAGTTCTTTCTCCTTCTTCATACATTACACAGTCCTATTAATTATCCACGTCACTGAACTGTAATAAGAACTGGGGTTGAATTTTTATCCAGTGCCTTATCGGGCTTTACTTTCTTTATCCTAATCTGCCAGGTAGAGCTTGCATAAAGGGTATTTTATTAGAAGGGATCAAAGTTACCTCACCGTGCAAGTTTCCTACAGTTTCAATCTGCCCTTATTCATCGTTTACACCTGACATTGTACCATCAATACACTTTTCCTGTACCAACTCTTTTTATCAAGCACTAGATGCTTATTAAAAGGTTAAATAGTATGGACAGAGGACCAGTTCATAAAGTTTAGTTTAAAAACACAGAGACAACAATCAACTACGCATTATAGTCTTTACGTTTCTTTGTTTAGAAAACTACTTTTCTTATGAATGAAGTAGTGGAAGACTCCTTATTAGTATACTTTTTTTTTTTTCTGTATTCCAAAGTTTACAAATTATCCTTGAAAGGTTTCTGGAAGTCTACTTCTGCTTAAAACAATCGCATAATAAGAGTTATTGTCTTTAGACAGCCTGAGTTACCTGCTTACATATGGACTAAAACCTATGTAAAAATAAATTGCATTTAAATTTAAAATGCACAGATAATATTTTCCTTCTTATTATTATCAGGAATAAATCTTTGTTAGGGTATTTTAACACACTGATCCTAATATTGCCCTTGTGAAACAGAAATATGAACTCTGCAGCAGTAAAAGTGCTGAATCTCTCATCGTCGTCATTGTCTCTATAGATACTCTAGGCTGCCAAGAATTATTTTTATTGTTAGTTTGTTTTGGGTTATAAATTTTAGACTTTGAAGATCATTTACCAGTGTTCTGTACTTCAGTCTTTCGCCCTGGCCACCCTTGTGTGTCTCAGTCTACTGATAACAAGAAACGAGGAAAATTCTACATCCAAGGATACAAGGTTGTTTTGTTCCCTGAGTGTTCACCAAAATAGTTCTGGTTTGAGCACTGTGTTTCTTGGACAGTTGTAAGATGCGTTTAGACAGATTAAATGTAACTGAAGTCCATGATCTTTTCTTATTTTGCTTTATCCCTCTCTTGTCATTTGAATCAAAACACCTGGAAATAATTGACCTCCTGGAATATCTATTTTATGTTGTGTTTGGGTTTGCTTTTTCATAGAAGTCCTCTGGTTTTCCATGATTTTACAATAACTGGAAGTGATACTGAATCATCTCTGCCCAAGTCTATACTAGGGAAATTACTTTTAATTACAGCCAGTTCTTGAATATATGATTTTTTATCTGTGTGCTTTTGCACAATAACAAATTGCATCTTTCGTGATCATACATCCTCTTACATGGTTCTGTTTTCACATGAATTGTGTATACAAAATGTACTATAGTCTCAATTCAGCTAGCTGCTTGTACTGGGTGTGTGGTAGTTATCAAAGAAATTGATGGTATTTCACTGAACAAGGCTGCATGCTGAGGCAGTGTTGCTGAATTAAGGCCTCAGGAGACAAGGTCATGCTTAAAGGATTTTCCATTGTAACCTAAATATTTGATAAACACAATGGTGAGTGAGGAATGTGACTCACTGAATAGCCATTTGGGCAGATAACTTGAATAGTTAGAAAAGGGAAGCATGGAACAAGTGAGTTAATTTGCTTAAAGCTCTTCTTACGTCTCTTCCTTTTGCAATTCACGTGCAGTGATCTAAGCTTTGAAAAGATACATCAAAGGAGATTGTAGATTTGGTGTATACCAGGATGAAGTCCCTGGACATGAGTAAAGTCCCCATCCCTGGATTTCTCTAGGTTATAGGTCTGTGCGTGAAAAGCATGGCTAGGCAGTAGTCTGACCCATATTGTAATGAGACTTGTGACCAAAAAATTAAAAATATCGAACAATAGGAACCAAATGTTGAATGACACAAACCAGAATGCAACACTGAGCAGCATACACTCTTTAGAGCATCCCCCTGAAGACCTCCTAGGAGCCAGCAGATACTGCGCAGCAGGGCTCAACCTAGGCAACACAGAGCAAGACAACAGGAACGAGACAAGCAGTGGCTGGGATTTCTCCTGGAAAGCTTCCTCCAACCTGCCACAACCATGGTTGCAGCCATGGACAGGTCAACCAGGAATCTCTGCCACCTGAGGCTAGATGCTGAGCTAGAGCACACATTGGTCTGAGCCAGTGTAAGTGTTCTTTTTTAACCCTGTGCAGCCCTGTGAGGCTATCAATTGATCTGCCAAGGGCACAGGGTGCAGTGCACAGGCAGCTGCTTTCAAAGACTCTCTCAAAATAAGCTATAGTCTCCCTGGTGCTATTAAGGAGAGCACAGCACATAACTTTGTAGGACTCAGAGGGTTATTTTCACTTCTTCAATACATACCTTGGGTAGAAGAATAAAGTCGTTCTCTGGGCTGCAGAAACCTGAGTTTTTACCCCATGTGCTCACTAAAAAATTAAAGCAACCACAGATGGAGTACCTGCACACTAAGTACAAAGTAAAGGCAGTTGGACGTGATCTCTGTATAATAATTTTTGTATGCTGTTGGACACAGACATTGCTGTGCTAACCTCAAGAAATGGAACTGAAGAAGTTGAAATTTACTGAAGGTTCTGAGAACTTGTGGGGTAGTAGTAAATTGATGCTATAGTCAGTAGGAGTGGTAGTAATCTCTTTATAATACTGGAAAAATTTGAAATACAATCATATAAAAAATATTTTAGGCTTTTTTTTTCTTCTACGCTGTCACATCTAATCTACTTCAAAGCTTGCTTATCCAAAAAAAAAGCTAAAAATGGCAAAATTTTTGCAAGCATTAGCAATCCAGAAAAATATAGCTCTTAGGGATTATCAGTTCCAACAATGCTTTCTTGAAGGCACAGTTCTAGCAGCTGGGTTTGCTTGTTTGTTTGTGGGGGTTTTTTTGGTTTGTTTGATTTCATTTAACTATGCTAGTAAAATAATAATTCAGATATACTTGTGTATGTATATAAATTGTTGGGCGTGTAAACTACATAGACCTTTACTGGAAAAAAAATTTCTAATGAGATTCTACATGTTAAGTAGGAGAGCCAAAGCTGAAATACAGCTTGGCTTTATTACTTTTTGTTGGAAGTAGCTGGGACCTCCCCGAGCGAAACTGTTAGTTAAACATTAGCAGTTTAAAAATATCCTGACTATAATAGCTGACTAAGCAAGAGCATATTTCATCTATATTAGTTGACATGTTGCATAACATATGTTAAAGCCAAGTATAAAGCCAGCACAGGTAACTGGAATTGCCACTTTTTAATCAAAGTCTTATCTGCTAAACTACTTACTCTGAATACTTTTCTCAGTTTCAGGGTATTTTTGTTTACAGATGGTAAATGCGTTATACATAATTTTCTTTTTTTTTCTATACCGGTTCTATTTGAAAGCATAATTTTAAGTTCCTGTCAAAAAAACTAGACTCTTCCCTTGAAAGAACTATTTATTCTTCTCCTGTCTTTTTTTTGTCAAGTGTACTGAAAATCTTCGAATTCTATAATATGTTATCTATAAAAGTTAGTTCAATCTGTGCAGACAATTCAATACATTAATGGTCATAATCTCTTTCTCCCTCTCTTCAATTACAGCAGATTCCAGTGTATGGCTAGGTTAAAAAAAAGAAGGAGCAATATAGAGCAAATTTTTACTGGTGTCTTGTCTAAACCATATTCTTTCTTTAAGCAAGAAATCATTTTCCACCCAGATACAAAGAAAGATACTGATCTCTGAAAAATTGTCATAAGTTTAAAGGTGGCAAACTGAAATTTAGTCTGAAGTGAATTACCTCATAAAAAGATCAAAAAGTGATAAAGGCCTGGGCTGGGGACATATTGGTTTGAAGAGGAGAAAAAATACGTTCCTCTAAACTTACACTGTGTTGTAAGGACTTCAGCCACTTTTAGCTTCTCTGTTGCTTTCCAGGGAAAGGGTCTATGAAGGGGGCTTATAAATCACGCTATATACCACGAGGGTTTGAACAAGCTGCTCCTAATAAACACTTCTACAGGACCTCGTATGCTGTTTAACTTGAGTTAAAGTATTTCTCATCAGAAGCAACTTGATTTTAGATGTGGAAGGAGTGACTCCATAATGTACGACCCTTGAGAAAGGACCAAAGGATCAAATGTGTGTAATTTTGGATACTTCATAAATTATTAAAAAAAATATTGGGGATTTCAGAAGGCTGATGGGAAAAATAAGGTATACTAAAGTATTTTGTATATGTTTAACCCAATTTTATATTTGAAGCCCAGTTATTTTGTTGTAATACTACAAAAACTCTACTGAAATCATTGTAGAAACATCCATTTCAAGGTTGTTTTCAAGTGGGTTGAATTTGGAGGGGTTTTTTAGAGAAAATGCTTCCAAATATGCTGCTTCTCTCTCTGTGCTGATGCTACTTCCACACATACAACTTGCTGCCTTTCTCCTTTACTTTTAATCTGAAGAAAGAGTTATTTTACAGCAAAAGATGTCAACTTCCTTTCTCCGAAATAATAGTGGAGCAGATGTTTCTTCTTTCCACAGATTGCAGGTGTTCTCCTGAATAGCTTTCTAAAATAATTTTGATGTGCTCCTGATCATATCCAGGCACTCAAAGTGAGTAATTTTACAGTAGACTATTTTAACCAGATTGGACTATATTGCTCCTGTTTAAGGTTATGTGGATAAAATCAATACTGTTATGAGGTTCGACATTTTTTTTAATATTGCCAAAGACCCTTATTTAAGATACTGTCTCCATATAATGACAGCAGGTGCTTTACCAATAACTTCAATATGGCAATGATTTTTACATCTATACCCCTCTAGAGAATTAAAGGGGTTTAAAGACATTAGGCCGGATTTAGCACTTTCTATTGGAGGTCCAAAAAGTAAGAAGGTAGAGTTAAGTAGAAAATAGCGCTGTGACTAGTATTATTAAGAAATATTGTGAGGACAGTAATTTTATTTCTCATTTCACAACTTCTTTAACGTTCTACGTATCAATCCATAAGATGATATACATTTACCATGCACTGATTATTTTTTTCACAAGGTACAGAATAAAGCATATATCTAAATACTAAAGAAAAAAGCAAACATTCTTACAAAAGAGAAAATTAACACCATTTAACTTGTGCAGCTCTTCCATGGGTAGTAAATCTTTATGAGAATAGACGTACATCCATGCTGTTATGAAAGAGGAGGTATTTGCCTGGCAACATACATTAAAGAAAGAATATGTGACAATATGAGATGCAATGGGAAAAGTAACTTTATTTGGGGAGATTGCTGCAAGTAGTTATAAAATCTGAAGCCATGAAATAGATCAAGCAAATCATAAAGAAATGTTGATAGACCTTTAAAATTAAATTGTTGCATTCTTCTGGGATAGCATGTAGTGTTGAAAGATATTTTAAGAATGTTTGTTCAAAATAATTAAAACTGTATTGGGACTATTTAATAAAATGGAATAATTTTCTCTTACCTTTAGTATTTAGAATTCAAAGTATCTCATATAAGGATTAAATGTTTTAGAAGGAATAGTAAAATGCAATTCATACTTCAAATAACCAAATAATAAAAAAGCTCATCACACAAATGCATAGGCAAATCTAACACTGTTGGTTTTCAACTTCAGAGCCTTGCACTTGAGAAATCTGTAATTGCTTAACAGATTGTCTTACATGGTCTGATCAGCTGACTTCTCCATTCCTCTTCTCTCTTCTCCCTAGTAATCTAAACTGCAGAAGATCTAGTCTCAGGTCTTCTCAATTTTAACCTGTTTCTCACTTCCCCCAAAATTCTAACACCTTTAAGGCTAACTGCAGCTGAGGCCTCCTGGAGATTCACAAACTAGGATGCTTGTAGCTTATATTGCTTCCTGACCCAGTTGGGCAGGTGTTCTCTGATCATGTATCTCAAGCTAGTCTCTACAAATGTACAAGGAAGATATAGCGGTGTTAGCTCCTCTTTAGCTACAGGGGGAGAAGAAAGTAGGGCAATCATCTGCTGGACTTACAGAACAAGTTGCAGTTGTTTTCTACAGGTGAAACTGCAATCTCAGGTTGTTATATACAGAAAAAACTAAAGAGCTCTTCAACTTACCAGGATAGATGTATGCTTCAGGGTGACAGAAATTTTTCTCTAGATATTATAGACTATATAATAGGATACTTGAAACCTGTTCATGTGTAGACATCTGGGTCACCGGAATTTGGAACTGAATTATCCTCGCAGCATTTGTATGTTTTATAGTGTGCAAAGCTGCCCATCCACCTTTGTCGTACTGTAACTGTCCTAATCAGGTATTCGGGTCTTCAAAAGAAGACTTCCTATCCAGTCTCTTTTGCTGCAGTGAATATTTAGCTGTTCAAGCCAAGCCGAAAGAAATTCAAAATGGCCTACTGAAAGAAGTGCTCCCCTCTCCCAGCTTCCCTATTCTTCTTGAACAAAAATGCAGTCTTCCATGAGAGTCTTGGGGTGAGATAATTGTCTCTAAGGAAGAAAGAAACCTAAGCTAGACACCTTGCATAATGGAGATAAAAACCAGAATGATCCTTCCTTTGGGAAATGTTTTACACGGAATCTGAATTTGCTTGTTGAGTTGGAGCTAGTAGGAATAATATGTAGAAAACTGGTGAAACACTACTAAGGAACTGAGCAGTCCCAGTCTCAGAAACAGATTTGAACGTATCTTGGATGCAACAACACAAATGCATTTCCCACCTTTTATTTTTTCAACTGCACGTTTGGAGTTTGAAGAAGTGTTAGTTTTTTGTTGGGTTTGGGTTTTTTAGTTTAAATTTCATAGCTAGAACAATGGAGTTCTTGTGATTTGTTCTTTTTTTGTTGTTTTCTTTTTTGCCAACAGATGCCTGTTTTCTCCATTAGTCAAAGAAAGCTTAATGTCATCAGCAGTTGCCAAACTACATAGAGATATAGAGCAGTTACAATGGAAGAATCTATTATCAATTTAGATAATGCTTTTCACGGTGCACTCAGAAGAAGTAGAGTTGACACACATGAGAAACATGCAGAATTTCCTTTTACTTGTGAAATTAAATCCATCTTTCCAGTGCTGAACTTCTTCAAAGCATGCTGGATTAAGGGCAATGGCAATGCCACTTATTCTGTGTCTGCCACATGTTGGAAAACATTTTTCAGGTCAGACCATAAGGTTCTGTTAATTGCAATTTGCCGTCATTGTTTTTCTTAAACTAAGCAAACGTACGTATCAAGGTGGTGGCTGGCTTGTTTATATTCAACTTAACAATGAATCTTCAGTAGGAAAACAAAGCCTTTTTTTAAATAAATCTTTTCTATACAGCTACTTAGCAGTCAAGGCGTCTTCACCTCCATTGCCCTCCCCATGACCCTGTATGTAGTATGGGAAGTTAGAAGTTTCCTCCAGGGTTTGTAAGAAACATACATGAGTCATAGAGCAGTATAGAAAATCCAGTCTGTGACTCTTGAACTGTGAGTCCTGTCACAGCTGAAATACCAGAGTCATTTTCATCTTTCTGTACTCCAGAGGGTTATTTCGGGTTTCCACTGGTATAGGGAGAATCTGGGTCACAGCTCAGCCATCTGTCTGTAGATGACTTCTCCTCAGAAATGCTTTCTGTCTCATTTTAGTCTGTACTTATGATCTGAAAAGCAGCTAGAGCTGGGTAGGATATTTCCATAAAGTATGTTTTCATTCAAAAATGCTGATGAGTTGAAACTGGAACGTTTTTTGTGACTGTTTGTTTTGACAAATATTTGTTGAGGTTATTTCCTTTCTTTAAGGTGAGGATTCTTGAGGTTTCTTTTGAAACCCAGCTAGTCCACAGTAGCCTGGTAGTTAGAATACTTTTCTGAGGCCTGAGAGACCCAATGCCAGATCCTGGCTTGATGTGATTTGGATCACAAATATGAGCTCAGGTTAGGTGAGGAAATGCCATGAACTACTTTCAAACTCTTGGAAGAGTTACGGCTTGATGGCAAGAGTTATGTTCTATGACTGTGTTATTCTGTACAACCAGTCCCCAGAGCAGCTTTGTAGCATGGTGATAAATTCCCACTGTTGAGAACCTAATAGTGAGAAGATAGAGCAAACAAAAAAATCTAGATCCTTTTGCTCTCCCCCTAGGACAAACTAGTCTGTGAGTGTTGCTTCATGGTTATTGCAAGTTAAGGCTAAAGGTCAGATATCTTGATTTCTTCTACTAAGGTAAAGGTCAAGTAATATGTTACGGAATATGGAAAAGGGTTTACAGAGTAAAATCAATAGCCTCATAACACCATTCTAAAGTATTGGTTCAGGAGCTTTCTTGGGTCTGTTGATCGCAATTGAAGATAAGCTTGTGTTGTTCTGACAATTACTGTCCCCAGCTGGGCAGGACTTCTCAGAGATTAATTTTCCTTTGATTCAAGACTCCACATTATGCTTCTGCTTTGGCAGTACATTTCTAGATGGTAAATAGAGGGTGTCTGTGAGGACTTTATGTCTGCCACAGAGGATTTTTAGACATGCTTTGAAATTTCTTGTTTCCCTACAAACAAAGAGATCTTCTAGTTCAGTGGATGTGACTTTGGCCATTCGACATCACTGATTGCAACTGGAATTCTCATAAGTTTATTAAAGAAGGGATCTTCGAGGCCGGAAGTGCTATCAAATATCACTTCTACATTTCTGCTATCTCCTTTCCCTTAAAGTAGATTCAAATACAATCTTAAACTTTCACAATATCATTTTCTATACTAAATGCCCTAAAAAGTCCTCTTGTTTTCCTGTAGCCGTTTACATTTTACTTCACCCCTCCAAAACTATGTAATTTGTAACTTGAAGCTCTTCATACTTTCATAATAACATGTAATTTGCCATATAATAGAAACCATTCTCTGCAAAGCATCTCCAGCTTGTTTCACAATTGAAGTTATGTTAAAGACTTTCCGCAGGGCCTCCACATAGCCTGTCACAGAGATATACGTGACTGATTTGACACTTAGAATGCTTCTATTTTCTATTTTTCATAGAACTAATATCAGCAGTAACATTCAATTAACTTCAGTAGTGGACAGAAAATCCTTCAAAATTTTCTCATACTTGTCTACTTCAGGTGAGCAAGTGTCCTTTCCGAGCAAGTCTGAAGATCATGATTGCCTGGCAGTTTCACAAAAACGGTATTGACTTTGCATTGCATGTCTTAAAATTACATCTCATTTTGTACAGTAGGATTTTATCTTCTATTTCAGTCTCTTGAGACATTTGGCAAGCTTATCTTTTAATCCTTGGAAAAGCAGGATTTTGCAATATTTCCTTTCTGATGTTAATTCCTGGTGCTTTGGAAGGAAGTGTCAGAATCCCTGCAAAGGGACAATTATATTGTAACTTGCCCAAAGGAAAGTTTCTTTATAACACTAGGCAGTAATTCCTTGGCATGTGTCCCAAAACACAAGGATTATATGTCTTACAAGCATGGCATTATCTAGAATCACCATAGATGTAAGTGCTGGGTTATATGAACATATAATCCTCTACGTAAGACTTTAGTTTTGGGTAAGGCCATAGGAAAATGACTGTCATGGCCTGATTATAAATTAAAATACACACTGAAGTAGAAAGATCTAAAATAAGGTTAGTATATTCTGTGAAGGCAGTTACAGTTCCCTTGGAGCTGCTGCTGTCACCTGGCAAAAAAGTGGCCATGAGCTGAGCATGGGTCCACCCAAAACTGTGCCTTTGACCTTGACCAGGTAAAGGCGATGCATAATGAAATATATAAGAACAAAGCAAGAATGCAGTGATACTTCCCTAATTCACTCTTTTCTCTTTGTGGAACCTGGGGCTTGAAGCAGTGTAAATAAATCATAGAACTGTAGAATCACAGAATGGTTTGGACCTTAAAGATCCAACCCCCCCTGCCATGGGCAGGGGCACCTCCCACCAGACCAGTCTGCTCAAGGCTTCATCCAACCTGGCCTTGAACATTTCCAGGGAGGGGGCATCCACAACTTCCCTGGGCAACCTGTGCCAGTGCCTCACCACCCTCAGTGTGAAGAATTTCTTCCTAATGTCTAATCTAAATCTTCTCCCTTCCAATTTAAAGCCATTCCCCTTCATCCTATCACTACTTGCCCTTGTAAAAAGTCCCTCCCCAGATTTCTTGTAGCCCCACTTCAGGCACAGGAAAGCTGCTATCAGGACTCACAAGAGCCTTCTCCAGGTTGAACAAGCCCAACTCTCTCAGCCTGTGCTCATAGCAGAGGAGCTCGAGCCCTTTGATCATCTTTGTGGCTCTCCTGTGGATCCATTCCAACAGTGAGAACATGTGAGAGAAAAAACTCTGTGGAAACCAAGGTCACTGAGGAAGGAAGATGAGGAGCTCCAGGTGCTGGCACAGAGATTCCCCTGCAGTCCATAGTGAAGGCCATGGTGAAGCAAGTTGTCCCACTTCAGTCCATGGAGGTTAATGGTGGAGCAGATATCCATCTGCGGTCCGTGGAGGACCTCTTGCCAGAGCAAGCAGATATGCCCAGAAGAGGCTGTGACCCCACAGGAAAACTACACTGGAGCAGGCTCCTCGCAGGACCTATGGTCCCATGGAGAGAGGAGCCCACGCTGGAGCAGGTTTGCTAGCCACACTTGTGTCCCTGGGGAGGGACCCACGCTGGAGTACCCAGTTCCTGAAGAACTGCTCTCTGGGAAAGGGTTCCAGGCTGGAACCATTTTTTAGGGACTGCAGCCCCTAGGAAAGCCTCACGTTGGAGAAGCTGTCTCCCATGGGAAGCAACCCACACTGGGGTAGGGAAATAGTGTGAAGAGTCCTGCACCTGAGGAAAAAGAAGCAGAAGAGACAACATGGGATGAACTGACTGAAACCCCCATTCCCTGTCCCCTTGTGTCACAGAGGGGAAGGAAGCGGAGAAAATAGGAACTAAAGTTGAGCCCAAGAAGAAGAGAAGGATGGGAGGAAGATGTTTTAAGATTTGCTTTAATTTCTCATTGTATTACTCTGGTTTTGATTGGTAATATATTAAATTAATTTTCCCCAAATTTAATGTTTTGCCCATGGTGGTACTTGCTGATTGATCTCTCCCCGACCTTCTTTCAACCCATAAGATATATAACCCCTTTCATTATGTTTTCTCTGCCCCGTACAGCTGAGGAGGAGCAATGATAGAATGGCTTTGGTGGGCACCTGGTGTTCAGCCAGGATCAACCCAACACAATAATTGAATAAAAGATATTCAGATTTTGGTCTTTCTTTCTCTATACTATTTCTATTTAAAAATATTCTGGTTTCAAGCAATGACAGATAGTGTAATAGCTTTGTCAGCAAGCATAAACATGCCTAAGAAATATCTGAGTATATATATACTGGGTATACATCAATCTTTTCTGGTTGGAAATTTTTGTAATACAGAGAATGATGAGGTTCTTGTTCTATTTTATTTTGAGATTTATGCAGGTTTTCATGTAAGTTTTGGAGTATTGGAATATTGAAGTCATATCTGAAGATATCCATACTACTTACCAGCAAGGGTTAAAACTGTGCTACCTAGACAATTTTGCCCAAAAACCAGAGCCTGAAGTAGGATAAGAACCTGTTTAGCTAACAGGGATTTTTTTTTCTTGCTTTGTGATTTGTGTTGTTGCCATAAATATTCAAGCTAGCTGGAAATACCCTGTGACACTCTGCTACGGTGTGCTAAGGCTCTGACTATCTGTGTATGCGTCTGAGTTTAATCTGTAAGACTTCAGCAGAGGGCGGGGAAGGCTATTGGTGTCTTACTGCTGACAGGTATTTTGCTTGATGGTTTTCCCATTGTTGTGGTTTGAGAGTTAGGGTGTTATGTTGTGCCCATGCTGCCGTCACCTCTGGACACGGCACCTTGCAAGTAGACAGTCTTATGCCAAGGGCTGTCCGGATGAGCACAGCCATAACCTCATCCAAGAGGAAGGGGTGTAGTCTGATATGCGTGTCCCATTGCTTGCAAGTGGCTCTGCCACCCCATTGTTTCAAGTGTCTCAGTGGAAGTGGATCAGGAAGCTTACGTAAGGCCATCCCCACCCTTTCATTGGCAGCAGTTGTTTGAACGCACCACAATTCCCTTCCCTCTTCCCTCCCCCCCTACACTCTGATTTAGATCTGGCAACACCAGTTGTTCCCTCAGCACTCTGCTTACAGTGTTCACCATTTGGTGTGAAGAAATCTCGCTTTAATTCCTCAAGCACTATCTATTTCCTTTGCTTGGGGCTTATGACAGGTGCCCCTTTGTTCTTTGATTTGATATTATCTCAAACAGCCTTGGCACTTCAGCCAGGCTAAAAAACTTGCACTAGCAGCAAACTGACCAAATTAGCATTTTTGCTAATTCCAGAGAAACGCAAAGTTGCTGAAGCCCTGCCAGGAACCTGTCAAACTAATTTGCAGTGGGAGAAGTGGATCTGGGGTGAGGAAAAGGTTCAATTGAATATGGCACAGAAAACAGCCTTTATGGAATTTCCTATTCTTCCTTTTAAAGATAGAACCTTGACTTTGAAAGTGAAATAATTTCAATTAGGTTTTTTCTAACATGTTTGAAAATCTTGCATTTTTCTGATCTTTAAGTGTTTTTCCCTTCTGTAAGTTATTAAACCATTAATATTTTTTCTGTAAAGCACTTAAAATTCTCAATATTGTTGGGCTTTTATCTCAGTAATTTCATAAATTTTCATACAGCTTTATGTTTTCTCGCTTTTCAAGAATGTGATTCTATATTAACTTGTCTGCGCTCTTAAGCTCATGGGCTTTGTGCTTTTTTCTTTCTGCCTTGTTAAATATACAGCTAAATATGTTTTCTTCTCCTCTTCCCTCTGCTTAATTTGGGTTTCGTTTCTTGCCTTTTCTGAAATATATATGCCCAGCTCTTACCTAGGTAGCCACCTGGCTATTGTTCTAGGCAGCAGGAAGGAAGCAGAGTGCTTGATTTTACTTTCCCACCCTCTACCTTTGTGATACATCTGGAAAATACAGGAAAAGCAAAGGGTTATATAAACAGTAGATGAGCCATTGTAGGGTGGGTCAAGTTTTACAACAGAAGTATCTCAAGAGTGAACTACTATGTGCCAGGAACAAGGAGGAATTGAGGAAAGAACTGTACATCTGAGTCACAGAGTCACTCCCAGGGTAGTGTGGTTCGTGCCCCACCTTTGCTGGAGGCATAAAGTTTCAACCCAATCCTTTATGACTTTCATTAGCCATATCTTTGAATGTTCATTATTCATTTTGAGTAATGAACTATATTATGCAAGTTCTGGTTACCCCTACCTTGTCATGGTATTCAAGAAGGCAGAAGCCATGTCAGATAAACAGGAATAAACGTTAAACATTTTAGTAAGGTTAAAATCAAGGAAGGGGATAAAATTTCTGTTAATAAAATTGCTCCCTTTTTGTACATTGCCAGACTTCTGTGTTCCCCTGTTACACTGCCTATCTCAGTGTGGTACGTGTGAAGAATGAGCTAACAAATCATTGCATTATAGGTAGGGAAAAGGTTTTAAATACAGGAGGGAGGAGAAATGGAAGAACTTCAAACTGCAGTGCTTTCCAAATTGAAAGTTTGTGTTATGGCTAGTGCTTGCTTCTAGTTGCAGTGGACTAATAAGACCATTCAGCAAACAGTGGTAAAACCAAGTCTAAGCTCAGGTTTCAAGTTCCCACTCTTCTTTGTCCATTCATTGTCTACACTGCTGGAAAAAAAGGTTGCAGAAACAAAGGATGAAGATATAGATGATGATACGCCAGGTGTCACGGGGGAATGTCTCTCACACTCTGCATACTCTATGGATTTTAGCTGAGTATGTGTTACTATTACCTGCTGTTTCTATTATTTTGCAGCATAAAGGTTGGGCAGTGTCTCTCTTTCTGATGTTAGTTTATTAAGCAACCTGATCTAACTCTGAAGGTAGTTTTCCTTTGAGCAGGAGGTTGGACGAGATGACCTCCAGAAGTCCCTTCCAGTCTATTTTATTTTTTACAATTTCTATCAGCCCTTACAAAACCTCCATCATTTGGCACACATCCCTCTGTCCTTCCACTCTGGCCTCTCAGCAGAAAACCAACTCTCTCTTTCTCAACCAGACCTCTGTTCTGGCTCTGTGAAGGCTGGAGTCCAGGTGATGCATGTACGTGGCAATCCAAGGATAGGGACTAGTGTGATCTCCCAGGATCCTGTACCTGGTACCTGCCCTGAATTCAACACACAGGGTGGCTTAAACTACCCCTTCACAAAGGAACATGGCTTTTGGAGCATTAGCTGCATACTTAAAAATCTGTGCGTCAGTGACTGAGTCTTAGTGCAGAGGACGTTGTGACGGGGTGGGTGCTGGTCTCCTCTCACAAGTGACAAGCGATAGGACGAGAGGAAATAGCTGCAAGTTGCTTCAGGGGAGGTTCAGAATAGACATTAGGAAAAAATTCTTCACTGAAAGAGTGGTGAGGCATTGGACCAGGCTGCCCAGGGAGGTGGTGGGAGTTGCCATCCCTGGAGGTGTTTAAAAGGTGGGTAGATGAGTTTCTTAGGGACATGATTTAGTGGGGAGACAGGTATGGTTGGGACTCAATGATCTGAGAGGTCTTTTCCAATCTTATGATTTTATAATTCTACAATAAAGAAGCTATGTCCCTCTTCGGTAGTACCTCAGTGAAGGGTGGCACTGGTGTAAGGACAAACAGGACAAAAGCTCAGGTTATGGGCATGCTGAGATCTTTGGTAGGCATTAAAAGCATCTCCTATAAATAGAATAAATAGTACATGCTTTGGAGACAACACTGTTAGGTGACTCAAATCCTAAATTTGAGACTCAAATTTTAGCAGATTAGTATTTATTTGGTGGTTCTCCAGAGCCCTGAAAAATTTCTCCCCTTGTTTTCTGAATGAATGATGTTCCTGTGAGCTGATCCCTCAAATCTGGCAATTGACATCATTAGCACCTACACTGGCCGATTTGTCCCTAAACCACATTTTGATACACAAACTCTGTGATGCCTCTACTGCCTGCTTTACTTCTTGGAGATGTACCTCAGTTGAGACAGTGCACCAACTAAGTTAACCCAGAAAAACCTCCAGAAAACATGAAGGGGAAAAAAGACACTTAGCTTTGAAAATACTTAAAATCAATTAAGAAATTAGGTCTTTTGAAGGGTAGATAAAACCTAAAATACAATTCTGTGCTTCAGAACTTCTTGGCTAGGATTTATCTGCTGTGTTATGGACACAAATGCTGGGCTTCAGTGTTCCTTGAATGACCCTGTCTGGTGGACTGCATTCCTTGGGGCTAGGTCTGATGCTGGCCTGGGGAAGAGTCAGCCCAGCCTTTGCTATTCCTGTCAGCCAGTGCCTCTAGCCAACTGTTACTCAGCTTTCTGCCTCTGCCTTTCAGTCACTCCTTTGCCTGCTTTTATTTTAAAGCTGATTTCCTACTTCTCACCTAGTATCAGTACAGTTTGGAGGAGCCTTGCTCAGTATCCTGTGCCCTACCCTTTAGGCATGAGTGCAGATGAAGTCTGTAGAATCCCTCATTTTTAAATGCTAATCTCCTGCTTTTTTTTCCCCCTCTCCTAGACTAAATGACTTCCCTAATTTTTATCAGAGTATAACACACATAAGCTTTTACAATGTTCACTGGACTGAGTATTATTATAGCAGCGATTAGTAACACTCTATACACACTCCTGAACTTTTAGTGTGTTCTTGGCATTTATCAGTGGCTGCACATGATGCCTTTAGACTCATTGTTAGTCTAGGTGACAGGCTCATGGAGGAAAAACATACTCTGCTTGAATGGTCTCTGAAGATGCAATGTTTTCTCTTCTCTAAGCAGCTGTTGCCTTTTGGGGGTTCTTTTATCATGGGGATGCTATGAATGTTAAGTCACTCTCTTCCTAACTCGCCCATGCTCCCAGCTAAGAAAAAAACAAATCAGTTAGAAAAGAAGCAATTAGCAAACTCTCAATCTGCTGTAATGCCACAATAGTAATAATAATGGTGTTTGGTCTGGATGCCCCTAGGGGCACAAGAATTTCCTTATCTTGTGCAGTTACTGGAGTTTTAATTTTATTGTTTTCACTTTGTTTTCTTTCTCATGAAAATGAAAACCAGAAAAGCCAAGCATGCTTTGGGCATTCTTGCAGTATAGTAATAAATGTGAGTTCTTGTAGTGAAGTTTTGTTCGGAATTCTGTAGAATGAAAAATATTTAGAACTTTTGTGGCTCGAAAGCAACAGTAAAACTGTTAATAAGAATTATTTGCAGAATTTTATTATCAGTACTTAATTAGCAGAAGTTACTGGTAAAGCAATTGCCCCTCTCATCCTCTACTCCCAAAGGATCTACACATTATGAACAAAACATTATGAGAGAATATGATCAGACTAGCTGCTATGGATCAGATCATTCAGGTCACAAGGTAGAAAACATTAGTCCAAGGCTCTTAAAATCAACAATATTTTTCATGAACTGCTCAACTGAGAAAAAAAAGAGTTTATCCACTTAAGTATCAACAGAGTGTTCAAACACAAAATAATCAAATACACAGATTGGAATAGTAGTTGGAAAAATACTTTGAGATGGTCTGGGTTTTCTTTTCAAAAGTGCAATATTGGTGGCAAATTTACTGAACTGGCAAAACTAAACCAAGTGAAAATTTCCATTTCGTCAACAACTTGAATCATGGCCTGCCCTAATAAAGCATAAAGTTTAAAAATTAAGAGTTGCTTGTGTTTGTAACAACTTGCTGCTGTGATGCCACTTCTGCATTTATGTTCAGTGGAGTCAGCTTCTGTAGCTTGGAATTCTTTTGCCTTTGTACTGTACAGTTAATTTCTTCCGTAAAACATGCACAGCAGAAACCAGAGATTTAAATCTCCTCTTTCCTGCTGTGGGTAAACCACTCAAACAAATCGAAATGGGAGTACAATGTGTAGAGAAGGATAATAAATTCCTATAATGAATCATTAATGTAACTGGGTCATCACCTGTTAAGGTGATCCAGGGGTGTGGATTTCTTTTTATGGACATTAATCTAGATCTTGTAGAACATCCCATTTAATTTTCTACCCTCTCCATTCTCTATTAAGAACATGACTATGCCTGAAGAGACTGCGGAAAAATGCTGCTTTTTTTGGAGAATCACAATAGCATACAGAGGGAGTTAATTATCCTCGGACAGGCACCATTCAAATTCCCAGTTGCACTAGAAGTGCCAAGAAAACCCCAGAAAGTTCAACGGCTTTGTTTGGCTTGGAAAAACACTCAGAAATTTGGGGTTTCATTTATCCCTGATCCCTTCAGCATGCTTCATCCTAGCTGGAGCCTGGCTGAAGTCGCATTGTGTTTCATTGCTCAAATATGCCATTGGAGCCATATGCAGGCACGGGACTTCTACATGCATTCTGGGCATGAACTTCAGGCACGGGGAGCTTTTCTACTGACTTTGGGGTTTTAGACTGGGCTCTATTTGAACTAGGATTGTCTGCCAAGTTAAAGTGCAGTTCTCATAAAGTTTCCAGATCATCCTGTTACTAGGTGGGCAAAAATACCCCAAAAGAATAGTTTCTTGGAATTTGATTGGCCTTCTGAACTGGAAGCAGAAGCAATCAAACAGAAGGAAAGACTTGGAGAGGAGACAGTATGTACGCTTCAAGGCTGTGAACAGAGCTAGTTTCAGCTGACTACTGGCAAAATTCCACGTCCTGCTTTTCTATAGACAGGTTTATCTGTTCCCATATGTTAGTCTCTGCTTCCGTTCAAGATCTATCCCCTTTATTCTTTTGAATGCATCCATCCTATTAGTGCTCTCCATTGGCATTAAAGAGGCACTAAAAGTGAGGCCAGTTGTTTCCATGATTTCACGTTCTCAGAACAAACTCAGTAGAAAGCTTTTCCTGGGCCTTGCATGTGCATATCCAATGCATGGAAGCCAAAGCGAAGAGGCAGTGCATGTCCAAAAAGGACTTCTTGGCTTCCATGAGTACTCACGACTTTTCAGAATGAAAGATTATTGAACATTTCCCAAAGCAGCAGGTGTACAAATGGCTTTCACACAGCGAGAAGGAAATATATGCATTATTTTTTTAACTGGAGATCCATGTCTAAGTATCCTGGGGACAAATGGAAACACTAGAGGGAAACACTTGCTAGTTTGGGGGACCATTGAAATGCTAAAATTTCCTCAGGGTTTTCAAAGTTTCTCTACATTCCCATCAGTTTGATTTGTGAAGTCCATTTGTTGCCCTGATGCAAATACACTGCTAACACTTTACTGATCTCCAACTAAGGTTAAATTGACCGCTGATTTCAGTAGTGCCCTACAAAATCGATGGATTAGCAAACTCTGGAGGTTAAATATTTTTGTATGTTAATATTCTTTCCATTACCTCCCTCATCTAGTAAAGTTAGACTGTTAAAAATTACAGTCTAGGATAATTATATAATAAAACTGAGGGAAAAATGGGAAAGGAGAGAAATTACCCACAGTTTCTTCATTGTCAGCATTATGTCAGCTGGTATTTCAGCATTGTCAGATCAGGTTTGGAGCTATTCTCAAAAATCTGCCAATGTTTTTTCATTCCTGGATAAAGGGAATGCCAAGAGCAGTGCAGCTTCTCAGGCTTGCATAAGCATCCCCTGGGTGATCTTTTATCCAGCTCTATGGAGGAACATGTGCAGCTATTTAATTCCCTTCCATTTATGTTGGAGTAATAAAGTATCTGATCACATGGCCTTCAGGTCAGTATCCTGGCAGCCAAAACAGGGTCTAAAAATAAGTCCTAATCTTGTGTCTCTCATTCCTATAGCAGGTTCTGTGGACGTGTAGAACTGCTATTAGATGTGCATACTTGACTTACCATCAGGTGGTCTGCCGTGTTTGCACTCTTGAGTTATGAGCGGAACTTAATTTCTCAGAACTTTCTAATTTTCTAATGATATGTTTAAGAGCAATTTTCTCCCCTTCACATCTGCGTAATGAGATTCACTTCAGGTTTGTAATCTCCCTACATATATAGATCCCATAGTAAGGTCAGAAATGTCTGAAAGTTGTGTAAATAGGGTAGGGTGCACATGCAGATTTATAAGAGGGGAATAGAGCAGCTGCACTTTTCCCTCCAGATTAGTACTTCTGAATTTTGAGAATTTCAGCTTCAAATACCTGTGTAAAAACCCAGGTGACTCACAAGTAGATATTGTCCTGAAGGATCTGTTATGATTCTTATTTGAAGTCCATAGAAATTCTCCATGAACATGAGCAAAAATTGAACTGAATTATTAACATGGAGTCTTGTGTTTATAATTTCCTTTGAAATACTTTCTGAGTGAAGACTTAAAAACAATAGCATGACATTAATTTCTGTAATCTACAGAAATTCTTCTGTGTGTAACCTCTATATTTCTCCCATGGTTTTACCCCTTTTTTTCTGCAAGCGAGCACCACTAACTTGTAAACAGAGCAGATACAAGATCCTAAATTGTTAGTACTAAGGCCTTGTTTTTGCAACTTATTTCCTCTTTCTAACAGTACACGCCTCCTATCTTCTGCTCTCTCTTCCCTGTACACAACACTTTTTTGTATTCTCCAACCACAACCAAACTTTTGCTACCCTTTTCACTTGCATCCCTGGGCTCTTTGTGTCTTTCCCTCCCCTTTCTCCCCACACCGAATATCAGTAATATCTGGACTATAGTACCTGGGTGGCTGAGACGTCTCTCTCAATGACAATAAAAAACACCTCTGAGGGAACATGTAGGAGCAAATGATCTTGTCAGTGGACTAAGTGAACTGTGGAGATCCCTTTTAGAACTATTTCTCTGTGGTTTTGTAGAGTTAAGAGCCTTCAATGGATGTTCAAAGGATCAAGGTGATTTATGCAACTTCTTTTTATGAAAGAAAGATGAAGTCTTTTGTAAAAGGCAGTCAACTATGCCAGCTGTAAAATGTGTCACTTTTAACTGCTAAATTTGTTAATGCAGCAGAAAAAACTGTAAAATACAAATCAGAGGCATAGCAGTTGTTTCTTATTTAAATTAAGTAACAGGATTCTGTGAGTAGTATCAGCATTAGCTGAAATGTTTTATAGTTGCTGTCTTGTATAATTTGACCTATAAATTATTACAGAATTGTAATAGTCAGAAGTAAATCCTGTGATTTACAGGATTTTCACTTAGATTGCTATTCAAGTGTGGACTGAACGCTTTAAATACAAGTACTGTCCATAAGCAATTTTTAAAATTGCTTTATAATTCTTATTAAATAACTATAATTGCAGCATTTGATATTATTTGATATTATTTTTATAAACAAACATTGAAATCAGGTGGAGAGGGCAAAATATTTCTGCTGCAAATATAGCCAATTACATATTTTTGTTCTGTCATTCTAATTGCTCTAATTTTTTTCTCCAAAAATAAATTGTGGTAGATTGTTGACCTCGGCTGGTTGCTCTCCAGGACAGGGAGTGAAAATAAGATTGAAAAGGCTTGTGGGTTGATATAAGTGTGAGGCAATCATTCATCAGTTACTGGTATGGGGAATAGACTTGACTTGGGGAAGAATAATTTATTTGCAATTAAAAATATAGTAGCAGAGTTTTATCAAAAATAAAACTAAAAACATCTTCCCCCACAACCCCATTGCTTTCCAGCCTGATCTTCATTCCTTTGCTCCCAACTCTTCTATCTCCTCCATTGTATGGAGGGCCACAAGAGGATGGGGTCTTGTTGTCAGTTCATACAACTTTGTCTGCCACTCATTCCTTCTCACTGTGTTCATCTGTTCCAGCATGGGCTCTCTCCCACAAGACACAGTCTCTCAAGAACTCCTCTGATGTGTTTCCTCCCCATTGGCTGAAATTCTTCAAGAACTACTCCAGAGGTCCTTCCTATGGGGTACAGTCCTTCAGGAATAGATTGCTCCAGAATAGGTCCTCTGAGGGAGTCACAAGTCCTTGCCAGAAGACCTGTTCCTCTCCACAGTCTGCAGCTTCTGCCAGGAGCCTGATCCAGTCAATGTGGCATCTCCATGAGCTGCAGTTTCCTTTAGGACATACATACTGCTGTAGCACGTAGTCCTCCATGTGCTGCAGGGTGGCTATCTGCTCCTCTGCAGTCCTTAGTGGACTGCAGGGGAACAACCGGCACCACCATGCTCTTCACCATGAGCAGCAGGGGAATCTTTGCTCCAAGCACCCGAAGCACCTCATCCTCCTTCTTCAGTGACCTTTATGTTGGCGGGGTTGCTTCCCTCACATTTTTTCTCATTCTTCTCTCCCACACCTTTTTCACCCTTTCTTGAATATGTTATCACAGAGGCACTACCGACATTGCTGATTGGCTCAGCTTTGCACAGTGATGGGTCCATTTTGGAACTGGCTCTGTCTAACATGGAGACAACCCCTGACCTCCGCTCACAAAAACCACCCCTATAGCCCCCCTTCCTCCAAGTCTTGCCACGTAACCTCAATAAACATACATATATGAAAATTACTTTCCTCCTATTATTCTCATAGTTATTAAGAAAGTATGAAAATTTAAATACATCTATCTCTTTCCAGGCAGCTTACTGTTATATAAGTGGTTTTCATTACTACTGTTGGCATTCCTTTTATTTCTGTGGTGAAAATGGGCTGGAGAGCATTTGTCTTGCATGTTATATGATATTTTCTACGTTCTCTACTTTTAATGTTCTAAAAAGACATTTTAAGATTTAGCCCTCTCCTTGTCTTAAAAAATTCATGTTGTGTTTGAGTTCATCACTGGTTTCTGCAGGTTACAGCATGATTGTATTGCTAGTCTCTTTTTGCAGTGATTAGAAAGGATTTGTCACACAAAAGACCACAGAATGATTTAGGCTTTATTAAAGGCCCATTCTTTCTGACTGTTGAAATAAAGGGTAAACTGTGTAAATGTTAAGGTTGATTGTAAGAAGGATGTATGAATGAGCTTCAAGGACCTAATGGTAATGAATCTGAGTCATGTTAATTTTTGCTGTGTTTGTATTTTTTTGATCCCATTCTTGCTGGAAGACAGAAGGCTGGGACATACTCACATTCTCTCTCTTCTTGCCCTCAAAACAGTATATGTTAACACTGATGACAATGATGCTAAAAGATGGAGTCCTTTTGGAGGAAACCCAGCATCTTCTGAATTTCCTCCCGCCTCAAAGCCTGTATGTGAAATAGAAACAAGATGTTCTGCCCATTTTCTTCAGCACAAACAGCAGAGAAAATTCCTCCTGATGTGGCAGGTCAGACTAATATTTGCTAGCGTGGCAGGAAGTTCTGATAACTGTTTCTGACTATGTTGAAAAACAATTTTGGATTTACAATTTTCTTCAAAGATATTTATTTCTGCTTCAAGGGGTCTGTTTCGGTACACAGCTCCTAGCCCCAGAAAGAAATATCACAGGGTCTCTCTGATTTTTTGAGCTTTGTATCTTTATCAGCCTTGATAAATGATGATCACTAGAACTGCAAGTTCTTAATTTTAAAACTTAATTAAAAGACACTACTTTAATATTATTGTAATGAATTAACATGTATTACTACATACTTATTAGTATGGAAGATGCTTTAATGGAAATGCAATATTCCATGATTGATGTAAAACAAATACTGTGATCCCACAGGTATAACCAGATCTTATGTGAACAAGACATTCATAAGAGGTTTTCTCTCTTTTGCTTAGTCCTGCACAACATCCTGAGGATAATATGTACTCTTCCTATAGCATGGAATGTAGGAACAGAGTCTTCCATTTGTTTTCTCTCTCTGATTAAATTGCACTGAGGAAGCTAACATTTTGCATGCCAATAAGTTCAGGAGTTTTAGTTGAACAGGATTTAAGCACTTCCAGGAGAAAGATCTATGTCTTATACAATGTTCCTTTCTTCAGAACCTCTGCTTTCTCCCTGGGTGAGTACCTGAGGCCCCTTAAAAAGATCTGTTCGTAGCCTACTCTCAGCTCCTTCCATCCTGACTCTGGCTTCTGGGAAAGAGCAATGTAGAAGCAGATAAAGCAACAGCAAATCTAACCAACCAACCAACTAAAACTCCATTAATCTGCCTCCGTACTGGTTTTTGCCCCATTATCTGCTTCTTCTCATCTCCGTAGACTTTTTGAATCATAATGAGGTAAATGCGAGACCAGGAGTGTCAAATTCACGGTCTGCAGACCGAATCCGTCCCTCCACCTTGTTTTATCTGGCCCGGCACCTTGTTTCTACCCAGCAGCAGCACCGAGCTCCTTGCCCCTACGCTTCTGCCACTGCGCTGGTCACGTGTGCAGCGTGTGACGTGCACTACTCTGCAGGAGCAGGAGAATGGTGGGAGCAGTGAGTTGATCACCCTGTGCTAGATTGAGGGTAAGTGTACTGAATAACAAGGAAGAGAAATCCTTGAGGAGGAGGAGGAATGAAACAATGCCATGTGGACAGGAGGGCAGAGATGAACAGGCACTCACTGGTGATGGAGAGTGGAAAGAGGAGTTAAGGAACAGAAGTGTAAGAAAAGTTGGAGATGGGAGAAGACTGGAAACACCTTATAGACATCTATTGAACAACCTACGCAATTTACCCATCCTTCACCCCTAAAAAAACCCCCAAACAAACCCACAACAGTTGTTTGATTTGAAAGGCTGCACTGATTATTATTCATGATTCTATTATTTTTGAATCAATATCTATCTGTAACATTAACCTTACTGAGGAACACCTAATTTTGGAAATTGATATCAGCAGCATTTTTCAGGAAGTAAGGTGATGTTTGAGACGAGTAATGATACTACTGTCTTCTACCTTTCCTGTGGCTCATTTCATGAGGCTGCCTGCTCTGTCTCCGACAAGCTTGCTTGTGCTACATAGCTCTGCTAGACTCTCTGTGTGACTCCCTATTTATAACCATCTAAGTTTAGAAATACTTGATCACATATTAGCAGTTATACAATGTGAGAAGATATCTGTATTTCAGTATGGGCAGATTAGGCATTAGCTATTTTGTCTAATACATGGCACAGTAAGCAGCAGTGCTGTAGCACTTTGTCAGGATGTACAGGAGATACATTAGGTGTGCAACTGTAACCGCAGCCAATGAAGAGAGTGCCGGTTTAGGCTGTTGTACAGGGCACTTCCTCCTGGCAAACAGTTAGCTTTCAGTAGAACTTGTAAAGTATTTTACAAGTTGTCTTCCCTATAAGAAGCACTGTGTAAGTTTAAGAAGGATCATGTAAAATGTTTATTATATTTATTACAATTAGCATGAGTTAACAAGTAAATGTTGTAGTATTTAAAGCTCACTCCCTAAAGAAAGATAGCTGAGCATAACTGTCAATTTATCTTCCAAATTCTTTACTCTCACAGTGTTATGAGAAGAGTAGATTTTAAGATGTAAGGGGAGGAAAGCTTCTAGGCCTGCATGCATAGCTGTGTCTCTCTTTAGGTTTCAGTGTGGGACTGAGTACATCTGACATTTTCCTACTCATTTGAATGGAGATATGATCAGACTTCAGTGATTACATATACTGCAGTAGAGGCAAAATAATTCAGTCTTCGATCTGCAGATTTCCGGAGGCAGCAAGGCAAGTAGAAACATTTTTCTTTCCTATTCTAGATCGGGCTTTTTATCAGCCATGTGGAACCACTTTTGTTTGCTCAGCCACAGTAAGACCGAGGCACAGTTTAATAAAAAACATGTGTGAGAAGGATTTTTAAGCAAAATACTGGAGACTCTCTTCATTCCATGTTGGTACTCAATATAAACCCTGCACATATATATATGCCTATGTGTACATGTGTTTGCATGCATACGTGTCTATAGATATGCATATGTTTTTCAGGGGTTTAGAGGTTGTTCCTTACAAACTTCAACACTTCCAATTTTCATCAGTGTTTCGTCTAAATTCCATTGCAGTTTGTATTTATCTTCTTGAAATTATCACCTTGACATAAACTATAGAGTATGGGTAGAATTAAAGCTTTTTCTGTTTGATAAGGAGATAATCAAGGACATACTGTTACTGTATTTAGAGGTGAATGGGATACAAAAGTATGGCTAAAATGTAAGGGATTGGGTGCTTCAAAACTATGTGTGGCTTCAAAACATGAAACATGATTCCACTTTGCTGAATTTATCCTAGGGAAAAAAAGTCAAGGCCTGTAACTATTTTTCCATGTCCCTGCAATTCAAATAAGAAGATGAAATACGATAAGAACAGAATCCTAAAAAGAATTAAATGGATATTTTTACAAAGAAGAATTGTCTAGTATTCTTTCCAGGATTTTCCAGGACTGCTTCTAAGTATAAAACTAGTTTTATGGTGGTGTAATGGCCTCGCAGTGGCATCAGCCCAGCAAAGGACATTTTAATGAAAAATAGAGCGAGGCCTGTTGTTCTCAGAAGGAAGACAGTTTTCTGAGTTATGTGAACAGAATAACTGAGTGATTGCCCTGTTTCTTCTCTGCAAGAGAAGACACATCTGGATATAGAGATGCACATTACCAGCACATGGCTACCTTGGTATCAAGGCTGTTAATGGCTTTGCTAAAAGGACTTGCACAGACAGTATCCCCAAGCAGTACCACTCGCTGTGAAAATGTTACACATCAGACCACAGTGAGGAAGTTCATCAGTGCTAACTGTGTCACCAGCAAATGTGAAAACCAGAAACTTTAAAAGCTAAGGCAATCCATAATTTTCTGAACAAGAAACAAATTCATAGATGAAAAAGGAGTAAGTACCAAAGAAAACTGTATGGAAATAGAGATAATTTACTGCTATAGGCATAGAGCTAGGGGAATTGCTATTTGTCAAGAATCGACCTTTTCCTCTTCAGTGGATCTGCTTCCATATTGACCTATCTTGAAATCAAAGTAATTGCAATCCACTGTGTGTTACCTTGGGATTAGAACTTATTCTATCTGACTTTTATGCATTTCAGCTACTGTTCACAGGCCGGCAAGTCAACAAATTGTGTTTTACACTGAATTTGTTGTTTTGCTGAAAGGAACTGAAGGGTAGGAGGTTTTCCCTTTATTCTCCTTTTTTTTACTTATTGCAAAGTCTTTCTTGGTTACTTATCTGGAAATGAATCAGCAACCAAATCAGAATTTAATAGCATTTTTCGATTAAAATTGAAAAAATGGAGGGGGGGAATGCTTCTGGGAGGGCGAAGGGAGTGGTGTTTTTCTTCTGTGGGACTGAAGGAACTTGATTTCTAGATAAACTTTATTTTTGAGAATTTCATTCTTTCTACAGCCATGGGCAAAATTGTACATTTATGTTGTGTGTTCCCTGGACTGACTCCTACAATACAAAAGAGTTTTAAATGACACCTCATGCAGAGTAATGCAAATTCTACTGAATAGGGTTCTTAATATGCTTGAAAGCAGCCAATTTACATAAACAATAGAGTCAGCCGGTTTTGGCTGATATTTCAGAGTTGAAAATGAGGTCTTCACAAATATTTTGTTTGCAACAATGTATCTCCCCACACTGAACTTCCATGGTGACTGAAGCGAGTTGCATTACTGTTTCTCTCTAGCAGAATATTTAGCGATCTGTAAGTCCAGGATCTGGAGTTCAAGGCCATCCTGTCCTGTAAGTCGGGAAGCACTGGGCAGTTGTCACACTACTAGATCTGAATCTTCTTAAATGATCTGAGACCTTCAATTTTAAAATTTCCAGTCTTCCTACCATGCAGTTAAAAATGCGACAGAAGCCTGTTGGTGTCAAGGGATTGGAGGCTTTCTTCTCAACACGTTAGATGTGTCAGGCTATCTTTAATTTTCTGAAATTAGATGATTTCATGTTCCCCAGGTTTCAGTGGCCACCCAGCTTGTTGGTCAGAATCAATCTCCAACAGTTCATTCTTCCTGAAGCATTTTTTACCCCCTGGAATCTCCCCCTACACAGACTTCAGAAAATTATGAGTTTTCAATTTCAATTGAATCTTACCCCTTTCCCCCTCTCCTGAAATGTCAGCATTTCCTGTGGAAATCAAATTTTGAGTTTCAACCAAGTTTTAACAAAGAATCTAGCTGCTACAAAAGTTGGTCATAGTATACTTAGCCAAACTGTGGAAACTCTTCATGCCAGTGCTCAAAGCAACCCAAACCGCAGTCATCCTGCCTAGAAATTAATCAAAACAGCGAAGACAATACTGAATATGGTTTTCAGATTGATTTTTACTCGCCTTCTGGAAATGAAATACACATTGGAACCAAATGTTGTTTAAATCAAGTGAGTGATTATAGCAGGCGGTAAGACATGAGACATGTTCACTCATTAGTGATCTACTGGAATGTATTTGTGGCTTGGACATCCCCTTGACTCCTGAGAATCTTTCTCTTGTTGCCTTTCCCACTACCATTTCTTTTTCCCTCCTTGGCAGAAGTCACAGACATTTTAGGTAGCTAACTTTAAATGGGTTAAAGTAATATTCTCTGGCCCAAGTGGATAAAGTGCTACTAAGAATTTTGTCTTCCTGTTCCTCCTTACTGAGAAGATGTTTTAAATCACATTAGGAGGGTCTATTTTAGAATATCCTCTGGACTGGTTACTTGACATGGGGAAAAAGCCTGTTAGAAATAAAGTCCTCCCATATATGTTTAAAGCTGCCTTATTTTGCACGTATTTTGTGCTTAATAACATTTCCTCCTTGGGAAGTCCCACTGCTATCTCCCAAGTTGTAATCTCCCATCTTGTAATCTTATGAAAAGGTAGTTCAAATATCTATTCATAATTTGGGAAAGTTACTGGTCACTCACAATGTAGTTTCCTAAGGTATCTGTAGGTTTTTGGTGCTATCTGCATGTTTTCATACTATCAGGTGAGTTAAGGATGTGTTAAATATATATGTATATATAACAAATCTCAACCCTGCCTCATAGCACAAATTGGATAGACCTGGAATTTTTTGCTGAAAGGTGAATTCATTACAAAAAACCCAAATCTCAAGAAATATTAATGCTTTGATTTTTCCATATGAAATGAAGCTCTTTTTTCCCTCAGAATTTCAAGAAACAAATGAAATAATTCATTAATTCTGAACTAAAATCAAATCTTTTCATTACAATCTGAAATAAATTTACACATATGTAGAAACACGTATTATAACCATCTGCTAACAGAACAACCAGCTTATGTTGCTGTACTCAGAAGTCATCAAGAGCAAGTGAGAAGTAAGTCCAGTGAATATTTGGTTATCAGCAGTTTAACACTCCTTTAGTAAAAGAATCCTCACTGCTCTTATCTCGCTTTCTGTATTTCTGTATAAATGAAACACAGAAGAGCTCTGCTGTCTGCCATACATTTTCTCTAAATGACTCAAATATGGATTTCCGTTTTCATAAAGCTATATATACATAGGAATATAATTCACACATGACTTCATTTTACCACTGTCCCAAATCCAATCCCAAAACTTAATATAAATAAATGTTCATGGTGAAAATCCTTCAGAGATAAGTTTTCTCATTTGTTTCTCATTAAAGCCAGTAATGTAAATTCAACGTTTGTAAATTACATAAAGTTATTTTTATAAAAAATGTCTTGCAGAAAATTAATAAAATAAAAGAATCTGCCTGGCCTGGAAAAGACAAAGATTTGTTTTCATAAAAATTTTGAAAGTTAAGGAACAGAGTGCCATCTGTACATTTTTCCATCCATTCTTCCTCATGAAATAAATTTTGAAACTTCATAAATGGAACAAGTTGGAACGAGAAAAGCAGGTCTCCATATCTTTCTGTCCATAGAGTTAATGTTTCTTTTTAAAAAATGGATTCTTTTAAATCTCATTTGTAATTTTTGTAATTAAAGAATCACAGTTAAATGTTTTATTAAGAATAAATACTGCTTGTTAAACAAATAACAGCTTGTGGCATTTTTAGGTTTTTTTCAGTTTTAAATTGTTAAAGAGATTCCATTTAGGTCTTCTGATGGTCTTATCTCTTGAGAAAAGGTACAGGACATTTCATTACAACTTGTCCTTAGCTACTGCACACTCACAAAAGGAAAATCAGTGTGTAATATACAACAAAAAAATTAGAATGAATTACACAGCTTTTTGACTGACTAGGAGATATCACTTATAAGAAGCAAATGTATCTGTTAGGTAACGGAGTAGAACTTGTTCGGGGTAAATACCATATTCTTCAACCACTTGGAGATCTCTGATGCCATGTGGACACTCAAGATCTGGACAAGTTAGGAAAATTCTATTAAATTTCCACCAAACCTAGACATGTTCTCCAAAAGTCCAAAGGATTATAGGAAAACTACAGTTGAAATACATATTTTAAAAACAATTCTGTGTCCCATTGTCAGTGCTACTACTGTAGTTACCTCAAAATGTTCTCGATGATCTATTTATTTCATCAAGAATTGGATTTGTCTGCTGAAAGATGTTCTGTGTGGTCCTTTTTTTTCAGCAGCATCGACTTGTACAGTGGTTCCCATTTCATGTATTTCAACACACTTTAGAGAACCAGTGCTCTTATTAACTACTTAAGCTGAACTCGTATTTCTCATGGCAAGAGCTACACTTGTAAAAGCAAACTCTGCCAAGACCAATTCGCGTACAGCTTGTTTTAATGTGAACACCAGAACTCTCTCTTTCCAGCTTTTTGTGGCTGACCCTGGGTCTGATTGTTGCTGATGTGGTCACTTAGCAGGAACTTGCAGCAGGTGGAATGAAAAGGTTTACTCACAAGAGTGTTAGAGTAACTTAGTGACAAACAGTTTTAGTGGAGAATGAAAAATAGTTTAATAGTTGCAGCAAACAACTCCTATTCATTCTAAGACATTGTGAACATTTGTGTCTTTTTGTATTCAGTATTTGAATATATATATATATATTTGAATATATATTTGAATATATTTGAATATATATTGAATATATTTGATATACTCTCAGTACCCTAGTTAATAGCAGTGGCTGATTGAAATTATTATAGTAATTTTTTAAAACATCATTGAAGTCCTTCTGTCTTGGCCGGTAGTCAGATATACTTTTCATATTTTAGGGTATAATTTCATGAATGCAGAAATCAGTAGTCAGAAAAAAAAAAGACCAAAATTTAGTATGAAAGGCCAGAAACAAGGAGAAAAAAAAACCCTATGCCAGCAATATTCTAACCCTTCTGAGAGGGCATAGCACTAGGCTTTTATGTAATAACTTTTTGATGTGAATTGTTGCTGCACAAAGTGATTTTTCAAAATTTGGTGGAGGGTATCTAGGGTGATAAACTGATGATAGATGCTCTCCAGTTTATTTGCAAAAGACATACAAAATTCCATTTCCCTTATATCAAGATTCCAGCAGCAGACAGTTTATTTTCTCACAGCTTCAAGTCCCTTAAACAAAACCAGAGAAAAACATAGCCATATCTGTCTCCTGTTTTTTCTTATGGCTATGCTCCCAGTCCTTAATCTGGTAGTTTATTTGGCATTCTGCTCCTCTCCTCCAGCTTCCCTCATCTTTCATCTCTTCACATAAACACGCAAACCTCCGTTAAAAGAATAAAAAGGCTATAAAGCTCTTTCATTCAGATATAAATTCTACAAGTCTTTTTTTTTTTCATTTTTACACTGCATGGCAATGCATTTCAATGTTTAGGATATGAACCTAGGACTATTTGAAGAACTATTTTTTTTTTTCTTGTTACTCACTACATGCATCAAGATTTCTGTGATTTGATATCAAGCACAGAAAATGAGCCCTGTGGTTCTTCCTATTAGCTATATGCAGTCGTAAGTGCACACGTGTTCATGGGATAGGCTGGGTAAAGTGTTACTTGCCACTAGCAACAAGCAGCAATTAGACTGAGGTAGAAATACTTTATCAAAACTTGTGATAAGAACAATATACTTAATCGAATCTTGTGATCAGGACAGTAACTCTCTCTTTCATCGGATACTTATTTCCCTTCATCCAGTGCTGAATTTGATGTCAATTCTGCTGAACTGGTTTATCAGTTGGAAAAAAATCCTTACTCAGCAGATGCCTCTTGTGGTTTTACTTTATAAATCTAGTGTTGGCTTCAAAAAAGACAAAGAAACTGAGGAAATAATCTTTCTGGGAGAGAGCATCTAACTTGGACAACACCTAGCTGTGCTGAATATAGAACTTAAGGGTTCATCACTTTGCAAAAAGGCTTGAGTCAGTCTTTTTTTCTCTCAGGGGTAGGAAGAATCTGTGTGGGTTATCTGAGGACTTGAAATAGCTTTATTCTGACTGAGATATTGATTTGGTTTGACTTTTTTTAAAAAGCCAAAACCCCATCATAAGCTCTTCGTATGAGTTTATAACCACCATTGAATATGGATATGTATACATAGAAACAATATTCAATTAAATCTGTTGACTTATCCTGTCCAGTTCTAATTTAAGGGTTGCAGACTTCAAGCCAACTTGCGATGCTGTTTTCTTATTGTCAGAAGTGTTCTCTACTTTTACATCTGCACGTGTCTAACTTTTAACTCAACCCAGAGCATATCACTTTCCAACTTAAATGCCTTCTTTGGCAGCAATGTAATTTTTACCCTTAAATAATAGTGTTTATACTATATACACACACACACACCCCCACACACACACCCCGAGCACAATTGCCTGTGGGTGTATGTATGTATATATTTCAATGTACATTTTACAGGCAAGGGCAGACAGAACAGAGAGCACTTTAATTACTAGTATCTACTTCTAACACCTAAATTAAGCTGTGAATGAAAGAAAGCAGACATAATTCTCTTTCACTGGCAGTTTTTGTTCACATATGCAACAGAATCTCTGTGTAAGGTCACCATCATTGGTCCCATAATAATTTTCCACTGCTGAGTCCCTTTGAGGCCATCAAGTCCAACCTCCTGCTCAGAGCAGGTCTCGTTAGATCACTAACGATTTAGTAAAAGAAAAAATAAAAGGCTTGAAACTGACAACAGACTTTAAAACTCTCAGCTATGGCTTCTCTTAATAGAAACTCTTACCACAGGAACTGTTCTCTTGGCAGGATTTAAAACTTAATCTCTTCAGTAGTTTAAACCACAAAATAAAAAGGCCAGTGACCAATGTAAATACTTCAGCCAGATTATTCTAATCGAGAAATACTTATTGCTGTTTCATTAAAAGCTACGTTTAAAATCCATGTTAATAATAACTTTAGGGTGCTTCTCAAAACCTTAATTTATTTAACTACACTAAAGGAAAATAAAAAACATTTTCTGCTTTGATTTTCTCTTGATTGACTTGTGATATTGGAGGGATGCTTAAGATTCTAACAACTGATTAAAGAAATCAAAGGATAAAGTATTCAGAATAAATTATTCTGCCGTAGTCCACTGTTTATCTTTTTTCTACAACAATTCAGTGTAAAGTTTTATTTATGCAGGAAACAATTTTGGAAATAACAGCCACTGTGGAAAATACTTGAGCTCAGCCAGAAGTTTACACACACAGGATGTGTCCAGCTGCAGGGTTACCCGTGCCTGTATGTGGGTGCTATCTTAATCACTTATGTTGTTTTCAAAGGGCATACATATTTCCAAGGACCAGATGAAGTAAACATTTCAGACCATGCTAAGATTAAAAAAAAAAAAAAAAGAAAAGAAAATTAGATCTCCTATTTTTTTATTTTCTGGCTATGCTTTTATCACTTGATCTGGTCGTATCTTCAGCACCCTGTTGTTCTTCAGCTCCTCAGACACAGAAATCTTCATAAAAGGCATGGAAACCCCCCAGAATGCTTTTATTCATAATGAGACCACCACTATACAGCTAATGAACCTGTGGACCTTAGTGGTTCCAGAGGACAAAAGTGGTCTTTTGGATGTTATCCTGTTTGTTTGCTTCAACAGCGGGTGTTCCTTTCAAGATTCCTTAAAGAGGTTTGATCTTTAAAAAACATGTCCTTTAAGAACAAGGCTTTTTTTTGAACTGGACATTCACGGTGACGATCATCTATTATCTTTCACAGTAGATGCTTGAAGCACGGACCTCATATAAAAATAAAACATTTTTTTAACAGTTCTCCATTCCTGATTGTTGGATCACAAAACCGGAAATGTCCAAGTGCCAGTTAATGGACTTGCAGGAGTTGTCCTGTAGTTTTTGGAAAGAATGGATACGTTTTCTATCCCCTTCAATCACTTATTTAATCATCCTTTTCCAGGACAGCTGAAAACCTGGAATATATTCTTATGAAAGAAACATGAGCTGTGTGGCTGAATACAATTTTTTTTCCCTTCATAATTACTTAAAGAAAGAACCATTTGGCCCAGATTGTCTTGCCTATATCTGCAACTGAAGAAAATATTCAGTGTAAAATCTCTTTCTGAAAGAAGCAATGAGATGATGGAGTCTTGAAGCTGTCTGTATTATTTGGTAGTACAGCATCTTGCACTTCTATTCCCAGGACAGTCAGAAATCTCCAGTCTAGAATTTAGAGCAGGGTGTGAAGGGCAGACAGAGAATGATGGACAGAGAGAAATGAGCTGGATGTGTTCATAGGGAAGGGAAGCTTATGCCTTCCTCATGTCCCTCCACTATCATGACATATGACAGGAGAAGGGCCTCAGATGTTAATTTGGTTTCCATTTCTGTAAAATATATTAAAGGTTGTGGAGAAGCTGTATTTATCCTTGCTAAGGCCTGTGAGACTGAGTAGTCTGTAATCACATAGGAAGCCTGTGGCAAAACATAATTTGAACTTGTTCCTTCTGGTTTCTAGTTCAATGATTGGCTTTTCCATTTTTGTTGTTTTTCTGTGGGGCTCCTTGGGAGCAAGGGAGAAGTGACTGGTGGTACGGAGTGGTAAAGGGATAGACAGAGTCAATTTGGGGGCTGTATCCCTGAATCAGCTTTACATTTGATAAAGTCTCAGATCTGCTATAGTTTTGTATCTTTTTGTAGAGGCAAGCGTATTTTTCTACAGTAGACCAACACTGTGAATAGGATTATCTGATTCACAAAGAAGGCATTCTAGGCTGATATATTTAGAATGCGCTTTGTTAAACTCAATCTGGTTTTCCTCCTCCAGGACCAGTGTGTAATCTTCAGTTGTTTTTGTTTAAATTATCAACTGAAAGAAACGCCCTTCCTCTGAGATCATTGATGGCTTAGAAACTTTGCCATAATGTTCTAACTTTCCCCTTTAGAGCAGTATTTACTATGCCAACAGTTAGGCTCAGTATGGTAATTTAATTATAACTATCAAATGTGAATTGTCACAATCCAAAACTAAAAAGGATCTTATCAACCTTTTAACAAAATGTCATTTCTAAATAACTAAAATAAGATTCATAGGGAATATAAAAGTTATAAAAAAATATCTTCTAGTATAGTTTTCATACCAGAATAAAGGTCCTGCCTTTGATAATCCCAAGGAATTAGGGATTAATAAATAAAGGCTTTGTGCACAGTGTCTTATTTATAGTGGCTAGAATCCTTTTTATTACATCAATAATGTCATACATCATCCTGACATTTATCAATCATTTAATCTAAGTAAACGTATTATGTCTGATGTAATTCCACTAAGATAAATCTGTTGTATGGGTTTTGTGCTATTTTTAGCGTAGATCGGGTTTAAAAACTTGTTAATTGGAAGTAGAAACCTTTTTTTTATACTAATTAGCCCATTATTATTTTGAAAGCATGAACTGAATTCTCATTGCACAACTTCCTAAGGAGATTCTTCTATTGTTTAGAGGAAAGTGTTATAGAAAACTACTTATGACTCATCTATCTCTTACGCTTCAGTGTGATGTATGCTTATGTTGATTTCTCAGTTTTGGCAAAAAATATCCTTCAGATTTTTTCACTTGTCTGCTACTGAAAGTCAGAATCCCATGAAATTTCAGAATGAAATGGCAAAGAGGGTGTGCTCCTGAATTTTCCAAAATAATACACAGTCATTCATGTCTGATGCAGCAAATATTCTTCTAGGTGAGTTATTCTCTGTGAAGTTCAGTTTATAAATATTGTGATGCCAGACTCAGAAAATATTACTATTCTTTTAGGTTTTCTGGTGCTCAGCTCACATAACCAAGCTCAGTCACATAGACTCACAGAAGACACCTCTGGAGCTCATCTGATCCAGTATCCTACTTAAAACAGGGTGGACTTTGTAATTAGGTTCAAACAATGCTCAGTATCATAACCAGTCAATTTTGGAATATGACTATGGATCAAGAACCTAAAATCTCTCCAAGGAACCTGTTCCAGCATTTGATTGCTCTGATAGTGAAAAAAATTTCTCTGGAAGGAGTGACTGAAGATCCAAAATGTGCACGAAAACTCACAGCACACTATCAGTTGTTTTAGAGAGAGACTCATATAGCTTTTATAAGGTGATATATGACTTGGGTTATTTTTGCAATTATTCTAAAGTATTCTACCACTAGATGCTTAGAATAAAAAGTAGAAAGTTCAGTTTTCATGGGGTAGCTATTTGAAACTTGAACTACACTGCCTGAAACAGCTTCCCAAAACTCCCCCTTCCAGCATACAAAAATAACCCCAAAACCAAACCCACATTTTACAAGTGCTTGGGATAAGAAAACATTTCTCCCTCCATCATCTGAAATCAAAGTGTGGAAAGGTGTCTCTGAGTAGCAAAGGAATGCCAGATTGTAAAGAGCCAAAAGCTGGGGCTTGGCTGTAGCTGAGATCCCTGTCCAGAGCAGTAGCCTGGGTGGAGGATTCAGGTGAGATCCCTTTCTTCCCACATCTGAATATTTTTATTGCTGTTCTAGGTATTGAGTTTCTGTTTTATTCACCTGGGGCTGTTCCCATTCCTTCACCACCTTATGAAAGAAAATGACATAAAAATCAAACTGCAGCTTTGTTTTGTTTGTTGTTGTGCTGCTGCTTTCATTCTTATCTCCCTGTTGCAATGCAAGAACTCATTGCAGGTCCGTGTCCTTGCTCATGCAGAGTTAGGCATCTGTGTTGGGCACTTCTTCCCCTCTCCTGTGACAAAGACAACATGCTCCAAGAGTTTTATAATATATACTTAGTGCTGAGTACTCACATATAGTAATAATATAGTCATAGCAAATTTGGCTTTCTCTGAGAGACTATTTAGAGGGGGAAGAGGTTCTGTTCTTAGGCATGCAGAACAACTTTGTGGTGACAATTTAAGATTTTTCTGCTTCTGTTCTATAAAGCTACCATTAGTAGTCAGAGGGACACACAGGGAAGACATATGTGGTTCATCCTTCTCCCATCCCAGAAGAGCTCATCAGGAAAGACCCCAGAGTTTGTCTTGTCTTCAGAGAACTTCCTTGGCATCCATAGTTGCTTTTCCCATCCCAATAACTTTTACTGGGGAAGGATAACAGCCCCAAGTTAGCATGAACTTATATTTTTCTGATTTATAGCATTCCCTAAATCTGTGCAATCCCTTACACTATAAATTAATAAGTAGAACCCTATTTATCTATCTCTGCTAATAATGTTGCATTTACATAACAATGGACGGACTTATTACAGTCACCATTGAATGCTGCTGCTTAAACACTTAACTGTACCTACAACAAAATCATAGAATCATAGAATCATACAATGGTTTGGGTTGGAAGAGACCTTAAATATCATCTAGTTCCAAACCCTCTGCTATTGGCAGGGACACCTTCTACTAGTTCAGGCTGCTCAAGGCATTGAACGCTTCCAGGGAGGGGGTATCCAAAACTTTCCTGGGCAAACTGTTCCAGTGTTTGAACACCCTCACCATGAAGAATGTCTTTCTAAAGTCTCATCTAAATCTTCCCACTTCCAATTTAAAGCCATTCCAAAAGTTCCATTTCCCTCTTATGCTGGGAATTCCAGAACTGGACACAATACACTAGGAGAGGTCTCTCGAGAGCAGAGTAGAGAAGTAGAATCCCCTCCCTTGACCTGTTGGCCACACTTCTTTTGATGCAGTCCAGGACACAGCTGGCCTTCTGGCTTGTGAGCACACATTGCCAGCTCATGTCAAGTTTCTCAGCAGTCAGCACCCCCAAGTTTTTCTCCACAAGGCTGCTCTCAATCATGTTGTCCCCCAGCCTGTGTTGAAATCGCAGACTGCCCTGACCCAGGTGTAGCACCTTGCTCTTGGCCTTATTGAGCCTCATGAAGTTCACACAGGCGCATATGTCCAGCTTGTCCAGGTCCCTCTGGATGACATCCCATCCTTCTGGTGTGGCAACTGCACCACTCAGTCTGGTCTCATCTGTAAACTTGCTGAGAGTGCACTTGATCCCACTGTCTACACCATCAATGAAAATATTGAACAGCACTGGTCCCAGTACAGACCCTTGAGGGACACCATTTGTCACAGATCTCCGTTTGGAAATTGTGCCACTGACCACTACTCTGAATGCCACTATCCAACCCATTCCTCATTCACCAAACAGTCCAACCATAAAGAGAAAGATTTTGTGGAGAACCGTGTCAAGGGCTTTACAGAAGTCCAGATAGATCACATCAGTTGCTTCTCCCATGTCCACTGATGCGGTCACTCTGTCATAGAAAGCCACTAGGTTGGTCATGCAGGACTTGCCCTTGGCAAAGCCATGCTGGCTGTCTCGAATCACTTCCCTGTCTTCCATACGGTTTAGCATAGCTGCTAGGAGGATCTGTTCCACGATCTTCCCAGGCACAGAGGTGAGGCTGACAGGTTGGTAGTTCCCAGAGTCCTCCTTTCTACTCTTTTTAAAAATGGGCACAATGTTGCCCTTCCAGCCACCAGGGTCTTCTCCTCACTGCTGTGATACTTTCAAATATCATGGAGAGTGGCTTGGCAACCCCATCAGCAAATTCCCTCAGGACTTTGGGATGCATCTCATCAGATCCCACAGAGTTAAATATACTCAGATTCCTCAGGTAGTCACCAACCTCATCTTCCCCTATAATGTGGGTGGCTGTACTGCCTGCCGTGTTCCCCATCTTGTTTTCCATTGACCCAGGAGGGGTGAGGAGAGTGGTTGCCAGTGAATACTAAGGCAAAAACTTGTTGAGTACCTCAACCTTCTCCACATCTGTTGAAAAGAGGTCACCATTTTCATTCATCACTGAGGATACACTTTCTTTAACCTTCTTTTTCTGGCAGACACACCTACAGAAGCCTTTCTTGTTATTCTTTGCTTCTCTTGCCAATTTCAGCTCCAGCTGCATCTCAGCCTTCCTGATCCCATCCCTACCAAACTGGGCAGTATCCACATACTCTTTTGAGGTTACCTGTCCCTGCCTGCACTGCCTGTGCAGTTTCCTCTTGCTCTACATTTTGACCAGCAGGTTTTGGCTCAGCCTCCCTGATCTTTTCCCTTCTCTGCCTTATTTCCTACATCTGGGGACAGAGCACTTTTGCGCTCTATGGAAAGCACCCTTAGGTATTTGCCAGCTCTGTTCTGCTACCTTTTGCCGGAGGATCTTTTCCCAGGGGGCCCTACCAGCTAACTCCTTGAAGAGATGGAAGTTTGCTTTCCTAAAATTTAGGGTCCTGACTGTAGCTGGAGGAAGAAGGCTTCATCTGTAGGCTCCCTTTGATCAAGGGGCCTGTAGTATGCACTAATAACAGGGCTCCTTTTGTTGCCTCTTTTATTCTTACTCACAAGCTTTTGACCTGTTTGTGGCTATTCTTCAGGGACAGCTCTCCACACTCTATCCATTTCCTGATATAGAGGGAAACACCTCTGCCCTTCCTTCCTGCTCTGTCCCTTCTGAACAGCCTGTTGCTATAGGTAACCACACTCCGGTCAGGGGATGCGTCCTACCAAGTTTCAGTAACAGCAATCAGGACATATTTTTCTAGCACAGGATAGCTTGCAACTCTGAATATAACAAATGATGAAGTAACAAATGATGAAGTACAGCATCAGACAGTCTTTCAGGATGAAGAGCATATTCTTTCTAAAAAGGAAGTAGAAACTGTAAGCAAGAACAGAAAAAGAACGAGGTTTCTCTTCTGTAATTTGAGTCAGTAAAACGTAGGGTTAAAATTTTGCCTTTCAGGTACTGAATGTGCTCCTTGAAAACTTCCTCTGATGACCTAAACATGGCCTACAATAGTTCTCATAGTTTCCTATCTTAAATAACTAGCAGCTTGATTGCGATTTTATCTTCTGTTTTACTGAGACAGTTATACGAGAGTGCTGACCTTCAGTTAACTGCCTGTTTCCTCTGCACAGGGTACACAGGACGTGAGAGTTTGGTTCAATTAGGCACGTTGAATCGCAAGTCAGCCGAGGCCTTGATCTCCCTGAGCGATAGAATTGTTTTCCTTCACATTACCGTACCTGTGGTCTGCTTGTTACAACAGGGCAGTCCCTGACTCATTTCTACCTCGTCAGTGTACGTACAGTGACTGATACAGTAAAAATACCACCATGGTTGCCACTGAGGCTAGAAACAACCACAATCTGAATGTGATAACAGCTCTTCAGCATCTCAGGCTGTGCTGTTATTCAGCTATTTAAAACAATTTGTACACAACTTGAACAGTTTAAAATGTCATGATAATTTATTTCCTTTGGGATCAGAAGGGTTAGGGCCTACCAAGACCATTGCTTTCAACCTGAGGGTCCACCTCAAGATTCTGTGCAGGATGAAATGAGCAAAGCTGTTATGTAGGAATGGCAGATAATATGGAATGGCATAGAGATTTATTTCTTTTAGTGTACACATGGCTGAGCCAACATAAGGCAAGCAATGTTGTAAAGAAGACAAGAGTTTGAATGAACTATGAACTCAATACTTAATATTGTCTTCTCTATCAAACAGGTGGCTGGACTTGGAGGTTCATATCTACAACAGGGCTTTAGGTTTTGGTGGGTTGCATTCTGAAATACCTTAATTTCCCTTCAAAGATAGTGTAGGGGTACAGGTCCCTAAGATGGAATAATAGATTCCACCATACAGCTATATAAAATTTAGCTAATAACGGCATTTGAGTTTTCAGTGCTTACTTTACTTTTGTATCTGACCTGCAAGATCTACTAAACTTGTCAGGCCATAAGGGCAACAGCTAAATGAGTTCGTCTCTGCATTGTAGTCTAGAAGGAAACCTCTGCACTTTTGGAAAGGAACACAACACTTGCTACATTTACCAGGGGGGAAGCAGAGAACAAATTTGACCCACAGCTCTGATAATTAAATCACTTCTCAAGGGTGGAGCATATATTAAAAGGAAAAAATATTTTTAACTGTCTTCCAGCTTGCCCCTTAATTCTGCTTCATTGATTTCTTAAGCTTGTTTTCCCAAAGTTTTAGATTGTTGACATGGTACTTTATGATAGGTCTATGGGGAATGAGGAAGACAACAAAATCTACATAAGTAGCTATTCATTAATTCTGTCGTTAGGGCATAAATCAGTCAGTCTGGCTGATTGTGAAGGAATGGTCGTTCCTTACTGAATGGTATGTTTTTGCTTTCATTGTTTCTATTATCATTTTTAATTACAGTAAAACCTTCCTCAAAAACACTTTTAAACATGGTATTCTTCAACTTTCTAATGTCTCTTAAAACACATTTTGTTAGTGGATTGTGTGATGTAGAAGTTAAGGTGAGAAGGGTCTCCTAGTCACCTTGTCCTGCCATACAGCAATGTAGACAATGGGATGCTATAGTAGCTGCAGCAGCAACTGCCCACTCTGTCCTAGAGGACTTAATAGATCGATAAGAAAAACTGAACACATATTTGCTCTGAAGGAGAACTGTTGAATGAATGTAAAAGGATTAAAATGATGGAAAGTCCCTGTCTTTTCATACAGCTTTAGCTGAGGTTTTAATGGTAAAAACTGCTTAATTTATAGGGGTAAGCTGAAAAATTCACTGACATCTATAAAGTATTTTGAACTTCTTTAAAACAAAATGTGCCAAGGTCACCATGTATTAATATTATTTAGTTGCTGTAAAACAGCAATCACGTTTCATTATCTTGTTCCTTGTCTCACTCTTTCATTATCTTGTTCCTTGTCTCACTCTTTCCCTCATTTCTCAGGTTGATAACATTCCTCAGTAGCATCAGATATTAATATTTTTCAGTATCAGATATTAGCAGTAAAATGGTTTCACTTAGGGGATTTTCTTGGATTTTCCTAGAGTTTCCATTTACTACCACTGCAACGGCACAGAAGAAGCTAACAAGCCATGACTTGTAGAGCTCAGAACTGGAATCATGTTGCTTAATTTTAATTTGCCCGTTCGGTCCTGTAATCAGTGAAGAGGAATAATTATTTCCAGAGAGCAATGATCCCATTTACAATCAGAATCAGGATCTGGAAAAGACCATCTTTTTTGACAGTTTAGAAACCTAAGGTGATTAGGTTTCTATTTTATGTTACTAACTAAATGCTTTTACTGGGGAGAAATTAATGTGTGAAGACTTACCAGTAAGTGCTATACAGACCTAGATATACTAGATTTACTGGGAGGTCCTGGAAGAAGTAATGGTGAAACAGTTTTGTGAATGTATTCAGAAGCATTTTTGTGCTCTGTTTATAATCATTGATCATATGGTACCAGCCCAGTGCAGGAAACCTTTTTTTTGCTTTATTTCACTGTTAATTCTGTTTCTGCCCTTTCATATCAGTACATGGCTGACACGTATTCCTGTCTCCCTGTGTCAGATCTTCCAGACTGAGTTATTATGCTTTACCTGAATGCTGTTGCTCTGGGATATGGAATTCTCTTGTAACTTCACAAGTTAATGTCAAATGCATCAGTGGATACTGATGGAAAACCTGCATTTGCTAGTACAAAAGAACTAGCAGTAAGTAAAAACCCTATTTTAGCCTCTTTCAAGACCACATCAGATCAACTGTAACTAAACCCTGCCTTTTGAGCTTTCCTTGGCTGCAAGGCATTATCTTAATTACTGTACAGTGTGTGTCACACACTTTTGCAGTAGCATTGTAGCTTAAACTTCCTTACAGTGGCAAAAAGTGCTAATATAATAGATCATAATGTGCTAACAAGAAATTAGAGGATTGGGTTAGTGAATTCTTATCATTCTAGGACTGATTTATTGTTATCTAACTAGTTTACCTTTCACTCATGAAAACAGTTGTTGAATTATTTAGTGTGGTTTCCTTTTTATTCTGCTTATTTATATCCAAAAGAAAGCATGAAAGAAAGATAATCTAACTGGAGAAATACATGAGAAATCAAAGCAACAGGAAGACTAGGTGCTGTGATGAATTCAAATTGTTTGAGTACATCTGCAAACAAATACTCTTTCTATATCCCCATATTGGTAACCTTGTCAGCACTTATATAGGGCTGAAATGTCCTAGCATTGACTCATATTGTTTACAGTAATAGGTTTATTCTTTTAATTTCTATATGTTACAGAATATATCCACTTATTAGTTCAAACTGTGTGAGGAATGTGCAGATCTAATTAAACTAAGAGATTAGACTAATAAAATATGTGTGTAATCTTGGGGCTTGGATAGGAAAGTGATTTTCAGAAGAGAATGGACAGAAGTGCTGTTTGGCCATAAAGTTCCATCCCTGTGTGTTTGGTTAAGCACCGCATCAAATTGCATTACAGAAGGATGAAGTAAGAGTGTCCTGGGGAGATACCTTTGCCCCATGCTCCACTGGAAACTCCTATAGAAAACACAGCACAGAATTTGCCGTAGGGCACAACAGTGCTCCCAGATGTCTCCTGCAAAGTATTGTGGCTAGGCCAGCTGGTTGGTAGCCAGAAACAGATCAGATAGGAAGAGCCATCAAGGTAAATCTCACTGTGGTGCTATTCTGTCAAGAATATGACATGTGGATCAGGATTTGGGGGGGTTGGGGGAGGGGGACTCTTCTCCTTAGGACTACTCTTTGATTTAAATTCAATTTGGCGTATGATCTGCTCACAAGTTTCCCCGAAATTCATTATAGCACTGGAGAATGAATTATCACATATCTAATGGGATTAGTGTGTGTATGAAAATAAGCTTTCCCATAAGTGAAGAACTATAAAAGTAAGCTTTCCATGGCCATTTGTGATTACAAAGGCTACATCCATCTTATTCTGGAAATCCATGTAATTTCACATTCAAATAAAAGTTAGTGTGTGCATGCATCACATTTAAGAATGGTAATGTGAAAATCACTTTGTCATATCTACAGTGAACAAATGTTCCTATATATTACAATTGTCAAAATCAATATGCATGCTAAACATTGCAATATAGCTTTAAGTACCCACATTTTTCATATCTCATTGAAGAAATCATATTTTCAAAAGGCATTTGCCTGTTATTGTAAAGATATGGATATATATAACAAAGGTTGTTGGATTGTTTCCAGCTGAGGCTAGTGTCTACTATGTAAGGGTTTGCACACTTTTAGGTGATGAAGTAGAACTGTTTCTATGATGAACTGGTAATATAGGGGCAACAGGAATATTTTCTTTCTTTGATCTTTGTGTTAAGTGGTCTTATCCGTATATTTGAATGCTAACTAGGGAATATAGCGTGCTTCACAGCTCTAGAGTTCACTGCAGCTTTTACCTTCAGATGCCCTCTCACCTACTGCAGCCATCCCAAAACCCCTAACCCAGACTCTGGCCTATAGAGCATAAAATCAGAATTAAAGCCTAAATCAGGTTGAGGCCCAAAATTCCACGTGTGTGCTGGAAGCTGTATACAGGATACAGCTAAGTCTGAGAAGTCACTGATTCCTCAGGCAGGTGGCTCCTGGGCTGCCCTCATATCTGTGAACTGTGGGACTGCAAGAATGACTCTGCCTAACCTCAACTTCGAGTTCTAAAATTCCTATTATTATTTTGTCTGAAAAATAATCCCTTGCTTTCAGATCATTTTGCCACATCTAAGTGACCTAGATACAAATGATCAAGTTTTCCCTTATCTCAGCCTTTTCTTTGAGTATCTGAGTTAATCGAGCTCCTCATAATTCTCTGAAAAAAAGTTTTGTGATTCGCTTTCAGAACTTCTTGAAGATTGCCAGACTTTTTCAGACATTAGTACTTGGTACAGTATTTTGGTAGAAGTCTTAGCAGCTCTGTGTGCAGAGGGAAGGTCATTTCCCTAATTTTTAGATATCACTATACATCCAAAAATTGCATTAGACTTTCTAGCTTCAACACAGTACTCGACAGTCCTGCTGAGGTGATTATGTGTTATAATGATCTCTGGTTCAACTAGAGATCTTGCCATAATATGCTTCACTAGCATGTTTTTCTGTAGTTATTTCTACCTTATGTTTGTTCCTTGCTTTTAAAGAAAGTTGTGCCTACATTGAATATGCTTCTATTCATTGCAGTTTCTGAATCCAGAATCAGATGAAGCAAATATATGATACAGGTTTTACTATTTTGTATTTCTATTAAATACTCAGTCCAGCATTTATGGTATAAGCCTGTTCTATTTTTCCAGATTTTTTTTCAGAATATCAGTAGGGTCAGTATTCTCCAAAAGTGGATTTTAAGTTATTTTTGCACCAATATGTGAATCAAGACAGATCAGACCTGACTCAAACCACTTCCACTAGTTTAGATGGGCTTTATATACAGGGTGAAACAGGTTTTCAGAACTCCAAACACACAAAACACATCTGCAACAGTACATGGGGTGAAAAAAATAGTATATTATCAATTGAACTACCTCGGTTCTCTTGGCTTGCTTCACCCAAATCTGTGCACAGTATGGTTGGTTATTACCATTCTGTAGTTAAAGATGTCATTTTCTTAGGATTAATTTGAGCTGTAAGCCCTACTCAAATTACTGGAACCTAATTTTCAGATTCACCAGAAAGCAGCTTTGTAGGTTTTTATGGAATTAAACCTACCTCACCTTTGGTAGATATAGCAAATACACGATCTCTCCCTCACTCTCTTAAGAAGTCTTTAGAAGCCAACAATTAGGGGAGTTACACCATGAGTACTCTCTCTCTTTCTTAACCCTATTCAAAAGAGAAACACAGAACAGGTCTGGTATATTCTTGTACTAGAACTAGCCCTGTTTTAAATGCACATTAGAGAAACCATCATTTATTGCTGTTTAAAATAGCCGTAAAATTGCTTTAATCCTCTTCAAAGAGAAAATGCCCGGTTTTAGGCTTAGGGTGAGTAGTAAAGATAATTTTAAAAAAAATCTTTGTTCTTTATCCTGTCTTTTCACAAAGCTCTATGTGGCAGCCTTGCATCTCCTACACAGAGCAATTTGTTTAGGTTAGTGTTTTGAGGTTATTCAAGGGCATGTGTTTTTTTGTTACATGCAAATATGGAAAATAATTGAATTAGTTCAATCTAATAAGAATTACCTTATTACAGTAACAACTGGCACAGATTCTGTATACCCTATCAGAAATGGAAAAATCGCATTCCATACATAGATCTTAATAATTTAGAACTAGTTAAAAAAGGAAAGTTGAATCATTTGCAGGAGAGCTCTGCAGCTTTATCTATTTCAGCCTTATCCATAAAGACAAGGTTTGAAACTCAACAAGTAATTTGGTCATTTTGGATCAGATCCGAAATGTTTTACATATTCAGAAAATCCTACGGATAAAAGGACGCTTCAACCCTATAATGTGATACCAGTAATAAACAGCTGTGTTAAGAAAGAGTAGGCAATTTTAAATAGACTGTCTAAGCAAAAGGGTAGTTATTGTCTCCTATTAAATTTCAGAAACCAACACATGGAACCCTGTTTTGGAAAGAGTTGGTCAACTTAAGTTGAGTAAGTTTCAGTTCTTAATAATATCATGTCAACAGATTAAATCCCTGGCGAGTTCAGACTTGCTTAGGCAGAAAAAATAGCATCACTCTGAATGCACAGACTTGAATGACAATGCTGAGTCCCAGCTCTCCGCCTTTGACACAGCAGCAAATTCCTTACCAGAACTGACACTGTTAAGTGTCATGTTGCTGACTGATACATGCACTAGCACTGCCTCCAATTACACCACAGAGATGATATTTTCTGAAGAGATGCAACAGCACTGCACGTCAATACCCAAGAAAATATGGTCTTCATCTACCAAGAAAAGAAGTTGGTCTGTAGAAGTTGTGTTTGCAGTCATGTGGTCAGATGTTTTGGTGTGCATTTGTCTTTTAACTGTCAAAAACTTTAGTAGGCCCATTTTGCATATATAACCCTTAAAAAAAGTTAAAATATATGTAAAAAGACTATTCCGTTTTTATATAGAGAGACACTGAGGAACCAAGCTTTGTAACAGGTTGCGGAAGATGTTACAACAACTGGACTCCACGTTGACTGCCATAACCTGTTCTCCAGCCACTCCGCCATGAAAATGTTATTTCTAATTCCCAGAAGTGGAATCGCATTTCATGTTCTTATTTCAATTGTGTTAGTAGAATCAGAGTCAGAATGATATTTTTTTCAGTTTCATCTTTCTAAAGTTCAGAATGCTAGCAGGCTGTCTTTCATTAATTTTATCATCCTTTTTTATGGCACTTTTTTATTCACTCTTTTGTCAGCTACGTTTTTTTATGCTGCCTGGTTATAGGAAGGCTTAGTCTCCAGTACACATTTCTCTTCCTCATTTTCAGTGTAACGTGGGCTATACTTATCCTAATATTTCCCACTAGAAGTATTTATTTATGTACTTTTAATCATCAAAAACAATTTCAAAGGTTGTCTGCTTTTTCTTTGCCTGTATTTGTTTCCTATCTCCATGCAAATATAATTTAGCTTGTAAATCCTTAAGGACTTCATGTTTATTTTAACCTTATTTATATTTAATAATAATAATGGACTGATACCAGAAGTAACAGATCTTGACACTGTGGCAGTATAAGAATCATCCCTTTCATTTTTGTTTACAATTTATTTTACTTAGTTGAAAAAAGTAGAATTCTGTTTTTGTGATTCCAGTATGTAGCCTCCTTGGAGCTTCTGAAATCTTTAAAACATAATAAAAACGTAAGTTTTCCAGCATCAGGGCACGCAGTCTGAGATACTCTTCTGCTCTTCTGGATATTCTTTAAAATATCAGGCATAGTAAAAGTCATATTTGCCTTTGGGAAGGCAAAAAGTTCCCTGGTACTATGACTAAGATGTAACTATGACAGAGATATAGATAAACTTGGTACTTAATACCTGAAAAATGTAGAATCTACCTGATTTGTTGAAATATTCCATTTCACGCGAACATAGCCTGTGCATAATAATAACAGAAATTCTTCATAAAAAAATCCTATGACTCCAAAGAGGAAAGAATTACCTAACCACAAAATGGGCAACTCAGTGCTATATTCCCTTCCTTTGGTTTTTTTGCTTCAGTCATTCTCGAAGTTGCATATCAAATGCTGTTCTCAGATTTGTAACTGGCACAACTGTGCAATTAACAGAAAGAACAGTTTGCATGGATACATCTTCTTAGTCAGGTCCACTAGCATGATTTTCCTATTCTAGTCCTATCACACTGTATAAATAAAAGTGAGAACGGAGCAACACTGACAGTAGACCAAAGCCTAAATCTTTGTCTGAGCTCTTAGTCAGATTGATGCTAAGTAATAGGAATACAAAGGTGGGCAGATTCTGGAAATGAAGGTATGGATTATCATGCTTAAATAGTAGAAGAATGTGGATTTCTTCTGAAGTGAAGGGAACTGATCTCCCTACCATAATGCAGAAAAAGAATCAGGCTTACACAAAATCACAGCAATGACAGCAAGTTTATAATTTCACTCTCCATAGAGATTTTTTACTCCCTCCTTGCACAACTGTAGAAAAAAAGAAAGACACTCTGATTTACTCAAACTAGGATAAATATTTATAAAAGATTTTGACCCTCAAGTTTCATGACCTAAAGCATGAAAATCTAATCCCAACTTTGGAAAAGCTGACACCTTACTTTGGAACATCTAGCACAGAATCCTGTCACAGTGAAAACAGTGACCATTGATCCAATACACAACAAACATTTCTTTGGCTTCGGTAGATCATGTGAATGCAAAGAAAAAGCAAGGTTCAGAGGCTTGAAAATTGCATTATTAAAGCATAAAACTCCATCCTGAACACTGTTGATCAAGTCTGTTCAATGATCTGATTTTCCTCTTTGTTTTTAAAATATATGTAGCTTTAAATTCCAGTACACTTCACCATGTGATGCAAACATAGCTGATGAAGAAGTGTTGTGTGATTTCTAACAGCATGCAAGCAGAATAACAGTTATTTCAGAGCTGGACTTGAAGCCTCCTTTTGAAATCAAGTGAAGCAGAGGGCAACCTGAAAGAAATCTGCTCCTCCTCTACTTATGTGAAAATATTCCTAAAGAACATTCACAAAGGCTGACTACCAGCAGCCAAGCTGGACTCCAACTGGAAGACTTTTAATAATCAAGTGATTGAGTGGTACCTAGGTTTTCTTCCTGTTCTAGAAAAGATGTTGCCAGTAGAAGATAGGATCTGTCCCTCAGAAAAAAAAAACCCAAACAGTTGTGATCTTGCTTCTGCCTCTTGTTGAGCGATTGTGTGTAATTTCTTTATGTGTCTTTTTGACTGCATATTTAGAGCTCTTCTGAATTGTCTTAATCCTGTAGTACAGGATAACTCTTTTCTAAGTTGAGACACTGCTAAAAAATAGTAGGTTACAATTCTGCCTCATGTGGCACAGCCAGATATGTTTTACTGTTTTGCTACTTTACAATGTTTTCCCTTTGTTCTCCACTCTGGATCCTTATTCTCTATCCTGAACCCATTGCAATACAAAATCAACATGATATTCACAGTGATCCAAGATAAATATTTGTTGTTTCAATTACTTTGGTGCACAGATATTAAACAGAAGAGTGAATGGAAACATCTGGAAAAGTCTTTGGACTGAATTTCCAAATTACTGCAGAAATTTGACCTGTATATTCTTAACTTGCCACTATCCCTTGTATTTCAAACAGTACTTATGCCAAATCTCTGTGAAGGTGAGACAATCCATCTCAACAGGGCTGACCCACTGGGAAATAAAAGATCACTTTAATCACTTAAAGTTATCAGGAGACTTTATAATAAAAGATCCACTTGCCTGATTATACATCCTTGTCAGAAATACCAGGAGAGTGACTGAGTTTTGTGTGGCTTGCATATTTGTTTTAAGGCTGCTGTGACAGCAAATCTTGGCAGAATTAAATATGAATCTTTGCATGTGGCTTCTATAAATCCGACATTTTCCACTTTACAATCCAGAAAAGATGATTGAGCAGATGGTAATGCAAGCCACTGGATTTATGCAATTTTTTTGCTAAAACTGGGAGTTTTCACTCTCAAGAGCAGCTTATATATGAGGGACTGAAAAGGCTGAATACTAATTTTTTGGCAAAGCACCATGCTCACATAACCTAGGTACACAAATACTAGTTATAAATAAGCTGACTGTAGGAAGTACAGAAAACAATTTTTTTCTGTGTCAGTGAATTATTTCTCAAGTCAATTTTATGTATGCATAGATAGATATTTATGCACAAACTTTTAATCCATTTATAAAACAAAGAACTAATGCCTGTCTGCATGTAAGTAATCTAAATAAAATACGTTAATCCCTCAAAAAATCTTAGGACCAGAATACATGAAACATGAGCAGGGACATAATAGCAAATGCATTTTTATTTTAGGAATTCTTCTCAGGAGATTCTGTAACCAGTGACTCAATGCATAACTTATTAATAATGCTTCATGAGATGCTCTTTCAGCAGGTTTTCAACTTTCCTACTCGGCCCCATGCAAACTAAAAACTAAGAAGACCTGCATTTTATTATTGTTCTGTCATTTTTCCAAGTTTACCCTGAAGGCTGTGAACTGCGTGTAGGACAAGGAAGTCTTACAATCTTTTCAATGACTGTGTTTTCACATTCCTCACTCTATAACTTTTTGCCATAGGATCTTTCCAGAGTATCTGTCCTGCTTATCAAAGATTTCCAGTCAAAACCAGCGTATTAACTTTACCATAAAACCATGGACCAGGCACAACAGCACTGTTGTTGAGCATGTGCTCATTCTCAGGCACCTCTGTAGTCAGTAGAAAGCAAGGGGATCTTCCAAGTAATAATCCAACCAATTTAGGAGCAGAGCAACCTTCTAGCAGTGCCTTTCATTTGTTCTTTAACGCAGAATTTCCTTGGGCCATTGAGTGTCCCACCATGACCTGTGTTTTTAACATCTCTGTCACCAGTCTTCTTGTGTTGACAGTCTCGCTATGCGTGGGCTTCCGTACCCAATGAGAGTTAGCCAGCCTTCGCGTAGACACAGAAGGCTGTGAAGAGCAGTATTTAGGACAAACATTCCAGACTGAAAAATTCTCCAGCAGAGATTGTCTTTATTTGCAACTCATACAGATTTGAGCACATTTTTTGGCTCTTTACGCTGAGTAATAATTCTTAATAACAGCACTGTCTGCAGGCCAGAAATGCTCTGATTCATCTCAGCTTGTAATTTTGGAACATGTATTAATGTTTCTTCACCAGTTTTTTTCTGAATGGATACCACATACTTTCATACCAACCTGGCTGTGATTTTGGTTCTTTCTTTTAAGCGTAGCTTCCAGCTTCCTCTACCCTTTATAAATGCCTTTTAGATATCCCACTACCCATTTGATGCTGCAATAACCCAATGCACTAGAATGCCCACTAGCCTACGAACGTGTCCTGGAAGTGCTTCACGACGTAAATCTTTGAAGAGCAGCCTCAGGACTTCAGCAGCCTCCTGATGTCTGTTGACCATTGCAAGAGCTTTGTGATTCACTTCTGCCATTCTCATGAATTTCCCCAAAGAATCATTAAGGATGTTATATGGGTAGAAAATTATAACTTTGTAAACACATGCAGGTAATTTAAATGAAGAACACAGTTCTTTCCTTTGCTGTCAAAAACATGATTGTTGTCTGTTACTTACGAAACTGTCCCCCCCCCCTCCCCTTTAGTCTTTGCTCAGAGATCCACATTTCTGATCAGCAGCAGATGGAAGAAAATTATTAAAGTTACATATAAGGATCAGATCCTGCAGTCCCAGCTCCTTTCGTATTCTGGCAGTTTTCCCATTGACTTCAGTCCCAGAGTAATAAACGTAGAAGGACAGCTGGATCTGTAGCAAAGATATTATTGTCAGCTTCCTCTATGTTTCTCAGAATATTTTCACAGACTGACTACTGAGAGGTAGTGAAGACTATTTTCCTTACCCAATTTCTTGTTTGCATTCACTATGTCTAATGAGATTCCTCTGTACCAAAGTAATGCATTTTAAATTTAACATTCAAATTGTAATTCACAATAACTATGTTGCAAATGGGGCAACATGATCCAAAAGATTTGACATTGTTCTGGTTCAGGTGAGTCGTCTTTCCTGGGGACTATCAGTGAGATCATGGATAAATCCTTTAACTGTTTTGTCCTTCTGTTTCAAGATGATAATTAATCTTTTTCAAATATTTTTGAACACCTGGGTAAAATGAACTTTGCAGGTAGTAAAGGCATCGTGAATACCATAAAGAATATATAGATCACATTGGGCACCCGATGGAACATAATTCACATCAAAGAACAATCACAGTGAAACATTCCTCATGGACTTGCCCACTTTAAAAGGAGCTGATTTGTTTCCAAGGTGTAATAAACCATTCAAGTGAGTCATTATTTAACATTGTATACCTTTCCTGTTTATAAGTAGTAGCGAGAAAAATCTGGAAGTTATTTCAGACTACATTTTCATTTCTGCAAATCATACTCCCAGGCTTTTTCTTCTACAGCGTGCTTTCTCCTTACACTGTGGATCGTCTGGGGATTCGGAATTTTTTTACATTTCATTCTAAATTCTTGGGGACAGAAATCTTGTTAAATTTCTGCATATAAATAAGGAATGACAGCATATCCATTAACAAACATGTATTTGCTAGTATAATCCATGACAATTCCAGTAAAGTCAACAATAGAGGGATGACCCTCCGGTTGGGTTATTTGGGCAGTGTTTCCTTCTCTGTCCATATGTTTCCTGCATGACATTGAACATCTAAACCTCATCCTATTTCCCTTTTATTTACTTAAGAGAAGAATTTAATTTTCTAGGCTCTCTCTGTTATTCATAGAGAAAACCAAACACCTCCAATATACCTGTGCTTTGTCTGCATCTGCCCTTGAGATGGGATTGAGCTGGACTCTGCTGGTTTTTTGATAGGTGCCTAATCACTTTTGTGAGACTGGCCTTTATTTTCTCTGTGTTTCTTCTTCATTTTTTAAACAGAAATTATTTTCATATCTCCTAAGAATATCTCACTGCTGACACCTAAAAAAATTATTAATAATGTATTAGTGAACTGAAACCAATGGTCTGTGGGAAGACGAGTCAACAGCTTCTTAACACAACTCTTCATACTGGTAACGAGATGGAGAATTTTAACACAGATATATGGCAAGAATGTAGTACACACAGCTTGAGTGCATGGGAAAGATCTAGCAAAATGAAATGTACTGTGTCTTGCTTATTTGGGCATAACTAGTGTAGATTGGATGTAAATGAAATAGCTTAAGTAAGTTTGAACGAAGTTCAATTATTTATCCAAGAGGCAAAATAAGAGGATTAAGTCACTGCAATAGTCTCAGAGGTCTTGTGTTTTTTACTCCAGACCTATTCACAAGTATGCAATTTTATTCTGCTCTAAACCAAAGTTTCCCTCATAGATTTTTTTTGTAAAACTGGCTTCACAATCATAAGTACACGGAGTTTTTCTAAGCATTCATGGTATTATTCATTGTTATGATTCACCTTTTGTATATAATGTCGTAGGTACACATGGTTTCCACTACAGTGTGTGCAGATGCACTCATTTGCCTGCAGGTTTTCAAATAACAGCCTCCCAAAATCCAGAGGAGTTTCTATCCCTATAATCTAGAAGTGCTTGTGAGAGGCAGAAACAAGAGGGGAGAGCAAAAAGAAATTTGGATAAGTATTAACCTAAACAGGAAAAATCAGATAGTAGGCAAATAGCGAGGAGGTAAAGGCAATTTAGCCTGGGTCAGGAGGTTGTAATAAAATGGTGAGATGAAAATAAGCAAAAGAAAACTTAGGTTGAAAATCTGACAACTTTTCCGAATAGTGAGTTCTATTACACCAGAAGTAGTATTCTGGAGAAGTCAGTGGAATCAGTACGGGGTGAATCAATTTGTTAAAGAGTGGAAAACTTTGAGTCCAGGGAGAAAATGTCTGGAAATGAACAAATGGGCTTACCTACTGTTTCCTTTCTTCACTATGCAGCTGAGGGATGTCTGAAAATTGGGAAAAAATATAAGTTGGGAGGAAGAGATACAGGTTTGATTCCCAGACTTGCTACAGATTTTCTGTGAGAACTTGATTAAATCAGTAATATTCTTATTTAGAGTTGACTGGGAAATGGATTTCACTACTATTTAGAATGTCAAGGTTCATGGAGAAAGAAAAAAATTTGTGCTTAACTGGGATGAACTTTGGCATATTGCACCGCAATGAAATTCTGTGGGAAAAAGAAAGGCAATGACCTCCCATTCCCTTGGTAATGCTCAGCTCCCTGGCTGTTCACTTGGCAACCATCTGGATTCAGAGTACTGAGACATCCTTCCAGCAGGTGGAAACTGTGCTTCCAGTGTTTTCTATCTGAGAATTAGAGTAAAGCACGAATAAGATCATGTACCCACAGGGCTAGATGTTCAGCCTAGTCTCTCCTTGCTATGCAACAGCTCCTCTTTCTTAGATTCTGGACTGCTGCGCAACAAGTTCTTCCTCATTAGTGGCTTGAGGAGGGCTACTTCAGATTTCACAGTGGAAGCTGGCTGGTACTTTGCTAGCTGCCGAGAGACGAGAGAAAGCTGTAGTGTTTACATTTGTAGCTTTGCTCCCTTCTGACTTTATTCCACTGGGAACTCAGTATTCACATCTGCTGCCAGGATAAGTATAACTGCAGTGCTGGATCACTCCCTGAGCTCCTCTGTGGAACAACGTACAGTTGTCGTATAGAAAACCCACGCTGTGATCTGCTTCTTTGGTAAATGAAGATCCAACACATTTCCCCATTACTTGTGCTGTCACAGTTGCTGAGTTTTCACTGCCTTATGGGCAATCTGTGAAATGAATGCTCCTCACAGCCCACAGCCACTTACACAACAAACAGCCACTAAAGATTCTGCTGCCTTAAGCAACCAGGGTTTGACTGATATGTGTGAACTAGCTCTGGCTGCTTATTCCTCCATTTGGTGTTCCAAGCTATTTGGGTTCCTTGTGCACTGCTGTTTGCTGTCTGAATTGTCTCTTAGCTTAGAGCCCGGGACAAAGCAGGTGTGAGGAAGAGGAACAAAGAAACCAACAGTTCTTAGAATTTGATTAACCAACCAGCTCCTGCTAGACAATGACATTTTTGATCATACAATTTCAATTTTCCTTCCTAAAGATTTTTTATCTAACTCCATGCCTGCACACATTGTGTTTTCTTTCCCCGTTAACCACTGCCCTTACAGAATACACTACTTTAATTGGTCTGTGCAATCCATGTCAGTAACTGTGCCTCTGTAACATGGATTGTTTTATGACCTGGAAATGACACAGACCTATTCAGTAATCAATACTAAATCCTATGGCTTTTTTGGCTTAATATAAATATATTATTAGAGCACAACATTTCTCCAAGATTATCACATACAGCTGCAAATCAGTAAAATATGAAGAGATACATACTTAGCTCTATAATGTAATCTCCTGGTTGTTACCCTTAAGATTTTAATAATAGTTGGGCGCAGAATTCTCACATGCAAAGAGATGATATCACATTAGGGAACATGTTCAGATGACATAAGAGACAGTCTTTGTCTGATCCTAAGTAGACAGGACAAAGAACGGAGGAAGTGTGCTGGTGCAAAGGTAAGTGACAACACAGTAAGCAACAACGTATTTGAAATGGGAAACAGTTAACTTACTTACCTCAGTGCTTTTACAAAAAGTCCTTCTTCATCTCCAGTCTCATTCTAGTATTTCATTCAGCTGTTCAAGCAAGATGTATACATGCATAATATATATAGCTGCCAGTAGGAAAGGTGACCTGGAAGAAGAATTCTTATATCTTACTGTAGTGAGATATATTATAAAATAACCCTGAAATTAAACTTCTAAATGACTACATAAAGATCTCTGTTACCTTACAGTTTTTGGCTGATATTTCACACAGAAGTTTTTATTATTGTCTACCAATTTTTGGATTGTAGATAATGCTGATTAAAAAAGCAGATGTTAGGAAATGATACGACATATATGTTAAAAAATTTTGCATCTTGTATATGGACCTCTTTCTTCTTGATGAATCAAAGCATCACTAGTCAGTTGTTACAAGGTGCTACAAGTTGGCCTTTTTTTTAGTAGTGGCGGGAGATGCTTGACTTCATGTATATAAAGTGTCTTCAGCCACAGCTACAGTGAAGATCTCAGTATACCAAAGTACTCTTGTCTTAGGTTTCTGCAGAAACAGACTCCAACAGAAAACATCAAGGAACAGCGGTATGTGCCTTGAATGTGTCCCCTGCAATTCCAGGGCTATTAAATAACAGACTAAAGCAGGAACTATGGTTAACTAAAGCAGAACTTGGAGTATTGCCATAATGTAATAAAGGTCACTTCCATGTAGTAAGAACGGTTGCTTTTGTTCTGATTAGCTATATCTCACCAGGATATATGTTAAATGGGGTGTGCAGTGTCAAACAGAATCCTCTTTTCAGAGCACTGAATAGAAACAGTGTCAAAAATCTACACCAAACATTCCACCTCCAGGATTTCTGTAGAGAATGTACTATCCAATCATATTTGGTTGGCAAAGCCATATATTTTGAGTCTACTAACCTATCTTCCTGTTCAGCATTTCCCAGTGTGCTGGGTGTTTCAATTAACATTTACTGCAAGATAACTGAAGCAAAATGTAGCCTAAGATCTCCATCCATTTCTTAACTTCAAGCGCAGATAATTTGTAATTTATCGTTAAACGTACATGTAAGCCTCTCCAGAATGGAAGCCAAACTAAAGGGTTCAATCTAGATATTGCATTCAAAACCCCTTAAATATGAAGTAAAACATGACCAGATTATTTTCTCTTTTCTCTGGATTTATGCAAATTAGCTTGAATAATTTCCAAATCTTAATTCTCACCAACAGGTGGCACCAACATTTTCTACTTAATTCATGATATATTTCCAGTAGCTAGATTTAACATCTACTTCAGTTCTAAATTATCCCTTAAATCTTGATGAGTTCTGTTCTCTTCTTTTCCTTGTAGATTGCGCTGATGACTATGCAGTGGTACATTTTTAATCCTCTAAACACTTTACAAACTTTTTGTGGGATGTTTTACGTTAGCAATAATTCAGCCTGCTGTTCTCTTTTACATTGTGGGAGTACTTTCAATGGTGTCTTATTTGAGTCTATTCAGGGTGGGGTTTTTTTCTTAGTGTTTGATGTCTTTCTTTGGATTTTCACAGAAAAACTATATTGTATGTATCAACTTTTTAAAAAAATATCCTTTCCTTCCCTCCTCTGCAAGTAATAAAAAATTGGAAAGTAGACTGATAAAAGAAAGTCAAGTCGTATTTTTTCCTGTTTTATGATTGCTTGATTACAGCCTTTACAGCCAGGATTCTACTGAAAGTAATTTAAGAGCTGTTCCTTGAAAAGTTTAAATTGTGTGAATTTTATAGTTGTTTTGGTGAATATGGTACTAAAACTCTGTTATGGGAAAAGTCACTGGAAGCAAAAGCAAGTACAGCTGCAGAAAACTCATTTAATTGATTCAAAAATTATTCATTGCACTTTTTTGGAAGGAGGATCCTTATTCCCATTAAGGGATAAACACACTACAAGTAACCAGTAACTGTGCATTAGAGCCCAAAGGTTTTGTTTGCAAATCATAATTTGCTTGGTCCAGATTGGTTCTCAATAACTAAAATATTTTAGTTTCCCAGCTGAGATTCACAGACAGGACAGTTTTCTTAGTCTCTCCTTTTGAAGTTATAGTCACCATTACAAAAATATGTTTTCAGGATTGTAATAGTCATTCTGTAAACCATAATCCCAAGCTTTATAACTGTCATATTTTTAGGGATCGAAGATTTTATTCACAGACTATTTCTTATTCCCCTGAATTCATGGAACATCTAGTCAGGAAACAAGAATGTTATTTCACCTAAAATTTGAAGTTTAAAACCTGCCTACCTACCTGCCTATATGTACAAATCATTTGAAAGTGTTTATTCACTTTGCTGTTCTGAGGAACATTATGAAAATAGAACCTGTCACATGGATGACTGCCAAGATTAATGAAAGTTTCAGCATTCAAAGTGCCAATTACATAGAAGTTAGTCTCCTCCTAACATAATTTATACACCTGACTTGTCATCTTTATGTCTTGCTTTTTCATGAATCAAACTAAACCTCTTTATTGATTCTGCACCACCTTGTTGCATTCTGAATATTCACTTCCCCAAGCCTGATCTTCACAGACTTTTCAGACACTTAGTGTCATTTCTCCAACTGAACACCACTTCGTGTATGCAAAATGAACATATGAGCTGAAGTAGCTCCTAAGACACCAAAAATTAAACAAAACTACTCTTTACATCTCTTGTAACCTTGCTGTCAAGTTTTGTTCATGCTGTTATGAGTCATCAGGTTTGCCTAAAATCCATTGGCAACATCTGAAAATGCCCTTTGACTTCAATGTAACTCCTTGAATTACTCTAGTGACCTCAGTGTCGTGGATATGCTCTAAAATGGGAGAGATTACTTTATCCAAACTTTTCTGGAAGCCTGATGCATTTAAAATAGTCATTATTCCACTCCTTAAATTATTTAACATTTTACTGGCCTTTATACAGCCGTAATTAACCTTTCCCTTTTTTATGCTGAACACTCTGGAGTTTTCCATTCCTCTACAACTGAACTATTCCAAAACACACACCTATGGATGAAACTTGTTTAATTTGGGATTTTAAGTATCCACCCCGTATTGCAAAAGCAGCTTGTGTGACGCAATAGTGTTTTCAGCAGCAGACTTTGTAAAACAAGTATTGAGTAATCAGAATGTGTCTTTATCCTTCTGTATGCTTAGCAGCCTTACAGGTCTGGGTGATAAAAAAAAGAATTTGCCCTTGGACATCAATTTAGCAAGACACCAAACAGTCACAAAGAAAAATAAAAACTTTGCTTCTATTTCGCAACAAACAGAGAATGAATATAGAACCTCACATTGTTTTGTATTAAGGCAGCATTTGAAACCTTTCACTTTTAGACCTGGGCAGATGCTCTTGGGATGTCTGGAAGCAGGAAAAAGAAACTTTCTCTTTTTGCATCCTATGAAGCAGTTGTCAGAAGAACGACTGTACAGGCACAAGGTAGTTCTTGACCTTGCCTAAATAGATACTGTTCAATAATGGAAAGGGAAGGGAAGGGAAGGGAAGGGAAGGGAAGGGAAGGGAAGGGAAGGGAAGGGAAGGGAAGGGAAGGGAAGGGAAGGGAAGGGAAGGGAAGGGAAGGGAAGGGAAGGGAAGGGAAGGGAAGGGAAGGGAAGGGAAGGGAAGGGAAGGGAAGGGAAGGGAAGGGAAGGGAAGGGAAGGAAGAAGTAAATGCTACTTAATCTGCTTCAATATGCTTCTCAAATGTATCATAAAAAAAGTGATGAAGATGATACAGAAACTTCAGGTGATCAGATTACGACTTGTCCAAACAGTGATGCTTTCTAAAGAAATCCATGAGAAAAGGCCTTGTTAATCACTCTTGTCTCACACTGTTCCTCAGAGTCCCAAATGAAAATATCATATGGTTGATATATAGTCCCTATAGGAAGCAGATCAGAGCAGCAACTACCTATATCTAGCTAATTGTAGCCATGCTACAGCTGGTGTTGAGGTGACTGTTCATGGAGCTGACTTACTTAGGAACTGGAGAGTAAGGAGACACTCTCTTGCACAGGATTTGTGTGTCCTTTACTGAGTAGCACAATCTGAGATTCCATCTGCTGTTGGGCACCCAGAAATAGTTAGTCAAAGGAGTCATGACTAGATTTAACTGACCTCACTGGTCTGACCTGAAGTCAAAATTGTTGCTAAACTTGTTCTTGTCAACTGCCTTGCACTCACCCTCTATTCAGACTGCAGCTCAGACCCACTCACAGCAAACAACATTGACTCTGAATTGTTTGCCCATGAATTTTGTAGGAGAAGAAGGGACAGGTGCAGCAGGGCAGGCACCGAGAACAACTTACAGCTCAGTATGTCCTGGAGCAGAGACGTTGCGGAGCAGAGGCACACAGATTTTTAAAAGAATTAAGCACACTTTGAACAGTTTGACACTTGTTACGAAGAAAGTATTGTTGAATTAGATTCATACCCAATTTTGGTAGACAAATGCCTCTAAAAATCTGCTACCTCTGGCTAAATGAAGCACAGTCTGTGTAATCCATCTCCTCTGACTTTCAACATCTACAGTCTAGGTATCTAAACTGAAACTAGTGACATTAGGCTCAATAGAGGGAAATAGATGCTTTTAAAGAGTGAGTCATCTGACCTATTTCAGATACCTCCGTTAGGAAGAGACAAATGGAAGTCTGTAAGTTCCTGTTTCTTCCACTGCCTCTTAAAGAGACCCAGACAACTAGATCAGAAGCTATCCATGTAGGTGAATCTGACCTCACATATGATGGAGCACTCACTGCTAAGTTGCAATTCACATTATCCAATTTAGACAGTGACTGACAATGCTATGCTAGCATTTACAGCTTAACTAATAACCTATGTAGAGGTGTTACAGCTGGTTGGGAAGGAACAAACAAGCAATTAATGGAGTACATTTGCTTCCCCTGAATTCCATCTGTGTGTAGTTTTGGTTTTATTACTTTGTCAGAGAAGGAGCAGTCTTTGCTAACCTAAGTCTCACAGCAGAAGGAAATGTCTGTATGAGGGAAAGCATAAAAAAAAATTTTTAAAAAAATAGTTTCTGGGGGAAATGACAGCTTTCTTTTTGATCAATAGTACATTTAATAAGGTTGGAATCTAAATTTGTTTACTGAAAAACAAGTCCTTCTGGAGTTGATGCTTAAGTTTTCAATAAATTCCATGGAGTCCGAAAACCTTGCTGAAGACATACCTAACTTAGGTACCTCCTCTATCCAGTGACTAGCAACTCTTCAAAGTAATCTGCCTAAGTCAGATGTCAGTCTAACAGGGAGCGAGGGAGCTGCTAGGATTTTCTGGAACCATCCCCTCAGAGTCAGTCTCCACCATCATGTCTTTTCTTCTAGCGACAGACAGGATTAGCTCACTCCTTTCCTAATCTGGATGGCACTGGCACTCTTGAGTGAGAGAATAGTATGTATCTCCCCTTACTTCTGAGCAAGTACAGGTGAATTAAGCACTGATGAATTTTTCAGTATAACAATGGAATAACTTCACAATATAAGATCCTAAAGCACTAAAAAACAATAGACTGGACCCTTGTTTGGACCTTCAGACTGTTTTACACGGCTCAGATCTCACCAGATATGATCAAGATGTTCATTACAATGCTTCAGTATAGGTCATAATTTGAGCTGTTCCTTTCAAGAGTCTGTCATATCAAGACTACACAATGAACTCTCAGCTGTACGTATATTATTCCCTCTCATTTTATGGTATTTTTGAGGGTTTAAGTAGATCTTTTTTAAATGACATTATTACATTAGCTAATATAGATGCACAAGTTCTTTGTTCTCAAAAAAAGCTTGTAAACCACAAGTGCAACTGCTTTAGTTTTTATTAATGTTCCATTAATATATGTGAGGATATTATTGTAACATCAGATCCATCACATTTATTCCATATTTGAGAAACTGCATTTTGAACTATTTTAACATTGCTTTCCCTTGTCTATCTCTGTTTTCAGCAATATAGGGTGAAATTAAATACATTCATATCTTGAGTTCCTAAAAATTAGTGTCATTTTGTATGGAATCTAAAGAAGTGATATCTTGGGTGGTTGCCCAAATATTTAATGCATACAAAAGTTTTATTATTGATGCAGAATTGTTGCTAAAGATGTATAGTCAGCTGCAGTCACAGTCATCCTGTATAGTCTAAAGATAGTCTGTCATAAACTTTTACATATCCTGGATTTCTCTAACAAATGTCTCATTGGGTGTCAGGTTGCTGCTATACAGCTTTAAGACATGTAACAAGAAGTAAGAAGATGGAAACTTATGAAATTTATCTTCCAATTTCTTTCACTGGAAAGAAAATTAAAGAATACTTTAGGAATACTCTTCTTGATCTTGTTTACCAAAATCTGCATTTATTTTTTTTCCATTAATATGCTAGTCTTAACTGTTTTCTAAGAATATTCCCAATCTATTTTCACCTTCTAGGTTGTTTGTGAATTACTCAAACTCTACCCAGTATTCACTGCTCTAATTTTTATTCTAATAACTGGTTTATCGGACTCGCTGTGTCAAACTGCCATCAAACTGTTTACAATTCCTCCTGCACTGAGCATGGCACATTACTTACTGCATTTCCAACAGGACACTCAGTCATGATATAAGAAAGTCTTGAAAATGAAGTCTCATCATTTCCCTCCATAGTCCACTCGAACAACATTCATACCCTTCACAGTTAAAAATGTGTGCGTTATTTCCAATTCATACTGTACAGCTTTATCTTCCAGTTGTTGGTTCTTATTATGGCATCTGGGGCTTGTCTGTAAGCTGGTTTACGTGACTTAATGACTTACCCATGTGTGACATCGCCATTTGTTTAGCTCCTGCATACTGTCAGCTCTTAACGAAGCATTAACCTCAATTGGATGTGGTATGGGGAGTGAGGATATAGGGAACAGAGATTGTTTCCACCTCCTTTTAGCACTGTCTGTGGAAGCTTATCTATGAGCTGCATTTACAGCTGGTAGCCCACACATTCAGAGCAGGGCTGGATCCACGCCCTTATATCTTTTAGGTTCTCTGACATTCTTAAAAAATTTTTATGAGTAACCTCTAAACACAGAGGTGGAAGACAAAATGCATAGCTGCTTTTACACAGCCACTTTCAGCCTGTGCTTGTGGTGGCACATCGAGAGCCTGCTGTAGGCAGGCACACACGCATGGTTTGCAGAGCTTTGAGTGAAAAATGTCACCTGCTCTGTTTCCATAACTCTGTGAACTATGACTCATGCCAGCCAGCCTGCACTAGACTAAGGGGTATAAAAGGCAGCACTATTGGTCTACCACCGGGTTACTGATAGATGTGAAAGATAGTGTTTTAAAAGACATGTAGCAAACACAAAAATAGATACTCAATGGTCTGGCTGCCTTTGAACCCCCAGCAAGGCACCTCCAATGGAAAGCAGTGGAGGTGAAGTTTCCATTGACTCATCCTTGTGAAATTCATCTGTTCACAAGAGGGTTTTCAGTATTCCTAGAGGTATTCCTAATTGCTTATGACAACAAGTAACTTGTTTACAGGGGAAGAAAGAGGGAGAAAAAAAAAGAAAGATCTCTTGGAAAAGTTGAATTTGAATAACATGGAAGAATTTAAGCAGAGAAGAGAACATCAGACAGACATATAAATCATTAAATTATATTCAAGTAAGGATTAGCATTAGGAATCAAAGTATTGGATGGAATACCTTGGATAGTACATTGAATTTATATTTGGCATATATTTAGAAATGTTATACTTGAGTAATGTAGTTTTTATAAAAAATTGCAAACATTATCATCATTATGTTTTGGGGGAGCTACAGACTCATAAACTAAAACTGTATGAAATATATGCCAAAGAACAAAGAGAACTGCTAATAGAACTAGGCTTCTTGAATCCCACTGTGTGTTTTTTCCAATGGACCTTATTGAATGAAGGATAAATCACAAGAACACATATTAAGAGATCCCTTTTTTTTTGTCTTTATCAGACACTGCACTTCCTATTTTTTGCATAAATGCAAAGATGAAGCCTTTCTTTATTGAATATATCTCTTTTTTTCCCACAAATCTTTAGGAAACTAATGGAAAGTAGTAGAATCAGTAAGGGACTTGCTGGAGTACTGGTATCTGTGAGTATTTCACACTTCTGAAATATTTTTAAATTTGAGTTGAAAGCTTCAACAAAAGCAATGATATAAAAAAGAGGGAATATAGAGTGGACTGTATTTTAAGAAGAGACACAGAGCACCTCTAATGTGCACATAGATGGTCTTGCTGCCCTGTGTAATGGGATTATATTACATTAAGATGGCACCTGTTCGTTGGATTGCCTTACTGATTATATCTTTCCTCCTCAGACTGCCAGCTTTTGGTTCAGCTTTTTTTTTGTGGCTCTTCTTTCTGTTTGCTTATAGCCTCAGCCTCAGCTGTCCAAGAGCTGCCTCTCCCAAATATTACATTTGTGTGTGAGAGCTGTCATTCCCTCTCACCAGCTGCTTACCCCACCTAATAGTTTCTCTTTGTTTCATGCATGCTCCTTTTGTCTACTTATGTATACCTTAATGCATGTAATCTTAGAATATGCTTGGAATGATTTATCCCAGAAGCAAGACATCCCTATTTTGAACATCTTATATCCATAACTTGCCTTTTCCTTGGCACTAGCAGAACCTCATCTATTTTGTTTTCATGCTACAAAGGAAGGGCATTTTCTTAAAGCCTCTCTGGAGTTGTTTCTTTTCTCTGTGGAGGTTTCCATGATGTACCTATCTCAGCATGGTACAAATTTCAGTGTTGTTAATTTCCCCCCGCCCACTGTTGTGCAAGAATTGGGAGACAGAGATAGGCATATTTTATAAATTAAAAAGAAATCAATCAGTACATTGAAGCAATTAGGGTAAATGAGTTCAACAGACAAACAGGCAGACAGAATTCGCTGTGCTGTGTGTCTTTTCCTGCCCCCACAGCCTTAAATGTAGTACAAGAGCTAGATGAACAGAGTGAAAAATGACCACATATCACGGGCCAGGTTCCAGCCTCAGTGGCAGTGTTGTAAATCCAGAATAAGAACCTGCCATCCTGTGTGAGCGTGAAAGTCGTTTTAGTCTTTTTAGCTCAGTCCTGGACAACAGTGGACAAAAGCAGAGGCCTAGGACAAGACTAAGGCAGATAAAGTGATATTTCTCCTGCTGTAGTCTGTGAACCGGAGGCTATCTTAATGGAGACACAGATTGTAGGCTTTGATAGAGTTCAAGAGCCAGAAATAGACCTATCTTCCATGATCTAATCCCATCTTAAATCTGTGTATGTTTGGGGGCCCCACGATATCCCAGTGCAATGAACTCTATAACTTCAATATGTTTTAAATGAAAAAGCTTTCACTTTCAACCAACTGCCTGATCATTTCACCTGATGTCCCTTCTTGTACTGTGAAAAGCAGGGACTGCACTTTCCTGTTTGCTATTTTTGTGCCATTTGTAATTTTATGGTAATTTCACTGAAGCCACTGGAAGCCCTTTCAAACTGACATTGCTGTAAGGCAAGGTCAGAGTCTTGTTTTTAAGGAATCTGATTAATTCAAAAGTCCAGCTGCTACCTTTGTCAGGATAGTCTCTCTAAACCTCACTATTTGCAAGATGAAAACCCTTAAAGACATACAATGTGCAGGGAAGGAGGTTAGGGGTATATAACCTGTGAGGTGCCTGGAGACATTGAATTTCAAACACCCCACTATTCAATATGTCCAGATGGCACAAAACAAGGAGCCTATTCCACAACTTGTCCAGGACCAGAGGTGTGTGCAGGTATGTAGAGTTTGCAGCAACCCTTAAAGGCCTGGAAGGTTTCCACTTTTCAGAAACTGGGATTGAATTTGAGCCTGACTTTGGGAATTCCTGACAACTGCTGCCCTGCTGTCTTTGCACTAGCCTTCAAGGTCTTCAAAAAGCGTGATTATCCACACTGTTCTGGTCCTACGGGATGTTCTAGGTTGCTTCCATTTGTGGTTAGACTAACCCCATAGTTAGGATTGCTCCAGACTGAAGCCTGTGTTTTCCAATGTCTATTCAAAAGGCCATTTAGTAGGACTGACTTTACAGTACCCAGATCATCTCATCTTCAGCCGTATCATCCTACCTACTGTGGTGTTCCTTGGGCTGCCCAGTCTTTGCTGCAGCTATCTGCCAGATGTTTCTCAACTCCGACCCTAATGTGAATAGCTGACCATTCTGTATAGCTACGCAAACGTTTAGGAGAAATCAGTCTCCTGGGATATGCGCTATAGATGTTGGTCCCAGAAGTATCATCCCCCCCCCAACAGCAGGTGCTGATAAGGAAGATATGAGTGAGTCTCCAGGTATTCCCAAAAACAAAGATGGAAGGGCCACAGTTGAGCATCTCTGGACAGGATATAGATGGAGAATGTCCAAGCAGCAAATGTATACAAAGAATTCATACACATCCTCAAATTCATGCTACTCTCTTTTCCTTTGATTATGAATATGACATACCCGTGTGACTTAACAACCTTCAGATCACAGTGCTTGCAACATATTCACAGAGACTAGAATATACAGGCAAGCATATTTAGCCCAGCAGCCTACTGTACCCTTTAATTCAGACAGAGAAGATGGACCAATGCACATAAGAGCAACGAGCTCATCTCATGTTTTCTCTGTAAAATAATTGCAAAACAGCCTTACAGGTTTTTGCATGCTACCAGTTGAACACAGAGCTTCACTGCAGAAATGAAAACAGTGATGGAGTGTGGCGGGCTCACCAGTGCTATAGCAACACGGATACACATCAAAAGGAATTTACTGGGGTATCTTTGTGATGATGGTAGTGCCTTGTTTGTTTAAATGAATTCTTAGAGACGGCCTTGCTTCTTCTCCAGAACTGATATTAACTCCTCAAACAAGGCTGTGAATGCATACTTCTGCCTCCTGAAGAGTCCGTTCTAGGTTACAAAAGCAAAATAACAATGTGGTCCTTGTGAAGACTTAAGAACAATCATGGTGCCCTGAGTACTTTTTAGCAATTCAGAGGTATTTGTCAGGTACTGAAGTTTGCTGCTAGCAATAACCAGGAGGTTATAAAGCTTAACAGAAGACACGTGGTTCACACTGCATCAGTGCTGCTCGTGTTTTCCACCAGTCTTTTAGAAGACTGAGATAATGGAAGAGATTGGCCGCGTGGCACACTGACTTGTTATTCATGCTTCCAAACCAGAACTGGTAACTGCAGGCTGAGTTCTTTGTTTGTTTATTTGTTTGTTTGTTTGTTTCATGTTATTATTTTATCATCTGCTTTCTCTAACGTTATTTCAGATGATATCTTCCCATTTTCTGAAGTCCCTTTTTTCCATGTATGTTTAAGCTGTTAGTTCCTATTTTGGAGACAACATGATATAAGCTCTTAGAAAGTACCTATCGAGGGGCTGGAGCGTGTGCAGAGAAGGGCCATGAGGCTGGTGAAGGGGCTGGAGAATAAGCCCTATGAGGAGTGGCTGAGGAAGCTGGGGTTGTTTACTTTGAAAAAGAGGAGGCTGAGGGGAGACCTCATTACTGTCTACAACTGCCTGAAAGGAGGTTGTGACGGAGTGGGTGCTGGGCTCTTCTCACAAGTGACAAGCGATAGGACAAGAGGAAATGGCCACAAGTTGTGCCAGGGTAGGTTTAGACTGGACATTAGGAAGTATTTCTTCACTGAAAGAGTGGTCAGGGATTGGAAGAGGCTGCCCAGGGAGGTGGTGGAGTCACCATCCCTGGAGGTGTTTATAAAACAGGTGGATGAGTTTCTTAGGGACATGGTTTAGTAGGGAAACAGGCACGGCTGGACTCAATGATCTCAGAGGTCTCTTCCAACCTTATGAGTCTATGATTCTAACTAACAAAAACACAGTTTGGGAAGAGTAGTAGAAAATTTCTTCCTCCACCCTGTCTAATTACACATCAGCATTACATTAAGAAATCCTTCATCATTCATTTCTTCACTAGAAGAAAGGAGAGGCGATGCTGTCAAGGTACTCATGGTCCTTCTCATCCTTGGGCCCAGCTGCTGTCTGGGAATCTACTTTTATGTTCTTAAATCTAGTGCTCTTTTAAATCATTCAGGGAATATAATTTTGTAACATGGAAAAGAATGATGAATAATAAAACAAAAACTACTGCAAAATATTTAAATACTTGAAAAATAATTTTTATATTTTTAATCAATATTTTCTGATCCATTGCGCATGAATCTATTTCTATGGAGTATATGCATGTCTGTTTGAGAGATTGTTTTGTCTTTGATTCCTCTTTAACTCCACTAATCCAGTGTCTTCCCCTTTATCTGTCGTGAAACTGTCTCCAAAGAGCTGACTGCATGAAACAGACAGGTCAATGACTCTTCGGTTTACTGCTTAATACATAAAAATTGAATCAACGCATCAGGAAATCTTAATTCCCAGTGAAAAAAAACCCTAAAAAAACTGGCAGTTTCTTTTGCCCAAGAAAACACAGAGTGACACATCTTCATCAGAGACAGTGACTCACAGCTAGGGCTTGAATTGTTGGGGGGATTATCTTATCTGTTAGCTGTATCAAGTTAAGACAGATGGAGGAGCAACCTTGAATGTCTTATTAAATGCCAAAATAATTATATCATAGGGAAAAAGGGGAGATGAAAAATACTTACAGCAATTTTTACTCTTAGTCAGTTCGTGTGTTCTGGAAATGAAAGTTTGTATCTTGTGCTGAAATTTTCCGGAAAGTTTTATAATTTATAGCCTGACAGCTTCTGTCTTTTGAATGTAAAATATTTATGTTGATAAAATATACTGAATCTGTTGTTATTTTCCCATCCCCTCATTCAGCTTTTTTTTTTTGTTTAAATCCCTGCACAGAATATTTTATTCTGTGTATATTTTTTTTTAATTTCAGAGTGTTACACTGAAAGATGGCAGAGTTAATGCTGCATTTGCCATGCATTCAGCTTAGAATCAGAATCCAAATGACTGATAATACTAAAACAAAAGAAAAAAATCAGAAGTAAAGTGTAGAATTATAGCTGTGCTCAATGGAGAAGGTAGACAAAATATGTGAGTCTACATTAAAACATGAGGTCAGTAATTTCTCTCCCTTGGTTAGCCAGACTGCATTTTTCTTTCTTAAACTAAAGAAAAATGATATTTTTAGAACCACAGTGTAAATCAGGAAAAGCTGCCACTGTGGGAGGCAGTGAGAGTCTCAGGTCCCAGCAATCGCAAAACCAGGAGGAGACAGGATGCCAGCATCACCTCCTCGTGGCATCCCACCCCTGTGTGAGGTACAGTGCTCAGGCTCACGTGCATTGGGATGCAGGGGCTGGATGCTGCTTTCTTTCAGAGAGGTATTGCAGGGTGCTGTGGTTCCCCATTGCCCTCTGTGTGCTGGCTCTGCTCTGCACCCCTTGAAAACCTCTCGCAAGATATCTTGTAGGATATACCACACCATAGATTAACAAGTGTCCCACTAAGCAGGTAGATCACAATTTGTGATCTAAAGCAGTCACAATTTCCTTAACACACCAGGTCTATTCAAAAGTATTTTCTCCATTCCCTCACAAATAGTCAAAGCAGAAGTAATCGTCTGAATTGATTGAGGGGCTAAATCTTTCAGTTACAGCTCTCCCAAAAAGTCATTAGTTTGAATGTAGTTTGCAGCCCACAGCTTTTCCTCCCATAGGAGTAATAGTTGGGGCATTACTCACAAAAACTGAAGGGAAAAAGATTTTAAGAAAGAAGCAGTAAGAAGTCTCCTCTTGAAAGAGGGCGGCATGGGAATTGCTGTTGCTGGAGTATGAGGCCTCTGTGAGGGAGAGGTGATGAAAGAGAGAGTCTGCAAGTCAGCAGATGGCGAAAGCTCAAACTCAAAGAAAGCCATTTGACTGTTTTCAAAGGCAGACATGGTGGGAACTACAGAAAAGAACAGGCAGGTTTGATATTTTAGGAGAAGGGCTGGGAAGTCACTGGCTGCCACCCTGGTTTCCTTGTGAGCATCAGAAATGACTGTGTCTGCCTAATGATGTCTGAAATTATTTTTTTCAAGGAGGGAATGTCTGATTGCCCTTCCAAACACTTATTTCGAGCATCAGCTGCTCTTGCAGTAAAATATTAGCCATCCCTTTGGCTCCTGTTTAAAGAGATGGAGAAAATGGGTTAAAGGTTTAACCCTTTATTCTCCAGAATTCCTCTGCTGTTTGAGCACCACAATTTTTTTACGCTTTTGTACTTTTCTTTTTCCTTTGGTTGTTCCTTCTCTTCCACCCAGAAAAATTCATCATACATCTAAATGTATGAAACTCTCTACATATGCCGCTTTAAAGTCTTTTGCTGTATGAAATTACACTTTTTAAAGCTGTGACTGACAGGTGACACTGCTTTGCCAGGTGTGGATTTGCACAGTGGGAAGACAAGTTGTCAACTGGTAGTGACAGACATAGGAGAAAGGAAGAAGACCAAAAACACCAGAATATTGTAAAGGACAGATATCCCCAGGCCATTCTTTGTGTTGGAGCAGAACTTTTAGCTCTGAAGGAAAAATATTCTTTCCCTGAATATTTTATAGATAGATCTTCATTACACGGTGACCCAGGTCTTGATGTTTCACCACCTTTTCTCTTCAGTGATTTTATTTTGTATATGTGTATGCAGATATACAGATGTATATATGTATGCACTTGTAGATACCTTCTGTGAATAATTACTGTCTTGTCTAATCTTAAAGAAAAGCGTGCTACTGTAACTACTATAACAAAAATGCTGGTACACTGGCACTAAGATTTTTACACTGAAGTGTTAACACCAGAATATTTCTTTGTTGTTGTAACTTGATGTATGTTTTTCTCCTGTCACAGCTGGCTAGTACTGGTAGCTGAAAGCCAGGAGTAAAACAAGTACCTCTCTGCATGTGTATTTGGTCCCCCTAAGACTATAAATATAGTTTTACAAAAGAGAAAATTTACGGCAGGAGGGGCAGATTCTGATAATCATTTTACAGTACAGAGGTCAAAAGACTGGAGACATGGAATGAGGAGAAAAAGGATTATTTTCATTAGATGTGAGAATAAGAATCAGAATACCTGATACAAGTCAAGGTAATTTTAGGATGGATTTTCAGAAAAACGTTTTCTGAGTAGTGAGGTCCATGAAAATGTAAAACAGCTGGCTTTTGTTCATTCTTGTGCATCCGCTGCCATTTGAAATGTAACTGAACAAATATCTCAAGTCCATACTCTAGAAAATAATCATTTGGCAATGGGATGGAGCAAAAGACTTAATAATATGTCTTTTTACTTGTCTAATTTCTGTGGTTCCATGACTGATTAACAGTCTTCTGCCTGCTAGTCCTACATTCACAGTTATAAAACCCTGTGGTATAAAATTAATCTAAATCTGACTCAAGTGCAATTAGGAGTGTGTGCAAGCAATGGCAGTGATGCAGCAACAAATTAACCTGAAATGTGAAAACAGAGCTTTGAGACCAAAAAGTGAAGCCAGGTTCTATAACAAGCTATTGACAAGTTTTCCTCCCTGCAGTCCAGTCAACACAGTCAGTACTCTGCACCTCAAGTTCTTTAAATCCTACATCCTAGATCCATGTTCCTAACATCCAGACACGGATGAAGCCTGACTCCCTTGAGGAGATTCATTGACCTGATTAGGACTATTCCCGTGTAATAGTATACCCTTTTTGTCGTAAAATTGGAAGACCTTGTACAGACATTAACTATGCGCTACAAATCACCGAGATGTGCCCAGTGAGTCATTTGCACAGCAAGGCACAGAGCTGTGGTGGAGTAAATCAACATTTTCCCTTCAGGAAGAGAATGTTTTAGGTGTTTTTAGACAGTGTTCACAAAGTTCCTTATATTTTCAATTAAATTACAAAAGATCCAAAATCTTAAACATCTACCCCAGAAACTGACTTTAAGGAAAGTTGTTTAAATCAGTTTTACTGGTGTTAGGGATATATGTCTGTTTATGTATATTAAGTCATAAGGTCTAACAGAATTTACTTTATGCCAATAATCTGGTGTAGTCGACAAGTAGGAGTAGGTGTAAGTGTTGGGTCATAGGTTGGACTCGATGATCTCAAAGGTATTTTCCAGCCTTATGATACTGTGATACAGTGATCTACAAGTATATAAAATATATACTAGGAAAGGCACAGGAGTCCAAAAATTGAAACCTTTATTATCATCTTAGGAAGTAGAAGCAGGAAATTCATGAGGACTACAATGATGTTGTGAGGTTACATATGGAGAAAATTAGAAGGGCCAAAGCCCAACTAGAACTTAATCTGGCTACTGTGGCAAAAGCCAAAAAAAATGTTTCTATAAACACAACAAAAACAAAAGAAGGGCTAAGGAGAATATCCCTCCTTTATTGGATGCAGAGGTGAAAAGTAGTGACAAAGGCTGAAGTGAAAAGTCTGAAGTACTTAATGCCTTCTTCGCCTCAGTCTTTAACAATAAGACCGGTTGTTCCCTGGGTACCTGGCCCCCTAAGCTGGAAGGCAGGGATTTGGAGCAGAATGAAGCTCCTATAATGCAAGAGGAAATGATTTATGACCTGCTGCTCCACCTAGACACACACAAGTGTATGGGACCAGGTGGCTTCCATCCAAGGGTTCTGAGGGATCTGGCAGAAAGTGTTCACCCACTCTATTTCCAGGATTTATCAACGATTCTGCCTAACTGAGGAGGTCCCAGTTGACTGGAAGCTGGTAAATATGATGCTTATCCACAGGAAGTGACAGAAGGATCTCAGGAACTACAGGCCTGTCAGGCTTACCTTCATTCTGGGGAAGATTGTGGAGCAGATCATCTTGAGTGTCCTTACACAGCACATCTGGGACAACCAGGTAATTGGTCCCCGTCAGCCTGGGTTTAGGAGAGACAAGTCCTGCTTGACTAGCCAGTTCTCCTTCTACAACAAGGTGACCCGCTTAGTGGATGAAGGAAAAGCTGTGGATGTAGTCTACCTGGACTTTAGTAAAGCCTTTGACACTGTTTCCCACAGGATTCACCTGAAGAAATGGGCTGCTCGTGGCTTGGACATGTTCTTTGCTGGGTGAAAAACTGGTGGGATGGCCAGGCCCAAAGAATTGTGGTGAAGTGTGTCAAATCCAGTTGGTGGCCAGTTACAACTGATGTTCCCCAGTGCCCAGAGTTTGGGCAGGGTCTATTTAATAACTTTATCAATGATCTGGAAGAAAGGCTTGAGTGTACCCTCAGCAAGTTTGCAGACAACACTGAGTTGTGAGGGAGTGTTAATTTGCTTGAGGGAAGGAAGACACTACAGGGGGATGTGGACAGGTTGAGTCAATAGGCCAAGGCTGAGTCCTGCACTTGGATCACAACAAGCCCAGGCAACACTACAGGCTTGGGTATGAATGGCTGGAAACCTACTCAGCAGACAAGGACTTGGGAATGTTAGTCAACAGCCAGCTGAGCTAGCAGTGTGCCCAGGTGGCCAAGAAGACTCATAGCATCCTGTCTGGTACCAGAAACAGTGTGACCAGAAGTTCTAAGAAAGTGATCACAGCACTGGTGAGGCTGCACCTTGAATACTGGGGGCCCTCACTACAAGAAAGACATTGAGGTGCTGGAGCACATGCAAAGAAGGGCAAGGAAGCTGTTGAGGGGTCTAGATCACAGGTCTTATGAGAAGCCTAGGGGAGACTGTATCACTCTCTACTACTACCTGAAAGGAGATTGCAGAGAGATGAACGTGGCTCTTTTCTCTCAAGTAAAAATTGATAGGGCAACATGAAATGGCCTCAAGCTGATCCGGGGAGGTTTAGGTTGGATATTATGAAAAATTTCTGTACTGAAAGGGTTGTCAAGAATTGGAACAGGCTGTCTAGGAAAGTGGTTGAGTCATCACTCATGGAGGTATCTAAAAGATATAGATGTGGGACATGGTTTAGTTGTGGACTTGGCAGTGTTAGGTTAACAGTTGGACTCAATGATCTTAAAGGTCCTTTCCAACCTAAATTATTCTATGATTCTCCCAAAACCTGAACTGCCATCCTTGAAGAGATTTTTGGTAGAAAATTAGAAACCTTTGTCCTCTGACTTCTATGGTTAAGATTATTTAAGATTGGGATTTCCACTGATTTTAGCACTTGGCCAACACACATTGCTACACAGATAGCTTCAGGAACGTCTTCAGCTATCACAGTACCAGAGGCAGGCCTGAAACTCGAGTCTAGTATTCCTTTGTTGTGTCTTGTTTTCAATCTAGTACAAAAGCAAGTCCCACTCTGCATGGGCTCCTCTGCATGGGCTCCTCTCAGCTTGCCCACTTGCTGCACAATCCTGTTCACACCCCTAGATTCGTAACTCAAGCTGTATGGTTTAATGGGAGACTTTCCTCTGCAGCTTATGCTCAGTAAAAACCATCTTACCCGAGGACAGGGCTATATCTCATAATGCAAAAAGGCCAATCTAACCACTGCTTTCTTGCTTTCAGACGGTCTTTGTGCCTGCGAGTCATATGCATGTCCTGTCCTTGCTAGGGGATGGAGTAGTTTTGCAATTACGGCTGTGAAGTACCGTTGATTAACAACTCCCTTTGACATTATGACAGTTGTTCAATAATACACAGACAAAATGAGATTTTTCACACGTTTTGCAAGTATGAGTCTTACCTTTTGGAAGCTGGAACAATAAAAGATGTTGTTTCAGTCACTCACTGCCCTGGGCAGCAGCAAGTCAGAAATGACAGTGCTCATCCTGCCAGACCTCCTTTGAAAACAGATTGCACAACAGCATCGATACCAGTTATAATGGTGCTAACAACATAGATATTTCTTTGTGCAACAGTAACAACTAAGAAAATTGTTTAACATTTTCTGCAGTGTCAGAACTTTTTGAGTCAGCAAGAAAAATGAAAGCAGCTCTTCTGTGGAGGTCTCTGGAAAGAAACAAAAGCCCAAACCTGTAAGTGCCACAGCTGCCAATGCTTCTCTTTTTCATCCTCTCTTAATAACAGGTTTTAACCCTAAGAAAGAAGGAGGAGAAACTTTTACTTTCCAGTTTACCTCAGCCTAAATGATGTTGTATTTTTTATTTGGATGACTCAAAAAGTACTTTTACAATAAAAGGACACTCCTTGGAAAGTCCCACTGTTAGCCCATATCCCATGGTAAGTCTGAAATATTTTTTACTGTGCTCCCTCTTAAACTGCCCTAACTGCCCAATAAAAGGCCAAGATAATGAGATTCATTACTCTATTTATAAATTTTCACAGGAAACAATTACTGTTAGAAATTACGAACATTTCATATTTAAAAATTCATGTTTGATCCCTTCCCTCCTTGACATTTTCTTACTAGAGAAGACACATTTGCTTTGCTTATTTGTAGAACTGGCTTTTCTTTCGCTTTCCAGCACAGTAGTATCAACTAAGTTTATTTTTAGCTTAACCATTTTATTATATCATCAGAAGTTTTGTGTAGATACGGTTACAGTAGGATGGAAAGTGGTTTTGACAATATAATATATTCCACTTGGGGACCAGTATTTTCTGTAGCAGTAAAATGACTTTATTTTCTTTACTTTACTTTTCTTTCTGGCCCATAGAAGCTGCACCCACACAAGGATGCCCTGCCAGAACCCTTGGTCCTGGTAAGTTGGTAAACTTTTCCTCATGCTGACCTGGTCTCCAAAACAGCATTGCACAAATAATAGAGGCAGAAGGGAGCAATCATAAGAGAATGCCAAAAAAATTCAACTGAGTTCATTCTTATGTTAGAAGCACTGTGGTGGTGTGGTTCTGTCAAGGGTCAGCTATTTCGAGACGGGTGGAGAAAACTGCAGGAGGAGATGACACACTTCAACATCACTTCAGTCCTGCCTCTGGAAATAACTTTACAGTTAAAGCTGCTTTAAAAAAAGAATAGGGCCAAATTATGGCCTTACTCCAGTTCCCAGGTGGTCAAGACCAGAAGCCAGGTGAGATGAAACAAAAGGACAAGCTCTCATGAGAGCAGCTGCAGAGCAGAATCCTTTTTAGTCAAGCCAGGGAAGAAAAGGAGATGTGTGCAATGTTGGCAGAGGGAGACAGGAGCTTAGTTGAGCTAGGCAAGTATGAACACACAGTTCTTTGAATACACATCTCTCTACTGGCTTCCAGTATACATTGGATGAAAATCAAGATATTGGCTTTAATTTAAAAGCCATGGTTGGCTCAGTTCCTGGTGATCTCCAGCATTGCCTCATCCTCTCTGGTTGTCTTTCACTGTAGCTTCACTGCTAGTCCCAAAGGCTAAACTCCAGCAAATAAATAGTATGTGCTCTTTTTGGGAGAAGCCTCTTAGTCTGGAATGTTCTTGTTTCTCTACTCTTGTAACACGAAAAATTTTTAAAAAAAATCAGTTTAAAAATTTTTCATGTCCTTTTATGTGTTCACTTGTGCACCTATTTAATTTATGAGTATTGTCTTTGGGGTGTATTTTTCAAGGGATGAGTCTGGCGTAGCAAAGGATGATCTCTGCTCTGAATCAAATTCTTTGAACTACACCAGTTGTTACCAAATACTTCTCTAAGCATCTATAAGGCAGCCAGGTATTGTGATGAATGTCACAGTCTAACCAAACTAAATAATGCCTACACAGTATGTAACAAATAACCCAAATATCTACTGCTGTTCTATCACGACATTTGTAAACTTATTCACTGATTTACATAAATAAGGGATGCTGTGAGTATTTAGATATTGCCCTTCCCTATATGAATGAATAGAAAGCAAAATATATACTAGAAATGCCAGAGTAGCAGTATATAAAAAAAAAAAAAAGAGACCCTTTGACAATGTATTTACTGTCTCATTTAAACAGGAACACCAAACTTAATCAAGTGTCATTCATAAGTTTTCTTTGATTTTATGGATTTACGGGTACTTAGTCTGTAATGATGTTCATTGAAATCTACACAGGGAATTCTAAGTGTACCTGCATACTGTGTCTTAACCTTAACTAAAGCAAGTTATTGTCTTTACTACAGCAACAGAAATTTCTCCAGAAAGAACTTGAAGCCTTTGCTATTAATGCCTAGTGCCTGAAAACACATTTCTTGCACTGGTTTTCCTTCTGGACTAATTTTACAGTATGACAACGGCATTATGTATTGCTTAATCTTTTATTTTTGTAAAGAAAAGTCAGACTTTCCTACCTACTAGAACAGTGTTTCTTTTATCAAAAAAGGGCTAATGAATAAAATTGTTTTCAAGGTCAGATTATCAAGTCAGACATAAAAAATCACCTCATGCTTCAGCAGTGATAAAACAAGAACTGCTACTCAGGAGTTTTGCTTTTTTCTCTTAAAACCTTCTGATTAAAAATAATTATGACAGAACACTCTGACATGCATCATAGGTTTGAAAACTAATTCATAGCCTTCCATGCTATTGCATTAGTGACTAACTTCCTCCGTCTGCAGAATAAAGTAAGGGTACAAAATTCCCTCTGCAACAAACGATAGACCTCTATTCAATATCAGGTTATGTTCAGGTGTTTTCACAAAAATGTTGTGTAATAGAAAAAGATTTTATCTTGGTAGATCATTTCCTTTCTATTTTCTTGCTGTTTGATCTCAATAATGGAATTATTGTATCCTTTTAACCCCTGAAAAACTGTATTGAATTTATAGTTGGTGTTTGGTTCCAAATCAAAATCAGTCAGTTAGACAAAACCTAGTAAAGCATCAGTTCTGTAGATACTTTTGATTTTGCAATTTTTTTTCACAGCTGCTTGTTCCAAGCAGGTTTGATTTTTGTTTGGGTTTTTTTTTTTTTCCCTGATCCCCACTGTGTAACTCTTCTACTTATAGCTCCAAAACTGAGTGCATACAGATGACAGCCATATTTTAATATCCGTATCAAAGGAAGGAAGATTTCGCTTTTGCCAGTAAAACTGATAATCAGTCATTTTAAGTTGCCTAATTGTTTTCTAGGCCACATTCACCATTATGTAGGTTGTTCTACATACTCATGTGGTGATGTAGCAACACAGTCTAAAAAGCAGAATTAATCTGATAGCTAAGCAATAAGCTCTTCTCTACTCTTGAAGGAGCAGAGAAAAATCACATTGATTTCAAAGGTTTCTGAATTGGAAAATAAAATTTTCAGGAAGATAGTGGGGCAAACTTAACTTTGATATAAATTAAATTTAGGAGAGCTAAGTTAGTAATACACAGAGCACACTCAGGCCTCTTCTGTTATTATCTTTTGTCAAAAAAAATCAGGCTCCAAAAGTGTTCCAGACTGTTGCACCTCATTGTTCTTGCTTGTTACGTTGTGTGTAGGAAAGGAGTCTGCTTTTTTTGTAAGCAAGGACTCAAAATATGAAAAGCTTTAAATAACATCCTTCAAGCCATAATTTTCCCCCAGGAGTTAATGCAGACTCATTACTTTCTCTATTTTAAAGATAATAGTACAGATAAATCACATGCATATTTGAAACACACCAAACCGTTTTGTCTTGTTCTGCTCTGTAAAAGGCATATTAAGATGAATCTGAGGAAAGTAACACACTTTTGAGTGGTCTGGGGTAAATCTGGCCATCTACCATCTTCTAGATAAGTTTAGGTTACAATAAGGATTTGATAATATGAGATACTATGTATAGCAAGGTGTAAGTGCTTGAGACTGGTAACTAAATCCTGCATTTTAGAATTATCGCTGTGACCAACTGCCCATGAAATGCTTTTCATTTTAATGTATAGTGTGTCTGTATATAGTTCTAGATCTATATTTATATCTGCACACACATGCTGCTAGATTTCCATCTCCTGTGCAGACAAATTACTTCAGCTGCAGTTGCCAAAGCAAACAGAGCTCTTTTTTTCCTCAAAAGCACCAAACACATAACACATGACGCACTTCATTCTATCTTATGTGATAACTTTTAAAATAACAAACTACTAATACACACAATGTGTAAATGGGCATCAAAGTTAAAAACAGAGGGGGAAGTAAGACAGTCATGCATTTGTTACTGGTTACTAGTCAGAGCAGCTGTGTGGGGAGCCCTACTCAGAGAAGGCAAAAGACATATTTGCATTTCCTGTCATAAGTCATCATTTTTTCCCGAACCACAAATTAATCCAGAAGATGTAATTTCTCACTTCAGACTGGCTATTGGCACAGTCTGCTAGAAGGTTTTATATAAACCACTGGAGGTTAATGTCTTGTAATCTCAGGATAGCTGAGAGTTGATTTGTTGGTTTTATTCATCCTGCTGAGGTGTGTTCATTGGAGTGGGATTCCAGAGCTGGAGACTAACCCTTAAAGGAGAAGTTACCAGTTTTATCAGGAATGTAACAAGTTAAGAGATTAATTGCAAGGCAGGGAACAGCAATAGGTTCATTGATGATAGCATCAATATATCACTAGACAAAGCTCCAGAAAGGTGTGTGCCATATCTCATCAGAATCTCATGTTCATCTGCTTATTTGACAGCAAGTCTTCTTCAGTAGAGCAAATCTATACGTATTTTCCAGCCAAGAGTTATGAGTGGGAGGTTTGCCTGATTTCAACAAGTTAGTAATCTCTCTTTTGGCTGACAATGAGGCAATATGAATATTTTTTGCAAATATTTGTCTGGCAGGGACTCATTTATATTCCACTGTACAAAAATGTTTGAGGATAAATTAAGCAGCATTGTCAGCACACTGTCATCAATGTGCTTCTTGTAGACCTATCTAAGTTTTCAAGAAAAAGCATGATCATCTCCTTTTTACCTACAAGCCCTTTGACGTCTGATAGCTACTTGCACGTGACAGCTAGAATTAAGTATGGAAAGTGACAATTTGTACCAAAAAAGTAGAAAAAAAGATTCAGCAGTATGATAGTCACTGTATTTAAAGGGGGAGATTTTTATCAGTTAATTTTAACAGTGTAAAAATTGGAGATAAATCTTAGCTTATTTCTCTAGACTTCACAGGATTATGGTAGTAGTGCAATTGGTTTTAATATAGGCCATAGAATTTATACATAGCACTGCTCCTTGTCACAAACTGTCATCACTCTTTCTCACCTTAGGATCAAGCTCAGTGTTTTCTATATTTTTCAAAATATTTCAGTTAGATAGTTTCCTACTGGGAAATGAAGCAAAGGACAATACAGTAAATATCAAAAATTGTGATATTCTGTGAATGCTAATAGATTCCAAAAAGTTAATTAATATCTTACAAGGAATATACGAAATTGAGACATCTAATTTTGGAGCGTTCTCACCCTCTTTCACTCTCCATGGTGAATAAGAGAGAATGAGGTCATCTGTTTGATCCTGTTCTACTGAATGAGGTCAAAGAAAACAGCCATTAGTGAGGTGTCCCTTGCCTCTAGCTAGTCTTTATTCACAGGCCAAAATTATTGAGTTCAGGTGATCAAGGGCAGTATGAAGTGTTTGCTCCTTTCTTTTTGGGGGGGAGTTCAGACAGTAGAGAAGGAAGAGTACTATTCTGAACAAGAAAGCTTGCCGCAGCTGTGCATCCACAGGCGTTATTTTCAAAAAAACCCTCTCTCTGCCACTCTGGCTGGTTAAACAGAGGACCTAATAGAGATAGAGGTCTAATCTAACGTAGTCCTGTAGCTCCTTCTATAGCTACTAAAGAGAGATGAGCTACTCCAGCAACTCTCCACATTGCCACAAACATTGCCCATTGGGCATCTGATTTGCCGTGTGGAGGCAGCTGATTTTTCTTTCTCTGGCTGTAGACAAAAACAAGATTCCTGTCTTGATCCAGACAGCATTAAACAATTAAAGTTGGCTTAGATGTACTCTAGAGTTTGCTAGCTGGACCTCAGTTGTCCAACAGAAATATTTCCCAAGTGAAACAATGTGTAATTATTGCATCCCATGGTGTAGGGCAATTTTGCTACTTTCTGTTGATTGCGTTGAATAAACAGCAGTAAAACATTTGCCTTGGCAAGCCTATACTTTCTATACCCTGTTGAAGAAAGGTTACTAGTAGTCTATGAGGAAGTTCGCTAACCATTCATACAATTTCAAGGTTTATGTGCAGGATTTCACAACTAGGTTTACTTTCATCTATTTGCTAGTTGATATAAAGCACAAATGTAACTAAATGAAGTTATTGACATGGTCAGAGAAACTGCATTGTAAAGCAAACGTGTACATTCTTGAAAAAGAAGGGCCCCTTAACAGTGGAAATTGATAAGAAAAGAAATCTATGGGGTGTATTTTTAGCTACTGAAATGTAATTAAGCTGAACGTTTTCATAGTAAATACTGAGTTATGTTGATGTAAGAAAGTGCCATCATTGGAAATTAATTTTGTATCTCTAGGTTTCTTGTGTCATCTGAGTCCCCACATTACTTAAGGATTAGGGGAATGAAAGTAGAAAGGGATCCAACTGGTAGCTAAAATGCAGCACTCACATGGCAAAAGTGATAATTTCTCAATTTATTTGTTCCTTGTCTTTATGCTGAATCATACGTTAGTAGCATTAAATGACTTCTGAATGTGAGGTAGTCAGAATTCTTCAATCAAATGTATGTAAATATGTTAATTTTCAGTTCCCAGAAGTGGTGGGTTATAATCCTTAATCTATCTTTCAGACTGGTCTTTGTAGATCAAACTGCTACAAGATTTCACCAATTGAGAACAGAGAAGGTGCTAAAGGAAGATATTGTTTAGTTCATTGTTTCTACTGACTAAAATCATAGCGATAAACATATTCTAGGCATTTACTTTCTGCTGGCATAAATAGGTTCATACTTCTTGTGGTGCTACAAAGTTATTTGTTCTGTTAGATAGCTGGAGTCTATTTTACCTGATGCAGTAAGAAATAAACAGTTACGTGAGTTAAAGTAGGTAAAGGCAGAATTCTCTTTTAGGATGTTGTTATCTGCTGTAATCAGCAGGATTTGAAGAGCAAACCCATCACACTGGTCTGAAAATCTCAGTCAGAATCTTTATTTGCGACAGTATACTGGGAAGACTCTTGAGATATGAAGAGTGTTTGCAGAGCTAGCAATTAGGAGGAGAAAGACATCTTTTTTTTTCCCATCTAACTGTATTTTAAAAGTAGTAGACTGACTGTAACCTTAATAAAAGCTTCTTGTATAGTCATTTCTATTCAGTCTTGTATTAAAACTTCACAATGTATATTAGCGTCTTCAGTCTGGGTGAGAAGTTGTATTTTAATATTTTCCCTTCATGTTTATTTGGAAATTCCAAAGTTTTTGTGAAATGTTATTAGTATTATGTTACTAAAATCAAAAGTAATTCTTCTTATTCCTTCATTTTGCCAGTGATTCCAGTTGTTAGAGCAAGGTACATTCTTTACTTTTCATTTGGCCTGCCTTTTCTGTAATTATGTCTTGCTAAAGAATAGGTCTTTCAGATACTGTAATTCTGGGAAGTCTTCTTGGCAGTAGCTGGGAGCATTGGTTCATTGCAAAAGTGGGGATCAGCTGTAAAATTATAGTCGTAGGAATACTTAAGATTGGAAAAAGAGACCTCTAAAGGTCACGTGGGCCAATCTCTTACTCAGAGCAGAACTAACTTCAAAGTTGATCAAGATGCTCAAGGAATTGTCCTTTAAATTTTGAAAATCTCCAACAGACTGGGCAGCCTTTCTGTGCTACCCATTCCGGTGCTTAGCCGCGCTCCTTGTGTAAAATTTTCCTTGTTTGTAGTCAATATTGTGTCTATCACATCTAGTCTTTTCGCTGTGCACTTAAGTGTGCAACATCAAAGCATTGCACAGCCCTGATCTTCCCATCACCTAGAGAATTCTGTTCCTGTCCTTTACACAGTAGAAACCTACATGTAAAGATGAGGCATACCTGAATCTTGTTTTAATGTGGGTCTCAACGGTAGAAATCTAGCCCGTGAATCTCTCTGAACTGCTCATAAGTCTGGGTTATATAAAACTGTTGTCAGAGTTTTGGTGACACTCCCAGTAGAACACAGTGTGAAAGGATGGAGCGTCTGGCAAAACAGACTAGCCTGTGTGGGAGCTCCACTATCAGTTTTCAAGGAGCCTGGGGTGAAGCACAGGGCCCGAAAAAGATTTTTCAAGCATTTACTAGAAAGAGTGTGAAGGAGAACTCATTGGAAATGATCATGGGAAGGATTTGATCAGTGGTGGAGCCTAAGGGCAGGATGCTCAGCCTGGAGCTTAGTTGATAGGAGGGAGATGATGGTAGTCGTGGGAGCCCCCTCTGTAGCCAGAGGGCCTGAAAAGGAAAACAACCTATGAAGGAGTGAGAAGGGCATGTTTCTTAGTGGAGAAGACAAGCATATCCTCAGGGAGGGTTTCTGATCCTATAATGATTTTGAGGGAAAGAACAATACTTTTTGTTCTCATTTGGCTTTAAACTGAACTTTTCCTGCGCTCCCTGGAAAATCCGTCTGACTTGGGTGTGACTGAAACACACTGCGAACTCCAGAGGAACCACCTTTGACAGGACAAAATTCTTCGTGGCAAAAATTCCTCTGAGTGGTCCCCAAAGGTTGGTCTTCCAGTTACAAGTGGTCAGTGGTATCAAAGCAAATCCATCAGTCAGTGATAACAGCAGCAAGAGATATTTATAAAGGGAAAACAGCCTCTAACCAAGTCTTGCACGATGCCACACTGACCAACTCATCCTTTCGTGGTGCAGTGGCCACAGTACCAATGAAATCCTGCTCGGTCTGTCCCACACGCAATCTCAGACCTCTGCTAATCACACTTTTCAAAACAGACCATTAATAAAAAGTTACTTCTGACTATCCAGACCTTGTCATTATGGGTCCAGAGAGGAGATTGCATATCTGAGAGGGCTGACAGGAAATCTTTATCCTCTCAGGGCTATCTAAAACTGGCTCTGTACAGTAATGACTGATGGTGGTTAGCAGTTTGTGTAAAAATGACTAAACAGCCTCAGGTATTTTTGGAAATTTCTGCTCAGGTAAAGGAAGCACAACAGGTCTTTAATTGTCAGTTTCGCTGCTTCTAGTAATTTTCACTTGAATAAGAAGCAACTGGTAGAGTCTGTGGAAAGAAAATCCATTAATCTTATTTAATATGAAGCAATTCAGCAGTTCTAGGTCTTTTAATGACAAAAGAAACACATTGTCTCTTCAGGTGGCACTGTGGTTGTTAATAGGCGAGCATCTTCTTTTCTAACACCTCTGAACATGTCTTTTTAGCTACCGGTTTAGTTAATCTTAGTACGGTTTTACTACAACAAGTCACTTTGCAGTCCCCACAGGATGTTCGCAGTTGGAGACTTTTTACTACATTGCTTTGCTTTTTTTATTTTCCTGATAAATATATAACCCTGAATAAATTGTTGCCAGCTTGTTTACAAGATCCTTTTAAATGTTTCCCCTAGTGCTGGGAGAACATCTTTCTTTTTCTTTGTTCTGTTTTCTCCCTTGACAACCAAAACCAACAATAATAAAAAGTGCCCAAGAGCTATTTTAATTCTTTATAGTTATTATAGTTGCAGTTTTCACGGGATTTCCCTGCTGTTCTTTGGAAGCAGACAGTAGTTTCCATATTGAAGCAAGTCCGTGGTACATAGTAGGATAGTGTGAAATAGAATGGCGACGGTTCAGGTATAACCTAGATATTTATCAAAATATATCATTTCATTGTAATAAAATTAGTACCCTGCAGTTGTGGTTATGGCCTCCTGTTGAGAACTTAATTCCCACTTAAATTCACAGTACTAAGCACAAGATAATACTCATTTGAAAAATAAAGGAGTTGATGACTACTGATTATTTTCATAGAAGTATCTGTTATCCTTTTCAAACCTGTGGTTTATTTGCGGGTTTTTTTTAATGTAAACGCTTTCAAAAAGTCCTTTTAGAGACCATCCTGCTTTTTTAGGCTGCTAAATATCTTTCAAAAGATAGTCAGTAGCACATACAATAATTAGAATGTCACACAAAGCCTATTGTGTAATGTCTTGGTGGAAACATTTAAGAATGGGAGAGGAGTCAGATTATTGCTATAGTGGGCAGAATTTGAGAAAGAAATTCAGAACACTAACTCCATAGATTTATAGAGATGTCACTTCTGGGTTTCTTCGTCATTGAGTTATTGAAGTTCAGAGATCATAGCAAAAATATTCTAGTTCATATCACTGTAATACAGCAGAAATGTATTATTTCTAGCAACATCTTAATATGACAGTTATTAATAGCTAACTTTTTAAAGAGTAGCATTGGCCTGAAAAGAAAAGTTATAACAATGAATAATTCAGTCTGTTTGCATTCTGATTGATTTTGAAATAATTTACTTGTCATAATATTCTGTTATAATTCTCCATCAAATATCTGCTGGTTTGGGGGTTTTTTTGTAGAATCTGTCAGCTCAAAAGGCCAAATTGTGCTTCTGTTATTTATGTGGCAAACAAGAGAGATAAATGCACCTGTTGGGCAAACTCACCTGTTTTGCTACATAACTGGTTATTACCCCTGTTGCCCAAATCAGAGGAGGATGTCTGTGTTTACCTTCAGTTATATCACACAATAGTGTCTTACCTTGCTGTTCTATAACTGCTACTCATGAAAAATTGCAGTTCATTAAGAAGTGCAGGAAAAATTTGCCTGGAGAACTGAAACATTGTCATGAAATGCATTTCCAAAGGAGCCTGTAATAACCTCTAAATTGGCCCCGAGTTATTTACAAATGTGAAACTGCATTCAGCAAAGCCAAGACTAGACCCACTTGGCACGTAGGAATGATTACGTTTAATTTGATTTGGTGTTCTGTGAAGTACACAAGCACAGAGATTTTCACCCTTGTTACTTTTTTTCAAAAAAAGCAAAGGGGAAAATAATTTATATTTCAGAGGTACAACAAGTGCACGCTGACATTACTAGAATTGACGAGTCATATCTCTGGAGTTGGCTGAACATTGGATGTGAGCCCTGGTCCCACATCCTGTAAAATTACCTGGGAGTATTCCCACAGGCACTGTGAGCATAGAATCAATCACTATTATTATAATTAATGGTAAAAGAGGCATTTGATTCTGTGGAAACGTGGAATTGTTTAAATGCTGATTAAGTGGTGCAGGCCAAATACCAAGACAGGAACAATTCCTTTTAAAATACCTCCTAGACAAAGAAAAAGTCTTGCTCTCCAAACATTTCTATAAATGATATTTTGTTTGTTTATGCGTGAGCTTTTATGACTATTCTGAAAAGAAACCATGGGCATACATACTCCATGGGGTTTGTGTAGGCAATTTCATAAATTTCTGGAAGTCAGACACTTTCAAAGTTGGAAGAATTTTAAAGGAGCATGGATCATGACAAGAAAATGCAGAAAGCAAAGAATACCAAACAAGCTGTAAATCATGTGGATAAGAAATGTACATTTATTCCAGATTCACTCAACACTGTGTAATTTTAGTTGATATATTGAGTTTGAGCTGAGTATCTCCCAAATGAAAAAAGCAAGCCTCTATGGCTTGAGCTCAAAACTGTAGGCTCTTTCACTGGGACAGTAATAGGATCATATCCTTTGTGTTTCAGGCGCAGGGGAGAATATGAGGGAAACTGATCTCTCTGCAGATGTTTTTGTTCTGTGCAGGAGATTATTCCACACAATATTTGCTGGAAACAGCCTACAGGCTGGAGCTGCTGGGAGGTCATACAGGTTTCTAATTCAACACTCCTGTTCCAGATTGACAAAATGGTAAAGCGACTGACCTTTAACTTGGATCCGAGAATGATACTCTCCAAAGTACATTATATTGCCCGGTGAATCCAGAGTCCTTGGCCCCTGGATGTTCTTATTCTTCGGTCCCAGTGCACTCTCTGGACATTAGGAGGCCACATTTTCTCCATTGATCTGCTGGAGACTCTTATATAAGGAACAGAAAACAACCTTGAAAGCTGGAACTGTCACTGCTAAATACCAAATCATCTGATCATCTGACGAGCTACAATGCAGAGCTTCTCTGAACAAACATAAATTAGCTGTTCTTTCCAACTGTGGTGAAATTATGCTATGTACAAGTATTACTTAATCAGGTTTGATTGTAGGCACAGCACAATTTAGTCTCTTTTATGTACTGCCGCCTAGTCTAGACTACTAGCTCACACAATATTAATGTCATACAGATTAAAAGCATATTGTTGGAAAACACTGAAAGGGACCTTTGTTTATGCTCCACTCCTACCTAAACTGAAATTAAAATGTCTATTCTTCATCTACTGAATAGTCACTTCAATAGCATTCATTTAAAATTGCCTAAAAATTCTTAGATTGACATTTTAAAATTTTAGGTGAAAGAGAAAGGATTTGAATTATGCCATTTTCCTGAACTGAGAAACAATTACATAACATTTCTGTTGGGTTAGAAAGTAAAGAAATTAATAGATTCTCTTTGTATTTGTCATAGTTTTGTTATTTTCCTATGAATGTATTGGGAAGCAAGGTAACAGTAATAGTGAATTTAATATAAATCCAGGGCATACGAATGAGAAAATGATTCTGAATTCTGAACAAATAATATCCATACAGGGAACATGATGCTGCAAGAGGAGAGCACAGAGAATTCTACTCTGTGAGACAGATTATGTATTTATGCTTAGCTGAAGGCTGAAGGCCTCTTTGCCAGAACAAATTATTCATTGAGATAGCTGCATTCATTCTTACAGGGCTTTGGCCTAAGAGAATGAATCTAGTTCCCATAGAAATCACTGATTCTGAATTATGCCCCACATCTGATATTTCCTTGCATGACAGTGCAATGGAGCTTCTTTAAGAACAAAAGAAACCTATAACAGAATTTTTGGAGAGATACAAAAAAGAGAAGAAAATAATTCTGTGGGTTTAGGGGGGTGGCTGTATTTTTTTTTATTTGAGTTGTTTTGTTGGGTTTTTTTAAGGTAGGCAATTGTTACACATAACTTGCCAAGCAGTAAAAATCCCCTTCATTGGGTAGTTTTAAGAATAAGTGTTATGAATTTTATGAACAGGATCAAACATCTCAGCAGCAATTCTGCTGACTCAGAATAAGGAGATAGAAGAGGATCTCATAGAGTTCCTTGTGAGAGGAAACAGAGTATGGGAAGGCTCATATAGCATTGATTCCTCTAGGAATCCAGAACACAATCCAATTCTCCATCCACAAATATGTTGATGATAACGGCATTAAAAAACTTGTTTTGTATTGCCAAAATAATTCATAAGGTCTTAAAATTACATGAGGTTTGGCTTAGTCATTGAGTCATGAGACATTTTTTCAACATCAGGTTTTTTTCTTTCCCCGTTTTTCCATAGCTGTTTTACCCACATATTCAAAGTTTTCTTTTGCTACACTGAAGACTAGGATCTTGCTTCCAGAAAACTGAAAGAACTTATCAAAACACCTAAATACAAATAAGAGCATTTTAAAAAGATGAAACTGTGGGTGACAGTAGTGTGGTTACTATAAACAACTTCCTGTGGTTCTCTTGCATGTCAAAGAAGAGACTGAAGTCAATAGTAGTCTACATCACATATAACAGAAGGTCTCTGATAGCAGATAGCTTTGTAACAATAGAACACACAAGCACTACAAAAACGTATGGTTAAATATCTGGAATCTGGGATTGAGCAAATTCAGGCAAGAAATGACCCTATTGTGTGGCAATTTCTCTGCTATCTGAAAATTTAATAATGCCTCGGTTTAAGTATATGTGATGGCAGAAAGGTAGGTTTAAGGGCTTAACTCTGTAACTAGCTGATGATGCTCTTTGACCAAAAATTTGGACCTGCAACTTCCCCCGATCTTAAAATCTAAGATGATATGAAAGACCTAAAAATCTCTCTTTCTGAACTGTTAAGACTATCCACCTCACTGTTGTGGCTGATCTTTTGATTCAATATATTAAATGTTCCTGTGTTTTTTATCATATATGTGTTTTACTTATTTTGTTCCTAAAACCACAGGTTCTGGCAGCATGTGCTTATGTAAGAACATTAACTGCTGTTAAAATAACTAGTTGATGATTTTTGAGACAATATAGTTGACAGTAAAGAAAGAGTCTATGTTATACCATGACACATTTTTAAATACCTTATTATTTTTCACTAAACTAATTTTGATTGAACAGCACAAAACTTGAAACCACCACTATATATTTTTCCATCATATTTCTTTTTTTCTCAGTACCACCCTATTATTTCTGAACTCCCTCAAGCTTTTCTGATTTTCAGTTACATACATGAAATTGTAATACATAAGATTAAACATGTACATACCTTTGTATTAGTAAAAAAAAAGATACTTCTAAAAAGGGTAATTCGGGAGAGGTGTACTTCAATCTAGTATAGACTTTTTACCTATTTCAATATTTCATTTGTTATCCGCTTATAGTTTATTTTTCTCTGTTCTGTAATGATGCATGAAGTCAGTATTTCCTTCTCTTTAATCTTCTTAGTTCAGCAAATGTTTTCTAGTTTGTGCAATGTTTTCTTCTTATTAGGTAGAGTGTTAAAATAAACTTACAGTTTCCCAGTGTCATTAGATTCTATTTTTTTCTTAGAATTTTATTAACTATAATTCTCCTTTCAGTTAATATAAATCAGATTTTCAGCTGGTGTTAGCCAGTATAAACTGATTAAGATTTATAGATTTATGCAGCTGAAATTTTAGTTCATGGTTTCAATAGGTTATATTTAATGGCAATATATAAAATCAGTTGCCTGTGCCTCTGAAAATTAATCCACGTACACTGTATATCGAATGACCACCACCTAAGCTGGTAGGAAAGGGGCAAGCCCAAGTAAATGCACACACAGCTTATCTTTTAGTGAGGACTTGTAATGCTAGAATCTCAAGGGGTCTTTTCCACCAAGGACCACCCTACCCAAAGTGAAATAAAGTTCTGTTTCATTGGGTTGAACTTGTCGAGCAGGTCAGATACAGGTGCTTCCATGACCATGTCTGATCTTACAGGATGATGGTTTAAACCATGAGGTCCTACTCTACAGTATCTTCTTTTGATAGTATTCAGGAATAGAAAACCCTGGGAATAAGTTTTTTTGTGGAAACTATAGACTAAATAATTTACTTTCTTAGTAGAAATTGGGCACACATTCGTTCTTAAAGATTAACATACTGTTACTTTCTGAGGCTTTCTTGGACTATATGTTTGGTCATACATTCTTGTTAGAGTTAATGTTGAATAAGGTGATTATTTGGTACACAGATGGAGTTAAGAACACGCAACTATTTAACATAAAGACAGAGAAATGAAAATTACTTTTCACATAGCATGAGCTCAAAAACTGCTGCTTACTGTTGTGATACTGGAACACTACACATATAGTTACGTTCAGTGACTGCTTTAAAAAGAGAGAGAAAGAGACACTACAGGTCTGTGGGCACAATTTATTACAGGCAGAAATGTTAACATTTTGATGGCAGTCAACAAAAAAACAGTCAGAGGTCTAGGAGCTAAAAAATTTAAACCTTCAATTTAATGCAGAGATTTGAATGTGGATTCATAATTATTTTCATTTGGAAGGCTGCTTGCCCTCAAACAACAATGGTTAATTTGTTTATTAAAGCTTTTGGTAATTTAGACAGTTTCCCCACAAATGATGCAAGCCTTCATTGTTGTGTGGCCACAGCAACAGAAAATATTACATCATATTATTCTAAATGACAATTTTTAATTGTTTTTCTGAAACAAGATCTTGCCGATACATTTCTCTTTGATTAGCTTAAAGCCAAACAAGAAGTGTCAGAACTGCACCAGTTAGCAGCTGCAGAAAGGTACTCAAAGTTTGCATTGCTGAATCAATAGCAGATATTTTCATATGCATATCTGTCCTTCGATGTATATTCATTCCTCAACCTAGATCTGTATTTATATTCACAGCTGTATAATTGTTGTCTATTGCACTGAGAAAGGGGGCAATTATAGCCCAAGTGGAAATCACAAGTATGTCAGCACGAGACTTTTTCTTTATTTGGTTAAATATTTCACCTGTCAGCAGCCTTCCACAGCACCAAAGTCACAGGGATCGCTGTGACAACACGGCAGACCTAACCAGTAAATGTCACCTGAATCCTTGTATCCTCACGTAATGTCATGTGAGACAAAGATTATTCTGTTAGCTTTTTAGAAGAAGGCTGACAGCATGCAAATGGAGGGATCAGTAAGACGAATGAATGAATGTACAGTGATTAAGCACACTCCCACCTGCACCTTCGGAGAAATAAGGAATCGGCTCTTTATGTACACATCACTTCGGCACCTGAATAGATTTGTGCAGGAAAAGAAGTAAAGGTAGGGAAATACTCTGCACCATCATGTTTTCCTGAACTTTATCACATAAGTTTGCCAAAGAAAGGAATGGAGGGCTCTGTTGGAGGTGATTGTATTGGAAGGAAAAAACAGCTGAGAGGATAACTACCAAGTGCAGCGAGATGGTGGAAATTATTTTGTAAATATATATTTCAAATGTGTATATATGTATATGGGAATGTGTTACAAAGTTCTCATATAATGAGTTGATCATATTTGCCATTATTCAGCTCTATCTGATTAAGACCATCCTTATAAGAAGCCAGATGCCAGTGCAGAATGTGAATAAAACATGTTGATATGCAGGATTTCCTTTGGAACACACAATGTTGGGTGGCTGCCAGACCACCCCTTTTCATAGAGAAGGATTTTGTATCCGGGCAGAGGCTTATGTGACATTGTGGGAACCTAACACTTACAAGTCTTTCAGATCATTGATTTGAACCAGTGTTTCCACAAGCTGTTACATTTTTTTGGTAAGTGCAGACAATTTGCACTCAAAAAGGACAGCTATCCTCTCCTGCCTCTGAAACATCAAAGGCAGGCTGGTAATGAGATAGTGGTGAGCAGAGCTGTAACTGATTGCTTAAAATTGAGGACAGCAATAATAGCAAGGTGTAATGAGCTGACTGGTAGCTATCCTGAAGCAGATTCTGTCCCTTTGGCAGTGTGTACCCCAAGGAGTCGAACACCAACAGGCACTCACTGGATCTCGCTATTCAGGGGGTCACCAACTGGTTAGGGGAATTACTTTTTTTTCAGATTAGCTCATAGTTGGAAACATATCTCCTTCTCAGAGACCCTCCTAAAATCAGTGGTTGGCGAGTTCAAGCTAGCAACTTATGTCACACAGAGAAGAGGGGAAAGCAAGGAAGTTGGGATTTTCAGGCAGTGACATGAGGCCACTGAAGACAGCAGTGGAATAATCCAAGCAGCAAAACAGGCAGTCCTAAAGGCAAAAGATGAATGACAGTAGAAGGCAAAAGTAGCTGCAAGAACTCAGGAAAAATCGGCTTAGTATCCACTCCAAAAGCATTAGAAGCCACTGTTTAACTGTTGGATGTTTCCTTCCAGGATATGAGTTGTGAACAAGATGCTGTGGTCTACAAAGCTTTAACCAGTTCCAACCAACAACATGGCTGCTTTAGGACAAGTGACAAAAGAAAGAAAAGAGGACAACAGTAACAAGAGCTTCTGAAGAAACATTAAACTGGGGGGTTTAGGCTCTGTATTCTTTGTTCTGTGAGCATTCAACAAATAGAAAACCTTTTGGAAAGCAACTTACACTTCCATTTTCCAGATATGCGACACCTTATGAGCTGGCTTTATGCCTTTGGATTCCTAAAAGGTTATTCATCTGCATCTGTGTGAATTTGGTGAATTAATTTAAGTCCTTTAAACCACAGGACTGTGGAAAAAAATAAGAACATAGACCAATAATTTCATTTTCTCTGAATAAACAAGAAAAAAATTCTATGAAGATATTTAATCAGATACTAATTCATCTATACATTCACTGGTTTCTCTTCCTTCTCCTGAGTATCCCTGATTAAAGGACAAGAGGTTATCAGTATAGTACGGATGTGATGGATTGGGGACGTCAGAATGAGTTTCTTGAAAACTCACTATTTCTTTTCAGCTGTTTAAGAGCTTTCTGCAAGCATTCCTGTTTGTGCAATGAAGACAACATATCCATTGCTCATGTAATAAACAATCTAAGTTTAATTATCATCGCAGACCCAGATTTTCATTTTCAGGATAATTCAAAACTCTTGGTTAAAGCATATCTGATGCACTGTCATACATAAGGTTTTCAATATGATTGATTCTGATCTGCAAATGCAGTAATATTCAGTGTTGTTTCATTGGACCTGCCAATGTCAGCAATAGGCAACAGTTCTCAGCACAGATGAAGACCTTTTTTGTTCACATTATCAGTTTTAATAACAAACTCTGCCCTTCAGGTTACCGGTCCAGTCACTTCCATCCCTTTCTGATATATCCTTGGTAGCTTAAAGTTTCTGTTACTTGCTTTAGCTGTTTCTGAATGGGCTAAGCATCACTGAAAATGCCAAAATCTATCATTTTAGTTGCCATAGACTGAACTTCTCAATCTAATTGCAAACAGAACTCACAGCAGACTTAATAACAGTTGGTCCAATTCCTTCAGACTTTTTGGAGAAGCTGTGATAGTTGGGAATGTCAGCCCCCATCCACTTTCAGAGTGGTTTCCTCAGAAGTTACTAAATTGCTTCAGAAACTTCTTAGTGTCTTTAAGCATGGGGGGGTGCAATTTACAGTGGAAATAGTTGTAGACAGAACCCTACAAAGAACAAGTGGTTTGGGAAAACTCCTTCGGCTCTCATAAACAAAATGGAGATCAACATTATTTTAAATCACAGAGTATCATTACCAGATTATTTCTTAGAAATGCTGAAGTAAAACTCTATGCAACCTTGGAAAAAAAGGAGAAACTGTAACGTGCTGTGTAGAAACCTGCCACCACTGCTAGAAAGAGTATTCCTGTCTAATGACCACAGGGGTAAACCCGGGCTTGGTGCGTACCACCACGTAAGGTTAACCCACAGTAAATACCTGACAGCTTGTCTTTCTTACTCTCTGGCAACACTTGTATAACTTGTCATGCCGGTGGAGTCATACTGAATTGAGCGAAACTAGTTGAAACCAAACATGCAGAGAAACATATTTGTCATTGCACTTAAGCTGACAGATGTAGCAATTTTCTCTGAGCAGACACACACAGCTTGATGACAAAGAGGGAAGCTTGTGTGGATTCCTAATTGCAGAGTTCTGTTGCAAAGGCCACTGATAATGAGCCTCTGATTTTAAGAAGGATTAGGAAACAATCAAAACCAGGTGGTTTGTTTGGATTTAATATGCATAAATCATTAGCGATTTCTAAGAGAATTAGGGAACAAGCTTTTCAGATTTTTTCAAGAGGAAGCAAAAACTATTATAAGATTCAATGAAAGATAGAAGTAGCACAATAATTAAAAAAGGTTCACTACTTCACATGTAGTATAGGTGGAACTCATTAAAATCAGCAGCAACTGTGTAAGGAAGTTTTCATTTTCACGACTTTTGTCTGATCACTGTGACATTGACAGCAGTATTAAAGATCACTTACTGAATTAAAAGAGTTATTCTGATCTATTTGTATGATCTCATACTGAAAGCTTACACCATAAAAACATTACAAAGGGGTAACTATCCATGTAGGTGCCTTCAAGTCCATGGCAAACACTAGGTAAATCAAATTAACTTAGCATGTGACAAACAAGTACTGAACTAACTCGTCTGACTTTGCATTTGCTGTTCTAAGTGACCCTGGACTGTTAAAATGTTTTACTGAAAATGTCTGTATCTAAGCATTACTGAAAGGACACTCTCATTGCTGAGATTCCCTGCATACTCTTCATTTTACTGTCAGCAGAAACCGTTTTTAATGTATAACTTTAAATATGATTAAAACATATGTATAGAAATTCTCCTTGACAAGTCAATAAATGACTTTCTTATGTTTCAGATACTTGCATATGTAAGGCCTCGATTCCTTTAAAACTACAACTATCATGGAGTTCCTCTACTCCTTAGAGCTTACTAATGATTCCACTGATAGATTACTAGATATTTGTCTTGTTTCTCTTCACCTCTAAATACACCCAGGGATTTAGAACAATTTCTTTTCTTTCACTCTTTGCTAAAGCTCTCTCATTTTGATTTCCACTGCAGTCACACTGCCATTTCACCTTTTTTAGTAAGCTTTTTTCTAAGTTGCTTTGCAGAACCTCAACCTTGTTGTTTTGACAATGTCACTGATGGTAATGCATTTGCAAAGCCGTTTTCTCTTGTAGTCTTTACAGGTCTCTGCTGTCTCCTTTCTCTATTCCTAACACTCTGATTGCTCCTTTAGGGAGCTTATGTCATTCTCTTTTTGTCGCACAGTGCACTCCCAGTATAGCTTCCCTGGGGAAAATCAACCTATGACACATTTTCACTTTCCATTTTCTGCTGATGAATGAAAAGCCTACCTTTCCAAACTCATATCACAACTTGTTATCATGACATTACCTCTGCTTGCCTGCTCTAACGAAAAATTTAGCAAGACAAAATTAAACTCCTACCTCAGGTACTGAGGATGGATATTTTCCCCCCATTGTGGAATACCTTTGAAGACACTGGGCTCTGTCCATCCTGCAGGTGACAGCTCTTGGGCTGAAAAGCCATCTTCAATGCCTGCAATTAAAATCTGAGAGGGTGTCTTGCATATTGTCAGGATCCTGTGTTGAACTACGCACCTGCTCTTCCCAGACAGAAAAAAATATGGAAAATAAATTCTTTCTCCCAGCCATTTGGGATTAAACTCATCATTGCCAGTACAGTAATCACAAAAGTTTTGTTACCAAAAATTTTATCTTCTGCAGTCTTGGTTACCAGTAGTCACTTCATCTTCAATTCTCCTTAGAGCACTCCCCTGGTCCCCAATGGCACTCAGTTCTCTTATTCAGTATCTTCACCACACAAACACCAGTTTCAAGAATTAATTATTTCAAGCAGTCTAGGAAACTTAACTTTCTACTTGTGAATTTAGGTTTTTGAATGCCTTCTTGGTTTGGTTAGCCATGCTGTGCTGTGGGCATGACATGTCACTCCTAAAGAATTGGTGAACCCACTCTATCAAATCTTTCCCTCAGGACATCCCACAGAACCATACATTCCCCCCCAAACTCAAGTAGCTTAACAGGAACACAGTCTTCTTTATTCTTCTTCTCTTTTTTTTTTTTTAATTAGCATAAGATAACACTTGTAAAACTGTATTTTATAAGAGTTACTGAGGAAACACTGTTTGAATATGATGGATGCAGAATATGACCCAAAGAAGCAGACGTACAGTCAGAGATTGAAGGGAATGGATTTGTCGAGTAAGAAGGTGTTATTATTATATAGGCTGTTTTATTACTCAAACCTCATTTTAATATATTTAATAATAGCAATATTTGAAAGTCATTACCAGAATTTATTATGATTTATTCCTGTCTTTCACGAAATATATGCTTGTACTACAAACTGGCGGTGGGATAGTAGAATAAGTCTGTTACAAGAAATCAATATGCTTTTTTAAGGCATCGTTACAGTTTTATTTTGTGTGTTTTCTCTTGTATCATTAGTAAATTAAATTTTTAAAAATTTACTCTGAAAACATGGGGTTATTTTTCCACAAATAGCAAGCCAGAGTAGTTTGTAATGAATTGAGCAATGTTGGATAAAAAAAAGCAGAAAGAAACACAACACTAAAACCAAGCTTCAAATGAATAGATCATTAATAGAGCACATCCTTGTAACATTAGCTTTACACAACCTGTCGGCTTTCAGTTTGATGCATCTTCCAGATGCACAAAACTCACAGAACATAGATCTTCTGTGAAACCTAAATTAAGACAGCAATATGTGACATAATAGCCTTTGTAAATTGTTTCTTTTTCACAGAAAGGTTTCTGGACTTGTGAGGATTAGTCCTGCACACCAAACATCAAAGAAGCCGGTACAGACAGAAAAGATAAACCCTGACCCTCGTCAGTGTGTTCACGTCACTTGTACCCATTTAAATTCCAGTTAGGTTGATCAGAAATGAGAGAGAAAAGCTATAAATTGCCTTATTAACAATAGGTTAAATCTTAGACTGCTGATTAAATCAATTTCTCTCAGATAAAATCGCAATAGGCATTGCCTCTATTTGTCTGACAGGAAACATGTCATTGGTAATGCTTTGTGCTGCCTTTAATGAGTATGATTGTCATCTTCCAGCAGGGAGAGTACAAAAGGCACCTGCAGGTCTGAGTGAATGGGATAACTTATTGATCAAGTTGTCAGGCCTGTCAAGCATTCAGGAACAACTGAACAAGTACATAAAATCAGTGTGATCTTGTATTTATAGGCAGGGTCCCCAGACTAGTCAGCTGATGGAAAATTTTGACAGAATTAGTTGCATGCTAAATATAATTTCCCAATTTGTCTAGCTTACAATGTTTGTGTTTTAAAAAAATCAAGATGCTGAATACAATGTGTGATTTTAGTTTGTATTTGAAGAAATTAAGAATTTTTTATCATCATTTTGGCCAGCTTTATCTCTGGGTAGAACTGCACCCTACCCATTTTTTTCTCCCTACAGGAAAATTATTTGTTAACTTTCATGTATTATTTATATTTAATTCCTACTCCCTGTTCACTGGGAGGCAGCTCCCTTTTGGCAAGGATCTTTGCTACTGTTCAGCTGTGCTATAAAGATGAGGCCGTTCTAGAGAAACAGTAAGCAGGCAAGTACAGTGTGCCGTCTTCCCTAAGAAAACTGCATACTTGCACGTGAGCTTTTTGTAGTCCAAGTCACCATCCTGGGAATGAAGCAAGTAAGGAAAGCAACCCCAGTGAAAAGGTGTAGCAGGAGGAACCCTCTGCTACCTCCAGCTCGGCCTACTCTGGCTGGTGGGGGTTTGTAAGGTGACAAAAGCACAGTTGAGCCCCGGTCTGTGAAAGGCGGTGGAATTACTGGGAATGTAATAAACATTAAAGCAGCAGTTCTGTGTCACACCCTGAAGCAGGCTTCTTTACAACAGACAATTAACATAGTAACTTTTTTGTGTGTGATGCAATGCATTTCCATTTCTAATTTTTTGTTTACTGTTATCTTTTCTGTTTTCCTTCTGTCATTCTGCATCCATGTTTTATAACTCATTCACTGGATGTCCGTTCACATCCTACCCTTCCCTCACTTCATTATTCTCCCCAGGGAGTCACTTTCTCCTTACTACCTTTTACTCTCTATCTTCTTTCTTCATTTGTTTGCCTTATTTGTAGTCCCTAAACTCATAGAGGAATAAAACCAATCTAATTCAAGCCTACATCCAAAAAAAAAAAAGGTTTCTTCAATTTGTAAGTATTCTTTCTGCTGGTTTTGATACAGATGAATAGAATTCATGTTTGGACATGAAATACATTATCAAGTTTGAAAGGCACAATCTTTTTTTTTTAATCTTCTTCAACTTTTTATCAGTGCATCAGTCATTCCGGCACTTTTGCTGTCCAACCTTGTTCCACTGTTGTGCCTTTGGAGTCAGATTAGTTCTCAGTCTCTTTCAGTAGGATTTAATCAGTTAAAACTTTGCCATAGCTGCAATAGCACAAACAGCACAATGAGCAAGTTCACTCTAATTGAAAGTAATAACAAAAAGAGTTTAGAATCCGTTCATGTATCAGGTGGGGATAATAAATGTACTGCTAGAGGAAATCTCTTTCCAGCCCACAGGTTGCTTGCAAAGTCCTTCCCCAGAAGCCTCCCGGATTAGCCCTTCTCCCTTCGAGCTGTGAAACAGAAGTTCAGGAGATCTTCAAGCTATCTCACAGTGCAAACCCAGAAACCCTCAAATTCTGCTCTCTTCACACAGAGACATAACTCCTGTTCCAATTCAGAGGGGAATTTCATGGATATAAGGCTGAAGCTGTCGCAAGTTCTAGATGTCTGAATTTTAGAAGACAACACAGTATTTCACAGACTGATATATCCAAAGACTGCAGATATCATTATAAGTGTTGTTTGAAATTTAGACTGGGTTGATAGTAATGCAACTGTAGTGGATTTAAAGTTTTTAAAGTAAATTTGAAGAGCTCATAAGATGTTCTTGGCAATGATGAGGCTGTGACTGTAGAGTTCTTATCTGATGATTAATGAGAACTCTAAATTAAAACTCTTAATTACATGTCTTTATTATAACAGGTAGATGAATGCATTGTAGAAGCAGTTGCTGGGGGAGGAAAAGCAATCTCTAAGGATGCTTGGATGAACTCATTGGTGATTGTTTAGAATCAGAATGTTCCAGGGCACGTTGCTCCACAGCCTTTACTGGAAAGAGCTGAATCTTCCACAAACAGCAGATTTTACTTCAATTAGTGATACCTTGGCAAAAGTAGGAATGACATCTTGTTTTTTAGGTTGCCATGACCAATATAAAGAGCAGCATCTAATTGCAGATGCATAGCCAGGTTTCTGATAAACTGTGTGCGGTATAATGTTAGCACAAAGGAAAACACTTGTCATCAGTATCATTGATCTGTTGAAGTATATCATGAGTGCTTTTCTTCCTTCCTTGATCTTTTCTACCCAGTGGTGTCTGTATTTGTCGCATCCTCGTCTCCTGTATTTTCTGATTACCACGAGGCTTTTTGAGTTTGCGTGACTTTCAACCTGTAATGAGTCTTACTTAATCCAGAGTACTATCATTTTGAAGCTGAACTGATAGAATCCAAAACAAAAAGTATCCAAAACTACTGGGGAAAAATAGTTTAAAACAAGATATAGTCATGCCTTTTTATCTTATTTCATCTTTGTTAGCATCGCAGAGAACTAGGCAAAAGGAGTTTTACACAAGTTCTTGCCCCCAAATCGGATCTGTGCATTTACACTCAGCACATCACCTTCACCCTGCCTCAGCCCACCTTTGTGTATACACAATGCATTCTAGTATTTCTGTTTAGCAGTTTTACTTCAATAGTTCCATTAAATGGTGGGACCAGAAAAGGAGCACAGCATATCTGAAAAGTGATGTCCTCGCTGCCCGGATTTTACATGTGGTCTTACAAGGCAGGGCAGAGAAGAACATTATGCTACAAGCTCCTGGCTAGTTTGCTAAAACTTCTCCCTCCTGCAGCAGACAGCTATAAATTGGGGAATGGCTGTGTTCTTTATTTCTTCTCAGTAGGCATCCGTAAATCAAACTCAGCAGGTATCTCCCTCATTTTCATATGACCCCAACAGCTGGATCTGTTAATAGCCCTAACCATTCCAGAAGCTCTTTAAATGACTGAACAAAATTGGGGAAATATCTTAATTTTTGTGTGCTATAAATAGACTGTAATTCCCAGAAACACAGATTAGGAACATATCCTCTGAAAGACTGCTAACAAACTCTATTTCTTACAAGTTGGAATTTTCATGTTAACACTAGGATTCTGTTTGTTACGACTTTGCAATCCTGGTGTTAAAATGTTTTATCTTCCAAATAATTTGTATATTATTTTTTAATATGTTCTAATTATTTTTCTAAGATTCCAGTAGTTATGTACAAGAATCAGAATTTATTACATTACAGAATGTGAGCTACCATTTGTATTTTAAAACCATTTTAGATTATCAACACAGTTTCAAACTGAATGAAAAATAGAATCTTGTAATATAGATTGCAAGTTCCTGTGCATTTTAAAATGTGTGAATGGTGATATGATCCAGGGAACTCTGAAACCACGTCAATTATTTTGCTTCTGGCAATGCACACCACCTGCATAATGAGAGAGCAAAGGGCTTGACAATATTTGAAACTTGTTTCTGTGAATAGTCACATGAGTGCATTGTATTGTTCTCCAGACAGATGGAAAGCAAGCAGTGACTCAGAATTCAAAAATTACTTTATTGAATCTTGGGTTATATTTTGCTTTGTTTGATTATGTTTCTAGTTTGACGTATACTGATATAACAAAAAGCAAGTATTTTTTCAAAAGGGCTACTTAAATTGTATGCAGTTATACCCTTCTTCCTATATGCAGTTTGGCTTCCCCTGAGGAATTGAAAGCAGATATATACTATCTGAAAGGGCACATTTTAATATCTGCAGTTTCAATGTTTATTAGGTTTCAAAAAGACTCCCTAGCCAAATAAGTTAATGTATGCAAACTTTTTGACACTCTCCAAAGAGTCTTATTTGCATCAGAGCAGTGTTTCTAGAAATTATGTCCAGTATAGATTTCCTTCAGAAAATAATAAGGGCCAGACCTGACACAGTGAAGTTAATATTCTTATTGGCAAATGGTAATTCGCACGCTGCAAATAACACAAGTTCTTAACAGCAGATTCTCAAAACTGCATCACTAAATATCATGCATAACTTAAAGAAGTGTTTGTGCATCACTTCATTGTTCAAAAATCATCAAAAATAATGCAATACTGATTGACAAAGACTATTTTTGAGCAAATTCATTGCAGCCTTCATTTTCCACTGCTAAGTAATTTGCATGGTCATTTACACCAGTGTGAGACAGCTGTTACAGTCTGACATTTGTGCATGTGTCAAAGGTCAGTAGGCCAATGGACAAAACTGGACTAAACTCTAGCTGTCCTGGAGTGAAAGTCAGGTTTGTTTGGCAAGATCCCTGTTGGGGTTAATGAGGTGTACACGTGTCCAAGGATACCCTCGCCTGATGCAGAAGGAATTTTCTGCTGGGGCAACTTTTGATATTTCTAACAAATGAAGATAGTGGGATATATTTCCAAAGAACATTCTCCAGTTCTCAGTGTTGTTATATAAAGTAATACATGGATTTCTTGGTATGAATCACTTTTCTGCCTCACAAAATCCTGCGAGTTTCTGAATAGGCAGAGATTCTTCTTCCTTAACTAAGTCTCTCTTTTTTTTCTCTGCTAATGTAGATACAGCACAAAAATTATAATTAAGTCAAGGAAATGGGAAACTCTACAAGACATTCTACATTTTAAAAGTGAGATCAATTTTAGATTTTTTTTTACTTATAAGAAAGAATTATTTTTTCTTTCCTGAAAAAATGCTGCCTACTTTCTCCACTCAAAATGAATTTTTATAGCCAACTTACAAGCCTTGGAAGTAAGTTGTTAGTAGAAGTACTGACTGACCTTTAACTGGAAGCAGAACAAATGGCTTATCTGTAATAAAGAAAAGATTTAAAAGCTCCTCCAATACACATGCAAGTGATTTATTTTTGATATCTACTCATTATATATGAATTGAATAGATTTAAATTGATTGGACTTTTACAAGTAGAATTGTTGTTTTAATTAACACCTAAAATAACAGTTTGTTTTACATCAGATGCTATCCAGTCTTTTGAATAGGATATAAGCAACATCTTCCAAACAACTTCGGGGTTTTTATTGTTGCTACACTTGCAGTCTTTAATGCCTCTCTGTCCTGATTCTCTTCTCACTGTTTTCATTTTCATTGGTTTAAGGAAAGAATCCAAACTTTTATTAACAAGAAATGAAAAATAAGCTGAGTGAATACATTGAGTTCAACCCTCAGGATTCAGATCCAGTATAAGAACTCCCCATAGGATCAGAGATATTTAGATTTGTTGGTTGTGAATAGGATTCATTGTTATTTTGGGGACAGTTCATTTGGAGGACAGTTTGTGTAATTTAGCATATCTGTGCTGTTCTCAATAGAGTTCTGGTTACTTATCTCAAATGGAATGACTCTTAAAAGTCTCATATTGTGCATGTTGATGGACCAGCATCACAGCACCTAATTTTCATCCAGCTGCCTCTGGGAGGAGAGATCAGATGGGCTAAAGTACTAAGGATTGCAAGCCCAAGATGTTTGTATGTGTCAATCCCTTTTTCCAGTCCAGGTCTTACTCATTTCCTTGCACAATCGATGGGGGAAAATAACTTTTAAAGAAGCAGGGATATTTTAGAGTGTAATTCATCTGGACTATTTTAGATGCATATTTTAGGATGAAATTAATTGCATCCAATAACCATAAATTCAGACAATTAGTTTACACATAGATTTCTATGATTACTCTGTGCTTAATCAGGTAAACTTCAAATTTTGCTTAGGTGCTTATAAGCTATTTGCAGTATAGACAGGCTATTTGTACTTACTGAATGTCAACAACTAGATTTTCAGAGGTATTTCAGTCCATCAAAGTAGTGTTAGATTGTGATGTTCAGGCACTTAATTAAAGGTGAATTAGCAACTAAATTTCTGAGGTGCTCTTGACAGCATCATGCCTGCATTGCCAGACACACAAATACACTTCAAAATTGAGCCCTAAGTTTCCAATATACTTTCAAAAATAAGATGTCTGATACAAAATTTGATTCCAACTTCTAGTGTTTCCCTTCCCTTTCATTTAAATATTTTACACGTCACAAACCACTAAAGCACAATTAGAGAGACATAAAAACAGTAGCTGTCAGCATTTACGTACAGAATAGCTTTTTTGTGCAACTGACTACAGAATGAAGTAGGATAATAAAATAGCTTTCCATAGTTTCAACCACTCTTACAGCCTTTTATAAAGGGTACAAGATTTGCACAATGACAATCAACAGTTCTGTAATAACGTAGAGGAGTCCAAGACTCAGTGTTAGATCTGGCCTTCATTTAATGTTCAAAATGAACATTCATTTCCTGTCACTGACTTGTTGTCATTGACACCAGCAACTTTAATAATACCTTCTAGTAAACTAACTCAGGATTTCTTGAAACAAATGTATTAAGTTAAGGTTTTGAGATATTGTGCTGAGACAGATCTGATCTCTAAAAAATTCATTAAGCTAGTTAAATCATTATATGTAATTATTAAACATAATCAGTATAACAGAGACTGGTCCACTTGACTGTCTTAAACTTCTAAGCATGACCTACTAGAAGATTACTTTAATTTGCCCTGGTCTCTCAAAATGCACAGGTGAAAAAATTACTCTTTTCTAAGCTAAATAAACCTTCCTTAATTCTGTAATGAGAATTCCAACAAATTACTCTTGTATTTCTCTATTCATTTATCTCTGGCATGTTGGGGAGATGACTTGTGGCTTTAAAATAGGAGTTACTTTGCAGTCTGAAATATATTTGAGAAGTCTCAGACTTGAAAAAAAAAATAAATCCTTTATTTAAATTGGGTTTAGTATAGGAAAAAGTCTATATAGCCAGGCTGGCATCTGTAATATTTTGCAATACATAATGGTAGTAGTTTTCTACAGGAAATATAAGTTTCTATTTCTTGTTTTAGAAGACAAGCAAAAGCAGTATTAGAATGGCAGAACTATAGATATGATTTCTGGCAGCAGGTACAGCTTGCTCTGATTGCAGGCATAGAGTCATTTCAAAGCTGAGGCCAATCTTACTTTCCTTTATACTGAATGAATACAAGTTGCTCCTCACCTGGATCCTTTCTAGATGTTTCTGTTCTTCCAGCTTAGAAAATTTTCTTGACAGTTCATTTTTGAATTATGAGAAATAAGGGCAAAATAATTAGGAAAGGCAAAAGAAAAACATGAAATAGCCAGTGTGGTGTTGAGATTTTTTCTGCCGATAGATGTCTCTTACCCTTGTTCTTTTCCTAGGACTGCCTGCCTTTACTAGAGGTATCATCCATAAGCTCTGAACTTGTTTGAACTCTGATGAAAACTTGCTGCTTGCTGAAGCGTTTTCACTGGACAAACGCCCCAGTAAGAGCAGAGCCACTTGAGCTTTGTGAGTGGGCTCTTACGAATGTGCTTCTCTTGACATGGCCTAATGAATAACCATTGAAGCTTACAATAGACTTCTCCTCCTGCATCATCACGGTAATTGGACGGTAGTAGTAGTAGTTATGCTGCAGATCTTTTAGTATTGTGCAAACGTGATAGCTGAAAGCTTTTGAACCAGAAATACTTTGGGTTGCTTGGAAATACTTTGTCTTATAATTCCTGGGCTCCAGTGTTTCGGAATGGAGATTTGTTCTCACTCCACTAGAGAAAGACAGATATTCCGTGAACTTTTCCTCTATTTTGAAGCATGTGAAAGAAGAATATCTATTGGAGTCATGTTATTACAATGCCCTTTACTGAGAAAGGGGAAAAATTTTTTTTCCTTTAAAAGAGATGAAGAAATGAGGCCCAACTTCAGACAATCATATATTAGTATTTATATTCACCAGTCTCCTAACCAAATGCCCTTCACACTTTTCTGGCTTCTCTTTTGGTATGATCTCTTTCTTGCTCTTCCTCTCCCTTCCTGCTTTCTTCCTTCTCTCCGTTTGTTTGGCCATAATGGATTAAAAAAAAACCCAGTGTCTTTAATCTAATGCCCATTGACAGTGTATTTTCACTTACAGTGATTCTCCAATTATAAATGCTTTATCAAAAAGCATACTTTATATGTGCTAATCTTGCTATATCCTTATTCATCTGAAAAGGAAGATTTAGGTAATTAGAAACAAACAGAAATTGACCATTATCAGAAAGACCATCAGACTAGGGCCTCTGCTGACTTGTATACAGAATTTATCTTCAAAATAATTACAGTATAAGGGCAAAAAAGGAGATTTGCAGTAAAACTTACATTCATAAGAATATAACAATAACCAGCCATTCCTGTAACTATGAGAAAAAACAATTTTGAAAATACTCTCTGAAATTCCTATTGTTCTCAACAGAGGGCTAGATGATTCTGGCAGGTCCTGGAGGGAGGATTTTCCAATTTAGCATGTGGATACAATGTCTGCCTAGGGAAGACAGGGAACAGAAAATGCTGCAGGACAGTGCTGAATGTGCCCATGGGACCATACTGTACTGTGAGATGTAGTGCATACCATCTTCTTGACCTTTAAACAGAAAGATTAGAAAATGCGGGAAAGCCATTTTCCTAGTAAAAGCAAAGCGGGGCAGATATTCCCAAACTATGAAGCCGTGTTATGCAGACATGCATTATTGGTTCTAATCTGAAACACAAACAAAAGTTTGAGAAACCTTATATTAAAAAGTTGTGGGCACATTATGAATAAGAGTCATTGTGAGACTGGTAAACAAGAGCCTTTTGATTTTAAATTGAGATAGGCTCAAACTGATGAGGATTTATCTATATCTCTATAATCAAACATATTCAGTTTAACTGTACTATTCATTAGTTGTCTGCAGTATGCACAGATATTTTAAAACCATTCTAACTATCAAGTAGTACATAATTTACTCCTTATTCAGGGTTGAATTTCTTATCCTAGGCTCAAAACAACTTGCCCTGGTTTCCTGAATTAACCACAAGGTCATCTTTTCTCTTGACCACAAAATTATTTTTCCAATCTCATATGGGTATTTCAGATCTTGTTCAATTATGACTTAGATGTGTGCTCACTGCAGTAAGCAGCTGAAACAGTTTGATATTTTACTTCCCATCAAACAGAGAATAACGCCTCATCAACTCCAGCAGCAGATCATTCCTTTTAGTATGAAGTCCAGAATTTCACTTAAATTAAGGTCCTATGACCTTTTTAGTTTATGCTACTTGTCTTTACACTGAAGTAGTTTAAGTGTGTTCAGACACTGCAACCTACTGCCCGAGGCAGATGTCTGTAAAAGATATTCTTTAAACGGCTACAGCCATTTGTGAAACAAACGTATGCTGAATCCCTATACCACTGCATACATCCCTGTGTTTATGCTGTTGGAGGCAGTCTAAGAAAGTGTCATCCTTTCCCTTCCTCTTCCCTGCTCTCTTTGAACACAGAGCAACAATTTGCATTCAGGTCTTTCTGGGTGGGCTAATGGACGAGAGAGAGAATGGACATGAGATCTTGTAAATCTCTGCCAAAGTCAGTAGTTGTGGTGGGAACAGTTCATACTTTCACCTAATGTCTTTCCAAGGCCGCAGAGTAAACAAAGGCACACAGTGCAGGTTCTGTGCATCAGTAGCAGAATCCAGCCTTAATAGCTGTAAAGCTTTCCATGTGTAAATGGTGCCAAACAGAGTAAAATATTAATGTGTCTTGCTGTGAATAATCCAGAAATGTCATCCTGTAACCTAAGAAAGTGACTTCTCGGTTGTTTCCTGGACTTCTGTAGCATCGGAACTGTTTCTGTGCCACATAGAAGAGATGAAGTGTTGCTGTGTGATCTCTGACTCCACGTTTTCTGCCTCATGGCACAAACCTCACAGGATGTATTGCTATGCAAAATAGTTTTATGATGAAATGTTCTTTATTATATAGTCATTACTGATGTCATATGATATTTAAAAAATAATTGTGTTATGTTGTCTACGAGTTTTCAAGCTGAGAGGTTTTCTGGACTATGTTCATTCCCCATGGTGCTACAACTTTCAGCCTGAGAAATGCTGTAAAAACGAAATTTTAGAAGGAGTCCTGAGATATTTTAGAAGCACTTGATTACAAGAAGTGAAGTTACCCAGCTTAGTGTTGTTGTCTTAGTAAAATCATGGCTGTACTCCTCAAAATCAGTTACCAAGGAGGTCAAAGCCATCCTTCCCTCAGGTGGAGGAAGCTGTGTGTGAGTGAAAGCTTCTCCTTGTCCCTGTGTAATAATGAAACTAAGACTTCTGGTTATTACAGCTTTCATTTATTTGGAATGCAGAGTCACCTGTTGCACCACATACTGTCACATAAGAAAGATAGTATGTCACCATGACTATGGCTTTCTCAGTAAAAATCCTCAAAGTTGTCTGTTTCTTCAGAAAAGATGTATTGCCTCTGATGTGTCGAATATTGTCAAAGTTCCTCTGCCCCTGAAGTAACAGTCTATATACTTAGAGAAGAGCTGCTCTCCTGTCGGGTAAGGACTTGAGAGGAAGATTGCTATCATACTCCCTTGTTCACAAGAGAAAATAGTCGGTGAAAGAGAGAGAGCAAAGACAGAGAGGATTTTAGACAAGCTGAGCCATTAGACTAAGCCTCATGTTGTAAATTATCTGGAAAATGGTGTATGAATGGGTATTTAAGTTGAAAGCAAAATGTGTTCTACCCTTAACACTCCATACCTGTTCTCTCAGAAATTCATTCTTACCCAAGGCAGACACATTTTTCCCTCTGGGAGGTGGTTTCCTCTCACAGTACCTCTGTGACGAATTTCTGCTTGTGCTTGCCACTGGGATTTACCCCCCTTCATTGCTCTCACACTGAGTAATCTCCTTCATGATTTCATTGTACATGTCTTTACTCCTCACTTCTTCTCCTTTCTTTTCTTTCTTTGTCCCACAGATTAACACTTCCTGTAGAGAGCAAGGGACATTCTGAAGCTCCTTGGTTCACAAAGCAGCTGCCATCACACTTCTGCTTCCTTGTGCAGGAAAAAAAGGCTTTCTATTTCATCACTGGTGTTGTTCCCATGACTGTAGGACGATCCTCTGAAGAAGTGAGGAAGTAAGGTCAGTAGCTAAAGCTGGTCAGGCATTTTCCAAAAGAACTTGGAAGTCTTTCTCTGTTTATCAATTAAAGGCTAATGGAAATCACGAAGTTTCAAACTCTACCTCATTTCCTGCCAGCTCACCTTCCTTACTGTTCATCATCCATGCAGTTGTCTGGTAGGGAACCAAGAGCCTGTTAGCACTGCCTGTCCAGCATGAGGACTCTAAAACCTGGACAAGTCTAGGGTGGGAAATAATTCCCACTCTCCACCGTATCTTGTCTTGCTTTTACAGGATTTAAAAACCCTTTCCTGGTAAACTGCAGTCTCATCTTCACATTTGCAGCTACTTTGAGACTTAAAATCATCCCCTATTTTCATTGGCTCTTTCTCTGTTTCTCAAATACGATCTCTTCCTCCACAGGTTTCTCATTAAATCAAACGAAGGACAGCATTTCTCTTACCTTTCTTCCCTGCTCCTGACTGCCATCAAGAGCAACTGCAGGCCTCTTCCAGCCCTTGGATTCCCAGCAGGCAGTTGCAGCGAGCATTAGGTGTACACACATACAGTTCCCGGGATGTATATTCAAAGTATTATTAGAATTCTGTTAATGACATCTCAGATAAAGCAATTGCATTCCTGTATTTATTCGCTTATGGAAAAATGGGGTCAATTGCATTTTCAGAGCACTAAAGGTCTGAAGGCTTTTTTTGTAAAAATTCTCTATTTTACAACCGAAAGGTATTTTAGGTTATATAGACTATTTATATCTGTTTATTACATTAGCTCTTTTAGCACAGCTTTGTGAACAATGTAGTTTCATCACTTGGATATAAAGCTTGAACTCAGTTTATTTTTAAAGTATATTAATACTCTAGAGATAAATCAGATCAAAGAAAATTCTCCTTGCAAATGATCTGGTTTTGGTAGCTTGTTGTGCTTCAAAAACTTCTTGCTAAGAAGGTTATTTTGTATTAAAATATTCAAACAAGAATTGGTAAAAGATCTGAAAATATTCAGACATTAATCCACATTTCTTATGTACCTTAAACAGTCCTCAGATATTCAGGCTACCTTGCCTCCAGGATATCCACTCCTGATAAAATAAAATGTGACCAGATGCCCTGCCAAATTCATACATTTAAGAAGTAAATAAACAAGATCTCAGTAGTTCTTTTGCAGTTGGCGAGGAAAAAAATTTCCAGCTGCTTGTTTTCTTCTAACAGCTGAATAAATACATTCCTGGTACCATAATACCTTCTGGAAAAAAAATGATGATGGAGTAACTCAAGATCGAGACATACTGCTCCTGCTGTTATTTGTCTAAAAGCAGGTGGGATATGGCCCAGGTACGTCTCAAGAATTTTATAAGATCCTAGATGAAGTTAGATGAGGGATCTAACCCAAGAAAAAAGCTCTTTCATAGGAAGCTGAAACTCAGATATTTCCCTTTCAATTGTAGCATATTATAGGTGACTAATTTAATTGGACAGAACTGGAAACAGAAAATGAAATTCAGTATATGAAGCTTCTAGAAAATAACCAAGACTTTTAAAGATGGAGTTCTGAGACAAGGTTTGTTTTTGTGATATCTAAGGGCATCGTACTTCCTCAAAATAAACTTTTTGTTGTCTTTCCTCTGTTACCTAGGGTTTGGACCACTACCTTTACAAGTTTCCAAAGTGCTTCATTCCTTAATATCTCTACAATCAGTCGTACTCTTACTGTTGCAGTATTAGACATTTTCAGAACAAAGTGATAAGGAATGTAATCACTCACCTTTACAAGAATTCTGTGTGAAGAGACCACTCTCCTTTTCTGCATGTAATAACAGAGCTGTGCAAAATGTACATTACAAATTTTAATGCTTCTTTTATAATGTAGTTACCTAGATTTACACTTCATTCTTTAGAGGCATAACTGTGAGCTAGTCTGGGTGGAGAAATGTAGAGTAAGTCCTTCTAGCACTACAGCTGGCAACACTGCTGTACCTGAGCTAAAATGACCTTGCTGAAATCACAAAGCTCTGGTAATGGGATGTACTTTGCTTGATCAAGATCCAGGGTTTTCTTGTAAAGCCCTTTTCTGAGACGATTGTACTGGACGTTGGAAGGTAAAGAGAAGTTCCTCAACTACTAATCTAGAGATCTGGGTTACTGATTTTTATCTTCTTTTTTTTTGTTATGCCCACAGTCTGTGACAGCCACAAGTGAAAACCACCTGCTAAATAAGTTTTACCAGGTTTTGGTGAGTCACAATTTCTTTTCACACATCGAGCAGGAGAGTACGCCTTATGGAAAGTGCTGTGTGCATGTTAGGGAGCATGTCAAGCATGGCCAGACTCTGAGGGACACATAGTGAACAAAGAGCCCCTCACCAAACAGCTGAAGCCTAGAGACTTTCTAAACAATACTGTTACCATTAACCATCCTTACTCAGGACTTCTTTCAGACAATTCTCTTTGTCTTATTGTGAATTCCTTTTCATATCCTTCTTAGCATTTCCCAGAAAGAAGTATTGTGACCCTCCAGCCCTTTGCTGTCACTCATGCTGACTAGAGTAAACATGCCTGACCAAGATTGAGTGAAATCAGTCTTAGTGAGACCTGGAATAGCTAAGGTGGATCCATCCTACCTAACATAAGACATCTAACGATAAGATATTTAAAGTTCAGCTAGCTGTTGAGAAAAAAGCAGCAGCAGCAGATAGTAATTCAACTCATGCTAAAGTGTGTGTCCATAAATTATTGGGAAAAATAACCTTTAAGGACTGTCTGTTTCTGTCCATTGACCAGAGAGGAAGCCAAGGTTTAGGCTTAGGCAATTGAATGATAGGTGCTTGAAACTGAATACAATGAATCACACTGGTGGTAACCACATCCATACTACCTAGCTTTATAGGCCATTGCCTGAAAAGTAAGCACCTGCCCTCAGCATAGTGAGTCAGCCCGCCTAAGATAGCAATGGGGAAGCTAGTCCTCCTATATATAGATGTATATATAGGCATAGTGTGAAAACTCAGCACCTGTGAAGAATGATTCATAAGACTAAGTGTGTTTTCCTGTCCCAATTAATTATGGGCTTTAAATAATGCTGTAGACTGGCTCAGTGCACAGGAAGCAAGGAGATGCCCTTAGCCAGCTAGTGTGAAAACCTAGATGATGCTGCCCAGATTGACATTGATAAGCCATCTTTGAAGAAAAGGCATTCTTTTGCATAGTAGTCTCGCAATAGGAAATGAAAAGACTAAGTTGCAGGCTTTTTCAATTTGAACAAGTTTAAACACACAAATCTAGGGTCATAGTCCCTTAACTGTAACTCACAAATAACAAGAGAGATTCTTCACCAGTAAGTGATAGAGCCGTTCATCTTTTTCCTCATTTTCTTTCTCTCCTGGCTGGGAAATGATACACTTAAAGAAGAAGGTCAGACAGTTGTACAGTCCTGGTCTTCTGCACAGACTTCCCATTTAGGACAATGGACTTTCAAAGTTGTTATGGTTTGTAAGTGATCAAAATCACTCACCAAGACATGGTCTGAATTTGGCTCGTAGGTCTTATGTTTCAAGAAGAAATTACATGAAACATGCAAAAAGACTCCTCAAGCTGTGCTCTCTGCTCAAAATGGATGATTTGTAGGTAACTTTGTGGGTTGTCCTTAAACCATGTCATACTGGTAAACAAATGAAGAAACCTATTCTAATAAATTCTTAGGGACAGGTGATAATATCAGGAAATAAGTGCTTCAAAAGGATCTAGGATCCTTCGAAAGGATCTAGGAGAGCAACGAGGATGGTGAAGGGGCTGGAGCACAAGCCCTGTGAGGAGCGACTGAGGGAGCTGGGGTTGTTTAGCCTGGAGAAGAGGAGGCTCAGGGGAGACCTTATTGCTCTCTACAACTACCTAAGGGGAGGTTGTAGTCAGGCAGAAGTTGAACTCTTCTCTCAGGTGACCGGTGACAGAATGAGAAGACACGGTCTCAAGCTTCATCAGGGGAGGTTTAGGATTGACATTAGGAAGAAGTTCTTCACTGAGAGGGTAGTTGTTCATTGGAATGCGTTGCCTAGGGAGGTGGTGGAGTCACCATCCCTGGAGGTGTTTAAGGAGAGATTGGATGAGGCACTTAGTGCCATGGTGTAGTTGACAGGTAGGAGTAGGTGTAGGTGTTGGGTCATAGGTTGGACTCGATGATCTCAAAGGTCTTTTCCAACCTTACGATACTGTGATACTGTGATACTGTGATAAAACACCTGACTCTTAATTCTGGGGATGGGGGTCTATGTTGGACATTAACGAACAAGGTAAAGGGTATTCAGAATTTTTATATGCTAGCAAAAGAGTGCAAGGCAGCTCTACATACATGTGTTTAAAACTAGACTTCCTGTACTGTGGGTATAGTGTAGCACATAATGGATCCATTATCAGACAGATTTACCTTGAAAAAAAAATCAGTTTTTTAATCAGATACTAGGAGTGAATGGCTGAGAAACAGTAGGCCTGTAACAAGCATGTAACAATTAACTTGTGCAGCATTACTAAAACAGGCAAATTATGCTACACTTAGCAAAAAAAGTGACCTTTTTTGAAATATCTGAGGGCGTATCACCTTTCTACAACTTATTCGCATACGTGCAGATGTGTCTTTCACATGGCATGCTAATGGATAACATCAGTTTCCCCTTAAATAACTTGATGATCTTGAACACAACAGTTCACCTGCCATGGTGTGAATATAAAGCAAACAAGGTCAGGATGGAAATTATGAATCATTGGTTCCATCATTTGCAAGCCAACTCAAGTTGAAAACCAAATGCATTTAGCATTGACTCAGCTTGGAGCTTCCTGACTCAGTGTGTGTACATGCAGTGAAAGGAAATCCTATTTAAAAGCAAACATTCTAAAAAGCAGATTAGTCTCAGCAAGATTTCCTGTGACAGAAAGGTAGAAGTAGCTATCTCAATTTTATTTTTATACTTATTTGTGGAAGGACTGGGGTGCATTTGAGTGAAAGATAAAAGCGGTCTCAGGTTTAAAAACTGAATTGTTCATTGGACTTTGTGCAGTTTTTTTATGTTCAGGTGGGCGAATGGAAAGAGTGTCTCAGCACAACAAAAGGGGGTGTCATTTTTAAGAGCCTCTTGACATTCAAGGAACAAAATGTTAAGTATATCTCTTCATTACCTGCTAAAAATAAATGTGGCAGGGAACTTTTCAACAGACTATTCCTTTTACTGAAATATATCTATAGATGATGATATCAAACTCTAGTATGTTTTTGGTAAACCTTTTACTTCATCTCACTCCTTTTGAAAGTGATAACATGAGTGCAGATATCAACCTCATTCACAAGTCAAAAAATGAAAATAATAAAGTGAACATTAAATAATAGAAGAACCTGTACTGAAATATTTGAGTCTAATCCAGCATTTTATGTACTCATCGGAAGGGTATTGAAGTACTGCATAATATTTTTTAATATTATCATGAATTATTGTCAAATCCTGCAAGCAATCGAATTCACTACCTTCTCAAGAGTGAGGAGGCCTTTTCAGATAAATAATAGTATTTATAGTTGTAGGATCTAGATCAGAATTCACAGTTGTCTGGTGTATCTGTGGATCTCCAGGGTTATCCATACAACTCAACAAGCATAAAAACATTTAACACATTCAGGTTTTTTTGTAGAAGTGTCAATTTAAATTACTAGAACTGTCCTGCATGTATATATCCTGTTACAGTTAATAGATAATATATTACCCAAAAAGCTAGAAGCATAATTTTTATTGCTTTTCAGTACAATATAGACACAAGCGAATCTAAATCTCTTTTGAAATGACTCTTCACTGTTCTGAATTACTCAAGGTAAGATTCATTTCACCTTACTTTAGCCACAAAAAAGTTAAGCAAAACATCTGAGACAGTTGTCTAGGCTCCCTTTATCGTCTGCAAGAAGAGACAGGCAATCTCCAAAGAGCAATGTCTCCCTGTGGTTTTAGATATCTACTTTAGGAGGTGCTTGTCTCTCTCCATCAATGATAAAAAAGAGCTTAGAGAGTTACCTTAGATGCCTAACTATTAGACCACAAAAGATACTAAGACAAGTAAGACACTCCTTTAGACACTCAGGAACACTAGCTTTTTACTTTAATGCCTCTTTCCTTAATATCAAATGACACCATTTTAAAGAAACATCCAAAAAATGTTAGCCAGATGCTGAATTGTGGTAGGTAGGTATTCATCTACTAAAAGATTAAATAAACAAACACACAAAAAACCATCCAAGCAAAAACCCCTAAAATAAAACGTCTAAGGCTTTAGAGTTCTTGAGTTTTGAAACAGGATGGTTTTGAGCCAGTGTGATGCAGCTGACACAAAAATGTGTTCCTAAAAATTATTGAGAAATAAAACATTAAAAGAGATCAGGAAGTACTAATGTTCTTGTGCAAGAGATTGAGATGAGTCTGAGCATCTGTGTTCAAGAAAGATTAACTCAGTATTGAGCAGAGTTCAAGAAGGATGATAAGGGAGTAAAGGGTCTGTCTAGTAGGATTTTAGACTAATAAAAAAAAAGTTTAGAGTAGTTGTGTTTGCTGCATGGGGGCAAGAAGAGTTTCAAAAGAATTATTTTAAGCTTAAGAACAATGCTGGCATTACAAAAGCCTGGTGTAAGTTGTGCATGAATAAACTGCTCTGGAAATTAAAACAGTCAGAACAATGATGTTTTAAAACAACCTTCCATTAAAAATAGAGGCAGAAATCTTAGCTGGTTTTAAGATTAGATTTGGGGCTTTAATGTATGGGATAATGAGACATAGTGCCTACAACAGCAGAAGAGCTGACTCCATGTACTGGTATAGAAAGCTGTCCAGAAGTCAGTAGTTCCAAATTTTGCAAACAGCTCCAAGAGTAAGGATATGATCAGAAGATCTTTCCTAGGCATCTGTTTCCAATGAAGGTTTTCAGACTATACCACAAACTAAAACATGATAAAGAGAAATACTAATAACCATTCAACTCAATTTTCCTGTTGAGTCTAAAAGGCTCATGTTAAGCCCCAAAATCTGTAGAAAATTAGAATCGCTTCCTAACCATCAAAGAAGTGATATCCTGGAGGAATGCTACTTAACTTATAATATGAAGTTGAAGGCTAACTTTATGATTTTATTGTATTGCCTTGGTGCTTGTGATAGTAGGGCTTGAGTGTTAGCTCTAATAATGTCTCTTTAGGTCTGTCTTCCCTGCCTGTTATAATAACAGAGCTGAATGTAGCAGGACTCAGTATCAAAATGATAGCTGGGGCATTTTGTTGACACACGTGAGAAACCATGAAGTAGGAATGATCTTCTAATCACATCTTTGTTGGACTTTATCACCAATTCAGGAGACAGAAATCTTTAGTTTCTGACTTCTCTGAGGATCAGGGTGTACCTGATAAGAACAGTCCATTCATGTGTTTTCAGCCATGCGTGTGTATCTTGTGATAGTGAACCTAAACCAAAGTCCATATTACTAAATGTGACCACAACTGAAAGCATTTATTTCAATATCTCCAAGTATTATGTATAGTTCAGAGTCTTCCTTCTCTTATTGTTTGTGACCTCTCATTGGTTAGCATAAGCAAGCAATGCTCTGGAAAGTGCATCATCTGGAAAAAGCCATCACTTTTCAACACATTTCAGAAACATCCTGAAAGAAAGAATTGGTTTGTTTTGTTTAATATTTTCCCACAGATCTTGGTCACAACCCTAAGGCAAACATTGCTGTGTCACAGCCAAGGGTACTCCATGTGATAGACATACTCTGAAGTTTGAATATGGCTAAAAGGTCTGATTTAAAATCTGTAAAGGATGTGATATTGGCAGTAAACTTCAACAGTCAGTAGTAACTCTGATCTAATTTCTTGTTTACTATGTCTACCATGGGAGACTGGGCATAAGATGATTATTTAGGAGGGCTTTTCCTTGAATGGGTGGAAATCAGATGCTCGTTACACCCAGGAAGCCTGAAGGCTTTTAATTCTCTTGAATATTGCCAGAATTGTGCCAATGCAGATACAACACAAGGGCCAAGGTCACAGCTATTCCCCTGAGAGGAGGCCATCTCTTCATGAATCAATAAATAGTTCAAATACTTGTCAGCCTTTGACTAATATTCAGTGGTACTCCGGAGACCCCATGTCACTTTTTTCCCTTTGGGGAAGCAGCCATCAAGCTGACTAGTGGCAGATGTAGGTGGGCTTGAATCTAACACAGTAACTTCTAAGCACAGAAGCTGAACTGATGTATAGTAGTATTTTGAAAACTTACAGTCTACTTAGTACTGATAAAATAATGATTTATATATATATATATACAGTTTATTATTTTCAATAGGAAAAGAAATATTTTGTATCAGTATCATTTTTCCATGACAGCACGCTACTAGCCATCATACTGTTAATAAATAGTACTTTTGGCCAGCAAGTTTATAGCAGTGCAGTATTGGTAAGCAGTTTTAGTCATATTTAGTTTATAAAGCAGAGAAAAAGAGGAAAAAAGGGGAATTTATTCCTTGAAGACTGTACATACCTAAAACAGACATCATCAATAGGGATCACATATTTTAGGTGGCAAAGACTGGAATGAGGTTTCTCTGTGTTGTGGATTTCAAAGAGTGCAGGGGATTAAATATAGGTAATAGAATACATAAGGATGAAGCTAAATCCTTGCATTCTTGAAGAGCTTGGCCGGTGGGGCTGTACTAGATGTGATTTAGTGGGGACCTGTACCTGTTTTCAGCTTGATTTTTTTCAGGAAATAAAATATCAGCTACTATTTTGGCTATCAGTTCACCACTCTCCTGAGGCCCAAATATTTTCTCGCCATGGGTTCAGGATAGTCAAATCACTGTCAAACTTCTACCCATTTAAGGGAAGAAGTTATTATCACAGTGAAGGGTTTAGCCAGAGACACATGTATGCTTAGAGAACAAGAGACACAAACTTAGGAAACCAGGTTTCAATCATTGTTTTTCCTTGTTCTTCTGGAGAAAATGAACTAACAGGTTTTTCCAAAACCTTGATGACTTTTTTGTTTGCTTAGCCTTGGATAGCCTACACTTATTCTCTTCCTTGAATTTCCTGGCAGAGACGGATTAGACATTTTTATATATAAACACTGGGGAGAGATAGGTTGGATGAGTTTACGTGCCTAGTGGAAAAACTTCCACTGAAGTAAACAAGTGAGGTTTGCTCTAAGGTGGTTTTGGAGATAAACTATACAAGGGAGAGAGCTTGGAATGGAGCACATGCAGTTGTTCAGAATTTTTATTAGAATATAGCAATCTGTTGTTCCCAGAAGTGATCTTGTTATTAAATGTCAGACCAGGTAAAGCAGAGAACAATTACATTATCTTGTTTATTTTTTATGTTAAGTAAGTTAGGACATGAAGTACAGAATTATGTCTGCAAAAGACATGAAATTGTATCTAGAGATCGTGTAGGAATTGCAGTGTTAGCTCTGTCCTGTCAACAAGGTTTTAATAGCAATGAATAGCTGCTGCTTATCTAATGTTTTTCATCAGTAAGCCTCAAAGCATGTTTTAAAGGAAATATTGTTATCAGTCTTTTATAAATGGAGTATCTGAAGCATTAGAAAGATCAATGACTTGTTATAGGTCATACACAGGAAGCGTTTTAAAATGGACACAGATGCTATTGCTGACATTTTGGTAAGTTTAAGAAAATGCTCTTTCTTTGAATAACCTGCATTTTTCAATAAGTCACCTGGAGAAACTATTTGATATATGTGACTGTCTCTTTGCTGAAGGAAAGCAGGTTGCCAGACTGTGGTCTAACAAACTTCTGATAAGAAAAAATTAGCAACGAAGAAGTAAGGGAATTGAGAACATTCACAATTAATTCTGGAACATTATTCACACTGTATAGTCTGTTACTTTGCTGGTATAAATGCACCCAAGGAAATCACCGGCCCCTGAGAAATAGTGATTACCACAATCTGTTTCTTTAAATGTAAAAAATGCCTTTTTATTTCAAGTAGTAACAGTTAAAATGGAAGAATCATTAATTCCAGGTCTAGAAAACATAGATCAGGTACTAATTAATATGCCCTGATGATGAAAAGCAACTTTCTTCTCTTACTTATGATCTCTGCCTCTTAGTTTCAGCTCATTTTATGTTGGCAATCTGTCTCCTCCTCCTTGCAAATCTCCTCAGTGCAAAACCAGTTCCCAGGCCACATGGGGCTCTTTTTTTTTCTGTGTGAGTGGTGTTTTGTCCCTGGAAAACACAAGTGTGAAATGTCATCTGTGGAACTTAAGGACTTAAAGTTTATCGCAGTGCCTAGAGTCTTTTAAGGAGAAAATTAACTAAGAAATATCTGAAATTTAGGAATTTAACTGAATCTGCTTGTATAAGCTCTTTGTGTAGTAAACTGAGGGAAAGTCACTTCCAGTAATTATCTTAAAACAAGTGTCTACAATATGTGGGATATTCTCTTTCCGCTTCCATTTTACATAAAGGATATACATAACTAACAAGAAAAGAATGCCCAAGATTTGGGTTGCTAAAATCAGGTAATATGAATTTTATCCTTTGTGGTAAATCCTTCACTGCAATCAAGAAAATAGCTTTAACATGATATTCTTATAAGTCTATAATTAGCCAAACTCCAGCAAATACCTGAGCTTAAGAGCCCAAAAGAGGGCCTTTATTCCTTCTGTGTAAGTACAGAGAAACACCATTTCATCTGTTGTTCTTGTATTCTTCTTTTCTGTGCATCAAATGTAATCTGGCCAACATATCACAGGAAAAAGAAATATCATTTAGAAGCAGCTGTTTAACATTATTTCATCCTCATGTAAACAGAGGTTTTGGGGGACAAACACCAGACTGGAGTGTGCTAAGAAACTGAGTATATGTTGTGACCAAAAGAGAATGAAAACCAGGAAGCCTTTAGTTTTGCTTTAAGTGCTGCAGCACTACCAGCTACTCCGTGAGTCAGATACCAAGCAATAAGTCCCTGAAGGAACAGAAAGCTACAGAGTCTGTACGTGATAACAATCCTGATGGGATGAAGCAAACAGCATCCAAGAGAAGCTTCTCAGCCTCCCTGAGAGAGATAAGTTGTTGTTCATCATTGCTTACTGGGAATGGACAATAACAAATGCTGTAAACTCCAGAACACAGCTGAAAATTAGATAGTAACTGAGAAGCCTTTTTCTGGAAAAGTAGTAAGAGATCGGTCTTTTTTATCACGCAGTGAAGTTAATGAGTTATAATGTTAACAGCAAACCCAGCTTGGTAATTGTTGAAAACCCTATTAACTCAGGCTCCTAGGACAGAAACTGACAGAAGTCACATGGACAGTAAGATGCTGCAACATTTCACTGGAGTAAAAATAAATCTGTAACAATAAGTTTGCAAAGCTCCTACAGCAACTGAGCCATTCTTCCATAAAGAGATACCACATGGAATTATGTAAATTATAGTCTTCAGGATGTTAAACAGGATTCAACTGACTTCCCTGGAGATGTGTTCACTTCACAAGTAAGAGAGCAGTGGACTGTTGAGTATTCCAATGGTGTGAAATGGGAGATTTAGGATTTGGGGAATTTTCCACAACAAATTGTAAATCAGAGGCTTATAAATAAAAATTACAAACTATTCTGCCTGGTCAATGGCAAAGCAAAGTAATCTGGAAGACTTTGTTAATAATGATGACAATAATAATAGTTTATTAATAGAGATGATAAAACCACTGTATGGCAAAATTCTTTTTTTTTCAAATTTATTGAACCAAGGAAGAAAAAACGTGAAGAAATTACTTTTTTGTTCGCATATTTAGGTCAAAAACAACCTATGATTCTTGGAAAGCGGAAATGTGTTGTAGCTGGAAAGTAGATTATAGTAACTATGATTCAAGTGATTGGAACTTTAAAATATTTGGCTACAGAGGGAGAAAGAATGGGAATGTGGCAAAACCTTTGTGGGTTTTGGGAATTTGGTAATTTAGTTAAGGAGATGGTGATCATGAGAGGTCTGTAGTAAATCAAAGAACACCAGAATACTGTCCACCATACCTTCTTGTCATAGGTAGAATTTGTTATTATGCTTTGTTTGGGAAGTGTAGGCTGTGGTATCAGGAGCACAGGTATCACAATTTCTAAAAGTTATAGAATATTATTTCCTATATAAGAGGTCTGGTACTCAACAATAGTTTATTTTATCTGCTGTTAAGATAGACATGGATTAATCACCTACAAGTAGGTGATTGCCTATGGTCTCAAGCTTCGCCGGGGAGGTTTAGGCTTGACATTAGGAAGAAGTTCTTTACTGAGAGGGTGATTGGCCATTGGAATGCGCTGCCTGGGGAGTCACCGTCCCTGGGGGTGTTTAAGGAGAGGTTGGATGAGGCTCTTAGTGCCATGGTGTAGTTGACGAGTAAGAGTAGGTGTAGGTGTTGGGTCATAGGTTGGACTCGATGATCTCAAAGGTCTTTTCCAACCTTACGATACTGTGATATTGTGATATAATCTGTCTATATTCAATAGGTAATCCAATAGAGAACAGTCCGAATCAGCTGCATACATGGTTCATATAAACAAATAATTTCCCGAAGCTAAGGCTAAGTATGAGTAATATTGAGTAGGAAGAAAATGCAAACAAAAAATGAGAGAGCTTGAAGAAATTATTAGAAGCCAAAAAGCCATTTCTGCACAGTCAAGAAAGGACTATTTGGCCAAAAGCCCACAATATTTTGGTGATGATATTACAGGCCTAATGGTGAAATGGAATAAGTAATGTTGTTAATACCAATCCAGAAATGTAGTTTTCAGAACATACTAGTTTGTGACAGATACTATTTGGACGCTCTATTTCCATTAGTGATGAGGGAGGTTATTAAGCAAAGATTTGTTAGTACAAGACCCTTAAAAACCAATAAGCCAACACTAATTTTACCCCAGAGTTACAGATAAGATATTCCAAACAAATAGTCTCCTGATCATCCAGTAGAGTTTTGTTTCCTAAGAAAACAGTGCTTATGTGATCATGCTGCCTGCCTATAGAGTTGTCTGTCTGCTGTCTGCTCACAGTTCTCATTTTTTCCAAAAAACTATCCTGAACTCACTAACCAATTTCAGCTACATTTGAAAGAATGGTAAAAGATTCAAATATAAATAAATTCCTAAAACCTTCCAAGTTACAAATGTTGTTAGGGAGTTTTAGTTCTAAAAAATACTGTTCTGATGGTGATATGCGAGATAGTTTGTATTAGGAAAATTATACTGGTAAATTTTCCTATGTTCGTAAGTCTTTAGAAATGTAACAACTTCTAACGCTCAGATAGGGTCAGTATTTAACAGTACATCAAAGAATCACTTTTTAATTTAAACAACGCTGTATCATTGTATTTTAGGAACTAATTATGCTATTACTCATTTGTTGCTATTGTGGGTGTTATTTCCTTACACAGGAGAAAGACAACATCCTACCTGTAAAGAAAACAGGGATCTTGTATATCTCAATGCCAAGGAAGAAAAGACATCTGACTCATACAGCAGTCAAAAGAAGGTTTAGGTAAGCAGATTTCGCGTTGGAGACCAAGATTTCCAGTTCCCAGGAAGATTCGAGTTAGCAGGAGCTGAGACTGGAGAGACACTGCTGTGGGAAGAAAGAAGTCCGTTTTCAGCCTTGTGCAAGAGAACAATTCCTTGACTTGTATAAATTCAACATCATTAAAGGAATTAATTCTCCCATTTCTCCACCCTTACTAAACATTTCCAGTAATCTGAGCCAGTTTGAGTAATCAGCGCTTGCTCTCCTTAGCCCAGCAGAAAGCAAGCCCCTTACCTGCTCTGCTCATCACTAGCCAGTAGTGCAGTCTGCTCAGTTCCTGCATCCACATCTGCCAATGTGACAGCCAAAGTTTAAATGACAGAGACCAAGATACAGTTTTGGATGATGTGCTTTGTTTTAGCTGATCCAAATTTGCATTTTTCCTATCCATGTGTAAATGATGTAGAAGCAGTAGATTTCTCAAATTCATGTCAAGAAAATGCAGTTTACGCTGCATGACATCAATTCACAAGGGTCGGGTGATGAGTGGGCAGCACAGGAAAGAAAGCACAGAGCCCTGCATCATGTGGGAAGCTCAACAGGTTTACTGAGAGAACAATTTGATGAAGAAAACAAACTTGAAGTATCAACACCTTCAGAGCAATAGGCCAAGACACATTTCTCTCACAAAGGAAATCTTCAAAAAATCTTTTTTAAAGTATTCTCATGTAGCAATTTTTCCATAACTTTTCATTAACAAGAAATTGAAAATCAAAATATATGGCTGTTGTGAAACATTACAAAAAGGTCAGCAGCTGTAGTTCTGCTCTGGATCTACAGTGTCAGAAACTACTTACACGCATATTCATTCTTCATTCATACCCTCTCTTCTAGAACGAGTGTTACAGTACTTTAGTGTGGGATTGCTGAAATGTTTCCTTTCATTGTCCTCTTCCATGAAATCATCCACGGATTTCATCATCAGAACAGATTTGCACCCTCTCGTCTCCAGAGGGCTGGGCCTGCTGTCACACAATGTTCAGTTCTTTGTCTGAGGAAACAGGCGTTGCTCCGTGTATGCGCCATGCATATGTTCTTGCAACGTAGGATGCCAGCAGGAAATCTGAGCTGAATGAGGACAAACAAATATGAGTCACAGCAGCCAGAACTTAATGCCATTCCATTTCACACTCCAAAGGTGATGGCTCCAGCAGCAGTCTGTGCTCGATATGTGGGGGTATCAGTTCAAGAAAAACACAGCAACCTGCTGAATAGCTGGGGAGGGAGGAGGGTTGTCTGCCAGTTAGGGGTTGGTTTTTTTTTGGTTTGTGTGGGTATTTATTGCTGCATACAGTTATCACGCTAAGTAAGTCTAATCAACCTGCTTAACTTGTAAGCACAGAAAAGAGGGAAAGCTAGCAGGTTAGGCACTCAGCTTTTGATGAATTTAAAACCTGTTTCCCCACATACTTCATAAAATGGTGGTGTCCCTCCAGCCTTTCATAATACATGGTGTTACCACCAAGCAGGACAAGCAGCTTAATTTGAGAGAGCAGTGCAGCAAATTAACTTGTTTGCTGAGTTCCATAACATTTGCAATGGCAGCAGGAACTTCTGGTTGTACAATTTAGAGACTTTAAGATTAGAATCAGACTGTAGTGGTATTTTTTAGGATCTACACAAGTTATTAGGAGTAGGTAGTTCTGTGCTTCTTCAGGTTTTAAGGAAGATCTTTTCAAATAGGCGTCTGTTTTATCTACATCAAAGACCCTGAAAACTCAGTTCAGATTCTTTCTCTTAACATGCCTGCCAGGTCTGCTTCACACACAATCATAATGCCAGGCGTGGGCAAGTTTTTTTCTCTCCAGTCTTTCAGCTGAAATAGTGCATTTGCCTGAGTTCCATATTTCAAAATATTTCCCTGGCTCTTTGGTGGGAGACTCCCCTCATCGCTGTATCTGGCATGTTGTGCTCCTGGGTAGCTCCTGTCCAAAGTGTCATGTCTCCAGACAATTTTTCTCTTCTCTTATTCTTTTCTATTAGTTGTTTTGCCTTATTTTGCTACTTATTTGTCTTTTATTTTTCATTTATTTTCGTTTTTATCTCAATGCAATCACTACTTGGGCTGCTGAAGATCCGGTTGTCAACAGTTTGAACACAGGTAATATTCTCTACCATGTTTGTTCATGAACAGTCTCTACTCTGACTTTGTTCGGAATGGCATGAGAAATTGCTTGCATTGCTACCATAGGGAAGGGCTATAGTGGGCATCTTTCTATAAAGATATGAATTCTTTTCACATTCATTTTTGGAAAAAAAAACAAATGAGCCATGACTTCCCTTTAAAGAAACAAGAATGCAGGAGGGATTTCCAAGAATGGTAGACTTGGCAAGCATCGTATGTAAATCCAGACAATTTCTGTGTTCAACACATTCTTGTTGGATCTTACAGCTGGCCGCATTTTATTTTTATTTCTAAATTACCAAAAGAATTTTTATTCTATGGTGCAGTCACTTAATCTGTATGGTTTTCACATTTTCCTCCTTTTCAAAATCTCTTTCATTTCCAGAAATAGCCACATCAATGATTAATTCTGCCTTCAAGTTTTCTTAAATCAGCCGATGTCATGCTGAGCTTTCTCTACCTGTACAGCTGTTGAGTCATACAGAATTTATACACTAGTATTCTGAAGTGTTTCTTAATGTTATGTCTCCATACTTCCTCAACACTTTCCAGTTTATGCTTTTCCAGCATCCTCCAGTGCAGATTTTCAGGTGCCTGATAATGTAACTTGTCGGGGAGCCTGCAAAGATTGACCATTGAGTTACAATATGCTGCTTTATTTTTTATGGCTCATTATGTAAAAAGACTGATGGCAGGATTTTCTTAGGAAGAATGTCTTGGGCAAGAATGAACGATGCATTGCCAGCTAAGCAGCTAAGTTTCAGATTTTACTGTGTTCACATTATAGTCTTTCCAGACTATGATATTAACTAACATGCTAGGATAAGAGCAATTTTGAAAAAAAAATAAAAAAGTTCTTGGTTTCCCCATTTATGAATGCTATTATGTCAGGACATTCAGTTACCTACTGCAGTCATAACCAACGTAGACAGTCACAACAAAAAAATTAACCTGGAAATTCAATAGGAATGCAGCTCTAACTGTATAATTTGGTAATCAAAACTAGATTCTGCTACCCAAAACATTTTATGTAATTGTGGTTGAGAAGATGAAGTGCAAAGGGCACCACAACATGAGTAATCTAATATGTCCGCTATTCCAAAGGTGCAGGCCAGTCTTTTGATACTCAAAATCATTATCTTAAAAATGACATATTAGTTTGGGGCTGGGTTCTCCCTTATCAGTGTTCAACACAAGGAAGTGAGGAGGGAAAGTGAAAAGCATGATTAGAACAGGATGAAAAGATAATCAAGGAGGACATATTTTCTCTGTCCCTTCTTAGAACCTTATTTGTTTGCCCATACTTGCCCATTTGTAGTATTTTCAATATATAAAAAGGATGATACTGGCAGTTTAAATATTGCCAAGCAAGGGAGTCTTGAAAACTGCAGTAGTGTCCATTTTCTTAATACATAGAATCACAGCAGGAAGTGCAGCATCTGGCATTTATTTGCTTACTCTGTAATGCTGATAAGTACATAGAGCATCTTGCTGCCTCTGTAAAGCCCAGGTTGAGTTCAGGCAACGCCTTAATTATCTCAAAAGAAAAAGGTGGATTGGTTGAGTGTGTAAAAAGCAGAAGCTGACAAAAGCTAATGAAAGTAGGCTACACTGTTTGAAGCCTTTTCCATTTCCTTGACTGTCTCATATTCTTAATGTAGTTTCAAATTATTTAGGTAATAATGTTACTTTTTTTCTCTTTTAACACTGGATTTTAATTTATTGAGCTGTTAGTGTTGTTAATGTTCAGGTTCATAAGTCCATGGAACCTGATGAGATGCATCCTGAGACCTTTAGGGAACTGGCAGATGAGGTTACTAACACACTCTCCATCGTATTTGAGAAGTCACGGCAGTCTAGTGAAGTTCCCACTGACTTGAAAAGAGAAAAAAGGGTAAAAAGAAGGCCCAGGAACTACAGGCCAGTCAGAGTCACCTCTGTGCCTGACAAGATCATGAAACAGATCATCCTGGAAACTGCACTAAGGCATATGAAAAAAAGGAGGTGACTGGCGACAGCTAACACGGCTTCACTAAGGGCAAGTCGTACCTGACAAATTTGCAGTGTTGGTGGATAAGGGGAAAGCAGCTGACATAGTTTAATATCTTTGTCACAATGGAATTGAGGGCACCCTCAGCAAGTTTGTTGACAATACCAAGCTGTGTGGCACAGTTAACACGCTGAAGGGCACAGATGCCACCTTGACAGGCTGGTGGTCCTATACAAACCTCCTGAAGTTCAACAAAGCCAAAGGCAAGGTCCTGCACCTGGTCTAGGGCAATCCCAAGCACAGATACAGCATGGACAGAGATTGGATTGGATTGACTGCATCCCTGAAGAGAACGACTTGGAAATGTTAGTTGATGAGAAGCTCAACATGACTTGGCGATGTATGTTTGCAGCTCAGACAACCAAACCATACACTGAGTTGTATGCAAAGAATTATGACCTGCAAGTCAAGGGAGATGATTCTCCTCTACTCTGCTCTCATGAGATCCCACCTGGAATACCATATTCAACTCTGGGCCCCCCAGGATAAGAATGTCATGGATCTGTTGAAGCAAGTCTAAAGGACGACAATGGCAATGATCAGAGGGTTGGAACACCTCTCCTATGAAGAAAGGCTGAGACAGTTGGGCTTGTTCAGTCTGGAGAAGAGAAGGCTCTGGGGAGATCTTGTAGCAACCTTCCAGTATCTACAGGGAACCTAACAGAAATTTGGGCAGGGACTTTTTACAGGACAATAGGTAACAGCTTTAAACGAAAACAGGGTAGATTTAGAGTAGATGTAAAGAAGAAATTCTACACTGTGAGAGCACTGAGGCCCCAGAGAAGCTGTGGATGTCCCATCCCTGGAAGTATTCAAGTAAGGGTTGGATGAAGCTTTGAGCAATTTGCTCTAGTGGAAAGTTTCCCTGCACATGGTGTGCAGGTTGGAATTGGATGATCTTTAAGGTCCCTTCCAATCCAAATCATTCTATGATTCTATGTTTCAGAAGCCACCAAACCAGCTACTATTTTTGCTGTTGTAATGGCTGAAATATCTAATCTTAAAAACACAATATAGCTGGCTAATATGTGCTCACTGGAGTGGAATGAAATGGCTTAAAGCTCTGCATCTCATGTTCTTTCTTGAGAAAAAACTTATAAGGAGACTGTATTAGCTTAAAGGGGAGCCCATGCATCTTAAAGGTTACCTTTCTTAAAAATAAATAAATGCATTAGTACCTAATTAAATATTAATTATCTCTTATTTTCTGCTCATCAAAGGAACCCAAAATTCATTTTATAAAGTAGAAATGCTGATACACGTGGTCAGATCCCTGCCTTATGGGAGTATATGGGTTCACATGCAGGTACAGCTTTACTGCTGACTTCTAGTTTCAGTGTACTGGTAAAATTTCAGATTTCTGAAAATCAGAAAGGAGCATTAGTTTTCAGTTTTTCAAAGGATACATTTTTTGTTATCAATGTTTTTTGACATATTCAAAAGCAAACAAAGCAGGGTTTTCTTCTATCTGACACTTTCAGTGAAGGAGGCTTACTCATGCTAAGATAATTTTAATATTATTTTACGTATAACTTCAGAATAAGAAAAACAGAATGGTTTCAAGATGCTTATATTTTTTATTCATCGCTTTTTATTTGTTAGTGTTCTTGAACATCTTTTTAAAAATAGAAGACACGCAGAAGTTTAGTCCATTAAAATTCCTGGATTTTATTACAAATCAGATATGAGATGTATCGGTAAATTTGTTTTTTAGCACTCTGGATCAAAAAAAGTTTAATTATACTGATCACTTTCATGAAGCCCTTCATCAGATAATGATTGAAAGTGCTTGTGTAAGAGCTATTCATTATTACTACAGCCCCAGACACTGTACCTGAGTGTATCTGTCAAGTGCTCAAGCTGAAAAGCTCTTTCAGTACATGCACCCATTGGAAATTGTATGTCAAAATGTGAATTTTGTAAAAAATATGGGTTGGTGATAACTGACACCTTCCCAAGAAATATCCCTAATTTATGGATTTCTGGTTTGCTTTCTAGTTTGGCTTGGTTTAGCTTGGCTTGGTTTCAGATTGGAGGTACGCTGTTCTCTTTTTGGTGAAAACTGACCATCAGTGTTCTATTTGCTCAGGAAGGATTCCCAAAAATAATTTTTCCCCAAAAGAAAGAAAGCTTCAAATTCAATTTCTTTTCAACAGTAGCCACTCATCTTTCCTCTCTCCTTTCCTCACTAAGACACTTTTATGAGAAGAAAATCATTCCACTAGTGATTGGTGATCTGATATGTGAAAATATCTTTTTTTTAACATTAAATATATACTTAAAATTCAGGTATATTCCATCTAATGAATTTTAATCACATGCTTGAATATTGTATTTTCAATTATCAGCCCTATCCATATTGAGCTTTATAGTACTATCAGGCCACAAAATACTAGTTTTGGTGTGAATCAAAAAAAATTACTTTCACGACTATGATAATGTTTGTAGTTCTGAAGACATAATTCAATCCAGTTGCATATACAGCAGGCAGTAATAACATTCAGTCACTATTCTAATAGGTTGTTTGTTATTTTGATTGCTGCCTTCACAAGGCTTCTGCTCCCTTCATTCTTATTTTCTTTATTCAACATACAAGGGCCACTAGATGCTTGTCAGAACAGTTGCTTTTGATATCTTGCCACCAAAATTACTAATTCAGAGAAGTCATAATCACGTTGCAGTTAGAACAGTGTTGAGTGGTTCAAGCAGCATCTAAATCACCACTAGAGGGAGACTGCATATATTAAAAAATAATAAAATGTTCAATACCGTTTATTAGAGTGGCTGAAAGGTCAGAGATTCCACTATTTGGTTTTGGCCTAATTCACTTATTCCTTCCTAAGCTTTAATCTATACAAATATTCTTCATTAAAAATTTCTGTAAAGAGAATAACCGAAGAAGATCAAATGCCAAAGCAAACTGACCCCAAGCAGACAGTTAAAATTTGAGTATAAAGTGAATTGTTGTACACTCAATAAGTCAGAACAGTCTAGAAATACCACTAAATTAATAACTGGTCTCTTCAGTAGGCCTAGCACTTGAGCTAAAGCCTCTTTTCTCTTTGGATCGCCCCCTCAGCTGAGTCACAGTGAAATTCTGCTCTCTTTTCTGCAAATTAAACTGTTTTGGCTGAAACTAACTGGACACATATGTTGCCACCTGCTGCACATTCTTTAGTCTGAAGTTTTACAACAGCTTGCTTTGTATCTTTGAACAATTTGTTCATTAGAGAAGGTAAAAGCAGGCAAAGGGAAGTGCATCCTTGATAGTTTTCCAGGAGTCCTATGTGATTTGATTGGGTTTATTCCTCAGGTTGACAATTTAATATAAGATTGCTCCTAGGGTTTATGGGTCAGACATTTTCATTTCTGATTACATTTGTTGAGTCAGTGCTGAAAACAGCTTCCTACACATGGTAATATTTTATTCAGGTTTGTAAACCAGACTCTAAATGTACATATGAAGATTTTTTTTTTATTCATTTGCGTATTATTCTCGGTGTACAAATGGGTTTGTAATTGCACACAGTTGTACATGTATTAATCGAAAATTTAGAAAGAGTAGTTGAACATTTGGCTTCTTCCATTTGTTGGAGAGATCACTTCCAGTACCTTGGATGGAATAGCAACAGTTCCTTTTTTCTCTTTAGCATATTTTCTCACTTGTCATCCTTCCTGTTATCTTTCTTGCACATAGCAGCCCCCACCCCAGACCTCATCTGTTCAAGCCAAGTAACAATAATCATAGTCAGACTAAGAATATTATATAACGGTGATGGCACCTCTGTGAAATTTCATTCAGCTTAATAGAACAATTTCTCATACACGGCTTCAGTCAGCATCAGACTCATAGCCAAGGAAGCCTGGTCCATAATGTCTCCATGAACAGTTTGGTTTGCTAAGGTTGTGTTTTCACATTATTCGCTGTCCTTGAAGACTCTTCTAAAGTATGTAATGTATTTTGTGTGCCAAAAAGCTGTAGGTTTTTTAGAATCCATGATTTTTTTTTAACCTTCATGACTATTTAGAAGGAAAGTTTTTATCGTACACTCACAGTCCATTATTAGCTCTACTGTTAAACACTCACAGTGTTATCCATTGCAAAAAAAAGAAATACGGAAAGCTAGGCAGAAAGTTCGTAAATGAACCATGCTTTTAAAATGGTTAATACATAGTTTTCAGTAGATACTTATCAACAGTAAATTCACATGTAGGACATAATCAGTTTGAACTTGTATGGGATGGGAAGAGATGATGGTCTACTTATAAAAATGTATACCTTCAATGTTACATTAAGGAAAGTAGATTGCAGGTCTTTGGTTCTCATCTTTGATTATTGAATTACACATGAGCTTATCTAGACAGTCCTAAACTAATTTTTGATTTGTAAATATTCATTAATCTGGTTCGCTTTTTTAGCCTTGAAGATCCAGCTTTTAATGACCATTGTTTTGAAACAGTTTGATCAGTTTGTCTTGCTTTCCCTCTCATCATCACATGAGAGCGGCTTCTATGCTCACAACGCTCTGTGCCTAACAAAGTTAAACCTTGGCAACCTCATGCACTCACAACATGTTCAGCACTTTAGAGACTCTCCAGAATGCAAACTGTGTTGTGGGCCACTGCAACGCCTGCCGTGACTAGAGGGGCCCAAGTGACTGGGACTGAATACAAACTTCAATCATCCTCCTTCGGGCAGCCTTTGAAAAGCGTAGGGGTAGAGGTTATTGCAAAGCCTAGAGCATGCTTTGGTGAAGGAAGAAGATCAGGGAGATGTGAGGGAAGGGAAGGTGGTAACATCACCCAAAGCCATAATCATAGAATCATTTGGTCGGAAAAGACATTTGAGATCATTGAATGAAACTGTACCTGCCCAATACTAAACCATATCACTGGGTACCTCATTTACCCATCTTTTAAGTACCTTCAGGGAGAGGGCAGCCTGTTCCAGTGCCTGTTAACTCTTAAAGTAGGTTACAGGGAGCTTTGAAAGTTTGTGTAAGAAGGCAGGAGTGGGGAAAAGAGGCTGTTAAGAAAGTAAAAGAAGCCAAAAATCACAAATATAAAAGACATTAACACATGCATATTGGTTGGTAGTGTGGAGTAATTTAGAAACTACCTTCTTCTTACTAACAAGCAGGGAAAATGCAAGTAAATTAAGAAAATTCACATTCCAGACAAATATACCAGTTTCCTGATTGTGAGGGGGTTTTTAACACTGTTGAACACTACTGTTAAAATAACACTTAAAATTACTATTTATATGTCATAGTTTATGCTAGCAGACATCCACATCATGTGAAAGATCGATCTGTCATTCATTCTTCAAAAAATAAAAATATTTTTAGTAATTAAATCTAATGATTTTGAGATATTTTGATTCCCGAGCCTGAACTTCTACAGAAATCAATGGACTCAGATACATTTGTGCTGCTGTTTACTGAGTCCATGAGGGCTCAGCCTTGCAGATTTTATCCTATTTCTATCATTCATTAATCTAGTTTCAACAATTTAATACATAACGTTAAACAAAAAAGAGACAAAATCAATTTTTAAAAACATTATGGTTTATTACATCATCAGGAAAATAAATCTCTTTTCAAATATCACTGGAAACTGCTGGAATAATTTCCCCACCTTAGTCTAATGACCAGGTCACCTCAATTTTCAGACATACATGTTGTGAAATCTTCTGAAAAAGCAAAACCTTGTAGTCATGTCTGAGGAAAAGTTTACTCTTAAACATAAATAAAAACTCCCCAGTGAAATACTTCATGGTCTCCCCTTATTAAGTGGAAAATAAAGGTGCATTTATAATCAGTGGTGTCAGGCATCAGCTGAAACGAAGTTAAAAGAAATTAGGTTTTTTTAATTATCTTTCTACCTAATATGAGGGTATCTTGGACATGATGCATTCCTGAGCTGCTGGCAGTATAACAGTTCTAAATGTTGTAAAGATTTTGCTTTAGGACTAAGCAAACATAGCCCCTCCCTCAAAAAAAAAAAAAAAAAATATCAATTGAAAAAATGGAGACTGTGCTGGGAAACTTAAATTACAAATCCCTAGAGCTCTGAAATGAAGAATAAGGAAATTGCTTTCTCCCTTTGGGCATGACCTTTTCCTTTGAATGGATGCCACAGAATAAAAAGAGGAATCATCTTTTATTTAAACAGGAAGCAACTGGAGGCAGTTCAAGGCTCTTGGGAATATTTAAACACATGCTGAGAAAGAAATTGAAAGCCACGACTATTTCAAGGACAGAACTTCAGCAATCTATGCCTCTAATGTGATACCCAGCCCTCCCGACACTGAGAGCAAAACCAGCATTTATCCTTTTATCAATATACAGCATTAGCAATGAAACTGCCTGCGATAATGGCTGGAATTAGGGACAGAGCTGGCTTGGGGGCCTTCGGGAAGGAGTGGACACTGCTGGTAGGTCCATTAGAAGATACATTAGGGTAATTTTATTCCTCTAGTCCAGCTCCATTCACAGCTCTTCCTTTCTTCGAGTTACAGTTTGTTGAATCAATAGCCATTAAAGCAAATCAACCTCAGCGGGAAAACGGCCTTGTAAAACTGTAGCCTGACTCATTGTGATCGTTGTACATCCCCATTTAAGCAAGAAGAAAGTCACGTTTGGATTCTCAGACAAGAGACTCTATTTTCAAAGCAAAACCAGAGCCTACAAACAATACCATGGAACTCTGATAGCCATAGTGAAAACTCTGACAAACCAAAGCGTAAAATTACGAAGGTGTCCTTCAGTGTTGCCCTGCATTTGCTTCTGTAAGAGCAACTGCAGTTCCCAAAATGCTGAACTTTTCAGAAATCTGAGGATGATAATTTAATAGAGCATTATAGGCAGGTAAAAAGAGCCATTTCTCTCTGTTCTCTTCCTCCATTCAGGCTCCTGTAATCTCCTGTCTTATATTTGCAGCTAAACATCCCTCACTGATGCTTTTCATTTGTTTTAATGACACAGTATCAGCCTGTGACTTTTGTGGCCTCCCAGCAGAGCCGTGCCCCTTTATGCCATGCTATTCACTTTCATAAGCACTATTATACATCAGAATAGCATGATATAGATCCACTTCCATTCCCTCAGTGCATTCAGGTCATCAGAAAACAATGTCCAGAGACGTGTCAGAACCTTGCACATGTGTAAGACGTGCAGGGGTCTTTTGGTCTCAAGAATGGATTATCTTCCCAGGGACCATACTCCCTACAGTACAGGACAGGAAAGGATTTTGTGTGAAATCTGAATGCACTCCAAGCCACAAATTAATTAAACGTACTGCCTAAACAGATTAGTTTAGAAAATTAACACATTTAGCTGCATTACTTCCAAATAGGTTTTGGTCACAAAAAATTTTCTGTCACAACCAAGGTAGTAGTATAAACTACATGAATATATTTGCACATGTGTTTACGATATGGAGCTCAATGCATACATTAATCATGACTGAAAATGAGGGGGGAGGTTGTATCTTTCCTTGCCTCTTCTTCTTTACCAGCTCTAATGTATTATGGTATTATATTGTTTTGGTTTTTACTAATTAGCTCAGAGGAGACCCTAAGTCATGTGGCTTAATGTACAGTAATGAATATGACATGATTTTCAAGCCGTAACATGAAACACCAACAATAAGTTATTCATGTAGGGAAAAACATTACATATCTAATTATAAATCTCCTGAAATGATGAATCTTTCAATGCTTCTACTTATTTATAAACAGTTTGGGGGCATAAAGTACACTGACAATTTGATGACCTAATCACACATTATATTTTGACTTTATTTAATACACATATGTTCTGTAAAGCATAGGATCTCTTATCATACTACTTTATGGCATGTTATGAGTATAATAAATTTGTAAAGTTTTGTATATAAACCACAATAGTCACAAACTAATTTTTCTTATTTACTTTTTATTACAAGTTATTCATCTACTTCCAATGCCTATATTTTAGTTTTAAAGTAACAGAATAAAGGATAGGATCCTAATCACATTTTGATTAGAGTGTGGACTTTTTTATTCCTAGAAGTGCTTTAAGCAAAAGTAAAAGCTGATCTTGAGACGGATGAAAATGGATGGAAAGTATGAAATCTTTGGTTTAATATGTCTCAAGGCTGAGAGAAATAATTAATGACAGGGAAATAAAAATTGATGTAGACTCTGCTATTTTAAACAAGGATATGAATGGCAATAAGAAACAGAGAAGATGAGCTGGAGCAAGTTTAGATTAAGAAATGTGAGGCTGATAGACTTCTTTGTAGCATTATGGTAAGACTTGAAGTATGGAGAGATGGTTTTCCTTCCTGTATAGTGATATACTATTAAACTTGGGCTGATTATTGGAAAATCTCTAGGTCTGAAGGCAGCACACCAGGATGGTGACATGAGATTCACACAGAACAACCGGGAGGCTGCAAACACCCATCTCACAAAACACATTTCTTGTCCTTTCTACACACAGAAGCCCTGATCCTGTAGAAACCAACGTATTGCTTTTAGATTGCAAACGTTAAGAGTGGGCTTTATTAGATTCTGGGTGCTTGAAGTTGATCAAAGTAAGTCTTACTGATTTGCAGATAAATGTGTGTGTTAAACACATGCAGCTGGGTTATAGACAAATTTTTTCATGGGGGGAAGGTTGAATTTTTTTTTTCTAAAGTTTGCAAAGTAGGGTTCACTTCTTCTCTATCTTAAAAAATTAACTGTGACACAAGAAAGCTTTGACAATTAATTAATTGCAGCAGTGGATGGTCTCTCGTTTATCTAAATTAACTCCAAACCAGGAACACGCTGTGCTTCCTGGTAAAATGTTACTAATTTTCCTTGAGTTAAGCACTGATTTCAGCAGAACGGACAAAAAGATGCCTTCATGTCAACTTGCATGTTTTATGAAGATATGTGTAAGTTGTACATAATAGCTTTGCAAATTCAGGTAACTGACTGTTTTAGAGGTTCCAGGTTTCTGAGACCAAAACACACAGTTTTCTTATTGTAATATTTTTATGTTAAAATGTTTCTCTTAATTTCATCGTTCTATGATAGCTGAAAAAAAGAGAAAACCTTTATCATACATTAAACTCATTTTTATAGAAACAAATCCATTCAGAATGAAATATAAATATGAACAACACTAAATGCATAAGAGTTGATACGAAAAATTCTTGTGGTACCAACTTCTCCCACCTTCCAGCATAGCACTGGAATGTGGTTAAATCAAGATGATCCCATTATACCCCAAAGTGCTGGCAGAGCAGTGTGAGATGAGGGAAAGGTGCACAGCACAGGACCCTCAGCTGAGGAAATCTGACAGATTCAACTCATCCCTGCTGATTTACTTCAGACAAAGAGCCAGTCTACCATTTTCAGCTTTTATGTTTTACTGGAGTGTCTTAGCATCTAACTCCTCTCCAGTGGAGCAGCAGTTCTCCCATCTGCAGGCAGAGCATGCACAGGGCCACCGGCTCTGCTCCCACACAGCCTCAAGATGTTTCTGCTACTCGTCCAACCACCCACCCTTCCAGCTCACTGAAAAACCCCTCTAAACTAAGGTAAGGTGGCTGCCCACACACGTGCCAGCTGATTTGCTCCATGCAGACCCAGCATACCACCTCCACAACCGCAGCGGTCTGTTTCACTGATTAGAAGAGTGATAGAACAGCAACAAGCAGAGCTTATGCACCAGAGCATCTCTGTTTCAGTGACCGAGGCAGATTGGACTTTATGTAGAGATTCCTGTTCTTTTCCCTGAAATAAATGACTTCTTCGGGGTCTTCCTTAGCAACGGTTAATAAAGCTTAGTTTATTAGAGTTACAGTAGAGTCACAGCTCCTCCTATTCAATCTACGGTAGGCTCCCACCACAGAGGCTTCTTCAGGAGTTTGTTTCATATTTAAGTAATATTTAAATTATGTTGAGTGATATTGCTGAAAATTTTGGCACTTAGAGACAACATGACTACTTGAAGGTCTTGAATATTTAATATATTTATTTTTATAAGCATCCACATATCCTGCTTCTTACTATCTCACCACAGTTTTCCACTTGTATGCATATACCAGTCAGCTTTCAAGATGTCAGTGAACCTGGAATGTCTTTGCTCAGTGTTAGGGCTCTTTGCTCCTGAGAAAGTGCTAAATTGATTTCTGCATTAAAGGGATGGGATGGTCAGCTGTCTTTTGGAAGAACCCTACTGAGCATGTGTCTTTACAGGAAAATAGACTTAATTCATTAATATCTATAACTCTTTTGAGACCCACTAAACACTTTAAAAGAGCTTGGGATGAGTAACCAAAAGTGCAGGCTCCGCAAGAGGAGGTAAAATCCATGAGGCATAATGGAAATATCCTAACACCTGAAATACAGGCACGTAATAATAAACTACACATCTAGAGTTGGCTAAGTGGGAGTTGAAAAGCTGCTGTCAGCCTGAATTACACATCCAGGTCTTTCTCAATACACAGATTTGCCCTTATTTTGTCTTATTTGTCATGTCAGGTGGTTTCCAACATCTTCAAAATTCAATAATCGAGGAGATAAAGATGTTATTTAGTATGCTGGTCTTTGTATGTAGCTTGTTCCAGTTTCAGATTTACACCTCCTTCTGGATTTAATTGTTTTTCCCACTCAGAGAAACATTGATTTACAGAATGGTATATTTTTAATATTCTTCTGGTTGTGAACTTCACAAACAATGCTGCAGATCCCTGCCTTGGGGCAATGAGTCATCGGAAGTGGCTGGAGGAGTGAAATGATTGCTTTGAAAAGTGTATTTTTAACTACAGGAGGAAATAACTTTCATTATCATTACATTGGCGAAGTAGTTGAAGGTAATAGCTCCATCAGACAATTTTTTTCCTAGTCTTTATGTCAGAAAATAAAAAAAAAAATACCTTTTTTCCCAAAACACCCTTCACAACAATGGAAAGTTAGATGGAAGGGCAAGATGCAGACACTGTCAAAATAAAATGTTGAAGAAAGTAGCAGGTGGAAAAAAAGAGTAGGAAAAAAAAATTCCTCAGGATACATTCATTTCAAATGGTGCTTTTTTTAAGAATTTTTGGACCAGAAACACAAAGAAATCCATTTAAATAATTCTAATTCACGACAAAAAAAAATAGCTTGGAAAGATTTCTCATAAAGCCCATGCAGCTATGATTCTGAGTAATAAAACTGGGTTTCTTTATGAGAAATATTTTTACTGTTTTATTTGCTATAGGACCTAGAAATACATAAACAAGGAATACATTTATGCTGTGTTTTCCTCTGCAGTTTGCCATTTTGAACTTCAGTGGCTGTGGCCATCTCTAACCATGAACTCCCTTCAAAACTATATTCAGGCAGCCCAGCAAGCAGCAAAAGAGTCCAACATTAATGCCTCATTGGCTGCACAATATTAACAAGACTTGCCTATCTAACAGCCAAAATCCAACATATCTTATTTATAGTTGTCTTTACATAGACAGTATGTGCAAGTTGCATTTCAAGCTTGTCAGTAAGAACGCAGAACATTCACATATCTGACATAAACAAATCAGTTTCTAGTGATGCGTTTGCCATGTAAATCCTTGTAATATTTGGAGCTAGATTGAGTGACAGGAGATCTTTTGAATCAGGTAGCTTACATGTGTATCTGTAATCCGTCCTGACTGAGTTGTACTACAGGTTTTTGTTAACTTGTCTGCACAAATACAAGAGAGCAGAATGCATCCTCAATCTTTGCGGTTTAACAACCCTTCAGTAGACAAAAATTCTTTTCCTAATTTTCATGCCTGATTTTTATGACAGTTAGTCCCAAGTCTCTACTTGTAGGCAATCTTCTCAGAGAAGATGGAATAAGAGTTGCCAGTAACAAAATATACCAAATCCTCTATATTAATTATAGCTTCCTTGCTCCATTCAGCAGCCACCATCTGCCAACATCTAGCCAGAACTAGAGTAGTTCCCAGGCAGGGTTTGAAAAAGCAGTGGCAAAAAGTTTAATTAGACTTCCTTCACCTTCTGGATAAAAAAATCTCTACTTAATATAAACCTCAAAACATGTGAATTCCTTCAAACCTTGCTGTGTGGACAAGTGCGTAGCCGTGGGGAAGTCTGACAAAGCGTTGATTGTTGGTCTCACTGGTTGCCCCACGTGTCATTTAAGCTGTTTGGTCCAAGAAGAAACTTTACATTTCCAAAAGGATTTCATCCATATTTTCCTTACAAAATATTTAAAATTAAAGTGTATTTAGGCTGCCTACAATATACTGACCCTTGCAACAAACAGTGCCATACCCTTCCAGGACTCTCCTGGCTGCCTAAAGTCCCTGATGGACCAGTACAGCAAGACAGGAAGAAGAACACCAGATCACATCCCTCCAGTAGGTAGGTACCATACCAGGGCGTCACAGACACCCAGGGGATTCCCACCTTCCTCTTTGTGGGCTCATCCTTGTGCATTGTGTATAGCTTTGTTCCTGTTACAGTTAAGTTAAATTCATGTAATCTACATCTTGTTGTACATTATGAGTATATGGCATAACATAAATATGAATATGAGTCTGGAGACTACAGAAGGGAATAAGCATAAATTGTCCTTTGTTTGCATGTGTTTCTATCTGTCACACTTAATTCCTTGCCCCTAACATTTTTTTGTTCACTTTAACAGGTCCAGCTGAGGTTTGAAAGGGCTGCTCCTCTGAGGCAGTCACATTTTTTCCTCCAAAAAAACTTTTCCTGTTTTGATTGCTGTAAAAAGAAAATGTAAAAAGAATGGATTAACATTCGATATTTGTTTATAGGGATGCAGTTTTCCATAGAAACCAATTTCTAATATGCTGTTCACATTGTGTAAGGAAATATTTCTAGATTTCCCAAAATATTTCATTTATATGACATTTTAACTTAATTACACTGATATAACAAACTGGGACCACTTACAGCCACTGCACAGATTGGCAAATAACAAAATTCCTACCAAAGCAGAAGGTTTTAAAGCCTTTGATTTGCTGTGTGGTTACTAGTGATATGAATCAATACCTACTAATAACATTTACAGCAGGAGATATAATGAGTCAAGCATGGTTTAGCTTCAGTAGACCTGATTGTGTCCTCTGTCTCTCATTACTCTCACTCAGTATCTCAGGGCTGATGAGGTAGTTCTTCTGTGAATATCAAATCCAGCAGTCATAGCTCTGTGTGTGTTATTTATTGAGCACAGTAACTGTTGCTGCAGCAGAAAATGTGTCCTGCAAATTCTATGGAACAGAACTGCAGGTGGACAGAGTCTGTCTCTGAGGGTGTTGAACAGCACCTGCTTAGAGAAACACAAAGAGAGACCCTCATAAAGAGGAAGACTGACACATTTATGGTCTTATATTTAAGCAGATATATCAAGCACTGGATTCTCTTCTCTGTCTCTTTTAAGATCATCATCTGAATAACAGAAAATATATTTTGTAAATATATGTTTAATTAGTCAAAGGGCAAATAGTAAAGCTACAGAATCCTGGAGATGGTTCTTGCATGACTTTTCAGTTCTGAGATAACTATATAATTAATGCTCCCTGAATGGATTCTTGATTGACTGTTTTCTGGTCACAACCGTTCAACCCACTTTCCTACTTACTCTTTAAACCATATAAACTACTTTTAACTTTGCCAAACAAGCATCTTGTTGATCACTAGACTTTCACTTAGCTGCTCATTTTCACTCTGCTCACTAAATCAAACACTGTTTTTGCTTTCTGCATCGCCTCTAGAGCTACCTGTATCTGCTCTTCACTCTCTCACCAAAGGCGGCAACCTGAGAGGGATGAAAGCTTTTGTTTTGACTTTCTCAGCAATTTTGGCCTGCTCAGGACTTTCCATACTAGGTTTTTTGTTTGCCGGGCTGCCTGTTCCTAGGGCCATACTGGACAGTTTCAGGTGATATTTTCTGTCTTGGGCAATGTGCCTTCCACTTTGGTTCTTCTCAGGGCAGCTGAGTTCTTACCTCAAGCTGTTATTGTGATGATCAAGTTTTGGTACATTAGACAAGAGAAATCAATATCTAGCAGAACCAGGAGTTGTTTTTCATCTAGGGGATTCAATTGTTATGTTTTCCTGCATTATTTAAAATGTCCCACAAAATAAATCTTGTTGACAGGAACGTATAGTTATGTTAATTTTAACTTTAAAAACTATCTATGTCTTTAAATCAGTATATGTGGTCTACATATAGGATAGAGTCCTTTTTTCTGAAAAGAAAGTCCTTTCTTTTTTTTTCTTATTTTGCTGATTGTGGAATGATTCATTTACCTACTCACCCAAACTGGCTCTTGGCTTCCCCTTCTATTCCCCATGGGTAAATGCACGACAGAAAAATAGATCTTGTGTTGGACTACAGTTCAGCTCTGGTGAGACAGATCTCCCCATGGGACAAAGTGCTATGTTTTATTTTTCCCCATCTGCACTTCACCTACAGAAATAAACTGGAGAGAGAGATTTCACACCACGTCACACTAAACACTGTTTGCATTCAGCGTATTTCCTCATGCTTCCTTCCAAGAGGTGGTCGTACAGAGATGAGCAGGGCAGGGGAACCGTACGCTCATGCCTGAAAGTTCATGGATGCTCTGAGGTTTTTTACACAGCATGTATTCTGACATGTGAAATATTTTTTGCTGTTCTGAAAAATTAATTGCACAACATTCTACCTGTAGTCCATAAAAATGGAATAACAGCTCCAACAAAATATTCTTGACAGAAGTTGCTATTTCTAATTTCTTTTGGATTGCTATCTTTTTTTGCCCTTAACTTATTCCACTGTATAATGGCTGTTCCCACTAGGCTTCTCTTTTTGACCTTTAGACCATGAGGCCATTGAGGTAAAAAATGTGTTTTTCCTTTCATCATGTTACCAGAAAACGGCAAACCGCAGTCTTGCCTATGTCTGGATAGGTGTTTGCCAGTTTCATTTCTTTTCTCCAACCATCTGCCAAAATTTCGCAGTTTTTTTCTGTACTGCACATTCATTGCAACATTATACAACACTTACAATTAACCACGTCTTGTTTTGTAATTTTAATTTAACTATAATTTAATATTACAATTAATATGTATAAACTGTTTTTTTGTTTACTTATGTCATTGGACAATCCACCTCAGAGGAATAATTTCCTCTGTGCCAATTGCTAGGAAATTATGATTTTTAAAGCTTAGGAAAATAGCTAATTTTGAATAAAAGAAAATAAAACCCCTGATTTTCTCAGTTATAGTCATATTTCCAAATAATTTTCAATGCGCTTGAAATGTCAAGCTGACCAGAACTGTGTAGAGGTATGTCTTTTTCCTGAGCACAGAAAAATTTTTTGGATTTAATGTTATAAACTTTTAAAAATTGATGAGGCTGGTTATAAAAATATTTTCATTCCCTTCAAGTGTGTTCATTGAACTCAGTGGAATTCGCCCACTCATTTCAGCAGTCTTTGTCCTGTGAACAGATTTATTCAGGTGAGATTAATCGGGTCCTCAGTGAAGGATTTCAGAGTGGGTGATTTTAAAACCATATAACAAAACAATAAATAAGTGGGGGTATTTCAAATGAAAACATGCTGTGAAATATAAAGTAAGTGATTTACTTATTCATTCTATATTGAGTAAATTACTTTTGCATAATTTTAAAGAATCAGTAAAAAAAACCCATATATTTAGTCTGGGTTTAATAAACATAATGTGCTTCCAAACTTGAATGAGCACAGTATTTTTCTCATACTTAAAACTATACTGTAATCTTATCTGTCTATTAATAAATCAAGATCTATTTAACAAAGTTTTCTGAAGTCATAGAGGGGTTGCATATGTGGCAAATATTAACATCAAGTTTTTCCATGAAAATCTAATCTGAAATCAGCTGTGCTTTTCCACCAAGCACAGATCTTTGTCAACAGTATTTCCTTCATGTTGAAAAAAATCCCTGTAATACACTTCATTTAAAAAAATGTACACTGTACATTGGATATACCTGCATCTGAGCTAAATGCATACGGCACCTGTATGGCAAATGAGGACAACTGGCATTTGCAGAGTGCATCATATCTTACTTACAGTAAAGGTGTATTACAGATGAGACCAGCTATATGCCAGAAAATTTCTCTGTCTGTCCACTGTCTGCAGAAGATATCTGGATCCCCAGCTCAGATATCTCTACTACAACTCTGAAGCTGAGTGAGTTGAACCCCACCATTTCATCGTCACTTCAATTCAAAAAGTAACTTTTTAGATGAGTAAGTTCTTCTAAGTTTAAGCATTTGTTATGAAAATCTTTATTTTGCATTCTTCACTTATAGCTTAGCTTTTCCTCAAAATGTCCTTTTTTAGTTGCCTTCTATTATTACGGAGCACTAGCTACATTAGTTACACTACTTAGAAAAAACTTTGGAGAACAGTTAGTAGAAAAGATATCATGAAATACATTTTGGTTTACTGCCATGAACTGACATTTTTAAATATTTACAAAAAAATGGCCAACTTGTAAAATATTAAAATAAAGGAATATCTTCTAAAGTAAAAGAAAACTATTAAACATTTTTGTATGCATTTATGAAAATATATCAGAAATATAGGACAAATATCCCAACCAAATCTATTGATTTCATAATAATCTGCAGAATGATCTGTCCCATTCTTATATAACTAGAAATAGATGCTTACTGTTAAACAATTGCAGGAACAGGATAGTCATTTTTTTCAGGCTCTTCACTACCTAAGGGTTCATTGGCTTTTCAAGCTCTGCCTACACATTGATTCTAACACTGTAACATGCCAGTAAAATTCCTGGTCAAAACATTTGTCTTGACAAGTCGCTTACTCACTACAAGGGAACTTATTTTTAAATACTGTGTTCCAAAGAACTGTTGTGAACGTGAGTAGACTTTAGAAAAGGAATGAAAGTTTTCTGCCTGAAAGTTTTATTGGCTTAGGCGCAGTTATACCAACCAAAGTTCCACCCACCTAATCCTGCTCTGAAAAACAGTTTCTGAACTGTTTGAGGTTTAACCAAGACAACCTGTCCAGTGCTGTTATTGCTGGCAAATTTATGCCTTGCTTTTTTGCTTGGAGAGTACATGTGTTAAAAGCAATGACCATGCTCAACCCCACTCATTAACAGAAAACCACTTCTGAACTGGAGTCTTGGGTAGGAGACATCCACTGTTCAACAAGTTTCAGACCCAATCTGATGTAAGCAGAAATGGATACTGTTTCTCAATCATAGTATGATAGTATCATAGAATGGTTTGGATTGGAAGGGACCTCAAAGATCATCCAGTTCCAACCCCCGTGCCATGTGCAGGGACACCTCCCACCGGACCAGGCTGCTCAAAGCCTCATCCAGCCTGGCCTTGAATATCTCCAAGGATGTGACATCCACTTCCAGTAAGGGAACATTCAATGTGTGTACACAAATTCTACACGGTCTTATAACAAGTGCTTCCAGAAATATAGAATTATAGAATCATAAGGTTGGAAGACACATCTGAGATTACCCAGTCCAACCGTGCCTGTCTCCCTACTAAACCACGTCCCTAAGGAACCCATCTACCCATTTTTTAAACACCTCTAGGGATGGTGACTCCACCACCTCCCTGGGCAACCTGTTCCAATCCCTGGCCACATTTTCAGTGAAGAAATTCTTCCTAATGTCCAGTCTAAACCTGCTCTGGCGCAACTTGGTGCCATTTCCTCTTGTCCTGTCGCTCATCACTTGGGAGAAGAGACCAGCACCCACCCCATAGGTTGAAGTCTTTAACATGCTAAATTTCTGACATAGCCTGTGAGTCAGACCTTTTTTATGCTGAATGACACAGAAGCATTTTTCATTGACAAGCTTGTTTGGTGCAGACTTCAAAGACCAAACAATGAAACACTTCCTGTAGTTACCAAAGCCTCAGCAGCAATTGCATAGGTAAGTCAAAGGATTTATATGTCTTAACCAAGAACGTCAACTGCATTGAAAATCACTCACTGAAAACAGAAGAATTTTTTTAAAAAAAATCCATAATTAATTACATTTCATTTTGATTCTACCTTCATGGTAGCTTTACATTCTTTTCTTTCTTCTCTTTTTGTTAATATGACCAAGAAACTACCTCATCATGTTTTTAACATATATTTTTATTCTTATATTTTATTTGTTTTCTTATACTTTATTTGTATTCTTATACTTATTACATTTTCATTTCTGCTGGGATGTATAAAAAACTTGACTTACAAAATTTCTCACTCTTCCCATTACTTAACTCCATGATACAGATTTGTGGCTGATCAGTTCCTCTTTGGTTTTTTTATTAGACTCTTAGTTCTTAGTATGCTCTATGATGTTCATTCATCCAGATTAAAAGCACAGTCAATGAATTTATTATATTTTGCAGGTCTCATAAAAGTAATAGTATAATAAACAGTAGCTGAAGCTACTATTCTATTTTAAATTCATCTAGGTCTGTTAGCTAATGTCTAGTAGATGTCCCAAAGGATTACTTTCTTATGGCACTGACACTTTGTTCCTACCAAAGGAATCTATGTTAAAGGTAACATTTTCTTCAGTTTTTTAGTTTTTGGGACAAGCTCAAACCATTTACCACACATCCCCTCAGTGTAAGTATCACTTCCTAGTCCAAGACTGGAATTTTTATTTCTTAATAATTTTGGGATGAAACACACAGTTGCCATTAAAGTCATTAAAGATTTAAAATTGTCTGATCCTAAGCACCAAAAAGGATGCTTCTTTGTGGCACATACAGAGATTTAGGCACGTCATAAAACAGGGAAATCAGTATACAGCAACTGAGCAATATAAATGTAGGGAATACACATCTGAAATTCTATCTGCAGGTCTTAGTTTTGCAGCCCTGTTGACTGCAATGATGTTGCACAAGTATAATGCAAGGCAGAATATAGCCTTCTGCAATGAACAGTTAAAAGCCAAGAAATGCCTTCTGGTCTGTGCATAATGACAGTTTTTTAAAACCTCCAAGAACATCAAAAGCGCTATGTGAAGAGCCTCATAATTCTTTTATTATGCTAATTTTAAGGGTGGGATTCACTGCAATCGTTTTAGGAAATAGTTTCTGACAACAGTATCTAAAGTGATCTTTACTGCAATACTTCTGGGTATGAAATTATTCTAGGAATTCAGGAAGTAACTCATGACATCCTTCTACATTGTATAGGAGAAACCAGATAAAGTCAGCTCAACTCCCTAGAAATCAGTGTTACAGCAGACAAAAATTTGACCCACTGTGTTATAATGTCTGGAAAGGACACACAAATTTTCCATTTTTCCATGTTAAGGATGAATCATTTTTCTTTGTTTTAGCAGCAATGCTAAAACAAAGAATAGAGAAGGTGTATGCCAAAGGCAAGGGGAGAGGGAAGATTTGAATCATTTTGAATTGCTGAAGAGCTCAGTTTAATATGGAAAAAAAGATATTTCAACAATCTGCAAATGAATGAGCCATAGAGGAGGGAAAGCCATACTTTTTGTATTAAATCAGTCCATTCATTTAACAGTTGGATGTGTTGATAGCTGAATTACCATCTGCCATATAACCAGATGTTTTCCATCCATGTTTTAATGAATCTTATTTTTCTAATCAACTTTGTACAGAGTAAAAATCTGCTTTGAAGAAGTGCTGCATTTTTCTTACACTGCACTACTTTGGCCTGTCAAAATTACAGATTATCTTATCAAAGTGTTTATGTGACTGTGCTTCCTTTTATGGTGTGAAATACACCCTTGTATTTCCTTGCAAGGACTCTCTCCCATCCTTTTAAAAATGAAGTAATGGCACTGCAGGCTTTCCTAAAGCAAGGCTGTGGCAATCCATCTGCAATTTGAGTAAGAGCATGCAGATATTGAAATAATTACCTCCTACTATTACCCACGGGCTCTCAAGTAATTACCTATTTCCATTAGCATTTTATTTGATTCACTAATTACATTCAGAAATGCTGGTTGGATGTCCACTACCTGAAAGGATTACATTCAAATTAACCAATAAAGATTTCTCTTAAGCTGCCAGCATGAAATTATAAGGCAATGTGATGTATACGAATAGTAGAGCAGTAAAAGCCTATGTACAAGTCCTTTAATTTTCTTTTGATCAAAGTCACATAAGTGGCAGGGATTTACAAGGAGGAGAGAAAACGGAGTGACATTTGTTTTCACAGTGATGCTGATCATGCAAGTAGCTTACTGTGGAAGAGTATCTATGTCTTTTAGGTGTGGTTCAACACACAATAGGTTATATGAGCACTCTTGAACACTTTATTGAAGAACCGACATCTGATGTGTAGATGGTTTCTTTATTATATAACACATGTACCCTACTATGGACTATAATACTACTCTTTTGATTGGCTGATGTGAAGATCTAAATATGTTATTTTGGCAAAATACTTTGTTCCATTGATGTTCAAGATCTACATATATAGTTGTATATTGCCCTTGTTAACAGGCAGTAGAAATAGTTTTCTTTTTCACTGCTCCAAACAAGAAAAACCATTGTTGTTTTTTACCAGGAAAATATTTTCTACAAGCATGATCCATGTAGTTAATCTGCTTTTTTGATCTTGTTATAGTTATACTTGCACTTCTACCCCCTTTTTGTTGCCTGTGAATGGGATCTCCTAAAGTTTAGCCTAACATACATATATACATATAGGTTTTTATACATGGGTAAAATGGATACTTGGACTTTTGCAACCCATTCAACGTTGTCCTGCATGACTTTATTGTCACTAAATTGGAGAGATATGGATGTGACGAATGGACCACTTGGTGGATAAGGAATAGACTGGATGCTTGCACTCCAAGAGTTGTAGTTTTTGATACTGGTAATGAGCGTCATTCCACGGGGATCAGTACTGGGACCAGTATTAACACCTTTGTTGCAGAGTGGAATTGAGGACACCCTCAGCAAGTTTACCAACAATACCCAGCTGTGTGGCGCAGTCAACACATTGGAGGGAAGGGATGCCATTCAGAGGTGCCTTTACAGACTTGAGAGGTGGGCCTGTACAAACTTTAAGAATTTCAACGAGATCAAGTGCAAGGTCCTGCACCTGTGTTGGGGCACTCCCAAGCTCAAATACAAGTTGGGCAGAAAATGGATTGAGAGCAGTCCTGCCAAGAAGGACTTGAGGGTGCTGTTGGATAAGAAGCTCAACCTGACTCAGCAATCTGGGCTTGCAGACCAGAAAGCCAGCCATATCCTGGCCTGCATCAAAAGAATTGTAACCGGAAAGCTGATGCTCTCCCTCCACTCTGCTCTCATGAGAACTCACCTAGAGTATTGAATTCAATTCTGCAGTTCTCAGTACAGTAAGGATATTGATCTGTTAGAGCAAGTCCAGAGGAGGGCTACAAAGATGATCAGGGGGCTGGAGCACAGCACAAATGAGAGTACAGGCTGAGAAACTCGGGCTTGGCTGAGACCTTACAACAGCCCTCCAGGACTTAAAGGAGGCCTATAGGAAAGCTGGGGAAGGGCTGTTTATCAGGTAGTATAGTGATAGGACCAAGGGTAATGTTTTAAGCTGAAGGACAGGAGATTTAGGATTTAGGTCAGATATTAGGAAGATTTTTTTTTTACTGTGAAGCTGGTGAGGCACTGGAAAAGGTTGCCCAGAGAGAAGTCCATCCCTGGTAGTGTTGAGGTTAGATGAGGCTTTGAGCAACCTGATCTAGTGGGAGGTGTCCCTGCCCATGCCAGAGGGGTTGGAACTGGATGATCTTTCAGGTCCCTTCCAACCCAAACCATTCTATGGTTCTAGGAAAACAGTGCCTCCTGATGAATGCCAACAGCTTGTTATTCTGAAGAGTATTCTCTGTGTGGGCAACTATCAGATCCTTCATTTTCGAGCGGTGACCATTAAGATCTATCAACAAAAGCTGTGCAAATTTGCTCTTCAAATAGGAAAAGTGGTTTCAAGTAGATAAGCATATTGGCAAAACCAGTTTCTTTTTAGTGAAAGGTGTTTGCCGTACTGTGACAAGAACATGCAAAACCAACACAAATATCTAAAAGGTCTGAAAGGTCTTTACAATGTTCTTTAAAGTACTTTTTTTCCTTCAGACTGCGCTAAAGCAACTTAAAGTTTAGAAAAACAAGTTGAGGCAGTTATCACAGTATCACAGTATCATAAGGTTGGAAAAGACCTTTGAGATCATCGAGTCCAACCTATGACCCAACACCTACTCCTACTCCTACTTGTCAACTACACCATGTCACTAATTGCCTCATCCAAATATTCTTTGAACACTTCCAGGGACGGTGACTCGACCACCTCCCCGGGCAGTGCATTCCAATGAACAATTACCCTCTCTGTGAAGAATTTCTTCCTAATGTCAATCCTAAACCTCCCCTGGCGAAGCTTGAGTCCGTGTCCTCTCGTTCTGTCACTGGTCACCTGAGAGAAGAGTCCAACTCCGTAACTCCTGTTATGTGGTACAGGACAATTCTCAATGAAATGACAGAATTTAATTCATTGATTGAACAAGTCTACCTCCTGATTTAGATCTTGGATTTTAGTTTGGAGTGACCATCTTCTTTTCAGTTGAATGCCCTAACATCTACACTATAGTATTCTGAGGAATGCGCTTCTGCCCTGCAAAATATGAAGAGTTCACAGATCATAGATTATGTCATCATTTGGAGAAGGAATTAAAAATACTAGTCTAAAATTTAGTTTCAAATAAATCTTTATACCAAACAGAAAACATCACATAGAAGACTGAGAGCCTGAGTCTTGAACAATCACTACGGTTCTGAATTAGAAAACTTACTGCCAAAGCCTGAGATCCAAGTTGAAGCCCACTGAATTAGAGAGACTAGACAAGACTCGAATGGATATTTTTGTCCTGAGTGAACATAACTTTACAGGGAAACGATCTACCCTTTGATCTTGTGAACCCTGGCATTGTAAATTTAACTTTTAAAAGCAGTTTAAGCCTTGCAAGTAAAACAAAAAGTTATCATTTGGCAAAAAAAAATAAAATTGATTATGTTGAAATTAACATTTTGACTTACTAAAGTTACAAACTTTTCTCTTTGACTTTCCACTTTCAGTTAATTTTATTTTTTAGTACAACCACAAAAATGAACCAATATTCACAAAGCTCTTTGAACAACATCCTTTTGTAAATAGACTGTTTCTGTGGATGCACAAGTGACAAAACAGGTTTTTACAACAGCAAACTGCCTGTACATTTCTCTAGTCTCGTGTAGCCTTATTCTCAGCTATACAGGTTTCCCATCAATTTACAGGAGAGAGCTTAGCATTGTCTTGGGCCATCGCTTCCTTACCAGGACCCATCATGATTCTGCTGGTAACTTGCCCTATTCACCCTTTTTTTTAGCACCGGTGGCCCTTCCTCATCTAATATTAACCATCTAAAATGTAGGCATCCAGGTTAAATTTTAGTCAGCGCAGAGAAACAGACACCTCCATAGTGAGATTCACACTGTTGAATCTTATTCCCTGATAGGACTATGCTCATGTCTTGTGGTTGGCTATCTCTCCCAGTGAAAGTCTTTCCATCATCGATGGAAGAGGCAACCAGGTAAGTGGCTAATGCCTGGCTCTTAACTACTAAACAAACAAATTTAGGTAAGAGTGCTCTAGCAATGCTAGCTACATAAACATAGTCATTCTGCAAGGGAAATGCTAACATAGCCCTTATTGCTCAACCACATCATTTTCCCTGAAAAATGACCCACAAAATTGGCCCATAAATAGAAGGTGGCCTCAGTGGAATATGTCTATGTGTTTGAAAAAGCAGATCTTCCTTGTTGATAAACACGATGATATCATCTCACAGAAACAAGACCCTTCTGCAAAAATTGTTTTTTCCCAAAATATCCAAAACCAGATACTGCACCTTGAATCTAAATGTACAGATGTTGATTGTTGAAACTGTCACATAATATGTGAAAAGAAAGATGTTTTTGTGGCACGTGTCAGGTTTTCAGGACTGGTTTAGGTCTCTCTGGAACTCCTGATTCTGTTAAATCAAGGAGAGTGTTGTCACTTCAGATGACCTGGGATTTCATTCCTTCTGAATAATATTCTTTTCGTAAAATTTTACCAGACAGCAATTTGTCAACAAAAGTCTTTACCAGTAAATTATGTGAAAGTGTTAATGAAAAGCAGAATAAACTATAGACAACACCACACATTAGTATGTTATGGTTATATGAAAATTATTACAGTTAAATAATTTTAAGGGTTTCTTGAGAAGTTGTCAAATGTTTGTGTCAGCACCCTGCTGTATTTTAAACTAATTTACAGTGTCTGTAAAGTAGTAGTATCAAGAATATGTTTTCACGAAATTTTTCTTATTGACATGTGTATTGCAACATTTTCAATTCATTGACTGTAACATACTCATACTTAGACATATACTTGCCTGTACAATATCACTACATCAGCAGACCCGTTCTTGATCAGAAAGAACATTCCAAAGAAAACAATCAGAAAAAACAACATAAAATTACAGATGTGACCATGTTACCACTATCTCTTCCTTGTGTAGCAGCATTATTCCATCTCCATTTTGATTCTTCTGTCCCCTTGTCATCTTCTCCTTGCAGGAAACCTTTTAAGACATTTCAGGCAAAACTCTTCTCACTACAGTTTTGAAAAGTGATAATGCCATTTGAGACACCTGGTTTCAGGGGAACACCTGGTTTCCCTAGGTAGTAGGGTCATTATATTCAGTGCAGAGAAAAAACATTAGAACGTAGCCAGATGTTTTCCAGAGGCAAAAGAATAAAGTCTGGGTCTAATAATGGTAATTACATTGCACGCTATGCTTCTAGTCTTCCAGAACAGGAAATACCTTTTAGAAAAGGAAGCTGCCATCTCCAGACTTTTGACATTTTTCTCTTTCTCTGTTTTAGTCAGCTGTTGCTCATTTGCTCTTTACCATTTTGTGTAATCTTGCAGCAGGTTTTATGAATAATCTCTGAAATATAAAATCAAATGTCAAATGCTCTGTTTTCAGTAGACTGAAGTGTTCTATACTTAAACTGTTTGCATCATGAACTCTGTTTGTACTTTTTGGAAATTAGGAGATAATATCCCCTTACCTTACTCACACAGCAATCCCAAAACAGACTGTAACACTGTCTTGTGCCATCAAAGCAAAATTTCTGGTGTCTATGTCTTTGCATGTTCTTTAGGCATGATCTGATGTAATGATGGGCGGAAGTGTAATATTCTTGTTCATGTATGGTAGCAAGAATGCCAACGTAGCAGACCTACGTTGCAGATGATTGGGTGATTACACTGAACAGGAATCTTACACTTAAAAACTACTCCTAAGCATGGTGTAGGTAGAGTTGAAACTACATAGTATGCCAGCAAGTCTTCAGGCAAAAGAAAAATTTCTTTACTAAATGTACACTTTTTTAACCCAGCCCAAATTTCAGCTCAGCACGGGCCAGATTTGAAGGACTCCCTCTTCAACTTTAACCAACATTTGAATGAAGAGAGGTTCATAATTATATGGCACGTTTTTCCCATATCCTGCTACAAAGTTTAGCTAATTTTGTTGCAGTATGCGCTGTTGCTTAAGGTTGACAAAAGTATCCAAAAAAATTTTCTAGACTAATCAAACAAAAAGCACAGTTATTCTTCTTGTATTAGAATAAAACTCGTTGCCAGAATGTTAGTAAACAGGTAAGGGTATTGTTATCCAACATGTAAATAATAAAATATTTTATAGTAAGGATAAAATATTTTAGACTCCTCTCTCACACAAAGCAGAACTGTTCTTTGTAGCTTGTTTTTGAAATCAAGCCTGACTCTGCCATGTCCCTGCTGAGCTGACATAGAGCCAAATGTGTGTCATATTTAACACACTTTTATAGTATTCACTTAATTAAGTATTTCATTTTATTCCAATGAAAATAATTTTACTACAAATACAGTAGTTTGCAAGCAGAAAAAAAAAAATTCCTTTGAGAAATCTTATCAATTTTTTACGTATCAGTCTAGCAGCTTTGTCTTAATGGGTACTTTCTTCTAATGTGGAATATATTATTTCTTAGCTACCTCATCTCTTTCTGTGGTGTACTTCTACACAGTCAAGTGGAAAGTTCCACATTTAATATGCTGTTTCACCATTTATAAAACACAAGTAGCTTTTGTTATGTAGATATAACAATGCCTTCAGAATTTTCCCTTCCAGTCACAAAATCTATGAAAGATCATCTTGCTCTCCCTTTCTCATTCCCAAATTTATGTTCCATGAGTTCTCATGCAGGCTACAAAAACGAGAGGTTTCTGATGTCATCTGTGGGAAATGGCTATTCACGTTATTTCAGTTCCCCAGCATCAGGCCTGCAGCACGATCTGTGAAGCACCCGTGATCCTGTTTTGATCTACCAAATCAACATGAAATTGGAACTGTGTCCTTTCTACCCTTCTATCTAGAATGACTGTTTCCAACATAGTCTCTTTTCTAAGATTTCTCATTCTCACCTATACTTTAGCCTGAAAAAATTGTAGCGAAATATTACCCTAAAGTCTGTATGTACTCAGAGATCACAGAAATTGGAGTTTGCCATTCCATGCTGCATAGCACCAGTGGGACTTTTGGAGCTAAGAAACTGTGAGATCAAATGAGCAAATGAAACTGATTTACCCTTGAATGGATGCAAAGCAGTTAACACAAGAATGGAGCTAGAGTTTGGAGCATTCCAAATAGCTTGACCCAGATTTGGTTCCCATTTTCAAACATCTGCTGCTGTTTAAGTAGAACCCTGCACCAAAACTAAATGAGAAAAAGAAAAGATAGAAAAGAGTCTCTTCATGCAGTCCTCCTGGGTTTTATTATCAGTATTCACTATATGCATATGTCTCATTAATATGTACCAGTCAAGCAAAAATTTAGGATATCATTTTCTATTTTCTGATGGCAATCTTGAGTCTTTTAATATAAATTGATGCTGTAAATTCATTTCTTTTGTATCAAAATTTCCTATACTTTGCTATATTTAACAGTCCACAGTGAAATGAATGATTAGTTGCAAATAATATTCCACCACTGGTAATACAGACTAATAACACTGCAAATAGCTTTCTGCAAAAGCAAGTGGAGTTTAGTTGTAGATGGCACATTTTTGTGTAAATCAATAAATATTCAGGGCACTGAGACCCAGACTGATAAAGTAAAGCTTTAATGGAAATTTAGGAGTATAAATCTCTATATATGGCTCTTAAAACACAAGTCTGTCCTGTTAGTCATCTGAAAAACATTAAGCGTCTCACTTCTTACCAGAAAGATCTCTTTATTCTGGTTCTTTTCAGAACAGTGACCATCCCAACAAAGCTGATCATCTCCGTCCCAGTTTCATATTTAAGTTCACTGGTGTCATTATATGCATCACAAAATTCCTTTGAAATGATGAGAGTGACTCAAAAATTTGGCTGAAATTTGTGAGTTCTCGGCAAAGAAATAACAGAAGAATGCATCATGAGGACCAAAATTCACCACAGTTCACTGTAGCCATAAAGTGGGACAGCAGTAGGCAAATCTTGGGCATGATATCTACTGCAAAAATGTAATTTTTGTAATTTTTATGAACCATGATACCTTTTCAATGCACAGCTGATAGTTGGCCAGGATTTCAGACAAAATGCTGTGAAAGACCTGATTTTATTTCCCATGAACTTTACTGTGTTACTGTGCTGTATTTGTATTTATACTTACAATGGTGTGATAATTAAACATCACTTCAGCCAGCCTGTGAGTCAGCCTTGTTTCAGACCTGTGCTGATTTCAGCCTTATTTCAGATGTGCTGAAGATCATAACCAGTGTGGTCAGTTGTAAAAATCACTTGATGAAAGCACATTCAAATGATGTGAATGTAACACAATTCTTTTGTGAAATGCTGATTGTTGGCACTGATAAGTATTGAAGGTCCAGGCAGGACACATGCAGTGACCCTCTCTGGCATCGAGGTATCTGATAGCCTTACAAGTAAACAAAATAACAATAATGACTTCATGGAGGCTCCGAATGTCCTAGTTCTGAGTGAGGTAGGTTGTACTGGCTGCTAATTTCTAATTATGGAAGTCTTATGGATGATCTAAGAGCAGTTTTGGCAAAGTAACACTTACTCTGTGGTAAATGCTTAGTGAAGACAGTAAATCTAGATTCAACCAAAGGATAGCAGTGTTTGCCATACCGAGAGCCGCCAGCACTATATGGGTGAATTCTATACTCTTTCAACGATTTTCTTAAGTGCACAGTCTATTTAAATTACAATTTGGGGGATAAGAAGCTTGACTTGATATTTTCCTATAAGTACTGCAGATGCCACATGAGATACTGTGTCAGTAATGAGGATGACAATGACAGATCATGTTTTAGGACAGACGTGTGAAACACCTGGACCACTGACAGGTTCATAGAATCATAGGGTTATAGAATGATTTAGGTTGAAGAGACCATTAAAGGTCATCTAGTCCAACTCCCTCCACCATGGTCAGGAACATCTGCAACTAGATCAACCCCATCCAATCTGACTTTGAATATTTTCAGGGATGGGGCGTCTGCAGCCACTCTGGGTAACCTGTTCCAGTGTTACAACCACCCTCATTGTAAAAAATGTCTTCCTTATATCTAGTCTAAATCTACACTTTTTCTGTTTAAAACCATTACCCTTTGTCCTATTGCAACAGGCCCTGCTAAAAAAGTTTGTCCCTGTCTTTCTTATAAGCCTGTTCAAGTACTGAAGAGCTGCTGCAAGGTCTCCCTGGAGCCTTCTCATCTCCAGGCTGAACAGCCCTCCTCTCTCAGCCTCAATCTCAGTGAACTTAAATTATAGGTGAGCGATGTTTGGATCAATTTACTGAGGTATCTAAAATTGATAAAGAAAGGCAAGTAATTGTGACATGGAACAGGTTTTCTTCACAAAGAGAAAAACAAATGTGTTCATTGTGCCATAAGTTAAAAAACCATCATTTTCAAAGCAGTAGAATGCAGTATCTATTTGATCCTTAGATGATGGCAAAAGTGCATTTTGTTGGTCTTACCTAAACAGATTCTTATTCTTACTTATATCATAGGAAATATCAATCATTAACACAATAGAAACTGTATACGAAAGAAAAAGCAGTACTACAGTTAATATTGTTTGCTAAGGAAAATGGAACTTTTGTGTGTGTGCGTGTGTTCAAGAACATGGTACCCCTTACTGAACAATATCCATCAACTAATGCTCTGTTTAGAACAACTAATTCTTTGCATTCTATTTTAGCAATATATGAAAAGTTAATCCCTCAAAGAGACATCTCTAACAACAACTGAATTATAAATTAATTCTATTTAAATATCATTTTGACTTCAAGGGGCTTTACTATAATTGCTCATTTCAGTTCACAATTACATCATCCTTAACTTTCTTCTCAATTCCCACATCAAAGCAGTAGAAAAAAGCATATGTATTCTACTTTCATGAAATTTGGGGAAAGAGGCCTTTGTATGTACTAATATGTGGAAAATGTAGTAGACCTTCAAGGTTGTCAATCAACACAATTATTTTTTATCTCAATGGAATAAAATCATGGCATATGGAATGGCATTTCCTGTCAATATGGCAAGAGTTCTTCCTACTCACACCAAGAAATTTAATCAAAGTGTCTAAGGTGGAAGCGAGCTGACCAAAACTTACAGGGACTATGACCAATGGAAATATGGACGTACCTTGGAGACAGTTTATGTCTTAGGTACACTTCTCTGTTGTTGGTAAAGGGAGACAAGAATGACTGAGTTAGACCTGAAAAATTATGGATATTGAATCCAGTTTAAAAATAAATTTCATAAAGAATAACTTATGGGAAGAATATGTAGAAACTGTTCAAGAAACCAGAAACAAGAGCATGCATTTTCATTTCACCTCTAACAGAAACAATACTTTCTAGAGGAAAGAGATGTTTACATTACATTATTTTATACTTCAAGGTAGAGTAAGGAGAAAAGGAGGTAGAACTTGAAAAACATTCTTTGGTTTTGGCAGGAGACATTGTAATTCAAAGAGGCATCTGAAAGAGAACTTCATGAGGAGAATGCACTCCTGTACTATATTCTTTCGCTTCTTTTATTTCCAAGAAAAAGACTTGCCAATTTACCAGAAATAAATTAGTCAAGACACTCTTCTTTCTTTAACTGAAGGTAATGTATCTTCTTTAAAAAACAAATTGAAATTATCAGTTATGTTTTTAATTGAAATGTATGAACGGAAAATGAAGAATACAGATAAGAAAAGGCAGTGGCATTTTCATGAATCCTGAAATCAAGCCTGGATGAGTTGGTTAGTTCAAGCTCCTTCACAGATCATTGAGTTTTATGACAATATCTCAGTATAAAGCTTTATGACCTGTAAAATAAGTAGTCCAGACCCTGCAAAAGATGTCTTGTGTGTCCAGGATAAGCAGGTGTGCACAATAGAGTTCAAAACCAAAGAAAAACTTCTTTCATGTTCTACCAATAATGCCTGGCATGACTCGAGTAGTCCTTCATGTTGACAACGCCTTACAGATCTATTGATTTCTTTAGGATTGCCCCTCCCCACCTACAGCTATACAGGATGGAACTCCTCAGAGGGCATCCCTTCTTTATAATTTTATTCCCATTTTTTTGCCTAATTTGTTGAAAATTTTAAGAACCATGTGTCTATGTAAGACAAAAAGCAATACAGTTGTTACAATATATTTACAATAGAAATTTCCTCTCAGCAATTAGATTTTTCTATTTCAGAAAGCAACTTCATGCATTAAGCAAAACATTTTTATTACTCAAGCTAAAACAATAATTTCTGCAATGACCTCAATGGAAGCATTACTGCCTAATACTGGAAAAAGCGTTCTAACCATTTCTGTACCTTACAATAGCATCTGGTGCATTCTGAAGTGCCACTGGAGTCTGTCTCAAATGTCATCACACAGAGGATGCACCAAGGAATATGCAAAATGTGGAACACGGCCAAATAAAGCCTAGTAGCTTCCCTCAATATGAGTAAGAATATGTTGAGATTTACCCTTTGGTTGCAGTATTAAAGACTCCAGGCAAAAAAATCCACATTACTGCCTTTTGTGACAGTGTTGCATAGATATTAACAATCAAGAAATAAGTTCTACAGAAATTAAGATGAACAAAGATGTCATTTTTTCCTAATTTTTGTTTTTAAATGTCCTCTGAACTAGCTGTTACCTTGAAAGAGTATTTTGTGCATGAATTTAGACTTTTATAGAAACATAAAAACAACAAATGCCTTAAGTTTGGGATTATAATTATTATTTGGGAAAATCATAATTGTCTTCTCACAGAGGTTAGCAATGGAAAGAAATACTACCATAAATGTTTTTGTCATTTTAGGCAGAGTTATTAATATGACCAACAGTATATTGCTACAGATGTAAAAGCTATCAAGTAATCTGGGAAAGTTTTCCTTTAAATACGGCTTCACAGATGTTCAATCACCTGGCATTTGGAAGCAGAATAAATATGGTGCCTATACTATATATTCCCACTGGCCTTCTGTGACCCACATTAGCTTTTCCTTTAAAGAAAGCATAAAGCATCGATGCACTATTCATTTCCTTTGCTACGAAATTTAATAAAATAATGACAAAAACATTTGCTACTGTATAACCGTCAGTAACATTTTAGGTCTTGCACACATAAGATCACAGCTGAAAGCTGTTTATAGAAATTTTTCCTATTTTCTTTCTCTACAAGCTACAATTTCTGAAGTCTGTTAGTATTTCAAAGGGAAGGCACATCTCTATGCTGGAAGAAACCATAAATGAAAGCTGTTTTCACAACTCAGAAGTATCTGCAAGTGCATGTAAATTTGATTTGTTGTCTGTCGTACATTCCAAAAAAAGTCAGGTTAATTTTACAATAATTACTAGAATAGAAATAAAATCGAAGGTCAATGCCAGAAAGATTCTGATATCACTCTTGGATGTCATCTTAAATACTTAGTCCTTGTGAATTATTCACTCAGTGATATCTGAGATGCAATGGGGGGGCTTATTTGCAATATGAAAGAAGCATGATTCCTATGAGGGTTTTCATTGTAGCTGGAAATATATGACAAAAGAACAATTTAACTACACATAATGCCATGCAAGGATAGTTATTCTGTAACAGCTCTTCTTTAATATCTCTACAACTTTTTTACGTAGGGTAAAAGCCTGTTCTGTTTGATTTCAACTGTGTTTCACTGCGAGAAGAGCGAGTAACAACACCTTCAAAATCATTCTGCATCTTCGTATGAGTTAACTTCACTTTGTAGACAACTACCATCATCACAAGGTTTTTATAAATCAAGTGTCTAGTTTGGAAGCTCATGTGTTGATTTTGGACAATATTATGAGCTATCCTGTCAGAAATTCCAGGTAATCAGTAAAAAATTTATTTTTTAGAAAGGTGAATGTATTTAATGATTCCTTCTTTACTGCAAAGTAGATGTGACTGTGTTTTAAGATCAGAAATACATTTGTTTGAGTGACTGAGAGTAACTTGAAAACCCAAGAGAGTGGAGAAATGCTGCTGTGTGGATGAAATAACTCCTATTCTTTCCTTTGGAAATGTAGATGAGAAGCTCTGTTCCTTCTAACCCAGCTTCACTGCAGATCCACCTCTGCTGTTATTATAGAATTGCATCAGTGGCAGGTAGACCATATGGTATATTGTAGCAAATATGTTTTATGACACGAAGGAATATCAGGTGTTATTTCATCGTTTTGTTCCCTAGCAACTGCATTAAAAAAAGGAAAAAAAAAAATAGCCTCTTCTTTTTCCATCGAATTGCAAAAATATACAACCCTTCTATACTTCATAAACATCTGAAAGATTTCTAGAGTACACCCTGATCTACCTTTCTCATTTTCACAACTATAAACAGAGGCTAAAATCTAGTCTGTCATTCTTCCATGAAGAAAATACTAAAAATTTATATCAGGTCAATAGTATAGCATAAAATAGGTTGTATTTTCCTCAATACATTTGCACATCCTCCATAGAAAGTCTGTGTTCTTCAAATCAATGTAGAAGTCCTAGGCTTAGTGGCATATTTCCCTTAAACTTTTCACAGATTCACAATCCAGGAATTCTAAATCTAAATCTGCTGTAGATTATTTTGACCTGTGAAGAAGCATAAGGTTAATCAGTAAGACCTTTAGGGCATATAAATCTGCATAGTTTGGGTAAGAATGATTGTATTTAACAGTAGCTGAAGTTCTAGTTCATAACTGAAAAATCAATAAAATGTCCAAAAAAAAATTCTGCAACCCTAATTACTTTAAATAGAGAAAAACACCATACCTTCCTTGATCTTCTTTAAGCAAGACATTATTTCCTATCCATGTTATTGTTTATTTGTCCATATATTTTTGTCTTTCCTTAGAAAGATTACAGATAATTTGCTTTGTCCATATCCATGCTTTGTACTTGCCATATATATTTTCCAGTTAAAATCAATAGAGGAAAGTCAAGAAAGCACAACAACACACTTCCCTATTCTGCTGAGTGAATATGAATATGTAGTAAGACAATTATCTTTAATATCAGATGGAAATAAGCATGTGAGGAACTTTTCCTGTTCGTTTACTATATTGAATCTATTTGGGTTTTACCTTTCTAATTCTCCAATACCTAGGCACAGAAGTCCAATAAAATAAATTGATGTCATGAATTCATTTGAAGACCATTCATTGAGCCAATTACTCACCTATGCATCCATATTTTCTTCCCTATATGACATGACAGTCCTACCATAGAACTTCAGCTTTTTACCCTTGATCACAACCTATACTTAATTCTATCTTGTCTGAACTTAGAAAGAACTTTCCTTGGGCCATTGTCTATATCGTCCCTGTACAATGAGGATTCTCTGTAATAGTAAAGTCAGAAAGTAATAATAAAAAGAATGTTAAGGTTAATATGAGAAATAACTTTAATTGAAATTCTCTCCCATAATGCTTTCTGAAAAGATAGAGAAGTAGAAGCATCACATTTTTCATCATCTTTTTTATGTTCTTTTCACCTTCCACATTGTGTAAAAGGTGACTTTCTCTGCTTCCCTCCAGTGTCATTCCTAGTGGCTTTCCAAAGCAGAACTCGGTAACAGTTTCTCCATGTAATGGCTCTTTTTTTGTGTTCAGTGATACTGAAACAGCCCCACAGAAACCTATCAATTTCAGGGAAACTTTTACTGGTCAAAGTTAGTGAGGAATTTTATTTATAACACTCTGAGGCCCAGGGAATAATATGGATGACAAAAATTTGAGTTCCTGTTTAAAGCAGGAACTTGAAATATGATGCCATACTCTGGGTGACTGCTCTAAAGTACACTATCTGCACTATTCTGAAATGAGTCTAAATTTCAGGCTTGAAGGAGCTGGTGGTGAGGAAGGGCACTGTTTTCTTTTTCCACAGCATAGAAAGGTCTTTGATAGTGCATTCTAATAAAGAAAGAAATCATCAACACTTCTCTGAATCCTAACAAAATTAGTGTTGACCATGTGGGAAGCTATATGAACTCAATGAAAAGGATAAAAATAATTTGCAGTAGGTGTCTGGTCCATGCCTTAATTTCACCCATAGACTGAATAGAACAGAAGACTTAATGGGGGAAAAAAATCACACAGAAAGATCGGACATCTGTTCTTCGTGTGTATGTACCCCAGTCTCCGTAGGAGAAATAAGCCTCCATTTCCTGTGCATATTACAGACAGTAAAAGAATCTGAAGTACCATCCATGGCTGTGGAAGACGGTTATTCCAACAGTGCTAGGCTTATTCTCTCTGCTTTCATCTGCTTTTCACCCATTCCCTTGACGATACCACTTCCCCCGTATCTCACACTCTTCTAATACTTGTCTCTGTCCTCTCTAATAGCTCTTCTCTTCCAAAATGTTGTGCCCATATTTGGAGACAATGATATCCTCAAGGAAATAAGCTAGAAAGTGTTAGGCCTTCATTCCTGAAGCATCTGAACTGTAATTTCTAAAAGTCTGACTGGTTTGTCATATCTAAGCAATTTTCAAGACACAGCAGAAGGCAAATTTTTGCAAGTAGGTTGGTTATGTACTTCATCCCTCACTGACAGATTCCAAATTCCTATATAATCACACATTAAGATGGCAGAACTTCACAAATAAGCAGTAAAATTATCTTTATATGGGCAACACAGTGTATTTTCAGGAAAAGTAGAACCACTGTAGGTGAGAATGATAAAAATACTGAATCTAAATATAAGGTTTCTACCATAATGAGTATTTTTCTGAGTTATAAGAATTACAAAATCAGTCCTCATACTGGAAAGTTTTGGATAATATTAACTACCATTACAGTTAATAGGTACCAATACATCCTAAATCAAAGTTAAATGTGAACACAATGCATTCTCTTTAGTGGGTAAGTTCAGTTTGCACATTTAATTAGAACCATTCAGATATGCAAGATTAAATCAAGACATGTGCAGCATCTCCATAAAAATAATAAGGATGAAACAGTCTAAGAACAGTGTGACTGATCTGACTTTGCCATTAGCTCTGGAACAATATCTTCAGAAATACATACTCAAACAGACTAAATTCAAAAGAAGACAGAATATCACATTGAAATAATGAATGCTGTGCACGACTGTTCAGACAAAGGTAGTCTTTGCTGCTACTTTTGTGAAGAAAATAGTGCGTGAGATACAAAGTGTAGAATAAAGGAAGATGGTATAAAATTATTTGTAGCCACTAGAAATTAGTAGAAAGTATTTTGTCCTGAAAAAAATCTCATTAGAATATGACTGAAAACTGGAAAATCAGTTTTGCTAAATTATTCATTTTAACTAAAGAATTTTGGCTATCTGCACAGTGCACCTGTTACTAGTAAGGCCAGGGGTTGTTACTGTGATGTTGCTCTTTACCCACTCAGGTATGCTATACTAGACAAAGATAAAAATTATGGAATTCGATGATTCATCTTGTCCTAGGGGAAAGTACAGACATACATTCTTCTTTGCAGTAGAAACTGGTATGATTATTAAGCAGTTAGAACCACATTAGAGAAAAACCCATGCTAAAGCAGCATTGTCTCCTAGCTGTGGGACCTCACCCTCAGCTACTGTAAATTAACATGTTTAATTCCACTAGTCACAGTTGTACTCACTTGCACCTCATGAAGGTCTCACGTGGTAACATGCATTAATACTGGGGAGCAAAGTAGAAAACTAAAATCAAAGTTCACAAAAGGGGAAAAATATGCTACTGTTCTGTTAAGTTTCCTTTTATCTATATTTTCTAAACCACTAGATGAAAAATGCAAGCTGGAATCTGGATAGAATTATATACAATATGTCTTGGCATCAGAAGAATAATGTTAAATCAACAAGCAGGTAAGTACTGAAGGCAAAAGTTTATAAAAAATATATGCTTTCCCAGCACTTTGGGAGTCAAAAAACAATCATAACTATGAGTGGCATGAATAAGAATAGTGTCTATTTATGTCTAATCTGCAATGCCTGGGGAGAAGAAGCTGGAATTTTAAGAAGCATCAGCAAAAAACAAGGCTCAAAAACTGTGTTGAACCCATACTGAACCTATTTGTCAGTTTGAAAAATTCCATGAGCCAGAAATGTTAGATGGGAAACTAGTGACCCTAGTTGCTTTTAACAGCACTAAGTGTGAAATAACTGTATTGTGTAAGCAAGCAAGAAGTGTATTATGAGACTGAAACCTACAGCTGTATTCAGCATTCTTGTAAAAATAGCTGGACAATATCACACATGCCAAACAGAATTATTTCTCTTCAGCTCATATGTGAATTCCAGCTGAAAGGAGATATCAGGATTATGTTGCACTTAAAAACCAAAGAGGGCAAAGACTAGCATTTTTTCTCCAATTTTATCCCACAGGTAGTAACACTGGAAAGAAATAAAAAACTAAGTCTTAACTTATTTTTACTACAAAATTTGTGGCTTTTGCAGTGCTTTTGATCTGAAGATCTCAAATATTTTGACTACTAACCTTGATTCTTCATCACTTTATTCTTTGAAAGTAATTAATATTAGTATAAAAATGTAAAAATATATAAAACATATACTATGATCCTTTTGAAAATAATTTAAATTGGTTTTGTGCAACTGTTGATAACTTCATGACTCCGGAAGAAGTCAATGGAGACCAGTACTAAGCTCTCTGAATTTCTTTATTACCTCTTTTTGTCGTAAGTGAGAAGTTTTCAGGATTGTATTCAGCACGTCTAGCACCCTGACTTTTACTATGTGCAATTGCTGCTCCATCAATAACACCAGTTTCCTCAAATATAGGAGCCTTCTCCCTTATACACAGAATATCTTCATAATACTTTTTCACCAAACTATAAATATTTCTGTTTCTCTTGTACCTTCCTTACAAGATCATCTTAAGATTCTGACGTGGCTCAATTGTTTTTATTTTCAGGTTACCTGTTGACATCTAAGTAGCCACTTAAAGATTTGCACATTTTCTTATCAAATGAAGGGCAGCATGACTCTGTTTCAGCTTTCCCATTCGCCCACATTTGAGTGAGTCTGTGTTTGATGAGCACGTGTAGATAGATACTGCAGCCCAGGTCACCTGCAAATTCTTGATGTGGTAATTTACTCAGATGGGCAAATCAACACCCGGTCCATTAAGGAGTTAAAAGTTATTTCAGAGAAAGCTTCCTTTGTTATTCTAATAGATTAAAGAACCTGTGTCCAGTGGAGAATCATACTATTCTTAAAAATATGTGTAGAGGCATCATGCAGCTGTTAACATTTGCTAACAATGTGACCTTGAAAGCATAATTGTTGGCCATTCTTATCCCATCGCATTTGAGGTGTCTTGTTTTCTTCTGCTCATTACACAGCGCCTGCAATTTGTCTTTAAGCTTTTTACACCAAGGAGTCTCTTGAGCAGTTTTATTTGCTGTTTAATACCCATTAAGATGGATTTGTTCGTCCTTTACCAAAGTTATCCAAGTCACTCTACAAATATTTGAAAATAAACATGCCATTCTCTGGGTTTCATTGTTTGTCCGGGACTATTGTAACAGTTATCCAGGATGCTGTCGTAACTGAGGTTGAAAAAACCCAGCAAATATTGTGGGCTTTATCGAATACTTACATGATACTTAAATCATCTTGCCACTTAATCTACTTGGGATGAAGGATGTGTTTTTTTGATTAACTATTCTCAGCTGATTGGCTTTCCTTCGATTTATTTTTTTTTCAAAGCTTTCCTACACAAGGAATAAGCTTCTGATATCTGAACCACAGAGGAGAGATTCTGTTTATGCATATTCATAGGTGATTAAAGGAAATTGTACTTGTTTATTTTGCCCATCTGAATTGTAATATTGTCCATGTTGATTCCTTCCTTAGAAAAAGCTGCTTAAAACTCATATAAAAAAAGGGCAGGAATTCCCTGCAGAACTGTTCATGGTTAATTCTATTTTGAAATAAATCTTGTGAACAAAAGGCCAGTTTTATTTGATGCCATAAGAATAAAGATTCATTCTTGCTATTATTTTACTGAAATGATTTTGTAATGCAAATTGAGCAGCTTTAGTATTCAATTACTTTTGTGCTAATATAAATGGTAGGATTAGCATAGCTGTACTATAGCTTCAGCAGTTGGTATTATAAAAATTCAGCCAACTTCAACAGCTGCAACTAAATGGTATCCTGTGGTCCAAATACTGAAATCGAGGTATTGGTAATGGAAATGCTTCTTTTGGACACAACTGTGATAATTAGAATACTGGATAATTTCTGAGTCAGTGTCATGAATATACAAGAAAAAAGTAGAATATACATACAGGAGGTATAAGTCTTTGTAGTGCTATGTTCTCACTGCAGTAGTGGATCAGATAGAGCAGAACACAGGCAAACAGATTCCTCTGTATTCTTATGATGTCCATAGTGTTGCAGGTACTTGAGCTATTCTGACATCACTTTGAGATAAGGAAATGTGTGGCGAAATACAAATCGGCAAGACCTCAGTCCCATCTGGAATAGGTTCCGTGGGTACTGTCCTTATATACTGTCTAAGCTCAAAATAGACGACTTGGGTCATACACAAGCTGTATTGTTTTGCTTTATTTTATTTTTAACAGCTGGGTGAAAACAAGGAAGATTTCATGCATTTTTGTTTCAACACGATGTCTCTAAATGAACACAGACTATAGAGCATATGAGTGAGAAAGTTCGAGAAGCACCCAGAATTAATGTGGCAGCTACTGAGACTGCTACTTATCACTTTCTGAAGCTCTATAGGAAAAGTCCACTGCTGAAAACCCTGTTGTTCGTCCTCCTATTTTCAAAAGTCTGATTGGACTAGACTTAGTGGGAAACAGAAGTTGTTAATGAAAAAAAGGTGCTCATTATAGAAATAAACCCTGTGTATTCATTAACTAGTTAAGGTATCCCCTGTGGGGGACTGGATCACAATCCTTTTCCCACTACTGATGTAGATGCATGCTGTGTAATGAAATAGCAGACAATCAAACCATATTTTATGGATATTTGATGAAGCTGAAAGGGAAGCAGTGGATGCCCTTATAGCCTTGACAGTCTAACAACATCTGGATTTAGCTATTAGCTCCTATTTTAACCTGAGATAATTCCTTAATTACAGAACTGACAGAACCAGGTTGGAATGAGGTGGGCAAGGATCACACTATGCTTCTAAGCCACCACACCAGCATGTGGTACTTGAAGTGTCTCATTCCTTGGGTCTGCTCTGAGGATCTTCACTCCATATAAGGAAAATGTATATAATTCTTCTGTATGCTTCTACATCTTGTTTTTCATTGGTCTTCCCTCTTGCAAATGAGAGAGCATGCAACTAAATAGAGCATGCAACTTCCATTATGTAATTTGAGTGTTGCCAGCACAGTACATGAATTTTATATTGATTTTCAAAACTTGTACATTATAATAAATAAAAACTTGTACATTATAATTATGTATATTATAATTCATAATTGCGTGACTGCCCTTGCTGTTTTAGTAAGTTACTGAACATTATTTTCATTAAATTTCACAAAATATATACTTATTTTGCTTTAATTTTATACAGAATTTTGACTAGATTAAAGTACAAAGACTAATATGACCTTATCCATTATACCTTCTCCATGATTCCTATAATATGGAAACCATTAAGAGCCTGCAAATTCATTAAAAATGTATTTGCTTCACTATTATTACATTTACATGATTTTCCAGTGTAAGCCATTCAATTATGCACCTTTGGGTTTCATCATTTGCTGTGCAACATCCTTGGTAAAACACGGTCACCGCACTTGTCATTTCCTGTGATTACTGGACCATCTCAGTTTGTGTATGAGGATTGGGAAGTTTTTGCATAGACGTGATATATTCTGTCAGGTCATGCAAATTGCTTGACTGACAGCTGCTGTACATGAGCCAGCAGTGGCCCAGGTGGCCAAGAGGGCCAGTGGCACCTTGACCTGTATCAGAAACAGCATGGTCAGCAGGAGCAGGGAGGTGATTGTGCCCCTGTGCTCAGCACTGGTGAGGCCGCACCTCGAGTGCTGGGTTCAGTTTTGGGCCCCTCACTACAGGAAGGACATTGAGGGGCTGGAGCCCAGAGAAGGGCAACGAGGCTGGTGAGGGGCTGGAGAACAAGCCCTACAAGGAGAGACTGAGGGAGTTGGGGTTGTTTAGCCTGGAGAGGAGGCTGAGGGGAGACCTCATCACTGTCTACAACTGCCTGAAAGGAAGTTGTGACGGGGTGGGTACTGGGCTCTTCTCACAAGTGACAGCGATAGGACAAGAGGAAATGGCCACAAGTTTCGCCAGGAGAGGTTTAGACTGGACATTAGGAAGAATTTCTTTACTGAAAGGCTGGTCAGGGATTGGCACAGGCTGCCCAGGGAGGTGGTGGAGTCCCCATCCCTGAAGGTGTTTAAAAGACAGGTAGATGAGTTTTTTAGGGACATGGTTTAGTAGGGAGATGGGCACAGTTAGACTCAATCTCAGGGGTCTCTTCCAACCTTATGATTCTATGACTCTGATTCTATGAAATGTAATCAAAATTCTGGTGAGGTTCCTGGAATGACATAAGTAATGGAATAATTGACTAATTGGACAATAACAATAACAGAAGCTGGAAAGGGAGTTATCTCAAGATCATTGGCCTCAGAGGTTGAAAGTATGGACCATATTCTACATATGCACCATCCTGGGTTTCCTCCATTTGTCTAGAGAAGACAGTGAGCTGAGGTTTTGGCTGCTTTGCGTTATTGAAAGGAATTTGATGTGTCATCTTATTTTACTGTGAAGTTAGCAGAATTCTGACAAGGAATAGAAAAATTTTCCTTGTTGATAACAATGCATAGTACAGTTCTCTACTTTCCAGGGAGGTCATCAGATCTGTGTTCCCTTCTTACCACTGATTCCTATCATTAGAGACTAACAAATAAATAGAATAAGGTAGCTGCTAATCCATCTGTTCATACTTTTAATATGCAACCGAGTTACCTCATTGGCTCAGTCTAATGGACTGTTTTAGCTAGTTACTCTTGTCATTGCATGGAAAACAGCATGCACCTGTCAAATTGTTAGCCTGGGTTAAATTAAGGTCTTCATCACAACTATTCAAGAGCCTCAGAATCTAAATTACAAGAACCATCTCAGTTTTTACTTTAGTGAGTTAAAATTTCCAGATATAAGTATAGTTTCAGAATCAGTGCTGGAGATGCTCAGAAGATGTGATTATTTGGATAGCAGCTTTTCACAGAATCAAAGATTGAGTTGGAAAGGACCACTGGAAACCATTCAGTCCAACTCCCTGTGTTAAAGCAGGCTCACCTAGAGAAGACTGCACAGGAATGTGTCCAGGGGGATTTGAAACATCTCCAGAGAAGGAGACTTCACAGCCTCCCTGAGCAGCATGTTCCGGTGCTCCGTCACCTCCACAGTAAAGAATTGTTTCCTCATGTTGAGGTACAACTTCCTATATTCCAGTTAGTACCCATTGCCCCTCATCTTATCCCTGAGCGCAATTGAAAAGAGTCTAGCCCATTCTTCTTAACACCTGCCCTTTTAATATTTATAAGCATTGATAAGTTCCCCTCTCAATCTTCTCTTGAAGCTAAACAGATCCAGGTCTTTCAGCCTTTCCTCATCAGAGAGATGCTGCATTTATCATGTCTGTGACCCTCTGCTGGACCCTCTCCAGTAGTACTTTGTCTTTCTTGAACTGAGAAGCCCAGAACTGAACACAATACCCCAAATGAAGCCTCACTAAGGCAGAGTAGATGGAGAGGAGAACTTCCCTCAACCTGCTTGCTACACTCTTTTTGTTGAACCCCATTGGCCTTGGCCATGAGGGCACATTGCTGGGTCATCGTCAACTTGTTGTCTAGTAGGAATTCCAGATCCTTCTCCACAGACCTGCTTTCCAGCCAGTCAACCCCTAACCTGTACTGGTGCAGGGAGTTATTCATCCTGAGGTGCAAAACTGTACACTTGCTTTGTTTTGAACTTCATTAGGTTCCTCTCTGCCCAACTTTCCAGCCTGGCCATGTGTCACTGAATATTAACAGAGCCTTCCAGTGTATTAACCATTCCTCCCTGTTCTGTGTCATCAGCAAACTTACTGAGAATGCACTCAGTTCCTTCATCCGGGTCATTGACAAATATATTGAAGAAAACTGGGCTGAGTACTGACCCCTGGGGAACACCACCGGTCATAGGCTTCCAACTACACTCTGCACCACCAATGACAACCCTCTGAGCTCTGCCGTCTGGGCAGTTCCTAATCCACCATCCACTCCTCTAACCCACACATCCTAAGCTTACCCATGAAGATTTTGTGGGAGACAGTGCTAAAGTCAAGGTAGACAACATTCACTGTTCCTTCCTCAACTACTCAGCCAGAAGCCTATGAGATTGGTTAAGCATGATTTCTCCTTGGTGAATCCATATTGACCACGCTCTATAACCTTCTTTTCTTCCAGATGCTTAGAGATGCTTAGAGATGAAATCCAGGATGTGCTGTTCCATCACCTTTCCAGCGGTGGAGGTGAGGCTCACTGGTCTATAGATTCTCGAGTCTTCCTTTTCACCCTTTTTTAAAACTGGAGTGATATTAGTTTTTCTCCAGTCTTCAGACACATCTCCCATCCTCCATCATCTTTCAAAGATGATGGAGAGCTGTTCAGCAACAAAATCTGTCAGCTCCCTCAGCACTTCTGTATGCATCCCATTAGAGCCTCTGGATTTGTGAGTGTCCAGTTTGCCCAAGTGTTCTCTAACTTAATCCTCCTCAAGCAAGGGACAGCCTTCCTTTCTCCAGACTTCTTCTCTTGCTTCCAAGGTCTTGCCATTATAATTCATGCCCTTTAGTCTCCCTGTCAACATTATGGCATGACAGTTTGTACAAAATTGTGTATCTGCAGGTCACTGTAAGGACAGTTCTACTGCATAGCCATGAAATATGGACACTGAAGAAGCCTGAAACATAAAGGTTTCACATTTTTCTGATTGTCCTCAACAGTCCAATCAATCCAAAGAATTAAAATAAGGTCAGTGATCAAGACACTGGTAATTGCAAAGATCCACAACTGCAATCTGGTTCCATTTTGACAGCACTTTTGGTGGAAGCAGATTACAGGGGTGGAAACAATGGAATTATAAAACATGTTTACCAAGAAAAGCCAGGCATAGTTAGTGGTTGTATGCTTCAAAATCTTAGGTGGCAATGCAACATCATGCCTTTGTTTAGCAACCAAGCAGCTTGTCTTAATGATTCAGCCAAAATCCGGTCTAGCTGGCATTCAGTATTTGCTGAGGCTCCCTCACTTTGGGATTTGTCTCCTTTGTAGAAGGCAATTGGATCAAACCACAAACTCTGCCTCATTGTCTTCTTCTTCGCCTGTGAGCCTAGCACAAGCTATGACCTGCTGTGAGATTTATGTATTGACCGTGACAAAAAGGCTATAACCAATTAAATTAGCTGCTGATACTTCCTCTTAATAATTTCCTAAACTGGCAGTGCTTCCAGTTGTCTTGATTTATTGCTGACATTCCTGAGACACAGCTCCAATCTACTACTGTTAGTAAATGCCTCTCTCAGAGAAAAAGATTGCTTAGTTTAAGATAGAGCCCTGCTGCACAAAGGCAAGAGGAAGAGTACCTCTCACTGCCTCATATCAAAATGAGAAGATTTGGTGAAGCTACCTTCATCTGTCAATAGAGAAGAGAAATCTGTTGCCATTCTGCTGCACACCTTCACCCCGTGTCAACATTCCTTTCACGAATACTGAACTAAGATCCTCTACATGTCATATGATCCCATTTAACTGCCTATACATCACTGATAAATACAATGCACTTTGTGTGAAGATTCACTATACTTTGTATAATTTAAAAGTATAAAGATTGGATTCAAGCAGCAAGCACATTCTGAGGTGAGAGTCTGTGATGTGGACTGCAGATTACCTTGCAGTTCACTACACAGCTCAGAAATTACCACTGAGCCCAGGATCTTCCCCCTGACATTACACTCACAAACCTGTAGACTGTGTTCCTATCTCAAGCAATAAATTTGAGGCAAACCAACACAATTAGTCTAGTTTCTAATCAAAAATGACAAGTCTCATCTGGGCTGTAACTTAAAATACAAGTTGAAATTGTGCTTGTATACATGCATTTAACCTTGGTTCACATTATAATGACGTTTAGAAGTTTGGGATTTTAATCAAAGTTATCTTGTGGGGTTTGGATTTTACCCTGGTACATAATAACACTTATTTTCTCTTTTTGAGTCATCCATATCGCAAAAAGGGATTATCAAGATAATAAGAAGATGACAAACTTCTGAAAGTTTGGTTTTTATGCAAAATGTTGTTTCATAATGTGATAAAGCATTTGAGTCTCAATTTCATATCTGGATTCTTCCCTTGTGCAAGGAAGTTCTAAGCATTTAGACAATAAAATTTCTATAGAGACATTTTAAGCCTCAGTCTGTCTCTGGATTTTGTAATGGTACAAATGTGCTGTCATGTATTTTGGGAGTGTTTGGGCTGTTTTGAATCTGATTTCATTGTGAGGAGTGCACATGGCTGCTTAGATAGGAGCCATACAGGACCCCCTGGCATCAGCCTTGTGTATGGGACATAGGAAGTTAGGCTGCCCGGAAAGGAATGGTGAACGGAACAAGTGTCACTCAGGAAGACCATTTCCTCAATAAGCTAATCTGCCCTACAGGACTAGTTAAAGGAGAGGTGAATATAAGCCAACTCTGTCTTGTTCGTCTTGTGCTTTATTGTGAATAAAGAGCTTAACTCTAGCCAGCTGCATTGGATGGAGGCCACATAGCATTGCAGCTTTCACAGCCAAGCACGAGCCTCTCAAAATCTGGTCCATTGCATGTACGTCTGCCTCTTGTATCCGTAATTACATCGTATACATCCAGGTTTCACAGATTTCTAGTACAGATGTGTAAGCAGAACAAAATGAGGGAACTGCCATCCAAATAAATGATTTGAGTACATGAAGCTACAGAAATGTCTCTTTACACTCTAGTCTTGGAGTCTGTGTTACCCATTTGTTCATTTCAGGTCATAATAGGAAAAATAGTTATCCTTTCAGCAGAAAAATACTACAGCTGTAAAAATTTCCATTGATTAATCCAGAAATTACCAAGAACTTGAAGAATTTTTTCACCATAACCTGTAATTTTGCTGATGGGCTTCAGCAAGGGCCTTGGAGCCAAAAGGGTTCAGCTGAGGTGACACACTAAATGCAGAAACATGCTGCACTGAAGCTGCATAGAATTTCAACTCACATCGTTAGCTTCAAGGATAATAACTGTGAACTCTAGGGCAAATTTTCCTTATCGAGAACTAATGAGTTGCTGCAGTACCTCAGAACATCCTGTACCTGTTGTTGAGCTGAGTTAAACAAGCAGGAAGGAAAGTAACTGTTATCACTCCTGTCTTCTTCCAGTCCTGGGGTTATGTGCTGCTCTAAGGTAAGTCATTTCACCTCCTGATAGCTTTTCACAACTCTAGATCAAATTGTTTCTCTCTACAAATCTAAAACCCACCAACTGAGCTGAGACATTGTTAAGATTTGAACATTTTCTATGCCATATATTCCTACTAACTCGTTTCAAATTTAGTATGTTTGTAATAAGAACGAGAAAAATATTCAAGAGTATTATTTACTATCAAATTACAGTAGTATCAGAACCAGAAAAATAAAAAACATCATGCAGCTTTTGGTAAAAATGGATTGAAAGTTTTTAGTTAATTTCAACTTACTATTTGTATCCTCTTCACTGTGAATTACACATCATAGCTAATTATTACAGTCAACTAGATTCTAATTAAAATAATTTACAGTTGTCGTGTTTTAACCCCAGCTGGCAAATAAACACCATGTAGCGACTCATTCATTTTCTCTCTTCCAGTGGGATGGGGAAAAAAATGGGAAAAAAAAGTAAAACTTGTGGGTTGAGATAAAGATAGTTTAATAGGATAGCAAAAGGGAGATGATGATGATGATAGCGATGATGGTGACAATAATAATAATAATTATAATAATAATAGAATACAAAAATTAAATTATGCACAATATAACTGCTTATAGTCAATTGACCGATGTGCAGCCCATCCCCGAGCAACGACTGCTAGACCTTGGCCAACTCCCCCAGTTCATATATTGAGCCTGGCATCATATGGTATGGAACATCCTTTTGGCCAGTTTGTGTCATCTATCCTAGCTGTACCCGCTCACAGCTTCCCATGCACCCCCCCACCTCTTACCGGCAGACCAGCCTGAGAAGTTTAAAAGTCCTTGACTGTTTAGTACAAACTAAAACATCAGTGTGTTATGAACTTTATTTTCAACCCAAATCAAAAACATAGCACCACACCAGATACCAGAAAGAAAATTAACTCTATCCAGCTGAAACCAGGACAACAATGTATCTTATTTAGTATGCCAAAACGAGATCAATTGAAACTATTAAACACAACATTTTGACACAATGAGAGAAAACTGCAGTATTAATTTAACAAAAATGAATTCTTATCCTATGGGAAACATCAAAATCTGATGTCCATACTCTATATGTGTACTTCAAGGGCTGTTATCAGATGTCAGATGTACACAATAGCAGGCTTCCAATATGAAACCTATACAACGCAATCTATAGCTTTCCAACTTTGCTTGGGAAAATATACACACAAATCACAATTGTCAGGTTTGTGTTGATATTTTTCACATACAAATAAAATGCATTGAGCAAGCTGCCTCATGACTGCAGTCCACATGCAAATAAGACCTTCTTGCTTGTGTCAGCTATGTTTAGTGAGGGTTTTATGTGCCCTTTAGTTTGGGGGTGTAGAGTCATTAACACTCCTCAGGGAGCCCAGGAGAAGGTCTCTTTTTTTCAGAACTACAACCAGAGAGACCTGCATAAATCCCACAGCTATTGATATGCTCCTCACCGCTGAAGTAGGTCTCACCACTCTAGTAGATGTCACCACTGCAGTAGGTCCCACCACTGCAGCGGGTCTCATCGCAGCCTGCTTTCATGCTGCCTAAAGATCTCACCTCCTCACCTTTCCCTGCTGCAGGAAATTTCAGCAAATGTTGCTAGAGCCCTGTCTGAGTCTTGTAAAGTGTGGCAGGATAAACAGAGGCTGCTCGAACTGCCAAGTCAGCCCTTGGAGCAAGCATGTGAAGAATCTAATTCACATAAATGCATAGGATATGTTCAAAATTTCTCCTTGAAACTCTCATCTGAACTGTTTCAACAATACACCTAAGTGTCCTGGACAACTCAGGTTATATCTACACTGCTGAAGTCACTTGTTCCACACAGTAATTTCTGGCACCAGTTCCTGGTAGTTCAGAGTGGCTTGTGTCCGTATAACTTCTCTGAATCAGACTGACCATTTGACCAGGGTCTTCTGTGCATCTCACATTGCACTTCTAGATACAATCCAGCAACTTAAACCATCCCAAAGCCATGCCCTGGCCCTGAGGGCTGGCTACATTCATAATTTTCATTTTTTTTGTGCTATAAAGAGTGTGGCAGGGTCCCGACTACGTACTGGGAACAGCGCCTGGATGTGTGTCTGAACTTCACTTAACAGTATGTTAGGATAGCCCTAGATGGACTAAAGAAAAATTGTGCCAATGTCTGTTCTACTTTATCACTCAAGATGATCAAAGTGCAAAACCTGGACTCATCCTCTTACTGTTGATGCAATACTTGGACTCATCCCTGTATTATTTGATTTACTAACAGAAAAGTAAATCTATAGTCCTGAGAAAAAAAATACTATTTTTTTTTGTTATATATAATTTTGAAGTGCCTGCTGTAGTTTAAGTGCTATGCCATAGTCAACCAGAGTGAGTTAATTATGTGATACCATCATGCATGTCTTGGGATAAGGCTAGAGAACTTGTGAGGCTTGCCACAGGTATGTTGTGGTCCTACAGGAATGCTGATACACTGGAGGCAGGGTAAAAATCTGTGAACTAGAAAACCTGATGCATAGATGATATGAACAACCCATCAGAAACAGCCTCTGGATCAAACCATTGCTGAAACTATATGACATTTACAGCACAGAATAAATACTTTGTCCACTCCCCAAAGAGAACAAATGTGAACTAACATGCACAGCAAGGGTACCACCAGAGCCCAGTCCTTCCTCCTAAAGCGCACAGCAGAGTCAACTTGTTTGCCAGTACAGACTTAGCTTGGTGCATTTCCAGGCTAAATTAAAATGGCAAGTTTGAAAGAATCTGTGTCTTTTCCACAGCAGACAAAGGAGATTTCTGTTTCCTCTCTGAGCTTTAGAATGGTGATAGTGATATCAAAATAGTGTATTCATCCACAGTGTTCTTGCGTGATCCTTTATATACACTTCTGCTGTGTTTCGTAAAACCATTCCTAGATTACACAAGCCTAGAGAAATGCTGATTAAGCTGTACAGTAAATCTGAGCCTGAAATATGGATAATTAACCACTGCAGCAGCTGCCAATATCTGCAGGGCAAGAGCTTCTTTTAATTTTCCCTCAAAAGCTGAAAGAAGAAAAGTTGTGAGACTTCAGCCAGCTACAGAAGGAAATAGAGTATAGTATTTCTTTGCCTTCGAAATGACATGATAGAAACTACCAGCACCTTCTTTGTGAGATGCAGAACTCTGATTTAGAGTTCAAAAGACAAAGAACAAACAACCATGCTATACATATGTGTCTTAGAACAAGAAATAATAGTTTGAAGACAAGAAGAAAGATGTTGGGAGTCAAGAGAAGACACAACTGCTTCCAAAGGGAAATTCCATCTTTTGTTTAGGTAAAGGGATCACTGCAGGACTTTGGGAAAGTTATATCTCAGATGGGTGCCTCAGTTACTCCTTTACATATTATTCTAAAAGCTAATGACAACGAAGTAACAAAAAAGTATTATCTAATGTGCAAATATATATTATTCTCTAAGTGTATCATATATTTAATATAGAAATAGTGGAAGACAGCAAGATCTCTTCAGGCTGCATTTCAGTCTGTAAGAGTCATATGCTCCACAAATAAGCATTCCCCTTTCTTCATTCTTTCTTGCTACGAGACCAAAATCAAGAGGCAGTCAAAAACACCAGTGGTCAGCACTCCAGCAGTATTCTGCAATCAGAGAAGGTAGTTGGGTAACTAAGTGGAAAGACTTTTCAAAGGCAAATGTCAATACTAGTTTGGCTAACTTTTCCATGTACAGATAGAGAGAATTTAGTTTCCCTTCTGGAGTTTGTAAAATGGCAATAGATATTATTTCAGATTTTAGCAACACTGCCTCCAAAGTTCTGTAAAGTCTTTCAGATTTACCTTAGCATCGTTATATAGAAATTGCATGCATAGTGACTGAAAGCACTGGTTATCCTTCCTGTGGTTAATGAATTTATGTGATAAATTCCTATATTGAACACTGTGTAAACTGAGATTTGACTTATCTGTTCTCATACTAAACAATCATTTTTGATAGCCTTTCAAATTTCAGTATCCTTTCCAATTTACTGGCTTAAAATATCCATTTTAAATACTGTTTAATATCAAATATACATATTGAGAATAAGAAGGAAATAACCCCGTTCAGTATCAGAATTGTAATGAGACATGCTGTAGAACACTAAACAGTTTCTTCTCATGCAAAATCCTCTGTTATAATTACATTCAGTTATGTTAAAAATGCATATACGTGGGGCTGAGTGGATCATAACTCGCCCATGGTGAGACTCTAAGTTGTCGCTTCATATTCAGTCCTGGTGGTTAAGTGGCTGAAAGATGTTAATTGTTCAATATCCCACATGAAACAAGATGCGTGGTCTCAGACTGCTGGAGAAGTTTAACATTACAAGAACTCCAACTCACTTGGCACTAACTGGAAACTTTATTGTCAACTTCAGCTTTTATGCAAATGCAGGGATGCAGCACACTGACCGAGCAGCTATTAGAATGATGATGGCATGTACACAAAGAGACCCTGAAAAAATAATAAGTGGATAGGAATTAAATTGCTACTGTTTATTTTATATCTAGTTCATGAATTAATAAAAGATTTTTAGGGCTGGAAATCTTCTGTCTTTGACTAAAGTATAATTTGCTTCAGAAAGAAAATCACATTTAGGAGAAAACAAAATGAGACATCAAAATAGGGAGATTCAGCTCCGGCCTTTATCAGAGAACTCAGTGAAAGAAGTCTCTTGTATTGATAGGGGTACTGACTTCGGAAATTAAACCTTATGGATCACATTTACCCTAACTTTAGTTATACAGAAAATTATGAATTATTTGTAAATTAATTATTTGTAATCCCTTTATAATAAATGGAGAAAGAAAGAGAATTGAACTATCTTGTCTATTCTTAACACTAACACCCACCTTTTTATCAACTGCACAAGGAGCCCAAACAACGATTCATTGAAGGTAGTCTGAGTGCTTGGACTAGTCATGTAAATTTCCATAGCTAATGTTAGGAGTACTTGATCCCATTCCTTCTTTTCATGAAATAACATTCATCTTCAAATGGCCTTTGCTTACATTCCCTTTCACAGGACACTGGAATTGTCTTGCAGTTGTAATCACTGGAGGACATGGAGCCTCACCCTGCCCCTGCCTTCAGGGATCCGAGGCATCTTGGCCATCAGGCTGTGCAGGTGAGCAAGATTGCTCTCATGGCAGTGCTGAGGGAAAGTTATGCAGCAGAGCTGGGCAAAAATCACTTTTCTATTGAATTAAACAAAGGATGGGAGGCAAGGGGGGAAGTCATTTAATTTCAGAGTTCGGTTCCACATGCATATTGTGTTTTCTATAGATTCTGTAAATATTCAAAGCCAATCTCAAAATATCTCCAATTATAGACAGTATCTTTTACTTTTCCTAGTCAGTACCCTGGCCCCTTCTACGATGGGATGAATTTAAGAGTCTTTGCCAACAGTGAATATACAGGAAAAAGCAGAAAAACCAAGAAATGTCTAAACTGTCTGATTCCTGGTCTATCCTCTATCCTCTCAGCTTCAGCAGTGATCAGTTTAAATTTTTCCTGAGCCAAACATTGCATCTGGTTTACTTATGGACATATTCCCATGAATTTTTCTAAACCTTGTTTAAATCCGTTTATATATTTGGCATCCACAGCATCTCATGGAAATGATCTCACAGTGCAGTTATGCAACAATACGGAAAAGTATTTCCTTCTGTTTATTTTAAACTCACTACCTGATAACTTTATTGTGAACGTGTCCTCCAGAGTTCCTGTACTGCAAGGAATCCAACAAGTCTTCCCTGTTCCCCACAGTATTCATGAATTTATGCAACTGTTATATTCCTCTAAGTTGTCTTTTCCAAAATGAAGAGGTGCATTCCATTTAGTCTCCCTACATATGGAAAACATTTTCTCTCTCTATCAACCTCATTGCCTTTCAGTTCTATTTTATTACTTGTACAATATGGAATTATTGTTAGGTGGTTCTTTTCCCACAAAAACAGTCAATATAATTTTGTTCTATTTTTACTTAAGCACAGTTCAAAAGGTTCTGTTGAAAATACACTTCTCTTCAGCCAAAACAGTCACTACCTCCAAGAATGAATCCTGTGTAAATGTGTATGTCATGCAGTAAAAGGATATCAGATTCTTCATATCTCACATGAATGCAGTTTTATTTTATTGAGGATTTACTTATGGTCCTCCTTTCAAGTTTCCTACACACTGTGAGAATTGCAAGTTGCTTATTCCAGTGGCATTTCAATACCTGTTGAGTGTGCATTCATCCAGATATCTTTAGGTGTAAATATGGGACTATGAGCAGGTATTTATGCTAATATTTTGTCTTAATATAACATTTCAACAGCTCTATTCTACCTAAGGCATAAGTACAGCCAATTTTGTCAGACACATCCAAAGACTCATCAGCCTCTGTCACTTCCTGTGGTGCCAGTAATATTTAAAAGTGAATTACTGAATTTAGAAAAAGAAGAGGGGAGGGAAAGGCTTTTTTTAAAAAAAGAAAGAAAAAATAATTAAAAAAAAAAATTAAAAAAATGTATTTATGTTATTTTAAAAAGAGCACTTACCCAGAGGACATATTGCAGCGAGCAAATGTTTACTGACAAATGGACTAGATATGGAGTTTGTATCGTTTGCTGTAAACCTTCTAGTAGCATAAACAAGAACTTATCAAACTCGCACTCCAGAGTCCTAAGGCTGACCTCACGTGATCTTTGTATCAACAGACGGGTCTATCTGACTCACACTTGTTCTGTGCACTTGGGAAGCGTTATGCCTTAGCAAGCCTGAGACCCTGAGGAACTATATAAACTAGTCTGTGAGCTGGAATACGTGTGGCTTTTTGATGTTTGTTGCAGATGAAAGTAGAAAGTTCATGTGGTTTGGGGGAATGCTGCTGACAGTATGTCAGACAATGGAAGAGTGATAAGGAGTTCAAGAAAATTCTCTCTTGACAACAGATTTCTCAGGTCTTGAGTTTACAGGATGTGTCTGGTTCAATTGTTGGTGTCACTAAACATTTTTCTAGTGATTTTTTTTTTCTTTTTTGAACTGTATTTATTAAACTTCAACAAATAAATTGCCAAACCAAAAAATGGAGATTAAATACCTTAATATTGGCTTTTTTGGTAATTTTTGTACAATAAAGATTCTTGTATCAGAAGTATTGTTTCTGGTATAATTCCTCATGACATGTCTCAACAGGAAATAAGATCAAGTAGGATAAAATAAAATTAAAAGCCAGAAAAATCATATATCCATGCTATTAGGACATTTTCATTGATAGGTTAAGTATATTTGAATACCATGGATCTTTTACTCCATCACACTCAGTTGTGAGAAGAGATCCTGGCACATATGTTCAACCTGGATCACATAACTAATTGTCAGTCAGGTGCTAGATATGAGGGCTCTTGGTTGCTATCCTTCACTGCAGAATAATATTGTGTGTTAGGAGCTACAAAATGCATATTCAATCTAGGAAGCCATATGGATGATTTGTTAAGATTAAAACTTATTGCATGAGGTCTTAGGTTCTGTTCCTGAGGCAATACATGACCTTCCTTTTAGCTTATTTATAAAATATGGTAGCACTTCGTACTTGAATGTCCCCAGCTTAGAAGGCAAGCACGGATTTATTCAGTAAAAGTGACTAAGTGCGTGAAAATAAGAGCTGGAGTCAGTAGATCTGACTAACATAAATCTATGGCTGCCTTTTTTGTAGCTCAAGGAGATTTCCCTCCAAGTAGGAGGGAGTAGGTAGTACTGCTTTTCTTTTTCCTGCTGCAGTGAGTGAGAATTCCCCAGTAAAATACTGTATTGCCCTGACGAAAGCCCAACATCTCAACACGCCCACGCAGGGCAGTGCAATGCTGTACAGAAAGGCTCAGCGGAATCACCCAAGCAGCACGGCTATCTGAAAGCAGAGCAGTGTCTGCTACCCTCAGGAAACACTACGCACTGGAGTGCCTTGGCTTGCTGGGGTGGCTCAGTCCTCTTGAGACTCACGGCAAGTTCAAATAGGCAGGAACTCCCCACAAACGGGAGACGGCATCCTGTCCTACATTGACCTATAAATTTGTTTTCTTTCCCGTGCAAAGAAAGTAACTAATTATAATTTGAACAAATCTTACGTATGTAAAAGTCTTTTAGAAGACTTGATAAGTCTTTAAGGGCAGGTGGATTGCACACGGACATGGAGGAGATTCTAGAATGAGTCTTCCTGGAGAGGGAAGTAAAAAAAAAAAAACGGACACTGATCAAGGCAAATACTTCAAAAGGAATGACAAAAACCAGACCGACCTAAGCTGGGTCTACTCTGCCATTCTTAAGCACCTTAACATTATCTTAATTTTCACATGTCTGATTAAAAGGTATCCTTCAAATAGGAGCCTACTTTTTTTATACTGAATAAAGAAAAATAGATACCTCAGGAGATTCATTTTACCTGTCTTTAAACAGTCTTCCTTGCATATATAAGCAACTCAGGGATTCACCTTACAGGCATCCATTTATTAGGCACTTAAAATTGTGCTCAAGCTAGCTAATAAATTCAATTGACTGCATGTGGTTAAAATACAGGGGTGGGCGGGTATTATTTTACTCTATTAACCTATCATTCTACAAACCAAGAGAAAAAGCAAATAATATTAAAATGTTAAGTTCTAGATTTGCGTGTTCGGAGTGGTATTTTTATTTTTAAACAAAAAATATAGATTCGATACAACTTTTAAACTGAAAACTTCTGCCATGATTAGCAAGTGGTATCTCAAGTACCACCATCATCATAAATGACTTTTACTCTGACATAAATCTACCCACAGAGGATGGATTATCTCACTTATTATAGCCAGAATCATTCCTGTAAAGATACAGCGTTGATGAAGATTATCTGCTTTAAGACAAGTTCATTTTGACTGCATTATTTTTACCTGTAAATGAAAAACTATTTACCATTTTCTTTTGGCCTCTTTCTGGCTTCATTAGTTTAGGAGTTACAGGGATTTTGAAAGTGTACCCTTTACTTCAGAGCTTCTTTGACCTTCCATGAAGTGAGTGCAGATTGGACATTAAATTCTGTAGAATGAAGGCAAAACAGGCTAAGGTTTTATTGGGTTTCTGAATCACTGAATATGTGTACAATAATGAATTACTATTAGGCTACAACTTTGCTTCTTTACCTGAAATCTATGATGATTGTCTCACCAAGTGAATTCTATTGGTTATTCAATGTTAATTTTATATTCTTTTAAATCTTACTAGGATTTGAACATAGAGGTTCAAAAGGTGGAGTGATTAAAGATTATTTAATGATACTAAATATCTAGGTTATTGTATTTCATCATACTGGATCCAGGCAATTTTAGTAATAACAAGCAGGCAGAAAGTAGGTACGTTTATACAAGAGTTTAGAGATTTCTAGTACTGAAGAGATGGATTGACACTTGGGGGAGTGTGCACATACACATTTGTGGTTTAGAAAAGCTGGAACTGAGATCTGCTTCTTGCCCCTCTCATCTCTCATAGAATATCTCTGCACCTTCATTTATTTAGGAATATTCGTATGAATAATGGCTAATCTAGATGTTCCCACTGCAACTGAGGAAGTCAAGTCCTGCACAGAGCTAATTATACATTCTCTTTGTTTCATTTCATCTCTCTCCAGCTCTTGTTAGTGACATTTGTTGTTGCTTTTCCATCACGATAAATCTGAGCTGAACTTTATAGGAGTCTTGTATTTTACAGCTTCATTTAATTAATTAAAATACTTTTTCACCCAGGAAATAAGATTGCCCTTCTTAATCCTCTCTACATGGGACAGAAAACTGGAACCAATATTTGTCAAACTGAAATTTTCATTTGCAACCTGAAAAACTTTTCCACTAAAGTCAGTGGAAAATTTGTCATTAACAAGTAGGGTTTGGATCATTTACAAAATATGATTTTTCAATCAGATATGGTTTGAACAGCTAGATCTTAAACCTCAGAAAAGTTATATGTGCTGGTTAAGGTAGATTTTCTCCCCTTTCATTTAAACGCATCTTTTCCTTTGGTTTCCAGTTTTCAAAAATCAGAGTTAAATCTCCTCTGAACAGCATCCTTTAACTTTGTCTGTACAAGTCTAAGTGCAGCTCCTACCAAAGTCCACGAAGAGACTAAATTTGGCTTACGACCAATTTACTGCTCCCTATTTTCAAAGGCACACTGCTTTTTCAAAGTATAGCTTCTACCAGGTGCTCATTTAAAACTTTGTTTCTCTTCAGACTAATTTTGATTCTAAAATCAAAGCTTTAGACTGGTGAAAAATACTCTGAGGATTTAATAAGAAAGATAAACTCACAGTCCAAGGATTCAATATTTAAATTAATTATTTATCTTCATTTGCATCACAGCAAAACAGAAGCTCCTTAAAACAGTGTAGAACTTAAAGATGAACGTGCTTTATTTTCTAAGGAATGATGTTGCTACTTTATAATTAAAAGCAGCACTGTGAAGGTGAAACCGCAGACGTGAATATTCAGTAGTAGTTAGTATTTCTCAGTACTTTCTTCACTGTCCTAGCATTAGGGGGTTTTCCTCTAAAAAATAGGACTATAATTGCCAGAGTTGCAATAGACTTGTAACTATTTTTAAAATCCCTCATGTTTCATGATCTACCGCAGAGGTGTTCAGCAAGCTAAGGAGATCCTCAGAGAAAACAGGATTCTCAAGATCCCAACTATATGCATTTTTCTTTGAGCTTGTAAATTATTTCAAGAGGGAACCAAAATGAAGAAATAAATCAGTACTCCCAAAATTTTGTCACCTGAATAATCAGAATATTAAGTATTTTAATATTTGTTACTGCTTCACTTACTTGTACAATTTCTTGAATTATTAAAGAAGGGTCTCAAATGACAAATCTAGGATCTTTTATTCAGAAATTCTGAAAAATTGTGATTTGTTTGAAAAAACATTGAATATCCACTCTGGCAGGCATCCTGTCATTTCATCATTTTCTCCGCATTACAGATGTTGCAGAGTAATTTGTATTTCTGTGTTTTTGTGTAACGATAATACATGTATGTATAAAAATATACATGATTAGACACAAAAAACCTGAGACTGACCTTATAGCCAAGAGTGGGAGGGGAGCAACAAAGAGATGGTTGTAGAACATGTTCTAACTTTTCACAGCGAGACGAGGCTCATCTTGATTGCACCACTCAGTGCAAGTGGCTGCATGCTGAAATATAGATATTTTCTTATCCTCGTTCAGAAAATGTCGCTGTGCTCAGGCCACACCACTTTATCTGTGAAACATTTTTTTTCTAATAACAACATCACTGTGCTTGAGATCAAGTTGGTGCTCAAAGGAACCCATATTTTTTTAGTAAAAATGTGAAAGGAAAAATGACAGAGATCCTCAACAGCTTTTCAGAAAATGATCTGCAAAATTGCTTTGAACATTGGCAGCATCATTTGCAGCTGTGTGTCAACTCAGAAGGAAGCTATTTTGAAGGTGATAATAGTTGTTTTTCTTGATTTGTTACATAATCACAGAGTCATAGAATCATAGAATGTCCTGAGTTGGAAGGCACCCACAAGGGTCATTGAGTCCAAATCCTGTCCCTGCACGGGACAACCCCAGCATTCACACCGTGTGTCTGAGGGCATTGTCCAAATGCTTCTGGAATACTGTCAGCCTTGGCGCCGTGACTGCTTCCCTGGGGAGCTGTTCCAGTGCTCCACCACCTTTTCCTAATATCCAACCTAACCCTCTCCTGGCACATCTTCCTGCCATTCCCTTGGGTCATTTGTCACCAGAGAAAAAAAATCAGCACCTGCCTCCTACTCCTTCCCTTGTGAGGAAACAGTTAACTATGATGAGGTCTTCCCTCAGTCTCCTCTTCTCCAGCCTAAAAAGAGTTACAGGCACTCATTTTTTTGTATTTTTGTATACACTGAAAATTATAGCATTTGAATTGTCAAGAATACTATATTTTAACACTTCTGAAGAAAATAAATTTTTAAACTTTCCCCAAATTTTGCTTTGTTGAAATAACTCAAAAATCTTTCCCAAGTAATTTTTACATTAAACTGGATTTCTCTACAGTTCAGGAAGCTGAAATATCCATCCCATGTGCAAGCAGGCAATGTGCATTTCCTAAAGACCGTGTATCTCAGAGTGAAATCTGTTGCAAAGACTTCTGGAAAATATCATTTCCTGAGAAGGCTGCTAATCAGAAAAAATGTCTATTAGAACACTTACTTCTGCTAGGAATGTGTTACAACAGGAACATCTAGCTTAGTGTTTTGCTGAACTAATTTGGACACTTCAAAAATTCTGGTTCACTTTGAACAAACAAAACCAAACAGAATATTTAATGGAAATGCTCCCTAGTGCAAAAGCAAAAAAACTGAGATAAATCAAACATTTTCTAGAATATTTTGACTTTGTAAAAAATAAATTTTCTCAAAGAAAATATTCTATATAATACTTCAGTAATCGCTGAAACGTGAACACAATGGCAAGAGTCTTGCTGCAAATAACAACAGAGAGCACCACCCACTAAAGTACAATTTATGTCAGTCCTGTTCCCACAGTCCCTTTGAAACCACAACCACCTGCAATCCCAGCAGAGAGAGCCAAGTATGACACTGTACCAGAAACCATAAAAGCAAGCACCTGTCCGTCAGCCGTTGTTACGTTCCACTGTTGTAGATCTGCAGTAATCACATACTTTAACCTATTTTTATCCCTCGCAGCAGTCTGTCTTTTTTAAATGAAAATATTGCTTTCTAAAACTAGAATCTCTATTTGAGGAGACTGAATCTTCTCAGAAAGTATTTAGGATATTCCTTCTTTGGTGTAGTCTATTAATTACAGAAATAAAGGTAGAAAGGAAAGGGAAAAGAGTTTTTTATCCTAAAAGAGTAATCTGTGACATCATTAAAGGTAGGATACTCTGGATGCTAATGAGGGAGGTGTTGAAGGATGGCAAAATTTGCCTACAAAAGAGGATTTTTGTATTTCATTTCCTTTGTGCTGATTTTGTTGTTATTGTTGTTGTTCATTTCACTGAATAGTTATAGAAAAGGCTACCACTTGCAGGGAAATCATTGAATAAACTCCTAAAAAACCAGACCTCCCTTAACCTCTTCTATGACTCTAGGGTAGATAAAACTTTGTCCTAGAATTAATTCTACCAAAAAGCATGCTTCTCTTATCCCTTTGACAAGTCACTATAATCTCTCAAAGGAATAAATTCTCATTGAATGTCACTGTAAAACATCATTAGCCTGGAGAAAACTGTTCTAGCTACAGCATAGCAAAGCCCAATAAATTTGATCACTATCTACCAAGAGGATCAAAATAAAGTTTTCAGGTGACAAAAGACATTTCAGTAATTAATATCTACAGACTTCAGAAAACTTGAAGTTAAGAAGTGGAAAAGCAAGAAAATAGAGGAATTTTGCTGAAATAATTTGTCTCCCACTACTACTTTCACTTCTTACATAGCAAGTACAGTTGTGATTCTGATGCCTATGTGAAACTGATACCATCTATGACTCAAAAGCTCTAATGAATGACTCACCAGTGCTGAGAATAGCTACCAAAGGGTCACTCTGGGACTGGAAGGTTCCTTTCAGGAAACAGAGAGAATAGACATGTATATCAGTTCCTGCTTGACAGTAAAATACTCTGAACCGTTGAAGGATTTCAGACATCATCATTTTGACGTAAAATAAATGCTATATTGTTATAAAATAACAGCAAATACACGCACACAAAAAAGTCAACTTTTAACCACTGTTACAGAAGTACTAGGAAAAGGAGAGCTGTGATTTTAGATTTTGCTTCTAAATATATTTTCATTTCAAAAAGGACAATATTTAAAGTAGAAGTAGATCTATTGTGAATTTTATTGTTTACATTTAATTACTCAGCAAAATACTGCCTTTTACACCCAGCCAAACACCTTTGGGCTTCTGCCCAGTTATTTGTGAAGTATATTCTCACATCAACATTTGTTTTCAGTATAGCTGATTGAATCAAGATGTAGAGACAAGTGGACGCCATGGACTGTGGACTATGAGGAACAAGTTAAACTGCTTTGTGCAAGAGTGACTGGTACTAAAGGAACACAGACTAAATATATTTTCTCTGGAGGTGTTCAGGATCAGATAACAGAGGAAATAAAGTTCTTACCGTGGTAGATCCTGGGGTAACAAGAAAGACTGACTGCCTCAAGAGAATCAGTGAAGAGCAGGAGGAGGGGAGAAGAGCTATAAGATGTTAACTTGAGAAGACCTAGGGGTGAAAAAAAAGAGAGGACCAAAAGGAAAACAACACAATGAAGTCACAGTTGTCTTTGAAGCCGTGCAAAAGGCAAATGGACAGGCTATATCAAATTAAATTTCATGTGATACATGGGGCCATGCTTTGATTATCAAACAAAAGTGAGAATTGTATGTAGGCCTTTCTCAGTAAAGGCTTTTGGCATATAAGGAATTTGTCAGTGCTGGCTGGGACTGAAGGTCAGATGAAGCCATGAAAATGACTGAGTGGGAGTTGAAGAGATGAACAATCACCTGAATAAAAGTTGACACCACAAAAGATTAGGTAGAAAGATATATTATCTCACTCCAGCATGGATACAGATTCTCTGAAATCTCCTCCATCTCAAACACACTCTGTAAAGCCTAGTACTTTCCTGTTACTCAGAACTGATACCACACCTCCGATAGCTTCTTATTACTGCTACCCTGTGCACCTAAAGCACCTTGCTGCAATAGAACAAAGCAAAGTCTTGGCTTTAGCCTTCAATGAATACTAATATGCTCTTTCATTCATCGTGAGTCTGTGGCTGTAGCAGGCTGTTGTCTCTGATCTCTGGTGGTAAGCAGCCTCCTCTGACTAGGTCTGAAAAGACAATGACAGCGTAATAGAACTTTATGATTGTATTTTGAACATTTCCACTGTGAGCAGAAGGTTCCTCCCTCAGATATTTTTATCTTCTCCTTTAAGAACAATAAAAAATAATAGGAAGGAATCAACAAGTCATGGTAGCAATAACTTTATACCTCTGCTACATTTCCTTCTGCATTATTTTCACTTGAAATTAACACTGAAATACAGTGAAAGTAGTTTGGTAGTTCTGAAAAAAAGAAGCCAAATACTACCCAACTTGAGTGAAAGGTGAGCTTGCACTGCTAGAAAGGGGATTTTGCTCCCTGTATAGCAGTGCTAAGAACAAATGAATGAACTAAGTAAGATAAATGGAATGTGACCTTTGAAGTAGTAATAGGGAGGACAGAAAATTCTGCGGATGAAGCAGTTTTAAGACAAATAACTTCCCAATAGAAGCAGAAGGAAACTGGGCATCAGGAAATCTGAGCAAAGCCAGGAAGCACGTGTCCACACTCAAGCAGAATCACAGCATTCATAGAAGTGATTGGTTTAAGAGACTCATGACTCTTGTTTTATCCATCTAACCTGACAGGACCTTTTTATCAGGAAAGCTAAAATAAACTTTCATTTACTCCATCACAGACCTTGTTTTTCAAATGCATTCACTCGTGTTTGTAAAGCACTTCGAGATCCTTGCTCGGCTGGCACAAGATAAGCTCAAAGTGTTATTAAATCATTCAGTATAAAATGTCCTTTACCTCATTATATTTTATAGCAGTAACTTTTTATTATCATCTAATGGCAGTAAAACATGACACAGCTCATCTAGCAAACCGGGGCAAGGGCTTGACTGAAGTTGATTAGAATTTTGTCTGAGTGAGGAGTGAATAAAAATTGAGTTAAGGACTTCAAAATTGGGTTTCCTAAAAAGGCATTAGGAACACATATATGAAAAACAAAAATTACATTCTTCTAATATCATATATAGGTTAGTAATGCTTTAAGCTTTATTGACTCATTTTAATGGGGATTTCAGCTCTCCTAAATTTCAATAATTCTGCCATTTTTTTCACATATTTATTGCTGCTATTAACAGTGATTTTCTAGACACTGTTTCTGTATGCCTCCCTCATGCTGTCTTTTTATGGCACAACCATAATTATTTTTACTATATAGTAGAAGTCTTCTGAAAGAATGAGTATTATGAGTATCATTATTGGCCCATTGAATGGAAACTAAATAAACATGTGACGAAAAGATTTTGCAAAGAGAAGACTTGTTTCTTGAGGACAGCTCCTTGTATTTTTCAACGTTTTTGTATTTAAGTCTTCTAGAACTGATCTCGCTTTCATTCTGTGAAGTAATAATTATGATGGAATTAAAGAACAGAACAAATATTGGAAGAGCACTGAGAAGAGACCTCCATGATAAAATTGTCACATGCTGGGTAGGAAAGCAGGTCTTCCAGACTTCTGCACATAGCTAAGAATGTCATCAGCTGGGTAATATAAGATAAAGCAAGTTCACTCCCTCTCCACATTTCCTCTTTAAATTTCTGTTCTTTCTTTTTTCCATCCTTAGCATAAATAAGTTTTGCTTACGTGTGTTATACTGTCATACTATTGAATCCACTTCTCAGATTTTTGTCTTCACAACATTAATCTTAATGAGTGCCAAAGGCTTCCCTGGCTTCTGCCATGTTCCTAAGTGCATTTGCCAGCCATGAGAGTTACCCCAAAATTCTTCTTCATGCTTTTTAGCATTCATGACTGCTATTTGTAATACTGGAATTACATGACTTAGATATGTAATGTACCAACTCAACTAAATTAAAAAGAAAATCTCTACAATGAATTACCTTTTGAGCTCACTTCTCACCTGTAATTATTAATTTTATAAACCCATCATAGAGGTATTCCAGTTTGAGAAAAAAGAAGTGAAAATAAAGAAGAGGAGAGAGGACAGAAGAAATAATTAGAAGCCAGCATCATTACAGCAAATAATTTCTACTGAAAACTCAAACCTTATAGAAATCCCCTACACAGGAGCTAAAAGAGAGCAGCATAAGTCACCAGGAGAAGAGATATCCTTGTCAATGCAGGTGTGGAGGGAATTGCTGCAAAAGGAAGCATGCTGAAAGCTAATGAACAGCTGTTCATGTTGCAGAGAAGGCTGATGGGAGGCGCAGAGTGGTACTTGGGGAAAGGAGGTTCTTGGTACTTGTCTTTATTAGAGGTCACAATTACACCACTGTAAACCATCTGCATGCTGCAGGAATCATGCAAAGAGCTCTACCCAAGACGAGGTCAGATGTTCTTTTAGCCAAATCTTCCATCCATCAGATGCTGTGGTACATGAGGATAAAACACCCATGCTTGCTGAATAGCAGCATTAATTATGGGGTTTCCAAATTGCACTATGATACAAGCTGGCCTTCTGTTTCAAAATTATACCCATGACAACAAATCTGTTCAGCTCCTCCACTGACATGTTTTACTTTCCCAGGACAAGAACACTCTGAAGGTTGCTTATTGGCTCAGCTTCAATTTCCGTGACAGATTTCAGGCAGTGACCTAACCTATCTCTCGCTTTACATGGAGATTCAAACTAGCTTCATGTATAGGAGCTTAGTGATAAAATGACCAGTGTCATACAAGAAAATTATTTCTTTTGTGTTTATGAAAGACTATTCACCTCCAAGCCAAGGCTGAAGAGATGTACATCCCTAAGGGAAGGTTCTCACATGCAGCTTTCTGAACTCACCAAGGAGAGAGAAAAGTTAACTGAATGAAAGGACAAAATTATCTTTCCAATTTGATGTTGAGTATAAAGGAGTGAGTTCTACAATATTCATGCTGTGTCTATTCACTAGTTAAAGGGTGAATCGAATTTGTCAGGTCAGTCAATAATGCACTTGTGACCAGCAGTAGATTTAACAACTTCTTTCCCCCTCACCCTGAAAGACCTTCTCTCTGCTCTGATGAAACCCTCTGGATCTCAAGAATCATTTCTTTTCTGGCTTGACCAAGACTGAAGGATATCCAGCCTGTGGGAGACGAGGAGGCACATCACCTCCTGTGGATAAAAACAGAATAGCCACAAAAATGTGGAGGAAAGGAGTAGGTATTGTACAGAAAATCCCCCTGCTCCATAACTAACAAGCATGTTTCCATATCTCTGAAACCTTTGTCTCTCGAAACTTAGTCTCTCCTCTTCTGCCATCCAGCCTCAGGGGAAAAGCTAATTAGAGTAATGGAGGATGCAAAAAAACAGGCCTAACTTCATGCTACCGTTTTTTCCCTCTGCTCACCAAACTGGAAATAAGGACATCCCCAGATTTAGCTGCACGATAGCTGCACGAGCTGTGCACTCTTAATCCACGGGAAGCAATTAGAGTGCATTGCACTTGGACAGTTTACCTATTTGTTTCTATGAAAAAACAAATTGGTTGAGTTTGTGTGACTTTAGTCTTTTTACTGTTTTTTTAGTATTAATTAATAAGGGCATTCAGGCAATCTTCTGCAATATCTAGTTTCCAGCACAAAAACATGCTTTTATGCATCAACAAATGACAGCCCAAATGCTGTCCAGTTTCCCAGTATTAGTCTGTTGACAGACAGATATGATTGCCAGACACTGCTTCGGCACTCTGGAACTCCCTACTCAGGGGCAGACAGACGTACAGCGTGCATTTCAGTCTTGTATCTCATCTGTAGGGGCATAGGGTGGGTAAGACAAATACAGTTATGGAACAATTCAGCAGCCTAATGGCTGTTCACCATATCGGTTATACAATATTAGTCTTTTTTGTACATCTGTTATGCTCTTCCCATGACAATGAAGCAGGGTAGACACCAGATTGTCTATTTAATGGGAAGTAGAATTATTTCTCCCTACTTTTTTTCCCCTTCAAAAGAAATGAGCAAAAACTGAGGGGAGAAAAAAGGGAAAATCAAGAAGCAAGATATTTAAATCTTTCTAACTGTTTGGATTGAAAAAAATTATGACATTTTACTCAATTTTCAGTCTTTTTAAATTTTAAGAATAATTTTGTAGAAAAAATTAATTAAGTTTCAAAAACCATTTCATAATGGACATAATAAACAATTACTTCCAAGTCTCTCAAAATATGATAGTTTTTTTCATGGTCCCTAAAGCACTTTCTTTTAATGAGGAGTCTGAAGAATACAGCTTAAAAAAATTTCAGAGAAAAATTTATTCTTACTGTTATACTGAGAAAGATTTATAATATCATTCAACAGGGTAATAAAAAGGAAAAAAATCCTCAAAGTTCTTAGTGGAGTTTTAAAGTTACTTTATTTATCCCTAATTTTTATGCAGGTAGCACTCAAAAGTCCCTGTTTTGATAAGGTCATTTTGTGATAAAACTTATATGGAAAACCTATAGGGAAAATCCTGGACTTGAAATGCATATATATATTGAAAAATAAAAAAGGCATTGATAACAAAGTGCCCATGGCATTAACCTATTTTTATACTCCTTCGAATACTAAAATAGGATAATAAAAATTAAAAATGACCCTTCAAATACTAAAATATGATATTAAAATGACTTTTCCTTACTCCTCTGGGTTCTGTAATCTAGAAGATGGAAATGCTCTCAAGCACATGAACACTGAACTGAAACTATTTAACAAGCTTTGCTGAGTAAAGCTCCATGGTAGAAAACAGCAGCAGCATCTTGAACTGGTAACTTAGCAGCCTACAGGTGCTACCCTTAAGTTATCCTTTCACTTTGAGATAAAAGGCTTGATTTATTCCCAGTTAATGTTGAAACTGAAACATTTTTATCTTTTGGGGATAACAAAATTACATGTAGAACCAGATGTGGACAGAATAATCACATGGGCAGCTCTGCCCCACAATGAAACAGTGTGTTCTGAAGGAAATTCAGGTAGCCAAAGCCTATCTGAGTTACCCAGTTAATCATCATGTCTTTATTTAAGGGGAATGGTGAGTTCCATCCATAGTTAAGCCAGGTTATGGGAATTTGGCTTACAGTGACTACAGCATATCTTTCTGTATAGATTAGTCAGTCTGGAAAATGGGTAGGAAGTAGTTCACAAATCTCTCTACAAAGTGCAGCTTGGGTAGATTAGGCAGTTTCACAGTGAGGAGTACAGTGCAGCAAAATTTGTGGTGCCCTTCTGCACAGCAAGTCACCTTGCTAATAGAATATGTCTAGGTATAACCCCCATGGCATGTTACTTCTCTGATCCAAGACTGTGAATGTCATGGCTAAAAGTGTAATGTTAGTCCTCCTGAAACCACTTATTAGTCAGCTCATTCTGTCAGTATTGTAGAGAAAAGGTAATACGTTGATAGCTCTACCTTACAACAAGATGCATCAAGTCTGCCAGGACAAGTCAGTTACAGTATTCAAACACTACTGGAGAACGATGAAAAAAACTGACAAGAAACAAGAAATGGTCTACATATCAAGTGGCCAAACCTTATCAGATACAGACCTGATTGCGTGTAACTATTGACAGCACTATACTGCAGCACAAGTAGGGTCCACTCTGGCGTAAGGATAGAGGATACAAGATCCTATGGTAGCTGTTGTGTGATGGGAGAGGAGACAGAAGAGTTCACTTCTTGAATGTCATTTTAGCTTTTAATTTATTTTCCTGCCTTGCCACAGGTATTCTAGGGAACTAGAGTCATGCTACTATTCCTCTAGTTCTCCACTCACACACGTACGTATACCACTGTCAAATAAAGGAAGGCATTGATCTATCTCACAGGGATTTTGAAAGGATGAAAATATATAAATATAGCGGCTGATAGTGGCAAAAGGGGAGGCAAATACACACTGTACACAAGGGTACAATATGTAGGGAAACTTTAGAAAATACCTTTGTTTTCTTCTTTTTGATACAAATGCTCCTATGAAATATAGCTAAAACAAAACATAAAAGAATGCTCCAATCAGTGTAAACTTTTACATTCTGCCTTTGCATGCTATAGAAAGAGTAATGCTGTAATAAATACTTAGACTTTAGGACTAGAATTCAGGAGATGAAAAACCGGATGCCTGACAGGTATATTATATTTAGGACAGATTATTTCAGCACTCCAAAATGGATATTTTTTCACAAGTCAAGGATTTGGTGACCATTTTTTATTCCCCTTTATTCCCTGCCTTTGTTCCATAACCCCGAGGAGATTATACTTTCATCATCCATAAATTAGGCATAATAATATTTGTCCTTTCTAAAATTAATTTACCTCATGAATACACGGTGATTTTGTTTACATCCTTTGCTATTTAAATTATTATTAATTTCCATGTGTCAAGTTTAGCCCCCCAAAAACATAATATATTTCAGGGACATAAAAACAACCCCTAACTTGTGTCCTGTCTAATCTGAGGGCCAAAGCGAAGACTGTACTAACAGACATCTGATGCCATCTATAGCTGGTAGAGTGGCAGCTTTTTTCTGTTCACTGTGAGCACAGTCCCCACTGGGATCAATTTACTTTTTCATTCACACCACACAAAAGAATGTGTCGATAGCGCTGGAGATGACGTCAGTGCAGTCAGCTGCAGAGAGCCATGGAGAGTGAAAGTGCTGCAAATGAGACTAGCCATCGATAACATGCTCCTCAGATGAAAACCTTTCTATTGGAAACCAATGGTTACATTTATTAAAGCTTTGTTTCAAAATACAGCCAACAATGAACCAAAACAGCCAAACAAACTAGACCTTGAAATGTGTAATGGTGATTTTATCCTGAAATAATGTAAAGAATATTGAGTATCAGAAAATCTCCTGTTTCTAAGGAATGATTCTTTTGTGTAAGTATCCTAGTGATATAACACACACCAATTTTAGTGCATAATTCACTATCTAGGGAGCAAACTGCTGCTTCTAGGGGACATACTGAGCACTTTGTCTCATTTACAGAGCAATGCAGCCTCTGGCTATAAAGTGAGAGCAAAATTTAGTTTGTTGCTTTAAAATACATGAAAAAAATTAATTTCTTTCAGAGTATACAGTATCATTTGTCAAGTGTTATTTATAAGATCTTTTATTATGCAACATTTCTGCAGACTATTCAATATAGAAAATGAGACACCTTTGTGGTTCTAATAATGATATTACCATAACCCAAAAAATTTTATCAAGGATTCAGGTTTTAGTTTGGAGCAGGTACTGACATTTTGCCTCAGACAACACCCACATCTTAGATTTATTTTAGTAATCAATATTTTATCTAAATTTAGAGATTGTAAGTCTGTCTTGCTAAAGCACACCTTAAAGAGTGCGTGTGTAATCCCTTTTCACTTCACCCATGACACTCAGGTACTTTAAGCGAGGTGTGCGTTTAAACAGGCTGATGAGCTGTAAGCTAAGGAAGGTGCTTGCGATGGGCAATGTCCCAATTGACTTCAGTGCCCTGTAAATCAAAGCCTAAAAAGTGCAGTAAATTCAGAGCTGAGAGCTGCACCTATCCTGTACTGAGACTGTTACAACAGCTCACAGAGGCAGATTAGCTATAATTTAGCCAGCTCAGTATTAATAGCAATGAAGTTATGGTGTCTGCATAGACAAGCTTGCTAATCCGATACCGTGCACCTCAAATGGCCTCGTTCAGCCTACACCGAAGCCAGAGACATTGCAGCTTCCCTGGCAGTGACACATGCTGGCTGCACTAAAATGAGTGCCTACATCGTACTGCCTGAACGCAGCACAGTACTAACCTTAGGGACTGATGTCTTTTATGTAGCTATGAAACAGAACAAGCTTTCTCTGCTGTCTTGCCTCTCATGTATCCTGAGAGGACCAGCTCTCAGAGCGTAGCTGAGTCGCTGTGTTTATGCGAGTCTTTGTCTCAGTGCTGATGTTTTCTATGAGCAAGCTAATTTGAACCAACAGGGAGGGGCAGCAATTAAGAAAAAGAAGCCAAAACCACATTGGTTGAAAGAAGACTAAGGAAATAAGTAATTTTTTTTTTTTTAATAGGGAACTACTGGAATGACTACAACCCCATTAAACTACATAAAAGGCCCTTTATGGACATCATTAAGGTTTGGTTCAGGATAAATTGAGTAAATCCTGATCCAGCAATCTCTAAAGTGAATGGAAAAATTCTCATCGCTTTCAGCTAAGACTAAATCTATCGGCAGACTAAACCACTTGGGCTAATTTAGGGTTTGGGAAAAATAATGAAGACTAGCCAACAGAAGCTGGCAGACCATTGGCTTGCTTGAGTTTCATTTAATTCTTGGTCTAGAGACTTCCCTGTGGTATTTTTAAGGACCTTAAGAGACTCCAGATTTCTGAGTGAACTCAGAGGTTAACCAGATCCTCAAGTTCTTTCAGAATAAGTCTGAAGCTAAGGGAGATGGATAGGAATTAAGATGTTCAGCATGAAGCTGCTCCTTATACAGGTTTTCTGACTTATGTGTGGTGGCTATAAAGTCAAATATGGTTTTTCTTCTGTATGTACTTAGAGGAAATTCTGCTTGGAATATAACTACAGAAAATTTCATTTTACTTTAGTCAGTGAAACAGAGAAAGTCAGTAGAGACTTTGCCTGGTGTTGCAATATAATGTTTCTCTTCCCTATCTGGGCACAAAAAGGGGTGGTATATGGTAGTGCTGGATTTGTGGTTTCACTTGGGCAAACAGCTTGCATTGCAAGGATATTCCCATTTTAAGGGCAGGTTGCTATTTTCTGTATGAGAAAGAATCTTTGTATTATTGTCTTACAGATTCAAGGTACTGTGAATTACCACCACTCAAATTTCAGCAACTTTATCATTCCATTGGTTTATTCATATATGTGAAAATACTATTAACTTATATGAAACTTACATATATATTACATATATACACACTCACACATACACATATGTATATATAAAATACATGTGTAAGGGAGGAAGATTTATATACATTAAATTTGAGGATAATTCCTGCTAAAGAGCAATCATAGAGGCAATCATCCCTGCACCGCATGTTGCCTGAACATATATCTGGATTTGTTTTTGTGAATCAGTGTCTGAGAGAGATAAATATATATGTATGTTTTTTGTGTGTATGCTATGAACATATGCAATGTGTGTATATATATTGTAGAAGGTGTACAGCTTATATTAGAGAGAAACCATATGAAAGAAAAACCTGTCGCTTAGCTTTTTGACAGTCTGCAACGTGTTTTGGTTAGTGTGCATATTCAAAGTACCAGTGTATAGCACCGTACTAACTGTTAGAGGAAGGCAGCCAGCCAGAGCCCAGTGGTAGCTGGACGATATAATAATGCAGTGTCCCAGCAGGGTGAAAAGGGCTTTGGCTGTAGCAGCCTCAGGACCACGTTGCTGCAACAGTCAAGCACTGCTTGGGTGCAAGGTGATGTAAGGGGATTCCAGATTGGGACTGGCCAGCAGCTCAACAAATGAGTGAGAATAGAGGTGGCAGTAAAATCAGTGGGCTGTGTTAGTAGGGCTAGCGATAACGGAAAGAGAATCTGAATTCAACCACAGTGAATCAAAAATCCAGCCTTTATGTAAGATAAATGTAGTGTGCTGGAGAAGCTTGCCTTTGAGCTTCTGTCAGCCCCCCAGGCAGTGCTGAATCCATTCTTATTAGCTAGTGATTTTACAGCTTTACCAGCAGTTCATTTTATTTTAAGAACACCTGGATCTCTAATTCTGAGAATCCCTGAACAGCAGCAACCACCTTGCTAATTCTTCACTGCCCACATTTCCTAATGCTCTTGGGAGAGACCTGCTTTTCAGAGTTGATGCCATTTGAAAGAAAGAATCTTGCTGATTTTTTTATATTTCTCTCTTTCCTGAGAAAAAAAAAAAAATAGCTGCAGCCTTATCACAGATTCCCTCCTCGATCTTGGATCCCTTACTGCTATAGTAAGTCCAGTGACATGATAGGAAAAAACTTCATGACTCCTCTGAGCTTTAAAAGTGTACAAAGACTGAGTAATGCTATGGCATAAAAATGTCTACAGAGGTAGAAAAAAGTGCTGTACCTTGCCTGTCCTATTACAAAACCCACAGTGAATATTCATCTCCTACTGCTTTTGCTGACTTAAGAGTGGCCCAAATTATTTTGGGGCTAGAAACTGAACCCGCAGAGAGCAGGTAAAAATTACTGTAATTTAGACATATGCGTATCTGTTTTCCAGGAGAAATCAGGTACTCAAACACTTACATAGCTGCAGTTTCATCTGCAGTTAATTACATGCTTAGAGAAAGACCCTGTAAGGAAGGGCTGAAGGCTGGATCCTAATTTGTACTTGCTCCCAGGAAAGAGTTCTTTGATGTAAACAAAGAGGACTTCAAAGGCACAATGCAAGAAGCAGATTATTTCTATCTATATAGAACCCTGCTTATCAATATCTCAGAGCATTTTGTATTCATTATTTGCTGGTAAGACTCAGGATCTCACAGTGTTATCAAAATTTAAAACTGTATTATGGGTCTTTGACTGTAAACACGACAAGCTGCTATGAGTTAGTTTTCTGTACAATGACAACAAGAAGAAAGATGGAAAAGAGTGATAGAGATGAAACTGTAGAGTTACACAAGTTGCCTAGGTCTGTACATAGTAAATCAGTTCAGGAGAAAAAAATTCTTATCTTACATCCACAACTCACTGCTTCCTATTTGCAAATACTGATGCGTATGAGCAAGGAGGCAAAGTCACATACCAGCTGCTAAATTACAGTAGCTAAATGTCTTCCCATCTACAAAATATATGTAATCCAATACATATTTTTACTACAAGTGGCAGTAAAGAAGGACAATGCTTCCTGTCACTTGTCAAGCATTCATTCTAAGACACGTGTCAAGGTATGGATTCAGAAGGAATGCTAGAACCATGTATTTTCCATGGACTCGTCTGTGAGTCTGTAGAGCTGGGGTGTCAGATTCACAACTCCTACCATTCTCCTGCTCCTGCAGCGTAATGTGCATCACACAGGCTGCACGTGACCAGCGCGCAGGCAGGAGCATAGGAGCAAGGAGCTTGGTTCTGCCACCAGGTAGAAACAAGGTACTGGATAAACCGAGGTGGGGGGCTGTATTTGGCCCATGGTCTGTGAGTTGGACACTCCTGCTGTAGAGTATCCTTATGTTACTGATTTTATGTTAGAACACTGGGTTTTACACCAAATGTCTTTCAGGAAGCTGCAGATTTTTGAACAAAAACACAATGAACCATTGAGACAATATATGAATATGGAAAGGGAGATTTCTGGTAGGTTTCAAGCCTTTTAGTTTTGTTACCCCTCAAAAAAAATTGGAAGAGACAGTTAGAATTTTTGATGCTGTGAAAGTAGATGAGATTATTGCTGCTAGTGAAAATGCATTCCCTCTCTCTTTTGGGCATCAGTCCAACCCATTGAAATCAATGGGAATGATTTCATTGACTCAGTTTCTGCTACACCAAACCCTCTGCACTCTACAAGAACAGCCATGGTTTTACAACTACTGAAAAACACACAGATTGAACTTTGTCACCATCAATATAACTACCTTTTGTAGCACCCAGCAGTTCCTCTCTCATGCCAAAATATGCTTGTTCTTGCATGAAACAAGATTACTTTGATATTTTGCTTAAAAAGATCCACAAAATGACTATTGTCCATATTACCATTTCAGATCTCATTGATCTTACTAGTTGATATCATATTAAATCACTCTCCCACAGTATTTCTTCAGATTGCCTAGGGATCTTAGCAGCTGCCATGAGGTGGGTTACATTCACTTTATATTTTGAACCTTGTGTTTCAACCACAAAATCATGAAGTTTAGTATTTTTCAGATGACAGCGGATATTCTGGAGTATGGTTACCATGGAAGCTGGAACCATGCCTAACCTGCAAAACCTCAATATTACAACTAGTACAGCATCCTTACGGCACGCACGGAGATTACAATGGATTCATTGCATATCTACTGCCATATTTTTGTCTGAAATTTCCATTTGATCTAGGATGCAAAGGATCCAAAGAATGACGTAGAGCAGGGTTCAGTGCAAGGCAATACACTTATAGGTGGTGGCTGAGCAACTAGAAGCGTCTGAGCATTGACTATATCCTGTACTAGAGGCATTTGAAGTTGCCATTGCCAGCATAGGATGCCTTTGGCAGCAAATGGTCTTTGCGCTATCAGCAGAGACACTTTACTCTGGACGTGGTCTGTGGCTTTGTTCCCTAGGAATGAGCAAAAGAAGCATCACCATTTCTCATCGTAGGAAAGCAGTTAAATTCGAAGAGATCAACTATAAATGGGATTATGTACATAGTCTTTGAAATTTTTCATCATCAAAACCTTAACACGGGTTGAGAGTAGGCAGTGGGCACAGACTGAAGTGATTAGACTGGAGAGAAGATAGAAAACCGACAGAGATGCTAAGCACTGTATCTATAGCACAATGAATATTACTAAACTAAGGAAAACAACCAAGTAACTTCGTATTAACAATGGTAATAGTGATTATTCAGTTACACATATTATGGTTCTATATCTAAACTACAATTTAATGAAACTACATCATATCTTATACAAGTAAATAGTGCTAATTAATACAGACTGTACATTAATTTCCTGTATAATTACTTAATCTCAATCTCATCTCCAGAATATGTATTTTTAGAATCTATATTAACTATATTGTAATTACTTACTGTAGTGACTTTAAAATTATATACTTAGCAATAATGTGCACCTATAAAAAATTCTATAATTAAAATATTTTGAGTATAAGATTGAATTTCTCTTATCTCATTTCTCATACTCCTGATCTCAATACCTGATGCCGATGACTTGAAAAAGCCAACAGCAGTAAATATGGAATTTCTAAATTTATAAACTCTTTTTTCATATTTACATTATTATATAATTTATGTAAGTTACATTATTGTATAATTATATAGCTCAGTTTGTATTTATTCATTTAATGACTGGCCTAATCTTTAAAAAATATTGAAAAACAGCTATTTCTTATTTTGTCTGGCAATGCAGCCTACAAAACATATAAGATTTTTTATTGTACAAAAATAATAAATTACATTACTTATTAAGTGTTTGTGCACTCTCAATATTAAGCAAAGCAAAAACTTGAGACCCAGAGGTCAACAGTTTTGATATCCTCTATATTAGAAATTTATGAAACCATATTTGGAAATTTGTATCCTCGGTTTTCCAGGCTTGTTTGAAGTATGCAGTTTGGATTTTACTCTTCTATTCTGTGTGCGTATTTTGTCTTATTTCATAAGAAAAAAAAAATCACTAAGAAGATGATCAGTGTCCCATAGAGGCTATAGTGAAGTGATAGCCCAAAGACCTTTCTACTCAGAAAATCTTCTCTTCAGCTTTCATAAAATTTATGATCACTGCCTGAAATTGGTATATTCAAGTATACGATTGATAGACATTATCTTATGATGTGCAGAGGATTGAAGGGAAAGTAACATTTTAAGCCTTTCAGAATCTGTAAGCAGAAACCTGATGTTTTTTAGACAAGACTCTCATTAAGGTCAACGTCATAGAATCATAGAATCATAGACTCAAAGAGTCATAGAATGGTTTCGGTTGGAAGGGACCTTGAAGACACCTAGTTACAACCCTCCTACCATGGGCAAGGACACCTTCCACCAGCCCAGGCTGCTCAAGACCCCATCCAACCTGACCTTGGACACTCGCAAGGAGGGGGCATCCACAGCTTGTATATTGAAACACTGCTGAGAGGCCAGGTCAGCGGGAAACACAGTGGGAACCTCTATACAAATACATTCACAAGATAATCCCTTCTTCAAAAATTTCAAAAAACAAAGAGTTAAAATCTGGGAACTCCATGTAGAAAGTACATTTTTTATATACTTTCTGATATCAATTTGCAAAACATATGCACAACTCCTTGGCATTACTTTGAAAATCCAGTATGATCATTTCAATGAGACAGATGATTTCATCTGACCTCTTTAAGGATGAGCTGAAAACTCCATTGACTACCCTCATTTTTCTCCCTTGCCTATGAGTGACTTATTCAAACATAGTTATCTAACTTTGAGATGCCTCACAAAGGACGGGTAAATTCCACAGTTCATCTATTTAATGCAAACAAACGTATTCAAATGGCACTTTTCATGGCTGACCAAATTAACCCATTATCAAACAACACGAAGTCCACAGTTTATCAGCTGTGAGCATTTTAATAGAGAAAAACTTCTGAGCTTTGACAAGTAAGTATTGTGAGTGAACAGACACTCAGTTTTATGTCTCAGTTTTACATGCCAAGAACCCAAACACATAACGTAGAGCTTTAAAAGACATCATTATAGAAAACATTTATTTGAATCAGCCAGTGTTGCAGAATCTGTGAAGGTACTCTATTGTACTCCAGAAGTCTATCTGCAGGTCCCTTTTCCCAGAGTGTGCTCTTCTGCGGGAGGTGGGCTGGGGGGGTGATGGAGGGTGGGCTGGGGAGGTGATGCAGTGAGGGGAGGAGAGGTTATTAAAAAGATAAATAAGCCAGGGTTTGTGAATCAAAAGCTATCACCTAATTAGAGAATGCTTTAGTGTCCTGGGTTTGGCTGGGATGTGGTAAACTCTTCAATTTCTCTTGCTGGCCTGACAACAGGAATTTGGGGAATGCATAAGAAGCTGGGAGGGGACACATTAAGGACAGATGACCCAAACTGGCCAAAGGAGTATTTCATAACATATAATGTCATGTCATGATAAGTGTATAAACTGGGGGGAGCTGGCTGAGGGGTAGCAGAATTACTGCTTGGGAAAGGATTGGGCATTATTTTCTGAGTGGTGAGCCATTATACTGTGCATTATTCACTTTATATATTCTATATATATATTCTGTATATTATAGCCCATGAGTTTTACCTTTTTTCTTTCCAATCCTCCTGCCCATCCCATTGAGGGGAAAGGAGCGAGCGAGTGGCTGTGTGGTACTTAGTTGCCACTGGGGCTAAACAACAACATCTGGGTACAATCCAGAGAGGCTTTTGTGCTGCAAACAATTACATCTGTCATCATCTTTATGCACCGGAATAGCCACATTTAATAGTTCTCTTCAAGTAAATTAAGCTTCATGTATAAGTAATTGCAGAATTGGGACCTTTTGCAGTTTGCTTCTCAATCTAGGAACTGCCTATTCAATTCACATAGAACTGAGTCAGCAGTCAATGAAATGAGTGCTTAAATTCTGCTGTCACTGAAAGCTTGGCAGCCCAAGGGATGCTGATAACAGAGTTTCAGTCCAAGCACTCTGGCCAAATCTACTGAAGTTTTTCAGCCTGTGCTATCTATCTTTTCCAGCTCTCTACTTAGTGCCGTTGCGTCTAACTGGCTAACAATCGTTATTACATTTACCCTCACAGCATGCCTCAGTGGTTGGGCACATGCTTTCATTCTCCTTTACAGAAGAGGACAAAGGCAGATGGATTAAAGAATGTAGGCATCTAACTCTGATTCTTCAAATTATCACAGAGAAAAATACACAAAATATGTTCTGAAAAGATTTCAGATGTTACCTAACATATGCCACTGTCCCAGGCCACTGTCAGTCAGCAGTTCTTATCTCTTCCTTAACGTGTTTCTCAAAAGCCTCTCTTAATTGCAATTCTAAAGGCTGCCATCACAATTCCAGCGCATCGCTGTATCCAGTGTAGAAAGCTTTACTAATAGCTGACCTAATTTTTTCTTTGATTTCAAGCCCTGTTATAACCCCTGCAGAAATGGAAAACAGTTTGTTTTCTTCTTTTGTAGCAGTTTCTTATGTCTTTAAGGGCTTCCCTTCAGCCTCTATTTTCTGAGTAGAAAGGATCACTTCGGACATCACATTTTCTACTTTCCTGCTTATCCTCTTGCAGAGTGTGACACAACTCAATCACAGATGGCCCAGGTCCCAAGCTCATTAACCAGATTTTCCCTTTAAGTCTAAACATGCAGGTGCTCCATGTATTTTAATGAGTTCCTTACATACCTAATCAAGGCAGGTATTCACATGCTCCCACTGTATCAAATTAATGTGATCAGGTTCTTGCAGAATTGAGTCTTGAGTGAGAAAGGGAAATCAGAACTTGTCACAAAAATGGCAATAAAATTAAGATGAACTATATAATCAGGTACAAAAGTATGGTAAATACTAATAGGATATTAATAATAGTTCAGTATATCAACATCTTCAAAATCAATCAGTCAGTGAATCTTCTCTTGAAGAAGAAAGTATTCAAGAGAATATGATTTTGGATCTATGTTGCCATGCAGTTACTGTAAAACCTGTATGCAGTCACTTAACAGAAAGATTTCCTGGAAAACACGAACTCAATAGTGATGGAGAGGCTTGAATGTTACATGAGAAATGCATTGCTTCTTAATTAAAAAAAAAAAAAACAACCTGCACTATAATGGATATATTGACCAGAAATTGCTAGAGAAGACTCTCTGCTGCCAGGAAGGAATTATATTACAGTACTGCACATAGCATCTGTTTTGGAGAGTATGATATAAAATTTAACAGTTAAAAAAGGGCTTCATATCTGACTAGTATTTTCACAGTGCAAAGATACTACCAGCAGTGCTTCCCAAAACTCATCTCAAATGCATTATTCAGGACTTGTCCTTTACAATGTCTCCTCCCAGCACAAGAAAGTTGTTGCAAGTATGTATTGCAACTTTCAGCACAGAGTAGTCACAGCTTTGAAACTGCAGCTGCTCCCAAGTCTGTCCTAGTTGTCACAGGAGCTTCTCTGGCAGGACCAGGAATATTATTTATATATGTGATTGACTGCCTTGCTCTAAGTAGTCTGAGTGGCTGTTCATACAAACTAAGACCAGACGAAAGCTACAAAGAATCCTGAAGAAGAATAGAAAGGAAAGATCAGCTTTAACAAATCTTTTTAGGGGAGAAACTGGTCAGCACAACTCTGAATTACTCCCAGGCTGAAGACATAGAAAAGGACTATATAGAAGAAATCTATTCTAATTGCAGAAAGGTAGAGGCCAAAAAAGTTCTTTTAAATAGTGATATGTTTTCCTAAGCAATAATAATTGAGGATTTATGACTAGGTGGCAAAAGTTAGTTTTGAGCATTGTCCTTGGCCTTTGTTAGTTCTTTTTCTTGAGATTTCTACCTGTCTGGTTCTATCTTACCACCAAGAGGGCTGGACTGCAGGTAGATGCAGATTTTAGGTTACTTTCCTACACTACTTTGATAAATATTTGACAGAAGTTTCACATCCAAAATGATTCGCAAGTAAGAATAAAAATATAGCAAAAAATCATATAAGCAAAACTACCAAGGTCAATAAGGTTTGCTGATCTTCAGCAGTGCACACTTTATTCTAAATGGCCCATCCGAAAGCAAGATGTGTGGACGTGTTTGAAAAAACATGGACTGTTACGTGCAGGTTCTTGGCTGGCATAAATTATTACAGCATCACTGGAGCCCATGCAGCTACACCACCGTACATGCACTAGCAGAGAGTCTGACACATTGGTCAAACCTAACCACAGATTTATTAATGTGGATAGCAGATGCTGCAGGGGAATAGTATATCTCTCACCTAACTAGGTTCCTAATGACATCTAACAAATACACAGATGCCAGAACAGTTTAGAAAAAATTCTCAGAACTGTTACGTACTGCTTATTTCCGAGACTTATATCAAACACAGGCTTTCTGAACCTTTATTTTAGGTTCAGAAGGCAACTGAATCCTCTTGTGGTTGAGAAGCAGATGTGATCTTTGGCTTTCAAAATGACGGTCTGAAAACAATAAACTGAGATTTGATAAATTCAAGAGAAATTGCCACCTCCATCTCCTGAACCCACTCTTTTCTATCTGCACCAGATCTTCTGTCTCCTTGATTTTCCTTGCTGTATCTCAAAGTTGTGGAAGGATGATAATGACTGGGCGTTTTCTCTCCCCTTTGTTTTTTTTCATTTTTAAATACTAAAATCCTTTTTTTCATCCTTTCCATAACTTCAAGGGGTTTTTTCAGTTTTGAACTATGCCAAGAATGAAATAGGATGCATGACACCAATTAAAAATTCAGAATCTCCTATCTCATTACCATAGCCAACCAAATCACATCATATCTGCTGTGCAAGTAGGTAGGTCTACATAGACATGCCTTCAAATGATGGATCTTGAATTCTGTCCCAGCATGGGGTTAAGTATGAAACACTGTGGTCCACAATTTACATTTCACTGTACATTAAGTCTGCCTAGAAAGCAGTCAGTATTTTAGTGTTAAAAGCTCAGTTACCCCCTTCTCTGCCACCAAAAAAGACTGCCAGCGTGTTTTCCTAATGGTCTTAATAGTAAAGGAGATTAAATAAATACAGAATGTTTTAAAATAACAGCCATTTAAGAAAAAAAATCACTGCTAAGAAATTACTTAGTAAAAATCTTTGTGGAAATTTTATTTTATCATTATGAAATTGTTATTTGCAGGCACTTTAACCTCCTGCCCTATATTGGACTCACACTGAGGCAATACCGTAGAGAAGCAAGCTTTATTCTCTAGCATCTCAACTGTAACTCTTGTGAAAAATGCAACAATAGTAGCTTTTTGCTGAGCTACTTTTTTATTTCAGTGTTGTGATATAGACCCTTTCTGGTCCCTTCGACCTGTTATCCCTGCTACAGAATTTTACATCTCCAGACAAGGAGAGCGTCTCCAACCCACGCTAATAAACTGATGGTTAGGTAGGACCAGGGTATCAGGGTGTCCAGTGGATTATAGACAACTGGAATGCGTGCTCCCATATGTGTCCTCTACTCTGACTTTTGTTGTTATGGTCTTAGTTTCCCACTTTTACTTTGCTAGAAGCAATACTAGGAGTTCAAGTAATGTGTAAGACTGGTCAGACAGAAGTGAGATTTCTTTAAAGATATTTTGACTTTTGGATATGATTTTCATTTATAGACTTGACATACTCTTGCATCCCTACAGCTTTATGTGGAAAGCCATGACTTTGGTTTTGAATGGTGTGCAATGTTGCCGTTAGGGTTTTAGGCAAGCTGTGAATGGGCGTCGGTCATTTCAAAGCATTCCTGAGGGCTTGACAGCAGTTTAAGCAATCCATATATACAGAGCTTGATCCAATTCCTTTAGAAAATCCTGATGTGCTGATGGAAAGCAGTATGTATGACCAGACAGTCTGTAGGCAAGGTACCTAGGCAAAATGGATGAAAGAGGAAGAGACACCTCAAACCTAAAGGCATACTAGCAAAGTGAAAATGCTAGAGCTTGTCTGATGGAAGCCAGAGGGAATGTTCTTAAGGACAAATTTGGAGTGCAGTGCTTATTTCGTTGCAGGGCATAAGTCAAGAGGAGAGTATAAAGTCAGTATTATTACAGTAATGTGAAAGGTGAATGAGGAGCTATGAAAATAATGTACCAAATATATAGCAATGTTGATAGGGACAATTGAGAAACACTGGAGGGATTTTACTGGATATGGGGAGAAGATGCAGATATTCTCACTTTGTATGAAAGTCTCCAAAATGTTCAAAGAGATTGACAAAAAGTTGTGGGTATTCAGAAATCCAGCTCTTACCCAAAACTTCCACACTATCTCAGGATCATTGCAATGATCACAGCAGAATTTTAGCTTTTTAATCCCAGGCAGTAGGAGCACCAAGGCTGCAAGGAAAGATAAATCTGCCTTGACAGCAGAGCTATCAGCCTGTTTGATTTTCTCTTTTGATAGGTTTATGTTTCATGCCAATCAATCCAGCTCAACTGTGCAGCATAGCCCCATTACCTTTATAACGTAATCTACTAGCAGCCTAAAAGCTTTGAAGAAAAACAGTGCCCTCTAACTACAGCAGGAAAAAGAATTAAGTGTGAGAGGATGGGAAAAGATTTTTAAGAAAAATTTTTCTTGTGTAAATGATCTTAGTTAATGGTTCAGAGACTCAGATCTCAGCCATTCTGATGATGACACATTTCCCTGGGGGAAACATATGCTTAGAGCACTCACCTTGGGATTCCTGTTTCCCACTTAGTCATTGCAAGAATAAAGTGAGATCTCTCTGGGCAGATGCCTCTAAGGAGTGAGGTCTCATGGTGAGTGATTCACAACAAAGTACATTAGCCTGCTGAAAAACAAAAGCCGCAGACAATGTCAAGCATTAGATCAAATGTCTAAGTAAACTCATATTTACTAAGACAGATTCTCGTCTCAGTTTATAGAAATGTAAGTTCAGACTATTTATTTGTGTGCTGAAGCTGCTTTGGATTTACTCCATTTTAATTAAGATCAGAATCTTGCTCTCTTTGTTGTTTTAGATTTTTTAATAGCTAAATTATACCTACATACAGCAAATCTTGGAATCCATTTTCAGCACTGTTCCTTTAATAAAAGCTTCACCCGCCCTTAGTACCTTACTGTTGCTACTGACATCAGGACTAAGGTTTGGGGATATAATTAGCATATGCTACAAATCAAGTTATCTCATTCAAATATAATACTGTAACAGCTCTGCCTTCTAATAATCAGTGAACTGTAAAATCTCAATGCAGGTTATCTCAAATGAAAATTCCAGAGACAAAAACAGTTTGGAGGTTAATGGAATTATCTAAAGTCTCAGAATGGGAGAGACAATATAACTTTATGCTGGATCTGCAATACTGTATGTAATAACCAATTTGATTTCTTTTTTCTTCCCCCTCTGCTCTCGCTGTTTCCCTGGGTTCTATGAAATAATGTGAGTCTTTTGACAGATGCTCTAAAAATGAATCCTGACAGGCCATATGCAATATAATATAGCTTCTTCCTCCATTTTTAAAACAATTCTCCTTCTATGAAAACTCACAAACATGTCTAGTCCCATCTCATCGTTCCGCTTGTGCTCAGCTGTCTGAATTAACTGGAACTCATTGCATGTCGTAAATCTGAGTGACTACATGGTCTTATGGTCCTGAGTTTATTTTAAAGAAGAGAGAATAACATACGAAAGGCAAGCAATGTTCAGAAGAAAAAGGAGAGCAACTCAAAAGTATTGCCTTATCCTACACCCAGGTCAGCCTCTGAAATACCACATAGCTTTGGGAAGGACGGTCAAGTCAAAATTTTCTTCCAGTATGATGATGGAGTGTCCAGATTGGATTATCTGAATCTATTAGAACTTGAAGGATCCATGAGACTGGGCATGGTCTGGGAAAATACAGGCAGGGATAGAAATGGGCTGGAAAGAAAGCTGTAGCTAATTACCATAGTTTAGGAAGGCAAAAGTTGAAGTAAGGGGGGTAATTTTTCCCAGTGAACACATCTAGTAATCATTTTTAGGGGGAGGAGGGGGAACGAACACAGAAAAAGACTGCTATAATTAGAATAACAACTGGTTTGGCAAGAAATACCCCATGAAGGTGGCAATAAGTGTCTGAAAAAATAATAAATCTTCTAGTGTGGATCTAGTGTCAGCAGAGGAACTTTCCACAATACCAGTATCTGATGATCACCTTCTTCTACCCCTCATTCCCCCACATACCAGTTCAGATGGTTTCAGTTCCCTTACTTGTGCAAATGCCCAAGCATTTTGTTTGTGTCTGAAACCTAGCTAAAAGAGAGCAGAAACAAGCTCCCAGATTCTACCGAAGCCTTTTAAAATGCAATTGAAACCACCATAAGAAATTATCTGCTCACCATCTTAAATGCTCAAAACCAGATAAGGTACAAATTAAGTATTTTGTAGAACTCACAATGAATTTGAAACAATGCACTTAATATTTGGCATGAGAGACAGCAATAGTTTAAACGTATTTTTCACTTACACTAAATTACATCTCGGTCCATCGATTACATCTCTGTCAAATCACAGCCACTGAAAAGGTCCAAGGCCAAGACAGAAAGCCCATGATTTAGTATTACAATGAAAGGCCCCATGGTTCAGCGAGGAGCAGGTGTCTCAATCACAGCTGCAGCAAACTGGCATGCTAGGCACTCAAAAGCAACTGGTCCATTGGCTTCATCTGCTGCTGGGGCAGACAGGCTGATCCTTACCTGCTGGCCTGATGGACCAATATTGTCAAGGAGACACATTCCAGACAGAGCTCCCATTACCTTTGACAGGAATCATAGCATCCCCCTTAGGGGACTGCAGAATAGAAAACTGGATGCCTTCTTTGGAAATACAGACCCAAGACTCCGATTCCCTTACGATCTACAATCTACATAGAAAGGTGAGCAGTAACAAGCATTTTATTATTGTACAGTGTGAGAAATTCTGGCAGGTAAAGCAAATGGCCACATTAAAGTAGGTAAAAAATATATTGTTTTGCAATTAATCTCACTGATTCAAGTGAGATGAACTGTATGCAACAGCCATTTCTGACTGTCCCTTTGCACTCCAAAACATGAGCACAGTGTTTGTAAATGTAAAACCGGGATATGTGGAACTTTATATTCCATGCCGTGCACATTTGCATTTTTAAGTAGCAGCCTGTTTGTCCTTATGTCTGTGCAACACAACAATATCTCAGATGTCTCCAAATGTCCTCACTGTGGAACAGGAAGCAACATAGCTGCATCAACATGGCAGAACTAATCAGTCTGGGCACCGTGCCCTGCTGACGCAGCTCTCCTCTTTCCAGGACCCCAGCTAGCATCTCTGCAAGGCACTAAGCACACGCCGCTGAAATTCAAATACTGTAGTCATGGGGACAGACAGAGAGCAGCACGAGATAACCTGACCTTACAAGCTAGTGGGTCAGGCACATAAAGGAGAAGGGGAAAATTTATCAAATATCATGCAATTATTATACTTTTCATCTGAAGGGAACTATCCATGTACTTCACCTGGAACCTTCCCAAGTGATTGCCTGAGCTATTAGGTTAGGATTAGCGTGCCATGTGATTTTTATGCTCTTGGCCACTGACACTACATCTATATTTCTAAATTTAACAGTGTCAGGACCCTTTTTTTGGCTCTCAGACCAGCAATATGGCCCAGACATGCCCATGCTATGCTTCCAAAGAGAGCAGCTGCCTTCAGGCAGCCTACTGGAAACAGTTCCCAGTCTGTGCTGGCTCCTGGGAATTGTTCAGAGGAACACTAGTTGGCTCAGGTCAAAGTCATGCTGGGAAACATGCTATGAGGGTATAGATAGTGTCTGGGCCCTGGAACAGAGTAAATTGCTAGCACAGATACTGCATTGAAAATTGTTAGAAAATACCCTGAGTATCTGAAGAAAGAGTACTTAGCTTCTCTGCGGTAAGCACCAACAAGAACATGTTCACATTAATTGTCATAAACCCTGATGAAATCCAAAACCAAAATAACAAATTAAAAACAATTAGTGCCAACCCTGAGATGGACTCAATGCTTTCTGACATGTGCTGAGTGCATCTGATGTTCTTTTGAACTCAGAAGACTGTACCTTTCAGGCTTGAAATACTCAGTTCATATGAGCCAAGAATGATTCACACTATCAAAGGCCCAGGAAAAAAAAGGAGAACATATGAGACTATAACAACAAACTGAATTCAGAACACTATCACTTTTGGTCCCAGCAGAAAAAATGAGAAAGTTGCTTACACTACAAAAATTCTTTAGCATTAAAAAAGAGATCAACCCAAAATTGACTTTGCCTCCCAAGTGAGAGTAATTTCTCTTGTTTAACAAAGCATTATTCCCTTAGTAAACATAAACACAATCATTAAAAGACCAGTCATTCATTTCCACAGTCTGTATATGAAATTTACAAAGAGGATTGTGGAGCAGAGTTAAGATCTCTGCCAACCTTCTTAGTATTACATAATCACTTTTATGTACGCCTTTTCTTTCTAGTAGCCTAAGAAATCCTAAATTAAGCATTACCATAACTCAGGCTTCTATTTAACTCCATGACCTAGAACACTGTGGTCATTAAAGGACCAGGATATTTAATATCAATATTTTAAGAAGCCTCAATATTCATTATTCTAGTGCATCCAGTGCACCCACCAGGTTGAGTATAAAGCCTTTTTTGAACAATCATGTGCCTGAGCTTTTGTATGAGAACAGCAAAAAAGTAAGAGGAGGCAGCGTAGGGCACACTGACATGGCATTACTGTATTTACTTGCCACCACAGGAGGAAGAGCAGGAGCACTGCTAGGAACTGCATGCTGCCATGCTTCAAAGAGCAGCAAGGATTCTGGACTCCTGGGCAGCAAACAGAGCCTCCTACCAATCTAAATGTCTTTCACAACAGTTTTGACCTGTGGTGGAACCAATTTTGCTCTGGGGTCTGTAAGATGCTGTAAAATGAACAAAACTCCCCACACCCTTGACGGGCACATTCTGTGCATTCCTGCAGTCCTTGAAGGTGTCTTACACACTCCTTTGACAAAGACATTTTCTCAAAATATGAGCACAAATTCAGCTGAATGGCAGAAATGACTCTCTAACTTGCTTGCAGTGAAGCCATAATGAGAAAGTCAAGTCACGAGGGACTGCAAGACAGAAAAAAGAGTAGCAAGGTTTACTCAGTGTGTGTAAGATGGAAAAAAAAAAACCTTCTCTTTTTCTCTGCCTCTCTTTTTCACACACATCACATCACAGTGACGATAAGTTGTGGCACAAACTGGAATATCAATAAATCCTTCATCAACCTGAGACTGAAATACAGCCAGCTAAAAATTATTTTTAGACTACCTTGGGCACCAGCCAGAATGAAACCAGCAAGAATAAGACACTGCAATAAATGTTGCAATGCAAAGCTGTAGATACGAAAAGGGGACCTTAATCCATATGCTACGAAGGTGCCCCTTAGTGAATCCTGTCTGAGAAGATTTCAATAAGTGAGTCATCCTCATTGTGGTTATCCATATTGCCTTGTTTGGTCTTAGTCTGGGTTGATTTCAGCTCACTTTATACTGCTTTGAATATGCCAGGCAGCAGATAGCTTTATGGAGAAAAGAATAGCCCCTCCCAAAATGGGAATGGAATATAAGCTGCTTTTTGAGAATATGATTATATAATACTGTTTCCCAAGGTGACATCAGTTACAAAGTACCAGTGTCCCGCACTGCTGCCACAGACACACAGACACACACAGACTTAGGTTTGAAATAAGAAGGTCCCTTAAAAGAGACAAGAAAATAAATCCATCTCGCCCTGCTCTTGCCTTTCGTTCTTGCGTGGTCCAGCTTGTTCTGCACATTTTGTTGCTGCACGTTTCTTCGGGTGTATCTGCCTCTCCCGGTGGAGCAGGCTATCAGGGCACCTCCACATCTCCAAAGGGTTCACGCAGAGGGGTTGCCCTGAGTCATCTCACAGTACCCAGAAACTGCTGCTATGAAACAGGGCAGGTCCAGTTAGTCCAATATCCTGTCTCTGACAATAACCAGTGCCAGATGTATAGAGGTACTAGACTAACACGAGGTAATGACAGTATATCCTAATCCTTCTCCTCTTCAGCATGATAGCTAAAATTTGTTAAACCCTGAAGCATAACTTTCTTTTACAAAGCTATGTAGTACTAATTTTTACATCTCTAAAAATCCTTGTCTCACTTGGTTCCTCTTGTGAAATTCTTGGCCTTAAAAACATCCTGAGACAATGAGTTCCAAGGAGGAAGGTTGCTTCATGTCCTAATTGCATCCCTTCCTATTCTAATTGCTCTTCAGGTTTCATGAAATCCACGCTTTGTCTCTCCATAATTTGACTGAGAGACAGAAAGTCCTGATCCAACTTTTTTCAAAGTTTATTATTTCATGTAATTTTATATACTTTAATTTATCTTCCTTTTTTATTCTGTGTTCCAAATAACTCCAAATTTTTCAATCTCTGTTCATATAAATAATTTTCATGCAATTCCTCAACTCCTTCCCATAATTCATATTCAGCAGTAGCATTTCTGATTGTGTGGTGTTACTTCACAAATACACAAAGATCCACAGGAGACTACACCACTGATGTGAATGGGACCTATTTTTCCTAATATTTTGCAGTGTTTCAAGTTCATATGCACGAACCGAATTTTCTTAAAGCTACTTTCAATTGTTCTTTATTTAAAAATAACATTATTAACTCCAAATTTGAAATAATCTAATTTTACTAACATAGTATTACAGGCATAAGGCACTATCACCTCTATGTAAAGACAAATTTAAATTAAACAAAATTTTTCAAGGACTAATACAGGCCCTTAGTAGGAGAACGTAGAAATAAGGCAGAAAATGTCATGTCATTATTGCAAGTCAGGTAATGGTCACTATAACCTGTTCTTTTCAAAATAAACCTATTTTAAGCAGCAAGACAAGGAAAGAGGACAAAGATAACAGGCAGTGCAGGATGGTAGCATGGATTGAGCTGAATCATTTTCATCTGGAATGCATTGATCTCAGAAAGCATTAGAGGACTCAAAGTCCATCCTCTTTACTCATCTGTGTGAGTCATCCTCATTAAATTCAAAGGATTTCAGAACATCTGTGCAACTGTAAATTGAATTTTAACACTCAAATGAGCAGTGACTCAATACAGCCGTCTATGCCTGATACCAAAGCTGGCAAGTAAAGAATTGCCTAAAAGCTACAAAGCAGTACACAAATTTGACTTAGAAATGCCAGTTACTAGATGGCAGGTTAAAAAATTAATTTCCTGTAGATTATTAAAACACAGCTTTAAATGTATTTGAAAGTTTATAATTATGCAAGCATTGGTACAGCTAGTTTCATAGAGAAGAACAATGTTTTCTTTTCTCAAAGATACAAGTAAATAGACACCACACAAAGTGTTCTACAGAAATAGATAGAAAATAAGAATCTGAAGAGAAATGTAGTGCTAATGAAAGATGATTAATAATTTCAACAAACATACCATGACATTAAATGAATCATAAGTTTCATTTTAACAGTTACCACATTTCGGGTTGATTTCTTGATGAATAAATAATGTAAGGTAAGACTTGAATGGAAAAGTTCTTTGGAAACCAAGTTTTAATAGGCAATGAATAAGGCATTCGGAAGTGCCAAAGGACTGTATTTTTAGAAGTATTTTTATCTAAACATCAGAATGATATTTCATGGGACCTCTCTCGATTTTGAAATAAAAGAGAGTCAGGTACCATGAACCCTCTGAACTTCTCATACAATTTTATGTAGAGGTTTTTTTCACCTTTAAAATCTGACCTCTTTGAGACAGAGCCCCACTGGCTTTCAGTAACTTACAACTTTTTTCTATTTTTAACAAAGCTGAGCTCCTCTTTTATTCATATAGGCCATTGTATGTTCAATTAGTCTATTGTATATAGGTCTTTAAAGAAAAAATAAGAATGGACCTAGAAATATTTAGGTTGGTTACTGAAAAAAAAAATATGATTTTTATTGGTAACAAAGAGTACTCACTACTTTGAGCTTGGCTGTTTGCTTCACACATGTTTGCAACTAGAAAATCTGGCTCCCTGGCAATATGTATACAAGGAAATTAAACAGTGAAGGGAGCACTATGCATGCTGGAATTTGGTTCTCAGTTGTTAAACCAGTCCCAGGCATGCTATAGCTTTGGTTTCCCACAGTTTCTGAACTTGGTTTGAGTTCCGACCATAGGCTAATTCCTTGGGATATTTTAGACACAGCCAGGTATTTTAGACATAGCCACACCATTGTATAAAGTAAATGTAATACCATGGACAGGAACATCCCTACGTACAGAGTGCTAGAGAAACATCCAGGGTATTGTTAGGTGTTAAGCACAGTTTATGAGTTGTAGGACTGTAACAGTGAGAGCAGAAACTGGCAAGTTTTTTTCTATTCCTACTACCTTAAATTTATTTTTAAATCAATACAAACCATAGTAGCACTCCAGGAAAAAGGGACTGGTACTCAGTTCTCCCTTCTCCCAGGTGCAGTGCAGATTCACACGCCTTCTGCTCCTTTTGCTCCAGTCTGAGCATTGCAATGCGACTAAGCCCTGTTTCAGCAAGCTAGACATGGGATCACTGGATCAAGGAGAGAAGATCTACATTTCAACCAACCCCAAGGCTCACATATCATGCCTCACTTCTCCCTGTGAGTGCTGCCAGGCACTTCCTCTGGCTACTGTGCTTTGCAGTGGACTCGTCACTGCCTTATGTATGCTCAGAGCATTTCTGACTGCAGAAGACCTTCCCAGGACTGAGGTTTTAGATGTCATTCTGACTTGTCACTGAAGTGCAACAGAGTAAATGCAGCACTTTTAGTTTCTTACACTGGAACTTTTCTATACTTACGTATGTCTGTAAGTTTAAGCATGGCAGGGATGAACCTTTGTGGTGCTGAATGACTTCACAGATCTCACAGTGGAGCAGTTACAACTGAGTGGACCATTGCATCTTCGCTCTGTACGTTGGACCTACTTTTCAGCGAAACCCATTTTAGGCACCAGAGATAAGGGTCTAGCTGTAATGCATCAGACTTTCATTTTTGTTAGCTGTGATAGTAAGAAACCTCTCCATTTCTGGCTTAAAGCTCCTATGGTTGGCTGTCCCTGTGCCACCATTATCCATTGACTTCCCTTGTTCCACTAGTTCAGGACCAAGCAATTCAGAAGGGACACGGTGACCTTGCTCTAAGGTTTAGCCTGAGCAGGACTTTTATACTTTCAATTATTCAAGGCCCACTCCTACACAGACCAGGAAAGCCACTGCCATAATGACCCCGGTAGCTTATGTACAAGATATTTTGTGGTTTTTCTTGGTGGACTGTCATGTGCAACACAGCATGCAAATAGAATCGGCCATAAAACTCATTCTAGTCTGGCTTCTAAGAATAAAACTCTTGATTATTTTATTTTTCTGGTTAAAAATATGAAAATACTGAAAGTGACAATTTGATTGTGAAGAACTAACGGAACTGCACCCTAATGCAATCCATATTCCTTCATATTCGTTATTTAATTCTGACAGGAAATAGAATATGTTTTTCAGGACTCACCCATGCCTGAAATGATCCAGTTTTGTAGCAGAAAATCTTTATTTATTTCAAACAAGATGTTTCCTCCTATTTTAATTCGGAAAACATGTTGTTTGTTTAAAAAAGGACACAGTTTTCTCTGTGATCACACATGCCTCAAACCATGGAAATAACAGTTTTCTGACTGGTTTTTTTGGTGCTACAAAATCATAAGATGACATAGCTATTTCCTGTGCAACAGAATCTTTTAGGACTATTTCAGTTTATGCTGCAATTAAATAGTTTCAATTTTAACATTCTATCATCATTTGCAGCTGCAAATGGTAACACTGGAAGACACAATTCTGTCCACAGACTAACTGACAGCTGGAACATTTTCCTTCATCTATCGGATTTGGTCAAATATTTCTTACTGTGGCAGAATACTTTATAGATACATTCTCATTAACTCTTTCACCTTGCACAATAGATTTTCAGATATTTTGTCACTTGTAAAGAATGTTATGGAATTATGAGAAATTTGTTTTGTCAACATTTGGAATTGAAGTCTTTCTATATAGAATTATTTTGCCTTCGGTTACCTCCAAAAACCCGATTTCACATTTTGCATGTTGCATAGTGAAGCTAAAAAAATTTCTCTGACCAGATTCAGATGCTTTCTCTGCGAAATGTTGATATTTCAGAATCCTAAGCATTACTAAAATGGTGAAACTTTGCAAGAGGTTTGATATAGTTAGTCTACATTAAAAATATCGTGTACCAAAAGACTTAAGGGGTGCACTGAAAAGGATTAAGAGCTCTTGTACTTGAGAAATGCCTAGCCTTCTCTCCCCATCATAGTTTACTCAAGTCCTTACAACTCGCACAAATTTTATGATCATTCTTATTAAAAATACAGGAGTGGAAAAAAATTCAATATTCAAAAAATCTTGGAAAGAATGCAGGAATCTAAATAATATAGATCCTGTTAAAATTACTTTCAATTTAATTGCGGATGAATGAATAAAGAGATTTATATTTAGCTTTTTATACATAATGATGAATTGAAATGTAATGAAAATTATGATTGATACGTAACATTCAAATGGAAGGGTGAAACGTACAATAACCAATTTATATACTGGAGTCACTAGAGATATGTATTTTAAAATGCAATATCTTCTAAGAAAAACACTATTTCCAAGTTATGGCAACAAGATAAAATGTTGATTAGGTCTTCTCATGTATTTGTTCATTATTTCCACCCAGGAAACCTTATTAGCCTAGGAAATCTGTATAATAACACATGGGATATGTCCATAGTGTGGGCGCTTCTGCCTCCCACGTACCTTTGAAAAGAGATGAAGTTCACTAAAAATAGGCATAAAAGTCACTTGAAGGCTTAAGGCAAGGTTAGGCCAGCCATTTCTACCATTAATATTCAAGAAAAAGTTCATTTATTGCAACTCTGTTAACAGTGCCTCCAGATGAACCAAACACAATGATGTTGCAGTTGCAGTTTTTAGATCTGTGTAACAGAACTGCATTACAATACTGTAGTCTGGAAGCAATGGGATGTATAAATTACTATGATTCCATGGTGCTGATTGACCTGATTATGTGAGAAAAGAGATAGAAAAGATCCATTAGGTCATCTTGTCCGTTCCCCATGATACATCGCAATGTCTCCAAAGGAAATGTTATAATGTGTTGTGACAAGGACCTGGCTATTAATAATGCCATTAATAATTTTTATGACATTTTTAATTCCCTTTGCTTGGTTTTTTTTTTCCTTTCTGTGATCTGATAATAGAGGTTTTGCTCTTTTGCAATGTTACCAATATATGCAATATGGTTGTATGAAATGTAATAGAATGTCGGATTGTCAAAAAATTATAATATATTAAACGATTAAAATGTGGTGTTTTATGACCAGAATCATAACATGTTACTGCATTAAAAAACATCAACAGCAAAATAGCTCAAAATTTATGTACTTGAGTCTGACCTCACTTCCCATTATAGAAAACAAAAAAACCTCTTGTACTCCTGCCTGTTGTCTCTTCCCCATTCTATGGAAATAAAATTGTCGCATATTTCTGGCTAAGCAGGATCTGGGGATCTGCACACTGTATGCAGAACAAAAACATTAACTGATAATTTATACTTTAAACTTGCGCTTTTGCCTACTCTGTCCTTTTTGGTGCTAGGGAATCTGGGAAGTGCTACAAAAATCACATTAGAAAATGTCGGTCAAGCTATTTTTGAGTTTGACAGAAAAGATCTTTGCCTGTAAACCACCCAGCATTCAACTCGTGGCTGTATCTCCTTGTGGGGTTAAGGTTTGTCCTACTGTGCATACTAGTGTAAGGGCAGTAGTTTTGTGTTGCTCAGGAGGTGAGCCACAAATCTAGGACGTGGGTTCAGGATAGCACTCCCGGATCTAACGTCCTGCTCTACATGAGAAAAGACATTTAGTTTGTTTCACACAGCTGTTTACTCTCTTAATTTCATATATTCGGTCTGTTTACATGACAAAATCTGCATCTACATGATGGCCAGTCCCTGCATAAGATGCCAGCTGGCACTTTCCCCTCTCTTGCCCCCAACCCCTTCTTCTGTGGTTTTCACAGGGAGGAAACCCAGCCAAAGAGGCAGGGAGGGGGATGTCGCCTGCAGCTGATATCCTTGTACTGACCCCTGAAATTCTGGGGTGGTGGGAGACACTGCAGATTACATCTGTCTGCAGATTAAACCATCAGGATAATACTCTCTGGGGTTTTCTTTGCTCTGTATTGCAGATAGCTAACAGGTACTGCATTAACTGATGGTATTTCTACCACAAATTCCACAACCCATAGGGAAGAGGTACAAGACCACTGGGAAAACTGGGTTAACAGGGTTTGCCTGAGCGAAGCAGTATCAGTGCTGTCTATTCTTTGTAATCTAGGTTATTTGAAATTTGATTCTTTTCACTTCATGAAGTAGATTAGAGAGATTTATGCAGTAAATCAAGAACTGTTTCTCACAGTTTATGTGGAAAGTTGGGTAGATTCATATGTCACTTTCAGTGAATGACAGTTTTCTAAAACAGTTTGTTTTATATTCTCACCAAACATGAAAGCATAATAACCATAGATTTAACTGATGGTAGCTTGATAAGGGACCATTAAGTATACAATATAATTTAATATGAAGTGTGTGCATGCATGTATGTGTGCGTGTTCTCTATTAATATTTATGAAATATTTATTAGGTAGAGCTAAATTCATTAATAACTTATTTTAGAATATATATGTTTTTAAATGTCATGAATTGTTAACAAGCATTACAACAGCTAGTTGTTATAAAGAATTTTTAAATGTAGGAATCATTAAAAGCTAGCATATGCCTGATTAATATATGAATTCACTTTTAAGTACAATAAACCTATTAAATAGTAACAAATCAGTTGTACAAATGGATATCATATAAAACCAGACTGAAAATGGAACATACAGCCAACTATAAAAGAGTAATCAAACACTTTTGGTCTAAATAGCTCAGACAACACAACAAAACAAGAACAGGAAAATATGAGAGCACAATAGGAATACTTTTTCTGAAATGAGTATTAAAAGCTCATGCACAGGTGTCATTTTTAAGCATTGAATTTAGTTAGCTATGTTGTACCTAGTTTCTCCAGTTTTTCTCTAGGCAATGGAGGAAGAGATTCTTGTGGACACAGTTAAAGATGGGAGACAAGTTAGGAGCTCCAGATGGCACCTGAAAGAACGCCTCTTCTTCAACTGACTGCCCAGAAAGTCTGTGGGGATTAGGTAGCTGAAAGCCAGGTAAACTACATTGCAAAAGTCAGATGCTGTGATTGCTCACCTAGTTGTCAACCACCTGCAGAAACCGTATGTAAAAAACAGTGCTTACCTGGCTGCACATGCTACTTTGGAGCCATATTGCTTTGAAATTACCATGCAAACTTTTGCAGATGTTTTCTAAAGGAAGACTCTAGATGCTGGCTCTAAAGTATGGCTTAAAAGCCGTGGTTAATTTTATTGGCTGAATGACTTTGAAGACAAATTTTTATGAAGGATTCATTCAGTCCCAGGCTGTTAATTTATTACATGCTGACCAGTAAAATGAAAGAACTCCATGTTTCAGAAGTTCAGTATTTTTTAGTTATAAGCAATATTTGAAGCACCCAGTCATGCATGACAGACTTCTTGATACCGCTATAACTCTTTCTTCCTGTAGTCTGAGCTCTCCCCTCCAACTCCCATGTTGCCCTGAAGGGTTTCCCTTTATCTTTAAGGAATTTTTCCATCATCTGACTACTGAAAGATTCAGAGTACAGAACCTGACAAATTGATTTAATATGACAAATCATATCCTATGCAATACTGCTAAATATAAAAAAAAAGATAACTAATATTTATGTCAGAGCTAAATGAATCTGTATTCTGTGGTTCTGTCTTACCTCCAGAATAGCAATTAACAATAACTCCCACTCACCACTCTCCATTAGAAATGCAGAGCAAATTTCTAATCTTGCAGTATTTGACTAAAAAGTTGGTGCATACATTAGTGACGCACAAAACATTAGTAACTAACTTTCTGGCCACAGACTGGGAGGGAATCCTCTCAGAAATATATATCTGAGCAATTATAGGTTATAATCATAAAACAGTATTCTATTGTAACAATTAATTAATGGGGATCCTGCAAGGAGAGAACAAATTTCTCTAGGGATCTTAATTCAACTGAAAATCAAATAGATTTTAAATGACATTAAGATGCTTTCTCACACAGTTCAACACACTTAGTTTCTAACTTGCAATCCAGAATTTAAAAAGATGAGTATCTTATAATGTATAAAGTTGAACGAGATGAATTCATGCCTAATTTTCATGTATAGTTAACAGAGAAAGAAGCAAAGACCTAAAAACCGTGGAATGAATATCCCTCTGAAAGCGCACGTCTCTCTAGAACTGCTATTGAGGTTGCTTAGATGGAGCGCACTAGTTTTGGATACGTAAATTGGTTAGATGAACAACCTTTTCTCTTCTTGCCTCTTTGCCATTCTTCAGGTACACCAGGAAAATCAAACTCCATACAAATCTGCTGTAATGGGATGGTGCTTTGCAAAGAAAATAATGTAGTCACCAAAAATAATTTTCCAAAATAAGATGTGATGCCACAACCTTAGCTTTAGCCAAGCATTACTCATAGAAGGGCAATGGGGTTCGGAGTTTACTTGCTGTCTACCACATTACTTTCTCCCAGCACTTTTTTAGCATGTGAGAAATGTTAGTCCTGCACTAAAGTGCTTGGATCCTACATCAGAAAATTTCCATCTTCTAATTATTTTCTGACTCAGAAAGACAGTAATAAATGTGAAGGATTCACACATGACAGAGATGAATGCTGTGTCACAGCTAGGCTAGATAGATGTTGTAGTAGTTTTTAAAGGATTCCCTCCAGACAAACACACGCACGTTTATGAGTTTTTCATCACTTTACTTCTTTTCCCTTTCCCTCTGCCTCTAAGCAATCAACAAGGAAAAGACAGAAATAAACCTTTTCCTCACACATTAAATTCCTTCTAAAACATATTTTCCAAAAAAATTGCATGAATTATTCATTACCTCTCTATCTTTGTTTCTATTAATATCAGCTTCCAGAGCTCTGTTTATTCGAGATTTTTTATCCAGTCCTTTTTGTGTTTTGCTCATTTTCATTGATGAGAAGTTATTTATTTTGCAAATCGAAATGCCTACAACTAAGCCATTAATCCTAAATATGTTCTGATGAAATTATTGTATTTTTCAGAATAGTGGAAATGCAAAAACACCATTCACATCTCCGAAAAATGTTATTTTGCTTAACTATTTTCAATATACATCAAAAAGAGAACTACAGCCTATTAGACGGCAAGAATCTGTCAATATTTGCTCCAGGTATGGGCTAGGCCTAGAAATAATAATACAAAAAAAAAAAAATCCATGTGCAGCCTTTAAACAAAGGCCATGAGACCCAGTCTTCTTCCACCTCAATGAGTGCCATAATCGCCAAGCTACAGAGTCACCATCTCACTTTTTGTCTCTTGGGAGAGGGGGTCAGAGGCGAATCTAAAGAATTATTAATTATTTTTATGTAGAAGTTTTCCTTTACTCCCAATTTCAGTTCCTATGTCACATGCTAATGATTAGGGCAGGCTCTTATTGAACTGTGTGAATTATCTCAAAGAGCAGAGGCAGTAAGTCCTAGGTCTCACACTCTCAATGACTGTCTTTCAAGTGAAGCTTTCGTGCAGGTGGAGAGCGGAGGACATTTTTCTGCTTTACTTACCTTTCAAAGAGAAAGTAGTCTCCCTATGACTTTTAAAAGGAAAATTGTAGGTAGCTTCGTTGAACCAAGGGCTCCAAGGTGCAATACACCCAATACTAGATTACAGTGTGAATTTTTTTTCCTTTTATGGATAAATAGAGCATGAAATGAGTGAAATCAGACATGAATCTATGTAATTTCATTTGTTCAGGATGACTCGTAGGGCATGGATGCAGGACAGCAGAAAGACCCACTCTGCCTCACTGAAAAGACCAATCTTCCTATGCAATGAAGACTAGAAGAGCTGTAACAGGGACAACCATATTCATCAGAAACAGGAGTCATCAACTGCAGTCCAAAAGGGACTGACATTGTTGTTGTCATCAGAGAGATAGTTTTAGCAGGAGATGCTGCTTACAGTAGACTTCCAGATGTAAGGGTCGAAAGTGATCCTGCAGAAGAGCATGTAGTTGTCCAAGCTGCTGGGCTCCGAATCCAGCTGTGCATATCCAAAGCCTTGCCTCATAAGCTCTTTAAATAAGTAAAACATTCAGTCAGTCATCACATTTTCTCAGAAGTGTGGTTTAAAGGGAACACAAGCTCCCACGGCAGCGTCAGGAGAGATGAGATAGTTGCTGGCTTCCTGTTGTTGTCATCTGCCCATGAACACAGACTTGCCTTCCGGGCTCTGGTCACCAGACCTCGGGACACTCTGTGGGAGGTGATCTGTGATTTCAAAGCCTGCGGCTCTTGTAAAATAAACTGAACTACCGTACACACTCACTGTACAGTTGTGCCTGTAACTTCCTTGCATATGTCCCCAGTTTCAGAGTATTATGTTACCGCTGTCATCCCACCCAACTCACAAAAGGTTTTTTCTGACCAATAAGCCAAAGGGAAGAAATAACCCTAACCATAACCCCTACCCTACCCTTCCTCAGGCATGAGGCCCATTTAGTCGGGGGAGTTTCTGCCTGTCCTGGCTCTTGTCCAATATGAGGATGTGTCAAATCCCCACAAGGCCCATCCCACCCCCAACCAGGAGCAGGCAATCAGACAGGACTAAGCAGCCCCAGCCCTGGCCATCAGGCACCTCCCTGAGCGTGGGGATGGGCCAAATCCAGGCCTGCAGGTGGGTCCAGTTCAGCAGGACCCATGGCCAAGCATGTGGGGAGCTGGGGATCGGTCCGGCTGCAGCGTCACTGGGACAAAGGCTGACAGCTCCAGGAGCTGAGGGCTCATCCTATTGATAAAGCTTGAAACAACTGAATCTTTTCTATGAAACTCTGATTGAAAATATTCAACAGATATACAAAAAGTTATTATTTTGTGCTACTTCAAGCAAAACAGCCAAACTCTAGAAAAACAAGCCTTTAGAAAATCTGGCTCAAATTTGACCAAGCAGTAAAAATACCATCATTTATGTCCTGCTGTGTTCTCACTTTGTTTTGTTTCTTGATTCCAGTTCAGATGAAAGAAACAAAAAGCATTGTAAACATATTATCATCAAAAATCTCTTTTTTACTTCTCATTGTTAGCATAGTATAGGGGAAAGCTGTTGAGATTTTAAGGCTTGCGAATTCCTAGGGCTGGAAGAGGTTAAAGTGTTTCTCAACATCAAATTCACTCACAAGCTATCACGTCTGTGGAGAGGAAAATAGCTATTATGCATCAGTTAGTTCTCATAGAATAAAGTGGTTGAAAAACCAGGAAAGGAAATCATACCCCATATAGTAATAGAAAAAAATATGTATTACTATTGAGTACAGAAATTCCTAGTTCTGCAGGTACTTAAGGACTGTTTCAGGTTTAGGCATGTTAAAAGTATATAAGAAGTACAGTCCATCACTCTGAATACAAAAATGGGAGTTAGAGATTTTAGGATTAACCTTTAGATGATTGACATTTATCTATAAGGGAATGATTTCAGGAATACAAGTATGTCTGAATGACCCTTAATTGTTAAAGTGTTCTAAAACAAGGCACTTGGAGAAGTCGTTAATCTGATGCATCTTCAATTCTTTACAGTGTGCCTAAACATGGTCCTGTATGACTTTTTGATATGCCCTGTGTTATCCCACCCATCCTCCAGCCACTGCTCCAGTCTTTCCGTAGACTCTCTGTTTTACTTGTAAATCTCACATGGTTGTCTAAGACAGTCTCAAGACATCTGTTTAGAAAACTGAACTGAGCCTTCACTGCCATGAGCAAAACCTTCATCATTCCCTGAAACTCCCTGAAGCAGGAAAGAAACCAACAGGATGTTAGAACTGCTTTAGATGATTCTCCTTCTGGTCATCAATACTGGAAACAAGACGGGTCTCCTAACAGAGTATGTTGTAACTGAACAATAGAGTGAGAGACAGCAGGCTCGTGTCTACTGTTAGCAACTCCCTGCCTATTTGTTATTGTTCTCCCAGAACGATCATCCTCAGCAGTCACATGGTATAACCTGCTCTACAAAATCTAGTGCTCTAGCTGATTTCCTACCTAGGCAATCTATCCATAACACTTACTCAGAAAGCCTCATGCTAAATGCTTACTGATTGGCACCAAAATCTGTTTGTGGGGTTGTACAGTTATGGTTCATCACATGTAGAAGTACTGAAAGTTGAAGCTCTGACTGCTTCAGTTTCAACACATGCAGGGCTTATGCAAACTTTGGTCTTTGCACTGTAGGGAGGATTTGAAAACAGAACCACCAAATTAGCGATGCAGTAAATATATTACTTGCACTTCCGAAGCACCAAATTCTTACAGGCCTCCTAACAAAAACTAAAGTGAATAATGAACAGAAAGTGCTAATCTGCAGAATGAACCACGAGTGGTAATTTATGTATCATAAACAGCTAGCGAGAGGTTACTTTACAAGCACTATTTTGAGGTTTCATTATCTCACAGAGATAGGTAAATCTGCAACCTTTCACTCATTCAGCAATCTGCAGTGCTTAGTTGTGCAAAGTTTAGGAATCTGAATTAGAAGGTGCCACTTAAAACAGGGAATTGTTAGGAAAAGCAATGTAGTACACAATTAGCAGGAACACTCCTGCAAACAAGACACAGCAGCAGTAACTTGCAAGAATAGCACAGGATGCCTCATAACAGAAATAGAGTTTAGGCAAGCAAAAATGAGAGTAAGCTCAGGTTTTTGGTAAAGGTTAGCGTCTGTATTCTTTGGTCAAACATCTCAAGTAATCTTGAGAGATATAGAGAATTGTATTATTGTCTGGAAAATGGATGACCTTTTATCAAATGCTACTGCTTTGCATATTGGCTAAGACATGCTCACAACAGAGCCTGCATGTTTAAAATGGTCAGATCATTTTTTTAAGGGATACTGGAGGATTTTCTTAGATTTTGGCAATGTCATGAGAATTATACTTCTGTGTGAGGCTATGGAAACCAGTAAAAGGTCAAGGATGGAGTTACATCTTCTGATGGAGTATTATGCATGCTACATTGTTAAATTACACCAAACTCAGAGATGGTGACACCATGTTAACTTCTATTGGACCATAGTTCAGTGGAACTTCAGACTCGCTTCTGTCTTCTGCTGAACCAAAGCACTGAATTGGAGAGGGTCCAGTCAAATCCAAAAGAACTTCACAAATTCTTAAATTTTCATGAATCTGTCTCTCAGTGTGACTATATATTTCTGTCTGTATGTATGGTTTTGTATTATGATGGGGTTTATGTGTAGCAATGTACAGATACACACACACATTTATATATATGCCTCATTAAAGAGCATTTTTAAAAAGTTGTGAAAGAATACATTTTATCTAGCTATGTACAAACTAAACAAGACAAATCAGCAACTGCTTATGTGTGCTGTTCTTGGACTTCATTGGCTCACTCATAGATGGGAGCACATCTGCTGTTTCTACTTGAAGGTGTTGATGGTCTGTGTGGTCTAACCCACATAGGTGGTGGTCAGGAAAAGCAGAAAGGAGTGCTGACTCACTGAGTAAAGATCCCATTTTCTTTTTAATTCTGGGGTAACTCTGAGTCAAAGTGAGAAATTAACAGCACAAGGTAAAATTACCAAAAGCACAAACTAGTCATCAGGTTTTTGATTCACCTTTCCATGTCACCTCACATCTTCAGCCATCCCATTTTTCATATTTTCCACCTCTCCCATGCTGGAAGTGTCATTATGTTAGATGATGCTCTAGTTTAATGAAGTGGACTGATATCTACCCAGGCCAAACTCATCAGACACCTTTCACCTATCTTATACTCTCAACATGCTCTTCACACCCAGTCACTTCTGCACACAGCCTTGGTGTCATCTATCCATCAAAGTGGAAATTGCAGTATCCAGATAGGGTTGTCACAGACCATCCTCGGACCTCCATCTCTAATACGAGAGAGGCTTTTAACAGAGGAATGAATTCTGGGACTCGAGTCTCAGGGTTACAGGACCAGGAAGATGCCACAAAAGTAAATCATAGCTGGGACATGCGTCTCACCAGTGCTCCATTGAGCTGGAACTGCAGGTAGTGTGTGTCACTTCTCCCTTGCTTCTATGAGACCAGAAGTCAAAACAAGTATTTTCTGGTATATGGGACCAGAAAAGATTCTCCCTGTAGGGTCTCAAATGTAGGTACACGAAAACCACTCATAATGAGAGTGAGGCAACCAAGTCTCACCCACAGGCCAGCAGACTTGACAGATTTGGGTATACAAAGCCAACAAAGTCACTGACAACTTGTTTAGATTAGGTTCACACTTAAAAGGAGATAGACAATTATGGCAATCAATATTGCTTCCCCATGCAAGAGTCGGATAGCAATTATATTTGAATGTTCAATGTCTTAGTCCTGCTACACCAAAGGGTCGCTAGGGAAAATCTATAATTTGTGGAATTTTGCTAGAACAATTAAATAAGAAATGCTTAAATACAGAAAGAAATACTTTACCAAATATTCTGGTTCCAGTACTTAAGTTATTTCAAACTTTGGTTTTTGCCTGAAGATGTCACAAAAGTCCAGGCTAAGTACAAATAATCTGGTAGTGCAGATAAAGACCTGTTTTAATGCTGAAAATATCAGTTCCATGATGGAATTTCTGAAAACCTTACCTTCTTTTTGGATCCGGGATTGTTCCTTTCTGGATGAGCACAGAATATCCTGATCCTTCTCCAGCCAGATTCTCTCAATAGATACTTAAGGCTACAAGTTTCAACTTGTAAGTCAGGCTCTTCCTCTACTTTAATTATTTAATGTATGTTTAAAAATTGCTTAACAGGACGCTTTAAAAATATTAAAATGGTACAACTTATAGCACTCCAAACAGCAGGCTCCCTATCTGCTGTGCTGGAAAGCAAATCAGGTTTGCTCTTTTCTTTCAGGTCACCAAATTCAGGCTCTGAAACAGAAAAGACACAAATTTTTTTTATAAATCAGTGTACAGCTTCATTACCCAGTACAGTACCCCTAGGGCACAGCAGCTGAGTAAGAGCATATGTCATTTCTGAACTGCAAAATAGTGCACTGTGCCATCAAGTAAAGCCAATTCCTTTATTTTGAAGCAGTTTTCCTCTGAATTTTGATTTAAGTTAAATATGTTGGAAGCATTCAATTTCTGTTCTTAATCCTCAATCTTTAATCCTATGTCTTCTAGGCAATTTAACAACCTCTTGTATGGATTTCACCCATGTGAACCTTGTATTTGGTTGAACAACAGCTACAGAGCAACTGCTTTGTGGTCAGGGCAGTTATATTTCTGTCAGCTTCTCTCTCAGTCTTTGAAAGATGATTCTTTTTCACTTCTGCATTGAGACATTTACTAAAATCAGAAAGATTGACGTGCACTGACAGTTCTCTTCTGACATTTTGAGGCTGTGTATTCCCTTTGTTTCTGTAACTCCTTTTTCATTATTACATGATACAACTATTTCTAGGAATAGGTAGAAGGGTAGGTCAGACAATAAAGGAATTTGTAAAGTGGACCGTAAGTCAGTTCCAAACAAAATTAAATCTGAATAGCTACCTCCTGATACAATTTCTTTGCTATAGCCATGGTGTGAATCCCTACCTGTGAGATAAGAAAGTGCAACATAAGAGTTGGCTGAAATTTTCCACTCAAAACAGTCTTTACTGACCATCACTAACTGATGGATACATGATGAATGCATAAGGCATTTTTCACATCCGTTTTCCTTCTGTGCCCTGCAGGACCTGGGGACCCTGTTTCAAACCTTGTGCTTCAGCACTGTCTCTGATACTGGACACTTCAGATCTACGACTCCATCTTATCATGATTGCCTTGTCTTCATCTGACTCTGTAGTCCCATAAAGCACAGAAAACAGACAGGTAAGAATCTGGAGACATCTTTCTCTGCCACACCCAGATCTGGGACTGTTCAAAGTGGTTTGGACTTCAATTTGAAGATTTTTAAATTAAATCAAGATTTTCTCTTTTTTTTTTTTTCCGTTTTCCAGTTGAAAACTGGTTTTGCCACTCTGAAAGCCAAAATGTCCGGAGAAGGTTCTTTGAGAATATAAGAATATATTGCAATTTTAAAATTTTCCTTTAAAAAAGATCTAATAACGTTGTCTAGTGAAAATATGTTGAGTTTAATTGTCAATATCTCTTGGCTGAACAGTTTCTGATGGAACTGTTCAGAAAAGCTGCAGCAGACATAATTGTAACATTTTGTATCTTAAAAAAATGTGGTTTATGACACTGTTGTGTAAAACCCAGTTCTTCACTCATGACCAAAATCTCCATAGTCTCCTACAGTCTAGACATTTTGGATTTAATTGTTCAGGGACTGGATACAATTGAGTAGTTTAAATCAGCAGGACTCTTCATATGCAGTAAGAGAAATTGCACAGAATCAGGTTAAGAATATTGTTCTACAAAGCCCTTCTAGGAGAGATCACTGTTTTAAAAGTCTTCAAAGTTGATTTTGTGCAAGAAAACATAGCCAAAAAAAAAAAAACACTTAGAAGATCATAATTGCAAATATAATTGTTATTTGTGTGACAGTTAAACTAAAAGGAGACCCACTGGAACATCATAAAGAAATCAATTAAATCAGACTTTCACTGTAGAATTGTGACAAAAGTCTGTAGAAAATTCAATACTTGCTGGTAGTTAATATGCTTTTCTTCCTAAAGAAGACATTAAGCTTTATTAGCCAAATAAAAGAATAGTAAGTGCTTTTATTTTAGGGCTGTCAGCCTCTTCAGGGAGCATATTGCAAAGGGAGTACTGCAGAAGGAACCCATGTAAGAAACTGATAGAGTTGGCTGTCTACGGAAGCCATACATTAGCACTGAAGAGACCTCAGGAAGAGCTCTGTAGTTTTAAAAAGAGTTTCCAGTCTCATCTCATGCATTTACCAGAATTAGGAGTAAAGCCACCTGCATAACCCATGGCGATTCAGGCACCTGGAAATCATCCAAATGAGTGACTATAAACTAACCACTGCTGAAATTCTCTTGAATATATATCTTCACCAGTAATACCAAGTACCTTTGTAGAGTCCAGGAATCCAGGGGGAAAAAAAAAGTCAGAGACTCTCTTAATCCATTGCCTTCCCCAAATGCAGATGTGACTGTAATGATTCAGCCAAGCACCCAAGTCTGGCAAAGCCCACTTAAATGGCACTGTGTATTCTGCTCTAATTTGTCTTAATGGTATCACTATCTTAGAGTATCTTTCTCATTTTCTTTTCCTACCTTCTGAAGCCAAAGTTATTCCTGAGAAGAAGGAGCTATAAACGTAGTTGCTGAAAGAGTGAGACTGCCTTGTTTTGAAGTAGCTTATGGTTCTTTCAGGTCCATTGCAGAGGCCTGTTTTGAGCATGGGCCCTGAATGTCCACCAGCATCAAATTCACAGCACCAGTCACAATGCAAAGGGGCTTTGCTTTCTCCATTCTTTCTGAGTCAGCATCTGCAGAAATATTGCCACTACAAAAATATTGTCACTACATTTGACAATGTGTTTGCAGAAGAGGTCCTCATTCTTCCATTTGTTTAATCTGTTAAATTCAGGTTTATGATAAACTTAGAGCACTTGTAGCATTCCACCCTTGTACCTCGATGATTACATCTTCAGGTAGGATATTTTTTCTGTTTTAATTTTGAACTTACATCTTTGTTAGTACTGAGGCCACTGGTCAGTGCACACACAGTCATACCTGCCAATGCATACACAGAAAGGCATCATCCAACTCTATAATAGTTTCAGAAAACCTTGAAACTACGTGCAGTTTCTTTACTCAAGGGTACTAAAATATGGCCGATATCCATTAAATCCATTAAATGCTTGACAAGGAGAGCCTAGGGAGGTGATTTTGAAATTCACTCTGCAGTAGGAAGCACGGTACTGGTTGACAGCGGCTGGACATGAACCAGCAGTGTGCTGAGGCGGCCAAGAGGGCCAATGGTACCTTGTCTTGTATCAGACACAGCGTGGCCAGCAGGAGCAGGGAGGTCATTGTGCCCCTGTGCTCAGCACTGGTGAGGCTGCATCTCGAGTGCTGGGTTCAGTTTTGGGCCCCTCACTACAAGAAGGACATTGAGGTGCTGGAGCGCGTTCAGAGAAGGGCAACGAGGCTGGTGAGGGAGCTGGAGAATAAGCCCTACGAGGAGAGACTGAGGGAATTAGGGTTGTTTAGCTTAGAGAAGAGGAGTCTGAGGGGAGACCTCATCACTGTCTACAACTGCCTGAAAGGTGGTTGTGACGGGGTGGGTGCTGGGCTCTTCTCACAAGTGACAAGTGATAGGACAAGAGGAAACAGTCACAAGTTGCACCAGGAGAGGTTTAGACTGGACATTAGTAAGAATTTCTTTACTGAAAGGCTGCTCAGGGATTGGAACAGGCTGCCCAGGGAGGTGGTGGAGTCCCCATCCCTGGAAGTGTTTAAAAGGGGTGGATGAGTTTCTTAGGGACATGGTTTAGTAGGGAGACAAGCATGGTTGGACTCGATGGTCTCAGAGGTCTCTTCCAACCTTATGATTCTATGACTGACAATGTAGGGCTCTTGTTTCTCCCTCCTGCATTGAAAAACCATACTAACATATTCTTATATACTGAGATTCTTCAACCAGGGTTCCCATCTGTGGCATGTCATTGAAAAAATGGCTGACCTATTGTTAGTGCCATATAAATCCATATAGAATGGGAATTAAAATGCAGTGTCAAGAGCACAAGAAGCAGTCTTCTTCTTGTCCTGCCTTTTTTCTGAAAAGTGCAGAACCAAAATGGACCATCGCATCTCATGAGGGTTTTAGTTCAGTAATATCTGTGGTAAACCTGCAGAACTTTCATCTGGTTTCCCCCTATAACCTCTCTGCTTGATGGAAATCATAGCTCCCAGCTAACTTTCAGAGCCTGCATGTCACATTTCAGTGCACCATCTGATGTCACGGATAAGGACAGAACATATTGTGTGTCAACACTGTAAACTGTAAGCAAGTTATTGGTATGCAAGGTGTAAATCATTGCCTAAAGGAGAATTTAGTTTGATCTTACAAATCCTCCAGGTCAAAAATAGTTCACAGGTAGAAAAAAAAATGTAGAAGTGAGCTTATCTTCATTTAGCTAGGCTTGTTTTCATCCTTCTGGACTTTAAACATGTTTTTTGAGGGCTCAAATATTTTCCAGTTATTTATTATTGATTTAATGTACCTTTAAATTTTGCCCTTCAAATAATCCAGCTGAATGTCATAAAATGTTGTCCCTTGAAGCCAAGATTGTGAACAATATGCAGGGATGACTGTGCTTGACCTAGTTTGGGCTGAGCTTTCTGTTATACAAGGCAGAAAACAAAGTTGGATTATTGCACATTCTCCCTCTTACACAAGACAGGCACTCTCTGCCCTCACCATGAATCACTCAATGATCTGTCTTTGTATCAAAGGTGTAATTTCCTTTTCCACATAAGGGAATTCTGAGAAGAAACTGTTGGAGATATTGTTGCTTCTTATAAGGCTTGGCATTCTGGGGGCAGCACCCAATTTTACATCATGTTATACAACATCCAGTACTACAGGTCCTTCTCTATAGCTGTAACTATTTGGCCACATTGGTGGCCCAAGGTGTGAGCTTGGAAGGGTTGCTTAGCATTTTAAATATACGTTCTAGTCTTGTTCAAAGAGCTTAGCTGAAATTGGATGTCTTTCTCCTTGGTATTAGAGTCATGTAGTAATACACAGTCCCTGCCCCTGTAAATCAATAATCTAAGTGGCCAGGTTGATACAGAAGAGGTAAATGAATCTATGCTAGTAATTTCAAGAAACATCACAGTTCCTACACGTGCCTGACTTTGCATAGATGCACTGTCTGTGCAAAAATTATGCTTGTGTAGGAATGTTTGAAAAACTCCTGATCCAAACAACCTCTGTATGGAGATCAAGAGCACACAGCTGGGTGGATGTGCTTTTCAAAAAGTATGTTTAATGCTTGTAGAAAGCATGAGAACATCAGAGCATATGTACTACATTATGGCTGTCCCTCCTCTGTTGCTACATATGAATGAACCCATGCTTTCTCTTAAACATTGATTATTACATGTTCATACAGCCCCACGGAAGTCATCTTTCTTCAACATGCCATCAAAGAAGCATGAGAGCAGAAAGGCATTCCTTAGCGTGCCATGTGCCTTACCTTCATCTTGCAGACGCTATAGCAGATCTGCTAGATAACCTGGAACCTTAGTTTGGGGCTTGATGAAAACATCCTTTGGCATTGCTATTTCTACATGAGTTTGCAAGCTAAGAATTGACAGCTGTAACAATCGGGTTCCTGGAACTGATTACAGTGATCCCTTTTCAGGCACTCAAAAAAGAGCTTGACACTATGTTGTCAGAGCTGTTCCAAGTCTCTTGGTGTAAATGTGAATTTGCCCTGCAGTTTGTTAAATGTCTTGCAGGAATTTTAGTAATGGTCAATGTAGTGGCTAATTCACCATCGCATTCTTATTTTTGCTTCAGGACATCTTTAGTCTTAAGGCTTGACTCTGAAAAACCTCCTTAGTTCTTTGAATGTTAAGCAGCCAGATGAAATATCTCTATTAGCATGCACAAGATATATATACATACTGTGTGTGTAGCTCCAGGGGCCATATCCTCACAGTATCCTGTGTGTTAGATCCCACAAATGTTATAAAATTATATCACTACATTTAAAGCAGACAATGACTCTGTAATATTTTCCTGCCTTTTGATATCACTCTTTCTTCCAGTACTAGCACTACCCACAACTCCAGTGATATTTGGTGCTGCAGATATTACACTTCTGTTTTCTAGTTGAGAAGAAATCTTTAGTACAGATTCAAAGTACACCTTGAATGCAACTGAATACAATTTCTGGAAAAAATCAAGTAGACTGATCTCTCTTCAGACATCTCAGGATAACTCCATCGCAAAGATCACAGTCACACCTGCAAACAAATCAACAGCCTCCAGGCGACCAAAACTGAAGATTTCTTCACAGTCTGAGGAGAAAGAGAAGACACTGTGCAAAATCAGCCCTTGGGAAAGATATTTTAATTTGATGAAGATAAAATTTTATGCAAATTTCCTATGTGGCAAGTTGGCAGTTGGAATACATAATCATCGTAGGTCCTTTCCAGATGAACTATTCTATTCAAGTTATTCATGTCCCTATTTTCCTTCCTTGCTGCTCCACCTGAGCCCCACAAAATGAAGATTGACTCGTAACCCTTCACATTCAACAATTTAGCTGCCAATTTTAGCTTGCCTCATGAAACTGGCAAGTTTTACTGTATCTATATTAATAAATTAAACCTGGTCCAGATTTGAAAAAAGCATTCACACCTGATCCATGCTGCCACATGGCTGGCTCACTCTTATGTGTATTATTCACCCAAGGCCAACTAGCATTCCCACACACAACACCCAGACCAGGGTCAGGATTCAGCATAAGCCAGGGACTATCCCCAGTAGGGATGATTCTAATTTCAGTTTCAAAGAGGGTTTAAGTCAATTAAAGTCTTACCATGACACTTGTCCTCCATCCCAGAGGCTGATCCCTAAGTCATTATTATATTGTAGACACAGCCTAACAAACTCATGATTCAAACTGCCTTGCCCCAGCCTAGGCTGAAGCAATCCCCTGCTAGCCACTAGTTCTATTGGTCCCCCAATAGTTATTTCTACTGTCAGTCCCAGTCCAAATCAGCTCATCGTTTAGAATAAGTCATTCCTTTCACCTAAACAGAAAATATTCAGAGTAGTACTTCTCTTTTCTTTGTTCTGTGGCTCTGGCTTTGCTGTATAGTCAGGTTTTCATAAGAATCACTCTGTTGCTTTGAAATAAACTGATTTTATCCTAGAAGTAAAAGGTCATATTGTGAAATCAAGATGAATCTCCTACAATTCCATACAAATGGAAACTAAGCAAACAAATGTTTTGAAAGAAGAAAATCATGAGTGAGGAACAATAACATCAAATAAAGGAACAACTTTATTAATATGTTTGTGACATTCATACATCTAACAACAAAGGATGGGCATAGAGACCATGGGCTGCCTGACACATCCATGGCTATGTGTGGCTATTCTTTATTTTATCGTGATATCACACACAAATTCAGCCATCTTAGAATTATAGGATTTGACTTCCTCAGTTGTATTTACTAAATCCGGGTATCAAAAAGGACAGATGAAGATGTGTCCTAGGAACACGATGATCCACAGGCTAATATTGGTACTCATCTATAGTGGGATTTATCTCACCTGCTCATCATATCTTTGTACATCTAATGCTTCAATTGTCAGCAGAAAGAGACAGGTGCCTGCAAATGGTAATTCATTCAGACCATCTTAGACCTTCACTTTGGAGAAGGTAAATTGCAACCTAGAGATGGTAGTCCAGGAGAAATTAACCTCACTTTTACGTAGGAAATATTAGGTGAAGTAAATATCTTCTTTTGGTAATTTGTCCTTGAAAATCCAGGTGCTTTCCATGAGCATCATTTTTTTTTTCCATGAAAGAACAACAGTTTAACAAGTAGTACGCTGTTCTGTATCTATCCATCTATCAGTGTTCCTTCTTGCTCTGTCAAGTACCTAGTCTGCATCTCCACTGTGTCCAGGTTCCTTCTACCTTTCCTTCCTCTTTATAGTAGTTTTTCACTAAATTGCACCCTTCTAATTGCCTTCTCACCTCTGCTTTGAGGTTTAGTACATGCTGCACAAAGGCTAGGTAGCTGGAATGTAAAGGATGCAATTGATATGCTGATAATGTTTGTTTCACTGTTTCCTTATCTTCTCCCCTCTGATTTGTTCCACTTACATACAATATACAGGTAACTTTATGTTTTATTTGTGAATCTTTGGTGTAAATAATCTAAGTTTTAACCACATGTGATACAACGGATAGCATAACCATGCTCAGATCCTCAAAGCAATGCCTAGCTGTTACCATAACTTGGAAAAATAACAATTTTTAACTATAGTTGTACAAATTAAGGGGGAAAAAAGTAACATAAACTAAGCATGGGTGAATCATTGCTTCTATTAGCATTCATTGAGCCATGAATCAGTGCAGCATTAAGTATTTTTAAACTGATCCTCTACATTTCTATCTATGTCTCTATTTGAAGAAAAAAATAAATATCAAGAAAAAAATCTTGTCAATCTATTAGATGTTACCTACAGGGACAGTTTGCACAGAATAGCTCTTGAACTAGATATAGTTCATTTCCTGTATGCCTGCTCTTATTCAAGGAGAAATGCTACTTTATTTTGCAAATGAACTTTATCCACTGTGGATGAAGTCAATTTAAAGCACAGTACTTGCATACTGGAGTAAGCATGTCCAATCAGCTATTCTCCTCACCACTGACAACTGATGCTCAGTTTCCTTCCCTTTAACACAAACTATCAAATTCAGTTTTACAGTAATATATCAATCTTATTTCCAGGTAAAGCACCAGATCTTTAAAGTCTATCAAGACTTTTTGGTATGTTGAACTGGGACTTGACTCATTTTTCCCTGACACACAAGCCTTAATCTTTTCAACATTTCACTTCTGGAAATACAAGAGTTATTCTTGATTCTGTGTATTTCATATCCTCCTTTGTGACCAATCATTTGCAAACCACTTAGGAAAATTCATTAACAAATATATAAAGTCTATTCATCTCTTCTTACAAGGAACGGGATAAACAAAAACCTTAATAGGTTGTTTTCTGCTAAAAATAAATTGCTTTCCTTCAGCAATCAAAATTCTACTTAGAATCTGGTCCCAGTAAACAGGAACTGGTTAGAGCAAAGACCTGAAAATTAACTCTCCAAGTTACTGGAGTTTCTGAAGTCTCTTCATAATCCTTAACATGACATGTCCTCAGTTTATACACTGCTAAACTAAAGTCTGCAATGAAAGTTTGTTTCATAAGACAAGATAATTCTTCAGTTTGCAGTTATTTTTAGTAATCACTTTGAATTTCTTGAATAAGAGAACTATATAAAGTGCTTTCCTGTAAGACCCTAGGACTTCGAGACATACCTACTGAAAATAAGTCAGAACAAAGGTCTGTAAATGTTGCTTCTGAATATTTAAGATTGCCAGTGTTGGAGCAGACCAACGAAGAGCTAACTTGGTTTCAAATGTTGAGGATTCATTCTTTGGACCAGTAGGAATATCATTCAGCTGAAGACACACAACTCCCAGTTTGAAGCTGCATATCCATAGCTAACATATGAAGGGCTGGCTTTGGTGCAGTGGGAAGTACTTTACTCCTGCAGGTCACCACCTGCACATGGAGCATTCTTATATATAAACATTCCCACAGAACATGGGAACAATTTGTTTATGAGAAGAAACAGTGTACTCTTTTTTCTCAGTCCAGAAATACGGAAGTTCAGAGGCTGATATAAGCATTTCCCAGCAGGAATAAGCTGTGAACTGCCTTTAACCACTTTTTATAAGTGATTTAAGGAAAGGATATCTCAAAGAATCAGTGATGAACTGCAAAGCCTACCTACTGTAGGACAGTTGTTTAAATATGACCCAGTTGTATGATCTGAAAGTCCTTACCTTTAAAGGCTGTACTGTGGTTGACATAAAATGGTGGAATTAGGCAGTTTCACATCACAAAAAATAGCACCACAGTTACTTGAACTAACTGAACCGCTTTGTTTGCAGTGCTAGCGGTGAGATCAAACAAGAGAGAGCAAACATTAAGCCAGGTCCCTTCCTGAAGTGGTCCATCCACGTTGAGACCAACTAACCAACACCCTTGCTAGGCTACCCTGGCAGATGCATGGGCTGCTAAATATTCCTGTCTTCTAAACATTTCTGCAAATGTGTTCTGCAGCGCATTTCCATAGCACAGAAATAGCACTTCAGTGCTGCTGTTGGGTAGCTGGGATACAGATTCCATCAAACAGAAATCATGAGGCAGGTCAGCCTAACTTAAGGGCAAGCGAAACTGTTTAAAAACCCTCACCATTCCTCATGTAGTATTTCATCCAAGGCTTGACTGACTATGTATTCCTCTGAGCAAACTTGCATGGCTATCTTTAACAGCACCATCTGGTGATTCCCAGCACTGTAACAGATTTTGCTTGAATGAGCTGGGCATGTTAAAAATTATCACTATAGTACCTGAAGGTTGTGTGAAGGTCTCATCTTTTGTGCAGGAACCAATAATATAGCTTTTCAGTACGTAACTGTAATGTATACTAACTAGGAGCAAGTGCACATATTTTTTTTAAAGCACTATAACCAGTTCTATAAAAACCTACCTCTGGATGGTGTTGAGGAAACACAAATTGGGTGGGTGCAGCTGCTACTGTTTTGTAACGTTTCTGTTACATTTTGAGACACAAGTTTAGCAAGTATCTGTTTCTACACTTGAAGCCTTGTGTAATATGCATAGTTTCTTTATGAGATGTGATATCCTGTTTGGATTTTTTTGATTATGCCAGAAAGAACACGTTTCAAGCCTATGGTACCAGACCAAAAAAGAGAAATTATAGTGCCTTACATATACAGAACAAATGTAAATTTTCAAAGATATTCCTTTAAGTATAATTAAGAAATGTCAATATTAGGATGGAATAATTGAAAAGAATGATGTGAGGATGGAACAGTCTACAATAGGAAGTTCTGATGAATATTTCAGTGATTGGAATCAATATTTACATTACTTCAGTTAGCACTGTACAATGTATCCACTAAGCAAATAAAAATCCGTCTAACAAAGCCAGGAAATGCTTTAAGGAAGACATTGCAACCCAAATAGGTGACCGTGTAATTTATTGCCATCTTCTTGTACTCTATGTCTGACCTTCATGGACTAGGGCCTACATATCTGTCTGGGATTCTAACCCCACGGTCAGGGAGGAGGCTGTGCTGGAGGAGTTTCTGCAAAATAGGTGTTGCCTTTATTTTTACTGTTCTCTGGAATGCACTGGCCTCTGATCTGACACGTTCTGCTTTTTCCCTTCTCTTAAGCCCAGCCTTAAATAAATTTTCTTTCTACCTAAATGCCTGGCACTATAACATTATTAGATAATGTTATTAGCATTTGAGACATAGTTTATATCAGGAGTTAGCAAGCCTTGGTGGAAAAGAGTCCTGTAAACAAAATGTTCTTTTGGTTGGCACATAGACCTGATATAACCACCCTGAATCTGATGTTATCTGTGGATATCAGATGTGCTCAGAAACTCCAGCCCAGGGCATTTTTAAGCATTAATATCCAACATAAAATGTGGAATGCATAAAAACTCTGATTCAAGGCATTTCACTTGGAAATTTTTTAAGTCAGAAGTTGAGATCAGCCTCTTCAGATGCATTAATGCTAAGAATACTGATTGAAAAATAACACTGGACTTGCAAATACTAGCTTTACATTTTATACTAATTTCCAACTCCAATTTAAAATGTGATTCAAGATCTATGTTGAAAAATACTCTCTAAATGTAAAAGGCCTGCATGTACAGCCTACGATTATAACAATAAAGTAGAAGGAACTATTTATTTTGTTGGTTTCTTTTTAGAGAACCATTTCCACATCCTCTGTTGTGTGGTGGTTTTTCCAAAAAGAGAAAAAAAGTTGCACACATGGTGAGAAGCATAAAATCCCCCTTGAGGTACGTTGATATTTCCACGATGCAAATGGGAAGTGAAAATAGATTTAAGTTTCTTTGAAATATTAATGGCCAAATATAAACCACACCAACAACGTAAGTCTCAGCGTAAACATCTATGAACGACACTCAAGTTAAATAGGAAAGAAGGCAAAAAATGTCTGAGCTAACACAATAGTAACTGAAGAGCAAAATGCAATTAGAATCAGTATTTATCCCTTTTTCTGGGGAGATTTCCCCTGGGAGAATAGGGAATTGCACAAGATTACACCTTAAATCCAGCTGTGCAAAAGATGGAGCTATTTAACATGCCACCAATGCAAAGCAGATGAAGTATGTGTTGGAGAAGGATAGCTGGCTTGGGAGGAGGAGGGCCAGCTGGAATAACCTCATACCACTGGCCCTTTCCCTCTGCAGTCGACTGAACGGCCCAGCAGAGCTGTGCTGCAATGACCTGGCTTCCACAGCTGGGCATTATCAAGAGTATTTACTAGTCACCTTATGGCAACGTCCACATGCGAAGATCCAGGCCACCAGCTGCTGCCTGTTGTAACTTCACATCAGACCTTGTGTTAGATGACTTCCTGATGGAGAGATTTTAAGCCACTGGTAGCTGACTCGCCTCAACTAAAGCTGAAGCTGTGTGTCTAAAGCCATAAATGTTGGAAATTGTCCCCAGACTGCACATAATGAAGTCAAAAAGCGTTCGGCTAGAGATACAGCCAGTGACAGAACATGGTTACATAAAAACATGGATGTGCACAACCTGATGATCAGAGCATGGCTAACATATTCAACTGGTTCCAATGTGAACGATAAACACAGAGAGGCCTCTGCACCTCTGCAAGTCAAGGTAGCAGGAATCAAAGATGATAATTTTGCCAGATATTTTTCTGAGAACAAAGCCATGTCTATCACAACGCCTTTACTGCCTAAACTACTTAAACCTATAAGAGTGCAAAGGAAAGAGGAATTAACTGTTAAAGGGAAGGAGTGTGATTCAATTTCTCTTGTTGTAATGTTTTATCATCTTACTTCATCTACTTGCTCTTACTCAAAATCACTGTGGTAGTTAAAATTTCTGTTTAAAAATAAATATCTCTCACATGGGAAAAAACCTAAAGAAATCAAATAAAGAACAGTCCAGCCAGATTAGAAAATATACAATCTATAAAAAACCCCTACAGCATTCCAAAAAAAACCCCAAAGCTGTTTACGATCAGGTCAAGCATGATGCAATCTGAACTGAAGATGCTGATTTTGCAAACAATACCTTGCAGGTGGACTGCTGTTAACTTCAGCAAGATTTTACAAGCAGGCATGAAAATTAATCAGTGTAGACCGGAAAAATAATTCAAGAATACTCAAACATTGGTATGTGCAATTCACATAATAAAATACGAATTAAAAAAAAAAAAAAGATGGATAGAAGTTCTTTAAAATAACATGAAGGCATTTCCTCATAATGCTGTGTCTGTGGAAAAGGCTGTATTTTGTGATGTTAAATGAATGACTGTTATATTTAAGCACACAGATGTTAAAATGTTTCAGCTGCATCTGGACAATGTACTTACCTTTGAAATAATACCTTCACCATAAATATAGATCAGCTTATCTCAAAATTGTCTTAGATTTGGGTTGAATGAGTATTTAAACAGCTGTAACTGCAAACAGATTTCTCATAAGGCTGTTGTCACTTAACTGCCAACAGCCAGGTCAGTGCCCACACTATCACAGAGCCAAAGGCTAATGGAGGTTGATGGGAATATGCTCTTGTATTCACAAATCACCTGCATGCTCTTGACCCCAGAGGGCAGGCAAAGTGAGGATGCTCTCAATATTTTTGTTTGAGGTTTCTTTACATTATATTATTGCTAAACTTTCATGGGCATAGCAACAGGTCCCCAGATTATCCACCTGCCTGAAAAGCATCCTCATCATTAGGTTAGAGACAGTTTCGTCTTTCTCAGAGCTGGAGTATGTTACATTTAAGTAGAAGATGCTGTTGCCTGATCATTAGGGCATTCACTTGAGTTCGTTTCCCATCCCCAAAATCAGACAGGCAATATATTGGTAAGTGTACTTCTCAGATGAGTTACACAGCCAGCAGTCTGGCAGTACTTCAAGGAACAACTGCTTCCATCCTGCTTTAGCAGGTCTTCATTCCCATTGAGCAGATGAGCAGATACCAGCAAAATCCAGACCAGCCCTTCCCTCCATATCTGCACTTCGGTGTTCACGTAAAAACTTTCCACTGTATCTCTTCCATCCCAAGCACCAAATATGCAGGAACAGGGGAAAGCAGCAGCAGCTTCTAGGAGCTTTCCAATTGTATCCTTCATTTCTTCTACATTTCTTGCAAGCAAACAAAACATTTAGTTTTAACTTGAATGTAGTGCTTTGAGGCAAAGCAAATGCAGTATGTTGAGGGGGCTTAGGTGAGAATCTCACACAGATTTACATTTGGATCCTCTAGCCTGAATTGCCTGTCTTCACCTCCATTTCGGCAGCCAAAGAAATAAACAATAAGAAAAAAAAATTAGTTATATCTAAAGCTCTAGTTGTGATGTTCTAAATTCCCAGAGCAACAGCTAAAGTTGCTGTTTAGTTGAATCCTGCACATGCAGTAATACTCTTATTTTAACTTCACTTGAACAATTCTTGTGACCATCAACGTTAATCCTAATTATAGGACTAGAATGCTTTAATAAATAATTTTAAACACTGTTCTAATGACTAATAAATATAATGAAGAGCAAGGATAAAGTAGGATGGATCCAGTTAAATTACTCTTCAATGTACAATATCAATGGCAAGTTTCATGATTAGTCTTCTGTCCATCTATAAATAATTATAATTATTTGCATTTATTACCCAGTAATCTGGCTAATTACTACAAACTGTAATTAACATATTTTCAGTTTGCAGTAATAAATCTTTTCTTAATTCCTAATTACCACCATGTCCTTTAATTCTCTTATTCCTGATGCCATTTAACTTTGATAAAGCATCAGAAATAAGCCCCCTGAAGTTTCAACAGCAATGCATTCTCCTTTCTTTAAACTATAGATTTTCATGAGTATATGAGTATGTCACTATTACTTGGAAAGATGTTGTAGCCTATAGTTTTTGGTGGGGATTGAACCATTCAATGACACTCATATCCTGATAACCCTCTTTATCTTTTACATGATGACATGCAGGCCAGTGAAAGTCACACTGAGGGCTGCAGCAGTTTTAAAATCATAGAGTCTGAGTCTTATTTTAACAGGTTCCCATTAGTGCAGTTATGTTGACTTCACTGGAGTTATTCCTAATTTACGAAAGCATTATAATTAGGTTGTGACTTTGAGAGCTAGCCTTGAAACATGAGAGACATAAATTACATCAGCGCAAAAGCAATTGAAGGAAACAATATGACTACAACTGGCCAGAAATTCCAGCAGAACGTTCTTATGCCCAGGAGTATTGTTTCATAGAAATCAAGGTGGTTTGTGGAGGTCTTTCAATACATCATGGATCTCAAGTTCCCTCAGGAGCCAGCCTGCCAGGCAGGTTTTCAACATATGCAGCTTCTGGCCATCTCAGCTGCTCCCTCTGCAGCATGCATTTAACCTCCTGAGGTCTCAAGTGCTCCACAGTCTGTCTTTTGGGCAATTTTGTGGGTTCCTACAGCTTTCATGTTCCCAATTAAAAAGAGATAAGAGTCTGGCTTTCAAACTCATTGCTAGTCAGCAGCCCAAGATCCCAGACTCCAGCTCCAGCTCCATTGTAGCAAAAAGACACCAGTCCCATGACTTGGGAATCTAGCACAGGCTATTACAAAGAATACCCTTATAAAACCTAGTTTTACTTAAGCTGGATATATCATAATTCCTGTCATTAATTCCTTCACAAAACAGAATTGCTTTTTCTCACAAAACTTTAATTGGAATTGCCCTTGTGCATCAGGCTGCTGCTATAAGAAGTGAATTTTAGGATTTGTTTTTTTCTTCTGTGTCCATTTTCACACATCCCAATTCACAGCCTGGACAGCTCAGAAGTCTTTATCATTCTGAGTGAACATATAGTTCAGGTCACCATGTATTCACAGGAAAGTTCAGACTGTAGGAATGCACTCTTCAGAGCCTTTTGTCTTTCATTGTCATTTGTCGCCTCACAGAGAGCCTGCAAAGCAATTTCTTGTTTCAACTTGATTGTGGTTTTTACCTAGAATTAGCTACCGCAGCAGAAGAGTGAGCAATTCGAGTTATTTTCACTGACTGCATATACCTGCCCCATAAAAATGTGGGAGATTGCTCAATTTCCAATTTGATTCACAATACAAATTAAGTCTGAAAATTAGCGCTATTCATTCCTCTCCCCTGAAACTGTTATGAGCTGGGAAAATTCTTGCTCACCATTTACCCTTTCAGCAAGAGGGAAAAGTTCTCAAAATGTGGAAAGAGGGTGGAAAATTCCTTGTACTGATCAGAACAAAGACGTTTATTTAAAAAAAGAGAAGCTAGTGCTGGTGGATGTTAGTGAGAAGCATGCACGTGCATGTTAGATAAGAGAATCATTCATGAATCATACATTCTTACCCAAATTATATCCCCGCAGTGCTATCAAAGTCGGTGTCGGCTCATGTTACCAAGTACACAAGGGCTGGCCTCGAAACACAGACTTGCCCAAGGACTGGTTTAATTGACACAACCAGCTTTTCTAAAGACATGTGTTTGCAGATTTGCAAGCTTGATATGTGATAACAATGCATCCCCTTGTCATCTTTCTCCTTGCCGTGTCGTCTTGCAAGACCTTCACTATTCAGCCAGTTTATCCTGTTGTCCTCTGAGAAACCTGGGCTGGGTGCCACAGACTCCCTGTGTGATCTTGGCAAGACATTTGGGGTCAGAAATTTACTCATGCTTAATTTGAAAGTTGTTCCCTTGGTTTTAGCGGGATGACACAAGGCGTGAATTATTGCACAGGGAGAGTGGAGTTGTGAAACTTTAGCCCTTTGGATCTGGGTATGTGAATGACTAGTCCTTTTGATCCTAAATAAACTTTGGAATGAACACTTCTGAATAAAGCTGTTGCAAGAGACACCCACAAAGCGAATCTTCTTTCATTAGTCAATCCAAGGATTTCCTCGTGTGCTTTGGGACTGATATACATTAAGATGCCATTTATGATACCAGAAGATTTGGGTTTTCAAATAGTTTAAGAAACACCAAGTTCTCCCTTGCAATGTCAAGGACAACTCCTCTGAAAGACCTCTTTCCTGTTTGTAGGCATAGTGACAATGCCTGCCCTTGATACCCAAAATGGGCAGTGGACAATCTCCCAGGGCGCTGTGGTGCACAGATGTAGTGTTCCTCCCTGTTGGACAAACTGCATCTTACCAAGCACTTAGTTTTGCTGCTTAAAACAGAGAAAGGCCACCTATTCTGAGTGCTTTTTTCCTTAGCCTCACCAGAACACATTTCTGCTTGGCTCAGAGAGGAGCTGGAGAAGATGTGGGCAACAGATATCTATTTTTTTTCTTTCTATTTCCCCATTTTCTTTTCACCTTCCTACCAGTCTGGTTAACATAACATGTTCATGAATAGCTTCCTTTTCCAAAGTCAGGGAACTCCAGACAAATTAGCACCTCAATAAATCTATTTTTTTCTTTACGTGGTAGCTCAAAAACATGAGATTTGACGAAGAGGTCAAATACGTCTGCACAAAGGTTGTGGATAATGACTCTATGATAATGAAAAACTGAGGGCAAGTGTGCTTTCTATCAGCTCTCCGAGAACAGCAATTTTTCTAAATAAACAGCTTGGTGTTTAGTGGTTTGCAAACTTTTTTTATGAATCATAATTTCAGCAATGAACTTTTGTCACTCAACATTAGGAATTTGAGCCTAGACCCATACAAGAAATCTCAAAGGCTCTGTATGAGCTTCTTACATGTTTGTGCATTTTTTTACTTCTCACTCCCTAGTCCAAAACTTCTTTGATCATTTCTGCACTGGAAAATTTCTCAGCATGAGACATCTTATAAGGTCAGCTCTCATAAGTTCAAAACTAGAAAGAGTTTCTTACCTGGATCACCAAGAGGTAGTACCAGAGGCCGTCTCCCTAATCCAGTCTTGTATTAGGCTGTGATACCTAACACAAGGCAAGATTCAGCAATAACATCAGAAGCCATACACAGGAGAAAATCCTTATACTCTCTTCATGACCTGCGTAACTAAACAGGACAAGTAATTTAAGCAACTTGCTCTTTATTTTGGGTGTTTTTTAGTACAGAAATGAAATGGAAAACCAATGTTAAAATTAGCTATGCCAGTCATGCTCACTGAGAGTGCCTTTACACTTTCCCAGACGTTTTTCCTGTCCCACTGATAAGCCTTTGATTGTTAACATTTCTTATTTCCAAACCATAAACATCTGTGTAATGTGCCTGTAAGGCACGGAGACTGCATAAATTACAGAATATTAAGCTTTGATTTCTCAACTTCTGGCATCTACAGAAGAAGAATATTGCCATTAAGTTTTGCTTTCTTATATTTCCCTTTGTTAACCAGCAACCTAACCTATTTACAGCTCTCAGTCATCTGTTAACCTCTGTAACAATGCATGACTTCACTTTAGTTTTGGTCCCAATTAATTCATCTCTAATTAAGGTGTCCTACTATACTTCCTCCAGAGGCTGAGCAAATCCACCAGGTTGCCAGGGACTCTGTAGAGCCCTGCCTCACAGTTCTGTCTCCTTCCACTCCACCTGCATCTCATGCGTCAATAGATAAGCTATCACCGATTGTCTCCAGATTTACATCAATGTCCCATGCCCGGAGAGCAGGAATTTGAGAGGTCCACATCTGGAGCACAACATCTTGAATGGAATGAAATGTATTTCCTTTGGGAGCTTAGAAATTGATCAGCGACAAACAACCGTAGGCCAAGGCATTTTCACTCTCCCCTACAGAACTGAAACAGAATCACTGTAACCTGTAATGGTACAGTCATGTAGAGCACCGTGTGGACTTTTCAGTCTTGATTTAAAATTAAAAAAATCAAAAGGTAGTTCTTAAAGTCTATTGAATTTATTAGAAAGGAGCAATTTTTGAAGACCCCTATGAAAAAGCAGGGCTGGCTCATGACACAATTTTTAGGAAAAATATTAATAAAGACTTAGTAAAAGCAGAGCAGGTTGAGCTCCTACAAGCACTAAGCTGCTTTCAATGGCCCTGATTTTTTGTCTGTGTTTTTTCCTTTCTGAAAGCTCAACATTACACACCAGAAAAGAGACTTAATCTTAGAAACAGTGCTACCTACTCAGGCCCCTGTAAACAATGTCAAAACTATCAGTTAAATTACAGATTACTTTAAATTGTAAATTATAACTAACTGCAATTTGATTCTATTTTCTTAATATTTCTCTGTCAAAACAACTCAAGGTTTTTGTGTCTTATCTCTGTGTACTGTTCTAAGAAGACTACAGTTTAGGCTAAATAAAAGGTGTTGAACAGAGGAGACTTACAGATTTTGATGAATAATGCTGGAAAATCTACCACACTTCCCACAGTTAAGTGAAACATGCCAAACCAAACTAAAGCTGATTTTCAGGAGATAGAGGTATTTTCTTTTTCTTTTTGAATACAGTACTTTTGGTTATAAATACATACGAGATCATTCTTAAATTTGAAGCCAAACCTAAACCTTCTGTGGTTCACCCAACCCTGTGTTTCCATAAACAGACTATAATCATGGAAATTCAAAGCACAGATGAAAATGGAGGAAACAAAGCAAATTTACAATATAGTGAAAAATCTAAAATATAGTGATAAATCAGTGCAAAATTTTGCTGGCACCATTATAAAACACAGAAAGGAAAATGTACATTGGATACTGAAATTATAGGGAAAGGTTTTGAGCACTTTCCCAAAGATTTATATAATTGTGTTTCCTAATGTTTCAGATTTCTCCTTTATCTTCTGTTATCTTTACCTTTTCTGAGAAGATTCATTCTGAATGTAACAGAAATACTTTCTTTTGAGTTTTTGAACAGAAGAATGCAAGTCTTGTTCCATGGAAATAACTTCCAAACAACTTTGCTTAGATCTGTTTGGATAGATGAACAGCATTTAAAAGATTTCAGCCAATAAGATTTTCAGACACATAAGGATTTTAGACATAACTCCCTTACCACAAATAGGAAAAGAATAGTGCATTGAAAAAACACGGTAGCTCAGTTCCTCAAAATAGCATTGAAAACTTCCTCCTGTGTATGACAACATATCTCCTTGATTTACACCAACTCTGAGTCAAGTTTTCCCTTAAATTTTTGAAGAAAATATGGTTTAGGTACTAATAGTAAAATAAAACAATTAATTGAAAAAAAAAAAAATAAATAAAAATTACAAGCTAAAATATTCCATGAATTCCAGCCTGTTTCATACAATCAGTCACTGTGATGTATTTGCCACATACTTGCATATTTTTTCCCGGAATATTGAACAGAACTCATGCCATAAGTGCTGGCTGTAAATGGTAACTGTAGGAAACAAATAGAGATATAAGCAGATGGGGATTATGCAGAAGCAGTCCCGTGTCGGTGGAATAAGTTACCATTCTCAGCCTGCCACCAGCTGCTTATCATGCCCTCACATCAAAGGTTATCCAATCTTACAGCATAGTTGCTGAAGGGGAAACTACTGTACCTTATGCAGTCAAGATAAGAAAAATTATCAAAATCCTGGTCAGGCTAACCTCGTTTTGACTGAGATAGATTAGGGAACTTGCATTGGACAGGCGTCTCTGTAGGCATAAAAAGCAGTAGCCTCCAAAACAAAGTCAAGACCAAGGATCCAAAAGCTATGTCTGGAGGGATCTGAAACAGGACATTTATCTGCAGCCTAAAACACAAGAACTTGTCTTCCTTATACATGAAGTTGATATTCAGGGGGATGAGGACAAACAAAGTAATAATTGTCTCAGGCAAGTAGTCCAGATAGTCAATATTAATATTAAACATACTGGTTTTAAAGCCATGCTCATGCCGATAGATTTTACTAGATAGGAATATTTGAGAATCATGGCAATGTTTGGAACTCTTTTGATATACTGACTATAAAGGGATATTATTCTCCATTTCTCAATCCTTCATGCCTGGTCACTTTTTTTACAACTGTCTGTTATACAATCCAGCTCTAAATCCTTGGCACAAATGGTTTTGGTATAATTTCAAGTGCTACCCCGTTTTTTAACTAACTAATGGCTTCCCAAATCCATTTGATTCGGAAGTCTGATTTTAGTCAGTCATATATGGATCAGTAGCTCTTCTTTTCTTTTCCCCAAAGATACTGCCTTTCTTGTAGCATTCTTTCTTCTTAAGAGACATATTCCACCCTTTTTGGCTGATAGAGTGGGAAAAGAGAGCAAGTAACATTTTTAAAAGCCTCAGAAAGGAAAATAAGACCGAATATCAGAGATTAAACACAACATTATCTAATCTAGATGACTGTCTACTCAGAGAAGGTATACCTTTTTAATTATAATGCTATAGGTAAAGCAGCTCAGGTCCTTCGTTCCCGGATGTGTGGATTTCCCTAATGTTCATTTCAGCTCTGCTAATACACTGTTGTTATTGTATAGGGAGGGGGATCATTACATCTTTGTAATTATGCTTCCCCTTTTTGACTGAGATGGCCTTTGAATAGATGAACAGATTAAAGCACATCTGTATCAGACTATCAAGTCTTGACTCTTTTAGGATCACAAATTGCATGAGATAAAGATGAGGGAAAATAGAAGCACATAGCAAGGAAAAATACCAACTCTTCCCAGAGACAGCAGATGTTGTTAGGACTTAGAGGAGAGGACTGTTTCAGCAGGTCCATATCAAGGATTTTCATCACTGTAAAAATAAATTAATTACGTCATCCTAATAAAGAAAAATACCTCAGGATAATGGGACTGATCCTACCATAGGATGGAGCAACTGAAGGCACAAGAGTTGTAGAAAAGCAGGTGAAGGGACATTGCGAGCAAGGTTATCTGCTCCCTGCTGCTATGAAGGAGATGATTTGGATAAATTAAGCAGTTCAAAGCGTCTGCTGCTTCTTATAGAGCCAGGCCTAAAGCCACACCATTGCATGCCTTCTGCAACAGCAGCAGCAGCAGACTTGGTATCCTAGTATTTGGGTATAGGCAAAACAGGAAGCAAAGCCAGAGCTCTTTTTCTGCTCTTGGCAATCTTTTAGACAGCTGACTACTTTGCCCATACACAGACATCTGATGATCTCTTCAGCTATCAAGTGAACCCAGTTCCCAGATGAAATCTTCCTCCCACATGGGATATATTTATGTATTTTTTAGGATAGTATTCAGATGTATGGTTTCTAAAGGAACAAGGTTTTAGGAGAAATAGAGGGACTTCGAGTCGCTTCGAGAGCCTTTGCTCTGAAGGGTAAGGGAATGGCTTCCTTTCCTGGCATCTTCTCTTCTGTCATTATTTCACTCAGCCCTTATACTGCAGTAAGGATGGAAAAGATCTGTTGGGAGTCTAAATGAGGTCAGGAGCAAAGTCTCTCAGCCAAGGATAGCACATCAGTTTTGATGTTCTACAGGAGACAGTTGAGCTTGAAGTCTCTTCAGCCTCAAGTTTACAGAGATTCAATATGCAGCAAGTTCAAAAGATCTTATATAATTCAAAGACACTTTTATTCAGCATTTAGTTACAGAGAAAACTGTAGTAAGAGAAGAATTTTAGCTGGCCCCCAGAGTACAGACATCATCAGGTTTTTTGTCCCAGAAACCCCTCAGGAACATATTTTTAGCCTGTCTGAGCTTCTGTACCATTCCTGAAAGGCATACTGTTATGAAGTAGATAGCAAGAAAAAAAAAAAGCACACTCTGCTGACATACAAGGGCCCAGAGCTGTTATTAAAAGAAGTAAATCCCCCATCAATTTCCCTCAGCCATTTCCTTCTCTCTCCTTTACATAAAGATGTGAACTCAAATGATTATCGGTAAAATACATACTGTTGGATTGTCAAGGCAAAGCAGACTAAAGGCTATATCTAGACCAACAAAATTACATGGTATTAGAGTGAATTGTCTAGACAACAACCAGCACAGTCTGGACATGTCTGTATCTTCAAAATCCAAAACAAGGTGTCATATCCAAATTGCCTGTTCAGAATTGGGCTTGGCCCATGCTACCTCCCAGACTGTGACTGGGAATTTTTTTTGAGATTATTAGTTGTCCCCTGTTGAAAGTATATCAATTATTCAGCTAATAATTTAAGAGATTATTAAATTTCAGCACTTGTGCTTGGACCCTGACACAGTTTAATGTATCAAAATAATTGTAATCTGAGTGGTCATTACAGAAATACTTCAAAATTAGTCCAATGTAGAAATTGCTAAAGCAGGTTTCCCAGTTGGACTTCAGCTCCCTTCCTGTCCTGTAGCAAAGGAGTAAGAGGGGAGATTGTCATGACCCATAGGAAATGCCATCCAGCATGGCAAGCACAAAGCCTTGACACACATAGATGCATGAGATACCCCATGCAGCTAACAGGAAGCTCATTATTTACTGCTATACTATGCTTTAATCAGTAAAACCAATGTTAATCTGCAGAGATTTTCAGTCTGCAAAAAGCTTAATTTTCCATTAAAATTATTTTGACAGAAAAATTTCTGTTTGTTTCAATTTGTCATAGTAACTGACTGCCACAGGGCAGAATAACATTGCCTAAAGCCTTTCTCCCTGTGGCATCCATTCTGTATGCAAGGCAGATGAATGTATGCTTTTCACTCTCTCACATTTTCTGCCACGTTTCCTTCAAAGCTTTATTTTTCTGGCAGTTCTAGTTGATTATATTTTAATCCTTATCTGGTACTATGCAAGAAATTTTGCTGGTTCACCTGGTAGGAGTAATGGCTGCACAAGAAATAAATGAGTCCACTTTCAAATGAAATACCTATCACAATATACACATTGGCTTTGCATTGCTCTCTTTTCACTAAAGCAGCTAGACCCGTGTGCTGTAGCCAACCTTAAGCACTTGTTTAGAATGGAGACAGTCCCAGTTTTGCTGAACAGAGATAGCCTTCAGTGACACCAAAAGACTGTGGTTAGTGAGTCACAGAGGAATCTCTTTTTTAATAAAGTGATTTCAGAAAAAGTAATGAAACAATGTGAGTTCAGCATGTGCTCTATTATTTTGGTAAATTGAGGCTCTAGGGTGCTGTTCAGCTGTTCCTGTTCCCAGTGAAATGTCCCAGTCAACATACAATGTATCAGTAGAGCTATGAACATGAGAAATATCTCTTTTTCTTGAAGCAAACAGAATGAGGCTAGCAGGAAACAAAAAATTAAGTACATACTCTGTCCTACTGCAGCCAGGGAGAACTTTAGTTCTGATTTCAATATATCTAAAGCAAAAGTCCTAGCAAATGAAACAGAAAACCAAAACCTGAATTGTCATGAATGGAAAAGTGTCCAGAATTAAACAGAAATAATAGAGCAAGAAAATAGATGGAGGGAAAGTCCCATCGGGATTAAATAATTAATCTAATCTGTAACAGTTTGAAGACACATCGTAAAATGAGACATGGATGGTGGAATATAATTAAGTCAGAATGGACTGCAGTGGTTCACAAGACTTGAACAAGACCATAGCAAACAATACTGAAGGATAAATAGCAATTTATTTCTGAAATCTTTATCTTTTGCCCAGAGCAAGGATGCTTAGTGTTATGCCATACACTGATTGCTTTCTAAAATATATTTGGAGAAAGAACAGATAAGCAATGCAGCATAGATCAGTTTATTTTTAACCTTATATCAAAGAACAATTTAACTGTCGTAAGCTGAATTCTGAAATTGCTTGAATTAAAATATATAACATTGAGTTGTCTCTGGGTTTTGAAAAATTAGATGCTTCCTTTGAAAGTTAATACTTTGAAGTGGCCAGAGCACAACTACCTGGTTCCACTCTGACTGCTTTTAAATAAACCAACCTGAAATCTTAGAAGAGGAGCAGAGGAACTCTGGTTCCATACTGCAGGCGATATGGAGAGAGAAGGAATAATCACGAGAAGTGGGCAAGAGAGCATATTCTGTCTTTAGGGCATGGGAGGAGACCACAGCCGCAGCAACAGAGTCACAAAGAAGTTGGGAAGACTGTGTGACATGTAGAGGTGTGATACCCCTGGAGGTCCCACACATTTATCTCACCTGATAAAGTATGATTTCTTTTTTTTTACCTGGCGTTCCTGGTCCCTTCAAAGTTTTGGGTCAGCCCAGGCTGGTTTATAGTGGCAGGCTCTGAGGAAGAGGTATTCCAAATTTCAGACCTCTGGTATATTTGTTCAAAACCCCACTAAACTTTCCAAACCCTTCTTCAGATTTTTCCTTCACACACTGCTCTTAGATTGCTATAAACCCAAGTTTTACCACTGCCAACACCAAAAGAAGATGCTGAATTGCAAGTACATGGGAAGGCTTGGAAGGTTAACAGGGTGGAGCATGATCCCTACAGCAGGGGTGGCCTCTGTGGGAAGAAGCTGGGGATGCCCTGTGCCAGAAACAATAGTCCCTCTGTAGGGCCAGAACTGAGCCCATCAGCAATTTGTGATGCCTCTGTGAAAACATGTCTGAGAAAGAGCAGAAAACACCTGTGACAGGGAGGGAGAGGAGGAGGAACTGAAAAATCAAAGAGTGAGAAACAGCAGAGGCAACAAAAAGGCTGGAGGAGGAAGACACTCCACAACAGAGCAGCTATTCCCAAAAGAACTGTGGCTTACGTAGGATCCACACCACAGCATAGAGAAAGAGTGACCATAAACAGCTCATGCCACTCATTTTCTGAAAGAAGGGACTGAGTGTTAACTGTGGTGACAAGTGAGGAGCAGAGTTAAGAGTGAAGCTAAGCGTGGAAATGGAGGAGGAAGGATATTTTCTTCAAGTGTGTGAATGTTTGTTTCTTTTTGTTTTTCTTTCCTAATACCCTAATCAGTACTCAAATATTCATAGTAATTGGCAATAAATTGAGTTATATTCCCCAAAGTTGAGTCTGGTTTGTCTGCATTATGAACTGGGAAGTGACTTCTCTGTCTTTATTTCAACCCATGAGCCTTCTTGCTTTCGCATCCTTCCTGTTTTCTCCCCCCCATCTCACTCAGTGGGGGGAATGATGAAGTGGCAGTGTGGGTGCATGGCTGCAAGCCAAGGCCAACCCACTACAGATGTATTATCAATCAAGATGACAAAAGATGACAAAATTCAATTTTGTCTACACTCTGTGGAAACCTAACATTGGTTCAATATGATGTTCAATTACCCTATCTCCCATGTGGTACCAAGACATTTGGCAATCCAAGTCTTTCTCATAGAGGAAGTGCTTTTAAACTAATGAATTTCAGGAGAAATTGAAAACTCTTCTGATTTTTATGTTTTTGCAATGAGGAAGAGATGAAGATCATACTTCAGTATGATTGCACTGGGAACGATGGGGTTATTCAAGATCTGACCACAATATTACTCAGTTTGGAATCTGAGTAGAGTGAAGGTATTCTGTGTTATCAAAAACATATCATGAAAAAAATAACACATTCAAGTAAAACACACAGGAAATATAATTTCTCCATCTAGGAAGTTAAAGAAAGAAAACCTAAGGGCTAAACACTTTCCCACTGTAGCTAAAATAGTTTTAAGCATACCTCTCAGGTACAAGAGTAGATTCAGAATCATGCAGGTACTGTTGCGAATTCAACTGTGATAAATGCCAAGATTTTAATGGTGTATGGTTGTAGAAAACCTAATAACGGCTTATTTATAATTGAACTTTATCAGAAAGAAAGGTGTGAAAATTACAAGATTCTGAGCAAGGAGTTGGAGTATATAGTTATTTTTCTTGTGAATTGAGATGTCAATATTAGAATATCTCCCATCATTAGTGTTACATAGCTGTTTTACATGTAAATCTTACACAGTATCTGAGCCCAAGAAAATGTAGGAATCGAATCATCTGTCTTGAAGAACTTTTGCTCTAAATCAGTCAAATATTTAGGATTAGATGGGAAACAATATTGAAATAAATTTTTCTTCATTATACAGTAGGTCAGTGATGGAAACAGTAATAAATTTGTGTCTCATAAGTCCATATCCATCATCCACTCTCATGAAGAAGTTGTGCTTCCATCTTACATAGTGATAAACTTGGTGAGTTTTTATCTAATAAACACACAATTACCTCCGGCCCTGTTCAGTTCTTTCTTGCTTCTAAAAAGTACAAGCAAATCTCCTGACTTGTACTATGAAATTTTGTAATGTGGGCACCTTTTCCAAATAAACTTCACTGTATCTACCAGCGCTTTTTACACCGACTACTAAACATCCATCAGATGGAAGTGACTCACAGTCTTTACTGATTAGGTCACATTTAAGCCAGTGACCTAGAGATGACAAGTAATGACAGCTTAGATGATTTCTTTCTAGCATACTGCAAATAGTCGTATCCTGAAATATAGTTGAAAGATGCAATTTAGCATACTTGAGTTTTATAACAAGCAGTTATCTGTTGCGGCTTTAATTGTATTCAATGTAAAACCTTTGACAGTTCACTACATACAAAGCACTAACCAACCAAATATAGTTATGAGGAACTGGGAATGCAGGCATTTGCTTGCAAAGATCAACTGTGATTTTGTGCTTTTTTCAGCAGCTGCAGAGTTTTGTCGGCGTACCAAATGCTTCATTTCATCTTCATAAAGTTTGTTGTTGTTAAGATCCGGAGACAGAAGAAAAATCTGTGAAAGAATTACAAGAAATGTTGTTGCAGTTACAGCATTCTTAGTGTAATCAAGTCTGCTTTGTGAGTTTTGAAGTATTCCCAAATCAGGATTTTATGGATTTTGTTTTTCTTTGGCTGCTTCTTTAACAGACTGAAATATTTGATAAATGGCAGCAAATGCTATTAACCAAATGATAATAATTGTTGTTAATAGTGTCATTCTATATGTTATCCATTGTAAATTGAAATGAAAGATGCTGTGATTGCATTAATAAACTTCTTAGGAAATCATTATAGTATTTTCCATAGTTGAGAAGGAAAATTCCTGGACCTCACGTATGTTATTCTCTAAATCAAAAGGCAAGAGATCTACAAAGAAATAACTACTTTTTTTGCCCTTCATTTATAGTATGTGTTCAAATCTTATTTGCATTCAAGATAGCAAATGAAATTTTCCTTATATTGAATTCCAAGTGTATTAAATGAAATTAAATTTGGTTCAATTTTATGCAGACCTGAATATACAGCACAGCTGTACTTGACACCTCATTGTTCTCCTACTGAAAATATTCTTGCATTGTTTGTTCAAGAGACATTTTTATGCCAGCTGCAGTTTTCAAACTATTTCCAGTAAGAATTAAAAAGAGGAAGGGAGGAGGGGATCACACAGGACACAGAAAGCAGGTTTTAGCCCTCTGCAGCTTTTAGCCCTCTGCAGCTTTTAGCCCTCTGCAGCAACGTATTCTGTGAATATGAAATTACATTCTTGTTGCTGTTTCTCCTCACATTTTAGCATTAGTAACTCCATTTGCCCTAACAAACTACACCATGATCAGTACTCCTTATTTAAGGATGTTGGCTATGCTCCCTGGTACATCATTGATATGCATGTAGAGATACTTTCTTTTATGCCTTGGATGTAATGCATAGATAGTATTGAGGGAGGTATTTTTCCACAGGAACTAAAACAAAGTTTGTCATTTCAGTGAAACAGTGTATGGTACTACATGACATGTGTATTACGCAATCAAGGCCAGTAGTCATTCAGAATGAAAGTTAATGTAGGAATTAAGGCATTTGTTTGGTGACTATTTTCCTGAATGATCACGTGCAAGCATTGCTGCATTTGAAACAGCTTAAAATCTGTTTATTCTCCCCATACAGACTAGATAGGGTCCTAAGTGATAACCTCTATGAAGGTTATGTAGAGCATTCATATACAGAGAGAACCAAGAAAGAATTGAAGGATATGTTGGCATTGTGTTGATTTGGTTCCTATTTTGTATTGGGCTTCCCCTGTAAAAACAGCACACATTTTAATTTGCAGCCTGTCAAGGCCGCTCTGAAAAGCTGCTCCACCCTATAGCATATTGACTGTTCTCCCCAGTCAGATATCATCTGCGAAGTCACTAACAGATATTAGATTGACCAGCCCATACTTCCCAAGATTATCTTTATTTAGATGTGACAGTCGTGAGCAGCCTTCTCTAATCATCACATTCTTACCGTGATGACAGAGAGAAAACTTGCAATGACAGCAGGCCAGATTCCTCAGCATTCTTGGTTATATCCTTTCTTGCTGGATGGACAGCTCTATGCCCAATTTGTTCACATGCTCCTTATTCCACCTTTCTCTGCTGTGGGCAGTAGTTCATAAACCAATTAAGTACCATGCCCATTATCCCGTTGAGTTGTATGACTATATTTTCCTTAGGCTACTTTAACTGCTGATGTAGTTACAGAAGCCCTCAACTATCTGTAAATCTCCCTGGGCTAATTGTTGATCCTGGTAATGAGTCCACCTGCTTACAGCAGAGATGGCTGCACCAAGAAGCCCTTATCATCCTGCTTAATTAGTAGGTAACAGTGTCTGTCAAATCCTTACATAAGCTGTAGAATGTTTAAAAGCCTGCAAAGATGTGGCCAGACTGAGTATGCTGACTTTGAGTGCATCCATGACTGCGTGCTACATCATAGTCAAACAAAGACACACTTGACCTCTCCATCCAAAAATTAAGCACCTAAATGAAGTTGCCATAGGTAAGTCACTGACCAGCTAAACTAGCTGGTTCAAGAAGAAAAGGACAGAAGGCAGGAGTTCACAGTGTAGAGACGCACCCTAACAGTAAGATTTTGTCCTCTGAGAAGCAAGAGTATCAACCTGCCTGTAACAGATGATGGTGCACTCCAGAGAACAAGCGTTTCACATGTTTAGCTTGTGAACTCTTATCACTACATGCATACAATGTCCCGTGTGATCACCAAAAGCCTGGTAGATCAGGAATGTACATCCTTTCTGAATGCAATAGTTGTAAATGCTGGTGTTGGGCATGATATAACATGAGGTATCCTGTGTTCTTTTCCATCAGATTTCCTTAAAAAAAAAAACCAAAAGCAACCCCCCCCCAAAAAACCTCACTTCCTTTTCTGTTCCCTAACTAGGAAGGTGTAAATCCTACTCACTTTAGCTGAAACTTCCTAGGAACTCAACATTCCTATTCAGCCCAGGCCTGGAATTGTCTTTGTCTTGGCAGACCTCTGTACCACAATGCCTCTATCACCATGTGCTCTCAAAACCAAAATGAATTCTAGAAATGAGACAATCATCTCCTGTATATCATCAATTATTCCACAGGCATGCTCTGAATGCAACCAGCCAGATCTGGTCCCACATATAACAGATTTCTGTCTTTGAAACTCTGCTTGCTCAAGACTGCTCCTCTGTCCCATGCAACAATATCACCACACACTGACACAAAGCAATACACGATAAAGGAAAAATTGAAAGGCAGAAAGAATGGCAGTTGGCACGTGTCATTGCATCTCATGCAGCAATACTAAAAGGGATCATCACACCAAGAGTTTTTAAAGTCTGTACCAGTAAGAACAGAGGACCAGTATTATCAGTTTGGGGCATATGAATACAACAGAAATACTTTCATTAAGAGCAGTATCTTCAATAAAAACAGACACGATTAATAAAAGCCTTTTCCTGTTCTCCCTGTGCTACTTCCTCTGTCGTCAGTGGAAAATCTTACTGTTTCTTCTGTGTTTCTGTGAATGGTAGCTAATCAGAGAATATCCCTGAAACTGAGCATTCAGTTTGACAGTCTTACTTATGAATATGGTTCTCAGATGCTGAAACCCCACTGAGACTTGTATTTCAGTATGACTCATATTTCACCACAGTATGTTAATTTAGTTATTCGTTTCCATTGAGGGATTGTCTTATAGAGCACGTCAATGGAAGCCTTATTGTTTCCAAAAGAATATTATGTCATCTTAATGCAGTTTAGATCCAGTGCCTGCAGCTGCCTTCTGTTTAAAACTTGTTTCATTTAAGTTTATAACATTCTGAGAGACTTAATTCCCATTCATAGCTGCTTGGATCCAGGTCTTTAGTTTTATTATTGATGTGATGCAGCATGAGTTATCCCTCTAAAAGCTGTTCTCAGCTGAATGGTTAAGCAAAACATCAATCCGGCCCCAGGGCTCAAAGCTAATCTTTCAGCTCATTACATTTTAAAGATTGCAAACAGTCAGAAAGCCTGGAATTTATGTAACTTGGGTTATATACAGTAAAAGCATGTAAAAGTTATATAACTTAATGTTCATATCAGATGTTGGAAAATAATAGGTATATCAGACACAGGAACATAACCAAAAAGTCTCGGAGGAATAATTAAGGTTATCCTTTGACTAAACCTATGCAAAGTGCAATGTATTTTCACATATAATTAATTCTCTCACCATTTCAAAATGAAATGCATGGTTTTCCACTATTTAACTTCTATAATAGCATCCTCATAAGTACTTTAATAATATTCTCAAATCTTTGCAAGTTTAAATTGAGTTTATGAGCAGGCTAATTAATTTTACAGTTCTCATTAAGGGAACATAATTGTTCCTATTTACCTGGTTTGTTAATATCTTGGCTGTAGAAGAGTATTACGACTAACACCAAAGAAATGGACAGTCAGATTTCTAAGTAGAAAGATAAAAATTATGCCAACTCAAAAACAATGTCAAAAATTACATTCTCATGCCTTTCCTTTTAGCCTTACTATACATTATAAGGCATACAGTCAGTGAATAGAACTGCACTATCAAAATAATCCAGACTTTCTGTATTTTATTAAGAACAGATATCTGTTCTTTAAGGTATGAGACAGATATAGAAATTCCTGTGTGGTCCTCCAGGCTGTGTTACTCAGGAAGCCAAGTGAGAAGCTCCTAGGCATTCTTTCTGACCTTAAACTCTATAAATCCCAGCCTGACATCCTCCAAGTTTAAGAAAGCATATAATTTTTAAAAGCCCTTTTTTTCCTTCTTCTTCAGTTACGTGTTTTTTAATTTATCTCCTGTCAGGCTGTAGTGTAACACTGTGGCCTTTTTCCCACCAAAACAGCTGCCTAATGCGTGAGATTCTGCCAGTCAGTGGAATACACAAGACATCATTTTCAAAAGAGGCACAAGAGTTGGCATATAACGCAGGTGCAGTACAGCACAGTTATCTCTCATGTGCTAGATAAGCCTTTAGCCTAGGATAGCTCATACCCCAGCAAACAGGCTATCACATTCATACCTGAATTGCTCCATGCCACCTGAGTCTCAAGCACACAGGGAAAAGCAGCAGGAGAATGAGAAAATGAGTATGGAGGACAGTGCATGAGGTGGATTAAGAAGCCGTGTTATATTTACTCAAGTAAATATAATTCCTCTTTTTTTTTTTTTTTCATTTCTCTGACGATATTGATACAGTCATATATTCCATCGAACTCGGAGCTCTTAACAAAAGCTAAATTAAGACTATCGCACCACCAGGATCCCTCTCTCCTCAATGGAATATAAAAGGAGTCATTCACTCCAGCTAAAATCTGAACCAGTTCTCTACATCTTTCCACTACAGACCTATTGCCGCAGAGCCCCTTCTGGAGAAGGAAGTTTTCTGCTTCGGTGGAACCACTCCTGACACTACTCAGTAACGGATGTTGTGGCTGTCAAGAATTCCAGCGTTTTTCTAACTGTTTGTCATTATGTTCACCTACTCACAAGTAGAAACCACACATTTAAAAAGGTTTCATTTAAATTGTCGTTCTCAAGGAACACTTTATTCCCTGGATGGCTGCGGACAAAATGCATGTCAGTTTTTATAAGTTTTTATAAAAAAATGCATCTCAGTTTTTATAAGATCTGCCCACTGAAGTCAGCCTCATGGAAAACAGCTCTCTAACTTCCTACTTATATTAAAATCAGTTTCTGAGGGATTAGGAGTTCTTTAATTGTTTAGATCTCTTTAGATACCCAGGGGGGAGAAACAGTTTTGGACTTAAGACCTCACTCTATTCTCATTGAAGTTAATGGGAATTTTGCCATTAATTTCCAGAGGAAGAGGATGAGGCCCCAAACTTTTGAGAAATTGATGCAGTAGTGTTTAATGGATCATGCAGACCTCCTCAGTTGAAAATACCTTTGTGGTTCCAAGTTTCCATCTACCTTTCCTGGATAAACATGGACATTTAGTTCTCTATTTCAAATTATTTCCAACTAACATTAGCAACACAGTCATATTCCTTTTTTGTCTTCTATTAAAAAAAGAAATGCTTAGCATTTTCCATGATGTTAGGAAACGCCAAGGAATCGTTCCAGCAAGTAAAATTTCATACATCTAGCTGGCTAGGAAGAATAAATAATGACCTTTTCCACATGCCAGCAAATATAAAACGTTCATATTTCCACAGGCACAAGCTTAACAACCATCTGAGATGTCTGATTCACTTATGATTTGAGCAGTGTTTATAGGACTTGACCAAAGAATTTGATATCACAGAAGAATGCAAAACACATGAGTAAATTAAACAATGCAGACATCCATATGCAATTCACCAGGAGTGAAATAAAGCACATTTACAGTAAAAGTGAAAACTTCTGCATGCATGTCCACTTCTATACAGTGTATGCAAGCAGGCATGACTTCAAACCAATTTTTCAGTTAGCATATGAGAATATCACATACAGTTGTGCAGACCTCATGAGGAGCACTAGTCCCTTGTCCAAAATAGACATTTAGAGCCATTCGCACTTGAGTGCTTGACTGTGAGATGCTGCTGCAGAAAGGTGTGCAGCCACTCTGATCATGTCCCTTATTTGTCACACTTTAGGAGGCATCACTAAATGCTCCATCTATGCACAGGAAATAATGGACAGAAATCTAGGTTTCTATGTTAAACTGTACATTTAAGCTCCTTCAATGTATCCATAGAGCCTCACCCCAGCCAACAACAGGTTGATCCCATCTATTGCAAATGGTGGTCAACGGGTGCAATTAATTATTCCCTGAAAATGTCCATCTCTCTCCAATGCTTATGTTACATCTAAACCAATGAAAGTCATTAAGGCTAGTGTACACGGCCAACCTTTGGCATGCAGCTGTCTGCACTTTTGATTGTTAGCATGGTCCCTGGTAGTTTTGACCTGGGTCACTGGCATTCTCCAAAACAAAGTCTAGACATGTTTCAGGAGGTATTCAGGGACTGTTCCCAATAACGACAAAACAATGGACCTGTCTCATTATATTTACTGGAATAGATGTAGCTTACATAACTAGTTTAGATTATGTACTCATAATTACAACATGGCTCTAAAATAAGTGAGATGAATCCCATCCAGTATGACTGAAATGTTCATAACTGACCAGACACTGCAGGCATTCTGTTAATGACAAGAATTTTGGTTCATCAGTTCCAAAAAGAGTCAAGGCTTACTACTTCAAAATCAGGATCAGACAGAACCCTAAAATGGCTGTGATAACATTTTTCAGTCTGTCTTAGTATTGGCCTCATTGCACTAATTGCTGTACAAATAATAACTGACAGAAGAAAATCTCTAATGCACCGAAAGAAAGAAAGAACATGAAAAGGTAAGGGGAAGGATGGGATATAAACTGATATTGTGTATCTGCAGCAGCACGGTCATTTCAGTTAAGCAGTGTACTCTTCGTAGAATCACAGAATCACAGAACATCTTTTGTTGGAAAGGACGTTTAAGATCATTCAGTCCATCCACCCCACTATAAGCAGGGACATCTCTCACTAGACCTGGTTACTCAAAGCCCCATCCAGTCTGACCTTGAACTCTTTTAGGGATGGGACATCCACAACTTCTCTGGGTAACCTGTTTCAGTGTCTCATCACCCTCATCATAAAAAAATTCTTCCCTAAGTACAATCTAAATCTACCCTCTTTCAGTTTAAAATCATTACCCCCTGTCCTTTCACTACAGGTCCTGGTAAAAACCCCTCTCCATCTTTCGTGTAAACCACGTTTAAGTGCTGGAAGGCCACAATAGCCTTTTCCTGGAGCCTTCTCTTCTCCAGACTGAACAACCCCAACTGTCTCTCTTTTTCCTCTCAGGAGAAGTGTTCCAGCTCTTTGACAATTTTCATGGACCTTATCTCTACCCACTCTAAGAGGTCTATATCTTTCTTGGACTGGAGATCATATTTTTAAATGTTTGTCTATTCATCCTTCCATGGTTGTCCAATACTGATATACAATTTCACCCTAAAACAGATGTGACATGACACATACCAGACATAATACCACCATGCATAAACAAGCACGCCGAGATTGTTTTCTTGAGTACTTCAACTGGCTGCTGGAAGTTAGGCGGGATGAATGAAGGCTGCTGGGACTAAAGGAAAATATTCATATTTGTCCTTCAATTAAGCATTGTCATGCAATATGATAGACAGCACATAAAAACCAAATGAACAATGTGCTTTCCTTTAAAGTCTCTCACACTAGCCATAAATATATGATTTCCTCCATACTGACTTCTCAAAAGCATTAGGCAATCTGGATGTAATTCGACTTACATTTTGCAAGGTCTTGTCTCCTGTGTTACTACTTTGCCATAAAGGAACTGCATAAAGAGCATCCCAGAACACAGGCAGACTTCAGAAGGAAATTTTTTCAAAGCAGTAAGCTGGATGCTTACTATGGCCTATTACATGGAACACAGTCAAAAGCTACAAACAATCTGAGCGTCTAGCCTCGGTTAAGTGGAGAGTGGGACTTGTTTCATGGTCAAATACTTAGACACCTTGGAACAATTTGTTTGATTCCTGGAAGAGCTGACTCGAACGTTGAGATTTCCAAGGTTCCACTGGATGCCGTGGAACTCACTGTGGGAGCGGCCGCAGTTTGCTAGCCAAAAAATTAAAGACCTGAACTTGTCTTACTTGTGGTAAACTTTACACACTGTGGCAGGTTTCACATGACTCAAATGAGTCATGACCTATGGCCAAAGCAGTACTTGTAGTCAGTGGTACAAAGTATGTCATTGTGGTTATTTGGACACTTCCCTCATCGCAGCTGTAGCTGTAGGTAAAAATGTCTTGACAATTAGCTATAAAATATCCTTTGAGATCACCTGGGATAAAACCAGTTCTAAAATGGTGCAACATTCACAGGCATCAGTAAAAAGTGTCCCATAAACTTCAGATGGGTTTTAGCTTAGGCCCCACTGGGATATATTTTGCTGAAAGGGCAGGGTAAGTAGGTAGTTAGGAGGTGATTATCATCTTTACACAAGCCTCACGTCTAACTGCTGGGAGTAGGAATTCCAGCTGGGAATGTTCAAGCCACTGTCTGTATTGAAGTTATGTCATCAATAATGTAGCTCTTGGCTGGAGTAATTTCAAATAATAAAATTTTCTGTAGTTTGTAAAACTAGGTTTTGGATATATAGGAAGCAGTCTAATGCCTCAGTGTTGCTCTCCAAACATCATCTTTCACTCTAAAACAGTGCTAAGGGCCAAATTCTCTGTGTGGCATCAAACCAGAATCTGACATTGCAGATTTAAGTTCTGCACAGGGTGAGTAGCTGTCTAAATATACTTATCTTGAGGAATATAAAGTTTAATTCATACACAACCCAGCAAGGAATGGCAATGTACCAGCACAGAAAGTGAATTATTATAAACAAGCCATCTAATTTTTTCTATTTTTTAAAAAAAAATGTCGAAAGGGTTATTGGGGAATTTTATTAGAAAAGCAGATGGAAGTAAAAAAGCATTGAGTGAAATTAAAAAGAGCAGAATGAGACTTCATAATGCCTCATATTTCAGAGTAAAGTTTAAACAAAGCAAAGAAGCAACATGTGATAAGTTTCAGAGTTACTTGTGGAAAAAAATAGAGAGCCAAAAAAAATGCAACAGTGTGCTTGTCCTGCTCTGTAGGAGCAGCAGCATCCTAAAACTGTCACTTCCTTGAGGTTATTGTGCTCAGCTCTCAGTGCAGTTGTGGTATATACAACCACTGTTCTAACTTTCTGAAGTTAAAAGCAAATGCAGCATACTGTGACTCATCATCTATTGCACATTGACTTTGGAGAGGTGAGAAGCATTTTATTCATCTCAGGTGGGATATAGTCTTCCGATTTCAAGCTGTAGATGTAAAGGAAGCACTGCTAGGGCATGGATACGAATACAGTAATTTAGCCATCCACATTTCTTGTTTGTTGGCATGGCCCTGGCATGTTTTCAGCCAGTTAGTGGTCTTCCAGGCATGGTTCAGGCACTGGCAAGCACCAGGGGCCCTTCCAGTATGTGAGGTGTTCTTTCAGTGCAGAGAGGAAAAGGAGTGAGAAACTTTAATGACATGGGAATGGCTACTTTGTGCTACATGGCTACCGAGTCAGAGAACAAGCCCTTGCTCTGCCCAATTTATTAGTGTGGGTCTTGTCTTAGATGACTGAACAAGCACAGAGGCTCTTGCTCTCTAGAGGTGTCTAAAGTATCCAGCTCTCTGCATGTGGGGAGATCGCAGTATTCTGTTTGGAGTTTAGTATTTCTCTGGGCACCTGTTCGGATAAAGCAGCAAGGTCCACACATTGATTTACTTGAGCCGAAGAGCACCACAGGGTGTCTGCAATTTCCTCCACTTCATATAATGTTTCCAGCAAAAATCAATGTACAGCAATCTGATAATATCAATGTGTTCTTAACATCAGTGTTATGAATTAATGACTTATTAAGTATTCCCAGCATAGAACACATTCAACACAATAATAAGTCTTTTCTTTGAATTAATTATTATAATAAAGCTGAAGATTTTCTTAACTCGGAGCAAATTACTTGAACAAACTGTATCATGCAGACCAATAATTTACTTAAATAAGTAATTCAAGTCTGAGGCAGACAGCATTTAGGGAGTCATAGTGTTATCATCTCTTAAACCTTCAGAGTCAATCTCACATCTGTCACATTCTGCACTCTGATTTTGACTTTTTTAAAAAATTCTCACAATAGTGAAGAGTTTCTGCTTTTTATTAAAACCAGGTACATGAATGAAAACCACAGCTTTTTTCAAAATTACCTGTATGTTCTACCACCCACCATAAACTTCTCTTGGTACCAAACACACCTCCAAGCTTGTGTCAGCTCTAATCCCACTTGCAGCCACTTTTGACAGGTTTGCAGCAGCAACAACTGAAATCTTCTGACTTATGACACTTCTCCATGCAGTAGCAGTCATCTTCGACAAACCAATAGAATGGGGTTATTTCACATATGTAAACCATATAGCACCCAGCTATAAAAGAGGCTTTACTGATTTTACTGGAATCTGAGCACCCTGAAGGCAATATCCAGATTACATTGTTCAGTGCTTATTTTGTCATTCAGACCACTTTGTATTAAAGAAGAATGTTGTTAATCCATATTTGTATGGCAGTAAATAAGACATTTCAAATCTTGCCACAAAGCATTTCCACAGAACCCATTCTGTGATCCAGTTCTTCCTGTAATATACTTGAATTCAGCCATGGGAATTGCTCAGACCTTGTGGAACACAGGACTAACGACAAGGAAAAGTCTCATGCCACTTCTTGGCATAAGACAGCTGTGGGATCTTGAAAAAGGCAGAAACAGTGCTGATCTCTGTTAGCTTCATAACTTTGTCCCACCCCTTAAGACTCAGAGTTCTGCCCCTAAAGCTGCTGGAAAACAGCAGTATCTGTCATTCAGAGAGACGACCATGGCGGCCCTGGCAGGCAAGCATGCAGTATTCAGCATGTATGTGGTTCTTTGAGAAAAAAAGTAGAACAGGAAATCTTCTGAGGCTGCTTAGTAAAGTTTAGGCACTGAGAGTGCAAAACAAATCAAACAGAAAGGAAATTAACTCTGTGTGACAGATACTTGTCACATTACTTAATACAGTGCTAGGTGTTCCAGTGATGAAAGATAGATTGATTCTAACTCATATATCCAAAGAAGTGTTGAGCATCCATTCTGTTTCTGGCGTACGAGACTGCCAACCTTTCCTAGAACCCCAGAGGGACCCTGAGACAGCTCTGGAATAGCAAGAGGTAGACACAAAATATATCAAGTGTCTTTTTGTATACAGAGAAAAAGCACTTGGTGCTCTTCAGTAACATCATTCAGTCCTGAGTGTCTACCTCAATCGGGAGTGTACACTTTCCTTACCATGCATAAAATTGAATGTAATTGTAAGCAGTACAATAGTCACTAATCTCTAACCTATTCCACATCTGGGGGAGATTAAAAGAGAATGTGCTGAGATGCGTTTTTGTTTCCTCCTTAGGAAAAATACACCATCAGACTTAAAATGTTATTAATGGTCATCGGATTGGCTAAAAGTAGCATCAATTAAAGTAATAATATCTCTGGTGTCAAGAAGTTGTAGCCAGGTTCCAAAGTTAACAGCCCATTGTAAAAGCAAAGAGAAATTCTCACCTTTCTAGATCTTCTCATTTGAATTTAACTACAGAGAAGTTAAGACTATGAAATAACATCTTGAACAATCCAAACTGTCTGCAGTAGCAGTTCCGGAGAGAACCCAGAAACTCCAGTTCTGCCTTGCAGTCCTCTGATATTAGACACAAACCTTCCTGTGGCCCAGCTGCACAGGCTGTCTCACAGGGCAGAACAAGAAGAAACCTTGTCAGCTATTATTGATCATTAATTTATTATCATTTTTTATTGTAGCACTCCTGCTCCATGACAGATTTGTGTCAAGCGATTTATAGGTGTTTTGAACTTCCAGGCTAAAGTGACAGTGACAGTGGCTATTAAATAGTGAACTCTTATTACAGAAGCTAAGGCCCTATAAAAGAAGTAAAATGGGATGAAAGGTGTTTCCACAGATATTCATCTCATCTCCTGCAGGCTTATACTAGTGCACTGATTTCTGATTAATAGCTCATTAGGGGGGGAGTATATTTCCAGAAAGAAAGTAAAATCTCTGTTAAAATGGCACAACTTGCCAAAAACAGCAGACATAATCTCCTTCTTCTAAGGAAATGTAAATAAGCATTTGGTGATGAATCAGTACGGCTATTAAGCATTGACCTTAGCTACCTTTAAACTGACAATCTACAGTTATGTGAGGTGAAATCTGAGAGATATTGAGCTTTCCGCTAAAACTTATCAGTCTTCCAAGAAATTTTCTGGGCCAAATTAAATAAGTCACATTTATTTCCTTTGCATATGCATGACTGGGTGGGGGGATTAAAATTGCAGGGACATTTCATGTCACTTGGATACTTACGTTAACACTATTTAAGAATATTCAGCACATTATATTCCATTAGCTGCATGGGTGCAAAGGAGATATTGGCAGAATGAGTTTTGGGGGAAAATTATGCATTATTTTATTTCATTTTTTAAAGGAAGTCAAAAGATTTTTGATTGAGTTGGCTTTTTGGCTTGTTTTTTTTTTTTTAAAGTGTTAAAACAAAACAACTGAACGTTTCCAGTATTTCTCTTTCTGGAATTAAAAAGTAAAGAGAAAGAATAGTTGTCGTTTTTACTTAGATTAAGTTCATGAATAGTTTCAGTTCTAATGAAAAATCTACCATTTTCTCTCCAGATTTATCTTCTTGTAATCAAATATATCAGCTCAAAAATACAGCATCCAGCTACCTTAGCATATTCACTTCTTAAAGACGGTGGATGTGAAAATAGGTTTATAGAATTATAGCCTAAGAAATGGAGGCAGAGTCCCACTCAAAATTAGGCATCTGAGGCATTCGTAATACTTGACCATTGTGTCAATTCTACACTACACTTGTCATCTATCTTTACTTTATATGGCCCACTGGTAAATTTAGCAGAATTTGAAAAGAAGTGGTGGTCAAAACCAAGCAGAAATTTGGGAGACATGTATTGGTCCACTCCAAAAACTCCAGAGTTTTAACCCTTTTTGCAACCATCCAGTTCCACAAACAGTGGAGGTGTCATTGAGGACCATTGCACTCCCTCAAACACAGGTCTTTGGTTTCCAAGGCCTGTACAGAGGCCAGAGCAGTCCTCTGCCCCGTTTATCCCCCTATCCCACTCTCCAGACACACCTGACAATTTCCTTCTGTTGCTCATGTGAGTGCAAAACCAGTCTCATTTTTGACTTTCAACAAACATCTTCAGCATGAGCATTTATATGTATTTTGAAACAATTTCTCTTCCATTAGTTTGTTCAGTATCCCTTACACTTCTGCATATTTTAAACATCCAGAACTTTCCCAAATACCTGCTGCATAATGAACCATCTCTTTTTGTTCCTTCTGAACCTATCTTGTGTGGCTTCATTTGACAGTCTTGCTCCTGCATGGGAAAAAAGAGCAGAGGTAAATAAAATCCCAAGCTGCATGGTTTCCCTGAGCTTGTTCAGTAGTTTAACAGCAGGTCTGAAGATATAGGTGCTCTCTTTCTGCAAAATATTTTTCTGTTGCTGTGGAAAGGTCTATCTTACTTTATTCTGACTCATTTCTGAAGATAAAGGCATTTCTTCCCTATTTCCTATTCAGAAACATCCATTCACCCAAACATGGTCTCCAATCAGTTAAAGACCTTCAAGTCCTCTCACTTGCAGATGTTACTGGGGGAGAAACAAATTTCCCATAGCACAGTCGCCAGAATTGCAATCCTGAATTCAGCGTCTTGTTAAAGCAGTAATTGCAGCAATATTGAGAGAGAATCTTGCTCTCTTATGCTTTTTCTCCAACACTCAGGAGTGGGAACCGTCCTCATCAGCATCAAGATAAAGCCTACCAGTTCTCTTGCCCCTCATCTTGTATTTAATGCAGTAAGGGCCAACAAAGACACTGCCTTACACAGAAGCTTCTATCCAAACATCTTATATTCCAGCCCTGCTGTTCACATCTCTATGTGTTCACTTTTAAATGAAACCATTCTTCATCTTCCTTGATGGTGCCCTAGCTCTGTGTTGCTCACATCGTTGCGCCATATGTGCAGTATGGATGTGTTGTTCCTAGTGTAGCTGTTAAACCCCATATGCTTCAGTTTGTGGGAAAGAAAATATATATACACAATCAACAGGATATTTCTCATTTAAATTTTTCTTCAATACATTAAAATGGATTTTCCTGTGAGACATAATATTCATCATTCTTGACTTATTCAAATAAATCCTGCAACAATGTTTAAAATTTATTTATTTATTTTGTTCCTTAAAAGTCAGGAGCAGTGTGTGCTGCCGTGTTATGAAAATTCCACATAAATAGCAATTGGTGGGACACAAGAGAAAATGAGGAATGGCCTCTACAGTCAGCATGTGTCATCTGATATTTTAAAGTATTACCCAAGCATACCCTCCTTCTGAAGGTAATTGTGTTATTGTATACTGTGGAATTTAGTACAACCAAGTAGCAGATATGTAACTTAATTTTGCAGTTCTTTACCTCTGGAATAATGTTTAAGACTAATTCCTTATTGTTCTAGAGTCAAGCACTATGTAATGTAGAGATAACCTAACACCCTTCCTTTGGAAAGAACATATGCAACAAGGTGACGTTACAGTAGAGAACTGGTTGATATACACAATAAGCAAACTGTGCTCCTTTCAAGTCACTTAATGATGAATTATGAATTTAAGAAGTGATGCCTTTAAGTATAAGAAGTTCAAGACTCTTATTTGTCTTTCAGCATGAGACCTTAACTGCAGACATATTTGACAATGAGGTTGTAATTCTAGTATGTCTAGGACAACTAGCATTCCCTGTATGTCTGGGAGTATACAGGCATTAAAAATATGTGTAAATGCCTGGGTACTAGCTGTCCAAAGGTATCAGTGTCTATTTTGATCTTCAGAATAACTGAGTTTTTCTCCTTCCTTGATGTGTCCCTCTTTACTTTTTCACAAGCATTCCTCAAATATCTAAAGACAGTTAAAGTCTTCAAAACAATTTCCATGCATTTCCGTGCATTTCCATTTAATTTACCTTTGAGCCACCTGGAAAGCCTGACACAGCAACAAGAAGAGAATGCAGTGCAAGACGTGGTGTGTGAGTGCTGGTGTAAATTCATCTGCCATCCCCAGGAAGGGGAAGAAAGGGAAGGGAATGAGATAGCAGCACAGTCCTGGGGAGTCCATCACTGAACAGATAGCATCAGGACCACTTGCACATAAAGACGATGAGAGAGACCTCCACCATTTATTCAGCTTCTCACAGCTCAAAAGGTCCATGCAGCTCTCACAGCCTGTCTTCAGGCATATCAGCCAATATTTCTTTCAAGCACTCTGCAGGAAAGAAATAAAAAATGGTTATTGAAAATAGCTGAACAGCAAAGAAAGTAAGGGCGTTGATCTCCCACTCCACAACACCTAGGTTTTCCATCATACAATACGGCAAGAGAAAGGCTGACATTCAAAATGTGGTTTGTTTGGCTTAATCTGTTGATCTGATGTTCAGTTCTTGGTTTGGGAGGGGGAAATGGTTTTTTATGCTGAAAACACAGTGAAGACATTTTTGTCAGTATTTGTATTTACTATCAGTGATCAAAAAAAATCAGCTAATGATGCAGCACATTCTGGGATTCTTTGGTACTTATTAAGCTGCAGAACTAGTGAATCATCACAGCAAAAGTGCTACGTTGTCAAAGCAGGTCCACTCAGGCTGTTTGACTCCAAGATCATAGTTGTGCAGTTAATGAAGGCCCTGATCTCTTTGGATGATGAGGCCAGATGGAGACCATGTGAGCCTGCCTTGGCAGGGACTCTGGCCCAGATTCTTAAATCTGCTTGCATATTAGATAATCCCCTAGTGCCAAAAAAAGGAATTTAAACCTTCAGTTTAAATTATGCCTATCTAGTTGCTGCTTTTACCAAACTACTAGTTTCCCAAATTCACCTCCTTCTAATCTGTTTCCTCACGTAGACATCTCCTTACTCTAACAGAAACAGTGAGGGAATGAGCAAATAAGAACATACACACATGCATGCACACGCTCTTTGAAAAGCACATTAGCAGAAGAAAGCATTTCAAGCTGTATGATAGTATAGTGCATTAAAATGCACTCCTAATACATTATTTGTTGTGTGACTGAGTAGAAACAGCATATGCAAATTGATTCTAAGCATGCAATGTAATTCGCATGTATATGAGCTGTGCAAATGGGAATGCAAGTTTGTTATGAGCACTGACTGAGACACAATCTTTGGTTGTTTCGCTTTTTCCTAGCTCTGAGTCATCAGTCTCACTGCCCGATAATGAATTTGAATGTGAGACTGTATAATACTTTCTCATTCGCAATCACTTACCCTCCTGTCATCATGTTATTTCCAAAGAAATACAGCTCAAATCAGATCTCGCAGTGATGTGATGAGATGAGAGATTGGGTTTTTTCAGGAGGAGGATGAAATATTTGTCACCTTAATAACTTAAAACCCGATGATTTCAAGAACTGCTTACATCATAGTTTCACTGAGCTCGGGAGCATTGTGCCATTTTCTTGTTGAGTTTCATCTTCATGAAAACTGAGAACATGCCCACCACGCTCACAGAGGGCAACGCAACGTAAGTGAAATGAGACTTGCAGAGGGTGATGTGACATAAATAACATATGGTGTGCAGCCATGGAAATAAATATAAAAATCGTGATTTGCAAGACTTATTGATGTCCATCTCAGCATACTCTTCTTAAAAAACAATGTTGGCTTGCAGTGGGCTCTTTCCCCACTCTTCATTATTCTAATTTTTCCCTCACACGCTCTTTCAAGTGGCTTTATGAAGTTATGGGAATAAAGACAATGTCTGGCCTGGAGTCACCTGTGGGAGCTGTATGGCATATCCTGTACTAGCATCAGAATATTGCATATTGAATATTGCAGGTGAGATGACAGATCCATGGACAGACTGTCTGCTCCCTGGAATAGTCAGTATGCTGTGAAGAGAAAAAAGTGTTCAATAACAGGAAAGAAGAGGTGTGGAGAACTGCCATAGGAGTTAAGGACCCGCAATTTAACAAGCAGAAGCCAGAGAGAAGGTCTAAGAACAAAAGGTAATGGGGATGGTAGAAGAGTAGCACATTCTTCGTTCAAGAACTTGTTCATTAACGTCCCATTCCTCTGCTTTTGCTTTCTAACAAGTTGTTGAGAAACATGGGGAAAAATTTATGTCTCTATCGCCCTCTAGTGCCAGGTCCACTCCGGAGACGTGACAGCTGTGAGCCCTTCGGCCACACTAGGAAGCAGGTCTGAAAAGAGCAAGCTTCTTGATAGTCTGCATAACGGGATCAAGAGGTGGAAACTAGATCTTTTCCCCCTGTTATCAAAAATAAACATAGTAAATTAGATAAATGGGCCAAAGTAAAAGATAATTGAGTGCAAAGAGCCGTGCACATGACTACTTAAGAAAATGTCAACAGGTAATAACCATTCTGTGTTGCTGACCTTGCTTGACTGTGTACTTGGTTAATATTCATGTTCATTTAGCATTATTTGCTTAAGCATTGAAAAGATGTATGTGATAGATGGGCTAAATAATAATTTTAAAAAACCAAAACTTTCCCACTTTTTTTATTCATTTATTTCTATCGGATGAGCAAGTTTATCCTCCTTGTAGGCTTAAAGGCCAACTGAAAGAAACACAAGTATGGAAACTGGGCAGTGAAGGAAAGAGATTTATAGGCTGTTTAAAACTCTTTTGATTTTCATTTGGCTATGTTACATTGTTAATTTTTTTTCATCTGGATTTCGTTTTACTTGTACAAACTTGGTGCTAACAGGCAGAATAGTGTGCGTTCATGTAAAATGCAGAAATATGTACTTTTGAAACTAATGTTTATGCATTTCAGGTAGTGATGTGGAAACTTTAAGGAAGGTACTCTCTACACGGGGTTTATTTCAACAGGTGCAAATTCCTGGTATTAAACTTGTTGTTGAGACTTGGTTTAGTTTAATTTAATCTATATCACAGCAATTCTCAAAATGTCTTTAAAACTTGCAGCACAACGTGTTCCTTAAAGCTGTCTTCTCTCACTCAGCTGTCTTACTATGATTCCTTAACCCATTGCAGAATTTCTCCTCTTCTTGCCTGGAAACATCTTAAATTCAAACCCAGAAGTCCTTGGCCTCTGAAAGACGTTGTAGAATATTTCCCGCTTCTTAGAACCGAGACATGATTCAAAAATGTTTATCAGCTTGCAGTTTTGACCTACTACAACAGAAGGACTCATCTGGAAACCAAGCCATCTGTGTGGACACTCTGCAGCACAAGAGCTGATACACACCGGAGGCAGAGATGCAATTCCAGTGCAGATACACTGATGGAAACGGACCCTTATTCGACTCTATGACTCCTGCATTCAAAATGAGAGTGAAAACATATCAGTGGCTCAGACTCCAAAGGACCTTTCAGACCTCCGTGGCTGACTACACACCTTAGTATTTGTTAATCATCATTTGTGAAAAGCATGGGATTGATGGCTGGATGAATAACAGCTATGGGTCATTGCTCTAAGTTCCCACTCACATATTGTACATTAACTAGGTACTATTAATTTCTGATCCCTACCAGCTCCCCTGAGCTGCAACATTCTTGATAGATCTGAAGCCACAAACCAAACTGGAATAAAGCAAGCTTGAAAGCCCCTATCCATTCATCCTTTTAACACCACAAAATAGAATAGATGAGGTGGAAAGACACCTATAATAATAACTTACACCTTCTTTTGCCTAAGGATTGCAATGTTTTTTACAAATACTACGGAGTCATCCAAGCCTTGGTTACACTACGAAAAAACAAGAAAAATATTTTCAGAGATCTGTCTCTGAAATGAAAAGATGGACAGGACTTAACAGTCAGAATGGCCGATGCGCTCTGAAAAATGTGCACAGCCCCGGTATGTCTTTTATAAAACTAGTTTAACACTTTCTAGAGCTTGAACTGGCCATGCACACTTCATTAAGTATGTGGAAACAGCTGTTCACTATTAAGTTCTTTATTCTTCAAATACCTACTACTGGGCACAGAATTGACTGCCATATGTAATCCAAGTCAGAGATCTATATCTCCATATAGACATACTCCACGGTATCCTTGAACTCTTTTTCTTTATAATAATGTTAGTTTTCCTGTGTAGTAAAAAATGGAAACTCAGAGCCTAATCCTCCTCTTGCTCTCATCAGCATGAATCAGAGCAATGGAGCTGTGCCGATGAAAGCAGATATGAATAGAGCGATGGCCAAATCCCTAGAGCCTACTGGTTTTTTATTTTTTTAAAAATTGCATATCTAAACACTAAAACAAATATCTGCCAGGTCACTACCAGTAAAAAAGGCCAGTCTTTCAGCAAGTGGCAGAACTTTCTTTGTGACAGATATCCTTTCCACAGGAAGGAGGAATTGTGTGTCACCATCGTTACACATAAGCCACAGGAACAGGCAGCAACAGCCTGGTCAGAAAGCTGCTTTCCTTGACTATGCATGCACCTTTTCCCTTGGCATTACTAAAATATGCAGGAATGGAATATTCTGTTACTTCTGCAGAACAAGATACGCAAAGGAAACAGTTTGGCAAGATTTTTTCCAAGTATGAAGGGCTTTCTTTTCTTAGTTCCGAGTAGCCTTGCCAACAAAATTAAAGCTCTTCAAACAACACTCGAGTTGGTCTTTCCTTAGGACGTATTTAAATGTTCCTAAGTCCACTAGGGTACTTCCTTGCTTTAGAATTCTTTGTGTCCAAAAGTTAAGTAATTACTAAGAATGAACGTGTTCCAACAGATACTTAAAACAAAGCTTAGAAAAGTAACTCCTTTTGAGTTGGAAGCCTCAGACATTTCAAGCTGTCTAATACAGCAAGGTATTTAAACAGGTGTTCAGTTTGAACAAACACTCATTTCTGCTGGATGTGAAAATAGAATGAAAACCTGAAGGCATAGTTTACAGAGGACGTGTGTGCTAATGCCTGCATTTGTAATTGAAAGTTCAGTCACTTGGCTGCTTGTTAACTGCGTCCAGCCCCAAGACAGCAGTGACAATGGAGCACCAGAAGAGCAGGTTTTGTGGCATGCTTTTCTTTCTGGGACGTGCAATAGGCCCTGCATGTGGCTCCCTTTGGAACTTAATCTCATCAGGACAGGATAAACACAGCAAACACTGCCCAAAGGAGAGCCAGTTCCCAAGCTGTATTCACTGTGAGATGCATTTGATTGGGGTTTTTGTAATGACATACGACACAGCAAGAAAAGTCATTAGCCAAGAGCATTTGGACTTTCCCATCGTAGCCTGAGCGTTTCACTGTAAGAATGAAGGTACTTAAAATAATACTTATCCCAGTTATGTAGAAAGCTAGATTAGGCAAGATGTGCAGTGGTCAGTCAGTTATTGTATGATGATTATATATTCTTGAATATGTGATAATAGCTGAACAGGTAACACTTTAACACTAGCCACTTGTTAAGCAGTATAGATGCGGCATCTAGAAGAAAAGTCTGGGCACAGGGATTGAGTCAGTGAGCATTAACCAAACTCACAGAATTTAACCACAGTAATGAAATAACTAGATGTTACCTTGTGTTTTTCATATTAATTTCCCCTATGAAACTATGTTTTACAATGGTCAGATTAATGCCTCTGTTGGCTCTGACAGGCTGAAGTCATGTGAAAACTGATGTTTCTTTGAAAGCAAGGAGGAAATGGAAGATTAGCTTGAAGGTTCTTGGAAAAGCAACACAAATCTTCATTAGGGCAGTAATGAGCATTAATGCACTGTAACTAAAATGGTCTGTTACTCCTTCTTAGAAACAAGATGATAGATGGAGACCATTTCCTCTTTTTGATTACCATTGCAATTCTAATGAGTTTGGTGAATAAATACATGATTGAACCAATCATGGAAAAAAACCAAGAGCATAAGGCAATGATTTGATCAAGTAACTATCCTTCTCCCTCTAGAGACAAAGTTATTTAATTTTAATGGCTAAGGACATGGATGTCACACAGTGACAAAAGTGATCCTATGAATTTTGGAGGGAAATTCTTTGTTGTTAAACATTACCAGAGTTGTTGTAGATGATGGATCTAAAAGAAATAACTTTCACTCCCATGTTTTTGCCCCTCCTCCCACTTTTTCTCCTTTTATACTGTCCTCCTGAATTTACTTCAAACAGATTTCTAGTTGCATCTTATGAGGATATCAGTTAGTGTCTCAGACTTCATACTGTTCTTCACTAGTGCGCAGAGCTTTTAAGTCCTTAAAAAAATTATGGGGTTTTGACACATGACAATTATTGTTCTTTCATAATAACTTTTTAATAAAAAATCAAAGAGTTGTCAAGCACTGGACCAGGCTGCCCAGGGAATTGGTTGAGTCACCATCCCTAGAGGTATTTAAAAGACTTGTAGATGCAGTGCTTAGGGACATGGTTTAGTGGTGGACTTCACAGGATTGGGTTTATAGTTGGACTCAATGGTCTTTAAAGGTCTTTTCCAACTTTAAAAATTCTATGGGTCTATGATTTTTTTCCTGTTTTGATGATATATAGTAACATGCCCATGTGCCTGTACCCTTTTCTAGCGGCCCAACACACTCCCCTACTTTCTAATTCTCAGTCCAATAGCAGGCTTACCAAGGGTAGCAACGCCAGGAATGGAAATAACCTCTTACCCAGCTGGACATCAGTATTCACCACATTGCCAGGAATCTCTGTATGTCTAACTGCATTTCACTACTATGTCCTGGCACTGGCTCTTTAGGTTAGTAAACTTACGTGTATTTTGTCCTTGAGGAACCTTGTTGAAGCCACAGTGAAGAAAGCGGGTGACATCCCACATCTGTATGCAGATATAGTTTAGGATATTTTTATATGGCACCAGCCAAAGAAGAAAAATTACAGCAGCCTTTACACCTGCTTTTTTCTCTAAAGAGGCATTTATTCTTGACAGGTTTTCACTAATGCACGTATCATTGCATGTTTTATCCCAAAATCTCATAGAGAACATTTAATGGAAAAATCGGTCTACAGGTAAATACCAGTTCAGCCATGGAAAATTACATCTATACAAATAGCCATTGTTATGGAGTTAGTTCTTGAAGTGATCAAGGAAAATGTGACCCAAGTGGGACTAATTTGGCCCTTCACACATGGCAAATAAACCTATGCATAGGAGACCACTAATTTGAGGAAGAGGCCAGCCTGGCATTAATTGTGTCTCTAGGCTACGCATTCTTCAGCTGATGTAAGTGAAAAAGTACAGATGTCATTTTGGCCCATGGACAGACCCCATATTTTTTTACTGATGCCACAGAAAAGCTGATCTTGAACAAAGTGGCTAATAAAAAAACATATAATATAAAAGCTCTCGAGTTTAAACAATCCACCGCTTCACACTGAAATACCCATACAAATAAAAAAAGATCAATGGTCAAACTTCATTTTCTTTATGTAACTCTTTCAGCAATGAAGTTGCCATATTTTGGCTATAAATTTCTCTATAAAAATGGCACCTATTAATATGAATTTTATATCATATTAAAGTACAAAAAATCATAAAGAATTATACAATGCAATACAGTTTTCCTTTGTATTGTGTCTTTCCTGTAAACTACATCCCCAAATCACTTGCAGAATGAAATCATACTATTTAATTTTATGATTTCTATTATTAGTTCGTGTAAGTATCAGGCCACGTACCTGGGGTTCTCCATAAACCTAGCTGGAATGGGCCGTGTAGTCACTTTGTCTAGTCTCAACAGGCTATGCAGACAGAGGCTGGGCCAGCCTGAGCACTCAAGAAAACCCTTTTTGCCCGTTATGCCTCCCCTCTCTCTTCCTCCCAACTGCAGCCAAGTATTAGTCACAGCTGCCTTCCTTCAGGTTTTATAAGCTAGTCCTAAGCCCTGCTTCCAAAAGCAAGAAGTCAAGCATGAGCACTGCAACCCATTTAAATTCCACCAGCACTTAATACTAAGTGCAGAGTTAAGGGCAGAGTTGTGGAAAGAGGTTGAGCCTCAAAATCCTTCTGTTCCTCTTGCCAGATAAGGCACTAATGGGGACACACGCTCAGTCTTTAGGACAATTTGCAAAATGCTCTCTCGCTCTGCTGTGGCTGAATAAAGAAGTCCTACTGTGACTCCTCTCATGCATCAGCTGAGTTTCCTGATGGCATGTGTACATGGAGCTCTGGGACGCTCCATGCTCCGTAGTTATATTCCAGTGCTATTACCCCTGCAACTACCACAGAAGACAGGAAAAGAGGTTTCACTCCAATTAAATTTTATCTTGTTTGTCTGAGAAAGCCACTGTTTCAGCTCCAGGATGTAGCAAATATTTCACTATATGGGCAATCCAGGACACACAATACATCCTTCACCATGAGTCAGAGTCAGGCAAAATGAAAACTGAGATACTAACTGAGAGAATTCCATGTTTGTCTTATCTCTCAGCTTGCACAAAATTCCCACAGTTTTTGTTGCCAGAAGACATCATGAACAACCTTGAAGGGCTTTCACCTGGCCAGCTGACCTTGTGCTATTTGGATAAAGACCTTTTATTTCCTAGCTTCATGCTGCAGAGACAGCTGGATGAATTATTTACTTCCTACCCTAAGCCATCCTACAGTGCTGCTGCGCGTTGCCACACAGTTGCTGCTTTCACCCCAAACACCACAGGCAGATGAGAGCAGGATCCTTGGCAAGCAGCCAGGCGGCAGTGGGGGATCGGGCGCAGGGTGAGAGGCAGCACAGCTGGCAGCAGAGCAGCACACACGACCACATAACCCTCGCCGTCTGCTGAGGGGGGGCGAGGCTGCCTCATGCCACACAAGATCAAGGTCTTTGCTGTGAAAGAATGAGAAAGTGGTGCTGGGGTAGATGTTCCACGGCCCAGGCTAAAATTTGGGGCTATCTTGATAATTGTGGCCATTCTAAAATCCATTGCGTTGTGCTGATTCCTCCCTTTTTAAAGTGGGTCTGCTTCAGTGGACTGGTGTCTGAAAAATGTCTCTACCGAGCAGAGAGTACAGACGTGAGCTGATAATGTCACTACTGAAAAGCAACTGCCTTATATGAAAGAGAAATTTTTTAAAAATCCTCTGCAATCCTGACCTGTTACAATCACGTGTTATATAAATGTATGTTAATATTGTGTTGTACCAGAATATGTTTTCCTCTTTTGCTCCTTATATACCTGTCACCTGAAAGAGCTTATAAAATTTTGCAGCCATGTTTGTGATTCACAAGCAATAATTTAAAACCTTTTTTTCTGTTTTTTTTTAATTCACATTTCTAGGTTACACAAAGCTACTGAGTAAGGCTTAACTTCCCCTGGTGATGTGCAGATGTGCCTGAAGTCCTTGCCACAGTCAACAAACATTCCAGTGGTGGTACAGACATCATTTCTCAGAATCTGTAGCTTGTTTCAAATTCACTCCGAGCCGCTTTTAATCTCAGCTGATGCCCTGCTGTGTTTAACTGGCCCTCTTAAAGTACATCTTCTTTATATCTTGATTATTTTGAATAGGAGGCAAGAGGGGAGAAGAGAAGCAAGACTGAGATCTGCAAGAAGTGCAAGGACAAGAAGTGGCAATAGGCAAGTGTTACAATGATGGAGTGAGTTGTCACAATATGCTCTTCAGAAACACTATAGGGCACATCCTTAGATAGGGTGAAGAAATGTATGTAAGAAACCACATAATCACACTTCTTCCTACAAGAAATGGATTAAAAATATTTTAGAAGAATTTATTTAGAAACATTCATCAACAATAGCAAATGAAACAATGCCATGGTGTGTCCTGAGGATATGGACTTCATTGCCTGTGCTGATGAAGTTGAAGAATGGCCCGTGAAACAATTCTGGCCCTAAGCCAGGCAGAATTCATTGAAAAAATTCCCAAGTTGAAACCGGCACAGTTCTAGATTTAGTAAAGTGTCACAGCCCATCCCAAACAGGCAGTCTGGGTGCAGCCACCTGTTTCAGATGGTAACTGAGCTCAATAGGATGAACTAAACTAAACTAGAGGAGGACTTCAAGCTCAGAGAAGAGGCCTTGGTGCCATTATGTTTATAGATGTGATGTGAACAGTATAGACCATCTTGACTGTATACTGTGATTTTTAGGACTAGTTTTTAGAACTCACCGAGTTCACAGACAATTCCCCCAAAAAATTGAATTTACAGTTATAATCTGTTTAAATCTCTTCCAGATTGACAAAGAACACAAATTTCAATGCACGGTTTCCTGGGTAAGTGCTGCAGACAGGAGGCTATTTTGAAGATTATGGGCACAAATTCTTCCCTCAGAGACAGGTGAGGAAAGGTCCTCCCACTGCAACCCAGTGCTGAGAAGTCACAGCCCCAGTCATGGCATGCCATTTGGCTGGCTCGCTATACTGGGCCACCTCTCTGGTCAGCTTGGACATTTCATCAAGCCTCTTCAGTCTATACATGTTCCAGAAAATCAAGGGCTGGAGCCATGTGAAATACAAACAATACATCCTCCATGGGCTTCAGTGGGACTACTCAAACGCTTCTACATAGGAATATAGGTGATCTGTAGAGGTTTTGTAGACTCTTCACCAAAATAAAGTCCTAAGTCCAGCAAAAAGTCATATTTCTGTCTACAAAGCCTTGTACTGGCACTGTATCTCCATGCTACAGGGAAAACCTCTACTGTAATTAATTTAAGAATGTGTCCTTTCTAAACCACACTTCAATCACATTGTATTTTTTAATAATTAAGCTTTAAAAAGAAAGTCTAATGAGACTAATAGCTATCAAATTACTAGATTTTGAAAATCATTGATTTTCTCATTTGCGCTCACACATGGCTGCTAAAATTAATTGATTTCATTTGCATATAGAGATTGCATTTGCTTTGACTTCCAGAATGTTTCTCTCCCAAATTTCTCATCAAACTTTCAATATTCATTTTCATAAAAAAGCAAGTGATCCTTTAACTATGCTCATTTGCATAGAAACTGAGACACTATCCCTCATCTAAATAAGCACTGCTTTAATTATCCTTTTTGTTTGAATACATTCAGTCTCAGGGTGCTTAGATATTTCAGCTGTGCTCATTACCATGGTATCTGAATACCTTACCAAAAGTATAATAGAAAACTCCAACATCAGATTATTGCAAACCTTTTGCTTTCTCCCTTTTTTTAGAGAAATGTTTCTCTTTCTCTTTTCTACGGCATCAGCTAAGCTAAGTCATTTTTCCATCCCTTACCAAATTTCCACTTTCTGCCTCATAACTTTCCCTTCTCCTGTTCCTCCTCTTACTCCTTGTTTGAATGGGAAGGCTGAGCTGTTCGCGTGTTTGGAAAAGATTAAGGTGCCAAATGACTCGTCTTTCCCCTACACTTAAAAGTAGCACTAAGAAAAACAAAAATTCTTTCCAAGAGGACCTATCCCTCAAAGCATAGACAGAAATATAAAAAGAAACATATTAATTTAATACTATTGAATATGTTGGTGCTAATCATTTATCCAGAGGTATATCTGTAAAGTATCAATAGCCATTTTCTGTCAACAAGAAAGCCACATCATGATCAGTACATTTCTCCTTGTCATCGCTCCTTCATACCATACTTCTGATCATCTGCTAAACTGCCTACATGGTTTATTCTCTATTTTTGAAGCATGAAATGATACCCATCACTTCAAAAAGTATATCAGAGCTTTAGAAAATAATTAAAGGGAGACTCTTGCTTTTGTTGACAGAATGGACAGGAGGCTAGATTAAATACGTAGAATTAAAATTGTATTCTCAATTTGATGAGTTTGTGGTCATTTCAGTCTCCTCAACGAAGGAGCAACTGCAGAAAAGCTGCACTTCTCAAGGAGAAGAGTTGTGGTCCAAAATGACTGTGCCCTGAGACTGCAGGCTGTAGGTGCCATGGGAGGCTGCGAGCCCATGGCTGAAAGGGTTCTCCCAGAGAAGAGTTTGAAAAGGATCCCTGCAGTCCTCAAATCAAGCAACTCTGCATAAAAGGAATATTTCTCTAATGGTGGTAGAGTGGCATTTTGAACCAGTAGCTATTTTTCTTCACTGCACAGTTTTATTCAAAGATGTAGTGTATCAGAGGAAGAGTCAGGGATGCCCTGACAGTCTCTCCTGACTCCTGGTACTCTGGTAAAAGAAGGCCTTATTGCTTAGCTGTCCAGTATTAACAAGCAATAATTCAAGTGTATGCCCATCCCGTCCTTTGCCTCTCTGCCAGGAAGAGTACCACATTTACTAGGATAGTATTTGTGATGTCATTCCATTTTTCTGAGATCAGTGAGCCATGCCATTTTATAAGTCTTTGATTACGAGTAATTTGGACTTGAACCAGGATATAAGTCCATTTTGTCTTTCCTGGGTAGTGACGATCCATGTACTGGATAGCACTACTGAAGTTGATGCAAGTCATGTGCTAGCTTCTGAGGAGCTATGGCGTTGAAAAGTGGCATTGGTCCCAACTTCTGCATCCTGATACACCTTTGATGCTTTGGGTTTGTGTTATTTTACTATGGGAAGTTACTCTTCTCAAGCAACAGGTTAATAGCATGTATACGGTAGCCAGGAGTACACCTAAACTGGAAATCAGGAGAATCTTTCAAATCATTAAAAGACTTCAGCTCTCAAAAATCCAGCTGGAGATCTGGAGTTAGGAAATGATGGGAAATTCAAGATTAAGTTGGCGATTTTCTGCAGGTGGGGTTTTCTGGAGATGAAAAGATCTAAATGATTGAACCACTGAGAAAACCAGGAGCGTATTTAATTCAGTAGATGATCTGCTGCAGGCTCAGGTTAGAAACATACTGAAGCAAAATTTACATTGGGAAAAGCGTTCTACAGTAGCATGATTTCAAATGTGCTGAATCATGAAATCCGAACTGTTTTGACTGTATAAGAGTTCCTGGGGGTTTTTTGGTTTCCAAATCTTAGTTATTCTGTTGCTCTTCATATTAATTTACCTATGGCTATGCCAAATCAAACACACCCAGTCTGGTCTCATCAGAACAACTAAATTGTTTTTTGCTTCAATGAGAAGCTAGCTGGGAATCCTCTTGCTGTAGGAATTAGCCAAGGAATCATGGTCAAATCAAATTACTAGGAATATTTCTTTGGTTGCATCGTCTCTACTGAGATGTTAGATGTGAACAGAATAAAAAATAAAATCAAAAAAGTGTTTGCGTTGCCAAAGGAGAACATTTTGAAAATCATTCTCTGTCACTGTTTGCACTGCTTTTGAGTATTATCATCTGTGCTTGCACAGCGATGGAATCAGAGCATGTAAGATCACCTTACCTAAGCTGAACAGTAATTTGTATCAGATGGTCATCTCATTTTGGGCACACAGAGATCAGTTCTATGAAAACCATGCATGTAAGTGATATGCCACAAAGGCAGACTCTATGGACCATAACAACAAATGCAATTCAGTGTCTGACTGCTATAGTTTCACTGGCATTTGGTTTGTGTATCATCTAGAAGTTGAGTGACTTCTTAATATCCACGAGTTCTCTGTAGTCTGTAAGAAAGGTTTTGGCATTTGTTGGGAGACTACGGAGAGTATCCAGTGGTGATTTATTTCTGTACAGAAAAAAAAAAATGGAGGGGAAAAGTTCAATCCTATAAATATAAATCCAAAGTCCTGATTCAACCAGACACATGAGTATATGTATAACCTTAGGCTCAGAATTCTTCCTATTGGCATTTAGTTTAAGAATACTGCCTAAATCAGGATTTTAATTACTGGGGGGTTTCCCCACAACTCTCATGTATCATTACATAGGTCTGATAGCCCCTAAATCGGACTTCCACTAAGTCAGTTAATCTGAATAAAGACACTGGAGATCTATTGGCATTTTTTTAGAGGTTTTGGCTGTGTTCTTACTCAACATTCATTGGAAGATCTATCCACAGAATTTCTAGGCACACTTTTGAAGAAAATGGATGGGGAGAGGGTTTAGTCATTTAACAGACACAAATATATTCTTTCCTGAAAGCACTGAATTAGGCTTCTCCATAAAAAGCCCATTATAATAGTTAAAGGAGCAGAAATATATTTTGCTGTTGATAATGATCCTAAACACTTTCTCTACATAGCTAAAATCGAAAGGAGAAGATTACTTGTTTACATACATGCATACACTTTTATTTGACTAAGATAATTCAGCCTTGAAATAGGTGATTTTCTGTCTGGTTTTTGGGGACGTTCCAAGTGAATGAGGGCTGACTACACTCACTGCTAATTTGATGAACCATGTTGACTATTATAGGCACTGGAAAATATCTTAAATTTTGTGCATACACAGTGTGCTAGACTAAAATGTATGCAGCTTTGTCATTTCTGAACAATAATGCCTTACATAAACTTAATGAAGTAAATCATAGATCAGTACAGTCTCTACAGCAAAGAAAGGGATGTGGAACAATGGAAAAATCCTGTTTTCTCAAGCCAGAATGCTAATCAGAATTTCATGATTACAACTTACAATTATGATAACGTGCTTATATCCCAGAGCCAAACAAATTTGGGAAACGGATTTTTATCCATCTTAGGGTCAAGTCCGATACTGCAGATTGATCTCTTTACTTAGGTCATCTTAGGAGTTGTTTGATTGTTTGTTTTTAGGAATGATAACGTTTTCTTATCTTGAAATTCCTCCTTTTTGGAGTGGAAACTGTTAAATTCTGAGAACGTTCATTAGAAGCCCATAGAGAACACAATGCAGAGCTAAATGAAGCATGAATACCATCCAGAGATTGCTCTGAGGACACACTGGAGTCTTAGATTTGAAACAAGCTTTGCTGGTTTGGGTGCGACCATTGTTCAGGGGGTTGTTTGGGGTTTTTTTAAGTGGAATTACATGAAGGTATGTAATAGAGTAATGAAGCAAGGCATTTTAATGAATAGCTCACTGCATGGCTATTGATCATCATGGCCATCAAAATTTTTATAGAGACAATTATTCTAGGACAAAGAAAGCACCAAAAATGCATGATCTGTCACTGTAAAATGAAGAGGGTGTTTTCTGAGTTCATTCATACGGTCATGTACTCTGCAGTAATAACAATAATATTTAACACATCTGGGTCATTCCATTAGCAAAGTGCAGGCATTACGGACTGTAAATTGCGACTTTAAGGCACAGGCTCAGCTAAGAGAAAAAGTAATGGTCCAGTGTTCCTGTAGGAACTCGTAAGGGCAATGTGCCTAAAGACATCACCAAGGACAAGAAGCATAAACCCATAACTGAAAGATTTTGCAAAATGCAGCATGTACTCCCCCTGGCTACTCTGTGCTCTGTCATTATTGTATCTAGTGCGCAAAAGAAGGAGATTTCTAGTAAGGGCTGCATCATTAAGGACTCTATCCTTGATTCAATGTTGGTCGGAGACTCCAGTAATCATTTATTGCAGCCAAAGGGAAGAGGGAGTGTAGACATCTTGAAAAGCTGCAGGGAGAGCTAGGACAAAATTGGATTTTCCTTTTCTATAGGATCTGAAGGAAGAGTGTAAATTATTTGAAGATTTAAAAATATTTACCAGTTGATTTTTAAATTTTGATTGAAATTAAAATCTGGAGAAATGTGATTTGAGTCAGTTATATTGTTTGATTTTTCCTAAATAAAAATGTTTCAGTTATGATCAAAATCCAATTGTGTCCTTTCAAATATTTTATGTAATGGAAATATTTTTAGCTGCAAGAGAAAACTTGTATTCTGAAAGTACTGACCCAGGCTTAAGAATTAAGGGACAATGTCAAAGGTACAGAGGCAAAGGCTCTGCCTGTGTCCTCAAAGTTGAGAAAATTATAAGAAAAGCTTACACTTTAGGAATATAGTCCTTGCTACTTAATTCAGTCTTGACTAAAAATCTAATTACTTTAATACTCTGCAGTTATCAAAAGATACCAAGAGTCCCACAAACAAGGCATTGTAATAATGAAACATCAAGTGGGGTGAGGCAGAGGGACCTGGATAGGCTCAATCAATGGGCCAAGGCCAATTGTACGGGGTGCAACAAGGCTAAGTTTTGGGTATGAACCAAGCATGAGCCAGCAGAGTGCTCAGGTGGCCAAGAAGGCTAAGAGCATCCTGCCTTGTATTAGAAATAGTGTGGCCAGCAGGACTAGGGAAGTTATTGACCCCTCAGTGCTGGTGAAACTGTATCTGAAATATTGTGTTGAGTTTAGGGTCCCTCACTACAAGAAAGATATTGAACTGCTGGAATATGTGAAGAGAAGGACAATGAAGCCGCTGAAGAGTTTAGAGCACAAGTCTTATGAGGAGTGGCTGAGGGAACTAGGATTGTTTAGTCTGGAGAAAAAGAGGCTGAGGGGAGACCTTATCGCTCTCTGCAACTGCCTGAGAGGAGGAGCGAAATGGGTTCTGGTCTCTTCTTCTTTCAAGTAACAAGCAACAAGACAAGAGGAAATGCCCTTATGTGGTGCCATGGGAGGTTTAGACTAGATATTAGGAAAAAAATCCTTCACTGAAAGGGTTGTTGAGCACTGGAACAGGCTGCCAAGGGAAGCGGTTGAGTCACCATCCCTGGAGGTAGTTAAAAGCCATGGAAATGTAGTGCTTAGGGACATGGTTTAGTGGTAGACTTGGCAGTGTTAGGTTTACAGCTAGACTCAATGATCTAAGGGTCTTTTCCAATCTAAATGTTTCCATGATTCTATATGCAAGCTCTTCACTGCTCATGTACTATGTTTTCTCTAATTCACAGTAATTAATGATAGGGTTCTCTGCACATGGGCCTGAAAGTAATTTCCTATGTGCCTGTGCTCCTGTGCTTGGGACATCAGAAAGATAAAGCCACATCCTAGCAATAGATAGATAGATAGATAGATAGATAGATAGATATACAAACAATCTCCTTATTTGTCTTAAACTCTCAACATGGAAGGGGTCATGGTTGAGATTCCTTTTTACACTGCTTTACACAGTGTTTATGTTTATGAAAAGATTCTACAAAAGGCTATCTCCTGAGAAGATCCTCTGCAAACTTCTGTGTAGGACATGCTGAGAAGGATATGTATTAAAGCCTTCTTCCTAGAGCTGAGGTTCTGCATTCTGGGCTGGGGTCTGGGAAATGTGGCTACAGTTCTCTTTTGTCCAAGTGGAGATTACTCTGGGACGCAGATGTCTAATTCAGCTCTCAAACTAAGACTTGATATCCTGAACATAGGCATATAGTGACACTTTAGGCTTTTGAGAGTATCTTAAAGCCGTGGCTGCTACTCCAGGATGGTGCTGGGCTCCCACAAGTCTTTTAGTTGCATCTGTGATCCCTGAAGATTCATGGAATGGTAAGGAGTGTCTCAAAAAGCAGACAGCACTTACACCTCAGTAACTAAATCCCATCATCCATCCTCAATTCATTTGCCCAAACATGGACATGCAGTGCTGTCTACCCAGTTTCCTGCCACTGTTGCTGCTGCTGCTCCAAAAAGATGGAGTTCTCTCCCAGGTCCTGCATCATATCTTCTCAGCCCCTATAGATGTTGTGCATATCCTAGAGTATCTCCAGTGGCAGTGGGTGTGATTGGTTGGTTGAAAGACAGCCTGGAATCTTCAACTTGGGATTCTTTTCAGAGGTAGGACACCTAAATAAAGGTAGATGTTTGCTCAAAGTGTCCAAGCTCCCTTTGTAGTCCCTGGAGACCTACTTAATATAGCCAACTAAGTCATTCAACACGCCCTACAGGAGGCAGGTGGTAGCTGGTCATCTAATATGATCTTCAGGCTACTCTGGCTGCACTGCTTGCCATTGGCCAACACTGGAGCTTAGATTCTTCTAGCACAAGTAAACACCTTGGTGTAGACATTTAGATATCTTAAGATGAGGATAATTCCTCTGCTGACAGCTGAAAGCTCTAAACATTAGGACATAGGCTGCTCTGATTATTGGGGCAAACCAGGATCGGGGTAAAAGGTTTTAATCTCCGCTTGTGAAGATGGCACATTTTACAGAGAATAAATAAGAAATCATTGTACTATTGAGAGATAAAAGGATTTGTACTGGAGCTCAAAGAGCAGTTCAGGAGGCACTTGAAGTAAATAAGGGTCATATATTCCTGCCTAAAAGGCAAAAACATTGTCAGGGTTCCTTACTTCAAGGACTCTATCACAGTTAAACATAATGGTTAAGCAAGAAAATTGGAACAGAGAGCTCAGAAACATTAAAATCAGGCCAGCAGTGCAAAATACATTAAGTACTCACTTCTACAAATAATTAGGACCTGTTAATTGTCTCTGCTGTTCTTTAAATAGTGTTTCTGGCCAAAGAAGTAATCCAGTTTTAATTGGACAACATTATTGTTGATGGTTTTGTTAGTTTGTTTGTTTTAAGTTGGGCTACAGATCCTTGTCAGCTGCTTTTAGGAGCAAAAGAGAAATGTTGCCTGCTTAACATCTGCTGTCAGATTATGTTGCCTCTGCTATCAGAAATGAATGCAGAAGACCAATTCAAGTTCCTGTCAGCTGTGATGCCTTTTGGACATGTTTCAATCAAGCAGCAGGCTTTTCTTTACACTTAAAGAATCATTAGAACAGCTAAAGTCTTAGGGAAAACACATTTTGATTGCAATTGTAAACTAATGTCTAATTCATTTAAATTATCGTGTATTCAGTTAATATTTGAACTACTTTGAGATCCATCACACATAATTGTAGCTCTGTGTTACAGCTTAAATATTTCTTTCTCCTCTAAATTCTAATCAGTAGAAAGCAAAACATCTTTTAGAGTGTTTTACAGCAATCTGATATGTCAGTGTATATGCCCACAAATTGTCCCTAAGGGTTATCTGATATTTTGCATATTAACTAGTGATGGTTCCCACATCTCACATTGAACTTAGAAAAAGTTCATGATAAGCCTAAACTTACCTTACAGTTCATCACCATCTGATGTGTCAGCTAAGCTTGGATTCTACTGAACCGATGTCCAGGCAAATTTTTAATGTGCCTCTGGCCACCCTATGTGTGGCATAAGGAACTGCTGTGTGATGCTATCTGAATTCTCTTCATGTCAAACAATTGTCACAACAATCTGACATCCCTCACTGTGATGAGTAGGGATGAATCAAGCTTGATGTTTGAGAAAGGGCTCTATGTGTGAATCACCTTTTTCCTATCCAAGAACTCGTCAACAACTGTAGTTCTATCATTTTCCATCCAGAAAAAAACCAAAATGTTATGACACCTATTCTGGTAATGTAATTACAACATTTGGTATTGTCCCAAAGCCTCTATTTCTACAGCCAAGTGATTAGCCAAGTATCTCAGTTTTCAGTCTCTCTCATAGAGGCTTTCAGGAGAGAACTTGGAAATGTTTTGATGTTACCCTTACAGGCTCATAAATGAAAGGCAAGTAAAAGTAGTTAATAATGCTTCCTTATTTTAAAGCTCACTATTTTAAGCCAGTCACATGCCTTGAGACAGCCTGTCTCATGGTATGGTTTCATCTTTATTGCTTTAAACTTTAATGTTGATGTTGGTATCCACTTCCCACATCTGCAGTAGAGTAGAATCATAGAATAGTTTGAGTTGGAAGGGACATTACAGGCCATATAGATCAACTAGATCAGGTTGCTCTGAGCCCCTTCCAATCTGACCTTGAATCTTTTCAGTGACGGGGCTTCTACCAGTTCTCTGCACAACCTGTTCCACTGTTTCCGCCACCCTCACTGTAAAAAAATTCTTTCTTATACCTAGTCTGAATCTTCCCTCATTTAGTTTAAAAGCATTCCTGCTCATCCTATCGCAACAGGCCCTGCTAAAAAGTTTGTCATTGTCTTTCTTATAAGTCCCCTTTAAGTACTGAAAGGCTGCAATAAGGTCTGGAGCCTTCTCTTCCCCAAGCTGAACAACCCCAGCTCTCTCAGCCTGTCCTTATAGTAGAGGTGCTCCAGCCCTCTGAATGTTTTTGTGTCCCTCCTCTGCACCCACTCCAACAGATCCAATGTCTTTCCTATTCCAAGGGAACCCTTCTACTGTGGGATTTTTTCTTTTTAGAAAGGAGTCTATAGCTTTGCCTCGTTTGAAGTCAATTAATCAGTTAAATTTAACTTAGTCAACTGAAGTTGGTTTCTGGTTGGGTAGTGTCCAGCTTATCCCATCACAATGGTGTTGCCAAGTTATTTTCTTTTGACTAGCTTCCAAAGCTTTCCATCAGACATGCCCAGATCTACTACCTTCAGTAGACTGGATGCGTCAGATTTGATCTACACGGCTTACCAGGAAAGAATGAAAGAAAAGGAGTTATATTGACTAGAAAGCCTCAGAACAGCACTTTCAGAAACAGAACAGCAATTGCAAAGAGGAAAGGAGTATTCTTTTCTCTGTTTCTAGGGGTATGAAAGAAAAAAGCATAATGAGCTTAAATGATAGTGCAAAGAAGCAAGAAAGAAACAGTGAGCCTGGTGTAACAGATTGCCTTGGAATGCTGTGAAGTATCTTCAGAAACAAGTAACCCTAATAACTCACAGAAGTCAAACAGATGCCAGTGATCTAGTGCTGGGGGGGGTTGTAATATACACTTTCCTGAGATCCTTTTAGCTCTACTTCTCTATGATTTTTTGCACAGGCAGTCTGTGAACTGCACATCTGTGTGCATGAGAGGCTGGTGCTGATTGAGCAACCTCAGACATGAGAAGCCTACTCTTTGCAAGACAGGACTGAGATTTCTGCAGCTAGTAACAATAATATACTAAACTAAACCAAAAGTATTTAAAAATTGAACTGCATTTGTTGTTCTGCTACCTATGTGTCATGTACCACAACAGGCAGATTTTACATACGTGACACACAGGATGGAATCTGCATCCTTACATTAGACTCCCACAATTCCTAACAACCTTTTATATGAAAACTGGTACGTCACAAAAGAATTACCCTCCTGAACTGCCTGTTAAAGGCAGTGCTAGATTAAAGGAAATACCAAAGAAAGAAGAGAAGGAAAAAGAAAAAAAAAAATTCTTTTAAATTCTTTTAAACTCCAGACCTTCCTTAGCACTGAGGCACCTCAAAGTCTCAGACAGAAGCAGTTTTTCTCCTCCACATGGGAAGAAGGATGGAGTAGAGGAGAGCAGTGTGCCATCCACACACTTGACAGTGTAGTTTAGTGGAGAGAGTGCTGTTATGAGAGGGCCACACAGGGTTTGGGTGCTGCTCTACCCTGTTCAGCCTGCCAGCTCCTGGCCAGTCTGAGCAGGGATCATGCTGAGCACAGAGCTGCACAGCACACACAAGGACAAACCGGCAGAACCGAGGAGTCTGCGATTCCAGTGGCATCAGGTTGACGGTTCTTATTTAGTTGAGTCACTTCTTTTTTAATTTAGGCTCACCATCCCAGTTAGAGCTTAAAAACTCTGAATATAAATCTACATCACTGCCCCACAGATGTTAAGTGTTCAAATCCACAGTGTGTTCACTTCACTACAAAGGGCTAACACTGACATGTATATCCTGTATTGGTGTTTTCTTATTCTAACCACTGTCTGTACTTAAATTGTGATGAGTAAAACAGGAGCTCTCTTTCCAGGATGATGGGGAAACTTCTTGAAAGTCTACAAAGAAGTAAAACATTTCTCTGTTAATTTCTTGAAGGATGTGGGCAAAGCAGTATAACAGAGAAGACTTATTTTTCTGGTGTGGGAGCACTTTCATTTTATGAGAACCATAATCCAGCAAACCTTCCATTCACTTCACATTTTGAAAAGATGTATTATCTTGTTCTCAGCTTGGATTACCGACTCTGAGGTCCTGCTGCAGCAGAGTGGCAGGGTAGGTCTCATGGAGAAGCCAAAACAAACTTCTAAGACAAACTCAGTTGGAACTTTAACTATGAAGAATCACTCCTCAATAATGCTAAAAACAAAATCAGTGCCAGTGAGTGGAAAAGGACAGGATAAATACTGTAAATGCTGGAGAACTACATCTCTCTGCTGACTCACAGATTAAATATTGTACAAGTCAGGTGACATTACCATAGTGATAAATCTGATCTGTATCTACAGGAGAAGACCCCTGAGCCAATCCTTTGTTGAATACTGAGGAAATCACTGCCATATGTGAACATTTTTAGTGGTGTCTTCTGACAAAAATATGTCTTTTCCATTCTTTATTGAGCTGTTTATCTAGACTAGAATTATAATAAACTCAAATGGTTCATTTTCCCAAGATTCATATGGAACAAATTAAAAATATGTTTCCATAACAAAAATTACTTAGCAGTAGAGCTATGAGATCTCCCTCTCCTCCTCCTCTCAGACAAGCTTCACAGCCAGACAGATGCAAACAGCCCTATTTTTTGGCTTCCCAGCACTCAGCTGCACGTGCCGAAGAGGCGGCCCCACTTCTCCACAAGGATGCACAAGGCCAGGCACTGCCGTGGAGAAACTCTGTTCACACTGCAGTGTGGTGAATCCAGCAGAATCCCATACATCCACTTTTTTCCATTCCTTTTAAGACATTTTACTCCTCAGTGAACAAGGAAATCTGGATCCGACTCCTGAAAAGACACAGAAAAATGGGGAAAGGCATTTGCTTTGTATCTACATGCTTATACCATTTTGGTCAGAGTATTTGAGTATAAAGACTGGAGATAATCTAATTGATTTCTAAGAAATTTTTTGGCTAAATAACATGTGGATATGAGCATACATAGTGGTCCATTTGTGCTTCAACTTAGTGCCTATCCTTTCATCCCAGCTAAGGCTGCCTGACATTTCTTTTTGTATACCCATGTTTCCATCTGCAGCTTGGAGAAACTTTCTGAGATTTCACACTTGTCATCTCTCATACTACCTACCATTTAAAAAAAAAAAAAAAAAGCTGAAGTAAAAATAAAAACAACCTTTTTAAAAACGTAGTCGCAATGCTTAGGAAATCTGTGTTTTGCAGAAACCCTGTGTGGAGGAAGAATGCAGCCTTTGTTAAGGATAAAACTTATTTATTCATTTTTATTCCCTGTGAAATACATCCACATCCTGAAAACATATATGTCTTTGACAAGCAGTAGTTTACACCTTCTCCATAAAGACTTGCCAGAGTTTAAAGTTTGAAATCCCCAGGCAGTCTGTCTTCACTGAGCATGTCCCAGTTCCTTACAAGCTCTTTATGTGGCTGAATTGTACATGCTTCACAGCCACTGGAAAAATAAAACTTTTACAGGGCTCAAGGCTGAGCCCTGTGTGTGGCACCACAGAACTGGTCCCTTTTGCACCCTCAGTCCAACCACTGGTGAAACAGAGCACCACAGAGAAGGGAGTTATCTACTTCCTGCTGGACAAGGACAAGAGGTAGATCAAAGGCTGCCAGGAAAAAGAAGTTAGTAGAAAAAGATGGATTTTTCTGAAGGAGAACACTAGGTCTAGGTATTGTCAAGGACTAGAGACTGGCACAAAAGCAAGGGAATCATACAATCATAGAATCATAGAATGGTTTGTGATTGAGTGGAAGGGACATTTAAAGGTCATCTAGTACAGTTCTCCTGCAATGAGCTGGGACATCTTCAACTAGATCAGATTGCTCAGAGCCCTGTCCAACCTGACCTCAAACACTTACAGGGATGGGGCATCTACCACCTCCCTGGGCAACCGGCTCCAGTGTTTCAACCACCCTCATTGTAAAAAATTTCTTCCTTATATCTGGTTTAAATCTACCTTCTTTTAGATTAAAACCTTTACTTCTTCTACTGCTATAGGCCATACTAAAAAGTCTGAACTCAGGTCTGTCTGGGAAGGACCCAGCAAACTGGGAAACCTGGAAGAAAATCTGGGAACAGCAAGGCATGTAACATGTCTGAGCAGCGGGCACGGCAGGCTGAGGAAAGAGGTGAAACTCTGTGTTTGTGCACAAAGAATTGCTTGTGAGCACAGAGGACAAGGACTCATGGGCAGAGACTGTGTGCTAGTGCGGAGGAATAATGCTAACAGAAAGACTTTTGAGGGCTGACCAAGACTGACTGAAGATTTGGTGAGGGAAAAGGAGTTTTGGGAAAGGAAAAGAGTGAGAACGGGATAACAATTCCTAAATGTGGCATACAGGGGCTTTCTGAGATTTCTGTGGTGGTTAGTGAAGAGCTAGGCATGGTACTGGAATGAGATTGGAACAAGAACAGGCAGCCAAAGGATCCTGTTTAAAAGACAGAAAAGCTGAACACAAGTCTCCTCAGAGCTGCAAACTAAGCCCAAAATCTTTCAGCTCAGTCATTTCCCTGACTACATTTCCCATGCCCTGGTAGGGTAATGTGCAAAATCTGCAGCATCCCTGGTGTATCAGGCAGCCAAGCTCTGTCAGATGAAGTATTGTTGATGAGCAATAGGGTATGTGTCGAATAATACAAGGAAATTGCTGAGAAGAGGAGGTCAGCTCCGACTCATTAAATGTGAACAAAATCTGACACTGTTTAGTTCTCAAAATTGGTGATTAGTGAGCTAGATGGTCCTCCTTTGGTTGTAGTGCATGGTTTGTACTCCCACTTCTCCTAGGACACTTCTGCCCTATCCTGAGTTACCTTCAGGACCCAAGAGCTTTGGAGGTGCTACAGACCCTGTAACGTAATTGCCAGGGTCCTGATATGGTCCTTCCTGGTTGAGCAGATTCAACACCCTAGTACACTCACCAGAGAAAGGACAAAGTAGGAGGGCCAGAAACTGTCTGGTTTTAACAGGGAGATCCATGAAGGAACTGAAATCCACATCTAGGCAATAGGAAGATGAGAGTGTAATTTCCACATGTTCATGGCTGGAAAGCAACAACTCTGGTTTAAATGATTTGCACAGTTCCTAATATGATCTTTGTGTCAGCAGCAGGGATGAAATCCAGTTCTCCTGAGTGACATCCATCTACCTCAGCCACCAGACAATCCGCTTTCTCCCTGCTGTCCCCCGCCTCATTCATTTCACATCTTCGAACTTCTACAACAAATGAGTCAGGAGACTTAAGAGACAACAGATGCCTTCACAGAACAATTCTGATTCATCCCACTGGCAGAGTGGGAAAAATCATATGTGTCTATTTAATTCAAGGCTGTAACCTAAGAAAGTGAATGAATATCCACAGAAAACATAATTTCTGCCATTTTGTTAATTTTTGCATCTGTAACCTTAGAAATATTCTTTTAAAAGATATGAGGTGGGGGTTTTTTTGTTTTATTTTGCTTTCTGGTACCATGTAGCTTAGCCTGCATAGAATCAGCTTTATAATTCCAGGGCAACAAGAGCACAGAAATTCACTTAGATTTGTCTTTTCTGATTCACCACAGTAAAAAATCTGAAACTATTTATTTACTGTAGTTCTATACAAAACAAGATAGTAATATCCAAACAAAAAGATACTCAAAAGACCTAGATTATTTTGTACTTCTATATGCATTTGGTCCTCTTGTACTTGTTCTGTATATATAATTGCATATTTTTCTGATGTGTGCTTTTACAGGAGTCTTGACCCTTGTGGACTTTAGAGATCTGCAATCTGCGCGGGTGGAAAATGTGATGTACAACCCATAGAACACTTCTGGTACTACAAATGTTCAAGATAAGATTTGTTATGCAAATCATGAGGTCCAACAAAAAAAAAAAGAACCACCGAGACTAATGCTAGAGCTCAGGAACCAAGAGTGGGAGGTGAGAGACAAAGAGATGGTTATAGAGTATGTTCTAGCCTGTCACAGTAAGAGAAGCCACAACTCAATTGCTTGACTCAGTATAAGTGGATCCATTTTTAAATTTAGACATTTTCTTACCCTCGGTCAGAAAATGTCGATGTGCAAGAGTGAACAGCAAGTTAACGTCAAGTTTCTTGTGAACCTGAAGAAATTCATGATAGAAACTTTTCAGTTATTGACTGAGGCTTACAGTGAAGAGACCTCAAAGATCAAGTCAGTACTCAAAGGAAAACATTTCTTGTCAGTAGAAGATGTGAAAGCAAAAATGAAGGAGGTCCTCAACAAACTTTCAGAAAATGGTCTACAAGCAGGGATGTCAAACTCACAGCCCACAGACTGAATCCAGCCCTCCACCTTGTTTTATCCAGCTCAGCACCTAGTTTCTACCTGGCAGCAGCACTGAGCTCTTTGCCCTTACGCTCCTGCCACGGCACTGGTCACGTGTGCAGTGTGTGAGGCGCATTACGCTGCAGGAGCAGGAGAACAGCAGGAGCCATGAGTTTGACACCCCTGGTCTACAGACTTGCTTTGAACTTTGGTGGTATCATATGCAGCTGTGTTTCAAGTCAGAAGGGAACTGTACAATCATTACTGTGATTGTAGCTGATTTTCTTGATTTGCTAAATAAAAAGAGTTACAAGTGGTCTTGGGTTTTTTGCATTGACTTCATGTACACACACACTGTGTGTGGGGCTGTTTAAAATGCCCCAGTTGAGTCTCATGTGTTCATTACCCACTCCACTGCGCTGCAAACATTTGCCAAATGAAGTTACCTGTAGAGTACATCACACCAAAGCCGTCAGCCGTGCAAGGATTCATAGAACCGGCACATTCAGATCAGGTGAGTGTTCACTTGCATACACCTCTAATCCTCTTCTCATGGGCTGTTATTTGGTGGGGATTCTGCATTCTCATTATCTTTTCTCTCACACTCACAATACACTCTAGAGAGATGCAGAGGGTCTGGACAGCAATAGAAAGTAACCTCAGCAGACATTTCTTTCCTAACTACGATACACTCACTAGATCTGACAAGCCACAAAGATTTTTCAAGTATCAGTGAGAAGTTCATGATTTCTACTGTCTTTAACTTAGAGACCACTTCTGCACACTACTATTGATTCTTCAAGCACTTGGCTATAGCAAATTCTCCATAAAATAGATATGAAGAACATTGAAATATTGTGCCTTACATGATATGGCTAGGCTTCTTGAAGCTTCTTGAATTGCTAGGTGCTGAAGAACTGGAGACAGGGAAGGACTATACTGACAAGACAAGCCTCAACTTTAGCTGGTGGCTCCCACCCTGCACCTCATCTACTGATGCCGGAGCTGACTTGGATCTGAAGTCCCATCAGCCAGTTCATAAAGAGAGCCAAGGTCATAGCACAATAACCAAGTGAGTCTTCTCAGACTGTATGATTTTGTCTGCTTTTTGATTACAAAGTGGACAGAGGAGTTATTCCTGCCATTATTCATCCTAAATTAACTTGTCAGTTTTATGTGTTCCTAGTGGTAAACAGAGGCATTCATTTAGAAGATGAATTCATTCAAAGCAGAAAGCTGACTTACATAAGATGAGATCTGTATCACTCCTTATAGCAAGGATCGTGTTTGAGACCCAGCTGCCTGCTGTAACGGTATGGCTCGTAGCATCAGAGCTTGGAGAAAGCTTGTGAACTCTCCTGTCTGAATTTTCCTGCATGGAAAACCTGCCAGCTCTCCCCAAACAGGTCATCACTGAGGTATGTGCAGATTGGGCTCAGGTGTCAGCTCACTCCCTGATCTCATCTGACAATACTAAAGGTGGCTTAAGAGCATCCAACTAAGGCCTCACCTTCTGGAAAGATTTTTTTACCGCTGAAAAGAAGGAGATTTCCCAAGTAAGTCACAGTTTGTTCCATGACTATCCCCCATTCCTTTCACTCACTCATTTTCAAGTCAGGCATGCTTTTAGGACAGAAAACAAGCCAGAGAAATTCAGACCCAGATATCCTCAAGGCTGTCAAACAATGGTATGAACTGTAACATCTGCTTAAGTAACAACTAATGGGTCTTCAGTTCAAACAGATTTTTTTTAGTCTCTCATGCAGTGTTTCATTAACTCCAGCAAACTGTAATACTTGTTCTTAGTTATTAAGTTCTGCTGGAAATACGAACGCTTTGCCATAAATATTACACATTCAAAAAAAAAGGCCATCTTTTCATACACATTCTCCTCATTACAGAAAATTAAATAACAAGGAAATATCAAGTCAAGAGCAGAAAGGGTTTAGGATACAATTTCTATCAAATCTTCAGCATGTCTTCCACCAACTCTTATATTTCCACTGTGTAAGCACATGGTGTGTAGCACATGAAGTGCAAATGTCATCAATCTACTGTTTACAGTCTTTCTAACCTGAATAGCTAATAAGTTTAACATATCCATTTTCAGTACCAATTAAGACTGTCAGAATGATTCACACTCCTATAAAAAAGAAGTTATAAACATATTTAAGGAGAAATCTACCTGTCAAAGTCAGTTAGATTTGAAGTAAGAGGAATCCCATGTTTCTTTGTAACTTTTCAGAGAACATATTTGGCAGACGAAGATCTGTGCAAGACAAATATGTTTTAAAGTCATTTGTGTATATATGTGTGTGTGAAAGAGGGAAATTACAGACTCTGGAGAGCAATTCTGGAGAAGCTGAAGACATACTTATTTGTCCTTTATTACTAGCCTTTCTGTAGGTTAAGTTAGTGAGGTCTAAGGAAGGGCTTGCATGCCCATTTTTTTCACCCAATTATGTAAGCTGATATACTGAAAGACTTTACTCTCTGTACAAATCTTGCCTTGTTGGTGTCCCCAGTTTTAACACGACTGCTTGTTGCCATTCGAGATCATCTTTCATTACTAATTTATGAAATGTCTTACATAAATATTGGTACTCAGAATGATCTTTTCCTGAAATAAAATCTAGCAAAGCAAATATCCTGTAAGCTAAACATGGTTGAAAGTCAAACAATCTTATTTCATAATTTTTTCCAACTAAAAGGAGGGAAATTCAAAACAATGCAGAAGTTCTTCATCAATTTCATTGATCAGCTAGCTAAGAATTTTCTTTTCAGGTATCATTTCAGTGGAAATATCCTAAGTAGGTCTTAATCAGTCCCCTCCTCTCCTTGTTGGTGGAAAGAGACCTTAGAAACATAAGTTAGTTGCTTCTCCTGCCATTAGCATAGCTATTCCCCACAAAGAGACATAGGGACACTTCCCGTGTCTTTTGGGGATCACTGTACTGCTTTCAGTCCCTCATTCCCTCTTCAGACCTGGAGGTCGACATGCAGGATGAATAGTTGTCCAAAAGGCATGCCAGCACAGGCCCTTTTCCAAGACCAAATTTCACAGCTTGAAATCCTGTCAGAAAGCAAGAACATCATTTGAACCATAAGTACAGAAAATATGCAAAAGTCCTGGGCCAAAAAGAAAACGTAGGAAAAGGAAGTCCAAGTCTGTGGAGCTTTCAGCTGGGAGGAGAGGAAAGCTGATACGGAAAGGATTACTTATTACTGTAGAAGTAAGGGAAAAGGGACCAATATCCTTGCTGATGAACAAAAGGCAATGCAACTTCATTCTAGAAGGGATGACAAGGATGATCCCAAGCTCCTTCCCTCAGGTTCCACTCCTGGACTACCGTCCTCATCCCTGAACTGAGGTTATCTAAAAAAATTCTGAGAAAAACAGGAAGTCTGGGAAGAAATCTGGTCTAGTTTCTAAAGACAAGATACCCTCACCTCCAGGTTACACACATAAGCTTCTTCAATTTATTACCCTTAGGAAACCCAGGCTTGCTCCTTAGGCAAGCTGGATCGCATGGTGCTGTTGGGGCCTTTTCCTGGGTACCTAGAAAATTCAACCACTCAAGGCACAGTTCATGCTGAGTGTGGGCCTTGTGATTTGCACTCTTGGTCTTTAAACACCAATAAGTCATGTGAGTCCTTCCTAGCAGCCTGTGACCATTTGTAGATTTCAGCCCTTGTTTAACTATTAATGTAACGTCCTGGCACGCAGCTGGAGCTGCAGAGGAATGTCACTTTTTGACTTTTACTACTCCTCAGTATCCCTTTCAAAGAACAGAAGATTTTCAATGAGAAGTTTTTTCACTTTAGGATCATGAGAAGGTCACATTTTAATCCAATAGAGGACTGAAGTATGATGCATGTTAACGATGAGGCCAATTGACTAAGTTGCTAAGGATCAAAGGAAGTTTGAATATGCCATTCTCCACTTTATCTGGGGACAAGTAATGCTGAATTCACCCACTACTGGAATTCTTGCATTTTTAATGGCACATATGAACTCTCCATTTCCATTCAGAAGATGCTGAATTAGATGATGTCCTGAGACATCCTTTTACAGGGATGATTTTTGGTTAAAATTGGAGCCCACTTTTCTTTAAACTCTATTTTTTCTAACTGAGAATGTCAATAACAGAGTGCAGCATCAACAACAGATCATGAGAGACTGTCGTTACCTAATCAAAAGAATTGCCTTTCCAAAAGATTATATCTGGTTTCTTTTTTGGGGAAGGGAAAGGAAGTTCAAAATCATCTGAACTGTTTCAGGTGAGGCTAGTCACCATGGCAACAAATTTTTCTGCTATTAGAAAGTATCACTTGGGAAGGGTGGTTAGTATAACGGCATCATGGATCATTTTCATACATTCACTTTAGACTTAGGGCTTAAAGGAACTATGTCTTTTTCTTCTGAAAAGGACTGCAATGTAACACACAACATATAGATCATAGGTGTAAAAGCATATCAAAAGAAATGGTAGTCTTAGCAAAATGCAGGCTTTGAAAAGTTTGGCTGGCAGAAACCCAGAAAACCTCATAACATGATTGACAAGCAGAGCTGTCCTAGCCCCTTTTATTCTCCGTGGGGTATAATATAACAGTGTTTTTCTGCTGTTCAGCTATAATTATATGCACAGATGCAGAATATTTCCGAGCAGCAGAATATTACCTTGAATAGTGACTGTACTTTAATTATTTCATTTCTTGTCACATTAGATTGAGCTGTGTTTAAAATAACCTGGTTTTACTTTCACAGTAAGAACAAATATGTAATTTGAATGCACTCAGGGATTTTCAGTCTGTAGTGTCGTTCTTTTCACTGTTTTCCTCTCTGGGGGTAGGCATGTAGCTTCTAAAAGTATTTGAACAGAGCTGCTTAATGATATGGTATATTCTTACATTAAGTCTTTTGGATGACACAAGAAATCCTGGATTCAGTGCAGATATTAGGGATTAAATCTGATGTACACAAGGCAGGAGGTCAGACGCACCTATAAACTGCAATAAAAGTATTGAAGATTCTTCCTTGTCACATAAACAAGTACAAAATTCATGATTAAAGAGGCCAATTACTTCAAGTCCTCCAATTCAATCTAGACATCGTATTTCAGAATAAAGCCATACATAAATATGTATCATCTCATGCTTTTTTTATACTGAAGAGCAAAGAAATCTTTTTGCTGGCTACCATATTGTGAGGAAGGGTGAGCCTAATTCCGATTTCACTTTCATCTATGTAAGCCCTGAGCTGCCAAGTGAAACTTTTCAGGATTTACAAGCTGTTTAAAATGAGCTCAGGATACGGCCCCAGTATATTGCATGAGGTAATGCTCATCCATATAGCTGGCTGGAGAGTTTCCTTATGGATCAGGAGAGAACCACTCAGTCTGTGCAAAAATAACCAGGCAAAGCTCCATGGCCTCTGTTCTGCATGAGGTCAGACTAGATAATCAGAGTGCTCCCTTTTGGCCTTGCAATCTATGAATCTATTACATGAAAACAAACGTTACAATTAATCAAGCTGCTTTTCCTCTGCTCTAACCCAGAGGGTTAGTCATGAAACATTGGTCTGTCAAGACACGGTTCTTTATGGGTATTTTGATTGTTGTTTAGTGCCATACTGCCATGAATTAAAGGCACAAGAGGTGTCAATCTTTCAGCTTTATTTTTGCTTTGGTTACCTGTAGTAACTGAAATCCTGAAATGCTTACTCAGTTCTGGCTTAACTGAAGTCTCGAATTGAGTTAGACCTTTGGAAGGTCTGAATAAGTAATTTCAGGGAGCAGATACAGTAAGCACTGCTGGACTGGTAACATACAGCTGCAGTGGAGGTATCTAAGTGTCATCTGCAGCCTGCAACTGTAGGATGCTGAATAATGTCACACTTGTGGGCAGAGTTTAACCTCCAAAAATGGAAACCTTGTTGCATCATTCTTATGCAGAAGACTGAATTATTATAATTGTGTAAGTGTAAACAGGATACATGTCATGTATTTTTACCTGGATCTTGCATTCATATATTTGGCATGGCATTAAGCCATTTCCAATGTGTACTGCAAAGCCTGAGACTCTTTTGTGGGAACACAACGCACACAAAAATAGAGATGCTGCCATCACGCAATAAAAATATGACATCCTAGCAATCCTACCCAATGATTAAACTATCCTGAAAATAGCTATTCTCAGTCATATTAGTCGCTCAGTGTAATAGTTCGACTTCTTTCTGTAAATAAAAAAAAAAAAAGAATTGTTAAATCTGTTGGAGATATTTAGTAATTTGCCAACAGTTAAAATCAAACAAAATGTACAAGTTGCAGAACATACACTCCTCGGTTACAAAATGAGATCTTCATTACTGCATAAAGCCTTGAAAAATGGGATTTATGAAGCTGAAGTTCCGCTGTATGTCATGTAGGTTGTTAATTGTATTTGATACGGTGATCTGAGTAAAGATCTTTGCACTGAGGATAGACTTTTTAAAGTTTATTTTCCAAACAAAATATAAAGGGAAAATGTATTCTTCTTCTTTTTATTCCCTCATCTTACATACCTACCAGATTGTACTCTTTTGAATCACCATATAAGAATAACAGATAGGAAAGTTTTAGTTATTCTGAGAAACAATAAAATACAGCAGCCACAAAGTTGGTTTAATACAAAATATATGCATTATTTCATGTTTAAATGTATATTACAGTTAATTGTCATTCTTCAGGCTTAGGCAAGCGACTTACCAAACATGCTTGTAGAAAATGTCCTGAAAATTCACTGGGGTGAGTTCGAAATGGCAACTTCTCCTGTGATTATCAAAACTAGGAATGTCTGATACAGGTTTTCCTACCAGATGAAGTAAAAACCTTCTAATATGGCTGTCATATAAATGAACGTATCATTATATGAGTGATTCAGAGAATTTTAGCGTTTGTATTGAAGTGCCTTCACATACTGAATCCTATGAGCTGTGACAAAAGGCAATGCTTCGGTGCCTACAGGTGACCTCCTTGCTGTTTTTTTATGTGGCATAGGATGTCTAAGTTCACACTTGGCTGGTAGAGATGACCTGCTTCTTCTGCAGATACAGTTAGAGGACAGCCAGCAGACCCTAGAGCATCTACCGTGGCACCGGATATCAAAGTTTAGTCAGCTGAATTGAGCCTGAGGCATTCAAGTTTACACTGTGTTAGCAGAGATCTACTCGATAGAGTCACCAGAGTCTAGAGGGTGATTCAGCTTATAGACAGAAAGTGGCTAAGCAGCCAAATCACTCACTGAATTCCAGGAGCTACATTATCTATATCTCCACTGACTGTAACAGGAGTCTAGATAGCTAGTTTACAGGTAGATGGGTATAGACATGCATGTGTAGTCTTAATTTGAAATGGATTCCCAACCACAAGGATTAATAGAGATGCCCAAAGTATCTATTGTCATTTCAGATACCCCGGGGCATCACTCATGGCATCTAACTAACCGCTTTTCCAGAAAGTCAAAGGTCTACCAAATGTCCTGTATTACCCTTGCTTTTGTTATGGAGTTATTCCAAACTTATTTTGGCATATCGGGTGGCACTAAGAACACAAATTTAGGCAACTTACCCAAGACCACAATGCCTTGTGAAGGTATTCCATAACTTCCTCAGCAACTGCCTATGTATCCCAGATTGCAAAGACAATGGCATCTAGTAAGGACTAAGCATGCTTAAGAAAACATTATATGCAGAATTGGGCGATTAATTAACTGACTGTTCAATCAGTCTGAGTGTTGGCAAAAACTCAACTCACTAGAACCTTTAGCCTATGGCAACTGCTATCCTTCCTGCCTCATCATCCATCACCACATTCATTTACTGACATTTTAGATCTTTTTTGTCTGTGACTGCATTGACAAAATAGAGTATATGGGGCAACCTAGATTGCCTAGAAGAGGGTCAAATTGATAACTGGAAAAGGGTACTCCAAAATTGTCAAGGGCAATCAGAATTAATACTTGAGAGAAAATAAAACCAAGCAGTTGAAACCCAAGAAACTGGGAGTTCCCTGAGGGATGACGAAAACACTTTAGAATAATGGCCCAATTATTTAATTCTGAATTTCAGTGAAAATCCTATAAAAGTACTTAAAACACCCCCATTAGCACTAAATGAGCTCATCTTGATTAATGTGATTAAAACAATTGCCAAAGGGTTTAGTAATCATTAAGTCTTTTATGTCAGGTGATAAATTCTTAACATTCTAGCTACATTAGCATAAAGCATAAAAATAAAAGTTTATTTTACATTTATTTTTTCTAATTTATTATCTTCCTTCTTCACGTCTTCATTGCACCCAGCAAAATGTACACATTTCCACCCTAATCTTTGTAAGTGTTGCACAGGAAAATTATACAACAATGCTCCCACTGTTTCAGTTGGGTACCTAGGTGCTTCAATCTGTTCTTCCCACTAAGTCTGGTCACTATTCAGGGCACCAAATTAGAATATTAATCTCTGTAATTACTCTTAATAGTTAACGGCGTGGGTTGGGCTCAATCAGATAGTTTGACCCACTGTCTGTCAGCATCTACCTCCTTGTACTGATCTACATTAGACACTTTCATCAAATGCCTACACTTACGTGGATGAATCCCAGTCTTCAAACCCCGCATAGCCATGTAACCAGACTAAGAAACAAAGCCAGCTGAAGCCATTAGAAAGACCTCAGCTGGTTACAATGCTGAATTTCCCTAGAATTATGGCACTGGCAATTGAGAATTGTGTTTGATAGTTTTGACATCCATCCCAGAGTATCCTCGCCTTTCCCACTCAAGGGCCTCAGAAGAACAAAAATGAAACCAAATATGAGTTTTGTCTGTGGCACACACAAGAAGGAGCCAGGACAATGGAGTGCTGCACCACCCAGGAGAAAGCCATCTCATGTACGGAGAAGGTTTGTCTTCACCCACCTCCATCTCCACTAGGACAGCAGGGAGAGAAACCAAGGACACAGCGCTGACTTCTTCTGCCAGTGCTAGATATGGGCCACATCAGAGAAAGCCGTTGTATCTTTCCAAGGTAGCTCTGCTAACACAGTGGATCATGACAGCCAGGGAAACTCCAGAGGCACTGTCTACGGCAGCTGAGGTATGACTTTCAAATAACTCTAAGTGCTCGGTACCTTGGTGCATAAGTGCTATTTGAAGACAAAATACGCAAGAAGTTTTTATTTGCATGGGTCAAACCTCAGCATGCACAGCAGATCACCTTCTTTGAAGAACTTCAGAAGTTCTAATTCTTTTTCCTCAAATATGTATGTATATGTACTAAATCCCTTTTTTCCCTCCATCCCAATGATGAGTGCATATTGGTATCACTCTGCTTGTACTGCCTACAGGTTTGCTGTTCTTCAGGTTAAAATTGTGTGGTGTGCATGTCAGAATACCTTGAGATGACCCTTAAAGCCCTTATTTACTTTTCTCAAGTTCCATTGACATGTCAGCAAACATTTTCCTTCAGTCATGGCTGAGAGCAAACTGTGACTCATGAGTACTCAAGCTGTGTTGCACGGAGAATGACAGGATGCTGCTTTTCCTTATCTTCTGTATTACAGCCTCCTCCGGCTGCATCAGGGCACACTGAAGTTTGCTTTTGGACAGACATGAAAAGGAGATTTGGGAGGCTTTTTTCTCCTGTGCACTCAGATGAGCTCTAGTCCTTATCGTTCAGTAATTATACAAACATCTCTGTGAAAGCCCTTGGAGACAGGTGCAGACAGCATCAGTGCCCTTCTTATGATCTTTGTATACGCTCCACCTCTTCCTGAGACATATGGGGAACATGGCGCCTATGTGGCAAGAAGGTCTGAGAATCTCCTGTCCTCAGGTAGACACAACAGAGCGACCTACATGCAATCACTGAAAAGCAGACACAGTGGACTTAGAGCCACCAAGTGCAAACCCAGCATATTGCATGAGCATGTACAGCCTCTGATGAAGCCCCCATGGCCACAACTGGGCTGTTCTAGCTGGTTATCGCACACCTGCTTGAGCCTCTGTCACATCTCTGCAACACACTGCAGACCTAGCTTCACACCACACAGTGCCTCCAAGTCTTCATCCAAAACCCTGTAGATATCAGTATTCCTTGTGTTTTCACAAGTGCCACACACAGCACCCACAACAGGTGGATACAGCAGTGCACGGGATAAGGGTCTTGCTAGTAACTCCTTTTAATGACACCAAGAAATGCTGAAGTGGAAAGAAAAGGATTGCTTGAATGCTGTTAGGTCTCTTGACACACCTGCTTCTACATGTTGTTATCAAACTGTTAGTGACGGTGACAAAGAACTCACTTGATCTGAAGTGGCCGTGGCTCAAAGAAGGGGTTTGGTGTTATTTGTGTGCCTGTATATGGAACAGATCTTGGTCTGTACAAAGGGAAGCAACAAAGAAACCTCAGCCTGTAAATGCAGACCTGGGAAATAATAACACCAAGGGACTTCAAGAAATCAAAATGAAACCAAACAAGTTTTAATTACTTTCTCTTACTTAAAGACTTCTAAAAAAATTTACCCTTAATTTGCGCAAAACCTCTGGTTTTACACTTCCTGACATTTCTTCAGCAACTTGAAAGATCTGTTGAGTTCTCTGGAAATATATAAAGCATGAAATGTCCTCAGATTTCACAGATCTTTTCCTTTCATCCCACATTTTGCAACATGTAGCCATTACTGGATAGCAGTTTGCAATCTGTTTGTCTTCACCAAAGCTTTTGCAAAATGTCCTTTCTTGTTGCTGCTGAAAAAACCACCCTTGAAGTTTCAGTAGTTTCTCCCTGTGTGCCAATGAACTGGCAGCAACATGAGCTTCCCTGTAGCTTTCTGGAAAATATCTCCTACTCTAGTTCACACACTTTGACTCCTAAAGACTCATTTGGCGTCTGAATTTATTTCTCTGACTTTATTTTACTGAAGCCCAGACACTGCTCTCTTTCTTAGTCAGAATTTACTTTCCAGCTTCCCTTCTCACCAGTCTCCCATACAGTTCCTCCAGCCCAAGCAAGTTTCTTTCCTATCGAAAATGAAGACACCCAATCCTACAGGTGAACCCCATATAGCCTGCAGGATTCTGCCCAGCCACATCAATACTGGCAAGTTAAGCAGAGCCAGGACACAGATTCTCCATCATCTCAACTGCCGAATGGTTACAACAGTGCCAAGACCATTTCTGACCTGGGCCAGCCAGCATCTTCCAGACGGTTCCTGGGCACAGCGAAGGAGGTCGTACAGTGCAGGGACTGGACTAGACCAGGGACTATTCATCAGCCAAGTTAGATGCAGCCACCCTGTTTTGAAGGCAAAGAAACTTCTACAGTATGGACATTACCAGATGGCTTCAGGGACAGAGAAGGAGACATCAACAGATGCACCTTCAGGGTCGCAGCAGTCCCTTCTCAGAACTTCTGCCCTGCTGCATTTGTGCAGACAGAAGGAGGCTTACTGGAGACTGTTAACCTGTCCTGGCCACTGAATGTGTCTCCATCCTCCAGAAAGACCTGTGTCCACATGAACCTGTGAACATGCCTGTGAACACTGTTTGTAGATACAGTTATTCCTCTTACGATTTCACTCTAGAATGGGTTTTCCTGAACCCTCCTCCCCATCCAGACACTCCCCATGCCAACAAAATGCCTTTTAGTGTGGCTGGTTGGGTTGTGCTCAATGATTACTGCTACTTGGGTGCTGGTAAATTCCCATTGAGAAATAACACTGAATTTGGCTGTAGGTGTTTTTACCCAATTAAAACAGTAGGCCTGAGCTTTTTCTGTGGGGGAAGGGAGTGTGAAAAAATAGAAGAGCATCATTCAATTGCACAAGCTTCATAAGCAATTAAGAACTCAGAGGGGAAAGAAATCATGAACCAAATCATAGGAAATGGCAGTGGAGCTACAAATATGACATCATAGTTTATTGGAATTATTTAAACATCTTAGACATATGTGCAAAGCTCAGTGGAGTACTTCAGTGCTACATACCAATGAAAATCAGCTTTTCATCCAGAATCAAGTCAGACATCCTTCTGCCTTCGCATTAGAGTGCTTTACTCATATTTTTATGCATGGCATCTAAATAGAGCCTCTGTCACAATTAGCTGTGCTGAAGCAAGCCTGGGTCTCACATGCTGATGCATATGCTTTAGCTGATGTGCATCCGGAGAGAAAGCTAACCAGAACCACAGGATATTTCAGACCTCGGGGGGAGAGAAGTGAGCAACTCTGCTGTGGAAAGTAGCTGGAAGTTATCCAGCTTCCCCAGGCCAGTCAGTCATGAATATCCTGCTTTGGCCACAGAGGGGTTGTGGAGGAAGCAGGCTCACAACAATTGGGAAAGGTTTGTAACCACAGGAGTCAAATGAATGAAGCCAAGAGGCCGCCAAGTGATGCAATTCATGGAAAAAAAGAAAGAAAGAAAAAAAACCCTCCTCAGCTCCTACACAGGAGCATTCATCATTGACTGTGACCTTCCAGGAATGTGCTGACAGACACAAAGCGTTTTGTGTGACATTGTGCCAGTGAACTGGAATGACTGCTGCTCGCAGCATTGTTTCCTAACAGCAGGGCACCACCTTCTGGAGGCTGCAAAGACTGTCCTGGCCGCTCTGGAGCAGCGTGGGGTGCAGAGGGGAGAGGGAAGCACCATCCGTTGGAAAGCAATTTAGGATATTAAAAAAAAAAACAAACCCACAACAAAAAACAGCGTTCAGACCTCATATTAAAACCAGCCACTGCCTTAATTAAGCACAGGCGCCTGAGTGCCCGGGAGGGGTGTTGGTGCTGTGCTGGGACAGGATGAACCTGGGGGAGACCTCTCAAAAATGTACTGTCTGCAAGGCTCACTGGCAGATACCGCTGTGATTCTCATTGGCACAGCGCAGCCACCACTGGACAGACAGAGAAGGAAAGTGTGCATTACAAAGGGAGTCAAGTACATTTCTTGCCTTCATTGGGCTTTCCTGTATTTTCATCTGGGTATTTGTTGGCCCAAAGGAGGATCAATTCAATCCACCAGCTCCAGGTTTGACCGCCTCCAGCCTTTCCTGCTGCTATAGCATTATAGTTGTAGTACTGGCAGCAATAAACTGGTATCTCCTTAAGTCACCAGAACATGATATTAATTACTTCTTCCTGTGTAAAACCAGTAGCCGAGTAAACATAAAAGCATCTTCTGTGAGTCTCAGTCTACACCAAGATGTTCAGCTCCCAAACCTATGTCTGCTGGGAACAGGAAATTTCAGAAATGCTACCGAATCACTCTGCCAGCAAAAAATGATACAGGAGGAGCCACGGCTGGGGTGGCATGCATTTTCCCTTCAGCTGTGCCTTTGTTGCCCTGGGTGTTGCCAAGGGGGCTGTAGCAGGAAGGCATTTACAGACATTGCACTTCCAAGGCAGGTTCTGCTTCTTTATGAGCAGAATATGTGGCCTTGAAGGTTTTAGAGGTCATATCAAGCCATGCTTAATGCAGATGACAGCCTCATTCTTCAGAAACACCTCCAGGGTCCTATTCATTTCCCCGTAAGTGGGGTAAACTCTATTCCCTGGTGATAAGCCAGGCAACAGATTGCTCTTTTGGTTATACCTCGAATGTCATCTCCCAAGCCCTCTTTGTAGACTCAATGGCCCTCCTTTTCTACTCAGTCCAGACCCTGGCTCAGTGTAATGTACACTTGACTGAGAAAAAAAAGTAGAGTAGATTTTATTCTACCCTGTGCGATGCTGTTGTCCAGATTAAAAAAATAATTACATCCGTGTTATACCTGTAAAACTCATAAGACCCAAGCGCTTTGATGACTGATATACATCTTCCTGTTCTGCTCTCTTTAAAACAGTAGTCACGTATTTTAGCTGAAGAACAATGCCAGAAGCATCTAGGCATCTGGTTATGTCTAGGAGCACAAACTGCTCACCATCAGCTGAAGGGTGGCTGGGCAACCAGAAGGTTTCCCCACTCTCCTCTTCTGTTACGCATCCTGAAACCCTTCCAGTACATCACATAGTGTGAAGGGAGATGGAAAGGAGTAATGCAGTAATACGTGGTGCTAGGCTGCCCTCAGCAGCATGGTGTCTTGCCTTACTGAGGACTTCAGTCGTCAGACTGGCAACTCAAAGGATGCAGGACAGTGGAAAAGACACTGTCATGTTGCCACTACAGATGATGCAGCCCTCACTGCATGGAGTCTGGCTGCTGTTGGCCAGACCTTGTGTCAGGGAGGACCTAGGCCTCAACATTCTCACAGATGGGAGGGGAGAATTTGAGCCTGCCCAACAGGAGGCACGGGTGTAAGAAGCGAGGTCCTGGAGATCCTAGCAACAGCTGGAGTTGCACACTGGGGGATTCCCATGTGTCTTGCAGGATTTCACTATGGCAGACTGGATTAGGCTCCTCTGAACAAGAATAAAATAAGCAGTTAGAATAAAAGGTGCAAGGAGCTGCTACCTCCACTGTATTCTCCACAGAGACGGTAGGTCACCTGGCCAAAAGCCAGGGAGAGGACATAGTACAGGAATAAGTATAGGATTACACTCCCGGCTCAGACAGATAGGACATGGGGAAACAGTTGGAGGAAATAATACATGGTACAACCTTTTAATAAAAAGAGAGTAGAAAATACCAAGATAAACTTACTCTTCCATCCTTGCCTGAGGCTAAATTTTCAAGGCCATCCAGGTGATGAAATACTCAGTCAGGCAGAGATAAAGAATTCACAGCACCCCTCCGTAGCACTGTTGCTGTAAACTGGGTGCTCAGTGATGTCCAGTGTGCTTCAGACAAGCATTTATGTTTCTCACTTCAAAACCAAACACACTGCTTCATTTCTCACTGTCCAGCTGCAGCCCTCCATCTCCCACAACTGCCATTCACTGCAGTCACAAGGCTGTTCCCATGCCCCTCATTAGCTTGCTTCTTGGCATCCACTTCTGGGAACGGACATCCGTGTGCCCTATGTATCCGGGAGCATGTGATCCTGGGCAAGTGCCTTATACCCTGCATGCCATGGATCAGGCTTGCTGGGAACTGTTCCCAGGGACTTCCTCAGTAATTGCCCAGTCACCTTTCACAGTGTTCATTGGAAAATGGGGAGACAATCAAAGCAAACCTATAGGGAAGCATAAAAAGATCAGTTCTAACCTAAGCTGTGGGTAACAGCCTGGCTAGACAGGATGAAAGCTTCCAGTTACAATTCATTTAAGAGACTATCTTCCTCTTATTCTGCATCTGATGCAATCGCTGATTTTCAAGAGATAATCAGCCAGAGATCTCCAGTTATCTAAGGGAAGGCTTCTCCTCCCAGTGAGCCTTGTCTCGGTATCTGGAAAGGTAATGTTAGTGAAAGGCAATATCTGTCTACCACATAACCATGGGTGATGGCAGCACAGCACCAGAAAGTCTGTGAAGTATAGAGCATTGTCAGCTTTCATGGGACTTTCATTCCCAGGTATCCCAAACCTTTTGTGCTTGCTACACCCCATGAATCATTTCTTCCTATATAAAGACAACAGAGTTGCAACTACTTTTCCAAAACAAAGGCCGAATTCCCACAAAATAAATCATTGATTTATGCTGAGAATCTAGAAACCTGACATAACCCTCCTTAAAAACAAGATTATGGATATTATGATTTATCAGATAAGCAGGGCTACCACATCGTGGTAAGGAAATGAACACAATGTTTTCTTTATCATAAAACCAAAGCATATTGCATTCAATAATTGCCAATTTCTTTTTTTTCTAATTCCACACATATTGGAACACGGAATATTGGGTAAGGGGAAGCTTTTAAGGAGGAAATTGCATCTTAAAGTTTTTAATATAGTTCCATAACTTCCAAGCTTGTTAAGAGTTACTGATGAATTAGAGAAGCTTAGTCCTGAGAGCTGAATTTAAACAACCATAAAAGGACTTAAATTTCAGACCAAGGGTGCTCAGCCATACTGAAATTCAGGCATTATTACAGTGTTTCCAGTTAGACACCCAAAGTCATTAGTCACTTCTGAAAACCTTGGCATAGAGTAAAAGAGAAAATCTCTAACTGGACTAACATCCTTCATGTACAGTCTCATAAAACAAAAACTAGAGAGAAAAGTCCTAAAACCCATGAGTGAGCCAGTCTCATTCATTGTGACTGCAGTAAGCTGTAAATTATTTTTATTTAGTAATAGCTAATACCTGGCTTTTATACAATTTTTTCTTTTATTATCAGAGGACTATAAATGTATTATAGTCTTTAAATGCAGTATCATGGAGCCATCGGTAAAAGAATTTCGTCAGCGTAGACAGACCATCATAGCAAAAGAATCCAGTTAAACAAAACACACACCAAAGTATTTGCTCCTCAGAAGACAATGGGAAATTTTAAGCAGGCAAAAATTCTGATGTCTTTCTCACATATTATTCTCACATATTATTCTTGAGAATGCATTTCTGAGTCAGATCAAAGACAGTTGCAGTGTTATTTCTTTCTCTGTTTCTTTTAGTTTCCCCTACCAAGCCAAAGGAAGGAGGTTGGATTGCAGATGCCAGTTTTCTATCCTTCCCTTCAGAGCAAAAAGGCAGGAGGAAGGGTGTGGATGCACGGTGTCTCCTGGGACTGCTTGTAAAGGAGTTGTTTAGGCATTTAACCAAGGCTGCATGTGAAATGATCCCCTGTCCCATAAGCCACAGGAGTTGACTCAACAGTCAATGAGCCAAAAATCATCCTCCACATCACTCTCAACCTGGACTATTTAAATACACCAGGATATTTATTGGTGTACCAATAGTTTGGCTGCAGGAGCAGACTCATTCAGGATGTGCCAGCAGCGTACCACAGCTGGCCAGGCTTGTTTTGCCATGGACCTGCCCACTGCCAGCAGAGCTACCATACGCCTACATCAACCTCATCGACAAAGGAGTCATTTGGCAGATGGGTCTGTCTTTCTCTAATCCAAAAGTTCCAACCTTGCACAGCCAGCAAGCACTGGCACTGGGCTCTGAAGCAGAAAGGCCAAAGCTGTGGTGACTGCCCGAGCAGAGCCACCTTTTGTAGAGCACAGCAGGTCTCTGCCAGACCCATTGCCCTATGGCTGAGATAAGACCCAAACTGACCCTAAGCTACACTGAACTCTGCTTCTCTCATGACAACTTTCTCATTGTCTCATTAAGTGTCTCAACTGCTCTTTTCAGGGTTGAAAGTGTGTGCAAAGCCAGGCTAGAGCTGCAAATGGGAGTCAGTCTGGCTCCTATATGGATGCCTTATAAAGGTCACTTTCTAAGCACTTTGTAAGCATTTTAGTAAATGATGCCGGATGACTTTTTCTGCACAAACCCATTGCATTGTTACTGCTATCTAAAACAGGTTGCTGCACTAGGCAGGCTGAGGGTTGATTTAGGTGTGGCAGCTCCAGTGGTTTTCAAGAGGTTAATAAAGTCCCTGTGAAATCTTTGCAGATAGCCTTGGTGTCACAAGCAGATATCATTTTGCTCCTGCCAGAACCCTACAGCCCATCCTCCTGATAAAACAGAAGCAGATGAGCATATAGGCAGTATCAGGCCCAACACAACATCATCTCACAGTCCATCTGGAACAAACAGCTCCTGACACTGCACACAAAACAGGTAGCTTTTAAGGAAGGTAAGAATAAAACATCCAGGAAGAGAGCACAACCGGAAATGCAGGTAGAAGTCTCCAGGGAAGAAGAAGGGTAGATGCAAAAGAGAGAAATACATCATAGGCAATAATCCATCCAAAACACCAAAATAAATGTCCTGAATAGATGCAATCAATATAATTTTCTGGATATTTTCTTTCTAGCCCATTCTTAGAATTCCGTGGCTGTGTGTTAGTTTTATATATTCATTTAACAGTCAAACCAACCCTCGATCTCATTTTTACTGAGTTTTAGACGCTGGAGTCTCATTTGCTTTGCAAATAAGACTTTCTTTTTATGTAAAATTATTCCAGATTAAAAAAAAAAAGCCTACACCTGATAAATTGTCACATAAGAACTTTAAAAAATATTTTAAAAAGTTAAAGACTACAATATACTTGTATAGCCCATCATTAAAATAAATACTACTTTTTCCATCCCTAAGCACAAAATATAGGGCAAAATATTTTGCAAATAAAAGGAACATACAATGGATTATCCCACTCTGGAAAGCACGCAATGGTTTTATTTGATTTATGTGATTACACCACTTGATTTTAATGAGCGTTTGCTTACCACTAGGGAAAGCCACACATGTGGTTGTTACAAATACGTATCGGTCAGTTGCGCAGGTAAACTTGTGGGTACATAATTTGACCACATTTCTAGCATTTTCCATTTTCCTTAATTAAGCATTGCAATCACGGCATTATTTTCAGGAATAGTTATTGTTATTATCTGCAGTATTCCCCACTGATTGCTCTCTCTTGAAAGGCAATGTTTAGAAATTCAGATTAGCCAAAACTCTACCTCTGTGTTTGTCACTGGTACATTTTGGAAATGTTATCCCTGGGTCAACACTTATGTTGCTGCATTTTAATGAATAGTGTGAGCCCTTCCAATCTGCATAATAGCTGATGTTTTCCTATCCAGCTAGAGCTGACACTATATTATCCCCTTTCACAAGAGTACCTGGATAGCAGTGACCTGGACACCGCACTGTTGCCATTATTCAGTGGATGTCGTAAGCGCTCAGAGCTTCTGAAAAGCAGCCTGCATATATTAGCAACTAAAATTTATTAGCAGTATTAGTAGCCAAAAACACATAGGCTTGCTTACGAGCTGTAGACCTTTTGCCTCCCCACCCTGCCTACACACCGGTGCCCTCGGCAATTTCATTTTCTTCTGGGCAATAGAGGTTTGGAAGTGCTCTGATACAGAACTGCATGGTTGTCACTTAGCTACCCAAATGAAGAGTTTTATTGAGGAACTCATGCAAGTTCGGCATTTATAACCAAATCAAAGTCTTTTCCCTCTGTCACCAGATAATTAAAGTATAATAATTAAACTTTAAAATAAACCCATGAGGGCTGCTTCTCACTGATAGAAATAGAAACCAGGAAAAAGTGATCTAAGCTTTTGCTGCCAGTTATGGAGATAGAGATTGCATTTTCCTGATTTTTCACATCTTGCCTGTTTGTTTTGAAAGGACATTGCCAAGCTGGGGGGCTTGCTGGGAATAACTACCTTGGAAACTGCCTCTTGCCAGACCCTCTACCAAGTCTTAGCTACACTTATAGTTTAGTACAGCAAGAACAACTTTAGTGGGAGATGTGATTGTTTCCTGGCTTATTTATATCAGTGTAGCTTTTAGGTTGGATGAATTTCAGCATTGTGGTTTATTCCCCTTTTTAATACAAATAATAATAATAAAGTATTGTCAAGTATATACGAGAAAATTTGGAACAACATAATGGCATGAGAGCCTTGTTCAGATTTAATTACACTAATATGGGTAATGCAGCAATAATTTTTGCATGCACCAAGCCAGTGACTATTTAAAGATATGGCGCTGAACAGTTGAAAATGGCTATCAGTACAAGCTCCTCTACTGAGCAGATTGTGGGTGATGGGCATCTCTCTGCACCACTTGACACTGTCCAGCAGTAACCAGCCCACCCTTGGATGGCAGAGACAGTTTGAGGTGGGGATGGAAAGTGAGGAAGGGCTGCATGTGGCTGGAGGCATCTTGTGCCATGGATCGGATGGCTTTGAAGGGCCCGTGGATATTGGGTATATGAACCAGGATACTGGTTCTCAGGTCCATCAGCAAAGGTCAAAACACAGTTGAGACTGAAAGCCAAGAGCTAGGTAAGACAGCTGTGTGGGTACAAGTCCTGCTCAGCCCTCCTCACAGAAGGTACTCCCCATTCCTGTTGGTGTCTCCCTCCTGAACAGCCCAGGAAGCACCAAGCAGATGACAAAGGTGTGTCAGGCTCTTCAAGTGATGTTTTTTCACCCACAAGACAGCACTAAAAAAAAGGAAATGAGAAGCAGCCTCGTCCATGGCTGAGATTCGCTCTGGAGGGCTGTTTCTTGCCTGCTGCTCTCCTCTTATGTTGCAACACAGGAAATTTGCTTCTGCTAACACCTGGTGTTGTTTCAAACAGCCAGATGGTCCTAACCTCAGTCTCCTGTAATTGATGGCCTACTTGTCTCACCCTGTAACTATCTCTCACTTTAGACACAGATGCTGCATCTCTCTAAATACCGTTCCACATTAAAACATCCTACCTTCCTGTTTCACATATCAGTGCAGAAATTCTTACAGAAACCAGCAATGGCCTGTGTAAACTAGGAGGCAGTGGGTGTAAGCAAGCAGAGATAAAATCATGCAGGCTTAAAATACAAATTCAATGTGCAGTTGAAAGATTCAGATTCACATTGCAAAATTAGCTGGGACATAACCAGCAAGCAAACAAACATTACACAGTGACCCCAAGAGCAGATCTGCTGTTTGGACTTAGCCCACAAAAGCCAGGATGTCCTGGTATACACTGCTCTCTCCTACAATGACCAACACTAACACTCTGGTCATTTCCAGCAAGTCCAAATAACCTTATAATTGAAATATCAGTTTTCTGGCTTCTTCTGGTAGGGATCATGATAAGACATCCTAGAGACTGCCACAGTAATAGAAGAAATCAGCAAAGCAATGTCACTTTATGAGTTTGAAGGCCAGAAGCCTTGATAAACTGGGGTTTGCTCCTAGTTCCCCATTTCCTCTTAATCTTTGTTCTGAAAAGAATAATGGCTGATACATTACCTGGGACCTTGTCCTTGGACTGAAGTTACTGAGGTTATCAAGATCTTTTGTTTCTTCATGTTAAATGGAAACAGCATTCTTCACACTCTCATGGGCCAGCAAGGACAAAACTTGACTGTCAAGCATTCAGAAGCTGAGACACTCAGTGGTATCAAGTCTTTCCTGCATAACCCAATTCATATCACAGCATGTCACAGGTTTTAATGCCTTGTCCTCAGAGCACGTCTGGGATAGCAAAACTTCCATCATCTCAGTCTTGTGCACAGAGAACTGAGACACAAAACACATTGAACGATTGACCTCAGCCAGTGTAGGCACAGACCAGATCCTGTTCCCAACTTGGGACCTGGTTTGTGCTTCCCAATCAGTCCTTCCAGCCTGGGCAGATGGCTTTGATCACGCAGTTTCTTTACTCGTGGTATGTCACTGCTCACAGTTTCATCTGGATATGGTTATGTCCACACTGTCAAGTTCACTGATAGACACCAGGTATATCACTTTATAAAGTCTGCCTGCAATTGTATGAAGATTACTGTAAGTATGAAGAGGTCAGGTAAAGGATGGAGATGGACATAGTAAAATTTAGATTGCAGTTTCATGGGACAAACAAAAGCATATTCTGCTCCCCCAATCCCATTTAAATTACTAATGCAGAACAAAATTATCCTGGGAGTACGGCAAAGGGGTGGCGTCGAGGATCAGGAGGAGCAAATAAGGAGACAGGGAGAGTGACTTTTTCCTTTGGGCAGATACAAAGGCACAGATAAGACCAGCCACCCACGAAACCAAAGCCTTGCTTGGCAAGAATTTACCAGGTTGAAAGAAAATGGAGGCGATTCCATGCCAATGATATGTGCAGAGGAGCATTCCAGAGCAAGAGAAGAAAACAGCCTTGCAGGGAGGTATAATACTTGTGCAGGCTCTCAGGTTTTGCAGAGTCCATAAGAAAGCAATGTGGGTGTGAACAGCCTAACTGCTCCCTCAGTCACTGTATCTCAATACAGTCTGTTACTGACACAAAACAGTCTCAAAAAAACACACTTTGAGAAACAAAGACATTTCTCATGTGATTTCCATTCACAAAGTACATGGATCAGAAATGAAGTCCATAATAGAAGGCATTTCAGTTTTACATGATATCTGGATCCATACAGGAAAGTGAGTGTGTCAATATTGGGTCTTCCTCGTTCTTTCCTCTCAGTACTTTGTACTTTCCCAATAAAGCTGCTTCAGTTTCTAAGTCTCGCAGGCTTTCCTTCCAATTTTTTTCTGTACCAGCTTGAACTTGACAATTGGGATAGGTAACCGAAAGGTCACATTTTTAACATGATCTGTTGAATTTCTGCTTTGCCAATGTGTTTATTTGCTCTCAGATATGGTTTTCCGTACATCTCCATTTACACTTTATCTCTGAGAAGCTTCTGCTAGCAGAGCTTTTAGATTTTTCTAGCCTTTTTGCAGAACTGCAGAGGTGATCTCAGTCTCCCTAACATGCTTTAATATTGCACAGGCTTGCACTAGTCAGAGGTGAAAGCAGTCCAGGACCAGACAGTGCTCCCTCTTGAGACTGAAAAGAACTACAGAAGAACTGAAACAACCTCCTCAAGCCCACAGAAAGAGCCCAGCTCATTCCAAATCCTCTGGAAGGAGAGGTCTCAATATCTCATTCTCTGGCCATCTGGGACACACATGGGGAAAGGAGCCACAGCCTGGACCCAAGATCCAAATCTGGCTCTTCCAAGATGGAATCGTAGAAAGGTTTGGGATTGATTGGAAGGGACCTTTAAAAGCTACCTAGTCTAATTCCCTCCGCTGTAGGCAGCGACATCTTCAACTACATCAGGTTGCTCTGAGCCCTGTCCAACCTGACCTTGAATGTTTCCAGGAACAAGGTATCTACTCCCTCTCTAGGCAACCTACCGCAGTGTTTCACCACCCTCATTGTAAAAAATGTCTTCCTCATATCTAGTCTAAATCTACCATCTTTTAGTTTAAAAACATTATCCCTTGTCCTATTACAACAGGCCCTGCTAAAAAGCCCCTTTTATGTACTGGAAGGCCACAATAAGATCTACCTGGACACTTCTCTTTCCCAGGCTGAATAACCCCAACTCTCTCAGACTTCCCTCATAAGAGAGATCTTCCATCCCTCTGACCATTTCTGTGGCCCTCCTCTGGGCTCGCTTCAAGAGGTCCATGTCTTTCCTGTGCTGAGTGCTCCAGACCTGGATGTAGGGCTTCAGGTGGGGGCTCATCAGAGTGCAGTACAAGGGCAGAATCACCTCCCTCAACCTGCTGGCCATGTTTCTTTTGATGCAGCTCAGGATACGGTTGGCCTTCGCACGTATTGTCGACTCATGTCCAGCTTTTCATACACCAGCACCCTCCATGTCCTCCTCCCCAGGGCTGCTCTCTATCCCTTTACCCCCCAGCAGTATTCATAATGAGGTCTTCCTTGACCCAGGCGCGAGACCTTTCACTTGTACTTGTTGAACCTCATGAGATTCATGTAAGCCCACTTCTCTAGTTTGTCCAGGTTCCTCTGGATGGCATCCCATCCCTCAGGCGCATCAACCATACAATCTTATCATCTGCAAACTTGGTGAACATGCACTGAGTCCTGCTGTCTACGTCACTGAAGATGATATTAAACAGTGCTGGTCCCAGTACAGACCCCTGAAGGACACCTGTTGTTCAGTGACAAGAACAGTGTGGACACATCAGCAAACCAGCAAGGCGCAAGCCCATGCTGTGGCACACAATCACCTACCTGGTACATTGCTAGCATGGTCCCTGGCATGGCCTCAGCCAGGGCAGCCTGTGATCCCCTGAGCAGTGCCTGGGTACAGTCTCAGGGTCAGCAGGGGCCAGCACGCAAACAGGCAGCTGGACACTTGCCAGATAGTGCCAGTTGGCGAGAAGAGCAAATAACAGTGCCTGCCCTTTACTGGGCAGCAATTTGTGTGTACAGACGTAGTCACTGAGCCTGCAATATAAATAGTTCTATCTAGCAATGGGGAATGGAAACTGTCCTGGTCATTTGTTTTGATGTATTTATGGCTGCTTTTAACGTAAATCTAAGTCTTCAGTGCTAACGGTCCAAGCTTGCAGACAATTCTCTCCTTCCGCCACCATATTTTTGGCAAAAATTGAAAACAAATACATCCCCATCTCCTACCTCTTTGCCTCCAGTAACCTAAAGGGATAAAAGGGATCAGAATTGGACGGAAATCTGTAGCACTCGTTATTCACACCTCAGATTGCAGTTGTCGCTGTGCGTATCTGAGTAGCTATCCAGATGCTAATGGAGCTGCTCCAGTGTCAATAAGACTGGAGAAAGGCCTGCATTGTTTCATTTTTGGATATTTATTGGCTATAAATCAAAGGGCCAACACATATTGAGATATCAGTGAAAATGTCTTTTTTGCCCATGTTAACAGCAATGGTCTAAGATAAAGCTGTTATTTTAAAATGTGACCGATACTCACTTTGCAGTAGTCCTGAAAAAGAAGGATGTTTATACAATCTTGCAAAGAAATGTGAACTGTTCTACTCCATTTACATTTCTTTGTTCCAAACTGTATTCCTCTTGTTGAGATTCCAGCAGACAAGGAAAGCAGACACAGCGGTTACTTTCCAATGTGAAACTTAAAACCACAATCTCCCGCTCAGAAAACACAGAATGAGTCACAGGAAGGGGCCACTTGCTTGCAAAACTCATTAAAACCAAGGCAAGGCAAAATGGATTTCCTGTATCAATAAATAGATTGCTGGCAGCAGGCAGAACACCTGACAGTGCTGGAGGCTTAAAACGAGTCCAAGAGTAGCCATTAGAAAAGCCAGATCAATTCTTTAGCTCTGAAACTCTGTCACCCCAGTACACAGTTTTCTTGGCATTAGTTGGCTTAATCCAGCAAAGCGCTTAAGAATATGCATAAATTTCAGTGCAGGGAGGGGCGAATTGAAGACATGCTTAAATAGGCCGACAAATTCTGTCTGTATGTGTTTGAAAGCAAGCCTTATTAAATGGGTGCATGCGTGGTATTACAGAGGTGTACAAACTGCAGGCAAAAGCTTTGTTTCCCAAGCTCATGAAAAAATAAATCCCTAGTCCTTACCTAAGCTTAAAATCTAGCTATCATTGCAACTTTGTTTTGCTATTAGCAGTACCCCTTGCACACTTACGTATAGATTTCCTTTTGGTCAGTGTTATTCTCTCGTGTTTGGCAACTGAAGTCAAAATGGCCTTCTCACCTCTTCCGTGCATTGCAGACACGCGGGATTTCAGGCATGAATGCTTAAAAAGCAAAAGGCAGAGCTCAGCGCCTAACTTGGTGGTACTATCTAGGTTCAGAACGGGGAGAGAAACAAGAAACTGCCACTTTTTGGCCACTTGCTCGGTTTTTGTTCTCTTTCTCTCACTCATCCCAGAAGAAAACTCACTTCACCTCTGTTTTTCACATGCCAATGGCTGGAAAGATCTTGATGAGGAACACTTCCTCAAAACATCCAGCAACTATAGTTCTTCTGCACTACAGCAGAGCCAGACTCTCATCTCTCATTTACAACCAGCCCTTTCCTTTCATATCTGCAACATGCTACAGAACAAAATGAGGGTCTGAATTCTACTGCAAGCAAAAGAGCTAGAACTAACCAACATCATGGCACTGTGAGGGTACTCTCTTCACCAGTGGATTTTGCTTGACTTTTAAGGAAAAAAAAAAACAAAAACAAACAACTAAAAGAAACCCAACACCAAGAACAATCTCCAGGCTTCATCTTTTTACGCATTCATAGCAGAGTTGAAGGTTACATTAGTTACATTTTTAGGCACTAGCTCTTAGCACTGATGGTCTTCCGACTCTTGCAACGATCTTTCCTGAGGTATTTGATGGCATCTACAATGCATATTGAATTAGGACTACTTATTTATGAGGAAAAAAAATAGGAATATTCCCTAACTTCCTCACGGTATCAAAACCCCCACAACTTTACGGTCTTTGCTCCCTTAGCATTTTGTACCTCTGTTGTTAATAGGATACTCCAACAGCAATGAATATGTCCTTATAAAGTTTTGTTTGCTGATGCAAAAGCACCATTTCTATGGCTTTTAATTGAAACAGCACCTTCATTTCAAAGCCTGTCTCCAGAGCTCCAGTGTAAATGTTTATACAAGCCAGAGACATACAGAAAACAGAGAAGACTGAAGAAGCAGTGACTGCAGGCTGCCCAAATACGGCTGCTCTTGTGTTTTTAACACAGAACTTGAGCTGCTGCAAAGCCTTATCAACCCCAAACATCTTTGTTTTCATACCGACTAACACAAGCCTGGCAGTATCACCACGCTGCAGTTAGTTTGCTCAGCAAACGTGGCAGAGGGAGCAAAAGGCAGTGCTGTGTTCTCATGGACAGGAGAAAAGGGTATTTGATTCTCAGTGGTAGAAAAGCCAATGTCAAAGAGGACAAAAAAAAAAAAAGACAGACAGCTATCTGGTTTCATTGCCATGAATGACAACACTCCCATTCAAAACAGACAGCTAGTTTTTCCTTAGGTCACATTAGGAACTGGACAAAAGGAAGACTCAATTAAAAACCCTGGGGTGGGGCAAGATTCCCAACTGGTCCAATTTTCTCCAGTTCCCATCAGGCTGCTCTTGGCTCTGACAGGTTGTTCCCATACCCTAAAAAAGCCAGAGCCCAGATTCTGGCCCTGTTTCACTCAATTAACTCTTACCATTTGAAGAGTCTCTAGGTCAAACACTGTAGCAAAACAGCAAACATTTTGCAAGTGCTGCAAGTTACACCAGACAACCCTGATAAGAGACAGGCAATTGAGACCGGAGCTACAAAAGCCATGCTTTACACAGTTTCAGCAGCTCAGCAAGAGCATTGTGCCACTACCAAAGCATACAGAAAACCAGAAAAGTCAGGAAAAAATTTATATTTGCCTTTATCACAATATATATTTATACCCTTGTCGCATTCAGCGGATCAAAATGAGGTGTTAAAGTGATTTTCAGCATTGCAGTAGCACAGAGTAAATATACATTTATACATATACAGAGCAAATACTGTATATAAATAGGCTTTGAAATAATAGTAATCCATATCTACAAATACAAAATACCCAGTACCCTCTTTCTCCTCCCTCCTCAAATTTCAGCAGTAACATTTTTTTCTTCAATGTACCTAATGCAACAAGTATAGTATTCTTTCCCTCACATGACACAGCTGGAGTGGTATGGTCATCAGCTTCAAGAAAATAAACATTAGTCACTCCTCACTGCTGCATATTCTAGTTTATGTGTATTGTATAAATAGAATAAACCGTGATTTAATGTGTCTGCATATTTATGTTAGCCAAATAGTCTTTCTGTAACAGAAACCAGCATTACACCACAAACAAGGTTCAATTTTTTCTTTCACAGAAAGAGTAGGAATTTGTTAAACCATCCCTTTTTCTTCCACATCAATTAACAAAGCAGTTTAAATATTATGCATAAAATAGCTCAACTACCAAATCAAAATGTCTTACACTCTTCTGAAAAAGTACAGTGATGTTTCTAGAAGGTCACAAACTTATTTTAACAAGCATCTTTTCTGTGAGGAAATTTGATAAACATTAGTTATATAAACACACATTCACTTCATTGTTCAGCTTACACCTCGACTTGCAGAGACAAAGGGGTTACACAGTCTAAGTATGGCATTTAACTTCAGACTCACAGAAATGTTGGACAGAAGTGACCCCTGGAGGACGTCAAGCCCAACTCCACACTTGAAGCAGATGACTGCTAACACTAGATCAAGTCAGCCGCAACTCCATTTAATGGCCTTGAAAAACTCTGCAGTGTCTCGGGGTTACCTGTACCGGTGCCACACTACACCTAAAAACCTGACAGAATTAAAAATGACCATTCATTCACATTGTCATTTGGTTTGAAATACTAATGGCAACAAAAAACTCTGGGTTAGCTATTTACTCAATTATAAATATATCACAAGGTTTAATTCTAGAGAACTTTAAGAGATCATATTTTCTGGTGGAAGCTACTGCATGCAGTACCATAGGAAAAACAGATCTTAACCACTTGGACAAAAAAACCAAAACTGACAGCCTCTTACTGAAGAGAAAAGTTGGTTTGATTCTGCATAATAAATGGATTGAAATATGCCTCTACCAAAACCGATTTAAAATTGGACGCAGTTAGTATATTCATCCATTAATTCAATCATTAACGACAAGCATTAATAGATACTTAAGGGAAAGTGCCACTATATTTAGAGATGCAACCATCTCAGTTTGGCAACCTGCAATCCCCACTGATTGTCCTTCAGAAAATCCATACTGAATTTATTCCATCTACAAGTAAAAGATATTTGCATTTTCTTTCACTTTTTTAACTTTTCTTTAACGCTGTGGGCTGTTAAACACACATTTTTTCCTCTTAGTGTTTGTCTGATCTTGGTACCTCCAAAGTGGGAGTTCACCTTGCCCAAAGCAGCAACATTCATTCAAAAAGGAAGATGCAGGGAGGGCTCACCACTACACACTGCAACTGTGTAAAGGATTGCACTTATATTCATTACTATTGAAGGCACAAGAATTCATAAATTGGCCCCCTGACATCCCAGACAAAGTCTGCAGCACTTAAAGTTAGAAACTTCCTGTTACAGAGATATCGCCCTACCTACATTATCACTCTAGACATAGAAAACCATAATTTGTTGAAACAGAAAATAAGTGAGACAGAGCAACTCTTGTTGAACTTCTGGGTGCTAAGACACCACAATCACGTATTAAAATTGCTCCTGCACAATTCTGCCTTCCTGTTACTAAACTCTTAACTGAAAACACTACAAAGCAGCTGCAAAACATGTACCATACTCTCCCAGAGCACAAGCTGGCAGAGACCACAGCTTGTGAAACACTCTTTTAGCCATACTGCAATCCAATATACCCTGAATCCCATGATGCCATTTTCTGTGTTTCAGAGAACAATTAGACTTTTAAATATATTTTAAAAGGAAAAAAAGATTTCTTTCCTAGCTACAAGTATATTTGAGGATCATTTGGCATATGGTCACTTGATGCATATATTTTAAGTAAAGTACTGCATTGTGTAAAGGCAGACCATTTGGAAAACATTATCAACTGATCTGCAGTATTGCTTTTAGTATACACAGTTAAGTCTTAAGGCAGTCAAAAAAGGCAGCAAAACCAGTATCTACAGCTCGTGTCTAGAAAAACATTGAAAAAAAAAAAAATATATGAAAGAGGAGATTTCATTATCTCGGAGAGTAAATTGCACTAAAAGCATCCATTCTTTGATACAAAACCAAAAAAAAACCATACACTAAAAACCTGAGATGCACCATTCACCAGCAGCAAAGTTCACATTTTAGCCAAAATAATGTTTCAAATAAAGCTATTACGTTTTGACAAAATCCCTAAGTCTTCTTGGCTCAGTAGGAATCTTGAAACTCAGCACATTCCATGGATAAGATGTCTTTACTGAAAATCACTAACTTCAGTAAGACGGGCAGTATGCACATGGGCCTGTATCTGCCACTTGCACACTTACCTTAATCCAAATCGCTATTCCTGAAGCATTGTACTTCTCAAATTGAGAAATACTGCCAGAATCTGGCCATATTATTTAATTTACTTTCTATTTAGATTACACATCATTTATTTCCTTAGAAGAAGTTCTACCTTATCAAAACCATAGCCTGGAATAAATCAAGGCAGCTCAATTGCCTTTCATAGCTACTCTGATTTACAACAGCTGAGTATCTAAACCAGTAATTAACTCTTAAACAAACAGCTGTTCATCAAGCAAGGAAAAGAGGAAGAATCATTTGCTCCTTCAGACAAAGGAATTTTGACATATGGATTTTAACCCCTGTCCGTGTCACCAAACAATGTCAGTACTACAGCTCCCTTACTTGCAGGGGGTTCTGATGAGATCAAAGATTGCTTCACTGACACAGAAAAGATACAACTGTACAACTGTATGACTCGATGGCATGTTAAATGCAACTCCAACACTACTTCACTTTTATTTGACCTTAAATAACAGAACTGTATGGCACAGTTTGAGGAGCTGGGTGAAGAGCTAGAAATGCAACTCCTATTCCTTGTAAGACTCCTTGTCATCTGGAAATGTGACTAAGTATGAAAAAGCATTTCTAGATTAGCTCACAGCAAAAGAATACAATGCTCATAATATCACAGATTCCAGCAGAGTTGCCAACAGCCTTTCAGAACAAGCTAACCCATTCTTTAAGCTGAGACTTAAAGATGCAGTTAAGTTGAGGCTGGATGTTCATCCTGAGTTTCAAAAGACGGTAGAGGTTCTCTCCAGTAAGTAAACTGACTGTAGGTATCAGAACAAGGGAAGTCTGAAGAATGGCTTCTTTTCAGCAAAGGGAAAATGTGATCTACCACTTCACATAGTCTGATGTAGCTGGAAAATAAACAAATTAAAAAATGCTATATTATCGCAAATTTTCTTACTTTGAATTTTTATAAGTCCCAAACCGCTAAGGCTTGAGTACTTTTACACAGACAAGTCAACATCCCAAAATGAATAAAACTAAACACATTTTGATGCCTATCTTCCCGAGAGGATTGACAGTTTGGATAAGAAATCCATTCATTCTAAGCAACAATATGTACCTAGTAAGAAATAGAAGTTATTTTCTGCCCAGGTCACCTACTAAAATATTTGGGCCCCTTTTTCTGCTTCTCTCTTTCCATCCAGCTTGGCTCAAGCAGCTCCCTGCTCAACTGATTATTCATATTTTATACACATATGCCTCTCCAGTTAAGGACCCGCTTAAAGTTACCACAGGCCATGTCCATTCAGTGTTAGCTGCTGCTACAGTGCCTAAACATTTTGCTGGAACCCCTCTGCCCTATCTTCACATTTTGTTTTCTGGCTCTTCTTGAAAGGAGCTCCAGGAAAAGGAAATTTTGAAAAGGCCACAATAAAGCAGATGGCTTCAAGAAACCAGCTAATGTCACTTTTATGCTGACTAAATAGTACCCTGATAATTCCTTTCCATCTCCTTTAATCATGTAATACATCAGACTAAATACTAAACAATTTCCTTTTGTCAGTTTAAATGAAGGTAAGTCTGTATTTTATTCTACTTTTTTACTTTTTGTTTGAAATATTTTAAGGAATTAAATGCATCTTTAGGCAATTTGAGTCATAGAACAGCAAATTAATTAAGTCTATAAGGCATTAGGGATAAGAGATTACTTACGATGAGATGTTTGTCTTTGCATGCTCTTGTATAAGCTCTCCTTTGGGGTTAACTGTAAATATTCTATTTAAAGAAACTCCCACCTGTTTGTATGAATAAACATCCTAAACAAAAGAGAGAGCAAATTAAGAAAATTTAAAAAAAAAATCATGATTCTTCCTTTGCACAATAACATTTATTCTTGCTGAAATACATTACTCAGAACAATATAATTGCACAGTATTGGTATGAAATTTATCTAGTTGTGTATCTGAAATTCTCTATGATGTTACAAAGGAGGTCAGGCTAACAAAATGAACATGAAATAGAATTTGCAGCTGGGTAAGGTGTTTGCCACTTAAGTTTAAACTACTGATCAAAATCATGTTAGTTTTTTTCAGCAACTTCCCTTGACACAGAAATAACATTTAATAAAAATAGATGATATATGGTGTGAAAGCATTTGCACTTTCATTTTTCTTTCAGAGAGTATTTAATTTCCTGAGTGTGGTGTTCTGAGTGTCTTGCAATAGTGTACAAAGATTAAAACAAAACAGAGACATAAAATAGTGATTAGATTGCAAGCACAATGTCATAAAAGGAAGTCATAACAACTGTGTCTACTTTAAAATCCCTGGAAACATCTCTTAGTTCCTGAGTTCAGATTTGTGCCATACCCATATATTGATTCCATGTCAGAGCAAGGCGAAAGAAGGGAATCTAAGGATTATATGTCAAAATAGCAGCAACGAGTCCCAGCAGGTAATGCAGATACAACTCTGGGGAGTACCATTAGAAGTAAGAATTAAGAACATCTTCTAGGAAATTAAAATGGTTATGGAAAGCAATAGATAAGTTCTGATTTGTTCTGAAGAAAGGCTTGACAAGAGCAAAGATGAAAACTCCCAGAAGATCAGAACAAAAAAATTTTACTTATATAAATCATCGGACATGGTTTTAAAAGCTGAAGTGGTGAAAGCCTGGAACGTTAATGAAGATAGAAAGATTACTTTTATCTCTAAATTGTTAAGATTGTTCCAAAAAAGGTCAGTTGAAGAATTCAGTATCCTGGCAGTCCCTGTACTGTCTACACCTATAACATCCACGAGTACTGAAATTTCATTGAGTTTGCTCAGGGAAAATATGAAAATAATAAAACAAAAACCAAACAAAATCTCACAAAATCCAAGTAGTGTAGAAAATTTAGAAAGCAATTATCCTCATCTTCACAAAGCCAGTGGCATATCTCATACTTGAAAACTGCACTCCAAGAGCAGAAGAGTGAGTTACCAGTAATTCCTTTAGAAAGATTAAATTTACTGCTTTATTTGAAGTTCTATTGAAGTATGCATGAAAATAATTATTTTATTTCCCTGAGGTTCAAAAAATTGAACTAGAGGTAGACATCATTCACAATACAAAACCACAAAAGTGTTTAAAAAGTTAATTCAGAGCCCTATGTCTAAGGTACCTTGATAATGGAAAGGAAGCTGCGTATGATACAACTTAATATAGCATTTGGAGAGTAAGGACCCCCTGTCCTCTCTGACATAATGCTTTAAAAAAATGCAATCTGCTAAAAGATGAAGCTGAAAAAGCCAGTGCTTACAAATGTCAACAACCCTAACAAAAATCAGACAAATGTAGAAACAAAGTCTCAACAAAAAGGTATGCTGAATCCTCTCAAATGAAGCTTAAACATCAATTATTTCAGTGCCAATATATCTTGCCAGGCAGCTCTGTCCAACATTTAGGCATCTAAACTGCCCAGTCCCAGAATGTTCATATGCACACTGGCAATGAAGCAGCGTTCCACATTTATCCTGGTAATTTCCCTAAGCTATCATGTCTCTGCTACTGATGGTACCTCAGCTCTTAGAGGGCTGAGCGGCTAGGGCTGGAGTCCATGGTCCTCAGGCGCTTCAGTGAGAAGCCTTTAGTTCTGCTGGAGTCAGTAGAGAAAGATAGTCAGTCAGCACCTGAATTACTTTCCAGATGTGTTTCTCTCCACCAACTAAAGAAGGAGGTAACCAACTGAAGTTCTCTCTTGCTAATCATACCAGGAAATAGGAAAGGTCAAGGACAATTCTTTTAAGAACGAATGGCATGGCCAGGATACAGGCACAGATCTAAGTGAGTTTAGCTTTCGAAACAGGGTGGATATATCACATCTGCATGCCAGAGGCCCTTACCCATAAACCCCACACTGGTGTTACTAGGTTTTTTGTTACACATTGCCATATTACACATCAGTTTCTAAAGCAAATAGCACCCAACTGCACACAGCCGGAGAGAGTACCAAACACTTGGGCTCCTGGTTGCACCTAAGGGCCTAATTTAGTCTAAATTTAGGTGCCCAGTGAAACTGTAAACATCTAAAGAACTAGGTCTTGTCTCCTTCTGACAGCAGAATGCTTTGAAAGATTTTAAAGGCACCTACAACGATATCTACACTAGAAAACTAAACAGTGCAAGTACTCTTTCACAGACTTGGAAGCCTCTTGACATTGTGTCAGAATTAATAAACTCTCTACACCCCTCCCCTCAAAACAAAACCCCAAATCAAACCTTCCACATCCCCCCGCAGTATGGCTATATCAAATGCCCACTGGGAAGAGTCCATGCCCCAAGCTGACACAGCAATCATATCCAGAAATTGCCTGGAAGACTGCTAGTTGCCTGTGCCAGAACAGTCTCTGCTAACAATTTAAAAGAAGGGATAATCACATGCCAGGGTTCCCACTTCTGCCCCAGACCCTGAGACTGTTCCCTTTTGCAGACGCGTAAAAGTATTCTTTGGGCTAGGACAGGAGTAAGAAAAGCCTATAACCCAATTATTCAGCCTTCAAATGAGTGACAGAGATCTATCTTCCCATCTCAAACAACAGATCACTTTCCACGCAAAGTAGAACCTTCTGATTTCAGTGGGAAATCCAAGTTCTTTTGAACGTACTTGAGTTTGAAGGGGAAGTCCAACCAATCTGAAAGATAATCTGTCAGTCCACAGATAGCTCACTGACACTGTATCAGTGTGGAGTAAAATGAGATGAATGTTTTCACACAAGCTTAGGGATTTTCTCATAGTTAGGATTTCAGCTAGTATTTACTGTTATGCTAACTTGTGCAGATATAAAGTAGTTAGTTTGCTACTCTTCCATCTCTGTTCGCATTGTGCATCGTGAGATCTCTGAGAAAAAAAAAAATTATATTTTCCTTTGTACAGGGCCTAGTAAAATACTTTTAACTCCCATCTAAGGCATCCAGGTTCTAATGCAACAAAACCATGACATAAGAGCAACATTTCTATTCTCTGCAACAGAAATAAATTAAGCTACTACTTACAGCAGGTCTGTTTCCAAAAGCAGCATAAAAGGGTTCTGTGTTGGGATAAAATAAGTTTCTGATGTCTGTCAGACACTGAACTTTGAATTTTTCTGGCTTCTTTTCTATCACTTCCCTGAAACGATAAAAAATGAGGGCTGAGTAAGTACAAATGAAACACAGCACAAACCATTTTATTGTCTTTATTCAACATTTTTCACCTAGGTGGATACTCCGGTAGAGCCTCCACCTTTCTCCAATAAAACTTTCTTTGGAATCATAGTGCCCAGCAAGATAAAATAGCATCCCCAAGATTATGTAATGGGAACTGTAAATAAATCCTCTGAAACAAGGGAACTTGGACTGAAACCTACGTTGTGAAGATGGTTACTGAGCCAGGATGGTTGATTACAGGAAATAGCTGCTAAATAAAGACTTATGAGACATAAATTGTCTTCAAGTAAACTGTTTCCTGAGAACTGCAAAATGATTCATAGATTATATTAGCCTTCACTGTGTATATCTTTTTTAAAAAAAAATGATTGCAATTACCGTATGTGCTAGAAGCACTTCAGTCTGTTATGATACTTCTACAGTCAGGGTCCTCCATCACTGCTAATTAGCAGAAGTTAAGGAATAAAGGCATCTTCTATTTCTCTTCAGTTGCTCTTTACAGAACACAGAATTCATTAATGAACAGAGAAACTCTCTCATCTCTGGGAGAAAGCCCTTTCAGAACAGCTTCTCTTGGCAAGGAGACTGAACAGGTGGCACAGTCTGGAGTTCCCATAACACAGGAAGATGCCAGCATGACACAAAAGTGCTTAAGAAGCTAAGAATCTTACATCCTAGCACCAACACATATGTCAAGGAAGATGTGACTAGTACAGAAGCATCATAGGAGTAATACAGCCCTTTGGAACAGCAGCTCCATGTATACATCATAGTTTGAGAATGTGCAAAGAGAGGATTAAAACCATCCTCCCCAATCTCACATACACCTGATCTCAGAACCCCCAAAACCACAATAAACAAATCTATGGATGACAATGAAGTTATTTATTGCCCACACATCACAGCAGTTATGATAAGTGTGCACTGAAAGGTCAGCATTCTTTAGTCTAAACAAGCAACAAAGAGTATCACCTTAAATATATTTCTAGATGAGACGCCTAAGATAACAGTGACTACCCTTCCACTGCATTTATTATTTAATCAGCCTAAGAACTGCACTGTAATACCTCCACAGTCTCTTATATTTAGAACCTGGATGGTAATACAGGCTGCAGCATGTCACTCAATCAGGAGAACATCTGAACAACCTTCCATTAAAAATTCTAATGAAATATATCCTGTCACAGCAGCTTTTAAACAGCTTAAAATATTTTCAGTAATCACTTGACATGCTTCACTGAATTAGGAAGAAGGTACAATATTCATAATCTGTGCTATTATTATTCACTTATTACCGTTTGACACCTAGAATGAACATTGTCCACAAACACCACAGTGCAGTCAGGAGTATAAAAAGTTCATTCTATTTTCACAGAGATTTCTTCAAAACCCATCAAGCAATATTCTTCCACAAAAGAAAGAACATTTATGTTAATGAGAACAGCTTAAAAATATAGACAAGAGTGACTGTTACTAATCCATGAACATTTTTCCTACGGCTAAATAGTAACACACCATGCTAAACATGTGATGTCAACATGCTGGTACACATGGATGTATGTTAAAACATGTCTAAGAGATAGTCACGTTGCTTAGTTTATCTATTGAATTCGGGTCTTTAACAAAATTTCTTTCTAATTAAATTTTGCACCAATGAGTTTACAAAAACAAACAAACCAAAAAAAAAGGAATAAACCCTTATCAATTACTTTCAAGTACTCCCACAAAAAAAAAAAAAAGCAAGCAAGAATTCAGTCTCCACCAGCCTCTGGGTTTCTTTCCGCATAAAAGTGAAATTGCAGTACCTGTGAAAAGCTGAAAACAAGCTGCTTGGACTCAACAACACTGGTCCTTGAGGCAGCACAGTTCCTCGTTCATTGACCCAGTGCAAGTATCCTCTGGTCATGTCTGCCATTCCAATAGCACGTGCTGAACAATACAAAAATTTATATCCATTCCTGTGAACATTAATAAAAGAAGAAATTGCTGTAAAAATAAAGCAGGTACTTCGACATTAATAATTTTGTGAGTTTATTTTTTATATTAATCAAATCATGACTGTTTAACAGACTTGCGTTTTACCTAGACTTATTTAAAAGGAATAAAAACATTTATGCCAAAATCTTGGATAACTAAAATCTGTCTAGCTCCACTACAGCTACTGATTTACGCCTAAAGAGGGTTCATTCATCTCTTGTCTTCCCATGGCTTATGATTTCTTATGGTTTTCTATCCACCCCTGCACAGTGGAACCATACCCCGTAGAATTAACTGAAATGACTTCTGCTAAGACGAAAACACTTGGCATAAAGTAGACAATGGTGTATTAGTCTTTGCTGCATTAAGACCATTGCACTCCTGCCTCTTTGGGCTATGCAAAAAAACACTAGTCTATGTGCAGCATTAACATATTCCTTCAACTCTGAGCAAATCTGAACTTCGAAACACAGCATGAGAAGTAATCTTTGACTTGACACTGAAAGAAAAGTTTTGGCAGAAGTTACAGTTTTCCCTTGGTTCTGTTTGTGACAGAACAGGGTCCAATTATGTTAATTCAACTTAATAGTGGTTTATTTTGCAAGCCCTATAAAGAAATTGTTCATAAAATAAAGAAATACTGTATTCAGTGCATGCACTGTCATTAAACCTAACTATTGAATATTTATATAGTGTTCAGCTGTAATATCTAGCCGCTACATAATTAACTCGGTAATCTGAAAAACATGACTCCAATCTATTTTTTTCTCTTCTGCTTATGATCACCAAAGCCCTAACAATTGACAATGCTGGCAGGCGTAGAAATAAGAGCTGCAATTAAAAAATTAATTAACATTTTCACCAAATTTAATACAGAGGTCATACACAGAACTAAATACTGCTCGGCATGTGAATTCCCAGGCTGTCCTGCCTTTTCTGTGATCACATATGTCTATACAGAATAAAAGCACAGACAAGTGTCTCTGGCATAATTTAGATTCCATCATCCATAATTTATAAGTTATCATCCGTGTAAAACAAAAAGCAATAAACAAACCCTAGCATAACCCTAGTTAATATGATTTGTTCAGTGTACTAAAAGGACAGTTGTGATATGTACCAGAGGCTCTTCAAACATTTATCTGAATATATAAGAACAGCTGACTGTAATGTAATAAAGTCAATTTCATTTTCTGCATAAAGCAAAAATATCAAGCTGAACAGACAGCGAACAGTAATCCTTGTAAAAGTTGAAATCTGAAAGCGTAACATCAGAATGTATCAGATACTTCATCCGATTCCATTCAGACACCAATTAATTGTTATTCTCACTTCCTTTTTTCTCTCAATTACTAATAATAATCAGTCTTTGATCCCCTCCATGTACACAATGACTTGACTACATTGCAAAAGGTATCCAGGGAACCAACAGTACACCTGTACTTTGACACCAGCCTTGCTCAGCTAGAAGCATTCCCACAGATCACCCCACATGAGTTGGCACAGTCTGATTGGTTTTCTGTTCATATTCGCCAGAGGAAATATCCCAAGATTTTTAGAACATAATGATACAGGTCATACCAGGGCACACTCCTGGTTAATGACATTAACTGATATAAAGCACAGCTGATCTAGGGTTGCACAATATTTCAACAGCTAATGGAAAGAAACAGTTTTTTCAAAACATCATTACATCTCGGGTATATTAAGCTACTTTTTGAAGATGCCTGTCACATGATAAATCCAGGTCCTTTCACCCACAGTAGCACAGAAGGTATTTACTACTGTGGACCAATGGGCACCAGTGCAGATCAACTACTGAGCTATAATATAGCAGCTCACATGGGCACGGGTGTTGCCAGGTAAAAGCCAATTCCTCATGTAAACATTTCATTGATCTTTAATGCCTTTAAACTGCACTTTAAGAACTGTTTACTTATCACCTACTCTCAAAATTAACCAAGGACACAATGTTTTAAGACTGATCCTTTCTAACTTTGCAATTTAATAGTGGAATTTAGGACAAATACGTATAGAAATAACAAAATTAATTATATAATAATCAGTAGTAAAGACCATTGCCAACGTCTTTGAAGGTCATCACTATTTACACAACAAATAAAACCAGAATATTAATAGTGAGTATCCAAAATGGGTCCATTTCTACTCAAGATAAGACATCATGCTGACTAGCATGCTTGCTTGACTACAAGCCTAATGTTGAGACAGCTTGACTCAAAGCTGTTTCAATAAACTCCCTTTCTACCCACTTGAAAGAGAAGGAACTCCTCTAAATAGATTCATCCCATGTGTTTTAGATTTCATCCCTGCCTGAAGGGAAGTTCGGCAAGAACTCCACCTACAGTGACCACCCTGGGGTAAAACAGTCCTCATGCATTTCACACCTCAACAATCTCCCCAACAAGGACAGAAGGGAAGGTGTAAAAGCATCTTATGAATTAATGCTCCTGCAACTCCTCGTTTGCAAAAGCAGTTCCATTTGCTGCAACTGCACAACTCAAATTACTACAGTTTTTGGAACTAACTGTAGCTATCTGTTTGGGGTGGCTGGAAGAGTAATCACTACTCATTGGTAGAGGGCTTTTGCTTTTGGTATCTCAAAGCAGGTTTTTCTCTGGTTATCATACAGCAGATGTTTACACGATGTAACAGCACTGAAGTGACGAGATATTGATGAAATTGTAATCCTTACAGGTTAAGATAAGCCTAGAGAAACTTTCATTTTTATGTGTAAATTAATAAACACAAACCAGCCACAGATGCATGAACAGATTTTCTGAATACTCACTGGCTCACTTTATGGTACAACTTTGCGATCCCTTGGTGAGTCCAGTCTTTGCCAAGAGTCGGCAAAATATGACCTAAAGTATCTGACCTGAATAAAGGAAAAACAATATAACTGAATTGAAAAAAAAGTACTTATAATAACAGTTGAGGCTAATAAAACCAGCTCTAACTTATTTGGCCAGAAGCAATGGAAAGTAAGGTTTTCTACAAGGTACTGATCAGAAGAGGATGATTTTATTCCCCTTTCTTTTGAGATAGATTGACATGCCTGTCCTTGGCCATGTTGTTTCAATCACACTCATACATCAGGGTTTGTCTTCATGGATGAGTCTGTGACCCATAAGGTAACATGGAAGTTATAGCACATAGGTTATTAATCAGACCTGGGTAGTAGGCCGTCCATGCTAGGCATAGTTTTTGAGGTTTACACTAAACATTCTTCAAATCTAGCCATAAGGGAAGTTTATGGCAAATTGCAAGCATAAGGTAAGTCACGTTCTAGCTTACTTGAAACTACCTTCTCCACGTAAAGCCAGCAGCTGGTCACATATAAAGTATTATGAAATAGTTATACTGGTTTCAACATATTTCCTGGTTTACAAGAGAGAAAACTACTAACACTATAGTATCATCTAGAAATTCAAACAAATAAGCAACTCACTTGACTGAACACTATACAGATACACAGCAAGAAATCTACATCCTGAATATCTTGCGTCTTAGAGAGGAAAACATTGGGTGGTGGTTTCAGATGGATTTGCAATGGTATCGTAAGGTGAAGTGATTCAGTAACTGTCTGGTCAGCTCACCAGCAAAGATAAGAATAGAACCCATTCACTTTATTGAAGCTTAAGTAAAGAAAGTCAAGGGGGGTTATTAATTTATATTGGCATAAAAAAAAACCCCACACCCTACAATGGATAAATCACAAGGAAGAATAGAGTTCCAGTTTAAATCAAGTATTTTAATTCACTCCAGACTGCCCTTGGAAATTATTTTTCCTTGTTCTTTTTGCTAATTAGATACAGCTAAGTTTGATTTTGAAAAAAAATTATTTTGAAACGTATCTAAGCATTTCATTTTAAAAGGTCAAAAGACAATGCTTATATTTTTATTATGTTTCCCTGTTCCACATACAATTGTTTTTCCCAATGTCAGATAATTAAATAAAAATCAGTGAGGGAATTGCTTTGGTCACTCCAAAATTATGGGTTTTACCCGAAGTACTAAACTGAAACCTTCCATCAAATTCTAATTCCAACTTTGAATTTGGAGTCTCGTCTTTTAAATAATAACACCTCTCACTGGAATGTCCAAGTAATGTCTTTGAAAACAGAACTCACATATTTCTTATGTAGCCACTGTACTTCCTAAGTGGAATATAGCAAAAAAGGTTACAATTTTGCAGAAGGTCCTCCAGTACTACTGTAAATATTATCATCAAACACTAATATGTGACAAATAATGGACACATATGGAATGTACCTTTATTAAATTAAGAATACAGCTAATGATTGTTTGAAAGTCAAATAAAAAAACACCACTCACACACACACAAAATACTAGAATGCAAGGATTCCCTGACTCAAAATTCTGTTAATTACTTTTTCCTTTCATTCAAAGGACAACTTGTCATTGCAGATAAAGCCTCTCCCTGTTCATGAACTCACCGTGTGATTGTTCCATCAATGTCAGAAATAATAACTTTATCATCCCAGTTCCATAGGTAAATGGTGCCTTCACAGCGGCAGGTGCCTTGATACTGCGTTGTAACACTAAAGGTCACATCATTTGGACCATTCTTGAGCTTTAAGCTTTTCTGCAAGACATTACCAGCAAGATAATCAACAAACTGAGCATGTAAAACTGACACAGTGCAAATACAAATCCAGACAGGATCATTGCCTTGATCACACTAAATCTGAATGCCTTCAGCAGAACTATCGTCTAAATGATGATAGCGGAGCCCTGCCCGTGGGGTTGTACAGTATAGATTGATTTATAGAGCAGAAGAAACCAAAACCAAAACAGAAAACAAAATTCTGTTTCACAGTCAGCGATGTGAAAAAAAGTCCCCATAAACAATAACAAATTATGGATTAGGGACTATCTATGGGGGTTTCCCATTTTGAAATACAATGTGCAGAGAGAAATGTGGGTAACAAGGAGTTCCATGAACTTTAACTAAGAGTGTTTATATGGCAATCTGTGTTCTATGGTATTACTTCTCTTTCCTATAATAACCCACCTCTCATACCACATCACTTGCTACCCTTTAGTCTCCACCAAATTTCCTTACCTTTCCCACTTCCCTGCCCTTGCCCCCATAATCTCCTCTGTCAGTTAGTGACACACTGGGCAAAAGACTACAGGTTTGAATCTACTTATGGACCTAACTAGTCATTTTCTCAAGATCTGCAGGAATTTAACATTTTAAGTGTCTCTTTTTCTTAGTTATATTTAACTGCAATTTTTCTATTGGTAAAAGGTGAAAAGGAGATGGGAATGTAAAACAACTGATGGGTCCCACCCACTGCTTCATCAAGACATCAATTTAAAAATAGTTCTAGCACCAGCTAATTTCTGTGAGGTTTCTGAATCTGAAAAATATCAACACATTTGTGTAACTCTTGTTTTCTGTTTGTTATCGAAAATTACGAACACATGTCATCTGTCTCTACATTTCTTACAAACTATTCAGGCAGTGAGTGATGAGCTGTTTAATACTCTACGACCTGTGTGGGTTTTCCTTCAGATATTTAATTTGCTGTAGATAAGATGACAAAGTATTTCCCTAAAGTAATCCTTTTTCCAGATCAAATTGGAATGTGCAGAATGAAAAACTGTAACAGTTTTGTCACCATTAGTCAAAACACCTCTGTCACAGAGGAAGAGAATTGGCTCCAGAGAAATTAACAGTCTGGCCTCATAGTAAATTCACAAGACACTCTTTCAGAAGTTATTACCAGAAAACCATATTTATGTAAAATATGACTGTCTACCTATGAATAAGGGTAAAAGAAAGGAGAGGAGGGAAAAAAAAAGAAAAAAAAAAAAAAAGAATAGAGGTCTGTGGGTTAACACATACACATTATATGTAATACAAAAAGAATGTAGAGAATACACTTATTCAGGTGACAAATATATACTCCGGAATTTAATTTTGATAATTTTCTAAAATTAAATTTTTCTAATTCTCTGAACCCCAGCACTTTACAAGGCACAACACACATGCTTAATTCTGAAAACAGAAGGGATTTTTTTTTTAAAAAAATGAGAGAATTAAATGTGAGAAGTAAGAGCTCAATAAGCTTTGCAAGCCTGAATAACAGGATTGTTCGTGTTGTATCAGAAACAACATTTCAGGACAAGGATGTAAAATTATCTCACAAGCTGGTCAGAAGTGAGGCGAAGCGTTTTTTTGTAACTGATTCCAGGCAATAATGAGAGATGACTTGAGTTAGCTTGTAATGACCCGAGGTTTTGTTTGGCAGCTCTAGGATCTTCATCGCTTGAAGATGACTCATCTTTTATTCTGAAACATTTCACACACAGAAAATGATGTTATCATGTCAGTAAATGCATCTCAGTATCCATTAAAAATGCATTAACAGTGAGTCACCAAATAGATCATTGATTCCCTGATCCTACATACTGTCTCACAGGAGGCCATTCACATCATGGTTCTAAATATATCAATGAAGTGCCGAATTTCAATTCATGTATAATCCCCATTATTTATATTTGGATTGTTCTAGCTATTCACTTGCCTACAAGCTAGTTTTCATTATTTAACAGATGTAAATTAACAGCGCATATTGACTCAAAAATCTCTAAGTGTAAAAAAATAATACCCATTAGATACTGTAACTACAAAAATCCTCAGTTCTCAGATGAAGAAAGAGGCATTTGTTATGCTGGCTTTCTCTTCCTCACCTTCCTGTCTCCCTCAAAGAATTTAGCAGTTAATTAAAAAAATCCAGGTGATGGTAATTTCATTACAGAAAGTAATTCCTCCTTCTCTTTCAATGAGCAGCTTTAAGATCATTGCACTATTCTTTTCCTGGATTTGCAGAATTACCCCATCCAGGACATCATGATGAAAAGTCATAAAACTTGAGCTCACAGTTCTGTCTAAATACACATCAGTATAACTTTTATTTCTTTTCTGCTATAACCATTTCCCAGAAATTTAAGGATGTTTTTCTTCACAGAGAAAGTTTACCTATAGTAAAAAAATTATCACCTTATGTGGACGGCAAAATTTCCTTTAAGATCTTACATATCTCATCAGCATTTCAGCTCTTATTTCGATCATGCCAGCATGTTGTTTGATGTGAGGAATTCTTGACCCAGTATCAAGGTACTACATGTCATGACTAGCAACATTTAAAAGCCTGTTTTATCCTTTGTAACACTGGATCACAAAAGTTTTACTCAACATCCCACTTGTTTCATTCTGCTTGCAAGCAAGAAATTCTTAATGACAGACTTCTAAGGTCAGTTAAAATTTAAACAAAAACACCAATTACAGAATCTAGTCTCCCTGAAGTCTTAATCCCACTTTAAACCTTATCTTTAAACAACCATGCAAGAAACAACAGACCTAAATGTCACTTGTCATCCCTAAAAGGAAAATCAGCCTTTCTGATATCATCTGTGGCTTTCTCAAACTCAGAGAGGCAACTGAGATAAAAGCCAGTCTCCTACAGAATGAGGACTCCTCCTTCCACCAAATTCTCCTGGACTGTAACTGCTGACCTCTGGAATGACAGCTAATGCCTTTTTGTTTCATAAAGATGATCTTTGAACTTAATAAGCATAAGGCATATGGCCCTTTTCAGCTTTTAAGCGCAGACAGCACACAGATGGGCTGTCTTTACAGCAAGAGCTGTGTGTACAGCAAAGGGGCAAGGCAGCAGAGCTATACTTGGCTAACTCATCCCTCCAAAGCAAGTTAAATCTCATCTTATGGAACTCTCCTAAAGAGGAGATTATGGGCATATAGTACAATCAGTTTGGAGCACAAGGAGGAAGAGATTTCTGCTGTCCTTGAAAGAAGTAGGAGAAAACAATGACTATTTCTATGAAAAAAAAAAAACCTCTGGAAAGTCTTAGGTCCCCAAACTTCCTAGAATATGTAGAAAAAAATATAAGTTGTCAAGCCATAAATACATGTAAATCAGAAATTTTAGCAACTGGTATCTGACAAGAGGATAAGGTCATCTGTGATTTATCTTGAAAACTCTAGAGATAAACATAAAGCTTCAGAGAACTGTTTGTTTTCAAGGGGCTTGAATGTGTGTCATAGAGCTGCCAACCACACCACAGAAATGCCAGAACACACTCACAAGGTCTGTAACCCTTCCAAGGGCAGAGCCTTCCTATCCGCGCTTATTCGGTGGAACGAATAACAAACTAAACACGTTTCGCTCAAGCAGTATTTCTTAGTTCAAATGTAAGAGGCAGTTGGTTTTCATTTTTAAATAGTAACTCCTGATTACTTCACGTACAGATAATTTTGGGGTTACCTGTTTGCCATGCTGATCTGTGAAGAGTTTTCTCCTGTAAGTCCACTTCCACTCATACCTTGCTCTGCCTTTGTTTCCTGTAAAAATATAAGTATGAGAAGCTGTGCATCTCCTGTTGGGCAGAGAGCAAATGTTTTTAGACAAATATTTTAAATTCAAATTCTGTGATGCACAAATTTGGCAAAATCAACAGCACGTTTATTTCCTTTGCTTGTAGGCAGAGTAAAACTTCATGTTTCTTCTACAGAATCTTTTGCCTGCACAAAAAACTAAAAACTGCAAATATGAAACTCAGAGGAAGAATTAAGATTTAATTTCACATGGAAGAATTATAGAAATATCAGATTTCACATCTAGTACAGCTGAAGTTCTGAGATCTATACCATAACTACTCAGTTTATGCACCTCAAACAGCTAGACATCACCTGAAAGAGTAAAGTATGACTCTGATAAAAAAAAAACCCCACACAATTACTTCTCATACAATCACTAAAATCTTTTATATATTAAAACTTTCCAAACTGCTTTTACTTTGAGTAGATGCTAAACCCTATCAATTTCATCCCACAAGATTTTTAAATAGCGAATGATTGAGACACACAAACAATAACACCTCCCCTTATGCACTTAGAGCTGCTGCAGCTCAAGAGATAACCAAATACTTTGGCTTGGAGAGAAATTCTAAAAACTTCAACCAATAGTAAAAGTAAAATCTCTGCAGCCCACACCTACAGATCAGTACAACAGTTATTTCTTGAAAGGCTAAAAAAAAAAATATTCATCGACTGAGAGGCAAAACCATAAAAAACGTATTAGAAGATTAGAAGTCATTCCCTCCCCTCCAGTACTAATGTTTCAGTACTATAAATTATTATGAAGAGGTTTTATTAGCCAACTTTCAAGATTAAATACGTCTAGACGGGTGATCAATATTTCATAATAAGTTTTCCCCTTTTTCACTGTTCTTTAATGTACATTCATGGCTTTAACACCATTACCACAAACTTTTAATGCTCTGAAAAGAAATTCAAAAATACTTCAAAACTAATATATAGTCAGTTTTCCATCTTGGGTTTTGTTGCATTTTACAGCTCACACTACTCAAATATGCCTGTTCTCCAACTACCAAAACAAAAATCAGAAATGTAGGTAATGTGCACAAAAACATTAAATTAGTGGCACAGCTCTTCAATTCTAGGTTCCCAAAGACAGATTTCATCCATTAGATTATACTGCCTCAGGCTGGTGTAATGAAAATAAATGCAGAACCAGAACACTGCAGGCAAATGTTTCAGGTAGAGTCTGATCCAAAGCTTTCTGAAGTCAAAAGTTGTCAGAATTTAGACCCTGTTTAAACATCTTTTAATGTGTATATCCTCAGTCAAACTGAATATTGAGTTCCTCTCCAAAGCAAAGTTCCGAACTATAGGAAGGTATGGAGGTATCCAGCCTTCTGACTGCAACCAGAAGGAAACTCTACTTGCTTTTAAACTTACCTCTTTAATAGTGCTGTTCCTCCCTCGCCATGAAAACCACCACCTTCCACCTTTTTTGGGCATCTTGTCCCTCATTATAGATTCCACAGTGGCCTGTGATAAATGGGTGGTAACATAAAAAAAAAACCAAAACAAAGGACAACCTGATATATGTAAATGAAAGAAAGGGCCAAACACACAATTTTAACTGATAATAAATAGAATAAAAGTAAACATACTGTCTGTGGACCGTAAATTCTACTAAAGCAAAATCTAATGGTATCCAGAACTGCTCTGAAGTAACTTAAGCATGAATACTTATGGTATTTGCAAAAGGAAAATGAAAAAGAGATAAAAATCAAAGAAGAAAAAAAATGCATAAATAGATATTAGTATAATGTCTAGAATGAAGAACCTACAGTTTTTAAGCTGAAGTTACTTAGTGCAAATTATATATAAAAAAAAGAAAAATATAACTTCCTGAGGGAGCTCTCATGCAAAACAGTAACAAACCAGCATGCAAGATGGTTATTACCAATAAAAAAATAACTACAAAGTTCATATTTAATCATCAGTTTGGGAAAAAAAAGCAAAGATGTTACTAGCTTTTATGAGTTTAAAATGATGCTATGAATTTGACTGACAACGTTAGAACTGTTTTTTAAAAAAAACCCTGGCTACTTTTCATTGGTTAGATATACTAGACTACAGCAGAGAAAACTTACTTTCAATACCCAAAATGACTGGAGTTGATAACAACAAGGAGACACGAATTCTTTCACTCAGAGAATAAGCAAAAGATGAAAGGGAAAAATATCACAATAAAGGTGGCCACAGCCTTTGGTGTACCCACTAAACAGCTTAGCCAACAGCTTTCTGAGATGATAGCCTTCACTGTAAGCAAAGTCATCAAAATAAAACTGTGATGTTGATTAATGAGTTAAAAAAAATTTAATAAATTATTCTAAGAACTCCTAGCAGTTAGGAGGGCCGAGTTCAGCTAATGCATGGCACAATACACCCTTCTTCTGTTTTCCATAGGTTCTCTTCACTATACTATCTATACATGAGAAAGAAAAGAAATGACAGGAATAAAGTTGAGCAAGTAAGTTTAGAACTTTTTAAACAAAAATAAGAAAAACAAGGAGCCGATAGTGCTACTGAGAATGGCATGCCACTGTTGAAAACAATGGCTACAATTTAAGGAGGTTCTCAAACATATGGACAGCTTCCTATTGACTTTTAGTGAAACAATTCACATGCTTACAATTAGACATGCATTTAAGTGTGTTTTGTAGAACATAAGTGATTTGTTTGAAAAAATTCCAGTCTTCAGTCACTTTATTAAGCCTACTTAGATAAAGTATCTTAGTGTTTCAATTCCTTAGTTCCATTATAACAGCAAATCAAAACTGTAATTAACAAGCCAATAGGAAAACCAGTGGGATGACTGGTAGCATAAATGAGTAATTTTAGTTTCAGAGTTACAGTTCAGCCATGTAAATCAGTCACACAGACTATTCCAATATACCTACTGGCTTCTCCAATGAATTAAAATTGCACTGTCTAGAAAGTTATCTGCATTCACAATATAAGGTAACCATTAAAAAAATGAACACACTGAATTTCACACTCATAGAAGACTTTTCTTAAGTGATAACCTATATGAATAATGGCACAATCACAATGCTGTTGAAAGGATTACTATTCCCTTTAATGGTAAAAATATTTCATACCCATTCTTTCCATTTATACCTCCTAGACAAAACCAAAACCTCTGGCTCGGCCATCAAAATGTTTAATTAAATATATATTTACCTCGCTTTCCTTTTATTGCCATTGAAGACAACAGGCACCTATAAAGGTCTGACTCACTCTGTGGAATTGCCCAACAAACAGAGCAGGATGCAGACAGACCTTCTGTAGGCATTTGAGTTCCATGGGATGAATCCTACCTTTGATGATTACTAGAATACTTGCAGTAAAGCACAAAATATCTGGCTTTGCAACCTCTCTTTATATTGGGATGCTACAGCGCAGCTACACATGACTGCATACACACCTAATGTGGCACTAAGAAAGAACACAGTGGTAGAGAGTATTCTGGACTTCAGAAAAAATCCTGAATAATTTTTACTCCACATTTGAGGCCACAGAAATAGAGTTTGAATTCACACAGATTAAATCCAAAGACATGAAAAGTACCGCAAATGGCAGAAGGAAAGTTTAGGTTCCAAAATTTATTAAATCCATGGCTAACCAGAATATAAAAATAGTGCCAGTGGTGATATTACTTCTTTATATACATTTACAGTAGTGTGTTTTTTTGTCCTGAGCATCTATGTGGCACCAGGTCATGTGGTATTGGACTAAGTGCATCAATGCATTGAATACAAGCCAACATATATAGCCATCACATAGTCATAGCTACCTGCCACTACCCACCTAGTGTGGTCATGAAAAACCAACCGAGAAAAACAACTAGCAAGCTACAGGCCTTCCTTATCTAGTAGTTAAAGCTTACTCACTAAGTTTAAAATTCCTTGCCTCCACTTTTATTTGATAATATATGCTGTAAATAGACAAAATGGAAAGCAGTCACCAAGTATTCAGCTACAGTAACTACTAACAGGGGTCAATATCACTTATGTTCACAATCCATATTTATGAAGGAAAACAGGAAGTTTTCCTCCTTCAAATTATTTTCATGATCTTAGGCTAGCAAATAAACACTATTCACAGACCAAATTTAGTCCTGCTTATTTAGCCCTTAGCATAAGCTAGATGAATAGTTCTGTGTGGATAGATATTACTGAGGCACAGCTTCTTTTGTACAATAACTCTCTTCCCTGCCTTAATAAATGTTAGAATGTCACAACTCCTCCTCTGACCAGCCTTCGTGTTCAATCTTACCTTTGGCAAAGGTTTCTGGAATGCCTGCATTGCCAGCAGAAGGGGACCAGCTGTTGCCCAGTTGTAGTACCTGGGCATGAAAGACAGATGGTTACTGCGTTTTTTAATCCCAAGGTTCCAAATCACAATCTACCTACTATTGATCATCTGGCAGAGTAAAGCTGTGAAACCTCTTTAGCACAGGTCAAACTCTGGCCTGCACAAGTAAAAGCAGACCCACGTTATTCCCCAGCATGTTCATCATAGACTTTTCCAGATATGCAAGAAAAGCTAGCTCCTTAATTAGAAATGGCACTTGTCATACACTGTCACACATTGCTCATGTCCTTGCCATGCCCCATCATAACAGCATGAGTAATATTTTTTTTACAAGCTCTTTTCACTGTTTGTCTATCAAGGAACTAGACAAAAGTTAGGGGCCACGGTCTGTAGGACACCAAGCTTTTGCTATTATGCACTAAACATGGGTCAACTCTTCTTACAGACAGTAGAACAAATATAGCATTATCATCCATCTGTCTAAGGAAGCTGAAGCACACGTGAAATCCAGAGTATACGACATCAAGATCCTCACTAAGAACTCGTCTCTTCCCAATGCATCAGTAGGCAGTTAAATGCTACCATCAAGTTCAGAGAACTGTGGTATGGAAGCAGTAAGTGACTCCATGCAGACCACAGAGAGGGTCGGGTAGGAGCTCCCAACATGTGATACAAACTATCACTAAAGGACATACTAGACTTGTCAGATTTATATGAGCAATATCTATGACTAAGAGTAGCCTAGCCTGTAACTGTAGCACAATGCCATGACCTCGCTTCTACTCTGTAACACAGTATGCTAGGTGCAAGAAGCTCTCAGGTAAGAACACCCTCCAAAAACTGCATTTGGCAGACCATAGTGCTATGCTGCTGCCAGCAATAAACACACATAAAATAACATCTTAGCCTTGCAGAAATATAAGACTCATACTTGGTGGGTGATATTTGACAAGTTTTGAAAAGCAATGTCTCCTCAGAGGCAGATTAGCAAAATATTCAGTATATACAGACAAACTGCGGGGCGCAGTGTTTGCAATTAGATTGCCATATCCCAGTAAATACTAATTATTCAAATTGGCTTAGGGCAAGCCTTAGAAAGCTCACATTCATTTCATTTTTACTCTGCCAATAGAGTGTGAACACTATTAGCATTTAATACCAGCTTCTTGAAATTCAAACTGTGTCAGTTAGCTGTAACATGTCATCTGAAACTGCTCTTTACTTTCAGTGTAAAGGAGAAAAGGCAACTAGGTGAGCCTAAATTCACTCAAGAGTTGACTCCTTCTGGATGAATCTGAACTACAAACATTCAAAAGCTACAGTGAAACTGACCTAATGCCACAGAAATGGGTTTTTTACAACAGTAAAATATTTTTTCCTGAAATATACTTACTTATTTCCAATCTTAACCACAAGGTTAGGGTCATCAATTATAGCAGGATTGTCCACAAACTGCTGATACGTTACAGTATGTTCTAAGAATTCTTCTGCGGGGGGAAAAAATTACATGCATAAAGCACACGTTTAGAGATGCGTGGGATGAGCCAACTTAAACCTCTTAGCATCACTCAGATACATAGCTTTCACATACAGAGTCAGCCCTTCATTACCAGATGCCAAGATTACCAATAATATGAAAGCAAGATGTTAAAAGACTTTCAATGTCAGAAGATGTTGAGGGTATCTTTGTTAGCTGCTGGTGTCTTTCCTATTCAAAATCCAAGCTAAGTGAAAGCTCAGAGATGGAACTGTGAGGGAGGAAAATTAGGGTTCTAAGCAAGGCAAGGAAGCACTTTACTCTTGCCTTTCACTGATCCTCTGTCCAAGTTAGGATCAGGAACTGATGGGCTAAATGTATGTGTAATCCCATAGCCATAAACTTAATTATTGCTTGTAAGACCTTCAGCAAAAGGAAAATGTTTATGCATAAACACCCTTTCCACTGCCTGTGACTCCCTTCACAAAATCTACGTAACTTACAAGTGATCCAGATAATAAATAAAACTCCAGTAAATCACAGTATGTTTGAAATGTTTTAACAGCTAGGTTCTGAACCACAATAAGTGTAGCATACGATTTTATGATGCCATACTACTGCAGACAGTCTAAGTCTTAAGACATTTATCTTCAAATTATGCAGCTGGAAGTTTAAAGCACAGAGCGTTGTAAATGATTTATCTAAGTAACACAAGGAACTGTAGTTAGAGCAGGAACTTGGGTTAAATTTTCCAGCTCCCTCTCCCAGTGTCACAATTTACAGACCATCCTTTTCATTCCTTACGTGGACAGCTGTGCATTTCATAGCTATATGATGTACCAAGTGGCAAAAGCACCATTAAGACTATTGTGATACAAAACATAGTACTATTAGGAAATAAAAATATTTAGTATATATTAGATTATTAAAATGTGTTAAAACTCATAAGTCCTATAGAAGTCTACTACTTAAGTATGAAAAATTCGAGGAAACTTATTACAGGGACAGTATTTATCTTAACACCTTCTTGAGTACAGCCACAGGAGGGCACTGCTTCCTCAGTCTAGGACGCTAAAACCTAGCTGACAGCACCTGTCTGCAATTCAGAAAGTCGTTCAATACCTTTGGTTATTTCTTTGTTGTCAGTAAGGCCTCCACAGAGAGAAATGGCAATGGAGGGCAAGTCACGAATTCCATCAACAGTGTTTTCAATTCCACTGTCAACACCTGAGCTCCCAACAGACTGTGGAGACTGGTTGGCAGACCGCGGCCCCATGTCATTCGTGCTCTTGCTTTGGATGTTATCCCCACTGGAAAAGAAAACATCAGGAATTCTGTCTTCAAACATTAATTCCAAAATTCTCTCCCTTCAACAGGCATCACTGACATCCCTGGAGGTATTTAACAGACATGCAGACGGGGTGCTTAGTGGTGGACTTGGCAGTGCTAGGTTTATGGTTAGACTCAGTCTTAAAGGTCTTTTCCAACCTACATAATTCTGTGTTTCTATAACAATAAACTGTACAATCTTAGTAGACAAAATAATTCTACTGTAGGAAGAGTTTGTTGTAGTATAACTATTCCCACACAGGAACAAGACTAAACATATCAGCTTACTATTTAATTCAACACTAATCATATAATAATTTATACTACTAATATAAATGTATAGATAAAGCCAAAACAAAAGATACGTATATTTGTGAATTTATGTCATATATATAAACAAAATACTCCACATATAAACTACTAGGATTAAGATTTTAAGAAACAATAAATCATTATATCCACTTAAAATCTGTGTATAGATAAGTTTATTATTACAAAGTACAGGCTCATCAAACTCTGCTTTCCATTCCAGATTTTTATAAATGCATTTGAGAAAGGAATTTTCCACCCAACTTTTTCCTCCATATTACTAATCTTTCTCAGTTTTATTGAAAAGCTAATATCACAACAGCTGCGTTTAAGCAAGCAAGAAAAAAGATAAAATATGCAAGCTACTTTAATTGTTTGATTATTTTAGTCAAATGACTAGATTATGGTGTGGAAAGATGACCATAAATGGTATGAGGCTCTAATAAAGATCAGAACAAGTTGGAAATAGTCTGTTCAGGATGTAATCTTTACATAAATAAATCTACCATACATCTTCCAAAAATTGTTTTCTAACATTCACATTTATAGGTGATCACCTACAGCAGAAAAACATTAGAGCAATATTTTTGTGCTAATACTGTTAACAGTAAAGTATGTTCCTCAAGGTAAAAAGCAAGGACGTGGCAATAAATATATCCCATGGCCAAATGCTCTCCCAGGGCACATCAGTAACACTCACAAGCACCAGTGTACGTTACATAACAATCCACGGCTAATATATGATGCTTAATTGACCAAAATACAAAATCAGTATCAAGCACGCTTCTCAGAACATAGAGACTTTCAAAAGCTCCAATATTCCTTTCTACAGAGTTTTATTTTCCTTCTGCCTTCACCTCTGCTTGGACTCTGAAAAAGAAGTCTTATCTGGATGGCTATGAAGAGTTTGATCTAAATCTGGAAAGTGATAAGAGCTCTTTAAATAGTAAAAATATAAACAAAGGACTTATACTTCTTGGGGAAATAAAGTGCAGCAACTTCTGGGTCCATGTCAGTGAGGTCATCTAAATAGACACCATCAGCACCAAGATGCCGGCTTCGTTTGTCTGTAAGGGATGGCATAAATAAGCCTATTAATGAGTATTTTCTATGTAGCAAGCCAGAACTGCTACTGTTTAACTATTCATTTTAAGATTGAGAAACCAGTCAAGTTATAACAGTTTGTGAACTGCTTTTGTATCAAATGGTACTGCTAAAAATTTCAAAGCAAGTTGCTCATATATATTGTTCAGACTACAAATACATTAAATGGGACAGCAGAGGACTAGTTCAAGATATGAGGAAGCTTCCCTATCCCACACAAAATTATTGGGAATTAGAAATCAGTGGCCTCTATAGGTAAACTCTCTGAGTGTTTGCATAGGCCTATTACAAACAGTAAGGCAATTGGAGCATTTAATCTCTGAGAACTAATCTTTGACACCCCTCGCAAAAGGGAAATAACACATCAGACTATATATAGTCAATAATACATTGTAACTGGCTTTGTTATGGAGACAACTCACTGTTTAGCGCATACAATTGACATTTTGGGTTTTTACATGCACCACTGCAGGGGACAAGATAACCTTTCCAGGTCTTTCACCAGTACCAACACAGCCATCACTGTCCTGTTGTTGCTGGTACATCTAAGACAAGTAACTACCGTAAGGCCAAAACCTAATTTTTAATTCATTCTAAAATCCATGGCTTCTCACTGTCCCAATTTCCAACATCAAACATCAGAAAAGCAATCAGAAAAAAAATTATATAAAAATTGAATAGTAAGCAGAGTAACGCTGTCAGTTTTGTCTTCAATGACAGTGGAATGCATGGGGAACTAGCTAAGAAACTTGTATCTTTACTGATTAAAAAGGAGCTGAACAAACTAGGTTCATACAGGGTTTACATAATTATAATCGGAGCTCTAAAATATAAGGTCTGTAAGCAAATAAATTCCATGTGAAGACTGTAACACTTATAAATACCATGGATACAAAGAACAGAAATTAAGAAGTAGAAAAGCATACAGAGATATATTTCACAAATTCAGAACAGGATATGTACTACACAGAACTGAAATTGCTCATGTGAAGTAAAAGCACCTTATTTTATGGCTTGTGCAAAAGACTTACTACAGCTTTGTACTAAAACAGGGAGGTTCCACCATTATCATTGACACGTAACTCAGAAATTAATCAGAGCAGGTGAACCAGCATATCTACAGCATGCTTGTACCAAAAAGTGAAATCTCTGAATCTGTCAAATATGGATGAATTTGGAGAAAGCTTTGCAGTCTTGCTCATATGCAGAGAGCTGACAGAAATCCCAGACCAAGGAGCATCTCCTATCTTGCTGTGTAACTCCTGTGAACAGCCTACTGCACAGCTCATGTTTTGAAGGTTGTTTTCAAAGGTATTCCTTTCAAAATCTAAAAGTGCCTTCAGGGCATACATTACTTTATATGACAATAAGGTGCTTTATCACCATGAAATTTAAGGACAAAATCATACATACAGAAGTGCAGAATCAACAGTTTTACCTTTTCTTCTGGAAGGCGAATCTGTCTTGCCAGCTAGTTGGGCTGAACAAGTTGCAGCTGGTTTTATTTCTTCATTGGCAGGCAATGGTGGCACAGCTGCTCCTGGAGAATCTATCTCTGGCTTACTGGTCTCATCTGGTAAGGGCTCATTTTCATCAACAGTTGCTGCATCTGCTTGTTCAAGGGCAGGCAGAGGAGACACAGTGTTAAACTCCTCTATAGGAGAATTTTGGATGACCCGAAAGTGAGTGCTTTCAGAAGGATTTACATCCACCACGCTGGCTTCCTTTGCTTTGAGCACAGAACTAGCCTGTGAGGAAAAATAAGCAGATTGCTATAAAAAAAAAAAAAAAAACAAAACTCTTTAAAAATGCCACAGCAGGAGTGTAACCTGTTCTACTCACTCCAGTAAGACCAGATTTTCAGGGTAACCAACTACAGCAGAAAGCCACTGCTAACTTTGGTGGAGACTATAGTGTACAAAAGATCTCCCTGCTCACACAATTTTGAGCATTTGCTTGCACAAAATTGATCTGTATCATGGGACCAAGTAAGATTTGTTCTACAACATGCTCTGCAGTCTTCATTTCCCACTCACCTGCCTGGAAGCACACCATAGCTTCCATTCTGCCCTCTTCCCTTCCTGTGCAAATCCTAGTTTTAATTCAGAAGGTAACCCTAACAAATATGAGAAGAGAACACAGACTGGAGTCCTGACACAACCAGGATGTTCTCAGGTACCAGGGCAAGGGTACACTGCCATTCACCTGTACTCCAGATTGAGATTTTAAATCACTTTTGTCCTGGGCTGGAATAGAGTTAATTTTCTTCCTAGTAGCTGCTATAGTGTTGTGGTTTGGATTTTGTATGAGAATAATGTTTTAGCTGATGTTTTAGCTGTTGCTAAGTAGTACTGACACTAGTCAAGGACTTCGCAGCTACTTACGCTCTGTCAGCAAGAAGCTGGGAGGAGGCACAGCTGGCCCGAAGTGGCCAGATGGATATTCCACACCATATAACATCATGCTCAGTATATAAACTGGGGGGCAGGTGACCAGGAGAGAACCGTGGCTCAGGAATTAGCTGGGCATCAGTCAGTGGATGGTGAACAATTGTGCTGTGCATCACTTGTTTTGTATATTCTTTTATCATTATTATTATTCTCTACCTTTTCGGTCTTATTAAACTGTATTTATCTCAATTCTTCAGTTTTACCTTGGTTTCCAATTCTTTTCCCACCAGAAGAGGGGTGAGCGAGTGACTGTGTGGTTATTTTAGTTGCCTGCCAGGTTAAACCACAACAATAAGAACAATTCTAGATCTTCTCTGAGTGTGGGGCACGACATGTTCTTAAAAAGGGGAGATGAAATCCTACAGTAGCAGCACTATAACTGCTATAACCTTCCTGTCATACCAAACTCTTACACAAAGATCAACAGTGTCCAAAGCATAACTCCTGGTTCAAATATAGCCAATAGCTTGGCTAGAGACATAGACGGGGACTGCAGAGGGAAAAGCCTTCAGGAATAAGATTTGCAATGCACATCAGGCTGTGTGACTGGGAGAAAAATGAAACTCACAAATCTACTAACAGGAAACCCTAAGTTCCAGACTGGAAATGTCTATTTGAAACTACTGCCTGGACCTGTGTACTTACATCAGTACTTTATGTACAGAAAATACCTTCCAATTTTCTTGTAATATACATGAGGAGGAGAATGATGCTGAGGTGATGGACAGTTAATCTTTGCCCTGCTAAAGAAGATGCCAGAGCTCTTCTCAAAGAATTAAAAATTCTAGATTCTCATCCCTGCTTTCCTCACTAGCTACCAACAGTGAATTAAAGATAAATAATAATAGTACCACTATAATTCTGGTGCCACCAACAGAAAGCAGATGTCTTCTTTCTGAGGATGATACCCACTTCCCTGGCCTGCAAAGCAGGGATTTTGTTTCTTTATGCTGTTCCTGACCCCATCACTCCTGCAGTCCATTCTGTAGAAACGCCAGTCTCCAGCAGAATGGGTGAAATCTTGCACCATCTCTGCCCCATAGCTGCAGTATGCCACTGGAACCTGACCTTTATTTCTCACACTCCAAGGCAGGCGTAAGCCCAGAGTCCCCCCTTTCCTGTAGGAATCCTCTGACTGCACAGCAGGAGCAGGCCAGCACCTGACTGACCTGTAGTGTACTCAGCTGCTCATGGCTACTGTGCAATATGGGAGACAAAGCTGCTGGCACATTACAGATCCTGCCATCTAACTGGGCCAAATGGCTTCAGGGAGGAGTCAGGCACCATGCCAGTCAGCTCAGCCAAGAGAACAGCACGTCTGGGCATGCAGAAATACAGAACTGCAGGTGTTCTGGGTGCTTGTGTACTCCAACTTATTTTAATTTTTGTGCATCATACTGCTAACATCAAGCATCTAATTTCCATCTAAGCCCATTTATGAATTTCAAGGATTTACCAAAAAGACATTGGGTTTGATTTTATGTGTTATTTAAGCTTCTTTTTCAAGACTAAGTCTCTCTTCTTCATTTTTTACTGTATATCATCGGTGCTCATAACATCCATGGCACAAAGTACTTTTCTGTATCTGCTAAGGAGCAAGATGCAATTCTCTTACATAAAACAAAGCAATTTTATGTAAAAACAGGACTCATTCCCTCTTAAGCAGTCTGCAATAAAATAAGTACACGTGCCCCATTAAAGCACAACAGATGTTAACAGCTATTAAACAAATCGCATTGGATACCTTTGCAGCTTGGGGTAGCTCTCCCCATGCCCAGTGCATTTGGGGATTATTCTTCAGTCCACTTCTTTCCGTAGGTTTACTGACTAATTCTGAGTCACTTTTAGGAGTAGGAGGGCGTGAACCTGATGGGCTGAAGAAAAAACAAACAAAAAAATATTAGGAAACCAAAAGTAACTACAATTCAGGAGATTTTTTGGTTTTCCATGTGGAAAAAAGAATAAGGATGGTACCAGCAGCAGTAGGTGAACAGATGTTAGTATTGTTATAATGCACGTGAAGTGCAAAAATTATTCCTTGCATCTACAAGACACTTTATCCTGACTAAGTAATAAATTAGTCTAAGTAATCATACTGATTATTTCTTTTCTACTAACTTTTTCTGTTCTACCCTTGGATGAATGTTTATAAGGAAAACAGCAGGAATGCTACACAAAGAATTTGAGCCCTTCCAGTTACAAAATATTTGGCTGGTTTGCTGACTACTCAATAGAAAATATTTCATAATTAATTAGTAAATTATTAGTTTGTAGCATATTTTTAATGTGGTGAAGTCACTAATATGATGTCAAGTAGCCATTATAAATAATGATTCACTGATTTCAAGGACAAAAGGAAAAATTCTGATTATTTACTCTCCCTTTCTGCATAACACGTCATTGATTGTCACTCAGAATCTCCTGAACAAATTCCATTATTTTTTGCCTGAGCCGTAGCATGTCTTTGGTATACTCACGCAATCCTAGCTTAAAAACTACAAGTAACAGAACAACCTATAACATTCCTAAGTCAAAGGTCCAAACTAAGTTACTTTCACTCTCAAAAAAAAAATAAAAAGGCTTCCTACATTTCACATTTGATTTATTTTTTACCTTCTTCTGGATAAACTGAATATCCAAACCAGTTTTGCTTATTCAATTCAAGGCAGTTTTGTAGAGCTAGCTGGTAGAAAATTCACTGGTCACAGGAAAAAAATTACTTCACACTAAAATAAAGCAACTTTGAAAACTCTATGAATTTCACATCTGAAAAAACAGGAACCTGATTATCTTCATTATCCTTTGATTTCATCTATGTCCTTGTAAGATGTAATTTCAATTCGGACAAACACTATGAATTTTTAGCTACAGATAATTACATTACCTAACTACACTATAAAATTTATAAGCGATACCACTGGGGAAGATCTTTTTTGATCCTAAGAATTTCAGATTTTTATTAGTCCTTAGGGTATAATATACCATTTGACAGATGAAGGGAACAATACAATGCAATTCTAAAAGTACTTTAGATCTCTAAGGATACAAGAAGTGCCTGGTGGGTTTTTCAGCAACATCTACGCCTCCCTCTGTACAATTTGCAGTATTTTCCATGCATCTAGGGCCCATCTAAACCTTGTCAATCAGGAGCCTGGATACTTCAGAAAATCTCGGCAGGCAATAATGCTTGTACTGCTGCTTTAAGCCCAAAACATCCCAGATATAAGGAAATGCTGTCACTGCACAAGTTAATCTGTGTACTACACACATTTTATCCTTCAAAATACCTACTGTTTCCCTAGAAAAATCTCCGGTCTGGGCTCTGGGAGATGTTCGGCCCAGGTTCACTTACCCAGCCAGATGACCTGAGAGAATACAGGCATTTTGCAGTGAGAACACTGATCAGGGGCCAGGGAGGATCTTGTCTTTTCCACAATTTTCCCTGAAAATACAGTTCTCTTGTACACACAGCTGAGTGGGGAAGAAGATCAGGCTGTTACTCGGCATGAAGAACCATGATGTATATTCCCAGACACACATATGCAAGTGCCAGAAATATGGCTCTCGCACATGTGTGTATGCTAAAACAGGCAGAGCTCTACTCTGGGGAGAGTTCTCCTCTTGCTGCCAAAGGCTGTCTGATGATCCATGCACGCATCTGGGTTATTGGTTCAGAGCAGATATAGCTAATAGTATAGCCAAGCTAAGTTAGGAACAAGGTGAGCATCTAACCCCCAAAATATTACACATTATCCCAAAACAAAGTACACAAAATACACACTATCTACTGAACTTCTGACACAAACACAGCAGAGATCTCTCAGTTCTTATTCTATAAATACTGCTTTTCTATACAATAAAATATAAAGATCTAATAGTAACAAAATTACAGATCTTCAGAATTCATTTCAGTTGATTTCTTCTCGCAAATTAGTGTACAGATGCTAATACAACCTCAGGGTAGACCAGAATTATCATGGCAATGCCATCTTAATTTAAAAGGTCTGAGACCAAATCAGACTGCAAAAATGCATCCACAAGGCAAATAGGAGGTAAACTCTTTTGTTTTCATAAAAGGATATTAAAGCTTTCTCATTCCTTATATCATCTGGAACAGAAGATGGAGTTTTCTTTGCCACCCAGAAACATTAACGCAGTGTCAGTGGCCTTCCAATGAGAGCTCGTTTTCCATTACAGAGAAACACCTTTACTTTTTTCTTGATACACCATATTTTTGTTTAACATCCAACAGCCATCTCTCCAACTAATATCTCTCTGAAACAGCAACAATAATCTCTGTAGTTTATGGACACAGATGGCAATTATGTCTACTTCAGTCCTGTTTGTGCACTTCCTGTTTGTATAGTTCTGCTTCCATATGTAATGCCAGATGTCATCTCCTTTACCCACACTGGGACTATTTTGGCTGCTATTCACTTCATACTATTGCCACCAAAGTAAAATGAGACTGAGCACTAACAAAGCTCACAATCACATGCCTTTACATTTTTTTAGCTTGTTCAGGTCAAATTAAATCCTGAATTAATGTTACACTTGCATTAGAGATGAGTAAGGCTGAATACCAAGATCACATAAGATTTATAACCCAGTGACATTATCCTGCAAATGCATCCATGGATAGGACTCAAAATGGGTTCTTTATTCCTTACACCAGGAAGACATTCACCTTGAGCTAAACTATGCCTTGCAATTCCCCTGTCTTTCAGGGAGGCATTGACCCAGCCCAGCTGAAATTCTCTTGCCTTACATAGATTGCTCAGATATTGCAGATGAACTTGCATCCACCCATCCTGCCAACATTGTACAAGAAAGGATGAGAAACTTCAGTCATTTAGATCAGTCAATCTGATCCACATAACTAATGGAGAGATGTAGAGGTCATATCTAGACACCTACTTTAAATTTTTTAACAGAGTTGCAGTGAATTCTCTCCATTGACTAATGGAGGGAAATGCCTGACTGTCGAATCTTGAGACATCTCGAATTTAACATATCAAAAAAAGTGTCTGTATCCACTTTTAGCTCTGTAGAAAAGAGTAACAGTCAAAAGAATCTTACACTACAGAAAAGTCTGGGTCCCTAGAACTTAGGCAAAATGTCTTATCTATTGTGTCACTGTTACTCTGTAAGACACTCCCTCACTGCAATCCAACATACAGAAAGTCCTCCCCTCCTCCAAGTCAGCAAACAAAGGAAGAGAACTTCTCTTTTGCTATCGGGCTCCTCCCATTATATGTTTTGCACTCCTTATTGCTTACTTTATCCCCAAGGTCTTTGTTTTGCTTTTATTTTTGCAACCTATGCACAAGCAAAGACCTCAGGAAAACCACAGGATAAAAATGTCATTAAAATACATGCTGACTGTAAAAAAATAAACAGAAATGTCAGTCTTCAGAGGAACCTAAGTTTTCACTAGCTAAGTACTTCCTTTTTCTTTATCTTGTTAATCAACTTCAGCTTTAACCCAGGTTTTCATCAGCCCGATTTTATATCAGCCACTCTTATTCAACAGATGATTCATCAAGGTAACTTACCTCCAGTCAATGCCCACAAAGAAGCAAGCAGAGGAAGTGGTTTTCAATGTCACTTTCTTTCAAAGTTAGCAATAAGTGCAGTTACAAGTTCAACAAAGCTTACACACTATTAATGTGTTAAAAGTGCATTAATGTGTTAAAAGGATTAAAAAGCAGCCCAGAAAGGAGGGAAGACAACTGTTCTACCTGTCTGGAGGAGAAAAGTGAGAAGATTGTTGAGGACAAGAGTTAGATAGGCCTCCGTCTGCTGGAACAGTGAGAAGAGAGGATTGCCCTGTGCAATCTATAGGCTTACTGGACAGCACAGCATGTCGGCAGAAAGAAAAACAGGGTGTCATTATTCACAAGTGCTGATTAACATAAGCTCTTTGTGCATTAGCTGTATGAATGCTGAATTTACATCTAGAGTTTTCAAAATCCAGAATACTGCAACCAAGAAACAAACAGAAAATATAGTTTAAAAAGCCATTGAAGGGGCAGGGTACTGACACGTGCCGTCAGAATTGTGAAGCTAACTGCATTAGCTTTACAGTCAGTGAAGAAAGTTCCTTCCAGAATGCAACTCAAAACATTCAAATTAAGTCCTTACTCTTCTATGTTCTGCCCTTCAACTACAGCGACAGCATGTTGAAATTAGTAATGGGACAAGGGGTAATGGTTTTAAGCTGAAAGAGGGGAGATTTAGATTAGATATTAGAAAGAAATTCTTTATTGTGAGGGTGCTGAGGCACTGGAACAGCTTGCTCAGAAGAGTCGTGGAAGCTCCACCCCTGGAGGTGTTCAAGGCTAGGTTGGATGAGACTTTGAGAAACCTGACCTAGCGGAAGGTGTCACTGCCCGTGGCAGGGGGTTGGAACTGGATGATCTTTAGGACCCTTCCAACCCAAACTGTTCTATGATTCTACGACTCTATGATTCTTAGGATAAGGTCTTATGAATATTGCTCCACTCCAATAGTCTGCATGGAGGATGTGGGGCACATGTGCCCAGGGGCACACACGCGCAGAGACTTCACTGCTATTATAATGTAATGCACATTAAGCAAAAACCTGTCCCTTTTTTAACAGTGTTCCACAGACACTAGAAAGGAGGTCCAAACTGATCTGTTTGGACATCAAAGGTATACACATACAAACAAATACATAAACAGGAAAAACTAAGCAAATTACTGCACGTGTTCTTTTCACACAATAAATATTTCGTGTCTATCTAACTGTACAATTCAATAGATGAGCTTTGAAAAGGACACAAAAAGCTCATACTCATTCATTTTTATACATCAACTCCAATCTTGTAAGTTCTTAAAATGATTATCACAGTATCACAGTATCATAAGGTTGGAAGAGACCTTTGAGATCATCGAGTCCAACCTATGACCCAACACCTACACCTACTTGTCAACTACACCATGGCACTAAGTGCCTCATCCAAATTTTCTTTGAACACCTCCAGGGATGGTGACTCCACCACCTCCCTAGGCAGCACATTCCAATGAACAATTACCCTCTCAGTGAAGAATTTCTTCCTAATGTCAATCCTAAACCTCCCTTGGCAAAGCTTGAGACCGTGTCCTCTCGTTCTGTCACTGGTCGCCTGAGAGAAGAGTCCAACTCCTGCCTCACTACAACCTCCCTTTAGGTAGTTGTAGAGAGCAATAAGGTCTCCCCTGAGCCTTCTCTTCTCCAGGCTAAACAACCCCAGCTCCCTCAGTCACTCTTCACAGGGCTTGTGCTCCAGCCCCTTCACCATCCTCGTCGCTCTCCTCTGGACACACTCCAGCATCTCAACATCCTTCTTAAACTGAGGGGCCCAGAACTGGACACAGCACTCAAGGTGCGGCCTGACCAGTGCCGAGTATAAGGGGATGATGACCTCTCTAGTCCTGCTGGCCACACTGTTCCTGATGCAGGCCAAGATACCATTGGCCTTCTTTGCCACTTGGGCACACTGCTGGCTCATGTTGAGTTTCCTGTCCACCAGCACTCCCAAGTCCCTTTCCGCTTGACTACTCTCCAGCCACTCTGCACCCAGTCTATAGCTCTGCATGGGGTTGTTATGTCCAAAGTGTAGGACCCGGCATTTGGACTTGTTAAACCTCGTGCTATTGGAGTCAGCCCATCTCTCCAGCCTGTCAAGGTCCCTCTGTAGGGCCCTCCTACCTTCCAGCAGATCGACACTTCCTCCCAGCTTGGTGTCATCTGCGAACTTGCTGATGAAGGACTCGATCCCCTCATCCAGATCATCAATAAAGATATTAAACAGGACCAGGCCCAGCACCGAACCGTGGGGGACACCACTAGTGACCAGCTGGATGGGACACCATTCGTTACCACCCTTTGGGCTCGGCCATCCAACCAATTCCTAACCCAGCACAGAACATTCCCGTCCATGCCACGGGCTGCCAGCTTGTCCAGTAGTCTACTATGGGAGACAGTGTCAAAGGCCTTGCTGAAGTCCAGGTACACAACATCCACAGCCTTCCTCTCATCCACCAGGCAAGTCACACGGTCGTAAAAAGAAATCAGGTTGGTCAGGCAGGACCTGCCTCTCCTAAAACCATGCTGGCTGGGCCTGATCTTTCCCTCATTCCTCAGGTGCCGCATGATCGCACCCAGTACCTTGAGTACTGTGTTCAGTTTAAGAAGAATTACAGCCAGAGTACTAAATATTCTCTCTATATAAAAGATTATACATATAGTATATGTTTATATATATATAAATTATAAAGTGATTATTTATATATATACTAAAGATCTATATACACCTGCATTCACTGAAGTCCTCACAAGTTATGTGCATCAGGCAAATATTCAGATTTCAAAAAACATTCATCCTCTCTACAATATTTATATGCTAACAGTGACATTAACAGGTATAAAGATTCTTCAGAATTTGTGGACCTGCATTTGCATGCATGCATTTAGTAAATCAAAGACAAAGGTAAACTGAAGTTTCTGTACACTATCTGATTTCAAATATAGAAAGCACTCATCTAGTAGTTGAAAGTGACCATGGAAAATTATTAGTAAGTCTTCATATAGCAGTAGCATATAAGACATTAATGGGAACAGGAAGATTATTTAGAACTGTATTATCAGAAAAAGTACCTTTGAAGAGGTGACCATTCTCCATCTGAAAAAGGGTAAGATGCAGACTGAGAAAACGTAGAAACTGCAGGAGCCTTTATGTCAGATACATCATCAACAAATACATCTGGAACAGGGACCCTAGGTATAGCGAAAGACATGACATTTAAAAACATACTCGATTACTGAACTGTCGTATACTTCAGATAACAAAAAACCCTACTGTAGAGAAGAATTAGCATAACTTGAACTCAAAGGAGATAGAGAAATGTCATTTGATTCACATCTTCTAGTTCATAGCATAATGGAGGATTGTTCTTATGTTTTCAAAGTTATTTTCATTGGTTTTGTTACTAGCATTCCCGATAGCTTTCTATATTAATATGCTGTCTTTCAAACATCTTCATCAGCCATGTGTGCTGACTTAGACATAAACTGCTATTAGAAGATACGGAATGGAACATAAACCCAGCAGTGGATTTCTCAAATCCACATTGATACCTTGCATTGTCCAATGGTTCTTTTTCTTCATCTGAGCTCATCTCTATAGGAAACATGTCTTCATCTTCTGATGTGTCTCCATTATCTTCTCTTTTTAAGCTGTCCAGTTTATGGGTAGACTTCCTCCTCTTTTTCCTTCTTTTTTTCATTGAGCTAGAGATGGGAGATGCTTCATTAGAAGGCTGGGATCCATGGGCTTGGGGTGGTACTTGTGAGGATGCACTGGTGTCCAGGTTTCTCAGCCTGTCTGTGGAGTTTCTCTTCAGCTGAGCTTCCATTAAAGCAGTTCCCTCAGACAGAATGGGAGATGTGGAGAGATGATAAGGAATAATCTCCTGAGAAAATAAAAATTCAAACCATTCAACATATTAGTTCCTCCAACAGTCATAAATCTGCTTCTAAAAATCTATGCACAGTTGCCAAGATCTAAGTCATTTATTCCTCAAAAATGTAACAAAGGTTATGCATTTGGATGGTCAGTATGATCCTATAGCATACGGAAATCGTTCTATAGCTGCACCTCCTTAGACATGCCAGGAACAATACTCTTAATAAGAGGATTCTCTGAGCATCTAATTTTGGCCAGGTTATGCTATGAATCTCTATCCACCTGATGGACAGAGCAGCAACAAACTCCTAGTATATAACCTGAATCTGTTGTAAAATCCAATTCCCCTTTACAACTCAGACAACAGTGTTCAGACAGACCAGCACTTTACAACTAAGTCACAGAAACATCCTTCTAATTCAGTCATATATATACATCTCTAGACACTCATGGAAGTATTTCTAGCAATTTTCAGTCACCAAATAGCTGTTACCATACAGACGACTTATATATAAAAATCAGCAAATTTAAATATAAAGATATAGAGACTAACACTGCACATGCACAAGCTCTCACCTGAAAACAGTAATATTGTACTCAGTATAAGAATCTGAAAACTCATCCTAGTGGCAAAAATTATAGGAGGTTCTAAAGAGAAATGCCTGTAAAAAACTCTTCTTGTGTTATATTATGTGTGGACTACTCAAAATTAGTGCAACTATAACTTACATAGACTAGTATTTAATCACATGGCTCAAAGGCAGACTTTCTCATTCAAATATAATTCACATTAATAATAGTTGCAAGATCACATCTTTCATGAGTACCAGAATTACTGTGTGCACAGATATTAACAGGGCAGGTGCAATTTTACTAGCAGCCTGCTGACTGCATATGTTCAAAGTAAAGATTTCTGCAAAAAAATAGGTCTACAGACATATTAGCCTCTATTGTACACATCTTTGTGGCACGTGAATGCTGTACATGGTATTTAAATTCACATATTGGCATGCATATAACCTATGATTTCTTTTTCATTTATGTGATTACACTCTGTAGACTTTTCCAAATCTCAGCATCTCAAAAACTGAAGTAACTGTGTAGTATTGAATTTCTATAGCATAAAATTGTCCAGAAACTTTCAAAACTATAAAATGAGTAAAGACATATTGTCAACAAAATTCCTAAACTCAAAACTGACTCTGAAGAGCAGGCACTGAATTTTTAACAAATTAAAATTAGTTTTGACTCTTACCTGATCATTATCCATCTCCTGCACAAAAAAGGCTTCTCCATTGTCTCCTAGTTTCATGTGCAAATCTACAGCCTCTCCATTAATTTCTATGTCAACCTAGGAGAAAATAAATATATTCTCATGTGAAAAGAAAGTTATTTTAGGTACCCAGATCCTGTTCAGCTACCTACCACTATCACTGGACAAATGTTTCTCAGAGAAGCGCAGGAAATAACAATCATAAAATTGCGAACAACTCCTTCTCACCACTTCATAAGGCCATCAATTGTAAAAATGTTTTTCTAACTCGTTCAGCTCGTTGCTGGCTTGCTCGTCTACTCAGAAGGATTTATGGCCATTAGATAAAGTCCTGAATCTTTTTAAATGCAATTCTGAACACTTCACTCACAATACAAATCTTTTTGCTCTTTTAATTCATAGCCTAATTTTGAATTGTGCACGAAGTACTTCCACATGCAAATTCTTAATATGCTGTCTTTCAAATTCATTAAACAGATTTCTCTTTACACTATGAGAAGCACAAATCAGTAAAATTGTTTTACATTCTCAACACAATTCGTTGTTTTTTTTTTTATTACACACATTTATCTAACCATTCTACAGCCCCAACCATTTCTATCTCTTCTCAGAAGGATCTCTCTCTTTGCCTATAACCATGCCAAGTTGCCACCAACTCCATTTTGATTGTATTTTTTTGAGACTTGAACAAGTCTATATTTATATTCTATTTCAGGACACAGTACACTATTGGCACAATAACATTTTCAAATTTTACCCATCCTAAATATTGGAATTCCTTTCTGATTTATGTAAGAATTGAACAATGTCTATGATAACATTATGATCTTTCTGCTGAACAATTATAGCTACATTAGAACCTAGACTGTATGTAGTTAAAAATTATTTCCTAAAATAGTCCATCATGCATTATTACTGGCAACTTTGCATCTGATATCAAATTGCCAGGTCGTTCAGCCTGGTTACCTTCACCTCAATGTCCTCACTGCTTTTTCTAGCTTCAATTAACTTCAACTTTCTGTTATCTGAAAATATTACTTCATTATTATCCCTCTTTTTGTAACTATCATTGAACGTGTTAAACAAAGAGGTCTTAATACAGTCACTAATGAAATCTAGTATAGGCCCAAATTAGCACATTTCAAATTTTGCTTTATTGAAAATATTAGTTATACATGTCATGACCTGTTTTGGTTTTACTATGGGTAATGTCTTACAAATTATGCTTCGAAATGCAAGAATCGGTAATAACCATAACCTAACCACGTCTCAATTTTGGCACTTTTTATAAAGAGTGTTTAAAGAAAACCTTGACTAGCATCCCACAGAACATTCAGTAACTTTCACGGCATTAGAATTGACCCACAAACAGAACACAGCAAAATTATAAATTATCTTACCACTTTCTCCCTAGAACGTAGAACTCCCATTTTCCCAAAGCGTACATGGAAAGGGGAACACTGAAGATTTCCATCTGGCTGACGTACAACAATTATATCGATACATCCTGATAATGTGGCTGGGTTTAGTCCCTTATAGAGCTCCTTCACAGTTACAAACACTTGCCCTGCTAACTGTCCAACGTAATTCATGGTTTGGACCTGAAAGGCAAACAATAGAACAAATAAGATTTTGATCCCTGCTTTATATGTTAGAGGCATTTGAGAAATGGGAGATTTCACAGTGGGATATTCTCCTGTTTCACAAATCAACAACTTCATCTGGAACCAAGACTTCCCAGCTAATTTATTTACAGTTGACATACATTTGTAGAGAGCTATTAAAAGCAAATGAGACCTGGTAAGTTCAAGAATTGCTAACAACTTTCACAAGTTTGTAATATCAGTGGCATTCAAATCCACTGTCAAACTTTCGGACTCCGCAGCTCATAAATGTGTCCAATTATCTCTGAAGAGAAAAGCTTTACTTCCAAAATAACATTTCCTCCAATCATTCATTGTGCACTCACCACCAAATACACTTTTCTCATGTATTTCTACAGGCTTTTAAGGGCAGGGCAAGTGAATGGTTTTAAGGACATCTAATTTTCCACTATGCAGAAGTCAGGCTATTTTCCCACTTTACAGGAATTTCTCCTGTTAAAAGGCTATTATAATCCACACACCCAATAAATATGCATTAAGGTTTGACAAGCAACCTTTAATCCAGCGCATCTGAACTTTAGAGTGCTTCCTAATGCAACTTTACTGTTCCTGTTTTAAAACAGCCTTTTAGAATCAACAGGTTTATTAAAAATTAGGCATATGTTGACAGTTGAACCGATCGGTTCTATTTCCCCTGCTCCTGGATTTATTTAGTATTTACCATTTAGTTTCCTGCTTCTACTCCGTTAATGCATATCATCTTTACGATCCATTAATACACTTAGTGCCCAAGACAGGAAAGCATACAAACTTAGACATACTTAAAAGTTTAAAAAGTCTTTCAAAGGCTCTCAAAATATCAATTAAATTAAGCAGATTTCCAGTGTCTATCATTTTCATTATTTTTCCAGCACTTCTTGGTAAGTCCTTCACACTTCAGCAAAGTCCTTGTGCACTCAGTATAAAGCATATGCCTCACATACAAGTTCTTGCTAGGCTGGACGACATCACCTGAACATCAACAAAAGAGGCATTTCCAGGGTAGGCAACGCTAAAACTCCAATTGATGGTGATGAGAACAGAATTGAGCTCAGAGTCTGAGAGGCAGTTATTGCACTGAGCTGCACAGCATGTGCTAACCAGTATCATCTGCTACAATACAGACTCTCAGCTGTGTTCTTTCATAAAGAACAAAAACATGTGAAATGCCATAAAAAATAGTTCCAATTTTTAACTCAGAAATTTATACTGAATTTATATTCGGAAATAAAAAACTATTAAAAGAATACAGTGAAAGTATTACCGTGAAACATTGGAAAGTTAGGAAATGTTATAGTTAAAGCTGGTCTCTTCATGCATTCTAATTAATTAATGATCAACTCTCTTTTTTCCCAAAGCCCTTCCACAGAGGATGGACTGAAGCTTTGATTTCTTATCTGTTTCCATTGCAACACATGGGTATCAGGACACAGATCATGCTCTGAAGGAAGAATTATTTATTTTCTTCTGAACTTTACAGTAGCCATCACTACATTGCCCCTGAGAAGTGGTAACGGTGTCCCCATTCAATAAGTGGGGAGCTGAATCTTTAACACATTTAAGATAAAAACTAGGCACTAACTTTGGAAAAAAAATCTGTTTGGTTTAAGTATTAGTATACAAGACATTAACTAATGGAAGAACAATCCCTAAATACTGTTTGGAGAAGCATTTCTGCACAGACCTCAATTGAGACATCTAGAAAGTGTCACCTACTGGAAAGACAGCACACGAAAACTTTATGGCAGAAAGAGCAATTATATTTCTTTCTCCAGCATTCAACTGGTATTAGCACTTCTGTGCTCCTATTACACACAAGAAACATGCCTTCCTGAATGCAAATCTGGTGGTAAGCTGTTTCATAGAAACTCATGCCACACCCTATGCTGTGTCACAGAACACCAGGTTTGAACAGACCTCTAGAAGTCACCTGGTCCCAAGGTCTACTGCCACAACCTTGGTCCTATTGAATCCTAAGTGTCTTCAAGGGTGGAGATCTTTCAGCCTCCCTGCACTCCTGCTCCTATATTTGCCTGTCCTCACAATGGAAATTTTCTTCCCAATATCCAATCTGAATACACCTTGCTGCAACTTCTGCCCATTGCCTCTTGTCCTATCGCTCTGCACCTCTAAGATTCCAGCTCCATTACCTCTATAGCCCTCATCAGGTAACTGACTATTTGAAGACAGAACAAGACTAGCTCTCCCAGCCTCTCCTTTTGATTCATAAGTTCTTATCCCTAATTATCCTGATGCCCATCATTTGAATTCTTTACAAAGCTATGAGCAGGCACGGATCAAAGTTCAGAAGTGAGCCACCAAGGTGACAGATGTAAGCTAACTTCTAAAATTATCCCTTTGCTTTGGAAAAATACTTCGGTTCCTACCAGGAATTTTTCTAATGTAAAGCAGAATAATTAAGCTAAGATTAAATTTAAAGATGGCTACAATTAGGTTCAAAATTACATGGTGTAGTTCACATCAGTTAACACTTGTTCTGCTGAAGCAACAAAACTTCTAGGTGCAAAATAGCCACAACTTCCTTAGTGGAAAAGGCATTGCTAGGACACACATCCACCGTTCAAGAAAGTTACAGGCAAACAATCCAAATATGAGGACTCACACATCCTCTTAACAAGTTACAACAGCAGGTCTCCTCAATTTCTAAACAGAGAATTTTACAACCGTTCTTGATTACAACCAAGCTTAGCCGCACTGCCTCTCCTGTCTTAGGACATAGAGATTATTTTTATACTTGTGAATTAAGAAAGTTAGACACCATCCTCATACTCTAGGCCAACTGGCACAGCACAGCTTGCTGCTGAGCAGTGAAAATCTCTTATCCCTTAAAAAGAAGCGCCACATCCAAACTGTTAGCTAGTGATGGACACTGCTTTCAAGCTGGCCTGAACCCAAACTGTGCAACAAAATCACTGCAGAATTAAAAGACAGACTGGGGACTAATCACGTAAACCCCACTTTCTCAGGCAAGAGGCAAAAATGGTTTTATATTTCACATGTAGGGAACAAAAGATGCTGTAGTTAAAATGGGGGAAGAGTTCAGAAACTGGATTCCAATGGATGCAGGCCCTTTATCCTAAATTAAAGTCGAGATTGTTTGGAGTCTGAGGTTTGTAAGTTTATACTCAAAACCTAAAGTCAGCCCATACTATGTCAGTACTCCAGGAAACCAACATTCCTTAAACCCCAGAGGGATTGCATGTGGTTTTAGAGCAAAAAATTACTCTGGACGCTCCGAGAAGTCTTTCACTCACTAAGCAGGCAGCAGCAACTTCAGCAGTAAACATGAGTTTACGTCACGACTCTAAGCCCCAGCGTCTGCCTGTTAACTACACTGAATTTAGTAAAACTCTTGTTTTTACACCACGCTAGTGGACATAGCATAGAACATTTTTTGCTGCTAGGACATTCAGAACCCTTTCGATTTAAGCTTGCAGTAAGTGAAAACAGCCTGTATTGCTTCTGTCAGGATTTTAAATGGCTTGAGTGTTGTTTTTTCCCAGGAGACATTCCATAGCTCTACCTTATGTATCTATTATGTGATTGAAAGTATCTTCTAGTACATACTTAAATGTTGATTTAATTAGCTTCACCTGCCAGGTGGCTCAGAAAATTTCCAACTTTTAATTTTTAAAGACAGCAGTCATTTTTAGAATTTATCATCTCGTGGAAAAGTAAGTGAAAAATAAATACCTAAGTGTTCCTTATTAACTGATTTATTAACTTAGCAAAGATTGACCTAACAAAGTTAATTCTTTGAAGTTCCACTCTACTGGATGTCACAGTAAGATCAAATGCACTGTCATCTTGACACGCCCCTTTTCTTCATACAGGTACACCAGATCGTGTCCTAATTCCACTGAAAAAGCCAGTAACTGTACCCTCCATGGCCTTTTTATTTACAGCCCAGCTCTTCCCATACCTTTCCATCTTTCCTTGCCGTATTCTGTAAAAAAAAAAAAAAATATCGAAAGTCTTAGGAACTAAAGGCCTATTTTTCTTTTCCAAGACCTCAGGTGCCACAACACAATGAGTAGCAGGTTAGATATCCACACACATGCAAATTACTTAGGGATACAAGGGCTATTCAACATGCTCTAAAGACAGACAATATTTGAAAAAAAAAAAAACATGACAGCTATCATACTGTAAAGGTAATTGAAAGCTGAAACAAGCTTCCTCTGGAAGATACGAAATCTCCAGTACAGAAAATTTTGAAGAGCAGGACAAACATCTATTATGATGTTTAGGAACAGGCAGTTGTAATCTTTGGGATAGATACCGTCACTGTGTGCAAAGTAGTAAACCAAACTATATCACATCAGAGACTCAACTATTGCAATTTGCTCCTCTATACTGAATCTATCCAAACTACAAAATCTGCTTCACAGGTCAACAAGCAGCCTCCCAACAATCCCCAGGCACAGCTAAGCGATAAGCTGGGTTGCAGACTACTCCCATCGTCTGTTTAGAAGTAGATACCTACTTTTAAAGGCTAAGAAAGCTTTACAGAATAGATGTGACCAGATGGTGCTTGGTACTAGCTGGTCTGGCCACCAAGAATGGGCGCTGGCACAGTTTCGTTCACTAGCAGGGATGTAACATTTAGGTCCCCTTCAGCCCCTTTTCTCAGGTTCTACAGCTATGACTGAGCACTGGTTTTGTAGGCCATGAGAGGAAGATCTGCAGCAACGGTAAATGTAACACAAACGAAACACTTAGCACAAAGAAAAACAAAATGTAAATACACATCTTTCAGTTACGCTTTTAATACTTGATGTCATGATGAGATCCTGGTCCACCACCGTAGGGATGGGCACAAGCACAAAACAAATCAACCTTCCCAAGAACTTCACTGTACAACTTGTGAAATGATAAAAGAGAGCCAAAAATTGATGGGCCAGTGTTCAGTTAAAATAAATCACTGCAGCTCTGCTGCTGACACTGAAATTATAAGCATGATCCATCTGTTCCCCTGATCTGCCCTCAGCTTCTGTTTTGAACATGTAAAGCTTGAGAGAGACTGGACTATATTTGGGAATCAGACTGTGGCCCATTCAAGAGAATTATTTCTTATTTCCAAAAAAGTAGATTACAATATTCCAAAGATTCCTAGGTAAGTGCTTACTGCCACTCTTTTATTACATATCAAACATTTTTTTTCTTCACTCAAGCAATTCAGCTGTTTTTGCAGTACTGAATACCTACTCCCTCTACAGCAATTAGCAGAATTTTACTATTGACATATACTTTATCATGAAAAACAGTAGCAGAGGTTATGTTCTAAAAAAGATTTATGATAAAAATGTAGGGGAGAGAAGGAAATATTTCAGATGAAGATTCCCTAAATGGATTTTTTCAAAATTAAGCTTAGCTCTTCATGTCGATACCACATAGTAATTGTGAATTCTTAACTACAAAAGCTGATAATATTATTCTATCATTTTTAAAAGAGGTACTTTTATTTATTGGTAAATAGTCAACACACTGAAACATTCAAACTTCTTAATATTTAAACTCATTTCAGGTTGGAAACTGAAAATCATTAAGAACTTTCAAAAGCCTTTTTCTTAATTGTTTGATAGCTCCTACATCAGCCCAACCCAAGGTCACTGTCATGAAATCCTATCCTCCTTTTTCAAGTAAATTCCCAGCCAGAATCGCAAAGTTGTGCATTTCTGAGAGCAAAACCAGAGCCTGGATATACTTTCTCTCAAGAAGTAGTGAAGGCACTGCACAGGACCATAGGAGACCTCAGTGAAGTCCCTACTTTCCTACAAGTTTCCCACACAGTCTTGGGCAAGTTAGTAAGGCTTAGATTTTAGAAGGTGTTTAACTTCCATGTGTTCCAAGCAGGGTCTATCACTGTGGTTGTATCTCAACTGCAGCAGGCCAAGCTCATCGGAGTGAGAAATAATACGCAGCACATGGCTGGCTCCACACCAGAGTAAAAGCATTTTGCTTCCTGCCCACCAAACCTCCAGAAATATTTTAGGATTGGGATTATTCTGGGCCAAATTCTGTTAAGAACTATTTGTTAGCCAAGGCCAGTGCCAAAAATTGTGACTTTTTACAATGGCCAGAGAGTCAAATGGATCAAATGTCAAACTTCACTTCAAAGCTGCCAGTCCCTCCCCTAACGCAGTCAGTCACTCACAAGTATGGACTTTGACTACAAGATGACTATTCTCTTGGTTCTAGTATTGCACTGGCTTTCAAATAGTTGACTCATTACTTGGTCCAATACTAAGTCCCTCTAAAGGACAGAATATTTTCTTGAGAGTAGTTGAAATAAAAAATACAAATCGGAGACTCAAAACTTGCCTGAATTGAATCCTCATGTTCAAATGAAGGGTGGACTGGTGTACAGTTCCACAGTCAGGGTATCAGACTGGCACGCAAGAGTCCAAGAGAACAATTTCATGGCCAGTTGAAGTATACAACCATGGTCCCCACACTAAGCTCCCAACTGCACATTCCCAACTCTCCCAAATGTTGCCCTTGTGTCGGCACTGAAAGCTAACACCACTGAAGCCATACAAAAATAATTTCTAGCTAGATGAATGAGATGATCTGACTCACCACATACCCATACAACTGCTAGTATCAACTAAAGAGGGAAGCTGAGAAAGATTCAGTGGTGGAGAGTACCAGGGACGTGTCTTTTGGCATTCCAGTCTTAAACTCACATCTCAATAGTTGTCTCCTCCATTCCCAGAGATCTCCTGGAAGACCTTTCACATTTCCCTTGATGTCTCTATGTTTCAGCTTCCCAACTGTACAGTGCTTCCCTCCTCATGGATATGCTTTGTGGAAATGTACAAGGGCTAACATCCCTTTGGACTAGTACTGCAGAAACACGATCAAACTTCACAACAAATAGAAAAGTACAAACCAATGCCTGAAACCAGGAACTTTTGAAACAACTGGACAGTATACGGTACATCATGTACTGTACTGCCCTGTGCTACTGTTCTGATGTCAAATGAGGAACATAAATCAGAGCAGAAGCATAGCAGTAGCTCTGCTGTATGCTGATACCTCACGTGACTTGGCATCCTTTCTTTCAGTGGGAATGGAAAACAAATTTGTTCACTGGGCTATAACTTTACATCTTCTGCATTTTCAGAGTTTAAAGTAAGGTCTTACTGCATTTCAGACGGTTTTGATGATTTCTGAGTTTACGTGTCTTCACCAATAAATGGATGTGTGCACCTGCATATCCACAAGTATGAAAAAGGCAAAATACTAAAACTTGCCCAACTCCCTTACAAACAGGCCACGCTGAGTCATGTAAGTAGATAATATCACATAGTTTATATTAAACATTAGTGAATTGAAGCTATCAGAAGAGCAGAAGGTCTCTAAAACCATTATAAGCTATTTTCACACCTTTATGCATAAAATTATATCATAATTACATTGAGTCTGTCCCATCTTATCTCCTTCACCTGTCACCTGACTTTTTTTTGCCAGTTCTCTTCATGGAATTAGGCTCATTTTGCTGTAATAGAAGTACATCCATCTGACTTCTACCTGGGTACTCTGATGACAGCAAAACCTTATCTATGTACATTTGTCAGTATTTGTTTCCTAAGACAGCAGAGACACAGATAAAGCCACCCACAAAATAAAATGAACAAACCACTCCAGAACACCCTCCAGACTGTGAATCAAATCACAGGTCAACAGATTTATTGAGGTTGATGACTTTACATGCAAAAGGAAAAATGATCTGCTAGTCTGCAACACCAGGACTGACATCCTGTTATCAGTGCAGGCCTCTACACAATTCGTCTTTTAGTCAGAGATGATAAAAACATTGCAGTTTTCTCTCCTTCCCACCAGATACATTCTCGTTTACTTTCTCTTCCTGAAGGCAGAGGAGAAAACTGATAGAAAAAATAGTAGATGTTCTAGACAATAAAATTTTAAAATCACGGAAGAGGAACCCTCAAAAATCTGAAAGTTTAGTTTAATATGCGGAACCTGCACTAATGCCAATCAGGCTCTGTTATTCTTTAAATCCCTCGGGCCTGTTACAGCTTTCATTACCCTATCTCAGGGAAAGCATTAGGGAAGCAGTGGCACTAATGCAGCGATGTGCATCAGAGCCAAAGGGAAGCAAAACACCATCGCTGTGGCCAAACGGGAAGCAGCGCACCCAGGGGCTCTGCACTTCCCAGTGCTCGGCAGGAGCTGAGACCGCAAACCGACACCTCTCAGTGCTGGGAACCTCCGTCTGGAGAGAAACTAGGAAAGCAGCAGATTCCCAGACCCAGTTGAACCCACCAACTCCGCTGCCTGATGTCACTCACAAAAGCCAGACCCCTCGGCGAGAGAAAAGCAGATGCCCAGAGGTCCCCGCGGGATGACCAGCCCCGAGGGACCCGCTGTCTCCAGCGGCTCCAACGCTCGGAGGGGCAAGCCCGGCCACTCCTGCCCAGCTCAGCGCTGGAGCAGCGATCCCCTCCGTCCTCTTCTTCTTCTTCTTCCTCCTCCCCACGCCGCAGGCACCCCAGCACCCACCTCACCGCCGGCCGCCTCTCGCAGCCTGCGCTCCGCTCCCCGCCGCAGCCTTTGTGCTCGCCAGTAGCCGCGGCGACGGGCACGGGTCCCGCCCCGGAGGAGGGACCGCAGGGCGGGCTGGGGGCCGGAGCTGTCCTCGCCTGACCTGCCGAGCGCAGCGCGGGGCCCGGTGTCAGCCCTCAGCTGCCGAGGGGGGCGGGCAGCACCGCCGCCCCCCGCATCAGCCGAGCGATCGCGTAACAGCGGCCTCCCGGACCCCGGGGGCGGTGCCGCGGTGGTGCGAGGGGGCGGTGCACTCAAGGGAGCTCGCGGGCGCCGTCTCGCTCGCTCTCGCCGCGCCGCGGCGGCGCCCCGGGCTCTAACGCGGAGAGCGCGGGGGGTGCTTAGCCGCGTGCCCGTGTGCCTCGGCCGGCGGGGAGCCCATGCAGCGCGGGGAGCCCAGGCAGCCTGGGGCAGCATTTCTGTTGGTTTACTTAAACCGTTGCGTCAACCTGGGAGTGATGATCATAGACTCATAGATGCTTCTGGCCTGCACCAGCCGTCACCTCTGCCCGGCCCGAGCTTCTTGCACCTTGCCAACTTTAGCAACTTTGGGGGTATTTTCTTTCCCACATGGTTGCAGTATTGTCATTGTCGGCTGAAAGTCACACATTGTAGGCAATAAACTTCTGAAATAATTTCTTATCTTCCTTCTTTCGTAGAATCATAGAATGGTTTGGGTTGGAATGGACCTTAAAGCCCATCCAGCCCCAACTCCTCTGCTATGGGCAGAACTTCTCCCACCAGACCAGGCTGCTCAAGGCCCCATCCAGCCTGGCCTTGGAACACTTTCCCTGGGCAACCTGTGCCAGTGTCTCACCACCCTCATCATTAAGAATTTCTTCCTAATGTCTAATCTAAATCTTCCCCTTCCAATTTAAAGCCATTCTCCACTGTCGTATCACAACAGGTCCTTGTAAAAAGTCCCTCCTCAGCTTTCCTGTAGGCCCCCTTCAGGTACTGGAAGGCTGCTATAAGGTCTTCTCGAAGCCCTCTCTTGTGCAATTTGAGCAACTTCAATTCTCTTAGCTCTTCCTCATAGCAGAGTTGTTTCAGTCTTTTGATCATCTTCATGTCCCCTCTCTGGACCCGTTCCAACAGTTCCATATCTTTCTTATGTTGGGGATTCCATAAATGGACGCAGTACATCAAGTGGGGTCTCACGAGATCAGAATATAGGGGGAAAATCACCTCCCTTGTGACTCGCTTCACATGTTGTGACTTTTGGAGCTGTCCTATGCAGGGACAGGAGTTGGACTCAGTAATCCTTGTGGACCCCTTCCAACTCAAGACATTCTATGACTCTAATCACTGGAATGCCTTCTTTCTTGTTTCTTTTCCCAGTTCATTTCAGTCAATGTCAAAAATGTTTAACAAAGGAGGTATCTTCGTTCAGGTTTGTAGGTAGAAAAAAACAGAGACTGGAATAGGAAGCATTCAGCCTGGACTGCTGAGCAGGTCCCTGAAAGGCAGCGATTGAAGACAGAGATGCCAAAGCACTAGGCCACAGGAAACGTGTCTTTCGGTATCATGTGCTCTAACATGTGCTAAAAGTGTTAAAGTAAATTGCAATGAAATAAAGTTTTTCCACCAGGTAGTGGTTCCCTGCCATTTAAACTATAGTGTAACATCCTTTTGGTTTTTACTGTGAGTGGTAAGGCACTGGAACAGGTTGCCCAGAGAAGCTGAGAATGCCCCATCCCCGGAGGTGTTCAAGGCCAGGCTGGATGAGGCTTTGAGCAACCTGATCAAGTGGAAGATGTCCCTGCCCATGGCAGGGGGGTTGGAATTGGATGATCTTTAAGGTACATTCCAACCCAAACCATTCTATGATTCTTTTACACTGGATGCCTTATGCAACTAAATGGGGAAGTGGATGTCCGTGATAAAAACTAACTGATAAGGGAATCTAACAGACTTTTTCAAGTCTCTTTACGGAAGGCAGAAGAGGGCAGTGCCAAGTGCAAAACAAATGATCAGGAAAGAGTAACACAGACAAAAGAGGACAAAGAATATAAGCAAAAAGGATTCAAGTTCATTAGTTGAAGAAGAGCTTGTTAATTTTAGCTTGAAAACAAGTTTTTCAGAGCTGGATTTTATGCATCTCTGTGTTCTAGTACCCAAAATATACACACAGCTGAACCCTGGGAAGAGCTCCTTGTCAAGTAATTAACGCTTAAGCTTTCCTTATTCTGTTAACTTCCCAGTTACACTGTAAAGCAATCTCAGTGCAATCTCCTCTAGATCATCACCGAATTGTAATACTTCAAAATTTTTTTTTTCCCAGCTTCATGTTGGCTAGTCTTTGCAAAATACACAACAAGAGAGAACCACTGTGTGATGGGGTCTGGTGCACACTCACAGACTTGAATCTCTGCTTGTTGTTCTCCTCTATTCCCCGTTACACAGCTTACCTTGGGTTTAGAACAAAAAAAGTCACTGAAGACATATTCTGCCTGGGCACAACAAAGAAGGGTGTTTATTTGATCCCAAAGAGAAAACAATATGCAACTGAGCCCAGAAATATCTGCAGTGTTGTTTCCCATGCGTATCATATCTAATCCCTTGGCAGTGGGCAGTCTGTCATTCCAGGCAATGAGATGTTCTGATAAATAATACCATCCCTGATGTAAATAGAAGAAACTGTGTCTGCAATGGATGTGGATCCTCACCAGTTCTCTGCCCACCACGTTTGTGTGGAATACGATCTTGTATTGTGTTCCCTCTGAGGGGGTAGTATCCTTCAGCCATCACCATCCAGGACTGCTCTAAGATATTGTTCCAGTATGTTCTGTCATTATTGTACCAAAATAAAAACATGACTCTAAAACACTGAATCAAACCCACTGTCTTTCCACAGCCTCAACAATGCCCACCCTTCTCTACTTCTTTCAGAAATCCAGAAGCTAGAACCTCAGCTTTTTTAAGTACTGTATTGTTTTTAGTTATTTATCATGTCCAACCATCTGCTGCTTGACATAAAATAACTCACACAATAATGCTCTACATTTTTAATGATTCCATGTGCAAGATCATGTTTTCTCTTCCTATGGTGCAGAGTAAATATAGCCATGATATGTACAAGATGCTGTGCAAAGTACCAAATGCTTGTATAGCGTCAGTAATCTTCCATTAACAGCAAGGCACTATCATCATGCTCCTGTGTGTTTATACTCTGTTCTTATTGATGGTGTGACCACAGTGCAGGGCAGGTTCCTCAGATTGCTGCTCTGGAACAACCTCTGCCAATTGATTCTGAAATCCTTGTTTGTCTTATGCTACGTTTGAGCTCATAACCAGTTTTCACCAGTTATGCCTACCTAGAGGACCAAGCACTAGTACACAATCTTCCGTACCATCCAAGTTTTAGCATGGTCATATGGCTGTGATTTTGGATCAGCCCGATGAAGAGTTTGAATGACAGTATGGCTGGGCGGTTCCTAAGAAGTAATCTGGAGTTACCCACAAAACTGAGTGGCTTGAGGGAGTTTCACTGTACAATCAGAAGGTATGCTTGTCCTGGCAAGAGAACAGTCCCTGGTGATGTCGTTTCCAAAATGCACTCAGGAACGATGAAATTCTAAACTATTACTATTTTCTTCCTATAACATTTCCCCCGACAGTTTCCTTCTGGAAGCCTTGTGTGGGGAAACACAAGTTTTTTTCCCAAGGTTTGAATTAAAATGTCTATAAACTTTTGAAGGACCTGCTCATGGAAGTTGGGATTTTTCCCAGTCCGTCACTGGTCAGTTTGTATCCATCCATTATTACCTAACTCTTGACTCCTGACCCAGCGTTTATAGTTTACGTATTCACTCTGTGTTTGTACAGCTCTGGCACCATGGAGTTCTAGCCTATGATCTGGGCTCACAGTTACTACGAAAATACAAGTAAGAAGAAAGCTGAGCTGTGTAATCTTCTGTAAATTAATAAAACTGAGTTTAAAAAAAAGTTTACAAGTACAGAGAGTTTAATAAAACTCAAGAACAGTTTCCTAGAGAGCAGTACTTACATTCATGCTGGAGAGAAAAAAAAACAAAACAAAACTTCAGTTCTAGCTGGGAACACTAGATTTTCCTGACAAATATTTTGCCAGTGAGCAAAGCAACCATTCAAACCAAAAAGTAGTTAATTATTTAATGCATTATCAGTAATGTCTGGTATTTTCCCAACTAGAGTTGGAGTTCATGTTCAGGCATATAGTACCTGGGTTATGAATTACTGCAATTTTTAATGTATGCACACGGTGTGTGTAAAAATTATTCAGTAAATAGAAAGGCTGAGCTTTTAGCTTTTAATTTACAATGAACTCATAAGCAAAGATGTCTCTGGAGTATGGTGCTGACATTCTCTGTGTTGATATCAAACTCAGATTATCTTAGGCTGTATAAAGAGTTGATTTAGTTTTATTCCAGTGTAAACATTAGAAAATAGTTGGGCTCTGATTCTGTAATTACTTAATTAAATGTCCCAGCAGTTTAACAAAGGAATAGATTTCCCAAGATAAGTAAATATTTTTATACAGTACCCACAGTACCTGTGATAATCTACTGGATTCTCTGTCTGGCTCACATTATTTTTTCCCTTTCTTTTTCTTTTCCCTTCAAATCCAGTTACCTAGTACTTCATTTTGTCCTTCATTTGAATGCATGGTAGTGCTGGTTATTGTCGCTTGTAAATCCTGGCTTTTAATCTGCCTCTTAGTGCTTGATTTATTTGGGAACTCTTTTTTTTTAAAGTGTAAGTAGCTGTTTTATTTAGTTGCAGCAATTTCTAAAACATTTGGTCCCCTTAACTTTAACATGTTGCCAGTTTTGTCTGTCCTGCTGGATTTGCTTTGTCTCTGTTCCTGGATCAACTGTTCCTGCTGTTTCAATATCAGATCTAAGTTTACTAACAGCTTACTCTGTTAGAGAAAAGAATGAGAAAGAATGCCATCCTTGTCCAACAAAAAGCCATACAGGACAGACTTTTTCCGTCTTGCTTTTGACAGTGTGTTCAATCAGACACATTTAGACAGAAGCTTCTGGCCTGCACCAGCCGTCAAGTCTGTCCCGCCTGAGCTCCTTGCACTGTGCCAACTTTATCTTTAGGATTTTCTTTACCATATGGTCACAGTTCCCAAATATTGTAATTCTCATCTGACAGTTACATGTGGTAGCCAATAAACCTCTAACATTATTTTTTATCTTCCTTCTTTGGCCTCATTGTTAAGAGGTGAGATGTTGTCATCCTTGGGAGGACTATGATGTCATCAGAAGTACTATAAAGTTTAAGTCATTGCTGAGGCAGAAGGGTGAGAGGTGAAAAGGGAAAATGAGAGGATTCTTTTGTCAAATGATGAAATGTGGGACTGTAATTTTCCAAGAGCTATTGCAGCTGAAATTACAGGCAGGGCAGGAGGCACTGAGCATGTACCAAAATGCTCATCTGTAACATCGCTTATCAGCTCTCAAGCTGTCAGGGCTTGTGTTGCATAACCAAACTTGATTTTGAACCAAGTACCTTCAGATTTAGTTTTGTCACAGAGACACTGTGTCCCTCCCTGCCTTCTGAAAATATAATCCCAAAAGGAGGATCTATAGCGAAAAAACTAGCAGACAATTATTTTTTTTTCCTTCTCAGTATATAACAAATCTGGATGACGAAAGCTCTCAAAAGAGCCTTACTTTTTCTTCTATATCCACATCCAGCCTTCAAAAACCATGAAAACCTCAGTGCTTCCTTTAAATCCTAGGAGCTCTTTCCACAGTCAAAACTCATTTCTCTTCTACAAAACAGTTGGCTGCTGGGAAACAGAGGCATATATTGACCCCTATGATCCAAACATGGCCAAAGCAAAAAATGTGCAGGAATATTTAAATTAGTAACAAGAGACACTAAATGTATCAACCCTGCTGGAGGTCCACTTGTACCAGTCTGGTCTCATCAGAAAGTAATTTATTTCCAAATCTGTAAAAAACCAAGCTTGAGCTCTCTATATGTAATCTTAGAAAGCTTAGAAAATCTTGAGCCCAAATAAAGCAAAGCAATCACAATGTATGAGATTAAGGATAGAACAGTGAAATCATCAACATGTTCTTTGTTCACCTAAAGCCCAGAATTCCTGCACAGGCCTGTTCTAACAGAGACCTGTACTCTGATTAGGCAAAATACATCCTGATGTTTAAATGCACACATAGAAGAAATGAGAGCTCAAACATCTCCATGGAATACCTCTCCATCCTGTTTTGGACTGAAATGCTTCCAGGCCCCAAAGCTAGCTTTTCATCAGTCCAGTAAATCTATGCATGACTAGCAAAACTTTTGCCCAAAATACTGTTTTCAAAGCACAGCAAATCAAAAGCAAGATGATCAGTATTATTTGTTTAGAACAAAACAGTACAAAGCATGCTTTGAGAGCCTCAAACAAAGCTACTCTACTTCCCGTGGTATAATCTTTTCTTTGCTATTCCTGCATCTCTTGCAAACTAAAACAGCAATATCAATTCTGAAATGGAAAGATGTTTGGAAACCAACTCCTCCTGTTGAGAAGATTGTTGCTTTCTTCTCAGCCTCATGTCTGCAATTTCTACATCAGACTGCCTACCAATATTGAATTATCCTCACCAATAGGTTATGAAAGTTATTGCCTGGGGGGATGTAAAGTAGCACATCTTTATTAGTTTACTGTATTGTTACCTTGGTATTGTGCAAACTAGTCCCTCTTCCCTGTAGCTAGCAAAGATGTAACAGCCAGCTTAAGATAACAGGAAGATAAAGACAGATTTTGTATAAAGCTTTTTCTTATGGTAGGCTAAGCATTAAGTACTAATAGAGCTTAGCTTGAAGTTCATGCTGTAACTCCACTGAGAGAGTTAAGTGTCTAAAATGAGTTCTATAATAAAAGTAGCAATATTTGGTGCTTATCACTGGGACGGAAAAAGTCTTCACTTCTGCACAGACCAGAGTATAAAAGTGGTTGTTTTGTGAATGAAGGGACACTCTGTTCCTTGCTTGAAGTTAACAGAAGTAGGTTTACGTGGCTCTGAAGTCAGAAAATTCTGCACTGTCTCAGGTACTGTCATTAGTTCAGGTTGTCACATAAACCGCATGAAAAGGGCTTTAATCTCCCGTCAAGAAGGAAGCAAGTGGAGGACAGTAAGCAGGCAGTTAGGAGGAGAGGCAGATCCTGGTTGCTTTCTCTTACACCTGTGAACTCATAGAGGAGACCTCTGCAAGTTTTGCCCGGTTCTCCTCTTGAGTCCTCTCTTATGGATTTTGCTGAAAAAAAGTGAGATAATCCAGCCCCTTGCTATTTTTTTTTTTCTCTCAGTAAAACCTGACTTATTTGAACGTTCAAAGTGGTAAATTGTAGCCAGTTTAGGGCATTTTTAGGGGGTTTTAGTGATTACCATTTATGCCAAGGAGTGTGCTTCTCCTGGATTTGGGGACACAGTTTAGTAAGGGGAAAGGTGCAGTTGGACTCAGTGATTTCAGAGGTCTTTTCCAACCTGAGGATTCTATGATTCCATGATTTAAAGTACAGTCATCTTTGAATGCTTGTATTTCTTTAAGCAGAATTGGAGCTGTATGGAACAACGATAATGTTTAAAGATGTATTTTGCTTAAACAAAATATTTTTTAGTCTTGCTTTTTAGTCTTGCTTGCTGTCAGAGCTAGCTTATTTATTCTTATAAATATAGTATTACTGATAGAGATAATGATCAAGATTGTACTGAAATTCTAGAAATAAGTTGAGGTACAGAATTAAATCCTGCAGGTGTATTCACAGGACAATAAATTCTTTTCAGTTGCTTGCATCAAGTCAGGGCAAGTAATCAGTAAATAAAGTTACCTACTGCAGTCTTTCTCTTATCTAAGCAGTTCACTCTCCCAGTTTTGGCTGAGGATGTGTATAAAACTCCCACTCTATGTCAGGTATTATAAGGCAGGAACATTGTAATTTATGTCTATTTTGCACCTGCTATCTTTCTTTACATCTTCATATCAGGACAGGCATATCTATGTGACCTTATCTGAAGAACTGGCTTAATTTTTGTGATTTCTGCATCTGGAGTACCTGTAGAGTTAATAGACTTGACCAGTTGCAAAATCATGAAAACAACACTTTATTTCAGTTTTATGTTCAAATTTCTATAAGTAATAGTAAATCTTTCTCTCAAAATATGCTTGATGTCAAAATGAATGTACTCTCTCCAAAAATCACAGCACTACAGTCCCTTAGCACGGTAGTGAATATTATTTTAGAAATACAATTAAATGGCATTCATCTCCATCAGTCTAAAAATAGTAATTTGGAAAACTAAACTTAGGTGCTGAGGCAAAGAATGTATCAGTCAATCTGGATTTGGAAAATGAAGTATCTAATGGAGGAACTATAGTCTGTGGATTGAAAGGAAGTATTTTCTTTTTCTGATTCTTGCTTTTGTGTTGAAAGCTGAGCAAAAATTAGAACTTTACCCTGATGGAAAGCATATTTTAATACCTCTTTACACTTTCAGTATTTTAATATTAATATCCATATTAATATCAATATTGATACATAATCTGACCAAAAAGTATGACACATTTGAATGACTCTCAGGCAGCAATAACCCATTATAAGGAAATCTAAATCAATGAACTGAGAAATTTGAAATCATATTAGTTGGTCAAGTAGTGAAATACTGTAAATGAATGTGTAATCAATTCTACCTGCTTTACATTCTCTAGACTCCACCCTTACATAAAAGCCAGCGAGGGGCAACTCTGTGTCCCTGTATTTCTCTTCACAATTTGAAAAAAGCTTACAAGCACTTGCACATACGTACAAGAACTTTTTCTTAAGTTATGTTTTACGGCTATTTCGAGAAAATGTCTGCATTCAAGAATTAGGGCTCTGTGAGAATCATTTATCCCTATTCCACAAATTTGGCAGCAATTTGTCTTATATACAAGCATTTTGCATAAGTCCATGGAAATCATTTACTTCAGTGAAATTAGTGGATTCCATTTCATCAGGTGCAGCATGTTCTGGGATAGAAAGCCTTTGTTCTGGCAGGCTGTATGCTTTGCATATTAGGCTATGCAAGTCTGAGGATTCATTGGAGGCTTTGACCCGTTCCTACTACCCTTGTTACAGTTTACCATAGGTTTTATCTAGTGCAGCCAAATCTACATACCATGAACACTCTCTCAAACCTAGCATCTTCTGCCCACAAAAGCAACAGAAGCGCGTTTTACTGTTACTCACACATCAGCAACATTGTGATCAGTGTATCATGCGCAAAGAGAGTTTCCATCCCAGTGCATTTAGAGTCTGACGCTCAGTTCACACAAAGAAATATAATCCCGTTCAAGCCAGTGAAATCTGTATTACACAAGCAAAGGGTCTTGCTCACTTTTTCGAATGAGTGGAAATGGTTTTTTAAAAAGCAAGACTAGGAACAAACAAGCAGGGAGTGCTTTGCATCAGGCTCTGCCATTGTACCAGAAGAGGACAAAGGCCTGAACAGAAAATACAGAAAATAATTCTATTTAATAGAATAAAAAACAAAGTCATACCCAAAGGTAGCTCAGAGTCATGTCAAGGTGTATGTCTGCATCTGATCTGAACAATTTAGACACCCTGTATTTCCCCATGCCCACCCCCACACTGCAATTTGGGCACAAACAAAAAAGGCCTCCCTGTGCAGTCATCCCAGTGATATCAGATGCCCCTCCCCTGCAGCCCTAGGTGACAGCCCAGCTCATTCATCCTGTATGTTTGCATAGGGCTTGGGTCATGTTTATTGCTCATCTACCTTGTCCAGGTCAGATGTAATTTATCCTGTGTAATCCTGCTTCCTGTGTCAGGATTGGTTTGATGGGGTTTTCTCACTTTCTGTTTCATACTGCTAACGTGTCTGTACAGACATAGGCACAGCTTATTGCGAGCACGTCTTTTGTCTGCAAAATCTTACGGATTTTTTTTATTGTTAATGGTTCGTTCATTTCCCATCATCTCCCTTCTGTGTAGCACGCTTTAAATATAGCACATCCATGTTACAATATTCTTCCTCTTCCTATTTTTCATGTATTCCTATATTATGGGTAATCTAGGTGAAAGAGTATAACAAATATGTATAAAAATGAATTTAAAATTTTGCACAAATAAAACTAAAACTTCTTAAAGGATACTCTTATTACAAAAATGCATTATCCTCAGTTCTTTCAAATTTACAGTACAAGTTCACGTGACATGTTTTGGTCACCCAGGAGATGTTCTTGTAAAATTCAGAATCTCACCTGAATGCAAATCCAAATGTTCCCCAAGTTTGGAAAGGAAATATCAGATCCGTAGTATTGCTTTACACACATTTAATTTTCAGATTTTGTGCTGTTCCTTTGCTAATTGGAGCTCCTTCCTTGTTTATTTTATTGCCATTTTGAATGTCAGCATAATTTTCTATCTGCATAGCTCAGCTACTGAAATGGATGTCTAAACCCAGCCCCTGCCAACAGGAACCAATCTCACCCTCATTTCAGTCTGTCTGTTCGACTTATCCACCTGTCCAGTTTACATGACATTGCTAATATCAGACTCATCATAAAGGTTAGATCCTCAGTTTATAAAAGCTGACGTAACTCCATGTATCTACCAGACCCAAACTTAAAAGCTGACAGGCTTTGTCAACCAGTTACCACACCAAAGAGCTGCCTGTGCTACATACAAGTGACCATAGACTCCGGGATAAAGAACCACAGTGTATATCCTACACTGCACTGTGTAGGTTGTATGGAAAGACCTGTGTGGGATTTACATGAGGTAGCAGTACAGCTATGCTAACATTGTACTCCACCCAACCTAATACCTTTCCTGTGAAGCCTACGCGGAGCTTTATGGTGACTCCAGTAGTTCAGCTAAGCGGATGCATGTACGTGACCCTGCTTGGTGCTGGGTAGAAATGTTATCATCCCACCTGTGATTTCAAAAACTTCAGCCTCTAAATATTCTGCCCCAGTATCACCATAAGAGCAGGTCACTGCTGAGGAATACAGTCCAGAGACACTTAGGAAATCATCAGGTTTTTTCCTGTTACTGTGTCTTTTCCCTCCTTCCCCAACCGTTCAGCAGTATAGCAGCTCTAAAATCAGAGTGGGAAGTGCCGTTCTCCCTCTCTCATTACTTCTTCTGGAGGATTCTGCTGTCCGATATGTGGTTGTGTCCCAGGACCATCACAGATGGGTCTATGCCTTCCAGGACAGCAGCAGCAGGAGCAGCTGGGCATGTTTTCCCTGGCTGGGGACACGTCTCGCATCTCATATTTGCCACAGCTTTGCTGATTCTGGTCTTACTGCCCTGGTCAAGTGTCCAAGTTTTGATTTTCCTGCTGTTTCTATTCTTAACACACTAGTAGCAGCCACATGTGAGAACCACCAATTTTACAGAGCCACCTAACTTTTCACAGCAATACTAATACCACAGTGGACATTAGTAACACGGTATCCAAAGGGTGACACTTGGACATCCTGCAGTGGGTACCAGAAGGTGGACAAGAGTTAACCACTGCCTCATCCTATTTTTCCAAAGACCCATCAGGCTTCAAGCTAGGCCTGCCCTAAAGCACTGTAGTTAAAAAGCAAATGAATAATTAAAACCCTACATTTAGATTGCGAGTCCAAACATTTCGAATCCAACCAGGATCTTTCATCAATGGAATCTGAAAGAAAAAAAAAAAAAAAGAAATATTAGGAATAATATAGTTAATTAGCTAGAAGTTAGTGTATTCAGGTCTCAGTTAGGGTCTAATGAATACCTTTCCCATGATTCCTTTGTAAGCCACATTGCCCTTGTGTCGTCTTCACTTTTTATCTATACTAAGAGATGTTCTCAATTTCCTCTTTTCACCACCTCAGTTTTCAGAGTTTTTGCAGAAGGATTTACTCATCTGCTAGCAGGATCTGTATCATCAGCCAGAAAGAGCTTGGAAGCAGGGGATCCTTGTGCGCTCTGAAAAAGCATGGACCACAACATGCTTTGTTTAGTCTTTTGCAGGACAGGGATGCTCAATGCAAAGGACAGAGGCAGAGCAGTAATCCCACCCTACTGCCTAGCGAAAAAATCTCTCCGTATATCAGCATCCCTAGATCTGTTCATGGTACACAGTAGAACAAGAAAAGGAATTCTGTAGGATTCTTTTCTCTCTCTCTTTTCTTCTCTTTCTTACAATTTCTTTATATCTTTTTTAAAATAATCTAAGTTACTGATAAATCACATCCATGATTAAATAAATAAATCTCAGAAACACAATAATAGGAGTTGCCACAGGGAAACAGTACATTTAATTAGCAGAGAAGTCAACAGTGTGTTTCAACAGAGTAGACAATTGTAGAATAGTGCTGCTGCCTGTGCATCCAGTTCCTCTGAAAAACATCGATCAGAGACAGTCCTGTAAAACATCCTTTGTGTACTGGTGCCACAACCATGTGACTCTTCAGGATCCGTGCCAGCAGTTTAAAGGGACAGTTAATGTTGCAGTGAAGTATTTGATCTTTAGAGTTGTCTAATCTCTACTCTTGCTCACATTTGGAAAAAAACCCCAAGGAGCTTTCATTCAGTCTTGCAATTAATGGAAAAATTTAGTATTTATTGAATGATATTTTGTCTCTTGTTTAGACTGACTGTTATGAATCAACTGTCTGCCTTTTCTATGTAGTAGACTTGGAAATGCAAACTGGCATGAGTAAAAATTACTTTAAAGCAGACACAATGCCTCAAATATTTTCTTCAGCTGCACCAGTGCCTGTAGCCACCCTGCTGACATTAGAGAACAAAGCTAATACAAAGAAAAGATGACCTTGTGCTTAAGCTAGTGAAATAGGACACAAGGGCTATTCCTGTACCGGAACACCGAACAATCAAGGCACAGGCAGAGGCACTGGGACACTCTGGTCTATGCTCTGATGCTGGCAGAACAGTGCTTGACATGGCTGCAGCCCCAACCAGCTAGCAGCTCTAGCTTGGGAATAAGCACAGAGCATTTCCAACAGACATCTGAATGGGGCCAACCAGTTTTGAGGGTTGAAGGAGTTTAAGAGCATGGAGTTGACTAGATCATGTCAAGTAGCATCAAAGCTGGAGGATGGGCACTGTCACTGTTTAGTTCACTAGCATCAGTGTAATCAAGAGATCCAGATCTTTTCTAGAGCTACCTGAGGTTTCTTCCAAGAGTGTGGACAAGTTTGCTGCTCAGTTCTGATGCTAAGAGGAGTAATATATTTCTCTGCTGTCAGGACCAATTCAGTAACATTTGCAAGAAAACTAACTTATGGTGCAAAGCAGAATTTGCCTTTTAACATCTGAAGAGAGGCTTAATGACCCTATCTTGGCCAGCTGGTTAGCATAAGCCATTACTTTTCCCAGCTAAGTATGAAATGTGTAAGAACTAAGAGATTTCTTATTGCTGATATAATATGGAATAAAAAAAGAGAAAATTCAGTCATAGCATTATGGCATGATATCTGCAGGAGAACCAGTTACTCTATAACCTCATTAGAGAGAAAAATACACCTTGTATAAAAATATTGCAGGAAAATGAAAAGGTAACTGTAATCCATATCTCCTCAAGAGATTCATGGAGATGCAATGAGAATGAAATGCAACAGGAACCATTTAGGCATTAGGAAAACTTTATGACACCAGGAGTAGGCACGCTCTGGTATGGCTTTCCAGAAGAGGCTGAGATCTTTCAGAACAGGCTGAGCACACATTTGACAGAAATGTTTTAATTATAATTGAATTTGCCTGTAGGCACAGAAATGAACCGGATAATCTCCAAGTCTCTTCCAGCCTTATTTTCTATTATTCTGCAATAAAGTGACACAGCTGGATGAGACTGCATTTTTAGGAGTTGTTTCCTAACAATGAAATCTCACAGTGGAGAAAAAACAGAAAGCAGTGACGAAAACCCTGTCACATGAGATGTTTTGACTATGACTAAGAAAATAGTGCAGAAACAAAATGTAAGGAACTGTCTAAGGCACGGAAGGCAAGGGATAGGCTGGGCAATGCAAGAGGCTCCCCTCTACCAAACTTCCGACTCAGTCGCACGACATCACCTGACTGGTGTTTAGCTCATCACATTGATGCAACAGATCTTGTAAACAAAGCTACTCATCTGTGAATTACTCAGGTGATTCAAATCTGATTCCTACTGTAATCATGCCTCTTACTGCGCTGAAGTACACACTGTATGTGTGCTTCATTGCTGCTAATACTAGATAGGAACATCCTATTTCTTCCCTTGAAGAACATCTGATTTTAAAAAACAGTTATAAGACCCGCCTCTAATGTCCAGAGGTGACTTATATTCTCTCTGTAGTGTGGGTGTCTAGTGCAGAGCAGCTGATCTGTTCTTTCACAGAGACCCAGAACTAGTACCTTTGTTGAGGGGATGCTATCTCCACTATAGAGTATCTTTTAAGCAACAGAGAAGAAGGAGGACCATCTTCTTTTAAGTTAAGAAGACAATCCTAAATTCACCACATGACCGAATTACCTTTCTAAATGACCTAAAGAAAGAAAATAATTTCCTAGTATCTGGAATACGCAGGCTTTACTGACAACACTAAGTTTTCCTGGAGAGATGTAGCTAGAGTGAGGTAAGAGCTCTGTTGAACTGCAGCAGTGAGTTCCTAGTCAAATCACCTAATATCTTAAAACAACAAGTCAGAGAACTGATGTCTACATTTACTCTTTACCAGAAAGCTGCCTAACTGTAGCCACTGGTCTGTGGGAGGCCACATAGGGGGCTACAGAACATGGAGATCAGCACAGCTGTTTAAGTACTTTGTGGCATGAAAATCATAGTCAGGCTTTATCATATGAAGTGGAAGAGGCCCAACAATAAACCAGTTCTGCTTTATCAACTCACACAAACTTGGACCGAATCATTGCTTTTAAGTCAAAGGAGCCATTATGCTTAAGCATTTTGGTAGTTCCAAGGTCCCAAGGCTTCGCATGAAGAGAAAGGCACGGGTACAGGGTGGGAATCACAGAATCATAGAATGGTAGGGGTTGGAAGGGACCTCTGGATATCATCTAATCCAACTCTCCATGCTAAAGTAGGCTCACCTAGAGCAGGCTGCACAGGAACACGTCCAGGCGAGTTTTGAATATCTCCAGAGAAGACTCCACAACAACCTCCCTAAGCATCCTGTTCCAGTGCTCTGTCACCCTCAAAGTAAAGATTTTTCTCGAGTTTATATGGAACTTATCGTGCTCCAGTTTGTGCCCATTGTCCCTTGTCTTGTCACTAGGGATCACTGAAAAGAGTTCGGCCCCATCCTCTTGACATCCACCCTTTAGATATGGGAAGATTCCAAGCAGCTTGAAGCCTCCTTACTTGCCCAGCCCTTACAGCCTGCATTGCTCCAGGGACAGCATGGGTGCCAGGGCAGCTCCTGAAGCATGAACATGATGTTCTCCCTGCCCTGTCACTGCTGAAAATACAGATAGCGGCATTTTACACTACCTCAAGTTCCTAAATTATTTTAAAATCTAGACCTATGCTGAATGCTTTTTAATAATCCAGCATCCATGGCATTTCTATCCTGGAGCTCCTCCCTAAGTGTCAGTGAGAGAAGAGGGAAGATTGGGCTGCTGCAATCTGCAGCAGAGCCCAGGCACAGTGGTTTGCTAACCACATTTGAAAGTGAGTTTAAGCAAAGGTAGGAGGAACGCTACATGGTAGTTAAATTATTTAGCCAGGCACCTCGCTGAGTATGTCTCAGCACTGGGTTAATGCATGAAACTCCAGCGCATCTCTTTGAAATACACCCATGCAGGTGCCTTTGGCCCAGGTTTCTATTCTTTCTGCTGAGCTCCTCCCATTTCTTAACCCCACATTAGTCACAGTGAAAATTAGCAGCTGTTTATCTAAAATCTTATGACACATCTGTTTATGGCTGATAAAGGCTGTTTCCTCATCTCCACCAAACCATTCAGCTCGAGGAGCGTGTTTGAGCGCTGTCTCATTGGCTGGTGCAGTGGCCCCACCACCACGCCTGCTGCTTGCTTTTGGAGGATATTTTAATAACTGCAGTGAACAACACACCTGGGAATGTTCCTCTTAGCAACTACCCCAGGCTACCAAAAGGTGTTTCATGAGGTGGTGTTTCCACATCACTTGATCATCACACCCTCCCTTGTGGCATCAGCCTTTCCAGACCCAGAAGACTTTCAGCCCCCTCCTTTACAGGGCAGCCTCTCCATCAGGCTGGGAAATGGAGGCTGCCTGCTGCAGCTCTCCACTGGATCACTCAGGAAGGCCATACATGCCTTTTAGTAGGGAAGGATTTCACTGTTTGGAGAAGAAAGCTGGTGGGTAGCTGCATTACTGTGGTATCTGCACTGGACATGCACTTGCATGTTGGGCTTAGCCTTGGGGCAAGCTTTGGGTCATCCATACCCTCACTGTTAAGTATGAGGCAGAGGAGTTCAGCATAATAGATCCAGCAGAATATGGGATTTGCAGTCGTGAAGAATCTGGAAACTTTCAGATAAATAAAGAACAGATCAGGTTGATGCCTGCCCCACTGATATTCATACTGAGACAGCAGATGCATGCTTAGTCGTGAGAACCCTCGAAAAGGAGCTCTGCAGGAGCTATTCAGAAGCTCTTGGCTTAGTTCAGACATATTCTGGTCAAACAGGTACAGCAGCAGAGCTAAACCCGGAGCAATCCTGTTTATAAACTTGAGAAACTGGGTTTGTGACACACGCTGGATCCCCAAACTCTGCAGCACCCATAAGTCAGCAGGAATAAAAAACTTCTATAAATGCTGTGCTCTTAAAAAAAAAAACAGGCACAGATTGTGCATATTTTCACTTGGTAGTAAATTTTGCCATAGGTCATGCACAAATATCTTATAAAAGCTTATGGGAGCTTCTGAAAAGGAGCATTACCCTAATTCCATGTGTTTTCTGTGTAAATCTGGGCACGAGCTTCAGGAGGGGGATAGGCTTAGGAAGATAACAGGCACAAAAATGGGTGCTGCACACTGAAAAGCTGTATGAGCCTTTCATGTTGTGAATTGAACTCTTTGCCTATTTGCCTAATGCAGCTGCTTCTGTAACATGGCATAAAAGTGGGATGTAATGGGGATGACTTTTAAAAATCAGCTGGGCTTTTTATTCTCTCTGTTTAGTCTCTTTGTTTGCTTGTAGACTTCTACTCAGAGGTTTCCCTGTGGGTATCATAGCTATTTGGGACTGCAGGTGATGCTTCCCATCTTCCTGCCCACTGATTTGTGGCAAACCTCCCAACAGAATGCAATTTTTTCAGAGCAGATTAAATTTTGCCACAGACTGAGCTTGCTTCTAGTCAGTACTGATATCTAAGTACTTGTGTATAAGTTACAGTCCAGAGTCAGCAAGACTACCAACAGAGTAAAGTGCACACTAGGTTTTAAGATATGGCATCATGACAGGTTTGAAAGAGTGATAACCAGCCTGCATTAAAGTGCAAGCGAATTAAAATATACATGAGAGGGTTTCCACTTTTCTCTGTCTACCTGGGGAAAAAAATACAGATTGGTTTGGTATGATTCTTTCAAACATTTCATACAATCAGATCTCAAAGCCTCATATGCACATTACTAACTGTAGAAAAGTGTATCTTTGTCTTAAGTACAGTCTTCATGGTATTTTTAAGTGGTTTGTTAGCCACAGCCTTTTGGGAAGTAAGTTTACGTCATGTGGAACATGGGAATGTTTGTATTGTGAAGAGGACAGACCTTGTGTCCCAAGATCAGATTTCTGGAGTGGAAACAACAGGAGAAGAAAAACAATCCTACATCTGAGGGGTGGATCAGGAAGTTTGGAAACTTCTATTGTGGCTGGCACTGTCGCAGGCTTTCTGTGCTGTCTCATTCTGCTTCTGTTTTTTTTTAAATATAAAATAGAGAAAACAATATCAAGCTCAGACTACTGTTGCGAAACTGAATTTCTCAATGTTCACAAAGGATTGCTTGGGTCAGTACACAGGACTCACACGTAGTAAAGACTACATATACAAAAATTAAACACAAGTTCATAAATAGGCTTTGGAAGCAGTTCCCTGCTGGATTTTATCCAGAAGATCAGAAAATATGGAGGAGGGGAAAGCTAAGTGTGCCTTTCACTGCATGTGATTTGTTTTTCTTACTAACGCTACATAATGTTCAAGATTATTTCTAGGAAGAAGGAGGTAGTCATAAAAACCAACCAAAACACACTACAGCTTTGCTGAATGGTAGATAAACAGCACGTGCAAAACAAGAGAAAGTTTTTGACACAAATTCTTGGGGAGAAGCATCACAGAATGCAATGGGTAGGAGCACAGTATTTCTGCAGAGCAAATTTAGTATTTGTTCATGTAAAAAGCTTTAAAAGTCTTTAGAAATATTTTGAAACTTGTTAATAATCTCTTGGTCTCATCTAGGCTTTAATTAAAACTGAAATAATTGGATTTGCTTTGAAATTGTTTCACTATATAACAAAACCGCACTTTTAGAGGTTCCCTGCCTCTCCTCCAACTTCCCTCAGCATTTTGCCCGGCCTGCCAGGTGGCCTGGCATCTATCACTCTCTTTTGTTAAATGTCATATAGTTTTTCTCCAGGCAGCACGATGCTATGGATGAAGCTATACAGATCCCTGGCTGTGGAGCATGCAGTTTACGTCACCAGCAGATGCTTCACATGGGGCTGTCCGTCCCCAGAATAGAGCAACAGGACCAGAGAATAGATTCCTGACTTCAAGGTCACCTTTCCTGAGTGGGATCAGATCCTAGGGCTGCCCCCCTTATCTTAGACATCCATAACAAAGATAGTTACATCTAGATTCTCTTTCTAGTCAGAATCACAGAACCACTGAGGTTGGAAAAGACCTTTAAGACCATTGAGTTCAACCATAAACCCAGCACTGCGAACTCCACCACTAAACCAAGTCCCTAGGCACCATATCCATGCACAGAATCACAGAATTGTTGAGGATGGAAAAGGTCTTTAAGATCATAGAGTCTAATTGTAAACCCAGCACTGCCAGCTAATCAGTATCAAATGTTGCATTGCTAGAGCATGATCCACCTAACCTACCTTAAGATGCAATGATGCAAAGCACTCCTTTTGTACCTTGCCTGTGGCCTGTCACAGTCATCCTCAGTGGAGGGTGACGGCTCCCTTCAGCTCCTGCCAGAAGCTAAGGGAGAGGATTGCTGGGCTGGATTCAGCCCAGCTTTTGCATACATCTTACACTGGTGTTCTGTGGAAGTGAAAGCTTTTCCCCACTGCTCAGTGCACCCATCCTGCTGGATCTGTCGTCATTCACCCCCCGACTTTGATTCGCTCTCATGTTTAACTCCCTTCCTACTTACAGGCTACAGGAAAAGCGCTCAGCCCATTCAAAAGCTCAATACCTGGGTCCTGTAGTAAGCACTGGCTGAATACTTAGTCCAGAACATTTTCTCAGTGCCTCAACCATTGCAGAAACCTCCCTCTCCTATCCAGGTGCTCAGAACTGCCGAGAAAACTGAGTCAGGAAACTTGACCATTGCCTCTCCTGCTGCACAAGCCTGTCGCCCGTTAGGCACACACTGCCCACAGGAAATTAGACACCTGCTTCGCTCTTCTTCTAGCAGTCACTAAGTGTTGGCATAGTATGTCTGCCAAACCTCTATTAATAAACTGTGTTTTTGTCTGTCATGCAGTTATGCCAAGATAAAATGCTGTTCCCCTTTTACCATCCATCTTCTTTGTTTTTCACCTCCTAACACAGCTTTCCTTTCTGTATCACTTCCTAGTCTACTGAGATTTGTGCAGCACATACAAGAGGATGGAAAATGTCAAAATCATTGAACTTGTCAGATAAATGAGAGTTATAGGAAACCAGCTATACCATTAGGGCCTGACAGCCTTCCACCCCGGGGAGGGAGAAAAAGAGAAATATTATTAATTTCAAGCAAAATTTAAGCTTTTGGCTCAGTTTATATCTAAATACATTGCTGCAGAAATGTTCTGTGGCCATCTTCATTGGCTGCTGCTTTACAAGCCTAACACAGCTGCTGGAGGGTAGCAGAAGGGACACATGAAATGAAAAATAAAGCAAACTTCCTTATTCCACAATGTTACCTTCCTTCATTTAATGTTACTTTTTATGTTGGGGGAGGGACTATTGTGGTTTATAATCTATTTATTAAATGCATTACCATTCTCTTATATACAGCGCAACATCCATGAATCTCAATGTATATTACAAAAATGTTATTAGCATAATCCCCTTTTAACAGATGAAGACACTGAGAAAGTTGCAGTGCGTTATTGAAACTCATCCAGCAGCAGAAGAGAAAAAAGCTTTGTCATTCTGTCTCAGGCCAGAGCTACACTGATTAGGTCAAGAGCTACAGTTTATTTCTCAGTCTTAGCTGAGAGCCAAGTCTTACTTGACTTACATTCAACTTTTGGCCTCTCTTGCACATACAACATAAAATTTCCAGGGGAAGGGATTTGTGAGTACCCAAACATTTTTAGATTTCATGTCTGCATTGCTTTAAATTAGCTCAATTGCAATGACTGTTGCATTTCCACTGACCTTCCAAAAAATGCCAGTACTCAGCCAGTGAATCCAAATTAACTAAGAATATAAAGACAAAGGACATTTAAATACTTATGGGAAAACTCTCTTTCAAGGTTAATCTGTTTTATTTTAAATTAGGCTAATACAAATAAAGGAAAATATTATTTTTCAAGAGATTTTTCATGCAAATATTTCTTCCAATCTGTTTCTCTATTAAACAGCGTATTTCTATCAAGTTTCCTAAGTGCCCCTCTGCGGGAAAGCCCCCCTGCAGATGTCTGTAACTCATCAAACTTCTAAGCAAACGCTGACAGACAGGAGGTGCTCAGACATTTCTGATGAAAGACTAGATCCCTGAAGTCGAGAGATTTCTCAGAGATATTTACTGGGATATGATCCCACAAAGCCCTGACTTCTACCTCTGCCTCATGTTTCTCTGCCTTCAGGCATCCAAGAAATGAGTCCATGGGATCCTAAAATACTCAGGGAAAGATAGGGCAACCTATCACGATTTCCAGATTTTAAGGGAAAAATAATTATTTTAATAGCAAAGCTATGCAGAATTCCTTGAGATGCTTGATGATATATTATTTGCTTTCTAAAAGGTCATGTCTGTCCTGTAGCAGATTGCTATGCGGAGGATGTTAGCATCAAAGCTGTACTACATGCAGAGGATGAACAAAGAGAATGATGCATTATACCCCAGCATAATGAAAAAAACCTTCTCCTAAGGTGTAAAATACTGATGTAAAGGTAAATAAATGGAAAACTTTCATACTGATTAGCAGGTGTACAAAATATCTGGATGTAAGGATGCATCCAAATTAACTGACTTTTTTTTTTTTAAAGGATACATGCAATTTAATTGACAAAGCTTGCTGCAGGCTGTTAGTTATCACACTGGCTCATTTCTGACAAGAGGAAGATAAATACCAAGCATCAGCCATAAATAATGTGTGTGACCACTGGAGGTCACTTTTGATTTAGAAATCCTCCACTTCAGAGACCTTTTGGAAGCAATGCAACTTATGCAAAAGCAGAAAGGAGTACAAATGAACCTTGCAACTAGTTCATGAAAATTCATTGGAAAATTTGTTTCATTTTAGGGTATTTTATAGCAAATTATTTTCATGACACACCTATTGTCACTAAGTTTTTTCCATATTACAGAGTTTCACAGTGTGGCTATTTTGGCCACAATAAATTGATAAGTTGAAGCAACTAAAGGATTGCATTAGAACAAAAAAGAACATTTTTTTTGTCTTTGTAGCTGCAGACATGTTACTAGCTCTGCATTTAAAAGAAGAAAATGTTAAAACTATTGACCTGATCTGTGGATCAGCTACCACTTCGCTCAAAGGGTCCAAGTTTTAAGCTTTTGCCACTGAAGGTGAAGGAGGGAAAAACAGAAGTAATGATATTCTGTGTGCTGGATTAATGTCTAGATTAATCCTACAAAATCTTACTTTCTGAGGGAGTCATCCTTAAATTGATTGATACAATTGACTTCAGAGGCAGCGTGTGTCTGATTTTAAAAAAAGAAGAGGTTAGACCAGCCTCCAGGTTCAGCCTCTTTCTTTTTGCAGTCTTTCATATTTTCTCAGGCACTCATGAAATGGGGCTTCTCCTGGTCTCTCTTGCTTGGAAGCAGCCATGCAATCCCTTCATCCTTTGTATTCCCCATCTCTACTGGGACAATTTACTCATCCGTTATAGCAGTGCATTTCAGCAGAGGTGCCACAAAACCAGCATTACTCCAACATCAGACCAAGGCTTTTGCAAAATTCAGAAGACAGAGGGGAAAAAAGGAAGACAGGGCAATAGAAACCACATAATTCCCTCCATCAAGTATTTTCTTCTTGGCCTTTCAGAAGGAAGGATGGAGAATTTATTGTGAATGTGTATGTCTCTATTGCCTGGTAACAGTGCCTGTAATATAGTGCCTGCTCTGTTCAAGATTGCTCTCTTGTGCTGTGGTCTGTGGTTTTGATGATGAATTTTCCTGGGAGACTGGAAAGATAAAAAACACAGCTTGCCACTCATTGAAGATTTAAAGAGCTATAACTTCTCAGTGGTACTACTGAGGGATAAATAGGCCCTTGATTCCTGCCCTTGTGCACTATGGCATTGCCACAGGATTTTCCAAGACACTGAAACTTTGTCACAGAGGCCTATTAAAAAATAAATATTTTTGACATTTTTTCTTATCTCATTTTTTGCTTCTGTTATTGAAACCTAAACAGAACTCACAGGCAAACACACAAAATTCCTGCCCACGGGAGAGTGTCAGATCCCTGTAGGACACAGTGCAAAGAGGCTCCATGAAGTCTGCCAGAGACTCTCCTTTGCTGTCAGCTTTGCGAAGGAACCATCCCAATACAGCAATCGTGGGTAGTGGCGCAGGTGTACAGAGGGCTCAGGGTTGGTGATAAAGGTACAACAGAAGATACCAGCTTCAACTGGAACAATACAGATATAGGTTAAGCAAGAAATGGTTTCAGGAACTTCTTTTTCCTTCTGCCCTCACATATATGACATTATACTGGTAATTTCTCATAAATATAGTGACCAAGTTTCCTGTAAGCGTGGCTGCTGATACCAAAAGAGAGTAAAGCAATTCTGAGGATGGTCTCAGGGTCACTTCCCTTTCTCATTCGATGACCTGCAGTCCAGATGGGATATGCCTCAGTTCTAATACCTGATGCATTTAAACTGGGAGCATGGGAGGGATGAGCATTAGGCAGTGTGCCCTGTCAGGATGGACGTAAGGCTTTGTGGTAAAACATGCCCTTCTCTTCTCACTGCTCCTTTACTCCACAGGCAAGCACAGCTTCGCTTTTTGCTCCCACACTCACTTTCATGCTGTCTCTAGCCTTCAACATGTGCAGATCTGTTTGCAATTTCCTGTTTAATTATTTATAGCTCTGTAAAAGCAACAAGATCCACAGGACCATTTTCTCTCATTTCCTTAAACAGTAGCACCACCACCTCATATAATATTGAGCAAAGTAGAAGATAGTTCTGCATTTGCTGAATGATTTTGCCATGGTCTCCCCAGCTTGTATCCCTTAAAATCAGAGGATGTATGTTCAGGAGTGCCAACAAGATGGTCTCTTTTTGTGTGTACACCATCAGGGAACTATGGCCTTGTGGATCCCTGGGTGATGGTGGTGGGTAGTGCTCAGCTGATGACAGCCCAGCCCTTATCTGCTCATTGATTTGGAGTAGAAACTCCCTGGGAGTCTGCAGTGTCAGTGCTGTGTTTCTTCTTCTTTTCAGGAAGCTTTTTCTTATCTCACAGAGACAGGGGAGTTTAAATGGAGCAAAGATTTTAACCTTTGCCTTGACTGGTAAGAGCGTGATAATATTTTTAAATGCAAATGTCTGAAAGTGGGTAGCTCAGATTTTAAGGCAGCTGTGGTTCTTGAAGATGTGTTTGTGCTTTCTGCCTGTTTGGACTCTGGGTTTTCTTATATGCTCCACTTTTAGGAATGTTTTGTACTTGCAGCCCAGAACTCAATGTGTAGGATTTGCTTTGCTGCTCAGACAGGGCTGCTGAAGCTCACTCCTGGGCTGATCAGTCCTTTGGTCATGGCCCTGATATTGTGCAAACTCCTGTTCCAGGTGAGGTTAACCCATCACAGAGCACTGCAAGGAGCAGGAAAGTTGGAAGCAGAGAAGTTAACATTCCACTTGGCAATTACAGCAGCATAAGATAAATCAGTGTTATTAAAGCATTACTCATAATGCAAAGACAGGTTATCATGCAAAGGCAGTGGAGGCAACAGGAGTTGGGAGGGCGAAGCAGCTGACAGCCTTGATCCTATTTGCCAACCACTGATTGCCCTCACAGCCTTTGGTCCCCATGGACCAAGCTGAACTTTCAGATCTATATTAAGACAGGGCAGGCTCTCTGAGACATGATCTCCAGATACAGAAAGACTGCTGACCTCCAGCACTCTGCTCTAAATAAAATGCAAAAGAACTCAGTCCCCAGCCAGCTCCTCAGAGAGGGACTGTGGGACCTCCGGGTTGAACCACAGGGAAGGGGCCGGGTTCAATTTACTGTTGTTTTTCAGTAGGTAGCAAGGCAGAACATGTGCTTGAGGCTGAAGGAAAACAGATCTGCAGTGAATACCTTTGAGACATATTTACCCTTGCAAAAATTCATCCTCTGGTCACTGAAGTGTCAGCCCTCTGAAATGGGAGCAAGGGGCTGGAACCAGGCAGCACCTGCTCCCTGGGCTGCAGCTGCTGAGCTCCTGCCTCTGAAAAGCCTGAGGTCTGCTCAGCAGATCACTGCAAAAAGGCCCAACAAAGTATAACACGGCAGGAGCTCACACGGTGCAGGGGGCAGTAGTTGAACTCTTCTGCCTGAAGTGATACACATCAGCCACAGGTCAAAAAGCCAAGAGGAGGATCAGGCCCCATGTGAGAAATCCTCCAGTAGGCAAGGCCCACGGGATGGGGCAGTCCCAGTGTCCAGACCACTCCCATCTGCAGGGACAGCTGGGAGCAGTCCTGCTGTCAGAGTAGCTGTGGGTGCCCTTGCTGTAAAGTGCAGGAGACTTGACATGTCTGGAGCCACGGGCTGAATGGACTCTGATCTCCAGCTGGTCTGAGCCAGCACAGCACCAGTGGGGTGAGAAGAGCCTCTGGCTCTAACTGATTCATGCAGGATAACATTTTTCTTGCAGTGAAATCACACAGTGAGAGACATACAGATGGTTTTAACTTTCCAAAGAAAATGCTACTAAATAAATTGTTACCCTCATTGCAATCTGGTAAATCCAGGACTGCCTGTAGCCTTGGACAGGGTTTTATCAATAACCCAGTGCTTTGGCCTGGGACTGGGCAGAGACTGATAGAAATTTGCCCTTGAGAAGACAATCAGTCCCTGTCCCACGGCAGCATCAACTGCGGCTGTAGCGCCAGCAGCAGATGGCAGCTTAATTGCGTTAAGGCTTTGCATTTCTAGAAGGCTTCTCCCAGGGGATCTCAAAATACAATATAAGCTTCAGGTTAACTGAAAAAAAAAAAAAAAAAAAAAAAAACAACAACTAAAAAAGCTGAAGAAAGAAGGGAAATGAAAGTTACAGTTTCCAAGTATGCCCATTTACTTTGCGTGCCCAGTAGAAGTGGCTCAGCAGGGATTTTCAGAGATGCTCAGCCCTTGCTGTAGAAATTCCCCTGAACGTGAAGGTCTTGAGCCAATCTCAGAGCAGAGCTACCCACAACAACTGGAAGCACTGAAATTTTAGCTAGGGCCATGCAGGACGATTGTATTTCATTCAGGTATTTGCAAAGGTCTCCTTGTGTCTTCTATGCTTTGTCAGGCCAAGTCCTGCTCTAAAAATTTGGTGATAATGAGGATGTGTAAGTACTTTCAGTGTCCCTCCTAGGTATTTCTATAATTAAGTGTGAACAGCAGTGACAGCAACTGTTAGCTAAGCTACATAGCACACATTATTAGTTATCAGGTAAAAAACATCTTTATGGGGTCAAACTGAAAGAAACACCACCATATGAAAAGGTTGGAAATGTTTCAATAATATTCTCTTTCTCCAGTGAGGGGTTCTTTTGTTTAAGTATGTTACTGGCTTTCAATGCCCACCACGCATAATTCAGAAAGTACCCCCCATGGCCCAGGCACTGGGGCTGCTGAGGAGGTAAAGCAGGATGGCAGCAAAGCCTAGGGATGCTGGGGGACAAATCAGGCCAGGCACTATGTTTCCATCTAAGATAGTCCCATTGCCCGGCTGAATACGATTGCTCTTTGTCCCAGATTGGAGGAGTATCATGGTTCTCCACACATGGCCCATTTGGGGCAATATTTGGTTAGAAGAAAAGCTCCACAGGCACCGTGGGACTCCTCTACCAAATCTGGTGGGTGTCCCTGGAAAGGAAACAGCTGTTACAGCCCACCTTGTCTCCACCACAAGAGCTCAGCCCCTATCCTTCACTGCCAAGATAGCTGCCTGCCCCAGAGCACAGCAATTTCATGAGTATTCTTAGAAAGAAAATAAACAACCTCTGACTGAACGAGTGAAACAACAGATAAGCCAGAATCCAAACAACCGATAGAATAAAGGGCCTTCTTTCATATCCCTTTCACCAGTCTCATCCCTGCCCATCAAACTCGTGCCCAGCTGCCAACAGCAGCACGCAACACAAGTCCAGCTACCACTGCATGACCCACTTGTGCCTGTCCTGGTTCCAAGATGGGAAATCAGGTTTGCATGACAAACCCACAGCCCTGCAACCACAGCACCACTTTGCTGCAGTTATTTATGGCCTGGCTTGGCTTTTTGGTGTTGTGTGGGCACGCACCATAGCGGCTCCACTGCCTTGCTGGGTTGCCTCAACAGAGCAGAGGAAACAGGATGACACAAACACTGGGACTAGGGGTGAGCACTGTTTCAGGGAGGGATAGGTGAGTGCCAGAATGGTCACTACCCTCTCCAGCTACCCCAGCCCATCTCGTTTGGTGAACGTGCTCAAATAGGGTTGCTGGTGCCAGTGTCAGCCTGATGCTAATGGTGAGGTTGAGTTCCTCGCCAGTAACTTGTGGCCCAGCTTGTCAGACACTTACAGACTCTGCCACTGTCTGCAGGTTGGTAGAGTCTGTCACCAAGGATTGAGGGGAGTGGGGAAGAGCCAGCCTTGTCGAAATGCCAGTGGCACAGCTCTGCCACATTTCACTTCTCTATCACAGCCAGACTGTTCTTCTGAGGTGAACATTTTGTCTCTACCCCTCTTTCTGTACATGATGAACTTCTTCCCTCCCCAGCCATCACCTCCTCCCACTTTTGCAGGGCGTAGCCTGGGTTTGTTGCCACTGCAGTGTTTGTAGGGGGCAGGCATGGCTTTAGCCTGCCCTTTCCAAAGCTCTCCAGAACTGTGAAATAAGCTCTCCAACACAAGAGAAGACTATAGCATACGTATGGCAGCCTCTCCTCAAGTTAGAGATGGGCTAAACTGCTGCCACAATGAGCTAAAGGTATCCGCCTTTGCATTATCTACACAAACTTGTGGCAATGCACTATAACATTTGCAGAGGATTTGTAAATACCTTACTTTCACAGGTGTTCTAGAAAGGCAAATACTTAAGGACAGCATAACCTAAATAAACCAGCAGTAACCTGGGCTTCAGGCCACACTGCTCTGACAGACAAACATTCCATTTACAACAACACAGGTCAGTAATAATTTTCTATTGAAACTTCAACCTGGCATCCCATTGCCAATAACTGGTCAAAAGTGGAAAAGAAACTGGACTGATTATGCAGATTTCTAAAGTAATTTTCTCTTGCTGCTCAATTTGTGTTGTTACCATAAAGTTGTCACCTTAAGTACCCTTCAAATTCTAGTTTAAGTGCACTTGTGTTTAGATTCTAGTATCACCATACCCACCACGTTATATCAGCTTCTCTCAGTGGTGCATATTCTGTTTATTTTTCCTTTGTTCCTCCTCTGAAAAGGACAGAAACATATGATCTCATTCATATGTTTAGGGAAAGAAAATATCTGTATGAAATCATATTTGGATCTGGCAACTTCACAGTGAGTCAGGAAGCGTTTTGAGGTCTAGATGCATACAAAACCCCAAATTTTTGCTTCTGGAAGCATGTAATTTTTAATCACATGCTACATTTCAAAGCCTAGGGCTCATATATTTATCTTTGCATACCTAAAGAGGTCTTCAATAAAAAGTTTCCTTATTATGAGTTTTTAATAGTCTCAAACATATGCATTCTGTCATCCTCTCCAAGGAGCACACTTCTCTCTGTACTCTGATATACCAACATGCAGAACCACTTCAGAAAATCTACGGAGGCAAATGGTCCTTCTTTTCTGAAGTCCTTAGCAGAAGCCCAGAGTCAGCAACTCCTAAAGGCCAATAGAAACAGTTTCAAATGGTCTTTAGCATGTCTATTTCTATCAGAAATCCGATACGCTTTATATGCTGAATAACTGTTTATTTCACTTGCAATGACACTTACGTATTTTTGCAGAAGAGGATGTTTCACAGAGCAGTAGGATCCATGATTTCCCTTGGCAATTTAAAAGACTTACATGTGAAGGAAATACAGAGAAAGAAACTTAAGCTAAAAATACAAATGCTAATAATTCAAAATGTTGTGTAGGACATCTTAATTTTTAATAAAACTTATAGCCAGAAATCCACTGGATTTCAAAGTTTAAAAATAAAAATAATAATTAAAAAATCCCTGCTGTGTTTATACTTAGAGTTTGGTTTATACTGAATGCAGGTTAGATGTTCCTTATCACTCCAAGTATCTGCTATCTCTTCAGTGTCTCTCTCTACACACTCCGCCTCCTTTCTGCTCAGTCTCTAGGGGGTTGGTGGTGGAAATACAAAGTTTCCACTTGGATTTAATTAAGAAATCATGTATAAATTATCTTCCTACCCATCAAAAACAGTCACCAACACAAAAATACTGTTGCTCACCAGGAAACCTGTGTCCTGATAGTGAGAAGAACTGGTACACCTTTTCTCTCCCTGCATGCTCCTCCAAAGATGAGACTATTTTAAATCCACAATCCTATTATCAGCTAAACCAATTTATTCTATGCCTTTTACCTTCAAAAAGCAATTATCTCTGATAACTCTTTGAGTACCTGCAGGAAATATCAATTCCATGCTTACATACATTTTCATGCTTGACTATAAACACGTAGAAACTATTCCAAACACTGACATTTCCAGAAAAGTCATAGATGTGTATGCCTATAAAAAAATATGAAAATTTATGGTTATGAAATGAAACCATAAATACTAGTTTCAAGGCTTATACTTGTTTTTTAATCACTTTAGTACTTCTTTTAAATTAATTGACACCTTTAGTTTATCCCCTCCTCTTTTCCTGAATCTTACATAAGTCCCAGACCATTAAGTAGAGCTCTTCCTATTTCCACTCAAAGCCTTTTTGGAGAGAATGCATCCTCTAGCTTTCCATCAGAAAACTGTCCTGACCTACATCTTCTCTAGCAGCATTAGGCATGAAGCCCAGATATTAAAATACAGAACCACACAATCACAGATAGTGAACCATCAGTGCAGATTGTCTTACATTAAGGCAGCTTCTATCTTACAGAAAAAAATGTGGCAAGACATTTCTGTACTTTTAACGGGGCTCTCACTGGCTCTTTTTTTAATTCAGACCTTCAGAGCAAACATTTACACTATTATTCACGTCGTTTTCCCTCCTGCCTAAAAGGTATCTTCCAACAGTGCTGCTTTACACAGCCAGTAAGACAGCAAGGCATGTAGTACAGAATGAGCCAGGTTTTCTTGTAGCATCTGACATCGACAATGGAAGCACAAGAAGAATTTTTCCTCATTCACACTCTTTTCAGTGTCCACAGGTAGAACTAGAACAGACAATCTAGCCATTAATGAAATACAAACTTCAACAGGAGAGTAAGAAAGCTGATGATACTCGGTTCTATCTAGGTTCACACAGCACAACTTGTTACTTTTTTCTAGAGCTTTAAAATTGTGTTTATTAAACCGTAGATCACAAGCTCTTACCCAAGACCAAGGGGAGCCAGTGGGGGTCTCTGGCTGGTCTTCCTCCTCAGACGACACCCTGGGCTGATCGTTTTCCCTCATTGTTTTTATATGCTACTAAAACCACTCTTGGTTTCAGCTGTATACAAAAATGCTGCCTTCAGGTTTTAGCTGTTGACAATAAAGCTTCGGAGAATATCATTTCTCACTGATAATGTTTGCTTGCTAATTTTACCTGCTGAAGTTCTTGGAAGCACCGTCAGAGTAAGAAATTTGAGCTCAGTAAACCAGAGCACGCTTTCCTTGCAACAGACTCCTTAAGTATCCTGACTAAGTCACAAGGGTCAGTGAAAAATTAGAGCCTGACAAACACAAATTCACTTCCAAACAGTCAACATCCTTACTTTCATGTAAGATTTTATGGTCAGATAATTTGCTGAATTATAAATTCTGTGAACAGAATTGAAGGAATTTTCACTACCAACATTTTAATACCATCATTAATCATATTTTGCATGGATTTTAATGGTTTAATTTTGTTTTTAAGACAGGTTCTTGATATCAACACTTTAATTCTGCCTTTTTGCACAGCTGCACAACTCTGCAACCATAACTGCATGCATGTGAAGCCAGCACAGTTTTTCTGTTCTCCTGTGCAAACATATTTTAAAGAGGGCGGTTTTCTATTTGTCTCTTTTCGTCTTCTGTTTTTGTTTGGTTTGGTACCAAAGTAATTATTAATTCAATTATTATAGTTCTCACTTGATGTTACTTCAGACAAACCTGCTCTGATACCTGTGAGACTTCTGGTTCTGTAACAGGGGACTGCCAAGTCCAGCATCTTGAAATCACTTCTGGCAGCTGACAGGAATGTCAGTTTTGTCACCGAGAACAGGCCTAGAGGAGGCTTTGTGCCTGAACTGACCCCTGTTTCAAAGCTATAAAGGACTTTCAGATTCACAACCTTTTATTTGAATTTTAATATTTATTATTCCTCTGCTTATAAGGCATGCGGCTGCAGTAGCCGGTGAAATACAATTGCTATCAATCTCCCTGAACCCTTCTGATACATTTCTGACATTGGGCAAAGACTTCTAAATTTTCCTGCTGAGATATATAACGAAATGGGCTATTTATGGCACATGCTGCAGGAGAATCCTATCCTTAGCTACGAGCAGATAATGATTATCAAATGAACAAATATACCCAGCTGTGTTTGATATTTGACTTTAAGCTATATGCAGATTCAGTGAGTAGGAAAATAATTAGGTAATGGAAAAACAAAACTTTGGAAGTACAGCACTGAGGAGAGAAACAGTCTGTTGCCAGCGGGTAGTCTCTCATCGCTGTGAGTGTCACTAAGCTGGGCAGCATGTAAAGACAGAGAGGACTAAAAAGTGAGAGCCCTCTCTGGTAGCTGGCTGCCCATCAGGCATTATCAGCTTGAGGATTAGGGTACCACAGTTGCACAGGCTGTGGTTTGACATTGTGTTGTTTGTAACAGCACCAGCATCAGCCGCGCTTGCCTCTATCCTCCTCCTTATCCCAAAACTACAGCATGCAGGGCTTTTTAAAGTGTGAAACAGTTACCTAAAACATTTTATTCTGGAGTCTCAAGAAGAGCTGTGATGTCCCAGCTGAGAAGGAAGCTCAGCACTGCGTGGAGTTGCTCTTAAGCTTAGGGAGTATTGGGAACAATATGTTATTCCTGTGCATCAATCAAAACTAACACAGCTGCCAAACTGCTGCAAATGTCTGACATGGCAAAGGAAATGTCAGTTTGCATCACAGGACAGGCATCAGGTGCAAGCAAAACACTCTTGGCTCACTCCAGTTACTCACTGGGCCTATTGGAGTCCACTGGGCTGCCCTGAGCATCCCTTTGGCAACCTTGTGCTGCCATCATCAACCTGCTCCTGTCCCTGAAACTCTGCCACTCTGGCCCACCGATGCCAGTCCCTGATGGGTGGTTTAGGATCACAGGACATTGACTTGAAAGACATCTGAAAGAGATTTAATTTTCAGAAAAAAAATTATGCTTGCTTAGATTCTTTCATTTTTCACATTAGAAACTCAGAACCTCAGGTAGCCCAAATAGCCAAGTCACTCTCAAGGTTTAGGCTAATACTTCCAAGAGGAAACTGCACAGCACTTAAGTTACCAAGGTGCTCAAGTTACTTGTTTCTGTTGTACACCAAACGTTAAGACTGTGAGCACAGAAACCCATTTATTAGCTATCTGACAGATCACATTTTTTTTCTGGAACAATTTTGGGGAAGGAAACTCAATACAATTCTTCTCATTTCAGGTTAACAGGGAAATGCCACACCTAATGAATTGCAACGGCATTCCTGCTTCAGCTGAAAGTTCTATTCACTAAACTTAAAAGATAGGAACCACTGTTTGTTGGAGTAATTTTCCACTGCCCCACCCATTCCTTCTAATAAATTTGCTTTTAAGCTACAATGAGTAAATATAACAATCTATCTTAAATACTGTCCAAAACATTGTGATACATTGCATAATGTTTATTTATACAATGCTTTAGGAAGTGGCTGTGCATCTTTCCCAGCACACTGTATTTCTGAAGCCTTTGTCATGTTCTTAATTGTCCAGCTTCAGGACCTTTCTGCTTTCACCAGAAAGCCCTAACAAGTACGAGCATATTTTCTGAGCAATATATATGAACCCAACGGCTGTTGTTCCTAGATCAATGTGTCTGATAGTCCTGTGTCCAAGAGTGAACACCATCAAACACTTCTAATCAAGAAATCCAGAAAGGGAATAATAACAAGATGTAAAAAAAACTCTATCATTTTCAGGACAGTGGTTCCCCCCCTTTTCCCAAGGTTGCCCTTCCCACCAGCTGCTCCCCTTCCTGCCTCCTCTGCTGCCTCGGTCAGGTCACTGCCTCTTTGTCTCCTTTCCAGTGCTGCCTCTCGACCCCAGACACTGCTTTTCCCTCACTCCCTTCCCGTTTGTTCACTCTCAGGACTTCGCAACTTTGCTGCTACTTTCCTAATTGGTGTTTTCAACCAAAGACACAGATGGAAGACGAAGCTGACACAAAATTCACAGCAGATATTCTCAGAATCACAGCTCGCATAAACTTTGCAATGGTTTTTGGAACGCTGCTCAGCCCATAGCCTTCTGTGAAATACTCTAGGCGTGATTTTCATTGGATAATTATGCAGCATAAACTGAAATCTTGATGTCAGATTTAAACATTGCCCAGTGATTTCACTGCATGACACAGGGTAAACAGGAGCCAACTTCTTTTTATAAACAGCATTTGGAAGTGCTGTATCATGAGAAGGTAAAAACTGTTTGTAATCATATCAGAATATTTAAATATAGTAATATTAGCTCATGGTAACCTTGGCATGAACTTCAACTGTGTCATCTTATTTTTAATGGAATAATTATTAAACTTAAATGTTAATTTAAGATATTTTTAAATACAATCACAACTTTACTGTTCTGGGACAGTGCCAGTCACCTAAAATTGTTTAGCTTTCTCAAGCCTTTTCACATTACTGCAGTTGCTGTGGACATAGCATAGGGAACTGCTCTTCTCTGTTTTTTTACTCTAAAGTCTTCTGTCTCATTAACACTTATGGCAATTTGTAGTGCCTTGGTACCTGAAACAGAACTATATCAAGGAAACAAGAATAACGTCTACCTTACCCAGCTGCTGAATTGCAACTCTGCTGTATCGCATCTCCTGCAGAGGTAAGATTCAAGATGCTACATGTTCAGCCCGAACATGAGCCTAGTGGGGGATTTCAGACTGGTACATAGTGCTGTCAACCTGCCCCAACACAGGTGCTATCTTGTCTGGGACAGATCAATGAGATTTACAGCTGATAAATCAACAGTATTTGCAAGCATAATTTCAACAGGACAAAATCACACAATCAGCAAAAACCAGGTTCTGCATGCTTGCAAAAGCACATTCCGCATAGGTATCTCATGATGTAGAATCAATGCAGTGGTTACACTGCCAGAATAATACTCCTTAGAGCGTTCATAGTTTAAGTACATAAACAACACATCGATCATGTAACAAGTGTGAAGAAATTTACTTCTGTTTTTATTAAAATGTAAATCTAAATCAAATATTCAAATTTTCTTGAGGCTTTTGTCAAAACCACATTTATATATAAAGCAGCTTTATGAAGCCTTTCTTTAAATCATGGCAGTTGATTCCGAATGTCTTTTTCTCACTGAGCAGGAGTCTCACTGTTATATTCAACATTCCATCGTGCCCTTACCAAAACATATGTGAGCAATGGGCAGTTCCAGCAACTGGACTATTGCCTCAGAAATCCCAGAGTTGGGTCCTCCACAATAATCAATGATTGGTTTGGGGGGGCTGCTAAAATAGGAATGGAAATGTCATAAAAGCATTTGCAAAAAATCAGAACAACTAGTATTTCTCCAAGTGAAGACTGGAGCAAGGATAAGGGATAGAAGACAGTCTGTGAGCGATATGGGGATATATAGGACTAGTTTTCTTTTTATTGAAGAAGCAGGAAAAAGGAAAGAATACAAAACTTATTTCACACCAGCATAACCACCGTATTCCAGTGACTGCTGATGAGACATTAAGGCTGGTTACAGAGGGGCAGAGGATGATGTGTGAGCGGAGGACTCTGGTGGGAGAGTGAAAAGGCAGAGCAGCGGATTGTGCGTGGTGTGGCAAAAGGCTGTGGGGTGTGGGGGGGTGCCTGCCAGGGTGTGGAACCGTGCTCACTGTGTGAGTGGTGTGTGGCAGAAGGGTGCAAGCAGAGGTTGGTCCTTAAGATAACTGCAATGCATTACCAGCCTGAGAAACAGCTCCGGCATGGTCATTTCTGCTGCAGACCCGTGGCAGTGGCTGCGGACGGAGCTCAGGAAGGAGTGATTCTTGTGATCCATCGCCAAGCCCAGCAGCCTGTGGCAGATGGCTGGGAGCTGTTGAGCCAGCTGCTCACACCACCCACCTGAATTTCCCCTACCATGGAAATCCCGATTCTTTCACACTGCATACAGCCCTTCCCAGGGCCCTTGTGTCCCAGCAAACACTGCCTGCTGCAGCCAGGAACCATACTTGCCCCCACTTCTTCCGTGCTGCCGCCCCCGTTCATAGCCCCACTTCCCTGCTCTCCATTTTCCACCCTGTAAACTTTCCTCTGCCCCTTCCTTTGAGTTGTTTGTCTATTACTCGTACCTCTTCCCTTTTCTGCGAATGACATTTCACCACAATGTCAGAGATACAGCCTTCGAAAAGCAGCCCCCTCTCAAGCAATATTTAGCAGCTGCTTTTAGATGCAGAGTAGGAGCCAAGATCTCCACATTCCGTATCACAACAGGAGGCATTTGCTAGGGAAGGATGAAATCCCTTACATCCTCTCATGTTCAAATCATCTGTAATGTCCAGATGATTAGATACCAAACATTAGTGCTGAAGTGCTTGTGAAGGGTGCTTTTATAGTGGAGAGAGGATGGCAAAAAGGAAAATGACACTTTCCCAGTAACCTTCTCTATATTTGGACACTGTCTTTTGCAGAAGCTGAATCACAAAATACTTCACCCACTGACATACAATACAGAACATGCTAACAATACTGCCTGCAGGTGATAATAGTGGATGACTATATCAGCGAGCATGAACGGCACCAGAGAAGGCAGAGGCTGTAAAAAGCCTGTGAAGGTATGGAGGCAAGGCCTTTTATTTTGTTTGCTACTACATTATCAGGTAAACCCATGAGATGGAGAGCTCAGCCTTCTTGCCACGTCCAAAGTTAGAAATTAAAGACTAAAAGATCTGTGTACATAATTGGCATGGACCAGGTTTTCTCACAAAGGTCACTGGGACTGAAAGCCCTCCCACAAAAGGCAAAACGAGAGAAGGATGGAGTTGGGACCTGGGTTCCCAGTCAAGCACATGCACCTATGGTAAACAACTACAGCACAAAGGAGTTGCAGTACAGGGTGCCAGTCCCACTCAAACGGATTTGCTTTTATTTATCATTATTATTTATTTGTATTACTGTATCACCTGTGTCCTAGTTGGACATGAACCCTACATTGTCTCTTTCCCCGAAAGCTTACAGTCTAAAGGAGCTTAGACTGTAAACCAGGCCAGGGATGAAGAAACATTTGGATAGAGCTCTGGAAAGCAACTCTCTCTGACTGATCCACCAATTACTATTTGGCATCATGTGAACAAAATGCCATCTTTTTCTACCATGTTGGATATATAGCTGATTATATGATGGGCAGTAACTGCAATCTGGTCACACAGTAAGTGCATATATGGTCTTATAATAGGATGTGCTCCATCAGACAATGGGCTGTGCAAGTAAGTTTCACCATACACGATTGCTTATGGATGTACTCCATGATGGAGAATGATTGCACTTGGGCACAGAATAGACATATGTGTAGTGAGGCCAGGTCCCGAGACCTTAACCTGTAGACGGGATACGGTATGTAGGTAATTCATGGAGCAAAAGGTTAATGGTGAAACAACACTGGCTGGTGTGGTGCGTATGATGGTTTAAGCCCATAAGCAGCTGCATTTTGTCAAAATTTTGAAGACTTTGTGGCAAAAGAGAACATTAAGAAAGTACATGATTTTTTTATTTATTTATTTTATTATATACGTTAGGCCTTTTTTCAGTTTCTTGGAGAAAATGGATATCTAAAGACTTGCAAAGCAAATCTCAGGTCAAACACACATGGAAAGTTTACAGACACTTGGTATAACTTGTTTAAGTATTTGGTTACAGGAAAGGAAATTTTAACCTGCTGTCTTTAGTTCTAAGTCCTTGTAAAAACTCTTATATACCTTTGAAGCTGCATTACACTTTAGGCCATTAAGCAGTACTGTATTTTCCCTCAATCAGTTCAGAGAATTCCTTGATTATATTAGCTCTTTTCTAACAACCATTTTTTTCCCCTACAAAAGCACACTTGACTGTCTTGTACATCACCAAGACAGATGTCCATGCAGCATGAACTATTTATAAAGGATGAATTAGACATGAACGCCACACTTCTTTTAATAAATTTAAATTAACTGATCAACTGCTGAAAACTGAACAGATAATGCTATTTACATAGGATAATGCCCACTTTCCTTCCCAAAACTTAAACAAAGTGAATTCTCACTCTAAACAAGGACAATGAAATACAGAACCACATTGATAGCCATTATCTTGTAAATAGCAATCTAAGTCACTCAAACTTACAGAACTAACCTTTTCCCTGTAATTGAACCTAAATTAGCTTTTTGGCACAGCCATACTGATGTCTGTGTTTTGAGGCCAGTACTGTAACGGACTCAGCAACCTAATGGCATTTCATCAGTATAAAATCAATGATCCTCCCATTGGTGTATGCAGCAAGAAAGGACTTTCCAAATATTATATGTCTTCCGACAATGTCTATACTCACCCTTCCTGCACCTGGACTGAGTGAAGTTAACACTGATTCTATAAAGACAAACATGAAGTTTGCAACTCAGAGAACATTTCCAAAAACCTAGACAAAGACCATGACCACTGACTTCACATTTAGAGTGTATAAAATATTGTGACGCCTGGTGCCATTTTAAAGCAAGGTTTTTAGATTTACACCTGAATTTCTCAGAGATGTAATCCCCGTTTTCTTACTCTTTTGAAGCACCTTGGCAAGAAAATATCCCCAGAAAGTGTATTGAGAGTGTTTCAGAACCATCTCATCTGCTGTAACAAGTGTACTGGGCCCAGCTTGAAGTGTGTAGCCAGTGCAATAATTTAATCAGAAACCACTGTTTCAGAGGTAATAAGTCACTTACAGGTAAGTCTCTCCATTTGGTCTCTTCAGTTACTCAAGGTAATTCAGTTTCATGTTTAAATGTCCAGATCTCATTTTAATACCTACTTTTTTGACTGTCTTCTTTACGCTAATAAAATCAGACATATAGTTATGCTTCTATCCCAAGAGCTCTGTATGGTAAAACTATCCAGTATGACACCTGTTCCAAAAAAATAAGGCTCCAACTGAGTTTCCACTATTTAAGAAATATACTTTACAAATCTTCATGTAAAAAGCCTACCTGGATCGATCAGTAGCAGTATACTACAGAAATGTAACAATTCCTATTGCCTTGTGCCAACTGTTAGATAAATAAGACTTGTTAAAGAAAATCTGCTCCTAAATTTACATTTCCTATTTCTGGAATGTACAAAAAGTTTTCTAAAACTCTTCCTTATGAACTTGTATGTGGTCTTTTTGTCACAGAAGAAGTGCACTCATTGACCCCCACTCTGATCCAAAATGATTTCTACCATGCAGAGTAGTAAGTTTCTGTATCTCTCCCAGGAATTAGGAATGACTTCCATCAGACAATTAAATTAGAAAAGTCATTTCAGTTTTGAAATATGAGCACAAATTGTCTGATTATACATCATTCTGATAAACAATGGAAAACCATCCTGTTTCTGCTCAGAAAGCAGAGCCTCTCAAAAGTCATTTCATGAGATGGTGGCAATTAGTCTCTTGTTGTTTGGAAATGTGTTTCCTTTCAATTAAATATGTCGTCCAGTCAGAAAGAAAAGTGGTCTATCCTCCTTTGCATTAGCGGTCTGGAATTCATCCCGCAGTCGGAACTGCCATTCATCTTCCAGCTCTAGCCGGACCACAGTCTGGCGAAGAGAATTCCGATCCTGACAAATCACACAGAGGGTGGCACCTAAGCAAGCAGTCAAAAAGAAACCCGTGTGAGTATCCCCTTTCTTTTCAGATCACCCACCTCCCACCACCACCCCTTAGTATGTAGATCTCCATCACTTTCACAACAGGAGTTACAAAAGCACTTGAGAGAAAATTAAGACATTCATGTAGGACTGAGAAGAGCTAAGTTCAGCTCCCTGTTTATCAGGATCCTAGTATTCTAGTAAACAGCACTAACAGTAAATTCCCCACTCAAGGGTATGGAAGGGTACAACTGCTAGGTCTAAGGAGGTGGTGCTGGGTCCTGGTAGAAAACAAGACAAAGTCGATCATTCATTATTATTCCAACCCTACTGATCATTACCTTGTTGAGTGAATCTTCACGCAGCAAACCACACCACAAGTCAAACACCACAATGGCTGATGGTACTTTGTCTTAATTGACCAGAAATGGTCTAAACATGTCCTTAAAACTAATCACAAACTTTGGCGTTTTTTGGATTGGTAAGCTAATGGGCTGGCAAAGAGGAATGAGATCTGTATGGCTATGAACACAGGCAAAGCCAGAGTGGCAAAGAAATATCCTGTAAACCATATCAATTGTCTTGACTTGCATGCATGATTTCCTGGCTTCTGAGAAAAGTGATCAAGTAACAGGAAATAATTACCTCACCAAAATTCAATAATCTGAATGAGAAATGATGAGGTAAGTGGAAATGTCCAAGACAAAAAACCCTGAGAATATAATAAAAAGAAACAAGACAGACAGTTATGTGGTGTTTAAAGCTAGTGGAGTGGGTTAGAAAAATCAAGTAGACTGCCAAGGGAGATGGAAAATCCCAAATCAAATACATTTTGTACTATATGCTATAAACATTGTCTGGTTTATGCAAAATAAAACTGACAGATAGCCTCTGGTCACTCAAAACAACACAGCACTGCTTTCATATGTAGTTACTCTGATAGCCTTTTTAGAGAAACTCCAAGCTGATTAAAATGTGGAATGAGCATAGACACTGGCACTCGTGGCTTCAGTGGCGTGTGCACGTAAAAGCACCATTACATCCCAATTTGCACTTCACTACACATACCTACTTGAAACTGTATTAACTGCAACAAAGAATAAGAGTGGTTCATAAAACTCTGCCTGTCTCAAGAAGGCATTTGCCATAGTGTTCTTCCTCCAATGACAGTGATAGCTGTGAGTGAAGCAAATCCCTGGAGCGCTAAATGCCTAAGATAACGGCAGAGCTATCTGAAAGAAGTTTGCAGTGTGAATGCCTGCAATACAAATGGAAGTTATCTATCTAGGCAAGTTAATGCCATCTACTGTCATAAGGACTACATGGAGAAACTGGTTATTAGGAATAAATTTTAAATGAGCCGGCTTCTATTTCCAAGGATAGTAGGGAGATTTTGCTGGAGGCTTGTTCATCGCTCATTTTCTATCGAAAATTAGAAAACCTGCAAGAACACCTCATACATAAATCTTAAAATACTCAGTTTTCAAACATCAAGTAAGGAGTTACGCAGTAGACATAATGATATAGATCCAACATTCCTCCCCATTTAGAAATCTGCAGAACTTCTAGCACTGTTACATATCAGTTTCCTACAGTACAGAGCCAGCATGATCAAGCATCAAAGAAAGATGAGTAGGACATACAAAGACAAATATGAATACATGCATACACATATATATATGCATGTATATTTTCATATAAAGTACAGTTTTCCCCAGGTTCCCAGAGACCAACTCATATAATTCTCTGTATTAAAAGTATTGTAGCTCACCTTTAAGAAAATGAAACTTCTTCAAAAAGCTAGCTACAACAAAGGAGTCACAGAGGTATAGCAGGAGACCACTGAATGACAAACCAGATGAACTGATATTCAGAGAATGAGGCCGAGAACTCACATAGCAAACTGCAATCTAATTGAGAGAAAAAAAATAACATTTTTCAAGCTTCTATACAAAGCTAATGCTTGATATCAACCTGCCAGCATTTCAAATTCAGACTTGTTTTCCAGCTCCAAATACTGTGATCTTTGTAGTTCCTTCCTAAACATTTCTCCACTACTTAAATAGCTATGTAAGAACACTATTCATAACTATGTATTAGTCCTTAGTATTCATTACTATTATTATCACGAGGTTTAGATACGATAGAGTTTGAAAGATACAGTAATAACCTCTCCCCACAACCACAATGCTGTGATCTTCCCTGCACAGTTTATCTGCACAGGAGTGAATACAGTAACTGTGCAATTGGGCATAAAAAGAACCCTTTAGAAATGAAAGAATGCAACAGATGAAGACAGTAATAGTTCAATGTCCTTCCACAAAGTTTATTTTTCCAAACATCTTGGGAACATAGACCTGTAAGAGCTCAGCCAGAAAGGAAATGAAACGATACAGTTAAAAATGTTTGGGGAGCAGCTTATATGGGAAGGTCATTGCATAGCTGGTTTGGTAAAGAAGTTTTGCAAATCCAACAAGACTGAATTAAATTTAGTATTCAAGTCAGGTGGAAAGGTAAAAATAGTTTCTCTGTCCTGAACAACACCACCTTATTATCACACTTCTATCATCTGCCCTTCGTTTGAGTTGAATTATAACCCTGGCTTTAGATCCAAAGTCATCAGAGAAAGCCAAGAGCCCTCTCCCATTCTGTCAACTTATCAGCCAAAAGTGAACAAAAACATTTGTATTTTGAATTGCTTTCTAAGGGCTAGCTAGTATTTGTAAAACATTCTTGTAGAAGAAATCTGCTGTAGGAATTACAGCATCCTGAAAAAGCACTTAAAGAAAAATGTCCTCTGCGTTAATTCAGGATCTAATATAATTCACAGACTATATAAGCATTGTATTGTATTATTCTCCATGTACTTTATTTGCAGCCTCTAACAATATCTCTATGGGACTAAGAACTCGATTTTAACATTATAGGGAACTAATACTTCACTCTTCAAAGACTGTCTATTATTAAGGAATGCATGAATGAACTCATGCTAAACATAGCCTATACATTTCTGGAGCTGCTTGAGGGTCATGTTCTTCAGTACCTGTGGTCCTAAGTTAAGGTAACAGTCCACAGATAGCACAGGATGGCTATAATTCTTCAGTGAGAGAGGGAAGAAGCGATGGCTGTGATACTGGAGGTATTTTTCAAGAAGCAGCTGAGCAGGTGCTGCCAAGAAGGTATGCTTGCTGTCAGGAGCGCAAATGTACTGAGCAGGAGAGATGGAAACTGGAGTGTCAGATACCTAAGAAGAAAAAATATTTCTGGTACAGATCAATCAAGTTGTAGTTATCTGAATTTTGGTTTGTATAAAGTATATCTCTACCCTACAAATCTAAGATTTATATAAGAAGCAAAATCATTCAACCAAAAATACCTGCTACCAAAAAAGTTTAAAAGTTTCACAGAAGTATATTTTTATTCATAGCATCTTTGAGGTCTCTTCTTTGAACCCAAAGTACTCCTACATATGAAGTCATATGAAGATGAGCAATTCAATAGCTATAGATAAAAAACTCATAGAGATTGGTTACTTGGACCATCAAGAGAGACTTCATGTGGTTTTTTAAATTTTAAGCGCAAATTATTGAGGAAATGTGCATTTATGCCAAGAATATTGTGGATTTCAGAAAGAAATTTTTAAAAAAAGTCACATGGCAGACATATCCCATTACTGGGAACTCTAGTTGCACTAAAATATTTCAGCTCTCCTAGTTATAGGGTACAAGACAAGAAAACAGAATTTTAACAACAATGAAACAGAGGTCTCAGTTCCTACCTTAGACTTAATGTGGAACGATCGCTGTCCTCCTACTGCAATTTGCTTTTTCATAACACTGAAGTGATTGAACCGACAGATAAGAAGGCCAGCACTGTGGACGCGCAAGTTGAAGTCAACATCATCACATGTAAATCTGGAAAGAATAAAATTATAGCACTTCAGAGGAATGTCTCTCATCACACACTAACAAATACAAGGCTCAGGGTCTTTGATCAGCATGGTAGAAAGGATAACTGATAAGGATCAAACATACTGACCCTCCACTGGCACCTATCAGTCAGAGAAAGAAGCTTAGCTTTGTAATAATAAACTTGGCTAGAATGATTTCAAGAAGATCAGAATGAGGGAGGGAACCACCTAAGGAGAGAAAGGCCCAGAAACACAGCAGGAAGTGGAAGGAGAAAGCTACTAAATTTCCAGGGAACAGACCTAGAGGGTTAAAATATTTTCTTTGCCTTTTACTAAAATAATGCAGTTATGGAGAATAGCTAGATATGCCACTACCTCAAATAAGGTCAAGGAAATTAATTACTTTTTCTTCCAAAGAAATGGATGAGGCCCTACATTTGGTTTGTCAAATCAAAAAATTGCAGAATGTCAGGGTTGGAAGGGACCTCTTGAGATCATCTAGTCCAATCATCATGCTAAAGTAGGTTGCATAGAACACATCCAGTTGGGTTTTCGATATCTATAAAAAAGGAGAATCCACAGCGTCTCTGGGCAGCCTGTTCCAGTGCTCCATCACCCCCACAGCAAAGAAGTTTTTCCTCCTGTTGAGGTGAACTGCCTGTGTTCCAGTTTGCATCCATTGTCCCTTGTCCTGTCACTAGGCACTGTTGAGAAGAGCCTGGCTTCACCTTCTTGCATGCACAGACTACTTTGCTGTTTTCCCTTAGAATATGAATACCCAGTAACTTTTTCAGTGTTTCTCTACAAAAATAACCTCATTTTACATTAGAGGCAAAATCTATTTGAAAAGAACTGCTGAGATATAGCAGAATGTGCTAAATTTGGCCCATTTTAAACATAAGATAAAATAGAATAAAAGGGAAACTTCTAAAGGTGAATAAATTCAAATACTCTGGTCTTTGGAAAATTCAGACTCAGTTCTCCATTTTAACATATATATTGCACAGAAAACAGGATGATGTACAGAACCATTGGATTAACATCCGGCATTTTGAATAAGAGACCTGAGAAATTACTGCAATAGTTGACCTCAGTGAGAAACATGATGTTTAGTGATCGCTTTTTCAAAGCTTGTCTTTGATCTCAGTAATATCTACATGGATATTTGGTATCCCTGACTGACAATGTGTCTGTGTTTCAAAATGTTCCTTTTTCCTTGCCAGCCCAGACATGGAATGCCATACAATACTTCAGGCTCAACAGCACCTACACAGAGGATTATGGTGAGCCATGCACGGTTAAAAGACACAGGCAGGAAATGGATAGTGTGATCTGGCACTCCTGACATTTTAACATTGCCACCGATACTCACATAATTTTGCTTTATCGTCGTTCCGTTCATTAGCCCTTCCTAATGCTTCATAAGGTCATAAGGTTGTCAGTTAAGACAGCCTGGGAGCACAATTATGCATGGGAGCAAGTTTAAAGTAAATCTATTAAAGTGTCAGGCTGGTGACAATAGAAATTTAGATCATCTGTTTACCCACAAAATAATCAGCAAACCATAGAATAGCTGGGTTGGAAGTGACCTTTAAAGGTCATCTAGTTCAACTTCGCTCCAGTGAGCAGGGACATCTTCCACTAGATCAGGTTGCTCTGAGCCTCGTCCAGCCTGACCTTTAATGTTTCCAGGGATGAGGCATCCACCACCTCACTGTTCCAGTGTTTCAGCACCCTCAGCGTAAAAAATTTCTTCCTAATATCTAGTCTAAATCTACCATCTTTTACTTTAAAAACCTTGCCCCTTGTCCTATTGAAAAAAAAAAAGGCCCTGCTAAAAAGTCTGTCCCTATCTTTCTTACAAGCTTTCTTTAAGTACTGAAAGGCTGCAATAAGGTCTCCCTGGAGCCTCCTCTTTCCCAGGCTGAATAACCCGAACTCTCTCAGACTTCCCTCATAGGAGAGGTCTTCTATCCTTCCGATCATTTTTGTGTTCCTCCTCTGGACCCAGTCCAACAGGTTCGTGTCTTTCCTGTGCTGAGGGCTCCAGAGTTGGATGTAGGACTCCAGGTGGGAGCTCATCAGAGCACAGCAGAGGGGCAGAACTCGACCTCACCCTGCTGGCCACGCTTCCTTTGATGCAGCCCAGGAGATGGTTGACCTTCTGGGCTGCAAGCTCACACTGTCAACTCATGTCCAGCTCTTTATCCACCAGTACCCCAAAGTCCTTCTCCACAGAGTCGCCCTCAATTTGTTCATCCCCCAGCAGTATTGACATTGTGGGTCAGCCCACACAGGTGTAGGACCTGGCACTTGTCCTTGAGAAGCTCACTTCTCAAGCTTGTCCAGGTCCCTCTTGATGGCATCCCTTCCCTCAGCTTCCCTGCAGTTATAAGTAAACTTGGAGTTCAAAAGACATGTTCCTGAGATAGGAGAGTTCCTCTGAGATATACAGTGACTGATGTTCAGTTAGCTAAGTTTAGATGTACAGAGCAATTTTAGATTACCTGAGGTACCCCACCTACCTAACAGAAAAACATGTGTAGATTTCATGTCATACCTGACAGCTCCATGTGGAGATCTTGCGTATTCTGAGGTGCCTAAAGACCAGATTTAGATAAGCAAATCTCACTACCAGTGTTATCTGCTTCACTCTATTGCAATAAATGTTTTTCCCTCAGAAATGGGGCCAAACCCACATTTTATTTCACATAAATATTGAAATTCTGAGTGAGACAATGTATCTCTTGAATAAAGTTCTGATAACTGCATTGATACTGTGCAGGGCAATGTTATAATCTTATATGGCACAATAAATGAATACTGGGATTTCTGAGACAGCTGAAGTGAGAAACAATCTCCAATATTCATGAGATTTATTTATTCTTTTCTTCTGGTTGTTCTGATGACCATACATGCAGTATGCTCCAGTGTTGTGCTCCTCAGGGTAAAGTCCAGCTATATCTCAATTCCATGTTATGACAAGGCTTGGTTATGCATTGTCCACCCATACATCCTGTTCCCTTTGGAAGGGAGTGCAGGTAAGCAGGCAAGAGGGGAAGTACAGCGTTTACCAAAAGGCCACTTGGATTAGACAACTGGGGTACCAGCACTGCAGGACACGCTGCTGAGCGTGTCTATCCTTTAATTCAAATATGACTGTTCTATTTGGAACTATGAAAATTAATGTCTTTTTCCAGCTGTTGGCAATTTGGGAAGAATTTGAATGATCTGTAAGAAAACAAAATCTGTCTGCATTCCATTAACAACCTACCCTACAAACCAACAAGTGTTTTTTTAAAACTTCCTTTATTTGATTTATTATCTCTGTTGAAAGATGCTACTGATTCACTTACCTGTTCTGATTGTACTGTACATTCTGTGTCAGATCGACATTCAGCATAATGAAATCATGCACATGGCAGCAGGAGAATGGTTCCTTGATCTCAGCACTGTTTGTTTTACTGGACCATTTCCTCATCCCAATTAAGGCATAGTGTGTGACATTGGGAGTTGCTTCAATATGTTGCAGAATTTGCTTCAAGGAAACATTCCTTTCAGTCCACGTATAGTCACTAAAATAATTACAAGAGTGTGTTAATTTTAAAGTATATAGAGAATATTCAGAATCTCATTCAGCTGAAGAGCAATTCTTAGCTGTCAAAAGTAGTTATGAGGTAAATAACTTCAGTGTTCTTACTTTACTGCAACATTTTGTCTCCTAATTAAAACCTACAATTAACTTGTGCTTACATGGTGGGGACTGGTATAACAGATCTGAAACTTAGTCTGGATCTTTCAAAATACATGCTCAGATATGTAAACTTTTGGAGCTACCTGGTTATGTTCCAAATGACTCTGGTAGGGTTGCTTATTTAGTGCCATAACTTAAGTGCAAAGTATACGATCCTCCTAAGCCACCTCTAGAGTCCATAAATCTCAGTTCTCACTGAGTTTACTTCTCTTTGAAGGTTTGCTGTAAATCCTGCATAGCACCATTCTGGGAATAGACAAAAATATCTAGTACAAACAATGTTCTAAAATAATGAAAACAAAAATACTTATTTAGGGATTTGGGGAGCTGATAAAGGAGCCATGGAAACTGGGACTGACAAAAGGGCCAACAAAAATCAGTTGCGAAATTTGCACAGAAATGTCTTTTAACTCCCTTTAGAAAACTCATCTTAAAAATGTATATGTGAATGCCCATACTTGCCCAGTCTACCAGGGATTGTTTACAGTCTGAAATCTGCAATCAAACTAACTCTAGTTTGAACCAGAGCCAAGCTATAGAGCAAAGGCTGCGGGGCATGTAAATCCTCAGGGGACAGGAATGAAAAACAGGCATTGAAGTATGTGCTATGCAAAGGCAGATATCTAGGGAAAATACTTCTCTCGTTAACCAAATATGATTCTCTGCTTGTACAGGATAATAGTCGTAGTACAGGGTAAAAGTTGCAGTATATCAAATGTAATTACAAAATTGATATGCAGTGAAAGATTAAAAAGGATCAGCTGATAAAGCATACATTACTGTATTTACCTTTTCCTGTCTCCTGAACAATCGACTTCTACTGCATTCCACATGACACAGGAGTCATCTGAAATGACAATGAAAGGCCAGATATCCTGGGGTTTTATTCCCAGCTCCTCCTGCCGATTTCGTTCAAGCTCCAAGTTATGATAAGACAACTCTTTTATCAGGAAGTGTGCAGCTCCTGAAATTAAGGACATAAACCATCAGATTAAACATACGGGCAGAAACTGTTTACCCTTTTGAAGTGAATATTTCTGCAGACCTGGGTAAAATCTGAAGATTCTAATACCCTAAAAATCCCCAGAAGCCCGACTTCTGTGGTAAAGATTTGTTAGTGTCTTAAGAGTTTAGCAACTGGTTCTATTAACCTGACAGATATTTGGCTCCACTAGCATGTTTCAGTGCAAAGAACAAGAGATACTGATAGCCCAACTGAATAACGGGGGAACAATTTCCCCTTTTCACTGCTGATGTCTGCAAGTTCTTCTTCCAGCAGTAAAAGCAAGGTGCTGAATATTTCACAGATATTATAATAGCAGAACCTACCTAAGAGATGTACCTAATCAGCGCATCACTGCCTATGCAAATAGTACACAAATTATTTCCACAAGGAAACACAGCAGGTAACTCCATCTGAGTTAACACCCTGGGCTTCCTTTAAAATCAATACAGGAGAGTAAGGGTGCAATTTATCTAGCCTGGTTTAGATGACTTGGATTGGGCGAATTGCATCTTCAGTTGTGACACATTGTCTTCAAAGAGAATCCTGATCATCAGATCAGATGTGCTAGCTACGAAGTGCCTGTCTACATTTCATTGTTGAGTAACAACACCTCAAAGGCCCAAGTCGTGTGTCCAGATTTGTTAGAACTTTTTGTTATGCTTACCTACTCCTGCACTGTTGAAAATGCTTGGAAGAACAAGCATGATGTGGTTGGGCCAATACTTCTTATATATGGCCATTTCATATTCCTTGACAACTAAAACATGTAAATGACTGGCTCCATCCATTGCATGATATAAATTGAAAAGTCCATGTTCATGACGACCAGTGGTAGGAGTAAAAGTGGGGCTTTTTATGTAATCTTCACTCTGTAGGTAAAAAGAAGCATGAGGTTTTTTATTAGGCTGAAGGACAGTTACCAAATAGTAAAATAAGCAATTTCTGTAAGAGCTGGGAAAAAGTAAACACAATTACTTAGCTTATTCAACTGATGAGAGTATGGTAGACTGGATAGGACAGCTAATCATGATCTGCCAAGTGCACAAGGACCTTGTGACTAGATCTGGAAAAGGACTTAGGTCCATCTGACATAAGATGGTAAGAAACATCTTATTCGAAAACAGCAGTACAGCCCTTCTGTCTGGCTATCACCAAATCTTTAATGCACTGAATCTCACTAGGTGCTTCCAACCTTGTAAGAGCCCCTTTTCTACAGACATCAAGGACTCTTCCAGTTTGGGCAACTGCTTTTACCCTGGTTCCTGCTAAGGTTATTTAGGACCCAGAATGAAAGTGTGCCTCTTTACAGAGGCTCTCCAAAGTCCTCACAATTAAGCCCTCCAGATTTAAGACTGCCAAAGCACAAAATGGTGAATTTGATACCAGTGGGGTTCACAAAAGGGAATTTAAAGTGGATCAAAAAACCCCATTATTATATAATGGTTTAATAATCTAGGTCTATAACCCACAGCACATTTCAAGCTTGCAGCAAAATTGCGGGCACCATTTCAGAACAAGCAAACAGAAAAAGCAGAAAAGGAAGACTGAATCATTTTGCCAAACCCTCAAAGCAGGTCAGTGGCAGAAGCAGGAAAAGACTCCACAAGTAGCCAGTGCACTGTTCTGACTGCCTAACCACGAACAAGTTTATTGGGTGAGGAAGAGCAGGAAGTTTCATCCTCACATTTGCACAATTGCTGCTTTGTTGCTGCCTGGGTTCTCCCATTCCAAACCTGCAGTGGACATAAAAATCTGAACTGGAGGGTGGTTTGGATTGACTGTTGTTTATTGGAAGCAGATTATTTTCTCCAGGATTGAAGTGCTACTGCTTACTAGTGTTCCACAAATTGCTTTGATAATCCAAGCAGTGTGGCCTGAGCAAGGAACAGTTTCATCTTAGACACAGATATTAGGCGTCACTATAAAGGTCAACATTAGAGTTTGCATAGTCTGTCAGATGGATGACCTTACAAAGTACTTCCTGCAAGCATGACATGATTCTTCAGACAGTCTTGAAGCCAGGGCAAAGATTTTTTGAAAGCCTTGTTTTCATGGAAAGCAACTGAGCATTTATGCAGAATAAGACAGGAAAACCCACTGCCTTCCTCTACCGTGAAAATTTGCTTCCTCTTAGTAAAGTGTATGATAAACAAAACCCTGTCTCTGAGGCTCACTGCTGAAACTGTTCTCACTTTAACATCTTAAACCCGTAACCAAAGACCTTTCGCCTCAGATAAGTGCGTTTATACCAAAGGATTAACCTTGATAATGAGCAAAGAAACAACAAGGTTAGAATCAGGACATCTGCATTACCTCTCGACAGCAGGACCAAAAGTGTAAAGAATCCTAATTCAACAAATTTTAGAATTGGTGTTGTCTCTTTCCCATATATGGCCACAAATATAAACATCCGTGTACCTTATCTGTGACGAGTGGTAGCCTCATGCTTTCCAATTGCCTTCCTGGTTGGCTAAAGACAAAATGATGCTCCTTTGACTTTGGAATGATAAAATGCAGCTGAATCTCTTCTCCCAGCATAGAATAGGAAAAGGCAAATGCATGCAGAGTGGACTCATAAATCTGGGGATGGGAAAAAATAGGATAATTCCAGTGGTTATAGTCAAACTACAAGGTCTCATTGTGCTTATCGCACATTTATAACATTACTGAACAATCACTTGCTGTACTGCATTAGATTTTATCTCATGATTCACTAGGTGTTAAGCAATGCCCCCTAGGCTAGAGCACACAGTAAAAGAAAAAAACAAGAATAAACTGTTGTCTTTTTTGAAAGTACTGTTTCAATTTCATCTTGCAGATGGTACCAACACTTACAGGCCACTCTCAGCTTTCAGAAATACTGACAGATAAAAACCAGTATTTCCATCACTAATACCTTCTTCCTCGCATTCTAATAAGCAGGAAATTGGAGGGTTACTCTGAGTAATAACAGTCTGTATGCCACATACAGACTATTCGATGCTGGACTACTGCATCAGAAGTAGCATCTCTTGCAGTTACACAGGTGAAAAAGTAAGCAAACCTTGTGGGAAAAGTTTACTGTGAAAGTAGTTCTAAGCAGAGGGCAGATTATAGCACTGAATAAGCAAGTGTAAATGAGGCAAGGATCAGTCCTCTGATGTCTCCAAACCTGCAGCCTGGTCAAGACAAGCAGACCTCAGGAAATAAAATTTCTAAGTCAGCTGATTTTAATGCATACGTAAAAATTCCAGTTCAAATACAGTGAATGTACACGAAACCATGTTCAGGTGATATCTGCTTCAGTTTCTGATCTGCAGAGTATTATCTGGAAATCTTTACCTGATACCTGGGGTTGAAACCCATGTACTGATGACACTGCTCACAGTGATGGTAGGTGTTATATGCTGCGTACTTGGACAGTCTCATCCTCGTTGTTTGACGACGTGTATACATATCCTCCTGTCTCCTGCTCACTGATCTGTCTATTAAAAAAGAAACAACTTAAATGTAACATATATGCAGGACCAGAATGTATTCCCTCATGACAAACTGTCACCATAATTAGCTTCCAGAAACAATGGCAGGATTAAACACATGCAAAGCAAACTATAAATTAATTCTGAGCATAGTATGTTTAATATTATTAGTTATATTCAGCAAAGGGGACTACAAAGAATCATCTGTAAATTCATGATTATGATAATTCTATACAAACTTCACATAAGGCTGAGGTGTAAGCAAAATCAGATTATTAAAATTGTTATTGTTGCTGTTATTATTGGCTGAATGCTTGCAAAATTAACAAATAGTAAAAAAATAGTTTTATGACAGACATTCACCATCCTGTGACAGACACCGTAGTAGATTGTGAAATGAACTTAGCAAATTTAGTGATGTTGCCCTTTAGTGAATATCCACATTTCAAAGAAGTTTCTCTTTCCTGTGAGACTGAAGGAAGATGAGGTGTAATCTCTGCTGAAAAGGACTCCTGCTATGTCATCTGGCCAAACCTTTCACTCGTATTTTCAGCATCAGATCAGACTGTTCAAGGTTGTTCCTTGTCCTGTCAAGTTTTGAAAATCTCTGAGAGTTGAGTTTCCATAGTCTCTCTGGGCAACCTGCTCCAAGGTTTTACCACTTATTTTCTGGAAACATTTTTCATTCCGTCTAATTGTAATTTACCATGTTACAACTTGTGTCTGCTGTCTCTTGTCCTTATGCTGTGTATCTGTAATAGTTTACGTCTATAAATTCCCATCAGGAAGTTTGAAGACAGCAATCAGATGCCCCTCCTAGACTTCTCCAGACTGAACAAACCCAATTCTCTTCCATTTTCTCTGTACATCATGTGCTTCAGGCCTCTAGTCATCTTGGTGGTACCCACTAGATTCATTTCTTCCCTTTTACTGGGAAGCAGAAAAACTTTATGGAGTACTCCACATATGGTCTTACAGGTGCCATGCATAATTGCTTCCCTTGACCTACTTGCTAGGTTTTTCATTAATCAGTCCAGTAAGCCATTAACCCAATGCAGAGCTACTGACTCATGTTCAAATTGTTGTCTACCAGGATCATCAGGTCGCCTTCCTCAAATTGTTGTCTATACCACTGGTCCAAAGCTGCAAAGAATTATTCCAGCCCAAATGCAAGATCTTGTATTTACCTTTGCTGAACTATACAAAGTTCCTGTCAGCCCATTTCTCCAGTCTGTCAAAGTCTTTCTGAATAGCAGTGCTACCAGCTTGCATATTGACTGTTCCTCCAATCTGCTATCATCCATGAACTTGCTGGCATTGCATTCTGTTTCTTTGAACAGGTTGCTAGTGGCAATCAAACAGTTATTTGCCTTACTACCAGTCTATGGTTATTGCCATGCATACACCCAGCTGTCAGTCAGATTTGTGCCACTCATCACATTTTGACTTCAGTGGTCCAGCCAATTTCTCACCCACTTTACAATCCATCTATCCAAACCATCTCTCTCTAATTTTGGTTATATGGATATCGTAGAAGACAGTGACAAAAGCCTTGCTGAAGTCAAGATAAAAATCACTGCTCTTCTTTTGTCATCTCATCACAAAATGCAACCATGATTAGCAATTACAATTTGCCTACAACAGATCCATTCTAGCTGTTCCCAAACACTTCCCTGTCCTTTAAAGGTCTGGACAAGGCTTACAATAGAGTTTGTTCCATAATTGTTTCGAGGATTGAGGGTAGGCCAGCTAGGCTGTAATTGCTTCGATCCTCCTTCTGTCCTGCAGAGGAAGGGCATGACATTTTCCTGTTTCCAACCACCCGGAACCTCCACCAATTGTCATTACCTTTTAAAAATTACATATGGTAGCCTCACAATGATGTTGGCCAGCTCCCTCAGCATGCCTGGATATCTTCTACCCAGTCCCATGGGATAGTGTACGTCCAGCTGGCTAATCCAGAGGACTAATTCTCAACTCAGTACTGCAGGCATCTAGATCTGAACATACACATCTCGTGCTTTTCAAATCTAAACAAAAACCTAAAAAAATAAACCTATGAACACTTTTAAGTGCATAAATAACTTCCCTTAAATAAGTCACTTTATTACTACAGAGCAGGAGAATCATTCAAATACGTAAACTCACTCTGGAATCAGAGCTTTTTTAATGAAAGACAATCTGTATAATATTCCACAAAACATTTATAAGGTTTATACTCTGGTGATTCACCTAGCATACTTCAAATCTTTTTTCACTACTACTTAGTACTAAGTGCAATTCTGATAATTTCAATCTGTTTAAAAGTTCAAAGGGATTCTCACACTAAAAACAAATAAATACATATGCATGCACTAATCTAGATTTTTAAAATTCTAACCTTCACTGTTTATAGTCTGAAGCTTTGAACAAATCAGACTTGAATCTTCATATTTTGGGTCATGGATAGTATAGTCAAAAGGCATCTTCTTAAAGGTCTCCAAATCTGGCCACATATCTCCAGGCTGATGGTAGTATTGATCAGATTCTTCTTTTATGCCTGTGATATTATTGAAAAATAAGAATTCATATAATTACAATATTTAAATCTCTTTATATTGCTATAAATGGTTTTGCTATGCCTATTATTTCTCCATAATTTTTTTCTTTCATCATTCTGAGGATGCAATATTATTATACATCAAGAGGTGCACCTTTGAACAAGTGTACCTCATACCTCAGTGCTATACTTTTAATCTTTTATCATTTTAAGACCTCCACAGATCACCTGGAGCAGCTGGTGATTAGTATAACCTGCAGTGAAATCATGCCTTTTTCTGGAACAGGTTAACTGACATAAAATCTCACATTTCTCTATGTAAATATATATAAAGAATGTAAATTAATTGCAAACATGAATGGCAGAGAATATATAGACAAGAACTTTCCAATTTAAAGTAACAATTTTCTGCACTCTCCAGAAGCAAACAGTTTTATATCAAGAACTTACTATTGTTGATTTCTTCCTCATCATAAACATCCACTTCTGTCAGTCTAATCAGCATTCGGGACAAAATACTGAGGAACTGAAGATAGGCACCTGTTTTCCCTATCTGTAAATATATAAATTAGAAAACACAAAAGTAAATATTCATTTTTCAACATGTTAGTTTTCCACATATCTGGAAATTGCAGCTGCAGTAAAACTGAATATTAATATTCAGTGCTTGCATATCCCTGTATTTGTATATTCCTTGGCATAAATGAAATGCTTAAATGCTCAACAGTTTTGTTCCTTCTATGCAGGAACGTAGTTTGGAAAAATAGATTTTATATCACAGGTCTAATTATGGGCCCACAAACAAGAATTTTCTCTCCTGATGTTATAGTTTCTACCTAGTCAATGAACTTTCAAATATCCATACAAGCTCATAAAATGTTCCAAGAAAACTTCTCAAGTGACAAGGTAACTAAAGAATTACCTCAACCCTTTCAAATATTCACAATTTAAAAGTTTACTGACTGCTTCTGAAGTACAGTTACTATCCTGAGGAATAAAGTGACGTGCAGCTATGGGAGAACTTGTGCAGGCCACTTCCACTCCTGGAGGACATGATATATGTAAGAATGTGTTGTTCCAACTCTTGTACTGAAAATATATTATTTTCCTTCTGCTGTTTTAAAAATACCTTTTAAAAGTCTTATTTTTAAATCATCACAGGATTATAACTTTCTCCTTTTTTTTTTACCCTACCAACCCACTATATACATTTTCTCATCATTACACCAAACAGTATTGCTGCCCTTTTATAGTTGTCTCAGCTGAAAGACATAAGACACAGCCTATGATTTACTTAATGGAATGTTCTATGTCTTCCACACAAAGTCTGCTGATGATAACATCGAGTAAACAATGCCGTATCTAAGTGGACTCCTTTACAAACCCTTACACTTGAACAGAAAGCAGTACACAAAGGGTTCCAATGAGAAAAAAAGAGACCAGCAAGCTCACATTTCTCTTGCAGGAGAACGAACTCATCGTGATTTCTTTTGTGTGTGTATAGTTCAGCCTCAGAATGGCACTGATGTCCAGTTGGCAATTTAAGACTAACATCACACCAGTACTGGGCAGCTTAGCATGGAGATCGGGTATGACACATTTCGTTGCAAATGCCTGATTTCACAAAGTGGTATCAGATTTTGGGCTATGTTGTATTACTACTGAATCGAAAACCCAGCTTCATTGCCCTTACTGCTAGGCCATGTCAGAAGCACAGGGTGTTGAATTACTAAATATAGTACTGAATTCGCTATTTTCCATATACGTCCAGTGAAATTTTCATTTTCTCTCAACATTTGAGAAAGGAAGAATTTGAAGCTGAAGCAAGAGTAGGTAAACATTTCATTTGGTCAAAGTTCATTCTTAATAAATTAGACTGCATTTCAATCAGTTGCTTGCCACGAGTGGAAAAGGATACTGTAATCCCTGTCAAATAAGCCTTTCAGAGACACATGTGGACCACGCGTTAGCACACAACTCTGTTATCCAGGAGTGACACATTAAAAAAAAAAGGGGGCCTTTGAATAAAGGCAATAATAGCATGGACCACAGTCAGCCCAAAGACCAGATGTTTCTAACTCCCAGTCTGGGTTTTTATGTAAAATTATGGAGACAAATGAGAATCGTTTCTAGTGACTCTGGAACCATTTCTCATTTTAACCAACAAATTGTTTCCTGATTTGATTGATAGTAAAGTAATTGCTGCCTGATAAAGAAAATAACTACTTTCTAATTTTTTAAAAGATAGTACTCTGGCAGTCTTATACTTTGGTTGAGATGTTATTAACCCTCCAACAGGTACTGTCTATTAGTTGCTTTTATTTCTGCCTATCTGTCTTCACACATTAAGCATTAAGTCCATGTTAGACGTCAATACTATCAAACACGCATGTGATTAAAACCTATTTCAGGAATCAAAATTATTTCTTACTGAGCAGAGTAGGGTAATTGTAATTTCTGTATATTTTATTGTAACTATTCCCTGTAAGAAACACTGTATTGTTATATCTTAAACCAATAATCAACATATTTTTACAGTTCTTTGTTTGGTTTACAGGAGATTTTAGTACTTTGGGATATTAAAATACTAAAGGAAGCAAAGCTGCTGTCTTTTTCCTCATACTGCAATGAACATGTACCCCTACATTTTGATGCTTAGGAATAAGACGTGATACGCCAAATTTGAAATGTGTGAATTTGTGCTGTGTGGAACAGGTATATTCTTCAAAAAAAACTGAGGAATAGAAAATAAATAAACATGTGAAGAGTATCCTTTAAGAACCGATCCAGCTGTATGACCCAAAGCAATACTAGGACATAACTTCCACTGTGGAGACAGCTGGAAAAGAGATAGAGTTTCACACAAAAGAAGTGATAACAAGGCTGAAATCACTGATATACCAAGGGTCAACCAGGATTCGACTCAATATTTTTTTAAAGAAAGAAAGGTTTGATAGTGAAAAGTGGTGAATGCCATACTCTGGAACTGAGTTGATGAATAAATAAGCTGCTGGTTTAATTATAATTAGTTAAATGACAAGTACCAAGTCTTTGAAGCATCAAAACCTTCTCACAGGTGTGTAGAATGCTCTCAGGAGTCTCTGAATGACTCTTCTGAGAATCACAGGTTTATATTTGTGATCCATAACTAAATGAACACCAAAGAAATATTTGCTTATGAGCTAATCTGGATATTTAGGGTAACTTGGGATTCGTAGCTTTTTGGGGTTTGATGTGTATGCATATAAAATTCCAACAAAAAATGTCACAGCCTGTGTTTTTCTTTGAGATGGAAATGAAGAGGATCTCTTTCAGAATGTATTATGCTGCAGCTGAGTATGAAATTCAGTTTCTTGATCACAAAACACCTCAGTCTTTGGCAAACATGGACAATTCAAAAGATCAAAAGAATGGATGGTGAAAGACTACTTATCAGAGTACTTCCTGGAATCCTTTATGAATCACAGTAACATTTGCAGGAATTTCCAGTATGAAAAGGCCATTTATGCTCTTTCTTCTCTACTGCACCATAACTATGGAATACAATCATTTAACAAATAGTGACATGTACTATTCTTTTTCATTGGATGGGCATAGAAAAGTGGATCATGCGGCAAGTTAAATCAGTAACTATCTTTAATTCTTTGGGTTGACGTTACAGTAACTGGAAACATGGGTCATTGTTTGTATTTATCCTTTCTGACTTCTGAGGTTCACAGGACATCTAATATGCTCTCAGTAGGCATGGTGTCTCTTTCTACCTTTTTGCTTTGTACTTCAGCAGAACATGAGCGGCACAGTATTACCTTTAGCATGTAATATGTGTGTGGAACTAGGAGATACCTTGCTCAGAGATAACTGCTAATCATTCTGAGAGAATTTAGAGAAGGAACTTCTTAGGATTATACCCATTTCCCTATATCTTTTCAAAGTAATTTAAAAGGTCTTGTGTTATCTACTCATCTTGTAAGCACAGCTCTGCTAATGTGAGCTGGTTTTCTTGCACGTTATTTACAACAGCTTCTGGTTTTGTCTGCTGTGTAGAGGAAACAGAAAAAATAACTGAAATTACAAACTCCCAGCTGTCTTCAGATTGATCATAAGTGATTTTCTGAAGGTCTTTGATGTTTATTTACAACATAAATGCATACTCAACTTTAATAAACTGAAATTATACATGAAATCTATCTCTTGAGCAAATTATCTTTTGAAACATTTTAATGGAGACTGACAAAAAATTAATATTAATGTAGCTTCATTGTCTTTGAACTCAGGCTAACAGTAAAGAAAGGAAGATTATTTTATGAGAGGGGATTAGGAAATGAAGTATAAGCAACTTACTCTCCACCAAAAAAAAACCCCTTCATACTTTCTGAGATCATGACAAAATTAAACAAAATAAATCAATGACAATACCTTGTTCTTATTACACACCTGTGGTGGCCCACTCAGCAGCAGCCTCCTTGGGTGAAAGGTGTCCATTCTGCCCTCAGTTCTGTTGTTGTAGTCCATATGGATTGGCTTGGGAACTGTCCATTGGCGGTAGTATAGAGACTGCTCTGTGCAAGTCATCATTTTACTCATAAGAGGGCGAAAAGAACTTGCCCACATAACAGAATGATAAGGCAAGAGGGAAGATGACTTGGGAAGTCCACTACTGTCTGTAGAAGTAATAATGTCATAAACTAGTTTTGGCAGGAAAACTATAGGAGGCTGTTTGGATGCTTTGGTCATGGAGCACTGAGAAGTCTGTAGGATGAAGGAGTTATGAGTAGGTGCAGAGCAGGAAGTAGAGGAGGAGAAAGGTGAGGAGGACGACGAGGTGATGGAAATCTGGGCACTTTTTATGTTTTGTTTTGTATCCAGCTGTTCAGCTACTGATGGCAAGTGTTTGCTGATTGTTGTTTGTGCCCCCTTGTCTACTTTCTGCTTCTGCCTTTCATAACTATTTGCAGTTTCTTCAGTGCTGTTGCTTAGGGCATGGTGAGGGGATTTTGCTGTATCCCCCGCTGCTATTAAAGGAGGAGATGACTCACTGCAGAATGCTGTAACTAAAAGAAAAATTGTATTTCAACATAGGGCAACTATCTCTGCTAGTCAATGACACAGTGAACCAAAACAAAACTAGTTTAGAATATCCATCAAACATTGCAATTTCACTTCTGTTCTTGCTTTCACCTTTTTTAAAAAGCAAGTCAGAATAGGACTAGTTTAGTCTTTTCAACACAGAAAGCGGCTTTTAAAATATTGAAGCACATAGGATAGATGTCAGTGATCATCCTGTCCTCTGCTTCCCTCATCCATTCCTATCATCAGATACTTTTATCACTCAAGGCAAATACAAAATTATTGAAACCACCACTCAAGAGAGTGTAAGAAAGGAAGTATTCACAGGCTATTGCCCTATCAGACTACAGAAAGGTCTACACAGACTGATATCTGGAAACAGTCCTCAGGTACGAGTCAGATATGGCCAGACACTCATGTGTCTGCGTCACTGCAGCACTTACGTAGTCTGATCTGATAAAACCTGGTTCAAGTCTCTGTTGCTACATAATGCACAAAAGCATTCATACAGCCTTTGGTCAGCTAAGAGCACATGCTGGACTCACAAATGTTGGCCTTGAATATGTGATGTTGATAAATCTTGCAGGTAATTGCTGATTTTCTGAAGCTGGTATATTTTTACCTTATATGTTCTAACTATTAAGTTTAAGTGGTTCTGAGCATCTGTAATGCTCAGTGAATTCCAACAAGCAGATGCAAGTACTTCACGGTCTTTGGAGTAGACTGAGAATTGGTTGAGGAATCAGTTTCCACCTGGTAACAGCAATGTCTGGCTGAAGCTGAACATAAATAAAACCAGCTTTCCTTTCCTGGTGAAAACCGAAGTCTTGTTCCATATTTTGAACTAGTAGAAGTCCTTAGTTTCCCTTGGTCTCAATAAGCAGTATGATATACTCTAGCTGCATATTAATCTAAAGTAGCCAGTAAAGAACACTAGTAGTAAATACAAATATATCGCTGGCATTATGACTTGTTTCAAATCAAACCACCGTACATCACTCAAAATACCTGTACCCAAGAGCACAGAAAAAAGGAAAGGAAAAAAGATTTCTTTAACCACAGTCAAATTGAGGCCACAAAGCCACAAGCAGGCCATGGGGACACTGTAGAATTATATGCAGCCCAGCTTTAAAGAAAAGAAACATTTTGAAAATGAAAGTGCTGATGAAGCTTATCCAAATGTTTTCAAGCTTTTTTTTCCCTTTTTTAACTACCACTGTGACTGCAGAAGAGAAATCATGGGCCAAATATGCATGTTACCACGTTGAAAACTACAGTTAGATCAAAAAGAATTTACTGTTACTGACAAAAAATAACATGTTTTTAAAAGCTGTATGACATCACAGTTCCTACGAAGTTACAGTACAGTTTAAACCCTCTCACTTTTAATTCAACTCTCCAGTTAATATTATATGCCTAAAAAGCATGCTAACAAATTTATCAGGCAAAAGAGCTGTAGTAGTTCTCAACATTTCTTCATATTTTCTATATCAGTCTGCATATTAAAAGAGAATTGAAGGTTTTAAAAATTGTCCACCTTCAAAAGAGCTTTCAAGCAGTGCAAAATTAATGAGTGAAAATTTCAGAGCGAAACCGAAAAGGTAAAAATACCAATGAGACCAAGCATGCCATTTCTACTATAGATATTTAAAAGTTTTTTTCAAAAATATCAAACATGTTTTGATCTTCATCAGTTGTCATTGCTTCAGTGAACACTCTCAGCCATCACAGTACTAACTGAGGCTGCATACCTCAGTGGCACATATTAAAGAAATGTCTGTTCAGGCACCTTACCCTATGATTATTTTCCAAGCAAGAAAATATCTTATTTGTTATATTTCAGAAGTCTGATGCTTATTTCTTTTAAAGTTATCTCTAGTGATCCCATTAAAATAGGCCTTACCAAAACCTTAGTGATTCATGACTCTTATTATTTCTCTGAATAAAAGCTGAATAAAAGCTCTCTTTTATATCCTAAATGTAACTTAATAGAGATGATGTCAAGGTCTTACTGGAAGCTTTTGAAGAGAGAGATGAAGATACAGAGTCGTGGGAATGTGATCTTTCTCTCTTCATAGGACTTCTCCTTTCTGAAGTAGAACCTGTTTCATAAGCGGTAGCAGGGGAAAACAAAACAAAATATTATTTAAATAAGCCTGTAAGAAGGCACAGCAGTATTGTCAAAGTAGGGGAAGGCACTTAAGTTTGTGATGGGTTTGTCCTCCTCCTGACACTGTTTTCAGTGTGGAGAGCACCTGTTCCTACCACACAATATTGAATCACCCTATAGTCTAATCTAACTATCCTGAGCTGCAATAGCTTCACAAAATCAGTATGTTATGAAATTATCTCCTAACCCATACATTCATCTTTACGGCCAAATTATAGCTCAGGCTTTTGGTGATGAAAATCCATATCTGGCCAGCCACCAAGGATATTCACTTGAGGTTTCTAGTTTAGGCTGCTATGTTTGCACAGGTTTACCACAATAAACAGAGATGGAAGCAGACTGTAAGGTCTACGCAGTCACAGGTGTTCTAAATTGGACTTTGGAGGAGCATACCACACCTTATGGACTAGGAAAGCAGCCTTAGAACTTGGGCGCCTAAGAACTTAGGTGCCCATTTGTCTCAAATCACATACAATCTCGGCATACTTCAGCTAAAGGGATAGAAGTACTTATCACATCTGAGACAGTATGAGTATGACCTCAGGTACTTCATCCCTCTGTGAAGATTATATATTTGATTAAAGAAAATATTTTTGTTCTGCTTGTTCTGTTCTCCTTTTTATCAATGAGCAAGAACTTAGTAGATGAACAGTAACCGGCTTTCTTCCTACTCATAGTATAGAAAAGGAAATGAAGGCAAGCAATTTGAGATATAAATAACCTATGGGGATAAAACCCCTTGTTTTCCAAATGAACAATAGACAGCAAAGAAAAATGTAAAGAAATTCTTGATAATTTGATAGTGCCCATCAACTATCACTCAAAAAAAAACCCCAAACAAGCAGTTCCTGGGTAAATTATTTTTGTTTGTTTACACATTTATATGTTTTTAAGAAATTATAAACTCACCAACTCTACACTGTCAATATGAACATGAGCCAACAGTGTACCCTGGCAGCCAAGAGGGCCAACTATGTCCTGGGGTGCATTAAGCATGGCATTCCCAGTCAGTCAAGGGAGGTGTCTGTCCTGCTCTACTCTGCACTGGTGCGGCCCCACCTTGAGTACTGGGTGCAGTTTTGGGCACCGCAATATAAAAATAATACAAACTACTGCAGAGTGTCCAGAGGAGGCCACAAAGTTGGTGAAGGGCTTAGAGTGGAAGTCATATGAGGAGTGGCTGAAGTCACTTGGTCTGTTCAGCCTGGAGAAGAGGAGATTGAGGGGAGATCTCATCACAGTTTACTGCTTCCTCACAAGGGAAGGAGGAGGAGCAGGCGCTGATCTCTTCTCTCTGGTGACCAATGAGAAGACTCAAGGGAACGGCAGGAAGATGTGCGTGGGAGGTTTAGGTTGGATATTAGGAAAAGGTTCTTCAGCCAGAGGGTCGTGGAGCACTGGAACAGCTCCCCAGGGAAGCAGTCATGGCACCAAGCGTGACAATATTCCAGAAGAATTTGGACAATGCCCTCAGACACACGGTGTGAATGTTGGGGTTGTCCTGTGCAGGGACAGGAGATGGACTTGATGATCCTTATGGGTCCCTTTCAATTCATAACATTCTATGATTCTATGAATTGACGGACATTTTCAAGGAGTACTCAGAAGTTACCCTGTTCAGATAAATTATCTAGCCATACAATTTAATACCTTTCAAACTACAGGCCACTCAACTGTACTATATACAGTTTCCTTGGGAGGAATAATCACCATCATTGTCAGTATGTAAGCATAGGTTCAGTAGCATCAAACAGGGACAATTTAGGTGGAATTGCCACTACAGTGAGGGAGGGGATCAAGTCACTGCTTCCCAGATGGCAAAGCACAAGCTTCCCTGCTGCACAGAACAGTGAGTGTCACTGGATGTACCCACTTGAGCTCTGCTTTGTGGCTGCCAGAACACATGGCAAAAAGGAGGTAGGGAGGAAGGTGAGAGAAGGGACCTAAAAAACCCAAAGATAGAATAGTTGTAGTATCAGGACTGCAAGAGATTAAAATGCTGCAGCAGCAGTCCCTAGGCAGAGAGGGTGAGGAAACACAGGTTCAACGTGACGAAGCAAAACCAAGAAGTGGAGCTCACTCAGCAAGGTTAATTGCAGAAACTCTCACTGAGTAGGTATCCATACAATCCTGCTTTTTCTAACACAACTCAATTATTTTACTGCTTCTTTTATTATCACTACTGATAATACCTTCCGTTGCTATTTCTTCATCTTCATTATCAGTGCTGCTTAGTTTCTCAGGGTCACTTTCTAACACATCATTCACAACTGCTTTCTCTGAGTGAATTTCTGAGCTCACAAAGTATGCTGCCAAACCAAGTTCTTGCTCCAAGGTTGTCCTTACCAAAGAAGATGAATTTATTAAACGTAGGTCACAGTATCTCAGTGATCTGGAGAGAAACAAGAGGGGCTAGTATGAAAACACATTGGAATCTATTCCCTTATTTCTTTTATAAACACAGCCAAATGGAAATTTGTGCATCATCTGTTTAAATTACAGATGAGATCTTTCGTGTTTAATAAAGTTTACCACTGTGACGCATACACTGTTGTTTTTTCTTAATCCAGTTATGCAGCTTAACCTAATGCACTGAACATTAGCATCAGCATAAGAAAAAGAATAATTGTTTGGGTTCTAAGCTTCTAGCTGCCACTGCAGAAGGCACTGATCACTCCACACATCCTCTAGCACATATGCCAGCATCATGCAAATGTCTCAACTACCCAGCTCAGTGCCCTCAGTTTCTATCTAAAGTAGCTATACTTTTTTGTTTTTACATACCCTTATTCTCGCCTCTAAACTGGGACAACTCTCATAATATTTTCTGAGCTATTTATATCTTGTGATAAACAGGAGGTTATTATTAATAATACAGGGTTTGTATGTATGATAAGAAACTATCAAAAAAATGGAAACCTCTTGATACCGAAATCTCTTTTCTTTTTCCACAAGTAATTACACAGTTAATCTTATATCATTTTGCAAGCAATGGATAAAAACCTGCCACTGAGAAAATATTGGATCTTCTTACCGAGGCAAAGACTCCCCTTGTGGATCCATACCACTAAATATCAATATACAAGGCAAACCTTCCAATTCCAAATAGGTCTGTGGCCTCCAATCTACATCTTCAATTTTCTGCCAGGCCTGTACAAGGTAAGAAATGCTGTTGCACTTATCTATATGGCACAAATAGAAATACAGAAATACATACTTTTATCATCCATTATATGAATCAATCTGTACAATGGATGGATGTTCCATGAAGGGAAGCCACAGAGCAGAGCCAATTTCAACACAGATAGATTGCACAATTTCTAGAGCATTGCATGTAGCAATCTGCCTGCTCTAAGTCTGAGGAGACTGTGACAGCATGTTCCAGTCTGAAAAGCCTCCCAACTTCTGAGCTGCACAGCACTGAGGCCAGGATGTAGACAGGTAGAGACGATATGGTACAATGTACAGTAAAGCTGAGTAAGAGCTTTGGGGGAGAAAAGAGTACAGAGGGTTGCTTCTTGTGCCAAACAATGTATGCATGTCTGAGACCAAGGTAGAAAAAGAGTTAGGAATGAGACTTTTTCACCTTTAAGGACCGGGAGAAAGCTGGAGGTGTCCAACACACTGTCCTCACTTGGTACCCTCACTTGCTAGCCTCTCCCCCAAAGCTGTCAATATTCCTGATAACTTCATGAAGAAGTCTGATAACTAGATCTATTGTTTGACTATTCAGCATCAGGCAGTACTGCTTTACTTACACCAGTCAGTCGTTTTTGCTGTAAAATTAGTCTACAGAAAAGGAATACACAATTGGACCAACGGTTATTTATGCATTTACCAATATTATGCATGTCAGAGAAGATAACCAGGATGTGATTCGGAACCAAGACTGATTTGTCAGAATAAGTCATGCTTAATTTATAGCAGAATGGGATCAGCATTTGGCCCTGGATCTTAAATGACTTTGTCAACATATTTTGAAATAGACATAGTACCAAGTGTACTGCATATATATTACACTATCCTAAAATGTAAATACTTTTGTTTTAGCGGTCAGATTATGGTAATTTTATGAAAAGCAAGGCAGTATCAGAGGCTTTTGTTACATACATGCAACAAAACTCTAGACCTAAAGGATATAAATGAATCCATAAACATGGCCAAGAAAGCATAAATCCTGAGCTGCCAATACCAGGGTGTTCTAGCACCCATAACATCACTGATTCGGTGCCTTCATGCCATCTGCTGGTGACAAGCATAATAGAACTCTCAGCTGGTCACTGATGCAAATCTTTTTTTACTATGATGACTTTTTGAGAAAATTCTGCTAAAACTGTGACAATTTTGTTTGCCTTTTTTCCTCATTGCTTATGGTCCCTGTAGATAAAAGCAGTTCAACTGTTCAGGAGCGTTACTGCTGGAAGACAAGCTCTAGTCATATTAGTTAATATTCCACTAAAGTATTAACCAGAGGAAAAATAAAAACAGTAGAGGAGTCACAGGTGGTATGTCTAAAAGATAAAAGTCATGTTCCTTATGGTAGTTTTTATTTTCCCTAGTAAGACCTGTACTTCAGCTCATGATCATAACACTCACCCAATAAAGTCGCCCTGCCTACTCATCTAATGAAGCTTCCCAGTATATATTATTCTGCAAATTACCTTTAGTTGCTCCACAAAGCGCTTCCCTACTGTGATTCCAGAATTAGGATTTCCCAAGATTATTTCAAAGTTATCTTCAAGGGCTAGTCTTTCCCTTACATTATACAGACGTTCATATGCCACTGCAGCCAGCGGAGTACATGGAATTCTCAACACTACCATGAGGCCATGACCACTAGGACATTGTCTTGAAGAGTTTATTAGGTTTTGGGTGATTTCCAGAGTTTCAACTGAAGTGTAATTCTTCATCTGAGAAAGACCACACACTGCCATCATAGCTGCAGAGTAGTGTTGTATGAGGACAAAAGTCCTTATCACTGCACTGTGTAATCTGGGGAACCTGAAATAAATGGTGAATTAAATAGTGAAGCATTAAAGGTTAAAGTGAAAAAGCTAATGTTTTATAAAATACAGTAAACCCAGGATTTTCTCTTGTACAGAATCCTTCATATCTACTATGCAACAGAATCTCACCAAATTGCAGCTGAATAGCCTTTGTAAGGAATCATTTCACAATTGGAATCAATGCTGTCTCTTCATTTCTTAGCAAAGATTTACTAAGCAAGTAGTCCAGTAAAGTTACATTGCTTCAAGTTACCAAGACTTTACCACTGTTTATCACAATATTTGCTAATGCACTTAGTAATATCATCAATCAAAACTGATGCACTTGTTGATGAGAACAGTACGCTTCATGATGTGTTATTCTTAGGGGTTTTTCCTCTCATTTTCTTACTGAAACCATGAACCAATTCACTCTTGTTTCCAAGAGGACTGAATACATAGGCCTCATCCAATGAGCACTCCAAAATCCCATGTACTCCTTTTCTCAATTCCCAGTCTACAGAAGGGAGAGACATGGATATGCAACAGCTCCCTGTGCTCTGGTATTCACAAAAACAAAACACAGGTGCACAGTATAAAGAGGAACTATGACTTGCTCAGAAAAGTGCCCAATAGGTGTGATCGGCTCCACAGCACCCCGTAGCAAGAGTAACTGTGGATGCACTCAGTCTCCTGGTTAGTAGTACAAATGCAAAAGCTTCTACCTGTCCCATCTCATTCTCCTTACAGACCCCAAAGAGTACCTCCACAGCTGCATGTATGCACATAATTTGTCACTGCTCTTTAGTAGTTATTCTAGACTTGTTGCACAGGGACCAAGGAAAACCAGTGATGTATTATCAAGCTCTGTTGATATGCCTACTTCCCTTTGTGGTCCAAGTGCAGTATATCCAAGTTATATACAGTAAACAGGATAAGCAAGTGAAAAAAGTAATAGCACATTTGAAATTACACGATCATGCAATTTTACATTATTATAATACAGAACAAAGAACACAATCTAAATTGGGCTAAACCATGTGCAAGTTTATAGTAAGAGGCAGCCCTTGACTAGATTACGGGCCAGATAGATACAAAATATATGGGAAGAGAAAATAAGAACGATTTAAATGCATTTTGAATACACATTTGATTTCTGGGACAGTCACAAAAGAAAAAATAACTAGGTTTCTAATTAGTAACTAAAGTCACAAGAACATACTTTCAAAGTTTCCTGTGTTAAACAAAGTGTACTGTACCTCTTTCCCAAAGCCATGACCATTGCTTCAAAAGAGCTGTCATACCGAAGAAGTGGAATACTATGTCCAGAGAGGGTGGACTCAATGAATTCTGATAGTCCAAAGTATTTCTTGTTTTCATGGTATAAGTCTACACCCTAAAGCAAATGAAGAAATAAAAATTGAAAGGCAAAGTCTATCAACTATTAATTTACAATGGGTTAATCATTGCTATCTATCTGATACATTTGCAATCACATTCTCTAATAAGCATACATAGACATATTAAAATAAGGAGAGAAATAGAATTTTTTTTTTTGAAAGAAAAGAAGTTTGATTCAATTTTTGCCTGTTTCTTTATTTCCATCTGTCTACCGGAATATACAGAGACAGAACGGTTATGTATGGAATAAATATGCACACATATGAGGAAAATCCATGTATGTACATGTACTTGGGCAGTAATGCACTAGACACAAGTTTTCAAATGGTTTTCATTTATGTAGATCAAAAATTTTTAGCAGGGCTACTACAGTTTATAGAATATATAAGAAGAACTAATAAAAAAAGCAAAAAATGATAGGATAAGCAAAAGTAAAGGGACAGTGCTACAGACTGAACAAGATGCCATGCAAACTTCACTATCATTTACAAAAATCATGGGGCCTCTGCAGTTTCACTAAGAATGTAGAAGCAAAGTAACTTATGAAAAGCTCACAATAGCACCTGAAAGCAACCATCTTACATTGCTGTATGAAGAAGGCCAGTGGATCTCATTGTAAGGGCTGATATGAGTATGCTGTGTCTGCAGCGCATAGGGGAAGGAAGTCACGTGGAGGGTCACAATATTGGGCGCCTCTTTCACCTCCCTGCAGTTCAACAGTCTATCAACAAGTCCTGTAGACAGGTCTGTTTGAGGATAAAGGCTATGCATAGCACTGCAAAAAAGAAACCCAAAATTGTCCAAAGTGATCAGCAGAAGGGAACAATTCCCAGTGGAAAAGCTTTAACCTGGTTGTGAAATCAAAGTTAAACACATACAAGGAAATTAGGACTCTATTCTTTGTCCTGCTTTTGTTGCATAGAAGGATGGAAATGGGAAAAGAAATTTAAATTATTTCACTGCATCAGGCTGTAAGCCTGATAAGCTCCCTAGCTTGCAAATTACCAGTCCTTTACAGCTACCAGAATACGAGAGAGAAAGGACGAAAGAAAACTGATGTTTTGGCAGTTACTAATAGACACAGCCCTTTAGTAACTTTGGTCAGCTTATTAGTGCTGCCCTTAAGACAATGTAACTCTTACCTACAAAAATCAAGATTGAAATTGCAGACAGTAATCCCGTATGACAGAAAACCAGAGGGAAACTACCTGTGAGAGAGCTATTATTAAAGAGAAGACTTATTGTTAGGGCAAATGCCAGTAATTGCACACTTACAGTCAATTCCTTTCTCTGGTGTAAAACTTAGGTTCAAATTCACGCTGTTTAATTTTGGCACTTATCTATTTTTATTAGATATGAGGTAAAAATCTCAGAGTTAAGCAGCAATACAGGTACTTCCTTGCCACTCAAGGATGTTAATGAATTAATGCCTTAAAGGCTGTGACCACTGTAACAGCTCATGTAAGTTCTTAAGATATAGAGGAGTTGAACAGGAAACCTTAGCATGCAAAAATAAAGTTTTGGTGAAAATCATCATTCCTAACCAGTGTGAAAGACAAGACCTTATCATTTCATTCACAAGCAAGATTCTGTAGTTTTCGGGTTCAGGAACACTACCATGCTCCCAAAGTCAGAACATGTTGGTGCTTCTGGAATTCAGTATGTTCTCCAAGATCCCTAAGTGCCTTAGGAGCTAGAAAGCAAAAGCAGCCCAATTTCTCAGCTGGCAGATTGTTGAGAAGCCAAGGAAACAGGGCTCTAGGAGTGAAGCAATGAGTTATGCAAGTGAGATAATGGAGAACATTGTAAATATAGGACAGAAACCTCTCTGATTCCCTGAGAGGTCTGTCTGACATTATTATGTATTCACAGAAGCTTTCCATTCTTACAAATCAGTGTTTCTGGATAGAAAAAAAATCATTGCACTGGAAAAAATCCAATCAGTTAAAAAAATAAGCAGTGGTGTTGGCTCACTAGTTGTCTACTCGCTGTGGAGCATTTTTTTGCATGTTTTACAGCCCAGAGGACACTGACAGAGGATAATGAGCTCTACGTACTTTCACAGGAAGCTTTCCTTTGAACAAATGACAAACAGCCAAAAAAACAATAGCTGTGGCTGGAATAACATAAGAATGGTGAGCAAGGAAAGCTGAAATGTTCCACTGAGGCGTAATATAATAAGCAGGGTAAGAATAAGTCATGAAGGACCTTGAAAGAAAACATGTTTATTCAATGGATGTGGAGAGTTAGCATAAAGATGCAAAATAAGATGAAGGAAGGGATAAATCACAAAACCAATCTTGAAAGCTAATGCAAACAATAATATTTTCTCTAAAAAAAAGTTGCAGTTCTCTTACCTCATTAGATCCCAGTGTGCATGATCATGGATTAGGACAAACAGCGTATGTGGATTCTGCATAGAGTTTTGTAAAAAGACTTTGAATTTAATCTGGGCTTCTGCATCTAGTTTCATAACATACTGTTCCACCCTCTGCTTTGTAAGATGCTCCTTCTCTAATCCAAGTTCTAATAAAATACCTAAGGAAATGGAACACATGTCAGTATTTCCAGATACAAATGCAGTTTCCTGCAAACCTAAACCACAGTTAAGTAATGAGCACCTGAGTGCCAGAGATGAAACAAAGTCTGCTGATAAGTCACTTCGGAGGGTGGAACACAAATCAAGAAATCAATTTTCTCGAAGGAACCCAAATCAAGGTTTTGTGTGCTGGAGTCAGCAATTGAGCAAATATGAGACAGCAATTTCTGAGCGACCGCTAGCTGGAATGGACGAATCTGATGTCTTTCAATCTCATAACCTGGAAAACAGGCAAAATTCTGTTTAGATATATAGCCAAAGTCTAATGTAATGCAAAATGTCGTCTGGCAAAGAATGACTCATCTACTATTTAAGATACTTTGCTTATGAATACAAGTTCCAGTTTTTGAAAATCTACATGGAATATATGAAGATATCTTTCTAGATTTGGGCATTTTGGTCCTATAAGTTTCATAAATGTCTGAGAGCTGAAAGTGAATTTGTGCAATAGTGTTCTGCTAACACAGAATTAAGACTTAGAGCCTCAAAGACTACAATATCCAGTGGAATGAAGCAGAATATCAATCAGTGTCAATGAGAATATCCTAAGATGTGTGCTGCTGTTTGCCTCGGAACCTTTGCCTTCAAGAGCCTAGGGCTCTGCCCAGATGAATCTAGCTGCATATCCAGACACCTAGTCTGAGGCACCCTACTCTGTTATGTTTTTGAAAACCCTCCTTACTTACTTACTTGTACACACAGCTGCTCCAGTTCCATTCGCTGCTGTTGGTTTATTTACTGAAGCAGAAAGTGATGATGAGATGTGCCCTTGGTTTTCCTGATAAAATTTCTCCAGCAAAAGATCAATGTCACCCTCTATCAAATCGAAGGGATAGTGGAATAAACATTCATGTAAACAACAGCTATACTTTACTTTGATTTGGCTTATTGGCAGCTTCATATAAGCACCCTCATGTTGTTTTCTATTGTACTTGTTTTACAGCGTATCAGTATTAAAATGCAAATCAGTCCAGGGAATGACAGACCAACTCAGCAGACCACTGGCTGGAACATTTATGAATGATGGTAGAAAACTAGCCTCAATGCAAAAACTAGCCTAATGCAAATCAACAACAAAGACGTGAAAGTGGCTTAGTTTATGTTCAGACCATGGAACGACACTGCTTACTAATAAGGATTACAAGAAGCTTTGGCAAATCTGATAAAAATTTTTAAATCTTTTAACATTTTTGAGAGACAGAAAAAAAAAACCAATTCCCTATAAAGCTAAGAGAGAAATATGAATTTTCTAGCTGCATACAATGCTGAAGCAAGCAAGAAATGTTTTATCAAACTATGCTTATCTGCAAATACATCCTATTCTAGGGGCTCTGCTTACAGTTGAAAGCTGTGCAGTGAATACAGTATGCCTGTTCTGAGTATTTAGTATTTTCTCTGGAGTTGGAAAGATGTTTGAACACGTCTGCACTGAGCTCAGAAAGGCAGGGTCAGCTCCGTGAAGTGCAATTCAGTGGAGGTAGATGGCAGCAATTTTTAGGATGCTCATTTACTTGATCTTCTCAAACAATAGCAATAGCAAAAGTGATTCTGAGAACCATACTTTGAAGATCCTAAGAGCAGAAACACTAATATTAGATGATGGTTCCAGGAAAATAAGTTTCTCTTAAATGATCACTCAAAATATCATGACATATCCAGAAGGGTTCTTGTGACCTAAGCACAGATTTACCAACCTGATGTGAATGGCAAAGGGGATCGTGACATCCCACTTACACTGACAAGTATGACAAATCCTTCCTTTGATAAAATATCTCTATTCTATCATGGCCTAAATGAATTATGTGCTTAGGGCAAAAGAATTTCTACCTTCATATGGATAGGGACTTGTGTAGTATATGGATGCATTTGCAAAGCCAAGAATAATATGCTCAGCTATTTGCTAGCCTGTTTTTGTGAAAGTGAAGGATTTTAGAAATGGACACTTTTAGGAGGAATTTCAATTCAAATGTACTTTCAGAACTTTGTCTGCATTTTTTATGTATTTCTAGTAATGGCTTGCTTCTGTAAAGGTAATGGGCACAGTTATTTTCTCTGACTTAACAGTTTCAAGGACTTCGAAACATGCCTCTTTATAATCTGTTAGGTACCTGGGCACAGTGTGCTAAAGAAGGACCCCAGAGTTTCCACTTTCCCTGTGACCAGCTGATAGTTAACTTCTTTTTGGTAATCTGAAGGACTGAGCATGCTCTCAGACAGAACTCTTGCCTGGTACTTTCCTAAAAGACAAAAAAGTAATTTTGAAAACACTTCAAACTGAAGTAAAAATGTTCTAAGTCATAATACAAATACTACCCATCTAAGTGAATACCACACACATAAAAATAGCAGAGATGAGTCTTTTCTCTCTCCTATAGATGTATGCACCAGATGATACCTGCAAGATAGATTCACATTTTATAATTCTTGGTGTTTCTTTATCTTTTAAGGAAACATTTGTTGATGTAGTATTATAAAAAGAGTTATAAATAGGCAAAGGGATTGTCAATTATCTTACACTCATAACGGTTACTCAAACAATTTTTTCAATTACCAACATAGCCCTTAACAGGTTGTTGAAAGGAATAACAGTGAAAGACCCATCTTTTAGAAGCTACGAAAACATTCAATTTTCAGCTTGCGGTAACATCCCAGACACACAGAGCAGGAGAGCTTTACGCACTGTGTGCGCTGTAACTCGCCATTATTTGTTTTTAGCAGTGTTGGCTGGGATGCCTCGGTGAGAAAACAGGCAACGCAGGCAGAATATGATCTACTGGGGAGAGACCCAAGTGTGCAGCATCAGCTTGGCTGCATCAAAACCCAATACTTGTTGGTCGAAGCTCTGCTTTATGAGGCAGCTCCAAAAAAACTCCTCACGGCAGGGCATCGCATTACTCTGTTTTGCCTGGAGATACACCCTTGGGATCTCACCTGTTATCACAATGCAGGAATCAATGGCTCGGTTTCTATTGGCACATATGATCACCACGTAGTTTGTCTTTATTAATTTTCCTTCAATGAGCAGCTTAAACATTTCTGAAAGCCCTTCAGCCAGAGAGTAGCTGCACTCAATGATATGGACACTGTCATTGCAGGAGCTCGCCGCGAGGCCTGCCAGCCAGGGGAGCTGGGCTGAAGTCACTGCTGCGATCTGGCTGGGCACTTGAGGGAAGGTTTGTGGGATAGCCTGCTGGTACTGACGGATTTCAGATAGGTGTGATTCCCGCCATGAACGCATGAATATTTGTTCCAAATCCTCAATTAAAGGGACCTGGTCCGAGGCTAAAAATATTAAGAGGAAAATAGCATAAAAATTGAATTAAAAACAATTTCTTTTCAAAATAAGTATTTTTTCAGACATGATCATGTCTCAGATTTATGCATGCAAAACTCTATTGTCTCTAGCAAACCAAAGCTTTGAGAACTAAAGTTTTCATTTTGAAGTGTCTTTGTGATACTCAAGCAAAGCTACCCTAATTGGAACCCAAGCATCAGTAACAAGAAATATTTAAAAGGCTGAGCACTGCCTATTTCAGCATAATACTACTTCTAAACTACAGACTTCATAGAAAAGCTGTGAACTACAGCTCTTTCCTTTTTTATTTTTAGTTGCTGAGGTTCTAGATTATAGGAGAAGATGAATATTGTATGATTATATTTCAACTGTCTGGTCTTCAAGAACTAATTATTTAGTTTTGTTTCATTACCATGAATAAAACTGTCTAATATCACATATCTTAAGACTGATACTTAATATTGTCCTGCCCTAATATTCCCCTTCTCGTTTGCCAGCATGTAATATATTCATTGCGGTCTATCTGGATGTGAAACAATCTTACCTAGTTGAACAAGGTAGTAAACAGTCAGCAAGAGCTGCATTTCCTCTGAAATAGGCTGTATCGTGGAGGCCCCGTATTGTTCATATGCTCTAGATAAAGACTGTGAATTTCTGTAACAGGTGTACAACAAAGGACTCACTATCACATCATTAATGTTCCCACAAAGATACGGGAAGTTTCCATGACCTACAAAATAAACAATGTTTGTATATATCACATTAATTTCATAACTTGCCACGTATGCATTAAACAGTTTTAATAATAAACCTTATAAAACTGACAGCTTTAGCAGTGTTTTGCAGTAGGATATATATTTATGTCTCTTACAAAAAGATACAAGGTCTAGTTGGGGGAGTGGGGTCTTTACCTTTAAAAATAACTGGCTTTGCTTTACAAATTTTCAGCAAGTTGTCTGGAACTGAGACTGGTTCTCCTGAACCCACCATTGGAGAGGAGGCTGGCCCCACCAAAGCAGAATGTGGTAAAGACGACAGGCTTCCTCCATCTAAGATTTTAGATATATCATTACTAAATAGTAATAACAAAGTCAGTTCTAATAATGATTTAATCGAAGAAACATCATCTCATACCCACATTTGGTATCAGTGCTAAATGCTTTTTATGGTTACATCACATTTCACAAGCTGGCATTACACCCTGTATTATTACACTAATGGACAACTAATCATATTGTTGAAAACTTGAACACCACACATGCATCTGAAGATTCTGAGTGGTTAATAAACAAACAGTTCCAAGTATGAATTCAAGAATACAGAGATGTACATGACATCAGTGCACACATAGTTATGATTTGTTTGTTTCTGTATGACATACTTAGTTTCACTGCTTCTAAACTGCTTCTAAATTAAAAATTTATATTCAATGTTTACTCAGTTGTAACTTCTTTAGAGTAATTTTAATTTAAATAGTATATTAAAAGAAAACACTTGGGGGAAAGCAGGCTTATTTGACTGCATGTCACTGTGGTCTGTATATAGCCTATAAAATTCAAGTACTAAGAACACTGTGACAAATGATTGAAACAATGGGTAGTACATTGACCTGAGTCATGACACTAAAATTAATATCCCAAAGGTGTTTTGGTGCCTAAAGATAAACACAAGCACCTGTTAGGATTTATTAATAATGACTCAATGAGAGTTACGCTCAGCGCCTCAAAAAGAAATCGTTGGAAACAAAGCACCTACGTGTAAATGAGCATGTAGGTGTCAAACACCTTTCAAAACTCTGAAGTGAATCTGCATGTGTCTTTAAAATATTGCTTCTTTTTCCCCATTATTTTCTGAATAAGGAAACAAATATTATGATTATCTTTGGCATAGCTTACCATTTTTAATTCTGTTTGGAGCCTGTGGATTGAGCTGCAAGTTCCAAGTTTCAGTAGATGATGGAGATTCTGGTGACCAACCTTTATGGCGCTTTTTTGGAGGCCCTGTATTTGTTAAAGTGCCTGAATAATAGTAATATTTCAGAGAAGTATTAGAATAAAATGCAATCAGTTTTGTGTACGGTAATTCTATATGTTTTAATAGATTGAATATGTGCATTAAGTACAGTGGTAGACAGGATTAACTCCATGAATACAATAATATTTTATGCTTTTTGTTTTACTTTGCTATGCCCTGCTTAAATTTCTGGGAACTTTCTGGTGCAGAGAATGCTTAATTATCTAGGTAAACTTCATTTATTTTATATTAATGTCTAGTCTGTACTAAAAACATGTAGTAAAAATGAGACAGGCTAAGAATAAGTGTTAATATTTAGAATTCAGCACCGTGGGCATTGTGCTCCTCTTATTTCTGAACACATGAGACAGCGTTTCAGGTAACTTATTGCAAAATTAAATTCTCAAGTGTTTCAGGGTAATATTAGTAAATATCTGAATTCTTTTCAACAGTTTTCACGTTTACAGGATTCTCATCACTTCTTGCTGGCTACTGTCTCTGGTTTTAAGTTATTCCACATTAACTCCTAGCAAATTACTTCTGCATTTTCCACACGTGGCTCAAACACATTTGCCTATAAAAACATAACTTTCTCAGTTCTTCTAGGAGCTTCTGATGTTTGACTTCTTGAATCTTCTCACACACTCCTGCAAATTCCTAGAACTATGAGCTTCCACTAACATCAAGTATTTTTATTTATTGAGAGTCAATGGTCCTCCAGAAATTGCTCAGAGCATCTTTCAAGATTGCTCTATTTCTATTTCTGGGCATGACTACGCATGGGTCATAATCCTACTTCACACCAGCAGGTCTATATCTCAGCAGAATTGTTCATCCCATATAAAATTCAGGACAAGGTGAGAATCTTATATGAAAAGAGGGGGATTTAATTTTTCAAAGGATACTAAAACTAAAAATAAACTTGATGTCTTCAGTTCTAGAACAAGATTGTTCACTTGCAGAGGAACCTTACGTACAGATTTTCAAAGATGACTTTGTCCTTATAATTTTTACCATGCGAGGGCAGTATTTAGCCATTTGTGCCATTTGATTTATTCAGTTTCCTGGCTTAAGGTCAGGACAGAAGACACCAGGCAGTGCAACACAAAGAACTTTTATTTTAAAATGCTGTACTTTTCCTTGCAGATATGCTGATATGTGAAAGCAATCCATGTGAAAGTAATTGCTGCATGGAAGAAAGAGATCAAGAACCTGAATGGGCAGAGAAAAATAATTTGGCTGTGACAACAGCAGGGAAACTTGGGAAGACTTATTCTAAAATACAGCTATAGCACATTTCTAGCCATAGCGAAGACTAATTTTTTTGCTTAAACATGCCAGTAACACAGAATACAGTTTGTGACAGAAAACAGTTAACATAAATCATGATAACAATGGTGCAGTAAGGACAGTTTCTTTAATTTGGTGTCAGTCATCAAAGTCTAGTGCTCCATCCCAAGATGAAATGCAACATAGGAATTATCCTGTAAGTTATTACTTATAAATCTTTCTTAATTCCCTTCACAAAAACTCTTGGTGAGATTGATGCAAACTGACACATCCTTTAAGAATCTGAATTCAGAATGTAGTCTCTATTTCTATTAAATGAATAAACTGTAAATATAATTTAAAACTTCCAGTAATCTGAACTGTAACAAAGCCGTGGATGAAGACATATATACTTTTTTTACTAAAAATTAATATAGAAAAAAAGTGTTATGGTCAGAAAGGACCTGGAAAGGAATAATAATTTCTTTTCATGCAGGAAATTATGATCATGACATCATTTGTTCAATGCCTCTACTACACCTGTGGAATATGGAGTTTAGGGTTAATAAGCAACAATCCACACAAATACCTAACACTGAAGGTCTTGTCATAGCAGACAGGTTATTTTTCACCAACTGTTGTTTAGGTGATTCCTTGCCATTGTAAACTGCTGAGCTGAAAGTTGCTGTGGAAGGGATGTGATCCATGGCTGCAGCTGGCAAAAAAATGAAGTATTTTCAATTAAACATTTCTGGGTTAAGAACCCTGTCTGATATAATAAACTGATCAACTGATCAGGTCTGCTCAGAGGGAATGAAATGCTGAATAAAACAAACCCACTTCCGATCTCTTATGAGATTATTGCTGTCTGAGTCCCAATTAATTATCTGGGTAAAACCCAATTCTGCAATTAAATACATATGTCAGATCTTTTAGCTTTTTTGCACGTGGACTCTTAGATGAAGTTTACTCAATCTAAGAGAGTGAGAGAGGTTATTTCAAATTTACTAAAAATCCACTAAGCCTTTATCCCAATTTGATGTCCTCTTTCTAAAATTCTTTTTAACGGTGCTGCATTACGAAGAGAGATTTTCTCAAGCCTAATATGCTTGTAATTAATGTAGGGTTTTTATATATGTAACCGTTTCCAAAAAAACATGCCAATCTGCTATTATAAAGAGATTAATGATTTATTCTGGAAGGTTACCAATGATCCAGATCACAACTATTTAACAGGATTCTATCTCACAGAGAGAATATAACCAACCAACAGATGTGCCTCACTTCTCCTATGTGAATCTCTGTAACAGTCAGAAGATGCTAAGGAGTTATTTTTATTATTAAGAGGCTCAGAGGGATCATTCTAGCCTTTATCACTGATCACCTTCCTTTTATGCCAAGCTAACAGAAAAGTAAACATTTCAGAAACAACTTTTAATACAAAGGTTACAAAAAAAAAGCTAATGATTAATGTCTAATATTAAAGTTGCTTCTCTCAGCAGAAGGAAAAACTCAGTTTTTAAACTGATGCCCATACAACGTCTGCAGTGAAGAGGATTCTGGTCATAACACAGAACAGACTGGATAAGAAGAAAAAACTGAAATTACACTGGTTTCTGTAACATTCATCATCTGTGATCACATATGCAACAGCTGCAGGAAGGTAATATCTATTCTCAGCAACTTTAGAAACAAGGCTCTTAGAATATTTGACTTGCCTTAGCTGTGAAGAAGGTCAAGAACACCTATTTCATTATTTCCTAATCTTTTGCCCATAAACCTTGGGGAGGGGGATGGGGAAATGGACAGAGAGAAACCTTTGAAATATGATAGCTTTCTTTATTTGTAATGTATCTCTAAATCTACCCAACTCGATTTATTTATGTGGTAGTGCACTTATTTGTTTGTTTTTCCTTTCCCACAAGTACACACAACACACATGCACATTCTATGATGAAAGTAGGTGGTAACCCAGTGTGTTTTCCCTCAAAGTGGTACCTGTTTGCTGGGTCCCAGCTGGAGCACTCAGGTTTGCTGCGGAGAGTGGCTCACTTGAGGTGCTTCCCGAGAGGCCCGAACTTTCTGGCAGCTGGAACAATGAGCTTGAGCAGGTGCCGGATGAAGACTGCCGGCCTCTGAACTCTTAACAAAAAAGAAACTTCTTATCCCCTGACAACAGTGGCATTTGCTTTTTCTCTGCATATTTGATATGATAATTTCACACAGGAATTACTTAGAGGCTACAGCACTTGGAAGGGAGGAACGGATGTTTTCAGACATGCCATCCTCATATTAGGTCACTCAATTGCTTTTTACAGCCACTTAAGTAATCACCTAGCTTTAAAGAGTCCTCCTTTCAACTGATCTGTCTTGGGTTTTACACAGATGCCAGTCCCTGTGATAGCTAAGCTTGGATGATGAAAACCAGAGCTCGAAGAAGACAGCTTCGTTATCTTACCTGCCCCTTTCCAGCAGATTGCAGATCCTTTGGTCAGAGTTCCCTGTGCATTCCTGACCAGATAATACTTTAAGTGTTTCTGTTTCTTGGGCTGAGTGGTCAGTTTAAGATTAATGTGATTTGAGAATTCTGTAAAGTAGCAGAAACCCTTCTTGCCACAGCCAACACAATTGCCAGAGAAGCCTGATAAAATAAACAATACATATAATCCAATGAGATAGGTAGGTCACTATTAATAACATCCAAACAACTCTTCCCTGGAGAACAGATGTATTTATATTTTCTTTTCACAGAGTGAATTTTTATTAAAATTTTCCTCAAAAAAATATCCTATCGAGTCTATGGTATTGCATTTTGGCTACCAGATTGCAAAAGCAGAGCCCCACGTTTACAAAATCATTACAATAGGCAATATTTTAATTTTCTCCTACCAGAAAAAGATCACAATTCCTCCTTATTATCTACCTGTGAAACATTACCTGAAGAAGTTTCTGACTGAAGAGTACTGAATCACATCCTTAATCCCAATCCTATACAACACCACAGAAAGTACATACTTCTATTTCAGCTTTCATTGAAATTAAACATGCAATTAAGTCTCAAGAAATTAAGTATATTTAATCTATCATATTTAATTAGATGTAAGTATATTTAAGTCCAAAGTTTCTACTACAGATGTTTTTTTACACAGGAAAAAATACTAAAGCCTCCCTGGACTATTAATTTAAAGTAGCTTTCTCAACTTATGGCTGGACTGTGCTAGCACTTCACAGCAGTTTAAACTATTTATGATTACGGAAACAAAGTGTCTGCAACTTTATAGACACAACAGAGACACAGTCCTTGCACGTAAAGAAGCTTATTGTACTAAGGCTTGATGAGGCATTTCCAGGGACACTGCCATTTCCTCTCATTCTGAAATACACAGTTTGAGCCTCAAAGAGGGGCTCATGGTGGTGATTTCTTTATCACCATGAATAAAAGGCATTCCTTGCACATCTGACTGTCTGCCTTAAACAACTTTTTGTCAGTTTTCCAAAATATTTCCCAAGAAATTTTCATCTTGTAAAGGCAAGGCAACTGTCTGAAAATATCTACTATCTACAAAGAAATCCTATGACGTTTTCATATCTAATCAACTTCTTTTGTGTCATCACAGGAACTGAAATGGAAAGGCTGTGTTCATTGTAACGGAAGATGGCAAAAAATAAGGGAGTAAAGGATCAATAATGGACTAATGGATCAATAATATGGTAAATAAAATTAAAAGCCACTTATGAAAATTATTATTTCAATTGCTTATTTCAAACAAGTTTTCAAATTGCTGTTCAATAACTTTTTTCTTCTGTAAAATACAGATGCTGAAATACAACATTTTACAAACACCTGTTGCTTGGCTTACAATCCGAGCACTTTCATTAGTTTTCAAATGGCTCAGAAATATGTATTAAAAACCTAAGCTCATGTGGAAATTGGTCTGGTATCCATGGGAACAAGTGGCTAACAACTACTGAAAGCTGCCTATTATCTCTCTGGTCCTGGTTGGTAGGATGATAAAGGTCATTATGACTCATAAAATCAGGACAAGTCATGACTCTGCAGAATCCTCTGTGTTATATCAGTCAGCACAAAAGCATCTGTCTAACATCACACAGCCTTCAGTAGCTGCAATAAAAGCAACAACAAAAGGAAACAAAATTAGAATGGATGTGGCAAAAGCTGTAGAGTTTGCATGCATTTTATGCAGATTAAGAAATCATAAAAAACGCTTCTGCTAGTAAATTAAAACTTCCCATACATTTGGCAGCACACTGAGCGTGGCCAGCAGCACTGCAATTTTTGCCTGGTTGCCATTTAAAAGCCTTTCTGTGTTTTCCAATACCAGCATGAAGGGACCATTTCCAAAAGTAAAATAGAACTGCTGGTACACTTTTTAGGTTCGACAATTTTGCTGAGAGTATCTAGCAACTTGCCAAAGCCACAGGTAGAACTATTTGTCCCACAGAAAGTTGGACAGTGGAAATAAAATCTTTTCATGTGGACTTTAGATCAGTCACTACTGGTAACTCTGATAAATCACCATCAGCCTAAACCAGATTTAGCAACATTTACCTGAAACGACCTTTTGCCCTAAACACCTATTTTTAATTCTGTGGTGTCTACTGGAAAATTAGTTTACACAACATATAGCATACAGATGAGGCCAAGTAAGAATTAAACGGATCTAAATTGTCTACTTGTTTTGAAAAGCCCTTGGAGAACTTTTTAGAAATGTATTTTTTCGTTTTCCTTTAAAATCAAACTATCCTGTTCCCCTTCAAGCCTCCCCAACTCCTCGAAGTCAGACTAAGAGTCCTTTCTTGCAAGCTCCTTGCCAACACTGTTTTTCATCCCATTCATTCTGACCAATAAGCTCTTCGATGGCTTCATTAATACAGCTCAGCCCTGACATCACAGATGGAACACAGCATAATCTTATAAATCCCAACGCAATAAAATGCTGTTTGATCATTGCTCATTGGAGGGCTCTGCCAATATTGCTCATAGCACTTTATGTAGCAAATTGAGTAACACAGAGAACCCAAACATTTCATCATCCTCTTTTCTCTGCGTGCCCTGTTCATGTGCCATAGCCTGAGGAGCAGCTGATAGAGGGGACAGCTTGTTTCATAAACAAGCTGCATTAAATATTCTTCCATACATTATAGAGAGGACAAAGGTCAGGGGAGTCGGGGCAGCCATAAGGTGACTCAATATATCTATGTCATGGGATTGATTTCACAAGAGAATCAGAAATCAATGCCTGGAGTTTAGGGGCTAAAAGCCTTTCACCTTCAGGTCAGCAGTTCATATTCAACTCAGTTCAGTAGTGGCTTACGGCTGTTACCCTCTGAAGGTTGTTTAATCAGAAGGTATTTGATTGTATCTGATATTTTATCATATGCATTTGCTTGAATTTGCTCATATCACAATGATCAATTGGTCATAATTTAAAAAGCCCTTCCACAGCAGGGACCTTTTTGACACAAGAAGGACCTTGGACTGAAAGGGTATGAAACCTGACCTACCTTCTCACTGGGAAAATCGAAAATGGTTCCTTTGGCTCAACAGTGGGCTTGTGCTAGGGATAAAGAGAGGACTTCAGGATGGAAGGATATCCATCTAATATTTCATAATCTAGTCTTTCATAATCTAATCTTTCATAAATTGTCAAAAAATGTTCTTCCTGTTTCTTTTTTAAATGAATAACAGACTTTTAATTAATGATAATATTTTTGTGGAAAGTCGACAGCTTTCTTAAGAAAAAGAATAATTATATTGTCAAATATTCAGCAGAAGTATTTCTTCTTTTTAGTCCTACTCACAAGAAAAAGCACACACACACCGTGCCTCACATTTTCCCCCCCTACTTAGTACCACTCTATTTGAAGACTGAAGTCCTAAATTTAAAAATTAAGTTAAATCAATATAGTCAATCTGGAGAGCTCCATTGTACAGAAATTCACTACTACTGCTACAAAAGCCCAATAGAACATTGTACAATTTAACAGAAACAGCCACAGCATTTTATCCAACGATGTTTTCATCTTACACATAGCTTACAATACAAGCAAACTAATCTTTTCCTCTGTCATTTTGACCTCAGGGACCCAATTTAAAGAAAAGGATTTCTTATTCCCTGCTAGGAAAGTGGGCAGCTGTTTGGTCTTTGGGGAAGGAAAATGATGGGTGAATAGCTGCTTTGTTTATCATGAGAGACTCTCCTTAAGAGTGAGAACCGGGGGGGAAAAAACCCAAAAGATAAAAAACCTTTGGGAGTGGTACACAGTAATTTAGGAATTAGGAAACAAAAACTATTGCACTATCACAGAAGTGCTTCCTCTATCTAACCATTCCTTTGGTCACAAAAAAACCCCAAGAAACAGCTTCCTAAAGGCAAAAGGCTGAATCTGTTTTGCAGAGTAATTAAACCTGTGGTCTAACTTTACTAACAGAAGCATAAAAGGTACATGCTCAGACATAGGAACTTGTTGCTTGCCAAAAATATAGTCTTTTCCAGAAAATGGGATTTTTTTTTTCCTATGGCACAATGTGTCTGTCAATTGTAAAAATAAAGAAACAAAATCTGCAACAGAAATTACTTTCAAATCACAAGCACATATGCCTTGATGGGGGACAACTTATTAGCATAATCAATAAATTGGCAAAAGCCTCAGAGGAATATCAACAGCCCTTAATGGGAACAAGACCACAAGTCAAAAGCTAGCCCAAAACTACCATGACATTTCCTGTTTTCTCTTGGAATTTCTGTATGCTCTACAGGCATCTTCACAAATGCCTGCAGGCAGACCTTGAGAAAACAGGAAACTATTGGGTAATTCATTATTGTCTTGTCCATTCAAATAAATTATTTCGGAAAAGATCTACAATACTAAGTAACAGCTGCCTTACAAAAACATAGTATATTAAGAGAAAAACATGAAATTAAGAAAAAGCAATGGGTTTGAAGGGTTACAGGTGATGTGCCTGTGTCACCAATAAGTCTTACCAAAAGTGTGGGATATACTCTGACTCATGATGACAACTCACTTCAATTAAAAATTCAGTCCCATTCAATTTCCCTCTAAACTTAGAAAGGCTTGAATGGACCACCTTCCATGTTGTCTCAAAAGACCAACATGTTTAAAGGAGAAGAGCCCAAACTCAGAATACCAAAAATAAGTCTTCTATCCTGTTTTTAAAAGCAAGACAATAAAAAGAGCTTCCTTTCCTTCACAAGAAATGTTTTCAACATAAATCTAGTACAAGACAGAGGTCACTATGTGACACTAATAGACAGAGAATTTAAAGCAATAACGGTTCTGTCTTTTATCTCACTATATGTCTGGAGCTATGAGACTTCATGTCTGCTTCTAATTTTACTTATCCTGATTTGAATTGCATCAGTGGATGAAAACCAGAATCAATCAATCATTTCTATCTACAGTATGATCTGTTGTGCAAACAGTATGCTGTACTCATGTCAATAAAATCTATCATGTTTTTTCATTAGATTATGGACTAGGAACATAATTTTATTTCTAGCTTTCAGACGAAGACTTTGGATCTTCAAGTATGTAAGTTCTTTCATATTGAAGCTCATTATAGAATACATAAAAGTCATCTTATAGAAATACTAAAATTCTTTGCAAAAGAATGTAATTCACTGGTGTTTAAGTGTATAACAACAGCCAAAAATAAGCATTTAAATGCTTTCAGGAAACTAAGATGTATTAAATAAGCAAGCTGCAAGCTCAAGTAGAATAAAAAACTCCCAGTTGTGTTCCTGTTGCCTTTTTCTGTTCTTCTTTAGCATGCAATTAACAAATACACTACTTCCTCTCTGTTAACAGCCTAAGGATCTTAAGCTGTTAATAGGGCTAGCACTGAATGGCTTGAGTGGTACAACATTCCTGTCTTTATCTTTAAAATGACAACACGTGGGTGATTTACAACCCTTTTAATTCTTTTACAATCACTGGTCAAACGTATTGTGACCAATCCAACTCTGCAAGACCACATGAGGAAAGAAATTACTGTACATAGAATTACATTATGCACCTTCACACTACTCTGTCATCCCAAATGCTCAAACTGAGATAACAACTGAACTCACGTCATATCCCTTCGTGTTTGTGAAAGAAAAGTTAAAAGACACAACAAATGGGGGTTTTTGCTATTTAAAGCTCAAACTGGTAGACAGATATATAACACAGGATTTTTTTTGTTAGCTAAGAAAATAATACATAAGAACCTGAGAGTGCCTGATTGAAAAAAGAGTTATCCTCCAATTATATACTATTTTTCCCAATATAAAAACTATTCCATTTTAATAACATTAATATTCAGTTCATTAAGGTCCCTTCCAACCCAAACCACTCTATGATTCTATGATTGCTGATCTTCCCTATTTGGGTTGATTTGGATGAGGCTAATGGCAATCAGAAAAGCTATACTAAAAACAGATAGAAGGAGATAGTTTTATGTCAGTGGTTAGACTTCTAAATAAATGAAAGGCAAGAAGTTGAAGGATCCGACAAAGAGTATTATTCAAGCACATAGTATTACTCAATTATACATATAGGAAGAATTTCCATTTATTATCATTCATATTTATTTATTTTGTGACAATAGCAAGAAGTCATAGGTTAGGATCCATAACCCATGATATTGTTCAGTCACAGTGGAGAATATTATCCCTTTCTCAAAGAGACAAATCAACAAGGTGACAAATTTTTGTAGTCCAAACTGTGATCCAACTGTTCACGTGTATATGTAGCCTCACAGTTCCACCTGACAGACTTACAGTTTATCCATGTTAGTATTTGGAAAGCTAAAACAGAAACTGTAAGCAGTTCATCTAGTCCAGTTACCAGATGTGCAGCTTCAGTAACTAGGACATAAAGTGATCCGACAATGATTTTAGCCTTGGACTAATGGCTAAAAGTGGTGAAGCACTTCTAATGAACTGCCTCACTCTGTCTCTTTCCAAAGCAAACACAGCTAGCTCTGAGTTGTTATCTTGTTGTGCATCACCAGTGAGCATTACTGTAGACCTGGAACCAATGATCTGCTGGAAAAAAAAAGTACTAATTGTAGCCCACAGAAGCATCCACTTACTGCAGTCACAGACACTTACCCAGCAGGGCATTGCGCCCATTATCATCTGGCAGGAATCTTTTATCCACAGCACACACTAAGAGGTGATCAGGTAAATTTGGTGACTTTGCACCAACAAGTAAAAACCCTGATGGTACCTCAATATGTTCATTGGAAATTGAAATCAGTCTCAAATCTTTACCAGCCTGGCAGAAACCTAGAAAAAGAAAGAAAAAAAAAAGAACAAAAAAAAACCCCAATTCAACTTATTATAAGCTGACAACTTTTTTTGTTTAATACTCACTATTGTCTCTCTTAAAGGACTTCCTATATTTTTAATGAAAAACGAAGTTTTATCCTCTGAGGTCAAGGGCAAATTCAGAGATAATTTTCTTCCCTGTCTTTCAGTCAGCCATAAACAGATGTTACCAGTACGATAAATAAAAATCTGAAAACGTGCAGTGAAGTTGCTCTTGATGATGTTTTGCAAGCTATATATTTATGGAAGTGTTTACTAACATCATCATAACCTAGGTCACATATTAAAAAATGGAGATAATAGTTCTCAATGTCTGGGGAATTTAACTGGCTTTTCCTGGGATTCTGAGTATTTTTTACAGCAACATTGAATGAGGTAGAAAATTAATAGAAAAGAGTGATGACAAAGCCATAAGAATTAGCACATTCATTTTTAGCAAACACCATGCCTGCAGACTCAAGCTTTTAAAGGTTGCCTTGCCTAAGAGAACAGAAGTCCTGCCCTCACGCCAGGTGTTCCAGTGCAAATGCTTATCTGACACACTGGGCAAAACCCCTGTCAAATATAAGAGCAACCAAGAACAATCCAGCATTATCTGGCAGGTGGTGAACTCTGACATTTTTAGGAATTCTACATCATATAGATTATCTAATTCTGATTAATTATAGGGGAAGTAGCCCCATTTCTACCTTTTTCTGTAGGGCAAATGCCTTTGGACAGCATGTTCATTGTGTTTCTTACCATCAGTAGTGCAACATCCTTCTGGAGGAGGTTTCATCTGGTAAGAAACAGGAGGACTATTTGATTCTGAGCCTTCTTCCTCCTCCTCCTCTTCTTCTTCCTCATTGTCTGCTCTGCTGCCTGCTACAAATTATGATAGCACAAATGACTGAGGCAACAGAAAATGCTGGCAACAAACCAATGAATGAGCAGGGTGACCCAGTTACAGAAAGTATTGCAGCAAACTGGATTGTCTCCTCTTGACAATACTTTACTGCTGCCAACCCTTAAGATATTTGTTTCCTTAAAGCTCCAATTTCCAGTCATGTTTACAACAGAATGTCTTAAATCAAAAGAATAAAGTTTTTAGCTCCTGTACAAAAAAAAAGTTCAAAAGTATGACTCAATTGCACCTGAGAATGTAAAAAAACCCTGAAGAACAAATAAAGATTCCATTTGTAATTTTTTTAAATTTCATTATTTTTTAGTGAACCCCACAATTTTTAGAGGAATAAGTCCTGATGTTTGAACTCCTGCTGATAACAACAGTGTAACTGCATCCTTTGTTTATAATATTAACAGCTAATATAAACCCAAAGTCATTATTTCTTAGCACTTCAGAATGCACTGGCTACAGTCCAAGCACAGATTTTATTAATTAGGTATTGACCCTGTCCTTGATGTTGCACAGGAAACTGAAGAAACAGTCCTGTTTGAAACTAGGTTCACCTCAGATGACGTCTTGGTAAGAACACCTAGTTCTCAGGTCTTCTGTCTCCTATGAGCATCCAAAGCTCTGAGTAACGCACTGCGGCTTGCTGTACAATGTCAAGGAAAGGCAGATGTCTAGGAAGACAATTCACAGTAGCCTGTACTAATCTAGGAGGCAACACTGAATGCTGAGGAGAAGAATAGATGATGCAGGCTTTATTTTTTCAGAGGGCTTTAGATGTTTCTCCATATTCTCTGCTATAAACCACTTTTATGGTTTATAAACCATACCTAAATCAGTATTTTTACCTGATAGCTTGCTTGTTAAGAGAATTCCCCTGCATGTTACTGGTGTATGTTTCAGCCTTTCAACTCAAGATTGGTTTTTTCCTTCTCTTTACCCATGGCGCAATATTTTTCTCATGCATAATGCAACAGCTCCAGCAAAACACACTGAGTAATGACTCCATCCCCTCTTTTGGCTCAGACACGCTCAACGACAAATGGGACAAAGATGGCAAACAGAGGAGTGCAGCTAAACGGTAAATGGGGAGAAGACTTCTACGGACAGGACTAAAGAAAATTTCAGACCAGATCCAGCCTCACATAGGACAAAGATAGGGCAAAAGTACTAAGGGAACTGTGTGAGGCTTATGTACTAGGCTTCTAGCTTCTTGGTTCCTGTAGGGACGTGCCTGCCACAAACAAAAGGAGCTTTCACTGGCAAAGCTTGGTGGTAAAGGGCTGCAGGTACGTGAGGACCAGAAAGAAGCTGTTTGGACTTGGGCAAGTAAAACAGCAGTTAGGCTCCCACATTATTGTGATGATCCAGCTTTTAGTCTTTAAACAGAAAAACAGTGAAGCACACTTCAGTCACCTTTCAAAGCTCAGTGTCAACTGGACGAACTCTTTTTGTTTTGACTGACTTTGGATCAGGCACTCAGAATCCCATAAATCCCACAGGATATTCAGCAACAATATTTTTTTTCCATGACACTCCTCAAATAGCTTCTTTTTAATTGAGAATTGATTGGAGAATCGGTGAAACAAATACTACAGAAGAAATGAGAATTAGGGAGGAAGCTGAAGGAAGCAAATCTGGACTTTGAAGATTCAACTCTAAAGATTATTAACACTTAAACCCCAATCTAGAAGAGGACTTGAAGGGTATGTTTACTTCTAAGAATCTAAACATCAGGCTTGAGTCCTGACGCACACAGCTAAGGGCAGAATGTTAAACGTGACTGTTCTAAGGGTGTAATCCAAAGACAAAAATGCTGAAGGTGAACAAAGGAAAAACTGAATCTCTCTATCTGTGCTATTAAAGTCAGGGATAAATTATTAACCTTGACTGAGATCCAAATGCAATGAAAAAAGGAGTGAGTCTGGCTCTCCTCTCTTTCCCCATGAAGTTTCTTCCTTTCCCTTTGTGCCAGCTCTCACACTTAACTGTGCTGAGCCATCTCAGCTTGCTAACCCAGTGGAAACGTAACTAAGTAAACAACAGTGATCAGGTTGGCTTTTTATTAACTGGGTTTATTTATTAAATAAGATCCAAAAAATGCCAAAACTGATGAAAATGCAGAAAATGAGAAGATATGGGTAGGACGACTGGTGAGAAAGGTATGTGGGATTTCCCCCTGTGGACAGTGGTAAGCTGTCCAAAGCTGAACTGTCATAACAGGTAATTCCACATCAAAGAAAAAGAAAAAAAAAAAGACAAGAAATGGAGACAAAGGAATAGGAAAGCTATATCACTTTCAGGTCAAAAATTAAAAGAGCAAAAGAGCAAATATGTACCTATACACAAGAATGAGCTGCTTTCACCTGTAAAGGGCATCATTAGGGTTTCTGCTTCTTGCTTTAAAAAAAGATCTACAGTTTATGCTTCAATTTTATTTTTAAAGCAGGGCCGCTTCAAAGAACTCTGTGTTTGTGCATGTCTGTTCCACATCTTCTTTTCTTAAACAGTTCAAAAAGAACACAAAATCAAATTCTCAGAACCAGAGATGAGATTCATGCAGCTAGAAGTGGAAATTTCAAGTTATGATGAGGCGGGAGTACATGACGCTAGCTTGCAGACCTCTCCTATCCAAGGAACAACCTAGGGAAAACTCTGTAACAGGTCTCTTCAGAGTTCCCCTCTTCTGAAACATGCATGAAAGGAATGTTCTCCACAAGGCTGTTGTGAGACTTTGAATTAATTACAGTTCAATTCTGTTTCCATTAACTGCAAAGAAAACAGGATCAGCCCCTCATAGTTTGGAAAGTTCTTTGAAAACCTTGAAAGAAAGAAGTTACAGAAGTGTGAAATCACACTTTTGATTCTGAACAATGCATCTGCTCCTGTAGCATCTTTCCCAACTGATGTCATAATCCATTTTTTGTGACATCATAACTGGTTTCCGTGGAAAATTTTATGAAATTCTTATATAAGGGTTTGATAGAAGGATCATTTTGTGTAGGGGATAAGCAGTATATATATTTAAACAATGAATGTATATTTCCTATTACATTCTATATTAGCAAAAAAAATTCAAGAAATTATTAACGATGAGTGAGCCACAAGGAGATTTACTTTTTCAAGGAATGTTTTTTCAGCTGTTACCATGAGGTAATAGTACTGAGTTTAATCTGTGCAAAATATGTTTATCTACTACTACTTCTTGGGGTGCGATTTTTTTTTATGTTACTGTGCATTATTAATCAGTATGCACCATCTTTAGCCAAGTAGGACAGAGGAAGTAGACCTGGTCAAAAGAAATGAAACATCACTGTAATAACAGAAATAGCAAAAAAGTAAAATTATTAAACATAACCTTGCACCACCATGCCAGTGTTCTGTACCCACCAGCAAACTCAATGGAAATCATGAAACTACTACACATAACAGCACGCCAAAACACAAAATTGTATAATGAGTTCGCTTATCAGATCTACACGGTTCATTTAAACTACGCTGCTTCCAAGCCAAAAAAAAAAGACTGAGCAAATCAAACGCAGAAAACAGGCTTCTCTTAATTCAATGAGAAATCCCATGTGTTAAATACAAACTTGTGCAGAGTTTACAAGAGAACACATCCTAAAGTTTTACCTTTGCAGTCACAGAGTAACTAAAAAAATCATGCCCGAAGTAATTACAAACCTTCTTAAAAGCTAAAAATATTTCTTCTGTATTTATTCACTATGAAAATCAGTCTTAGTATATATAATTTATAAATCTATCATGTGTTTACCATCATTTACTGTGTAACTTTCAGCAGTGTACAATAAATTATAGGATAACATATTTACGTTCCAAATCTCCAAAGATTCCTCCACAGATTTAATGAAGCAATTCCTAATTCTTCCATTCATATATATTCTTAACTCTAAGCAAGCAAATGGTTTAATTGTCAAAATCAAAGACTGCCATTTCAATTTTTAATCCAATTCTAATGCATATATATATATTCACAGATCATAAAAAAAAAATACAAAGAAAACCTTTAAATACTTTTGATTTTCTGTATTCTGATTTGAAATTTATGTGCTGACCCTTAGGAGAGCAAACAGAACTGACTGAGCAAGAAACATAAATTCCACTGTTTCCTACCTTCTAGTGATGACAGTTGCTGCTCAGCTTCCAAATATAACTGAGAAAAGATTGGTCTGGGAACTAAGTTGTTTGAACGGAGAGAGGCCTCGATAGAATTATGCAACACTTCTTCAAACCGTGTTGTCTTGAGCTGACCAGCATAAGAATTTCCCATCTTCTGGAAGAAAAAAGGAGACAAGAAGAAAAGAAAAAAGAAAGATTTCAATTTTAGCACTCAGAACTCAATCACTGCATGTTGATGTCAGACTGCAACATTTCTCATGAAAGAGAGAAGCTTCTTTGTCCACAAAGAAAGGCAAAGAACATTGACTGCAGTGGTCGCTGAGCAGATCCTGCCGGTAAATTACAGGAAGTTATCTAAAAGTAACAGCTTTCTGTAATTCAGCAGAAAGGCAGCAAGCTTTGACACCTTCTTGAAGATGTGGCTAGAAATGTGATTCAAGTAATTCCTTGGTTTATATTGCAATTGAGGAGACACATTTTCAGTAGTCAGCAATCTCATCTGTAAAGCAGTCTTCCTGTTTTACACGATTTAAACAGAATAAAGTGTTAAAGGACCTGGAGAACAGCACAGTTTTTTCTATTTCATTTTGCATGGCCTATCATGGCTGAAAACTCATGGCTAAAGCAGTTCAACATATCTGTCTCATAAATAACGTAGCACTGCTATAACTCAGATATTGTGTAATATAATGGCTTTTCCTTCTCGCCTTAAGCATTATTTTTCCTCGTAAACATGAAATTCTTATTTTTATTTTGTTTTAGAATGAGATATATGTATTACCTATTTGATTTTGCAATTAATTATTAGGATATCATTGTTAGTGAAACCACATAATTTACTGATTCTGTCACTGAGGAACCAGTCTATTCCAGCTGAATATCCCACGTAGTTAACTGCTGCCTGCATTCCACAGTGAATACAATGAACTGGTATAACCAAAAGCCATGTCAGCTTTCTTTTCCTAATACAAAGTAGCGCTTGCCCTGGGCCCCATGTCCTTTCCCTCCTCAAGTAACTGTGAATAGAAAGCATGAAACGCTTCCTGTTTGTGGCAGTAATTCCCAAACACTGAACAGCCCCTCAGCACTGGGTATTGCTTGGGAAATGAGCCTGTTGGGAAGCATCCTGTAGGAATCAGTCAAGCAAAAGAAAAACCACTAGGAAACCACGCACTGCTCTTTATGGAAAAAGGGGTTTGAAAGGAACAGCATAAAAAGCTGACAATTTGGATCTCTTTTTATGAATTTGCAGAGTATATTTTACATATATAGTCATATTTTTGTGTTCTTGTTTGTATCATGTTAATACTAGATACACAGTATAGGTAATACTATATAATATAGCATATTGATAATGATATATATATTATTATTAGAAGCACAATAGTGATTATTAAAAAAATGCAGGCAGCATGTAAGAACACAATCTAGATTAAAGGCAGGTTCTGATGACAAAATACTAAGCAGAAAATCAAACAGAAAAGTCAGAGGGAGCAGTAATGATTTACCTATTTGGTGAAGGGTAAATGGGAAGCTACAAAGCCCGTTAGTGATGTTCACTGCTCATACAGAAGCGAGGATGCATCTTTTCTTCCAACACAGAAAGCAGATTACAGCTCCCTTTCCTCATTGACAGGAACCCTCTGTCTCCTCTCGCTTTATGTACTGCTACACCAAACATAGCTAAAGACAATGAGGAAAGCCTGACATCAGTGTTGTCCTTAAAAAGCTTTATCAGAGATGTAAGCAGGAAACACAAGGTCAAGCTTTGAAATGAATTATACTAAACGCTGTTTTTACACAAAAGCACTAGATAATATTTAGTTCTAGTTCTAATCCATCTTTCAGCATTTTGTTTAATGTAACAAGGACAAATATCAAGATGTACACCAATTTAATGTTTTGTTCTTTTAAATTCCCTCCTATACTAGGAACTAATATTTTCTCTTGTTAGGCTGGAGGCACCTGCAGGCTCAGGGACCCATGTCTACGTTCTCAGGGGCAGATAAATATGGTTCTACATGGTCATTTGTCACACTCTTGAAAGTCTGGACTAAAGAGAAAAAAAAAATGCACTAAGAGGTTCTCAATATGTTAACATTCAGAGTTACACCTTCAGGAACAACACTGCACACATTTTGTTACACAGACTGCTTTATTTAAATAAACAGCCAAGCCATGGAAAATTCATATGACATTCAAAATATTTTTTGCACTTAAAACCATAACTGATTTATCACAGAGAATATCCAAAAGTCTGACTGCAGTGCCAGAGGTTTGTCTTACAAAGGGCTGTGGTTTTTGTGTTCTCAACATGACCATGCAAAGCAGACTAGTCTAACTGATCTTCAAACTTATTTAGTTCTTGAAAAGTTTCATTAAAGCACATTTAAAATGGGAAAGTTTTAAATTCATCCAGAGTGAGACACAATATTCTCAGACCACTCAAAAGCATTATCAGATGAACAGGCACACGACTGCTTTATACAATGAAGGCTTACTTGCTGTAATGATCACTATCTGGACCTAATTGTGATAAATTAGAAACATAGTAATATTTCTGCTTGTACACTGTATTCCACAGAAACAGACAGCTATTATTCTGTATAGGTTACCAGGAACAGAAACATATATACAATCTCTAGAGATTTAACATACTTTATCGGGATTTGTAGAGCCCACTAGTGGACAAACCAGAAATCCTATGTTTAACCCTGAGGACGGTAGAAACAGCATCTTATTGATGTGATGTTACAGACAAGGAATCAGTTACTTGTGCAAGAAACAGGTCCTGCAATCCTTTACAACATAAGAATGTTTGTTCACCCATTGGGGTGCTAATTCAATTCTGTTTATTCTGTAATATGAAGCAAAAATATGCTTTATGGGCTTGTACTTACTTCTGATAAGCTCCTGTGTACCTGTGGGATCTTACAATCACAGTGCCAAAAACAATCTCGTAAGTATTTTATAGGCATTTTTATCATCAAATACACACCACTGGAAAGTGGGCATTGCAGGAGTTTGCAGGAGTTTTTTTGCCAGCATCAGCCTTTGTCATTCAGGGTCTCAGTGACTCAGTTGCAGGAGAAATTACTTCTATGAAGAAAGAAAAGAACCTGCTTCTCATGAGCTCTGTGATGGTTGTCATCCCTCCTTTTTTTAAAAGCTCCTCCAACTGTCGTACCTGAATTGTAAATTGCTGACTCCGCAGCACCAGGAAGCAAAGGCCTTGAGTCCTATTTTCTTGCTTCAATGAACTCAGCGTTCCTAGCCCAGATTTATTTCTCTCTTGGATATAAGTGGGTGGCACAGACTAAACTTTCAAATGCTTGTGAAATTCCAAGCCATGAACATAGACAGTGACCAGATCTATTAAAAAAAAAAACAAAACACACTGACATAGAAGGATGGCCCTCAACCCCAACAACTGATAAATCAAAGGGCACCTCCCTGTCGGACCGTCAGTTTCCATAGAGAGCATGCAGAGAAAAATACTTGCCAATACAAAGGGAAGAAAAAGGGGAAAGACCTGGACCTGGAAGAGGTGCTTAAAACCATGATAAAAAGAAGAAAATAACTCTGAGGTACTTGGGAGACTAAGAAACAATTCCAGATAGAAATGAAGCAAGTCAGGCCAATGTCTTAGAAACCCATGAATAATGTGGCCAATGAGAGATGGCAAGTCCAGACATCTGAAAATGAGAGTGGAACTGTGTTAGTCACTAAAGAGAACACACCTCCAATTCCAAACAAAGGACTGTCAGGATTCTCATGGTAAGTAGGGGTTACTTGTCTAGGAAAAACAGGGATCTTCTTAAGGGTTAAAGTCTGTTGCATATAGAGTCAACTTCAAGTTCAGCTGCAGTTGAACTAGTCAGGCTTTGAAGGAAACTTGCACTACTCTGCTATGACCCTGTACTCCAGCTGCTGTGATTTAGAAAAGGAGCTCCCTCCCAGCCAAGAAGGCAGTACCTACCACAAGAGCCATGACAGTGACTGGTCACGATAACACAGAGCAATTGTCAGCAGCAGAAGGACATGCAGTCCCATCACCAAGATCTTGGAAGAAGATCTTTTGTGCAGTGGAACAAAGATGGTGACACAGTAGTGACTTTATTTGCAGTTGTCTGTGATAAAGATCAGTGAGGAGTACTAAGATTTCACGAAAACTGAAGATCTAGCACATCAATTCTGGAAAAAATTATCCTATACCTAGGACAGACTAAGAAAGCTATAAAAATTAATCCAGGGCTTTTGACAACTGCCATTGAAATAGACTGATAAAAGAAAGTGCCTTCAGTAGAAATTGAGTAAATCAAAAAATATATGTGCACTGTGTTATTAAAGCTGGAAAAAAATAGTCAAGGGATCTAAGTGAGAAACTAGGAAGACAAACTTAATTATTAACCTACTCAATCTTGGATATGACTTACAAATTATTACAGGAGGAAGAGTCATATGAAGTTGCATATTTTTTGCATTCTAAAATATAATTTACATTACTAGTGTAATATATTAATCCTTCCAGCAAAGCAGTATAATAATGGATGCACTTTACCAATTTAAGCAGTCGGCTTTCATACTTTCAAAACAGCCTAACAGAGTAATTTATATTGTATCATTTCCAATCTCACTCTTATTCCAAAATAATTTGTTACTGCTATGGCAAGATGTAGTTCATCACTTGCATAAAATGAGGGGGTTTGTTTGGATGAACTATGGGTTTCAGTATTCAAAAGGCTACCAAAATTTGTCTGGGAGGAAAAAGCATTCTTTACTGCAGGTTAACTATTTGTTCACAAATAAGTAGGAGAAAAGTTGTTAGTGAGATCCTTTTGCTCTTAGATCACAAATAACATCCAAAATTTATCAATATGTCTACAATTCAGTAAAGTCTCTAATAATTCTTGAAAATTTGTATTAAAAACAACAACCTGATTAAGAAGAAAGAAATCTCAGGGCAGGGACTTGTATGTAAATGTTACTATAAGAAGAAAAGTAAATTTGGAGATAGTACAAAACTGATTCTCTTCAATGGTAGAGAAACATGCTGCAAGATCTTCATCATGGTTTCAGTTCAGTCACAAGACTGTAATAATGTGCTTTTGCTTTGGAACAATAAATTACTTCTAATCTTCTATATTAACATTGGTCTTGTGTATAAGTGATGCTGTGTGGTAAATTCCCATAGGTTATGTAGAATTCTTTTATCGGGAGAACTAAAAGAGACTCTTGCTGATATTCACCCTCCAGCAGACTCAGCTTATGTCTTTACTACTAGTCTCAAAACAAGATTACCCCATTCAAAATGCCTTTTGGGAATGGTCACTGGCCCATCATAGCTTCTGAAGTGTGTCTGGGAATTGCTGTAGAGAGCGAGTGCTAGCATCAGAGCCATGCCGAGACACCACAATAGAAAACTGCCTTCTGGCATACAGGAATTTTTCTTGCAACTGTTTAATTTACTTATTCAGCTGTAGCTCATATGGGCAAAGACAAAGTAAAACTTTCTTTTAAAAATCAATCTGCTTGTTCATGTACCACAACATTATTCCTTGTAAAAGGAATGTACAAAGTTTTTCATTTCTTGGTACAAAGCCACCTACAGGCGTAGTAAATAGGTGGACTATCGCCAATTTCTGCAAAAAATATTTGTTTCTGGAAGTCAAATCTGTTTCTTCTGCCAGAATGACTTGGCAGTAAGAGCGGGAAAAAAAGACTCAGAAGACTGATGGTTATGATATTGTACTGGAGTGTGGGAAATATTTAAATACATTTCCTCATTTGAGATCACTTCCAGATCAATCTTTTACTATGCCTATGATTTTCATTAAAATCTTCAAAAAGTTTGATTTTCTGCTGTTAGTCTTACCCAGAAAGAGAAATTTTGAAGCTTCAAAAGTTGGTGAGAAATGAAATTATGATCCTCTGTTGAGTTTGACTCTATACTACTATTAAGATGAATACCAGGAGTCACTTACGGATCTGCTGACTGAAATCCACTTCTTCAGTGAAGTAATTTATTCAACAGTAACAAAGCCGTCAGATCCTTTAAAAGTCTCTACTAGTTCTGTGTTTCACATATGAATAAAGTTACGGCAATTCAGTAGACTCCGTTTGGCCCTTACATTTTAATGGCAACATAAAAGCTTTAACTTAAATCACAGCTATCTTTGCCAGCAATTCCAGCTCCTTTTCTGTTTCCAGATCTTAGAACTCATATATCTTCTGTGGAATTACATTAGGAATCTTATCTACAGATCAGATCAGACCAGATTAAAATTAGTGGTTTCCTAATAATTCCACCTTGTAAAGCAGTTCATGGTTAAACTCAGAGACTCTAGTTACAGTTGATGACAGGTCACAGAGAATGTAATCCTACCATCTTTATACAGCCAAGAATGATTCTGCTACAGTTTCCATAAAGAGAATATACTGCAGGAAGACTACTCAGATCCTTCTACCACTTCTTCATCTTCTGTGTTTGTGTTTAATTTTGATCTATATCTTCTTGGGATTTTAAAAATCAGACTGACTACAGACACAAGTTTTCTCCTGCATTAACAGTGAGATGATTTCCTCCGCTGACTCATGTTTCCAAGCAACAAGATGTTGGAACTAGAGGGCCAATCTAAAGGTGCCAAGCTTTCAAGTGCATTAGGATGAGTGGGAAGTGGGAAGACATCATTAAGGTTTTTGCAACTTCAGATTCCAAGCCAAATTGCTTCTATTACTCACTGAAACCACTTCTCCCATTCACTTCAGAAGTGAGGAGTAGGGAGATGACTTTATTCTCGGGAGATTGCTGCAGAGATTAATACAGACATCTTTGCAATAAAATCAAATATATGCAATTTTCCCCACCTACTGAAAAATCAAGCCCATTTGTTAACTGCCTTCTGTGTCCTTGGAAAACAACACACAGACCCATATCAAAAGGGATCAAAACAAGACTTGGGCAAATCAATCTTAAATAACCTCAATAAAATCACTATTAAAAACCTGTTGCTTTCTTTTTTCCTTCAGGCAGATAATAAATCAAATTATTTAATAGATCTTTCTTAATATGAAATTAATTCATATCCATTTTGGCCACTGGAAAAAGAACTTCGTCTAAAAATAAATATTTTCTTATTTTTGCTGAAATTTTTCAGCTGCAAACCAACAAGCACTATTTTTGAGAACAGATGGTTCATTTTGCAATGAAAACACTGCAATTCATTCAGGGAAAAGTAGCAAAAAGAACAAAATTAGTATTTTCAACAGAAAAAGGAAAACAGAATTTCCAGCTATGCCTACAAAAGAAACCCCAACATATATCTAAAATTCTCTTACAAATTCAACTTTACTTTGAACCACAACACCACCACCCCCTCAAAAAAAAGTCTGACTAAATACTATGCTTGGAGATCCAGACTAAGGCATGTTGGCAATTTAGTGACAAAGGAATCTAAGTTGTGACAGCCTACATTACAGTTTGCTGGGAAAAGAGAAAACTCCAACTGCAGCCACATTCCTTTAATTATTTAATGATGAAAGGCGGTTTTGCTTTTAAGACATAGTTTAGTCTTCCTTTATGACCACCAAAAATGTAAACTTCCTTCACCCTAGAAGCTTTTACACCTACTCTCGAACAAGATTTGAATTTTTCTGAGACATTTAAAGCAAGGATTTGTTTTAAATGACACTCTATTTTAACTTATCTTAATACAGAAGAAAAAAAAAGCCAAAGTTCAAATTGGTCATAGTAGAATGTCTTTTGTGAAAAATCATACAATGGATTACTATTCAAATTTAAAGAAAATCATAATCTCTGTTGGTCTCAATGCCTAATAAAATAGCTTATTTCTTAATTATAATTGTCACTCGAAATCTATTTTCAGACATAATGATAACATTTATTTTCATTTACTCATTTTTTTAATTTAGTGTGGATCTTCTTTTCATAGACAACCATACATGTCATTCCTTAATATTCCAATAATTGGTCTAACGAGCCATTTCATAAAAGTAAACACAGACCTGAGCGACAGTCCAGTGTCGCAACAACAGTGTAGACTGAGCCTAATATACTATATGGCCATAAATACATTTAGGCAATGGCACTTCACCCTGAAAATGCTTTCACATTCCTCTCTGCAGGAAACAATGTATTCTAATGCAGATTTCTTTGATTTTCCTGCAGGATCTCATAAACTTTGGAGGTGTTACTGGAGAGAAAATCCCTTATCAGCAGCTTCCAGCACAGTTCAGCTGATATGCTCTACGATTTCTCCAGCACAGAACCCTGACCCTATAGCTGGTCAGGCAGCTCTGCCTTGGCTCTCATTCTGCTTTTGTTTGTTGCTTTGATCAGCTCCTGGCTTTGGATGAAAGCAATTCTTTTAGAGACCACCTTCAAACTCTCTTAAAAAAAGAATTACATACATAAAACCAATTGGAGCTTGTTAAGCAGCAGGAAGAAGCCAAGTAGAGGGAGGAGAAAGGGAGGAGAAAGGGAGGGAAAGAGGTGCCACAAATCAATGCTAGGAAGCAATGATCAAAGTGGAGACTGGAAAATTAGTAAAAAATGTTCCCCAAGTTGTACAGGTCTAGGTCATTCCCTTTCCCAGCTCTGTAATATCACTACTACTCAGGAAAGAGATACAACTTCCTTTTCAAGAACTGCCTCATATATCTGCTCTGAACCTTTGAATACTGCAGCACTTGACATCTTAGAGTAAAGCAGCAGGAAGCAGACTGCCAAGCCAGGAGGAAAGAGATTATCTCAACATGCATGTTTTCCAAAGGAAATTCTAGGAAATGAGCACTTTGGATACATTACTCTTTCTTCTGGATATCAGTGCTAGAGACTGTTTCTGAGAATGAATATACACAGAGTAATCCTACACTGATTGCACAGGTTAGTTTCCTTACCCCAGGTCTATCTGAGGCTCATTCACGGAACCAGGGCAGCAGCTGTCCTGTGGGGCAGCAAACAAGACTGGGATGTATAGCTTAAAGCTTTGGAGCCATTTCTTTTAGAGCAGCAGAAGCCAAGCCAGACAGTCTCTGGGGTGGTTCTCTCAGGATATGCACACAGCATACAGGTTTAGAGGCTGTACCTCACTCACAGAGAAGGGCCTCACCACTTGAAAGAGATCTTCATTGATTTCTTCTGCTAGAGCACCCTATGCAGCCTAAAATATGCTTCACCATCTATGGATAGCAAACACATCTCTAGATGAATGTATTACATTGCAAAATAAAACTAAGCATCAAGGTATACTCAGTCAAATCAATTGCACACGTATTATATGTTGAAAGTACATTAAATACGAAACATATACAAACACAAATACACAATCCAAAAGCATTAAGCAAGAATCTTTATTTAAAGAACCACTACAAAGGTCAGATTTCATCTATTTAAGAAACTGAACTTAGCAGTTTGAGACCTGAGCTGTCTATCTTAAGGGTTAAAAAAAATGCAGACAACTTGAATTTTTAATATTTCAAAGTTTTCCCGAGAGGAAATCACTCACTCCAAAGACAGCAAATGACTGACAAGGCAGGAGGTACACAAAACACAGACAAATGCATATACTTAAAACATGAATATTAGCTGTAAAGTGTCTCTTAACTACAATATTTGAATAGAAACCAATATAAGACAGTGTGAGTATGCTATCTTATGATATGTTAATGTTTTCATTACACAGTAACAGTCTTTTTCAGCGTTGAAATACTAGCTATGTAATAAAAAATATACTGTACCGTAACAAAAGCTCCTCAGTGACATCCAGTAAATTACTCCAAAGTTTGATATTCCAATTGCACTGCTAAACATCTCACACCTGTGTTAACTGCCAGTGATTATATCTTTATAGAGTTTTCCTCCTTTTGATTTAGAAGAGTCTGCTGCTTGACAAGTTGGATAGGACACTTAAGGCTCCCGAGTCAGCACTGTATGCAACTGAATAACTCAGTCGGGTCACCGTGACATGAACACACTCCTGTCGCAGCAGAGCGCAGGAAGGTTTCAAAGCTATCTGTTCTGCAACTGTAGCAAAAACAAAGTAATGAGACCACAGTATACCCTGGCAAGCTGTTCTCTAATTTGTGTGCTGGCCATATTAAATGATAAATGGTCTGACTTTATGTCTCATTAATACAGAAGTGCTGTGCTGGGTCATGGTGCTCCTGGCCAGGCACATATCAATCTATCTGTCTGAAGCATTACTAATGTCAACAATTTTGTTGCAGTTTTTTGGAAGGAATTAAGGTAGGATTTTTTAAAGAAATGGGAGGGTCCTTTTGCATTATATAGACAACAAAATCACTAAAGAAAGCATAAAGTGTATAATGTGGGTACTCCATTTTGCTAACAGCAGAGTAACAGGAACACAGAAATTAGATATGTAGCAATATTATCTTGGTGTTGGTACTATGCCTGTACCTTACGAATAAAAAGATAGAAAATCAAAACAATATTGCGAGACTAAGTTCTATACACTGCTAGATACACAAAAAAACATATATTGTATCGTGTTTAAAGAAACACTGCATCTTTTGCAGATACATCTAGAGCATGTGTACAGAGAACATTTATTTCTGGTAAAGGTATATTTATTAAATGTTTCCTCAGGTCACAAATTGCTTTATGGAAGCAATTATTCTGAAAACTGAATTTTCTTTTTCCTGTGCCTCCCTTCCATGAAAACTTTAGATATGTCCTTGATTTTAAACTCTGTTAAGAATCACTGAAATTAGTAAAATTATGCACTTATCTAGGCTCTTGGTTGAATTTAACTTCTGTTATAGCCTTTGTATGCAGCACACACTGAACAACAAAAAGAGATTGTGAAATTGTGTTTTCATTCTTCACTTTCAGGGTACAGTTTCATAACTGTCTCAAGCTACAACTCAAGTTACAGCTGAAAAGGACTGTCTCCCACTCCTGATCACATATTCCCCCTCTGTTGTTCAGAGGCTTGGATTTGAGCTGATTATGGTTGAAAACTAGTGATTTCTATAGGGTTGTGTTCAGCTAGATGAGATCCCTCACCTAACTATGCATAAAGTACATGGTCATTAATATATGCAAAAGAAAAGGACCACAAATACGTGACTAAGTATAGTGGTGAGAGCAGGATCTTTCTCTCCAAACTACGAGAATTATTTAAATCTTAAAACTACACCTTCTGATTCTTTTTCTGCAACATAAAGGGAGAAAAACTGAATTTTAAAGCCTGCTGAGAAATTCCCTGGAGACTTAGGTGATTTAGTGTTTTCACTCAGAACAATTTTCATGTTAATGGAAAGCTTACATTGTTTATTTAGTAATTTTAAAAATTATATATTCAACATATATATTCAGTGTTTAAAAGGCCTCTGGACAATGTCCTTAACAGGCTTTAACTTTTGGTCAGCCCTGAAGAGGTCAGGCACTGGACTAGATGATCATTGTAGGTCCCTTCCAGCTGAAATAACCTATTCTATTATATTATATAATTAAATTTTAGATGGAAGCACTGTATGAAAGAATATGAAAAATAAAATGTACAGAAAGTAGTAAGAAATGCTCTATGAGAATTACTAGTCTTTCTGTTACTGTGGAAGTGAACTAGAAATTTTATAAATGTTCTATACTTAACACCAAATATGGGAGACCTCAGCAATGTCATTTTCAAGTAGGGTACAAAATCATTCAGCTAGAGAACACAGAAATAATTGTCTGGTTTCTGCCAGCACCATACAATTGTGTACCTAAAACATATTAACCTGACAAGATGACACATAAGAGATTGTATTGACAGCCAAAGTTTAGAGATCCAAAGGGAAAACAAACACTTCATGAAATACATATGAATGTCTGTGAAAGCACATGATTTTTGGAGGAGTCACTTTCAATGATTTACCAGATCAAGAATGACACAAGCCAGAAAATTCACAGTTTTAAAGAGGTATAACTTGACTGATGCCAGCCAAACATACTTGTCTCATAGGTGTAGTGCATTCATGAACAGAATTTCTCTAGCATGCTGTATAAGTTGCTGTCTAGAATGAAGTCTAGGATGCTGCAGTGCCTATCTCTGGCTTTGCTTTGGGGTTGGAAACACCACATCACTCTTAAAGTATATTAGTATAGGGTGGGTGTTAGGGAACATGTTAACTTGATATTCAGTAACGGAATGCAGAAAGTAAAAAAAGAGTCCTGTCTGCTTTGGATATAGGCATGGAGCAGAAGTTCTAGAGGAGAAGGAGAAAGAGCAAGAAAGCACAGAAGGGCCTATTGTGTTTAACTAGTACCCAAAGCAGGAATGCCAGGAATGGGTGATGAGCATGGAGGTTATGTATTAGAGATCTCACACACAGAACTAGCAGGAGTTGGTCAGCATGCAGCTGCTGATGCAACCTACGTGAGAAAAGAGTGGGTCTGCCTGCTGAAATAAGTAGCTGAATCTGTGTGACTTAAGTCAGTAATCTAAGTGATTGACAGAACAGTTGTTAGGGAAAAGCTGATCATGTAATTATCCCAGCAAAAGGTACGTAAAATACGTACCTTGCACCCTAGCACTTAGAGAAAAGAATCTTCTGTTTTACAGGAATCTACAGGGCATGTTTTACAAAGTTTGAGAACAGCGGAATAGAATAGAATAGAATAGAATAGAATAGAATAGAATAGAATAGAATAGAAACAGAAACTAAACAAAACAATGGACACAACCTGAGGTTATAATCTCAGGATAACAAGATTTTCAGAAGTTCAAAGCACAGACTAAGATACAAGAGAAAAATCATAAAGAGCACCATGCAAATATTTTACCAGGACATTCATTTCTAAGGAAGAATAAGGAAAAGAGTTGGTCCACTGAGCAGCCGGAAAGGAAAATTAAGACATGATTGTTAAGTTTAATGCGTTTTTTCCCCCCAAGATGAGCAACGGTTACTTGTGATCAAATGACTGATTTGTCCCACAGCTTTAGCAGAGAAAAATGGAGACTGTCCCTCCAAAACACCCAACAACTTAGTATTTGAAATATTCTGCTTGCAGATTGTGTATGAAAGCACTAAAACTGGGTCCTGCCAATCAGGGTGACTGGTTTAATTACCAGACAACTACTTTTTCTCTCAAAATGTTTTTAAAATGTTTGCAGGCATACCTGTCTTTTCGTGTTTATGCAGATATATTGAATTGTGTATAAAATTTTAGATAAAATGTAATATATATAGGCTAAAAATACCTACTCACATTGAATCTTCAGGGTACTTATGTGAAGCCCAGACCACCTCTTCCACAAGAAACACACTCAGTCTTGTACTTCAGACATGTACAAAAGGAAACTTAAAATCATCTAGAAATACAGAGTGCAATTCAGTTGCCTCACCACAAGCAGCTTCTGACTTTGAGATGTCCTGCAGTATGCTGTCTCAATTCCAATTGTTGCTACAAAGAAGCTAGGTCTGAGGCAAATCCTCTTGTCATACCTTTCATGGACATCTCAGGTAAACCCATGAACTTCAAAGGAAATGAGGTACCTACACTCAGGCAACAGAACCAGAGTGCAGGTTCACTAAGCATAAATTTCCATTATCATCAATAAAATCAATGAAGCTGAGAGAGTGATTCAGCTGACCAGTTGCTAGTGTTTATTCATTTCAACACAAGCTGAATTATTTCCCTGGCTCCTCGGACCACATCGGCCATATCTTCAGTGTCTTCCAGGAGTTGCAGCTATAGCTGTCTACATGAAGACCTCTTTATTTAGGAGACTTGGGGCTCAAATTAGTTGCTTAAATATAGATGTTTGGTTATCTTTGACAATGCTCCAGGGTATCTGAGACTGCTGCACAGGTCCTACAAACACAATGCAAGACCTGCAGGAAACCAAGCTAGGCAGAACACCTGAGGACATCTCAAATGTCAAATGAAGCATGTAAAAAAGAAACTGAATCAAATCCTTAATCTCAAAATAAATCCCACTCACAAAGTCAAAAACTGGCATTTCTATAGCTACATTTACATTGTCAAATGACTCGGCTTTCAGTTGCTTCTAGCTCCTGTTCACCTGATTGTTTACACTGCATACATGTCAATTTACATCCAGGCATTCTGCACTCAGCTTTAGTTCTGCTAGTTGTTTAATAACACACTCCTTTCTCTAGGCAATATGTCAAGATTGTGCCAGGTTTGCTCCCATCCCCCTAACACAGTTCTCCAACAGTTTCCCAAAAGGCCTGGTGTCCTCACCCAGCTGTTGTCAGTCCATGCTCCCAGGCATGCACCACATGCTACACCATGAGAGCGTGAACAGTCCTTTCCGGCTAGCTGTGAAACACAGTTTGCATTATTTTGGTCATCTGAACACACATGCACAAAACCTGTGCCTTGGAGGCACAAAAGTCACATGTGGAGCACTGCAGACACAGCCCATCCATTCTGAAGAATGACACCCTGAGCACTGCACAGCGTGGCCCATGGGCCATATCTCCTTGGCCAGCTGTGAGTCCAAAGAACTAGGAGCTGAAATCTTCCAGGGCAGCAATAGCTGATCGGGGTTGTCCAGATTTCAGTTTGGGATGTTCTGAGTAAGTTCTTCTAAGCCTTCTGCCTGCACTTTTTCTTTTCCCTTTGTGGTTAGGTAGGTTGGTTGTTTTTTCCTGTAACCTCAACGTCCTTCCACTGTTTGACTGTAATTTGGGGATAATATCACTTCTCTAAGATGCAGGGAACAGTAACACTCAAGATTGTGAGCTATTCCAATCTATTCCAACCATGCTGCCAGGAAAAAAAATGTCAGGAGCCTACTCTTCAGTTTTTGTAGGAATTAAAGGAACGGGAGTTTTTAAAAAAACGTTGATGAGAATTACAAAATGATGTGCAAACATCTGCTGTGAAATACTAACAAATGTGAAGGAGACTGAGGAAGCGAGTGTAGCGAATTGCTATTTATAAAGTAATATGATAACCGGAATAGGATTGCCTTTCATATGACAGTGTATTAAAGGCGTGTAAGAACCTTTTCTAATTCTGCTTTGCATTTAAAATCATATAAGTATATTTGATCTGCATATCACTGAGTTCATAAAGATCTCAATCATGGCAGTGTATGTTTTGAAATCTGAGAACAAAAATGTTCTTAAAGAGTAAAACAAAAGGTTAATTAAGTTTATAAAACAACCTATGGCTTCAGTAATGAACGACAAGGAAAAAGAAAATAACAAAAGGAAATACACACTCGCCAAGAATTACGTGAACCAATAAATTGCTATCTCATGCTAATTCCTCCTTAAACACCAACTGGACAGATTCTTAAGGCTGAAAAATTAAAATAAACAGGGTCATGCTGACCTTAAGGCAAGGAACAGAGTTAATTACTGCAACAGATAACGATAAATCATACCTAAGCAAACCTCCCATTCCCTTTCAAGAGAATGCATTATTAATCAGACACATTGTTTCACAACTGGCACATTCTCTGCAAGAAAAAGCCTTTGTTTTCTCAGTGCATAGCAAGAACATTTCAGAGCGCCACAACTGTTTCTTCATCACTCTTACCCGTAACCGAAACTGTTGCTGCTTTCATATCTCACCCACATTTCATTTTGATTCACGCAGTGCACAAAAGCACCCAGTACTTATTCAGTCATGCTGTACCTGTGTAAAAATCATAAATTAATGTTCAAAACCAATTTTTTAAAAACTTAAAAGCTACAGCCTGACTGACACTTCTGTAGCTATTAACAGCTCTAACTGTTCAAAACACTTCCTTAAGAGTGTTCCTTCATCTCCAGTAATTGCCGTACTAGCAAAAAAACTCTCTGAACTGCCAGGCTGAGTAACATCCATTTGAGTGCTTCGAAAAACAGCTCTTAAGAACTCTCAGCTTTCTTCACTGTCATTGTGAAAGACCTCATATGCCAAGCCATGTGATGTAGGACACTGTACAGTACATTGGGTCAGGAGACAAAATGCGGCATCATCTTATACCTGCGGAACAGGCACATTACATTCTGTTGCGAATGTGAACTGAAACTAATTGAACGCATCTCATGGTTAGTGTGTGTGATCTGATACGCTTGCGTTAACCCACTATCCATCTCCAACTTAAAAGACAGTGATCGCGCTATTCCACTGCAACCATTTCCACTGTCATTGCCATGTTTTGTACCTATCTCCCAATCTGCCATTTATATGTTCCCAGCGCCTATATATACCTGGCAAGGAATCATGTCCATGTCCTCCTAAGCGCGTTCTTTTTTCTCATACACAGTGAATTAAACAAGAATACATATCTCTGTTTGTAAGCAAAACAAATATACCACAGCACAACTACACACACAACTGTTTCACTTTCACAGAACTTTCTAGCAGACTCTCCTACTTTCATTACAGTTTCATTAGAGTTTTCATCTCTTTAGTTTACCTTGGGTTTAGATACATTTTTCTTATTCTGTCATCCAGTCATCTGATTGATACTTAGGAGCTTAGTGCTGCATATTAGATGCATTAATTGAGAATGCTCAAAATAGCACTGTTTTCAATCTCAAATAAAATCTACCCTGCCTTACTTGTGAGAAGTACCAGGACTTACGGTTTCTCTTTCTTCAGATCATGTATTATGTATCATAACTCCTAAATGCTTCACTGGTTAATCATAGAATCATAAGGTTGGAAGAGACCTCTGAGATCATCGAGTCCAACCGTGCCTGTCTCCCTACTAAACCATGTCCCTAAGGAACTCATCCACCCGTTTTTTAAACACCTCCAGGGATGGTGACTCCACCACCTCCCTGGGTAGCTGTGCCAATCCCTGACCACCTTTTCTATGAAGAAATTTTTCCCAACATCTAATCTAAACTTCTCCTAGCAAAACTTGTGGCCATTTCCTCTTGTCCTATTGCTGTCACTTGTGAGAAGAGCGCAGCACCCACCCTGTCACAACCTCCTTTCAGGCAGCTGTAGACAGTGCTGAGGTCTCCCCTCAGCCTCCTCTTCTCTAAGCTAAACAACCCCAGTTCCCTCAGTCTCTCCTCGTAGGGCTTGTTCTCCAGCCCCTCACCAGCCTCGTTGCCCTTCTCTGGACGCGCTCCAGCCCCTCAATGTCCTTCCTGTAGTGAGGGGCCCAAAACTGAACCCAGCACTCGAGGTGCGGCCTCACCAGTGCTGAGCACAGGGGCACAATCCCCTCCCTGCTCCTCCTGGCCACGCTGTGTCTGACACAGGCCAAGATGCCATTGGCCCTCTTGGCCACCTGGGCACATTGCTGGCTCATAACACCACGCTTGGAGAAACAAGGGGAAGTATGGATATGTTCTTCCTCCATTTTTCCTGATGGGAAATTATAGACTGAAGTGATATTGGCATAGCCGCTGTGAGCACCTGAAACTCTAGTTACAACTGAAAACTATGGCACTTAATATTACCTAAATACTTTTAAAAGTCTGACTTCAAATATTTTTAAAAAAACAAACCCAAATATGTATTATAAATTATTATATATTTATTATAAAATGACATAATTAAAGTGTAATGTTTTTCTTTTATCCTCAAAATTTACCAAAAAGCAACTTTGGACTCAAGTCTGCCAGAATGATATAAAATTCTTCAACAAAATTAGAACTTAATTTGACAGATGTGTGATTTCTGACATTATGTTGAAAGCACTGTTCAAACCTTTATCATTTTTTGACATCTCACACTACAGAAAAAAGCTGGAGATGAAGAACATAGTCATTACAACATTTTTGCCATTTGACATTTGTCTTGCTCTGGTTTGAAATCATCACTGCATATTATGCAACCCATATGCAAAAAGTATTAGCAGCAGAGGCAATGCAGAGCAATAAATCCATACAATAAGGAATGAAAATTACAAGTAGTAATTTCTTTTTTTACCATAAAAATCTTAAGTTGGGACAAAGGCAATTATATACTACATAATGACAATCCCATTCTCTGTGTGTGTCATATATATGTGTTATATAATCCCATTGTAATTACACTGATGAAAGAAAATGGCTATTAAGAATTATTTCTTTGTACCTGAAATTATTTTTTACTCCTATAGTAAAAAATGTCCTAGAACTTCAGAGTCTTGCTTGAGAAAAGCAACCTCAGCAGTGTATTAAGCAATTCTGAGTGTCAAAAAGGCATAATAAAGCTTGAAAAGGTTCCAAGAAAGACAAGAAAGACTGAAAGGATTAACAAGCCTCAGGACTATAGTTAGCTGGGATTCTGCGGAACAGAAAAGAGATGACTTAGAAGCATATGCTGGAAGTCTACAAAATCATGACTGGCACATCAAGGATGCATAAGGACAGATAATTCACTATTGAAGCATAAAAATTAGCACAGTCTCTCATTTATATTATTTTTAATGCCATTACTTCAGTTGGTTCATAGTGCCTCATATTTTTAAAAAAACCTGGGCATTGCTCTCACATTTCAGCATTAGCTATTATACATTGTCCCTGCAGCAGAGAAGTCCCTCATGATCAAGAAAGATTTAAAAAACAGAGTTCATGTGACCAGATGAAAGAATGGAATAGCACTCTACACGGACAGCATGCACAGTACAAAATGGCATGACTGAAACACCACGACTGGACATATTGTACTGATTGACACATGTAGGAACACGCTTTTATGTGACAGCACAATTCTTGCCATTAAGGGCTGACTCTTCTATGTCTGCCAGCATCCATTTTCCCTGCAATTACATAACCAGTATATTTTACACACACGTATCACTTGCTCAATAGCAGTAAACATTTCTTATAAAAGACAGCCTTCTTCCTAGACATTTGATAAAGGCTCTTTCAGAAAAACAGCTTTATGGTATAATTTGAAAGCATGAGGAAGATGCATTCAGAAATGTTAACACAAGATCAGAAGGCAATAAGCTTAGACTTCTAATCCAAAATTTGAAAATGATGATTTTCTTCAATTCTGAGTGGGTCAATTCACCTGGGCAGCTCAGTCCCACTACTTCATCCCGTATCTCTGATTTTGGGAGGCGTAAGATTATCTTAATTTGTTATAACACATCCTAATACATTAATGTTATGGTCTCAGCTTTTGTTTTCTAAACCTATATTCAGTTTCTGACTGTAAAACACAGATAATTCTACACACTGAAAACAGCGAAATTTTTTCTTGGAAATGCCTTGGATCCCCAAGTACTATCTATTTTGTAAACAATACTACATAACTTCCAGGAAACAGCACTGCATTAGAACTTAAGTTTTGAAAAATAAAGAAAAACATTATATTAAAAAGTACCCAAACAGTAGCTGTATGACAGAATATGGGATGAACTGTATATGAAGAAGTATAAAGAATTTATCCTATGTAGGGAAACATCTCCACAAGTACTGAGAAATAACCATTATAACCATTGCTTGCCTACAAGCTGTCTAAGACTCAGGAACATGATCTCTAGCTAAAGAAAAGCATGAGTCAAGCCCACGAGGGGGCCAAGTCACTTTCGGCTAGAAACATTACTTTTCTTCATTGTCTCCTGTGCCAAAAGCTGTGAAGAAAAGGGAGGAATAACTAGTTCGTACAAACTCTACCTCTAGTAGAATTCTGTTATCAAAATCCCTCCTTTTCTTCTGACATTCTGACTAGTAACTTCTTTCAGTGCTTGACATTACGGACTTAGAAATAGTATATAATTATCTTTTCTTCACCGTCTTCTCTATTCAATTAACTGTCTATATACTACAGGAATAGTATCTTCTCATTAAGGTGCTTATTCTTTACTAACTTGAGCTTTATAAAACTTGTTCTCATTGAACAGATTTTTACTTGTAATTTTGAAGATTTGCTTCATTTGAATAATTTCTGCTTTTTTCAGATAACACTGTCCTAGTATGCTATTAAGCTCTTTTCAAGAAATAGCTATATCCCAGTGATGGATAAAAATAAATCAGGTGGGTAGGTACTACCTGTATATACACACATATCAACACACACACATACAGTCTTACATGTCCTGAGGCTGAGGCTCAGTTATGAATGCATAACATGACACTTGTTTATGCCATAGTTTCCTTCATCAGTTGACATTCATTGCTTTATTTCCACAACCTCACAAGATTTTTGTACAAAAAAGCGAGGACAAAATGTGCCCTTTGCACAGTGATTATAACTTTCAGTTATTCTTTTTAGCCAATTTTTCTCTATTTAGCCAATTTCTCTCTATTTAACAGTGGTAGACTCTGTAGAAATTAATTTATTGGAAGACCTATATAGATGAAGCCCCTATCATTACCACTACTCAAAAAGGCAGGCACTCCCATTCATATAAGGTTGTAGTTTCACAGCAACCCCATCCATTTATCATCTACATCCATAAAGAGAATGTAATTTCTTTGCTGTATCTATACTGCTTAACAAAACCAGGCCACAGGTCATCCTGTGGCATGCCCCCCCATGCTGCCTTTCCTGGACGCATGATTATGTCCTGTGGCTTTGTGGACATAATCATTATGTGAGGTGTGAGACAGAATTTTGATCAATGCCAATCCTGGGTTGCAAGTCATCCTAGTGATGCTTTCACAACATGAAACTGAAGGGCTGCAAACATGTTTATATGGGCAAAAGCCTGCTGAGACAGCACGTGAGGTCCTTGCACACAGCGAACAGTGCCCAGGGCATGTTATTCCCAGCCCAGGCACTATTTGGAAGGATGATTAACTGTCACAGGCCAAAACTGTACCAGGAACCACTCCAGTCAAGAGTTCCAGTGCTCAGACTCACCCTAAGCCATTTTATTTAGCAGTGCAGACTCAGCCTTCAAATCCATGTACATCCTGGTCACAGTTTTCCCTTCTTCACCCTACCTTCCTTGATTTCTTTTTCATTCACTGTCTTTTAAAAACCATTCTTTCTAAGTATCCTTCCCAAAAATTATATACACACTCCACTTCCACCTACTTCTCCTTTTCAAAACTGAAATATTCAGTAATGAAACAACTGATATTGCCACTTACACATCATTAGGCTTAAAATTTATCATTGTTACAAAAGATCAAGGAACTTTCATTTTGCAACTGTGTTCCAGACCCAGACACACTATACTGGTTTTACTGCAGCTGCACATATTCCCATGAAGCCATGAGAAGAGACATCATTTTCTTTACCTTAAAACTACATAGACTAAGTAAATACATGAGCAATTTGAGTACCTGTCTTCTTTATATTAGTAAACCTTCTACATCAACTGTGATTTTCTGTGGGTGGATTGCCCAAACTGTCATTTAAGTCTTGCCTTCACTCCATGCCTTACATTAATAATATACATCATCACAAAGGGTGAGGTGCTGCTCAGACAACTCAGCAGTGAATTTCTTAAGGCTATTCCCATTCTTCTCAAAAACAGATTCACATTTTTCATGTGTACTCAGTTTGCAGATTTTAAACTGCTTTTACTTCATCACCTCCATTACTCTGTCCCATCATTATGGAGTATCAATGAGAACTGACTGTACAATGCTAGCTCTTCATTTTTTGAGGCAAGTGAGACTTGACAGGAGATTCAGCATACATTAATAGAATAAAAAGTTACATGATGACAAAATGACCTCTCCCTAAAATACATAAAGCCCACTTTTACATGTTTCCTGGCATAGCAGGAGAGTTATTCTGACTTCATTGTAACTTAAAATTATTTATAGCATCTAACCAGCTAAGTAATGATGAGGCTAATTTTTAAAAAAATAGCAATTAAAGGTAAGAACCTCTTTTATTCAGGAGAGCTGACACAGTTTACTGCAAAACTCCATTGGAAGTTAGGCTGCAACTTACCTGAACCTGAATACTGTGTTATCCAGCAGCATTCACTTTTCACTTCTTTTGAGATTATTCAAATTCCTGTAGGCCCTCCCATAGTATGTAATAAGTTTCCCATCTCATTCTTTGTGATAAATTTGAGATAGAATTTAAGATCTCAGACGTTAATGCATCTCTAGTTACCTACAATCAAAACTTGCTTCTGAAAACTTACTAAGGTCATAACCTTCCTGAACACCATAGGAGACTGCTTTTGTAGAAATCATTGTAAAATTCAAGCTTAACCGTTTCACCTAATTGCACTATCATACACGTCCATTTTTTATATGTGACATAGCTCAGAAGTGTGATTTAAACTATTCTGTCATGATGAAAATGAGCATATGCATAACAAAAGTGATATGGAGAAGCACAGGAAATCATATATTAAAAAAGCAGAGGAGAAGAAATAATAAAAGCAATCTGTTTCTTCATCTTAGATTTGTTTCACAGCAATTCCAGTGTCTCCCTTAATTCTTTTATTAGGAAAAATAGTGAATAAGCTTGTCTGATACATTTTCTTATCTTTCATTACCTTCTAGAGCTCCCTAAAACCTCTATCCCCTCTTCCTGTGCCTCACAAACCTGAAGAACTCTTGCCCATACAGTCTTTTGCATGGCAACTCCTCCGTATCTCCAGCCATTCTTATCTCCATTCTGGGAGTTCCCTGGCTCTACTCTTAAGACTAGACCTGCACACATTACTCAAGATATGGCTAGACAGCAGATTAATACAGCGGCAAAATGCTGTTTTCCTTTTTTTTCTTCATTCTCATCTTAATAACCATTATCTCTTTACTTGCCTAACTGCCACTGAGTTTTGATCTAACAACTTTAATACCTGTCTCTTGACAGAGAAGAGTTAATTCATATTATATTGCTATGCATGGATATTTAGTTGCTATCTATATTACTTTTCATTTTTTTATAATAATAGATGCTATCCATCATCTAATTACCAGGTCATTAATTCTACACTACAATTAGGGATGAAAATCTACTGTCTGACTTCCCTTTAGAAAAGTTGTAATGACTTTCTAGCAACTCCTGTAATTCTAATTAGGCTAGGCTTCTCTGGAGTAAGTGATGTAGAATAAAGGCCAATACTTACAAATGGATTCCTTAAAAGTGATTTTGATAGACAACTGTTCTACAGCAGACACACAGAAATACCAGAGACATGGGCCAGCCCATCTGAATTTGGAAAAGGCAATTCCTGTGCTTCTAAGATGGTCAAATCTGCTCTTCTTTCTTCAGATGTGAATATTTGCAAACACACACAAGTAGGTGTCAGTAGGGGGAATCCATTCTCCCCTTGCACAGGTTCTGAGTATTTTTTTCAGTATTTTTTCTAGTTTGTGCAGTGAGCACTTCTCCTTCCAGGGCTGACCCAAGCTACACACTCACGCCTCTTGTTATGTTTAGGCATAGGTATGCATGCATAGACATGTTAAGTGTGATTGGAGCATGACCTATTTGGAAAAAAAACCCTATTGCTTCTTTTTCTAAGTTGATTTTCAGCCAGATCCGTCCCTTTAACTATTTCACCTTACAGCCACAGGAATGCACATGCCACCTATGCCATTGTGCAAATGTCATGGGAATGAGTGGTCAGCTGCAACAACTGCCTAACTGACGATGGTCATAATCATTAGGAGTACTATTAGGAGTATTATTAAAAATACAGTTTTAAATGGCAGTGGGGAAGAAAGATTGTTCATAAACTCATGTAGCAGAAAGTTCTGTATGACAATCCAGTAGTGATAATAAAGAAGCAATGCTGTAAACCTCAAAGATGGTCTGGAAATGTTTAGAAGAGAAATTACATTGTTCTCTTGTTTCCTTGACTTCTGTCTTATACTTACCTATAAATTATGCACAGATGACATAACAGAATATGCCTTCTACTTGGTAAACAGTGGTGACCTATTCACTAGCTAAGTCTATGATCTAAGCCACTGATGAAACATGATGCTTGCAGACATGTATCACTTCTGATAACTTAAATTCATCTATTTAGGATGACAGATCAGAATTTAACTACAGGACCATAGGATCTCACTTCTGTAAACACCCTTCTCTTTTGTGGCCTTTGGCATTCTTCACTCATTGTAATCATTTCCATGTATAGCTAGGGAAAGAGGTGTCTGCAAAATCAGGATGCAATTATAACAAGAAAAGCAATGCAGGTGTAATAAGAAAAAGCATAAAATTTTATAAGAGGCTCTATACTTTGTTCTCCATGGTTTCCTACAAGCAATATTATATTCTAACAATAGAATACACAAGCTGCAATATCAATGTTTAAGATCTATATTCTGAAAGTGAAAAATATTTACTTTGGACTCTCAGTATAGCAATAAAAATCATCTAGCCTCTCTAGGATCACTCAGGCATGCTAGCAAATCTGTAGCTCTTCATCTTTACCAGATGAGGATAAAGTAAGGTAAGTAATGATGAGTCATCTAGCTGCCAGTAATGTCAGTTTTCAAGTACAATATCCATCCAAATAAATAACAGTTGTCCAAGTACATCTGTTCCTTGTTATTAAGTTTAGTTTAGCAGCAGTGACACTGTTATATGTGTTCTTCTAGGTAAAGTTAACTGATACATTTATATCAAAGTTTTCTCTTCAATTCTAACTTATGATAAAATGAAATACGGCAGAGAAACACATTTTCATTAAAAAAAATTTATTTCAGACTTTTGAAAACACATTGCAATTACATTTTTAGCTATATTTAAAGATACCACATAACTTCACACTGACAAATCCCAAATCCAATTTCCTCTTAAAAAGAGTCAGTGATTAAGTCACATTTGTTTTATTTTTAATACTTACTATATGATTTGGCTTGAGTATCTGATACTGAATTCATACAGTTTTCTTACAACAAGAATGCAATTATCTATATTGATGTGGCCTAATTTATTAGTAAAGATTTCAAGTACATTCTAATTAATAATATACTCTTAGCAAAATGTGAGTTGGTTTTATTAAATATTCCTAGAGACTGATGCAAAACCAGAAATTCTACTTTGCCCTCAGACTAGCAAAGAAGATCGTTTATATTGTGTCTACATAGTTAAGAATTACAGCGGTATTGCATAATGACACAGGTTCTTAATCAACAAAAAAAACCTCTAATTAGACTCACAGTCTGACTTTCTCTCTGTTGCTGCATATCTTAGGGGTAATAAGCTCTCACGCAGCTGGGGCCCCAGACTATTACCCTGTTAGTGGTTGTTCACCACTAAAACTTACAATATCTCCTTGCAAAACTGGGAATTTAAAGAGCTCTGATCTCTAAAAAAGAAAATCAAGATGGGAAGGAGCAAACAATGTGTTTTGCTTTTGCACATGAGCAACAATAGAAAATATTCCTAATAGGCAACATATTATAGCAGGCAAAATACTTTCTTCAGCTTTGTCCTAACTCATAACATTTTCAGAATAGACTTTTTTATTGCATATAGCACAAAGAAACAGCTAGCAATGGTCATTCCTTCACCAGTGTACAAAAGAGGTAAACAGGTAATACAGGAGCTGAAATATATTAATTGCAAGTTTTCTTTTGATACTGTAACTTTTATTTGTTGATGAGGAAAGCAATTCATCTTGAAAATGATGGCATAACCCTTCCAGACATCAAAGTCAATGTTTTAAGCATGGATTGCATCAAATATCAGTTCATTTTTTTTACTTTAAAAGTACCTCAGTGCATACAACCCATGAAAAAAACCCTCCAAACTTCTTTGCAAGAGTTAAAGAAAAGTCAGGTTTTTGTTTTGTTTTCTCAGAACAGTTGTACGTTATATGTCAAAGCACACTTAAAAGCAAGTTTTTTAAAGAGTAAGGTCTCATAACATATACATGATGAAAAAAACATGAAAATTGATTCTTGGATGTGCAATGTATAATTTATAGGCTTGAGTAATCTGCCTTTTTTAAAACTAACAGATTGTTTTACTGGTTAGTGCAAATGTTATTGATCTGCTTCCTCACTGAATTAATAGCACTAGCGTCAGACAACTCGCTTTCTCAGCTTTCCCAATGTTTTCCTGAAAAGAGGCCCATTACATGGCAGGGGGCAAAGGACAGGCCTAGATAACACTGTTTAGACGTTTCTTTGATGTCCACAGGCATCATCCTCGACAACTGACCACTAGAGACAAAAGAACACGCTGAGGCTGCTGGAAATCCCAGCCATTCTTCTCACCACCTTTTGATATCCCAAAGCTTCTATACTCTGACCTCTGCACTCTGACACAAAGATCTTATTTGAAGGATGGTCAGCCATGTCAAAAATTCTTTCCAAATTTAGCCAATAAACTAAGGATTTCTTTTGCTTTTCATAATTGCTTTGTGTCCTAATGTACCAATGGGAACATTAGGCCAGGAAAATACCTACAGAAACTCCCATTGATTATTATGGGAGGTCCTGCTAAAACCCTACTCTGGATACATGAATGAAATCACATAAGAAAGTAATACCTCTAACAAGACAAACTTACTGACAATAAGTATGAACAAATTTAGAGCCCAAAGTAGTGTCTGTATTTTGACAACCACTTTTGTAACACAACACTAAACTATTGTCCTACTATGAAGTTCTATTGCCAGGAATAAGGAAAAAGTCTGGTGCAATATTTGATGGATCTCATAGTATACACTATTCTAAACTAACTTGAATTTAAAATTCTATGCCCAAGTGATAAACTGTTCTGCATTTTCATTTCTCAAATTGGCATCAATACAATTTTTCTACACTGGCAATATTCCTCTTAATTTATAAGACAATTGTGTACCAGTGATAAGACAATAGATAAAGAAAGCATACATACCAACATTTAAAAAAGAGAAATATTCATAATTTATAATGTAAATATGGGGATTCACAATGCTTGTTTTAAAGCCAGTTCTAAATCACCTAATATTATCTACTCAGCTCAGTCAATGTTTTTTCACTTCAATGTAGATGTCTATCAGAAAAGAGTGAAACTGAATTCACAAAAGGAATGGAATATGACTAGAATGACCAAGAATTTTGCCATATTTAGGAACTTCCTTGTCCTCTGTATTAATTTATTACCATAGAAAATAAGGTATACAGCAGCGAATAGTAAAAAAGGGAGGGGAGGGGGAAAAGGGGTGTTAAGTTTTGTAATTCAGAAAGTTCTCAGAAAAACTCCTGATGATGGACATAGAGGGGCTGCTATAATTGATCCTATTGGTTTGAGTTGGTTTTTAACTACACCAGACCTGAGCATTTTTGCTCAGTGATTACTGTTATTTTAAAAATAAATTGCATGTCTTTGGACAGAACAGGGGACTGAACTCTAAATTAATACAGAGCCCTCAGAGTAGCTGCAGCATGAATGTAAACAGGCAAAATTAAATCAGGGTAAAAAAAAGCTCTACTGAACCACAAGACTGTAAAGAGCTTCATGTAACTGAGTCCTGACCATAAACCCAAACAGGCAACATATACACAAACCTAAGGTCATATCTATACAGCAACATAAAAAGATTAAAATGTAAGTTGCGTAAATTCAATGCACATAAGACCATAAACAAATCTTCCAATTTTTGGCAGTGTCCACCAAAAAGATTACAATCACGTTATAGAGGCTCTTTAGTGCTCCGATGTTGGAAATCATTGCCGCTGCCAGTTTTAGCCACTTAGTTGCTCCTGGGAGCAATCTCTGAATCTCTGTAGTTAAAATTGTTAAAATAATAGATTTTTACCACCCTCATTCATTTCAAGGAAAACAGATTAGGAACTATGCACGGGAACAGCTCAGCTGGCAAAGTCACCTGCGATAACCTCTGACAGAGGGCAATAATGCAGTAGTAGGGTCAGTAATCTTAGCCAGCACAGCTGCAGTCAGAAGAGGATGTGTGAATAAAGCCTTAACAAAAGACCTCAGATTTTCATGTGCATGCTTTTACACATGACACTGAGCACAGACAAATTCTACGGTGCAGTTACACATAATTCTGATGTAGGTAGAAGATCTAAGATTCAATAGACTATTCATTTGCAGACCTGGCTATTTGTCAGACTATTCTGTCTCCATGGTGCCAAATTCAGTAGGGGCTGCCAGACTTCCATCACATAACCTAACAAACACAACTATGAAAGCTATTTCTAATTGGATATATCAAAAGACTCATCTTAAAAGGAAAAAATGTATTTCATCCTGGATCCACAGAAGCACACGGTGAAAAAAACAAACTCAAAGAAGCTTTCCTTGTAGACTAAGACCTCATTTGGAAAGTCTAAATGTATTGCTCCAACACTCAGATTTAGCTTGAATTCAGGATAGCCTTCTTTTTTTTTTAGAAGGTGAACACATTGCCAAAGAAACCAAATTACATGCAAAAGCAATGCCACCTAGCAGTAAAAAGACGGTGAAGTAGTATAGCCAATTTAAACCGTGACAACACCATCCATAAAGTTTTGCTTTCTTGCTGCTAGGCTGTACAACGTTACTTCACATCCAGACTGGTCTATCAACATGATTTTTCACCTCTACTGCTAAAAGCATCTGGCCCAGGAGAAGATGCCTGGCTTTTATGTCAAGGGATGGAGAATCGCTTGCATCCACACTGCAAAATCATATTCACACGAGCTGATGCTTAGCCAGAGTGTCTCTGTGTATATGTTGGGCCTCTGTTGGGCCTCCATGGCCCTGAAATAACTATTTGTGTGTGTTCTTTCCCTCAGTCAGTTTAATTCAATTATTATGCATGCTGTATTGCAACTTTTATCAGAGTGACATTTCTTGGCATGGAAAAAAAGGATGTGATAGATGAACTGGGATGTTGCATCACATTATACAGAGAGTACAAAACTTAAACATTATTGAAAAATTCTGTGGAATTAAGAAAGTGGTAAATAATTTTGTCATCCATACTGTCTAGTGGGAGCACCCTTTCAAGTAAATTAGCTCCAGAACCACGCGTAAGTTTTGCATTGGATAATAACCGAATCACTGTAAAGGAGAACCCAAAAGCGAACATCAAACAGGGAATATCATCAGTGGGCTTGAACCTGGGAATGAACTGAGAAGCCAAGTCACCTGTCCCGCTTACTGCAGTGCTTTTCATACCAACTGATACTCCCAGTTTTATCACTCAACTGCCTTTTGCTTCCCTTTTTACATATAAAATGCTGGAAGCACAACAGAAAGAAAAGAACTAAAACAAACATCAGAATGTATTGGGAAACTTCACTGCATAAAGCAAAAGAAGACACCCACAAAAAAAGACATACAGTAACACCTACAAAAGACTACACACCGTCACTGCCTGAGATTTTATAGATGTTAATATTTTAATTCTCGTGAAGTCCAAAAAGGTAAACTGACATTTTGAGACTGTAGGGATCCTTTAAGGCACAGTAATAATGAAATGCTAAATATGCATAGTAATAACAATTCATTTGCATTTTCAGGAATTTTAAAGTCATTATCTAGCTTTTTAATGAGCATGTCTTTATTGCATTGTTAAATTCATTAGAAGACTTGCATTATAGCTGGAGAATACTCTCACTTTCTATCCACTTTAACTAATCAGCCAAACTGTAGATAAAAATCAGAGGATCACAGAATGACCTGAGTTGGAAAGGACCCACAAGGATCATCTAGTCCAAATTCTGTCCCTGCACAGGACAACGCCAAAGTTCATACCATGTGTCTGAGGTCATTGTCAAAATGGCAAATATGCATCTAATTTGATATATAAAGTACATGGAATCACTGTCCTCCCCACATGGGAAGGCAGCCCATTATGTAGATATGGTATCCATACAAAAAGAATCCATATGGATAGTGATGGTTACTCAGATGGGAGTGGAACACAAAATTAATCAGATGAAACAACATTCTAGATCATACAAAACACACGTGAATTAAGCTATAAAAATACAAGTCAGGAGCATAACAGAAAAAAGACTCATCAGTGGTAGAGCCAAAGATAAGTCCATTAAAGACTAGAAAGTCGATTAACCAAAGAGTCTCATTAACACAGCTCGCTGAACTGGTAAGAACAAGCCCAGTTATTGCATGAGCAAATCCACTGTCTGTTTAGTAACCCCAAGCAAAAGAGCTGACTGTACTTCACCTCTGTTCTGCCACCACTGCTAAGTATATCTTTCCAGAAAACAACATCACTGCCTGTTTTCCTAGTTGTTCCTCCTATTATTTTTCTGAACAGGAGCCCTTACTCTTTTTGTATTAAAGCTCTGCCTGTGACCCTTAAATTGAAGGATGTAGGACTGTCAGTATAAAGGTTGCCTGTAGACCAGTACACAAAATTAATAGCTTGCCTTTCAAAAATCCTCACTTTCACACTCTCAGCCCACCAGGAAATGTACCAAGAATTGTACGAAAAAGTACTGATATATTATAGTATACAGAGCTTTTAAAAAAATTTAAAAAAAAAAGGAAAACAAGATCATGATTAGGTTTGATGGAAGAGGAAAGAAATGACAGAAGAATTGAAGAATGAGGTTAGACTCACAGTTTGAAAGATACTGTGGTGAAGTCTTGGTGCACTCTTACTTCTTTACTAAAGCCTCACAGACAAAAGCTTTTAGTCACAGGTAGCTCTGACAGAGCAGCTCATCAAGCACGCAGCTAAGCCAAGGTAACTTACACATATGTCCATAACATAACTGTCTGTTTAGGCCATAAACTCTTGTTTGTGCACATACAATTTGTAAAAGAAAAAGACTATAGCTCAATTTGGGGCCTTGCGAACTTCAGTGGCAATATTGGCAATAACATTAATCAGCGGGCTAGTGTAGGCAAATGGAAGATACTCTAAAAATGGAAGTAGTTAACATTTCGCTCATTTCACGGTTTTGTTAATTTTATTGCTGTTCTAGGCATGGAGGAAAAAAAAAAGACTGCTTGCTTTTTCTAAGTTACAATACTATGAAATTTGCAACTGACTGTTCAAAGGTTGTCAACACATTAACATGGTAGGACAGTTTCTATTTAATACAGAAAAAAAAATCTCACTATCATTTTGAGGACAATCTTCTCAAAAGCAAAATGGCAAGACGCACTGCTTTACCATACAGCTTCTTTCCTGTGTTTCCTATACAGAGCTCCATAAGAAAGTGCTCTGCATGATGGCTCTCACACAAGTATTACATAAAAAGAAACAGACTTGCAAAGAGTCTGTTATCAATTTCTCCTCACATCACAGATAAATATCTGAACCTCCCACATATGGCTGCAGAGCAACATCCAATATGTACTGATGAATTCTGAGGCCTGGTATCAAAACTCTGTAAAAGTCAGAAGGATCTAACCATAGGTTCAGAACTCAGCCGTGCAAAGCTGTCGGTAACTGTGCATTGCCATGTTCTTTAACCTGAAACAACAGTACTTACTGGTAAGAATTCAAACTGATGATTTATCAATACAAACTCCACAATGTAATCTTCCTTGGTGGTTTTATGACTCGTGCCTAAGACGTAAGGAGATCTGCCTTATTACCCTAAAACCTGGATACTTAAAATTTCTTTTTTTTAGTTTAAGCAAGACCTAGACAAGAATCACTAGATCGAAGTAAATTTGTAACTAATTCATAAAATTAACTTTCTTAAATCATCCTTTAAATGGCAAGAGGGAACATATTCCAATACACTTAGATTACTTAAGAAACAGTCCATCAATAATATTAAAACTAGATCAAGTTCTCCTTGTGGAGCTGCATGTTCATTTCACATTGTGGAAGCCTACTTGGCCCTACAGAATGGGCTACATTATCAGTGGAAGATCAGAGATTTCCAATTACCCTGGCTCTGATACTGCTACCAGATTTGCTCCACAGAATTTAAGAGGACTTTTGTAGATCTTCATAAGCTCTTCTAAATACAGCACGCTGCTTTTTGCTCAGCCACTCTCTTGCATGGGTAGGCCCACCACCATGCTGGCCCACATAGCACACACAAGGGATTGGATTAATGCCACTGCCTAGGAAATATTCCTTCTAATTGGTCTTTCAAATGCAGCCCCTACTTGTGAGGCACAGTACTACAGTACATCACAGATTCCTCTGCTGTTTTTCCAGCACCACATGAACTTCCAAGAATGAGAACCTTATAATGTTGTGCTATAAGTGTGTAAGATGCTTGCTTCATAGCTGGGGAACTGGATAGTATACCAAACATTTGTCTCATGCTGAGAAGACGAGACAAGGCTTATCTGCTTTCTTTTAAGGCTCTGTTGCTTCAAAGCTTTTCTGAACAGCAGATGCATAATCACCATTGATGCAACCGCTATGTGGTTGACAAAAAAAGTGAGAGAACAATGAAGTGTATAGCAACATATACACCTGTTGAGACAAGATTTTTAATTGAATAGAATGATAAAACTGAAAACTCCTCATCAAAGTCAGGTATATTCTAGCAAGTCTGAGCTGGCTGGCATCTTGATGCATTTTCTCCTCAAATGCAAATGACAAGAGAAGGCTCTGGGGGACCTTACAGTGGCCTTCCAGTACCTCAAGGGGGCATAGAGAAAGCTGGGGAGGGACTTTGTAAAAAGTCAAGTAGTGATAGGATGAGGGAGAATGGCTTTAAATTGGAAGGGGGAAGATTTACATTGGACATTGGGAAGAAATTCATCACACTGAGGGTGGTGAGGCACTGGCACAGGTTGCCCAGGGAAGCTGTGGATGTCCCCTCCCTGAAACTGTTCAAGGCCAGGTTGGATGGAGCCTTAAGCAGCCTGGTCTGGTGGGAGGTGTCCCTGCCCATGGCAGGGGGGTTGGAACTGGATGATCTTTAAGGTCCCTTCTAACCCAAACCATTCTATGGCAAGTGACTTTTTCACAGAGGGAAGGAATGATTGAGCCCCAAGTATATATATATATATATATATATGTCTACGCATATCTCCACACCATACTCATGCATGGGTTTTAAACAATTAGGGCCAAAATAATCTACAGTTCCATCTATAAAAAAATACCACTGACATATGGATCCCTCACTTAACTATAACATCCTTTCTATTGCAGTCAAGTAAGTCACGAAAACAAATGCAGTTACATAATAAATCAATAAATCAATAGATCAACCATTTCATTACCTCTGGGGTGAAAATAATGAAAATAACTGTCAGATTATGATGAAACAATCTTTACAACTTTCCATCAACTTCCAAATCATTCCTGTGTTCAAAAATATTTTCACGACTGTTAATACAAGCAACATCCCAAATTATTACACCAGTGATATTTATGGTTTTACACACCACCCTATGCGCAGGGTTTGACCATTTTGTGTATGAGGTATTACTTTGCTACTTTAATCTCTGGTTCATATAGAAACTTGGAGAGTATAGAGATTTTGAAAACATGTGAAAATGTGATTCAGAATCAGAAAACACTATACCTTCCTTTTTTAATGCACTAAACGTCTAGTCAATAGAAGCAAAACTGGTGCTTTTAAACTTGTCTAAATACCCACTAAAGTCTTCTTGCAGTTGTCTCATATACCCTGTAGATGAGGACCTGTGTGATGAAATCAAAATAGAAGTGCAGTCATAATCATTAGAAACCAGCTCATCATTTCAAAGCACTGTATAATGACACTAGAACTTCACTGTACAGGATCAGACCATTATTTTTATTTTGCATAAGTGTTTATCCTTGGAAAAAGAATAAGCAATACTGTGGAAATAATATTTTCCTACCCCAAATGATGAAATCCATGTATTTTCTCCTTCTCATACAAACACAAGGCCTAGTCCCACACTTTCCTACTCTAAAACAAGCTCTAAAAACTATGAAAGCTAGGTTAAAAACAAGGATAAAGTTTGTAGGCAACCATTTAAAACAACACAAAAAGTGTTAAAAGAGTCAATAAACTAAGTATCAGGATGAATTCTTATACCTAGAAACATATATTTGATGGCAATTCTTTGTCAGTACTGCCTGTTTTTATGACTGTGATGTTAATACACTTTCTACAAATAATTTTTCATTTCTATCTACTGCATAATTACATCAAATATGCCTCCACCATCATCACAGACTGCTTTTAGTACATGAAGTACCGCTATGTTGTTTAGGAAGAAAATATCCTTTTTTCTAGCTATAACACTCAATTAGTGTTTATATTTTACTGCACATATTCTAAGCTAAATGGCAATTATATTTTACTGTTTCTTCAGAACATAACATTACAGATTACGCTACTTCTTAGACGTCCTTTGTTCTTCACATAAACATTCAAGCATGAAGAGCAACACTTGGATAGTGGCAAATGAAACCAAATTAAAAATCAAACCAATGTTTTTGGAATCCTTAGGTGTAATTATAAAGGAGCTGTTACAACTGTCTATCAAATAAACACAAGTTACACATTGAAATGTCCTAGTAAATAACAGTACCTCCTGCCACAGTCTGTGTAACAGAAGTTTTTAAGAGTTAGTCCGATTTGCAGATTGACTGAATCATTAACCACAGTCTATGAGAAAAGAATTTTCAGCTGTAGATAAAGATGTTATGCTTTTCCAATACCTGTAAGTAATACATAAATTCAGACATATTTTTGTGTAAGCAGGGAGATTTGTGTGTAGATTTTTGTTGTTGCTAGTCACACAAGCCTTTCATGCCCCTTCACATAGATTTTATTCACATGAAATAGACCCATAGTTGCACCTGATCTCAGCTGAGAGTAAGTAAATGTTTTATTTTGCATGAGGATGAACAAAGAGTGATAGATCACCTATCATGCACTGTGCAGACTTTGTATGCATTAGAAGAGCCACAATCTGTAAGTACCAAAGGCTACTTTTTCCCTAAAGATAATTATTCCCAGTATCACTAGTGTTTTGGAGTCTGACAGGCTTTCATTTATTAACAAGAATCACATTTGAAAGTTCATAACTTCCTAATCCAAATTTGGCCTTACTTTACACATGCTGTAAATTCTCTGCTTTACTTTGTCAATCAAAACTATACTGTTATTCTTCATGGTTACTCTTACATTGTGTAAGTTGCATAAGTTTCAAAGGCAGAAAAACCACAAATGTCAAATTGACTGCCACTTTTCACAACTTATACAGCAATGTCTTCTGGGTTTTTTGGGCAGGTGTTTTTTTAGAAGAGAAACTAGGAAAGCTGTTAGTTCCTTATACAGAATATATTATTTTAGGTTAACAAGAAAAACAGAACTCAAACAATTGCTTTTAACTTGTTATTTCACATCAGGAAACAGTTAGTTTCCTTAACTTTGTGCATATTATGCATAGTACTGTTAAGGTTATAAAATCTCATCTAAGAGATTCTGAACTGTAGTATCAAAAGACTCCCTTAACAAACTCTTTTATTATAGACCCAAATGGACAATAGACTTGAGACATAAGTTAGAAGAAAATCTCTGCAAAACTATATACTCACAATACCAAGGAATACAGACAGGTTTAATACAAAATAAATGAAGCATTGCTTCAGAAACATTGTGCCTAACACATATTGACAAAGCAAAGGCAATCACAGCATAAGTGAAATTCCACCCCTAAATCATTTTGTTCTGCGCCTGTGCTTATAAGATCTTCTGTCAGGAGCTAATCTCAAGTGACAGGCCTGATCCAAAGCCATTTGAAGTCAATGGAATGTCTCTTCCTGACTTCAGGGAGCTTTGCATCCAGCCCATATAAATTCCAAGAACAATATAGTTCATAGAAAGTTGTTTTAAGAGAACAATAGTTAACTATTGTGCAAGTAGAGAAGAATGTTAGCTTCAAATGAAATTTACCTGCAGTAGTAGATTTGTGTTAGGGTTTTTTTGGTTTGTTTTTTAATGCACACAATACAGTTAAACCTTTACAAAGTGACAACACTCCATTTCTTTAGCAGAAGCCACAAAAGAGCAAAACTGTAGTCAAAATTTAAACCATTTTGTACATGGTAAGATTAGTCAAAAGAAAAAAAGATCACTTTTAAAGCCTTGATTCATTTGAGGTTTTCTTAAACAGCTCTACCTTAAGGACAAGGCAGATCAAGGGGTTTCAAAAATATATCAGGCATCCCTGCAGTCAGCAAGCCAAAAGATAGATTAAAAAAATAAAACAAGTTGTGCGAGCCAATGGGGCAGGCTGACAAGTAAACAAGTTATTTTGTTTTTTTCTTTTTTAATAAAAACCCTAATTCTCTACTCACTGAAGTCAATTTCAAAGCTAGAGCTGACAACTACCACACCACGTAAGGCGACCAAAGTGAGACTCCTATGCATCGTTTTAAAATAATAACAGAACTGAAACAACAACTAATATCATTGTAAAAAACTGGTGCAAGAAAAGTCATGGGACTCTTCCCTCTTGTGTAAGAAAAATGGTGCAATGATGAAGCAGACTAGTACAGAATCTCATGCTGAGCCCATGTACACTTGTACCAGTAAATTTACACTGTTGAAAACAACAAAAAATTAGGTCCATCTCCAAGTTCCTCAAGGCATCAGAGAATGGTGCTTCTGACTTCCTAACTCATACACAAAATCAGCTCACTACAGCTATTCTAGTTACCTAGCATGGAGACAAAAACACAGAAACCTCCAACTACATGTAAATATTCCAGAACGTCGATCCTTGGAGACTTATTCCATATTTCATAGTGAAAGAAAGACATAAATCTTAAATAATCTTATTCATAAGACATACAAGCCACTGTTAATTTGCTGTGTAGTTGGTTCTACATGTTTAAAAACAAACACTGGATTTACTGCCATTATTAGTTAATAATATTCAGAAGGGTTTGTAAGGCATTAGAAGAAAACCAAGCTAGTTAGTACCTCAAAAAAGAAAACTAAATGAGACAAACCACAAGAAAAAGCAAACATCAGTTTCCCCAATATACAGAGGCTATACTTTGTCTCCTTCATCTAAACTTCCAGTATCTGCAACTAAAAGTAAACAATTCACTTTATATAGACACTTAACTAAATTGCTGATCTTTTAGGCTGAATGGATTAGTCAAACATAATTACAAGTTTTATTTCAGACCAGTACAAAATTATGTTGTCTGTTTCTAAATTAAATGAAACAGTATTTCTCAGGTCAAATAATATACCTTGTTTTGGTATCACAAATATTTTCTTACAATAATGTCAAACAGCCCATTTTTTTTGACTCAAAAAACCCTCCAAACATTTCAATTGGGTGTTTTGCCTTTTTTCTTCTTTGTTACTATTAAATGCATTTCTGAACTGAAATATTGTCCTAAAATGAAAAATCAAAATTTCATGTTAAAAATCAGAACAATATGGAAACTTTAGCTTTGTTTTTCACTTATATTTTTTTCTTCTGACATACACAATTTAATGAATCATTTCTTTCCCTCCAGAACTACATTTTGGGTAAATAAACCATTCATATATATTTTTAAGCCTTATTTAGTCATGATTCAGGTATTAGAGCATTTCCTTTCATAGTTCTACCTTACTCTCTCCCCTTTTTACAAATGTAGTTGGGACGCAAACTGCCCGCTGAATAGTACTAGCTGGTATCCTGATCCCCTTAGACCTGATCTGCTCCCCCTTTACTCAGTTCTTGCTGCTTGCTGCTGCTACTGCTAACACCTCCTTAGCCTTCAGGGGACCTGGGCTTCCAGTTACTCCCCTGCCGTCTCTAAGCATTCCCAGGTAGAGATAATCTTCCCTCTGTATTGTTGCTGCTGCTTCTCCTTATTTTGGCAGATGCTACAGCTTTGCAAGTTGCCAGGATCTTACCTCCGAGATCCTCTTTGTTGTTCTGTGTGTGACCACGCTGGAAGCAGGGAGTGATGGCTTTAGGGAAGCATGAGCCTCCCCTCGCTGTTTAGCAGCGTGGTCTGCAAAGAAAGATAGAGATGCTGCTCTCTCCTCCTCCCCCCTCGCTGTCCCAGCTTCCTCCTCCCTCCTCCTTGCTCCCTCCTTCCCATCCACAATCCCCAGTTCTGTCTGTGCTTCCACACAATACGCTACCTCTCAGCACCAGCTACCTAAGGTCAAGAATACACATACCCCCTCACCCTTCCCCCCGCCTTTTCCTCTCCAGCCTCATGCATCCTCACCCCTGCTTCCCACTCAATATGGTATCTTCCCAACTAGATGTGCCTTATTTGGCTCTAGGGTCTAAAGCACAGACAATTTCAGCAGCCTTCTGAGAAAAAGTTACAAAACAGAAGATGCACAGAGAAGACCAAGGACATGAAGGGGAAGAGGAAATCTTCTGGAGAAACTGGAAACTTTGGGGGGTTATCTGTGTGCGAAAGAAATCCAGTCACAGTAGCCCAAAGCCTGCCACTTGAGATTAGTTTAAAAAATCTACACAGATTAAAGGAAAGTGTCCTGGATAGCTAGTTGTCTCCCAAATCCAGTTTACCTATTGTTTATGCTCTTTGTTTCTCAATCCTTATTCTAAATAGCTTTTTTGAAAAAAACTTCCAAACTTTTTTCCCTGCACAGCCAAACTTAAATACTAGTATAATATGATGATGAAATAGTGAATGTAAGTGAAAAAATAACCAGTGGCATTTTTAGCATTGTGCGATATGAAATAATCACCTTTCAGATCATAGAAAACACAGGCATAAGTACTCTGCCTTTTCAACTTAAATGATGAATGTGTTCAAGTGGTATTTTTCACTTTCAGCAGTTAGGATGACTAAAATCGCGTTCAGGTGACCAATACATGCCTTCCAAAAATCACATATATTTACAGCTAGCCAGCACATTCTTCTTAAGGACCTAATTTCAGGTATGCAATAAACTAGTCCTCCTAAAGTGTTTGTGTTTGTTACAAAGGCTATAGAGAGAGGTAGGTGATGCTGAAGGTTTCTGAAAGATCTTGTCTGGTTAAGGTTAAACACTTGAGTTAACAGGATAGGATCTCCCTCTGGAGGCCTTGAGAGGCACCCGACTCTCTCCAAGGATGTATGAAGGATGTATTAGGCATTTACTTCATGGTTTGTTTGTTTTACTGAGTGCCTAAAATTAAGCAGCAAGTTAGCTACTGCAAGACCAAGGCCAGACACAATGAAGATGTAGTAATTACAAGTTATCTTAAAACTGAGGATATCCCAGCCCATGTTTCTTCGTAGTTGGCAGCCTCACAGGGTGGCTAGGCGGCATGGCACATCTAAGGTCAGCAGAAGGTAGTCCACAGGGCAGAAAAACAATTGCTCACAGTCCCTGGGTCATCTCACAAATAAAAGAAAGATACTTTCTGAAGAGGCTTCTTGATCACAACAGCAACATTCACCATATCAAAAGAATCTATTGATCAATCTTTGTAAAACTCTTGATCAGTTTTAAAAGAATCACAACATAGTCTTTATCTTCATTCAGTGGCAGAACAAGCTCAGTAATTAGTGCAAACAACACAGGTTTGATCCAGCTTGAGAATACTAACCTAAGGGACTGAAATGAGACTAAGGGACTAGTCTATTTTCTCTGTCATAATCACCTCAATCATTTTGCCCAGAAATGAAGACTGCAGAAAAAAATTACAATCAGACTTGCCAAATCTCATATGCTCAGCACATGGTTCAATTAAGCAGCATCTTCCACCTTTTCCTCTGCAGCAATATCTATATTCCAGCAGTGTTCTATCCCTTCACCCTCTTGAAGGCACAGCAAGCGCAGCTCCTGGCAAATTGTTTAAACTTAACTAAATGCATCTGATTCTTACAGAAATGAGGCACAGTGTTGTGATACAGTGAAAGGGGTGTGTTGCTTATTTTCACTCTCAAGAGCCTTGCAACTCAGCGTATCTCACCTAATTTAAGTAACCAAATTAATCTCACATCTCAAAACCAGTGCAGAGCTTTTTCAAAGTAAGGCGAAGTAAGGACTTGAACATCTAGATAATTTCTGACAATTAGGCAGACTGCCAGCATCAAGGCTTTTCTTCCAGAGTTCCAGAGCTGTAATATGCTTTTCAAGAACTTTGTCCAGTTGTGTCTCAGAAAGCTCCAAGGATGGATATTACATAACCTCTCTGGGCATCCTATTCCACTGCTTTACTGTCCTTATGTTGGAGGAAAAAATTCCTTTTTTTGCTTTTTATTTTCCTTTCAAATTACAATTTTCCTCTTTTCAAGTGTCATACCACTTGAAAAGGCCATAGCAGAACAGAAAAGCAACTACAGTTTTAGAATTATTTCCACAAAGAACAGATTATATAGGCTAGGAGCCTTCAAATTGGAAAATAGATAACTGATCTGATAAAGAGCTATGAAGTTGAGAATAATATGTAAAAAGTTAACTGAAACAAAGTTCTTCCAGTTTCCTAATACACAAGAACTACAGAGAACCCAATGACATGACTAGGGAGTGTTTATGAAAAAAATAATTGTTTATTTCAAACATCTTATAAATTGTAGGACTCTGCTGCAGAACGTAACAGCAGTCAAAACTATCAAAGGGTTCAAAAATTAGTTCAGAGAATAGATGGAGTTTGGTCCACCAGTGGGCAGCCCAGACGCAGGATATCTGCAGGACAGGAATTCTCCTTACTTTTTATTACATGTGGATACTCCAGAGTGGGCACTACTTTACTTTTCTGTTTCTTAAACTCTTCCTGAAAGTGGATGTTCCTACTGTCCATTGTCATGGACAGAATATAAACAACATTCTTTGGTAGCACATATTCTTAGGAAGCAAATTTTTCTGTATACTCTGCTATACCCTTTTAATAAAACGCATTACTAGTAATTTTCTTAGTAAAGTGAAATGAAAAATCTTCACATACATAAACTATCAATGTTGTATTTCAGTAGAGGCAACAAAGATTCACTAAGATGCTAAATGTTTCAAAACAATACATCACATAACATTTAAAGACACAATCATGTAATGAATTGTTGTTTATTATTATTGGACAGGACACTCAACGTGAGCCAGCAGTGTGCCCAAGTGGCCAAGAGGGCCAATGGTATTTTGGCCTGCAACAGGAATAGCGTGGCCAGCAGGACTAGGGAGGTCATCATCCCCTTATACTCGGCACTGGTCAGGCCACACCTCAAGTACTGTGTCCAGTTCTGGGCCCTCAGTTTAAGAAAGATGTTGAGATGCTGGAGTGCGTCCAGAGGAGAGCGACGAGGGTGGTGAAGGGGCTGGAGCACAAGCCCTATGAGGAGCGACTGAGGGAGCTGGGGTTGTTTAGCCTGAAGAAGAGGAGGCTCAGGGGAGATCTTATAGCTCTCTACAACTACCTAAAAGGGAGGTTGTAGTCAGGCAGGGGTTGGTCTCTTCTCTCAGGCGACCGGCGACAGAACAAGAGGACACGGTCTCAAGCTTCGCCAGGGGAGGTTTAGGCTTGACATTAGGAAGAAGTTCTTTGCTGAGAGGGTGATTGGCCATTGGAATGCGCTGCCTGGGGAGGTGGTGGAGTCACTGTCCCTGGAGGTGTTTAAGGAAAGATTGGATGAAGCACTTAGTGCCATGGTGTAGTTGACAAGTAGGAGTAGGTGTAGGTGTTGGGTCATAGGTTGGACTCGATGATCTCAGAGGTCTTTTCCAACCTTATGATACTGTGATACTGTGTGATTATACCTTGATGTAGCCACAACATAAAGTCTTCAAATAACTGTGTATCTATATTTTCATCAGCCATGTTTAGCACAAGTCTTCTATCACAGATACTTCTAACAATCTCCACTGCTTCATCATAGGCCATTTGTAAATCACATATCACTGCAAAGATGTAATAAATGGTATTGGTGTGGTGCTAGCTAGATCAAAAGTATCCAAGTTCTTAGTGAAGCTAAATTAGCCTCAACTTCCAATGACAGACCACCAAAGCAGGTTCTTGATTTCATTAGAACAGCTACACTATGAACTCCTGAAGCAAAAGACAGCAATTGCCTGTCCAACTTAAACAGCTGAACTGTATTTTTTGGCAGAAGCCCAGGTTCCTGAGCAGACCCTACAAATCTGTGGAACAGCCCAAGGGTTGTCATGGCAGGCAGAAAAGGGCAATGAAGATAGTGAAGGGGCAACAACCCTGCCATCAGTGAATGCATTACATCATAAGTTTCAGTGCATACATAACAGCAAGCTACTCTAATTTAAGCTACTCTAATTTCAAGTAGATGCTATAGAACACTTTAATATTATGAAATAAAATTAAATAATAGAATAAATTTTAAATAATACAAAAAATGCCATGGGGAAATCTTCACCTAAAGTAAAAAAAGTAACTTCAAAAATACTTTGAAACTCAAGATATAAAGATACTCATCTTATGAGGACATACTTCAACTTTTCCATACATTTAAAGCAGACAAAATAAAATACACCATGCAATTCTGCACCTCCTTTACAACTCAAAAAACACAAACAACAAATATAATAATGCTCTTTCACATTTCTGGTTTCTTCTGTTTATAAACTCCTTGGCGTGGATGAAAATTTCCAGCAAGCTCTGTTAAGAACTTTGCCTAGAAGCCCTCAGACTCTTTCAGACGGGAGACGTCTTGTTGCCAAGTTTTAAAACCTTACCAAGAACACAATATTCACCAAATGTTTCCAATAAGAAACACTGGTGTTTGTATGCAGCAAGTACTTGCTGTTTACACAACCCTAATGTCACCTCAGGGGTACTTTTTCCATCTTTGTGATTTATTTTCTGAATTAGAGGTACAAAAAGTAGAGGCTTCAATTTATATAAGGTCCTAAAACCACATCTATAACATGCTACTGCATCCGTGACTTCTAATTTCATTTGAGGTGTGCAATTCAGGACATCACAAAGAGAACGCTGTTTAGCATTGTGCTGTTCAGATCTGATTAACTGTTGTGATCTTCTTCATACTCATAGGACAAAGTGAAGAAGCAAGAGATTTGCCTCCTTAAAATAATGGAAGACTATTCATCAAGTATACAGGAACAAATTATTTCAGTCAGGTTAAGCTGAGCTCATCAAGAAAGACGGTACTATTACCAGAAACAGATTTAAATCATTAGATTCCATAGTGTAACAAATTACATAGTAGTGTTCCACACCTTTATCCCTAATTGTTATGCAGTGGTGAGGACCTTAGTTGGACCTTAGGAAGCTAAGAAGTTTATACAGACAGACATATTAACATACAAAAAATATGGATGACTGCAATTCTATGTAATTTAAACAGACACTTACAGCTATTTCTGCCTGTCATGATTTGTACTTTTGCACCTTTGCAGGAAGATATTTCCTCTGGTTCATCTTTGCAAAATTACATAAGCACCTAATGAAAGATCCAGTTACAAGATTATTCTCATTAAAGGGAAGATTGCATTTGATACAGAACTGAACAGGTTTTTAGAGAAGGCGGCCTGACTTTAACTGCAGTATGTTGGACTTACTATGCACATAAATACAATAAATAATATCATACAAGAAAATAAAGGTACCTGTCACGTGATATAAGTCCCAATTTCAGGATTACATATATAGGCTAATAAATATTAATAAGACATTAGTGTAACAAAAAAAAATAAAATAAAAGAAGAATAGGAAAGTAATGGCATTCAAAACAAATTTTAAAATATGACACTGACAATATAAAAAACACAAAAAATAATATTTTCCATTAAATCCATGAGGCTCACCACTTACAAAGGAGTCTAATTTCAGCTCCTCAAAATAAAAGTAAAACTTACATGCCTACACAGTGCAGAGTAAAATAGTAAAATATTAACGTAATTTGCATTACATTTTGCAAGTGAAGCATTTTTAAGAAAATTGTGTTTTGAATTTCACCTATAGTCCCTAAAAAATTTTAATGAAACCTTTGTTTCGCTAGTATGTATTAATGTTAACAGATCAGATTTTGGAAATGGAATTATTGCCCTCTGGTGGCAGGTTAAGGATCAATGCAATCAAAGAAAACAATTTCAGATAAATAAGCAGGTCTTTCCTTTTAAGAATCATGTCTTGCACAACTAATGTCTGGAGATATTAAAAAGAATGCACAGTCATTTTCATATGCAATAAGATAACAGTAAATGGGGTATAATTTACATGTTCAGCTAGAAGAGCAATAAAGAATGTGGGAGAAAATCAATTAGCAGTTTTATAGAATGTAAATAACAACACATTAGAATCAAACTAATTGATCAACAGGATGCCACAGCCACATCTCCTCATAGTTCAGTTATTTACTTCAAAATCTAATTTTTGTCTAAAATAATAAATAGGGTTTATAATTTTCATATAAATGTATCTTCCTAAATCTGAATCCATGTGGGGCTTTTCTTCACTCAGATACGTCAGCAACCAAGGACAGAGAAGCACAGGAACAACAGAATTTGATCTTATGACTGGCTAGAACAACAACGTAGTTAAATGTTGATACAATGTTTTCCACATGGATTAATACAGAAATTCTGGTATCTTAATCCTCAAACTATGAGCCTAATATCTGACTACCCAACAATCATCAAAATTCCATTCAATGATTTTTATACTGTATGGCACATTCCTTACTCCACCCCAAACTAAAGCAGCCCAAGACATCTATTCCAAACCGGTATGCTGTTACAGCTGGAAAAGACCTGCTTTATCACAGGGGGTTTATGCAATCTGTGATTACAATGGTAAGGTATGTCTTCCTGTTAAGAGTATAACAAAGGGGTAGAAATAGTCGTTCCACATAGAGCACAAAGTAGTTAGCAAGGATCGTGTTTACCATACAAAAATGAATGGTTTCACATTTCAGTGTTGTGTTGTTGCTTCCACCGCAGGATAAACCTTTTGCATCGGCAGCAGTCTAAGCTCTCCTTAGAATACTGACAAGCAACATTTGCATGATGTCTTTAACTGGACAGCTCAAGTCTTTATGCCTCCTGATGCACAGACATCACGCCTTTCACAAGCTGTAGAATATTTCCCCCCTTTCTTTCTTATAAATTGATTAGAGGATAAGAACAAGCAATCTTAGTTCTACACACCTCTACAAGGACAATTATTACCATGCAAGTAATTGATTGAAAAGTGGTTTCTATGAAGAAGAATCCATCCTCTTGTCAAGGCATCTGATAGATCAGTGGTGACATAAGCTACTACAGAGGAATATCTAACCTGAAAGTATATGAAAGTGCTAGTAAAATAAAATTAATTCAGTATTTTTTCAAGGTCACAGAGTGTTATTTGACCTGTCCAGTTTGATATATCAGAAGATAAATTAATTTCTTCATGGCTTTGAATTCCTTATATCAGAGTGGCAGTTTTACACAATGTCTGATGAAATTCACATTTCTCGGGAGCACCTGCCTTGAGGGTGGTGAAGGAAAGTGACCAGAAACTTCACCTAAGCTGTAGACGGGGGAAGCAAAATAGTTCACAAATTCTTTAAGCAAAATAACTCCATGACAGACTTACCTGCTGTACAATACAGTAGAGGACAGTTAACTGCCATAAACAGCAATCAATAAACAGATTGGCCACCTAACAAGGAGATGGATTTTTAAAAAATCTTTTGTCTGACCAATAGACGTTACCTACTAAAATGGATATTTTGTGGTTGCTGCTGATGCTGACAAATAAGCAAGGCAAAAGCCAGTGCAGGTACAGGTCAGACAAGCTTGATCAGCTGACTCCTGTCTGGCTCTGGAGGAATGCCCAGTCCTTCACCCACAAACCTCTCATCATTAACTTGTTCTTGACACAGGCATAGGATCATTGTCTTCCCAGTGAGCGACATACACAGCTTTGGTCTTCTTATACTAGCAAATTGTGACAGAAACAGATTATCTCACAATAAAAGAATACCTGTTATCTCACATCTATTTACACCATGGTGCTTGGGATAGGTGCTCTCTCCTTGCTCGAGCTGTACACTGAGGGAAACTTCTCTCCTTGCAGCAACCACAGCAGTGAGAACCTCTCAGCGTTAACCTAGTTTAGCCCATTGTGGTGCCTAAGGGAGTTCCCCTGGCCAGTTGCACCCCACTGGCAAGACAAGGAGGATGGGATTGAGCCAATCCTTTCCTCCACCATACTGGGTGAGAGCTGAAAAAGGACCAACCTGGGCAATACTTGCAGAAGTCTCCTTCCTCCTGGTGTTCAGAGGACTCAGTTTGTGCCAGGGGCGGCTTAAACTGGATACTGGGAAAAAATTCTTCACTGGAACAGGTTGCCCAGGGAGGTGGTTGAGGCATGCCTGGAGGGATGCCGGGAGGTATTTAAAAGCTGTGTAGATGTGGTGCTTAGGGACAAGGTCCTGCAGCTGGGACAGGGCAACCCTCAGTATTGATACAGGCTGAGGGGTGAAGAGATTCAGAGCAGCTCCGTGGCAAAGGACCTCAGGGTGCTGGTGGCTGAGAAGCTGGACATGAGCCTACAAGGTGCGCTTGAAGCCCAGAAGGCCAACTGTATCCTGGGCTGCATCAAAGGAAGCATGGCCAGCAGGTCAAGGGAGGTGATTCTGCTCTTCTGCTGTGCTCTGGTAAGACCCTATATAGTTTTGCATCCAGGTCTGGAGCCCTCAGCACAGGAAAGACATGGACCTGTTGGAGCGGGTCCAGAGGCAGGCCACAGAAATGATCAAAGGCCTGGAGCACCTCCCCTGTGAAGACAGGCTGAGAGTTGTGGTTGTTCAGTCACGAAAAGGCTCCAGGGAGACACTATTGCGGTCTTTCAGTGCTTGAAGGGGGCTTATAAGAATGATGGGGGAAAACTTTTTAGCTAAAGAGGTCTGCAGCAATAGACAGAGGGTAACGGTTTTAAACTAACAGGGGGAGGTTTAGGCTAGGTATTAGGAAGAAATTTGTGAAGAACTGCAACAGCTTGCCCAGAGAGGTAGCAGATGCCCTATCCCTGCAAATATTCAAGGTCAGGGTGGATGGGTCTCAGAGCAACCTGATCTGCTTGAAGATGTCCCTGCTTAACGCAGGGGAGGTTGGACTGGGTGACTTTCGTGGTCCCTTCCAACCCAAACCATTCTATGTTTTAGTGGTGGCTTGGCAGTGTTACGTTTATGGTTGGACTTGATGATCTTCGAGATGTTTTCCAATGCAAACTACTCTGCGACACGGTGAGGAACCCCACCCACCGTGCTGAGGGAACGGAACCCAGTCACGCCCCGCGGCCATTCACTGAGAAGCGGGGCGGTGCAGGGACTGATGGGTGAGGGCAACGGCCAATGACTGACAGGCGAGGTGGGCGGGAAAGGCGGGGTCGGGCGGGGCGGCCGGTGGGTGAGGGTAGCGACCAATGACTGACAGGCGAGGGCGAGCGGGGAAGCAGAGAAGCCAATGCGTGAGGGTAGAGGCCAATGACTGACAGGTACGAGTAGGCGGGGCGGCGCAGGGGCCGCTGGGTCAGGGAAGCGGCAGCCCTGCCGCCGTCACGTCCTCGCGGGTGGGGGGCACGTGAGTGCGCAGGGGGCGGAGCTTCCGCTCTCCCGCCCAGTCGAGCGGTCGCGGCGGGGAGAGGCGACTATAGTGTGGCCGTTGCGGAGGGAGGGCTTCTGCCGTCCCCCTCCTCCCCGAGGTGGGGTGGGGATGGCGGCGCCTTCTGTCCTCGCGGACTCCTCGTGAAGGCCTCTGAGCGCCCTCCCGCCGCCTCGCCTCAGGGCAGGGCAGGCTTCCCGCCGCGGCCGGGACACGGAGGAGGGGCCGGGCCGGGCGGCCATGGCCAATCCCGCCGGCCAAGACTGCGGGAAGTCGCCGCGTCAGAGTAAGGTGCGGAGCGGGCGGGGAGGGAGGCGTTGCCCGTGCTTGGGAAAAGGGCGGGGCGCTTTGCTCCCACCGCGGGAGGCTTTGAGGAGATTCCCCAATGCCCGCCCTTCTGCCTGTCCGGCACGAGATCCCCAGGTGGGAAGATGTGGCAGGTCTACCCAGAGTGGAGCACGAAGAGGGGGGTGGTGAGGCATCCCTCATCCATCGCGTTTCAGCAGGCTGCGCGGGAAAGAGAAACGCAGCAACCGCAGGATCATAGAATGAGCTGAGTTGGAAGGGACCCACGAGGATCATGGATTCCGACTCCTATCCCTTCATAGGACAACGACCAAAAGCGAAGTTAGTGATAGTACACAGGGATGATTCTCTTGGCTCTGTTACCTGCAGCCTCTTGAGTTGAACACTTTGTAGCTATACCCGAGAAAAACAGTCTGCAACTGCACATTCTGTTTTCCTGTGAACATTTGTGATGTTAAAGTAATCTTATATGCACGTCCTACTATGATTTTCAGTAATATTATGAGGTAGCTACTAAAAAAAGACAGGCCTACTTTTAGTTCTGTGAAGTTTCTTAAAAATGCTTCCTTTTATTAGCCTTGGCTGTTGGGCTAAATGTTATTTGGCAGTATTGGAAAACTTTTCTTAAAATTTTACATTGGTAATTGGAAATTTCTTATTATTAGAGATGATATTGTAAGAAACAAAGGGTGTCAGGAACTGCTTCTCATGTAGGTGTTTACATGACTCAACCAGGGTGATACTTTCCTGGATCTGCTTTTCAGAACAGGGAAGTCAAGGATGTGGTATTCATAAGCAGCTTTGGCTCTAGCAGCCATGGGATATAGTGGAGTTTAAGGCCCTGGGTGTAGTGAGGAAGGCTGATAGCAGAGCACAGAACCTGAACTTGAGGAGAGCAGGCTTCCAGCTTATTCAGGCAACAGGTATCTGAGATTTTAGGGGAAGCAACTTCGAAAGCTGGAGGAGCTTACCGGGTGGAGGTCTGTAAGGACAGGGACAATCTTCCATCCTGACGCTCATGACAACAAGTAAATGTGTTGAGTGATGGGCACAACTATATCTGCGCTTCAGAGAGGGCAAAAGGAATGTAGGAGGTGGAAGAAAGGACAGGCTGTAAATTAGAAGGACAAAAAATATTGCTTGGGCATTAGGTGTAATGCTAAGAAAGCCAAAGTTTAGTGTTGAAATTAGGAAAGCCAAAATTAAGCTTTGCACTGTGATGAAGGGCAAGCAGTGGAATGCGATGCCCAGAAAGGGGTAGCCTCTCTCCCTTGAGGTTTTCAAGACTGTTGTTGGGTAAAGCCTTTAGTAAGCTGCTTTATCCAACTGCCATTAGGCAGTTGTTAGGAGTTGGAGTTTGGACCAGAGTTGTTCTCGGGTCTCTTACAATGGGAATGAGTCTGAATTTGAAAATACTCCTTTTGTTAAATTGAGTTGGGCAGTGGAATGAAGTGCCCACTTAGGCTCATGATGTCATTTTCTTCAACAGAGCAGTTGCTGCTGCCAGTCCAGAAGTCATCTACAAAATGCTGTTGAATAGCAGTGTATCTTCTCTATGCAAGCTGTTACATGGAACAGCTGAAGTTTGTATTTGCACACTTCATACAGCTATCTGTGTTGTGACCATTGCCTGAGCATTAGGGACTTGGGTGGTATTCCTGCTTTCTAAGACAGAGAAATGTCCTGAGATTAACGGCTGAAAACTCTGATGGGAATTAATGAGTATATATCCCATCTATCGAGTGATACTCCTTCACTGTAATATCTGTTGAGTTGTTAGCACTCTAATGACTGTAGCATCTAGAGTTGTTTGGGGTATTTCTTCTGGAGAAGCTTCCTGTGTAGATAGTGTTTTATGTCAAGTTATATTTTTTGTTTTTCTTTTCAGCCACCAGTGGTTGACATGAGTGTGCATGATGAGGTACAGTTTGTGAACAGTAAGTTTCTGTGTTCTGTGTGTGAATACTATTCATGAAGTATTTTGTGTCTCTTTTACAATGCTGAGTATATGTAAAACAAATGAGAAACTGTTAGATGTCTAATATAGGCAGCACAGGAGGAATGCCGCACACTAAATAACGGGTACAGAGACATGTTCTTCATTGTGTTTCCTTTTTAAATATGTTGAAAGAATGCCTTCCCACTGCTATGAAGAAAATAACTTGCAGGAAAAGTTAGCTAGAGAAAACTGAAACAACGTGCTGGCAAACATTGGTTTTCAACTGATATTAACAATTATAAACACAAGCTTGAGTGAATTTGCATTAGATTTTTAGGGGTTTTTTTTTTTGCTCACCAATTGAATAGTCTTGCACTTTGCACAGTAACGCTGCAAAACTGAGCTGTTGAAAATGTTGCTTCATGTTAAAGAGTGCACCACAGTCTTGCAACCATGGAATAAGTGTGAAATAATATGAGTAGAAGTGCCTGTCTCTCTCATCCTGGGAAAAACACTGAAGTTTGAAGAGAGGGTTTCCTACGGAAATTTCCTTAGGCACACACCCTTGTGCATGAACATGCACACACACATGTTCTTTTGAAGCATTAGACTGGAATGTTACTCAGTGACACAGTTTTATCAGATACAAAATAGCCAGTTTGCTTTGCAAGAGAAAAGACAAGTAACAGTAGGATTTGACAGTCTTTCATTGACTGTAGCATTAGATGAGTGCATGTATACCATGTCTTTTTTTTCTGCTTTAAAAAATACATACTTTGTTTTATAGATAAATGAATAAAAATCTAAAGGTCAACAAGCTGTTCATCACTAACATTTCTACTGTTTGTGCAAATATGCTGGTAATGGATATGCATAGCACAAGGATCTCTCAAACCTGTGGTGTCCTGGTGTCTGTAGATCTTTGTTGCATCAGTAAATTAAACAAAGGTATCATCAGTTCTTTTGCCCAAAGGACAAATAGTACAGTCAGACTTTGTCCATATATTAAGTTTTCAGATTCCGGAAGAGATTGGTCACATCTAGGCTGAAACAGTCCCTGAAGCCAGGCTAACTCCTGAACCGTGCCTGAATGTTATCTGGGAGATCTACTGGTTAATGTGGGCCAAAAGGATGTGGAAAAAAATTTTTTAAGTGTCATGGAGCAGATGATAGAGCTGCAGTTCACTGGTGATGCCCTGACACTATCTATAGTTAACTGAAGGTTTTGTTGGTATTCATTTAAGTAGTCTGAGCTCACGTCCTACATAACATACAGTTACAGAGCTATTAATGTTCATACTGACAGTGTGAAGTCATGAACGTTAAAAGCATGAAGATGCATGCTTGCTATTTTGATACAATCATTGGAAACAAATGGAAGTACACACAGTTAATAGACTTCATATGATGTCATTCCATTGTCAGCCTTAATAAATGCTGTTCTTTCAGACTCTTATCTCCATTGTTACTTCATCACTAATGTTTTTTTAAGGAACACTTCATACTTTTGTAGTAGTTTACCCTAAATATTCTATCAAAACTTTACAGAAATTCTGAGAATCGAAAAGCCTCGATCTGATGTATCCTTGTTTCGTATGACCCGAAGATTCATGGAACTTGTGAAAGCAGCTCCAGATGGTGTGCTTGATTTAAATGAAGTAGCAACAACACTTGGAGTACGAAAACGAAGAGTGTATGACATCACCAATGTGTTGGATGGAATCCATTTAATTCGGAAAAGATCTAAGAATCATATCCAGTGGGTGTGAGTTGGATTTGAAACCTAATTTCTGAAGCAGTGAAACCCAACAATGTTGAGTAATGTTTATAACTTTATAGTACTGTTAAGCTTATTGAATTACTTTTACTTGATTAAAAGTAAAGTTAAATTTAAGTTCTTGGTTAAGTTCTTCTGTATTCTTAGCCTTTCTGAATTACTATGTTAACAAATATCAAGTGCAAAAACACAATGAGAGTAAAGGATGCCAGAGTTCCGGGTTGTTTTCTATTAGTGTCCTTTGTGTTTGATAAACAAGCTCTTACTTATATAAACATACTAGTCAACTTTCATGTTCTTCTAGAGGTTCTAGTGCTGCACCAGATCAACAAAACCTTAAAGATGAAATTTCTCACTTATCAGCTATGGAAGAAGCTCTGGATGAATTAATCAAGGATTGTGCTCATCAGTTATTTGAACTAACAGATGATGAAGAAAATGCAGAATATCCTTTTAATTCTTGCATTATTTTAACGCATGGTTTTGGATGCAGGTACTCAGATGTCTAGTAATAGATGTAGGCTGATAACACAAATATGCAGTAATACTTGATAATGAGTTTTATAATAGGAACCTTATTGATTATTTTATATTAGTATATACTAGTGATGTGCCCTGCTTTGAAGTATCACGTGCAATCTAGGCTGTTCTCAGAGGAGTGCTACTTGCGTGACCCTTGCATTGCAGAAGAATCCAAGTAGGGCAGTGGTCTTAGAACCCTGACCATCACCTTGTTCTCTCCATAATAGAGTTGTTCCAGGGGCAGGTCTTGACCTCCCAGTAAGTCTGAGTTGCTTAGTGAGATGAGCGAGAAGACCCAAAACAGGGCCCCAGTGACCTGTTGTTGAGAAGATAAAATGGTAGTCGGTTATGTCATAATACTTTTCCCTCTCGGGACAGGATCCAGCGCTGTCTTATCGTTCAGTTGGGTTTTTGATAACAAAAAAAAAAGATTTCTTTTAATATGACAAACATTGGATTTTTTGCTTTGGGTTACAATAAATTCCATAGCTTTCCAGGAAATTATTTACGTGCATGGTTATTACAAAACATGTAATTTCTCAAGGGCAGCATTCCATCTGTTTGTAGACTTACGACAGCATCTGTGAAAACCATTTGCCAAATGTGTTTGGTTTTTAATACTGTCTCCATTTTTTAAAAACTTTTTCCTTCCTAGAAATAAAGAAAAAAAAAGTTTTTTCACTTGTTAGCTAATATTTAATTTGCAAAGCTAGTGTTAAAGTAACCTCAGCTGAACTATTTACCACTTTTCTTAAGTTGCTGTTCTGCTTCAGTGTATTACAGTATCATAAGGTTGGAAAAGACCTTTGAGGTCATTGAGTCCACGTGTATCAACATCATGCTCTTTGCTTCTACCCATTAGCGAGTTACTTTATAGAATCCTTGACCAATGTATACACTTGCTTATGTGACATATCAAGATATCCATAGCATTCAGGCATTTCAAGAACAGATTGTGATTGCAATCAAAGCTCCAGAGGAAACAAAATTGGAAATACCAATTCCTAAAGAAGTAAGTCTTTTATACATTCCTGTATTAAGGGAACAAAAGTTCTCAAATTTGACTTTTGCAACAGCAATCAGACTTCCAGGTTTTGTCATGTGTAGCAAATAATTGGTGCCTCGTTCTGCGTTCCACTAAACAAAGCTGTAGGGATAATAGTCTAAGAAACCTTTTTGCAGTATTTCTTTGTTTACCTAAGCTATTAAACAATAAAGTCTGAACTTTAGTTTGTTGGTTTGGCTTGAGGGAATGGAACAGCTATAATAAATTTTACTTATTTCCATTACCAGTTTGTTTGATAGTTACTAGGATAGTTGATAGTTACACTTTTTAGCAGCTGCTAAAAAGCAGTTATTTGTTTACTGAAATCTACAAAAATTATAAGTCTAGCCAAACAAAGCAATAAGCATGATTTGATAATGATTTTAGCAGCATATAAATGCTGTCTTACTGCTTAATGAGTAAACAGCTGTTGTTACTGTAATATTAAAGTATGAAATGCATGCAGTATGGTGGAAAAAAAGAAAACATTTTGGTACTCTAGTAGATCATGTCCTCTCCTCGTGGTACAACACGCATCCTCCTATTTGGCTCATACAGGAGAGCTGTAGCTTTGCCCTCTGCACCCAGTCACAATGCACCTGGGCCTCTGTACTGGGAATCCAGTGTTTAAAGGAGTGCTGTGAAAGAGGGGAAATGCTGGAAGTAAGCTTATGAGTACAAAAGCAGCTTTAATTCTGTTTTGCTTTTGCATATTCATTTTTATAATGTTCTTAAAGGTGTACTCAGATTTGCCTTGCTGTGTGCACTGGAAGGGAGGTGACATAGTAGGAAAAGGAGATATGAATCAGTATAAAGAACTAGGAGACTTAAATTCATTGCATAGATCTCTGGTGGTTTCTCTGGTAAAATAGTGTTGTGGGGATAATAAAGATAAGATTTCAGAGCCTTCAAAAGAAGGCAAGATTTAAAAAGTGATAATTCAGAGAGAATAGAATCTTCTGTCGGTTGCCCATTAAATTTGATTTCCTCTGTACCTTGCAATGTGATGGAAAGCAGTAAAAGGAATACGGCCTAGTTGCTTTGTCATATTATTAAAGTTGCTGTGTGCTTTGATTTGTTTTCTGATTCATATTCTGGTCAAATTTTTAATGTTGTTACTCTTCGTAGACATAGTAAATCTTGATTGCATATCGAAAGGTCAGTAAAAAGAATAAAAGATTCATAATAGTCACAATTTATGTGGAACTAGTAACACAGTTTTAAGCGGGAATAACAACTATATTCTGTTCTTAATCGGTTGGCTTTAAAATATGCAAGAATAGATAACTGGTATGTAAGGCTTGTTCTTTGGTTTATATACAAGTTCCTTTTCTATAGGATTGCATAGAAATACATGTGAAGAGCACAAAAGGGCCCATTGATGTGTATCTATGTGAGGTGGAGCAAAAGAAGCCAAGTGCCAAAACTTTTGAAGATATGGATAGTCTTACTTCTGAAACAGAGCCATCAGTTCCGTCTGATGAAGGTAGTGTCTTCCATTTACATTTTTATCCCCACATAATTTTTTTTTAAGACGGTCATACCATTTTGATACAGTTGAAAACTGTACTGTACAAGTAGAATTTTCGGGGCATAGTTTGCAGGCTTAGATGTGTGTGGAGTATAGGAAATGCCTGAAAGAGAAGTCTGTGCTGTTGTGTTACCTCACAACAGCAGGAGGTCACTCTTGTTCACTGATGCTTTCCGTCTTTTCCTCCTTACTGGTTTCCTGCTGGAGAATGGAACAGTGTGTGTCAGTTTTCAGCTGCTTCAATACAGTGTCTAGTAGATCAGTGGAAATAGTTTTCATGAGAGTTAAGATACTAGTTCAAACAAGAGAGTGTGCTGCTCGTTACTGTCCTGTGTGAGGGAGGGCAAACAGAAGAGAGGATGTAGCATTTTGATCTACTAAAGCAAGATTGGCTGGAATATACTTTCTCAAGAGCCCCAGTGCTGCAGGATGTTGTGGTTTAAAAATAAATGTGGCGGGAATTTGCAGTAGCTCAGAACACAAAAGATCATTTTTAGCAGTGCTGCTTTATAATTGAGGGGAAGAGTTGTCTTTTTAATCTTAGGCATTCTTTTACTTTATTTTGCTTGCAGAATGATCAGAATTATTTCCTACAATGACATTAATAATTTTCCTTTTTTTACTTTCAAAGTGAGATCGTCAGGGGAAGAAAGAAAACAAACCACTTGAGATGAAAGACTAATTACAACTGAAAAAAATAATACAGTATATATATATATCTGTGTTATAGAGCTTTTCCAAAGCTGGATGGATCTGCAAGCTTACTAACCTGAAAAGTTCCAAAGTGTTTTAAATTTAAAACTGTGTTGGTTTGGTTGAGTGCTTTCACAGGATTGCTTATCTTCCCAAGTCAAAAGACGACAGTTCCTAGGGATCTCTTAGGAGCTTTGTTTTCATAATTAATTGCATGTGATCTACAGAGCTGTGGGAAAAAGTTATTTTTTGTTTATGAAATTTTAATGGACAGAAAATACAATGAATTACTTCTAAAATTGAAGATTTGAAAACTATTTCTGGAAGAGTCTGCAATCCATTTGGGAATGTATGTAATAATGAAATGTACTTTTCAGTTCGGAAGCTGCACTGCTACCAAGCTGAATTATCAAATACAAATGTAACAAATAACTGGTGTATCAGAAGCCTCTCTGATAAGGAACAAGTTGTAAATATCATGAGTTATGCCTTATACGGTGTAGGTGCTGTTTGCATTGTTTGCATCCAGCTCTGCATGAACTATGGTTTCAACACTGAAGTTAAATAATGGAGGGTTTTGTATATATCTGTATCATGTCCAGGTAGTTACTGATGTAGATTTATTGAGATGGTTTGCATTTCTGCCTTTGTACAGTGAAGAAATAAAATGAGCTTGTAAAAATATGATATAGTCTGATGTGTCAGTCTAATGAAACATGTTGGTTTGTCTTTGTTGGAATTCACAGGATAATTACTAACATCAGAATTTTAAATCTGTTACATGTGGTGCTGGTAGCCAACACTTAGATCCAATTCCTGTGATGCCACACTACCTTAGCAAATATCAGATGATTTATGATGATCAATAACTGTTTAAATGGGTCCCATCCAGTTTCTAGAGTTTATATTCAGCATAGCTTTAGTCTAGTGCCATGATCTGTTTGTGGCTTTAGCTTGCAGAAATATGTCAAGTCCTTGAGAACTACATCTGTATTCATCCACTTTTAGTAGCTCTGAAATGAAGTCCAGAGTTTTGAGATGGTTTTCTGACTGAATTAATTCTCACTATACAAATGCCACACCTATGCTCATTTCACTCCAGTACTGAAAAGTGTAGTTCACTGTTTGGGGGTCAGGGGGCTGTCTCTGTTTTTAAATTGGAACTCCAGCTGCATCTTTTCCCCATCATACAGTATGAACAACTGTCCACATCGACTCACAGGTAATAAACAAAGCTAATAACCCCCTGAAAGGTTTAACCAGCGACTCTATGAGTACTTTAAACAGGTGTTGTGAAATTAAATGCCCTATATTTGACTAATAAATGCAAATAAGATGGGGCAGTTGACAATGAAGATGTTAAATATATCTAAAAATGGGTTGGGAGTCAAATCTCTTTCCTACAAGTTTCACTAGTTCTGCAAAATGCATAATGTACTACTGTGCAAATTGGGAAATACAGAGTATGAGCTCGTACCAGAAAGTCATGTTGACTTCTTGTGTATGTGCTACCAACTTGAAGCTCCAGAATCTAAGACTTGTGTTGGATACTATTTTTCTGTATCTCCAAAATGCAAACTACAGGCTGAACTGTTACAATAATAAATAAAAGCAAAGTGAAAGCACATTTCATACGCAGATTACAGTAAGAACGGGGAAGTGCTCCTCCATTGAAGCTGGGGATTAAAATTAAGAAATCCTTTTGCACAGAAAGGTGGTCCTTTTCCTTAGGTGGCTCCTTTCAGACAGCAAACTTGCTATTTGATTTTTCACACTGTTGCTCTGTTTTGGTGGGGAGGGAGGTCTGTGTAAGAGAATACTGCTTCAACAACATGTGATAACTTTTGCTGTGAAACCTGTAACAATTTCCAGCACCAGCAACTAATCCTGAATGCTGCGCATTAGGGTGGAATTTTGGTAGGTGATACAGACTTTTGAACTGTGCACTAATGGAGTGTACTTTTACAAAATTAGCGTCTTATAAATGTTAAATAAATCATAGAATCACTAGGTTGGAAGACACCAAGTCCAACCATACCCGTCTCCTTACTAAACCATGTCCCTAAGAAACTTATCCACCTGTTTTTTAAACACCTCCAGAGATGGTGACTCCATCACCTCCCTGGGCAGCCTGTTCCAATCCCTGACCACTCTTTCAATAAAGAAATTCTTCCTAATGTCCAGTCTAAACCTCCCCTGGGACAACTTGTGGCTGTTTCCTCTTGTCCTATCGCTTGTCACTTGTGAGAAATGTGTTAAAAATCTGTGTTAAAAAGCAAAGCATAACTTATTTTAATTGAAACATTAGTTTTTTTCATTTTGAACAAATTGCTAGTGATTCTGGCTTTTAACATCAAGCTATGCAATTATTACAGTGAAATGGGAGAAGCTGTATAAGTTATGCTATGTTTTTTAAGTTCTTTTAATAATGCATCTTCAGTGGAACAAAGAGACTTTTTGACAAATAAACTGCTTTGTTGATACTACTCAAATACTTAATTATCCACCATACTGGAAAATGATGTATACGATCAGTGTGTTACATAGCTGAAAAGATTTGACTTGGACTTGAGAAGTTCCTTAGAGATGCTGAGCTTGAATGCAAGCTATAAGCTTACTTAAAAAGCAAATGTGGTAGGGCCTTGCTCTGAATTTGTATAATAATACTTGAATTTTTTTCTGAACAGCTAAGATTAAAGTATTTTTTTTGAGTCCAAATCTGACAGTTTTCAACACATTTGTCTGTGTAAGCACTTCCCGTGGCTATTTGAGGACTTTGCCTGTAATAAAATAAAAAGCTCTAATAGCATTTTTGTCTTCCTTCAGTAAGAATGGCTGAACATCTAAATGCATTCATCAGCAATAGCAACAGCCAGAATCCGTAATTATAAAATAGCCTGGTTTCGCAGATTCTGTAGCTGGAAAAAACACCACAAGATGCCAGTTCAGCCCTCACTTGGTATGGGAAATTACTTGTCAGAGTTTTCAGATGTCAGTTGCAGTTTTTAAATAACGTGATTTGTAAAGAAAAGAGTTTAAATTATGATCTTTTGGAAAGCACTTAGAAGACAGTAAATTCCTTCATTTCGAATAATCTTTTTGTTGGGTGTGAGAAGCCTCATTTACAAGCATAATTAAATTACACATTTCAAAAGCTGCTTCAGCTCTTGTAATTTTCAGTGGTGAAGTCGGCCTGCTTGCTAGACGTTCGGCTGGTCCTAAGTAGCCGGAGTTAACTGTGTGTTCCACAATCTCAGCGTACAGGCTGTCTCTGGCATTGTGTTGGGGCTTAAGTTTCACTGCTGAAGTGTTTATCCAGAGCAGTCATCTGCTATTTTTGGTTCCACTTCTGATCTGCCAACAGTAATTTCTGAGAAGTGTGTTGAGGCTAAAATCACATACATTACACTTGGTTGTCTACAGTTTATATAAATCTACATGAGTCTTCTCACACAGGTGTCCACTGAAGGACTGGGATACAAACATGGTATATAGAAGGAAATATTACTTGATGCTTAGAGAGAAAAGCCTGGTTCTCTCCATGTACCTCCTACGTGGCTCCTTCCCGTCCTTCCATCCTGCTACAGTCTGATGGTGGGCTATCTAAGGGACTGTAGCTGTGCTGTCTGGACAGCTGCCACATCTGCATGGGCTTATGATGGTTCCTCACAACACAATCTATGAATGAGGTAGCATTTTTAATTGCCCCTGGGTTAAGTGATGGGGCTATAAGAGATGATCCTAGAAGTTAAAATAGCAAATTCAAAAGGTGCAGGCTCAGGACATCATTAGCCTTTTATTGACTTTTATTTAGCCTCTAATATTTCACAGCATCCTTTAAAAGGAAAACTTGGCACTTCAAATTAAAACTTCAGGAATCTAAAATTCTGCAAGAAGCTATTCAAGTTCCTGGAACAGTTTTGCTTTCAATCTTTTGTAGGTTATAATGCAAATCCTGCACAGAACTGCTTTTAGATAACGTATCCTTTCCAGACAGACAAGAAATTTGGTTTTACAGCTATCAGTTTCTAAGGAATTAAGTTTTGGGGGTTTTTCCCCATCTACAACCACAAAAATACCACAAGTGGGCTAGAGCAGGAGCTGTTGCTTCTCTAACACACAGCCAAAGTGTATGTCATGCAAAATGACACAAAAATTGATGTATCATTTTATCAGGAAGGTGTCAAGTCAGATACAAAGTTTCAGCAAGGTCAGAAAGGGAAAAACCTGTTTTTGTATTTATTTTAATTACAAGGCACACATATTCTTCAGAGGTTTTCTGGCTCCTAAATCTAGGATAAAATTTGTGTGCACAAACTGTGACCTCAACATTAAAAAAGTTCATTTCCAAATGTGAAAATAAAAGCTAACTTCAGAAGAAAAGTTCCAAGTCCATTAAAAACATTTCAGAAGTTATTTGGATAATAAAATTTTAAAGTGCATTGTAAATTAGAGATGGACCCAAGCCTTTAAACGCATGTTAAAAAGCAAACACCTGCAAACTTGAAGAGTAAACCAAGGTCAATAGGCCCCATGTTTATTATACCAGCCATTGGCAGCAAAGGTTGAAGGTAGACACAGACTTCTCTAAAGATCAAGCCTTTTGGCTGAGATTTAATGTGGCCAAATTATTTGAGAGACAGCTGGGATTGCAACAGAAGAATCCTGGATCTAGAAGCACCGGCGAAGGGGGAATTTCCCTCCATGATTTGCTGCAGTAGCTGTTTGTAGGCAGTTACCTGCATCTTTATTTGCTTAACAAGCAGGCAAAAAGAAATTCTTGAACACAGGTACCTGGAGGACTAAATATGGCAAGTGGTAAAATTTTAGGAATGAGGGAAGGCATTAAGTGGTTTTGAAAAGGAGGACACACAATCAGTACCTGCAATGCTGTTAGTCGGAAGATCCTTCTTTCTGCAAACTGTGATGACACTGTCTTCTGATATTCTCATCTGCTAGGCTGCACTCTGCCTGTGCTCATGTTCAGAAGTGTCCAGAAAATAAACTGTGAATAGAATAAATCAATGAATGAATTAATTGCTATTTTCCCCTGGTGAGACTCATGAACATTCAGACCATTTATTCCTGACCATATAGCAGCTGTGAAACCACTCTGAGTAACATCAGACACTCTGCTATTAGCTGGGCACTCAAAGATCAATCGAAGCTTCACAGAAGTTAGTTGTGATCTCTTTATGATCCCTAAAACACCTACGAAACCAGGGCACAATACCCACATGCTGCCTCCATCCCTTAAGCTAACACAGGTTGCACGGAGTTTGCAGTTGGAAGCAGAAAACTGGGATTTTACTTGATAATGAGACTCCCTAGAATTCATCAAAGAACTTTTTACCAAGCCATGTTCTCATCACTGACACTGGTAATACTTTAGTTTTGTGCAAGAAGCAGTTTATCATGGCAAAAATCCCCCTGACGTTTGAGACAGATTTAACCTTGACTGCCCAGCAACCAGCAACACATGCAAGGCCTTCCAACTGATGAAAAGCTATCGGAGACGATTTGTATCCTTATGCAGCTCCAGGTAAAACAAACACCTATGAAATGATACAAAATGATCGCATCCTGGGACAATGTTCATGAGGGAAATATAGAGATTTGCCTCAAGAATTGCAAGATCAATTTTTCCTGTAATTAGAAGTTTGAAAATAAAAGTAAAATGCTATGAAAACATTACTGCTGCTTTTCTTTTGAGATCAAACAAGTCTTAATTGCAGATTTGGCTTGGAGAACTGAATAAAGGGATAAATACAAATGAATTGCCAAAGGTGACACATGGTTTGGCAGTCTCTGCACTGATCAGTGGTTTTGATTTGTTTGGAAAGTATCAAGAACTCTGCAAGCCCTGGGAAGCAGAACAGCATTAAAGGAAAATATGGATTACTGTGTATTTATTGATGAATTCTGTGTTTCTTCCATTCTGAAAGACTCCACACTGAAAATTTACTGCATATTGAAGCTCAGGAATCTTCTTTCTTTTTAAAAAGGAATTAAATTTGTGACATTAAATGATGTCTTCATAGATTCTTAAAAACAAGTATGTTCCACTTTTATGCTTTTATACATGGAGAAGATATAGTCTATTATAGTAGGACAGAAGGAGTTGGAAAGCTGTCCAGATATTGTCTGTATGCTGTCTATGTGTCCCTGAGGATTTGTTGCCTAGAAATGAACACAAGACAACAATAACTGTTTACATAGATGCTGCCTGAAAACTTTTCAGGCATTTATGTTTCCTCTCTGCTGGCTGTATGCCAATGGACCATTTCTTAAATGGACAAGTGGGAGCTATTTTTGGGGGGTAAGTCTGCAAAACGGCAGTTATATTTGGAAAGAAAATTATATAGTTGTTAAGCGGAAAAAAAATCCCCCCATCACCACTTACACAGGTTTTTACCACACTTGAAATCAAAACCTGTCTGTTCACTCTACTAATCGTTTCTGATCAGATTAACAAAATCAAGGCTCAACTAGAAATAAGCATTTAGCCATGTGCTTTATTGGCAGCAAATGGTGGCTTTGAAGTAGGCACGAGCAAGCTCAACAAATTATATGTGGAGCTGAATTGTTGCACTTCCATATTTTGTATAGGTAATTCTCAGATTAAAAATAATAATGGATTCAGAATAGTAACACTGGTAGTACAGATTAATTACTGAGCTACAGAACTATGATTATCAGAAGGATGAGATTTGGGGTTTATGTTTCAATATGGAGAGACTCAGTGTGGGCTGTCACTGAGGAAAGTTTTATAGTTTTACCCATATATCCTTTCAATGCCACATCATGTTGCCACCAGGCAGCTTGCGGCCTCCAGAAAAACCATTCCTCTGTGCTATGCTCATTTGTAAAAAAGGTGACTGCCTTGATCTCTTTTGCGGACTCCCACCAGTTCTGCTTTGCAGTGACTCCTAAGAGCATACCAGCTCCCCCAGGACCCTCCCCAGGATGCTTCTTCTACAAAGCACCAAGGGTAGTCCTTGGAATTCTTGCAGTGCTTTATGAAGCAATTGTGGTGAGTGCCAGCACCTCCCAGGTGCCCCAGAAGAGCATCCTCTCTGATGACAGCACCGGAAAACTCTCTGCTACCTTGAAAGATGCTGCCCCAGGGCTTATTGACGCTCTCAGTCTATACTGTACATCCTTTAAAAAAGTAAATGGCAAAATAAATCAAATGATCCAAACACATAACCAAAATTAGCATCTTGTTGACAATTTCAATTGACAAGCCAAAGTGTACAAATGTACAAGGAAATGTTCCTTATGTTTATTTTGTGTATACTGGGTTTTTTTCCTTTGTTACCCTATCTGTCTTGTGTTATAAAACAGGGAAATCTCCAACATCTCATTAATCTTCAGTTTAACTTGCATTTTTTATGATGACAAAGTTGTTCCCTCTCTAGGTTAAATAAACTGACATTCAAAAAATGCTCAGAGGCAGGATTAACCTTTTCCTCACCCTTTTTCATCTCCCAGGACATCTGTTTTATAGTGGCCAGGGAGGAACTGAAATGGGTACGTCCTTCCAGCATCATGTTTTGAGTGCAAAAACCACTCTGAACAGCCTGAAATGGTGCAGAGTTTCAAGGGCAACTTTGGTGAAAGGAAAAAAAAGGAGAAATTACCCACTATTCCTTACCCAGTTATGTCAGACAGGTCCACACTGACTGAAGTGCATAGCATGCAAAGCTTCATCTATACAGACAAGAACACATGCATGCATGGCGTCCATGATGAGCCTGGGGACAACCAGAGCTGCTCACTGGCTTCCCAGAGGCTACAGAGCCACTAGAGGGATGTCTGCAACCATCCTTCCACACATTTCTGGATCATCAAACCACCACCACACATTTCAGACCATCTGCAAATTACATGCAGCATCAAACAGTAATTGAAAATGCTGTAAAGAACAATATAGAGGGCTGCTTGCCATGGCCCAGAGAACTCTGGAAACTGCCAGCCTGGAAAGATGTGACGCAATGCCGGTATGCAACGAGGTCCAAGTGAGCTGATCAGAAATCTGCTGGTTGAACAATTTGCCACTGCAAAATTCCAGTTTGGTGGAAAGCAAGCAACTTCCCCTCAGGTCGGTAGCTGCTGCTTTCCTTACCACACATCAGACACTACCCACACAAGTATTTTTGACAGCCCAAGTTCAAGGACTTCCAGGTCTTGGAAGATCAGGGCTTTGGGCTGTACCGGAACCAGTGACTGACTGTGGGCTATGCAGCTGCCTGTCTGCAATACCTGTTGTGGGGGGATTTTGGAGAGTTACCTGGAAAATTCTGAAAAACACTAATTTTTTTTTTTCTGTAGTGAATTTCTCTTCATGCTGCCACTCTCCAGGCAGCTTCAGATCCATCCCTTTTATTTTTCAGAGCTGGAATTCTGTTTTACTGTAACATTTCCTGCAGTTTTATCAATTCCAGCTAGATACATCCCTTTTTTTGTTTGCTTGGTTTAGCTTGTACCTTACTGCATACCATAATATATTTAAAATCCTAACAAGTTAGCAGTATGCTCAGTGACAAAAGTACTTTTTTAAATTTTTTTTTAGTTCTAAATTAGTTAACTAGAAAAGGACAAAAATTTAATGGTGAAGTGTCCCCTCTTACAGAGACCAGCAGTTGGAACTGATTGGATGAAAGGGGATGCAAAGAGGAAAAAAATGGTTAACTGGAGAAACAAGCATTATTCGTAAGTGCTGTAATAGGCCCTATGTGTCCCAGAATAACATAATTAATGAGCCCTAATTTATTACCGAGGCTGGTCTGGGTAGATGAGTCGAACCCTTATGCTTAAGAAAAGATACATGTTTTAATTTAGGTGAAAAAGAAGCAGCATAGATTTTAGAAGTGGTAATAGCTAGAGTTGGACGATTTATTTATTTATTTTAATAGTTAATTCCCCGGAAAATGTGGTTTCAGTCATGTCTAAACTATTCACTTCAAATTTGCTGAATAGTTTTGGCTGGAAAAAAACAAAGGAGGGATAAACTCTGTTGGAGGAAAGTCTCCAATTACCCAACAGCTCAATGATCAGAGCATTTACTTAGGTAGCAGAGACCCTGCAGAGGCTATTTTGACAAAGGCTACACTCACTCCTTTCTGTTACCGTTTTGATTTTGACCAGACAGAGAGGGATGGGGACACACCTCCCAAGGGAGCACACTGGTTCGCAGGGTGGGAAGCCATGATTCTCATGCTCCTCCTCACTGACCCAGTGAACTCGCTGCCTTTGTGCAGGGCAACAACTTCAACGCAAGGAAGAATTTCCTCTTTCTCCCACTTCAGGGATCCCCAGTTCCTTGAGAGTTTCCTAAGAAGCAGAATTCTGATTCAAATTCTATTGGACAAAAGTAAGATTTCCTTATCCTAAGTATCTCCATGCTATAAGATAAAAAAGGGACCGTCTCCCTTCTCTCAAGCATCCACAGCAAATATTCTACATCAGGTTAAACTGAACGTTTAACAGTTCACGCAAAGAAGTACCTTAGGTTACTTTCTTTCAGCAAGCAAAACTAGCCAGTCTGGTTACATCCAGTGGCTTCACTGTGGCTTTTGAATGAAAACACAAGTTCCACAAAGTTTTTAAGTGGTCGTGGAATAAGTTTGGTTTCACTTTCATCCAGGCTGCACTACACTTCTTACAAACTGTTATGCCTACAGTCACTGAAAAAAAGAACTGAAAATGACGCTGATGGCTCCCAGCTCCAGTCCCTATGATGCCAGTCACCACACCACACAGCCTTTTCAAAATACACTGATCACCCTGCAGGGAGTTATTGTCTTGATGCCTTTACACAGATGAAGGTTGTACCAAACTCCCATCATTTATAGCTAGAAACTTTCTTATTTCCCATCTACTTGTGGCCAGTTTACATGCATACATTCCTCTGCCACCATTGTTCTGTAATGTACATAGCTGTTGGTCTCCTTGGTGCTGACTTTGGTGTACCTACAGACACCATCCTATTCTCAGTCACCCCTCTGCTGAGCTTAGCAAACCGAGTTATTCAAGTCTCCTCACATAAACCAGGCTGCCTTGTTCCTTCATCTCTGCTCAATTCATAATTTCAGTTCCTCTCCTTCAATACAGATGAATAGGACCATTTATGTTCCAGCAGTAATTGTACTTGATCTTGCCTGTACCCTATCTTACTTGAACATCTTTTTTTCAATTTTACATCACTATTTACCCTTTCTAATTCCACAGTTCGATCAGCTAATGCAGACTGGATTTTTTTCTCAGCTGTTTCCAAATGACAAATTCCCACATTATATTAGAATTTCTTACTGGTCCCCAAGAGCATATCCCTCTATAGACCGTACCATTAATGACTTCCTATTTCTATCATTCCCGTTATTGAGATGATCCAGATCCTCTGAGCAATATCCCAACCCTCAACCCTCCATTGATTTGTCTTCTGACTGTATGCAAACAGCCAGCATCATCAGCACACTCCTTGATTTCATGCTGGTAAACAAAAAGATTCTAATTTCAAAATGTTGAACAAGACAGATCGAGCCTGGTCCTTGTAATTCCTACCAATCCAAATCTTCAAGGATTCAACTAATACCCTCCTATTTCATTCCATAAGGCATTGCTGTCCTACCTACAGTTAATCTTTGTACTTTAGGAATAGTATGTTATCCTCTGGGACATGTTATAGATGGATCCCCTACAAAGAATGTACATGAAAAGTTCCCTTAATAACTGCCATTACCTCCAGCCTTACCATGTCAAATTATTTACTGATGTAAATGAGATCAGGTGCACACTTTTTTTGCCATTATTATATAGCCGTGAGTAGGCTGAAATTATGTACATTTACACTGTTTCCTATCTCTTCCATATCTTTGTTATTTGTTAGAAATGTCTTTTTAAACATTGTGTGCTACTGAGGTCACAGGAGTTTGATAACTGTCATATTTATCTCCTTTAAAGATACAGATCTATACTTACTATTTTCAATCATATGGCATCATCCTGGGAATAGTAATTTATTTGAAAATCACTTATTAATGAAATAGAGATGTAGTCTTATTAACACTGGAATTCTGATGCTTATCTGACATCAAATTTATTTAAATTTTCAAAGCTTTTTTTCCAGTTCTACCACTTTCATTTTCTTACCTTAATTCTCTTCTACCCACATGGTGTTTTGTTTTAACATCATGACCCATCAACAAAGCCTCGATGAAGAATTCCTTTGGACTGGAACAAAGCTGAGATCACCTCTCACTAGCCTCTTCCCATTTACCATTTGAAAGTCAAGTCTAGTAATAACAGTTGTTGAGCAAGACTGCCCTTCTTGTTGGACAAAATGAGGAGAAATAGGAAAATCATATTTTTTCCAAATAGGAAGGAAAAAAAATGGGATTCATGGGTGTTCTTTTTCTTTATTTCTCTCTCTCCCCTTCTGTGCTGTTTTCTTTGCTTCTGGACTCTGATGTTGCTTAAATACAAAGTGATGTGATTTCTCCAAGAGCATAAACTCTTATCTGCAAAGCTATGTCTTCACTTGTGCACTCTATAATTGCTCTTATTTCTATTTTACAGCCCTTGCAAACTCCCCAAGAGAAGGCCCACTGTTGCTTGGACCCTCGTATAAACTAGACTGGCTTGTTTTCCCCACAATTAACAGTAGCAAAGTCTTGATGAAAAGCAGATTGTAGGAATGACAGTACTAACATGGAGACACATAATATGGGCATTCAGAGATGCACACAGACCTACAGCAATAATCATCTTTATTTAGTTCATTCTATACAAGTCATCTACTACTGCCATTTCCCCTTAATTGCAGGGAGTCTTTGGTGCCCAGGGTTTTACTGTCGCTTTCCAAGCCAGTTCCTGCATACTTATGGCTACAGGCCAGATCAAAAGAAGGATTTGTTAGGTGCCTACAATGGTTCTTAAACCAAAGACCAAGATCACAGTCCAAACCCACTTTTCTCTTTAGACATCTGACTATGAAGGTTGCTAAGTTTGCTACCTACATCTGCCTCCATCCTGCTGAGCACTCTCTCATCGGCAGGCAAGAGCACCTTTTCTTCCTGGCCTCTTTATCTACTTATTAATGCATTTTTTCTGCATAAAGACTGCTTCAGCAGAATGCGTCCTTAAAGAGGCAAAACCACACAAGCCTACAAGATAGTGGCTAGGAACTTTATTTGGCCGTGGAATATGCAGCATGAATCCACAGGACAGAGGAAGAGGAATACATACATAGGTTTTCACTCTACTGAAGAATTACAGGTTGGATCAGAACGGACATACTCGTTCATACTACTTATTATCTGGGAAACCACAGGATTTCAGGCACACTTCTTATAACAAGTCCTGTTCAGTACACAGTTGGACACTCCTTTTTGAAATGTCTGATTCTCCTCAGGTTGTGTATAAGGAGCCTGTTTGCTGAATCCTGGACTTTGGGTTCCATTTTGGGAAACAAGTATTTAAATGTTTGCTCTTAAATCCAGAATAAACTACCAGAAATGCTTCTGTTCCTGGGTATGTGTTCACTGAAGAGATAAGTATTACAGGCATGCAAGTGACAGGGAGCAGAAAAACAGCTTTGAGAAGCTTTAGCTCTTCGAGGGACCAGCAGCTTTGTACCCTGCATGCTTCCAATTTTGCAACCTTTATAATCTGTCACACACAGGAAATGCTGGAGATAATGCTCACAGCAGAAATAAGAGCAGCAGAAAACATCTCTGCTCCAAGGTACTGTGAGGTGCAAGCAGCCTAGTCACAGCAGGATGGGGACGATTTCATAAATCAGAGCAACCTCGTGAACTGCTGTGATTTACACCTATGGGCCATACAGCCCCAAACTTAGCCTAAAGATAGAAAGTAGCAATGGAAAATCTGAGGTCACTTCGTCCTTACTCTCCAAGCTACACTCATGGCAAGTTTCCTCCCAAGACTTACAGCAGAGAGTTTAGCGCATCAACATCACGTAAGCATTTTAATTAACCCAGATTCACAGTTTTGCTCCTGTCTTCCCAATGCATCCAAGAAACTACGAAACTGTCTTATTAACAAAAGCGATGGTGAGAATTATGTAACCAATTAAAAGAAAGACAGGCAGAGACCAAGTCCTGCATTATCAGGGCACACCCAGGCATTATGCAGCCACTTCTGTTTCACACCTTGATCCTCTGGTATTTGTGTTTAAGATACCAAATTCAATACAGCACAGACAACACCAGCAAATCTTTCTGCATTTATCAGCTATGCAGCAAAACATGCTGTTTGAGAGAGTGGGAAGCAATGACACTTCGCATACCTATCAGAGATAAAAATATATTCTTTCCCAAGTAGAAACAATAGACATAGGCCTTTAACGATAAAGTTTACCATATGAAGATATTTTCTTTAACATTTACTTGATTACTTTGGTTTGCATTTAATTATACAGATGGCTGAGTGGTTTTGTAATTTTATAGCTGGCCTCTGCTAGTGATTGATGTGGTAGTGTCATCCTTACTGAGGGCTGGTTTGGAAATACATGGGATTTGAAAAGCTGCCTGTATTTAAAGCCACTAGTTGAAATGCAAAAGATTTGCTTGGATTATTTGGAGGTTTAGTCCTTCTTACCTTGTTTTCATAATTTTATTATCATTCAGCATGAGAGTCAATTTATGTCTTTAGGCAGAGATAGACCATGAGATCACCAGCAATTCACTTAATGTTACCATGCATCTGTTTCCCCGCATCTGTTTCCCCATATGCAAAACACAAAAATGGACTGGATCCACATGAAATGCTACATGTATATTTTAGGGACCCCACCAATTAGTAGAACCAGCTCCCCCATCATGGTCTTATGCTGACTATAAAATACATCCACAGAGTGGAAGCCTAAGAAGGGGATTTGCAAAAGCCTTAACTAGCCAGCAGAAAGTGCTAAAGAGATAGCAACCCCTTCTCCTAAACCAGAAGCACAGATGGGTAGTTTGTCTCCTTTTTTGTCTTTTGTCATAGCTAGTAATGCATGCCTGAGGTCCACAGCCAAATTCCTCTTCTTCCTGAAAAGAAAGACTTGATCTCTATGGAAGTGCTCTAACCTGAAGCCAGTGACCAATAAGCTCAGTTTATTAATTTCTTACAACTCTGGTTATAACAACACAGCCAGTTCTGAAATGGTGAACAGCTAATTTCCAAGTGCCTCAGGACACCTAGGGCATATTTGGACTGTGGACACCTAAAGAGTTAAATGGCACCTCGGGGAGTGGAGAGGTGAAGGATCCAACTGTGGACTCACAGGTTTAAAGCTGCACCATGTATGCTGGAAAGCTTGGACTTTGTCTTACAAAACACGGTAAATACCATCTTGACAATTCACTGCAGCGGACTTCAAAACTACTGTACACAGATCAAGTAAAAACAGTTCTTCGTTAGATAGTCATTGTTAGAGATAGTCACTAGGCAGAACTGTAAAAAGATTGCATTGGTATTATTTTTCCTTGCTCAGCTCACACATTAAAACAGTGCTTTTTGCAAATAGTGAGGGCAGGATCTCACTTTCTGGGTACTCTTTTTGCCACATAATCACTTATAACCAGCAATAAAGCTTCTGCTATTAGACCTTAGCTGATGATTTTGTTGAGCTTTTGTGTCGTACAAAAGAATTCAGCTGACTCTGCTGCTGTCAATTTGTCCCTGTAACAGAGCAGAACTTGTTTCGTCAGTAAACAGATAAGTCCTGAAGGCTGGAGGAACAGATCTATTGGGCAAGAATTTCAAGAAGGTACTGTTTCTACACACTGGCTTTTGAAGTCTGAATCACACTTTCTTTGTATGCAAAAAGGGCTGTTGTGCTTCTGTAAGAATTTTTGTTACCTTCGTTTAAATAGCGCCCTGAACAATGTCACTAAGTCATATAAGCAAGATAAAGTAAAGATTACTTTTTACAAAGCTTATTTTGTAGATAAGAAATATGAGGAAAAGAGAAGCCTCTTGCAGGTAGTCAAGGGGAAACTGAGAAGAGAGCTTAGGTCTTCACATCACCTGGTGCTCGATTCAAAGGTTGCTGAAATCACCCCCGAGATTCCTGTTAGCAAAACTGAGCACGGGCTCCTTATTGATCACTAGTAACACCTCTAATGTTTCATTTCTTGTCCAAACCTATTTTAAATCCCTTCTTAAAAACACTGAAATATTTCTGCTGTGCCACTGACAGTAAATTACTCAATGAGTAGGCTGTATATGAAGAAATAATGTTTCTTTTAGGTAATTTAGAGTTTTTAATGGTTGACATGCTAGGCCATGTAAATTCAAGGCCCTACTAGTAGCCACATTCTAATCCTACCTGCAACCCTACCAGTTGTTCCACCTGTTTCTTTCATCTTCTCGCAAAGGGAACTGCTTGAACAAGTTACATTATTTTTTTCTTGATGTTGCAGTAAAGCGGATCCTAATCCGTTTTCAGGATGAAGCAGTCCTACAATATAAATAAACAGTGCCTCTCTCAAACAGATTTTTACCAGTTTCTTCAGAAAACTCACAAACCCCTCAATGTGGTTCACTGAAAGAAGGGTGAATCACAATGCTCAATTTGACTTTTCACAATGTTGCAAGTGTGTGTGTTCCTGTCAGGTTCAGCCATTTTGATTCCACAGACTATGAAACAGAATTCAGTTATGGGGTTTGGACTGACGTGCAGACCTGACCTTCCCTCGAGTCGGGGGCTCTTCAACACCAGGGCCCTGACTCAGAATATCACACAGAGGGATCTCACTCAAAACCATGGAAGTGACTCATGTATTGACTGATCTTTGAATCCCTCTCATGTTAAAATTCCTTTCACGTTGAAATTCCTTTCATGTTGAAATATTGGTCTTTTTTTTTTCTGACATCAGCTCACTGACATCCAGCTATCAGCTGAGAGTCAACACAGTACAACTAAAACGTTGACCTTTCCTCCTTGAGGTCCTTCCACCACTGCAGATGGCACTTCCATGGCCTCTGTCAGTCTGCCTAGTGACATTAGCCGCATCTCCGGGCTGCTGGAACCACAGTTTGGCCACAACCTCACCACGCCATCCCATGGAGCATTCCCACCACCCAACTCGCCTCTTCTATCCCTGCAGCCACAACTCCAGTCATCCAAGGCACTCTCCTCACTATAGCCTGCTCTTGCCTGGCTTTGACCAGCAACACCTGCCCCCCATCAAAATCCCTGCCAAGCAGTAACCACGTCTGCACAGTGTGTAGAGCTTCCTCTTCCTCAGGGTGAACAAGGGAGGTCTGCATCTTCCCTGGCACAGCTCCTCACTTTCTAGCTCGCCACCCTCCCTCTCCTATGTGCTCTGACCCTGCTGTGTTAACCGAAATGCCTTGAGCCCACTTTCTCAAATTATTTTGGTATATTTTATACTACAATGTGACATGAGGCCTCAGTCAAAATACACTTGGCTGCAACACAGCCCTTTCTCTCTGGCTGCTGTGCCCAGAGGCCTTGCCTGCTGCATCTGCCTCGGGGGCTGCTGGAGCGTGAGGTCACCTTGGTCCTGCAGGGGAGTGGGCAGCAAGCTGGAGGTGGTGGGAGCACTGTCCTCATCCCCATCCTCAGCCCCGCTTCCATCCTCATCCCTGGCCCCAACCCCATAGAATCCTAGAATGGTTTGGGTTGGAAGGGACCTTAAAGCCCAGCCCCAACTCCTCTGCCATGGGCAGGGACACCTCCCACCAGACCAGGCTGCTTAAGGCTCCATCCAACCTGGCCTTGAACACTCCAGAGAGAGGGCATCCACAGCTTCCCTGGGCAACCTGTGCCAGTGTCTTGTCACCGTCATTGTGACAAATTTCTTCCTAATGTCTAACCTAAAACTTTCCCCTTCCAATTTAAAGCCATTCTACCTCATCTGATCACTACATGCCCGTGTAAAAAGTCCCTTCCCAGCTTTCTTGTAGCCTCCCTTCAGGAGGCCCTACTGGAAGGGCGCTGCGACGGCTCCCCTGCAGCCTTCTCTTCTCCAGGCTGAACAACCTCAACTCTCTCAGCCTGTCCCCACAGCATCCTCGTCCACATTCCCATCCCCGGTTCCATCTCCATCCCCAGTCCCGGTCCCATTCCCATCCTCGGCCTCATCCCCGTTCCTGGCCCCATCCCCATTTCCATCTCCTGTCCCATCCCAGCCAGCGGCCGCTCCACAACAGGTCGCGCCCGAGCACCAAGCGCTCCGATAGCCACACGCCGCCGCTCGCTGCCGCGGGGCCTTGTGGGTAGGGGAGGCCGCAGCGCGGGGCGCGGGCAGGCGGAGGCCGGGCTGGGGGCGGGCGCAGCGGCCGCGCCATGGAGTGAGCGGCGCGGCAAGGCCGGTGGGGATCGCGGCTCCGGCCCGAGCAGCACACACAGGCGGGGAAGAGGGAGCCGGAGCCCGAACCTAGCTCCGCGGCGGCCGCTTCCCCCGTATCAGGGCGGTGATGGCGCGGGGCGGGCGGTGAAGTGCTGTTTCTCTCCTCCAGCCTCCACCCTCCCTCTCCCCGCGCGGAGCGGCAGCCACTGCCCCGCGCCCTTCATGCCCGGGCGCTGCCCCGCGCCGCCGCCCCTCCCCGGCCGCGCCAGCCCCGCTCCGCCGCCCCTCCCCGCCGCGGGGCGGGACGCGCCCGGGTGCTGCTAGCGGGGCCGCAGCATGAGCCAGCGGGCGGACGGGAAGATGTCGGCGGCTCCTGCCGCGGCGGAGGCGCCGCAGCCGGCGGCGGGGATGCTCGAGGGCCGCCAGAGGAAGCTGGAGTCCATGATCCGTGACCCGCGCTCCCCGGTCAACGTGGAGAGCCTGCTGGTGAGGGGGTGCGGGGAACAAAGGCAGCGCTGCCCGCGGAGGGGAGGGAGGCAGGAAGGAAGGAGAGCGCTCCCGCGTCCTGGAGCGGTCCTAGGGGGGACGGAGGCTCCTTCCCCGGAGGGGGGCGGGGAGCGTGCGGTGGCGCCTTTCCGGGCTGCGGGCGAGGGGTGCCCGGACATAGGAGGGGAGGAGCTGGCGACTGAGGAGGTGGCGAGCAGTGGCCCTCGCCCCCCGAGTGCTGTGTGTAGCCAGTGGAGGGGAAGTACCGGCCCTTGCCCCCCGGGGGCCCCTTTGTGGCAACCGGAGGAGAGAGGCTGGCGAGTGGGAGGTGGTGAGCGCTGACCCTCGCCCCTCGGGGCCTGGTTACAGCCATTGGAGGGGAGGGACTGGCCTTCGCCCACCGAGTGCTGTTTATGGCTACCAAAGGGCCACCGGGGGGTGGTGGCGAGCACTGTCCGTCGCCCCCCGGGGGCTGGTTATGGCCACTGGAGGGGAGGAGCTGGCGAGTAGGCAGGTGGCGAGTAGCAGCCCTTGCCCCCCTCCCTAGGCTGTTTGCGGTGACCGGAGGGGAGGGTCTGGAGAGTGGGGAGGTGGTGAGCACTGGCCCTCGCCCCCCCCCCGAGTGCTATTTGTGGCCACCGAAGGGGAGGGTCCTGCGGGAGGAAGGTGGCGAACACTCGCCCTCGCCCCCCGGGGGTTGGTTATGGCTACTGGAGAGGAGGAGCTGGCGAGTAGGCAGGTGGCGAGCTGTAGCCCTTGCCTCCCTCCCCGGACTATTTGTGGTGACCGTAGGGGAGGGTCTGGAGAGTGGGGAGGTGGCGAGCACTGGCACTCGCCCACCGGGGCCTGTTCGTGGCCACCTAAGCAGAGGGACTGGCGAGTGGGAGGTGGCGGGCAGTGCCTCTCGCCCCCCTCTCCGGCCTGTTTCTGGCCACTGGAGGGGAGGGCCTGGCGAGCGGGAGGTGTGGAGCATTGACCGTCGCCCCCCAGGTGCTGTTTGAGGCCACCAGAGGGGAGGGGCTGGCGAGTGGGAGGTGACTTGACAGTGGCCCTCGACCCCCAAGGGCTGTTTGAGGCCACCGAAGGTGGAGGTGGCGAGCAGCAGCCCTCGCCCCCCGGGAACTCCTCATTGCCACTGGAAGGGTGGGTCCGGAGAGGGAAGGTGGCAGGCAGTGGCATCTCAAGGCTGATTGTGGCCATTGGAGGGAAGAGTGGTGAGTGGGAGGTGGTGGGGAGAAGCCCTTGCTGCCTTGGGGCTGTTTTTGCAGGGGAGAGGTCTGGACACTGCGCTGTGAGCCGAGAGCAAGCACTCTCTGTTTGGACACGGCTTATTTTGCGGAAAATGAGAAAGGTCTCTGGAAAGGCCTGACCTGCGGAGGAAAGCGCCTTTTTTTCTCTGCCAGCATTACTTACACCATTTGCTCTGGTGGCCCGGTAGTCATAGTGTGTCTGTTCCCAAAGTACCTGCCTTTGTGTGTGCTGCCAGGCTCTTTCTCCCTGTAAAACTCTCCCCTGGTAAAGTTGGGGGTTGCTGTGCGAGTTTAGAATGATTCAGGAAAAGGACACTCCTAAGGGGGAGATGTGACTTGGGGGGGGTATTCTGTGGGGTCAGGTTTATTTTCCACTGGGGCAAATTGATTCATCTGTCTCCTATTGCAAATAGAATTTTTCTGTGTGTGTGTGTGAAATATAATTTCCTTTAATAAGAAATTCGTGCCCTCAGGAAGGAGTGGGAAGGGAGTTGTGTTTCCCCATTTAAAACACCCAGACCCTGAAAAGACATTGAGAGTGAGTCTTGATTAATATTATTATTTTAACTGAACTTCAAGGTCTTAAAACCTTATATTTCCAGTCTGTCCCAAGATTTCCAGTGTGTCCCAGTTATGAGGAGCAGAAAAGGGGAGAAAAAAATCCCAGTCCTTCCAAGTGCTCAAGGCACTTACACTGTCTTTTTCTCCCTCCCCCTGCTTTCAAATGACTCAGTTCTCTTTGGCCAAAAATACAGGAACTGACTGAACACTATGTATGCCTGTGCTATGCGGAGAATATAGGAATTTCCTATAACATCTGAAAAATGTTCTTCTCGAGGCTTTGATACTGTATTGCTCCTCTCATGGGTGTTCACAGGCATAACGACACCCAAAGTAGTCAGGGAAAGGCGGTGGGAAACAGTGCTACATATCTAACTGGATTCAGATAAGTTTTCACCTAGGCCAAAGCAGAGAGCTGCCTCTGGGCTTCACTCCCAGCGTTTTCACTTTGGTATTTTGCTAGGAAAACGTTGACCTGTGGCCAAAAAAGAGCAGTTAAAAATAGTACAGTCGTGCTGAAAAATGCATCAGGTTAATACATAACCACAGCAGACTTTTTCACACTTTCTACTTTTATACTCAAAAGTGTGTTTCCTTTATTCTCTTGCCTCTCCTGTCTTGGACATAGGTTTGATAAAGTTTGCATTCTCTCTGCCTTCTCTCTGTAAGCATTGTTTAAAAAAATTAACAAGTGAAATATAATGCTGATCAATCAGATTAACTTGTGCATTCTACGGTCTATGTGTAGAATAATGAGCGATGTCATGTTCATTCTTATTTGGGAAATTTGCAGTGCATAAAAGCCTTTTCTTCTGGACTTTGGTATTGTTTCTGTATGCTGTTTGACGTTAATTTTGCATTGGCATTCTGCTAGGCAATCTGAGTATGAGAGCATATTCAAATTACAAAATTTACTTGTTTACTAAACAGCTCACTTTCAGTATAAATTATCAGAAGTGAAAATTTGCTTTTGGTTAAAAGTAGAAATACAGCAACAGAAACTAAGAGTCAGGGAAAATGTTCTAAAAAGTCTAGCTGGAATGCCACTATTTCGTCCTCCAAAAATAACATAACCAAAACTAAAAATGTGGAATGGAATTCAAAATGGAATTAATTTCCTTACACTGTAAAAAGTCAAAACCAGCTGCATTTTGTGTGCATGCTTTATTTTGGGGAAGCTGTAAAAAGCAAAAAAATAACTGCTAATCTATAACACATGGTGCAAATTCAAAAGATGTGAAAAGCTGGGATAATAAGCTGTCGTTCTGTAGATACAAGTTCCACTGCCTATCAAGATATAATTTATTCAGTGTCTCTAAATGAAGAGACTTTCTTTGTCGTGTCAGCAGGATGGCTGACCACATCCATCTATTTCTTAAGCGGGAGAATCTATGAAGCCAAATTGATTGATTGATTATTTTCCTCCCATCCCCCTTTGGGACTCAAGAGACTGTTAGGTTTCCCAATGTAATTTTTTAATATTGTATACCTTAATGCTTGTCAATTTTTGCCTGTATTGAGCATTATGATTTGTGTTTGCTTAAAATATGTCTTCGAAAAAGATATGCAGTCTCAATTTAGAGGGATTAAGAGATACAGAACTCGCTATTTAGTTTGTCCTGGTAGTTAGTTATGAAGACTAAATGTAAAAAAATTGCAAATTGAAATGCATGACACCCGTTCTGTTTCTGCTACATTTTCTGCTACATTTTCTGCTACATGTATGCTACATTTAATAAAATAATCATAGAGGACTTTCTGTTCATTAGCATGGTTCCAATGCATAGCCTGCACTTGTTAGGTTTCTTCTGGTTTTGGTCTGATAAGGAGGTGGTGAAAATGGGAACACTAGAACAGTGTCCACTGTTCCGTGATAGGTTTCAGCAAAGACATCTACAAAGGGAAGTGGGTTTTGCAACTCCTTTAGAAATCCACTGTGCGCTCCTTTTCTCATTGTATCTTGTTGAAAGCCCCTGTTAGGTTGTCTGTGCTAAGATAAATGACATTTTTATTGTCACGGCTTTCTGTGATATGGTCTCTCACTATTTTTCGTTGTGTAACATGGCATTAGTGGTTATGAAAATGTGTTTTGTGTATTGCATTTAGACTGTGCAGATCACTACCATTTTCTTATTATTTGTTCTTCTGCCAGTTTGTGTCATCCACTAATTTAATGAAGTGACATTTTTATGTGTACTGCATGTACACATTGATGATAGCACTAAATGGTATTTGACCTTGGGTGATCTATAAGAAACTTTTCTATAAATACATTCCTACTGAATAGTTCCTAGTTGACAGCTACATGTAAGAAGAGCTTAACGGTTCTCAAGCACATTTGTGTGTTTTTTCTTTTGCATATATGCTCTATCTATAGTATTAGCTGAGTTGTTTTGTACAGTATTAAACACACGTTATTTAAGGGTGCGTTGGTATGTGTTAGCTGAACGCTTGATGTGTTCTAAAGCTAGAGCAGATAGGTCCATGTAGGCTGTGTAAAACTAATCCAGACCTCCACTTCCTTGCCATGTGTAATTGTATCACTTCAGCACATGCTGAACTCAACTTTAGAGTTTTATGGTGGTGACGAACAGCTCAGATAAACCTTATCATCCTCCTCCTTGCAGTGGTCTGCCTGGTCCTATTGCTGGAGCTGCAGTCAAATGCAGTTGCCTAGAGAAGGGAGCTGTTGTCTGACACTGGTTTTGTTCAGTGGAAGTCTTAGGATTTTAGCATTTAGCTTAAACCTTGACATTATGCTACAGATGTAAAGTGTTGAGTATTTTGTGCCTACTCTGCTATGGTTCTGTCAGCCTTTGAAAGGAATTCTTACAACTTTTAATTAGGTAGTGCAGCAGTGAGACTGTAAGCATAGTGCTGGGCTACGCTGGGAATGCATTCCTAGCAGACTAAAATATGGAGAGATCGTTAGCAGGAGAGTACTTAAGTGTCCTGGAATATACGCACCTTAAAATTTTTTTTAAAAAAACGAAACCCAACTGAACTAATATGCTATTTGTTTCTTTGTTACAATACACAGATAAACTGTATTTATATTAGTTTGAACATTAGTAGGTGTTCCTCTAAGTTCATCCTTGCTATTGAAAGCCTATAGTTTTACTCCTAGTGAAAAGTGGGTTGCAGATACAGGTGTGGCTCTGATCCTTTCAATAGGTGCATCTGTCCACTGCAGTCTCATGAACTGGATAAATACCAACTATACTAACGCGGAGTGTTAATTTATCAGATCACTAGGCTGAGCTCCATTAATGCAGGGTCTCCAGGTCATCGTGGCTGACACACATGTATCACTTTGCAGGATTTTGGCCTTGTGAGCTTTCAAAGTGTTTCATATTTAATATGATAGTTGTGTATTTAATATGAAAGTTATCTCATTTTCCTAAACTTATTGCCACATAATTCTGAATCAGTAAGAACAATCTGTTGTGTTAATTTGAGTCAGCAAGTACAGGGAAGAACTGAAAATGTAGCAGTTAGGAGGATCTGATCTGAAATTCATTGCCCAGTAAGTAGTCAGAAGGCTGAATGATTCTCTGTTCTTGAAGAAATAATTTTTTTCTTGATTGTTGTAGTTCTTGTGCTGTTATTCCTCTCTTAGCTTCTGACTCTTTCTGCAAATTATCTATTTTTGAACTGTAATTTCAGAACATTACTGCAGAGCTGAAAAAGATGAGCTTTAAAGAAGTAGAATTGTCTTTTGTTCATTGTTCCCAAGTGATGGATTTATATATAGCAATATAGTTAACTAGAAAACGGCAGTTCTATTTTATGACAGTTTTACATGTTCTTATATTCCATTTTATTCCATGCTAGGATTAAAGCATTTCACTTTTACTTTAAGGAAGGAGAAAAGACATTTTGCTTAGGTTCAATACTTTTTTTTACTGCTACACACGAGATGTATGCAGATTTTGTGTGTGCATTCACAAGAGGAATGTGCGCTCCCAATATTTCACCTGTATTGATCACATTGCAGAGTGGGTCATTAGTATCCTTTAGTTTCTCATTCTCTGTAACACTTAAGGGGAGGAGTGGGGGAAGACAGCCACACTATCAAATTAGCACACTTCTCTTCTTTGTGTGTGATGGTATAAAATATAAGGAACTCTTCACTTTTCCCAATATTAGTAACCTCTGTTTCAACTGGCGAATGTGTGCAATGCTAATTAGAACTTGTTTTTTTTAAGTACATTTTCAGTTTTCAGCTAATGCAGAACAATGCCATAGCATTTGGCTGTTTGTCTAGTAATGCAATCCATAACAAAAGCTGCCTAATTTAAAAAGAAAGAAGAGACTGCTACCACAGTAACCAATCTCTGCAGCTATCAGTTCATGATTTCTTGCTGGTGTTTGATCTACAAAATATGATAGGAATTGTGTTACTGCCACAGAGGAACTGACCTTGGATATTAAGGATGAAAGCAACTGAAACTTGGTAGTAAAGTTTTACATAATGAAAAAATATATATTAAAAAAAATATATATGTTTTTATAACCCATATGGGTGAATATTTTTTGCAGGAGGAGGGTGCTATGTTGTGTCCAAGGTTTTTCTAATCAGTTATACTGAAAAACACCAAATGTTTCTGATAACAAATTTATTTAAAATACTTTTTTCTTGGTATATCCCATTGGTTAAGAACAAGAATACTGTTTATATTGGCAGCCTTTGCTAGTAATAAACTTATTTTAATGAGTCTTTTGCTATGTAAACAGAATGTTGAACGCAGTGCTCAGTTCCTAAGCCTTACCTACTGCGTGTGAAGCTTTCGCTGCTACAGTAGTGAAATGTTAAAACACTCCGGTATTGCCAGCAAGCAGTACATTTGCACAGTGACATTTAAGCTTCTTCCGTGCAGGTGAAATGTCACTGATAACCTGTATTTTGGAACATTATATTAATTACGTGCTAACAAACTTATGCATAAGACTGTATGCTTAATTTGACCACCTCCTAATGTGCAGAGACTTTGTATTTGGAAGATTGTGATTCTGTGAATTTTGTCCAAGTTTCACTTGGTTGGATTGATTCTCAATCAGTAACAGCTAGTTCTGTGGTGTCAACTTCGATGAATACACAAAAAAGGAAAATACTGCTGCAGTTAACAGCTATTGAGAGAGGGGCCTTTATTTTCTTATGTGAAATATCATGGAGTTCAGTTGGTTTTTTTCACATGAAGGGATGGGTGCAAATGTCTTTGTTGTTCTGTGAAACATCCCTCCTGTTTGATCTCTACTTGAGTTGTTGTAGGGTCTGGAAGGTGATAGACATGAGAAGAAAAACAATCTGGGTGCTGCATACAAGTGGTTTTTCATTATACCTGTCTTTTATTAATTTTACTTTATGTAGAATGACTTAACCTAAGTGAAATATCTTGCAGTCACTTATCACGTATTTTGTGTTTTCTATGTACCCAAATGGAGATGCAGTGTTGTTACTTTAACGGCATAGTCATGTCTTGTCCTTCAGGAAGTACAGGCAGGGAGGTAAATAAAAGGGTGATGTGCAGGAGGGTCTGAACCCTAGTCTAGTGCTAGCACTGCACATCATCAGACAGATTCATTTCCAATTGTATGAGAACCTCTAATGGAGAAGGATTTAATATTTAGAATGAACTTTTGTGGTACAAAAAAGGAAGGTGATTACAAGTGTTTAATTCTGAACCTTGAGAACTCATATCTGAGTGGTTGCTTTATTGCCTGTTGACTGTTCTAAATCATGAGTACTGATTTTATTAGTCTGTATTTAAAGTGCAGAATAACAGGATCCTGCATAAAGCAGGATAAAGCTTGGGTGACTCATCCAAACACAAGATTTTTTTTTTATGCTTTTCTTCAGAAGGAAATGAAGAGGAGGTCACCTACAGATATAAAAGAAATTTTGAACCATGATGAAAGAATAAAAGCTAATCTTTACCAAATATTCTTTTTATTTTTTTTCCTCTTACAACAAATAATTTGACCGTTACTATTACCAGATAAATAACTAGAAGGAAAATAATGCTGAATTTCGAGACTTTCTTCTGAATGGTATTTAACTAAAATCTTGATTACTATTTAAAGGCTGTAATGCATCACTGTTCTTTGTCCATATCTGTCATTGGTGTTATAGGTAGTTGTCCAAAGTCTGTAGCTTAGTTGTTGATTAAATATCAAACATTGCTCTCTCAACAGCATAGAATCATCCTAGTGTTGTGTAAAAATATATATAGATAAATGCCTTTGGGTTTTTCTTGAAAATTACTTTTTATTAAATGAGCTGTAGATACGGAAGACTTAGTCTGCTTGTGTGTTTTGCTACTTACTCTACACTGTGATTGACCCTTGACATTTTTCTTTTGCTCAGAATGAAGAGCACTGTATCAAAAAATTCACTGTAGTGTGTGCGTACATACCTTCAAAGAGATTATGCTCTGAAAACCATAATAGCACAGATTTTGGTCAAGGGGTATCCAATCATTTGGCTTGCCTATGCTATGAAAAAGTTCTTTTTCATAGGGAAACTTGTTTTAAACTGGTTTTCCCTGTGGTTTCTGAAACTGGTGGTTTCTGAAACTGGTTTGTTCTGGTCTCCATTTTCAGTTTAGCACTGCAAGATTAGGGAGACTAACCTTGTTGTTTGTGGCATATATAGGATACAGATTTTTATTTGTAAATGACTTTTAGCACTATGTGGTATAAAAGGAAGTGTATGTTGTGATAGACTTCTAATATAGGCTGCTAAAGTCATTTGGAACAAACTGTTAGATAGAAGATGATATGGGGTTACTTAAATTGTTTATGCCCCTTCTTATTTCTTCATTTTCTAACTATGCTTGACTGCTGAGTGCTTTTTGTGGAATTTGTAAACTTGTGATAGAATAGCCATGAAGTCTCTCGCCTTAGGAACAGAATTATTCCCTCTAATAAAAAATGGAGAGGAGCAGGAAATAATACTATGTTGGAAGCTGTTGGTTTAGTGAATAACGAAAACCTATCTAATGGCAGCTGTATGCACGGTTGATCTGTTTTTGTTAATGAATGTTTCAGGACCTCTTCCTCCAACTGTAAAAGTCAGCCTGCTTAGACATCAAGCCAAAGTTTTAATTTCTTGGCCTATTCAATTTAGTGACCTCTTTAGGGTGTATAAGCCTGAGTTGTAAAGCCCAACCCCTCACTCCCTTTTTTTTTATTATTTCATATGAAAAATGACTGAAAACAACTAATTGAATTACTCATGTGGCAAGCAGGACATGACAGTTTACTACAGTATTGCAGCTACTGCTATCAATTTAAACACTATTCTATGTTTATTTTTTTTCTCTGTGAGTATGAAGTGGTTAGAAATTTTGTTAATTTAAAAGTTGCATCCATGCTGGTATTGCAGGCGCCTAAACTCAGCTATAGATCTGATAGGGAAAGATAAAAATAACTGCATTTTCAAGATTACAGTTTGGTAATCAGAGCACTTTTTTAAGTTTTGTAAAACCTTGTTTTTTAATTGCTGTCAAGTTCACGCTTCAGTATAACTATAAATGAATTACTTCAGTTGTATGAAATATGCTTTTTTTAATTTATTTTCTCTACTTCTCATCCCCCTGGGTTTCCTCACTGTTCGTCTCCCCAGAACTAAAGGGTTTGTCTTGACGCTGGAAGTGGTAGCTTTTATGCCAGTGATGGTGGGGAACAGTGGAACTCTAGTTGTCAAAAATCTGGTGGCAAAATCTGAATATAGCAGCAAATAAGGTAGCAGAAACACTGTTTTGTTTGTGCATAGTGTTCTGTTTCTGGAATTTTTAAAGCTTGAATTAGAATGTAAATGTATTAGAAATAATGAATATACTAATACAAATTGCATCTTCTGAAAAATAGTATGCTGGCAAATCCTTTTAAGTGTAGACATCCAGCTAGTTCTCTGTTTTGAAAATAATATCTAACAGGATTATGAAGAAAACCTCTAAATATGAACAGTATGATGAAGAACAGTTCTAACATGTACAAGCCTGAAACAGTAGCACCATGAAGTGTGAATCACTTCATTTATTTTAATGGTTGGCTGCCTCTGAAGAAAGGCAATTTAAATGTCAAAATGAACTATTTCAGTGCTCTTCATTTTTTCAGAAGAAATACTAGTATTTTTTCCCACATATGCCCTACAGTGTTTCTCAATTGTGAGAAGTCCAGAATGCCCCCTTTTCTACTTGTGAAAGCATCTTTGCCAAAATTTGGCTTGTTAAAAATGGAAAATGTAACTTTAAACCCAATTCTGTAATGCATGACGTTGTTAATTATTAAAAAAAATCTCCTAGATTTATTATGTGACTAGTGCAGAACTTCACTGAATCAGAAAGCCAGAGACAACTTTGAGCCTAATTGTAGAGTTTAAGTTTTCTGTACAGTATGGTATGTTTTGATTAGACTGTATTACTGAAAGTATGTTTGGTAATATAATATTGATATTTTGAAACAATAGTCTAAATTTTTGAGGGAAGGTGCACAGTGTCTTTCAGAGCTAGAACTAAATTGGTGAAGTTTTGGTATATGTGTGGTCCAAGTACTTCTTTTATTAAGTCCAAACCAAGCAATGTACAATGAAGTTATTTCTGTTTATCAACAATACATCAAATGGATGCTAAATGTGAGGGGAGAGAGGAATGATGTTATGTGTGAAAGTTTTGACTTTTTGTACTATGTAGAAAGCTGAATCAAAGAAAATATTTGTATGCCTTTTATTCGGAGGTAAAGCTTTTCAGTTATATTTTGATTTCAAGCTTAATTTCTAGAGTATAAATATCAGAAGAGACTACCATGTGCTTGGACTCCTCTTTTGGCATGTAAGAATTATTTTTGGTTTTGTACACTGAGTAATTTTCTGAGTTGCAGAATTAGTATTGGGTTTTGTGCCATCATGTCTTGAATTATTTTCTAATGCATGAAATCTTACCACTGTTGACTTAGTTGTCCTCTAAAATGGAAATGGAGAAACAAACATAGTTGATGCTGTAATATCGTAGAATCTCTGATGCTGAAAGTACACGCAGATTGTGACAGGATAATTTTTTTTCTTTGTGTTGGATTGCATACGAAATGTTCATGGAAGTAAAATATGTGAGTCTCTAAGTCTGTATTTATAACAGTAAGCCAGGCAGTGTCAAGGTCCTGCCATAGTGTTGCCCTGCTTCTGGTGTTCTGTTCTTAGCACATGTCCAAAAGCATGCTGTGGTTACAGCATGAGTGAAGATCTCATGCAGGACCTCTGGTGCTATTGTTGTTTCACGTGCTGCTACAGACATGGTCTTGAAAGCCATCAGTCACCCTCAGCACTGTGAAGGTTCATTTAAAGTGTAAATTCCTGATTATTCTGCTGGATTTGACTCAATTGGTAGATTAGACACAATGTGGCAGAACAGGCTAAGAAACATTGTGGTGAATTATGTATTACCAAGAGGTAGTAAAGTAGAAGCAGACAATCTTTTGATCTAAAATAATGCAACTCCAATTTATCTGGTCTTATTTCTGTGCTTGTCTGTGAGTAAATGGATGTAATCTGAATTCCATAATCAATTTTTTTGTATGTTTCAACACACTTGGTCAGTGAGGTGATGTAGGGATTTGTATGCAGATTTTCCATGAAGGGCAGCAAGGAATGACAAGAAACCAGAGTCAGATAGGGGCACAACTTTGTCTGGAATGGCCTGAAACAGTGGAGTCATGCTTTTACCTAAATAAAGTGTGGTAGAGCTGCTAAACTGTTTTATCTTGCTGTAAGGACTTTGTTTCCCCAGATTTAAATGCATCTGTAGTAGATGACTCCTAATAGCCTCTGCTTTGCTGTACAGTAATGCCACACTGGTGGCTGTCCTGCTCCTCACAGGTCTGTGCTCTCTACTTTTGTACAGACTGAATGTGTGCTACAATGCTCCTGCAAGAAACACAGGTAAATTTTCTTCTTCCCCACAACATTTAGCCAAGTGCATACACCTCTTCTGACTGTTGTAGTCTTGATGCACAGGAGTTTTTCCTTCAAATGTAAAACCCACAATTCCTAGAGGAAGCAACTGATTCAGATGGCTCTGGTGGCAAATGATCTGCTCAGGCCTAATGGAAAGATGAGATAGTGTTTGCCTATCAGATTCACTTGTTGCCAAAGCTTAAGGAAATTTAAGGAAACATCAAGTTATTGTTTTTGGGAAAGCTGCTTTTTCATTTACAGAAGCATGATGAACTATTTTATATTTTTGCTTTATTTTCCCAGGTAACTTAGGATATTCAGTTTCTTGACAAATTTTTGTTTCACGATTATGTTTTTTTATTCATTATATTCCAAAGACAAATTTGCACAGAAAGAGGAAACTGATCATGTTGGAATAAACACTGACTGAATAAACTGAAAAATATTCTTCCATTTTAAAATTTCTTTTGGCTGCTATAATCTCAGCTGATACTTTTAATATCGGTATGTAAGCAAATTCTGATAGAATTGTGATTTGACTATCTCATTAAAGACAGACATGCATGTCCTCTATTATATGACATGATGATTAAGGCAATGTTTCATTACCCAAAAGTGTGAAGATAATACCATGACCTAACAAAGCTATTATCTATTGGAAGAAAATTTTTATATCTAGTTTAAATTTTACAGTGCCCAGGATTCTTTCCTTGTAATAGCTTTGTCTTGAAAGGACTGTGAAATAGTCCTGCAATTCTGAAGATGGGAGGTACTTAATTGAGACCAAAGTTCCTGAGGATGTGGTTTCCATTGTGAAGATGTCTATCAGCTGTAGACAAAGACCTTTAGAATGTATTTTCAGATAAGCTCTGTCGTCATGCCTTTAAGAGCCATGAGTAGTCAGGGGATTAGAGAAACCTTAAAAGGCTGTAGGATGTAGTAATGGCTTCTAGAAGCAGTGAGAGATGAGATTTTTCAGACAGAAGCATGCTAAATAGGTAAATGTGGTCAGACTCCGGTCTGCAATGTGGACGTAAATATAGCAGTAATTAGCACTAGTCTACCTATTCTCAGGTAATCTGTAGTGCTCTGAAGGAGGGAAGATACAACAAGGAAGGTGACCCTTTTTTATTTTTAAAAAAGTAGGCACAGCAGAGGACAGACAGGCACTGTCAGTGCTATGTGTGCACAAAAATTATTAATGGAACCAACTTTGCTTTTCTGCCTTAGGGGTAGCAGGTTTAGAATAGACATGATGGTTGTGATAATTGAAGTGAGGTTTTCTGGATTGTTCTTTAATAGTGTAGATTTTTTTTAAAAAAAAAAAACAAACTATACGTGTTTTTGTGTTTATTTAGGGGCTTCAGCTATTAAGGATAGTCATAATCACGTTTTTTCTATACTTAGCACATATATTTATCTTCCAAGAGTTTGTGAATTAATTGATAAAATTGCACACTGTTGGAGGGAGATATCAAGCAGCTTTTACTATTAGAACATTAAATCTTAAGAAATCTGAAAAAGACGGAAAGTTTTCCGTATGAGAAACCAAACTTGAGAGATCTCAGAAACTTTTTAAGCTGTCCCTTAGTTTTATAGATCCATTTAAAAACAAATGGCTAAGAGTTCCACGAATAGTTTCACTATCAGTTAAAGAAGTAGCTCCACCTGCTTCCATGGGCACCACCTTGATAGTGACACAAATGTTTCTGCTGGTGTGTTGTGAACTGACTTGAGTAACTAGCCTGGATTAGAACTAACCTGTATCATTTTTCCAATTAATCCTGGCAGATTTTCAGAACACAAATGGCAACTACCACTATGACATTTAAAAAAAATAACCCACAATTGTAGACCTGGCCAAAACAAACTAAGAAATCCATGATGTATCTCCTTTCCTCAAAGAACTAGGTTTCAAATGAATGGTGTGTTCATTAATTAAAATACACAGCCTACTTTTTTTTGAATGCAGGCCATCATCTGTATGTCTGACCACAATGTTGGTAACAAAACTTTGAAGGGAGCGTGGGGACAAGAACAAAACTGCTGTGCAAATACTGCAGCTACTTCCAGAATTGCAGAGAACTTCAATTCAGCTAGAATCTACAGATATAAACTTAAAAGAGAATTAGAATAAAAGAGTGAAATAAGGTCAGCTATCACATTCAGACTTGTATAAGATAATGCACACCATCTTCCTCCACTATATACAGAGCAAACTGTGGAAACTGCAAAGTTTGATATTTTTTAAAGAAACTTGTAAAAGGCCAATTCCTACTAATACTTGCCTGTGTTTGAATTCAGATAACTTAAACCTGGTTTTGTATGGTAGTCTGTTGCTTTCATCTGTTGTTTCTTCTCCTCTGTTTTAGGAAAAAGTGGGTTTGTGGGTATAAACAGCCTTGTTTTAAAGATGAACGCGAGCTCATATTTTCTTCTGAAAACAACTGAAAATAGTGGAATCCATCAACATACCAGATGCCAAAATGACTAATTTGAGGTCTTAGCTGCCAGTGCTTATTTGGAAGTTGTCCGAAGTGCCATGTTGCTATTACTCCATCACTAACGCGTATGTTATGTTACACTGTCACAAAGCAGGCTTATACCAGTGCCTGCATGGGGTAAATTATACAAATACTAATTTGACCCTACACTTATGCAGTGTTTTCTGATTTTATATTTTCATACCAAGGCAACAACATCAACTGCATCAGTAGTGTTTTACTGAGTCAAGTTTGTTTAAGTTTAAAGGAAAAAAAAGGAGTTACTTCTAAGTTGTTAATGTAGAGGTGGGTATGTTTATCACAGATAAAGCTATTTTGAAAGTTCCACAGAAAATAAAAATTTAATTTTACAGTTGGTAAAAGCAAAAAGTATTTTTAATTATGTATAACACTTACAAATTCGTAAGGAAATAGCTGATTTCTGATGTAGATGGTCTTTTTTCAGTACTGATGACAGAAGTCTTTCAGAACTACATAAGAGTTTGGCTTAGAAGGAATCTTTAAAATCATTTAGTTTATTCCCCTTGCCATGGGCAGGGACACCTTCAACTAGATCAGGTTGCTTAGAGCAACCTGATGTTAAATGTTTCTAGGGATGGGGCATCCACAGCTTCTCTGGGCAACCTGTGTCAGTGCTTCACCACCCTCAGTGAAAAAAGATTTCTTCATAATATGTAGTCTAAATCCACCCTCTTTCATCTTGAACCGTTACTCCTTGTCCTGTCACAACAGGCCCTGCTAAGAAGTTTTCTCCATCTTTCTTATAAGCCCCTTTTAAGTACAGAAAGGCTGCAATAAGGTCTCCCCAGAGCCTTCTTTTCAGCCATTCCTTACAGGATAGCTGTTCCAGCCTTGTGATTGTTTTTGTGGCCCTCCTCTAAGACCTTTTTCCATAGATCTATGTCTTTTCCATGCTGAGAGCTCCAGACCAGACCTGGGCACAGGACTCCAGGTAGGGTCTCACTAGAGCACAGCAGAGGGGCAGAATCGCCTCCCTTGACCTGCTTGCTGGCCATGCTGCTTTTGATGCATCCCAGGATGTGGTTGGCTTTCTGGGCTGTGAGCTCACGTTGTTGACTCATGCTCAGCTTTTCATCCACCAGTACCTCCAAGTCCTTCTCCTGAGGGCATCTCCCAATCCTCTCATCCCACAACCTGTGTTTGTGCTTGGGGTTGTCTCAGCCTAGGTGCAGGGCCCTGCACTTGGCCTTGTTGAACTTTATGAGGTTCATGTGATGAACAGGCCAATAGTTTACTGGAGTTACAATCAAAATGGTGGATTTTGGTTTTGGTTTTTTTTGGTCTGAAAGTCTTACAAACCATGTCAGATATGATTTATGGAAGGAATAGACGCAGTGTCATCACCGTCAGTTCTGTGTTAAATTTGTTTCTTATTTGTAGCCTGATATTAAGCTATTCAGAGCCTTGTTTTGATAATAAAACAGATAGAGTGTGGTACAAAAAATATTTTTTCAGTGTTAATAGTGTAGGAACCATGATAGGATCACTCTCTGTAGATACCAAATCATGCTATTATTTTCTTAAAAGTTTGACAGTACTAATGTGAAAAATCAAATACAACAGACCTAAAAATCTGTATTATTACACCGTGTAGCTGTTCCCAAATGTGAGGTTATCATCTCTTCACAAAAAAAAGTTGAAATGAATTTCTGTGTCACAGTGGGGTGTTTCTTTGGGTGTCTATACGTTCTCTCATCTCTTTTATTATAAATTCCTTTCCATAAGATAAACAGATTAGGTAGCTAGACCAAGATATTTTTTTAAAGTTATTTAATAAATCAGGGAAGTGAAATGGATCCTGAAGAGATGGATTCCTGAAAGTCTTTTGAGAGGCCCTTTGGGGCAGGGAGAGTGTTTTTCAGAAGTAATATTACAGTGCAATTTTACAAGCCTTTACACGCATGTTTAGCTTAAAACATTTCAGTAAATACAACTAAGTGGGTAGGACTACTTATGGGCTCAGAATCAGATAGGAGGTTGTTTTAATCAGGAGGACTGTGATGAATTTGGTGACTGTTGCTGGCGACCGTGATTTCTCTTTTCATCTCTTTGATACACTAGATACTTGTTGTACCCATTTCATTTTAATCTTTTTTCTCATTTTAGAGCATCATGAAGCCATTTCAATTAAGGATAGCAAATGAGGTCTGTTTCCAAATAAAAATATATTTTGTTTAAGTGGATTCCTGACAGCTTAGACCTAATGTTTGAATGTGTTTTGTTAGCATGTAGTTTTGTGAGCTGAGTCACTACTGCTTTGAAGCCAAATGTTTTGCCTTATATGAAATTTAGTAATATTTTCAGTAATTTAATAATACATTCAACTTATTTCCATGGAGTTCCACCCCTTCTTTCTTGGGTATTTAATTGTAATATTTGAGTGAGTGTTGTATGCATTACAGAGAAATAATTGGAGGAAGAGGAAAGGGCCCTGGGCCCAGTGATGATTTTATTTTCTTTTTTTCAAACTCCAGATGTTTTTGTTCTGTTACTAGAATATCCGGATGAAACTTACATTGGAATGTAACTGGAATATTTACAATTGTGCCACTGTGATGAAAGTCACAGAATTAAAAGCACTGATTTATCACATCTTTAAATATGAACTAGTTGATAGAACCTTTTTATTATTTTTCTTGAAAGGTTGTATTTTAAAGACATTGACCATTTTCCAACTCATCTCTGTTGTAGAAAGCTTCTTTGCTCAAGAGGAATGTAATTATAGACCAGGATCTTAAGGTGGGGAATATCACCAATGTCTTGATGCTGTAAGGAGCAATTTGTGAACTTGGTGTTTCTTGAGGAGTGCCAAGATTAGTCTTCTAAGTTTCAGTCAACCACAGGAGCCAGAGGCAAACGGAATGAGATGGCTAGTGTGCTGTGGAGGAATTCTGTGGTGTTTTGTACAGCAGGACTAGGCTCCAGAAGGCTTCATGTCCATAAAATTCTATGGCAGTACCCCAGCCAAGTTTTAAGGTAAGTGAATAGCTAAGGTTTATCTGGAGAGTGGGATAGTAAGTTGAGAAGGAAAAGTGTCACTAGGATTTCTGCGGGTTGGTGTTTTGGTTTTTTTTGAAGGGTAGAGAGGGAAGAGATTCTCAAGTTGATAGCACAGATATATACAACGCAGGATAAATGTTCTTTCGGACTACTTACATAAATCCAATCAACACTTCTATGAGAGGAGTCATGACCGTTGTCTTAAATGAAATGAGAAAAAAAACCTATTTGAAGAGGTGATGTTGCCATTTCTCTATGTGGATCAATTTAAAATAGAACAGTTTAAATGATAATAGGTTATGATTATGATTATCTTGTCCCAAAATATATACTTATTGATATGGCTGTGTGTTAATTGACAGCTGAATGTGACCCTAGTGCAGTATGTAAATAGGAATTGCTTATAATTTACCTTTCTGTTTTTCACTCTCTGAATTTCCTGCCCTATTTCCTAAGCAAAAGAAGGTACTGTATTCATGTTGCTAGGGTTTCTTAAATTATTATTTTATTTATTATTTTTAAATTATTATTTTATTGGGAAATTATTATTTTATCGGGAAATAAAGGATGAACTTATTGGATGGCTCTTTAAAATAAGTGGAGAGTGTTTTGTTCTTGAGACATCGATCTGTCCACTTGAATGTGAACCAGAACTCCGTGAAAGGCAAAACATTTTCTGTGGATAAACTAATAGCTATTGATAGTGTGTGCTTAGCATATTTTTCTTACATAGTTATGAAAATATTTTCTGTTCTTAAAATAGACTGATTAGTATGACTAGAAACAATCATTTCTAAAGACATGATATGTATTATTTTTGATTGAAGTTGTACTGGTAGACTAAAAAACCCCAAATATTTCTAGGTTTCTTTTTCTCAGGAGTAATTCTCAACTGATCTGTCCTGGTTGTTATATTCTTTCTGCTGCCTTTCCACTGATTATTTTACGTATCTGACCCTGCAGTGAACAGGTTTAAGGAGCTAAATGGCCAAAAATGAAAACCGTGAAAGACCTGTCCAGTTTAACTGCCAAAACTGGCTTGCTCAGGGTGAGAAAGTCATTGCTGCTGAGTCAAAGGAGGGGTGGGGATTTTTTGTTTAGGGGATGGGGAGACTGGTTTAAACTGTCCTGGAACTTCATCCTCAGACCTCGACTAGATCATTGCTGTATGCAAACATGCTGCTTGACTGGTTAATCTGCAGCCCTGAAAATTACTGTGGGTTACTTTAATTGATTTACTCATTGTTAGATGCCTACAACATACACAGCTTTGGAAACAAATTACAATGATAACCTGCTTTCGAAGTTTGTTTTGAGAAGAGCTGGGTGGAGTAAGTTCTTGAGACATCCATTCTGGTTGTGGATATTACTTTTAAATTAGTTATTCTGATTGCTGTTTTTATTCACATGCTTCTTGATAGTGTCAATGATGAAATGGCTGTTTTCTGTTGTTTGGAGCAAATGGAAAGAAATATGCTTCAAAAAATTGTTTTAAAGTTGTCCTTGATAGGGCAAGTATATTCAAAAGTCGCATAGTGGTAATTACTTCGTGTGAAATCTATCGAAATGGATCAGTCTTAATGAAAATTACAAGCTGTTCACTAAATTCCATTTTGGAGCGCCTCCCATACAACTACTTTTGATCATTTTTCTTCAGTGAATTAAAGCACAGAAATTACCAACATATTTTATAATTTCAACTTTTTTGCAGTTTTTATTTGTGGAAGTCCTTCAAGCTTTGTTAAAAGATGTAGCAAATAACTACATCTTGTATTCCAAGAGTCACTTACTGCAATGTCTAGATTTTTTCTAATTTTACCTTCAACATAATCCTAGACTATAATATGTTTAGACATAAGTTTCAAATCATTAATTTTATTTTTTAGAACTTACATTTTGAAATAACTTTTATACGTTCTGTATAGTTGATGTGTGCAGTATCTGTTACAATTTGTGTTGTATAAGCCAGATATTTTGAGATGTTGAGACCTGAAGGTAGGCGATGTAGGAGGGGTAGAGTACATAGATTTTATTTATAAATCTCTTACGTGCATTATTGTTAATGTCATGTTAGGGAAGGAATGCATAGGAGTGGAGAGCTTGTATTAATGTTCTCATTTACATAACCTTTTTAATGAAAGGCTTAGCCAAATATGGTATCTTGTTAAAGAGGTGAAATGACATCATACAGCTAAAACTTAAAAGAATGGAAATTCCAAACTTCTAAGAAATTATGGAAAATAAATAACATGGAAGTAAAGCTGTAACTTCCTATGGCCACTCAGGCACTATGTCGATGTTGATGTTCTAAAGCCCCAGTGGCTAATGTGATGATATCCCCCTAGGAGATGGTGCCAGGCCAGGACCCTCTTTTGCTCCACAGTCAAGTTTTTGTCATGCTCTTAAATAACATTCCTGTCAAACACTCACTAATTTACTGGCAGCATTTTCAGTTACATTCAGTGCATCTATTGATTTTCACTGTATAGCCTTGCTCACTCAAAAATTCTGTTTGAAGTATATTTAAGTTAAATGCTTCTAATAAAGCTACAACTTAATTAAAATGGCTTGGTATATCTAATACTTTCACAGAAAATGCTGAGATGGTATAATTCCATGAAACAGACCTCCAGAAGCTCTTTCTAGATGCTTATCAATAATATTTATTTAGAATTTATCTGCATTTGTTGGTAGGGTGCTGCTGGTGTCAGCTGTGAAGTAGGCTTGACTATTGTTTTTTGCCATCGAGTAGACTGAAAAATGAAAAACCTTCAGAGAGCAATCTAAAGAAGGCACTAATTTCAAAGACAAACACCTGGTGTCTTCCACAGGTCTGCATGTGCACCTAGGGGAAAAAACAGCTGAAAATTAGTGTTTAAAGGCTCAGCTTTTTTGAAATTTCCCAGTCTTCTAAAGTTCATGGGCTTTTCAATCCCAATGTTTGAAAAGGTCTTTTTTTGCATGCTCTAATTGAGAAGAGCAGCGTGCATTGTGAGTACAACAGACTGCTTCACATGTAATGAAGAGAAAAAAATACTTGTACGGAGAAAATGACATGGCAGCCTGGACTGCATAGATAAGATGGGTTTAAAAAGCTGTAGATGTGCTGGCAGAGTAAGACATTGCAACTCCGAGGAAGACCTACAACTATAGTCAAACATTTCATATTAAGATCATTTAATGACAAATTATGGAAATGATGCAAGGTCAGTTTTGAGACAATGAAATTTTATCTGGGAATCAAGCTGAATTGGAGCTACAGCAAGGAAAGAAAACCCAAGAAGAAAAAAGCAGGAGAAAAGAGGAACACATGAATGTAGCTTTGTTAAATAACTACATCTTGCGTTGTATTACTGACACAGTTAAAGCACCACTTTTTAAAAAGTCTTAAATATTAGACAGTTGTGCTGACCTCAGTAGACATAAAGTGAATCTTGACTGAAGTGCCTTATTGCAGCACAAAGTAGTAAGAAGCTTCTAGCTTTTTGTCCTTATTTCTGTAGTGTAAAGAGCTACTGCAGCTTGGTTTGCAAGTGGAAGTTGCGAAATCACTTATCTCATTTTCATGTCTGCTGCACAGAACAGCTTACCTCTGCATTTATGGGGACAGTACTTCATGTTCCTCTGAGATGCCCGAAAAATCACAGCATGAATTTCCATTGATCTTTATGCTTCTATCTTTAAAATGTACACTCAGTCTATTTCTGCCCAGGGAAGGACCTAGATCTTCTAGTGGGACATTGAAGTGCCAGTGGGAAGATTGTGCAGCTAGGAGGCGACTGAGTCATAGGGCTTTTGGAGGGGTTATTGGACGTCCTTGCTTTTGACTTGGAGAGCAAAGTTAAAAGGAGAGAGTTGGTTTATTAAGACCATGGTTAGTTGGAAGAATATGCTTAATTACAGTGTGCCGTAATTCAGTCAGGAAGTGAGTTTGCATAGACTCTTGTGATTTACATAGTAACAGTTACAGTGAGTGTAGCCTCACTCTTTTGTATTGTGAATTTAACAAATGTATGATTTCACACTTTGAGTTTTAAGTTTGACATACACATAGTGTGGATAAATTACAAGTCACTATAATATTGTTAAAAAGTCCTGCTTTTCACGCAAACATTTGCCATGCAGATGGCTGTGTTATGTAGCGCCTCCTTAAATTTGAGGCAGATGAGGAAATTAAATAATTTTCCCATCTAATCCTGTACTCCTAGAGGACGGTATTATGTTTGAGCAACTGTTCGAAGGGGTGGGAAGGAGCCCTGTTCTGCTTTGTTCAACTACTTCCTGTGGTGAGTGAATGGAAGATGTTTTAAATGAAGCAAAGTATGGTTATCATTTCATTAACATTTTAGAAGATGACAACGTTGTACTGTTAATTTTGCACATACAATCTTAATTACAGCAACAGAAGGGGTAGAAATGAATATATAGCAAAGCATGGTTACAGGTTTCCACGTATATTATGAAGTGTAGAATCATAGAGTTGTTTAGTTGGAAAAGTCCTTTGAGATCGTTGACTGCAACTGTACCTGTCCACTATACCATATCCTGAGCACCTCATCTACCCATCTTTTAAACACCTCCAGGGGTGGGGACTCAACTACCTCCCTGGGCAGTGTCCAGTGCCTGATAACCCTTTCAGTGAAAACATTTTTCTTGCTAATGGAATTGCACAACTGGAAATGTAAAATTGATCCGCAAAACAGGATGTCCTAGCAAACAACTCTGAATCCTGGTAAACTGCATTTTGGTAAAGAAGAATGTTTGTTCAACTAGAACAGAATTCCATGTCAGAAGTAAGAACAAGATTTCTGTTCTGAGGGCAGTGTTGGCTGAATGGCAATTTCCTAGTTTTGAAAACACTTGTCTGTGGGTTTGGGGATATTTGTTTTTCTTCCCTTTTGCAGTTTGCAGACAGTTAGATGCTGCCAGGAGGTAGAGGGGAAGAGCTGCCAAATAGTGTTGGGGAAGCAGACCCCCAGCCACGACCATAATTCCAGCTCTGCTCTCAACAGCTCACTGTGCGTCACCCAGCCACAACTGGCTGGGGGGAGCAGGGAGGCTGCTTCCCAGAGGCTGCTGCCAGGCAACACCATCCTGCACAGCCTGAGCTGGTGGCCAAGAACATGGGGGCTGGGTTTGCAAGGAGTATCTTATGAGGGTAAAGTGATAGATGCCTTTTAAGCATGTATTTAGATATAATGCATATTTGTTTCAAGTTCTTCGAGTTTTGTAAAGCCAAATAAGAGTCTGTAAAATTTCAGTCAGCAGATGAATTCTATAGCAAGAGGGCCAGCTTACTTGCACATGACAGGTCTGAACAGTGGTAGTCCATCAAGATTTTTCCCAAGTTTAAAATAAGTTACAGCTCTTACTACTTAGAAAATACTTCGTAAAAAACTACTATGCTTTCCCGGTTTAGTTAAAACACTTTTACTGTATACAGCACTTAGTACTTTTAACAAATGTATTTATACAATTGTAAGAGACACTTCAAATAAGTACAAGGTTTCCAAGCATTAAGTGAAGGGGATTTCTTTTGTTCCTGAAACTCCTGCAAAAATGGGAATAAGCAGGTGATATAATGGAAAAAGCTGCTACTGAACACCTTGAATTGCTTTTATTGCATAGGTAGATGTTCTCTCACAAATGGATGTTGCTGGTAAACATTTGCTTATTTTAATTTATAGCACCTCCCAAACTTATCTTTGGTCTTGATGTAATTTACTCCCCATTCATAGTGTGCGCTGTCCTGCTGTTTTGGCTAAGAAAGGGATGCAAGTGCAAGATTTTTGTTAAACTGATCCTATTTCCCACTTTAGGAAGACAGTTGCTTGCTTGAGTGTTGCATTTGCAGCATGAATGAGGTTTGAACTGCATGACATTGGTAGTGTGAAAATTAGTAAGGGGGAGGGGAAAGGTAGCCGATCAGTAATCTTGTGTGGCTGTGTACCTACTCCAGACAGAAGTCTCCATCTAGAAGTCTGCCTGCATTTCCAGTTACAATGGGAATTCCAAGTAACAGGTGTTGAGATCATCCACATTTTCATTTGCAGTGTAGTGATAAGGCTGTGCTGGACTCTGGGCGTAATCTTGGCTGTGGGTGTTGCTCTGGAATGGTCATTGACACAAAGTTCAGCTCTGCAGGCTGCGTGGGAGTGGGTCACTGCTGCGGGTGCTTTCCCTGGGAAAGACCTCCTATAACCTTCTTTTAAAGTACCTTTCTCTGGGAACTGGGGGCACTTGTGATTCTGAAATCAGGGCTATCTTTTGTTGACAGAATATAGGACTTCTGAAGTTGAGGGTTTTTTTATTTGATGTGTACTCTAAGTGCTTGTGCTGTCTACCTGGAAGGTATCCCAATTTGTCTGTGCCCTTGTGTCTGAGATACTGACATCCCCACTCTTGCTTTGTAATCTTACTGGATGGCTTATCACAGAACCATTTAGGTTGGAAAAGAATCTTAAGATCATCAAGGCCAACCATAAACTTAATATTACTAAACAATAAATTTTCATTTCCAGATTACTTATCTGCACATTATTCCCATGGATTTAATGTGGGGCATCTTGGAAACCATTTACAAGTAATGACGCATATACTGTGGGATGTATGTGTACTGGTGAATCAGCTGAAAGAAATCTATGTTACTGACTCAACAAGCAGCTTTTAAGCCATTCGTATTTTTCCTTAGATGAAACTGGGAAGGACTCAGAGAAGAGGTTGTAAAATCTGATTGTTAATTTATTATTCTTCATTTGTGTGTGAATTTTTATATATGTATGTAGGTACATCTGCAAAAAAATTTCTTTTACTAAAGAAATTTATGAACAAAAATCCTAAATAATTCAAGAACTACTTTGAGAATTCTAACACTAATTTGTGTTAATTGTGTTTTAAAATTTTATGGGAAAGCTCACTTTCGAAATACGCAGCTTCAGTTTCTCCTACAGTGTAGTTCAATGATAGTTAAGGAGTTAAATTTCTATTTAATTAATTTGCTAGTATTTATTTTTAATTTTAATGTCTAATTACACTTTGTGATATAATTTAGTAGTTAATGGGATTTAAAGTCAATGCAGAACCATTGGTTTATAATTTAAATGAAACCATTCTGATTGAAAAGACCATAAAAATTTTATCTGATTCCTCTCCTCTTTTTGCCCAAGTGATAACAATATTTAGAATTCCTTTCAAAATGTGTTTGGAATGATCATAGGCATTTCCCTGTGTAATCCTTTTCTGTCCTTTCATGGTTTTAACTGTTGACTCACTTTCTTGTCTGGCCTGTTTCTTTCTGATCATTTTACTATTAACTTGGATTTTTAGATAAATGTTTTGTTGCAGAAACCTTTCTGTCAATTCTTATTCTTCCAATCATTTGCATTAACAGATGGGATCTAGTTTTCAAGCCAGACTTCCATCAGTATTTGTGGTAAATAATGTTTCAGCTCTTTAAATATCTCCTAATTTGATGACTGCGGTATTTCTTAGCCTAACGCTTCTTTGCCTGCCCTTTGGAGATGAGAGGTTTATGTTGCTACTGTTAGGCAAACAGGCACTCCCTGGTCAGTTTATTATTCAGATGTTTTTATGTCAATGTAGGATCAGACACAATGGCAGGGATTAGTTGCACATCAGTGAAGTTTCACGAATAGTTGTTACTGTGGTGAAAACAGTAACTGTAATTCAGTATTTCTGAAAAGTACACCTAAACATTGGTAATTTGAGCACATGATGAAGTTAGGTATATGCTTTTGAGGAACTGAAGTTATATTTTCAGATAAATGAGTCAGCATAAAGGATTACTACTTCTAGGAGTTCTATTTTGGTATCTAACCTAAAGTGTTTCCACTGAGAGTGATGGCATTCTGAGTGAAGAGATGGCTTAAATACAGAATTGCATAGTGTTAGATATCAGAACTTAGAAATAATTATTAGAAAGTAAGCTGCATTTTGGGTTATTGCGCCTTTCTTTTAAGTGGTAAGAATCAACACGCTAGATTTTTATAATACTGGGTTTGTGCTTTAGTATTGAAATGTTTTCTTGTGAGTTGAAAGTAAAAAGGGGATCCTTTTTCTGTCTTGCTTGTATACATTTGTCTTCCCGGTTTATGCACCTGAGGTTAGGGACCAGGAACTCTCTTAAAGAGTAGAAGAAAGTAAAGATGCATGTTCACTTCAAAATGTCGTGTGTTTGGATGGGATTTTTTTCTTGAGAGCTTGAAAACTTGCGTCTCCATGTGAAAATCACGTTACAGGTCTCATGGCTAAAAGGATGAATGTGCACGTGTAGAGCAAAAACTTTAGTTCTATTTAAGTTGTAATTACCAGAAGAGCACAGGAACACCTTCTTTACTGTAAAGAACATTTCTTCTAGTGCTTCTAATGTGAGAACAATTTCACAATACTGCTGGTGTTAGTAAAGCTAAGTCTTCTCTCGAACTGAGCTTGAAAACAGTGGTTTCTTAGGTTGGTAAAATTGTAACCCTACATTAAAATTGAGATAGTTGTTCTGTCTTAAAAAAAATAAGATACCAGAGTTCTCTTAAAGATAAATGTTGCATTTAAAATATTACTACAACTTGCAACTGTTTTCACTCTTGGCAGTAAAAGACTTAAGGAACTGAATGGTGATTTTGAGTCTCTCTAAAAAGACTACAGTTTCCTTTGCTATCCGATGTGATTCCTTTTCAGAAATGCAAATAAAAAGATCTTGTATACATAAGCACACCCAACTGTTAGATTTGCACCTACAGCTGAACACTCGGGAAGAGGAATGTTCTGGGAACTCGTTATGCAAATGCCAGACCAAGTGTCCCACTTTATTTCAGAGTTACGATCTAGAGTATTACCACAACAAATAGGCTTTTTTAACTAGAATGAGGTTTAACCAGCTGTAAAATTGATAATCAGTCATGGTATTTCAGAAACTGCAGTGTGAGTGGTTTTTGTATTGTCTGTGCAGTAATGAAAATCAAGTTCCTAGAACACTGACTGTACCTGAAATGTTGTTTTTAAATTACCAAAGAGAAATTTTATACACTTAGTTGACTTGATGTTGTTTTCACTGAGTGAGAAATGAACTTGAATCTGGGAAAGAGGATGCAAAGTAGTATTGCACAGCCGTTCCAGGCTGGAAGGATTATCATGATGTGGAAGGGGAAGTGAAGTAAGACTGGGCACTCAACCTTTATTTTATTATATCCTAAGTTTTGAAAATTTTTCTTCTTAATACAGCTATATTTCTGTGTAGTTGTGATGCCACTTCCAAGATTTACAAGTTAGCTTAAAATAGATGCAGTATGACTTTGAAACATCACTAAATGGTAAATAGCTTTTTTGTTCTGTGTATTGCTAAGATTAGAAAAATTGTTTTATTCCACACAGGGCTGATACTAAGTCCTTTTAATTTTTTTTCTACAAGCGCATTGCCAGCCTTATAGTAGTGGCACTTGATGTGGGTATTGCCAGAGCCGGCGTTTGAACTCAGCCTCAATTTTCTCATGTATGAGACAAAATGCAGTGAACTGCTGGTTTCGGAATGGTTTCTCTTAGTCTCTGTTGTTGAAACACTTCTCTTTTTCCTTGTGTATTTTTGAGTTTGACGCTTTTTGTCCAGGGCATGTAATACTGTGTCTGAAAGAAACTCTCTTCTTTCCTTGTAATTACTTGTAGGGATTGAAGAGGCTTGTGTAGGAATAAAACGACAGTTGTCTGAAGTAATAACATGGAAGTGGATCACTAGAATGGAAACTAGATTGAATCAGGAGCTTGTCTGCCCTAAATACCCTGTTTCCAGCCAGTAGCTCAGAAGTATCTGGGGTGGAGTGGAGGAGAGGGGCTTTTCCCATTCCATTGCATTGTCTCAGCCTGTGGAGATGAGGCAGCTTAGGGACTCTGGGGTAGGTGTGGTGGTTTTCTGTCTCATAGCTCTTGATGGCTTTATCTTCCTTAAATTGAATGGCTGTCAGCCCAATGTAAACTTCTTGGCAGCAGAAATATCCCGTGACAATGAGTTCTAGCCTAACTCTATGATGTGAAAACCCCCCTTCCTTCTGCTTTAAGTCCCTTGCACGGTAGCTGCATCTACCTTCCATCTTCCTATTAATGGGGATCCATCTGGCCAGTGACTGAGTCACCACATACGTAGGAGACCAGGTTCCAGCCAACTGCCCATGGTGCTGTCTGGTGTTGTCTCTGCTTATTTCAATTTGTGCTTATCCACTAGGCATCTCTTATCTTAGATTTAACTGCAGTAGAAAACAAAGCAGTCATGATCTTCCACAGTCAGGCCCTGGTCCGTGATCGATTTCACTGTGATAATAAAATTCACAGTGCATTATTGTTTCGCAAAATATCCTGTCTAGCCAAATAATTTGTGATATCTCTGGAGATTTATGCGGCACCTTGTTGGTATTTGAGCTCTGGGTGAAACTTTTCATAATTGAATAAAAATAGCCATCGTAAGATAATTGAGGATGCAGGGGAACTGTGGAGGTCTTCTGGTTGAAGCTGCTGACATGCTTAATTTTTAGTAGGTTAAATCACATCATGCTTAAGAATTAAGTTCGGAAAATCTCCAAATACAGAGATACCACGTCCTTTCTGAGCAACCTGTTCCAGCCTTTGACCATGGTGGAAAAATGTTCCCATATAGGAGGCTGCAGTTTCCCAAGAGGCAGCTTGTGTCTGTTGCCGCTTGTCATACCCCTCTGCCTGCTACTGGCTCATGGCCAGCTTAGAATCATAGAATCATCTTGTTGGAAGAGACCTCTGAGATCACCAAGTCCAACCGTGCCTGTCTCCCTACTAAATCATATCCTTAAGAAACTCATCCACCCATTTTATAAACACCTCCAGGGATGGTGACTCCACCACCTCCCTGGGCAGCCTGTTCCAATCCCTGACGACTCTTTCAGTGAAGAAATTCTTCCTAATGTCCAGTCTAAGCCTCTCCTGGTGCAACTTGCGGCCATTTCCTTTTGTCCTATCACTTGTCACTTGTGAGAAGAGCCCAGCACCCACCGCGTCACAGGCAGTTGTAGACAGTGATGAGGTCTCCTCTCAGCCTCTTCTTCTCCAAGCTAAACAGCCCCAGCTCCCTCAGCCGCTCCTCATAGGGCTTATTCTCTAGCCTTGTTGCTTCATGTCCACCAGGACCCTTGGATCTTTTTCCTCAAAATCACTGTCTAGCTAGCAAGTGCCGGCTTCTCCTGATGTGTGGTGGTATTCCATCCCAGTTGCGGGAGTCTGAGCGTATCTTTAAAAAGAAAACCACTACACCTACCCCAGAGTCCCTAAGCTGCCTCATCTTCACAGGCTGAGATAATACATTGGAATGGGAAAAGCTCCTCTCCTGCGCTCCACCCCAGATACTTCTGAGCTTCTGGCTTGAAACAGTATTTAGGGCAGACAAACTCCTGATTCAATCTAGTTTCCATTCTAGTGATCTGCTTCCATAAGATTGTTGTAGGTATCCGTGTTGAATATGTTGCAGAAGTCCAGATAAACAGCATACACTGCTCACTCCTTTGGTACTGAAAGAGTCATCTCATTATAGAAGACAATCAGGTTGGTTAGGCATAATTTAATTGTGATTAGTTTATTCAATTATGATTTTCTTTGTGTATTTTGAAATGGTGTCCAGGGACCTGAATTTAACTGGAATTCTGGCTTGTGGTTCTGCAGATCCTTCTTATTGCCCTTGTTGAAGGTGGGCATGACATGTGCCCTTTTCCAGTTGACAGGAACCTCCCCCAGCTGCCACGACCTTTCAGAGATGATAGAGAGCAGCCTGGTAATGCTTTTGACTGGCTCCTTCACTCCTAGGGGACAGCAGCAAAAAGACATCTAGTGTTCATCTTCTGTCTCTAGGTCTCCTAATCCCACTGAGAAAGTGTATCCACATTTAATTTCTTTTGCTGCTGATTTATTCATAGAAACCTTCCTTCTTGTGCTTCATAGCCTTTTATTGCCAGGATCTGAACCTGTGTATGTGCGAGGATGTATGCATAGGTGTGTATATTCCGTTTTTCTAGGGGCAATATAATTCTAAATGCTTGCTGTTTTAAGAGAAACTGGTTTAATCAGAGTCATTCAGATGCCTAGCTGGTCTTTTGTGCTTGGTGCCGGATTTTTTACAGTAACTGAAATACATAGTATGCTTATTTTATTATGGTCTTCTGCAGCATTTGAATCACTAATGCTGGTAAGGTGATGTTTTTTCCCCACTGAAACAAGACCGAGGTGCTATGTGTGAACTCAAAAAGTGTTTATTCATTATGGTTTGTCTGTTCAAGCTGCAATAGTTTGGAGCTTTTAATTCTGTTTCTGGTATGATGTTGCAATTAGCTTATTTTTAAATAAGTTCCCTCTGATAGAACTTGCAATTAGCATTAAAAGCTTCTGGAAATTTATTCATAAAACAGAGGGTATAACAACACCCACTGACTGGAAACTATGGCTGGGTAAACAGATCAGAATTCAAAAGCTGTTATTTTCCCCAGTTTGTGGTCAACTCTGATAGAAATCTTAAGTTTTGTAATTAATTTTTCTGCTAGCAACTTCTAAAACAAGGTTCTGCATTTACCTTGATTTCTTTAAAACCTGAATTTTAGTGACTGAACAAGTAACCATTCTTCCATGACTGCATTATCTTATTAATGAAGTAGCTGGAAAAATCCTTCAGAAGAAATTTTCTTCTCTCTTCTGTGACCCTTTACATCACCTCCTCTTCTAAGAAAGAAGCCAAAGATCTTAACAAAGCCTACCCACAAATTTTGTGGAGCTGTTGTTTGCAATGTGAAAGCCCTGACTGATCTTGAAGGTGAGATGGCTCATTAATATAAATCTACGTGCAGAACAAACTCGTTGCTTAGGGAGTTGAAATTGCAGCAGCAGATTGTGATAAGACACTTGCTTTCTCAGGTTTTCCGAAGTCTCAAAGTTTGCAGAGAGGAAGTGCAGTTCTTTGCTACTGCTTTACTTCATAGGTTTTTTACTGTAAAGATATTTATTATTTAAGAACTATCTTTATCTTCTTCTAGACCAGAATTATTTGGACTCATTGATATAAAACCTGATTTTTATGATGCCAGCCTGCATGCTCTCAGTTCAAAGATATTTGAAGCATCACAGAATGATTTAGCTTTGCAGACCTCGGGAGGTCATCTAGGTGGTTTGACCCCTGCTTAAAGCAGATTCATGATGGCTATTCCAAGTGTGAATCTGTTCAGGACATCCAGTTATTTGGGTCTGATACGTAGAGGAGGGTGGTGTTCCCCCCATCCCCTCCCTTTTTTTTTTTTTTCTTTTTTGTCTTTTAGACAGGTATTTCGGGAATAGGAAGTTTCTCCAAATTATTTCAGACAACAAAGACAGGGAAAAACATGGAAGATCAGACACTCCTAGTTGGACTTGTCAGGAAGTCCTAGGGTGAGGCTAGTGATCTCTTAACTACCTTTTGATTATTGAAGGTGATGAGAAAACTTCAATTCTTTAATAATGTTTCATCATCATGGTTTTATATATGATGGAATTATTGCTCTAGTCAGTCCCTGGAAACATGTGGATTGAATTTCAGCAGAAATCATCTAGAGAAGTTCCTGTTCTGCCTTAAAACATAGAATGTTGCATTAGTAGTTCTGACAAAGGAGCTGGAATTGAAATAATATTTCTGTTATTTTACATTTCTAAATATTTACATATTTTAACATATTCACATGTAGGCTCATTTTATGGGAAAATGTATTCACTGTTTGAGAGACAAAGTTAATGGTGAATTTGACTGTAGTCTAGGGTCATAAGGGAAGTTTGCTTTTCAGGTGCATGTTGGACTGTGGAACAGTGTATAATATTGTGTTTATTTGAAACTCCAAATGAATATAATATTATGTATGAAATGAGAATTATGCTAGATGAACACATTGTTCTAATAAAAAAAAAGGCCTAAAAAGCATTTCTGCAAATGGATTCCATAAAAACCTTTTATCAAGTTGTATGCTCTTTTTTGTCAGTTCTAGAGAGGATCTGTACTAAGATTCTGAACAGATATAACTACTTTCAAGAACATCAGACCTAAATAAGGCACTCATATTTCAAGAAACTACCATATACTTTACCAATTAAATAAATTGCAATGTTTGCAAATAATTTCCTTTATTGTAATAATTTCCTTTATAATCCTTCTTTTCTGTGAGAAATCTGTTTTTAGGGATGCTTAGCTTTTTTTTTAATTTTAAAAGATAACTTCCTTACCAATCAACCGGGCATTTGCATTATTGCAAAAATAAAAACTTTTTTCCTGATGTTGGTAATCTTTTATCCCATTTATTTTAGATACTGGTGATTGGTATAAATGGATGTACAAGTTAGTTTAAATTACAATAATTTTCCTCCATTGTCATTAGGTAGCTACTCACGCAAAGATAATCTTAACGTATTTGTCTTGTCCATATTATTAGACAATAGAGGAGTAGTTTCAAGCTGAAAAAGGTCTTTTGAATTGTTGTTATTTAAAATTAATTTTTACCACTTTTAATTTTTTTTCCATGCCTTTGAATGTTTCCTGCTGTCTCTTACCTGCAAGTTCCCTTTCTTCCAGCAATCATTTTTACAACTATTGACTTTTTCCAGAAGTTGTCCACAGAACACATCTGTGTGTTAATACATGAGCAGCAGCGAAATGGTAGGGCTCTCTCGGTTTTGGCTCTGTTTTACTTGATTTGAATTGTTTCTCCCCTGGCGTAGAAACATTGCCTTTTTCTGCTAGCATATGAATCAATGCATCCTGATTCCTGGTGGATTGATCTTGATATCTTCATCTTAAAAAAAAAAAAAAAATCCATCTGCAGCAGTAAAGAGTTCTGAATTCCTCCATACTGCATCCAAATTCTGTCCTCCAAAGTTAGATGTGGTTTTATTGCTTCAGTTCTGTTGATCACTTTAACTAGAAATCTAGGCTCATGGAGTTACGGTGGAGTGCAGTGCATGTATTTTAAGGAATAAGTGATGCAGCTGATTAGAACATGCTGCTGACATCCCATTTGAAGTTAGGCAGGAGATAATATGATAGGCTATTATTTATTGGGTTAGAAATGTTAAGAGTGATTTTAAGCAGTTGCTGATATTTATATTACAGGGAAATTTTGTAATCATTCCTTTTATTAGATCTAGGCAATCTTGCTTTTAAGGGAGGAGGGTGCTAGATGGTATCTTGATTTTCCTTTTGAGCCTTGTTTGTAATTCCAGCTACTGTATGACAAATTGCTATAATTTTTATTATTCACTCTAATAAGTATCCTTTTTTAGTTATTAGAACATGTTATTGCATTTTTTTTATCCAAGACATCTTAAAGGATTAGTAAAAATATACAATATAATGCAACTATTTGCATTGTATGAAGGAATATGTAAGAAATGTATTTATGCAAAAATAAAAAATTGGGGGATAAATGGCTCTGGTGCATCTGGCTAATTGCTGAAACTAACTTCACTGACTGAACTGTGTGAAGGTGCAGAAAGATAAACAGAAGAATTTTTGTGATGGAGAAGTAGGACTCTAATATGGAAGAAGGATGGCCTTGTGTTCAAAATGTGGTTTTAAGGATAGACGGTAAAACTGTCTCCTACCTCAGCTGCAAATGAGATCCCTGACCTTTTATCAGCGTTCCTTGTGTTACCTCTGGTTCCTGTAGATGTAGCCTTTGAAAGCCCTTGATTAGGAAAAGAGAAATGACTAAAAAGCCGTGCCTTGCATTTGGCTTTTTGTGAAACAGCAGGTAATTCCACTTTTTCAGGATATCAGCAGAACAGTTCCCCACACAGATTTGTTTTCTGTGCATTTTGTAGACAGTCTTTTTGCAGTTCTAGTGCTGGTACTGTTCTACCTGGTGTCTTAGGAAATCTTCATAGGAACTGATGCATGTACAGCTTACTGCAGGAGAGTGACAGACAATTACGCGGCTGCTTTTGCTCTCTTGCAGAGGAGCTAAGCTTGCTATTAAAGGCCTTGGAGAATTCAAATTAATGGGAAATTATCTCTAGTGTTATTTTAACAGGTTTTCAATTCTGGTTTCGGTGCACATTAATTTTCTAAAGCAATACGAATTCTAAAATCAAAGGTAGCTAAAGAATCTGGAAATGTGCAGTGACTTCAGATGAAGGATTATGCTGAACTATTGAATTTTCCATGGCTACAGTGATAATCAGCAAGACATGCAAGACCACATTTATTTTAATTAAGAGTTAAGGAGAAACCACCAAAAACTGATTTGGAGAAGAAAATGTGCATTATTGTAATGGTTAAGTGTTGACTACATTGGGGTTTTCTAAAGTTAATAGTATTGGAGAGATTATATTCATGACTGCTGGTTTACTCCTCTTTCTTATTCCTCTCTCTTTGGCTTGATTTACTGCTTTTCTGTGTTTCCTCAAGTAATTTATGAGGAATTCCAAGGTAGACTTGGAAGGAATTGTTCACTAGGTAAAGTCCTCTTGACGGAAGTAGGATCTGCATCTGGATCGATCTACTGTAATAAATATTTCTCTTAACTTGTGAATCTCTTGTGAAGGTGATTTCTCAGCTTTGTTGGGTAGGTGTATTATATCAGTTCTTCCCTATTGCTATTTAGAAGTTTTTCCTAATCTGTATCCTCAATCTTCACTCATAATTCATCTTATTTTTTTACACTCTGGGGATGTGAGGAAATGTCCATCATCATAATCATCATTGCTCATAACAGCTTTGGATGTTCTGAAAGAAGTTGTCCTGTCTGCTCTTAGGCAAACCTTTTTTAAGACTGGAGTCTCTCGTCTTGACAGTTTTCCCTAGCACAAATTGCTTGTCACTTCACTGGTCCTGTTAGCCTCCCATCAGTTCTTTTCCCGTCTTTTGCTGTCCTATATATAGGGATCCACAAAGCTGGACAAAATATTCTGACTCAAGCTAGAACAATATCAGCAAACTGTTTCTGATCCTTATTTACAAAAGAGCCATAGTTCTCTGTGAGGTCTTATACAATTCACCTCCTGTTTATGCATCCTGGATTAGAATTCTAGTCTGCTATAACCCTGTGTCTTTTTCTGTTATCTTCCTGTTTACTCATTATTTTCATGTACTGTACATTTAACTTCTTTTAAAAGCATATGATGAGGGGGAATTTTTTCCCCTTTGTTGTTCTTATCCTTTGAGTTGCATCTGATAGGAATTTTTTCAGATTTTTTCCTTCATTTTGAGATAATTTGGAATGCAATAAAAAGCATGTGCTCAGAACTCTGAGCTTGGTATCTGCAGATTTTTATTTGATCTTAATAGATAAGTTTTTCATTCTGTTGCTTTATTGTGGTAATGAAATATTCTGTAGAACTGGGACAGGACAAACCCAAGGGAGTTTTTTTTTGACACACTTTTCCAAGTACAGAAAATTACCTTTTGGACCTTTTCTCCATGATTTCCTATATAGTATTTTTTTTACTTTGCTAATGAGAATTGCAAGTCTTGTCTTCTATTCCTATGTTAAGATGCTTTGCTTTATCAATTACATCATGTATTCTGCTGGGAATCAGTTAGATGACACTATTTTATTCTTTAGAAGAACACAAAAGAAGTAAACCCTGGCTCTTGCGTATTAATCTTTCAGGTGTTTACAAATTGATTAATGTCTTGTTCTAACTCCCTGTCTCCAAGTGTTCTTATCCGTAGTTTGGAAAACCCTCCCCCTTTAAAGGGTAGTGCTTTGATTTGCCCTTTTCAGTCCTGATTACTTCTCCTAAGTTCTCAAAGAAAATCGATTAAGACAGTCTCCTTAAATATTTTGGAGTGAATTTCACTTGTTCTTGTCCTCAGCTTATTTCTTTAGGACTTTTTCTTCATTCTTGTCCCCTGTAAATATGTCCAGATATGTAACACTACAAAAAACAATTGAAGAAAACATAGAAAACTTAAGCCTTCTGTACATTCTTTGCCTTTCGTAACTCTTAATAGATTTTTATTCTAATCTTTCTTATTTAAATTATCTTCCATTACTTCCTCTTATCCTTTGCAAACTACAACTCGTTATATACCTTTGCCTTTGTGATACTTATTTACATGCTTTTGTTGTTCCATAGTGTTCCTTAAAGTTGTTGTTGCATCTTGAACAATTTTGTTATTATTCTTGTGTTAATATTTAAGGATGAAGCTATTTTTGGTCTGTTACCATCCTGTCTTTACAATGGAACGGTTTGACATTGTGCCTTTCAAACAGTAAGATAAATTGTATAAAACAATTAAAATATGCATGTAGGATGTAGCCCAGGCAATGATAGTCCTCAAGGAATATTGCTTGTATGATGAAGAAAAATTTGCATTTATTCAGTAGCAGACAACACTGAAATAATTTCAGTCTCTTGAATAATTTCAGTATTTGTTTACCTGCATACAGAGAAATCGGATTGTGAGTAGAACCTGTTGTTAAGTATTTATCTGCTTATTTGTGGACAGAACGGCTTTTAGGTTTCTAAACTGTATATAATACTGTTAAAACCTAAACCTGTTAATTAATGTAGAACCAATAAAGAACTTCTAGAGTAGCAAGACTTCCCAACAGTAAATGCGGAATGCATTATCGTGCTCTGAATTATTCCTTCACATACTAATTGTGCTTAAATAAGAGAAAAATGAATTTCAACATATCCTAATGATCACTGAGTAGGATAAGCTTGGGAAAATTCTATACTTGCTTTGCATATGACATTTTAGTTGTCTTTTGTGCTGTATGCTCCTACTGAGCTGTTTGCCTTCTATCCAAAGGTGCCTTCTATGATATGGGAAAAAATAATTGCTCAGGAAAGACCACAATTATTTGGGGGTCCATTTGACATATGCAAGAACACAGTGGGAAATTAATCCTAGTGAAGGGGTTTGATCCTGGTGAAGAGCCATTAGATGGACAGTTCCTGTGTGCATAGATTTAGGAAGTTCTGCCTTAAAAAGCATATAGGTAGTTAGAAAAATGTAATCTAAAGCTACAAACTCTTTGCTGCAGCGTATTTTATGAACTTTTATTTGAGTATTTGGAAGGGGAAAGCTAATAGTGTTTTGATTTATTTATACGTAATGGTTTAGTGAGGTTTTCTTAGGGTCCACATGGGTTTGGGTTGGAAGGGAACTGGGAAGATCATCTATTCCAGCCCCTCTGCCAGGGACAGGGACATCTGTCAGTAAATCGGGAATTTGTGTCAGCCGAACATGGCTTGATTTGGCAGGGGCTTCAGTGGGATTGCCTGGAATTAACACTGAGCTAGTTACTTAGAAATTACCTTTATTTTTCTTGATTACTGCCCCTTTTGTCAGAGAACATAAACATTTAGTACCTGAATATCCTGAACTTTTCTTGCCTACATTCATGTCTGTAACAGTTCAAGCTCCGTGCTGGGAAAGTGGAGCTCCATGTTGTCCCTGCAAGTGGTGGCTACTGCCAGAGTGGCTGGAAACTCTTCTGGCGTAGGAAGATGTTGCAAAAATATAAAGCTTGGGCTTTTCTCTTAGAAAACAATCTGTGGAGAACATTTTAGCATGTTTGCCATGAGCAAAAGGCTTTTGATAGGGGTAGAGCTGCTTTTGCCAACCGTGCGTTTGTTTGGAAGCTTCTATTTTTAGCCTGTTAGCTTCTAAGCCTTTTGTAATAGCAGAAAGAGGAAGTGAACAGTGAAATCACTTTAATAACATATTTCCTGGTTGAAGTGACTTATCTGTGAGGCCTAGACACAGGAGATGTCATTTCCTGGATTACTTCTCTTCAGTTTGGATGGTCTGTTTTACTGTGTGGTCTTTTGACCCAGCTTCTTAATTGTAGTGCAGTTTTTGTGTTAAGTAATGTAAACTACAACTTTTAATGAAAATGTAAAACTTTAAGGAAACACCTTTTGACAAAATACTAATGTGCAAGATGAGTGTTCTATAAACTGTGTGTTCATATGAACTTTAAGGTAATGGATTTCAAGTTGAGTTCAAGAACTTGTATTTAAAGGAGTAAAAGAGTAAGGTTTGTTCACAGGCATAAAAAAAATTGACACTCTCTCTTTTCCTCGAGATGCTGATACTCATCACCTCTCTTTGACACCTACGGTAGCTGGCTGTTCTCATGAGTCAGGACACTTGCAAGTACTTTTGAATCTGTGCAGTAGAAGCCAGAACTGCAATTCATCAAAAATATTCTTAGGATCAGTTGTGAAACTCTAATTGCATTAAGGGATTCTAAAGAGTAAGAAGATTCTGATACTGTAAATTGATACTGTAAACTACCACCACATATTAATGTAGTTATATTGCAATTATGTTAATGAAAGTGTAGCTTCAAATTGTATTTGGTGTTGGAGGTAGGTGTTGAGTATAGACTACTGAGACTTTATTGTGCTAGGAAAAATCATAAAAGATGGCCCAGCTGTTCTCTATCAGGGCGTTCAGCACCATCCTTTTCTACATGTTTCAAGATGAAGATCCAGATTTCTGCTGACACACTGTACTACAGACTGAAATCTCCTTTTTTGGAAGGCCGTCTTCGCTGAGTAGTTGGTATTACAGATTCCGTTGTGCAATGTTGCAGGAAGTCACCTTAAGTCAGAGTACTTTCCGTTGGATTCGTGCAGGTTATTGAGCAGTTCCTGTGCAATTTATGCAGTGTCTGATCCATAAGTATTTAACAACTTTGTTCCTTTGGTTTAGTTTTATTGTATTTTTCATTAAAATGTTATAAAATTTAACAATAGGTGCTAAGTCTTCATTCCCTCTGAAAGAGGAGTTCAGTGTCCTAGTGCATCACTCATTTATCCTTAATGGATCTTGCAGGAACTGCTATGGTCAAGGCTGGAACAATGCTTATGAATATTGTTTTTAAAGAATCTAACGAGTGATACCATGTCTTCTTCATTGATTTCCTTTTGTGCTTATTAACACTGTTTTATGCTTCTTTCCTTAAGGCAGTTCCAAAGGTGATGTGTAAGACTTTGATGACACAGTTCATGCTACAGACACTGAAGAATAAAATTCTTCCTTTTCTCAGTGCAGCAGTGACAATAGTTTAGGTGTTACATCACAGAATGGTTGAGGTTGACAAGGACTTCTTGAGATCATCTAGTCCAGCTCCCCTTTCAATGCAGGGTCCACTAGAGCAGGTTACCCAGGACCATGTCCAGTCACAATGTCTCTACTCATGGAGACTCTGAAACCTCTCTGGGCAACCTGTTCCAGTGCTTGACCACTCTTACAAGAAAGAAGTATTTTCTTGTGTTCAGATAGAGTTCAATGTGTTTTACCTTGTGCCCACTGCCTCTTGTCCTGTCTCAGCACTGCTGAGAAGAATCTGACTCCCTTTTCTTCATTCCTTCCCATCAGGTGCTTAAATGCGTTGATGAGATCCCGTGCCTCAAGTCTTCTCCAGGCTGAAGAGTCCCAGCAATCTGAGCCTTTTCTCTTACGAGAGGATGCTCCAGTGCCTTTAGGATTCATGACCCTTTGCCGGACTTGTTCCATTAAATCCCTATCATTCTTGGTGTGGGGAGCCCAGGAGTGAACACTGCACTCCCGGTGTGGCCTTATCAGTGCTGAGTAGAGAGGAAGGATCACCTCCCTTTACCTGCTGACAGTGCTTTGCCTAATGCAGCCCAGGATGTTTTTGGCCTTTTTTCCTGCGAGGGTGCGTTGCTGGGTCATGGTCAGCTTGTTATCCACCTGGATCCTCGGGTCCTTCTTAGCAAAGCTGCTTTCCGGCTTGTCCCACCCAGCCTCTACTTGGTGCCTGGGGGTTATTCCTCCCCAAATACAGGACTTGGAATTTCCACTTGTTGAACTTTGTCATATTCCTCTCTGTCCACTTCTCCAGCCTGTTGAGAATGCCTCTGAATGGGCATTTCTTGAGTGTGTCCCGTCCTTCATATGTTCTAGTGACTGCTGCTGATACTGCCCAACATACTTCCATCGAATCACTTAATTTTGAAAATCTGCTTAATCATTAATGGTTTTTCTGGTGAAAAGTGGTGTCTCTACAGAGGAGATTTTGGTATGTGCATTTTTAGGACAGTCTGGCATTCAAAATGTACTTAGTATTATTAGGCCTTGCCTTCAGCTCTGCACAGGCAGATTATTAGAATGAGTGTAATAATTTTAGTGAGATTTCCAACAGAAATTATCCCCTCCCAGATATATTAAGAAAAGAAATAAAAAAATCATCAGGTTGTCATCTGTAGCCTCAGTTATTAAGAAGATTGAAAACCCATCTAGTAATATTGGCTGTCTGTTAGTAAACGTGATGTGGTCTCTGACCTAAATCTCTGTGTTGCCCTTTCAAGGCTCAAAAAACAGAAGAAGCAACCTCAGGATTTTGTTCTTAGGACAGTGAACAGAGCTACAAGTTTAGGCAGAACTCTGGAGATGCTGAGTAGGAATGGAGTCTCTGGCTCTCCTTAGTATCTAACTTTTATTTCATTTGTCCTTGCATAATTGGAAAGGGCTGTGTGTTTTGCAGAGTGTTTTTTTAAGGTTTTCTAGGTTACTGAAAGGGGGAATTGAGTTAAATCTTGTAACAGGCATTTAAAATACTAGTTTTAATTTAGATTTTGGTGATCTCGTCCCTTACTATTTTAAGGAGACTCAGTTATTTTCCAGGGAGACATTGATAATTGGTAGCAGAAAGGCATGTGGAGTTCTGGCTTGTCTTCTGTTAAGTCACTTAGAAAAAGTAGTCTAGTCTTGTGAGCTTGAATTATGTGGTGAATTGTTGTCTTAAGTTTAGGTCATGTCTTGCTTCCAAGAAGAAAAATGTACACTTTGTTTTTGAATATGCAGAATAAGAAAGTAGGAGGAATGTGATCAAAGCAGTAATATGGATAATACAAGCATGAAGTTTTTGAATATGCAGGAAGAGTTTAATGGAAATAAGAAAACCTGACTGAACTGAGTATCTTAAATTAGTGCTTAATGAGTGATACTACTTACTGGTTAGGACTAGAACTACTACGTCAGTTTAAGCTCCAGTGCCACTAAGCAGCGGTAATGTATCTGCACTGTTTATAGACCAAGTTGGAGCCAGTCAGTGTGTGTTAGCTCCTTTGCGGTGACTGCTTTATAAGGATACTTGAGAACTTGTTTGATTTGCCTGCTAGGAATGTAATGCATGCTTGAATAATACATAATCAGTCTCAGTATAGTAGTTTTAAGCAAGTTGTTAATTACAATTTTAAAACTCAATTAACTTATTTCTTTTTCTTTTCAGGATGGCTTGAATTCTTTGGTCCTTGACCTGGATTATCCAGCACTGAGGAAGAACAAGAACATTGATAATTTCTTAAATAGATGTAAGTTGCAAGTTGCCCTTAAACAATGACTTTGTTGTGATAGCAGTCATAAGAAGCTGAAGGGTCAGAAATTAATTGCTGAATTTAGTTTCACTGATTTTTATTGCTGAGTTTAGTTTTACTAATTTTTATAACACAGAGTTTCTATGTTCAGAAGGCTTTGGAGGACCATTTATTACAGAGAGATTTCATTTTGAGGAGTATTGCTGGAAAATATGTTGGAAAATACCAGCTGTAGACTGTAATTTTTCCAAATACAGTTAGAACAATCCTTTTGTGTTATTTTTTAGCTTAAGTACGTGCTGCAGCATGGTTTGCAAAGCATGTTTCAGTTATTAGTGTTTAGGAATTAGTTACTCAGAATGTCAACATTGTATATATAGTCTTATTTAATCTAACAGGGAAGCCTTTGGTTGATTTTTAAAGCTACCTTAAAAACTATTAGTGCATTTTAGAATCTTTGTGTAAGTGTTTGTGATTCTCCCCATATTAATTGTAGATGGGGTCTTGGAGTTTTTTGTGACTTTGAAAATGTAGGACTGTTACATCAGAATAGCTGTATTTTGTCTTTTTAGAGTGTTTTCTATCTGTGTATGTAAACAAATTTTTTTCCTTGTAAAAATAGTGAATTATTTGCCTTTAAACTGTTGAGTAAACCTTCTTGGGACAACTGTGTTTTGTGGTGAGCTTATTTTGGGTTTTTTTTTTTAAAGGAAAAGCCTTTTCTTTCGCATGTTTCGAGGTTACTGCAGATGCCGTCTTACCAGCCATTCCTCTTTTGGTTCTTCGCTGGTAGGAGCTGTGTGTCTTTGGTTGCTGTAGGACTCCTTCAGATATCCGCTCGTGCTGCTCAGTTAGGTGATGGCTGGTGGAGTCGTTTGTGGCAAGTTCTTACATCTAGAATTCAGTGCTTCTTGATGAGGTTTAGCAGAGCCCCATTGCTGGACCTAGAACTTCATGGTTGCTGGTGAAGACTCGTTTGGAGAATTCACTGAAAACAGAATGAAATAAGAAACACATTAGGAGGAGGTCTTAGTTTAGATGAAAACCACAACAGAAGGAGAGGCATACCTTTGGATTTTTCTCAGTGCTCAAAGGCATTCAAGCAGATATTTATGAAAGAAAGGGTCAGGAACAGCATTTTAAGTAATTTTGTTGCCTGCAACTTTGCATTGTAAGTGTAATGTAATGGAAAGGCCCTACAGCAAATACAACAATGACACAAATGACATTTTAGGAGTTGCTCAGATTCACCTTTATGTTACAATATTATTTTTGAAGTAAAAGAAAATTAGAAACTTTTTTCTAATCACAAGACCAATATTTCTGGTATCTGGCAATTAAAAATAGCAATTATGGGAAAACGATTTTACCATGGAAACAGGGTTTTTTCTGCAGCCCCTGAACGTTCTTGCTGTCTATCTTCCCTTTTCTTAAGGCTGTTGTTCCTTCTCCTGCTCTGGCTTCTCTCCAATTGTTGGAGTAAATAATATTAAGCATGTGATGTGTCCTGCAGGCTACCAGCAGTGGCAGACCCCCAAAACTATATTTTTATTCACAATTTTATCACTGCCTTTTTTAAAAAATTGTCTGGCAGTTTACAGTTGAAATAGCCAGATCCTAGTTACAGAAAATTCTGAGATGTATTACAAAAAACTTCACAGTAGTTAGTTAAGAGTTTTCAGGGGTGCACTTCATCCTTACCTTTTGAACTAAAAAAAAAAAAGGCATGTAAGAGCTGACTGTTTTGACACACACATTGTAAGGCCATGCATGTCTTAAAAATGAAACTTCTATTTCCATATTGCCTAGGAGAGAATGAAGCATATCTTCTGTGATTTACAGTTTTTTTAAAAAAAAAAAAAAATTCTGAAATTAGATTTCCGTAAACCTGAGAAACTGGTAGTATTTGCCATTGCAAGGGAAAGAATTAGTCCTGCCACAGTGATTTGGTTCAAAGTCCTTTCCGACACAGGTGTTTGTGTTGTTTGTTGTGAACCAGATTGGAGAACTGAGTAGAATTAATGCAAAGAGTGGTTTGGTTGATTTGTTTATTGCTTTTTGTTAGAACTAGTCAGGCAAAAGAAGAGCAAAGACCAGTTTCTGATTTTTCATTTCACTTCACTGATTTGTGCCAGCAGATGTTGAACTGCTCAGGTGCACGACAAAACATGAGGATGACTGAGTTCTTAGTGGCATTGCTGGTTTTTGCAGTTCAGGTTGCTGAACCCATATCTCATGGCTTTTTGGAAGCTATTCTGAAGGTAGCACGTATTCTTGGAAAGTAAGAGCGTATGCGTGCTTGCTGAAGGCTCATGCTACCATGGACTTGGAAGAAGAGATGGGAATAGGATAAATAATTTATGGAACAGGAACTTGGTGCTCCTTAGGTTAGAGAACAGCGAGTTCTTGTCTCTTGTGATTTTTCTCGGCATCTGAAGAGCTGTAGCAAATGCCTAGATGAGAATTATTGTCAAAAGATTCTGATAGATTCTGGTGTACAGTCTATGCCGGGGGCCTAGAGCCTGCATATCTGCTCAAGGCTTCCTGAGGCAGCCATGGAGAGGTAGCAGGGCCATCTTCTGCTGAAGTAGCTGAGGCGGAATAGTTGCTTACAATCGCTTTAATCCACATTACACAAATCTTCATAATTGTGGAGAACACTGCAATAATCATCATACAGTCAGTCAATTTAATCACATAATTCTTCCACGATAACGCTTTGAAAAGGAGGTTTTTTTCTACCATGTTCCCAGGGATTTGAACACACCCTACTTGAGACCTACTGCAAGTCATTATTAATCAGGTTAATGTTTTATTAATAGCTTATTTTAATTTAAAAGTTAAATAGTTGCATCTCAGATGAGACACTGATACGTAGCTCAACCCCTAGTTGCAAGCTGAAATTCAAATAGTTTAACTCATTTCACAAAGCTACGATTTATTAATTGCCCATACTACAGGAGTGTGATATATCCTGTTTCTGTGTCTACTTTGCTTGCAGAAGTATTCTCTTCATCTATTTAACATGCGAGACATTTTTTGATTGCCTGCTTTCCTTTACTATTCTGGTTTCTTACCGCTTTCTTCAAGGCATTAAACAAAAGTAGAGCATGTATTTATCGTAAGAGGTGATAAGGTTGTACTTTTAGATGAGATACTTTCCTTTTCAGTCTACTGTATTGCTTTAATCAACTGTTAGGGTTCTGGTTTTTTGCTGCTTTTTTTGGAATATCTATGGGACAGGAAAGCATAATGTAATATTTAATTCCCAAAAGAATTAGAGGAATTTCATAGTCCTCTGAGAGCAAAAAGTAGCTTGCTTATTTTAGAAAAGAAGCTTGAGCTTTCCAGCATGGTCTCAGTGTAAGAGATCTTTCTTGGTCTTTTCTTTTCCTCTTCTGTCATCTCGCCTATAACAGGTTAAGTAGATTCTCCAAGTCACTTTTTCTGGCATCTGAGATTTGCAAAGCATTGAATCGTATCTTAGTGGCTTATGCGTTTCCTGGTGGTTTCCCATGCAGGTACTGCAGAGCCTGTTCGCTGCTTTAGTTTCTGGGAGCAGAAAGTTAAAAAATTAAGCAACAGTTAAAAATATTTAATCATTCATAATCCTATCATCAGGAATAGAAGGTCATGAAGAATGGATTTTGAGGAAGTCCAAACAGCAGCACAGGGAGTGGTGTTGTTAGCAGGCCAGGTACAGTCCAGAAGGCTCGACTCTCTAAATGGATCAGTGACTTCCTATGTGTTATACAGCATCAATCGAAAATTGGAAACCTTCATTGTTAAAGTTTTTTGCAGATGTTTTGGAGGTTGCCAAACTTCTAGACTGTAATGGCAATAGACATCCTTACAGGAGAAGGAGCTTTCAGCACTCATGGAGCAGCTTTGATCATGCCCAGAATAAACATTCTGGAAAGTTGCTTTTGCTACTTTCTTCTCCAAGAGATGCTCCTTACTTAGAAGATTTACCTGTTAAGATGAACTTCTTGCAAAAGTAACAGTTCTGGTTCCTTCCCTTGTGTTTTGTTATGTCACATGAAGTTGCTGAATCAGATGACAGCCATGCAGTCACCAACAGAAACGCATTACTTGATGTGGTGTTAATGCCTGTCTTGCCTGTAATTCTTTGTGCTCTGTACTTCCTGTTAGTGACACAAATGAAATGCCAGGTGCCAAGAAGAATCTTCGAAATGTAGTGCACTGTAGAACTTCCACTGAATCAAGGAACTAATTGCCCCTTGACAGGTCTTTGCAGGGACCTTCACAGGTTGGGCTCCAGTTCTGTTCTTAATGGTACTGTTCTGGTAAGAGTAGCAGTGGGAGAGGTATCAAGTAAGCAACTTTTCCCACGCAGAGCTTGAATTAGCACCACAATGTTTAAGACAGAATGTCTTAGATGTATAAACAGGTTATTTGTCAGTGTTATTAACTACTTTTCCATTTGTGTACTTGATAGATACAAAGCAATTGAGTTCAGTTCTGTCACCAGGCTTACTTTCATTGAGTCAGGGATGTGTCCTCTGCAAGTCAAAGGACTGGTGCTTTCTGTTTCCCTATCTTCCACTCCTTTCGTCTATACAAGACAAAATAATACTTGTTTTCCGCTTTCTGTTCTCTAGAGGGGAAAACACTCGCCTGTCTGAAGCTGTGCCTTCTGGTTTCTGCTGCTTCTGCTTCCAGCAGCTTCTTCCTCACACACCTTTGACCAGAAGTTTATGCACCCCTAATTACTTCAGTCTTTCAGTTGTGCTTTTTGTTTGTTTTCAGGCGGGTGTGGGATTGCAGTGCTTCCTGGCTGTGTTTCAGTTTAACTTCTGGCTAGACTTTTGCCTAGGGCAGCAACTTTTGACTTAATGTAGTCCATAGAAGCACTCATTGACTGACAGCGTCTGGTCTATGGGGATAAAATTTCACTCTCTTTCGTTTTTATTCCTCGAAGATACGTACCCAGGACTGCCAGATACATGTTCTTTCTAACTTGGATATGAATCAGGCTTTTTTGTGTTGTTTTTTTTTTTTTTTTTAATTATTATTTTCTAAAAAGCAGGAAAACTTGGGCTTTCTCCTCTACCTCCCCACCCCCTTTACTCTTCCTGTCAGGTATTTATTCCATTTTCGCAAGCACATGTAACCTTCAGCCACATTCTTGCTGCCAGCTGTCAGTGACTGATCTGAACACTCTGCCCTTTCAGAAAGCAAAGCTTCATTTGTTTAAAGGTTATAGTGCCATTTTCAAGTAGTAAATCAAAAGCTGTCTTTAAACACTCCTGCTGTTGAGCATTCCTGGGCCTTCCTGTGTTAAAGAAACCTGAGTCATGGGTGATGATGTTCTCACATTTTAGGACTTTTACTCAAAAGTCACAATATTTTTATAAGATTTCATTGTTTTCTGGGGCTGGGCAGTCTTAATACCTTCTTTTAAACCTGATAGTTTTTTTCTGCTAGGATTTGTGCTGTTAAAAATTGAGGCTGTAAGATACAATCAGAGGTATCTGTGCATACAGGTACCACAAACATACAAACTCATCTTTGTGAAACCTTTTGAAAATTCAGTCCTCTACTAGAAGGCTAGTGTTGGAAAGGTCTCCTGCACCTTGAATTAGATCATGTTATGTGATACATGAACTAAATCATATGATCCAGCATGTTGCAATGCTGACATTGCTTTGGGGTTTCTCTGAGCTTGCTTTCTTGCAGCCCATTTTTTGTTTCAGTTTGGTTTCATGCTTTTATTATCTGTTCCGTATCTGTTAAATTTTATGTCAAAATAGCCAATTCATCTATATAAGTGATACCTCCACAGCAACTGCATCCCTAGATGGTGATTGCTGTTTTTCACTAAGATTATTAAATCTTTTAGTAGAGCAAGTAGGATTTCTCCATCCTCAGCGTTTCACAGGGATGATGCAACTGGTAACTCCTCAGTTGGTATCTCACTTACTTTGTTATATTCATACTTTATATTATTGGGTTTTTCATTTACTGCAGTATTTAGTGCTTAAACAGTTTCACTGGAGCTGTATTAAACTGTCTATAATTTCTGTGTTATATTTTGAACACAGAAGTATTCCTGTGAGTTTCTAACCAATAATGGAGCTATGGAAAACTACACCATACTTTTTCAACGTGTTTGAATCCCTGCTGTCTCATCTCCACATCTGAAAACATTTGAAACATCCTTGAAACATTTGAAAATAAATTCATGTGAATCCCTTCCCTTGTGAGATATAACATTGTGTTCAAGCATTTAGTTGCATGTTCTGTCTGATTTGAAATTTGCTACTGCTCCTTCCTGTGAATTTGCATTTGTCTTCCTTGTCTTGGGCCACAGCTTCTGGTTTGTAATTAAGTAAGCATCCAAGCACAGTCTTCCTCTCTCAAACTGCAAAATTAATTCATGCCATGATCAAAATAGGAAATTCGGTGTGAGTGAAGCACTGTTGCTGTCCTGTGCTTCCTGTCTGAGCTTTCATGATTACTGTGGAAAACAGCCTCAACATTCTCTCAACTCCTTTTGCTGTTCACACTCTGGATTACTTCAGTCTTATTGGTACCCGGATTGAGGTTTTAGTTGCCTCTGTCCATGCAACTTTACTTTTCCCTGATTTTTCTTAACTTATATTTTTATTTATTGTGAATCTCTCCCCTTCCCTCCTAATCTTTTCTTCAGAGGAAGACATTTTTAATTGCATTTTTGTATTCTGAAGGTCAGCTGGTCCAGCTGTTTGCTCAGAACCAAAGCAGTTTTGATGCTAGATCAGTTTGTTCAGGTCCTTGTGCAGTTCAATTTTGAGAATTTCCAAAGGTTGAGGTTTTTCAGCTCTGCTGGACAGTCTGCTCCATTCTCCAGTTCTATGGATTCTTTTCCTACAAAGTAGGATTTCCTGTGCTCCAATTTATCTGTTGTTCCTTGTCCTTTCACTTTGCATTTGTTAAAAGTAAAGCTTCCTTCAGCTTTTGTTGAGGCCAACCATTCAGACTTCCTGAAGCTGAAAATTCAAGTTCTCTCAGCTTCTCTATGAGCATCATGTGGTCCCACTCTTTAAGCATCTTGGTGGCCTTCCATTAAACTAGGGAATGTTTTGATGTTTTCTTGCATTGAGGAGCCTAGAACTAGATGCAGCGTTCCAGATACGGTCTCACAAGTGACAAACAGAGGGGAAAATTTGCTTCCCTCAACCTATTGGCTGTACATTTACCAACACAGCCTTGTATGCAGGTGATGCAAAGGTTTGCTGCTCATTTATCTTTGTTCATCTTGCTGTCCACCAGAGCTCTCAGATCCTCTTTCTAAAGGTGCCTTCTAGCTGGTGATCTCCATCCTGTACTGTGGTGTTGTTTCATCCCAGTTATGGGACTCTGCATTTACCTTTGTGGAACTTTGAGGTTCCTATCAGCAAATTTAGCCATCCTGCCTGGGTCCTCTTGTGAGCATCCCTGCCTTCCACTGTATCAACTTTGAACCACTGACCATGACTCCCGCAAATTTTCCACTCACCTTATAATTTCTCTGTGCAGTCTGTGCAGTCAGCCTGATTTGGCTACACAGATACTTTTGAGATGCTGTGTTGAAAGTCATGCTACAGTCAAGAAACAAAATGTGTACTGCTCTCCCCTTGTCCACCAGGCAGACATCTCCTCATGGAAGGCAATCAGGTTATTTCTGATCTTTTGTTGTCCATCAAGCGCTTGGAAGTGTATTCCAGAAGGATTTGCTCCATGATCATTGTGGGCAGAGAGGTTAGGCTGCACTTCCCAGCCTGCAGCTTTTCAGATCCTTCTTGCTGCTCTTCTAGAGTATGGATATGATGTTTGCCCTTTACCAGTCATCAAGAGCCTCCCCAGGTTGCTGTGACCTTTCAAAGGTGATAGAGGACAGACTAGTAATGGTGTTGACTGGCTCCTTCAGCATGCTGAAATGCATCCTGCGTAACCCTATGGCCTGGTGTATGTGACGTTTGCTTAACTGACACCCTCTGCAGCGATACTTCACTGCCCCATACCCTGCTGTTAGCCCACATTTGCCTCATTCTTTCTTTTATTGCCAGCGTATTTATAAAGGCTCTTGTTTCCCTTCCTAACCCTAGCTAGTTTCAACTCCAGCTGAGCTTGGCTTTCTCAGTTCCATCCTTGCATGCTTGGGAGATGCCTGCTGGGTAGCCTATCCCTCCTTTCATGTTCCAGACCTTCACTTTTTGTACTGGAGTTGAGGCAGAGGTTGCCCATTCAGCCAAACTGGCTCTCTGCCTGCTTGATTTCTAGCTAACTAGAACAGACTGTTCTTGTGCTATGAACATGTCACCTTTGAAGATCAACCCACTCTTCCACCCTCCACAGCAGCTTCCCACAGGATCCTGCCTGTGAGTTCCCTTAACGAGCCATAGTCTGTTCTCTTGAAGTCCAAGGTCTGCTGTTTTCCTTCCTCAGCTCTCTCAGGGTCTTTAATTCCATCATCACACGGTTATTTCAGCCAAGGCTACAACAGACTTTGCCATCCCTGGCCAGTTCTTTCTTGTTTGTGAGCAATAGGTCAGAGTGCCACACTGTTTATAGGGCTTGTTGCTCACTTAGGTCAAAATAAATGTTTTTGATGGTCAGGAATCTCCTGGATTTCTTGTGGCTTGCCAGGTTGTTCTTCATCAATATGTAGTAATGGTTAAACTATTTACTAGATGTTCATTATCATTAACTCCCTGCTGCAATGCCATCTTTAATGTCATACTGAATTAACTGTACCTCTGATCCTTCCCCACCCCCCCTATATTCAGGTCTGAGATCCCTTTAATGCCTTGCTAGGGACCAAATTCCACAGTCTTTGACCCTGAACCAGAATCTTGCAATCTCTGTTTCTCTCCGTACATAAGCATCCACAGCTCTTCATACAATTTCATGCTTTCCCTGGTACAGATCTTGCTCCAGCCAACCTATTTTGCTTTCTTTTGTCGTTCTTCTAAGCATATGTGGGGGCACTGTCAGAGCTTGTCATGCTTAGGTGTCACGGTCTACCGTATTATGGATTCCATTCATTGCTCCCATTATTGTTTTGTCCTTGTAATAAGAATAGATTTTTAAAATGTATTTAGTCAGGAATGCATTCACTGGCATTCCACGTTTACAAAATTAAAGAGTCTTGGACCCCGCATGTTTTTAGAATTTGTCAGATGTCAGAATGTCACTGGTGTGCCTTACAAATTCCAACAACTTCCAACAAGAAAAAGATTGAAAGACAGGGCTTATCTGCAGAATATTGCACAAGAAGATAATTGAACAGAGAGCACTGTAGATCTAATTTTACACAGTGTAGAACTACACATGCAGTTAATACTAAAAAGTGCTTCGAGATGGCCAGCAGTTACGTAAACATAAGTATATGGAAATGATATTTTGTATGTAATGAATGACTGGTTCTGAAGTCGTGTCAGACCCAGACACATGAAAGAGTTAATGTTTCTCGTGGTTTGACTGCTGTTGAACCCTCCAGATGTGTAGAAGCAGGTTGCACCTGCAGTGCTTTGCTGTGTGCCAGGTACTTCACACTCCTGCGTTATCAGTGGAGCGGTAGTGGATCCTGGTAGCACAGCAGGTGGCAACAAATAATTGTCTCAGAATTCAAGATAGGCATCTCTGGTTCTTTTCATTACTGGAGTCTTCCTGGAAGCTTGTGAATATTTACTAGAGGTGTGAAATGAGAGTTAGCAAAATCCAAAAGACATTTCAGTTTTCACAACTAAAGGTAGATGGTTAATGGTTTCCAAACAGTAATGAAAGGGGCTATTAATAATGACTGCAGATTTCAAGAATTACCAAGAAAGCTCTAAACATGTAAATAAAAATAGTTTATATAAACTCTTAGAGAAAAATGTTCAGGAAAATTCTTGTATTTTGTTAAGGGATGCATTATCACATCTTCTATTTAATTTGTTTTAGATGAGAAGATTGTTGAAAAAATCCGAGCTTTACAAATGAAAGCTGAAGACTATGATGTTGTTAAGGTGATTGGAAGAGGAGCTTTTGGAGAAGTGCAGCTGGTAAGAATGTAATGATTTAGTGGTTAGACATATTTACTGCTCTAGCCAAAACTTTCCCCAGTCTTGCATGCGTTATATCTAAAAATGCATTCTTATAAAGACTGTATTATTTTCATTGTATCATGAGGTGATTTCTGTGCATAGTGAACAGTGCATCTGAGTTTAAAACATGATGGATTGGAAGGGAAGGACTTGGGAAACAGTTTGCTAGAAAAAGGTAATTTATGGCAAATCTAAATTTTTTTGGCTGCAAGCATAACTGTGTAAGTCTGAAACCTTCCTTCCTATGAAAGAGCAAGCTAACAGTGCAACAAAAAAATTGGTTTGCTCTTACAATTGTGATGCTTGCATTGTATTTAAGTGGTATGAGTCAATGTAAGATTTTTTTCTTAACATTGTGTACTCAATGTTTTATGCTATGTAATATCTAATATAAGATTGGGATTTCTTGTAAAATTTATATTGCAGAGAAATTGTATTTTTAAAAAAAATCAATCAAAATACAAAAAGTAACTTACTATATCGTGCACAGTCTGCTTTTCATTTAGTTTTGATTTTTTCCTAGACTTCCAAATTATATTGTCTGATACATAGCACAAAAATGTGAGCATATATGTAAGATGAATTGATATGTCAGTTTTGAAGTAATATGTGTGTAAACACCAAATAGAAAAAACAAGAGTGAGAAGTTATCATAAGTTGACATATAACTGTATCAGCTGATCCATGATAATTTTCTGTGTAAGCATTTTAGAGGAGGTGAGATGTAAAGCAAGTCAATGGAAAGGGGAGCAATTAGTTTGCAGCAATTGAAGCTACTTACCACCAGGTAACAAAAATTACCCTTTTGTTTGTACCTTTTGACTTGGAACTGACATTCTACTGTTCTGTGCTAATTTTCATAGCATCATAGAATCATAAAGGTTGCAAAAGACCTGCAAGGTCATCAAGTCTAACCATCAGCCAGTCACCACCATGTGTACTAAACCATGTGCTGAAGTGCCACGTCTATATTGTTTTTTAACAGCTCCAGGGATGGTGACTCCACCACTTCCCTGAAACTAGGAAACTGGAGAAAAAATGTATTGTCTTGTAATGTGCATAATTTTTGGAAAATACAAAGATGTTTTGGAGTGTTGTTGAGGAATGTGGCAAGACTTTAGCTCTGAAGTGCTGGTAGGGGGTACACAACGTATAATAGCAATGAATTTATGATCCTTTTATAAAATTATTTGTATTTTCCATATTAGTATTGGTGAAATTGGTTGGAACTCGGGAAGAAAACCCTGTGACTAGCCTAATATTATTTTCATGACTCATGGGTAATTTGCAAATTTAGATGTAACTCGTGTGGCAGTTAATTTTTATTCATTTATGTTGGTTTTTTAAGGCAACTTCATCACAGTGTGGTTACATGATAATGTAGCTCCCTGTTCCCTATGTCTTTCTGGGTTATTTGCACTTTGTTTTTATCCAGAAGAATTTATGCAGAGGAGTATTTCCAAAGATTCCCATTTTCAAACAAGACTTTAAAGAAATAATGTGTCTTGCCTGTGCTTTTATGTCCTTGCTGGCAAGAGATTAAAACAAAACCAAAACATTCAGCAGAACGTCACTGATTTGAAAAGGTAGTTTGAGGGGTCATGACAAACTTTACTTCTCATTTGCATCAATATTATAATGTAATAGTAAAATGCACAGTAACTTGGTCATATAATGATGTGGTTTGGTTTTTTTGTTGTTATGGGGTTTTTTTGTTTAAATAAAGTCCTTCAAGCCCCAAATAAAAAAGCTAAGAATGCTTGGTATGGGAAAGTTACTTCTGTGTGGTCACATTGAGCTCTTATGTGCTTTATCCCAATTTAAAATAACACTCTTTAGTAGAAATCATAATGATATGTAGTCATAAAGCTAAAAAGCAGTGGGTTAATAAATACAGCTGTAGATCTGAACTAATATTAGCTGGTGATGAGGGCATACATACCTAGATTTTTTGCCTCACAAGGTATGATACAAGTTTAAACTATTGAGCTAAGCTATATCTATTTCTACTCCATTCAGAATGTTAACACCACTGTTGCAGATGATAGCTTTGCAGTAATCAAAATATTTTGCAACACATTCTGTGATCAAAATAGAAATTTGCTTCATTGGGGCCTAAATGCAGAAAGAACCATAAATAAAACATGATTAAATACATGAGTTAAATTCATGAATGTCATGTTATCAGTGTGTGCCATTGTGCATAAATATTTGTAGCACAAGTATTTGTAGCAATATTTAAATATAACAAGCCAAAAAAAAGGTATGTAAACATGTAGCATAAAATAGTCAACTGTGACGTCCTTCATTTCATTTTGTTCTCCCCAAGCTTTCTGCCCCAGTGTAGCATTTTCTTGTGAAAGAAGTGCAGAGAGATCAGCTTTCCGGATTCTAGCAAGACAAGAAAACATACTTTTTTGCTGTTGTGTCATACAGTGATGTTTTTTAAAAAACCTTCACTTTTGCCCCTTCCACTCCGCAAAAAATTGAAAAATTCAGTCCAGTAAAGAGAGATCCGATAACTCTGGTCTAAGCATCTGAATTTGGCAGAAAAACAATTTTGTATAACTCCAGAAGTATTAAACTCTGCTCTTGAGCTCTGGCCTCTGGCTTTGCTGAGTCTGTAGTGATGGGGAAAGCTAAGAAAATAAATGCCAGCTGCCAGATCACTGCTTCTCTTATGCAGTGCCATGAATAAAAGTGTCTGGTGTCTAGGGCAGACACTGAAATTGAATTATGGTGCTTAATACGGTACTTGTGGTTTATGCAGAAACAGTAATTTATGAGAGCACATCCTGAGTACCTCGTTTGTTTTCACTTGAGGAAAAATCCTCATGATTTAAAATTGAAACATATCCTCAATTCCTTCTCCCAGGTCTAATCACAAAGTACTGTAAAGTTGTGATGTTATAGCAGACTGATTTGATCACGTACTGGAACAGAACATTAAGCACAACTAAGTCTTTTATTTGGGTAGTAAAGGGTGGTTTGGGTGACAGTCTTAACTATGTGATTTCTTAGTGTTGCAAAACATTGATTGTCATGGCCTATATAAACAGGTGCTGGTTTAGTTTTTCCCTTAGGTCCTTTGTTTATTAAGTTTAGTTCCCCAGCCCCTGCTGACATACACCTCTGTGGTAATGCAAATAAAGCAGTCGTGGTCTATTACTTGGAAGTTTATCAGGACATGAGCTTTGGTACCCTATCTGTGGTAATTTCTCATGGCTCCATTAAGTATTTTAGGATACTTGTAGTTATTTCAAACCATAGAGTTCATTTCTCAACTCCACTCCAGGATCTTTGGGTTTTTTTATCATAAAAGAGATGGTACCAGTATCAACACTATGTACTCAGTCTCATAACTTCAGATGGATATGTTAATTTTCTTTGCCTACAGATGGTCTTCTGACCTGAATGCTATAGAAATTATAGATGTATTTTGTGTGTACTGGTTTCTTGAAAGTCTTAGCAGAGAAGAGTGAAAATCCTTATTTCTTAATGCATTTTCATAAGTTAAACGAGGCCCTGCTACTCAGTGCTGATGGCATGAAGGGATTTTCCTACCTATTTTGAGAGTTACTGTGGTGAGCTGCAGTCTAAATTTGGCAGTTCATTTAAACAGTTGGAAGAAATTGAAATATCATGACAGTTTAATACATGGATAATCTGCTGTATGAGTCAATGTATGTATGTAAAAATACAGCTGTGAGTAAAGAGCAGAGGGGCTAGTGGCTAAATTGGCTGTCTCCAGGGGCTATGGTGGTGATATAAAGGATCACACAGTCTCGTATGTTTGTTCACCTGTGAGGCATGCCAAGACACACTCAGCCTTTGGGTGTGCCAGTGTGCTAATTATTGCTTTGGTTCCTTGAATTTTGTGCAGAAAATGAGCTTATCTTGAAATTTTCTCAAATAATTCAGCCGACTAATTGTTGGCACTACCTTAGGGGGATGCACAGGCTGTGGTTTGTGCTCCCTCTACCCCTGTTTCCTTTGCTTCTCCTGTGCACAAGCTTGCTTCAGGCTGTGCTGACCAGGACTTTTTTCCCAAGTGGTGGTAGACAATTAAACTCTTAAATGAAAGCAGCTTTATTGACTACAGCCAGACAAAAGTACACAATGATTTTATGTATTTATTTGTTTAAAATTCTTTGCAGAGCTTTACATGGACTTTCACAGAAAATGCATCTTCAACTAAATAATCGGTCAGACCGAGAGAGTTGGGGTTGTTTAGCCCAGAGAGGAGAAGGCTGATGGGAAACCTTACAGTGGCCTTCTGGTACTTAGCAGTGGCCTACAGGAAAGCTGGGGAAGGACTCATTATCAGGGAGTGCAGGGGTAGGACGAGGGATAATGATTTTAAGCTGAAAGAGAGGAGAATTGGATTAGACATGAGTAAGAAATTTTTTTGCTGTGAGGGTGGTGAGGCACTGGCACAGGTTGCCCAGAGAAGTTGTGGATGCCTCATCCCTGGAGATGTTCAAGGCCAGGTTAGTTGAGACTTTGAGCAGCCTGATCTCCTGATCCTGTAGGAGATGTCCCTGCCTATGGCAGAGGGGTTGGGATTGGATGATCTTTCAGGTTCCTTCCAACCCAAACTATTCTGTTTTTCTGTGATTTTATGAATATCTTTTTGAGGTTGTTGGTCTTTGTGTTTAAATGATTTCATTACAAAAGCTCTACTTCATGGTGTGTAGTTTGTGGTATGCCAGCAAGTCTTTGTTAATAATCCCATGTGGGATTAGTAAATGGGAAGGAGATAGTTTTCAAAATCCTTTTTTATGGACACCTTCACTAGCTGGTTAATTGTTAATGTCTTAAAATATAGGTGTTTATAAAGTTATTAATGCATGTAGAGAACATGTTTCTGTTTTGGTGTTTGGTTGGAGGGGTTTTGATCTAGCTGTACAGAGTTGTTGGTTAGTGTTAAACTGTGCAAGAAGCTAATCCTAAAACTTTTTTCCCTATATCTTGAGTGCAAAAAGCCCCAATTTCAAGATTGGTAAATTCATAAATAAGCCTGTTTCTGTTCGTGTTTTCAATCTTTCCAAGATTACACCCCCATAATGTGGCTTCTCTTTCTACAGATCATTCCTGTTGGCTTCAGCAGCGTTAAAGTTTACAGTTTCTCAGGAGCCGGAGACTCATGATTTGTAGACCAAATAAATGCCTCTGTGAAGCTTTGTACTGCAGACATAATGGACCTGAATAATTTACAGCTGTTCAGGAAAAGAGCTTGTTAAGCATTCTTTCAAGTAGCTTAATTAAACTTGGTTATCGTATAAAACTAAGAGGTTGGGGAATATGGTTTCGTTTATTAAATGTGAGGTTTTTAAGTGCACTGCAAAGTTGTAACCGTTTGGTTCTGGTTTCACAAATTAGTCCATTTTTTATTTTCATGTGAGCAAAATCTGCAGAAACCTAAGATGCAGTTAATTTGGGTTTTTTTCTGCTGACTCAGACATCTTACAGCTGAGTACTTCTCACCTTGATTTCTGCAAAGAACACTCAAGAATGTTAAAAAACTGGTCTTTGAGTAGTTGTTCCATAAAGTAGTGCAAATCTAACGTTTCTTTATCAGGGTAATGACTTTACAGTCTGTGCTTTAAGGATTTTGTTTCATGTCTGTATTCAGATGAAATTTTCCAAAATATTTTCAGGTTTTGTCATAAAAGTTTTAATTTCAGTTTTCTGACAAGATTTATGTTATTAATTTTACACTATGAGAAGTGAATTTAAGGACTGCTTAAGAAAAGAAATAGGAGCAATCTTTTGTGAAAGATAAAAATTGCAAGAGTCTGAAGTAGACTCATAGAATCTCTAACATGAATGAATGCAACAGATAGGTGGTGTTCAGAAAAAGAAAATATAAACAATTGCCTTTTATTTCTTCCTGAATGATGGAACTTTTGAAAGGGGAATAGCAAAACATTTCCTTTTTTTCTGTAAACATAATTATTTCATCCTGGGTGATTTGAAGAAGGCATGCTCCCTCAGAAAATGTTAAGAAGAGCAGTTCAGTTCTTTAGAAAAAAATGGTACTTTTTTCATTCTTCACTTTGGGTTGTGTTTCTTTTTTGTTCTTTTTGTTTTCAGTAGTTTCAATTTGAGTAAGTAGACTACTGGAGTCAGCTCTCATTTTTATGCTTATAGCCATAGTGAGAAAGAACATATGCTTGCATTGAGGCATTTTCAATAAAACAGCTACCTCCTAAGAGCTCCGGCAGCCCTGAGGTGCGTCCTTCTCATGGCCCTGCAGTTCCTCATCTGGGGTTGCAGCAGTAGCTGCAGCAGTTAGCCAGGCTTTGGCATATCTTCCTTCATTTGGCATCCTGAGATGTTTTCTGGTTTTCTTGAACAATGGATAGTTTTTTCTTTCCAGGTTTGGAAGTTCTCAAATCCTTACTGTCTAGAAAATTAGATATATGTAGACCTGGCGGCATCACACCCCAGAAAGCAGCTTGCACATAGGAGTAACATACTGTGCCGATATTAAATTTTTTTACAAAGCATTGTAAAAAAATTGTTTCTCCTCTGTCTCAACCAACAGGTTCGCCATAAGATGACACAAAAGGTTTATGCAATGAAGCTACTTAGTAAATTTGAAATGATCAAGAGATCAGATTCAGCCTTTTTCTGGGAAGAAAGAGATATCATGGCCTTCGCCAACAGTCCGTGGGTGGTTCAGGTAAGGAAGATATGCAAGAGTAAAACAATAATAACAAAGCCATAAATCTTTCTCAGTCTTGAGCTGGTTTTGAATTTATATCTAAATTGAAATCACAGTTTAGGTTCAGATCTTACTTTTTAAAGATACGTATTTAGAGCAATTTCACAGTTTTGTGTATTTGACTGTGTTAGAAAGTAGATTAATTTACATTTCAGTAACTGCAAATGCATAATAAAATGGAATTAAGCAGATATGAGTATATGGAATAGTATGGAGGTTACCTTTCCAACTAAGAAAAATTCTGGATAGAAATGTAGAAACAAATGTCAACAGTATTTCCAGTCTTTCCTCATGATACAGTCAGTTAATCACAGGCCATTGGTGTTAAGATTGCTTTAAGTAGTTACTCTCTTTTCAGCTGTTATTTGGTAGATGGATGAATGCACACTCCTGATCCCCTGTGAGACAGGAGGTTGTAGCAGTGGTTTGTGTGAAACCATCTTCTGTTCAGCAGTCAGTTACTGCATCTTGGCTCAGAAGTAATACCCAAGTAATGGAGAGCTGGCTTCTTTAGCTGGTCATGAGCGCTGTTGCTTGCAGCTGTCTCATGATGTGTGTCATCATAATATTTATAATGTGAATTATGCCTTTGGGAAGAATTAGTACTAAATATTGCAATTTGTTGTAACTGGCAAATTACACCAATTAATTAAATGAGTAGTGAAAGTCTATGCTTAGAGAAATTTTTAGTACTTCACTTTGTTAAATAATTAATATGTGTAAATGCTCTCACGTATATTGCCATGCTTCTGCATATGTAATAAGTAGACTGGCCTTAAGCTTTCCATGTATTCTTTGTAACACTGTATCTCATGTATGCAGAAGTGCTGATGAGTTTGGATTTTTGATTATTTAGATGTTTTGCTCTTCTGAGCATATTCTGTGTTCTCGCTTGTATTCAGCAGAAATAATTAACCAAATAGATTAGTTTTTATTTAGTTCTTTGGTTTTATTCTAATTAGTAGTTTTCTGGAATTATTTTTATTTTTCACATGCAGTTGAAAGTAATGAGAAATGTAGGACGTACAGTTTTCAAAGGAAAGTGTAGCAAGCATGATATAAATACTTCTGTGCATTTGTAAATAGCAAATGAATTAAAGTGTAGTTGCAGTTGTGCCTTCTGTACTGGAGAGTGTTGGTGTGATACATTTAGGGAATGTGGTCCAGTGGGATGGGACTTGGAGCTGATTTTTAGAAAATGTAGGTCCTGTTCCGAGCTAGAAACTGGGACGGATCACACTGCCTCTCTATGCCGCCTTCTTTATATGAAAAATAATGAAACCAGAGCCTGAGATAATTTTGATTTTTTTTTTTTTTTAAATGAAATCTCCCAAGGGCAATAGTGAAAGTGCTGTATAAAGGCATAGTGTTGTTATTTATTATTGCGTTATGTTAATATATTTACATGTGAGATTGCAGAGACTATTTTGGATTTTAATTTAGATTTTAATGACCAAATGCATGATTGTATTGTATATTGTATGTACTGCCCATTTGTGGAAACTAATAGGGTGTAATATATATGTATTAAAATATATATTTATAATACAGGTGTTCTGTCACTAATACACAATAAAATTTAATCTAAAGGTCAAATCTTCCTGCCTTGCATGGTTACTCAGCCTCCACAAACTCGCTCGTTTTGATTTCCTCCTTTCTACTTATCTTCTTTTTCAATTGCCTTTGAATTTTTTGTGGGTAACAAAGATGTGAGTGATTTTAGTTTTTAATTTAAAAACATTCCTTGAGAAATAAGGTGAGAGAATTCCAGAGACTTTTTCACACTAGTCATTAAACGTCAATAGTAATGCTTTTTGCTATTTTGAGCTATTTTCAGACCTGGTGATCACTGAGTGAAATCTCTAAAACTTCAGCATTCTAGGTCTGAAATATGTTTTAAAGAGATTAAACTTAGTTTTGCTATCGAGGCAGTAAGAAACATGCTAGCTGCAACCAATACCAAACCGTTATTTTATTGTTAAGGATAATTTCTTCATATAGTGTTGCAGTTGTCTTCAGGATTTTTTTTCTCTTTGTATTTCAATATACATGTGGATTTAGGACACAGTCAGCAGTGACAAGTGATGTTCTAAATATGTACAGAGAAGGAGATTTTTAACATGCAGAAATTAGAAGTGGTCTAAGATACTGCTGCTCACTGTTGAGCTGTGTTCAAATCAATATATGATGCTCCCTTTCTTAGATCAGATGTTGTGCAGTTTGATTCAGCGATACTTTTTAATGTCAAGAAACATAGATATATGGAAGCTCCTAAAACAATCAGGAAATCTTTTTCACTTTCTTAAAAATGAAAATGAGAAGGTTTTGAGATTCAGTAAATTTCAAGATACTGTCATAATTAACAGAAAAAAATAGATTATCTGAATATGAAAAGTAAGTTTGCTTTACATCAGTCTTGAAAATTTATGCTCAAGTTTGTTGAAACGTCAAGATTAAAGTGCTTTATTTTTTCTAGCTGTCTGTGAAAAGTAATTGCTCTTTTTTCTTTTCCTTTTTATTTCGATATTGCAGCTATTTTGTGCCTTTCAAGATGACAAATATTTGTACATGGTAATGGAATACATGCCAGGTGGAGATCTTGTAAACCTTATGAGCAATTACGATGTGCCTGAGAAATGGGCCAAGTTCTATACAGCCGAAGTTGTTCTTGCTCTTGATGCAATTCACTCCATGGGCTTGATACACAGAGATGTGAAACCTGACAATATGCTTTTAGATAAACATGGGCATCTGAAGCTGGCAGATTTTGGCACTTGCATGAAAATGGATGAAGTAAGTATGCGACTGAACAATTTATCATCTGTAGAACTGTAGATCTATGGTTATTTTCTTCTGAATTATAATATCCAAAGGAATATTCGTCTAATGGTCCACTTGGTTGGAAAGCTGTTACTTCGCTCCTACTTTTAAATGCAAGATTACTTCAAATAGTGTAACCTTGTGTATATTCAACTCTTCTGGCACACGGAAGAAGGAAGTAAACTTACTTTTTGTTATTTTTGAAAGCATGTGTGTTTATGAATTTCTGAGGTTTGTTTTTTTCAAATGTTTGAAAAGTTTATGAAGTAACTCTTAGTTTCAACATTAGCACCCTTGAAACAGTTAATAAACTGACATTTTTCTGTAAATGAAATTATTATATAGGCAATATACAGTCCCTCTTTTTTTAGTGTATCTAATTGTTCTCATAGCATCCTCTAGTGGTCATTTAAATGAGATCACTGTAAGGCAGCGGTGCTATGTGATATGTGTTACAATTTATGTTAGGTGTTCATCAAGTTGTCATACTTTTTGATTGTCTACCTTTTACCATATGTAGCCAAACATACAATTTTCTTATAAGATTATGTAAGAATATTTTATTTTATTTTTAACAGGATGCAATACCCTGTATTATTAAAGGAGACTTTAAAAATAAAGCTACCTTTTACATTTCATGCTTTTAAAATCTTCCCTGACAGTGTGCTATAATTTACACAACTTACTCTTCCTGTGAAAAAGTATAACAGATTCTAAAAAAACCTATATGAATATGTGGTTGCCGGGCCTTTGAAAAGTTTCTGTATTAATGTTGGCAAGGATGGTCCTTTTAAACTTGTTTCCTTTGTGAGGTTTTTTTCTATATTGTTTAGGCAGTTTTTAGTATACTCTCTGCAATCTACTTATTTTGCATTTACACCATTAAGTTAAAGTCTCTTCAGCTATATCTAGAAGTACCCTGGTTTGGTTTTTTTTCTTTGCAGTTACAATGTGTTAACGTCATTGAACAAGTGCAGCTTTTTATTGAGGTTCAGTAGTCTGTATACTTTTGCTGATATTGTGGCAGACAGATTGCTCACTTTGATTTACTTGTCTGTATTTTAGGGGACAGCGATTCCTTTAACTGAAAAAAATCAAAAGTAGTGTTTGATCACTTAGCTTAGTCCTTATAAAAATTAATCTTGGTTCTGCGCCAGTAGGTCTTAAGGGAATCTGATGTTTTTCAGAAGAGTCAATAAAAAAAGAATCAAATAGTTCACAACATAAATCTACCAAAAAAACCGAGTGGTTCCATATGGTATTATAAGGATCCGAAAAATGGTGAACATAAGACTTTTTTTCTTTGATGTTAAAAGGATGGAATACTAAAATGTGTTTCATCATATTATAAATGTAAGAAGGGGTTACATAAGGGGTTACAGTGAGCCTCAGTTTGGACTGGACTTCATCAATGAACCAGTGGTCTCCTGAAGAAGTTAATTTTCTAACAGATGACGTTTTAAGTTCTTTGAGTTTCTCAGACGCAGTGGAATGGCAAAAATGTTTTATACAGGAAGCTTTAGAAGTTGAGTGGTTCTGGATTGCCTCCAAATCTCATGCTACTTTTTACAAAACATGAACACATCCCAGCTGTATAAATATACTATTGATGTTGGCAGGATGATTTCTAGAAAATATATGCTTACCCAACACTTATTTGGAGCTCTTTTAGCAGTTGTGCACATTAGCATCTTCCTTACGCTGTTCAGAGCCCAGGAAAATTCTGCTGCAGTTTGGTGAGAGACTTTTGGCCTTTGCGGTGGAATTGAAGTCAGAGTTCTCTTAAATCTTCCAGGCCAGTCCAGGCACTTAAAGCAGAATTCCTCCTTGCCTGTGTATGAAGAGAGTTGCTAAGCCTTTTAGAAATCTCTTCCAACATAAAAGGAACCAGCTTGTTTATGTAACTCAGTTGTGATCCTCTTGTGGTTTGTGGATTTTTTTGGAGGTGTTCAGCTTTTTTAAGAAAACCTGCAACAAGGTGAGAATTTCTGTAATTGAATGAAGAATGTCATTGGCCTCAGAGGTTTATTAGGAATTGTAGTTCCCTTTGGGTATTTCGCTGCGATAAGGTAGCCCAGGGCAAGCTTCACCAGGCTCTAATCTTCAGGTTTTCTGTCAAACTAGATGGTAGCATAGTTGGCTTCACAGAGCCAGGAACAAATGCTGCCAGGCTTGAGTACATAATGCTGTCTTGTGCTAACAGAGCTTTCAGAAGAGCACAGATATAGAGGATGTCTGTTGAAAAGAGATGTGACGGAAAGAAGGAATGTTTACTGTTTGGGATTATCCCCTCAGCTCAGGCATTTTAGCTGTTGGAAAGAACATGTTCCTCTTCTTAGAACTTATTTCTCACTGAAGCTCCTCCAAGACTCTGTTGGGTCCCTCTTGCTTCGGTTAGTTGCCTGCATAAGGGAGTGAAAGCGTGGTTCAGTGAATGGTCACATCAAGAGGTAGTGGTCAGCACTGCTATGTCCTGATGGAGATAGTGACGTGGTGTCCCTCAGGGGTCTATGTTGGGGCCAGAACTGTTTGATATCTTCATTAATGACATAAACAATGGGATTGCATGCACCCTCAGAAAGTTTGCAGATGACAGACACCAAGCTGAGTGGTGCAGTTGACACGCCTGACAAGACGGGATGCCAGAGCTAATAGAAGCTGGTCTGACTGTGGTATTATGAGTATCCAGTACTTAAAAACACATAAAGAACAACGCCCAAGTTCTTCGAAAGGACAAATGTGTAAATGACAGGAACAGAAATCTGTGAATATTGTATTCAGGTGATAATGAACCAGCCTGCCTAGGAACATGGTAGAAATTCCATCAATGGAGGTTTAAGATGTGATCAGACAGGATGCTGAGTGATCTCATTTAGGCTTCTCTTCCCCAGACAGCATCCCAAAGATGCTCTTTCAAGGTCCCTTCCAACCTCAGCTGTTCACTAATTCTGTGAATGCATTTTTAGATTTGTTCATGAGACAGAAGGTAGAGGGTTTTATGGGGAGCAAGTACAGCTAACTCCATGTGCTTCATAGAGATGCAGTCCATTGAAGATGGATTTTAGCATGCAGGACCCTTTTAACTACAGAATTTTTTTGTTTTGTTTTACTGTGCAGTTCTTTGACATCTTGTCTCAAAACTTAAGGCAGTGTTACCTGGGGTTCTTTAGCATCTGTAATGTCACTGGAAAGATGCTTTCTTGTTGCTATGTACCAACCGTCAGACTTGGATAGGGCTGGTATTTTTTGGCATGTCCTTTGTTTGCATAAGACTTCATAAAATATTGACAAGTATAATGTATAAAAGAGTGTTCTTGTTCTGGTCTGTTTATTATAGAGGAATGGGAAATGGTGTGTTGGCAAGTGCTTAGGTGTTGAGGTGATGAGACTGTGGCTGAAATCCTTCAGCGAAATCCTTCAGAACTGTTCCAGTTACTTTGCTTTTTAAGAAGCTTCTTACCCAAGGAGGGATTGAGGTGGCTTCAGCCAGTCTTAACTGGGTGATGTTTCAGATTGTTGTGATTTTGTGTTTGGATAGGAAGAGATTGACATGCGCCAGTGTTGAAGGCTATTGCCTCTTTAAGATGCCACAGTTCTACTAGATCAGCACAATTGCATGAGCCTAGAGCAATTCCTGCCGTGCTTAAAGCAAAGAGGCTTAAGCTTCAGAGAAGACTTGCAGGTTAGTGCACAGAGTGCTACAAGCAGAATGATCAAATAGTGGTTCCTGCCATGTGCCAGATACATTTTTGAATGTTCTCAGCTTTAGATTTCTGGAGCCTTTGGGGTTTAGTTTGTTTCTCAGTGTTTAAATGAGTTCATCTGTATTCTTCTTTGTCCAAAGAATGAGTTCGGTCTTCCGAAAAGAGTTAACTTCATTTCTTTATTCCCAGATGATAAACGTATGTATTTTCTGGTTTAGAGTATAGAAAGCAGAAGTTAACCGGCTCTTCATTCTGAAACTGAGAAGTTAAAACTTCCTTTAGGTTTCAACTTCAGCGTGAAGTTGTAGAAGGTGATAGGTGTTTGCCAGGATTATATTTCAAGCATTCCCTAGGTCCCTGCAGTCTTTAGTCATCACTTCAGTTATTGCTTGCAAATTCATGACTTTCCAGGATTCTAGTTTAGTGCATACATGAAAGCTTGTGGCATTTCATTTTGTATGTGAAAAGAAATATTGTAATTTGGTGTCTAGTTTTTACATGTCAATACAATTCCCGAAGCAAAATGTTTCTTTTCCTTTCTTTAAATATATGTATTTTGACTTTGGTTATTGCTGCTAATATTTTGTGTGCAGCTAAAGCTGATGGCAAAATGCACAAAGAACTTTAAGGTGGCTTAGAAAAGATTTGAGGTTGAGAAACAGAATAAGAGATGAGTTTATTTTTGTTACTTCTCTAACTTCATCCAGGATTTAATTTCATTCATCCATCTGGTCTCTCTCGAATGAATGCAGTGAATTTGATTGAAGGAAACAAGGGTTTTAAGTCTGAACCAGCATCCTGGCAGATCTGACGATGCTTCTGTGTCACTTAGCCCCTTCATTTTTAGTCTCTCAGCGTGAATCGAGGACAAAGAACCATTCCACTAATACAAATGTGTTAATAAAAAAACACTACTTTTTTTTTTTTAAAGAAAAGCTTTGCTAGTCTTTAAATAAAAATAGCTTTTTTTATTTTTTCCTAGCGTTAAGAAAAAACAAGATGTGACTACAAAAATTTACCTATAACTTGATTTATTGCCTGAATTAGACAAAACTGGTTTGTATCTGCTGTGTAGAACTCACAGCTTGTCAAAATCATTCTGAAATTTGTCTCTGAATTCAGAGAGATAAGGAGTACTGCGGTATGGTGTGTAGCTTCCTTTTTAAACCAATGGTAAAAATAATAAAATTGCTCAATGTTTGAAAGATGTAACCAAGAGAGAACGCTGGAGGGAGAGGCAGGGGAGAGCACATTATCAGGGATTGTCATTTCAATCCATATTAGTTCTAGAATTAAAAATAGAGATTTTTAAACACGTTCCTCAAAGCAAATATTTTGGGCTACATTTTTTTATGTTTTTCTGGTCTGCTGATAGACAGATTGTTTGAAGACTCGCAACTGTTTTTCACTGAGCTGTTTGAATTCTTACTGTTACACAGACAGGAATGGTGCGCTGTGATACGGCTGTGGGAACCCCCGACTACATATCGCCCGAAGTCTTGAAATCACAAGGGGGTGATGGTTATTATGGACGGGAATGTGACTGGTGGTCTGTAGGAGTTTTCCTTTTTGAGATGCTAGTTGGTAAGTAGTGATTTCTTCTGCTAATGAGATTATTGCTGAGTCCTTACTGTGTCTTTAGCTGTACTTTGCTGCAGGGGGGCTGGTTGTACCCTCACCTAACAGCTTCTGACTTTTGGCTGATGCTGCTGATGTATTCCTGTTCTCTTTGCTCTCTGTCGCTCTTGCGCTGCAACAGCTGTTGGCGTGCATGCTCAGTGATTAGTTCCCTGACTTGGCACAGCTTAAAACTAATTCTTAAAATAGTTCTAACCGGGGCCAGCTACTTCACCATCTCATGCCTGCTTGTGCCACCTTAGGCGCAGCAACAATGGCTTCTGTTAGGTCAAAATGGCTGTGGAAGTATGACTTGGTTTTGTCTTTTGTGCTTGAGTCAGGATTTTCCAGTAAAATACACTGGACTGCTATGACAACTAACATAGAATATAATCTGTTAAGGAGATGAGTCATGTGCATCTTGAAATACAGTGAGGATCAGTATTATAGTCTGGTAGCAAAATACTGATTATGGAAGGATGGAATTGAGCATATAATTATTAAAAATCCAGTTCAGCATATTCTGGGAATATTCCAGGTCTGATGTTTATGGTATCCTGAGCCATTTAGGTATATGCTGCTAATTCTTCAGTTACTAAAATAATGGATGGACATAGCTGCCCAGAATATTTTCTCAGAGCCTCTCTTCTCTTCCCTTTGTATCTGAGAGAGAGGACTTCTCCCCCTTTTATTCTTCCAATTAAAACATTTTAAAAGTGAAAGTGGAGAGGTGCAGTTTTTGCAGGATCTTGATCAGATGAAATGATATGTAGACTTCAGTGCATCACACTGTGGTTTTATTCTGAGGTTTCAGTATTGGTTGCTAAGCTTAAGGGCCTTTTGGTGTATCTACTAGAGTTTGGAGTTGTGTGTTGGAAAATTTCTAATATTTCACTTTTCCTCCCAAAGTGTATCTTGTTTTACTATTTGAAACTATGCTGGGTTTCCTCCTTTTATTTCTTTGATTTTAGTACTTGGTATAATTTTTACTTGTGTTTACTCTAGACTGGAAACTCCATTTTCATCAACTTTGTGATTTTTTACAAACTTTTCCTGATGGGAGTGATATAACAATTTTGTTTCAGTTTCAGTTGTAGTTGTGATTAACATTGTACCCACCCTTTCAGCTAAATTCTTTTTTCTTTGTGCTTTTCATGAAGCCTCCTTCCTGCCTTTTTAAAATTCTCCTAATCTAAGCATCTGTCTTTCTCTGAAATGGAAATGTGATTTTCTATCTATGTAGTCTTCTTGAAATGTTAAAATCTGCTTCACATTTATACTGGTAATTAAAATTATAGGGCCTTGTTATGGCCTGTATTTTTTTACTTGTTGTTCTCCAACATCATATTTCAATCCCAGTTAAATTTCCTGTCTGACAGTGCAACTTCATTTCCTTCAGTGACTTGGTTTACAAACACAGTATTTGAGGCTCAGACCGATACAATGGCTTGGAATATTTGATACAGACTAATTTGACCTTTTAGGAAACCCCTATCACTTTATTATCCTATGGTATTTATTTCATTTTTTTCTATTTGACCCCCAGCAACATGTAACATAAAACATCTTTAGCGTTATTTCCATTCTTAAATAGCCCTATCAGTTTCAAGATCCCATTAACAACAATTGTTTTTAAAAGCCTTGGTAGATTTTCAGACTTGATTTTCTCTTTACAATCTTACTTAGTTTCTCCATATTTCACGCATGGGTAGAAATTATCTATATTTGTTTGTGTTTATTTATCAGTTTCTGCCTATGGTCTTCTAGAACTTTAAACTTTGAAGAAAGCACAGAAAGGTCCTGATTTTATAGTTTAAGTAGAGACATAGAACTAATGAAAATAGCATTCCTTTTTGTTGTGTTCTTAAGTAAAAGCTAAAATGTTTATTGGAGGATGAATCCTAGCACTGCTTTAGTTGTGTTGGGGTAGTTTTGAGATGTGACCTAAATCAAAGCTGTGTCTGAGATGGAAGACAACTGGGACAGGGAAGATTTGGAAGAAGAGGCAGCACCAGATACCTGTGAAATCATTTGAGCACAGTCATTCCACTGCCTACTCTCCAGCATGTACTGGTAGGGCAACCTAATAAATTTTATTAAAATTCTGGAAATTTGATTCAGGCTGGTATGTACCAATTTCTTATTTTGCCATAAAACAACAGAAGGAGACTGAAGACAGGATTGTTGCATTAAGCCAAATGAGTTTTTTCCATAGGTCTGTTGGGACCTTTTTTTACGTCCTTAGCCTTTGCAATTTTTAGTACCTGTTGAAAGCACACAGTTACTGTGCTGCCTGCCCTGACGGCTGATCCCCGCCTGCACCCAGCCCGCCAGCACATGTTGTGTTCACCCTCTCCATTAAACCTGTGAGTTGTGAGAAAGGTTTTGTGTAGAAGTTGAGGCCTCTTGATGACTGTCCTGAAGCATTTGTGTGTTCAGGATGTTGTCGGTTAACTTGACTATCAGTTGTCTCTATCTGTACTGATCCTTTCCAGTTGTCCCAGTTTTACCTTTCTTAAGGATATGTCTGCGAAGAAACTAGATTCAACTAAAGCCTAGACTGCAAACCTTTTTGTGTGGCAAGGGTACAATTTTAAGAACCACCTGCCCAGGGTAATATGGGCACTCAAGCTCGTATAATTTATCAATCAACAAGATTTATTAATATGGATTTAACAGTGCTGTAACACACTGTGAAGGTTCCTGCTCAGAGCTGATTTGCCTTGGGCAGTGCCAGGGGTTGAATGGGCAGTCCTGTGTGCCTCTGAAATGGTCTTTGGAGAGCTTTGGTGGATTCCCTCCAAGAAATGTGCATTAGCAAATCTTTAATGAGTTTCACTCTGTTATACCCATGGAAGCTCTTAAAGATTGGAATTTATGTGAATGACAGTCGTCATGTAAGTTAGAAACCGTGATAGTCTTCAGGTAGAACAAAAGTTGTAATTCACTGGGCAAAATTTTGATAGTGATATGCAGGTTGGTTTTACAACACAGACCTTTGGGGAGGGAGTATTTTTAGTAGTATATGTTATTTTGTACCCTACATTCTATTTTTTTATTAAATAAAAGAACATTCTATGTTAAACTACTTGTGGACTTTTCTTCATATCTTTTGTCTTGTTCAACTTTTGTGACTCGAAACGTGACTCCAAATCAGTCAATGTACAATTTGTTCTTCTCAGGCGATACTCCTTTTTATGCAGACTCGTTAGTCGGAACATACAGTAAAATTATGGATCATAAGAACTCATTACATTTCCCAGATGATGTGGAAATCTCTAAGCATGCAAAGAACCTTATCTGTGCCTTTTTGACTGACAGGTAAGTATATGTGTTATTCTGATACTGTTTTTATTTTGGATGGTATTAGCACATGTGTATTGTAAAAATCAGTTCTACCATTACTTCTCCTAATCTTCTCAAATCTCTTCTGCAAAACCTCCTGCTCTCTAGTTTTTCTATTGGAGTGTTTTTTCCAGGTATTGTGTTCTATTTCTATGGGCAGTTCTGACAGCTCTTGTTAACACCCCAGTTTAGGCCAGACAAATTCTTCCAATTGCAGTGTATAAAGTAGTAACAAACCTATAAGGTTGAAAATAATTCGTAAGCTCCAAGACAGGGACCAAATTGTTGTGCTCAGTGTCTGAGAGGATGTCAGTTAAAAAATTTAAAGCAAACACTTATATGAAAAAACCCAAGTATTTACTGAGTTTATTTAAGCTGTCTTAGAAAGTTTGAACGTTCTTTTCATTTACTTTGTTGTGTTAATTGACAAAAGTAGCTAACAAAGTACAGGTAACAAACCAGCAAGTATATTATTTTCGCTGCAAATAGATCCTAGAGGTCTTTGTGTTAGGAACTGCGCTGTTTACTGATATGAAGCTGTGTAAGCTTGTTCTTGATCTGAACACTTAGATTTTCTTCAGTTCCAAAATCACAGATCATCTTCAGTTTTTCTAAGTTAGATGGAAGCTGGAGATCTATACGTAACTCTGGATACATGGTGCCTTCTTATGCGTTGCTGTGGTCACCTGAACTTGGCTGCCGCAGAGCATCTAGCCTTTATGGAGATGAGGATTAGGAAAAACAATTGCCTTATAACGGCTTTTGCATTCAAAGAGAGGTTGTTTGCCCTGTTAGGCAGGATTGTGGTTACTCAGGAAGGATTTGCTTTAACAGCATTTTTCACCCTTAGTGGCTGAAGGGTAGAGAGAAAATACGAGTAGAATTTAATAATGTGAATGCGGTGAGCTGTACTTCCACTACGTGTGTCCGTCTTCCTGTTTATATTTGAAACAGGGCTTGAACGATTTATTTGAAACAGATGCCGTCTTTCCGTATGCGTGATCACTGCTGAAGCACTTAAAGAAGGAATAATCATCGACCCGATGATGTATTAGCTTTTTTACACACATTTTTTTAATGTCCTATTCTTGTACGTAGTTTTAAGAGGCACCCTTCTGGTCAAACTAAAAGTTTCTTGTTGCACTTAAGATTTACTTCACTGCAAATATTAGCAAAAGATGTGTCAGGGTTAGTTATGGGGCAGAGGATGGAATTTTTAAAATATTTATTTCAGTGGAACTTTGAATAACTGTTCTGTGCAGTAAGTTAGAGCTTCCTTCGCTTACGTCTTAAGGTTTGTCATGTGGTTTGGCAGACACGGCACTTCTGCAGTTTTTTTTTCCCCTGAGGGTGTTGGGTTTTGTTTGTGTTTTTAGTTTTTTCTCGGTTTTTGCCTCAGTGTTCTCTTTCTTGCTTTACTCCCCACGTGGCATACTCCAAGTTCTGGACATTTTAGCAGTTGTAGGGAGAGTGCATGCTAAGAAACAGAGTACATTTTATATAAGAAACTACAGATCAGCGGTTGGTGGTTTTTGAATTTTTTTTTACATTTGACCATTAATGTGGTTAACACAGACAATCTTTACTGAAGGTTTCTTTGCTGCTTATGTGCAGATCAGAATTTAAATAACAAAAAATGAAGTGCTGTTTTTCCTAATGTGAATTTGGCTTGATCTCACTATGCTTAGGGATGTGCGACTTGGGAGAAATGGGGTAGAAGAAATAAAGCATCACCCGTTCTTCAAGAGTGATCAGTGGAACTGGGACAACATTCGAGAGAGTAAGTAAATTAGCTTAAAGGTTCTATTTTTATTCAGTATTTGCAATAGCAGAAATGAAAAAATCTTTAGGAAAAGAATTTTCTTAATTTATACACCCTATCTGTTAAGAATCTCGCACAAAAGTTCTTGTTTATAATTTGTATTATAAAAACTATCAGCAGGAGTTAGTAAATACATTTTTTTTTCCTGCTGGAATTATCCTCACTTTTATCATGCTTTTAATTTATAGATTTCTGAACTGGATGTTTTAGAATTCTAACCAAAATGAATGTTCGATTCTGTTTCTTTATGGCTTTTGTTGTTTTGCTTTGGGTTTTTTTTGTTGTGTGTTTTTTTGTTGTTTTTTTTTTTACCTTCTGTAGTTAAGAGCATGGTTTGAGAGCAATCTCGTCAGTTTTGCTGCTTTTCATTTAGGACTTTGTGAACTTGATAGCTTTACGCAAAAAAAACCCCAAAGTACCTCAGTGCACGAGCTTGCTTATAGCTTCTAAACTGAAGTTTCTTAGAGTGATGATTATATGTAGATTTCCATTCTCAAATGTGATTTCCTTAGCAGAAACATTTTGTGCATTAGGTATTTCATGCATTAGACAATTGATGTAAGAACAGATTGCTGTAGGAAAAAATGTTCACAGTACTATTTGCAGACCTGCTACATCTTTAATACATACTTAACTTGCAGGACAACCTATATTATAGGCTTTTTAACATTATAGATGTATCACTATATAGCAAGTGGCATGAAGTTGATCTTTTCTCCCCTTTTTATAGCTGCTGCTCCTGTTGTTCCTGAGCTTAGCAGTGATATAGACAGCAGTAATTTTGATGACATTGAGGACGACAAGGGAGACGTGGAGACCTTTCCAATCCCCAAAGCCTTCGTGGGAAACCAGCTGCCTTTTATAGGATTTACCTACTATAGAGACAATTTGTATGCAATACTTTAATATGAGTTCTTAGAAACACACCTGCAGATTTTTGTTATAATCCATGTTTTTTCACTCTAGATACATTATTTATTCATTGCATTATATTAATTTATGTCCAGTGGTGAAAATATGAAATACAGGATTTAAGGAAAATACATAAGTTGCTACTATTTTGGTTATTTTGATAACTAATGAAACACTTTTTATATGCACAAAATTATATAGTCTCTTTAAAAAATATTTTAGTGTTAAAATACTGATAGATTTGTAATTTAGTTCTAAAATGGCTTTTTATTAGTAGCTTTAGAAAAAAGATTACACAATAACAATAATAACTTGCTAGGACTCTTAATCGTTAAAAAATAATTGTATTAATTCAAAAAATATAAGCTGCTATGCATTTGAAAACATCTTATATGTTATTCTTTAAATCAGAAAGATGCACTCACACTGAAATGAACCAAGCTTCATTTTGACAGTAGTGTAGGACAAATTAAGACTTGAAGGAATTGATTAAAACAAGTTGATTGGCAAGGTTGCCACAATTGTTGAAAACTTGAATAAGAGCTGGAGGGATTTGGTTTTGTTTTTGACAGGTTGCTAAGTGACTCCTCGCAGTCTTGCAGAGAAAATGAATCTGTGCAATCTAGTAAAAATGAGGTTAGTGCCTTTTTTTTGTGAGTATTAATGGCATGTTTAATTAATTTTGTAAAATCGATTAAGAAAAGATGAAGTCTAAAATAACTTTTCAGGGTATTTTGTGGAGGGCTTTTTGTCTTAATGGTCCTCAATAAAAATGATATCTTCTATTTACAGGACAGCAAGGAGGTAAGTATATTATTTGAATTGTGACAGGAGTTAAAAAATTCCTACATAATTTATGTGAATGTGAAATACCTTAAATGTTTATTCACCAAATTGTTAATGGTAAACAAGTTGTATTGTGAAACAGTTGTACACAAGCATTAAAGTACTGTAGTATAAAGATGAATGAATACAGATTTTTCTCAAATTCTTTTGGCATCTAAAATTTGTTTGGAAAACAAATTTTAAGGTTCTGTTCGCTGCAGACAGCATCACTGTTGTGAATTTCAGCTCCACACTTGCCTGAGTGATTCATGACTGATTTATCCAGAGTTTAGAAAAGTAAATTGTCCCCTGCAGTGATAAAGGAATGTTTTAAGTTGTGCTCTCAGTTGAAGTGAGCATATGGAACATGTTTATCCAGCTTTTGAAGATTGACAATTGAATTTAAATTTACAGATGACAGGAGAATGCTATGGAGTTTTCATGTGCTGACTCAATTCGCTATATTACTTAAACATTTGTACTGTTCCAGTGTAGGTACTATATTGTTAACATTTCTTTAAACTTAAAACTCCTTTTCAAAGTTTAAAAAATAAGTAAAGGAAATGCATTATATATTGACCAGCATAAATTTAAATGCAAATGTTTATTAGACTCCACTTCATTCCTTCCTGTCATTATTAAATAGGTAGGTAGTTTTAGACACTGCTGAATAGATTAATAGTTTTAGAGTTTCCCTTTTAGAAAGAAATGCTACTGCTGTTTAAAATACAGTGACACATTTGTGGTGGTTGCTTTAGGGTGTGATAGCAAATGAAGTTGGTGAAATTTTATGTTTCACTTCTGACAACTTTATAAATTTTTATTTTCTCATGCAATGAATCTCTGGTTTTGATGTCCTTTTCAATGTCTCTATACTGGGAATCTTTATAACTGTAACAATTACAAAGTGTTATAGAAAACTACTTTTTTTATATTTTGTGTTTGGGGATAAAGAAGGGGGAGAAAGGGAGGAAAATAAATGCAGTTGAAAGCCTGAAGACATGAGACCAATAAAAAATTATTATAATTTATTTAATGAATATTTTGGTTCTTGACTTATGATTTCTTTTTAATACTTTAGGCAGCAAAACAAAGCATTCCCTAAGCTGAAAAGCTTTGTAAGCTTCTGTATGAGTTAGACTAAATTATTCTTTTTGTAAGGTCCATCCTTAGCAGTTTTCTCTGAATATTGTCCACTTTCGTCATGTGCTTCCCTTTTTATTTTTAAATTTTATTTAGCAAAAACTATCCCAAAAATTCTGCTGCAGTGGAAAGTCTCTGTCTATAGAGAAAGAGTACAGCAAATGGCCAGCAAGAATGTTTTTTGCCTGCAGATATTTTATGTGTCACAGTCTGTGGCACATAATTCTGCAATGGTTAGATTTAATGTAAAAAAATTTTGTTCCTATGGATCTGTAGGTTTGAACTCATGTGGATTCATACCTTGTAAAGATGTAACCTTCTAGTCATGGTTTTAAACTAATATAGTGGAAGATATAATTTTCCTCGCTTTCCCTTTTTTTTTTGTTACTTAGTTGGATTACACTTGGTTTATGTGATAACATTTTTAAATGTGTGTCATGCTTTTTTGACATTCTACAGTTTCAGAAAAAAATAAGCAAACTAGAGGAACAGCTCAGTAACGAAATACAAGCCAAAGATGAACTAGAACAGAAGTACAGGTGAGACTGTTTTGGTATGTTTATAAAGAAGTTCTATTACACTTTTTGTTTTGAATGCTTTAAAGCTTTTTGATGCACTTTGGGTATTCCTGACCTCGCTGTGAATTGCTGGCTTAATTCTTGCTGCTCCTGTTACTACTGTTTTCTTTGCTTTTTTTTTTTTTTTTTTTCTTAACTCTCCTTGTTTGAAGGATTTCCCCAGTCCTTCAAGTTTCATGTGGTTGGTGAAAACATCTTACATAAAACTAATGAGACCCATCCGAACATTCTAATTTCTGGATAATCAGTATTTTTCAAATTTTTTCAGGTCTACTAATACTCGTTTAGAGAAGATAGTGAAAGAGCTAGATGAAGAGGTAAGTGCATAGTTATTTCTTATTGGAATTAGAACTTTAACATTTGTGTGTGGCTTTTTGCCTTAGGCCACAGCAAATTACTTTGGAGTAGCTGTGTATTTATAGCAAGTAATACCAGCTGATTTCTTGATATCCACAAGCATGAAATTGTTGCCACTGCTAAAATATTTTCATTATGATTTCTATACTACAACTATGCATTTGTTTTCAGAATTGTGTTTTTACCGTGTTTTTAATTTGGAGGACAGCATGATATAAATATCCCATATTCAATCCTAAAAATCGAAGATGTGAGAGTAATGTTGCTGGAAAAGGAATACCATTCTTTACGTTGTTCAGACAGTGTCAGTAAAATGACCCTGGTTTTTGACCAGCTTTGCGCCCTAGTACTGCTACAAATTTGTGCTGTGTTTAGTAGACAAGGACAACTCAAGTATTGCTCATCCAGGTGCATGTCAAGGTCTTACATTACATGGGTGTTTCTGTGCTTCCTGAGTCACTGCTCGTCAAGTTTGCCAGATGTGTCAAAGCCAAACAATGAAAAGTCTAGGTTGTAAAAGCTCTTGCATGTGGCCATCCTGGGCTGGATTTGACCACATCTTCTGATACGCTGTGTTTGTGACATGCAAATAGACTGTATCTTTCTCCATTACAAACTAAACCAAGCATGTGAGCTGTCTTTTTATCATTTAAAGAATACCACTATTTTGTATGCAAACAGTAGTGGGTTTTTTCAATATATCCAGATAACTTCAAGGAAGAACGTAGAGTCTGCAGTCAGACAGCTGGAAAGGGAGAAGGCTCTTCTTCAGCATAAGAATACAGAATACCAGAGAAAAGCAGAACACGAAGCAGATAAGAAACGCAATTTGGAAAATGAGGGTATGTTGAATCGTGCTTGAAGGGTTCTATTTTGATGTGGGTTTTCAAAAGATAAAATAAACTAATCATAGCTTAAATCAAAGCTTTTCCGTCACAGGGATTAACAATGTTGCTTTTTGGTTTTGTTGTAGTTAACAGTTTGAAAGACCAACTTGAAGATTTAAAGAAGAGGAATCAGAACTCTCAAATATCCAATGAGAAAATCAATCAGCTACAAAGACAGGCATGTCAACCTTATGTACATGTATTTTAAAATAATAGCTCTTTGAGCTCCACATTTTATTAGTAGTGGAGGGAGTTGAAATATGTAATGTAGTTGTAAAAGCTGTTCTTTCTCACCGTGTTTTGGTGTTCCAAAGTAACCGTAAAATACATTCTTTTTCTTTTAAAATCCATAAAATCTAGTATTCTGTAGTAGAAATGATAGAGGTTATATTTTAATTATTTCTGAAGTATGTTTTTATCAATCTTTAGTTGGATGAAGCCAATACTTTGTTGCGATCAGAGTCTGATACTGCAGCCAGGTTAAGGAAGAATCAGACAGAAAGCACTAAGCAAATCCAGCAGCTGGAAGCCAATAATCGAGAACTGCAAGATAAGAACTGCCTGCTAGAGAATGCTAAACTCAAGCTAGAGAAGGACTTTCTCAATCTTCAGTCAGCTCTAGAATCAGAAAGGAGAGATCGAAGTCATGGATCAGAGATTATCAGTGATTTACAAGGTATTCCCTTAAATGTTCTGAAGTTAAGCTTGCTTCTCATTTCAAAAATAAAAATAGATTTTGATGATGTTATTTGAGCATCAAATTGTGACTAGATTAGTGTGCTGTTCAATACAATGATCTGTAAGTGTGGGCACACTTCTAAGAGAAGATATGTGATAACGTTTATAAGACATTATTAATAACTTTTAAAATCACTCCAAAGGGAGATATTTTTAATAGTCAGATTCAGAAGCTGTTATATTTTGAAAAAAACTTTATCTTCAAGTAGATAAAGTACATTATTTTTTCACATACTGCCAAGCTTCATTGATATTTTTGCCGTTTTCAGGTCGAATATCTACTCTGGAAGACGAAGTAAAAAATGGGAAGAGTGCATTAGCCAAACTGGAAATGGAGAAGAGACAATTGCAAGAAAAACTTACAGATTTAGAAAAGGTAACAGAACTTCTAAGTGAATATCAGTGTTGCATTCTTATGAATTTTTAAAATAGCATTATTATTACTTGACATGTGGAGACAAAATCTGTGCAAAAAATAAGCCTTATTTTCAGTTCATTTTTTTTTTCGTATTGTTTTTCCAATATGAGAAGTCAGGGGGAAAAGACGACATTTTCCTTAAGATCATAATCTTTTATAGTTCTAAAGTACAGGTACTGTATTGTACAGGTGTGGCTTAGCAGTGAGGAAGTAGCATTGAATTTCTTCTGATTTTTTTCTTTTTAAACTCTCAATATTGCCAAAAATAAAAAAAAAACTTTGCTAATATTTTTCAACAAACTTGTAAATGAAACAGAAGTATTGAAAAAATTCTTTGGTAAACTTAATCTTTGAGCTGCTCTTATTACCAGGTGTTGGTTGTTAAGACAGTAATTCTGTAATTGTTTGTAGGTGGGGATGTAATTGTGTATTTTTGAAGTACTTTGCCATCCATAGAAAAACATTTGTAGAAGTGAGCTCTCAGTTAGCTCCTTAGAGTCTGAGCTCTTTCTTCTACTCTTAACATACTTTCAAGCAGCATGTTACTGTTGTCTGAAATTGTGTCTTTAAGCTGATGTATTTAATGTTTTATTTCAATGTATTTTTTTCTTTTACAGGAAAAGAGCAACATGGAAATAGATATGACATATAAATTCAAAGTTATGCAACAGAACCTTGAACAAGAAGAAGCTGAACATAAAGCTACAAAAGCACGATTAGCAGACAAAAATAAGATCTATGAATCTATAGAGGAAGCAAAATCTGAAGCCATGAAAGGTATATATTTGACATCACAGTTGGACTTCTGTGTAAATTATGCAAAGGAGACAATATAATCCTTTAATGCTAGTGGAATCCTTGTTTTCCCTGTTATTTTTAAATGTAATTAGTGTCGGAAATATCAGTCATAGTCCCTCTGTCCTTGCTTTGCTAGGTTAAAACATATTGGTTTAGTCTAAGAGTAAAACTGGTTCCATGTTGCACAAACCACTCATTTTTTGTGCCAGTGTATTCTGAATTATCTTTTCGTAAATTTTTATTACTAAAACTGCTTGAAACATTTTTGTTAAGAGCTTTTTTGCGTTCTTACTTAGTGTACTCTTAACGTTTTGGTTCTTCTTAAATAAAATATATGTCAATGACTTTATCTGGTCTATATATTTAAATCCTGAAGTTAGAAATAGCAAAGCCTTTGCTAGGCTTCCCTAGTCACTGCGCATATGCTGGTGCATCTCGTGGCAATTGAAATGTCTCGGAGAAAAGGATAATTACCAAAAAGTTCCAAAATATGGCTCTTACCTTTGAGTTAAATGGCTTATTTTTATTTTATAATTTATATTTTTTATAATTTTTATTATATTTTTATTATATTTAAGCCATTATATTATTATCTACTCAAGTTACCTTCCGATTGCAGGGCAGTCACAAAAAATTTGAGCATGCATATGTTCAAAGGAAGCACAAATAATTTAGTAATAATGGCTGGATCACTTGGCTTATCAGGTTCCTCAACAGCTTCAATTCTTTAAGTGGTTTCAAATTATCATAGTCAAAGCAAGACTTCAGTAGATTTAGATGAAGCATTTTTTAAAATCCATCCTTTTTATTCATCTCTGATGTGTTAAGGTAAGCTGGAAGTTATCTTGAAACTCAGAAGAAGGAAATAGCTGTCAGTCAGGAATGCTTGCAGGAGCATCCTCTGGGTGTGGGTTTACTGTGAAAATTTGAATGAGTCACTTTTAAGCAATCTTTCTCTTCAGTGTTAAAAGGGTAAACATGTTGCTTATCATTAATATAGGATAGACTTCCTACTCCTCTTGCTCTCCAAAATCCCCTAGTTTATACTCATTGAGATTAAATCTCTTCACAGAAATGGAGAAGAAACTTTTGGAAGAGAGAGCTTTAAAGCAAAAAGTAGAAAATCGGTTGTTAGAAGCTGAAAAGCAGCGCTCCATGTTGGACTGCGATCTCAAACAATCACAGCAGAAAATCAATGAGCTCCTCAGGCAAAAGGATATACTGAATGAAGATGTAAGGAACTCTGACAAAAGGAGTCTTGAGTGGAACCTGGTTTTCAATGTTCTAGTAGTTTCCTGTTGTAGTTATTTAGGGATATTTGTGAATGAAAACGGCAGAAACTTTTTTCCCCCTGTATTTAGAGTTTTAAAAGGTTTACTAAGTGTGGTTTGATTTTTCTGAAATATTTCAGCATTATTGATCTTAATTTTTTTTCTTCTGGAATGTAAAATGCTGTGAGATTGACATGGAAAAACTAGCTTAATTATTGTGTGTTAATGCCTTTAGACAGAAAACAGCTTGAACTTCTCAAAAGATGTGAGCATGTTGTACAAAAATGTAATAGTCATCAACAAGAGTCAATATTTAAATGTTGCATTCCTGTGTAAGTCTGTAAAATTCACAAGTTTCTGTTTATTTTTCAGGTAAAAAACCTGACATTGAAAATAGAGCAAGAAACACAAAAGCGCTGTCTCACTCAAAATGACCTCAAGATGCAAACGCAACAGGTCAACACCTTGAAAATGTCAGAAAAGCAGTTGAAACAAGAGAATAACCATCTTCAGGAAATCAAATTAAGTCTGGAAAAACAGAATAATGAACTCCGCAAGTATGCACAGTTGCTCTGCATTTTTTAGTAAAGTTTCTGATCTGTAATTTGTTTTGGGCAAAAGCTGAGAGTAATATTAATGTTAAAAATTTGCTACATGGAATATGCTGTTCTACAGTGCAGAACCTAATCGTTGTTTAAAATAATTTACAGTGACTCTAGTTGAGATTTACCCAAGTGATTTATTTGTATTAAAAGATGTTTATTATCCTGGAAATCTTAAAGAAACTATCTTAAGCACAAGAGTATGAGGAATTTGGAGAAAGTAGGTTATTTTATTTAACAAAAAGTTTAGGTGGTACTTGTTTTTTTAAATGACATAGGGCTTCTGTGAAGAGGAAAGTTCCTGGCATTGGTAGTCCAGGGGAACTTATTAGAACTGGAAATGAATACTAATACAGATCTGCGAAGCATAATTATTGGAAATAAAGTACTAAAGATGTTCAGAAACATCCGTCGGACCTTCAAATATGAACTGTGTAAATCCTAGCAATTCTAGAAGGTCTTAGAAGTTAAATTTACACCTGGTAACAAAGAAATAATTTTTTTTTTTTTTTTTACCATAAAGAACACTTTTATGAATTAAAAGACAAGCATAGCACATACATCAGGCGAGTCTCATTCTTAGCTCCTTCATGACTTCTGATGGTTTCTCTCCTTGTGCTTTATTTTTTCTGTCAATGAGGTGCACGTACTTGCCTCAGAGGCAGCTACATGTGACGGTTGCTGATGTAAAACACTGGTAGAAATCTTTTCTGCTACATTACTGTTCTTTTTTATGGAGTGACAAGTTGACTTTCTGAGTTGTTTTAATAACCAATGAAGTCAAGAAATGATGCATGTCAAAGAATACAGACATGTTTTCACAGTCTTGAGCTCAAGCAAACAAGAGACCCCGAACTATCTGTCAGATCAGTGCCTTTTTATGTAGAAATAAGATTCTGTCCGTGGCTGTTCACTTTATCAGTGTCTCTTACTGGTTAAACTCTGTGACACTCTGGTAGTTAGTGTGTTAACATATTAAACTGAATTCTTATTAGTGCAGTGTTCTCAGCTGTGCAAGTGAAAAGAGAGCTGGTACTTGGAGGAAGCCTCAGGTGTATTTTCCATACTGTGGTCAGGAAATCACAGAAGACCTAAAGAGTGCGAATGCTGTCCTTTTTTGTTTGGTTGATTTTTTTATGGGTCATGGAATTTCTTACTATTTTTCTTTTAAAATATACTATTCTTTTCTAGGGAACGTCAAGATGCAGATGGACAAATGAAAGAGCTTCAAGACCAACTTGAGGCTGAACAGTATTTCTCGGTGTGTTTTATGCTTCTTTATTTTTGTACTAATCTATTTACTAAGTACAATGTTAGCTTTTGTTCTTCCTCCTCAGCCATCAGGCATTTCATATCTCTAACATAAAGCTAATTATTTTCCTTGTGCCTCTCTTCAGTCTTGTCTGCAGCTTTGTCATCACTCCTTGATCACTAAGCAGTGTGAAAAAGCTCATGTTAAGAAATGTTCCAGCTTTGGAAGGGACTCTCAAACACAGTTCAGAGGGAGGGAGGAGTCAAGCAGCTCATTTTTCCACAGTGTGAATAATTTCTGTGTTTCACACTTTTTGCATTCAGCATCTCTCCCAGACTCATGGAAGAGAGGAACTGTCTTCTCAGAATCACATGGTGTGACAAAACATCTTCATTTAAGGCTTGAAAGGAATATTTTGTATTACAGCCAAACTTGGTAGTGATCTGTTGGGAGTTTTTTGCTTTATTGTCATAAGGGACAACAGGTGCTGTACTTAAGTATCATCACTAGCACGTGGAGGTTAATTTATATTAACAGTGCACAGCCAGTCTCATTGCAGGTAGAAGCCAGAAAACTTGTCTCAAAATTAAAGGCAACTTAAGATTTTACTGTGGTCTTTAGGTTACTGATGAGAAGGACTATCTTAAGTTTCAGTAGATCAAAAAGTTGCAGGCATTAAAGGAGAGAAAGGGAGAGTTGAGGTCAGTTGACTGCTGTGGATGGGCCAGAGAGAGGCAGTCTGTCTTGAAATCGCTGCAGTAAGTCCACTTGCAGTTGTCTGTCATTTTACCTATATTCAGTCATTTTAGTGTACAGAGCAATATATTTTTCTCTCATGGTCCTCTAAAGCTCTAGATCTGTATCTTTTTTCCAACATTTTGAATTTCAAATGCTTTTATAATCAGTTTTTCCCTTCCTGCTATGCTTCCTTTTGCTCTTTAACTATCATGTTGGTTTCATGGGGTTTTATAGTTAAAATCTAAATTCTACATACATACCTATTTCAAACATTAAAAATAGTAGAGAAAAATAAATTATTTTCTTTTCTTCTGATGCTTCTGATTTTCTATCAAATAGTGATTTTCATATTCAGAGTCTCTTTAACACTATGTTTAGAAAAATATAAAGTGTATATCATACATCTATCCAGTCACAAATGTACAAGTTTAAAAAAAAAAAGGTAAAATAACACTTATTTGTGAATGATGACGTTTAATTAAATTTAGAGAACACATTGTACAATTATACTCTAATTGAGTATGTGATTAAAGAATTACATACAATGTCATCTTGTATCATTTTTGGTGTACTTTCAAGCTCGAATGTGTGAAAGTCACGTCCTTTTATTTCCAACTTTAAATTCTAGACTCTGTACAAGACGCAAGTTCGAGAACTTAAAGAAGAATGTGAAGAAAAGACAAAACTTTGTAAAGAAATGCCGCAAAAAATACAAGAGTTACAGGACGAGAGGTAGGTTTTAATAGTTGTACTACTAACACATAAAAGATCTGGATGGCTTTTTGTTTTCTTTTTTCCTCTTCCTCCCTTCCCCACCAGCAACCAGACATTTTTAAAGTTAATAATACATATCAATAATTTGCAGAGATTCCTTGGCTGCTCAGCTAGAGATTACTTTGACAAAAGCGGATTCAGAACAACTTGCACGATCCATTGCTGAAGAACAGTACTCTGATTTGGAAAAAGAGAAGATTATGAAAGAGCTGGAGATTAAAGAGATGATGGCTAGGCATAAGCAGGAACTTACTGAGAAAGATGCGACTATAGCCTCTGTGAGTAATATGAATTGTGATTTTGATACAGGTTTACATGAGCTTGATTTTTGTTTGCAATTTGAGTTATCCATTGTTATCTAGCATACATACATGATACAGAAACATTTCTGATAGTTGAAAAATATTTTTTTGTGAATGAAATAAAACCTAAAATCGCTTATCGTGTTTCCTCCATGCATCTTTCCGATCGTTCTTTGTTCTGTGCCCCTGCCCTTCTCACAGCTAGTCCTCTTGTCCTTATCCTGTCTTCACTCAGAAGCATTTTCTTTTCTCCTGTATTCCTTTTCTATGCCAAATGAGTTTCGTTACATGGTCATGTGTACTTTTTGTTTTGTAGTTGGAGGAAGCAAATAGGACACTAACGAGTGATGTGGCTAATCTTGCTAATGAGAAAGAAGAACTGAACAATAAACTGAAGGAATTGCAAGAACGTATGTATTCTCTGAACCAAATGTTTTGGTTTCCTTCTTTAGTAGTACTATTTTCTTTTGTTAGGAGCTTTCATAGATTTTTTTTTTTTTATTTACTTTGCTACAGAAATTACAAAGCTGAAAGAAGAGGAGGTGAATATAGGAAATATTAAAGCACAATTTGAGAAACAGTTGTTGAATGAAAGAACATTGAAAACCCAGGTAAGCAAATTTATCTAAATGAATGGAGAATGTTTATTAATCAAATAATTTACCATGGAAAATTTTCTATTAAAAACTATCTGTATGTACCATTAATACTTCATTCTTTTTCTTGAAACAAATTTTTTTTTTTTTTTTTGCTTCTACTAAGTAGACGTTCAGTTACTGAAACTTTCAGTGCGGATGCACCTTGTGATTTATCGTAGAGGATCTTCTAACCCAGAAGCAGTCCACCAGCAAAAGTCTTCATTTCAGTCAAATGAATTCTTATTTTACTGTTTTCCATTTTGATTTTTATTCCTCTATAAATTACATATTTCTAATTTTAATCTGGATTATTTTTTAGAACAAGTGACATTTTAATCTAAAGATGTATTTTGAGGATAGCTATTGAAAACATAAGGGAATATTTAAATGAGTAGAAGTGTTTGCAGCTAATGCTTGCTTAAATTGAAAATGGTATCATTACTTTCTTTTCAATTTTGAATAATACGTTGAATTAAAGGAAATTTATAATGCTAGATTGCAGAGGTCTTAGTTTACAGTTAAGTTAGGAGTGCCTGGTCATGGATAGCAGAGAAGACTTATTTCTTTATGATGTAATTCTGTGTATTTATTAGTGTGGTTTTTGTCATTTTCCTGTTTCCCATGGGAAGGCTGTGAATAAATTGGCCGAGATCATGAATCGGAAGGGTCCAGTCAAACGTGGAGCTGACACTGATGTACGGCGGAAGGAAAAGGAAAATAGGAAACTGCATATGGAACTGAAGTCTGAACGAGAGAAGTTAACCCAGATGATGATCAAATACCAGAAGGAAATCAATGAAATGCAGGCAGTAAGCTCCTTTTGCAAATATAATCTTTGATAGTATTTTCTGTAATTCTCTTTGAATTGGTACAGACTCTAAGGTATTGTGTCCAGTGTGTACTCCGGTATTTCCCATGACTAAAAGAAATAGACAGTGTATACATTGAAATTGGCTGCAAAGTTGGTGTAATTTTACTTAGATTTTCTCTGAGCAACTGAGTATTGTAATAATAGGAAATCTTGTAATTTATCCTTACAGCAAATAGCAGAAGAGAGTCAGATACGGATTGAACTGCAGATGACTCTGGACAGCAAAGACAGTGACATTGAACAGCTTCGTTCACAGCTGCAGTCGTTGCACATTGGTCTAGACAACAGTAGCATAGGCAGTGGACCTGGAGATGCTGAAGCAGATGATGGATTCCCTGGTATGTTAATTTTATTTCTGCATTAATTTGGTTTATATCAGTGTTTTAGTGTAGAAATTGAAATATTAAGTTCGCACCCTGATAATTCTGTGGCTTTTCACACACCATGTTTCTACCATCATATCAACACTTTGATAGTGATTACTATCCACTTACTAACTAAATCTGTAATTATACTTCATCTTGCATTTAGCTAAAGAAATTTCTTTTAAAACTTCTATTGTACCCCACTAAAACTAAGTATTTTTCCACTTTATTATGGTGGTTATTTTGTATTTACTGTGTTATGTGATCAAATGTTAAACTAATACTCTCTTCTTAGAGGTTATATTTTGACTTCTTTTCTACCCTTTTCCTCCTTTATGCTTTATGTTTAGTCCATATCACTCAATCCCACACTATGGAATCCATGTCTTTTACCTACCAGCACTCTTCTACCTCTGTCAGTATTGCCACTAAGCCTTCCAGTTCTCGCATGCTTCTTGATTCTGATTCTGACTCAGAGGAAGAACCTTTGTCTTGTTCCCACAGCCCTACAGAAGTTGATAGCACAGGTGACATCCATGAGAAGTGTTTGGTTCTGTTCTTAGTCTGTCCTTTTCTCTGTCCAAAACTAATGCTATTAATACGTTATTAAAAAGGAAAACCCAAAACAAACAAAACCCAAATCTGGGTGAACGCATTGCAGTGGCAGTAAACATTGCCATCAAAGACACGATCACGTTTGCATGAACAAATAACTGGCTTTTTTCCCCTAATGTTTACAGATGCTTCCTGCCACTTATAAACCCACAATTTTTATTAAAGCGTTGAATTAATGAGCCTTATGGCCTTGTTTTCAAGGTAGCCTCTAGCCAGTACCTGCAGCTATACCCGTATGACCTGGGTACTGGATACCAAAAAGTCAAATCTTTTAGTGAAATGTGGAGACATCTAATTCCTCTCCATCTGAATTTACATTGTTTCCTTGTAGAAATTCAGTCTTCTGAGTATTACATTGTTTTGCCTTAATTTGATTCTTATGGTAAGGCAAGCAAAATTTATTCATTTTTCTAAATACATAAAAGATATAATGAAATGATCCAGCTCTGGTAAAGCACAGCGTTGTTCTACTAATTTTATATTCATTTTATATGACTACACATTCACTGTGTTGAAGAAAATTGTGTATAGTATTAATGTCAGCAGTGGGTTTTTAAAATTACATTCAAATTTCTGTATTTCACTTGAGGTTCAAAGTGTGAATACCTTTCCTCTGAAGGCAAAACTTGTTTTGGGATATTGACCTGACTTCATCAAACTAGAGTAAAGAATAATGCATTTCTTCTGTTTTCCTCATTCTCTGATCTTTGCTATGAGGCTTCTAATAAAAGAATCATTACATACCTAATATTTTTTTCTTTGTTAACTACTCTTGTGCATGGGTTTGTTTTGTTCTAAAGTAAAAATACCTAAGCTAGAACTTTTTGCTGACGTAATTACAACAGATTGGAGGTGTAATGGTTGTGTTTGTTCCTCCTAGTGCTTATAAGCATGTACCGTGAAAATTTTGGAATATTCTGCCCTTTCTCTGATCCATTACTATAGAATGGACACCAGAAATGAAGTGTAATTAGAAACTCTCATTTTGTCCTGTTTCATGGCATAGTATTAGAGACTACAGAGAAAAATAGGAATAACATTAATGCACACCATTAACAAACTGCACATGCTTCCTGGATGTGGGGAAGGATTTTTTGCATCAGCATTATGTTTGCTACCATTTGTATGGGGTGTAGTTGAAAGGAACAATTTAAAGCGGCAGGTATGAGACAAAACATGTTATAAGATTAGTTCATTTACTTGGTCTGTGCATTGGAGTGTGTCAGCAACTGCAGTGTTCGTAGAGCAATGAACATTGAAGACAGTGCATATCTGAATTAATAACCTTGCTTCAGGTCTCTCTAGGCAAAATGAGAATTCTATGAATATCTAATGTATTTGTTGTTTTCATAGCCTGCAAATACCCTCTGATAAGAAAGAAAATAGCTTTTGGAATTTTGCAGCATAATTGCGCTCCTTTCATGGTTTTGTGTTTGTTAATACTTAAGGTTTCAGTATTTTTGACTTGGAGGTTCCTCAGTAGCAGCAGAGTTATCTGCTAGGGTGGGAAATTCACTAGGAAAATATTACTGCAATTGAGTAGTTCCTCTTTATAAAACATAGGGGAAAGAATTGTATTAAGTGCAGCTATAAAAATAGGGTCACATGCAATGCGATACTGCGTATTAGCAAGCACCAGGAAAGTATGATCCTGTTAAACTTTGGGTTACTACTGAAATGTGTATGTCAAAAAACATCTCAGTTGTTAATACTGTTAATAAATCCAATTTGATTAATGTGCTAGTGTAATATAAAATATTGCAAGTGTATAAAACGACAGTTGATTTTAGAGAAGGTCTAAGGATTAGCCAAAAATTACTTATGTTTGATTAGAAAACCTAGGAGATATAGGCAGAATTAGAAAAAAGGAAAACTTACAGAACAAAAAATATGAATTAGAATACTACATTTCTGAAATTTTACCCGATTTATAGAGGATATAGGATATTTGTGGTGGTAGTTTTCCTCTTTTTGTCTTGAATTGGATGTTGTGTGGTCTGTACTAATATCTTCAAATGTTGTTTTAAAAGATGCAGATTGATAGACATAAGGCATGTTAGGTCTTGAAAAAATTACTAAAGGGTATGTGTGTGCTCTAATTGCAAGTTTTATCTTCCCCTTCTTCATTGTGTCTACTATTTTTTTTGTGATTGCGTTGTTGGTTATTGGCTGTATTCAGGAATACACGATTTAATTTATTCCTGAACATTTACTGGGATAAACTTTGCAAGGCCGTGTAGTCTTAAATAGTTCACGTTCTCATGTTTGCTTTGATGCTTTGTTATTGATCTTTGATAACGTTTTTAAAATGCACAGTTGTGTCAAAAATAATGTTCAGTGAGCATTCATGTTCTTTTAATATATATCTTTTTTTCAGAATCAAGATTGGAAGGCTGGCTATCGCTGCCTGTTAGAAATAACACTAAAAAATTTGGATGGGTTAAAAAGGTAAGAAACTTATTTATAATCCTCTTTCATATGTATTCTCGATTTTAAACTTACTGCAGGTTTTCAGCACTTCAGGTTTTTTATATATAAAATATGTTACCTGGCATAGCTGAGAGGAGCAGGTTAAGACAGTCGTAATAGGTTAAGACACTTCTTTGTCCAGCCGGAGGTGAGAACAGCCATTCATGATCTTCAAATGTTTGTACATTCAGCCTTAAGCATTCCCAGCCGTATTACATAGCTGGAATTCACCCGAGTCTGTAAGTAGATGCCCTTGACAAATTCATTATTTAGGAGATAAAACTTAACAACTACTCATCGGCCTTGTGCAGCCTTCACCTGGTTTACTACTTTTTAGAAACCTGTTTGATGGTTCTTCGGCCATACGCATTTTCATACTCATTGCTCAGTAAAACTGCTTATTCTGGATGAAGTTCAGGAAATAGATCTTTCTAGGTTTTTAATGAAAATTTTAATGAAATTTTTTAATGAAAATTGCTAGCAATGCTGGTAACAGTGGTCATAGTGAGTCTGAGCCCTATTAGCTGTGAACTGCACAGGTAAAATAGGCACCATGACAATTACTATCACTGCCAGTTCAAGTGAAAATTAGATTAGCAAAATAGAAATTAAAAGCTTTTATCTTACTTTCTTCCAGCCCTCCTTTTCTTGGCTTTTTATAGATACTTAAATGTGTTTAAATATCAAGTAATCTCATAAGATAAATAGATTAATCAGGTAATCAGAATTTTGTTTGTTGTGCAGTGAATTTATTGGCAAATCATGGACTTAGCATACATTACTACTATTGTCCATTTAGCTGTGACATCTGTGGTAATTGCTGTGACACCTTTGGTATCTGTGACGAGCTGGATTAAAATGTGTTTTATCCCTTTTTGTATCCTAACAGTATGTAATTGTAAGCAGTAAGAAGATCCTGTTCTATGACAGTGAACAAGATAAAGAACAATCTAATCCCTACATGGTGTTAGATATAGAGTAAGTATTGTCATGTGAGATTTCCTTTCTCTGCTTTGGAGGTGAACTTTGTCAGGAAGACTGACAGAAGCCTTTTGAGGTGCAGTCTGACAGCACATCAAATGGGGTGTACTTTTGTAATTTGATCTACAGAGTTGGGACCTTAGGTGAAGAGCTGCGTTGGCTGTAAGCAGTGATGCAGTGGCAGCGCGGTTGCTCAGTGTGATACAGGGAGCCCCCTTGAGCTCTGATGTAACTGCAGTGCTTCCGCTGGCTCTGCTAGACCCACCTCCCATACACATAGTAGCAAAAAATGTTAAGAAACTGTAGCAGAGACGCTAGAATTTTCAGTGTTTGTACGTTTTCACTTACAACACGTCCTTAGAGGTGGGTTCTATAGTTCATTATTTTCTTAATAAATGCAGAATGTGGGTATTTAGAGGCTGGAGCGTGGGGAGAGGATGGTGTTAGAAAGCTACCAGCAGTCATTAAAGTCACATGTTCAGTGTTGTCTTTTTTTTTTTTTTTTTTCAAATATAGCAGAATACTTGAGATTTCTTTTTTTTTTGGAAGTTCATGTGCAGGATTGAAAGTTAGGACTTTAATCAGGTGGTTAGCAATTTGTACTGACACATCCTTAATGGCTCATAAAGTCATGAAGTGGTTTGTTGTATCATAACTTAATTTGTCAATATAAATGTATCATTTTGCTAACATGAATGTTTGTCCTTTCTGAAATAATTTCCTATAGTAAACTCTTCCATGTCCGGCCAGTCACTCAGACTGATGTGTACAGAGCGGATTCCAAGGAAATTCCTAGGATATTCCAGGTATTCAGTAACAAATTAATGTTTCTACAGCAACAAACATGGTATTTCACACATTGTCAAAATATTTTCGTAACTTTGTCTAATGAAATATTTACTGAAAAATCCTTGAAAAAAAATCTATTTCAATGTAATTCTTCAGTCTTAGAAAGACATAGTTACTCTGAATTTACATATATCATCTAGGAGTTTTGAGATTATTTTGCTTTGATTCTAGATCCTATATGCTAATGAAGGAGAGAGCAAAAAGGAACAGGAATTTCCTGTGGAGCCCATGGGAGAAAAGTCAAATTACATTTGTCATAAAGGACATGAGTTTATACCCACTCTTTATCACTTTCCAACCAATTGCGAAGCTTGCATGAAGCCACTGTGGCATATGTTTAAACCTCCTCCTGCTCTAGAATGTCGCCGCTGCCATATCAAATGTCACAAAGATCACATGGACAAAAAAGAAGAGATTATAGCACCTTGCAAAGGTAAATAGCAGGTGTTTGAATATGCATATGGTCATTGCAGTCAAAAGGCATTCTAATAGATCAGATGATTCTAGTAATGGTCTGACATCAACTAGAAAAGAACAGGTAGGTTTTTCTTTTATTGGTATGCAGCTGTCAGAACCTTTCTAAGGGTGTCTATACGAGGGTCAGCTCACTGCTGTGAGTTGATGACATGTGGCCAATGTTATGTACATACCTGCTGTGTTGTCAGCCTCATCCAGTAAAGCATGGTAATTGTAAGGCTACTCAGAGTGTGTGCTGGGCTGGATATGCAAACTGTGGTGTTAGTGCATGTTATGAATCAGATGATGGTGAAGTTTATGCCTTGTGACTCACATTACATAGTTTCTTGGGCTCAGGTACACCTCTTTCTGTTACCCTTCCTTGTTTTTTTCTGTTGTGTGTCTTCCACAGTGTTAAGTTGTTGCCCTCTAAATGTAAGGAGGAGGCACAGTCGGAAGCCAGGAAACTTTGGCAAAACCTCGTTCACTTTGCTTCTAATTTCTTTGTTGATTTCTCTTTGTATTGACTGAGAGAAATCTGACAACTAATTTTGGATGTGGGACATGTTTAGAATAATAACATTATTCATTTTTATTTTGAAAATTCTTACTACAGTGTACTATGATATTTCAACGGCAAAGAATCTACTACTGTTAGCTAATTCTACAGAAGAACAGCAAAAATGGGTGAGCCGACTGGTGAAAAAAATACCCAAGAAGCCTCCAGCACCAGACCCCTTTGCTCGATCTTCTCCCAGAACTTCCATGAAGGTACAGCCAAACCAGTCCATCAGAAGACCAAGTCGACAGCTTCCTCCGAACAAACCAAGGTGACTTAAGAGCTGCCATTTAGTTTGTTGTTTTAAACATTTTACTGCAGTTAATGCCATATGCATTGATAAGAATGACTGACCACACATGGAGTCTAGCACGTCATCTTCTGTAAACCTCCTGAGTTATAGGAAGAGCCACTATGTTGGTTCCCTTGTTTAAAGGTCCTTGTATTACCTGTTAGTTAGTCCTACTGCACTGATAATGTATCCTGTTGCTCTTACATAATAGGCAGAACTAGTGACATCATCTGGAACCTGATAGTTCCTCTGAGATGGCAGCTGGTAGGGAAAATGGGGTTTAGTGAGGCAAAGAGTCAGTGCAAGGAGTGTAAAGATTTAGAAAAAAGAAAAGAAAAAAAGCTTTAACGGTGTTCAAGATGACCACTGTGACACCTAATTTGAAGTTGAGCAATGAAGTTAGGTGCTTGTGGTTCTAATGAATAGATACCTTTGAAGAGCACTCTAGAAGGCCTTACACATAGCAAAAGACCATGGTTTTTGTTTATTATTGCTTGGTTTTGGGGTGTGTTAGAATTGCTGCTCTGCTGTAAGGTGATTGCAGGTTTAAATGTTACTGTGCTTCATCTGACCAAATGTCCATATGTATGTCTGACTCCATCTACAGTTGATACTTAAGAAGAGTTGGTTTCAGGATTCATGTCCTCCTCGTGTAGAAAAGCAGCATACAGCACACCCTTGGATACCTGCAGTGAAAAGCTAGTTCAGACAAATCTCACTGTTGTGTCTCTGCCCACATGGGTTCCGCAATGTGGAGCCCGTTGCCGCAGTGGTGGGCACCTGTCTGATCATCACCCATGCTTTTTACAGGAGAGCAGGAAGGCAGGAGCTCACTATTTGGTTAAGTTTCCCCAGAGTGGTAATTTGGCCCTGGCTGGATGATCTCGCTTTCGTTGTTTATGTAACCAGGCTGCCACCAGCATCCAGGCTGGATGGTGGAGAACTGGATTGTGTGGGTTGCCACAGTGGGGACTGCAGTGTAAGTGTGCTTGTCTTACTGTGATGCTGCTGTTATCCCAAAACAGACAGACACTGCAGAGAGTTAGATCCTAAAAAAACACATGTGGAAAGGAGTAGCGAAAGGACTCAAAGTAAGGTAATTTCATTCACTTCCCTCCTAACAGATTGATTGTTTCTGTGATTTACTTTAAAAGAAAGCCTGACTTCATAATTTGAATTTTAAATTATTTGATTTTTTGATTGGAACAGAAGTTAAACAGATTTTTTTATTACTACATAGGGACTGATTATTTAAGGGATTCTTTGTGCAAAACGAACCATAATATCAATGATTGGATTGAAGCATGAATTGAGGAAACATTCATGATATCTTGGGGGGACAAGTGAAATACTTCTGTTCTGTATAGTGTTTACAATCTAATTCTTATTGTGGACATACAAAGGGTATATTATATATTCTGATTCTTTTGCAACAGTATTTACTTTTACCATTCTTTTTAGTTGTGGTTCTCCTCCAGTCCAAATCACTCACTAGTGATTTTTATTTTTTATCTGTATGTTTCATAATAGTGGGAAAAGGAGGAGGATGAACATTTTAATGTGTAAACCATTTTATTTCTTGCAGTTAAACTTTCCAAGTTAGCTTTGCAAATGTACCTAACAGATGGGAAAGTGTAGTTCTGTGAGGTCATGTCAGCTGTCACCTTATTAACGTAGGCTTGCCAAACCAATGGAAATTTGTATGGATTTAAACAATTAATTTGGAACCAAATACTTATAAATGGCTGTAATTGCTATGGCCAATTTATGTCTGACTGCTGCTTCTGTGAGGCTTTTGTGCAAGGGCTTATTGTATTGAATAATTCATTTTCTCTTCCAAACTTTATTAAGAATGAAGATTTAGTTACCATTTGAATCTGGGGAAGGAGTGACTGAGAACAAGCTGGTGATGAGCCAGCAGTGGGCTGTGGGAGCAAGGCAGGTGCTGGGACTGCATCAAGAGGAGCGCAGCTGGATGACTGAGGGAAGAGATTGTCCCACTGTGCTCACTGCTCAGTCTGCAGTGAGAAGCCGCCTCTGCATTTGGGCCCCCAGATTCAAGCCAGACATTGACAAACTGGAGAGAGTCCAGCGGAGGCCACCAGGATGGTCAGAGCAGAGGCTTGAGGGAGATGGGCTTGTTCAACCTGGAAGAAGGACAGCTCCAATGGGGTATCACACTAGCATGCCCAAGGCTGTGGGGAGGGCATTGAGGAGGTGGGGTCAGGCTCTGCAGAGCTGTATGGTGGGAGGGTGAGAGACAAGAGGCTGGGCTGAACCAAGAGAGATCCCAGCTGGATAGAAGGAAAAGCCAATTCACAGCTGGGCAGGGAGGCAGGCTGGTGAGGCTGGGCAGACTCCATCCTTGGAAGCTTTCAAGACCTAACAGGACAAAGCCTTGAGCAGCCTGGGCTGACCTTATAGTTGACCCTGCTTTGAGCAGGAGACTGGGCTAGAGACGTCATTTCAACCTTGCATGGTCTTATGAATGCTAGGAAATTCACACAGTGCTTGTTTATCCATGGTTTCCATCACTGTTGTTCTTCATGATGATTTATAGAAAGGGCAAAGGAGTTTTGATGCAGACCATACAATTTCTGCTTATCCATTCAGCTGGATTGTGCCAAAAGGATAATTCCAAAATGGAGAAAATCAACTTTAATATATCTTAATTCCTAGTAAATTATTTTAAGTGTTTTAGAAATTACAATAGCCATAGTTCATATAATAAATGAGCCTTTTCTGTGATTACCGATATTAAATACCGTAGCATATTTTACTTAAAACACACCAAATGCTCTGTTAGGGTAGGTTTCTATCTCTGCCTCCGATGGTTGGCATGTAATCCTGATTTAAAATCTACTGAGCTCACTTGATAGATTACTAGACTGCGTTTCATTTCTTGTAGCTAGAGCAATTGAGAAGTTAGTACTAAAGATATTTGTCTAAGATCCTTTGATAATAACAGAGATTAATCCTTCTAGACAGTGATTCATCCCATCCCCAAATAAATGTCTAAACTAGGTAAAATGACTCATCTACTGACAAGGTTTGCTCACTTGCTTTCTTTGTTCTGTACTGACCATAGAAGGAGCACAGACAGCAATGCCTGAAGAACAACTTAATATGTCCTCTTTTTTTGGCATTGCTCAGCTTTAAATAATGAGCTACAAGAAGCTATACAGTGTAATCTCACTGTATTTGGAATATAGTAAAATCCTACTCTGTGTGTTTGTTGCTGTTTCATTTGATGTTCTGTTCAGCAGTCAAAATTATTTGATTTTTATTAGAGAAATTGTTAGCCTTGCATTACTGTCTGGAAAAGGATAGCAGGACAGCATAAGCAAGAACAACAGCAAACCAGAAAGCAGCTAATATTATGAAATGTTCATCTTTCCTATTGAAATTTTGAGGGGAAAAGTCAGCATGGTAAGTGTTCTGTAGAACTGAATGCTTTTTGAGATAAATTTCCAGTGTATACAATATTCCTGGCTTGCACAAACACTAACTGAGTCTTCATGTTCCATGATAGGCAACGGAAGGAACCAACCTACCTTAAGAGATCTTTTACTTAAAAAGGTTTAATGATAACAAATGGAATTTTGAAGTCTCTTACAGAAGCGTGACACACATTAAATGTCAAACCCTCCTATTGCAGATTACTTGATCTGGCATTTAAGGACTGGGATTGGTCATTTGATGATGTTGATGATATTGATGGTGGTGATGATGATGATGACGATGTTTTTGATTTCTGAAGAAGTATAAGGGGTAATTCTAAACAGAGAGGAATGGATTTGTTTGCCTTTGAATACAGCATGCGATGTTGGATTTTGTTTCTCAAAGCAGAGAAAATACAAGATCTCATTTTAATATTTTAAACAGTAAAAATGAGATTCTGTTCGTGATGTTGATGAATTTTTAGAGTCATTTTCATTAAAGCAAAGTTATTGCATTTGTTAGTGGATTTATTTTTCTAATCTTAGATCTTTTTTAAAAATTCATGTCTGCCTGCCTAAAAAACTATCTGCCATGGTCAGAGTAGTTGGTCATCTACAGTGCTAATACTGCTAACCTCTGCAGAGAGTGTTTGATGGCTAAAACTGAGACTGTAGCAGTTGGATGTTCAGCTGAAATAGAATTGGTATTTACAAATACTTATGCTTTTAACATAAACTGACTGGTCTATGGCTAGCAGACATGACATCACCAGAGTTGTGCATTTTGCTTTCCTACTTGTGTTATGAAGTGAATTTGACTTGGCTTTCCTTTGCAGTGCTGTGGTTTTTGGGTACCTAACCATGTGTTTGAAAACTACATAAACAAAATGGGCTTTGCAGCTTCTATCACGCAGTTCCCTTGACTGGTTTGGAAAAGATACAGACCTTTTATTGTTCTTATTTGTCCTGTAGCTTACTTAAATATGGACTGTGAATGTGCTGGGAGTCGTGATAACTATTCTATAGTTCTCAGCGTTTAATGATTTTACATGTTGATGCAATGTTACGTTTACACAGGAAAACCCCTAAATGTTGAATTCCTAAGAATTCTTTTAAATAGTATGTAAAGTGTGCCAGCCTTATGATGGGCGATGTCAGCAGCATTAGGCCTGTACCTTGGCCGTGTTCTCAGTTAACCGAGATACCAGCTCTTGGAGAACCTCACCGGCTTAGTGTTTACAGTAACAAGCATTATGTTAATTAAATATACTGCATCATTATGTTTTAAAAGCTTACAAATTACTAATCTTTTGTAAGTGGCTGTGCATATCATACTTCACCCTCCTATATTGCAAGGGAGTTTAATTGCTTTAGGATCATAATGCATAAGGATGTACTATACTTAAGTAACTCTGCTGTTGAAAGCAGAGGAATGACCTTTCTCCCAAGTACGGTGATGATCCCATCTTAAATGAAGACTTTGAGGAAGTAGATTTTTGTCAAATTTACAGTCATCCATTGCATTTACTGACCTCCCTCTCTGCTTCTTTTTCAGCTAACTGCTTTCCGTGAATGCAGACACAATTCAAGGTGATAATTTTCTTCCCGATACAGCAAGACTGAAACATATCCCAAAATATATTAAAAATATATATTTTCCTGAGAGATTGTGCTATATATATCAGAGGTTTACATTTTTGCTGCAATATAAATTACTAATCTCTGAGGGTTTTCCTGTATTCCTGAGTGACTGATCCAATGAGGAATGGTTGGTAAATAGTTAAAAGGGTATGGTAGGTAACCTTTTAAACTCTGTTCCACAAAAGCTTTCTTGGCAAGACACATACACTACATTTCATAAATGGATGGAGAGGAATGAATATGAAAGTGGAAGAAACTGACTTTCCAGCTTTTGTAAAGATGCCACCAGCATGTCTGCGAGAAGACAAGGAGGAAGATCCACCACAGTGATATAGACTGCATCTGTAAGAAGTGACCATTATACTGTGTATATATATTGTACTGTAATACTGCAAGAGGGTTTTAAAAATCTTTCCACTTTATTTTTTTATGCTTATTAATCAGATACTGTTACTTATTGCAGTTGCAACTATGCACTTGTATAAAGCCATAATGTTGGAGTTTATATCATTCATACACGTCTATCAGAAGCTGCATGTCAGTGTTCAGCAGCAAGTATAAGTTTGAAGTATATATGAGTTGCAGCTACATCATCATGGGCAGTCCTGTTTTACCTGTCTAATTGCCTTAATTTAATTTTTTTCAACTTTTTTGCCCATTCTCTCTATTTAAGGAAAAAAGAAGGTTTACCAGCTCTTAGGATGTAATTTTGCTTTGTGGCAGAAAAATAGTGCACTATTTTTACACCTAGTAAGTATATCAGTGTCAGCCTATTTTGAATGTATATTGACTGGTTTTAAGGGTGGAGAAGTGCTGGTTACAGGAACAATGGCTGATACCATTGGAATGACCGTTTGCTTGTACATGTAACTGCTCATCCAGCCCTTTTGACAAACCTCAATATTAGTTATTGACTTATATTAATCCTCATTAAGTGCTATGAAAATTCATTTTTTGCCTTGTTTTTGCATATTCTCCTAGATGTGTTTTTTTATTTCTGAAAGAAAAGAGGAATCTGTGACTATTTTTACATTTCACAACACAATATCTGAGGACTGTCACAAACTTTAAGAAAAATAAAACATACTGTAGATGTATTTTAAAATTTTAAATCTGGTTCTCTAGCACATAGCTGTAGGCATAGATAAATATTTCAGTAGTGTGTTTTGAGAACTGATAGCTGGGAAGAAAGGGCCTTAGAGGCACTTAATCTGACTTTTTTTTTAACTTGGAGTTGTACAAAAAGTATAATTTATGTGGGCTCATTCATGATGTGTTCATAATTATCCCAGAAAATGCATGTTTTATACAACTACAGTATGCGATGTTAAACATATTGACAGTAAAAAATGTAGTCTCCTATTTGGTCTCTTTATATATATAAATATATATATATATTTAAAATATATATATATATAAAATATTGTGTGGGAGTGCAGTAATTTAAAATATGATCTAACACTTCAATGAAGGAGGACATTTCACTTTAAAATTTTGTTTCTTTGTTTTTGTTTTTTTAAAGAGTATTGAAATTTTTGGAAGGATAGGACCATGATTTATTTAACACTATCATGAAAGATGGACTTGGAAACACTGAAATACTGAAAATTAATAAATATATTTACATTTTGTAACCTCTACTACAGTTCAGCTTAACAGAGCCAGAATGTATTCAGTCTTCTATTTATAACACTCGCAAAGTAAAATGTTGTTTGTGAGTTCTTAAATTCAAAACTAAAACTTTCATATCATTTCTGTTAGGTATTATAACCCAGCGCACAGCTACAGTGTTTTTTCCCTGCTTGTTTTGATTTACAGAAGTACGGTATATTTTTAGGTAATGCAGATTTGCATAGAGTACAACATTAAAAATGTATACAGTAAAACTGTTTCCATTCACTGAATGCATAAATATTTTATATATATATAAAAAAAAATGTTACATTGTGGGAAGTTCTATCCTTTTCTGAATTGGAGAATATTATATATATATATATTTTTAAATAAACTATTTGAGTAAGGTAAAATAGTTCCTGAACTTGAGAAGCTGGTAATTAATTGAAATATTTAAGTATGTAGGCAACTACTGAGGCAGAGATGGAAAAGGCAAGGGCTGCTCAGAAGGAAGCCAAGCAAAGGCTGCGTGTGGAGGAAGTGCAGAGACCAGGGAAGCTGTTTCAGCAGGTGTTTGGGCTGGATCCTGTTGCACTTTCTCCCCTTGGCTTGCCCTCATTTACTGTGAATCCCTGAGGCCCGGTTAAGCCTGTATGTATTACGGTACTTACTAGCCATGGTTGATATGTTCTGTACGTGTACAAACAGCTGTTGGGTCTAAGAAGAGCAGGCTCTATTGAGATGACATCGTAGAATGATACGGGCTGATAGGGAGCAGGGGAGGTCCTCTGGTCTGAACCCTGCCTCAAAGTAGCATGAACTTGACATAGGTTCCTCAAAGCTTTTGAGTTTTCAGTGCCTCTAGGGATGGAAGTGTCCTAGCACTTCTCAGTTCTCCTTCATGCAGTTTGTCCCAAAACAAAGGAACAGCGTGGGCTATGTTGAGCTGTAATGCGCAGATCATTTGGCCATTGGTGTGATGTGCATGAACCTTGTTTTGTACCCAGGACACAAAAGGCAAAGCTGCTCGTCTGTTCTTCTCGCTTGTCCTTCTGCTTGAGACAGCTTCTATTTGCTCGCCGATGGAAGGCAAAGAACTTTTAAGTATTCATTCATGGAGATGTTGTTTCCTTATTGTCTGGTGTAACCTTTTAAAATTTTTGAGAGAAGAGCATATTCCCGAACTAAGGAATATTTTTCTTAAAAGTCACTGACGTTTAAACACTTTCTTTTTGTAACAGGGCTGTCCCAGCGAACAGGTCATTTTAGGGCCTGGGTGATTTTATTTATAGAAATTCTGTCATTGCAAGTCCTTTTGTTTCACAAGAGTAAACAAATAGCATTGCCAGGTGGCAAATTAACCTCCTAGAAAAAACAGGGGTCAAACTTGGCACCAGACCCTCAAAGACACTTCTAGGGAAGTTGCTTTTCGGTTCCCATCGCAGAGCTGTGGTGAGCATGGAAGCTGGACAGGTAGACCCCATTGGAGTTAACATGTCAGTTGTCAAAGACGTTTCCGCAAGGAGATTTCCACTTCTGTCCCAGTTGCATATTTGTGTTTCCTAGTGGTTCCTGCCAGAGCTCAACGTCTCACAGCGCTGCCAGTGATCCAGCACCAAGTCTGTGTACTGAAGGAAACATTGTGGTTCTTCTGCTTCTCAGCATGATTGATGCTGTAACCACGTGACATGGACCAAAGTCCATTAGAAACATGCAAGATGTTCATGTACCTTGGCAGTTAGTGACAGTGGCCAAATTTAAAACATCACTGAAGTCTCATTGCAAGTGTTTAAGTCTTTTGCTATCTCCATTGAGGACACTGAACCTCCTACATTTTCACAGGCAGGCAGTGGGTCTCTGAAGTCACCAAGGCCAGGAAAGCTGTCACTTTTTCTCTTCACTTTTTCAGGCAGTGTTGGATCATCATTAGAAATTTGAGCATTTGTGCTTATAAATTTAGTGTATTATAGTTTCTCATCTAGTTTTGAGAGTCACAAGAGGATTTATATAGCTTGGTTTCAAGTCCCTCCACCCATCCAGTGCTTGTGAAGCTGCATTTGGGACACTGTTGTGAAAAGGGGGCAAACCCAAAACTTTTACCTGCATTGCTCTTAAAAACCCTTTCACCCTCCTTGTTCTGTTCCCAAGGCAGGAGAACGTAACAGTGCATGGTCCAGTTCAGGGAACTGAGTATTTCAGTCTTCTCCACATTTCCAGTTAGTTTTTGTCAACATGCTTGTTAAAATAGTGATTCATTCATTAGAATAACAGAACATCTCGAGTTGGAAGGAACCCATAAGGATTATTGAGTCCAACACCCTACTCACAGGACTACCAGTAACTAAACCATACAGCTAAGAGCATTGTCCAGACACTCCTTCAGCTCTCACAGCCTTGGTGCCTTTTCAGTGCATTAAAATGGGTCTTCAGAATATTTTACGGATTGTCATTGCTGCATATACTACACTTTAAATGGGAAACTTTAAATTGAATTTGTTATTTTTTAAGACAGTCCTATAAACCACTTAGGGGATTATCAGCAGCCCATGGATCGTGGGGTTTTGCCTGCTGCTTTGAATTATCCCTTGTCAGAGTGGGAAGTTCTCTTTTGCATATCTGTAAAAGATGTGGATGGAGCGGTTCTGAAACTAATTCATGTTCTTTGATGAAGTTGCTTTAAAGTGGACAATGATCTACTCAGACACACTCATCTGAGGAACAAGTCTGCTGAGATGTGGCAGAAAAGAACACCAAATCTAAACACATCAAATGTAGTTCTTCCCAGACACTACTGCAACAAATAGAAAAGCTCATCCTAAAACCCTATCTCCAAGAAGTGAGGACTCAAGGGAACTGTAATTTATTAGCACAAGGATGCTAATTAATAAGCCTTGTTATGATGATGGGGTTTTTGAATCTTTGCCCCTTTGTGGGGAGGAAGTGTTGTTTTATACGGGTGCGGAAGTCAAGTTACTACCTGATACTTGCCGTTGCAAGTGTGAAGCTGGATTTGACCCCTGCTGCTTTTGCTCCAGCAATGTTCCACTTTAATCCAGGATTAAAGTGGTCTTTCAAAATGAAAGTCACAGTGAAAGGCAGCAAAACTAGAAAGTTATAAGCACACGTAGTCCTGCACACCTTAAAGAGATCTGGAAAGACGCTTCTTCATCCTGAAAAGAAAGGGCAGAGAGTGCAGCTGTTGTGTGTCACTGGAGCCCTTTTTAGTTTGCATGGAGATGCGAGACAGAAATGCTTTCCCAGCCAAGGCAACTGCGAGTGATGCTTCAGTCATATCACCCCATTTTGAGGTCTAAGCCTTCAACGTTTGTTTGGAGATGTGAGGCTGTTTGTGTGTCTTATATTGTCATGTCCCAGCATGCCTCTCGGGTCATCCATTTCTTGTCATTTGGCATCACTCTTGGTAGCTCTTTGGGATTTTTTTTTTTTTGTCAGATGCTGTTGCACCACTTGGTAATTGTGGGCACCCAACAAGTACATTGGGCTTGTGGGATCACTGCCAATCCTCCTCTTTTCTCTCGGCTTGCCAGCTGCTTAGACCTTCAAAACTGAGTGGCCATGTTACCAATGGATCTTGGATACGTGCTGCTTTTTAACGAGTGAATTGGTGGAAATGCTTTTTGGAGGTATCTGAGATACTTAATATCTCAACTGTTCTAAGGCTGAAGGAGCCAGGAACCCCACTGCCTGAATCCCACTTTCACATTTGCTGGTTCCAGTGTCCTCTCTTGCCTTAGCTGTGTTCCATTTTTCAAACAGGCTCTCTAAGCTGATCTTGCAGGGAGGTGAAGGGCTGGCTGCAGCTTGGGGACTTGCAGCTATTTGCTGGATTCCGTGGCCTCACACCTCTGCGTAATGTTGTCCAGCACATTTCAGCCCCAGTAGTAGGGGTCAACTGAGATTTAGTAGGATTTGTGTAGCCACTTGTCCACCGGAGTGATGGAAGTGCTTGATAAACAGTAAGGAAGGTCCCCTACGTGCTTCGTATCCTGTTCAGAGCTACAGCAATGGGAGTTTTATTACAGAAAGGGTAGGTGTCTGTGCAAGCTTAAAACACATCGGCACTGAGAGATGAAAATATCCTTGAGCTCAGAGAGACCATAAGGAGTGTAAGTTGTGCTGATGGTGCATTCCAGGGAAAACAATTGAAAGTCTCTCGAGATAAGCCCCTGTCTTGGAAATTGGCTCAGTGGAATTGGTGTGTAGTTGGTTGCTCAAAGGTGAAAGAATTTCTTTATACTAGCTGGGTAGCTTAGAACATGCTTTACACAAACTCAGTTTGTGCTTTTATTAGAGTGCTGACTACTGGATTTAGAGATAGAGAGGACATGGAGGCACAGTATGCATTTTGTATCATACGAGACAGGTCAGCACCTTGGTACTGCTGGCAAAAGCCTCCAAATTCAAAAGCAGGAAGCATGTACATCCTAGAGCAGGCCTGTACACAGATGACTTGTAATTAGTGTAAAGCGTTAAGTAGAATTTATCTGCATTGTGCAGACATGTTACTATTCAATTGGAATTGTAATCATTATTAGCTGACTTTTCTTCTTACATTTTAGGCTGGTGTAGGTTCTGTCCTTTAAATTAATTTGCAGAATCTTGACAGACAAAACAAGGTGTCTGCCTCTTAAAGCTCCTTTCCTGTGAGTCAGTAATACCAAGTCATATACACAACTCCCTGTTCAGGCTACTGACAATTTAAGACAGTTATAATGAGCTGAAAGAACAGCACAAAACAGGGACATGAACAAAATTATGACAAATATTTAACTTACCCTTAAGGTTTCCACAACTAAATTTCATCAAGAGTATCGTCCAGTGTAAAAAATTTCCTATTTTACCCCCAGTCCAAAGATTGGAATTTTGCAGGACAGAGGTGGTGCTTGCCCCAAACCACTTCTCAGATGGGATGGAATAGCTTCTTTAACTTAAAGATGTCTCTGTGTCTCTTGCCACGAGGCAAGAGACACTTGAGGTCTGACAGGATGAGTCTGTGAGACTGCCAAGGTCTCACAACTGAGTCCAGCACAAGTGATGAGCTGGCATCTTCTTATGGTGATGTTTATTGTGGTTCCCAGACACTGATTTGTCATCAAGATCCATCATCTCTGAGAACTCTTAAGTATCTTGGAGATACTGTAGTTCAAAATCAAGCAAATTAAATTCAGTACAAACCAGGAATCTAATAAAACCCTATTTTAAGGTGTTTTTCAGCTTCCTCACATTCCGAACTGGAGCATCCTTCGACCAGTAAGTGATGAAGGCAATGTTTCATGTTCTGCTTCATACATAAACATTTATCTCAAGTATCAAAGAATCTGGGAAGGAAGGGAACAAACGTGCCTTAAAAGAATTAGCAGGGAAATAACTTTTTCACCATCATAGACAATACATGGCTGGGAAACTACTTCATTTGAGTTGATCTCCCCATCTGTGTAGCTTTTCATTTCTGATTATTCTTCCTGTGGGCTCTGAGGTGTTATTTCCTTTTTTTCCCCTCTCTAAGTTACATAAGTCCTTAAACAGATGATGAGTGTTCAGTGGGGGAAGGGTAATTTTACCTGATTTAGAGGACTGAAGGAAGGCTTTTTACAAGCTGTGAGCTGCTGGGGACCTTTTAGCTAATTATGACTGACTTTCTCCAAAGAGGCAAACTGCTCTAAAATGCAGCTGCTGTGCTGCAGTGGTTGCAGTGTGTCCACCTCCCCACCCCACTCCTTTCTCTCCTGTTTTAATAAATCAGATGAGCAGAACCAGGTGAGGGAGCAGCACAACATAAGCCAGCGGAAGAGGCTCAGGGGTCAGACGGGGACAGGCAGTTCTCAGCAGTAACATCTTTTGCTGGATTAGAGTAGCACAAAAAAATAGATCTGTCTGTGTAGTCTTGCTCTGCGCTAAATGCTGAGGGGTTTGGGGTCCGTAGGGTGTGGGAGATGATGGGTTTGCATCTGTGTGCAATGTTCCCATTCACCGAGGACAGTTCAGAAATAGGCTTTTGGGGAAAGTAAACTATACGCATTTTCCACTGCCTGTGTCCTCACTTTTAGACCTGCAGCCTGGTATCTCTGGAATTGCGTCCTCATTCTGTTTTTTTGGATAGGAAATGTCATGAATGTAAGCTCTTTCATGCTGTTAAACCGAGCTTTGTGGCTCAGTGGAGACTGTAACTTACCCGTTACCAAATACACCGCCATAGTTCAGCATATCCATAGCTGGAGACATTTGGGGTTAACACTGAAACTGCTGTGGGCTGTACGGGAACGCAGATCTTGGCTTCTTACAGGCAAGAAAGCTCTTATTTCTTGAAAGCCCTGCCAGGACCCACACTTTATCAGCCAGGACAGGAAAGGCTATTTTTACCCCAGGAACTTCCTGTGAACTGGTGCAATGAGACACCAAGTGTGTAAATCCATATCTCTAGAGGATTCATGGATAGAGATGTATTACTTACAGCCCTGTGGATAAAAGTTGCTCCCTGGCTTACACACACGGCAACAAATCCACGATGCTTTCCCTGCCTGCCTTTGGTTCAGCGCTGCTTCATTACGCAGCAAACAACGTGCTCGTGTCCGTCCCAGCACTGCTGAATGACAAGTTTAACAAGATTTACCCTCCCTGTGTATCTTGTCTAAAGCTGTTGACTTTAATCCAGCTACCGAGAAGATTACGGTTTACATACTGGATAACCACAGGGTCTATACTTTCAGAGGTCTTTCCTGGGACTTGAATATACTTCTTCTATCTTACAAAAGTGAAATAAATTACTCCCTGGGAAGTGTGTGAAACTGTTTTCTGCGACCTTGAAATTTGTTCCATATCCCATGCAGCTGGAATGACAGCTTGTGGTCCAGCTTTCCAAGTCCGCAAATTTCTTTACCTTAAGCTTATAAATTATCCAGCTTAGTTTCTTTTCCTTGGTCTCTTTTTTTTCCACAAGTTTCTAAGATGGTGTATTTGAAGTACGTCAATCCATTTTCAGCATTTCATTACAAAAAGAAAGAAGCACTGATCCTCACACCAAAAATGGAGTGTCTTCAGTACAGCATCACTCAGCATTATGACAGATGTCAGGAACAGACAGGGTTTGGACTCTATACAAATCTTTATTAATAAGAGGCTTTAATTTAAAAAAATTAGATGTGTGTCTTTTTCATTTAAGATGCTGGAGCACTTTAGCATTTTACAGGTTACTATACAGCCCAATACTTCAAATGTTAATATGAAAGCTTCCCATTAATGACTTGTAATGAATATTTAATTTTCTTTCCATATATGGAGACAGAATAAAAAATACAATATAATGAAAATTAACTGTAAGGATGACATTAAACAGTCACAAAGAACAGCATTTATTCATGTGACCTGGAAAACGTCTCACATGCCATCTGCCACCATTTCGACCACTTCAGAAATTTTACATGGCTTCAGTAAAATCAGTAACAGAAGTTACAGTTCCTCTCCCAACCAACATGGAAATGTTTATACATTAGAGCAGTAAAAAATGCTCATCTTTCTTTGAACTTGCTCTCAATACGTGTGGTACATGAAACCGTAATGTCCATGGATGCACCTCTTCCTCACTCATTCCCACCGTTAAAATCAGAGTTCACAAAGCAGCTATGTTTTCTGACTAAGTCTCAGTCTGGTTCTTGAGTGTACACTGGTGGAAACATCTGCTTTTGCAGGTCCTGCTCTTCTGCAGGAGCGCAGTGTTTTACCAGGTTGCAAGGAAAATCTGCCTCAAATGTTGTCAATGCAGTCTTCCCATAGTTTTCAAGGGTGTCAGGATCAAGGGTGCCTTGGATTTAACGTGCCAATCAACAGTAATACTGTAAGAACTTGTTTGAAACAGTGTATCATTTCATTTTGGAGAATGTAATGAGAAATGAAGGCAAGGTAAATGATTGCTTCTGTAACTTGGTTGGAAAGGCATTACTTCTAAAAGCAAAATCCCCTGTTAATAGTTCCCAAGAATATCCTTTTCCCTTTTTTAATACACCTACTACACACTGGTTAGAATTTCCAAAGTAAAAATTTAAAAGTGAAGCCTGTATGTTCCTCAACACACTTAGCACAGACAGGCTAAAAACTTAACAAAGCACAGAGCAGTATCATCAAAAGCTGATCCCCACTGGGGACAAGTCGGCTTTGGTACATCCGGTTGCACATGTAAACAGGTCATGGTCAGTATGGACTGCATTTGGGGACACTGGGTACCAGTTCAAGAACCTTGCTTGAATACAGTTTTTAACTCTGTTAGTTAAAGTATAATTAATTCCTATACATTGTTGTCTCTGCTGTTCCCAAAACAGCATGTTCAGTGAACAAGAGCCCAGGCTGAAAAAGAATGCATAGTTGAGTTTTTACTTTTATCCTAATAAAAACCAGATCTATTGAAGAAAATGGCCCTGGGTATCCTGTATTGGCTGTATAAATTGTACTACTTAAGTGTTGCATGTAAGCGCTACAATCCAAACGGGATTTGTGATGTAGTAACACATTTAGTACCTTATTTTGGATTGGGCCTTGTCTCAGGTTTTCTTCATCCTAAAATACAGACAGTTAATGTCTAACCAACTGAGTTGCTTGCAAGACGATAAAACATCTGTTGTTGTTTTTCAGACTCGCAGCAGATGCAGAAAGATGAGATGATATGTTGGTGCAAAATTGCTTTTGTATAACTGAAGAAAATTGTATGTAAACAGAAAATACTGAAGTGATGCGATAATATGAATACCTGAATATGACATACCTTGTTCATTTAGTAAAAAAGTCGAGAGAAAATGTGATGTCCGTGAAAATTAAATTACCAATAAAAATATGCTGCTTAAATTATCTATCTTATCAGAATTATTTCTAAGAGAAAATTCATGAGTGTACTAATGATGCATAGGGATAAATACTATGCTTAAGAGGCAGGGAGCTTCCTCAACATTTATTCAGCTGTTTAGGCTTAACTGTATTGGGGGTTTTTTGACGGTAACTATTAGCATGTGCTGATGAGTGTCTTCTAATCAGTCTTTTTAGTTTTCCTGTACTGCAGGATTGTGGCTGTGACCCAAACATTGAGAATGAGCATGGTTATGTAACGGATGAGAACTAAAAGGGAAAAAAAAATAAATCTTGTAAGCATAAATAAAAAAAATCAATTGCAGTCATTATCAAGATATGTTTTTTTGTAAACCTTCAATGGTGTCCGAACAGGCTGGTTCACATTTTACAGCTCTCTTCAGTCAATTAGTTTAAATTACCATGTTCAGGAACGCAGAAATTCTCAGAGTAAATATAGCAGAGAAGTTCACTTAGCATTTGTGAGTAATACCTGAAAGTAATACTCTACAGTACCTTTAATTCCCTTGTGACAAAACCAGTTTGAGGAGCCTCGTATAAATTTATATTTACACCTAAAATTAAGCCAGGGAGCTGCAGCTCATGTGTCCGGTATAGTTGCATGTTTAGTTTATAATAAATATTATAATAATAATAATAAAAATAATTTATAATAAATTGTTTGTAATAAAATGATTATAATAAAAGGATTTTTATTATAATAAAAGGATTATTCTCTGCTGCCATCTGTTAAGTTTAGAGTTCTGGAAGAAAGGGAACACTTCTGTCTGTCAGATTTTAATGATAAGAAATCTGACAACTGAGAAGAAAAGCAGGTTTTCATTATCTTGAATAACTTGCCATTTTTTTTAAAACCAAAATAAGCATAGTATCTCTACCTGTGAAGCCACAATTTGAAGTACAGGTATATCTAAAATCCATTTGGTAAACATAATATCCACAGAAATATACTACAAAACTTTGATTCAGAAATACATGGTATTTGACAGTTTCATACATATGTATGAAACAAAGATGAATATGCTAAAGTGTTCAGTGTTAGAGTTAGCTGGAAACCTTTTCTGTTAGAGCAGCACAGCATCAATGACTGCTGCCATCTCTTCTGTGTTCCAAAGTGTACGTGCTATATTTTAAAACGCAGCTTTCACCAGAGCTAATTTACTTTCAAGATGCAGCTTTTTACTTCAATGGGATTCTTCTCCCCTCCTCACTACATCTTTTTCACTTCTAATCAGTGTGTATAGCTGTGGGTAAGCTGGACTCAATGACTGACCTGGACTAAATCTCTGCGTGTGCATTACTCTCTTCTTTTTGGTGATCCAGTTAACTGCATGGCCACAACACTCTTACTCCGGCAAAGAGAAAGCAGCACGCATGGGGGTGAAAATCAGTGACGGAAAAGGGGACTTCCTTTTCCAGTGAAAGAGCCACTTGAACTGCTTGTACAACTGGGCCCTTACTGCACTACAGAGGACTGCCTAAAAAACAAATACATCCATTCATGTGATGTTTCTGTTGAAACACCAGCTTTGAACTAGAACAAGGATCCACCAAATAAAGTACAATGTGTTTTTGTTACTGTTCTTGTATCTACTAAGTCTTCTTACATCTACTAAGTTCTGATTTTGAACCATTTATTGAAAAATCTGCTGCACTCCTTTGCTCTTTCAGTTTTATCAGGATGGTAAGAAGCTGATAAATTGTTTTGTAATTAAATCAGCTGTAAATGATATATTTTAAGCCAGTTTTTTGTGAGTTTCTTACCAGTCTGCCATTGCATTTTCAGCCTGCCATAAACTTTCTGCATGTTGTGCCTAAAATTATTCATAAACTAAGCTGAACTTTAAATTGTTTTCTAGAGGAATTTTTTAATGCATAAACCCCAGAATAAAAAAAAAAGAAACACTTATTACTTGAAAAGCTATCACTCAATTATTACAGATTAAGTTATATTTTACGAAATCATAGACTCATAGAATCGTTTAGGTTGGAAGGAACCTTAAAGATCATCTAAATGTATATATTTGTGTATTTAAATAGTAAAGATTTTTAATTATTTATTCTGATATTTAAATAATTAAGATAATCTTGTGCTTTTGCCTTTTAAAAAAGTAATGGCTTTGGATGACTTGTCACCATGGGACAAGCGTAAGCAGGGTTTCTTTGTTTTCTCCAAGGTATTTGACTGATTTGTAATCTTGTGCTATTTTTTTAGCAGTAAATCCTTCCCTCACCCTGCTAAAACACCAGGTTCACGGTTTGTTCTTCTGAAAGCAGGTAACTGCTGTTACAAAATAGAAACGACCGTGGCAGCTGTTATCTTCGAAAGGCAGGCAATTCCATACTTCACTCACCTGCGAGATCAGTTGTAGTCATTACAGTTGTAACTATTCTTGCTGTGAATTGAATGAATTCTGATTAGTGGACTGGATATGACACGTTTATACTTTCAAAAAATGATGAAATAACTATTTTTCAGTGGAGGATAATCTTGCATGAAAATATGTATTATATAGGCATTTCCCCTTTTACTGAATACACTCCGCAATTTCAGCTACAGAGCTCAAGATCTCAAAGCTGAATGACACTGTATGAAGAGTCTTTTTAATGAGAAGATACTGATATAATTGGCATTTTTGTCTCTATATCTGTCTATCTCACTAGATTGGCTGCAGTCAGAGTTTACTGCTTGTTGTTTCTGTTCAGCTCCCTACTTCAGTAGCTGATACTGAGCTACACCCACAATTGAGTTAGCATGACTTAACCATTGTAAATGTTTACATGCATGCTTTCAGCTTCTGCAAATGAGGAATGCAGCTTTCCTTCCCACAACAAATCTAAGCATTAACTACTTCACATTTGCAGAAGACTAAAACAATTTACAAAATTTATTGCCATTGACCAGCGAACACGCCACAACTTATAATTATTGACTTAAAAACATTTTTTTTCCACGGGGAGATCAACTCAGCATCACTATGTATTATAGTAAGAATATTTTAAACAAGTTTTGTGAATACAACAAAGGCACTTCTGACAAAGAGCTGTAGAAGAACTGTTCATACAGACCAGTAGGTAATTAACACAGGAACTGCACAGTCACTGTTCTTGGCAGATTCTTAATTTCCCCTCTGTTGAGAAATGTATTTACATGTAGTCATAAAGTTAAAGATATTGAGCACTAAGTGTCTATTTGTAGATGATTTTTCAGAATTAGCGTTGCCTGTCTAACTACAAAACCTAGCACTTTTTCATGCTAGACCACTAGTAATTTTATTAAATCCTAGAACATTGAAATCGTTTCTTCATAAGGACACTCAGTTATTTCAACAGCACCAGCTTCCTCTGACCATATATTTTCTAAGTCAAAGTGTCATTGTGACTGAGCTGGTGTCAATGATAAAACTTGATTTCAAGCCACTGCATGGTATGCGAGTCTCAGTAGTCAGCACAAACGGAAATCACATTAGGTGAGACTTTTACCTACTATGACTCAGCAAACACCTAGTGAAAGAGGCATTAGGAGGAGATATTGCTTTAAAAAATGAAAACTCAGTGCTTTGCCCCAAGATGCCCATAGCTTACTTGCGCAAGTATATGCAGACATACTCCAGGTCAAGGCGCTCACTTCTCCAGAATCTTTTGTCTGCCAGAGACACTGCAGCTGAGCCAGCTTACCGGCCACACTGATCAGCGTGCACAAGTTCTGAAAAGCAGGTTAAAAGAGAGAAAGCACCTCTGTCATTGCATTATCTGAGTGTTTAGTATAGGGCTATAGCATGTACCTTACTAAAAAACAGGACCTAGCTTTTTCATTTACAATAGAAAAAAAAATATACTTTGTCAGTATTTTGCAACCAAAGCATTTCAGCTTCTTACTAAGGAACCAGGAAGCAAAAAACTGAAGTTGCCAGAAGCAAGGTACTGATTTCTAAGGTACTGCCCAGAAATAAGCTCAAAGAGCACAACTGCTACTGCTATTGGCAAGTGCTTGATAGAGTGGAATACAAGAAGCAAAGAAATAAAAAAGCTTCTCAACCTGCTACATACAACTGTTCATGAAATCTAGCCAAAATGAGACTGATCTAGCTTAAACAGCAAGGTTGATTCAGACCATCTGTTACCATGATGTCTGGCAAACAAAACCATAAAAGAATGAGAAAACTGGCAAGAATGTGTGGAAAATGAGTCCAATTGGTGGGAAAAAGTAATGAAGGGAACAGACTTCACCCTGTCATACTTTCAAGGGGCATTTTGCAAAGGCAGAGAGTAGAGGAGACCTCCACATGGGTGTCTGTAGTATGCTTGGACTTCCCTTGCAAGTAAGGATCGTTATTAGGCTGTTATCCCCATTTGTATAATATTTTACATTAGCAACTCCAGTTGATGTCAATTAAGTTTTAACTTACTCTCTTCTGATAAAAAGAAACAAGACCATCTTTAACCTGTGTAGGGCATTATCAGACAATATTTTTCTTGCAAAATTTTAGGACCAAAGGGAAAAAAGATCTTGTGAAATACTGAACATTCCCTATTTCAAATGCTTGACTGATGCTCAGTTCTTTTCCTCTCATGTTAAATGCTTATTAGTGGGCATTATGATATTAGGAGTAAAATTGCAATCTTTTTTCAACATCTTAAACCTTTGCTAGTTTTAGCTAAGGCACCACAATTAACAGCTTTACCTCAGAACATACTTCCCCCCACACTCTGTAGAGTCCCTATTGCCAGTGCTGTTTTCCAGCTACCTAAGGAAGTGAAACAGTTGTATTTGAAAACTAGTGTTGTTCCAAAAGATGACCTGAATGACTAATTCTTCCAAGGACAAATATAAAGAGAGATTTCACCTAACAAGTCATTCAGAAAAATAACTGTTTCTTACATGGACCTAATTTCAAATAATCATGCAGCACTTACCATGGCCAGGTCTATTATCCACTTCTCCAGTGTCAGCATATACCATACCCCCCAGAACCTTACATTATGTTAAGTTTCATAGCACTGAAAATTCTACGGTACAGCAGCTCTCAAAATTGTCTGGAGAACTGTATTTTTTTAAACATCTGGAAATAATCATATTGAAACTTTATAACAGACTATACAGTCTAGATAAAACATTATTAAGCACTGGCTGAAACACTAAGAGCTTCTATTTTTCACACTGTCTTTGGCTGAACAGTGCCTGGAGTTTCTCAAGAGCTGCTCTAAAGCACTCAAATCCTATTTAACAACAAACCAACAACACACTGCTGTGTTCATCATAGGAAGGGCACTCTGCATGAGTAGGAATCCAAGAAAAGATATGTCTTACTCCTTATTAGTTGTAGGCCTTCTAAGGCACAGATACATATAAAGCTTACTTCTCATAGGGATTTTACTGCGATCCAAGAAATCAGCACATGAATATGGAATGTGTGTTGAGGGGTAGCTGCAAATGATTTACAATGGAAGCACAGAACAAACAACGGCATAGCTGCTATGCAAAGAACTACCAAACAAGCTATATAAACCAAAACTCCCAGACTTCAAAGGATACATGACTGCAAAGAACAAAGCTCGTCTCGTTTTTCCATTGAAATGCATAACAAGCAGAAGGAGAATGGCATCTGAAATAAAAAACTGCTCATCAGAGAACGGAGAGAAGAGGTTCAAATGCAATGCTAGACAGTTCCACTGGACATCATGTCAATGGAAACTGGTTTCTTATAGATTCTGTCTCACAAATTTGACTTCTGTCCAAAACACTGCAAGCTCCAAAATGAAGCTTTTCTTAGATTCTGTAGTGTTTATAATGTTCTATTCTACATGGAGTCACTGGAAAGAGGATAAGCTTACACTGCAACTCCAGCGTGCGTGTATTAACTGGATCTTTCTCCTCTACCTGATCAACTACTTTCCCCAAATTCCTAAGAACTCTACTTGAGATTTCATTCCCTCTTTCACCCCCCCCCCCCCTGACTCCAGCTTAAACTGGTTGATGGATTCACATCACTGCAGTGCAGTACTGTACCTACATGCAGAGCCGTGGAGTGCTGAATGAGCCGTTTTATTTCCAAAACATAGTTTAAAGAAATTACCTTGTGCAATGATGATGGGATATTCCAGGTATGTCTGCAGAGGGTAATCATAATACATCTGGTACTTCAGAAACACAAGGAAGCTGAACAGAAAGACATAAAATAGTGTGACTGCATGAAGGGACAGGACAGCTCTTTCAGAACTTTTTTGTTATTGATTCAGTTGTGCCAAAAGGCTCCAGATAGGTGGAGCCCCTGCTGTCAAAATGATCAAACAAAAAAAGTGCAAGCCTCATGTAGTAGCAGTCTATTTCTGTTACCCTCAAATAGAGTAAGATGTAGAGAGCTGCACACACTGCCTGTTCAAAGTCTTTGTGTCACAGTGTATAACTCCTCGTTTTATTAATTACAACTGATGAGGAAGAAATAAAAGCTTCCAGACATAAAATATACCTTCTTTTTATAAATTCCTAGGCACCTCTGGGTTAACTCTGATTTCTTCATTGATGTCTGTAATTCAATCTATACATTAAGCAAGTTTTACAGGAGTAGGAAACATTTTCCAAACTGCCTAGACTACACTACTGTAAGACTGCCTGGTGTAGCTGTACTGGCCAGACTTAGAACCTGTTCTTAAGCGCACCAAACAACAGCAATGCTCCTTCCTACTGTTCCACAATATAGCATTTAAGAGGAATTGAACTTTTATCACATTTTCTTTAGTTTCTTTAATTTTCATGCAAGTCCACAGAAACTTCAAGACTGCAGAAAAAATAGGAAGGGCTCTTAAAGAATGTAAGGAAAAAATTATGTTTTCCAGCATAGAAAGACAGCCTAAGGAACTGCCTGCCTTGTAAGAAACTGGCTCTTACAGTGTTCAGAATTTAAATACCTGAACTTTCTAGAAGTCCTCTTTCCTGTACAGTCAAATTATACTCCTTGCCATCAGCACCATGCTTGTGTGTCACTCCTCTGCCAGGTCACTGCATTCTGACTCTTCAGAACCATCCCATTTGTACCAGTGGCCCTAAAGCTCTTTGCACTCAGACCCAAACTCTTTAAAGTCTGCAGGATAAACAGTCTACTGAATAATCAAATAGTCCAAATAATTGTTTCAAAAAAGCCTCGTTGCAGCTCTTCCAAAGTTGTGCCCAGAGCAGGTGCAAGAAGCTGCAGTGCTGTGGGTACTATGGTTATCATGCAGATGCTGAGGAGACATTTAAGGCTTCTCCATGCTCATCTGAAACCACTTATAAGGACTTTTTAATGCACACCAACAAACATCCATGGTTTTAAAATGCTACCCATGGGTCTCTGGCTGTTACCTCTGCTGGAACTAGAAGTCTGAGATGTGTTAAGGGTAAACAGTAAGGGTTTCTGCGTTGTGGAGAAACACAGGCAGTGAATGACCACAGTGGAAACCCCACGGGATTCTGCACAGTTCCATACAAAGGTGTCCGTATCCCTAAGACCCCACAGCACCAGACCAGGACCAAGAGTTGTGCCTTGAACTGAAGATGAAGCACAGGCACTCCTAGAAAAAACAGGCCATTTTTGTGAGGTATTTTTTCTGAATAAAAAGCCCTTTTTTAGCTTGGTGCAGAGACCAAGCGGCCATCTGGCTGGATGCTCTGGCCACCTCCATCACTGGATTCAGCAAATACAAGGCTCTTCAAGGTATTTTCCCTCACATGCGTGTAGCCATATTTGCATGTACATGCACAGTTTCTCTATTTGTTTTCCATTCTATACAATACTCTCAGCAAGATTTAATAAGTCTAGCCCATGTAAGCTTATTACAGACTGACATATCTTTGGCATTTGACATGGTTTGTAATTTCCTTAAAGAATTTCGTTAAAGAATTACTTTGAGGGAAGCCTGTCTATCTGGTACAATTACCTGCACAACAGGGACACAGACCATTTAATAACCCAAATACACGCCTAAAACCCAGCAGTAGGTGTTGTCTCCAGCTACATGGGTGGCCCAGGTTGGTTTGGGGCAAGTCATAAAAAAAGCCAAGCTCTCCTTTAACTAACAGTGCAAAACCACTTTAAAATAATAAGTTTCTGCTCCAAAGACTTTGTATGCCCAATGAAGGCACAATGCTTCACGTCACAAGCATATGAAGACTGTGGAGGTTAACTGTCAGTTATAAAAAGGAGTGGTTTTAAAACTGAGGGGTCATAGAATGGTTTGAGTTGGAAGGGATCTTAAAGGTCATCCACTTCCACCCCCTTGCCATGGGCAAGGGCACCTCCTACCAGACCAGGCTGCTCATCCTGGTCTGGAACACCTCCAGGGATGGGATCCACTTCCCCGGGCAAGATATTCCAGTGCCTCACCACCCTCACAGTCAAAAATTTCTTCCCAATATCTAATCTAAATCTATTCTCTTCCAGCTTAAACCATTACCCCTTGTCCTATCCCTGCACTCCCTACTGAAGAGTCCCTCCCCAGCTTTCCTGTAGCCCCCTTTCAGCACTGGAAGGCTGCTGTAAGGTTTCCCCTAAGCCTTTTCTTAAGGCTGAACAACCCCAACTCTCTCAGCTTGTCCTTGTATGGGAGGTGTTCTATAGCTCTGATCATCTTCGTGGCCTCCTCTGCACTCGTCCCAACAGATCCATGTCTTTCCTGTGTCAAGGCCTCCAGAACGGAGTCCAGGAGAGAGCAAGGGATGCTCCCTCCAGCTTCAAACAGCCCTTCAACACATTCCCGTGCCTGACGAGAGCTGTGAAAGAAGAAACTGATTTGCCAACAGCCACAACCAAGACTGCCTCGCCGCCCTCCCCCACTCCCTCTCATTCCCTCTTCCCGCCCGCTACTGAGGGGAGCCCGCAAACGCCAGGACACTGCCACCACTGCCACTGCCGCCGCCCCCGCCTCAACGACTCCTCCCGCCCCGCGCGCGGCCCCCTCCCCGCCCCAACGGCTCCTCCCGCCTGCACGCGCAGCCCCAACGGCTGATCCCGCCACGCGCCCCCGCGTGCGCGCGCAGCCCCTTCCCCACACCTACGGCTCCTCCCGCAGCGCGCGCGCGCAACACCATCCCATCCCCCCCAAGCCAAGGGACTCCGCCCGCCGCGCGCGCTGCTCTCGCCACTGAGAGGTGACGGCGCCATGTTGTCCCTATGTGTCCCCCTTCCGGTTCGCCCCGCCGCCTCACCCGGCCAGCTCCAGCAGCAGGCTGGTCACGCTGAGCCCCATTGCCGAGCCGGCCGCCAGTACCGCCGCCAGCTGCGGCAGCTTGATTACAGCGCACACGGCCCAGGTGCTCCAGTGCGCCAGCTGCAGCAGCGCCGCCGCCGCCATCCTCCCCCCTCACGGCGCTGCCCGGGATGGGGAGCTCGCGGGGCGGCAAGGGCGGGGAGCACGGCCCGACCAGCAGTTACGGAACGCCAGTGGGCGTGGAGGCCGCCGGGACTGTGGGAGCGCAGAGCCGGGTTTGGCAGCTCGGGCCTCGCGCCATATGCGCCGCGGGGCTCGCGGGGCTTGGGCGCGGCCGGGGTGTCCCGGGGAGGCCGCCTCGAGACCGGCGGAGCTTCGTGTCAGCGCCTGCGGGGCAGGCGGCCCCTCAGCCTCCGGTCCCCGCGCTGGCTGTGGCCGATTGCTACCGGGGTAGGGGCACCCAGCTCTCCCGGGTCAGCTCCGTGCCGGTGGTGGAGGCCAACCCACAGCTATCGCGTCTCGGTGTCGAGGCCTCACAGTAAAAAACTTCTTCCTAATATCTCGTCGGTATTTACCTTTTTTCAGTTTAAAACCGTAACCCTTCATTCTATCACTACACTCCCTGAAAGAGTGCCCCATCTCCCCCATATTTTCCTGTAGGCCACCTTTAAGTACCAAGAAGGCTGCAATATGGTCTACTTGGAGCCTTCTCTTTTCTAGGCTAAGCAGGTCCAGCTTTCACAGACTGTCCTCATATGGGAGATTGAGAGCATTGCTCCTGAAATGACTCTTGGTGTAAAATCAAACCACAAAACTTTAATCATCAGATGCTGTGTTGCAGTAACAGGATAGTAGCTGTGGGTTATGTTCGCTTAGGAACAGCGTAGGCTAGCTCTTGGTTTGGAGCTGTAGGTTGGATTTCAGTTTTCTCCCTCACAGTGGAGTTGCCAGTGCTACAGCCCCTCTGTTTTTGAGGTCACACGGCCTGGATTGCTGTAGTGTTAATTCCTGTCGTAGGGATGATGGAGTTTTGACAGCAGACCGGTGGGTTGCACAGGAAGTTCAGCAAAATGAAAAGTTCCTGAATGTTGGACTTGTCAGATTATTGGAGATGGGGCAGCCTCCCCAGAACATGCAGCTATCCACCATATGCAGTTATACACAAAAATAGTGAAGCATGATTTTCAAAGCTTTTGTATGTACCAGCTTGTCAGAACTGAACAAGAACAATTATGCAAGGACTACGTGTTGTACTGCTCATGCATATACAGAATCTTGGCTCTTTCATGTCCACATATGTTCGGGACTACTCTGGGTGTCAAGTCCTTACCATTAATTAGGATTTTTACCTACAGTGTAATTGCTTTAACATCAGGGGTTATACACAGGCATAAAATCTCTTCGTTTTTCCTTCTGACTGAGACTATACTTCTGTATGACTAATGGTCCTTCCATGGTTTAATTTCAGCTCTTTTGCATTTCTTGCAAGTTGTTTTCTGTTGGTTTGAAAATATGTTTTGAGAAACAGGTTTATGGCATTCATTCCACATACCTTTAGTGGTATTTTAATACTATTACTAATGTTTAATCTGTAAATTATGTTGCTCTCTATGTAATTCAGTTTTAAAACCAGAAGATAAATATGAGTATATAGAATCTCAAAACTCTTAATTGAAAAGAATACACCCCCCTCAGAAATCTAATTTTAAAAGTGTGATTTTGTTAAAATAATTCAAATTAATTGAGCTTTTCAGAGACAATAACCTTTAAAAGAAGAAAGGAAAATTTGAGGTTACCTTAAAATAATAACCATTACTACAGATGAACAGAAATCTCAGCCTTGTGAGAGTATTGTGTACTTGAAAAAAAGTCAAGTAATCCATCACACAAGATGAGATTATCTATCTAATTTAAAATCAGGCCTGAAGTATAGATGTGTTTGTTGCTTCAGATAATCTGAAAATAATAGAGAAATATTTAATGTAGAAGATGTACATCTGCATTACTGTGTGGTTGCTGATCCAACAAAATCCTGCAAAAGTATCAATAACATGCACTGCCTGGTATCCTACTAGAATAATCAAGAAGCAGAATGGACTTCAAACTATTAAGCAGGTCCACGAGTGTATTTTTATTCAACTATTTTTATATTTTAAAAAGAAATGAAGTGTTTACCATTAGTCAGCATTTCAGATTTTGAAAGAAAACATCCTGCTTCGCATTGCAAGAAATCACTTAAAGAAAATTATTTACTGTCCTTCCCCTGTCCTATCTGCCTAATGATATTGCTCTGTGTCTGTTTACTGGCCACTTAAGTAGCAGCTTAGGGAAGAAACAGACATCACAGTGCTGGACAGCCCAACTGAAGGTTATGCCAAAAAAAAATCTATAATAATTATAAGAAATTATTCTTGTTCTGTTTAAATTATTCCGTTTTGTATCAAATTTCAGACTCTTACATGGTATGTTGAAGTAGAATGCAGAACCATTTTAAATTACAATTCAGTGAATAAAATTCTTCACATTTGAATCTAGAGTGCAGATAGCTTATTTTGTAGCAAATGGGCAGTGGTTAACACTGCTGCACCTCAAATAGGAATGCAAATGTTGATTTCTATTTAAAAAAAGAGAAGGAAAATAACCTTTCTGTAACAACCAAAGACAAAAAGCCAAACCAGGTTTTTTTTTTTTTCAAATAATGATGTTGGCTTATCATAGCTGAATTTTTAAGCAAAATAATGCCTGGATTTTGTGATTTTGCAAGGAATGTAGAGAGTGCTGTCTTGCTTCTTATTTCCAAAGCTTACAGTGCTAGTAGAGAATTCATTCTATAGATGATTGGTGATTTAATCAGGTTAAAATAAAGCATGTTCCACAACTGGAACCTGGGGAGATGGAGAAAATTTCCAGGAGATGTGCAAAGGAAGGCTGGCAAGGACAGAGTTGTCCAGGGTCAGCAAGTTGCAGGAGGCTTGCTCACATGCCCTGAAAAAGGGTTGTGACTCTGTATGAGCACATGCAGCCCAGGAAGGAAACCAAGAATTAGGCATATCAGCACGGTTGGAGAGCTGTGACCTCTTTGGCATCACAGGGATAGGGTAGCATAACTCTTGACAAGTAATGGATATGAACTCTTTAGGAAAAGCAGACAGGGAAATGAGTGGATGTTGTGTTCTTCAGAAACAAGTGGTGCTTTGCCTGGAGCTCTCCTCGACTTTGGAGTGAGCAACGAGCCAATTGAGATCTAAGGGGTCAGGATCAGTGGGGAGACCAGCATGTGGAACCTTGTGGCGGCATCTGCTATAAATTGTCTCATCAGGAAGAAGAAGCAGGGGAGGCCTTAAATAAGTAGCATAAGGGTCAGGATTGTAGGCCTAGGCTTCTTTAGGAATGTAAAATTGCTCTGACATCTGGAGTAGCTCCCTGGTGAGGTAAAAGCAATCCATCGAATTTTCTGTGGGGCATCAAGACCACTTTTTTGATACAGATGCTGGATCTGTTACTCAGAAACAAGGAAGAACTTGTAGGCAATGTACAGGTCAAGGGCTGCCTCGGCAGCAGTGGCTCTGGGACCTTGGAATTAAGAACCCAAGAGAAGTCAGGAAGAACAATAGCAGAATAAAGTTTCTGGGCTTCAGAAGAAGAGAATTTGACTTGTTCAGGAAACTAGTCTGTCAGGGTCTTTCAGGAAACTGCCATGGGCAACAATGGAGAGTAGGGTGGTGCATTGATGTTGAAAGACACATACTCATAGGACAAAGACAGTTGTGTCCAGTGAGCTGAAATTTGAGGAAGCATGGCAGAGGAATAGCTTGACTGAAGGAGCAATGCTTGTCTGAACTCAAATGCCAGAAGGGAGGGTTTGAAAGATGGAAGCAGGTGTGAGCCACCCAGGCAATGCAAAAGCATTGCCCAAGCATGAGAGGATGGAGTTAGAAACCAGAGCTCAGCTGGAGTTGAAACTGGCAAAGTATGTGAGTGACACCAAGAAAAGCTTCCATAATTACTTTGATGACAAAGAAAGCTGAAGGAAAATGTGGGCGACCTGCTCAACAGGTTAAGGGACTTACTTAAGAATGCTTTGGAAAAAGCCAGGGTGCTCAGTGCCTTTTTGTTTTAATTCTTACTAGCAAGGTCTGCTTACAAGCACCTCGGGTTCCCTGGGACTAATGAAATGCTAACCATGAGAGAGGAAGATAGAGCTGGGGACTGCATAAGCAAACTGGACAAAGTTCTGCTGCAAACTGGAGCAGATGAGAAGCATTTGAGAGTGCTGAAGGAGCTGGTCAATGTTATTGCAAGGCATCTGATAGCTTTTTGTCTTTGGCAGTTTATCAGAGATTTCTGAGTGTCTGGAAAAAGGCAAATGTCATATCTTGCAGGAAGGAAGACCCAGAGCATGACAGGCTGGTCAATCTAACCTCAGTTTCCAGGAAGTTATGAAACTAATCCTTAATGGCTAACTCTGAGTGTATGTGGAGCAGGTCTGCAGATAATACCACGTTGCAGGTAGCCTTTGACACTGGGCAATTGAACTGCCACTTGAAAGGATCTTGGCATGCTGAAAAGATGAACTGAAAGAAAAATAATGACATTTAGTAAAAATTAAAGCCTACAGCCTGCTTACAGATTAACCCCATGCGTCAGTAAAGGCTGAAGGGCAAAAGGGTCAAAAACTATTTTAAGGAAAAGGAAATGGGGGTCCTAAAGGAAAACAAGTTGGATATGAGTCAGTGTTGTGGTCTGCCAGCAAAGATAGACAGCTTCATCCTGGGCTGTATTGGCAAAGGTGTTGCCTGCAGATTTACAGAAGTGATCATTCCTCTATATTTTGCACTTCAGAGACCTCACTTGGAATACTGCTGAACACAAATAGGAGCTTAGAGAGGCTCTGAAATCTCCATCTTTGGAGATTTTCACCACTTGGCAGGACCAGGTCCTGAGCAACCCGGTGTGACATCAACGTTGGCCTTTGGGCAGAGGATTGGCTTAGAGGTTTCTGGAGGTCTCTTCTGGCCAATGTAACTGTGATTTCATGTACTTTATTCCTTATGCAAGCTGCATATTTGAAGTCCTATTCTGCCGCTGAAGACAGTAGGGTAAAACCAAGGTAAAAATTATCAAGACGTTTTAAAAATAGGATGACTGTGATTCTAGCTGCTCTTCCTATTTGGTTGTATTTGCCCAGCATTTTTGTAGTGGCCAAGGACTGGGAGTTTTTCTATTGATTTCAGTAGTAAGAATGATGCAGAGTTGTTACAAAAGCTTGCCCTGAGGAAGGAGGCTATCTCTGGGCTGAAAGCGATGAAGATGGTGAAGGGGCTGGAGCACAAGCCCTAAGAAGAGCGACTGAGGGAGCTGGGTTTTTTTTTAGCCTGGAGAAAAGGAGGCTCAGGGGAGACCTTATTGCTCTCTACAGCTACCCAAAAGGAGGTTGTAGTCAGACAGGGGCTGGTCTCTTCTCTCAGGCAACTGGCGACAGAACAAGAAGACACAGTCTCAAGCTTCGCCACGGGAGGTTTAGGCTTGATATTAGGAAAAAATTCTTCACTGAAAGAGTGATTGGCCATTGGAATGCGCTGCCCAGGGAGGTGGTGGAGCCACCATCCCTGGAAGTGTTTAAAGGGAGATTGGATGAGGCACTTAGTGACATGGTTTAGATAACGAGTAGGTGTTCGTGTTGGGTTATAGGCTGGACTCGATGATCTCAAAGGTCTTTTCCAACCTTGTGATACTGTTATACTGTGACTGCTCAATGATGAAGTGACAGTGTTTCAACTCTGATTTGAAGAACTCCCTCTTACTAAAGAAATCCAGTGGATCTCTGTGTGCTTCATGTTTGAGGTTATGTTGTGCAAATGTGCATGACAGGAATATAAAAGACACACTGAAGATTGTATGTAGTTCATTGGTTTTGCATGAAGTATGTTATGTATATTTGTGGCAAACTGAAAACATGGCTGTATTTATATAAGATTTACTTGATGTTAGGCTGAGCAGAAGTGTCACAAATTGAGTGAAAGTACTGTAAGCAAAAAACCTCCAAACGCTGTCAACTCAGCGTTTGCTCTGTAAACTGGTTTATTCAGTTAACTAACTCAGGGCCTGAAGGCTATTCTGGGTAATGGCATGTTACATAAAATAGTATGATTAGCTGAAAAGTAATTCTGAAAAAGCTTGGAGCACTACAACTGCCTGCTCCACAAACAAGTTCAAAAACCTAACCTCAAACCTAACAAAGCCAAAGAACTGGGAGGAAGAAAAGAGGGGGGAAATCTATGAACTAGTTTGTACTGGGACTCCTTAAATTGATTTCCATATTAAATTTGGAATTTCCCCTTTTATGTAGAACATCAACATTGAGGTTGTAGCCCAGGGAGAGAGTTGGGCTGTAGCTTTTGGATCTGAAACTGGCATTGTTTTAGGTTATGCTTACATCTGAATTACTCAAATAAGAGACTCTAATAATACTTGAGAGTGTGAGTATGTTATGACAGCCCTTTAATAAGGTCCTGGTGCGTGATGTCTCCTACATTCTTGCTAGAGGTCTTAACGATTCTCCCAGAGCATACAAATGCATGTGCCAGCACTGACGAGCAGCTACAGTGTAATCATGCTTGTTCCAGCAAAGAAGATAATCAGTCACTAGATCTGAAACACTGCCATGTGCTGCATCTGCTCCGTGGCTTTCATATTTTTCAGTGAAAATCAATTCAGTAGCCCTATGGTGCCAGCAATGTGTCAGGATTTTGTTAAGTTTTGCTATAGAAGAGTTTATATAAACGTTGTGTTTTCCATCCATTTGGCTTATAAGAGGGATTATCATATAACTGCTATAGGCATTGTGATCATTCCAGATAGTTCTATGCTACATTGTTTGTCTGATTGATTTCTCTTTTGCAGCAATACCTGTAGCTGAAGTAAGAGTTATTGCATGAATACATTTGTTGATTTGCGGATTGTATAAAATACATCCAGTGATGATAATTGGTCATTACTAGATGGGGATAATACACAGAGTTTGAAGTGATCAGGTCAAAGTCATATAGTGAAACCAAATCTCATTGTTTTATAGCTATTGTGCCTGTATATCTTCAGATTACTTCTTAATGCAATTTGTCAAACAGTATATACCAACTGGGAGTTTCCTTTTGGCATTCCCTGGATTAAGAGACATTTGCGGTTTTGCTCCATCAGCCTGGCATAAATGTCTTGTGCTGAGTGAGGCTGTAATCCCAGATACTTGGAAATTTCATTTTTAAGTACTGATGGTTTTGTGGATACTTAACAGCTTCTGAGAGAGGTTTGGAGAAGGTTATGAGCTGAAGTATACACTGTGGCATCTGTGCCCTTTGACAGAAGAGGGCTGTGAGCAGGCTGTGATTGACAGACCTTTCCAAGTGCCTTTTCAGCCTTTGGCGGAACTTATGAGTTCCAAGGAGAAGCATCTATGTTGCAAGGACTTCATTCAAGCAAACATGAAGTTTTTCTGAGGAGGGAAAAGCATACCTGAGATGGATTTGGAGTGGTGAGTCGAATTTTTAAGAGACAAATCCTGTTTCAGGAAAGGTTTACTGGTTTCCGTCTGGGCAGGATTTATGGCAAGCAGTTTGAGGCCCTAATGAGTTATTCTTGATTTCTAAAACTAACAAACAAAAAAATACCCCACTTCAGAAAACTATTGTCTGCTTTAAGATGAAGTACAACTCAGAAATTCTCTTTGATGGAATGTTCTTTATAGAAAGCAAACACTGTGAATGTATGTATGCATAATGCGTACTAACATATAATGCCCGGACTGGAAGTGTTGTCCATCTAATGATCATACATAATTATCCTCTCCCTTTGCTGTTCTAGGAATCTTACTGTTTATGCAGTAATTTTTACAGAGTGATGAAACCTTCTTTGTAGGAAAACTCATTTTGTTATTTCGTTTAGTTTAGAGTAATTTAAGGGCCAAGAAAAAGTTTTTAATTCTAAGAAACACAATTGAATTTACAGGCATCACTGATACTATAAAACAAATACAAAGACTGTTCTAAAAGTATGAGAAATACAGATTTATATGAACTTATGTTTTTTTTAAAAAATACACTTTTTTTACTGGAAGTGGAACTAAAAATTAGAACACACAAAATCTCGGAACCTCTGTGCACTGAGTTACAACTAACAGTACTGAAAATTCTACCAGAGAAAGCAGTGTGTCTAACTGAAGAATTAATATAACTACCCACTTCTTCTCCTTAACCAAAAAAACACAGGAAAAAAACCCAAACCAAACCAAACCAAAAAAAACCAAAAAACCCACAGAAAAAGTATGTATAATCTCTTGTTGAGATCTGGCAGCAAAAAGGAAAAAAGCTTATAAAACTAAAGCACAAGTGATACATCATAAGAATACTCTACAAGAAGCTTACAACAGTTTAATATCTACACAGTGTCTTTAATAAATGGAATTTCCACTCATCATTTACAGATTTTCTTAGAGACTCTGTTTTATAAATAAGGATTAGTTGGAAAAGTTAATTGTGGTAAAAAAAAAATTGTTAAACTTGAGAGGAAAATGACATCTAGAGAATATCTGTTTGCACCCTCCTACTTGCAGATGCTAAGGCTGTTTTGATTAGGACCTCGGATATTCCCAAAAGGTCCTTTCTGGAGGTTGCTGTACATGTAGCGAGATCGAAACTAACTTCTGAAATGTCACACTGTGTACCAAAGGAGAGCTAACTGTAGCAGCATGAAATAATTTGCATTTCCAAGGAGGTGTAATAATTGTTGAAAACAAGGTGTCCAATTGAACACAGTATTCCCATATCACATGAATTATATCTGTTCCACATGGGAAACTTCTGTTCTCTAAACAATCACTTGGAGATGGTCATTAAGATGTCCAGTGCCTAAGAGTTACTATTGATTTCAACAGGAAAAAGGAATGAACTGGAGTTTGGGGAGTGAACAGAGCTATTCCTATCATCTAGTTTATTTCTTCATAAGCCATACATTCCCATACTCCAGTTACCACCATCATTTCTCTAGAATCTGCTTAGTGGCTCATATCTTCAGAGCGAGACATAGAATGTCTTGTCCAAAACTGGGAGAAGTGCTTCGGCTGAAACAATGCCAGTGCTAAATGAAGTGGAAGGATTAGATCATGCACTGCTTAGACTCCTTCCTGTACCATTCAATTTGCAGGGACTTTCTGAGAGAGGGATTCTTCGGATTCACGCAGAGCAAAGAGAGTGGAGAATCTGAAATTATTAAATGTCCCTGGAAAATAAAAAGTAATTGTGTAACACTGTCGTGCTGTAACTTAATGTCCTTTTCAGTTGATTGCTTTTTGGGCAGTGAGTGCCACCTGGAGGTTGAGAAATGTGGAACTGTGTTTGCCTTCATGCTGAAAAACAAAATCCCCATGCTTTACAAATGCTCCTACATGAATAGGAGCTTGAACATGACAGATACTGGACATCTACTGCGCAGTATAGAGTTTGTGACCCAAGGCAAGAGTTGAGGCTGCTCAGTGTATCTCAGAGTGAGGCATGCAAGTGACTTCCAGTATTATGCAATCACCAATAAACACATAGACTCTTGAGTGGCCTCTGCAGTTTTCAGAAGAAGCTCTGAACAACGCAGACACAAGGAAAGACTTACTCTGCTCTATCCTCTCCCTCTTTCAGATGTGTGAAGATAAACTAGTTACTGGTGCAGTTTTCTCTTTGCAGGAGAGAGTAGAAAGCATTTTAGCTGAACAGGAAAGTGTCTTTTGAAACAGTAGGTTCCCATTAGGTGTGTTTGAACACAGTTTTCTACCAAAGCTGGATATTCATGTCTGCATGGAATGGAATCAGTCCTCCTCTCCTGGGCTGATCTTCCCTCCTCTCTCTAGGTAGCTTAGCTGTCATCTTGAAAGCCTTAATTCTCCAGCTCTCAGTACATCGAGGAAGCCAGGAGGAGAACTCCTGGGTGACGTGACTTCAGTGACTAGGTCCTGCTCCAGAGTATTTTGTTGGTTTTTTTCCTAGAGACCACCTGGATGTTGATAATGATCGTGCTGTTTCATACGTCCTCTTCTCCTTTTGAACTGCCTTCTGCCACTGAAGTCTAATCCTAAAAACAAATAGCCTTAGTTCCAAAGCATTAGTATACACCTCTCCTTCTGGGTTAGGTGAGAGATCGAAGCCTGTTTTATCAATGCAATGCTAATGGCTTCTCTGTTGATCGCCATCTAGGACGGAACATGGTCCTACAGAAGCTACATACAGTTCCAGAGGCAGATGTACACTCTCCATGCTTTGCTGATTATGGCTTTTTCCCTACAGAGCAAGGGGTCATAAACAAAGTTTGCGTCTGTGTAATGAAGATGCACCAGTGAACAGACTTTAGGTATTGTGTCAGTTTAGTGTGATGATGGTTTCCCTGGGCAACCACGGATCCTAGGAACTGTGAACCTCTTGAATTAAGGGTTGATGATTGTCAAAGTGTGAAACAGGTTGATTCAACATGCCTTCAAAGCAAAATGTGAAAGCCTTCTTCCTTGTCAGTTTCCATCAGCTAAACCAGAAAAAAAGAGTAAAAGAAAGTAATTTGAGAACAGCAAATCTAAAGAAACAAATATGAAAACTAGTGTGAAAAAAATTTGGTCTTCCTCCCTCAGCAGGCAGAGGTGAAAAAGCACAGAACTTGTCTCATGTGCCTTAAATTTTATTCTTTAGAGCAAGCTTAAACATGTGGATGGCAGAGGCTGGTGAATGCTAGACTAAGTACATTAAATGCAACAAACTGCTGCATTTTATTGCACTGATGAATTGAAAGTACATGTTTGTTGATTCTCATCTGAGCTGGTCTTCATTAATTGTTTCTTTTCAGAAGGTAAAAGTTCAGGAAGAAATTGCCTTTTGACTATGATCTTGTTCTTTCTGATGTTTGTGATAATGTTACTGTAGACTTTCATGGGAAGATGATCTGTGGTCCTAACTCTGTGTATATGGCCCAGTTACCCCAAATTAGAAAAGAGTTGTCTCCTACACCATTGTTGAACAACTTTGAAAAAAAAAATCCATGCTAGACAGTAATATTGGTCTGTGTGAGAAAAAGATTGAGGGTTTTTTTAGATACTGTGGAGTCTGGTGTCTAGAAGCATTCGGCTTGCTGTGTTTCTGTTATATTTTTGCTGAAGCACTAGGAAAGCTGGAGCTCACCCTCAAGTTTCCTCTTTCGTGCTCCACTGCTGAAGAAGTAATCCATGTTTACCAGAGCCCTGCCAAGTTCTGTATTCATTCGACTGCCAATAGTCTGGTTGGTTGAGTTGGGAACTTTGCTTGAAAACAAAGGTATATAGCTTGGCAGAGGCTTCTGCTCCTTTTTCTTACCCTGGATAAAACAAAGAGCATTAATAATTTTTCAGGGTTACATCCACTGCTTGTTACAAATATATAGGTTACTAAGATTACTATTAATATCAGCAGTTTTGCTTTTGAAATTAGAATTAAAAATTTCATACTGAATATACGTGAAAGTGTTGCAGAAATACAGTAAACCCATCGTTTCCAGTCCAGCACTGAAACTAATATCATCTTTCTTGGTATTACAATAGCCCAGAGAAATGAATAATGTTCAACACATGTTATATGAAGCGTCAGCCGGGACCGGAGTTGGCCTGCTCTTGAATTATCATGATGTGGAAAGTTTTTTGTTTTGTTTTTAGTAAGTGGCTTGGATCCTGCATGATGACATTATCTTACAAATTTTCTCCTAAAACATTGGTTCTTCTAGCACTTTTCTTTCTATGGAGTTGTTAATATTGCAACAGATTGAACACCTGCACGTAGTGTGTTCCTTTGTGCCATAGATAGCAGATGAATGGCACTTCAGTTCTCTTTTATTTTTCCTAAAGGTTTTAGTCTTAAAACATCTGCCAATTATGACTAAATATGCTTCAATTTGAAATATTAGCCTTGCTAAAATTGATGAAAACTAAAACCAGCCTGGATTACAGTTGGATGTTTGCTTGAAACTCACCATTTGGTCATAGTCCTTTAGGCAACTCCAGTTCTGGTACCTTGGAATAGAATTAAAAAATGCAATGTAAGATTTTCTGTCTTTAGATGAAATAGTCAGTGTTGGTTGTATTTGAATGTCTGTCCTGTGGCTTAATTGGGTACTTCCAGCCCAGTTCTTACACCTGCAGACTCTGTACTGAAAGCGGTCTTTTCTGTGGTGAAGCCCAGGGTTTTCTTTATTGCCATATAGAGCTCACACAACATGAGGAGTGGGGTATTTTGCTAAAGGAAGATAAGGATGGCGTGTCCACGATGTATTCCTTGTGCAAATGCAGATAAATTAGCAAAGTCAATAGTTACCCTAGCAAACTTCTGTCCTGTGCCTTGAGTAAGACGCATACGCTTAGTTTTTAAATTACCTATATTCTGCCAGCAGAAATCCCTGGTAGGAATTCCAAGAGTCGTGTTTGCTGCAGGCAAACACCTGCAGGAGTATTTTGTGTAGTTAGGCAGCTGTGGTAGGAGCAAATTGAGTTGTCATAAGACCTGAGTTTTGCTCTTCAGCTCTGTTCTATGCATGGTGTGGGACTACAGGGCAAGTCCTTTGATCCGTCCTTTGCTTTCCCTGACCTGAAAATGGAGAAAATAATAGCTCACCCATTATTGTAAAAGTACTGTGAGATCAACAGAGGAAGCAGTTACCTACAGCTATGTTTGCAACAGGGCTCAAGGAACACCTGGGTTGACTCTCTGAGCTAGTTACCTGTGTCTGTGCAGTGTTGCATCTAAGCTCATCAGTCCAGCACTGAAGCTGTACATACACCCTTCTGGCTCATCTCTACAGCACAACCTTGTAATACGTGGAACTCTTGGCCTTGGATTTCTGTGCTGCACTCCCAATCCACTGCAAATACGCCCTAAGTGCAAATGAGAACTAATATATGCTTAGGTTGCTCATTATGTGTCTTGATATACCAGCACAGCATAGAGGTCCTAATTTTTTTTGTCTTGCTATGCCAGCCACTATTTGAACTTACCAGATCGGGGTGTTACTGGATGGTGCTAGATATTGAGAAATGTTTGGGTCTCAAATATTTACCTAAATCCACTTCAAGTCAGACCACCAACACAGCAGCCTTTCCCCATCATTGTTTTTGGGATGGGGATTTGGAGATGAAGGAGACTTCTCTGAGTGCTGTAGCATATGTAGCCTGATGAATCCAGCTTTAGGTATCTGTCCTTCGCATGTCTGTCCCACCCTTTTACAAGTATTTCTATCTTCATAGCGAGGACTGGTGAGCATGACGTGCATCAGCTATAGGAGGTGTTATCTTACCCATGAAAGTGAGTTTGCACCAGTATCCATGACTCTGAACCCCAGGGAGCAGGCACAGGCAGAGAGTCCTTCCTGCTGCCTTAGCTAGGGAATGGATATGGAACATGCTGGGCCACTTTGGGAAGAGTCTGAGCGCACAACTGGGAGTAATGTTGCCAACATTGCCTTGGCTTTGCATGAGTCAGAGTCCTGGCATCAGTCTTTCCCTCAGGTAAAAGGAGCCAAGCAAGAGTGGAAATGCATCTCTGGGGAAATCGGAGCTGTGATTTGTATCTCCTCCAGATGGCTGAGGAGGGCAGGGGGTTTCAGATGCTTTGTTTTCTCATTCTACATAAGTCCTGAGGGTGATATTCCTTTTCCTCCCTTTCCTTTAGTTTGACTAGTGCACAGTTGGAACTGCATCTGATTTTAGTTTTACCAAGGATCTTGTTCTAAGACACATACTCATGCTGTGTACTGAAGTATATGAACACAAACACTCAAGATATGTGGCAGAGACAGAGAAGATCTTAATTTTGGGTTCCTTCGAGTCACTGGTGTATACACAGTCAAAGTTTAGGTTGTTTGTGTGCAGTTCAGTCTGCTGAAACACTGTATCAGTGGGGCATGTTCAGTAGATTTACAGATTGGGAATACAAAATTATATTTTGGCAGAACACTCTGTTCATCCTCCAGTTCAGCCATTTCCAAGAATGTGAGAAGAAGTGATAATATCAGTGTGTCTGCAATAAATGATTAAGACTGACACATTTATATCTTCATTGTGGAAATCCTTATAAAAATAAAAGATACTCAGCCTGCAGTTCTTTACATCTCTTTTCAGCTTAGACCCAGCCTGTCAGGAGATATTAGCATAGATTTTGTCCAGTGAAGGAAAACAGAGATAATATAACCTTAGAAAGAAAGGTGTTAGGGTCTGATCCAAAGTTCTTGCAGAAGAAAATTTCCTTTGATAGTGTAGGCTTTGGATCAAGTCCTAAAACTGCCAGGGAGCATCAGTAGCATTGTCAATATGAGCAGAAGAGGCGTGAAATGGAACAAGTGACTTACCAGATTTTTCTTGCTCTCTGTTCAGCCTCCACAGACTCTCTCCAGATCTTATCCTGTTGAACATGGTCCTGCTGCAGTGCTGCTTTCTCATCTGCCCAGGCCTGAGTAGCCGGTTGTGCAAAGACAGGTCTTCTGGGTTTGCTGCTGCCGAAAGACACAGGCGGAGCTGAGGCATGTTGTCTCAGAGGTGTAGTTGCTGGTTGCGAAGAACTAACGAAGATATTTCTCCTGAATCCAGAACCCTTTTCCAGCTTGCCCATTTTGAGACTCATGGTATCTCCAGTATTGTTAGGTATATTGTTAGGAAAGTTAAATCTGCTGTTGTTTTCATTTTCAAAGCTCCTTATCTGCTAACATTTTATCTGTTGATTTGGAGTGCTTTCAGAAAATAAATGTGTGTAGTAGCACTGACAGCTCTGCACTGTTTTACTTCCCTCTTATTTAATGCTCATTTGCCGCTCCTTTATGTTGATTTGTTGCTTGAATACTGAAGGAGTTTTCATGGTAACAGCAATTTTGTAAGAAAGGACAATTACTGAAATCCATTGGATCTCCAGGTGTAACCAGGAAACTCTCAGCTTACAAGGCAATTACTGCTGCTTGCAGATGAGACCACCCTCTATTCAAAATCCTCAGAACAATAAAATCTTGTTTGGTAACAAAAGGTGCTGTGGAGATTGCTGCTGAGTGTATCAGAGCACTTTTGTTGTGGTTATGTAGCAGAAACAAAATCTGAAAGCTGCCGGTTTCCCTAGTGTGTTTACTGTCTCCATTGGAAACAAAGTCTGACTTGTGAATATTCACCAGAAAGGGAGCAGAGACCCAGTGAGACAGCTGCTGGGGCCTTAAACTATATTTGGGGCACAGCTTGTTTGCTTAAAATAAGGTATTTCAATGAATCTGTGCTTTGAAAGCTTCTTATTTTTTGATTTTTAAAAAAAGGGCTGCCAGAGATCATCAAAAGTCCTTTTTAAGTACTTAGGGATTTCTACAGAAGGCATTAAGTAGCTATGAGAAGTAGCTTTTAAGTAACTTTAAAGAATTATTAGGATCCAAAGTGAGAATTCTCAAAACAGTGTCCAAAATGTTGGTGTTTGTCTGTACACCCTGTTGGGCTTTTGTGGTATAAAGTAAAGAAAATGGAGTATTTTAAGTATAAATTTCCTCTGAAATCCGTTACTGACTTGTTTTTGAGTAGTGTGGATTAGCTGCAGATGAATTCTAGCCTCTTGCTTCATCTTCCTGGTAAATGTTAATGAACTTTGGAACTACTTTTTTAGGGTTATTTTGGCAAACTTCTTTGCTTGCAGTATTGGGAAATACACGCTGTATTTGACAAATAATTGCTTTTAAAGTAGTTACAACTATACAACAATCCAAACAATTTGAGCAAGAAATGCTTCTGTATTTGGAAAATTTATTCTGACTTTGAAGACTGTGATAACCTAACTTAAGAAGAGGTGAACTGCACCTCAAATCACCATGTTTGCTTTGAGTTCAAATGAAATTTTAGTAGACTTTTGTTTGTTTGTTTTTCTGAGGTATTTGAAATCTAGCCAATGTTTTTCATCTTTTTCAGCCAAAGACAAAAGAAGTCAGGTATCCTCACAGCATTATCATGATCTTAAGAAACTAACTACTTGCCAACCTAGCCTGATAGTTCTCTCTGTTCCTATTGTGGAATCTGTTTATCCTGCTGCCTTCGTTCCAGGGTCCTCTTCAAGCTGGAGCATGTGCAGCTGGTTGGAGAATGGGGTTTTAGCAGCGTCTAACTGCTTCAAAAGGAACCTGAAGCACGTTTGAAAGACTCAATGCATTAATCAGTGCGTGTGGGATTTTAGGTCCTGATCAGGTCAGGAAAGGGTCCTGGTGGGAAGTTTGTTCCTGAGCATAGAACACTTGTTAATTCTTGTTTACAAAATTCTTGTGTCATTTTAATTCTAATCTTTCCTTCAAATCGATTTCTACAAATTGATCACAATAATAAACTAAAAATAGCTATTGAGCTGAGTACATAGCTTCCAAATGACTCCTTGTCACTGAATAAACTAGAGGGAAAGATTACAAGCAGGTGTTTAAAGTCTATGCCATTGAATGGTGTCTGTGAAGTTGTAACTGTCCAGGTTATGACGCAGGACTACAAAATGCCTCTTAGAACATCTTACTGAAAGTGAACTCACAGATTAAAGCCAGATCCGTTGGTCTGAGACCTTACAACATCAGAAAAGAAGATGTTTAGGGCTTCTCTAGGCTTTAGACAAAAAGTAAGCTATGAGTCTTCATGCAAGTATTGGGCACTTCATGGTGTTCAAGATGTTTTTCTGGAAATAATAGATGGGAGTGGGATCATAGCTGTTTAAATAAGACGGATCACTAAGAGCTGATATTTTGAAAATCATCCCTTTTTCTATTTGGACCAGAAGTGATTAAGGGAGTGGTTATGCATCATTAAAGCACATCAGGCTGAGTACAAGGATAACATTTCTGGGTGTTACTCTAGATTCCTTAATATTAGTAGCATATTTAGGCCTTTTTATGGATTAACAGCTCAGCAGAACTGCTGCAGATACTGAACTGTTTCCCCTCAGGTTACTATCTGCCAGTTTCATGTTTTGTTTGTTCATTATAACTGCTTGGGGCATTTAAGCAGAGAGCTCATTTGAATTGGTATGACTAATTTACAGTGTATTTCTTTTCATCCTGTAGTGAATTGCTTAATATTTATTGTGGCTTCCTGCCATGTGTATCTAAGTGAATTGATTGTAGCATCTTTATTTTTTTCTGTTTGTGGACATGAAATTTGAAAAAAAATTGTGTCATTGTAGGAGATGGTGCCTTTGCTTAGAAGTTTGGTTTGGGATTGGTTTATCTGACAAGCAATGTTGGTGCCCATCATTCTGAGGAAAAGCTTGACTGAGGTTAGTCTTTTTTTGTTGTTAAACAAGCGATGATATGCACTACAAATTCATCAGTAAAAAATACTTCAGTTGCTTTCCCTCGGGAAAAGAAAAAATGTCAAGAGAGGCTTTTTATAGAGGACAAAGTTCAGATGTTTAGGTAAACCATTTTTATTTGACCACAAGAGGGTATTGCAGCATCAGTTATGCAAGACAAGCTAATGTTTGACTTCATATGCACTGCCTTATTTTTAAAATACACATTTCTGAAAACTGATTATTTAAATTAAGCAGTAGTTAAGAAAATCAGATTTTGTATGCCACAATTTGATGTCATGTGGTACACCTGCAGTTTCTGAGTTGTTTTTTCTAGAATTGTTTTGGGTTTTGTAGTAACAAGCTTCTTGAAGCTTGGAAAGTTCTTATTGATTTCATTGGAAGACAGGGGCTTTAGAGGCTTATTCCAAAACACTGAAAAACTTAATGGAAATGTGAGAATACATCACTTACAGAAGGGAACAATAAAAGGAGATGAATGTATTGCTGCTTTGTTTCTAAGTGCATGTTGTTCCAGGATGAGCACTATCAAAGTCAATGAGACTCTGATCTGGTTTTCCCATGTGGTCCTCTCTGTAATCTTTTTTAGCTCATTTGTGTTTCCCAGATTTCTTCTTCTACACTATACATCCAATGTGGTTTTGCACTTTTTCCTAAGTCAGTACTACGTTTGTATACTTTCCTACAAAAGTTATATCTTCTAAACCTTAAGGACAGTGTTGCCGAATGCTCAGACATGTTTTGTACAGCTCAGACTATGGAAGAAGGGAGCTAGGAGGATTTCTGAATTCTCCCACTCCTAGATACATTGCTGAATTTAGGAGAAGATCCATGGTGTGTCTACCTGTGTCTCTACAAGCACCCCTGTAAAACAAGAAAGATCACAGCCATATCATGTTATCTGTGAATAACAAATTTCTGAGGGATGTGATAATGATTTGATGGACAGCAAACCAATTTTCATATAAGAAAGTTTGTATTTATGAGATACTGCAGAGATATACGAAACACACGTACTCCTCTCCCTCCACTCCACTCTCCTGAGACCCCACCTGGAGTATTGTGTCCAGTTCTGGAATCCCCAGAATAAGATATGGAACTGTTGGAACCGATCCAGAGGAGGGCTACAAAGATGATCAGAGGGCTGGAGCACCTCTGCTATGAGGCCAGGCTGAGAGAGTCGGAGTTGTTCAGCCTGCAGGAGAAAAGGCTCTGGGGAAAGCCTATAGCAACCTCCCAGTACCTTAAAGGGATCAACAGTAAAGTCGGGGAGGAACTTTTTGCAAGGGCATGTAGTGATAGGACGAGGGGGAATGGTTATAAATTGGAAGGAGGAAGATTTAGATTAGACATTAGGAAGAAATTCTTCACGATGAGGAAGGTGAGACATTGGAACATGTTGCCCAGGGATGCCCCCTCCCTGGAATTGTTCAAGACCAGGTTGGATGGGATCTTGAGCAGCCTGATCTAGTGGGAGGTGACCCTGCCCGTGGCAAGAGGATTGGAACTAGGTGATCTTCAAGGTCCCTTCCAACTCAAACCATTCTGTGTTTCTCTGATTTAAAAACACAAGTGCAGTGTGTATGTCGTGTGTGAATAAGAGACAGGAGCAAGATCATCTGCTGGAGGAGAGGACAGCTCCCCGGAGACCAGCTTTGGAGACTAGATCACCTTTCAGAAGATCTCTGCCATTTCATGAATGGGATGGAGACCCCCATGTAAGTCTTTTTGCATAAGCAGTGCTGCCTGCCTCCAATAGTGACATTTGTATTGTCATCATCATCTTCCTCAAATGAATAAAGATCAGTCAAGTCAGTCAAGATTGCATGCTGGAAGATGGGTTGTGGTATTGGTTAGCAGAGCGAGGTGTTAGATGATTAGCCAGAGGACACAGCACTCAGCAGAGAAGTGATGGGTGGCAGAGCATTACTGTAACACCTTCTCACTGGCCCTGGGCGTTAACCTGGCTGGGTGCTAGAAAGCCTGGAAGGGACAGGTCCTGCTGACAAGCTGTGCCTTGGTCTGGTGACGAGCAGAGAGCCTTGGGTTGCTGTGTGCAGCCAAAATGAAAATAAATTCTGCAAACTGCCAGTTTGGACTAAAAGATCTTTTAAACAATTGTGTAGCTAATTGATTAAAGGCCTTGTGTTGAGTTTTTGTGTACCTTTCATAAAAAAATATAAACTTCTTTCTCGACTTAATGGAGTTCTGCTGAGACAGCCTAGCAAGTTGAGTGTCTGTTGCGTCGGCAGCATACAAATACCACCGAGGGGATGTCTGCTTCCAGTGACAGATCTGACACTTCAAAATAAAATCAAAGCTGTAATGCAGACTGCAAGAAATCTGTTCTGAATATTTTCATCCTCTTAATATAAATTCTGGTGTTACAAAACAATTAGCTACTGATATACAGTTTGCTTTATTTGAAACAAAAATTATTTATTTGAAAAAAAATATTAAACAGCAACTATTCCATAAAATATGCAAGCTTGTTACATTAGAGTCTTCTGCTTAAACCTGCCATATGAGCAAGATGATGGGATTTCAGGGAGGGTATGCTGCAGGGCTGGTGTGTAAGTAGGGATGTTTGGAAGTATCTGATTTGAGGGGAAAGAACTATAAATACAATAAATTCTTCTCACTGGCTGAGGAATGTTTTCAGTTGGTATTTCACATAATTTTGGTCTTAGAGGCTAGGTCCTGTCAAGAAATGCAATATTCCATGGACAACCAAAGTTTTCTTCTTTAGTTAGAGTTGTTCGGTCATGAACTCACCACAGCAGGGAGCTCTGGTAACTGCAGAGTGGAGCTTGGCTTTATCCTCTTCATCCTCACTGTTGTCTTGCACAGTTCATTAACAGCTCTAACAGAATTTCGGTCTATGAAGTGATTAAGTACTTCTGAAAGGGCTGTGCTTCATACTGTTTAAGTACGGAAGGCAGCAGTTTGACCTCTGAAGTCTGGCATAGCCCTGCTTTTCTATGCTCCTGTGATATTCATCTATTAACAGTATCAGTTTACAGGTGAGTTTATAACAGCCCAGGAGAAGCTGCTTCAGAAATACTACAGAGATTCAGTTTTCTCTCTTTGCTAACTGTAGTACTTACAGAAGTATTTTATCTTTTAAATTCCAATATTCCAGCTGTGTATCACTGTATAATTCAATGCTCAAAATGCTGTTCAGTTATTTTTTGGATTGTCTGTTTCTTAGCTATATCTCCTCAAGCAGCTAAGAATCTATTTGTTGACCTGCACTTTAATACACTAAATGTTTCATCTCCCACCTGCTCACCTTATTCAGAAAGGATATTAACTTCCTGGTTTGATGTGAGATAACAGAAATTATCTGCTGCAAGTTAAGCAAAGTTTTCAAATCAGGGTACCTAAAATTTGTTTGAAGTGTGTCTCTGCCTATTAAATGAGAGACCATTTTTTTCAAACACTTAAGCTTTGCATGTTCTCTTGTCTGAGAATTGAGCTCCTTCCTTTTATGGTTTTTTTTTTATGTTAGAGCCTAAAATTTGGAAGCCTTCTCTGAACACGTTAATCACAAGTTTTATCTGTTTTTCAGCAAGGCTTTTAGCGTCTTCGTTGAAGCTTTCTATCGGTCTGGGTTTCCTTTGTAAATGTAGAAGCTAGTGTTACATCATGCTTCAGGCTGCATTTGTCCAACTCTGACTGTTGGGGATCAGAAGGAAGTTCTTCCTAAAGGCAAGATGTTCTTACAACTGGATATAGAGGGGGCTGTGTATCCTTTTCCTTGTTATGTTAGATTTTAAGGGCAAATTTCCTGAGACCATAAGAGAATTCAGGTCTGAAGGGACTTCAGGAGGTCTCTAGCCTAACGTGCTCCTCAGAGCAAGGTCAGCTCTGACATCAGACCAGCTGCTCAGAAGTGTGTGTGCCAATGGTCTTGAAAGCCTCCAAAGATGGAGACTACATTTTGGGTAATGCATTTCACCACTTAACCGTTCTCATGATGAAGAATTTTTGCCTTATATACAGTCAGGACTTCTCTTGTTTCAACTCGTGGCCAGTTGTCTTCTATCCTTCCACTGGGTACCACTGTATGCAGCCCAGCTTTGTCTTTCCAATAATCTCCTTTCAGGTACTGAAAAATGGTTCCTGGGTCTGTCCACAACCAGGCTAAGCAGGATTTGGTCACTGGGTGTGTTGCCTACGTTACACAGATCTGTCAGATCTTTACCTAACTCACTCCCTTCTCTATCCCTGCCTGTTTTGACCATGTACACTATTCATGCCCAGCCAGGCAGGTGCTTCATGAGACCTAGAAAGGAAAATAACAGATTATACTGAGAAAGCACACTCCATTGTGCTGTTGTTTTCTTGGATCACCTGCACAGTTCTGTAGTTCAGTTCAGCCTTATTCCTAAGACCTGCTTTGTTTTGCTATGGAGATGGAAACTTTTGCTCCCTGAAAAAACGGACAGCCGGAACAACGTGAACTCTTCCTGGATGCACTTGGAGCTTTGTATTTTTAGCTCAATTGTGCAACAATCACATGTGAATACTCAAACAGTAAGAAAATAAGGAAAGGAAAACAGCTGCGGCCTGAGGCCTTAGGGTCAGAGCAGCCAAACTGATTTCAAACAGCTTTCACACTGCACTTTCATTGTAGCAGATGTTTCATTAATGAACCTATTAATGGTTTTATTGAAGAGAATGGGAGCCTGGATCTTAGGGCTATATTCCAGTTTTCAGGACAGGTCTCAGTTTTTAGGAAACCTTTTCCTTAGGTTACTGCCTAAGTTTAGAAGGCTTCCAGAGTGGCAGACAGCTGTGCAATTAAGAATTAGGATAAATATCCTTCTTGATAGGATATTTATTATCCTTCTGATCACTTAATGGGAAAAGTGCATAATCTTATCCTGATTCTTTTGTGAAGTACCCACATGTTCTACACACATGCAGTTTGAGGATTGTATGCCTCTCTAAAACTCCAGATTTGACACAGCACTGACATAATGTCATCTGCAAGCCTTTTCCACATAGACATCATAAGAAACTTTTGAGGAAAACCAAGATTCTGAAAAATTGCTGACCTGTTCAACCTGAAATATTTAATCTGAAATATAATATGCTCAGACGAGTGTTTGATGAATGAAAAACAGGTTTTCCAAAATGCTTCCAGCATCTGAAACTGAGGGAAGTCGTTCCTGGAGGTCTTCAAAAAACATGTAGGTGTGGCACTTTGTGACATGGTTTAACAGACATGGTGGTGTTGGGTGGACTGTTGGACTGGATGATCTTAGAGATCTTTTCCAACCTTAATGACTCTATGATTCTGTGATTCTATGACAGAGAGCGAAGTAAAGTCAGCAGCATGAAAGTACAGACAATCCTGTGTCAGATGGGGTTTCCTACCACTTCCAGTGTTCCTGTGGCTCAACAACCAGAATCTCAAAGCTCTGGGATATTGGGCTACCTGTATCCTTGTTTTCTGTACTGACTACCCAAAGCTTCTGTAAGTTTTAAAGAGTGGAAAAGATAGCAAGCAAAATAGAGATATTCAGATATGGTTTTTTTCCTTCTTGATTGATGATCTGCTACAGTATTCCAGGTCACTGACAATTTAAACCATGAAAAGAGCATTCTGCATATCACCCTGGTTCTTGTCTGCTGTGCATGCCAAGGATGCTTTAAATGTATTCTAAACTGTTTAAGATTGACTAAACTGTACAAAATTATATGAGTCACTTGAGTTAGTCATGCACAGCGGCATCTACTGCCCTTTACAAAGTCCTAGGATACTCGAGAAATTCATGCAGGGCCAGCAGATCCATAGCAAACCTACATGAGACTTAAGTCTTTCTATTACAACAGGATGGAAAGGCAGGAACACCTGGCTCTCAGATTGCACTAGATGACTATTGGATACATGAATATTCACATCTGAGGACTGGTTAAGACTGTTTTTCAAGCAAATCTCTCTTGGAACATGCAGGCTGTGGGGACTTCTGCTGGGAAAGACAAGTTGCACTCACTCTCCAGCTGGTATGGGGTGTTAATGCTGTGGACCAGGAAAGAGCAGGCAGCATCTGGCCCACAGGGTGGATTACACGTACCTGTGAGTCCTTAATAATGGTTGGCTTCACTCCACAACTCCACAATACCTGCTTTGCGGATATGTTCCCTAGACCTTCAGTATCTGTAAGGATGGTGGAGTCGTATATGCAGATGTCAAAAATGAGATCTCTTAATATGAGAAAAATGTATAAGTACACCTACACTAGGAAAATAGTGCCTGGCCTCGCTCTCTGTGTGGGAATTCCACCTTAGTGGAAGAAGTTTGTTATTAAGTGATTGCATTGTGTTGCATGACATTTTCTGTTACTGATTAAAAAGGGACTTAGCCATGAGTATAGGGAGAATTCGGGTGGGACTTCATAGACCCCTGCAGAATTTAAATTTTGAGTCTTGTGTTGGAGGGAAGGATGTGTGTCTTCTCCTCTGTTTGATAGCATTTATATAGAATCATGGAATCATTAAAGTTTGAAGAGACCTCTAAGATCAAGTGCAACCATTAGCCCAACACCACCATGCCTACTAATTCCAGCTGTTCTTCTTTTGTAGAAGTTTTATTTATTTACTTGAACCTGACAGTTGGAGGATTAAGGATGTGTTTGGACTGCCTTTTTTCCAAGTCTGATTATGAAAACCATCTATGCCATTAGCATAAAATAAAAAGCAGAAACTTCTTTATACTCGTAGTTCCAGTAAGAAAACATTTCACAGGCGCTACAAGTTTTGCTGGTGAATGAGAGTATTCATTTTAGAAATAGACTGCACTAGCTCTGTAGTTAAAATGGTAGCCTAGGGATATAGCAACAGGCATCTCTGTGCTGTATCTCTTTACTCTTTGCCTGTTCCCATTCCTCCAGGGTCTCATTAACTTGCTGTAATGTGAATATTCACCAATGCTGCATATCTTAACTTCCACAAACCTACAATTTTGCAAGAGGACAAAAAGAAGCAGCAATCAAAGCAGACTCCTCAAACTGCTGCTTCTTTTTAAAGCTTTTATCACAAAATACAGATTAAAATACCATTTTTAACCTAAAAAAAAAAAGAGTTCATCTTGCTTTTCTACATACCTTTGTTTATGGTGAGTGATCAGATTTGTTTTCTTAGAATAAGGACTTCTCAGTGCCATGGTGTATGACGGCTGCTTTATTTTATACTTTCTGTTTTATGGACTCCACTATCGGTACTGTTGTTAGCTGGAAGAAGTAAATAGACCTTGAGCAAAAGATCACACCATAGCAACCCTTAACTTCTGTTTACATTTCAAATAAAAGTCTGTGCTGTAGAAATTTATGTCCTGAGGAATTTTCTAAAGTAGTACTCTAATTGGTTCAATAACAAAAGGATTAATGCAGATAAGTTGAAGACAAATTTATACTCAATACTTAAATGGTGAATAATTTTTTTTAAGGCTGCCACTAAATAATTCATCACAACCACTCAGTAGGGAGAGGGTATTTTTTGGCCTATTTATCATATGAGAAAGTGCATGACAGGCCTAAAGGAGAGATTCATGTAAGCATTCAGCAGAATATGAGTTATTCCATTAAAATCAATATTAAACCTCCCTTTGTTTATGGGAGGAATTTTCTGTTTTGAAAATTCAAACCTGTCATTTTATAATTTCCTCTCCTTTTGGTTAAGTAGCTTTTACTCAAGCGAAATTTCTGTTGCCTGAGCTGGACATTTTGCTCAAGTAAAACTCATGGAATAAGCTATATGACTCTGAAAATCCTGGCTGCAGGGGGATTTTAGGCTTTTAAAGGATATGCCAGGAAAGGACATCTTTTCCTTTCTGCAACTTATACTAAGACACTGTTGCTAGCAGTGTTTTGGGTTGTTTGTTTTTTTTAATATGCAAATTGGCAAGATTTTATTCCAAAGGGTAATCGTTCCTTAGAGATTCTACACAGAGCTCTGTGTCATTCCGCTGGCTTGCCTTTATACTTGGCCAGTAGTGCAGAAAGCATGGTCAGGGGAAGGGTCCATCTGGGATGGAGTCTCCACTTTGGAGGACATTGTATGTGGTGAGGCCCTTGTGGGTTTTGGCACAGAGAGTGGCTGGAGAAGCTGACTGGGAGACAGAGCAGGGTTACATATGTGGTGATGCACTTCTGATTTTGTTCGCATCTGTGTGTACTGTGGGACATCTATGTTTTAATTTAAATACAAATATGGTATCTGGCCAGCTGATGGCATAGCTTCTACTGATATCACTGGACAAATGAAGGATGTGGAATCCCAGCCAAAGCTGTGCCAACCAGCAGGCTCAGTGGTTGTGAGCTGGGTTTGCTCTTCAAAAAATGGTTGCTTTAGCACAAAAAGCTCTGTTGCAATGCTATTTGATGTTCTTAAGCAACGTGCTAAATGTAGCAATGTGCCATTGCATGGTCAGAATTTAAAAGTACCATCTAAGTAGCAAATCTGACATTTGTTATCCTCAAATGAACCAGATGATCATGATTTGAGGATCAAAAATACCAGATTTGCTACTTTGATGATACTTATAGAGCCAGATGAAATATACCTTGTAGAATATTATTTTATCTCTTCATTATTGTGGTAAAGAGCTGAGGGTCAGGGACAACCCTTGAATTCATTCTAGATAGCTTATAGAGCAGAGGGACTATGTATTTAGGAACTAGGGGCCACCAGATATAGGATATCCAAAATCTGCACACCCTAATGAGCTGAGGAAAGTGGAGTCACTTGTCAGGCTGAGGCTAATGGGAACAGTGTGTCTCTGTGCAGTGTTAATCACAGAGAGGCTATTCGCCGGCTGGTACTGGAGAGGTGGGAAGTCCATGGGGCAGAGCATGGGGCAGTCCCAGGGAGGGGCAGAGAGCCTGGAAGGAGCCGTGGGGTGAGGGATAGTGTGAGTGTTGAGTGGCAGTTGTGGAGGTGTTGGGATAGTGTTGCAGTAGGGATGGTATGGATGAATATTTTGAGGGATGTGGTGTGTAGCAGCCACAGGGGGGCTGTGTCTGTGGATGTGAGCATCAGGAACACCCCTCATCAGCACAGAGAGCTGAGGAACACAGGTGATGTAAATATGGCGTGGCTGTGAAACTGGAAAATCCTTAAGGTACCTCTTCTCTGATAGAAATTATCAGAAAAATATAATAGCTATAGAACATCAGTGGAAAGTAAGTCTTGAAATCCAAGGGTAACTGATCCCCACAGTGCCTCCAGTGTGATGCTTGCTCTGAGGTTGTCTGCAACACACACAGATACAGGTTTGTGCCTCTTCTCTCAAACTCCTTGCATCACTTAAAGGTTACCTAGGTGAGAGAATAGTCAAGATTTTTATATAGCCCTCGCTGCTATAGAAACCAGTAGTTCCATTACGTGCTCTGCTGTGGAGGCACAGCCAGCAGCAGCTCTGGACTAAGGCATGCTGTAACCTGTGCTGTCAGTCTTCAGTATGGTTTTGACCAAAGCCCAGCTGCTTTCTGAAATGCTGTGTGTCTTTCACTTTTGCAACATGCAGCTTTTTGCCACTGGAAATAAAGACATCAAACCTCAGTAGTTTATGTTAAAAAAGAAATCCATAGCTCTGCAGTATAAAGATTTATCTGCTATTTTAAGTCTGTTGCAATGTGTGGATGACATTAAGCCTCTGCAGGTTTGAATTATGGCTCTAACTTTTCCCAGTATGTCACTATCAACCATCTCTGTGTCTCTCCAACAAGAAAGAAAAAGCAGCATTAAAGGAAGTGACATATTGAAAGCATTGTCTCTCCTAAGCCATTTATGATAGTGTTAAGATAAAAAGTCTGTAAAATGACTATAACTGATGAATATTCCTGAAGTCAGAGGCGGATGGAGCTGTCAGCTATGAGGGGAGAAAAGCAATCTAGTAATGATCCTCGGTCAACAGAGCAATTCTGCTCATACTTATAAATTCTAATTTCTGTCACTAGAAAACAAATAGAACAAGAAGAGAGAAAACAAATGTAGGACATCCCAAAGAGATCTGAAGTGCTTTCTGCTAAAAGTAAAATGGAGATAGGCTTCATAAAGCATATTAAAGCAATAGATGTACTTGCTTCTTTAGAGGTTTTAAGATCTCTAGATGGAGCAAAAGGGTTTATTTAAACCTAAATTCTGGATGTTACAGCTGAGGCAGTATCTCGAAAGCATTTACCTGAGAAATGGATCTGCAAATAAATACTCTGATGAGATAAAAAAAAAATGGAGAAGGTACAGTGCAAAATAAACCTCTCTTTTCATTGACCAGAGTTAACTTGCCTTGAACACAGTCGTGGGGTGTGGGTCCTCACTGAAAATATATGTTCAGAAGACCTGAACAGGAGCTTTCTGCAAAGGAACAGAAGATGAGGATAGGCAACAAGGACAGGAATTAAAAACGGTTGGTTTCTTCTATCATCAGTACTGCCTCCTGCTCCTGCTTTAGCCTCCCATCCTGCAGAGGGGACAAAGCAAGGTAGAGGCCAACTCTTTTTTTTTTTTTTCCCTTTTGAGTGATTTTGCCAAAGGCTGGGTTGTATTTAGCTCATGCAAAGCAGCATCCCAGAGCTTAGGCAGTGAAGCTGTAGGCAGGTGGTGGTGGCGACAAGGTATTTTATGGACAGGTGAGGTGGGTTCCACCTGTATTTGGCTTAGCAAAGCCTCCTCCAGTGATCCAGCAGGTGCATTAACCCAGCCAGGACCTGGCAGTCCTAAGGGTTTTTACAGGTATTTTACGGTACCCAAAGCTGTTAATTGCTCTCCTTCCCACCATTTCCTGTTCCACAGAGGCACACTCACCTCCACAATATCTTTGCCTTCTATAGAGGTTATCATCTGCTTGCAGCAAGTTTATCTTAATTCTGCTGCTATCTACTTCTTTCTACAAATATCCTAAACTAATATACAGAGGTTGGTGGCTGAAGTTCAGCTCTTGACGCTGTGCCATTGGCCTCTGCAAGAGTTTGCCTTTGACTTCCATAGAGCCGAGCAATGCAGTTTCAGTAGGTTTGACGTGTTTGACTCACAGAGAGCCTGGCAAAAACTTTATTAGGCTGTTTCTTTTGACAAAGACTTGTTTGCAAGTTTGGGAGCTGAACTTATTTTGAGTTCAGAAACAATCATCTCAGAGGAATGCAAGTGACCCTCTAGCAAAGTGTGTATAGGGCTAGGCAGCTACAGCAGAAGGGTGAGAGCTTTGAATCCTGGCCTCTACTTCTGCAAGTTAGAAGCTGATTCTGCAAGTTTTTATACTCCTTTATCTAGCTCTTCTCATTTCAAACACTAGGACAGGTTAGCTGTATGCCCAGCAGCCTTCCTTTCGGTTAATCAGTGTCACAGGGGTAGAAATATTACAGCAAAATGTTGATGCTGCTCAGGTACCCCTGAGTAACTTGTGCAAGCCCAGCCTGTTCTTGAATTGTGAGACCAGTACAACTCAAAACGCAGACAGACAGACACATGGGGTTGGCAGACTGCTGTACACAAGCTATTAAAAAGTGCATACTGAAAGAAATATGCTGGCCCACCACCTCTTCTCTGAAATCAGTAGCCTGTCAAGTGTTTTCAGAAACAAAGATGCTCTAGAAATATTGAAGTTCATCCTCTAGGAGGATGAGGATTCTGACAAGCTGAAAAACAGTCTCTCTAGAAAGACTGCATGTTTTACACACCCACTTCTTAGTTTTGAATAATCTATGATTATTGCTGCCAGACAAACTAAATTAGTCCTGTCATAAGATCTCAAAGCCAAGCAATAGCAAAATCTACTCGAGGGGTTTTGTTTTCTATAACTTTTCAGGGCTTTGCAAGCTGTGGAAATGACGAAACCCCTAAAACAGTGTGAGAGATAAGATTGTATAGAATTAAACTAAATAAGCTTTCTGGTGGGAAGCATGCAATTATATATTATGTACTGTCAGCACATGGAGCGTGATGGGACTATAATTCTACCTGTTATTTCACATGGTTGCCTGAGAAACCATACTAAGAAAAGTCAAAGTGCTCCTGTCCTTATTGATCTTCTTTACAAACACTCACAAACTGCATCAGATGTTATAATCATTTTCTCTTCACTGAGTTGATATCTGATGTCACACATATCACTGTAAAAATCAGCTGGTTTACCAGTGCAGAAGTCTATGCATAAAACTATGTAAAAAAGCCACACTGAAGGAAATAGAACAAACACATTAAATAAAAGTGGTGATGTGTATGAATTCTTAGAATCATAGAATCATAGAATGACCTGAGTTGGAAGGGACCCACAAGGATCATCAAGTCTGGGACAAGGATTATCCCTGCACAGGACAACCCCAGCATTCACACCGTGTGTCTGAGGGCATTGTCCAAATGCTTCTGGAATATTGTAAGTCTTGGCTCTGTGACTGCTTCCCTGGGGAGCTGTTCCAGTGCTCCACCACCCTCTGGGTGAAGAACGTTTTTCCTAATATCCAACCTAACCCTCTCCTGGTACACCTTCCTGCCGTTCCCTTGAGTCCTATCATAGGTCACTAGTGAGAAGAGATCAGCGCCTGCTCCTCCTCCCCTTGTGAGGAAACAGTAAATGTCTATGAGGTCCCTCTCTGCTTGCCTTTGCCTTTTCTTGAAAAGCCTTATCGATGCAGATAGAAATGGGGGGGAAAAAGGCCTTCCAAGTCCAAGAAAATTAGTTCTTGTCAATACTGAAGTGAATGAGTGGTAATGAATGGCTCACTGGGGGCTGGTGGTGTGCACACTGCAGGTAGCTGTGTTGGGGGAGGAGCAAGACATCTTTGGAGACCTTTGTTTCTAACTACAGGCTGGAACAGGTTTGCTTGACAGCCTTGGGAAATAACATAGCGGTGTCTCTTGCATGGATTTTAGAAGACGTGGGACAGGGAGGACAGTGACAGGGACCCACTGGAGGACAAACAGCTCTGGGGTGACATTACTGGGAGGGGTGAGCTAAGCCAGAAGGACTCTTCATCTCTTCTTCCTGTGAAACCAGTGACTGAGCAGGTGCCTGAAGTCTTCCTCCTTCTCCCCCTCCTTCCCTTTCTCCTCCTTCTCCTTCTCCTTCTCCTTCTCCTCCTCCTCTACATCCTCCTAGCCAGAGTCCCACAGGGAACAGGGTCTTTGGGGCTGTGGCCTCACACCTGAGAACCTCTGCTGAGTAGCAGATACAGAGAAAAGAGGTTTGTTTTTCAGTCTTAATATATAAATGAAAGCACAGGAAGGCCAGAGAAGAGTTTATTTGATAGAGGAAACTGATCAAAATATCATATTTAGATTTAGTTATGGGACTAGAGAGGTTTTCCATCATTTGGAGCATGAAATCTATTGGTGTTCCTTCCCTCGGGTTGTCATATTCGCCTCCAAAATCTTGGTGTCCCCTGTTGCCCTTGAGATGATGGGCAATTGCAGTCTCCACGGGGAAATATGGCTGTCCTGGGAGGATGGGACTGGGAAGGCGGATCTCAGGTCAGGTGCTGACAGGCATAACATACCTCTGGCTGGTCTACAACTTTTATTGGGAACTGCAAGACAATAAAAGTGAGTTCAAATTTATTTAGAGTGGTGAGTGCAAGGCAAGTCCAAGTGCTTGGGAGCCTTTAGCGAAAGCTGAGAGGTGGACACGTGAACAGAAATGTTGAAGTTGGGTTTGTGTGCAGGTGTTTGCCTACTGTTTCCTAAAGCTAATGGAAAACATAGCTTTCTCCCTCATTTTGGGGAAGAATTTTTTCAAGCAGGTTTAATAGTATGTGAAGAATAAATGACAGCACCTCCCTGCCTGATGGGCAGCCCACAGCTAACTGGTAATGAGTTTTTCTTAATAACGTTTCAATTATTCTCCTTCCTACTGAGAGTGAGTGCGAGATATAACTTAAGTAAAATCATTACAGCCCTGTTTTTAAATGTCCCTGTGCAGAGTAACAGTTGGGGTGTTGAGTGGCTCTGATGTGTGCAAATTATGTCTGACACCCCAGGAAAGCATGCAAGGGAGCTGACCTCTCAAAGCTTGTGAACAGTCATCCCTGTAACGGGTACGTGAAGAGGCCATCTTTGTGTCCAATAGAACTTCTGAGTTTCTTGTCTTGATGAAGATTTGATGAAAATGAAAATGAAAAGAAACCATTTTTAAGTAGGTGTTTGGAAGAACAGTAAATGTTTTCTTACTGCATGACATAATTGGTAGAAGAGACAATGTGGCCCCCACTGGCCAACCTTCCTGCTACTGTAAGTCCCCTCCAAACAGAATGTGATCAGATCTTCAAAATCATCTTGAGAAATCTTTCACCACTGAAGGAAAGTCCCTAAAGATAGCCAGATGATTTTCATATTATAATAGTGGCTGCGGGTCCTTAGAGCCACATACAGGGTGGCAGTGGTTTTCAAATTATTTCAGCCCCTCCTCCTCCCATGCTGGTTTAAATCTCTTCACAAGGTGTCCATACCACAGCTGAGTGCGCAAGGGAAGATGGAATTACATGTTTACTCTGAAAAGCCTTTTGCATGATGTAATACATCGAGCAAATCATTAGCTATGAGACTGTGGTCAGTGGCTGGTGAAATTGGATCTGAAATTATTGCAAGATCTATCGCTAGAGGCAGTTACTATGGTATATAGAATATTTTCTGCACGTGCCATTTTCTCATTACTGTTTGCTATGCAAAGTGTCTCTCTGTTGAAACATACCACTTTACCAGCCAACAACGCCATTCATTATGACCGTGCTGTGTATTTTGCCTGTAATTGGTAACAGGATCGTAACTGTGTCACTGACACAGAAAGCCAAGAGGCCAGCCATTCATCATTGCATTTCTGTGTGCTTTTATGTTGTTGTTAGATTTGTAGCTTAGTTATGAATTTACATAAACCTGTTCAAAATTTATTCAAACAGCCACCCCAGCATTTTGTATTGTATTTGGTTTTTTTCCTTGTTTCCTTGTACATCATGTTGACCCTATTCTGTGTTCAAGCAAGTGGTGAAATTAAAGTTCTTTACAATTTCAATATACTAAATCTCTCTCTGCTTGACAAAACGTTAAGGATGATAAAAAAATGTCATTTACTTGGTATGTGTAATTGAACACGTACGTGTTTTATGAATACATTTGCACACATGCATTATGCATGAATGTTCCCGTATTGCAAAAAACATGTTGAAACATACCAGGTGTTGACCCAAATCTAAGGAGATTCCAGGATAAAGGCAGCTCCTATTCTTATTTCCATTTGGGTGTATGAGAAGCCCTGAGTTTTGTGCCTACATGTTCTTTCTGTTATAAATTTGGACTCCTGTTAAGAAGCTGCTTGCTAAGCACTGGGAATACTTTGTATGCAGACCCCACTGGCTAGTTCAAATGCAAGAAGAAGAAAATCATAGGTGTGTTCCTGGGCTGCAAGGCTCTGTTGAAGGGGCAGCATCTGGTCCACAAAGGTGAAAGCTGCTCAGAGACCCTGTTCCTGGCACATGGGACAGCTCTTTGGCTATTCCTCTTGTGCAAGGTGATGTGTTGTTCTAGGCAGACACACTCGTAGCTCAGGGCTGCACCTGTGTTTCTCAGGAAGACACTCTTATCCTCAGTGTTTAAAAATTTTAAGAGTCTATTATTCAGGGCATACATAATTTAATACAAATAATAGCAATAACATGAATAACAGCAAGCACGTTCCTTTCTTGACAATGAGCCGAGTAAATGAGACTTCTTTAATTTTGTGGTATCAGAATTGATTCAAACCAGACCTCCTGTACTTACAAAGAAATGCCCTGCATGTGTAGTGGAGTTTAAGCATTTTCCTTATTGAAAAGTCATGCTCTGTTCCCTTAAGTCAGTAGCATAATTCCTATGATCAGAAAAAAAATCTAATCCTTAAGTAGATGCCGTAAAATAAAAACACATTTGAGTTGTAGTTGTTGCTTAAGGATACAGTCAAATCTTGAATGTGCTGCCCTGTTTTCAAGACAGAGCAATCCTGGGCTCTTTGTCTGGAGAGCGTCTGCTGAAAGCACATGGAGCTTCGCTGGGTAGGACGGTTGCTGCCACCTATTCTCCAGCAGCTCTGTTGCGTTGCTCTCGTCAGTAGGAAGGGTGTTACTAGCTCATTTTGGGCAGTGTTTTGACAAGATGCTAGATGTGCAATCTCACAGAAGGACTAAAAACAGCAATGTGCTCTCAGCGCAGACAGGCTCTTTGTACAGGTTTGCTGCCAAACTCCGAAGTTTCTTGCTGCTCATGGGCAGAGAGGCAGTTTTTGAGTCTGAGTTTTATAACTTGGCTACATACTTTCTAGCTGCTGGTATAAAGCAGTTCCCAAACACATGCTGTCAAACTTCAATTTTCTGCTGAGAAACGTTGTAAAAAAACCAAACCAACAAGAAAATAACACGAAGGAGAAAAAAAATTCTACTCTTTCTTAATTAATTTTCAGAAATTGCTGTGCTGATTTGGTATAAAGTTAAAAAGAGTCAGTCTGAAGTTGAGATCTCTCAGGGAAATTTTCAGGCATAATGATTAAAGTTTATAACCACAGAAATTTACAATCACAGTATTTATAATCACGGCAAATCTAGTGTTTATAACATGGAAGTCAAGATATCCTGTCCCCAGGGAGCACAGCCAATGCTTCTGCAATGAATTATCGGTCTCTGTGTAGAGATTTTGTGGAAATTGCTTTCAGGTGCTTTTGCACAGTCATGCAGGTGCTGATCACCTGCATGGAAAAACATAATCTTGTGATTATTAACAGTTTGGACCCTTACTGCTTTCCAGTTGGTGGCTAATGACCTCTGGGGAGGTCTGGCCATAGCTGTGCCATCTCTAGGTAGCAGCCAGCAGAGGGGAGCCGACAGCCATGCATCTATCTCTGCCCAGTGCAAGAAAGCAAAAGCTGCAGAGGAATGAATGAATGTCTGCCTTTGCGTTTCCAGCTGCTCTGATTTTTAGTCTCCTACTGTGTTGTGGAGTTGCTGTAAATGGGCTTTCTAGTGAATAAAGAAATTTAAAGGTGATGTGTTGATGCAATAAATATACATGAATTCCCCAAATACTGAACAGTACACATTCATACCCCCAAAATTTATGCTAGAAAACACATGACATGAAACTGTCTCAGAGCTTCTAAATGAGTCTTCATTGAAACAGCAGGTTAATGATCCAGCATTACAGAAAAGATCTTGAGAGCAAGCTACATGTCTGATAAACACATCCCTGCTCATTTTATCCTACTGGAATATTCAAAATATCTCTTTTTATCACAGACTATAACGGGCCAGACATAAATGGACTGGAAAATATAATTTATCAGGGTTATTTCTGTCCTTTACTTATGTGATGACTCTTGCCTCCTCTTCAGTTTGTTGAGGAAGTTTCCGACTTGTTTTGGCAGCAGATAGATTGAGTCTGCACAGAGCTTGCCATCATTTCCCAGCAGGAGCAGAGGGCAGGAGGGCAATGGCAGGAAAAGCTCCAGGAGTATGGGTGGAATTGATAGAGAGAATAGCACTGATTAAGGATGAAGAGGGTACAGGGCCAGTGTTTACTGTACAACATCAAAGGAGAAAGGGCGGATGCGCTTTTCGCAGTGGCATTTTTGTAAAAGCACTTATTGAGGTGAAAGAGGTGATGTGGGAGAAGGGAGTAACAATGAAAAGTATTGGTGAGAGTGGCTGTTGGAGTGGATGGCAGTTGCAGGTAGTGAATATGGATTGGTAAGCTTAGAGTGGAAGGCTGAAAGAAGGCAGATCAAAAAGTGAGAGGGAGGAGGGTGAACAATGGCTATGGAACAGGACAAAGATGAGTACCAACCAGTGAGAGTTTCTTTTGCTGCCTCGATGCCTGAAGGCAGGCAGTTTTCTGAGCTCTCACTCTTCCTCAGCTTTCCTTTTGTAAAATGACGGTGGCTTGACTTTATGGGAGCACAGGATTATTCAGGTTGAAAGGGCCCTCACAAGATCATCTAGTCTCTGGCATCATCTTCCCTTCCCTCTCTCTGCCTTAGCTGATTAAGGCTTCTCTGTTTTGTAGAGTTACGACTATTTTTGTGTAGAGATAACTGCTATATTACAAGTAATAATAAAAAGCTGTTTCCCAGAGAGCTCAAGCTTGTAGATGCATCAGTTCTTAGCACCTAGACAAGGCAAAGCGAAAGATGAGAACAAGCGAAGAGAAAGTGTAATATTTCTTCTGACTTTAATGTGGTTGCACCCATGTTTGCATTGCCTAAACTCCTGCTATACCAGCAAACTTCTCCTTTACTTATTTAAAGCATACTTACTTATTCTCTACAAGCTTCATTGCAGGTGTAATGCACATAAGAGATAAAGTATTATACACGTGTTTTATGGCATGGAAGAGCTTTGTGTCACAGCCTCTGCTCAGACCCAGATAAATGTGATTCCTGGACTGTAGCACTTGCTTTATGAGAGCAAGCAGTCAGCTTCCCTAAATAACTTGTCAGCTCCAGAAGGCCTGTGTTCAATTTGTGTTTTGTATTATTATTCTCATTGTTATCACTCTCACCATTATAATTATTATTTTCAGACTTGCACTTGCTTTACTGAACACCACAATTATTGCTTTAAAAACACTTTGTGCTGCTGTGGTCAGGCTGTGAGGAAACCAAGTGTATCTGGAAGGTGGAAAAAACTACTTTTCTGGAAGAAGAATTAAATTGCCTCTTTCTCTTCAAAGTGAGCTCTGTTTAAGGGCATCCAGGAACCAGACAGAAACACACACATGCAAACATATATACATAGAAATAGTACCGGTGCATGATTCCTTCAGGAAAGTAATTTTAGCTCCCCTCTGCATCTACTGCAGATGATTTTTAAAGGGCAATATTATTTGCTCAAGGCAGGTTAAAAAGCCTTTCTCTGTGGGTTGACTAAGTCTTTCAAGTGCCTTCAGTGGGTCACAATTAATGTAATGAAGCACAAAAGAATAATCATCTAGCTGTTCAGGGAAAATGAAATTATAGGTTGTTATGAGCCAAAGTGTTGTGGTTTCCCTATGTCTCCTTCCACTTGATCCAAAAGAAAATTTTTAACAGAAAAAAAAATTACATTGACTGTTTAGCTGCTGTGAGTGTTTAAGCCTGGATGCATTATGCATACAAGTTTTTGTGTTAGAAATATACTTTCCTTTCTCACTCCTTTGCCTATGTTTTCTGCAAAGTGAAGAGGGGATGAAGTCAGCATCAAGTCATATTTTGACTTTTGAACCCTCATCTCTGGCAAGATGGGTCATCTGTTGGCTCAAATGGAAAATGCTGCAAATACTAGAAAAAAACCATAATCTTAAGGCCTTCTGCTGCCTTCTGCCTGATTTTCCTAACTCTGTTTGAGCCTCTGGATGCCCTCTTCTAGGCCCTCTTTGTACTACTCTTTACTGCTTAGAGAGATTTCTCTGAGGTGCTTCATTATCCACAGGACAGGTGAGTGGCAGAGAAATAACTGAGAAATTGTGCCACTGTAAACCAAGAAAAGGCAATAAACTGGGTTTTCTGTAAAAAAGAAGACTCTTCAAAAGCAGGAAGAGATTGTTTGTATGAGCACTCACTGACAGCATAGAGAGCTCACACACCTCATATGGGAGCCAGGCTCCAGGTGGGGGGCAGAGCATGCCATTGCACAGCTATAACCTCAATTATATTTTATGATCCAGGTGATAACATGAGTGACTGAGGATTTTTGTTCAATAGAGATCCACAGCCAAATGACCAACATGTTTTTTAAAATCTTCTGTCAGCATTTCGTAAGATTCTACCTCTGTCCTTTGAATTTTATAGACGTATTTCTTACAGGCAGATGAAAAGTGGCCTAGCCTTTGCTTAGAAGGAATACTGGTACCTTCTGCCTTGACCTTGAGTCTCCTGTGTGGTGCACACATTGGTTTACAGAGGTGTACTGAGATTTCTCTCCAGTTCTCCCTCCTTGCTAATCCGGTTCTGCATCAATACTGCTGTAAAACTGTATCTCTACAGCCAGACTTGCATGAAGCAGAAAGACTTTCTTTCACATTCTCCACACGTCTTTATGTGTGGCATTTTTTGCATTGTAGCTGTCATAAACTCTCGCAGGAATACCCATAGCAGTTTGGCCACACCTCTGCTGTCTAACAATAATCTCAGATGTTGTTCTAGCATCGGGGATGATTCATTACTGTAGGAATATTTGAAATTCACCCAGTCCCATAACTCTAGACCACCTATATGGGAATGAGTTACATTTCCCAGAATATCAATATCAGGTTAAAAGGCAACTGTTTAGTGATTCTATGTCTTGACTTGATGCTAGGAGTTCAAATATTTACAGGCTTGCATCTCATAAGACTCTTTTTCTTATGGAAAGTAAGTCATGCAATTTAAAGTAAGTGCAAATTAACGAGATGAAAAGCTCAGTGTGTTTCTCCAAATTAAAGCAACACTGAAGTTTTATTAGGCATGTAGGTGCAGTTAAAGTTAATAAACCAACGTGACTGATTCAGCTTGGTGTACCAATGCGATTTTGATTCTGCTTGGTGTACCCTTATTATTCAGCCACAAACTACCAAGCACTCCATTCTGCAACGGGCCTAGTTCAATTTCTGAGTTCCAATTACTCTTGCATATCTCTTATGGAGTCAACTCTCCAAAAGCTACAAAAATTACACAAATTCAGTTCAAAAATTACACAAATTCAGTTATGCTTGATTCGAAATCCAGTGGTAGCACATGGCTACATTTTGGAGCTACCAGATGAACCAGACATCAAATTAATGTGAATTCCTTGCCTCCATTGGTGATTTGGTTATCTATAGAAATTTTATTATATCACGTCAAGTCTCATTTTTCATTTTCAAGATTGTGTTTCAAGCCTTCATCTGATGTTTACTCTTCTTCAGCCCTTGCTTTATATCCCACGTTAGTGTCTAACTGTGATAGTCTTTTTAAAATGGACTTGGAAGGAATTTGCTGAGCAATAGGTAAATTAAGCTAGTTTTTAACTAAGTCCCTCTATATCAAACCAGAATATGCCTTTACTAATATGTTCTACACGTTGGGAAGAGAGTAGATAGACTCACTTTGCAATGATTGGACATTACCAACCTCATGCCACTGGCCACCGTCCGACACAGAAATCTCCTGAAACAGTCTTCTCTCCCCATTGTTAATGCTGCTATATGAGAAACCCTCAAAATCTTCAGAAAGTTTTGCTTAAAAAAACTTTTCTCCTAACCAAAAAACTCCCAAATGCACCCAGTGACATAGTAGCAGGTGGATGAAAGTCCTCTATTTTTTCCTGATTCAGCCTCATACAATTTGAGATCTTGCCAAGCCACCTTAATCACTTGAGTTTCCAAGGAGTATTAAATTAAAAATCCCCACTTCATTGCCAATAAATAAAGTCAGAGAAAATATAAACCCAAAAGAAATTCATGGGAGTAAATCATATTACCTCACAGCTGGATAAGTGGAGATCTTCCTTCCTTAAGTTTGGCATGCAGAGAGGTACAATGCAAATTTTATTTCTTAACTTGTCTATTTTGCAGTTTTGGGAGTACTTTCAAAGGATGGTGGGATACAAGGAAGATTCCTTTCAGTATTTGAATTTCTGCTGTTGGCTGATCATTTGCTTTTCCATTTTCTTTGGATAAAAATCCCTGTTTTCTGGGTTTATTTTTCATGGATGATTTCATGTGGGTGTAAGAGTAGCACTTCTGAAAAAACCCACCATGTCTTAATTGGAGTTGGTATTCAAGTAGATCATTTTACTCAGGGGTGCTCAGCCTGTGTCTGAGAGCTTGCTTGCAGGAGCAGTTCAGCAGCAGTCTGGCTCTGGTGGCTCCAGTACTGTAGATTAACCCCTCTGGTTGTGTATCTCCTTGTGCATAGGATGCATGCGCCCAGTGCGTATTGGGCCCTGATGACCCTGGAAACACTGGGCTTATTGCGGGCATTGTGCATAAATGAGGTGAGTGCAGAATTTCTGGGCAGTGCTGAACTTGGCATATCTGCATCCTCTCAACGGCACCCTTCAGCCTTTGGTTTCTTGTAGACCTTTCCCTGCCAGTCTACCAAGGCCTTTAGTGTCTGTAACTTCTTTTCCCAGGGAACTCCTTAAATACTGTAATCAAGATAGCAATCTGTGGGGAGGATCAGGCTGATTGTGTTTCTCCTGTTATTTTTCTCCTGTGATCCCTTATATTGCATTTACCAGAAAGGGAATTGGGATTCCAGCAGTTCTCAGCTACCAGAAACGCACTGAAACAGGTTTGGTCACTCAGAAACAATCACAAAATGTTCCTAGCTCCCATTATTTTTTGTATTTTGTGACCCACAGAAGAGCAAATCTAAATGTGAAATACTAAATTAATGCAGAAACCTTTATAAAAAAATTTCTGTGTACCCTTAACATGCAAATATCAATAATGAATTATTCTGTAAAGCAATTGGATCATTCAGGGTGTTGTGTAACACATTTCTTCAGCACTACAGTCTTATATTAATACCAATGTCCTCAGTATCAGACCAATCTCATCTCACAAATAATCTAACCTTTCTTATTTCCAAAACACTCTGCTGGCCTTTCAGATTCGTTCCAATATGATAAATTAACATATCTCAGTACTTTTGCTGAGTTAACAAGTGTGGAGGTTTGCTTTTGTGGCAAAGGCAAATCATTCCTTCCACTGTGATAATTAATAGTGTCCTCCACCAGTACAGGTTCCCAGGAGACCTGTCACTTTCTATGACTAGTACAATTATGGTCAACATTAGAGAGTACATTCTTGTTTAATTTTCTCAATAGTGAGCACCAGTTCTTCTACGGTGACTGCTGAGGCTAAATGGATTTTTTTTTAAAACAATAATTGTTGTGTACGGTACTATTTACTGCATCTTTTAAATGCTTGTTCTTAAACATTGGATAGCTGGTGATACTTTAAAATCTGCCTTGGACCTTCAGATAAAATGTTATTGTCTTTATGAAAGCCTGGAGAAGTATGGTATATGGAGCTGCAGAAAGTCAAGCTGTAGTTGAATTATTAATAGGTAGTTTGAGATTTCACCGGTGTAGCTTCATCAGGGTTTTGTGGAATAAGGCATGCTTTGCAGTGTCCATCATAATTTACTGGACAGAGGCAACAGCTGCAATATGGTTTATCATGTTTCAAATAATCTGATGACTGTTAACATGTGACGCTATTGCTTTAAATTTACAGCATAGTCTGGAAGACCTCAAATCCTGGAGACCTTCCTACGTGCACAATAAAGCATGTAACTGCCTTCTTGGCGTGATCTCTCTGGAAGGAAGAGCCCCAGTGGCTGCCTTCTGCTTTAGCAGCTTTGAAATTATGATTTTGGAGGTACTGCGCCTTCCTTCAGAGGGTCTCAAAAACCTTCCTGTCTTTACTGGATACAGCACAGTTAGCAGCCAGGTCGGAGCAAGACAGTTGTGTCTCCAGATGAAGTTACAGATAGTAGGGCAGGGATTCCTTGTGATACTAAAAGACATTAATTTATGATTTTTTCATAAACACCTATAGACATACTAAGGTTTCCAAACTCCAAGTTCCCAGTAAGCTCCCAGTAGAAGTTGGTAGCCGGATCCTGTAGCAAGCTTTCCATTCTTGAGCTGCCCACAAGGGCTGGGGGATCCTCTTGTGTTTCTCTTTGAATGCTCCCACATGCATCATCTCACTGTGGGCCTGGACCACTGTGCTTATGGCATATTCCTTGGGCCCCAGGGTGAGGTGTGGGGTGTGGGGCAGGAGGAGGGTCCTTCTCCAAGGGGAGCAAAGGGGAGATTACAAGGAGACAGTCCCAGTAGAGACCTTGACAAATTGCTCAGCATGTGATTCCTGAACCCCAAGAAAAACTAAGGACAAGCATTGACTGAGAAGACTGTTGCAAGGGGAAAACAAGGGTGGAAAAAAAGCCCTTGCAGCTCATTGCAGTAAGAGCCATCATAGACAGAGCCATGTTCCCTGGGCTGCACATCACTCAGTCCTGCACTCTTAGGCAGTACAAGGCACTTCCTAGTCCTTATCTTTGCTCTGGGCTATCTAAATATTTGCAACACTACAACATTAAATTTGTCTGAAGCTAGCTGGAGGTTTAGAATTAGTATTTGAAACCTGACTTCTTCCCATTTTTTTTTGTTAGAGGAAGTTGTCTCATAGGGAAGAAGTTGCAAAGAGCTTACATCTTTTGACAAACTGTCTTGACTGCCCCCCCCAAATACAGTTTTGGTTAAGTCTATTTCAAGTAGAAGATATGATCTAAGGTCTTGCTCAAGATCAAAACCAGCCAGAATGAGTGGACAAGGAGAGGAACTGATAATTCATGCCTGAAGGCATGCACAGAAATTGTGAGGATGGGTTAATCCTCAGAAAGCTCTTGAGATGTACCTGCTTTAATAGATGTGGTGACACTGAGGTATATTACTGTCCTGCCCGTATCACTGGTTTCAGACAGGTTCTTTCCAGCCTTTCTACTGGAAAAAATAACTTGATGTGGCATATGTGACTGCTTTCAGTCCCTTAAAGGCAACGTGGCTTGGTCCATGAGGGTAGCACACGTAAGACCTGGACTCTACTTACCTCTGCTTCCAGCTCACTGCATGTCTGCGGCTGAGTCGCTCACCCTGCTGTGCCTCTGGCTCAGTTCAGATATTTGCTTGGAGTCTTTTGGGGGTTATCCGTAAGTTCCTTAGGATTCACAGACTAGGGCTTGCAAGCCTTGTTGTGTCTGTACAGCACTCAGTGGGCCCTGGTCTCATCCAGTCTTCAGGGTAAGGGTGATGGCACAGCAATGCCAGAGTGATCAGAGGAGAGCGGGGTAGCTGCTGTTTTCTGAAACTGAACTTAGTGACAAGGTCTTCCTTTACTTTGAACTGAGCATTTGGCTGCCTCTGGGTTGTTACATGGTCTCTCTACTATGCTTAAAAATACACCAAAGAAACGGGAAAGAGAAAGTTTTTAAAGCATACTGAACATGGCACACCTCATTCGTCTAAACTGCACCATCCTGATGATACCCAATCCATGATTTACTTGGGTTTAGGGCTTGTTGAAAATGAGATCTTCAAGTCTGGGAGAGGAACCAATAATGGGTGACTTAGGCACCTACTCACTGAATTCACATATCCACTTCTTAACATGAGGAGCTTCTTATTCATCCACAAAGTGAAATTTAATAATTTTTGAAATGCTAAAACAATTGCAAAGAGCAAAGAGCAAAAATGATAGCTAGATGATTCACAAATGGAAATAAATAAATACACAACATAAATTATGCATTGCAGTCATTTGTTTAGCTACAGTAATAATGTTTTTTTGTGGGCAGGGATTGTTACTCTTACAAGCTGTACCCTAACAAAAACATGCCCAGGAAATTAATACTTAGTCAGATTATAACATTACTCACCATCTTATGGAAACCTGGAAAACTTTTAAGATTATATTCAGGAACATATTTCTTGTAGGAATTAGTAATGCAATTTTATTGCACTCAGATATGTGGGATCTCTTTAAAAGCAACCTCAACATTACACTCCCCACTAGCCTCAAATGGGATCTCTTTTTTTGAGGCAGTCCACTAATAACATAAAAATGTCTTGTGTAAAAGCTGCATGTCTTTCTGACCCTGACATCTCAATCGGATGCTATAGCATTAGATGTAAGTGTGAATTGCCAGATTCTGTATTGCCTTTTTGTTGCTGTCTCTGAAATACTGCATTTCACTGATAATTGTGTCTCCAGATCTCTGAAAGGTTTGCTTCCTATCATGCCCTGTTACTTCTGCCAATGTTGTGCTGGGAGAAAAGGGATTTTACCCCAGCAAGCCTAGCCAGGACAGGTTTAAAATACAGAGCCTCTGAAAATGAACTGCTGTGTAAAAATGCTTCCTAACTTCCTTGGACTATTAATCCTTCTGACACCATGATGATTTACAGGAAGATTTCCCTCATTCTTGCATGTCAGCTCACCTGCACTGTACAGGAAAGGATTCAGCTTCCGAAAACAAGATTAAACCTCATACAATCCCACCAAAGGGCTGTGCCTGCACAGATCTTGGGCATCCAATACTGTCTTACTAAACCAGAGCCCCTCGCTGTTGTGGCAGACAGAACATTCCCATTAACACTTTTTTTTTCCTGTAGCAATATGTTTTGTTTTGTTCAGGGAAAATGGGGATAAAAACAACCATTCATTAATGAAAACACATAGGAGGATATTTCATAAACTGCTTCTGGGCATTTTTTTTCTTCAGTTTGTCATTGTTTTGAAAGAAAAATCAAAAGATGTCAAAGAAAATCTTTGACAATAATAAGAAAATACTTATTTTTGCTACCATTCTTTCTGTAGGCAAACCCTAGTAATTTCCCTCGTGTGTTGTCTGTAATATGTACTTTGCTGGAGCTGGGTGAAAAAAAGGCTAACCTGTTTGCACAGGAATGCTTTTGGTGGGGTGGGCGTCAGGCGTTTTTGCTGGTGCAGCTATGGCAGCGCAGGGCACAGAGTGGGACCCATTACTGCATGATAAAGCCTCTGTCCTCGTGGTGCTGTCTTCCCTAGCAGCTCTTGTTGCACTCAGGGCATCACCCATCACAGCTTGTGGTCACATATTGAGTTGTTCCTCTGTCATACTCAAAGTGTTTCCAGCTTCCAGTGTTGATAAGAAAATATTTCCTATCCATTGTAAAGGGATAGAGAGCTTTTGTCAGTGTGTCCAAACAGTGAATAAACATGTTAGGAGAGTAGATTGGCAATTACTAAAGTCCTAAAATTTTGCAGCAAGGAATTAAATGCCATAACTACCATTATGCTGCAATCACATTTGCTACCTCTGCTTATTTGCTCATATCTGAGAAGCTAAATGGTGCCAGGATCCAGTCTCTGTGCAAAACTGGGGTAGACTAACCTGGTGTTTACAGAGGAGGAGAGCCAGTCTGGAGCACTCGAGTGCAATAGCACAGCGTGGCCTGGCTGTGTCAGTAATGTCGTGGTCTCTTCTGCTTCAAATTAGAGACTGCATTGAAATAGAAGCTGCACTGAAATTGCCTGCAGGAAGTAACTCCTGGACATGTCTTTGTGCAAACCCCTGAATCCTTCCTAGGAATTGCTTGGAGTGGTGGTAGATGTTCTGACCAAAACTGTACCTGAGAGCCTCCTACCAAGGTCACCTTCTTACCTAACAAGGTTTAATTTACTAACGTGGATGTGGCTGGGTTTGGCAAAAGAAAAGATGAATAGCTGACGAAGGAGACAATCCATCAAGCTGAAAATGCATGAAAAGGCAGCGGTGGAAAAGAGGCAGAGGCTGCAGAAACAATAGATGAAGGGAACAACAATGACAGGTTTTGCAGGGGATTTTGGCGATGGTACAGGTTGCTGTTGATAAATGTAACAGGTATTGAGGAAAACAGGAGATTTGTCATTCAGATGTCCTTGGGATCCAAAGGCGATTTTTTTTTTGGAGTAGACATCAGCCAGCAGCCCTTCCCTTTTGCTTCCATCACTGCCTCTTCCAGATACAACAGTGATTTAGATCGTTGCAAACAATGTGTGATGGATTAATTCCTAACGTGAGTGTGACAGTGAGATCACTTTTCTAACCTTCAGATGAGCAGCTGCTGTAAAGGTCTAAGCTCCTTCTGAGACACACAAGTTATGTCTGCACCAGTAAACTAAAGAAGATGAGGATGTGGGGCAGCAGTGGCATGAGGCTGTCTCTATCGTGAGATTGCTGGCACGTCCCTGGCACAGCCTGGGGTGGCTCCAGCTCTGCCATGCAATGTCTAGACATGGTGCATGGGTGAGCAGTGTGAGTGCTGGGGGTAGCAGAGTTTAGCTGTAGGGATGCAAGCCAGGCCATGCCGTTCACCCTCTGAACTAGATGATGTTCTGGGCATAGAATGGAGCATTTGTTAATGTCACGTTCCGTGTATCACGTCAGCAGTGGAAAGGCTATGTTAACAGAATGGCTCTTTGCTACCTATGAAATCCATGCTACAGTGAGCTAGTCGAACTACAACATAAAAATAAGACTTGTTCTTTTTGGTCATTTTGTGCAGCTTTCACCTAGTTAAAAAAGATTCCTTTAAAAGCTTTTGCTTGTTGGTTTGTTTTCTTTAGTTCCTTGTAATTGATAAAAATCCCCATAGGAATGCCGTCCAATTGAGATGGCATCTCAGTCAAATACATCCCTGTAATAACACACTAAGAGAAAAGCTGCTTCTTCATACAGAATATTGCAGGAAATTTACGTGCTTCTCATGCTATGCCAGCGGTAGAACGCATTAAAAGATTTTGTATTGTATGACTTGCTGTTAAAAATGCAGGACACTTGCCTGTACTTAAAGGAACATTAATATTGAATGAAAAATGATGGCTGTAATCAAATATGGTATCCATTTAACAAGGATGAATTTAATGACCAAAAATTCTTTTTAAGCAGGAGAGGAGTACGTGCAAATAAACACAGATGTTACTGGGATACAATACTCATGGCAGCTTGTTGTCTAGGCATGACATTTGAAATTTGTATCCCAGCCCTAATCTCTTGGATTTATATCCACATGTACAATAAAAATTAGATAGGGCAATGGAAGTTGAAATAAGGGATATTTTCCAACTTGGGATCTAAAGTAGGCTTCTGTACATAAGTGGTGGTTACTATTTGCAGGACAATATGGATGTGCTCACCAACACGGTAATGTAACTTCAGCACACTCAATGAGGGTGAAATGGGAGTACTAACACTGACCTGCTGCTCACTGATATGCAGTGATATGTATAAAGTTACACAATAGATAATTTACAGATTATCGTCAATGCACCAGGATCGTTTCTAGATCAAAATGCAAACCATTCCATTCAGCAGCTTACTTCAGTTAACACCTAAGATATGCACACGGAGAAGCGTTTGTCCATTTCGGACTGGTCATTTATTGTTTGATTTTTGCTGATTCATGGCTGAACTCACATGCTCTGCCTTCACATGAGCTAAATATCAGTGATCAGGAAACTATAATTTTTATTTTCTCCTGTTAATTGAATAAATGCTTTGTGAAAATGTTGGAGGGGAAGGGGAAGAAAGGACTACAGCTGGAGTGAAACAAAGCTTTTTGTTCCACAAGTTTTTCCTGTCTTCTAGGTATCTATTGCATGCAAGAGGAAAATACCCTCCAGCAAGTTGGAATGATCCTGACATAAATTACCCGACTATTTTCCAAAGTAATTTGTTACAGCCAGTTCTCAATAGGAGGATGTTAATTAGTTGACAAGATCTAATGATCTGCATTTGTTTCTTTCATAGTTTACAAATTGCCACCTTGTTAAGATTGCAACTTCAGAGATTTTGTTGGCTCTTTTCCTGATGAATTCTTACCCTACCAAGAACTGACTCACTGGAAGATGGCCACATACCTGAGCCCAGGGAGGTGCTTGGTCTCCTAGGCTGTACCTACAGAAATGACTGCTTGGGTAGGACTTCTTAAAAAGGCCCTGTTACATCAAGGAGAAACTATACCAGATGGCTATAGTGTGAAAAAAGATACTGATGATACCCATTGGTATCACCCTTGAGGACCCAGTGCCTAGGGGTTCAGCTGGAGTTTGAAACCCCACCTGCCTGTTTCTTACATTTCATCTCAATTCTGATTTACAAAATATAATTAATAAGGACTCCTTTTTTCCCTTCTCTGCACTTGACTTCTAGACTCTTGGTGTAGTTGCCCTCAGTCACAACTTCTCCTCATCCTGCTCCTTAGCACAGCTGGGCTTTGACTATGGTGGGAGGTAGACCACAGACTAACACATGCCCTGTTTCAGGCATTTGTGTTGCTGCACTTCATGACTGCTGTTATTTTGGCCATTCTTTTCTATAAAGACGTGGGCTTTGTGGATTCCCTAAGCACCTGGGTGTGATGGACTAATTCTGTGATGGAAATGTCTTAAACCAATTGTTTTCATCCATTGGACTGCAGGAAAAAGCAAGTCGTGTGGAGGTGGCGTGAGAGACTGGAAGAGTTAATGTCTCAAACATCATAGCTGCATAGCAGTGGATGAGGCAGACACTTTAAATCACAATAAGCAGGATGTGTCTGGGGGAGAGGAGCCAGAGCAGCCTTGCTCAGCCCATCCCCCTTTGAGATGATGACTGTGGAAGGACCTTTGCCTATGAATAACGAGTGACATCCAGCCATGCATATGCAAATGAAGATTATTGAGTACATACTAGTTGCTTATCCCTCTCCTATGAAACCATGTAGAGGCATACCCTTCCCTTACATCATTGGCTGTCTAGAGAAAGGGTCACAGCGGCATTAAAAGCGCCTCCCTCAAGGATTAGAGTGGGCATCTGCCATCCTGGGATCCTAGAAGGCATGAGACCATCCTGGAACCCGGGGTGGTGGTAGCTTACTCTTCTCTCTCTCTCTCTCCCTCTCTCCCTTTTCTTCTCTCCTTTATTTCTCTATTAAACAAGCCAATGCTTATTTTATTCCTAAGACCTCACCTGTGTAAATTTATTTCTTTTATTTTAAGCCGATTGTCTGTTGTTGTTTCACTTGAATTTAGTCTGAGGGAATCTATGGACTTTAGAGGCCCAGGGTCCATGCAGTGACCCCTGGACAGTTCAGTTTGGATTGCAACACTGGGGTGGGACACTGCAGCCACCAGCCCGAAGAGTCACGAAATCACGAAATAACAATGAATGTACTTAAATTATATAAGCAGGTGCCAATAAAACTGTATTCACATACTTTGAGCCTGAAACTGGACATTTAAAGTCTGCTAGTTTACATTGGAAGACTGCAATGCTATTTTTATGCTCTAATTTTGGCCAATTTCCTGAGCATTTGCCACTATTTCTGTACAAGTACAGGAAACTAATCTGAAACTTGTGGACAGTCCTGTAGCTTTGCCAGTAGCAGTGCTTGATGACAGGAGAAAAAAATTTCTCCACAAGCCAAGCATCTATGACTAAATCCATGGTGAAGAGCTTGCTGTATTGTGGAAGAGCTACATTCAAAATCTATACGACTGGAGCAACAACTTCCTCTATTTCCAGGGCACCACAGGATCAGAAGACGAATTTGTGTATGTACTGCTGTAGCACAGGACTGGCAAATATACAGACAAATTCCACACAAGGGAAGAAATAATTTTAAGAAACTCACATTATCCATATCATGTCAGATGTAAGGTATGAGTAGTTTCAGTTCTTAATGTAGTATGACGCAAAAAATGATTTACTTTTAACAGAAAGGATGTCTTGGGTCTCAGCAGCAGAAGACAAAGATGAGGGGACACATGGGTTGCTTCTTGTCTTTAATCACCATCATTAGCCCTTTCCTTGGAGATGGGCAGGCAAGGAGAGGCCAGGAGAGGCTGAGCTTATTCACTCACTGCCCATGCTGGTGCTGGCAGCCTGGCTGTCAGCCTGTGAGCCTGTTGCGAGGCAAGGAGCTGGCTGGAAAAGCTGGGCATAAGCCTTCAACTCCTCACACCATGTGTTTCCTTGTGTTTCTCTGTGCATGCCTTCGAAAAAGGAGCAGACCATGGTGGTCTGAAAGGGCAGTAGACTCATACAGAGCTTGCTGTACATGGGTGTGCATATCCCTGCCAGTGGGCTCCCACACCCCAGTGTGGGGACCACCCACCCCAGGACAGAGACCAAGCCTTTCCTCACCTGCCCGCTGAAGTATTCAGGCAGACTGAAGTAAGTATTTTACATGATGGAGAAGAAAGTCATGTTCGTTTGCAGATGGTCTAGCAGTCGCTATCTGTTTCTGTTGCCATGGATACGATGAAGCAATAACTTTATTCAGGATTAGCTATTTTTACTGTAATTACACAACAGGAAACAATTAGACTATTCTTCCCTCCTTCTCACCCATAGTATATTTATGTGATGCTTCAGGTTCTCATTCTGAGACCCCGAGTATTCAATTGCTTGTGATCTGGGGCTGCTGATCTGCCAGGGAGTGTGCAGTGCCGATGGCTTTGGGGGTCTGACGTCTCTGCTGCAGCCTGACACCATGGGAGACTTGCTGTGGCCCTGTCTTCCATCAAGAATTAGTGTTGATAAATACATTTTTTTGGTGTGGAATTAAGTGCATTGCAGAGTTAACAGAGATTACAATCAGGCTTGGTTTGAATCATTCTCCAAGAGGGAGGCTGGGATTTCGCGTGAGCTGTAGGGCACTGGCTCCCAGCAGGGCAGGCCATCTTACTGCCCACTGCTTGGCCCTTGGCTGGGTATGTTGTGAGCACCCAGCTGTGGTTTTCAACAATGGGTGGTTCAGCCTCTCCAGGGGTGCTGGGGCCCCCCAGCTCTTGGCTCATACAAAGCCACTGAAGCTGCAAAGAAATTCTGAAATTTTGTCTGAGGGTACTGCCGTGCACACTGCTGGGGGATTTCCTAAATCTTTCTCTAGCTATGGTGGCACATGGCTAGTTAATGTGAAAACAAGGACTTAACCCCCATTTTTGACTGCTGCTCTCCAGGGTCCTCAGCCTAAAATTCCTATGGGAAAAGTCTTAGAGCTTAATAGAAAATAAAATACCTATAGATTTCTGTAGATTTTTAATAACCATGTAAGATTCAGCTATGGAATTGTACAGTACAGCAAAGGAATCATTAAAGATAATACATTTCTATTTGCTTCTGTTAGGTTTTAGAGACATTTTCTTGCCCACTGCCTTCATTTTCCCAGCAGTTTTGTATCCACTGGCTACAGCAGCTTGTGTCTGTCTCGCAGCACGTGCAGAGGGACAGGGTCGCTAGCAGTTCTGTGTGAAGACAGGTCTATAAAAGCAGAGTGGAGGGGAGAACCTGTCAGGCAGCTGGCATAAGGAAATGTGAATTTGCCAGCAATGATAGATAGGCAAATGAACACACTGCATGGTAACCAAATGCTGGGATGATGCTCGGGGGGGGGTGGGGTGGGGTGGGGGGGGTGGGGAGTGGAAGAGTAGGTGGGCACCAAGGGGCTGGAGTTGTATCCAGCCCAGCTGTGGAAATGTGCATTAGGAAAATGAACCCCAGACACTCCAAGGCTCTTGATCTGTCCAGAGGTAGCCAGCTGTGGGTTAATCCACAAGCAAAAATCCTGTGAGACAGGCAGCTGTGTGCTGGACTTACCACATTTACCTTACCTTAAAATTCATAAAGAGAAAAAATCCTTAAAAGAGTACCTTAAAAAAACCCTTTAAAAAATATAACCTGGAACGCCCCTCAATGGACACGAAGTAGTTTTATCATTGCACCCAGAGCTGCTGTAGTTAAGAAGAGATGAGTTTTTCAACCTTGACAGCACTTATTATTTTTTGGCCATTTTTTGGCCATTAGCTACATTGATCTAAGAGAGAGAGGATGCTGAGACAGGATCTGAGAAATATGGATTAAATTTCTGAGTTTGCTCCGGCCTCCATGGTGCTACATCTGATTCAGTTTCTGCACCCTGTGCCAATCTTGCACTGGCCACAATTGGCTGCACAACTGGGTCCTGTCCAGATCCCCAGAATTTCCTTTCTTTTCATTTCTGTGCTGTATTTGGTCATGGTTCAGGGAGAAAACTTTATCCTCAGGTAGTCTGGTGGCTGCTTTCACTGATTAATAATAAAAAATGTGTTTAAAATTGCCTTGAAGAGAGTAGCATAAAAGGACATTTGAACAGATGAAAATTTTGGAGAACTGAGTACTTTATTTGATGCCTTTTACTAAGGAAATTTTTGGTCTCAATATTTTTGTAATTTTTCAATTTACAAAAAGTGATTGAACTTAATTTATCTAAGGTTTCAGCCATGTTTAGGCATTTAGAAATGAAATAATTAAGAATGAAAGAAAAAGCAGGTAATTCTCCTGTGTGAGAACCCTGCTCCAGCACTGTTGCTTGCTCAAAGGGAAAATTTCAGAGGATTTGTAAGTACCCATTAGTTTTACAAAAAAATGCCACTAAAAATGTAAGAAGCGTTGTACTGAAATTATACATTGAAATTCTTGGCTGTATGTGAAGAAACAATGAAAGAAATAAGACGGTCACTTAAAAAATAATAAGGAGGAAACTGCTAAATTATCACCTTCACCCACTGAGCTGTGTGAGCTGTGCTAGGTTATCGGGAATGCAGAATAAGGTCCATTTCCTCTACTCTGCCTTCTTTAGGCCTAAGTCTTTAATTTCATTGTTTAATATTAGAAACTGACTCCATGTGAGTAAATGTGAGCTACTCTTCCAGTTTGCTGAGGACCAGTTCACCGAGATCAAGAGCCAGCTACTTTTAGCTGGTTAAATTTAGCCATCTTGTGTTTGGAATTTAGCTTTCTTTTGCTCAGAACTATTTCACAGGGTGTGCTGTCTGTCTCCACTGAAGCACACGCCAGCATTCACTTTACTTCCATTAACGTATCAGTCTTAATCAAAGCTGGTGTTCAGACCTCTCTGCATCTTGTCATCTTGCCAATCATTGATGCTTTTCACAGGAGTCTATTTTTGCCTTACTTAGTATGCCAGATAATTTTGTTTGGGTCCTTTGAGACCCTAGTGGGACACATCCCTGCTGCATGCTCGTATCTGCAGGACTGTGGTCCATTCTTACTTCTCTGCAAGTCCAAGCACTGGTGGAAGTCTTATCTTTAAGAAAAAAAAAAGACTTTTAATGGCATTAACAGTAGGACTGAAAAATTAAGTATCTAGTTATGAAAGGCTAAGCTTGACAGTGACCTTAATCCAATTAAAACTGTGTCTGAAATGCAGTTGTTATTTTGGCCTAAGTGACGAAGCAGTGCTTGAAGTCTTGCGTTTAGAGAATCAATCAATAAATAATGATTAGGATGAGACAGAAGGATCTTGGATTTATAATCAGTTAAGGCTTACAATTGATTACAATCTGTAAAACTCATTATCTCCAAGACCAGAATTCTTCACTTTCAAAAGACCAGTCCAGTGGTTTAAATTTGTTATCATTTGTAGCAGTGGATGTTAGTTGAGTGACATAAAGATTTTAATAAGAGCCAGAAGCTTATACATAAAGAGATTAAAATAAAGAAGCAAAAATGAGTTGTTTAACGTATTTTATCCATTTTAAGGATCCTCTTAAAGTATGTGATCTCTCTTTCCTCAGGTCACTGTGTTTACAAGTTTTTTAAAATTGTCTATTTCTCATTTTGGGAGCCAATTAATTTTTTAAGGAAACTCTTTTGACTTATATTTGTCAATGCACAAAGCCACAGACCCATTGCTGACAACATTTTTCCAAGATGAAAGTACATTTTAATAGCTGTACTCTACATACCCAATGGCAAGGAAGTTTGTGCAAATTCAATTTTGCTTGACAAGTGTAACAAGATTATAACTATGTGGAAATTACTTTAATGGACAGAGATCTGGTGGTTTTAGGCAGAAGGCTAATCTGGAGGAAATCTTTATGGAGTTCAGTGATGATAAAAGAATTATATTGTGAAGCACAAGAACATCCATGTGCAGTTTCCCACGTGAATTTAGCTCTTAAGCTGTTTGGAATTTGCTCCATGGGAATTAGGAGGATCAATCCTTTTCATATTATTAATTCAGCAAGGAATTCCTTTCATTCTCCATTCCACCTAGTAGCTCTATCCAAGCTACCTGAGCTACCTGCTACCTGAGCTACACAACACAGTATTTAGAGTTGTCAGATCTTCAGATTTAACTCTTCAGGTTCATGTCAGAGAGACTACCTTTCTCTCCCTTCAACTCATCTCCCTAAATTTATCATCAGATCCCTTGGCTAATGACCAGACTCACTTTTCATGTCAATCGAAGGATGTTCCCGTGGTCAAGGCTCCGTAGTCGTGCAATTACATCTTGGGCTGTGCAAGAGCCATTGCATTTGAGATAAGGAAAAGAGTTTGGGAGGGCAAAAGGATGGCAGGACAGTTAGTAGCTGGGAATAACTGCATGGACTAAGGCCAAGGAAGAAGATAATGGGAAACTGGAGTGATCCTCAGCAGGAACAGGACGAAATACCATGAGAAAAGTAGTAAGTCTCATGGGTGCAATAAGAATTAAATGTGGTTTGCTTTTCATGAAGGAAATTGTGTACATGTGACTCACTGGAGGCAGATATACAGGTAAATGTGACTCAGATCTGCAATTAAGTCAGTTAGTTTTCCCCAAGCTAAAGTTCTGCCAGTTGCAGCATCCAATCATCTCTGGCTGTGTCTGTAAAGTATTTGAAAGGCATTTCTAAGACTAACTTCATTTTCCTGCACCAGGCCAGAAACACACTGTGCTTAAGATCTCTGTGTGGGTCCAGCCTGTCCTTGCTATCGTATTATGTGAAGATGTTGGGTGGATAATGATGTTGGGTATCCACAACCTGATTAGTGTTTATTGAGAGCAACCCTGGAGAGAAGGACTTGGGAGTCCTGGTGGATGAGAAGCTGGACATGAGCTGGCAATGTATGCACGCAGCCCAGAAGGCCAGCCAATATCCTGGGCTGTATCAAAAGAAATGTAGCCAGCAGGTTGAAGGAGGTGTTTCTGCTCCTCTGCTCTGCTCTGGTGAGACCAGACCTGGAGTCCTGCATCGAGCTCTGGAGTCCTCAGCATAGGAAAGACATGGACCTTTTGGACTGGGTCCAGAGGAGGGCCACTAAAATGACGAAAGGCCTGAAACACCTCCGTTATGAAGAGAGGCTGAGAGAGCTGGAGCTATTGGCTGCAGCAACAGGATAAGGGGTAATGGTTTTAAACTAGAAAAGAAGTTTAGACTAGATATTAGAAAGAATTTTTTTTCACTGAAGGTGGTGAAACACTGAAACACTTTGCCCAGAGAGGTGGTGGATGCCCCATCCCTAGAAACATTCAAGATCGGGTTGGGTGCGGCTCTGAGCAACCTGGTCTATTTGAAGATGTCCCTGCTTACTGCAGAGGGGTTGGACTAGATGACCTGTAATGGTCCCTTCCAACCCAAACCATTCTATGATTCTATGATTGTGCAGCAGGTGGGATTCACAGCAATCTGTGTTTGGCTCAGTTTGGATGTACAGGTGAGTGGCGACCATGCCAGAACTTTCACAGGACTGGCCAGTTCATACACAGCGTAAACAAGGATACTTCCTTTCCTTTGCAGATCAGGTGGACACACAACGTCACTGTGTTTCCTCATGGCAAACAGCAGATCGAAGGCCTGAATTTCAGACCATTTTTTGCATTCTGCTGTGGAGCCTTTTTTGGGGATTTTGCAAGATTCCTTGTCCTGGGACATTCCCCCAACATGCAATGTAAAGAAGGGTTCAACGCAGATCTCTTTACTGTGGCAACTGTAGTAAATATGGCCTAGGTTTCATTTGAAAATACTTTATAAAAAGAGGCACCTTCTAGTAGTGCTTGTATCTCCTGTTGTGGATAGCTAGGACTACTGTGGATAGCAGGGTACTTCCAGGTTGGACTCTGGGAATGGTCTGCACCTGCTGACGTTATATAGAGAGAGATGAGAAAGATTGACCTCAAACTGATTGCCTACTGCAGACTAGATTCCCAACTACATGGTTAAAATTTTGTGAGATAAAGGTCAGTGTATAATATGCATACATATTTCATTATAAATTAGAACGTTTATTTCAGTTTGTGGTAGCAACAGTATTAGGAAAAGTTGTGGTTTTGTTCCCTATTATGGCACCAGAATCAGATAGTCTAACATTTTAATGGAAACTGGTATTACATTTAAATTTGTGGAGATTAGATTGGGTCTTTTCTACCATTTCTTTAAATCTGCTTGATACTTCTGAATTATCGTTGTTGAAAATCAACCACATTCCTCCCTCACGACTTCTTATCTTCCTGAAGGTATAGTACACATTAAGCCACATCATTTTGGGAAATAGATTTACATTACTCATATCAGATTGTTTGTGACTATTAAGTAATTTTTATACAAAAGATTAATTACTTATGGACCAGGCTTCTGTATAAGCTTAGATTTTTCTGTTCTTATTAGGAGTTCTATAAATAAGAAATGCTGCTCTGTTGTTATCTGTCATACCAAAAAAGGACCTCTTCTGAAAGCATTTCTTCCAGCTAAGCATTAATTCAACAGACATTCCTGCCTTTGTTTTCAGCACCTTTTTTAAGATTTGGGAAGGCAAACAACTAGACCCTTCAGGCTCCTTTAATAGTCAATGGAGAAAAATAGGCACCTTTACAATGCAATTCAATTGCCCTGATGTGGATATTTAGTTGAGAATGAGATAAATCATGAGGTTCAACAAGGCCAAGTGCTGGGCCCTGCACTTGGGACACAACAATCCCCATGCAGCGTTACAGGCCGGGGGAGAAGTGGCTGGAGAGCTGCCTGGCAGAGAAGGACCTGGGGGTGTTGGTTGACAGCAGCTGAACATGAGCCAGCAGTGGCCCAGGTGGCCAAGAGGGCCAATGGCATCTCGGCCTGTATCAGACACAGCGTGACCAACAGGAGCAGGGAGGTGACTGTGCCCCTGTGCTCAGCACTGGTGAGGCCGCACCTCGAGTGCTGGGTTCAGTTTTGGGCCCCTCACTACAGGAAGGACATTGAGGGGCTGGAGTGCGTCCAGAGAAGGGCAACGAGGCTGGTAAGGGGGCTGGAGAACAAGCCCTACGAGGAGAAACTGAGGGAACTGAGGTGGTTTGACCTGGAGAAGAGGAGGCTGAGGGCAGTCCTCATCACTGTCTACAACTGCCTGAAAGGAGGTTGTGACGGGGTGGGTGTTGGTCTCCTCTCCCAAGTGACGAGCAATAGCACAAGAGGAAATGGCTGCAAGTTGTACCAGAGAAGGTTCAGATTAGATATTAGGAAAAATTTCTTCACTGAAAGGATTGTCAGACACTGGCAGAGGCTGCCCAGGGAGGTGGCTGAGTCACCATCCCTGGAGGTGTTTAAAAAACAGGTAGATGACGTGCTTAGGGACATGGTTTAGTAGTGGACAGGTATGGTTGAACTCGATGATCTCAAAGGTCTTTTCCAACCAAGTGATTCTATGATTCTACAAAATTATACCTTGTCAGTGACTGTTTCTCTCTAAGCAAGTACATACTACTAGATCGTAAACATTTGTTTATGACTCCACTCTTGTTTTTAAGATGTGTTACATATTTATATATGCTCTGTGTGTGTATATGTATATACACATGCATGCACAGATCACATATACTTTATCTCCTAGATTGAATATATGCTTGAATTTTATAATCTTACTGCTCCTAAAATATAATTGCTTGGTTGTCTCCTAGACTTTTGCTTCCTTTTTCTATGCAACAATATGATCAGGGTGAAATCCTTTATTTTCTTGGTGAGATTAAAAGCTCTCTATTTATAACTCTTTGTGCAGGACCAGAAGTCACCCCAGCCTCAGGGCAAGGGGGATAGGGAGTAGAGCTGGGAAGCTGCACATCTCTGAAGCTGTGACCAGCACTGACTAGTAGAAGAGTCTGGGGGATTTACTCAAGGCTTTCCATGGGCAGAGGGGGAGGGGAGTAGCAGTTGAATTAAGCCCTTGGGGTTTTTTTTAGATTTAGGAAGGACCTTCCATTGGAGAGATCCTGGTATGTTTTTGAGCTGGTTTGTCCTTCCAAGAGTGTATGCCTTCAAATGAGATTTCAGATCAGTTTTGTCTTCTATCCTTAATTTCTTACATGAGATTTGAAGCACTATGACTGGATTTGGGCTAATTGCTATTTACAGGTCAACAAATATTTGGGGCATCTATTGTTCACTTTTTTTTTTTTTTTTGGCATGTATATTGTGTCCTTAGGTGAAGAACAAGTGTCCAAGGGCACGGCATCTCTCTGTCTCCTCAGGACAGTTTGTTCCGAGATGTTGAGAGGAGGGAAGCTAGACTATGTTTTTGTTTTCTTTATAGAGAAATCTGTTACCCAAGCAATTCAATTAAATTCCTTGGCTTGCTAATGAGGTTTTTTATTTTTTTTCTGCCTCCATCTTTTTAGGATCTTCCTATCCTTCCTCTTCTTTCTCAGATGTCCGAATGTGTAAGCAATTAGTCACCTCTGTCTCCTCTGCTAATGGTTCATTAACCATTGCTGGGCCATAAATTGAGATTCAAGACCATGGTTTCCTGAAGTCAGAGCAGGCTGAGTCATTAAAAAATGACTGAGTACACAAGGTAGTGGGATGCAATTTCTGATCCTGTCACAGATAAAGACTCCTTTACAGCAGTCATTAATGACTCATGCAGTATCTTTGATATCTGGAGGGTTTGTGGCCATTTTGGTTACTGTTCTAAATATTATCAGTTTTGTGTGCTTACCTTCTTAAAGTTTAACATCTTGACTGAAACCTCCTATTTTTCTGGAAAGGAAAGAAGCCTGGAGGACTAGAGCCTCTTCTCAGTTGCTAAAAGCAACTAATCTGGAAAGCCTCTGGTGTTGTTGTTTCATTGCATCAGGAGCAGAAACTGCAATGGGTTCAAGCACAAAACCAGCAAAAGGGTCTGCCCTGTGCCTCCAGATGCTTTTGCAGTACCCAAGCAGTCACTGGCTGGTGCATTGCAATTAGTCCTTGTCCTCTGCAACAAATTTGCAGATCCACCAAGTATCATGCACTACACATCAGACTAAGTTGTCTGGCCTTACTCACTCATGCCCTCTGCCATATTTCTGTTTCATTTACTATGAGTGACATCTTGCAACATCTCATTATTCCCGTTTGCCCCATACCTCTGATCAGCTTGTGTGTGATCTCCAGATCACTTGTATCCAGCAGGTGACTTCTCAGGACCAGAGAGACAATGATGTAGCAAAGCCTGGAAGGAGCCTGTCTGGAAAAGCATTCTGGAGTTATGGAAAAAATAATGTATACTTTTAAGCTCATTTCTACAAATTAAGTTCTTCAGAGAAGGAAACTGACATTGTAGAAAATTTCTTTGGCATTTGTAAGTAATGTATTATCTAAACTGCCTTTTTTTCCCCTATTAGACTCTATCTGTGTTTCCCTACTATCTGGAGTGCCAAGCCATCATTCACCTTCCCCTTGCCTGTAAGTAGGCAGGTAATAGAAACAAGGTGCTAAAACCACAGAGAAATGGAAACTGTCCAAAGAGAGAAAACTGAGGGTTTTCTCAGGAGCTGAAGAGACAGGGGAAGAGGAAAATTGGAGATAATCTTCTATATCCACCTACCAAGTTCTTGAATCCTTAGTTCCTCATCTATTTGAGGGAAGAGATGTAAGGTAGGTAGCTTTATCCAACCCTACTGCTAGCAAGACATGACAGGGACAAAAAGGCATCTCTGTGCCTATTTAAGCCTCTAGGGTGAAAGAATGCATTGAAGACTAGATGAAAAAAATCTAACATTTCTAAAAATACTCCTCAGTAACGTTTCAGCCTCTCACTTGAGAGGAACAAGAGAAAGAACCTGAAAGGAGATTGAATTTGCTTCTGAAGAAACCATTATAGGGATGGAAATGGTTTATGACTCCTCAGATATCACTCGGGATAACAGCTACTCCTTCCGACAGCACCATCCCATCCCATTCATGCTGCATATTTTCTGCCTTTCACAGCTCTCCTGTTTCCTGGGGGGTGGGGTGGTGGTGGCGGAAGGCTTTGTGTGACACCATGCTACGTCTGAAGGCAGAAACCCTGTGCACAGAAGCTTTTGGGACACAGAAACTTTAAGGAGCTGGTCTGACACCTGGGGAAAAATTTGGAGGAGTAACAACAAACAAAGTTCAGGGAAAAAATTACTTCTTATTAGAAATGTGTGAGATAGACAAGATAACATCTTCCAAATTCAAGGTGCTTGTCCAGCTACTTGTGCTTGTCCCTGTGCCGAGCATGAGATGTGAGTTCAGGTTTCCCCTGCACTTATGGCTCCTTTGAGCTGCAGAGGCTGGGAGAAAAGAAATGCATTCAGCCTGTTGTGCAAAATGAGCCTCACAACAAAAGCAGCTATTTTCAAGGTGCCGTTCTGATGTCACTCAGTTTCTCTCATGAAGTCATCGTTTAATGCTGGTTGCTATAACAACCTGTTAGTCTTTTTTTGCTATTACTCATGCAACACAAATGCCTACAGGTGTGTCACTGTTGTGAAGATCGCCTTTAAAGCGTTCATTTAAAAATATCTCTCCAATGCAATGTCTTACTGAGATGAAGTACAAAGCTTTAGAAAAATATCATTTTTGAAGAAAAGCCAGCTCCAACTCATTCTGTGCTGTCTGAAGAAAAAAAATAGGTAAACTAGAGGAAAGAGCATCCTTTGAGCAAACCAGCATTTTAGCTGAATGCTTTCCTCTTTTATGTTCAATATTTCCAAAAGCTTTTTCAAGATCTCGTTTTAACCACTTAGTTTCTGTCTTTTAAAGTCTTATTCTGTGCAGGGGAGTTCAAATAAAGCACTTTTGACGATTGTGGTCAAGACTGAGCCTTTATGTATTTTTTTTAAGGAATGGTGATAAATAGAGCAAATGCCCCAAGGAACAGTATTTATCATTTTTCTGGATATTATTAAACTCATGTGAAATATCTGTCTCTTTGGAAACACTAAAGACTAATGGGAAAGATGCCAATACAACAGGTCATATTATGGATGGGAAATCCTCTTCAGTGATGGTTGAAATGCTGGTGGTGGTCCAACAATTAACTCTACGGAAGCAATGAATGACAGTAAGGCCTACAGATATAATCATCATCTTGGAAATATCTTCAAACATTCTTAAGTGTAAACAAGATCATTGAAATGTGTTCCTACATTGTCACTTACTGCGGTGGAGCATGACAGTTGAGGGGACCTTCATGACCATGACCAGCCTCAGCACTTGGCAATCATCTCCTGCTCCTTTCTGAGTCACTATACAGATTGCTAACAACAATCTAAAATACATGGTGCCAATAAGCAGGAGTCAGTCCCTCAGAGATTCCTCTGTCTCTCATCGACTATAGGAGAAGCCAGTGGCTACAGGCCTCTGATTTTGGGTCCAGAAGGAAGTGTGCCAAACTAGATGGGATTTTCCTGGTTTTGATGGCTTCTACATATGGTGTGGAAGCAGCTATGACTGTGCTACATTTTGGGCATTATCCTTTAACTAATGCAATACGTACTGCCGGAGTGTCAGAAGCCTGAGGGGAGAGTACTGTAAAGTAACTACTTTCATGAAATACATACAAGCTTTCAGAGCTTGTGTTTCTTAAGGGTTCATTTGTTATTTTGACTTAAGGAGTTTTCTTCCCCACCCCTCCTTCCCCCCAGTTTTTAAATGTATTTTACAGTTTCTAAAGTGTTTGAAGTTTAAGCTAATTTCATTTTACTTTGCTTTTCTGTAAAGAGGTGCTGTGAAGTGCCGGTAAGGCGGCATCATTCTGTCTCAGTGAAGACAGGTACCTATGTGAAGCTTAATTCTATTACACTGGGGCTCTATTCCCCACTCACATCCCTGTGGGCGCTCTAGTGCCAGGCATACCTGACAGTGGACACCTGACCCACAGGCAAGCCCTGTGTCCCTGCACACAGTACAGGGGGCAGCCTGCAGCTGTTTGTGGGGTGATGTTCAGGTGAATGCTGTCTCCAGCATAATTTATTATTATATGTTCAGCAATAGATTTGGCTCATGGCTTGCCAAGTATAAGTGGGCTAAACACTCCAGAGTGCGTTCAGGGAAGTATCATAAACAACAGAAGTTAAATGAAGGAAGCCGCCTCAGGAATCAATACACGATCTTCATGGAAGTACGGTACTGTTCCCATTTATTGCCAAGATAGCTCAGATTATATACTATTTTGCCAGAGTACACGCAGCTAAGCGATTATTATGATTGGTTACAATACAGTGTCTACCCGCCTAACATAACAATGTGATTGGTCCAGCTAGACTACTCACGCGCAAGCACACTTTACAGCCACGCCCCCCCTCCTTGCAATTAAGCCTTGCATTCTTTGCATTCTTGTTCTTTCCTTATCGCCTGTGAAACATCCTGGTTCCTCTTCCCAGCTCTATCCAAGGACGGTTCTGAGGCCACTCTCGCCATAATCATAGGCAGGGTTGTGCACACAGGCTTCTTGTAATATTCCATCCCCTTGCGCTGCAAGAAAATCCCCTACAGTTAAAGCCTAATTCTTTTGTCTCTTCAAAAAAATGTTTCCTCATCTTTGGAATTTATGGAAGCAACTTATGAAATGGTACCCAGATTTCCACTGTGCCAGGTTCATGCTTGGAAAAGAAACAAAACAAGATAAGAGATACTTAAAGGCAAGTCTTATTTCAGAGGAGAAATACTTCAGTTGGTGGCTGATTCTTCCAGTTTTCAGTCAGATAATCTTATTTTGGAATTTAAACATGATGCTCTAGTCAGGGACTTATAAACTATGAATCTTTTTTTTTTTTTTAACAGACAGATGTTTCAGAAAAAAATGCCACAGAATCAGTCTGAAGACACATATTAAATAGATGGAAATATAAAAAAAAATGTACAAAACAGTCTTACACCTCAATAAAAATACAGGGTTCAGCTTTCGTCCCGGTGCAGTCCTAGTCATATAATACTAGTTTAGCTGCTGAATTCATGAGTCAGTGTTTCTACTGTCAGGTCTCTGAAATGTTGGCTGACAACACTTAGCTTGGCCAGAACAATTTCACAACATCCGGAGTAAATGACTGCTGAAAATTTCTTCAGTCCTAGTTCAAGATCAGGGAAAGACAATGTGGGAGAACTGATATTGCCTGATTGCCACATCTGATTTGTTTTTGTTTCCATGTCACTGTCACTTGAGTGATACTGTTCTTGCTCTCCTCTGTTTCTATTGAGTTACATGATGTGACCTCAGTATTTTGTGATTAACATTGTTAGCACTGTAACTTGCTTGGGAACCAGGGAGGATGGTGAGATCTGAATTGGCAAGGGAAGAGAAGCAAAGTATTTGTACTCAAGGACCCCAAACATCACATATCAGTGATCTGAGCACAAAGAAAGTGATTGTCTGAGCTGAGCACATTTTAGCCAAGTCTTTCCCTGGGCTGTATACCCCACCCTGAAAAAGCCCCTCCACCCCTGCCCCGACTTTCATTGACTTACTGAATAGCCAGGGATTTGCAGCAATTCTTTGCTACTACTTTCGGAGGCTGCAGGAGGCTGCAAAATGCTGTGTGGCTCTATTGCACCTTTGAAGCATTTTACATGATTCCAGACTTGAGACTGCATAAAGATATTGGAAGATTTCGTGAATAGGAATTTCATTAGGTTAGGGGAAAGGAACAAGGAGAACAGTGCCCAGCTGATGGCACAGCCTTTGCCATGTTGAATCTGAGAGGGAGGCAGGAGGGTGGCTGCAGATAAGTCAGGAGCCTTGCTTCACTGCGACAGGGACATATGACAGAGAAGAAAGGAGCTGGTAAATGGGGATGCTGAGCAACTTCAAGCATGATGTCAGTCTTTGTTGTGGGGCTGACAAAGACTCGCTACATTTTCAGTACACCTCAGCTCTAAAAATGAGGCAAATCTTTGTGGCGTGACAATGGAGCATTAAAAAGGGTGATGCTCAATCTCCTTTTTTGTTCTGAAGTGTATTCCCTGTTTCAGTGCATGAGAAGCATGCCAGAAGAAGCCTTAATTTGCAGGTGACCGTTAAAAGCTGTATGTAGAGAAGGAGTGTCTGGTGAACAGTGTCCATGGGTGATCCCTCTGCATGCACCAGGCAGGTGCTGGTCCAGGGGCTGGCTACAACGGTCAGGTTTGTTGCTTAGGGCATCTCACCAGCTTCCTCTGAATTACCAGGCAGCTTCTCCTTCTACAATAGATGTCAAATTGTGCCCAAATCAGCTATGTATTACCTGAAACTTTGGTAAAGGCAGCACTGTGAAAGTTTTTTGGGGCTTATTTCCTTCCTGAACCTCACTGAGAGGGAACAGATGCTCCTTCCTTTTCTGGTTATAACTTGACCCTCACCAGTTCATGTCTGACACATTTCACAAAGAGAAACACTGAAGGAGAATGATGCCTGATCTCTAGGTATGTGCCTATTTCTTAGACTAAGAGCATACTATTTTATCTCTCAGTTCTCTTCCATCAAGTATTGCTTCCTGTTTGATGAATTTCTCCATTTGCTGTTCTTAGATTGTCAAACTAGATTGTGATTCTCACAAATGTAACTGCCAGATATATTTTTATGTACTGTACTTGAGCTGCAGCTTAATCATTGAAGGTCTTTGTGAAATTTTGATTGAACTTTATTTCATCATTTGAAAAACTGCTTGGACTGGAAATCATCTGCTATGTCATAGTTTACATTCATGTACTCATTCACATTAACATGCACACTCAATACTCTGTAATGCTAAAATATAAACTGTTTATGATAATCTGTGTCATATTGCTATAATCATAGAATTTCGGAGTCATTTAGGTTGGAAAAGACTTCTAAGATCATGAGGTTCAACCAAAAACCTAACACTCCAAGTCCACCACTAAACCATGTTCCTAAGTGCCACATCTACACGTCTTTTAAAAACCTGCAGGGATGATGACTCCACCACTTCCCTGGGCAGCCTGTTCCAATGCTTAATAATTCTTCCAGCAAAATTTTCCTAGTACCCAGTCTAAACCTCTCCTGGCACCACTTGAGCCCTTTTCCTCTTGTCCTATCACTTGTTACTTGGGAGAAGAGACCAGCACTGACCTCACTACAACCTCCTTTCAGGCATTTGTAAAGGGTGATAAGGTCTCCCCTCTGCTTTCTTTTCTCCTTATTAAACAGCCCCAGTTCCCTCAGCTGCTTCTCATAAGACTTGTGCTCCAGACCCTTCACCAGCTTCAGTGCTCTTCTTTGAATGCTATGTACTATCAGGTGACTTAATAAACCTTTAACAGGCCTCTAACATATTATTTATCTTGGACATTGTATGTTATGAATGAATATTTAATCAGAAAAGCATGTTATGGTTAAACATGCAAACATGCATTTGTTGCTTTGTTTTGGGATTTTTCTGCATGGTAAAGCTGTAGTAAAAGATAGATTTGTGTCGTTTGCTGTGAAAGATTTAATAATAGTGAAAAAGATTTAATAATAACAAGATTTAATAATAGTGATTTTGCCTATAACGAATGCTTTTGGCACAGGAATAAATGCATTGTAGCCATTTTTGAAAATTAGAGGCAAAATTTGGCTCTCAAATCAGTGAGGGTTCAGCCATGGATGTGACCAAGAGCAAGCATAGATCACAGGTTAGTGAGCTGCTAGGGGTTTTGGAGGCAAAACTGAAAAGGACCGATACTTCGAGTAGAGGATCAGAAGCCCAGGTTGTTGCATCTCCTCATGTGCACACAACTGCTTCGTTTCTTCTAGGATGAGTAGCCGTCACAGCCAAAGAGATGTTGCTGTTGTTCAAAATGTTTGAAATTATTCTTTATACACTTTTTCTTCTTAATCACAGTATGGCACTATCATAAGGTTGGAAAAGACCTTTGAGATCATCGAGTCCAACCTATGACCCAACACCTACACCTACTCCTACTTAAGATCAACATTGACTAATTTCCCAGTCTGCAAATGTTTCTTCTTCATCATATATTAACCTTTTCAGTCCAAGATACCTGTTGTTAATATTCACTAAATATTCTACCAAACAGAGTTGTCCCAGAGGCAAGGCAGACTGTGGAGATGCTGCCCAGTGCCTAACCGGCACAAGAAAAGTTCCCTTTCACAGAACCTTGTCCTCTGGTGGGTTGATATCGTTTCAAACCACTGATTACACTCAAAAAGTATTAGAATAGCTGTGCCCTGTCTAGCCTCAAGTTGCCCATAGGCAGTTACTGTGAAATAATTTATGCAGTATTTGAGGGAAATATGTAGAATACAGATATTTTTGCACACTGATCACTAACTCCATTGTAAGACCTTCTTCTCTATAGTTTCCTACACTGTACACTAAAAAAATAATAGCTTTCTACATTTTTTAAAAAATATGTTTTAATAATTATACTTCTGCCTAAGAATTTAAAATAACTCTAAAATGTGTGAACTGGGAACCTAGGCTTTATTTTCAAGAGGTAACATTCAATTCCCAGGGCTGCTGCAACTGTACATCTTTACGCAGCCTGTATAATATCTTTCTCTTTTCCAGAGGAAAGGAATTCCTGTTTTCCTGCTACACAGAAAGGTTCATTTTTCCCCAATATGGCATCACCCTGTCTAATGGACTGTCTTCAGCCCCTTAGATATATTAACCCATAGATGTATTTCTTTTTATGCTGATGGCCAAAATTACTAGCCTCTAAGACAATCCTTGCTGATTGATGAAAAACACACTCTAATCCCTGAATTTTGAGGAGTATTACAGATAATCAAAGAATACGTCTGCCAAGTACATAACATGCTGCTTGTGTAGTCTATGAAAATATCAAATTCCCCTAAGATTAATCAACTGGCTTTAACAGCTACAAGAAATCTTACTGCATTATGGAAAGCATTGCATTCCAAATTAACACAACTCTAAATAAAATCACTGAAGAAAAACCCAAAAACATAGTGTGTTTTTGCTTTTTTGAGTGTTTCAGATTGTTGGAAACAAGTAACAACCTTCACTCTTAGACTTGATGTCCCTGGTGAGTTTTTAAAGTTACCTGTTTGTTTTGCTGGAATTACCCTGTTTTGCCAAGCTCTCCTCCTGAACCTCCTCCACTGGAAGTCAGTTTTATGAAGGGAGAGAGGAGAGCTCTTTTTGACTTATCTACTTTCCCATGCCTAAAGTTCTCTGAATCAGGTTTCTTCCTCTCTCCCTTGTTCTTTGCACTGGAATTTTCTCATCTTTTTTAAAGCCTTAATGATATGAGGCAAGAGCCCATTGGTTGCTATGAGTAAAGCATTCTGGGTTTTTCTGGAGGTGGAGATATCACAACAGATGCAAGACTTCTTTCAAACTATCTAAATTATGCACTGAAGGCAGTATTCACTGTATAAAATATTCATTATACATGGATCTTGCCAAACCCATATTTTCTACTTTATTATATCTTCTTCTTGGAGATAGCATGTGACATAGCAACAATTTAAAATTTGACACTTAGACCACTTTGTGAGTTACTCTTTCCTTCTCAGTTTCTCTCCTTTATATCCAAAAGAAGAGAAGAGACAAGAAACCTTGAAATAGGTAGCCTGAGATAACCAGTTTCTAGGGAAGACTCCAGTAGAGACTAAGCCCTGAAGCATTCAGACAAGGCTAAATCACAGAAAGGTAAAAACAGTCCATAAGTCACAGTTCAAAAAGCCCATCAGATCCATCCTTCCTTCCTTCCTTCCTTCCTTCCTTCCTTCCTTCCTTCCTTCCTTCCTTCCTTCCTTCCTTCCTTCCTTCCTTCCTTCCTTCCTTCCTTCCTTCCTTCCTTCCTTCCTTCCTTCCTTCCTTCCTTCCTTCCTCCCTTCCTCCCTTCCTCCTTTCCTATCCATAAGGTACATCTCTCAAGAAATACAAGTGCATTTGCCTAACTAATAGCAACTCTGCATCTTCATTAAAAGCATGAAGACATGAAAGAAGTTCTCAGATGTCATTTGGACAGTAGCTGTTAGATGTTATGAAGGAGAGTGATAAAATCATTATTTAGCTTCTTCAATATTCCTTTCTCTCTCTTTTCTTCTTTCTTTTCCTTTATGCTCTGTACAATTGGCATCTGGATTTTTTTCCAGAATATGAAAATCAAGTAAATGGATCACCTAAGTATATCAGTGAAAAAAATATTTCGCTACAAGGTTTGGATTTCTAGAAGAAGAAATTATTTGTTGCCTTCAAAGTAAATATCCACTAAGGAGCTGGCTTGCACAGTGGTTTCTTTCAGATGTGGGAGACTCACTTTCCTTGAATCGTAGGATCATACAGGTTTGAAAGGGCCTCTGGGGATCTCTAGTCCAAGATCCTGCTTAAAGCTACAAGACCAGACTAGGTTCCTCAAGGTTTCATTCAGTTAAGACTTTCTGAGGGTTTGTTTTTCTATTCTAGACAGTGGTGCTGTTCTTCTAAAATACTGTATTCTAGCTGTTTGGAATAGAATCATCTGCAGTTTCTTATAGACTCCTTTTACAACATAAATGCCAGCTTTCACAAATGCCGTGGGTGTTGTTGAGTGTCAGGTGCGGCAGCTTGGAAGTTCAAACAGAACACCTCGGTTAATATTAAGTGATAATAGTAATTGCCATAATGGTCAAAAGACGCAGGGAAGCAAGGTTTGTGGGTACAGGTAATACCTACATTTAGTGTCTTGTTAGATCAAATGACACAGTTGAATAATGGGATCAAACTTTCTGGTTTAGTTTCTTCGTTATCTTCACTTGAGAAGCTCAAAAGAAAACAACCTTTTAAAACAGCAATAATACTTCGTGAATAAATGAGTGTGGACTGATGGAGGAAGGAAAGAATAATTTTCCTTGGCAATGGAAAATTGCTTTGAAATCCTACATGGAAGATGCTGGAGCCTGTAGTTTCCCTTCAAGTTTTCTCAGACATCTTTGGCTTTTTGAACTATTGTAACTCTGGGCATCCCCACTGATTCCTCTGCAGAAGGATGAATATTAAAGCACAGTGAAGCTGATAAGAGATTGGGAAACTGAGAATTTTAGAGGACTGGAAACAGCAAAATGATGCCAGAGGAGACACAGATTTGGGATGATGGTTCCCCTTTTATATTTACAGAGTTTAACAAATGGAAGCTGTGTCAATTGGGAGAAGAGTATGAAATGCCATGAAATTATTCATAGTCATATCAAACATAGTGAACAGAAGAAGCTTCGAATTGCAGGAACCTTACTCTTTTGCAGGATACATAGAGATCTACTGCTTTCTATTTGAAAGCAAAGGTAATTATGAGAATGATGACCATTTTTAGCACCAAAGATGGCCATTGTAAGCTGCTAGCCAAGAACACATAATTCTTCACACTCTTCTGTCTTTAATTTAGAAAAGTATTCCTCTTGCATATATGTTATAGAGCAACCACAAGTTTGGGTGTATGAAGAAATTAGTGGATATTCTGTTCTGATCTAGGACCATTCTAGCCTAGTAACTATCACGAAGGACCATGACAATAGTAATTATCCTATCAAAGATTCATTCAAGCTTAACTTTTACTTGAACAACACTCATGTAGAGCCGTTGTGAAAATGGAATCATCACTCACTATTACTGACTGTATTGACTGGGACATCTTACCTTGGGGGCAATGAGAGCCAGCTGGGAGCCAAGCCTGAGCCTGTGCAAACTCTGTTCTCACCCACAAGCACAGTCCCACAGCAGGTGATAACGGGGTCTGATAACCCCTCACACAGGAAGCAATAAACCAGAGTGAGGAGGATGCATCCAAGTGTTCCAGCCAGAAGCAGAAGGAAACAGGGATAGAGACAGGCTGAGGAAGAAGCTACAACACGGCTGTGAAGTCTATCCATATGGGTACACCCACAGCATCCCTCAGGCAGGGACTGACAGATGAAATAAGGTTAATCGGTGTAAGTCCAATAGGAATTTTTTACAATTGAGTGAAGGAGGACAAATGCATCTTTATATCACAACAGTTAAATGTTCATTTTTTGTTGAGTGTTATTCCAATATCAAACAGCCTTCATAAATAATCCATTAATACTGGGCTTTCACTGTAAGGTCACTTGCTTAATCTCATGTAGGCAGTGACAAACAACAAGCTGTGTCTGACTCAACCATTTTTCTTACACCCTCTCATTAGATGCATTTGGAAAAAACCTGCTCTATTGCCTGCCGAGCAACCTTTACAAATCTTGCTGCTTGACGGGTAGGGTTCAAGGAAAGAGAGCAATTCAGACTTTGCATGAACGGAAGCCAACTTTTAACTGGATTGAATTCCAGAGTAAGGCTAATAATTTTGGTACTAAACTGCAAATAATTACCGTTGTAATTGTTTTCCAGCATCCACAGGTGTGCTGGCTGCCTTTCAACCTGATTGAAAGGACCAGAGCTACTGGTTTAAAAAGCTCACTAAGTGTCTGCTTCTGCAAAGTTTGCTGAAAGCCAGTGGGAATAATTTTCCCAGGTGCATTGTCTCTTTATGAAAGGCTAGAAACTTTATGTTCACTCAGGTGTCTTGGAGAATTTATTCAAGGTTAAGATTAAGTTACCAAGCAAAGAACATATTTGGTCTCTATGAATGAGCTGGAATTTAATGCACGTTTCCTGTGTCCCGTAGAGCATGGATGTGGTCATACTGGTTCAGAGCAAATATCCACCTAGCCCCAAAGTGCCTGTAAGCTGATACCTACAGAAGCATAAAAGAGAAGTCTATGTAATATTTCTTCCTGCTGCCTTACCCCACCTCCACCAACTTCAGCTCAGAGGATTTACTTTGGCTGTCCTGACTGGTCTTTTCAGTAACCTCCAATGGGTCTGTCTTTTATAGAATTCCCCATTTGTCCCTTGAAATTCCCCATTTCACCCCTGAAACCATTAGTTTTCTGAATTTCCTTTCATTTTTTTCTTATTTTGACTTCTTGTGAACACTGAGCTGATGGTTTTAAGGAACCAGCTGCCTTTTCCCAATGCCTCGTTCATGCTCAGCTTATAAGCCAGCATTTTATGTGTGAATCATTTGCCATCATGTGCATCTTCTTACATTTATGTATATCACACTTCATCTGGCATCTTACCGCCTTGTCGCTCATTTTCGCAAGGTCCTTCCTAATGCCAATCTGTCTGCCTTCGTCCTTACTATTTTGAGCAGCTCTGCATCAAGAGCAAACCTTCCGACAGTCTGACCCTTACTGACCTTATGAATATGTGAAGGAGCTAGTCTGGAGGGCTTCAGGGCTGGTAACTTCTTAGGTGTGCTCCTTTCATCATGCATTCAGGTTCTTCCTGCACACAGGACTAACCTTTTTTTTCAAGCACTTTCCTTGCCTAAAACATATGCAAGTTTTAAACCCAGAAATTTATGTATTTTTTGACTTTTCCCCAAATGGATTGCTATAATATCTTGCCTTCTGTGTGTTTATTTATTAATATGACATTCACTTTGGCCAGAAGGCAAATGGTATTACCTTCACAAAATAAGGTTTTTTGTGTCTTCAGCATATGTACATTTCTGTGCATTCTAAAATATCTGTGGATGGAAATACTGAAATACATTAATATTTGATGTGAATGCATTTGACTCCAGTCTCAGAAGGCAGCAGTCCTTCAATAATTGCTATACTTTCAGATGCAGCTAATATCAGAAATGTAAGAGAAGAACTAAACTACCAATTCAACATTTTTCCTTTCCCATGATATTTTGTTTATTTTCACTTCATAGATGAGTGACTACAGGGACTAAGCAAGCTGAAGACAAAGACTTTCCCTTTATGAAACTGCAGCAAAATGGACAAATAAACATCAAATTTCTTCTCTTGTACTATCTACAGTTTCAGTTTTCAGAAAAGCAAGCAGATTGAGGGTCAAATTAACTTATCATTTACACATGTATGAATAGATTCAAAACAAATATCCATCCCGCTCCGAAATGCAATCATCTGTTTATTCTTCTTTGCGACCATCACTCAGCTGCAAGCAGAAAGAAGTTTTTCTCCAGGCAGATAAATACCAAAACAAATTAACTTTCTTAAAAGCTCAATAAATCCTAATGCCTGGCAAACATTACTGATCTCCTTATGCTCAGCAGGGCTTCTTAAGAAGGGATATACTGTCATAATGACATTTTTTCAAAGAAAAACTTAAGTTAGTTCGACAAAGATAAAGCAAGTTTGGATTAATAAGCTGCAGTCACATTAATGAATATTGAGTCTGTAGTCCTGAGCCATTATAAATTGTCTTATGATACAATTCATATCCATACAAATTTCATGCAGGCTATAAATTAATTTTTATTCATTACCTCACAGAGTTGAAAATATTCCTTCTTAGACCTTCTACATTAAGATTTGGACTACACCACATCTATCTTGAAAATGTTGTCCTAATGTCTCTGACTTCTGAAATCAGAGTCTTCCACCACACCATGTCTAGCCCCAATTTATTAGTTTTAAAGCACATGTCAGTAAAAACCTTGCAAGCAGTCACACTTCATCAGAAAACAAGGAATACCTGTTTCAAACTGATCAGGATATTGGTCCAGTCCAAAGATTGGAAACACATAAGCTGAAGACAAAGATTTAAATGTGATCAGACATATGTATGTCCTGTGATTGCTAATACCAATATTGCAAAAGTAAGTATCATAGAAATGGGTTCTCACAATATATTCAATATTTTTTTTTAGGAATGACACTGAACATTACCTCTGCTAAAATATGAGACTCTGCCTCACTGCAAATCTTTGCAGGAAGAACCCCGACGAGTGTGTTGTATTTAGATTGTATAATGGGTAAAATTTACTGTCACAAGACACTGCTTGCTGCTGCTACCTTTATTTTAGTTACCTACCTAAATACATATTTTATCCTAAAATTATGCTTTGCATTTAGCCAGATGTTTGATGATGATGAAATAAAATACATATGCATGTAATTACATAAATTATATGGGGCCTTAATTTTTTAACTCATGTCTGCTCATAAGAAGATAATCTGTCTTCAACCACTTTGCCTTTACTCCCTCCCTTAAACAGGCTGAGGGCATCTGCCTATGGTGAGCACATCTCCTGCATAACTGGGGAAGCAGGCTCGGGGAAAACCAGCAGCAGAGTGTCCCTCCCCATCTGCTTAGTCACCTGGGGCAGATGATGCCGCATCCTTTGGCATCCTTTATCAGCATTGCCAATAACAATGAATTGGTGTGAAGTTTCTTTTACATGAATTGTGTTAGATTTGGAAGCAACGTGATCGGTAAATATTCAAGTATAAAACTATATTAAAGACCAAAGATGGTTTGGCAGACTAGACCACATTCTTCCATGACAGTCGGTGAGTTCAAGGGAAGCGTATGAATGGTTATAACTGAAGTTAGTTATAGTTGAAGAAAGCTCTGCTGTGATAAGATTAAATAAATTTAGATGATAGATGATACATGATATAAATAAATCAGGGAGATATTAAATAAGGTAGGATTAAGCATGGAGCTCTCCTTCATTCATAACTATAAATAATGGACGGTTAGGTTATTGCAAAATTATCGTATAGTTTCCTTTTGGCTGTTTTATATGGGTTATCCTCTAGCACTTTGGGCTGATGGGGCCTTTGGGGCAACTCTCCAGCTTCTGCATAGAAGTACCAACTTCAAGCATGGACAACATGTTAGTGCTGTCTCTCAGGAGGGGACAGGAAAGGCTGCAGGCTGGCAGGATGGAAGCATATCCCTCATATTTCTCAGCAGAATGGCGTGTCTTCAGAGCAGGCAGAAAGGACATCTGGGAAGGAAAAGGAAGAAGTGACTGTAAATTCAGGCTATGGGACTGAACACCCTCTAGATACTCTGAACTCACCCCAATCTAGAAATGCCACTGAAGCTTTCTCATTTCTGTGCTGAGCCTCCAGAGCCAGACAAGTCCACTCTGGGGACTGTCTGAAACCACAGTTGTGGCTTAAAATGGGACTAAACAGGGACTGAAAAAAAAGACTAATAACCCCTCAGTCATGACAGTTAAGCTTTCCCTGCAGAAAAGGAGACTCCAGCCACCCCAGGCACTGTTTGGGCTTGGCAGATCTCTCACATTACATGTGCTTTCTTCCCAAAAGCACTGTGGGGGCAATGCAAGGGGGCTTTTAGGAGCCAATAGACTACCTGCCTTGCAATGCTGCTTGAGCGAAACCTGCTTTCTCAGTTCTGCTCCCCCAGGCTCCACAGACAGCAGGCTGCAGGGGAAACCTGAGCTGTGTTGGGGAGGTGGAGTTGCACTAAGCCATGTTTGCGTTCCAGTGGTGCAACCCTTTCCTCAAGCTGAACTTACTGGACTCTGGGGCTTAGCAGAGAAATTGGAAGGATTCGATGGCATTTCTGTAGTGAGATGAGTTCAGAGTATCTGGAGACTATTTAGCCTATAGTGTGAAACACTGCAGTTTGCTCTAATTTCCTTGTCTTTTGGCTGGAGTTAATTTATGGTGCCAGTGCCTAACATCATCCAGAAAATAATTAAATGCGTCAGAAATCCTTCTTGTGTTACCTGATCCTTATGTAAGTTAGCTGCTTAAAATTACCTTTTTTGTGTCTTTTCTTAGCTAATATTACAGCAAAACCTTGTGTTATCCCATCTCAGGTCTCTCTAGCTGGAAGCACCATAGTTCTGCAAGGAGGCAGCATAGATGGCAAGGGGGAATGCTGGTGGACCAGTGAGTGAACTCAAGTTTATAAAACAAAGCTAAAGTTAATTGCCAATTTACATGGCACAGTGATTATTTTCTGTCATGTTACAACTCTGTACACGCTCACTGTAATGCTGTGATCGATTCCTCCCATTCCTTCATGTGCTTTGAAATATTTTTACATGTGATAGAACGAAATCAAATCTAAACAGCTGGGGAGCTGCTTAGTATTATTTGTTGCTTGCAGGCTGGCCCAGGGGTCCCAACTGTAGCTTCAGGCTCCTGTGATGATAATTGTCCTATGTGCACGCAGACAGTGACAAATTGGTTTCTGCCCTGAGGAGCTTAGAGCTTGCTAAAATAGAAAACAAAAAAAGAGAGTCTGTCTCCTCAATGTGCATTTACACATTACTGATCTGTCAAGTCTCTTGTGTTGGAGAGAGGTTCCCACGACTGGCTTTTGTCCCACGCTCTCCCCTCGGCTATGCATCGCGTCCTATCTTCTGTTTGCAGAGTCGCACCCCAGCCTCTCCGCTGTGCTCTGCCAGCCACCGGCTGGTGGTGTGAGGCAGGTGAGGTGCAGGAAAAAAAGCAATGCTGCAGAGCTGTGTGGAAATCAGCAGTGTGCTACCTGATGGAGACCTGCCCTTAAAGGAAGATTGGGTTTGAGGTGCTGAACCACAAGGACAGTCCCTCTTTCCCCCATCACGCTGCTGCCTGTGCTGCCGTGCCGTGATCTGATGCAGAAGTCCATACGCACAGGAAAAGGGATCAAACAAGAGATCTCCGTGCTAGAGTATAGGGTGGGAGCTGTCTTCATAGACACAGAGGCCCACAAAGGTTGTTGGACTCTGAGGACAATGTATGTAAAAACGTTTGTTTTACAAAGTTGCTTGAGCTAAACCAATATGTTAGGGACTGGTGTTAAAATCCAGTACAAGCGGGTTATTACTGTTTATCAGTACTTACTTCATTAATGGTTACAAACTCCTTTGAAATCCCCAGACAGTTCCAGAGGAATTAACAAGTAGGCATTGCTCTGTGTTGCAAAAATCATTGGTTTTTAAAACATGAGGTGTTTGCTACTGACCTGCTGCTGAACCCGAGCTGACAGTACCTGGGGCATTCTGCAGACTGTCAAGGTGGGTCTGCAGCCTGGCAGACTGGTTTTTTTTGATTAGTCTGACCTATTTCCATTTATTTTGCAAATTTTTGTTTCAATTCACTCAATCTTATGTCTGGGCTTTCAAGGGCCAGAAAGGGGGGGGTAACCTACACTTGCCCCAACTATATTTGAAGGAAAATCTCTCCAACTTTAAAGGAGAAAGAGTGCAAGGAGCTAATCCCCTTGAGGCCATCGGATTAGTGGATTTCAAAAGCAGGTCTAGGGGGAACAGGAGGAAAAAGGGGAACAGCATCTGGCAAATATGTCTGATAAACTGATTTCTGGAGACAAAAATCTCCTCTTCTGTGTTTCTGGCTGCCAGGGAGCAGCAAGGGCAGGCTGCTCTACAGGGAAAGGCAGCAGAGAGTCCAGGGCAGTGCAGGGCTGGCAGAGCAGCAAATTCAGTGACCACAGCACCAGAACAAGGTGAGCAGATGGGGTTGGGTGAGAGCCCAGCAAGCACCTAACAAGTCCTCAGCAGCGAGGCAGGTCCCAGTCAAGACAGGGAACAAGTCTACAGGTCTAGATCAGGGAGGTACGAGAGTGGATGCAGGCGTACTCGTGATGGAGGTGTGGTGTAACTCCATCAAGGACAAAGTACATACAAGTCACCTTAAAAGAAGCCCATAAAGGTGGGGAAGCATCTGCAGACACTTCATCCAACTCTCATCCAAGGCTACCAACTGCCCTCTCTCATCCTGGGAGAGCCCTCAGATTAATATCCCAATTCCAAATCACTCTCCTGGGGCCAGGGTTTTGCCAAGGGTCAGCAGAAAAACCTGAGAAAGCTGTATCTCACTGCTGCTGCAGCTTGGTCGTAAATCCAGTACCATGGTGCAAGCTGAAAGTGAGGTAGATGATGGCAATCACCTCACCAGTTCCTATGGTTTCTTATTACTCCACTTACATAATGCATGATTCAGTTTTGAGAAATCTACAGTTTAAGTCTATTCACCAAATTTTTCATTCGTGCAAACCATTGCTTCTCCTTACATTCACTGGAAGAGCAATAGGTTATGGAGAGCTGACTTACATAATGGTTGCAGGCTCTATTGCATCTATAGACCTCATAGCACAAATCTAATCTTTAATAAATTAAGAGATATCATCCCTATAAAAAACCTAGCACTTCCAGAAAATACATTTAAGCAAATCTCGCTTCCTCTATACATATAAAAAAAAAATAAATTACTAAGTAAAATGAAATTTTGGGAAAGTCAACAAAAGGTTTTACTGCAAGTGAATTGGTGGCATTTCAAATTGACTGAAGGATGCCCTCTGGGGCTCAAATTCTAAATCATAATATAGATACTCTCTGAAGTAAACCAGTTTTAGAAATCTTGATGGAGAAAAAATGTGGAGCTCTATAGATTACAGCACAGCATCACCCCCGATCAGCCCAATGCCGTTGATCCTGACATTTGCAGTATTTATTTTATCTGAAAGAAACAGTATCTTGCAACAACTGCAAATAGGTCTAGTGAAATGCAGAAGATAACACTTCTGAGGCGCTGAATTAATGCTTTGATGTGCACTTTTTAAATCATTATTTTGGACAGCCCTCTGCTTTCAGACTGGGAGTCTGGGTCTTTCTTTTGATTACTATAACCCTCTGTCCTATCTGTATATCTTCCTAGGCAACATTCACACAATGTTTGTAGAACACATGCATTACTTGGGACCTCATGAATAGTAAAGAACGCAATTATGTGACCTGAAAATGTTATTTTTTTTCCATTTTATGCACAATGAGACCGAGACATTCCTGCACTGTAAAGGGCACGAGTGAAACCTGATCATTGCTAAAGACAATTAGAACTCAAATTGAAGGAGAGCTGTAGTTTCTCTGCCTCAAGACCTCATTGCAGTGCAGTGGGAAAGCACAGGGCTGGCAGGGACAGAACACCAGGCTGGGGTGTGAAAGTCTAGAGGAAGACACCATGACTTTTGCCTCAGGCCTTCTGGTTTCACCATTACTCCCGGGACAACTGAGGGAAGTGAAAAAAGTCAAGAGAGAAGTCCGAAGACCAGATTTCTGGACTGTACATACACCTTTCCCACTTACACACGTGTTCTTTGCTGAAGGCAGTGAAAGAAAGTTTGGTGAGGTATAAATGGAGACTTGAAATATCTTTACTTGAATCAAAGAAGGGAGGAGCCGTACCTAGAGCCCTTGGCGAAAGCTCTCTGTGGGAGGAGAATGCCCCACTGCGGATGGATGCTCAAGCAGGTGCATGTCTAAAATGGTGGTGTTTTCTGCATCAATAAATAATCCCTAAGGGTCTTTAAAAATCATTGCGGGCTCAACTCCTTTGTCCAAGTGTATGGTTATCTTCATCACAGGGACACCGTTGAAGAAAACACCCAAAAAGGTACACATTAAGGATTCCCTTCAAAAAAAGTATTTAACCTCTGCTGGCACTGCTCAGATGCTCCTGGTTGTTCTTCCCCTGCCCAGCCTCTTTATTTAAGATGACCTCTGTGGTTTGATTGAGAAGAGAGATCAACAGGTCAGTGTTGAATAAAAGCTCCTTTATTGTTTACTAGCATTGACAGTAGCTGAAAGGCTTCTTCCATCACTGCATGACACATTTATGCAGCTTCTGTGGTGTCCCTGCAGCTGTTTCAGGATGTTTTCCTTGTAGGTGCTTCATGTGCTGATGTCGGTGGGGCTGAGCCACTGGTGCTCCTGCGAAGAGGCAGGGGCACCAGGGTGGGTGCTGTCTGCCAGACCTTCCCAAGCAGGGGGCCAGCACCTCAGCTAAGCATGTGGTGTGCAAACAGTGATGGGCTTTCAGTGAGAACTGTGGACACAAGCACTTGTTGGTGTGTCTCCTGCATAAGATCCTCCTCTCTTGATGGCTTCTTTCTCGTCTGTGTGTGGCACTTAGGTCTGGAAGTTTCATGGACGTCACATCCACCTGTTTTTCTTGCCAAAGCACCATGTTCTCTCCAATTTTATGTCTTTAATGGAGTGAGCAGCTTGACACCACGTCCTGCCTTTCTGAGGAGCTGAGGTGTACAGGTTTACTTCACTGCTATACAGTTGGTGTTAGCGGTGTGTAGGACTTTCATAGCCTTTTTTCCTTCTGCTCCTTTCTGTCCGCTTTTCCTTTGTGAAGGAGTGTTCTTCCCCTTGTGTGCTTTATAGCTGTACAAATGGAATGATTTGTTGGTGAAGTGGTGATGAAACCATTAAACAGGGTTATTATCTTTAATGGAACTGTGAAGATAAAGCTCTATGAGCCTTATTATCTGGTATTCTATGCACAGCATATATAAATGTAATTGTGGTGGACTATAGTTATTTCATGGAAAGGTTTCAGTAGAAATATTAATAGATTGAGCCGTATAATCAAAAAGAAGGATGAAAATGTCATAACATTAAAAACAAATATTTCATTTTTTTTAAAAGAAACTCATCTCTCTAAGCATGAGTCTTGAAACATTTTAATTAAGCCTAACAAGTTTCAATACCTGCCCTTTATTACACTCCTCTCAGACAACACAAGGAGGATTGTAATTGCTGACAGCTTTTAAGATTAGAAGATAAAAAATGTCACATTTCTTAAGGCAAAGAACATGAAAGAAGATTACTTGGAGGAATATGTATTTGCCTATGACAAGCAATTCTAGGAATTCTGCTGTTTTCATTTGTATGAATTTCTTTCTGGGATTGAATGGGGTGGCTCTTGGGGAATGTATTATACACAAGAAATCTGTGACTTTATGTTGTCCCTGTATCATATTTATTTTAATCGATCAGCCAATAAGGGACATTAAAATATTTCAGTGAATGATTAGATGAAAAAATGTTTTTCAATTTTCCTTTTTTTTTCCTACCACCTTCCCCTTCTGTGATTTTTAAAGATAGGGATTTATGATTACATTTTAAAATGAAAATTGCAAGTTCAGGAAAATAATAATTCTTAAATTCTGCTTGGCTGGATAAGTCTCCACCTAGTCTTGCCATGATCCTTTTTGTCACCAGTCGTCAAAGATCTTCTGCAGAGGTGATGTAGGTCTCATCATCTTCCTGTTGGAGAATACATGCGATCTCTTCTTGAAGTGAAGCGTGAACTCATCCCAGCCCTGGCTGTGCCCCAAGTGAACCTCCAGACAAGTTGCAGAGAACCGTAATTTCTATATTCAAATGTGTGGTGGGTTACCACTGACAAGACTGGTGATTTTTGTAAGAACTCTTAAATACTTGACTTTGCTAACAGAGTCTCATTCCCATTTACAGTGACTACACTCCTGTCTGGTATTCACAGGTCTCTGAAATGTTAAAATACTTGTGTCACATCTGTAGATTTTGGATTACATCTGCCAAAGAATATGCAAGTCCACCTGCAGTTTCAATGCAATGTCTCTAACTTTTCAATGACATTTTTTTCTCCCAGTGATGCAGTTACTGCTGAAATGACATTATGGCACATTTTGAATGCATACTTTACAAACTGGTATTGTAAATGTGCCATCACTGCCACCAATACAATAAAAACTGTGTTTAGAATTAAATGATGACACAGAGCATTTAAATTTGCTAATACCTTACTCAGTTACAAAACTTTATCTGAAATTCACCTTCTGTATCTGAGAGACTTCTGTGATTCCCAGAAGCTAAAATTTTAAGTGGTGCTTTTCAATTATAAAATAATAAATGTTTGTTACAAAAACAGTAGCTTAGATTCAGTGAAGTGCTAAGTGTTATCCACAGCCTGTGGAAGTGTTTGGCTTTACAGAGGGTGTCTGGGGCAGGTTCTCTCTCCCGTGCTCACACACGGTCTGTTGAATGGCAATGGGAATTGTCAGTCACAGAGACAGAAGAGAAACGCCTGTAATTAACCAATAAACAAAGTCTGTATGGAACTCAAATAGCATTCTGATAGAGGATTAAGAAGCAAGGTGAGAGAAAGAAATAAAACCAAGACTGAGAGGGGCATAGGCAAGATGTATCTTTTATGTTCTCTTAGAATTTGGGGATAATAACCTGATTTTGTGTGCTAGTGGATACCTGCTGCTATTTTCTCTCTGAGATTTGATTACAAGCATGAATGAGAAGATTTATTTTAAGGGCTTTTGATTGATTGGGCTGGGGGTGGGAGGAGGTGCAACCTGTTTTAGAAAGTGAGATGCAAAATTGATACAGTTATTAATAAACATATGTGGTTGCATAAGCTCAGGGCAGAAGCTGCTGGCATGAAGATCCCTCTGTGCAAGGTACTGCACAAATGTGCACGGACTCACAGCTGCTGCTCTGAAGAACTGACCTCAGGAACAAGGTGACCACTTGTGTTTCTCTCCCTTGAGCTTCAATTGCCCAGCTGGGCAACAAGGGGCTTTCCCTACGAACACCTGGTGTCTAACTCTGCTGTGCCCGGTTTACATGACCCTGTGTTTAAGGATTCATACAGCTATAAGGTCTCTTAACATTTTGCTCAGTGGCAGAGCATGCCCACACTGGATGTGGGAGCCCTGCCATAGCAGAGGTTTTGCTTTTGTTCTTGCTTTCCCCGAATGTTTCAGGCCAGTCAGCTGCGGTGTCTTGGCTTCAGGCTTTGGCCATTGAGGTTGGTTTGTGCAAGACGAGAGAGGTGCTCTCTGCTGCTCCACAGGTCCTCCCAGTGCATGGAGGGCCAGCATGCCCTAACCGACCCTCCACACCACCTTTTGCAGAGGGCAGTGTGCTCTGGTCCCCTTGGAGGGAATGTACACAGCAGAGGGCTTCTGCTCCTTCTCTGTGTGCCCCAGCTTAGGCAGCCTGGCCGTGTCCAAGGAACATCAACAGCTGAGAATGATTTTTAAGGTTGGGTTCCTGTGAACCTGCTGGGAAAAAGAGACTCTAAAATGAGCTGTTTAACCTTTTCACACACTCCTTTGTAGTCTTACATCTGTGAAAATAAATCCTGGGGACAAAAGCACATTATGATATACAAACACCCTCTTAGCTCCAGTAAGTTTATCCTTCTGCTGCAGTGCAGCACTGTGAAGTCAGAATATATTTCTTGTCCTCAAAGCAGTGCATTTCAGTGCTGAAGCACCTTCTACTTCCCAGCACTCTCCATTCTTTCTTTGCTTTTGTTTTTAATTGACTGTCTCTGGATAGTCAGAAACAAACCAAAAGCCAAAAAAGTTAAAAACCAAAAGTTAAAAAACCCAAACGCCCTTACTCCCACCCACCCTTAATCTGTAGCTGGTTGAGGTGAGATACATGCCACCTACAAAGAGCATTTTCTGATTTTCCTGAGACTTCATGATAAAACATACTCTGTAGTTGTGCTGTAGAAATTTTAGATTTATTTTTTTAGCTCAACATGTCTAAAGGAGATTAATCAGAAGAATATCCGAAAAAGAAAAATCCAGTGTAAGTCACAGATAGAAGAACATGATTTATCTCCAATTAATCCCCTTAATCCTTGACAGGTTTATTCCTGCAGGTAAGTTTTTCTTATTTCCATTTAGAATGCTGAAACAGAAGTTGATACTATCCTAGCATGTAAAACCTAAAGCCAGTATCTTTCTGTATCTCAGTCATAGTCACTTTGCAGTTAAAAATTTGAAAAAATGTAGGACAATGACTGGGAAGGGGCAAACTAGTATACTGGTATCCCTGGAAGTGGGCAGAAGGTTTCCTACTGATGTTTATGGGCAGGACTGGAGTGCTCTGTGGCTCATCCTCATGCTCAGCTGAGAGCATGGCAGTGCCAGGCTGTGTTCAGGGAGGCAGAGTGATGTGTGTCTGTGTGTGCTGGGGGGTGAAAGGGGCTGTGGCCCCCACTTTTTCCCTCATAGCCTGGTAGGTGATACCTGTTCTGAATTCAGAAAGGAGGAGGGATTGAAAAGGAATTTTAATTCACTCCCTTCTGTAGATAATGATGGAGTTTCATTTTCTGATCTTATCTTCTGTTTTTGAAATCACTTTTATCTTTTTCTGATTTCTCTTTCACTATCTTTTTCCTATCTGGTGGTATTTTTCCAACTATTCTTATATTCTCCTTTTTCATTTTGCTCCTTCCTACCCATCTCAAGATTTCCTCTAACTCCCTCTGTACTTTCTGCCCCAATCTTTCCATATTCGCTCCTCTCCTTTCTGTGTTATTCTCTTTCCCAAGCTCTCTTCCCTCTGTATCTTGGTCTGTGTCTTCTTACTGAAGGCTTGGTATCACAGTATCACAGCATCACAGTATCACAGTATCATAAGGTTGGAAAAGACCTCTGAGATCATTGAGTCCAACCCATGACCCTACACCTACACCTACTCCTACTCCTACTCCTACTTGTCAACTACACCATGCAGTGTACACCGTAAGTGCCTCATCCAAATTCTCTTTGAACACCTCCAGGGATGGTGACTCGACCACCTCCCTAGGCAGCGCATTCCAATGGCCAATCACCCTCTCAGTGAAGAACTTCTTCCTAATGTCAAGCCTAAACCTCCCCTGGCGAAGCTTGAGACCGTGTCCTCTCGTTCTGTCACCGGTCGCCTGAGAGAAGAGTCCAACTCCTGCCTCACTACAACCTCCCTTTAGGTAGTTGTAGAGAGCAATAAGGTCTCCCCTGAGCCTCCTCTTCTCCAGGCTAAACAACCCCAGCTCCCTCAGTCGCTCCTCATAGGGCTTGTGCCCCAGCCCCTTCACCATCCTCGTCGCTCTCCTCTGGACACACTCCAGCATCTCAACATCCTTCTTAAACTGAGGGCCCAGAACTGGACACAGCACTCAAGGTGCGGCCTGACCAGTGCCGAGTATAAGGGGATGATGACCTCTCTAGTCCTGCTGGCCACACTGTTGCTGATGCAGGCCAAGATACCATTGGCCTTCTTTGCCACTTGAGCGCACTGCTGGCTCATGTTGAGTTTCCTGTCCGCCAGCACTCCCAAGTCCCTTTCCGCCTGAAGTCCCTTTCCGCCTGGTATGGTGTTCCTTGCATGCATGATTGCTACAACAGCACTGGACAGCCTCCGCCTCCACGGCTCCGTTTGCTTTCTTCTAAGTTCTTCCTGTTAATGACAGGTTGGACAGATGAAGGACTGTATAGTCTATCACACCATTTGCTTTATAACTAACTTCAACCTCTAAAAAGTGAGAAAAGAAGAAATAAATTGAGCTGCACAATAGAAGCTATGGAACTTCCCTGAATTAAATGCTCATTTCTCTGACAATGCCCTAAAGCAGATTTGTAGGGGAAAAAAGTAGGAATAGAACAAGCACGTTTCATATTTCCTCTGAGAATTTCCAGCCTCCATCCTGCGTTGTCAGAAACTTTTCGAGCCTATGTTACCTTCATGCATTTCTCTTCAATGTGTAATACATGCCAAGGTCTGTAAGGCTGAGGAGGAAATGTTACCTCTTAAATGAATCCCTGCAGGCATTATATCCTCCTGTATCTTTCTAAAGCAGCTCATGGAGAGTGGCAAGGGCAGTGATCAACGCTCTCAGCAATCTCTCAAGTGAGGAGAGAGAATATGATTCGAATCCCTTGCACGATGCTTCCATTTCCATAAAGTTAATGTAAGTCTTTCAGTGCCAGCTATGGAAGGTAAATTGTTGCTACCTATAATCTCTGATACTGCTTGAGTTGCCATTGCGAGAATTGAATAACCTTTTCTTTTAACAACACAGTTGTGAACGATTAGCCAGTCCTTACCTTTTAAAATCACAGCACAGCAGTGTGCCAAAATGCAGGGGTTAGGCACTTGGCCCCCAGTGCTTCTAATTTCCACCCTGGAATCAATTTAGCTTCAGCCTTTGTTGACGTTTTACCAGTGGTAGCAGAAAAGGGTTAGAATCTAGGCTTTAAGTGGTTCCTTCTAAACTCTTTTTCACTGAACTTTTCATTTGCTAGGAGGAAATATAGATTTGTTCACCTCAGGACTATGCATGAATTTAATGAATTGTTTTGGTTGGAAAAATTTTTTTAGCAATTTGATTGTTAATCTTGAAGCCTTGTGCTTCTGGCTTTGGTTCTGCCCGTGCGTTTCCCCATGTACTCACTACACACGGAATGACCAGTCACCTAAAATGTACCAGATGTGTATTTTTTCCTTTGCCTCAGAGTATGCTTTCCTAGAGAGTGGCAAACGTTGGCTTTCTCTCAAATACTGTTTCTGATTGTCTTAGTTTAGATGAAAACTAAGATATGTTATCAGATACTAAAGATCTTTAATCAGAAAAAAAAATTGTATAGAAGAGATAACAGTTCTTAGCTACAAATATATGTGTATACAAAACAGGATCAACACTCATCACAACTAAAACCTAAAAGTCTTAAGAAATAGATTGAGTCCTGTACCCAAAACCTTCCGATGCAGGTCTCTTTAAGAGCTGGCGAGCAGTCGCTGTCCTGCACGGGGAGGCGCGGCCCCCCCCAGCCGGGGAAGGGCGGGGGAGGGAGATGGAAACTTAGTGCGAGTTCTGCCAGAGCTGTGGAAGATTCAGGTGACCCCTGATCTTTCCTTCAGAGACTGCAAAACGTATGCACTCAGGGACTGCCGCTGCCGTTGTCGCCACTGCCGTCCGAGAGGAAAACGGCTGTCCGGTCACGACCTCTGTCCCGGTTTCCCCGGAAACGTCCTCCCCCCATCCCCCCTCGCATCTGCTGAAACTCCCTTTATTGGCAAAAGGAAGAAAAATTCCTCGGAAAAATCCCAAACCACGACATTGATACAGTCAGTGAATCAGAGATACTGGTTTATAGATGACTGACTGGATCCCTGTCTCTTCCTAGATGAAGCATTTAGATCATCTGCATGGCCCCATGCTCCAAAGCCTGAATTGATAAAACTGTTATCTTTCTAGGTGCTTTCAGATGTTGTTTGTTTGGTGAGTGCATTTGCAAGTATTTTAAAAACATTGAAATGCTTCTGCTTTTCTGGCGTTCCTAGGGTACCTATATGCCACATATGGCAGAATCCAGCTCATCAATCTAGATGGGAGAGACACCTCAATGCCTATCAACATTTGGGCCCTTGTCACGATGACAGTTCTATAAACTCCTTGGAGTGTGTCTGAATGCAGTCAGGCCTGAAACCTTCCTTACATTGGGCTGGCAGAGAGCATTTAAATTCCGTCCTCAAACTGGTTTGCTGCAGCTTTTAAAGACAGAAATGGTGAGGAAGAGCCCTATACCGCTGCACGCTGGCTTTGAAAGCTCTCTGGCTTTCATGCACTAGCAGCTGTTGCAGCTGTCGAAGCCATAGTTCCAAGAGCTATCCCACCACCGTACACGTAATTGGGGATAATGCAGCTAAGCAGGAAACACCATTAGGAAGAGAGATCTTCAAACATGTTCTTTTCAAACTCCAGAATTCATTAATCTTCTGGTCACAGTATTTCTGACATTGCAGGTGCTTGCAGATTTACACACAGGAAAGCTCCCTCTTTCATGCTCTTTTCTCTCTCTGTGAGTGCCAGTAATGTGAATGCAAACAATCATTTTCATGTACACTGAAAACCAAGCAATTATGGAATAAAAGCCCTTCTGCTTCTGCTAGCAATGGATGGAGTGACAGAAACCTTAATTATGCTCGAATTCACAGTATTATAATATTCAGGAAGTGAGGAAAATCATCAGGGCATGAAAAAAATGGGAGTTTTTACTTCTTTATGAAATTGTGAAATTGTTCTGGCCATGGGCCAAATCCACTTCTCATTGATGCTGTTGTAAATTAACAGAAACTATGTTTGCTTGCAGAGAAACCTTAGCTTGCATCAGTGCAGCAGGAAACTGAGTTTGCCACGTACCCCAGTAGGAAGGTAATTTTGGCCAACATAAAGCACATTGGACAAACTCTCCTCTGCATCTCTGAAATTTGAATTCAAGACCAGAGCTGAACAGTTTTCTTAGCGTACTGCTGAGAGAGGCCGCACAATGCCATAGAGGGATGCAGGCTCTGAATGTCTTTGAATTGCAGGGGCTGAAGTCTGTAACCGAATATCATAACTCGAGTCTCCTTTGGTAGGAGCAAGAGGGAACTCTGCAATCCAACTAGAAAAGCAGCATGAAACTCAAATGTATCCAAGTGGCCAGTAACTGCAACAAAGAGAGTTAAAGAGATGCTGATCAGAGAGTTCTATTCAAAAAGCATATTTCCAACAGCTATTCATTTTGTCTGATCTACATACCTCTTGCCACTTTCTAAATTATTATGGTTTATTAAAAAAACTGGACTTTTCTTTTTGAAGTGTGAATTGAAATGTATAGGGTGACATTTTCACCACTGAGTGATCCACAAAGCTTGCAATTGTATCTGTCATCTTGTTTTTACTGTGTGGGTTTCAAAAGTGCAGAAAATTGACCTCTGAATTGAAAAAGGAAAATGAAAAAAGCAAAAATGAAAGGTAGAGAAATGGTTGGAAGCTGGGTCAATTTCTTGATGACATGAGCAAGTCACTGGAATTCTTGTGGGTAGAAAGTGCATGAGCTCAGTTAGTCAGAAAGAAGACATTATTATAGAGTGATAAAAGTTTTTAAGGGAAATGGCCTATGAAAGACTAATCTGTATAAAGTGTTCCTTACAATATTACTTAATTAGAGCTTTACACTGAATTACTGATCTTGTCAGCTGAATGTCTCACTGAAAAACTTTGGAATTACTAAATAGCCAGTATTTTCATCAGTCAACTGATGCTGGAAAAATATGGCTTTTCAATGCTGTTTTTTAATACGCATATTTTTAATCAGAACTGTTCCTAATTTCCTAGGTCACAAACTGGAATCCTGAAGCCAACTGGAGAAATACAAGGTATTTCTATAAGAAAAAGATGAGACTGTTAAGATAACTGTGAGAAATCTTGCCACATGAATTTCAAGCACCTTTTTTCTATTGGATTTTTTCTTGGTCTTATCTTTTTTCCTTTCTTTGGAATTATAATTGGACTTAAAATGAAAGTAATTCAAACTGTTTTTGCAAGATGTTGGGTATGCCTAGCTGACTGATCCCCTCACTTGTTTATAAATGAAACCAAAAGGAACACAAGATGTTTATGACTTAAAAGGATAACATTCTTTAAATATTAAATGTTTTCTCTATACAGTGAGAGTTCTTCAGTTTTCAAGCTGCTTTCTGAAAAAGCGCTTCTAAACTCTCTGTATTCTACAAGAAGAAGATAATGCAAGCCTATAGGAACAAGGCTGTTGAGTCTGGGCAAAACAATGCTTTAAAATATTTGTAAAAATATTTTACAAAATGACCTTTGAAGAACAGACAAAGATAAACAAAACGATATAAACAACCAGAAGAGAGAATTGAGGATGACAAAGGAAGCCAAAAAATTACTTATTTAACTTGTTACAGTGTCTTTCCTGAAATGTTTAAATGATCTGTTAATAATAAGACTTTATTTTTATTTCCCCCCCCTCCCAAGGTGTACATTTGAGTAAAATGATGCAGAAGTACTGAATGGTACAGAACTGAGCCTGTGCTTGGGAACCAGGCAAGATGAAAAGACCTAACCCTTTATACTTTTCAAATGCCTTTTTTAATGTCATTTATTATGTGGAATAATCATTTTAAAACTTTGAATGAGCCAATGTTTCAGTCACATACCAGCTTGTCCATCAAAAGGTCAGTCTCTCTAAATGTCAGCCAGCTCTTCCTTTTGAATTTATATTGAATTCTCTGATTTATCTGGTGTGTCTCCCAGTAGATCTGTCGTTAGACAACTGAATTTAAAAAAAGGCAGTGACCTGAAGAGAATGTGGGTAGAGGACAATCTAGGAAAATAGTGCATATTTCTCCGTGCTAGCAGATTGAAATGATGTGTTTTAGGCATTTCATTACTGCAGTTTCTCGTTACCTCAGGTAACTAAGTCCCAAGACCACTATGTTAAACAGGGAGACACTGCCTCCTCCAACTGGCATATGGTTAATGAAGCAGTGACGGAGACCCCAAACCCACTAAAATCAGAGAAGTCTTAAGGAGGCCATTGTCTCCTTGAGACTAATCTGCTTTTAGATGACATCTCCAGCTAAGGTTGTCACCTGTGGCTCCCTTTGTTGTCAGAGAGAGGAAGAGGGCACTTTTGAGGCATGAGTCCTTATGTCTGTGTAAATGTCTACCTTAAGATGAGAGGAACTGGGTCTCAGAAGCATCATGTTTTCCTAAAAACATCCATGAAAGGAAGGTAGGTCACTCACTGAGACGTAGAGTTTTACAATGGAGATCTCAGGGGGACACGCATTGTGTCAGAACTGGCCTGTCTGGAAAAAGGAAGGGCATGACTCCCTGAGTTCCCAAGTCCTGACTCACACTCTGCCTGAAAGACTGTCCTTCCTTTCTTAACTGGCAAAAACCCCCCAAAACCAAAACCAAAAAAGCCCCCAGAATAGGGTGGGAATTTGTCCTTTTGGGTCAATACAGCACTACTGTTTTGAAACACAACAGCAATCCTGAGCATCCAGCATACAGAAAATTGGTGTCTGTCAAATGCTCAGCAGTGCTCAAGATACGGTGAAAACTGAGCTGAAGAGCTCTGTTATCAATACCAGGGATACAACTAAGGATTGGGTTTTTTTAGAAATACCAAGATCACATACAGTATTGAGTCACTTCAAAAAATAGGTGCATGAATTAAGATCACGTCCATTTAGGTACATGAATTACAATCAGTTCTTGGCATCTAATGGAGTGTCCTTCTAAAAGTGGGTACCAAAACTGACTTTATAACTAAAATGGGAAAGTGCATTTGAGAACCTCCAGAGGAAAAATCCAATCTGCTAAAATGAAGGTATCTAAATTATATCTCTGGTTCCCAACCTGTGTAAGTAGCTGCTATATCCCTTCAGTGTAGTAATATATCAAGCAGATGGTAAAGGACGATGGCATTAGCTCTATTCAGTTGTCTCCATGTATACATATAGTTCAACTACACTATAGAGGCTGTAGGGTGTTCTACCTAATCTTCACTTGCTGCTAGATAAGAGCATGGGTCTCCCATAAATCAAATACCTTATCTACACTATCACATGGACATCGCCAGTACCTTCTCCAATGGCACTGCACACCTGTGTGTGGGCAATGGACTCGTGTCCTAAGGATAATTCACCTTGACTAAACTGAGATTTCTGCACTGTAGAGGTCTACATTAGCACAAGTTATGGCCATCTGTCTTTACAGACCCTGAGAGAAACTGGCACTTTGAGAGTGCAATTGATCGACCTAGTTTAGAGGCCCATGTCAGGGTACAATATATGGCACTCCACAAGCATCCGTTCTGTTCACTGAATATAAAAGAAGTCTAAAGTTATCAGGTGAAATGTATATAATTTAAGTACATTAATCCTATCCTAAATTACTGATTGAAAAGCAAATCTGTTATATAAACCCCTCCTGCTTTCTTATCATTAATATGCTGGGTTAATCTGTCTTGATAATTTTCTCTTTAAGGAAATGTCATAATGAAAAAATCAACAAAATATGAGTGTGACTTAAATAATCTCATGCCTTTCTGGAGTCAATTTGCCCTGCTTTGCAATAAGAAAATAGTTACAAATATATTCCCATACTCCCACTTATTCCTTTTATGTGCAATTGAAGTTTATTGTTCTATTTTTTTCTCCCTTTTATCTCTCAGCATATATTTTCTTTGTAAGTAATAGAAATTCTGCGATGGTGGGAGAGATTGAATTTAAAAAGCTGATCTGCAATTTTAATCAATTTCTCTCTTTGTTTGCTATTCCAAATACTTTTTATTGTTTGGTTGGTTTTAATAATTTGTACTAAATGATTTGAAGTCTCTTTTGATTTTAGTTTTGAGAAGTGTCTTGTTGAATATTTATCATACCCCACCAGTCATTTGATTAGAGAGCAGTTTTGTTCTCAGTCCTAAACAAGTCATCACATGAGCTTTTCAGACAAAGTCTAGAGGATGGTGAAATTAGGCTTAGACTGAAAAAGAAATATTAGTTTGCAGGTAAGTAACAGGTACCTATTTGGTCATAGGAGAGTTCCCGTTTGACTCCTTTGACGCAGTCCTTCACTTTACAGGCTGCAGGCAACTATTTCACATAATGAAAGACTGGTCTGGGTCCGTATGGCTCTTGTGTTGCCTCTTTAACAAGTTTACTCATTCAGCTCAGAAAGCACACTTTAGATACATGTAATTTTTCCTTGTATTAAAATGAGAAGGCTTGATATGCCCTCAGTTCAACCTCAAAATAGTTTACTTTTTTCCCCTTCCCACTATCCCCCCAGGAAGATTGTTCCACAGTCTTACTGCTTTAAGGGGTAGGAAGTCTCTTCTGATATCCACCTTCAGTTTAGTAAAAGAAAGTTGAACCCAGATGCTGGATGCTTTGGTACCTGCTGAATGAAATTAGTATCCTGTCAGTTGTGGGTTTGTCCATATTACTTGTGCTAATCTCAGTCAGCAGCTGTTGCTGCCCCAAGAAGAATTTTTCATGACTGATACCCTACCTCAGTGCCTCTCCAAGTTAAAACAGAAACTCCTCTGATTTTCAGGAATTTTCTTTTATCATTTGTTGTGTATGAAATGAAATTTCAAAATGTTGCAGTTTCTTATTAAGTGGAAGTCCCAAGCTCTGTTCAGCACTGTTCAACAGCTCAATAACAATTATGATGCAGACTAGGATTGAGCCAGTGAATTTGCTTTGCCCATGCCTGTGCTGTGTGTAAACACAGGTCTTTATGTGCCTGGAGTCAGCAATATAGCTGTTTTCATGCACACTAAAGAAAGATTAACGTTCAATGAATCGTTCCCACAAACTACCTGTTAGTCTCCTATGCTACAAAAAAAATCTGAATCCAATTTGTTTGTTTTGATTAAATATTTCTTTGCAAATTATTATTTCTGAACTTCAAGAAACAAAGACCTTAACGAAAACCTGAATTGGAAGACAAATGTAATTCTTCCCTCTATACTGTTAATGAATGGTTGTTAGTTATCTGTGGGTTGTTAACAGCTTTAGAACACAAACGTCTGTATTTTTACTGAAAACACTGAAGCTATTGTTTATATCCATCCCGACAGAAAGTTCAAGAGAAAGGGAGGAAGGAAATCCCAAAGGTTCAAGATCTGACATTTGTGAGAAGATGCTTCTCTTATTTAGGAAAGAAACATGCTTTCAAAGGACCTGTTTTCTGTGTGCCATGCTTCACAAGCTGTCTCAAAAAGCCTATCTAATTTTCTCACCTGAGAAATGCTCTGTGCAAGCCTCCAAGTTCACAAAATGCAGGAGCTAATCCATCCTTGGGCTGGCCTTGAAAGTAAAAAGAAAAAAATTTACAGTTTATCCAAGAAAAAGCATCAAGTTCACAGCAGTTATTTTGGATTCGAGGCCACAGAGCTTCTATCTCACAAGAGAGGTAAAATTCTATCATGGATTAGTTTGCCACCTCCAGGCTCAACAGCTCCAGATTCCCATTCTTGGGAAAGAGAGTTACTGCCAACTTCATCTACACTATGGAAAAGCACAGATTAAACATCTGTACCATACTTGCCTTACCAAGAATTTCTTCCCTTGTGAAACTGTTGGTCCAGCTGTGCAATGGAGGGCTCCTGTCCACCCTCTTAACAGTTCATCATGGACTCCTCTACTCTGGATTATATCTAAAACCCATTTGGGCCACTAATGCCACGAGGATCAGGATCACTTGGCATGCAAAGCCTGTCTGTAGCCCAGGGGTCCTAAGCCCAGTGGCACGGAATGTTGCCCTTCTTAAGACAACTGAACTGAAGCAAGATTTGTGTTCAGTGAGATGTTGCATAATGCAAGTCACCTGAGATATGAAAGTCTTAAAAACTGACCACACAAGTTAAACAGAGAGAGACTGGAAAATATTCACCTTTCTTGTAAAGTTAATGACATTCTTTCCAGCTTCCAAAAATATTTTACTGGTTACGTACTTTGTTGTCAACAGCCCAGCTCTGTATTTTTTGTCTCCATACTAGATCACAAAGCTGTTCACCCTTAGTTCTTTCTGCATCATCCACACCCTTAACTCTTTCTTTATTATCCATTGTACATAAGAAAACAACAGACCAGGTTTTCCCCTTACTGAAGCTGTCTTCTGAGACCTGGTGAACATAAATTAGGATAATCCCCACTGAAGTCAAGAGTGACAGATCAGGGAAACCAGTACTGTGAAGATAAAATCAAAGGAGAGACAAGGAACAGGGGTGAACCAAAACAGACTCTGAACATCGCCGAGCACTTAATACCAACATTTCATAAATGTCTCCTTTTGTAAAAGGCTGGATTGCATGGCTGGGGAAAGCAGGGTTGCAAGGAAGACTTTGGTAGTGTCTGTGCTAATCAGGTAGACAACACTATGCTAATCAGGCAAACAAGATGTCTATTTTCCTGTGATGACAACCAGTGGCACAAAACTCCTTGTCTCCATAAAAACAGACTCACTCCTGCCTCAAACGTGACCTCATCTATACCGCATACAGGGATATTTATGTCTCATATTATCCAGAAGTGTGATCTAGGAGTGGATCAGCAGACAACATGGATAATCTTTTAAATGTGCAAGTTCTTAGACCCTTATTCCAGCACTCTTTAGTTTACAAGCCCAGCTGCAACTTCATAAATCCCCCCAGCCGGTTGCTGGAGTGGATCAGCTCTGCTCCCTAAGCTATTCCTGAAAAACTGCCGTTTAAACTTTTCTTTAAAAAAAGGTTGTTTTGGAAACTGCACTCCTGGTCTACCAAACGAAATCCAATGCTACACACACACATCAACAGAAATTTTTTCCTACGGTCCCACCTAAATTTCCCACTCCCTCAGTTTATGCTTGTTATTACTCATCCTGTCCACTGAAAGTGCAGATCCAAATATAGACAATTTGCTGCACATATATGCCACGACTCTGGCCCATCACTTGCTTACATTTACGTGTCGAAATATGATGAAGTAATTCAAATACCATCATGAACACATATCCTCTTACGTGCCAAAGGAAAGAAGCAAGTATTATGCCATTTAATAAAGTCCACTTCCAAGTATCATAATTTAAACTATTCATCCTAAGATAAATAAACTGTGAATGAAAGCTCTCCACAGTTCCACTTAGAAAAAACGATCCAGCACTAGAGCGCAGGAATGGTCTTTGCTTCTGTGAAGCTCAAATGAAACTGGGAATGTTTCCTTTTGCATCTTTGCTCTTTTATAAAGTGCCTGTTGCTATAGCTGTTAAATGCTAGTAACAAACACGGATAAACAGAAATCCTTGTTATCAAAGTTGTGCTGTAAGTTAATAGCTGATTTTATTTGCATTTCCCAACTAAATACGCATGGCATGAGAAAAGCATTGGCCACTGGGATTGCCATATATAGGGACATTTTCATTTAATTCCTGTCATTCACCTGAATTGAGATATATACTCCTGTGGAAGTTTCCATTGCCATTTACTACTTTAATAGAATAAATATGTGTAAGAACGCTTTGGAAATTTGTTATCTGTATGCAGAAAGCACTCAGCTCCTGGGATGAAGAACTACACGCACTATCACAGAAAGACTACAGTCATGGCCTAATTTGGAAGTGGCATGTTAAGGAATATAAAAGCATATACCAATGGTTTAGAAGGTCTTCAGGCTAGCGTGATCTTAGGCAAGCAAAATGCCTCAGAAATATGTCCCCTATCAAAAGCCTTCATGATTCCAGTCTTCTGAAACTGTACCCAAAAGGCACAGTGGGGAGCAGCCATAGCAGGTAGGGTGTCCTTTGCCCTCCACCCTGTGCACCTCTGAACTCCTTCCCAGTGCTCTCTTACTGCTGAACCCAAACCTGCCCTGTTGCAGTGGTGGGAGCACAACCCTGCACAGAAAGGACTTTCTGGATGAGTTGCTCATCAGCGCAGACAATTCTGGAAAGAAAAGCAAACAACTTTTGGCAAAAAGAAATGGTAACGAGCATGTAATTAAGAGACTGAGGCTGCTGTATAATTGGCTGACCTCTTGCCTTGACCTTTTTTTCTCATCAAAATGCAGAGTGGGTCACATTTGTCCAAAGCAAAGGCCTTGCGGATCTCCTATGGCAAATTTTTTTGGGAGCAAGTATATCTTTCTGACAATATCAACAGGGAAAAAGATTCCATCTGTTCAGATATTGGATGAATAGCTGGAATTGAGCACAGGGATGAGAGGCAATGCATGGAAGGAGAGGAGTGTAGCAAGACAGCAGAGCCCAGGCAGCACCAAGGGATATGTCTGAGGGTCTGACAGCACTATCTCTGCAAAATAGGTGATAAAAAGATTTCTGTCTTTTTCTGGCTGTGATGGAAATGTAACACTTGGGGCAGCCTGGTTTGGGCAGAATTGCTTACACATCTGAGGGGTACCAGCTCATGAAAGTCAGTCACTTCTCTCCTTCATAGGGTATTTCCACCAGTGTGTGGCAGCTTATTCAAGGCTTACTTTAGCCCTGCAGTGCGACATGAGCATCACAGTATTGATACCCCTGGACACAGGGTGAAACAAAGCTGAAACTCCAAGCCTGTACTCTCAGCTGTCCCTCACAATCGAGGAGAAGAGCATCCTATGAAAAGCCCTGCTGCTGTGGTTAAAAGCCCATCTGTGGGTGGCAAAGGTCTCACAGCTGGGCATGGAGTAAGTCTGTGGTGACAACATCTAGATTTGCTCATCAGTGGGATTGCAAGTCAACTAGTGTGTCTCCTGCTGAGCCTGATGGCTCAGAGGGATTCAGCTGTTCAGCAGCATAGCTGCAACCTTCCTGGAGGCGTCTGCCCAGGGAACACTCCTGGTAAGGTAAGAAGTCTCCAGGTAGCCCTGATGCCACTCTTCTGGGTGCTACTTTGCCATGTCACTAATTTGCTCAAGCCGTCTAAAACGGGATAGCAGGTGTGTGTTGATTTTTCCACTGTTATGCATTATGATGTTCCTGGTAGGCTGCACCACAGGGATGTGCATCCTCAGCTTCTCCTGGAAGTGTTTTGAAGAGCCAATTGAGTGTGTAACTGCATATGTTAGATCCTGAATTAGCATACATATCCTTACAGACTACGGTTGGTTGACCCTGGCTGGGACCCAAGCCCCCACCCAGCTGCAGGATGGGGAGAGAACTGGAAGAGCAAAACCTGAAAACTTGGGGGTTGAGATATTAGGTGAGAGTTATTAGTTTAATAAATGAAACAAAGCTGCAGGCAGAAGTAAAGCAAAGGAAGCGCAAAGCACTTTTAAATGTAAGCACTGCTCAGTTATAACTAAACATTCCTGTGTTATCAACACTTTTGGTCACAAATGCAAAACACAGCACCATATGGGCTGCTGTGAAGAAAATCACTGCATCCCAGCCAGACCCAGTACATACCCTCATATATCTTGCTAGCATAGGAGCATAAGTTCCTTTTCTTAGTCTCTCTTACTGCTTTTTAGGGTTGTGTATTTTTAACACAGTGATGGTGCTAGTAATGTTGCTAGTTATGGATTGATAGTTCAGCCTTTAGTATAGAATAGCTAATGCTTTTTCATCAAAAATGTAGAGCCTTTTTCTTACAGAGAGCTAACCAGCAAGGCGCTGTCATTCTTTGCAATATCCCAGCTGATGGTTTATCTACTTACGGCATTTTGCTTTAGCAGCTGGAATTACATCCTATAGAAAGGGTTTTGGCTAGGAAGGGCAATGTCTGCAATAGCATCATGTATCAGCTGGGACAATCAGAGTAAGGTGCACGTTATAACACTTAGAGACTCACCAATTATTTGACCAGAGGCACATTGTTTATTTCAAGTGGAAATGCAGGTGAATTCGGTTTGACTCTTATTACTCTGACAGTAGTTTGACAGAGGAATGTTTGCTGATTCAAGAAACAACAATGATGTTATTCAGTCTGAAGGATTCCTAGCTATACATCAGTAACATATTCCAAGGACAAGAAGTTTATAACAACTAAATGCAGAATCCAGTCTTAGAAGCAGAGAGCGATGGGTGAGGTTGATAGGTATCTAGTCTTTGTATGTACAAAAAGAGCTTCATTTATTCTTTTGCTATCTCTCTAGTGACACCAAATTCCTTCAATAGGACATTGGCATATGCAGTTGCATTTCAAGAAGGGAAATGCTTGCTGATGGGGAGTACCAGCTAGTGCAGTGCTGAAGAAGGATGGTGGTGACAACAGTGCCAAACTTCTCTGCTGCAAGAGGGAAAAAACTGTGGAAGGAACAAAAAATACTCAAAGACCACAGAACATAGGAGACATTGTATTTGCTACGTTTGTAGTCATAGCAAAATGTCCATTGTGGGAAAATACCCAAGCATTTTGTCATCCTCAGGAAGATGTTACTGGTGGCATTCACTGGAATAATCTGCTCCAAAATTGCAGGGATCAGCCCCAGCTAGTGGTTTGCATGGCTATGCTGACAAGAGGACATTGGTCAGCAAGTTTGTGTCAGCTGGCCCAAGAGCAAAAGCATTTTGTGTCCAAGTGGAGCTGTATCCAGGGAGGAGAACCAAGAATGGAGTTGCCCTGCTCTGCGATGGTGAGGGAGACTTGAGTTCACCTCCCTTCTCCACTGGTGACGGCTTGAGCTCGACTCTTCTGCACTGCTTCTTTGGATGCATTTGCCTCCCATCTATGGCACAGTGAGGCTTTGCTGTGCCAGGGGTACCAGACAACACACAGCCTGCAGGATTTCCTGCATTGCAATCTCATGTGCTGACACCCCTAAGAAAATATTACTTTTACTGCACTTTATTCACTGTAAACAAGACTAAGGTCCTTGCTAAGTGACAAGAAACCTCTTACTTCCCTCCGCTGTGTGAAACTTAAAATATCAAGTTGAGGGTCGTACCCTAGCAGGTGCACAGGGAGGATCGCAGTTCTGCTGCCCTTTCCTAAGCAGAGGTGCTCCACACTGCTGCTCTTCCACAGCATCTGCTCCATCCCCAGGGCTGGGAGCTGCCTTGCACTTGCTGTCCTTCCCACAGCAGCTCTCTTCTGGCACCACTGCCCTCAGAGCAATGTTCCTCCCTGGCTGGCATGCACAGTGCACCACCAAACTACCCAGCCTCGGTGTCCCCTGCCGTTTTCCAAAATAAATCAAGTAAACCCATAGTGCTGAACAAAACCAGATGCTGCAGAGGGCTGCGACAGCCTGATGCCAGCTTGAAGTAGCCACGGATAGCTCAAAGACCCCAGCACCACCCTTTGCTGTCTGCACCCAACCTGGTAAACCCTAGGAGTTACCAAAGCAGTCTGGATGTCACCATGGGAGAGCAGAACAAGGAGCTCAAGGATACATTGTGATCTGTGGAGTTCTGCAAAACCCAGGAGCTTTATAAGACCACAGTCTGTGACTCTTGAGACTGACTTCAAAAAGGGTAATTCAACCTGTAATTTGCAGATGGTGTTTCTGTGTCGGTATTTTTAAAATGTTTGAGAAAAATGTGCCTCTTCCCAGAGGAGTTAATTTCAAAGACCACAGGGAAAAAAAAGAAATGCTCAAACAAAGAACAGGTAAGATTAAAGTGGCAGTTTCTGGAGAGGACAGAACACCATCAGTGAGCAATGCTAGAGGAAAAGATGCAACACACCATTTAAGAATTTACAGTGCTGGAAAACTCTTCTTTCCAGTAATTAATTGGAGGTACAGCTTCAATCTTTTCTTTTAATTGGAAGCTTCAATCTTTTCTTTTAATTGGATGGTTGCCCTTTTTCTTTTGTCTCTTTTGAACAACTACAAAGAGGTCTGAAGAGTTTTGAATAATGTATGGTTGCTTTCTTTTCTCCTTTCTTTCCATTTGTGCACATCCCTTTGTCTTTTAGGTGCTAGGAATATGAAGCCTAGGGCTGCCTGGGGTAGTCTGAAATGGTTATTGCAAATTTCACACTTGAGGAGCTGAGGATGTTGAATTCATAGCACAAGGGTTTTTTTTGCTCTTCATTAATTTCCAGCAACCAAGAAGGCAACCCCAAAGATTTAAGTTGATTAGGACCCTATCCCTCTTACTTTCAGTCATTGTGCGTGTGCCAGTTACTAAAATATTTCCACTCACACTTCTGATGTGAAAAATAAGTTTCTAAACATGAAGTCAGGATTGAGTTGGCAAAACCTGGTTGCTGTTTGCTGTATTGAAATAGAGAACCATATTGGTGCTCCCGGAACCCAACTTGCAAATGCAAATGTTTTATGTGAACTTCATTGTAGTTCGAGTACAATATAGATTTCTGGGATTTTTTTTCTTTTAGGAATTCATATAACTTCTGCCTGTTGTGCATTTTTCATCCTTCTGAAAGAGTGCTTGACATCGTATCCTGTGACTTTCAGTATTTGAAGCCTAGTAACAATTCATCTGTTCTGTGTTAATATAGTTATATGAAACTATATTGATTTCCTTTTTGGACGATTTTCCATACTTTACTGTTATTGTTGCTGATGTAGTGCCTACCATTTGCGCAGATACACTGTCCCTGAGTTCTTGAAAGCAAAGGTATACCAGGAATAAACTGGAAAAGCTTTTTCAACATCCTGTCCTCCGATGCGGCTAGCAGGCTGCAACACTTTGAAGGAGTAGTTCCCAACTACACTCAACAAGCAGATGTTTGCACTGTTAAATCCAGTTACATTGCATAGCTATGCTCTCCAGCATTTCCTATGACTTGCGAAGGAGCTCACTAAGTGACTACAAGTTGCGGAAGAGAAGGTGCTCGCTGCACATGAGAAGTACTAGAGATAGTCCATAATGAAGTGACAAAGAAAATTTATTTCAATCACAGAGCACCACATAAACATGAGCATGTGCAGGACTCCGTTGGTAATCCACACATTGCAGTTGTGTGCAGCAATGCCAGCTCAGCCTCTTGGTTCAGGTTATTTGCCCAAGTGCTTCTTGCAGTTCCGGACATTTTAGTCTTGATAGCTCTGATATAGACACGGGCAGACTAACCTTATGACATGACATAAGTAATTTTAATTTTTCTTTAAATAGAATCAAAATCCCTACACACACATAGAGTAAATATGCATACACTTACTGCATATTTTAGGAATATATTTCTCTGAAGTGCTTTTTGTAGAATCATAGAATGGTTTAGGTTGGAAGGGACCTTAAAGATCCTTCAATTCCACCCCTCTACCATAGGCAGGGACAACTTCCATGAGATCAGTTGCTGATAACTTCATCCAGCCTGGTCTTGAACATCTCCCCCCTTTCAGCTTCAAACCATTACCCTCCATCCTATCCCCATACTCCAGGATAAAGAGCCCCTCTCCAGCTTTTCTATAGGCCCCCTTTAAAGCACTGGAAGGCTGCTATAAGGTCTGTTTATAAGGTTTAGTTTGAGTAAATCGTGCTGGCATTTAGGAGTATCAGCTGCTCCCTGGATAGCTCTGGCGCTGTCAGGTGTTAGTCAGTGAGCTGCAGATGGTGGATCCACCTGCCCAGGGCAGATTTACATATTCTGCCTCAAAATAAGTCATTGCTGTCAGGTTGAGACATCACTGCAGAACCGTCACTAATGCTATAGAAATTGTCCAGCTGATCTGGGACAAATGACAGCTCCCAGCCTGCTTCAGGGTATGCATACAATACAGGATAACAGAAATCTCACCTTACCTGGACATGTTTGAATTACACCTCAAAAGCCTTCTAAGCCTCCTTGCAGGGTACTTAGCACACTACAGACTCAGCCAAGACAAGGAAAGGCGGCATTACATTTATCTTCTTGTCAGATATCAAATGCAGGCCAGTCACAGTATCACAGTATCGTGAGGTTGGAAAAGACCTTTGAGATCATCGAGTCCAACCTATGACCCAACACCTACACCTACTCCTACTTGTCAACTACACCATGGCACCAAGTGCCTCATCCAATCTCTCTTTAAACACCTCCAGGGACGGTGACTCGACCACCTCCCCGGGCAGCGCATTCCAATGAACAATTACCTTCTCAGTGAAGAATTTCTTCCTAATGTCAATCCTAACCCTCCCCTGGCGAAACTTGAGACCGTGTCCTCTTCTTCTGTCACTGGTCGCCTGAGAGAAGAGTCCAACTCCTGCCTCACCACAACCTCCCTTTAGGTAGTTGTAGAGAGCAATAAGGTCTCCCCTGAGCCTCCTCTTCTCCAGGCTAAACAATCCCAGCTCCCTCAGTTGCTCCTCATAGGGCTTGTGCTCCAGCCCCTTCACCATCCTCGTCGCTCTCCTCTGGACACACTCCAGCATCTCAACATCTTTCTCAAACTGAGGGCCCAGAACTGGACACAGCACTCGAGGTGCAGCTTGACCAGTGCCGAGTATAAGGGGATGATGACCTCTCTAGTCCTGCTGGCCACACTGTTCCTGAAGCAGGCCAAGATACCATTGGCCTTCTTTGCCACTTGAGCGCACTGCTGGCTCATGTTGAGTTTCCTGTCTACCAGCACTCCCAAGTCCCTTTCTGCTTGACTGCTCTCCAGCCACTCTGCACCCAGTCTATAGTTCTGCATGGGGTTGTTATCTCCAAAGTGTAGGACCCGGCATTTGGACTTGTTAAACCTCGTGCTATTGGAATCAGCCCATCTCTCCAGCCTGTCAAGGTCCCTCTGTAGGGCCCTCCTACCTTCCAGCAGATCGACACTTCCTCCCAGCTTGGTGTCATCTGCGAACTTGCTGATGAAGGACTCGATCCCCTCATCCAGATCATCAATAAAGATATTAAACAGGACTGGGCCCAGCACCGAACCATGGGGGACACCACTAGTGACCGTCCGCCAGCTGGATGGGACACCATTCATCACCACCCTTTGGGCTCGGCCATCCAACCAATTCCTAACCCAGCACAGAACATTCCCGTCCATGCCACAGGCTGCCAGTCACCTCAGGAAAGAAAATTTCCACTTTATTTCTTCCTTTGGCTACAACAATCTGAACCAAAACTAAAAGGATTTTTGCTCATTTACAGACTGTCACAGACAACAGATTTGATAATAAAGCTCATGGATAACTTGTCAGGAAAGTGCTTTGCAGTGCTGTCCTGCTGCATTTCAGCAAAAGTATTGACAAGGCTACTGAAGCAAGAAAAAAACAACAACAACAAATCACTTTTCTTTATAGGGTTTTCCCAGTCAATTTATGGTCCACCTTGTTTAAGTGAGTCATCTCAGATATGATTTTCCTTATTCAAGGTGAAGACATTGTAACCTGCCACCATGCCACACAGGTCCGAGGCAGCTGGATGTCCCTGTAATGCTGGCTCTCCCTGGAGACTGTTGCAGCTGATAGTTACTGCATTCCTTATGGATTTGGCTATCGGTTCCTATGATTAATTCTTTCTTTTACTTCTAGGTGAGTGATAGATTCCAGTCTACCCTTGAGAGTAAGATAAGCAGTTCCTTCATTGCCTGGATGATACATCTTAGCTGGGTGGCAGCAAAACCAGAATCAGGCACGAAGTGTGCAGCGCCTTGGCACCTCTAAGTAGTACAGAACACATTTCTTCACCTGTGCAGCTATGGGGAGATCACCAGACCTTTTCTCCATCTTCTGAATTTGCTCCTCACAGAAGTTTGCTGCAAGCTCACGGTTTTCAGCCCCTACTGCTGAAGTGCTTCATGACTGAAGGCTAAGGATATGCAGAAGGCTCCTGCCAGGCCTGTGCAGGCACACAGATGGATGTTACCAGCTTTCCTTCTCTGGTACATCACTTTTTACAGTAAGGAGAAAACTTGTCTTAGCAGAATTCACAAAAAAATCAGTCTGAGACCACTGAAGAAACTCCTTAAGGGCCAAAGGTCCATCACAGACCTTGTTGCCTTCAAGGCGAATGGAAAACTCCATTTTCAGCTGCCTTTTCTGTCCCAGATACATAATAAATTTCTCTATTTTAAAAAAGCATATGCAAACTCCACAAAACACTCTTTCAAAATAAGTCACTCCACCTCGCCTGATTTTCACCCCAAGGAAAATCCCCAAAAGGTAAACCTCATATAGTAGTCATGTTGATTGATGCATTATGGGAAAACCTTTAGGTAACACAGTGGTGAACATAACAGCAAATTCTCTATAGAATGAAACATAAAGGTCCTGTAACCAAAACTTGTGCATTGAAAATATTGTATATAATGCTTTGATTCAGGTAATTCAGGTAATTTCATAAACAAAAGGTTTTAAGAAGCACATTTTGCTCTTACAGAAAATACTTGGTCATCCATAGACACATGGGTACATTACGTGTATATTTTTATACCCAAAATTACTCACAAACCAGATAACTTGCCAGAACATAACTTTTTTTTCTGAATGTTTCTATGTCTTTCTTATCAAGAAGCTTACCTTTCCCTCTGATTTCTTGTAGAGGAGAAAGACAATCCACACCTTCATCCCATTGCTTTGCTCTCCTTCGTGAAACCAAAGAAATCAAATGTTGCCACATAAAAGCAGACCAATTATATTTTGAAAATCTTAGAAAAATTGACATGCAGGAATGTGTAGCTCTTATGGATTTGACTAACCAGTCCACAGGAAAACTTATTTTTCAGTGATCTTATTACTGGATTTGCACAGGGGCGGGAGGAACAAGCTCTGAGTAGTGAAGAGTAAGGCAGGTGAAACCACTGGTAAGTCTGTCCTACAAAATCCGTATTCCTGGAGTCGTGATTTGGTTGAAGTGAATATTAGTTACTGGGAGAAGAGTTAGCTTCACCTTGTACAGTTTCTGTATTTGCTTTATTATTTGATTACATATTTGTGAGCGCCTACACCGATGTTTTTGCAGAGCTTCAAAAGAGGGTGGAGTGGTGCTTTATCAAGTTTTATATCCCAATAAATAGTCCTGAGCTATAACACATTATAAAAAGCTGTCAATTGCCTTGGAATGCTGAACTGGATGGGCTTCAGCAAGCATTACAGAAAGTCTGTCCCGGCCTCTGATCCCCAGCAGGGAGGACTTACAGAGAAGACAGATACTCTCTGTTGTTCTCTGGCTATTTTCTTCCACTGGTGACTACTTGTGTATTTTGTGAATAAATATTTTTTTCAATCTAAATGCATTACTTAAAAAAAATTTCATCAAGTATGCCAGGAGGAGAGAGATACCAGATCTCCCCTTGTTGTTTCTAACTTTCTTCAAGAGGGGATGAAAAGTTCCTTACAGAAGAGCTCTCTGAGCATCCAACCAACAAACTGGTTGGTTAACCCCAACAGACTTAGGTCACCTCAAGTTTGCTCCTGGTGGATGCTGAACACCTGCAGATGAAATTGAAAACACAGGCTTTAATTTTAGTGCTTGTCCTTTCACTTACCAGCAATCTGGTTCTTTGTACTCTCTCAAAGTCCTCTTTGCTGGAGAGGGGAGTCTACACTGAGATGTCTACACTGAAATGTCTGCACTGGAGAGGGGAGTCTACACGGAGATGTCTGCAGGGATCACCTTTCCTCTGGAAGTCAGAGGTGGAAAAGGGAGACAGATGCTCTGGACTGCAGCCTGCTTGCAGTCACTGTCTGTGGAGGAGCCAGGAACAGCTCAGGCAGGTGATGGTGCATTGCATTTCTCCACTGCCATCAAGGTCAGTGAGAATTTGGTGCTTGCTGTGTGAATGCCTCAGAAAAGTGCTGTAAGTAGCTAAATCTTAAAAAAAAAACTGTTTAAAAAATAATTGTATAGTTAATTTTTGGCTGGATGCTGTAACCTTAAATCACCCTCTTATTTTACTCTTTCACAGAGTGTAGACGTCAACAATGTCCCCCAGAATGGTTATATGACCAGAGTGGGTTCCCTCCAGCCTCTCTGAAACCCTAACTGCTGAAGAGGCTAAGTGGGACTCATGCTTGTGTTAGAGCAATAGGAGGCTGATATAAGCCCTCTCCTGGGACCTAGGAGATCCTAGATCCCGGTCCCTGACCGTGTCAAATAGCTTCTCTATGTGATCATTGCATTGCTCTATGTCCATGGGAGAGTGTCTTCTAGCACCATAGGCTGAGAATGAGTAAAAGCAGTCTCTGTCTGAGCACCTAGCTCTGTGATATTGGCACTGACGATGGGAGAGGCTCAAAGCTGGTGTTCCTTTCCAGCCTATGCACTGTGCAGGGAGAGAAGGTTGGCGCCTGTGACCTTCCCCCAAGCAAGAAGCAAGCTGAATCCCCAGTGCTCCCCACCCCTACTTCTGCTCCTTGCTGAAAAGCAGGTGCTGACCCCAGCTACGTTGACTCTGATGTTGGAGTGAAATGCGCTGTAACGTGTGGTGGGTCATCTGCAGCATCTCTGCAGCACACAAACCTAAGCATGCCTGTGGTGTTGCCTGCTGGGGAGTGTGATATTGAAACACATCTTTTGTGAGTCCAAAAGAAAAAGGGCACATGGGATGCTGAGGTTCTGGGGTCTGCCCAGGCGGTGTTGTGAGGCATCTGGGATCCCCCAAGGTCCCAGTTCTACCACTGTGTAACCAACTCCTCCAGGTGTTAAGAACTGGGGATCAGGGGAAGATACAGGGACGTTTGCAGCAATATTGCACCTCTTTGATTATTGCAAGAAAAAAAATCTTGTAATCTGTGAAGGAAATTGCTGTTCCTGAGCCAGAGGCTCACAGTACTGAAATAAAGAATGTCAAGGGCACAGCTGTACCTTTATATGACTGAAAATATGATGCCTTTCTCCCATGATACTGACATTGCTGATTCACTCTCTGCATCTTCCCTCATACCACCTACCAGACCCTTACTCTGGACTGCTGTGTGTCCTGAAGATAAATATCATCAGCAGCTGGAGATTCAAAATAGCCAGTGGATTAAAAAAGCTGAATGTATCCAGCTAGATAGTTAATGCTAGATGAGTTAACAGTGCAAAATCCACTGCTGCTATGAGATGCAGGCTTATACAGTGTGGAATTTGTTCCTCTACAAACTATTAAATTGTGTTTTGAGGAAACATCTACTCAGGAACCAGTGGTTGTTTATTCTGCAAAGTGAAACAAAGAAGCACAGAGAAACTCTGAACGAAAAACCTAGAGTTCAACGGTACTTTTGTTTAGGTTTGATTTTTTTATTAACCTTAAAAAAATCATCGTGAAAGCTAACAAATTGTGCAAATCTTCTTCCTGGCTGATTTACCAGTGAGGGTGTTTGTATTAGTATAATTGCATGTAAATCCAAGAGCAACTAGAAAGGCAGCCTGGCCTTAGGCTGAGAGCTGGTTTATAGGCATTTTGGGGGTTTAGTGACTGCGGTTATTGCAGCATTTAAACCATTTATGAGATAAATGGTGGAGATAAAATCCAGATATCACTATTTCTTAGAGCTGTGGGGAGACTTATATGCCTAGACAGCAACTTCTTACACATACTTTGATGAGGGTGCTTGCTTTTGAAAACTCACTTACGGTATCAGATACTCAGTCTCTGATTCTATTCATCCAACAAGAGGCAACATAAGTTTTGTTCCCCTGACTAAAACCCTGCTCCTAATTCTCACCCTCTCTATCATGCTAGCTGACTTTTGAAAGAGCTGTGTTTTAGGATGCCATGGAGAATACAATCAATCAAACTTTTCCTCCCTCCATTCCCCCCCATAATAAAGGGAAAATACTGCAATGGAAACTTTCAATGATGTTTTTTTGGAAGAAATGGTATAATGAGATAAAAGGAGAGTTTGTCTCTTACAGTCTCTGTCTAAGATCAGTGCTATCTTTGAAGCTCAGCTTGGAGAGATGCCACAGCATTGAAAGACGCAACTGCTATTGTGCTGTCTGCTTTCAACTCAATGAGATACAAACAGGAGAAAAATTCCTTTACGACTTTTATCAATAACCCTTATCAATGGCTTTTCTACAGGAGAAAATCTAAGTTCAAAGTCTATGAATCTCACAGGATTTTGCCTGATGGCATTTGCTCGGGGATGATATCTGAGACATGAAGAAGTCTAAGTGGGGCTAAGGGCCAAGTACTGATCTCTGCTATTTAATTAAGCTACACTCTGACCCCTGCCTTGGGTCGTGGTTTTTGACCCAGTTGAATTCTGAGACTGGACCTTGCTGTTGGTTTGACCACATCACCTAACTCCCTCCCAGAAATTTCCCAGTCATGATCTCCAAAATAAAAAATATTTTCCAAGTACCAGGAAAATGAAGAGGATGACAAGACTTGGATTATGAGCCCATGTAAGTTAACCTTCAGCTTTGTGCCTGATGTTGAGGAGGAGGCAGGACTAAGCGTTCACCTTCTCCATGGGAAGCTGTTTATCAAAAAGATGTTAATGTCTGTCAAGGTGGGGTTTTTTTCAGGTTTCCACTTCTGGAAGCTGTCCAGCTGGGCATCACAGGAGAGATAAAGTAGTTTCTAAGTGACCCTTTAAGAGGAATAGCTCTGTTTGAGGAAAATGAAATGACAGCAAAAGGTGCTTCTGAGAATCAGTCTTATGCAGGGCTAGTTAGTGAGGCAGACTTAAGGCTGAAAGAGGAGGTGCAGAGCAGCCATGAAAAAGATGCTTTAAAAGCCCAGAGGTACTGTTCTTGTAAGTGTATGGCAGCAGAGCATGGTCATATTGCAGAGTGATGGCAATTTGTGCACAACGGACAGAGTGTTCATAGCAATAATGTGCACTTAATGGGGAAACATCTTCCATCAGCCTAAAAGATGGATAGGTGGTTTTGAGGAAGAAAGAAAGAAAGGAGATTGATGGTGATATAGCAAAGCTATAAAAGGTTATTGAGTGGTGGAAGTTACAGTCTTTGGTCTGTGTCACTGAAAACTACTCTCTAGGGAGTTTTCTCAAGCAGTGTACAGCAACTTGAATGCTGATGACAGCAGCTGAGGGCAGAGAATTGTACTTTCAAAAGTAGCTGTCTTACTTTGATGAGACGTGTCTGTAAGTGGCTTGGATAACTCTGGAAATAGTATCTACTTAAACACAGGCTTGCTAACACATGGTACCCAGAGTGAGTTAATACCCTGCAGTGTTTAAAATCATAGAATCATAAGGTTGGAAGAGAAATCCTGGATCGAGTCCAACCGTACCCATCTCCCTACTAAACCATGTCCCTAAGGAACTCATCTACCAGTCTTTTAAACACCTCCAGGGATGGTGACTCCACCACCTCCCTGGGCAGCCTGTTCCTATCTCTGACCACTCCTTTAGTGAAGAAATTCTTCCTAATGTCCAGTCTAAACCTCCCCTGGCACAACTTGTGGCCATTTCCTCTCATCCTATCGCTTGTAACTTGTGAGAAGAGCCCAGCACCCACCCCATCACAACCTTCTTTCAGGCAGTTGTAGACAGTGATGAGGTCTCCCCACAGCCTCCTCTCCAGGCTAAACAACCCCAACTCCCTCAGTCTCTCCTCGTAGGGCTTGTTTTCCAGCCCCCTCACCAGCCTCGTTGCCCTTCTCTGGACGCGCTCCAGCCCCTCAGTGTCCTTCCTGTAGTGAGGGGCCCAAAACTGAACCCAGCACTCAAGGTGCGGCCTCACCAGCGCTGAGCACAGGGGCACAATCACCTCCCTGCTCCTGCTGGCCACGCTGTGTCTGATACAGCCCAAGATGCCACTGGCCCTCTTGGCCACCTGGGCCACTGCTGTCTCATGTTCAGCCGCTGTCAACCAACACCTCCAGGTCCTTCTCTGCCAGGCAGCTCTCCAGCCACTCTTCCCCAAGCCTGTAACGCTGCATGGGGTTGTTGTGTCCCAAATGGAGGACTCTGCACTTGGCCTTGTTGAACCTCATCCCGTTGGTCTCAGCCCATCGATCCAGCCTGTCCAGATCCCTCTGCAGAGCCTCCCTTCCATCAAGCAGATTCACACTTCCACCCAGCTTGGTGTCATCTGCAAACTTGCTGAGGGTGCATTCAATCCCTTCATCGAGATCATTGATAAAGATGTTGAACAGAACTGGACCCAGCACCGAGCCCTGAGGAACACCACTTGTGATTTTGCTGAGTGTCTGTGCTGCTTTGTTGCTTGAGAGATCATCCTCTTCCCTAAGGTACTTTTGGAGCACCCTGAGGTCAGCAGCTCAGGATGAGTTTGGACTGGTGGTGGTAGGAACGATTTTTAAATTATTATTAGCTTTTTCAACTTCTTTCAAAATACTTTGCTAGAAGCTCATTGACAAAATGTGAGGATTTTCTCCAGTAGCTGCAGCTGGAACAGTATTACCTCTCCTGTGTTGTGCTGTACTGAAGAGCTGTTAGTTAAAAATGGAAATAGTTCATGTTCTCTGGATCTGAAGTTGCATTTGATAAGGATCAAGAGGCTGCAGTGATGAAATTAAATAGGGCGGTTATTCAAAGGTAACATTCCTGAAATAAACTGTGCAAACACTTTCATGTATAACTGATGCATTTCAAATGCCACTTGTACAGGGAAGGAGTGTTAGTGTTGGACCAAATTGGATGACAAGGACAGGACTCTTCAAAGACTGCTGGTGCCCTAGGATGGGTGGAGTTTAAAACTCTTACAAAGTTTTTTCTTACTTTTCTTATCTTTGAGTAAAGTTTCCTTCAGATAATAGGCAAAAGGAGCTAATATAAGCAACTTCTGGCTATAATAAATACTCTGATTCTGGTGGGTTATGAGCACTGCAAATTACTCACGGAAAATTCAAACTGGAAGTAAAATTAGTGAGTGTACAATAACTGTTTCTGAAGCTGTTTCAAATAACCATCATTCCTGCGTAGTATCTTTCAGCCCTGATTTTAAAGTATTTTGCAGACCTTAATTACTTCCACCTACCGTGTGGCAGGATGAGAGGAGAGATGATGAAGCAAAGAAAGTAAGGAGAGTATAAGACAGGCTGCGTGACTGTTAGAAGAAACCCTGGCCAGACTGAGGTCTGTCTTTAACGCTTTGTGTCCTTCAACGAAACAGTGTTAACTTCCAATTATTTTCAACGTGATTCCTCAAGTGATATCCACTTCAATGGCAATATATACATCAATGAGACAAGTACAGGAAACAGGGAGTTCAAAAGAAATGTAATTAATGATATTTTTTCCTCTTGGAAAATATATAAACTCTAGGCCCTCTTACAGCCAGTTACTTAACAAATGTTAAAGTGCTTCTGCTGTATGAGAACCATAGGTCTGAGTAGTCCATACTACCTCATCATTGTCCCTGCTCCTGATTATATAATTACCCTTAAAGAGTCATTTATCTACTAAAGTGTTTTCTCACTTTTAAAAAAAAGCTATGCTTTAGAGAGTGAATAGAGAGAAGTAACCATGGCCAGAGTTTCAGTACAGACTGGGAATCAAAATGATATCAAATAAGGCTGTCAAGCATCAGAGAAGCTGCTTTATCCTCCTGCACAAAGGAAGGGTAATGCCATGTGCCAAGAGCAATTGTCCTTACCCATTTTCTTCCTAACCTCTAGTAACAGCGACTGCACAGATCCTCCTGTGCAATCTGCTCCCATCCTGCACTAATTCATCACTCCAGAAAGCTTTTTTAAAAGCTATTGAAGTCCCCCTAGCTGTAGTTAAAATCCATTAAACTATGTTTTTTACACTGAGCACAGAGAAGAACTTATTTGCTTATGTATGTGAGGCTGACATTTCTCCCCTCGGACTGCAAAGCAATAGTAGTTTTCCTTTGGTGGCAAAGCTGATAAAGAACAGTTCTGTTCTCTTGCTGTAAGGTAGTTCCCCTCTTTCTTTGCTCCCGCTGTTTCCTTTCTGCTTGGGGTTCTGCTGTGAGTTCAGCTGGTGACTGAGATCTTCTCTGCTTATCTTGCTGGGATTTATCTAAACATAACCTCAGACCTGGAACCCAGCCCAGCCCTTGAACCACTGAGGCGAAACCGTTGTAGAGAGGGCACTTCCAGGGGGGATTACACCTGGGGACAACACAACAGTCTTCATCCTCTGTCTTATCCAGCTTTAACAGCCCAGCTGTGGACTCCATGCTACTGCGTGTTCCTTGAAGCACAGAGCCCAAAGCACCGTACAATTTGTCAGCCCCTATAACTCTTCACTGGAGTGAAGATTTCTTTCCATGTGTATTAAAACATAGCACACCTCTTTGCACATCCTAGCATGTCCCTAGATATATCTTTGTCTTCTATAAAAGTGGCAGACTGATTCACATTCGCCTTGTGACCTATTGTGTTTAAAAATATATATATTGACTCTGTCCTTGTGCTCTTGAGCATACAAAGTGTAGTTGTTTTTCTCATGTACTCTGTACAATGGATTCTTTTCTGCCTGAAATGAAACCTGTATACAATATCCCATTATAGCGAAAGAAATGTCCTAAATGAAGCCTGTTTTCTTTCTAAGTCTCTTAAATGTCAAGGTCTGTGTGAATGCTCTGCTGGAAGTTGAATCCATGTGGATTTTTTTTTTTTTTTCCCAGCAGTATTTGTGGGTTTTTTTAGTATTGGGGCAGAGTTTGATTTGGCTTGTTAGAATCTTTAATTATCAGGCACATAATCTCTCAGCATCATTCTGTGAAGTAAGTGCAATCCTGTAGAGCCCGCTCTTGGAATTGTGAGGAGCTACGTGGAGACAAGCTTGAAGCCTCTGGCACAGATATTCCCTTCTTCTCTCACCCCTGGGTGAATGCTAGCAACGATGTGGTGTCAATGGCAGGTAGTACCGCTGCTCTGGGGTGGACAGTATTGTAGAAAAACCAACCCTGTGAAACCCTGCTGGCCTGTGGCTTACTGTGATCTTGTGTCACAGCAAAGCTCATGTGCTTGAGGAAAAGGAATGCAGCTACTGCACTGATGTCACCCTTACCTTTTAGGGATGTGGTATAAAAGAGGAAAAGAAAATCAAAAGATCTTCTCACAAATCTATCAGCCCGTGTTTTTTTCCCAGTAAGAGTTTTAGGAGATCTAAGAGCTTCTTGTGATGTTGATGGTGACTTTATTTTTTTGCCGTGAATTATATTTGACAGCAGCAGAACAATAATAAATATCACTTTTTACGGAAGTGGAAAGATTCTATTCTGTTTCTTAGAAGAGACCTAATTGGCGTTTGTCAAGACCAGAATACTTGTAGGAATCATGAGTTCTCTGTCAGGCAAAACACTTAGTGGTTTCTTCTGTTGTTTCATGCAAAGGAATAAAGTCTTAAATATTTTTAAATAGTTGAATATTCTTCTTAAATCACTTAGAAGAGCCTGACAAAGATATTTATAGATATTTAAACTCTTTTCCTTCTGAAAATCATGATCTGAGAGTCTTCATAATATACTGTGATACTATAGGGTACTAGTAACTTACACTGGCTGTGAAGAACTAATTCTTTGCAACAGTAGCATGGATATGGGTATGCATGCATCCACATGTGTTTATTTTTATATCACACTACAGGTTTGATGTTTTAAGGGCTTTTATTTAAATGAACTGGGTCACATAAGGCTTCTATGAATTCCAGTATATCAACATTATTAAAGAAGGGCTGAACTACAAATTTTTTATACAAATTGAGAGCACGTATTTGGACCTTGGGATCTACTTTATTGTTTTAATTTTAGTAACACAGATATGAATATAACAATTCATGCAGCCTGCTCAATTCACACTATAAAAGTAGCCAAGTATTTAACTAGATCTACTATTCTTTATATTCTTGTGTGTAGAACTGTCTTCAGTTCTTGGAAGATTAGAAATTAAACAAAGGACCTAATTTCACTGTTTTATCCAGCAATGTTCCTTCTCTGAGCTCATTCAGTAATTTCTAATCTTTCACAGTTGACCTACAACAGTTTTCTCTCTGTAAATCCATTAAACAATTTCTGATATACGTTGTTGTGAGACCAGAACTGAGCTGGGCATATTCAGCATTCTGTCAAAGAGCTGAAAGCATACAAGGCTTCAGCAGAAAAGGTGGTGTCATTCATTAATGGAGAACAATCTGAATGAGGCTGAGGAATCATTATAATTGTGTACTTCTTCAGTGAGACATCTCATATTTTAAAGACAAATAACATCAAAATAGAGGCTCACAAAGAATTGTGACAAATATCAAGGGTGCACGTGAAACAAAGCAGAGGAAATGTCTCTTTTCCCCTTTGAGGAACAACAAGCTGGTGGAAGGTGGTGGCATAAACATAATGTTTGTCTTCAAGATGGAATATATTACAAAGTATAAACCAGAACATTTAATTATATTCATTCAGGAAAGTTTTTTAAATATGTCACTTAGTACATTACTTTATAACTATCTGAAGTTAAAAAATGTGCAGAAAGTAATAGATCACATTTGGTACCCATTCAAAGGCATAAACCAAGGAAGAAATGTTGAGACCTGTGGGAAGGAACAGTGTTTATAACAATAAGGACTATTCACTAATAACAGGAAAAAGTCAAGCTCTCTGTCTTGAGATAAGAAAAAAATTATGAGGTGCTCATCACTTACAGCTTGGTAAAATCTCCTTAAGTTGGTAAAAGAGACAGCGAGTAAACCACCATCAGTTCTTCAGCAGTTCACTCCCATGTCCTTCCCTACCTTCCCCTTCCCATACTCCACCAAGGAAATTCTGGTAGATAAAATATCCCATATTTCCCAGTGTCATGTGTAATTGATATTGGCTATGTAGTTTAGGTCTGTTGTCGAAACAGCTGCCTCGATAGCAGAGAATGGAAAAATGCAGGCTTACGGCTACACCCTTCTTGCCCTCACCCAGCCTTTCCAAAAGATCTTTTTCCAGGAAATCCTAGTTAGTTTGAAAGTAATTCTGCCACTCTATTTATCTTAGTTCCATCAATAAGGCCATCAGCACAAAAAGGTTTTGTATGAATGAGAGCTGAGATTCATCGGGCATCCCTAGTCACTAGCATCATGGGTAGCAATATGAAGGTCAATTATTGAGCCCAAGTTTGTGCATTGAATTAGACATAGGATCCAGCAACAACACCTGTGCTGACAGCCCAGCTATTCAGCACCCCTGATGACCATCCACCCCTGCTCTAAGCATTAGCTTTCTTTGGGCAGAACAGATCATCTTGAGCCCCATTGAAGCATGAGAGCAAAAGCCGTATCTGATGTGAGAATTGCTGCATTTTAGTACTGGAGGGCTGAGTTTCTCCAATGTGCTGCATCCTTCGCCTGCTCTTACATTATTTTCTGTTTCTCATACTGAGCAATCAAGTAGTTTTTTTATGAGACTGACATTTCCAAGACCCTTAAGTCCTATGGATGTTATATGAAATGGGCTGAGAAGGAAACCTACTTCTTCTCCCTTTTGAAAAAGTTGGAGTGTTCTTGACTTGTGTGTGAGATCAAGAATAGCAGGTGCTTAGTATCTTGGAGAATTCATCTCATCAGTGAAATCTGTAAAAGGGCAAAAAAAGTGTTTGAGATTTAGTCAAAATGGCTAAATGTGCAGTGCAGGTCCTTAACATCCTATCTGATCTGTTGTATTTCTATTACATTTCATAGAGTCACAGAATAATAGAATTGCTTGGTTGTAAAAGTCCTTTGAGATCGAGACAAAATGCACCTGTCTACTACGAAACCACAACCCTACGCATTTCACTTACCTGTCTTTTGAGTACCCCCAGGGATGGTGACTCAGCCACCTCCCTGGGCAGCCTCTGCCAGTGCTTGACAACCCTTTTGGTGAAGGAATTTTTCCTGATGTCTAATCTGAACCTGCCCTGGTGCAACTTGAGGCCATTTCCTCTTGTCCTATCACCTGTCACCTGGAGAACAGACCAGCACCCACCCCGTCACAACCTCCTTTCAGGCAGTTGTAGACAGTGATGAGGTCTCCCCTCAGCCTCCTCTTCTCCAGGCTAAACAACCCCAGTTCCCTCAGCCGCTGCTCATAAGGCTTGTTCTCCAGCCCCCTCACCAGCCCCGTTGCCCTTCTGTAGACACACTCCAGCCCCTCTGGCAGCTTTAAACAATACTTGATGGGGAAGCAGAGTCGACTTTTAAAGACTACCCAGAAAATTCCCAGGTATTTACAAGACTGAAGTTTAATTTTGAACTCAGTACTTTCTATTCTTTTCTGTATCTACTCAATTTCTATGAAACAGACATACTGAAAGTTTTTAGACCAGAAAGTAATACCTGTACAGAATATTATACAAAAGACAATTTCTAGGCTCCCTGTAATGGGGCTGCTGCATGTGAGATACTATGAAAGCTTGTTTTTGTGGGAGAACAAATAAAACCCCTCTTTTCTCTTTCAAGATTATTGGAAGTTGAGCAGTGTGTGAAATCTGGTTTACAATTTGCTGTCATTATTCAATTTTAATTGTAGAAACATTTTTTTGTTAATATCTGTGAAAAACCATTTAGATAGGGTTTTTTGATTTTCAGCAGTTTATTTTGGATTATCTTGCAACCTTCAGACAAAATCAGTAGCCTGAATGCAGCCAAGTTTCATGTAGTTTTATGTCTCCTGTGGCAAACTAGCACTTCCGTGAATTTATTTGTCTTGCAGAATCCCAAACAGACTGTAAGGCTGTTCTGGTTATGAGCAAAGCCATGCTTCTCTGAACTGAAAGTTACCAATGCATAGATGTACCTTCTGAAAATCTTCCATGTGGGACCATACTTATTTTGTAAACCTCAGGTGTCTGGTGGGAATGACTTAAGTGCTGCTTAGTAAATAAATTTATTAATTGAGAATAAGGGGATGTCTTTGCGTGACTTCTCTGTCAAAAGTTTTCATCTGACCATCCTGTAGCAATCAGAAAACCTTTTGAAAAAATTTAAATTTTGGTAATGACCTAACAGGAGCCTATCATCAATTTGGATGATTAAACAAGGCTTATTTTGAGTAAGTTCTTGAAAGCCTGTTTAACCAGTTCATTTCCTTAACCAAGCTCCCCATTTTCAACTCTGCTGCGAGGTAGGCTTAACCCTTCTGCACACCCTATTGCCCTTATAGCCTCGAGGGAAAGGAATCCTTTTAAAAACAGAAAGAGACCTAATAAGGAGCAGCATGTTGAAAGGTGGGAGATGCATGCTCTAGGAAGCAAAAGATGATGAATAATGAAGGATTAAACTATATTCAAGTCCGATTTGATCATGCCAGTGGGATTTTTTTGATGCTTTTAATGTGTTGAGGTATCTTGAGAGAAAAATGGTGTGGTGGGTTGACTCCAGCCATCAGCTAAGCACCTACACAGCTGCTCACTTACTCTTCTTTTAGGTGGGATGGGGAGAGAACAAGACAAGCAAAAGTGAGAAAATCTGTTGGTCATGGTTATGCAAGTTTAATAAATAAAGAAAAAGGAAAAAGAAAACAAATGATGCAAAGGGTATTATTTATCACCTCCTACAAGTAGACTGATGTACCAAGCAATAGCCAGCTAGGAAAAGAAAGTTGCCCATCTTTTCACTGCTGAGCACATATGTCATGGAGCATCCCTTTGGTCAGTTTGGGGCAGCTGTCCTGACTGTGTTTCCTTTCAATGTCTTGTCTGCTCCCGATCTATTCACTGAGGTGGAACAGAATGAGAAACGGAGGTCTTCATGCAGTGCAAGAGCTGTTCAGCAACAACCAAAATACTGGCATGTTATCAACACTGTTTTGGCCAAGGTTCCAAAGCACAGCACCATGTGGGCTCCTATGAAGAAAGTTAACTGCACCCCAGTCAGACCCAGTACAACAGCAAATTTCAGACTGCATATCTGATAACATATCTTTGATGAGCAAACTGGTGGCAGATAAAGAAAGTAGAGGATGACTTTTTTTCCATTTTCATCATTTCTAGCACACAGTATATTTCACATTAACTGAATTAGGCTTGCTTAGCACTCATGCCTTGTAGCATATACAGAATTGCTACAAAAAAATAGGCAAACTACTATTTTTCTCTAGAAATCTACACTTTCAAATTACTTTTCATTTTTTTGAGAAAAAGTACTGATAGGGTTTCTCAGATCACTTAGTCTAGATATTTTGTTTTTATTTATTTAAACTCTATCATATCACATTCATAGAAGCATGCCCTCAAAGTCTCCATGCGCTCCATACAAAGTGCCAATGGGCTGGAAAGGTAAATGTAGTTTGAGTTTTCTGTGTGTTGGGGTAACTGGGAAGGAGTCATAACGTTTTCCTTTAGGAACAGGGAGGAAGTCCTCATTTCATGGATAATTTGCGTTTGTGTTGTTCTATGTGGGTTGCCTCTTTAATGCGGTGATATAGTAAAATGTGATTGTATTTACTGAAATTACAGTGCTGGCCTCCAGCTATCTGTAAACCCTGCTGCAAGGAGACTTCCAATTACTGCTTCTTGCCAAGTGGTAATGAAATTAGTTCATAATGTGACGCTCTAAAGCAGTTGGCTCCACAAAGCTATTTGGCAAATCACTCTAATACAATAAAAAATGAAAGCTTTTCTGTATTTAAAAGTGAATTTGGAAAGCTGTTCCCCTTGAGGTAATTGCCCGATGATTAGAGGTGGACTGAAGTGGAGAACCTGAGGACAGAACATTCCTGAGTGATGGGAGGGCTCTCCCTGCTCCCTCAAGACCAAAGAAGTTTTCAGTAGGTTTTAAAGGTCAATGTGATATCTAGCCCCACTGCTAGCTCCAGTGCAAAGGGTCAGTTTGGACTGAAGTTGTAGGTGTGGAGAAACACACTAAGTGACTGATTAGATGAAATTTAAATAGGTTCATTTTGTACAGTAGTTTTTTCACGAGTGAGAGCCCAGTACCTGGTAGCTAGATGAAACCCAGCCATCAACAATGTCAATTCTCCTCTACTTGAACATCATTTTCTGCTGAGCCATGCTTTGTTCTTACCTTTTCTTGTGCTTAAGTAGAAGTGGATCTTTAACTTTCAAGAAGAATGTGCCTTTCGTATGTGTAATTCCTTTGAAGTTCAAGTTCAGGGGAGACTCTGGTTCTGCAAGTTACTCCAAGGACACTTTTGAAATGAGCTGAAAGTTGTCTGAGACAATGGGTAGGGCTTGCATTAGTAAGCAGCAGTTTATCAGGTAGACCCCTATCACTTATGAAGGGAGATCAAATCTAGATTGAGTCCCCTAAATACGAGTAACCACATATGAAATGTCTAAGTTCCCATTACCATTAATGAAGATCTACTAAAAGCAATCAATGAATGATTCACCTGACCAGCCACTAGGTGCTTACTTTATGGTAAGCTGAATTGCTCTTCAAGCTCCAGTGACTATAATGAGAGTTTAGAAACCTAATGTACCTCAAAGTACCTAAATTTAAGCTTTTGTGTCAAACTGATTCCTGTACCCAATGTTCCCTACTCAATGAAGAGCAACAGGCAATTTTAGAGAGTACTTTGATCTGTTTTAGAAGTCTATCTTAGGGAATGCATTAATTTCCTCTTACCTAACAGGAAAGTAAAGATACACATTTGAGATTGCTGTAAAGCTAAGCAATCCTAAAATTCTCTGGTTGGTTCAGTCCTTGTACTGTTATCACCAGAATCTATACTAAGATATAATTCTTGATATATGTCACTTATTTCTTCAAAAAAGACCCGAGGGAACTGCGTCTGCCCCCCACCCCCAAGATATGTGTATGTCTAGCTTCAGGCTCAGTCAAGGGCAGAAAAAGCTTTTTGTTTTTCTCCCATATCCATCTTTAAAATGGATTTTTTTTTCATAAAATACATAATTAGTGTTGTGCTTATTCTTGTAAGATGTTGTCCGAGCTAAAAGCTTAGTAGAATGCAAATGATTGGGCTTCTATCTGTCCTGTACATCTAGAGTAAAAAATTTATGTCTCAATTCTGTATTATAAATAGGAACTGCCATGTTTAGTTGTAATATCTGTTTAATTCCTAGTAAGAAGGCAAGTTGTTACATAGATTAAAGATACGAGACCCGCATAGTACTCTGAATGGCAGTTGTTAGAAGATGAAGGACTAGCAAGTTCTGTGGCTCTGGCCCAATAAAACAACTCACCTGTAATTGAGAAATCTCTTCTTTTATAAATGGGTATGAAACTTTTCGACTTCTCCATTTTCTGTATATATTAATTTAAAATCCCTTTCATTATTCTTTTTGATACAATTAGTCTTCAAGATACTATGCAACGCTAGAATTCTGGCCTCTCTTCTAACTCAAAAACAATCCTCGTTTCTTCTGAAATCATGAATGCTTGAGCAAAAACCATGTGATCAATAGAACTTTTGCAAGACAGTCAATACAAGCCAAAGAGTTTTGCATTTAACATAAACCCTGTGTTTATGTCAAATGATGCAACGGAAATAAAAAATCCTAGAGAAGTAAAAACTCTTCACAGTATATCTCTGGTGTTCACTCATGGGACTTCAGTCACTAATGAAATGATGCTGAAGAATCCTTTTAAACTCTAATTATAAACGTTCACTTGACATTAATTCCTTTTTATTATCTAGTAGATGCATGATTGATTTTACTGCTAGGCATTTGCTTGTTCTTATAGTTTAACTGTTCCTTCTGGAATGCACATCAGAAAGAATCAACCAGTGATGGAAAACGCAGTAATGAGTTTTATAGGAGTCTAGATTTAGGGGAGAATAAGCTGGATCTTCTGGTAGCTGTTTCCCACTGAGCGTGCAACAGTTGCCTGAACAGAGTAAAGTAGATAACTGAGCTAGAGATGCTCAATTATTTCTTTAAAGAAAGTTTGGCGGTCTGACAGGGATCCAAAAACTGATCAGCTGCAGAAACACTGCTGTCTTATCTCTGCTGAAGACTGAGGAAACTACCAAGCTCTATTCAAGAAGAAACTGTCAAAAACCTTTGTGTTTTACATTATGTTCTTCTGTGTACCATTTTCCCGTTCACCTTGTGATTAGTGGACACCTAACTCTTGAAGGTTTCAGGCACTCACCAAGAGCTGCAGCGGTACCACTTTTCTATCTTAATTTATCTTCTTCACCTTCATCTTCTCTAGCACCCTCCTGAATATTAATTCTGAAATTTTAAAATTACACCCTATCTCACTCCTGACTTTCCCACCTTTTAGGATCTCTTAAAAAAAATACTTTGGCTTCATGTCAAGAATGGCAGACTGTTCTTAGATAAATACCTCAACAATTTCAACTATCCCTTTTTATCCTAATAAAAGGAAAATGTTGGCAAGAGAGTGCACTTACGGTACTTGGGATTTTTTCTCTGTTGATTCATTTTATCAAGACTTACACATTTGTATGTTATGCATGCACACACACAAATCTATTCTGGTATGAAAACAAGTCCCTGGCAAATATTTTAAAATGCATATTTTTAGTTAAGATTCTTTTTATATAGTAATGAAAACGTGAAGATAAGCCTCAAAGATAAAACAAGACTTCCAGCAGAATAATTCATTTCCTTGGAACAACAGGCAAACCGCTAAGTAAGAGGGTGTAAAAGTCTGCAAAATACCCTTCTCCTGGCTAAACTGGTGAGGAAATGCATTCCAGTTCCACTTGTAATTCGAGTGACTCATCAGAACTTTGCAGCACCACTACATATTTGTCTATCATTACTTCATAGCTCTTCAACTATGCAGGACCTCTTGGATTGCAAAATCTCCTTCAGGAGCAATGTGGCTGCAGGATGTTTTTATAGACCTAAGTTTGAAGTGAGCAATCTGCGTAATCAGATGGAGACTTCTCAGTGCTTGTGCTTCTCAGGTGGGCGATGTCACCAACTGAGCTGCACTGTAGCATGTTTTCAGAAGAGAACAATCCTACCAACCAAAGGGTCATATGATGTGGGGTTGGCAGAGTATGGGGAGCTCTGTGAACATGTGTGTGTGTGTGCGCACTTAAATTTGGTTGAACAAATTCAGAATTAGTAAATATGGAAAGAGTAGGTCTCTGTATGAACTTGGGTGTGATTACTCTGCATGATGATGTTTTACATGTGGGTTAAATCCAGTGCTTATAGTGATTATTCATTTGAGGCTAAGACTGGAAAACAGAATGAAAGAACCCAGTTCTATTCTTTGGCCTTATTGCCTGTACATTTCTCTTAGTGGTTACACAGATAATTACTCAAGTGCAGCAAAATATTTTAGAATAACTCTGCTCTAGTTGTTAATAATGACATTTTGTCTCAGCCAATGTACCGAAGATCAGTGCCAAGATTTTAGATGTTAGCTTACAGTCAGTGAACAAGCACTGATTAAAGAAATAATTTTGTATGCTTCCTAAAAAGAATGCATAGAGTTTTATGATGTGGAATGGCTAATATTTTTTTCCCTGATTATAAGCTTATCCCTACCCTAACTTCTGGTTTTAAAGGCTGGATTAACCAAAGGAGCTTTTCTTTATGAATAAAATTAACTTCTCACAAAAGGCCATCTGTCCCAGAACAGGGTGTGATGCTTGGTCTCCTGCATACAGCACCTTAACACATGAAGCAGGAGAGCTGATGGGTTTGTGTCTTTACACCTGATAGGAGGTGTGAGTCTGCCTGGTGTCACAGTGCTGCAGATACAGAGTGGCTGGAAAGAATTCTAATTAATGAAACTGCCAGGAGCTCTGCAGCCAAACCTTGCCATCAGCATTGTATCAACGACTTCATTTCAGGAATAAAAGGACATTTCCTTTGCAGAATGACCTTTTTTTTCTTGCTGCAAGGAGCTCTGTGTCTAGTAATTATTCAGTCTTTTCATTTCTGAGGTGTGTTACTACGTGCACACAAGTCTTTGTGCATTGAAGCCTAAGCTGAAATTCAGTTCTGCATATGTATAACTTGGAACAAAGCAGCGTGAAGAAAAAAATCCACAAATCCTATTCACACCAATAATTGAATTGAATTAAAAACCTGTTAAACTTAGGGAGAACAGGAACCTAAATACCATCCAGCTGTAACTTTACTTCGCTGCAGCTCTTACTGGGTTATTACCCAGGGACCTTGGACAGAGTGGAGCAGCTCTCCCCATGTGTTCCCTCCAAGGGGACACATGCTTTGCAGTGCAGATAGCTCTGCAGTGAACTGAGGTGGGAGGTGGCCCTGTCCCCCTGGCACAGTATCACTTTAGCACCCTGCTTTGGTTTGGCACCCAGTGGGTCAAACCTCTGCCAGCTCAAGGCACTGAGCAAAGCTGGGAAGAAAGGGTCTGGGGAGATAGGAGTCACCAGCTGCTTTAGGAACGGAGGCAGTTCATGCTCTCTTAAAGCAAGTTTCTGAACATCAGCCTGACATTATGGCTCCCTGGAGGCCACGATGCAAACAGGAGTAGTGAGCAGGGGGGCAAGAGGTGCATTTACGTATCTGTAGGGATCTGCAGCACAACTGGGCTGGGGCAACTGATGCATCACCTGGAGACGGGAACAGATAGGACAACAGCCCAGTGTGCTGGTGCTGCTGCAGGAAAAAAAGGAAACATGGGGATAAATCTGAAGATTTGGAAACGCATACTCATGTTCTGCATCCCCGGCTGAGTGGGAACTGCCTATGGACAAGGAGAAAACATAATTGTTGGCAGCTTCCGCTCCATTCTGTGGGTTCTGGAGAGATCATAAAATCATCTGGTTGGAAAAGACCTCTGAGATCATTTTGTCCAACCGTACCTGTCCTCTTACTAAACCATGTCCCTAAGAAACTCATCTACCTGTCTTTTAAACACCTCCGGTGATGGTGACTCAATTCCCTCCCTGGGCAGCCTCTGCCAGTGCCTGACCACCCTTTCAGCGAAGAAATTTTTCCTGATGTGTAGACTAAACCTCCCCTGGCACAACTTGTAGCTGTTTCCTCTCATCCTATCGCTTGTCACTTGGGAGAAGAGCCCAGCATCCACCTCACCAAAACCTCCTTTCAGGCAGTTGTAGACAGTGATGAGGTCTCCCCTCATCAGATGATAGGTTTAGGGAAGTAGCACCTTGGAAATGTCTGCCCAAGAAGCAGTACCCAAGGAGCAGGATCTTGCCTGTGAGCTTTAAGTTTCTGCAAAGTCTTCCCTGTTTAGTAGGATAGCTGTGCATCCAAAACACTCGAACAACCTTCTGACTTTGACTTTGGGACCTGCCAGCAGAGTGTGGTGAAGAGCTGCCTCTGTGACGACTGCTGGAGCTGTCCTCTGTCTTTGATGGGCTTTTTCTCCTTCCCCCTCAGACCACACTTACTCACAAACATGTCACTGCACTGGGCCATTGCTGTTGGTGTTGCCTGCAGCCCAGAGGGCGAGGTGGTGTGGAGCTGCTGCAGGCAACAAACACTTTGCTAGATGACATCCTCTTGCCACAAGGAAGGGGCAAGAGCCAATGAATTATAGCAAGCAGCACACCACTGCAGCTTATTTGGGATGTATCCAAAGCCCACTAAAGGCAATGGAAAGACTCCTTTTTTCACTGTGCTTTAGAAACTATTATCCTTTATATCTGTCAGGAGTCTTGTTTCACAGTAGACAGCATGCACTGTCACAAATCATTCAGAAGAAGGAGCAAGCACTTAATATAGGGTACCAAAGGTACGTATTAAAGTGTGTCTTATCTGGCCAAAGCACATGGTCTGTAAAGGCTATTTCTGGACAAAGTTTTCTGCAGGGTACTGCTCTGTGTTTCCCTCAACAGTTTACAGTCTTTCCTTCTGAAGTCAAAATCACAGTTGTAGGGCTTACCAACAGTCCAAAATATGTCTATTATGCAATATATATCTTCTAACAAAGTAATGACCAGTGTGCTAGAAAATTCAGAGGTATTACAAGCGAGTCACAAGTTAAACAAGTTGTAACTCTCAAGTGTATGAGTTATTGCTGTTAGTTACCATAGCTGAGAGCTAAGGAGGAACACAGTTGTTTGGGTTTTTACGTCGAATAAAGCTGCCTGTTGCAATGGGTCTAAATCCCCAAAGAGGAAGATGAGCCCATACTAACCAGCTCCCTTTCAGCTGCCCATTAAAATGATCTGTACTATAAAGGTGTAGATACTACCCATAACGGTGCTTGTCCTTTCGTGTCTCTTCAGGCCACATTGTACAGGTAATAAAAAACTCCAGCTACCTTAAATACCAACTCTTGTGGAACAGAAAACTAATATTAATCAACCCAACAGATGATGCTTTTAGCTAGAAGAGAGTAGATGAAGCACGAATGCTAAGAGATGAAGCTGTTCCCACTGCACTGTGTGATCTCCAGGGGGCCCTTTTGCCATGTGAGCAGAGGAAATGTACTTGTATCTTGGTGTAAATCTCCAAAATTGTCTATTTGCCCAGTCTTCCATCTGAGTGTTAATATTCCCCCTTGCCAAGTGCTCCCTTGAAAGTCAACAAGAGAGACCTCTTCTTCAGGCAGCTGGTGCCACAGGCACTTATTCAGGGTGCTATCTCTTTCACAGACTCTGTTGTGGTTCCTCTCAGAAAAAACTCTGTTAAGTGATAACCCTGCTGGCTTTGTTAGATGGATGGGAAGGACAGCTCTTCTCTGTACCACAAGCAGTCACTTTGCTTCCAGTCAGGATGAAGATTAATCCACAGGGACAGCTGCGGATGCTCTGCCAATAGCAGAGTTAAAAATGTACCTGCTATTTCAGCCAATGAGACCAGCTTCTGGACTGGTATCCCTCTGAGACCAAAATTAACTTGCTCTTTGGCCTTCAGGTGCTGGCATTTGATGCTAAGCTCTCACCACCTCTCTGGAGATGGAGTTTTCTCTCACCTGCAACAAGGCAAAAAAATATTGGCACAAAATTGGACAGAAAAAGGGAGAAGAAGAAAATAGAAAAGCTATGAGGGAAAGAAGGACCACTTGAAGTTGGGTAAAATCTCGCAAGGCCAGTGCCCTTCCTGCTGCTCTTTGACAGTGAGGGGTAAAGACCCAACTTGCTCCTTAGGCCCATGCTGTGTCCTTTGTATAAGGCAATATGTTGTTTCTCAAGCAAAACAGTACGTCAGACTGCAGGATCAGACCAGAGCCTGGCATGGAGTGTTGGTCACTCAGGCTGAACGAAGTGAATAAAATCTTCTGAGCGTCTTTCTCTTAGCCTGTAAGATGTACATGTTGTGTTCCTGACTGCTGATCATAGGGAAGATAAAAAGCCTTACTCATATAACAGACTCACACAATCCAGAAAGAGAGTTTTGAATAGTTTACTTTTTTATCTTAGGCTACCAATTTTGTTTTTTTGATTCCCATAATACCATTCCTCTCTTATGAGGCGATGCCAAGTGAACTTAGTCTGTTCAGTCTGGGAAAGAGAATGCTGAGAGAGGATCTTACTGATGCTTAAAAATATCTAAAGGGTGGGTATCAAGAAAATGTGGCCAGGCTCTTTTCAGTGGTCCCCAGGAACAGGACAAGGGGCAATGGGCACAAACTGGAACACAGGAAGTTCCATATGAATATGAGGAAGAACTTCTTTACTGTGAGGGTGATGGAGCATTGGAATAGGCTGCCCAGAGAGGTTGCAGACTTTCCTTCCCTGGAGATGCTTGACACCCTCCAGGACTTGTTCCTGTGCAACCTGCTGTAGGTGAACTTGTTTCAGTAGGGGGGCTGGACAAGATGATCTCCAGAGGTCCCTTCTAATCCCTACTGTTCTGTGATTCTTGAATCTGTGAAATGCAGAGAGGAGAGAAGATCTTTGTAACAATACAGATTTTACTTTTTCCTCCTAAAACAATATTTTTTGGGCTTCAGTTTTCTTCTTAGTCCCTCTGGCTTTCTCTCACACGCTAATAGCCCTTCCTCCTTCCCATTCAGACATGAAACCAGAAGGTCTGCATAAGGTCAAGTAGATTATCAGAATGAATCAAGTTAGGAAATGAAGAATCATTATTCTTCAAAGCAGGCTTGTGACAGAAGAAAAACATTTTTCTTTATTATTTGAGTGCTATAATCAAATATACTCAAAATGCTAATCTTGGAAAAAAAAAAATCAATCACCTAGAATTCAAGCTAAGTTTCTGCCGCAGTTTTGTTAAATGTACTTGCAGGATACACATGGCTTGAGTCTTTACTCAACTGTATGTGCTGCAGCAGCAGGTAGAGGCCGCAGAGACTCATAGTGATAACCGGCAGGTCTCCAGGAGACAGAAACCTGACGTAGGTACTTTTGATACCTTCTGAAAGTGTGATGCACTGGCACAAAGCTCTCTGCTTGAGCTGTTTCCACATGTCATCATTCCTTTGATGACTTAGCTGATGCCTTTCACAACCCCGGATGTGAAACATAAACAAGTGATCACCTCTGGGATTCAGATTGCTTCCTGTGCAGAAGTGAGGGAAGAGGCAGTAGCTCCCAGCCATCCTGATGGAGGAGCCGCAGGATTTACCCAGTGTGGCTATTGCCTTTCTGGTTAAACCATAGCCAGACAACTATCTTGACCCAAATAATTCCAGTTTTAAATTGACGACGCAAGATTGTCAGCAAACAGAACGCAAAATGTTAGAAATTTCTTTTTCACTCATACCATAGGCAAAACTTTGCTTTCCCCCATCTCAGATGTGTGACTAGTTTTAGAACTTTATTTTATAAATCAGAGACATTTCTTGCAAGAAGAAGCTTACAATTTAAATTGACAGAACAGAAAATAATTAGAAAGCAAGACACAGCGAGATTGACTGGTAAAGACCTACAAGGTCTTTATTTAGCTGAAACCTGACGTCAAGAAGCTCTGTTCACTGCTTTAAACTCAGCTTCTGTGTGCAGAAGGGAGCTTTGAGGAGGCTACTGGAAAAAAAAACCCTGGGCTTTTGCTTGCACAGGTGTTCTATGTGCAGACATTTTGTAGTTATGAGTAAAATGCCTCTGCTGTTGGATTTCAATATAATTATATGTCATTTTCTCATCCACTAGAATGCTTAGGGATGGAAACTAATAGTCTTATTATCTGGAAATGTGAGGGTTTGTAAGACATCATTGTACTACCACAGCATACACCTGCTTCTGTGCTGTGAAATCAAGCAAGCATTAAGGTTACTTTTTGCATTTTGTATTTTTTACATTTACAAAACATGGAGCGTAACATTGTCTGCTGGAAGGTCACTGAAATACAAGTGTTTTCCTAGTTTAAATGGTGCATTTTATTTATGCTTTTCATATATAACATGAAGATAAAGTTGTGTTAATCCATACACTGAAAGAAGAATTGACTAGGTCTAGTTCTGCTCTTTCACTGTGGGCTGAAGTGGGTCAAGCAGCTCAAATGTTCCCACTTATTTCTTTCATTCCAGTGTGTGCATCCAAGTGACTGTGCATAACAAGCTAGTAAAATCCACTAGATTAAATCTCCTGATTTGTAAGTAGGTTTTTATATGATATTTGGACTATAAATGGCCTCAAACTGTCATCCACAATCTGGGATAAGAGTGGCTTCCCCCCACCCCACAAAACATCAACACTTTGGAAACACTGGAGTGTAACTAACTCCCAGCGACTTCAGGCTCAGAACAAGCTTGGTAAAAGGCATTTCATCCAAATATGCCCTTCTTTGGCACTGACAGTTTCTCAGTTATAACCCTAAGGAAACTTTCCTACCTCTTAGAAGTAGGCAAGTCATTGTGTGCCATGGATAAGAAGTGCCTGCTCCTGGCTGTTATTGGCAAGAAGTTCACAGTGATTTCTAAGGAACAGAAATGTAATGTGTTGGTACAGCCCATTCTGTTTGATGTGCTATTATTATTAGTTATTATTTTGACAAGTATTATTAAATATTCTTCATTGTGCCAATTGTATTATCAGTAATTGTTACATCTGTCCTCATAGTCCTTACAGTTTCCTTTTGATTTTTTGCTAAATGATGGGAGTTGGGCATTTAACACAGGCTTGGCACCTTGTTGTTATCAAATCAAGTTCAATTATGCAACTTCTTAGCACGCTAATCCACTCCTGAAATCAAGCAAGCACCTTGATGCTCCCTTTGTGTCCATCACTACTCTGGCATGTTCTCTTTCTCTAGAGTACCACCCTTTTGATGTATTGTGCATTTCACTTGGTGGCTGGAAGATGAGGTTCCTGAGCACTGCAGGAGCTCACCTAAGAGAGTAATTTTTTTAATGTTAAGAATTAACTTGGCAGTTGGACTAGATGATTGTTGTAGGTCCCTTCCAACTGACCTATTTTCTACCCTACAATTCAAAATTTTCCCTAGGTTGCTTTAAAGTCAAAGGTTTTCTTGGTTTTTTTTTTTATTGTTTTACTGCTAAAAGTTGATCTTAGGCTTCTGTTTTCATCTTCTTTATTCTCATTTCATTCTGAATAATCAAATTTCAGGGGCTAAAAGTTTTCCTTTTCTCAGGTCCTCTGTGCCAACATTCATAGGTGATTTTGTGCCAGTAGTATGAAGATGACAAACCACATAGAAAAGCCACATCTTTTGAGAACCCTCAAGAAGCAAAGTTTGACCTCAGTGATTACAAGTGATATATTGCTTCTTAAAGATAATATCTTGCCAGCTCCCATGCTTCACTCCCTGTTTCTTTCTGCAGTTTCACTAGGTTTGTCTGTCAGCTGGTTAGTCTTTTCTTTTTTTGAATCTGCTTAGCTATTTATCAGACAGTTTCAGCATGCTTCAAAGTTACTGTGCATCAGGGCAGAAAGCTAGTCAGTCCCACAGGCTCAGGCCATGCTAGTAGGAACAGTACAAAGAGCTGGATGCAGATGCTAGACCATAAGCCTTCCTGATTAAACTCCTGGAGCCATGCCTGGCATGTTGCACTAGTCCGGAAAGGTTGCTTGGATGCAGCCATCCTACTCTGAAGACTAAGCATATTTAGTTGTGGAGAGATAGCCAGACCATGGCACCTGGCCACAGGGAAGTGTAGAAGTAGCCTCTGAGTATGCAGGGATGACTGATCTCTTGCTTAGCCTTTGGTAGCTCCCTAGGACTGGGCACAAGGTTAGTCCAGTGTATGGGACCCTCTTGGAGGTGGGGACTGCAGTTGAGCAGAATTCATTCATTGTAAAGGCTGTCTGCAATAATGCCTGCTTTCCCATACTGGCATCAGGGAGTTAAGGACGTTTAGATTTAGTTTCTACCTCTTCCTGAACTGGGGGAGATCCATATTCCCTTCCTCACTTCCAGCTGAGTGCCCTGCCCATCAGGCACATAACTCCAGCAGACACCTTCCTTGCTTCTGGAGCCAAGTCCCTATGCAGAGATCACAGCAGGAGAACCTTATGAGATGGAAGTGACACCACACGATAGTGCTTCAGAGCACTAGGTTGGTGGTGTGGAGAGCAGGGAGAGCTGGAATCTGCTCCCCAGGCCCACTTTCCAGGAACGAAAACAGCCATAGAAAGCTGTGATTTATTTGGGCTGGAGCTTAGGGTGTCAGCATGCAGTTTCTGGGTGTTAGGCAAAGTTAAAACAAACCCTTGTGTTATCACAGTATCATGGTATTACAAGGTTGGAAAGGACCTTTGAGGTCATCAAGTCCAACCTATAACCCAACACCAACACCAACTCATCATCTAAACCATGGCACTAAGTGCCTCATCCAGGGACGGTGACTCCACCACCTCCCCGGGCAGCGCATTCCTATGGCCAATCACCCTTTCAGTGAAGAATTTTTTCCTAATGTCAAGCCTAAACCTCCCCTGGCGAAGCTTGAGACCGTGTCCTCTCGTTCTGTCACCGGTCGCCTGAGAGAAGAGACCAACCCCTGCCTGACTACAACCTCCCTTTAGGTAGTTGTAGAGAGCAATAACGTCTCCCCTGAGCCTCCTCTTCTCCAGGCTGGGGTTGTTTAACCCCAGCTCCCTCAGTTGCTCCTCACAGGGCTTGTGCTCCAAAAGAAGTGGGAATTGTACTCCAGCCCCCCCAAAAAATTGGAAATCATTGGGCACAGAGAAGACCAAACAGGACATTAGAATATTAAATGTCACCAAAGTAAACAGTTTTGGAAAACATCAAACCTTGCTCTTATCCATGACGGTCTCTTGCTTCTTCCAACATGAATATATTTGCAGTGATATGTTGGGTTGCTGTTACAATATCCTTTTTTTTTTTTTTTAACTTACTTTTGGGAAAGATTTATTGGCAGCTACTTCTGTTTCATATTGTTGACATTTTGAAATAATGGAATGTATTATTAATTTGGGTAATTTTTATTAGTTCAGCAGCTTACTTACGGAAGACACTACTGAGACTATAAAACTGAGCTGCACAAAAGCCTTTTGGGAATTGAGTTTGTAAACTAGAATACATTGTAACAAAACAAATTGAATCACACGGAAATATTTGTCATAGCTAAAAGTGAAGCCTTACCTATTGCATGCTGCCAAAATTACTGCACGTGATTAAGCCGGTGATTCATTGAGAAATACTGGTGAAGAGTTGAAAAGACAATCACAAATAATATACTTTGAAGGTCAAAGCACAAAGAGGCAAAACATGCAGGATTTAAGTCAGACAGCAGGAACAGGGAGCAATTGCTATTTTCAATTAATATATGGACCTGAGTCACAACAAACATTTAGAGACTTGATTATCAGGTGAAAATCTTTTGGTGATGATCTGTGTAATAAACCATCTCTTTTTTCCCTGTGTGCCCCCTGACCTAGATGGGAGTGCATTAGCACTACATACAGTTCCTTTTCGAAGACTTTGGGGTACTTTTCACTCTTTCAGTGTCAGGAGAGTGACACTCAGGGGCTGTGGCATGGTAGTGTCAAAGCACTATTGACAACAGCAGTGATAAACATATGATCTATTACTTAAGCTACTTATAACACGCAAATCGCTGAACATCTCAAATGCTTCATTTAATGAACCATCATCTTTTACAACTTTTAAAAATATTACCTTTTCTTTGTTTTTATAGCAGAGGATATCTGACCTCAACTTTGTAACCTAACCAAGAAAACCAAGGGACTTCGTATCAAAGAGTGCAGGGATAGGACCAGGAGTAACAGTTTAAAGCTGAAAGAGGGGAGATTTAGATTAGACACCTAAAGAATTCAGATACTTACCTTGACTTTGTATATACCGAAGTGCGCTTCTAAATCTTACAGGAAATCCTATGCAAATTTTACAGGAAATCCTATATAATCCTTCCTTATCTCTTACAGAGCAATCAAAATGAATTCCCTTTCGTTGTGAAACATTATACCAGGAATTGTAGCAAAATAAGGTGAGTGAATACTTTTTACCAGTCTCATAATTTGATAGATATCTTGAGAAGAAAAAATTACAAATAAATCAAAATTTAAAAGAAGATATTTTTTCAAAATATTTGAGTTAAAAAGCCTATTGTTCTAACAAATTTGCATAATGTGGGAAATACTTAAGGAAACTTTAATTTTCTTATTTTATCCTTTTATCATCTGGATTGACTGTGGAGAAATATAAACATTTATAGGTATCATCAACCTACCTGCCAGCTATCCACCATGAAGCTGCATTAAACACTTGTTTTGATTTCTCCTCGTAAAGGGTGCTTGGAGGGCTTTTTAAAGGGTTGATAATTCAGAAAAATAGCTTCATGCTTGTACTCTGGAGACTGGGAAAGTAAACCACTCAACTGTTAAGTGCCCTCATTCCTAACAGCTTTGTAATCCTGAAGGAGGTTTTGTGGCCGGTTTGTACTTGAGGAAACTGGGATATCTTGTGTCTCTTCTACAGCAAATGTGACAGTTCCTCTGTTTGCAAGGCCTTTCACTGCTATGACTCTGTAGTGTTCAATTTAGTTATAATCGTAGTTTTTATGAGGGTGGAACCATTGCTCACATAAGAGAACCGAGAGATTTCTACTGACTCCAGTGGATGTTAAACTCCTCTCCTCACAGATTATAGTATGAAAATTTTCCTTTAGCCACTTTGAGGTGAAGTGACAGTACAGCTCAAAGCCTACTGTAGTCATAACTAACTATTGGCAAAATTTACTGGATATTGGCAATGATATTTTCATTAGATTGGTGAACACATTGTTTACTACATGTCACTTGTAATGATAATTACAAAATTACAGAGTAAGTATAAAAATAATTTAAATTAATTGAATTTTCAAATGGCTAATGGGTCAATTGGGAAACAATGAGAAATAGATCATGTCCTCTAGAGAAAAGGAAGGAACTCTACTACACGCTGAGTACAGGAAATAATAAAACAGAGAAAAGGGCATTTGCAGACCAGCAGGATTAGTAGCAAACCCTTGAGTTTGTTGCAGCGGATTGCTAGTTCACATCTAGCTAGAACAGGCCTTAAGATGTGGTCTGAGGTCTTTCTGTGGGCTGAAAAGATAAGAATGTAATGGCTTTGTGCCAGTCCTACTCAAGAAGTTGCCACAACAAGGGCTCAAGTTGGAAAGTAAGACCTGTTCCACCATGAGCTTTGTAGGAATCTCAGCACCAGCCCCTTGCTGATGATGGACAACTCTGTGACCACCCTAAAACCTCTCTGTGCTATGTGCATACATTGTGGGCTGGGACTTGTCCCTGTGGACATGTTTGGTCCTTATATTGGACCTTGTATTGGCTACATTTAACAGTGGTGTCCTGGAAAACAGAGGGAGGCAGTTTGCAATACATACTAAATTGGGAAACACTGCAATCCTCTTAAGATGAGCAATAAGAGGATGGACGTCAGTGCTACAGGTAGAAAATTACTTAACAATGTTGCACTTGGAAAATGCAGGTAATTATGTAGAGGAAATGTTTGTATTAAATTGGATAGAAACAGTAAACACTTATTAACGTATGTGTTCAAGCAAAACCTGATAATGTGACGATAGTAAATGTGTCAGATTGATGGTGGTGACAAAATTAATCTTGAATTTGCAATATGGTAGTGCTGCAAAAGCACAGCAATCTAGGTCTGTGTTGTCCAGAGCAGGACAGGAGAAAATAAGCCCCAGAGACCAGAGGCTGGGTGTACACCTGCTGTGTCCTGTGCTGCGTGAAGATGCCTGACTGATCTGCTTCCCACTCCAGTCTGGAGCCAGACCCAGTACAGGAGCATTGATGCAGCTGAGGTCCCTCTGAAATGGTACAGATATAATCAATGGGGCTGTACTGTTTCAGGAACTTAGCTGGTACCTTTGCTGCAAGAAGCGCATCCAGAACAAAGCTTGTGAAATCCGCTCTGTTTTCCACTCTAATGAAGTAATACATTACAGTCATCGTCCACAGAAATTCAAGCCAAGAGTGTCTGTTTGTGTCCATGTAGCGCTAGGATGTGGTCACTAATGATGTGATGGTGCTAGGATGTGGGTGGTAATTAAAATGATCTTAAAAGATAGGGGAGTAACAAAAAGGAAACAGAATTATTACTGACTGAAGACTGAGCTGTGGTTCCCTAGTGTAGAGCTGATGAATCAGGGTTAAGGGAAAAAGAAGTCTACACCACAGCAAGCACTTGAGAGACTGCAGCGATGGAAAGTGATGGTTTGTGTAGGATGACATTGGGATAGGGAAACTTTTGAGGAATATTCCCCAGAAGAGTTGGTAAGATTCTCATTATCTGTCAGAAAAACTAGAGAGAACAAAGGGCTTCAAAATATTTCTGAGGGAAAAATGCTGTCCAGATGGAAAGATGTACCTGGAGACATGACATTTTTCTTCTGTTTCTAGATATGGCAACTATAACCTTCACAGCTGCAGAGAAACTTATGGCACATCAAGTTCTTGCCTTTTGGAAATGAAACAATGGAAGTTATAATGAAAAGATATCAGGATACTTTTGACAATGACGTGTTTAGCATGTTTAGGGCTCGATTAAATAACTGAGGTACAAACAACAGTGAAGGCTGATTAGAAAGGAGCCTGAAAGAATGCAATAGGAAAAAAAATATTGATTCATGGTTTTTACATGTGAATGTGAAAAGCGAATGTGTGATGTGAGTCATTACATGTGATTCACCTGTGTAGTCCCCATGTGATAATATACTGCAAACCTAACTGTAGGTGCGATTAGGACTGGTGGCCTAAAAGGTGTTTTTCAGACTGCTGAAGCAATTGATTGCAACTGAATTGAAAGAAAACTTCAAATGAAGCTGTGGAAAATGCTGCTTCAGTAGTACATGTCGGGGAGTTTAAGCTATACAGACAGAGAAAATGCACTGTCATGTCCTCTGGTCTGAATGCATTTAAAAGGAGAGCAACGAGGATGGTGAAGGGGCTGGAGCACAAGCCCTGTGAGGAGCGACTGAGGGAGCTGGGGTTGCTTATCCTGGAAAAGAGGAGGCTCAGGGGAGACCTTATTGCTCTCTACAACTGCCTAAAAGGAGGTTGTAGTCAGGCAGGAGTTGGTCTCTTCTCTCAGGTGACCGGTGACAGAACAAGAGGACACGGTCTCAAGCTTTGCCAGGGGAGGTTTAGGCTCAATATTAGGAAAAAACTCTTCATTGAAAGGGTGATTGGTCATTGGAATGCGCTGCCCGGGGAGGTTTGGAGTCACCGTCCCTGGAGGTGTTTCAAGGGAGATTGGATGAGGCACTTAGTGCCATGGTTTAGATGATAAGTAGGTGTAGGTGTTGGGTCATAGGTTGAACTCGATGATCTCAAGGGTCTTTTCCAACCTTATGATACTGTGATACTGTGAAAATTACAAAAAACAATAGAGAATTAGGAATTGCAGCATGATATACTACATGTTAGGAAATTATTAATGTCGAAGATCCATAAAAGAAGATGAAGTGGCCATAAATGATTGTACATGCAGGATCAGGGCCAGCAAGTCATGCCTTTCTAATCTTTCATTCCCTGCACACCATTCTGACATCCAAAAAGCCATGCCGTGAATTTCTAATCACCCTGTAACTATTCTTGTCCACTTACTGCACAGGACAGTGGCTGGAATTTGGAAAGCTTTGTATCGGTTCCGGGTTCCGTCTAGGATTTTGTGTCAATCATTTCTATGAATTCAAACAGTTATTAACACCTCAGTACTGCAGTTTCCATCCATATCCAGGTCTGTACAACTCGTGGTGGGCAGCCTCAGTCCAAGATAGAGCCCTCCATCTCAGTGTCCACCTGTGAGTGCCTGCAGGCATGTGCAGCTCTGTTCAGATGAGAAGAAGAGGTACTTGGAGCCTTCTGAGTCTCTAGAGTACCTGAAACACTCACATGAGCTTCATAGTTATGACAACAGAAAATGTATGGAGCTTGTGAGGACCTGAATTATAACCTGGATATGTGTTGACTGTAACGGAAATTTGGAAGCACATACAAGCAACTACATGCTGACTCCTCAGTTTAGGTGTCTTGATCTGTAACTTGTTCATCACACTTCTCTATCCCTTTGCAAAAGACAAAAATCATTCAACATCACACACTTACACAAACCATCCACCATGCTTCTTCTCCTGTGCCTGTCACTAAGGTACTGACATCCTTGCTTGGACACTTCCCTTCAAGTGATACCCCAAGGTGTTGGGAGAGTCAGGAGCACACAGATATTTTTGTCAGAAATATTAATTTTTGATGAGTGAGCCCACACAGCATAACCTGACAGAAAATCATATTGACAGAGAGAGAAATAATTGCACAGGGAGGAAGCAAATATTTGAGATGTTGAGGTTTTGGCTGGTTCCAGGCCTGGATAAAAGTTTGGACCATTTCCTAGCATGGACAGCCTGGTTTACACAGTACCTGTCACCTGCCTCAGGGAAGCTGATGCTAGTTCCCTGCTAAGAGAGGACATCTTAAATTTGTTATTAACTAGTAGTAGCATAAGTGATATTTATCTAAGATAATAGAGAAGTGGGAAGAGACGAGAACAGAGGCCAATTTATGTCTTAGCCATCGTATTACTGTAGAATTCTAAAAGGCAAAATTAACAGTGATTCTAATGCACTTTCCCTGACAAAAAAGATGAAAAAACAATTTATCTGAAGAAGTATACAGGACAGACAAGAAAATACATTCAGGGCAAGTCCCAGGAGATATCTAATTACTCCTGGAATTAAAACCGGGTATTGCAGGCTGCATGGCAAATTACTGAGACATTTACTGTATGATGAGGTGTCCCAAAAGTGCTTTCTTAATTATGCTAGAAAAACGTCTTCAAATCATCAGCATATTAACATATCTGGTGGATACCAGGAGCACTTATTTGACTTTCTCTGACAAACACATGTAGCCAATCAGTTATTCCTAAAGACTCTCATATCCAAAATCCAGCCCTGCTCCATTTGAAAGGATGAGGGAAGTCTCTGGTACTCTGTTCCATTTACATGGTGCTCCAGAAAGAGCACAGAGCCAAACGCTACATTCAAAAAGCTCTGAAAAGACAGGCATTTTAGTGTTTACTGTAATCAGTCCTCATTAACTTGAAATAGGGTTATAGAAGCACTGGGCAAAGGAAATACTTTGCGTGGGATGAAGTCACAAGATAAAATTAACGAAGGTAATACTTTGTTTCCTTGGTTTCCTATATTCTAAAATTTGTAAGGAACTTGGAAAACAATAGAATATGCAATGCGGCAAAATAATCCCTCGTCATTCTGATAGTAAAAAGAGGCTGCTTCTTTTACAGGGGATTTCAATAGCTTGTTTTCTCAGTCATTTAGCTTTTTTATATTTCACTTAGCAAAAACATTGAAAGAATTGAGCATCTTTCTGTGTTTACACAGGCAAAATACCCTGGAGGAACAAAGACAATTGACAAAATCATATTAGGTAAGAACGTAAGCTGACTGAAGACAGGATTTTGGATCATAGTTAAGAGATGCTTTCCAGCAATTGTATTCACTGCTTTGTAACTGATTTTGAATCATCGATGGTAAATACAAATTCACAATTTAAAAAAAAAATTTTCAAAAATAGAAATGCAGGTGATACAATATCTCTTCCTTTGCTGATTGTATAGATTAGTCAGGGCCCTGTATCATGTTCACCATTACGCTCTGACTGATTTTCCCCAAGGCATACGTTTATTTCCTAAAAACTGAATTTACAGAGTGAGTTCTTTCTAAGGAGCCTGGGAGAGTAAGTCCCCTCACTGGATTTCATTGCACAGTCAAGTATCTGTGCGCGTCAGTGTGCTCCAAGTGCGGAAGTACTGCTCATTATCATATGTTTTGGTTTTATTTCCTTATGCAACATTAAAATCTATGTAAATTTGAAGCCTGTCTCAGATTGCTCTTGTTTTTTTTTTACAAATTCAGGGGAAGCAATCAAAACCAGACAGACTCCCCTTCCACTGATGGCTGATCAGTTACTATTTTGGTCCAATGCAAAGCTAATACCAACACAGTTGGAGCTCAAACCCTGATGAGTTCACACTAGTGTGTATTAGGAAATCAGGTTGTGCAGCTCCAAGATGGTCACACTGCCTTGAGGATAGTCACTCACTGAATTGTTACAGCTCATAGAAATGTAACTTCACTTTAAAATCTGTGAGGCAGGAAAAAGACTTGCTTTACATGTAGAAAACCAGGTGCTTTTTAAGGCACTGAAAACCTGGCAGCCGTGTTCAATTACAGTTCACTGATCAGTCTAGTGCAATGGGCAGCATTGCTTCTTCCAGAGGATAGACTGCTCAAGAAAGTGTTTTTCTCTCCACTTCTCAAAACCCAGACCTTCCACCTTGGCTGCATCCAAACTATCCACTTTGTCAGGGAAAGTGCTAAAAGTGTGTCTGCGGTGAGGTTTGTGTGTGAACACAGGACCCCAGTTACATTAGGAACAGAGACTTCGCTGCTCAGGCCCGAATTAAATGTCCTGCTAATGTGTAAGCAATCCTTCCAGTGTCCTCATGTGAGCTGCCCTGGGCTGCTGCTCTGTGGGGATAAACAGGATGATGTGTTTGCCCTCCCATCCTGACAGGAAGGAGGAAGAAGAGTGTCCGAGAACAAGAGAAATGGTTTGTTCACCGTGGTGCCACCACCCCAGGCTGCCCAGTGAAACTGCCGAGACTAGCCTGCATGTCGAGAAAAGCATCTTTCTTCGTATTAGGAAACCTGTATCACTTGACAATAAGCAGGTTCAGTGAAGAATTTCCCTGCAGATTTTGATAACACTACTTTCCAGAGGTTAGTGGGCAATTTAGGATTTTCCAGTTCACATTTCTGTAGAGAAGAACCAGGCCCAAGAGAGAGGCCAGCCCTGTTAAACTGATCTGAAAGGATTGCTAGGGGATATTTAAAGATAAAAGGGAAAGTTTGTCAAAAAAACTTACAAGGCAGTGGTGATTATTCTTTCTGGCTTTCTTCTCAGTTGCAAAAAGAGAGGCCCACAAGAAACCATTAAAATTCTCTTCCAGCATCGAAGCCAGCTTTAGTGAAAGGGTAATTGACATTTCCATCTAATTTGCTTGGCACTGAAGAGCTTTTAGAGTTGTGTATTGTCTGGTTTGTTGTTGAAGGTTCTTGAAGCAACCTGTCCTGTTTCTGGCCAATAATGGAATAATGCAGCCTCCTCTCATTACTTTTAAGAACAAGTTTCATTATTTTCTTTATGCGTGAAACTATCACGTGGCTGAACTCCTCCTCTCCTTTATGTATGTCTCTTGGATAATCTTTCTGTCCCACATCATAATTAACACATCTAGCTTCAGACAGCTTGCTCTTTCTTTAGCCACCTGAAAGTACAATGGTGTAACTTTTAGACACAGTGTACTGAGAAAAATTGTAATAACTGATTATATAATGTCATTTGCCATGAAGATTGAAATAAATTGCAAATAACATATTAAAAACATAATATAATTAAAGTAGCAAAGAGTTGGAAACTCCATTCACCTTGTTAAACTTAGAACTTGTTGGCAACAGATCATAGGTTGTTCCACCCAGGAGTAGAAAGAAATTGTGGATCAGCCATAAAACTCCTTGGGAAGTGCAGCTGAAATGTGTAATCCATTGTGAAAGTGTATATTGAGACACAGTTTAATGTTTGGAAAAGGTGAATCCTTTTTTAATTGTTATTATTTATTGTGCTAGCAAAGAAAACCCGGTTTGCCCTCTACTATGTAGAGCAAGTCATGCATCCAACCCATATATGCAGCGTATTTTGTATTTCTCCACCCTTCCATTTCCCCATTCCCTAGTGCAATGACAAAGAGCCTCAGCTGAGCAGCTCATGGGACAGGTCATTAACCTTGTCTTGTTGGTAACACTTCCTCACGTCATCTCATATTGTCACCTGGTGGCTGTAATTTACTCTTTAACCTGAAAATGTTTCTGAGAGAGAGAAAGCAAGACCCTAAGGTCTGCCAAAACTAATAGCCCATTTAGGCTTATTGCTGCTGCCAATTAGCACTTGATATCCCCATGCTGGCAGGGTGCCTTCTGCCCCTCTGGTCACACCATCTCTCTGATGATGCTGCCTCTCCCCGAAAGGCTGGGCTGGGACAGTGGGAAAGGAAAGCAGCAATGAGGACATTGTCCAAAGGACAAATCACAGCATTTTGTGTTCTAGTTAATAATGGTAAACAAATCCATTTGAAAAGCTTGTTTCATTTTCTCTCCGCTGAGACTTTTACATCTGAGAATTCAGCATAAAATAATGTTTTCAGCGTGAACTCCTGTTTCAAAAGCAGGGGTTGGGGGTTACAGGAGCTGATTTATAATCGGAGGATGTGAAAAATATTGCAAGGTAAGTGGAAAGGGCTGGACATACAAAAGAAAGCATCTGTATGGTTACAGATCTGATAAGGCCTGCAAAAGGAATGGACAATGGAGATGCTGTGCACGCACAAGAGATCTTGGTTCCTGAGACATGGAGACAAAGGTAGACATGGAAAGAAATCCTATGGTCTGTAATAGGAAGCTATGGAAATGTGACTAAAGAGTTTGGCAGAAGGAAGAGACCAAAATGGCTTGATTTGTCATGGCAAAAGTTAACCTGGATTTGTTGTGGCAATTTAGCAGCTGCGAAGTGTCAGCAACTGTTAAGAAAATTATTTTGATGACATCATCGGTTACAGTTTTAGAATTATTAAAAAAGAGGAATTATTTAGCATCTCTTGAACTCTGCAGTATCATTTCTGACTTCTTCCACTTTTGCCAGGTCCTACTTTTGCTCAACATGGGGGAATATTTTGGAAATGGGTGTTTGATTTGTAGAAGAGACAGCAATAAGAATACTAGGGAGAGGCAAAGTCAGGTAAAATGATTTTCTATTTTTTACTCTGCTGTTGACATTGAAACTTTTGACAGTTCTTTTAATCTGTCTTTTCTGTATCATGCATAGCTTGTACTGAGAAAGTAGAGCTTTTCTCAAGGATACTTTCCACTTGAAATTTGTATGTGTTTCCTTGAACAAAGGATGAAATCATAAATTGAGGCTCTTTGTTTTCCCACAGTAACAAACTCTCTTCCAGCTTTCGTAGAGTGAGAAATAATAAGAATGTGAAGAAGAGGAGAAATATGTATTTCATTTTTGAAAGTAAAGCCTTCCCTTTTTCATGCTTGACAATGATTTCCAAACACAACACTTCCTCTTGAAAAGTAGGACCTCTTATCCTTTCCTATCGTTTTATAGATGGCAAGGGAGCAGGTGAAACCCGCGTGGAAAGTGCACACACTTCTCAATTCTGCAACAGAAAACTTTGGCAGACATCTTCCTGGAACTTTTCTTTCGGCTTTTTTCCCCTCCATTTTTATAAGCTATACCTCTGTCTGACAAATAGCTTCTGCTTTAAAACAGGGGTTTGGTGCAGCTATACTTGCAGATCAAAACTATATTGGAAAAATGCTGGCTGTCTCTCATTGTGAATGTGATAACGTTCTCCAAGGGCTCCTGTAAGAGGTTTACTGCTTGTAAACAATCGTCCACATCACAAGCGAAGAATTAACCTCAAAAGCCAAATAGAAACAGGAATAGTGAATCAAATTATTGAACCAATAGAAAGCACTGAAGAGCAAAAGCTAAAACCATTTGATCATAATACATTAGCTTCAACAAGGAAACAAATTAGACACACATTATTACCCTGGACCTGTGAATGCATCTCATCAGTCCCATGGATTTGTGCACCTTCAGTGTTCATTAGATGGTCGCATATAATAGGAAAATGCCTATATAGATAATACAGAGCTGTGAAGTTAGTATCATTCTTCTAGACTGGGTTTTACATAAACGTTTGAATATTCGATTTTAATATGCCCATGTATCTATGGATGATTCTTGATTGTTCTCGAGTGAAATATTGTGAATCAAACAATGATGACAGAATCTTGAGTATTTAATTAATGTGTTAGCATGTATCTAATGCTTGATTCCTACAAATGACAAAATTAACAACTTCATTTAACTATGTGGTACTTAGCAGAAAAGAGCACACTTAAATGCTCCATGGTGCTATTTACACCTGCTTAATTACTTGTATTTACAAATTGTCTAAATTACCTTGCCGTGGAGGAGGATGGGGACCACAGTCCATGAATAAAATTAAATTTTCATACTCTAAATGCCAGTTTGGTATGCTGCTTGTCTCAGAAGTGATTCGGAATCTGTTGGTAGGAGGAATAATCCATGGCTATTTATACATCTTCCCATCTTAGACCCACAGTCACCTCAGTTTGGATCAATACTGTCATTTTATGTCATGGCAATAGAGAAAAGGGCAGTGTTGTTATTATTTTGTTTTGTGGAAGTGAGCTAGAGGCATTGGAATTGTGGGGTCCTCCATAATCTTCGGACTTGGCATAGTTGTCCCACGGTAAAATCATTCTTGCTCATCCATTTCCAAACCCAGTGCTGGATTTGTGACCTCTTCTACTTGTCAGGGTGAGTGCTCTTATTTAGCTAAGAGCTTAATCTGAGTATATTTTGGACCTGGATTTTAAATTCCAGAGTGACTCCTGCCCATTTAATGGGACAAATCAAACTGTATCTTTACACTGTGGAACACCATGCTAGGATCCAGACCTCACAGCTGGGTTTGTGGCCTGGTGGCTCTGCTGTGTACCGTTGAGTGCCTTCCTGCATAGGAATTGGGTCCTATTTGTTGCCTATCAGGACTTACAGATTCATGGCCTTCGAAAGCCAGTAGGTTTCTTTTTGTTTTAGAAAGGGCATCAGTTTTAAATAAGGTGCTTTGTATAATTTACATTTTAAAATCATGGAGGGTTTTATAAAAGGCTGAATTCACCAGGGACAGTAGGAAGGAGAACTAGCACCTGGGAAATTATTTCAGCGGGAAAAATGAAAAGTATATGTAAATACTGAATGGATTTTTCATGTGATTATACTGGTTTTGTTATTGGGCCAGATGACTATAAGAGTGACAAAACACAGTGCCAGTTAAAAATAAAACATAGATAGATATACCTAGAAAGTAAAAATATACTAAAAAATTTCTAGACAATTTGCTGATTGCCCAACTAAGCACCACAAATCATCACTTTCTTCTTGTTTCTTTTAGTAATTCTCAGCTATTTCTTAATAACCTCTTTGTAAAAGAGCAGAGAATGTTGAAAAAACATAGTTCAATCGTCTTGATGACAACCAGAGAAGTTATTTAAAGTCAGAAGTAGGAGAATATCTGTCCTTTTATGACCTCTTGTTAGAAATAATGTATTAAAAAGTACAGCTCTTCTTCATGGTACATTAAGAGCAATTATATTCCGTAAATGTATTCCAAGACAAAATTGAAGTTCACATATATCTAAAAAATTTTATTGGGTCTTAGATGACAGTACTTTTTTGTTGATTGAAATACTCACAGACATGGAAATCAGTTTATTAGTTTCATTAAAAATGCAAATTATTTTCTAAAAATATTTTCTATTTATCAAAATAGAATGTATATAAATGTAATGAAGTTACATATAAAATGAAATTTGGAAGCCATGATAAAACCTTGTGGTTTATTATATATTTTTTCTAAGAGTTCACAAATACGTTTTATGTGGCTGCACAGCATTCCCTTTATTTCCACTTTGATGAACAATCAGAACTCTAGCATCTTCTTTGCAAATTGAAAAGAACAGTAGAATAACCATCTCTGAGATAAGTGAAACTTCTCCAGATGAAACAAATATGAAAAGAACAACTTTACTCTCTGAGAACAGATAACCGAGAGATGATACGTTTGTAAAATGGTGAAGATGATTAAAACTGCTGTATTAGCCTTCGGTCTCCACTGCTGGAGGCAGCTCCTCCTCCACTGTACTCCTCCATACAGGACTGTTATCTGCAAGAGGCAGAAATTTCTTTGCTCAGTGCAAGTATTATGAACAGCATTAGTAATACTTAGAGCTCATGTGAGATGATGAAGCATTTAGAGCCCTTCCATCTCTTCATTCATCCTTGCATCATCCCTTGCAGGAGTCAGGAAAGTGTTACTATCTTTATTTTTCAACCAAGAAAATGAGGAATTTGAGTATTGAGCTGTAAGTGCAGGCAGCCCTGGGGGAGAGAGGAGGTGTCAGTCTGGTGCCTGGTTATCCATCTGAGCAGTCTCGGCACCCAGTGTGAAGCTGACCTGGTCAGTGTGTAAACACTTGGCACTCAGGAAGTTTTGGCAGCTGGTGTTAGGCAGAGCCAAATTTCCATGAACATCTCTATCAATTCTTCCTCCTCTCTTATCTGGAGATCTAGATCCTTAACTAGATCTTCTCCATGTGCAATGTTATTTTGGATTTATCTTGTAAGCCGAGTATCAAGTGCAAAACCTAGCAATAAAGTCCTCTAAGATAAGGGAGTCTGGTGTGTGTGTGTGTAATTTCCCTGGTTTTGTTCCACATTTCTTCCTTGCACAAACAAAACTGTAGGTGCTTTTGAAAGGAATGTGACACTTTAAACCCCATAAAATGGTTTATGGCATTTGGGTTAGGATGTCCTATGGCAGGTCATTTTGTTTCCATACTTACTGTTAATTGTATGATGCTTTAAAAATATTACAACACAGAACAAAAATCTCATTTACGTGTGTTTCATTGCAGATTCCAGAAACTACCTGCCTTCAAATGAAAGTATTTTTAAGGCCTCCATTTAGATGACAGGTCATTGTGCTCAGCAGAGCAGGGAGCACCCACCACGGAAAAGCAAGGTCATAGCAGAAGAGGAGATCGGCAGCTGGAAAGAGAAGGAGGCTTGATTTCGTCTGCAGGACTGGTACAGTTTCTGCCAACTTCACTGACATTTTTACTGACAAACCTCTAGAACTAATAAGTCTGTGAGGATTAAACTAATGCTAAAAGAATATAAACAGTAGGTGTCCTGCCCTGGCACACAAGGTAATCGCTGCAGATGAATCCCCAGGGGTTTTGTGTTTAAGAAAGAACACAACATGGTGAGATGCAGCCTGGCAACACTAAGAACAAGCCTGTTGCTGCTTCAGAAAGTCACAGTAAAAAAGACCAGCAGCACAATAAACTACCACTGATGTGGAAAATAATTGTTAAATTACATTACATTAGAGTGCCAGCTCTGCCTCCAAGCATGCTTTCATGCTTGTGCTTCACTGTTTTCTCGTTGAAAGCCAAACTGTGATCTATAATGATGCTGTGAGAAGGATTAGAGCACACAGATTATCACCAGCCTCATGTGCTTTCCCGAGCCTTTAGCAGGAGAGTCTCTGTCTCTGCAGACAGCTGCCTTTTGAGATACAGGTTGGATTTCTATCAACAGCAGATGGACTACATGAACCACTGAAATAGTTGGTGTTTTTCTTACGTATAAAGAAGTCTTGATGTCTACAAATCAGCTGAAATAATTCCAAATTCTATACAGAGGTAGTAAGAGGGTGAAAAACGTTTCTGATAAACATATAGAAATCCTTCAATATATCTTAATGTGTGCATGAACTCTCTTGAGTTTCTCTAGATTTCCAGTAGGAACACTGTATTTGTGTTAGCGTTGACTGAATTTAGAAATATATCTAACATCTTTGTGAAAACCAAGGAAAATAATTTGTGGAAAGAGCTGAAGTTGTGTATTGGCCATCAAGGGATGCTGGGCTGGAGGTCTGAACGAATAGAAGATGACAAGTAGGGGACCATGCCCGGAGTTGGGTGAAACACATGTAAAGTCATTAATTTTCTCATCTTAATCATTAAGAATTGTCAGCTGAGCACCATAAAATATAAATTCAATCACTGGAACTTCTTTATACAGAATAATATGGAAAAACTGTTTTCCTTCCTTGCTTACTTCCTACATAAACACTCTAGTTACAAAGGTGGACATCCCCATGTGTCAACTTCACAGTATATTTTTTCCTGACCAAGTGAGTTTCTTTATATAACTAATTAAAAATCTTTTCTGCTATGCAAAAAAGGGCATCAGTTGTGTTTAAAACCAGTAATTTCATTATATATTTTTGAAGAGCAAATTTGTATTTGGGTATTAAACCTTGCTGCTAGGTAAGGTGTACTTACTCACATATATCAAAAGCTTCCTAAGACACTCTGTAGTTCTTCAAGGCCAAGTCTGATGGTCTTTTCTCTCCCAAACTGAGGGCCTTGCTGGCTAATTAGCTTTGCTGTTTAATAACAGGGGTTAATCTTCATTATGAGTATTCATAACTGAACTTCCACCTCTACTATTAATATCTTATATCAAGATCTTTATTTTTTCAGAGACTTTTTTCTGGAAGTTCATATCATTTTGAATGGACATTCTTTCTCCCCACCCTTTGATACTGCATGGAAAATGTATTTATGGAGCATGTTTCTCCATAGCCCACGTAACAGCAGCAGCTAGGCTGCTAGTGTGTAGCCAGTGGGACAAGGCACCTGGTCACATATCTGTTATATTCTTTCTTTGCTTTGAAACACACAAAAAAATTCTCCTTTTTGCAATTGTTTAAAGTGAAACCCAGCTATTTCTACTCCTGTGCTCTAGCTCTTGGATAACTAAGCAGGTTGTATTGCGGATTTAAAGACCTGAGCCAAGCTTGAAGTGAAGATGATTAAAGGATGAATTGTGCAAAGATGAAGAAAGCAAAAAGGGAAGGGAAGCAGAAACCAACCATCTCAAGTATGTGTACAAAGCGTATGAATGAATAAAAGAGACTCCATGGGGATCTTATTTTCAGGCCAGTTTTGAGAACTGTGAAGGTCGAGATCCCATTCCTGTACCCCTTTGAGCCTGGCCTAGCAGCTATTATTGTAATAAGCTCTCTAGAAATGCTCCTTTGCCAGATCCTGAAATTGTGCATGGTAAGATGCTCTTCTCTATCTCCCAAGAGTTTGTGGTCTCAATAGGTAAGACAGGTGAAAGAAGTACTGTGTTCCTGGTTTTGCTTTTTGAAGGCAGTCATGAAGTTACAGGAAGTCTTCCACTTTTATTAAAATCAATTACTATGCATTTTGCCTCCTTGTGTGCACCTAAACTGCCCAATTCTATTCCTTTTCTTTGACTAAGGAAAGATGTTCCCTGTGGAAGAGCATATGAAACAGTAATTCGCTTTAGAAATTGGTTAAGTGCCAAGCTTCTGTCAAAAATAATCACACATCACTTGTTAAAAGGAGTTTAACAATGATAAAACTACATTAGTCCAGCCATTAAGCACATTTTAAACAGCTTTTTAAAAGTTATAAATAACTTAAAGCCAGCCAAGTAAATGCAGAAAACGGGAGCAGAAATCAGAATAAGGCCATTGTCTTTCACATAACACTGTGGAAAAGTTAAGCTGCAACTATTTAAATTCACATCCTAAATTCATTCTATCTTTACTGCTTTCTAATAACTTTAAGTAAGGTTAACATTTTTTGGTTGAATATATTTAAAAGAGCCATTTAATTTTAGTTTTTATGAAACATATTTCATTAAAATACAAAAAATAGAGAAAGACCAAACTAATAAAAAATAATTGCCTGTCTCAATTATAAAACTTTTGTTACCAAGTTGTGCTCAACAGTAAGATGATATTAGCCCCATTCAGATGATATAAAATGCTGCCTGCACTCATGTGTGATTAAAAACTGCTATTGCTGTTACTGCTCTTACAGTGTTGTTTTTGTACCAATGAATCCTCCTATATAGGAAATACACACGCTGTCTTCACTGTGACATAGAAACAGCACGCTTGCAGCAATGAACCACAGGCCTGGACCAGCTCTGCAGTCCTTTGACAAACCTGGAGTCATCATTTTCCAGTGTTAATCTCTAATTTACATTTTTTTTGTTCTGTTCTGTTGACAGATTTTTATATGCCTTTTGTTTTACTCTGTTGTTAAATTTCGTATTTCCAAAACTAACCAGCTTCACCAGTTACTGAACTATAATTTTTCTCCTGTAAATGTCATTATAAAAAAAATATTTTTGTTTCAGGGAAGATTCCGATGCATTCTTCTGCATTGTAATTATCATAATTATAGAGCACTGACATGAATCAGCAATACTTAACTATTCACCCTACCCACTGAAGAGGTGAATTGAAACAGAACCTGGTTCTTCTCCTGATTTGAAGCCATAACACAATTAAAATGACCAGCAGTTGTAAGGTGCGATTGAGAATAAGCAGGTAAAACAAATGCAGTGCTACTGTGCCAAAAGAACTCCCGCATACGTCCAGGTAAGGGACATGGCAGAACAGATTTGGCACAGAGACTCCTAGACTTCCCTCCATCCTGGAGGGAAGCAACACCACTAAACTTTCTAAATTCTTGTCCACATAAGCAGTAATTCTGTGTGTTCCTAGATGCTCCCAGGTCCTCCAAGTTCTAGTGCTGGAGGTCAGGGTCAGGTCCCCAATCAGCTCACAGCTTCCTCTGCCAGGTATCAGCACTCAGGGATGCAAACACTGCACTAATAATTCTGTTAAGAGCACTTTTGTTGACATGCACTTGTATTCACAATGTCATTGACATAATATCAGCTGCAGAACTTTGTGCAAACATTGCAAGAACCTGGCAACAATTCACTTTATTTATTCCATTCTTTCTCCTTGATTTTTTTTTTTTTTTTTCCACAGAAATGGTTAGATTGTCAACCACCTGTTGAGCATCAGCTGGATTTATTTTAGTGACTAAATAGATGTTTGCTAATCCTTAAGACCCAGCACCCTGTCAATTTGTGTGGCTGCCTATAAGATCTTCAAATTTTCAAGCTAAAACAGTGTCCTGCCTCCAGGCCTCACCCAGATGTCACCGGATGCCTCTGGGACGTCACTGGGTGGTTTTACAAAAAGTAGAATATATCCCTGGAGACAAAGGATAGGAATTATCCAGGTGTGCTCTGTTCCCTGCCAAATCATGCAGCCAGCCTACTTCCTGGCATATTATTGAATAATTTATTGCCATGAATAGCAATTGAATGAATAGCAGGAAGCAAAATTTTAACTCTGTGGTAGGAACAGAGTTGTGCTACTTTCATCAGGGAGGGAAAATTATATTTTTTTTCACGTTCTTTGCAAGGACTATTGGAAAAATTCTTCAAAATCAGAGTCATTTGAGAAATATTAGTTTGCGAACTCTGCACTGCTGGCACAAGTCTGACAGAGCCATTGGCGATGCTCAGCTCTGCTCTGACTCTGCTGTTCCTCCCTCTAAGCCATCTGCTACCTCCTTGCTTTGTGTGTAGACAAGGGGCAAGTGGGCAGAGCAGTAGTGATGTTTGGTTGTTGGACCAGAAAGACTTTGGCACCCTGGCAAAGGCAGATGCCTGGGACCTGAATTTTCACCTCAGAAGCAGACTGTGCCTCCTTCAAACTTCCAGGCTCTTCGAACAGACCCTCATTTGGGATTACAACTGCAAATTAGAACAGTCCTCAGTCAGGAACAGGTGGAGAAAAAAATCTCCTTTTCTTTTAAAATTATAGCAAAGTAATCTTTTTAGCTTCTGCTCACTTGGCACTTGATGTTTGCAGGTGATTTGCAACTTCAGACACACTCAAAATGGAATGAGATTTAAAATAATTGGTACAGAAGCTTTTTTTCTCTTTTTCTACTGAGCTGCTCTCACTTGGCAGCAGTGCTGGTCACAAGCAGGACACCTGCATGAGAATGTACTAACAAACCACTGCTTATTCCATTTACCAACCACATGGGCAGCAATGTGGCCATTCCTAGCCAAGTAAGTTATTCCTTTTTCCACATTTGCATGATACTTTCTGCTTCCAGAAAATATTTAGTTCATACTCTGTTCTGAATATCCTAGAAGGTCAAATCATGAAATATTTTGTGTAAATGAAGACACTGATGTGCTGCACTGATTTAGACTGGTCTGATCCTACTGAGGTTTCTGGAAGGAAACTAATTTTTGTTGTTGGGGCTTCATCTTACTATCAAGGCGTCATTTTGATGTCTTGTGATTTACTAGCTAAGCAAAGTGGGTGGACAGTCCTTGCCAAATAACCTAGCTTCCCAGCTCACTGCTCAATCCTATTCCTTGACTGTCTACACTGTGTGAATGGGATTTCAGTCCAGGATTCTCCTTTTGGGTGAGTTTCTGCATTTCCTAATACCACGTGACACAAAGCCAGGGATGGTTTAGGGGCAGTTCACAATGACTTGGGCCTACACGTGATCTTCCTATACTGTCCTGGCAGTTTCTTGTTAATGGCCACAAGTTGTGCCAGGGGAGGTTTAGACTGGACATTAGGAAGAATATCCTCAGTGAAAGGGTGGTCAAGGATTGGAACAGGCTGCCCAGGGAGGTGGTGGAGTCACCATCCCTGGAGGTGTTTAAAAAATGGGTGGATGCGTTTTTTAGGAATATTGGTTTAGTAGGGAGACAGGCACAGTTGGACCGGGTGATCTCGGAGGTCTCTTCCAACCTTATGATTCTATGACTCTTGCGCCCCAAATCTCTATCAAGCTGTGCCTTACTCCACGTATCACGGACCCTCAGCATCATGGCATGAAGCACTCCATTTCCCAGACTCTGACAACAGTCTTATCTTTTGGCAAGCCATTGGAATTTAAGAAATGACTGATAGTCACAAGAATGTTTTAAGGTCCGCTGCCCAGAGGAGACCCAGGATGGGTGTTATGCTATGTGAATAGGGCCACGTGCTGCATAAAGGGCTGCATAAAGGGCTAGCCCTGAAGGCCAAAGATTTCTTCTTGAGCTGTTGTAGATAATAAAGATGTTCAATGGCTTTTGATCCAGCTGCATTCATCATAAACATGAGAAATAATAAATGCCGAAAGGATGACTTAGCCACAGCTCAAGGAAATAAATATTATTATCGAATCTGTAAAGACTATTGATGGGTTGTGACCTGTGTGGGATCATTTAATAATTTTAATATTAAATTGTGTTTGACTTCACGCTACAACTGAAATAAATGGTATATAGAAAGTTACATATTTCTTACTAAGCAGATGTTTAATTGTGATGTGCAATGTAAATAGTTGTTTAATGACAGCTTCCTCCCTGGTTATTTAAAATATTGTATCATTATACAGGATATAATGATAAGTGAGAGAGCCAGTTTACTCTGCAGCCACTTAAAGAAGGATTTTTTTAAAAAAAACCAAGTATATTATGTGGTTTGGTGACAGCAAGAAGACAAAGGCTCAGTGTCACGTAATTTCAAACGGCTTGTAAGAATGCTCACACTCAATGGACAATTGTGTAAAATACAGCTTGAAAGCTTAGTCTCAGTTTATTTTATTCATAAGCATAACAAGGGGAAAAGAAACCCGAGAAGAGAGAATAGTGGGAGCTATAGTGCAAACCCAAACCCCAAATACTTAACTTATAATTAAGATATGTAGTTTAAAATTACATTATACACAGTATTGTTCTTTATAAAAAAGAGAAACTGGGAACAAGTGGTTGCTGAATCATGCTGGCTTTGTCTGCTGCTCATAAATCCAGTTGGTTGCTGAACGCTATGAGGAGCTTTTCAGATACCTCAGAAGTGTGAAGGACAATTCTTGCTCTGTTATTGCACAGCACAAGTAAAACACATGACAAAAGAGACTTTGGGTCTCTTGAGACTTTATCATCATCATCTGCAATTCCAGAATCCTGAGTCAGAAACTTTATGAGGTGATTAATCTTGAACCTGGAAATAACTGGATTGTATCACATGTGCTTATGCGGTTCTTGTTCTTTCCTCTCTGTTTTCTTATGTATAGTTCTCTGTACAGAAGTTTGCCCTAGAATTGGTATATGGATGTTATTATGTCAGATTGCATTTTATGTAGAAAACAGATTTCTAATCTCCACTGTTGCGCAGACTAAAGCATGAAACTGTGGCTCCTACACATCTAAAACCAAGATGAACTCAGGAAGAACTCCGTTACTTTTAAATCTTACAAATAAGGCATTGTCATGGAGTTGAAAAGCCAGATGCCTTCGTTTAGTGCTTCAGGTAGTCAGTTCTTGATATCGTAGATAAGCCCATTCAGATATTAAAGTTATTTTTTTACTGTATGTGTGCTCTGGATATTGCATTGAGCGTGTGGTGTGTATGTCACTCCTATTCCCGTTTATGAAGTGAGACATGGCAGACTTCGAGGCTGGCTCTGCACAGAGGAAGACTTATCCCACAGGTGATGATGCTCTTAGTTTTGCTTTGGTACAGAAATAAGGCAGCGTGCACAGCTTTATTTTGTATCTGCAATGCTGTGTACTTGTGCTTTTGGGTTCATGACATGCAACTGGCCAAATACTCAAGAAAGAATAGCAAATGAATAGCTCCTAACACAGGGGGTGATATTAAGGAGTTTGTAACCCTGAAATAGTGACCTCCTTGTAGTCTTGTACCTCAGACATTTGGGACTCTGGTTAGGACTCTACCAAACAAGCAGGATGACAACTCCAAGCAGCTCACACTGGCGTTACCAACACTGTTATGGCCCTGGGTCTTCTCAGTGGTACTAATTAGTGGGAAAAATAATTACTTTTTTGTTGATTTTTGTGCTCAAAGGTGTCATAAATCATGTAAAAGCCTACACTGTAACTCACCTGAGGGATATTTCCTTAGCAAGAAACACAGATGTGCACGTGCACATCCTGCAATGTGGTGCGATGGCATGCAGTCTGCAAAGCACACAAAGATAGTGCTGGAGGACTTTGGAGGAGGGAGGTCTAGTCTCTAGCATGTAGGAGGGACTGGGTTTCCTCAAGTGAAGACTGTGAGTGAGGGTGCTGGCACAGGTCAGGACCAGAACAGAGACTGGGTAGTACCAGGGCAGTAGAAGTCACCGATACGGGCTCATGTCACTCCTTGGGCCCGTTTACATGAAGGCTTACCTGCCCTTATACAGCTTTTTGATGTCAGCTGTAACTCATCACTGTCACAACTTTCTCCATTCTGTGCCTTTCAGGGAGTTTCGCTCAGGCTTGCCCTCATCCTAGTAAGATGGCAGGATGCTGGCACAGCTCTTGAGGAGCTACCGTTGCATCTCTGTCAGAGAACCTGACACAACCTGAGCTTGGACTGGGACACCAGCATTTGATTATTTGTGCCAATATACAGTTAGCACATCCTCAGCGTGGCTTGGACTTGTGATCCTTATCTTGGTTCAGCTGTGGGCACGTCCTGTGCCAGTGGAGTATTGCTGAAGGGCAATCATGCCCAGATTCTGCTGGCAGTCTCAGGGCGAGATAATTGTCTCTGACCCAATGTGTTAACAGATATAGACTTTAAAGATTTGGATTTTATACTCTATACAAGCTCCATCGTGTCATAGTGGGGTTGCCTAGTCTGCTGAGACAATAGGCACAAGCCATGCTGCTGATGCAAATGTCTCTTCCTGCAGCTATTGTCATCGCTATTTGTGAAACATCAAGTCAAGTTAGATGAGTTAAACTACACACCCCCTAGTTTTTGGCCTATACCTATCTCTAGCTAGTTCTAGTGTCAGTATTTCAGCTTTGCACGCGGGGGTTACTGAGCTGCCTCCACAGCTCCCATCTTCCTAGGAATTTAACTGATATATACATCTACTGCTGAAACTAAATCAACTTCATGGCAAATTTTTCCCCACATCCAGCTATCATCCAAATGTATCTCTGTAATTCACAGTGTCAAGTCCTGCTGATGACCTGTCATTCCCCGGTGCAAAGGTGGCAGAGGCAGAGATCACCAGCTTACTTCCAAACTTTCTTCTTCCTATACATGATAAATTCTTACAATGTATGGCCTCTGCTGTGTACTAATGATAATCTCTATAGATCTGAGGCTGTATCATACTGTTTCCAAATGCAACAACCATTTCGTTGTGTGACTACTCACTGTATACATACAGCGATCATTTAATCTCTTCGCAGACTGCACCCATTCACGGGAGAGAATATAGGAGCCCACATTATGTACTACAAAGCAATTTAAGATAGGAAATAGACTGTACCCAATTGAAATTAAAAAGATACTCAGTCAGCAAGAATATAATTATCTAAGATGGAATCCGGCCAGGAGATGAAAGCTAATCATATTCTACCCAGTGGCTACTTAACCTCATATCTTCATATAAAGATACATAAATAGATACAAAATATTAATGAAAAAATATCATATTAAAATATCATATTATCCCTCCTGCCTTGCATGGGTACACAGACGCAATTTACTCTTTGGTATAATGGATTTGCCTTTTTTTTCTCTCTTTACTTTGCAGAGTTGTGGTTTTTTATAAGGTAATATCAGGAAACCTGCCAATATAAACGATGGGTAACTTGTAGTGGATCCACCATCAAAGACTGCAGAGGCTGAAGAAAGAGCAAAATGCAGGAGACAATGCAGAACCATGCTGCAGTCTGGTGGAGCTATCAATCACCCAGTGCTTTGCTAGGAAAAAAGCTACAGCTTTTCACCATTTTTCATTTCCATAAACATATTTCTGCACCTGCTGACCCCTTGAATTTTCACAGATATTTTTCTGAGACAGATGAAATTATGAGCTTACAAATACTGTGCCATGGTGTAGTTGACGAGTAGGAGTAGGTGTAGGTGTTGGGTCATAGGTTCGACTCGATGATCTCAAAGGTCTTTTCCAACCTTGCGATACTGTGATACTCACCTGCAAGTTACCCCTCAGCAGTAAACAGGACTCCTCTCATCATGAACACTGATATCCTTCTGTTAAGGCAGCTTGGGCACTAGTCCAGCTTTTCTCTCACCAGACTTTCTTGTGTTTTTTACAATTAAAACATTGCTTTCCCAAACACTTTCCCAAATGATTTAGTTCTTATATGAAATCTTGCTCCCCTCTGCAGCCCTGAGTTCCTCAGTTTCCTTACAGGGTGGGACAACAGTGTGTACCTTGTTGCTAAAATGCAATTTTAGCTGTTACTGTTTAATTTTTAAACTTTTGCTACAGTAGAATTCCAAGTGAGCTTTCAAAAAAGAAGTTCCTTTTGTAATTGTCAAATAATTTTGCATGGGAAAACTCTCATATATAAGCAACTTTATTTATTTCATCTTTCCTGACCTCATAGCAGCCAGAATCAGAGCGAAGAAAAGGACTGTTTCCAGCCCAGGCTAATACTAGCTGTCTTCTACCTTTGCATGGAAAGGCAGCATTGAGAGATACAATGAGAGTCCAGAATTTGAATAACAAATTATTTTTTCTTTATTCTTATGCTTACAATAAGGAACAGGGAAAGAATATGTAAGTATTATACAGTGTTACCTAAGGCAACTGAGTGACTAAGATGCTTATTGTTGGTTTAAGTAATCAAAAGTAGCTGCTGCCTTAAAAGAGTGGCAGATCAACCCTATTTAGACATATTTTTTAAAATGGATGCTCGTCAGCTGTTTTTTTGTAGGAGGAATCAATTAGTAGAACCAAATTGTAGCAATGAATAGTACATCAGCAAAAATAGATGAAGCGATCACAGCATCAGCAACTGTGATTCTCCCCCTGGAGAAACAAAAGCAGTTTTTAGCATGTTCATGGGCTGCAAGGGATGGCAGGGAAAGATGTGATAAATGTCTCTGTATGTCTTTTAGACTCTTGGTGCTAGAACAGCGGAATTGAAAGCTGATGGTAAATCGTACAAACGCCACTGGTTTTCTTGTTAATTACTGAATATTGCTGCTTCAAAGATTTCTGCAGTGCAGTCAGAGAATTGCCAAAAAGCATTGATTAAACAGCAGTCTTTATACTTATCACGTCAGTAATAACTCCCTGTTAATTAAGTTGAATTTTTGAGGGACACAAACTCAGAGACATGGATTTATGAAGATTGACGCGATCTGTCAGAACATCTCACTGTGGGTTTCAGTCTGGTGGTAGGAGCCTGCTCCACTTCCATGAGTAGCTCCTCTTTCTCGGCAGCACATGAACAGGGAGAGTTTTCAAACCTTAAGCTCCATTGTAATGCAAGGTCTTGTTCAAAAGAAATTAGAAATCTAGACCACCCCTCTCCCAAGACAGAGCCAAATGCTGTGTTATTTTTCTCTAGACCTTTATGCAATGTGGTTTTAAATCCTGCGGGAAACAGAATTTCTTCACTTTGTCTCTTTGATAGTACTTTTGAGTGTAATTTTCCATAGACCCAAACCCAGCCTCAAATCCCACTCTTGATGTCCCCTCCTGACTTCCTACCAACAGCACCCCAGAACCTCCACAGGTTTGAGCAGAACACTGCCCTAAGACCTTCCCTTTCTTTTTGTACTACTGCTGCTGCATGGTGTGGAGACATTCACAAAGGGGAAAGAGAGTGGCACACCAAGAGCGATCTCATACACCCAGACACTGTCTGCTGCTCCAGGGCATGGAGCACACAGTGATATCAGAAATGGCTCTTGACCTCTGACAATCTCTGTGGGAGGACCGCATCTAAAAATAACAGTTACTGGATGTGGAAAAAGAACTACAGATGTGTAAGGCAATAACACGCCCTCACACACTCTTCTTATTTATTTTGACCTAGGCAGATTTTTTGTGTTCTATTCAGCTAGAGGAGAGGAGTAAAGCAGTGACAGGACAGACCACGACATCATCCTAATATGGCAAATGCTGCCAGGGTAAGGTTTTCTCTTATATGACCACTCAATCTTATTGAAGACTTACTGACAATAGGTGAAACAGTGAATGCGAAATGTAAATTTTAATTTGTTAATTAATCAAAGCATCAGGTTGTGATTTCCCACGTCATGTGTTAAGGTATTAGTCTTCGATGTGCAAAGGTGCTGTTGAAGTGCAAGCCCATGGCTGGGTAACCTTAGAAAGGCTTAAGTCTTGTTAATAATAATTTGTCTGCCATGAACTGGGCCTTTTTTGCTGAAAAGGTTTCGGAACTACAAGTGCATAAGAGCTAGAACTTCTTTAGACAACTTATGCAATATCCAGTTTGGAAACCTTTACTATATAACTATTTGTGTTATAACAAGGGACAGACAGACTCTTGTTAACTCTTGCTAGACACCTAAACATAATGGGTAATGAGATGGAATGGAGAACAATAGTATGCCTGAAAAAACCATACTGTCTTCTGGATTTAGGACAACACTCCACAGATGATGAGGGGAGCTGCTGGGATGGGCACAGCAGAAAGTTACCAGAAGCTAAGCTTGGTGTACACACACCCCAAGTTACCTGTTGGGCAATACAGAACTGTATGGGCTCTTCCACATGGTAATGTAAACTAGATCAACCTCGGCTTATTCAAGGATAAATAATCTCACATTTATTGTGAGATAACAACATAACAAGGGCAGCTACTGAAAAAATTGACACGTCTGCCTGATTGTATAGGTCCATCATATTCCCATTGGTGGACAGTAATCTGTCTTATTAAAAGCTGATGATAAAAGGCTAATATAAAGATCCGCTTTCATAAATGTTTATCTTGGTACTGGAAATGCTATGATGCTAGTACAGACAGCAAAAGATAATGGCATGTTTGTAATGTGCTTATTTATGTAGCTCAAACAAAATTGATAAAACAAACTTATATTAAGATTATGGCTTTGTTTTGATAAATTATCCACAGCAGCCTTGTTCTCTACAGGTTGGCTGATCAATCAAAGCTCTTTGAGATATTTTTTAGTGTCTGTTGTGCATAGATATATGCACAGTCACATACGAGGTACATCAATAGCTAAAGCATGCTTGCTCTTCGATGTTAACTGCTTAGTGCACTCTTGCCCCAATTACTCTAAAACAATTTAGAACAACAGTTTCTCTATCAATAGTCATCTTCTTTAGCAGCTTTGCATTTTGTAATTAATTTACTATCAGTTCACATCAATACTAATGAGAGTCAGCTCTTTCGCCCAAGCTTAAAGAAAAAGCCTACAGTTTTTGAGGCTCATCGTTCCTCCTGGCAAGGAAGTTTCAGATACAGGGACCTCTGCTGGTCTCTGTGGAGACCTGGGATGTGTAACCACTTGAAAGATGAAGTCAGAGCTCGCAAGGGAGTGTAGAGCGTATTCATAGTGTCTTATAAGTTCCTAAGTTAAATGGTATGACTACCAAGGCATCAAAGTTCAAATGAACATTCAGAAATTGAGAGGATCTGCTCTGAGGCTCCAGCTCCCAGCAGATGCAATGGGAAGAAAGGATTTTTGATCCCTAAATCAAGCTGTTGCAAATTCTGTGTCAAAATCAGCTGTTTGTGCTCTCTTGAGTTCAGACACTGTAGCAGTCACAGTGCCTCAGAGAGATGTTTGCAGATGGAATCATGTGCATTCAGGCTGAAAACTCCAAGAAGAGCTCTCAAATTCTTTTTTCTATGTGGTTAAATCCCATTTGTGATCCAGGAGCCTGTCCTCTGCTAGCAAGAATGGACTCCACTCGAGTATTTATAGCTCAAGGAAGAAAGTTTGAAGTGCCTGTGTCTGGAAGCTTCCGTGGAAGTAACCCCTCAAAATCTTGGAGGATGATGGACAAACAACAGCTCAAAACATCTTATTCTTGAAACATAAGACAGCTATCAGGAGGAAAACCTGATGCCTTGGAGACTGCAAATGGCAAGTAGATACAGTGCTTCACTAATTGTCAACTGGTGTAACCTTCTCTGCTAATCTTCTAAGTGCCCCTAGTGTCTTTGTAACCCAGAAACTATAAGAAATACAATTCTGCATAACAAACAGTTAGGAAAATTTAATTATGGGTCTCCATCTGAGCTCTTGTCTTTGACTATTGCTTTGTCATGCACAACATAATGGGTATGTAAATAGGATGCGGTAAAATGGTGTATTCATTTAGGGCCTGTGCCATTCAGATATAAGTACTTTGTCCTATTGATTTGGTTCTTCGCTGTGATTCGTATTTGCAAGACTGTCCTGGAAATATCTGAGTCATAGCATGCAAAGCATAGTCTGCTTTACAGCTACTCTATGGTTACATTTCTTATAAGCACCTCCAAAGAGAAGAAATGAAATGTATACTCGTATTAACACTGGTAACTGTATGTACAAAATCTAGAAATACAAATGCAGGTACAGCACCTGAAAGGTAGAAACAGGCTGAAAAATAAATACAGATAGAGTAGATCCTTTTGAGGATTCCCAGTTCCTTTGAATTATCTCTCCATGACTGCATGACTCTGCCCAGGAAGGTGGTGGAGTCACCATCCCTGGAGGTGTTTAAAAAATGGGTGGATGAGTTTCTTAGGGACGTGGTTTAGCAGGGAGACAGGCACGCTTGGACTCGGTGATCTCAGAGGTCTCTTCCAGCCTTATGATTCTATGATTCTATGCATTTATAGTCATCCTCACATCTTCCCCTTCTATAAGCAGCCTCTTTGTAACAAGGAAAATGTACAAACTCAGAGGAGAAATAAAAAATCTAATAATTTTGTGACTTCAGTTATTTGAAATACAATACAACAAATTAGCTGTGTGTCAATATTATGAGTTATGAATATTACGTTCTGGATGTTACTATTGCTTCTCCTGTAGTAAATGTCCTACATGAATGGCAAGGATTTTTCAATAGAAACATTGCCTGTTTTTTCAGTCTCATT